>OY720360.1:2500-2502500 GCA_963082945.1 Cerastis leucographa
AACCTAACCTAACCTAACCTAACCTAACCTAACCTAACCTAACCTAACCTAACCTAACCTAACCTAACCTAACCTAACCTAACCTAACCTAACCTAACCTAACCTAACCTAACCTAACCTAACCTAACCTAACCTAACCTAACCTAACCTAACCTAACCTAACCTAACCTAACCTAACCTAACCTAACCTAACCTAACCTAACCTAACCTAACCTAACCTAACCTAACCTAACCTAACCTAACCTAACCTAACCTAACCTAACCTAACCTAACCTAACCTAACCTAACCTAACCTAACCTAACCTAACCTAACCTAACCTAACCTAACCTAACCTAACCTAACCTAACCTAACCTAACCTAACCTAACCTAACCTAACCTAACCTAACCTAACCTAACCTAACCTAACCTAACCTAACCTAACCTAACCTAACCTAACCTAACCTAACCTAACCTAACCTAACCTAACCTAACCTAACCTAACCTAACCTAACCTAACCTAACCTAACCTAACCTAACCTAACCTAACCTAACCTAACCTAACCTAACCTAACCTAACCTAACCTAACCTAACCTAACCTAACCTAACCTAACCTAACCTAACCTAACCTAACCTAACCTAACCTAACCTAACCTAACCTAACCTAACCTAACCTAACCTAACCTAACCTAACCTAACCTAACCTAACCTAACCTAACCTAACCTAACCTAACCTAACCTAACCTAACCTAACCTAACCTAACCTAACCTAACCTAACCTAACCTAACCTAACCTAACCTAACCTAACCTAACCTAACCTAACCTAACCTAACCTAACCTAACCTAACCTAACCTAACCTAACCTAACCTAACCTAACCTAACCTAACCTAACCTAACCTAACCTAACCTAACCTAACCTAACCTAACCTAACCTAACCTAACCTAACCTAACCTAACCTAACCTAACCTAACCTAACCTAACCTAACCTAACCTAACCTAACCTAACCTAACCTAACCTAACCTAACCTAACCTAACCTAACCTAACCTAACCTAACCTAACCTAACCTAACCTAACCTAACCTAACCTAACCTAACCTAACCTAACCTAACCTAACCTAACCTAACCTAACCTAACCTAACCTAACCTAACCTAACCTAACCTAACCTAACCTAACCTAACCTAACCTAACCTAACCTAACCTAACCTAACCTAACCTAACCTAACCTAACCTAACCTAACCTAACCTAACCTAACCTAACCTAACCTAACCTAACCTAACCTAACCTAACCTAACCTAACCTAACCTAACCTAACCTAACCTAACCTAACCTAACCTAACCTAACCTAACCTAACCTAACCTAACCTAACCTAACCTAACCTAACCTAACCTAACCTAACCTAACCTAACCTAACCTAACCTAACCTAACCTAACCTAACCTAACCTAACCTAACCTAACCTAACCTAACCTAACCTAACCTAACCTAACCTAACCTAACCTAACCTAACCTAACCTAACCTAACCTAACCTAACCTAACCTAACCTAACCTAACCTAACCTAACCTAACCTAACCTAACCTAACCTAACCTAACCTAACCTAACCTAACCTAACCTAACCTAACCTAACCTAACCTAACCTAACCTAACCTAACCTAACCTAACCTAACCTAACCTAACCTAACCTAACCTAACCTAACCTAACCTAACCTAACCTAACCTAACCTAACCTAACCTAACCTAACCTAACCTAACCTAACCTAACCTAACCTAACCTAACCTAACCTAACCTAACCTAACCTAACCTAACCTAACCTAACCTAACCTAACCTAACCTAACCTAACCTAACCTAACCTAACCTAACCTAACCTAACCTAACCTAACCTAACCTAACCTAACCTAACCTAACCTAACCTAACCTAACCTAACCTAACCTAACCTAACCTAACCTAACCTAACCTAACCTAACCTAACCTAACCTAACCTAACCTAACCTAACCTAACCTAACCTAACCTAACCTAACCTAACCTAACCTAACCTAACCTAACCTAACCTAACCTAACCTAACCTAACCTAACCTAACCTAACCTAACCTAACCTAACCTAACCTAACCTAACCTAACCTAACCTAACCTAACCTAACCTAACCTAACCTAACCTAACCTAACCTAACCTAACCTAACCTAACCTAACCTAACCTAACCTAACCTAACCTAACCTAACCTAACCTAACCTAACCTAACCTAACCTAACCTAACCTAACCTAACCTAACCTAACCTAACCTAACCTAACCTAACCTAACCTAACCTAACCTAACCTAACCTAACCTAACCTAACCTAACCTAACCTAACCTAACCTAACCTAACCTAACCTAACCTAACCTAACCTAACCTAACCTAACCTAACCTAACCTAACCTAACCTAACCTAACCTAACCTAACCTAACCTAACCTAACCTAACCTAACCTAACCTAACCTAACCTAACCTAACCTAACCTAACCTAACCTAACCTAACCTAACCTAACCTAACCTAACCTAACCTAACCTAACCTAACCTAACCTAACCTAACCTAACCTAACCTAACCTAACCTAACCTAACCTAACCTAACCTAACCTAACCTAACCTAACCTAACCTAACCTAACCTAACCTAACCTAACCTAACCTAACCTAACCTAACCTAACCTAACCTAACCTAACCTAACCTAACCTAACCTAACCTAACCTAACCTAACCTAACCTAACCTAACCTAACCTAACCTAACCTAACCTAACCTAACCTAACCTAACCTAACCTAACCTAACCTAACCTAACCTAACCTAACCTAACCTAACCTAACCTAACCTAACCTAACCTAACCTAACCTAACCTAACCTAACCTAACCTAACCTAACCTAACCTAACCTAACCTAACCTAACCTAACCTAACCTAACCTAACCTAACCTAACCTAACCTAACCTAACCTAACCTAACCTAACCTAACCTAACCTAACCTAACCTAACCTAACCTAACCTAACCTAACCTAACCTAACCTAACCTAACCTAACCTAACCTAACCTAACCTAACCTAACCTAACCTAACCTAACCTAACCTAACCTAACCTAACCTAACCTAACCTAACCTAACCTAACCTAACCTAACCTAACCTAACCTAACCTAACCTAACCTAACCTAACCTAACCTAACCTAACCTAACCTAACCTAACCTAACCTAACCTAACCTAACCTAACCTAACCTAACCTAACCTAACCTAACCTAACCTAACCTAACCTAACCTAACCTAACCTAACCTAACCTAACCTAACCTAACCTAACCTAACCTAACCTAACCTAACCTAACCTAACCTAACCTAACCTAACCTAACCTAACCTAACCTAACCTAACCTAACCTAACCTAACCTAACCTAACCTAACCTAACCTAACCTAACCTAACCTAACCTAACCTAACCTAACCTAACCTAACCTAACCTAACCTAACCTAACCTAACCTAACCTAACCTAACCTAACCTAACCTAACCTAACCTAACCTAACCTAACCTAACCTAACCTAACCTAACCTAACCTAACCTAACCTAACCTAACCTAACCTAACCTAACCTAACCTAACCTAACCTAACCTATCCTAACCTAACCTAACCTAACCTAACCTAACAAAACGGAAATAAAAACCGGCATTACTGAGGCGCTTGACCGGTTGTATGAACTGGTGAAGGGGGCCGAAAAATCGGCTAAGACAAAAAGAGTGGGGCCTGAAAATACGCAGCCCGAAGGTGCCGCTGACCTCACCTTCACTAGCATTGTCGATCCAAGCCAAAGCAACAGCCAACTCGAGGCTCAAATAAGGAGCCACTCATTGCTGCTGGAAAGCCACTCTAAGGGGATGGAGGAGCTCAAGGCAGCAATCGAGCAACACAAAGAGAGAATACAAAGCGGCGCTGCCATCGACACTTATGCGAGTGTAACTCACAGCGGAAAAGCGAACCCGGTGCGAAGTACGCTCCACTCCATAGTGGTTACCTCCACAGACGAAACGGAGTCTGGTGATGAGGTAATGGAGAAAGTGCGGAAGGCAGCAGACGCAAAGGAAGGCTGGGTAAAGGTGGAAAAGGTGAGGAAAGCCAAGGATAGGAAAATTATTATGGGCTTCCGAACCACTGAGGAAAGAGATAAACTGAAGAACAAACTGACAAGAGATAGGCAGGACCTCCATGTCGAGGAGGTGAAAAACAAGGATCCCATGCTGATCCTCAGGAGCGTCCTCTCTGTTAACTCTGACGAGGATGTTATCAAGGCCATGAGGAACCAGAATCGAGATGTTTTTCGCAACCTCGACAAGGAGGAGGACAGGGTAGTGGTGAAGTTCCGGAGGAGGACCAGGAACCCACACATATGCCACGTTGTGGTCAGCGTCTCGCCGATAATTTGGAGACGTGCAATGGAAATCGGATGTCTGCACGTAGACCTCCAGCGCGTAAAGGTCGAAGATCAGACCCCACTGGTGCAGTGCACGCGCTGCCTAGGCTACGGGCACGGCAAACGTTACTGCAATGAAGCGGCTGACCTGTGTAGTCATTGCGGTGGGCCGCACCTAAGATCGGATTGCGCCGACTTCCTAACGGGTGCCCCGCCAAAGTGCCGGAACTGCACAAAAGCGAAACTCGGGAACGATGGCCACAACGCATTCAGCTCAGAATGTCCCACACGCCACAGGTGGGACGAAATAGCAAGAGCAACCGTGGCATATTGCTAAGGGCACCCCAGTGGGACATGCCCCCTACGGGGTATTGCAGGCTAACCTCCAACGCAAGAGACTAGCAACCAATGAGCTTCTCATAGAGGCCGCGAAGCGTGGAACAGCGGTGGCCCTCTTGCAAGAGCCGTACGTAGCCGGGGCCAGAGTAATGAAGAGTTACAGGGGCGTTAGGATCTTCCAGAACACTGGCATAGGAGATGGGACTGTCAAAGCAGCAATAGCCGTCTTTAACAACGACCTTGTAGTCAAACAGTACCCGAAACTCACCACTAATAACATCTCAGTGGTGGGAATCCTGACCAGTGCCTGGGAGATCACGCTTGTCTCTTTTTACTTTGAGCCAGACCAGCCTATCGAGCCATATCTGGAACATTTAAGGCAAATATGGCTCGTCGTCGGCTCCAGAAACCTGATCGTTGGAGGGGACGCTAATGCAAAGAGCATGTGGTGGGGTAGCCCGGCGGGCGATCCCAGAGGGGAAGAAATGGTTGCAACTCTCGGCGAGCTAAACTTAAACATACTCAACCGAGGGGAAATTCCGACCTTCGACACTATCCGAGGAGGGAAGCGGTACAGCAGTCACGTGGATATTACCGCTTGCTCCAATGACATCTTGGACAGGATAGACGACTGGAGGGTAGACGAGGGACTCACGAGCTCGGACCATAACGGCATTACGTATAGCATCCTCTTGCAAAAGTCTAAAGGCATTAAAATCGAGAGAACAACGAGGAAATTTAATACCAAAAAAGCTAATTGGTCCAAATTTAATGAGAAATTTGGCCAATTGAAAACAGTATATAAATTTACAGCAGCCGAAATAGACAAAGTTACAAACATAGAGCAGCTCGATACATTGATAAATAATCTGACAAAAGCAATAGACGAAGCATGTAGACTTACAATACCATCTAAAAAAGTCAAAGAGGAGCTTACCTTGCCGTGGTGGACCGAGAGACTCGCTGAGATGAAGAAGACAGTCGCTACTAAGAAGCGCAGGATTCGCTGTGCCGCCCCGATTCGCAGGTCGAAGGTCGTAGAGGACTACCTGAAACAGAAACTAGAGTATGAGATGGAAGTGGCCAAAGCTCTGACCGAGAGTTGGAAGGAATTCTGTGGGAAGCAGGATAGGGAGGGGGTCTGGGAGGGGATATATAGGGTGATAGGTAGGACGCAGCGTAGAACGGAGGATCTGCCATTGGAACGAGACGGTGAGGTATTGGACGCGAAGGGCTCCGTGAAGCTCATAGCGGAAACATTTTATCCGGAAGACCTCTCGGAATGCGACAATGCTTACCACCGATCCGTCCGAACAAAAGCCGAAAATGTGAACTGTGGCGAACAAAATGATTTGTGCGACCCACCGTTCACGATGGCGGAACTTAGGAATTCAGTGGAGTCCTTCAATCCTAAAAAGGCACCGGGTTCCGATGGCTTTACATCCGATATCTGCTGCCGTGCCGTGGATAATGACCCGGAATTATTTCTAAGACTCCTCAATAAGTGCCTCGAAAACCACCACTTTCCCACGTCCTGGAAGGAGGCAACGGTAGTGATACTGAGGAAGCCTGGGAAAGACAATTACTCTACTCCCAAAGCATATAGGCCGATTGGGCTATTGCCTATATTAGGGAAAATCTTTGAAAAGATGCTAGTGGCCCGCCTTAAGTTCCATCTATTACCGAGGATGAGCACCCGCCAATACGGTTTCATGCCACAAAGGAGCACGGAAGACTCCCTTTATGCTCTCATGCAGCACGTCAACAAGAAGCTAGCACAAAAAAGGATAGTCACGCTTGTATCCTTAGACATAGAGGGAGCATTCGACAGCGCTTGGTGGCCAATGATTAGAGTCCGACTGGCGGAGGAAAAATGTCCAATCAACCTCAGGCGGGTCATGGACAGCTACCTCAGTGACCGGAAAGTCTCGATCAGGTACGGTGGGGAAGTATATAGCAAGGGGACAAGCAAGGGCTGTGTCCAGGGCTCAATAGGGGGACCCATATTGTGGAACTTGGTCCTAGACCCTCTCCTTAAAGCTTTGGAAGATAGGGGGAACTACATTCAGGCGTTCGCGGATGATGTTCTTTTGGTCTTTGACGGTGAGACTGCACTGGAGGTGGAGGAATGTGCCAATGCCGCTCTCAGTCATGTTCTGGCGTGGGGGGTCCAGAACAAACTAAAATTTGCTCCGCACAAGACCACCGCTATGGTGATTACCAGAAAATTAAAATATGACACACCACGCCTGAGCATGGGGGGGATCGACATTGGCATGTCGAAAGAAATAAAGCTTCTGGGAGTGACGATAGACGAGAAGTTAACATTTAACACCCACGTCTCACTAGTTTGCGGGAGGGCAATTGGGATTTACAAGCAGTTGTGCAGAGCCGCAAAGGTCAGTTGGGGGCTTAACCCAGAGGTTATTCGCATACTGTACGTGGCGGCTATAGAGCCAATAATACTTTATGCTGCCAGCGTTTGGGCACCGGCTGCCAAGAAGTTGGGAGTAATTAAACAACTTCGGACCGTTCAGCGTGGGATCGCTCAAAAAATGTGCAAGGCGTATCGGACGGTGTCCTTGCACTCGGCTCTGTTGCTGACAGGGATGCTCCCACTTGACCTCCGCGTCCGGGAGGCGGCTGCGCTCTACGAAGCAAGGAGGGGAATGTCCCAGTCTGTATTGGGGGACAGGGAGGTGGAGCGGATGTTCCCAGCGTTGGAGGCCCCACACCCCGCGGAGCAAATGAGCCTGGAGTTTGGAAGCCTGGTAGACGAAGAACAATATAACGACCACAGCAATTTTGCTGTGCGTATCTTTACCGACGGCAGCAAGATTGAGGGCAAGGTTGGAGCGGCGCTATCCTTGTGGAATGGTGCCGCTGAAACGAAAGCCCTCAAACTTGCTCTACCGTCTTACTGCACCGTCTATCAGGCAGAACTCCTGGCTCTGCAAAAAGCAGCAGGGGAAGCCCTTAAGCGCAATGAATCCACGTTCGGCATCTTCAGCGACTCCATGGCGGCTCTCCAATCGGTGACCAATACACGTTCCACCCACCCCTTGGCAGTGGAAACCAGAGACGCATTAAGACGCTGCAAGTTCCAGAACAAGAGCGTCTCCTTATTCTGGATTAAAGCCCACGCAGGGTTGGAGGGGAACGAGAGAGCCGACCAGCTTGCGAAGGAAGCCGCCTTGGGGCTGAAGAAGAGGCCGGACTATGATCTGTGCCCCGTTTCATTCGTCAAGCGTAGAATCCGATTGGAGACGCTTGGCGAATGGAACGAGAGGTATAGAACGGGTGAAACAGCTTCGGGCACGAAACTTTTCTTCCCGGATGCGGTGGCGGCGTACGGAATAGTCCGGAAGATAAAAATTTGTAAGGTGACCACTCAGATCATGACAGGGCACGGCGGGTTCTCTGAATACTTGAATCGCTTCAAGTGTAAGGAGAGCCCCTCGTGCATCTGTGATCCCGACGTTGCAGAAACAGTGCCACATATATTATTTGACTGTCCCGTCTTCGACCAGCAAAGACTTGTGGCCGAGCACGTACTCGACACCAAATTAAGTGCCGAAAACCTGTGGCACATAATGAAAGGGAAAAAGAGAGAGGTGTTTTTAAAATTCTGTATAAAGATTTGTGAAAAAGTAATAAAAAGAAATAAAACAGGTTAAGAAAAGATGCTTACATAATATTTATATAATATTAAGGTCAAGCATTGAAGACAGACGTAATAAACTGCTAAGAAATCACAGGAAAATAGATAACATATTATGTTGCCCTTATGGATAAACTGGAGTAAAACTGAATGTAAGAATTGTCCTAGAAATACTAAAGAAATAAGATGTCTGATAGAATTATAGTTACCCACAAATGTTCTTAGAATTAAGATATTGATGATAAAAATAGCTGTAAGAAACATGTTACTATCATTAAGAATAATATATAAGATAGACGTAAAATAGAAATAGCCTTTATAATTATAAAAGTAGAAGTAAGAATAGAAAATACGATGTTGTAAAAAGTGTAAACAAGCATGTACAAGAAAGTTGTATTAGAATAAGAACAAATGTACCGAAAGAAAAAATCAATAAAAAACATTTGTGTTGATGTGTTACCCGCTTCCCGAAATAAAGAAAACTGGAATAGAGTACAGAATAAGGAACAGTAGAAGGGAGTCCTACCCTGATAGACAGAAAGAAGATGAATGATAGAAAGACAAAGTATGAAGAATGAAAGTACGAGAGGAATAATAGCGAGAACTAGTATGAATGATAAGCTTAGCACAGGCTCCGATTATGTTGGAGGTTTAAGTATAAAAAAAAAAAAAAAAAAAAAAAAAAAAAAACCTAACCTAACCTAACCTAACCGAGTTGGAGCCTGACACTACCCAGACTGGATCGATTTGTGAAACAGCCTGGGTGTTAGTCCGACCGGATTTCCCCTCCTGCCAAAAAAAAAAAAAAAAAACACGTTTTTGCGCGCTCCTCACCTTAAAAATCGAGATAGAAGTCTTTTTAACGTGAAAAACCCCAACTATAGTTTAAAAGTTGCGGGCAAGTGCGGGCTACTCAAAAGTGAAATCAAAATTAAAATTGGACATTGGACAAAAATTTTGTGACCAAAAAACCGTGATTTTGTAACTAAAAAACGTAAAAAAGTGGTCAACAAATTATAAAGTGACGTGTGGCGAGCGTTTTGTCGCGACGACCCCTGCTTTTTAATTGACACCAGCATTCGCCACCTCAGTGGGTACACCCCCCAGAAATTCCAGATTTTTTGGACTTATTTGAAGGTGTGTACCACAGCTTATTCTGGAGCGCGGCGAGGAAAAAGCAGCAAAAAGCGGTGAAAAAGTCAGACGCTGCGGGGAAACGACTACGGCGCTCGATTTGTCGCGACGACCCCTAAGTTTCTTCACATCAAATTAAAGACGTGCTCAGTGACTACATCCCACGGAAAATTGGGATTTTTAGGACTGAAATTGGACCTTTCGCGACGACTTTCCGAAGACGGAAAGGAAAAAAGGCCAATTAACACAAGAAAACCCTTCATCCCTCCAAAATCAAGAAGAAATCGGTCTACCAAGTGTGACATAGTGAGTGAACAAGTGCCACCGACATTCTTGGAAACTCCAGGAATTTTCCCGAGAAATCCCAGGCCTCAGCTTACTGTACAAGCCACCCCGAAGATCTGCCGCGCAGCAAAAACGCAGGATAAAACCAGTTGGAAGGTACAACCTTGGTGCATTGATGACCTGGGCAGCTTCCCGGAGCAGCAGGCAGTAAACCTGAAAAATTACATAGAGATCCTAAGAAAAATAGTATAGAAACAAGGTATTTGCCGTTAGAATTCGATCATTCACTTTTCAAAATTTTTCTTAATTTTTACATTCTAAATCCCACACCCCATCTAAAAATAGAATCATATTGTCCATCTATTAATGTAGATTAGAAAAAAAACCCTAAAATAGTAGCATCAATGTGTTCCTTGTAATTAAACATAACCTAAAACAGCAAATTGCTCTCACGCTTTGAAATAACTTTGTTTTTATCAGTTTGTGTTTTCGAAAACTTAAAAGATCTAGATCTTGGCATAGTAACAAGCTAGTTAAAAATAAAAACCGGAATAACTGGTTTTGGAAACTGTACTATCCAACCATATACTTAAAAATTTAAAAAGAGCCAAGATAAAAAAGTGGGTTTTCAAACTTGTATCGAAATATTAGAATCTCTGTGTGCAGCATCCCACGCGGTGTTTGAAGGCAAAAATTTGTTCATAAGTTAATATTTTCTTAGTTAGCATTATATTTTATTTTAGTTACTATTTATGCTTAGAATAAGACATTGGACGGGACCTTAAATCTTGAAAAACGAGCCCAAACGTAGTGTGTGACTGTAACCTAGTGTGAATAATAAGAGACCCTCAGTCATTAACGTATCTACCTAGACTTACATTTCCAGGATACTTCCCGCCAAAAAACCACCCCATCCCTACCCTGAAACATCCCCTATCCAAACATCCACCAAATCCACCACAACCCTCCTCCCATCCAAAAACACCCTATCAAACTTCCCCCTTCCACCCCCCACCCTCCCCCCCCCCCCCCAAAGTCAACCCTGAATCTGGCCTACCAAAAAGAGCTCAACAAGACCAAACAAAAGAGCCCACCCACGCCAAAATCGGACCAAGGCAGACCCAGCTAGGTCACCTGGAAGATCTGCCTGGTAAGGCCTGCGACACGGCGCGGTACGGTAAGACAGAAATCCCTAAAATCGGATATCTCTGGAACCAGACCAGATAGGCACTTTTAGACCACGGATTCAGCCTTAGTGGTGTCAAAGACACCACGAGGTGAAAACCGTCACAGAGGTATCCATCCCCCCCCATCTTTCCCCTTTTCCTCCCCTTCCTTTTTTATTCAAAACCATCCTTTCCTTCATCCTTCAACGGGCCATATCTCGGGAACGAGAGGACTTACATCTTTTTAGACCTCAAAATCAGCCTTAGTGGTGTCATAGACACCACGGCTAAAGTCGCACAAGAGGAACCCATCCCCTCCCGATTGGACCCTCCCCCATCCCTTCTTAGTAAATACTGATACCTCGCAAACTAGGCGAGATAGAAAAAATTGGTTTGCGGATTTATTCTGTTTATTTTTGACTCCCCATTTACAGGAGAAAACGGAACTGCTAGTAGCAGTGTAGATTATATTTTATTTTATTTTATTTTATTCTATTTTTATTTTATATTTTATATTTTATTGACGATTGACAACTTTCCCCGTCCTTACTGTTGTGCCCTTTACACACACAAGTAAGCGAAGCAACAAAATGGTTCTCGGAATTCGCACCCCAGTAAAAGGGAAAGGGCCAGGAGTCGGCGCCAGCGTAGCGCAGGGGTCAACGTCGCCTACCCAGGGACCCTCTGGAGCGCGCGAAGCGCCAAAGGGGTTATCCCTGAGGTACGAAAGGAGAGACGTCGAAACGCCGCTGACGTCAGCAGGGACCTCAGGCGATGTCGCTCCCGCCGCCACCCCCAGCCCCGCAGGCAAGTCTGGACAGGTGCCGGATGCTGCCAAAACATTTATTAGGAGACCAGAGAGGAAAAGAAGATCCGTAGACATCATGGAGGCTTACACTAAGCAGGCCGACATCTTTGCTGTGTCCTCCAACGACAAACTTCTCCAGGAGGTCATGAAGACTTTCGAAGACATACCATCCAGAGTCAAGGATTACCCTCAGATGAGGAAGGACATAAAGACTTTCCTGGAGACCCAGTCCGACAAGTGTCTACGGATCCTCTTTGAAATAAGTAGGAGAGTGAAAAACCTGGAAACAGTGCCAAAGACAGTCCCGCCTTCCAAAGCAAACACCACGCCTACATCACCCGAGTTATCGGAGGTACTAATAGAGAGGCTGGAAAAGGTGGAGACAAACATCAAGACGCGGCTCGTTGACCTGGAAGCAAAGGTCTCCATTGGTTTCCAGGATTTGACCGATCACTGCTCCGAGAGCGGTTCCGACGTCGTCGATAAGGTCATCGACAAGGTTATCGGGGTCGGCGACAAGATCGATGATGTCAAGGCGAGACTTGACCACGCAATAGAAGGGGTCACGATCATCGGTCGTGCCGCCGTAGTACTCGAGACCAAAATTAAGGGCGTGGCCGGCGAGGTCGCTGCCGGAACCGACCGTATAATGGGAGCCATACGGGAAGAAGCACGCGAGCCAAACACCGAGTCTCTCTCATACGCCCACGTTACAGCAGCCAAACCCGGGCGTCGACCGGCACTTCATTCGATGGCGGTCACCCTGGAAGGCAGCCAGGAGACTGCCGACGAGGTGCTCGCCAGGGTGAAGAAGGCGGTCGATGCCAGGGGAACTGGCCTAAAAATTAGCAAAGTAAGGAAGGCGAAAAACCAGACGGTAATACTGGGTTGTGACTCGGAAGCGGAACTCGAGAAAGTAAAAGATAGGATCGAGAGCCGAGGTGAAGGGCTAATAGTAGCGCCAATGAAAAATAAAAACCCGCTCGTCGTCCTAAAAGACGTCTTTTTGGACAGTGAAGACGACGAGATGGAAAAGGCGCTCTATTCCCAAAACGAGAATATCTTTAGGGACCTGCTACAGGGGGAAAAAGAAATAAAAATAAAGTATAAGAAAAGGACCAGAAACCCGAGAACAGCACACGTCATCGTCCAGGTCAGACCTATAGTATGGCAGAGGATGACGGAGGCTGGGGCTCTTTACCTCGACCTGCAAAGGGTCAGGGTGGAGGATCAGTCGCCGCTCATCCAATGTACGAAATGCTTAGCATTTGGTCATGGCCGAAAGTTCTGTACGGAGAGTGTAGACAGGTGCAGCCACTGCGGAGGACCGCATCTACGTGACAAGTGCGAAGAATTTGTCGCGGGCAACGCACCGCAGTGCTGCAACTGTCTGCACTCAAAGCTTCAGAAGACGGAGCATAATGCATTTAGTTCGGAGTGCCCTGTCCGCAAGAAATGGGACTATCTGGCTCGTACGACGACAGCATACGCCTAAACTGCCATCCCCCCCTTCTCTCTCTGATGTATAATTATATACTGAGTATATAAGAATATATTAGTATCCCAAAAGACCCTGAAATAAAACAAAGATCAATAAAAAACCCGAAAAAGAAATGTCAATAAATATGTATAATCTATGTATGTATATGTATATTATTGTCGCAACCACAAGAAGATAAAAAATTCCAACAAAGTTAAAGGAGTCCTCTTCCCCCTCCCTTTCCCTTCTCCTCCCTTTCCCTCCCCTCCACCCAACTAGTAAGAACAGTATAGGAGAAAAACTTAATGCTGGTTAAAGGTCCAAACTCTTAATACCTATGCCATAAAACCGCAAATGAGAATAGCAATTTTATTAAGCTATTAATGTAAATCAGCAAAACCTCGTCCTGTTAAAAGTAGAATACGAACAAACATGTAAAAGTAATAATGTAAGAAATAGGCTAGATATTAAAAGTAGTAAATAGAAATATAAGTGTAACGAAAGAAAATAAAATTGTGTTAGTAAGTAAGATACAAATGTTAACTAGAAAATATATAAATAGCATAATAAGAAAGCAAGTCAAAACAAATTGATAAAAAGTCCACGAAATTATGTTTAATAAACTATAGCTGTGTACTTTAATACCCAACCCTAATAAAAAGTAAGAAAATAGTAGAAATTATTGGATAGAATAGCGGGAGTCCCACCCGGCTAAGAATGAAAGTGAGAATAAAAGAAAGATACAGAATGAAGCTTGAAAGTGCGAGAGGAATAAATGCGAGAACTTGAATGAATGAGCAAATTAGAATAATAAGATCTCGTCGCTCTCGATGGGGAAAAGCAAAAAAAAAAAAAAAAAAAAAAAAAAAAAAAAAAAAAAAAAAACCTAACCTAACCAACGTCAGAAGTGGGACGACTTGGCGCGAGCGACAGTGGCGTACTGCTAAGGGCACCCCGGGGGACAACCACGCATACAAATTCGCACAGGCCAACCTCCAACGAAAGAGGCTTGCGTCCAATGAACTTTTCCTAGAAGCAGAGAAACGCGGAATAGCGGCTGCACTTATTCAGGAGCCTTACGTCGGCAATCTCAAGTCAGTAAAGAGTCAGGGAGGAGTTAGGATCTTCCAAAGCACTGATAGAGGAGAAGGGACTGTCAAGGCCGCAATTGCCGTCTTTGACAATAACATTAATGTGATACAGTACCCAAAACTCACCACCAACAACATCGTGGTGGTGGGAATCCAAACCAGTGCTTGGGAGATCACACTCGTCTCGCTCTACTTTGAGCCAGATAAGCCGATAGAGGAATATTTGGAGCACCTGAAAAATATTGAAGCTGTCAATGGTTCAAAGCCGCTGATCGTTGGAGGAGACGTCAACGCGAAGAGCACGTGGTGGGGAAGCCCAGTCATCGATAGCAGAGGCGAAGACGTGTGCGGAACCCTCGGAGAGCTGGGGCTCCATGTACTCAACTCAGGGGAAATCCCGACCTTCGATACTATCAGAGGAGGACAGAGGTACAGCAGCTATGTGGACATTACAGCCTGTTCAACGAATATTCTAGGGTTGGTTGATGACTGGAGAGTAGATGAAGGTCTAACGAGTTCCGACCATAACGGCATAACTTTTAGCATTAAATTACGCAAATCCATAGGCATTAGAGTAGAAAGGACAACACGAATTTATAACACTAAAAAAGCCAATTGGGATGACTTTCGTGAGAAATTCACCCAATTGGTAACAGAATATAAAATTACAACATCGGAAATAGATAGGGTTCAAAACACCGAACAAATAGACAAAATAACGGAAAATTTAACCAAAATAATTAAAGAGGCATGCAACTCGGCAATGCCTATAAAAGTCAAAAAAGAAATTTTTACCTTGCCGTGGTGGTCGGAAAACCTCACAAAGTTAAAAAACCAAGTTGCCACCAAGAAGCGGAGAATTCAGTGCGCCGCTCCTGTCCGAAGGTCGAAGGTCATAAGGGAGTACCTGAAACAGAAAGGAGAGTACGAATTAGAGGAGGAAAAAGCTGCAACCGAGAGTTGGAAAGAATTTTGCACCAAGCAGGATAGAGAAGGGGTCTGGGAGGGAATCTACAGAGTAATCCGAAGGACTACGCGCCGAGAAGAGGATCTGCCAATGGTGAAGGATGGAGACAGCCTAGACGCAAAGGGCTCCGTGAAATTAATTACGGAAACTTTCTACCCGGATGACTCGGTCAGTAATGATAACGATTATCATAGCTATATTCGACTGAAAGCAGACCGAGTCAACAAAGAGGAGAATAAGGACAGCCACGATCCACCCTTCACCATGGAAGAATTAAAAACATCCAGTGATTCCTTCAACCCCAAAAAGGCTCCGGGAATAGATGGCCTTACGGCCGACATCTGTAGCCGTGCTATTGGTAGTGCGCCGAAAATGTTCCTGGCCCTCTTTAACAAATGCCTGGAACTGGGATACTTCCCGCAGCCTTGGAAGGAGGCTACGGTTGTGGTGTTAAAGAAACCAGGAAAGGAAGATTACACCACCCCGAAAGCATATAGACCAATTGGCTTGTTACCTGTTCTGGGAAAGATCCTCGAGAAGATACTGATGGCCCGCCTCAGGTTTCACATTCAACCTAGGATGAGTACTCGCCAGTACGGATTCATGCCACAAAGGAGCACCGAAGACTCTCTCTATGCCCTTGTGCAGCACATCCGCAACAAGATAGATGATAAGAAAATAGTAGTACTTGTATCGCTAGACATAGAGGGAGCCTTCGACAGCGCCTGGTGGCCGGCAATCAGAGTCCGACTGGCTGAGGAAGAGTGTCCGGTCAATCTGAGGAGAGTTGTGGACAGTTACTTGAGTGACAGAAGGGTAAGAGTCCGATATGCAGGGGAAGAGTACACAAAGGGCACAAGTAAAGGCTGTGTGCAGGGCTCGATCGGAGGCCCCTTTTTCTGGAACCTACTCTTGGACCCACTTTTGAAAACTCTGCAGAGTAGAGGGGACTATTCACAGGCCTTCGCAGATGACGTCGTTCTTGTATTCGATGG
Organism: Cerastis leucographa; assembly: GCA_963082945.1. Taxonomy (NCBI): domain Eukaryota; kingdom Metazoa; phylum Arthropoda; class Insecta; order Lepidoptera; family Noctuidae; genus Cerastis; species Cerastis leucographa. Next base: position 18,836 of record OY720360.1, read on the forward strand.
TGACACAGCAATAGAAATCGAGCATAAAGCCAACGCCGCCCTCGACCATGTTCGGGAGTGGGGTGTCAGAAACAAACTTAGATTTGCACCACAGAAAACGAATGCGATGGTCATTACAAGGAAGTTAAAGTACGATACCCCACGCCTGAGCATGGGCGGGATCGACATAAAAAACTCGAAAGAAATTAAAATTCTGGGTGTCACCATCGACGACAAGCTAACGTTTAATACGCATGTGTCAAATGTATGCCGTAGGGCCATAGGTGTCTACAAGCAACTGTGTCGGGCGGCAAGGGTGAGTTGGGGATTAAATCCGGAGGTTATTAAAATTATATATACAGCAACTATAGAGCCGATTGTCTTGTACGCCGCCAGTGTATGGGCCCCAGCGGCAAATAAGTTGGGAATAAAAAAGCAGTTGGGTGTCGTGCAACGAGGGATAGCACAGAAAATGTGCAAAGCCTACCGCACTGTCTCCCTAAATTCGGCACTGCTTCTGACTGGAGTGCTCCCTCTAGATCTCCGCGTCCGCGAAGCGGCCTTACTTTATGAGACCAGGAGAGGCGTACCTCAGGCGGTACTGGCGGGTGGGGAGGTAGAGCGGGTGGCATCCGCGATGGAATCCCCGCATCCAGCTAGGCGTATCGACTTGGAGTTCGTAAGCCTGGCGGACCGTGAGCAAGTCGACGCCAGCGCCGACTTGGAAGTTAAAATCTTCACAGATGGAAGCAAAATAGGCGGGCGCGTCGGGGCCGCCCTTTCTATATGGAGAGGCGACGCCGAGGCGCGTGCCATCAAGTTGGCGCTGCCGGACTACTGCACGGTCTACCAGGCGGAACTCTTGGCGATATGCCGGGCAACAAGGGAAATCCAGAAGCACTCGGCATCCAGCTTCGGAGTGTACAGCGACTCCATGGCGGCACTCCAGACAGTGAAAAACCACAGCTGCCTTCATCCCCTGGCAGTGGAAGCTAGGGATAATTTAACAACTATATCCCGCCAAAACAAGGTGGTTAACTTGTTCTGGATTAAGGCTCACGCAGGGTTTGAGGGCAACGAAAGAGCGGATCAGCTGGCAAAGGAGGCCGCCCTGAATAGTAAGAGGAAGCCAGACTACGACCTGTGCCCGGTTTCCTTCATCAAGCGTCACATTCGTATGGCGACGCTTGATGAATGGAATCAAAGGTATACGGCGGGTCAGACGGCCTCTATAACAAAAATGTTTTTCCCGGATGCAGTGGCGGCGTACAAAACGGTTAAAAAGATTCAAATAAACCCGCAGCTAACTCAGATCATGACGGGGCACGGTGGGTTCTCCGAATACTTGCATCGCTTCAAGTGTAAGGGGAGCCCATCGTGCATCTGTGACCCGGGAATAGACGAGACCGTCCCGCATTTGCTTCTGGACTGCCCGGTGTACGCGACCGAAAGGTATGAACTGGAGCATAAAATAGACGCCAAACTCGTGAGAGAAAACATTGGGGAAATAGTGGCAGGAAAAGAGAGACAAATATTTTTAGAATATTGCATCAAAATTTGTAATAAAGCAATTGAGCGAAATAAAAGTATTTAGGAAGTTAAACTATGTTTCAAATATATTGTTACATATATCAAATGCAAACATAGGAATTTAATTAAGAATAAAAAATAGAGTGTTTAAGGATAAGTAGAAATAAAAATTGTTATAGTATATAAAATAAATGTTAAAAATTAGGAATAAAGTTGCAATAGGTTAAGAAGAAAGTGTTCTGAAGACTGTTGTACAGAATTGTTTTCCCAATAAGTAATTAAAGACGATATTAAAATGTAGATGGATAGAGTGTAGAACTTAAAAATGGATGTAAAAGTAGAAATAAGAATAAAAATAGTATATAAGATGTCTATGCATGAATAGTTAAGAAACATGTTGTAATAGGTTAAGTGGAAAATATGTTAATAAAGAATGTTGCATTGAATTACTTTCCCTGGCAATAAAAAACTAATATAGAGTAAAATAGAGCGATTAGAATGGGAATCCCACCCATTGAATGAATGTGGATGGATGAAAGAAAGAACAAGTATGCGGCATGTAAGTGCGAGAGGCAAAACAGCGAGAAATTGTATGAAAGAGAAACAGTTTAATAAGGTCTCCGAGAAATCTTGTTGGAGGAACTAGTTAATAAAAAAAAAAAAAAAAAAAAAAAAAAAAAAAAAAAAAAAAAAAAAAAAACCTAACCTAACCTAACCTAACCTAACCTAACCTAACCTAACCTAACCTAACCTAACCTAACCTAACCTAACCTAACCTAACCGAAGCGGCTGACCTGTGTAGTCATTGCGGTGGGCCGCACCTAAGATCGGATTGCGCCGACTTCCTAACGGGTGCCCCGCCAAAGTGCCGGAACTGCACAAAAGCGAAACTCGGGAACGATGGCCACAACGCATTCAGCTCAGAATGTCCCACACGCCACAGGTGGGACGAAATAGCAAGAGCAACCGTGGCATATTGCTAAGGGCACCCCAGTGGGACATGCCCCCTACGGGGTATTGCAGGCTAACCTCCAACGCAAGAGACTAGCAACCAATGAGCTTCTCATAGAGGCCGCGAAGCGTGGAACAGCGGTGGCCCTCTTGCAAGAGCCGTACGTAGCCGGGGCCAGAGTAATGAAGAGTTACAGGGGCGTTAGGATCTTCCAGAACACTGGCATAGGAGATGGGACTGTCAAAGCAGCAATAGCCGTCTTTAACAACGACCTTGTAGTCAAACAGTACCCGAAACTCACCACTAATAACATCTCAGTGGTGGGAATCCTGACCAGTGCCTGGGAGATCACGCTTGTCTCTTTTTACTTTGAGCCAGACCAGCCTATCGAGCCATATCTGGAACATTTAAGGCAAATATGGCTCGTCGTCGGCTCCAGAAACCTGATCGTTGGAGGGGACGCTAATGCAAAGAGCATGTGGTGGGGTAGCCCGGCGGGCGATCCCAGAGGGGAAGAAATGGTTGCAACTCTCGGCGAGCTAAACTTAAACATACTCAACCGAGGGGAAATTCCGACCTTCGACACTATCCGAGGAGGGAAGCGGTACAGCAGTCACGTGGATATTACCGCTTGCTCCAATGACATCTTGGACAGGATAGACGACTGGAGGGTAGACGAGGGACTCACGAGCTCGGACCATAACGGCATTACGTATAGCATCCTCTTGCAAAAGTCTAAAGGCATTAAAATCGAGAGAACAACGAGGAAATTTAATACCAAAAAAGCTAATTGGTCCAAATTTAATGAGAAATTTGGCCAATTGAAAACAGTATATAAATTTACAGCAGCCGAAATAGACAAAGTTACAAACATAGAGCAGCTCGATACATTGATAAATAATCTGACAAAAGCAATAGACGAAGCATGTAGACTTACAATACCATCTAAAAAAGTCAAAGAGGAGCTTACCTTGCCGTGGTGGACCGAGAGACTCGCTGAGATGAAGAAGACAGTCGCTACTAAGAAGCGCAGGATTCGCTGTGCCGCCCCGATTCGCAGGTCGAAGGTCGTAGAGGACTACCTGAAACAGAAACTAGAGTATGAGATGGAAGTGGCCAAAGCTCTGACCGAGAGTTGGAAGGAATTCTGTGGGAAGCAGGATAGGGAGGGGGTCTGGGAGGGGATATATAGGGTGATAGGTAGGACGCAGCGTAGAACGGAGGATCTGCCATTGGAACGAGACGGTGAGGTATTGGACGCGAAGGGCTCCGTGAAGCTCATAGCGGAAACATTTTATCCGGAAGACCTCTCGGAATGCGACAATGCTTACCACCGATCCGTCCGAACAAAAGCCGAAAATGTGAACTGTGGCGAACAAAATGATTTGTGCGACCCACCGTTCACGATGGCGGAACTTAGGAATTCAGTGGAGTCCTTCAATCCTAAAAAGGCACCGGGTTCCGATGGCTTTACATCCGATATCTGCTGCCGTGCCGTGGATAATGACCCGGAATTATTTCTAAGACTCCTCAATAAGTGCCTCGAAAACCACCACTTTCCCACGTCCTGGAAGGAGGCAACGGTAGTGATACTGAGGAAGCCTGGGAAAGACAATTACTCTACTCCCAAAGCATATAGGCCGATTGGGCTATTGCCTATATTAGGGAAAATCTTTGAAAAGATGCTAGTGGCCCGCCTTAAGTTCCATCTATTACCGAGGATGAGCACCCGCCAATACGGTTTCATGCCACAAAGGAGCACGGAAGACTCCCTTTATGCTCTCATGCAGCACGTCAACAAGAAGCTAGCACAAAAAAGGATAGTCACGCTTGTATCCTTAGACATAGAGGGAGCATTCGACAGCGCTTGGTGGCCAATGATTAGAGTCCGACTGGCGGAGGAAAAATGTCCAATCAACCTCAGGCGGGTCATGGACAGCTACCTCAGTGACCGGAAAGTCTCGATCAGGTACGGTGGGGAAGTATATAGCAAGGGGACAAGCAAGGGCTGTGTCCAGGGCTCAATAGGGGGACCCATATTGTGGAACTTGGTCCTAGACCCTCTCCTTAAAGCTTTGGAAGATAGGGGGAACTACATTCAGGCGTTTGCGGATGATGTTCTTTTGGTCTTTGACGGTGAGACTGCACTGGAGGTGGAGGAATGTGCCAATGCCGCTCTCAGTCATGTTCTGGCGTGGGGGGTCCAGAACAAACTAAAATTTGCTCCGCACAAGACCACCGCTATGGTGATTACCAGAAAATTAAAATATGACACACCACGCCTGAGCATGGGGGGGATCGACATTGGCATGTCGAAAGAAATAAAGCTTCTGGGAGTGACGATAGACGAGAAGTTAACATTTAACACCCACGTCTCACTAGTTTGCGGGAGGGCAATTGGGATTTACAAGCAGTTGTGCAGAGCCGCAAAGGTCAGTTGGGGGCTTAACCCAGAGGTTATTCGCATACTGTACGTGGCGGCTATAGAGCCAATAATACTTTATGCTGCCAGCGTTTGGGCACCGGCTGCCAAGAAGTTGGGAGTAATTAAACAACTTCGGACCGTTCAGCGTGGGATCGCTCAAAAAATGTGCAAGGCGTATCGGACGGTGTCCTTGCACTCGGCTCTGTTGCTGACAGGGATGCTCCCACTTGACCTCCGCGTCCGGGAGGCGGCTGCGCTCTACGAAGCAAGGAGGGGAATGTCCCAGTCTGTATTGGGCGACAGGGAGGTGGAGCGGATGTTCCCAGCGTTGGAGGCCCCACACCCCGCGGAGCAAATGAGCCTGGAGTTTGGAAGCCTGGTAGACGAAGAACAATATAACGACCACAGCAATTTTGCTTTGCGTATCTTTACCGACGGCAGCAAGATTGAGGGCAAGGTTGGAGCGGCGCTATCCTTGTGGAATGGTGCCGCTGAAACGAAAGCCCTCAAACTTGCTCTACCGTCTTACTGCACCGTCTATCAGGCAGAACTCCTGGCTCTGCAAAAAGCAGCAGGGGAAGCCCTTAAGCGCAATGAATCCACGTTCGGCATCTTCAGCGACTCCATGGCGGCTCTCCAATCGGTGACCAATACACGTTCCACCCACCCCTTGGCAGTGGAAACCAGAGACGCATTAAGACGCTGCAAGTTCCAGAACAAGAGCGTCTCCTTATTCTGGATTAAAGCCCACGCAGGGTTGGAGGGGAACGAGAGAGCCGACCAGCTTGCGAAGGAGGCCGCCTTGGGGCTGAAGAAGAGGCCGGACTATGATCTGTGCCCCGTTTCATTCGTCAAGCGTAGAATCCGATTGGAGACGCTTGGCGAATGGAACGAGAGGTATAGAACGGGTGAAACAGCTTCGGGCACGAAACTTTTCTTCCCGGATGCGGTGGCGGCGTACGGAATAGTCCGGAAGATAAAAATTTGTAAGGTGACCACTCAGATCATGACAGGGCACGGCGGGTTCTCTGAATACTTGAATCGCTTCAAGTGTAAGGAGAGCCCCTCGTGCATCTGTGATCCCGACGTTGCAGAAACAGTGCCACATATATTATTTGACTGTCCCGTCTTCGACCAGCAAAGACTTGTGGCCGAGCACGTACTCGACACCAAATTAAGTGCCGAAAACCTGTGGCACATAATGAAAGGGAAAAAGAGAGAGGTGTTTTTAAAATTCTGTATAAAGATTTGTGAAAAAGTAATAAAAAGAAATAAAACAGGTTAAGAAAAGATGCTTACATAATATTTATATAATATTAAGGTCAAGCATTGAAGACAGACGTAATAAACTGCTAAGAAATCACAGGAAAATAGATAACATATTATGTTGCCCTTATGGATAAACTGGAGTAAAACTGAATGTAAGAATTGTCCTAGAAATACTAAAGAAATAAGATGTCTGATAGAATTATAGTTACCCACAAATGTTCTTAGAATTAAGATATTGATGATAAAAATAGCTGTAAGAAACATGTTACTATCATTAAGAATAATATTAAAATAGAAATAGCCTTTATAATTATAAAAGTAGAAGTAAGAATAGAAAATACGATGTTGTAAAAAGTGTAAACAAGCATGTACAAGAAAGTTGTATTAGAATAAGAACAAATGTACCGAAAGAAAAAATCAATAAAAAACATTTGTGTTGATGTGTTACCCGCTTCCCGAAATAAAGAAAACTGGAATAGAGTACAGAATAAGGAACAGTAGAAGGGAGTCCTACCCTGATAGACAGAAAGAAGATGAATGATAGAAAGACAAAGTATGAAGAATGAAAGTACGAGAGGAATAATAGCGAGAACTAGTATGAATGATAAGCTTAGCACAGGCTCCGATTATGTTGGAGGTTTAAGTATAAAAAAAAAAAAAAAAAAAAAAAAAAAAAAAAAAAAAAAAAAAAAAAAAACCTAACCTAACCTAACCTAACCTAACCGGTTGATATCTTCGCCATTAAGGGTGCGTTTTTGACGCTGTTTTCAGCTTTTTTAGACTTTAGTGGGCCTCCGCCTACGTTCTGACAATATTTTACCACCCTAGAAGCGTTTTCAAAAATCTTCCCTTACGACACTTAGAAAATTTTTAAAATTTCAGACAAAATCTTCCAAATTTAGTGTTCTTCCAAATTTTCCTACAAATATTACTTTAGATTATAGTTGCAATAGTACTCACCTACCATCCCTGTGTTCCGGTGCCCGTTTCGTGTCCCGGACGCTAGGTTGGGGGTTGAAAACCAAAATTTTTTGACTCAAAAACTGGTTTTTTGAGCAAAACCCAAAATTTTTGTTCGGCACTCACCCCTTTCTATTTCGTAGTTAGCTAGCCCGCGCGAAGCCGCGTCTCTGGACACCTCACTCGCGGGTCTAGCTCAAATAGAACTTGCAAAATTTTCAAAATTATTGTTTTCTTATAGATTCTGCTACTACCAAAATCCACCTTAGGGAGCTTGCAAAATACTAAATCGTCGATATCTTCGCTTTTAAGGGTGCGATTTTGAAGCTGTTTGCAGCTTATTTAGACTAAAGTAGGCATCCGCTTACGTCCTGACACATTTAAACCACCCTTAACGCACGCTGGAAAAGTTTCCCTACCAACCCTTAGAATTTCTTAAAAATTTCAGACAAAATCATCAAAATTTAGTGTTCTTCCAAATTTTCCTTTGAATATTATTTTAGATTATAGTTGCAATAGTACTCACCTACCATCCCTGTGTTCCGGTGCTCGTTTCGTGTCCCGGACGCTAGGTTGGGGGTTGAAAACCAAAATTTTTTGTGTCAAAAACTGGTTTTTTGACCAAAACTCAAAATTTTTATTCGGCACTCACCCCTTTCTATTTCGTAGTTAGCTAGCCCGCGCGAAGCCGCGTCTCTGGACACCTCACTCGCGGGTCTAGCTCAAATAGAACTTGCAAAATTTTCAAAATTATTGTTTTCTTATAGATTCTGCTACTACCAAAATCCACCTTAGGGAGCTTGCAAAATACTAAATCGTCGATATCTTCGCTTTTAAGGGTGCGATTTTGAAGCTGTTTGCAGCTTATTTAGACTAAAGTAGGCATCCGCTTACGTCCTGACACATTTAAACCACCCTTAACGCACGCTGGAAAAGTTTCCCTACCAACCCTTAGAATTTCTTAAAAATTTCAGACAAAATCATCAAAATTTAGTGTTCTTCCAAATTTTCCTTTGAATATTATTTTAGATTATAGTTGCAATAGTACTCACCTACCATCCCTGTGTTCCGGTGCTCGTTTCGTGTCCCGGACGCTAGGTTGGGGGTTGAAAACCAAAATTTTTTGTGTCAAAAACTGGTTTTTTGACCAAAACTCAAAATTTTTATTCGGCACTCACCCCTTTCTATTTCGTAGTTAGCTAGCCCGCGCGAAGCCGCGTCTCTGGACACCTCACTCGCGGGTCTAGCTCAAATAGAACTTGCAAAATTTTCAAAATTATTGTTTTCTTATAGATTCTGCTACTACCAAAATCCACCTTAGGGAGCTTGCAAAATACTAAATCGTCGATATCTTCGCTTTTAAGGGTGCGATTTTGAAGCTGTTTGCAGCTTATTTAGACTAAAGTAGGCATCCGCTTACGTCCTGACACATTTAAACCACCCTTAACGCACGCTGGAAAAGTTTCCCTACCAACCCTTAGAATTTCTTAAAAATTTCAGACAAAATCATCAAAATTTAGTGTTCTTCCAAATTTTCCTTTGAATATTATTTTAGATTATAGTTGCAATAGTACTCACCTACCATCCCTGTGTTCCGGTGCTCGTTTCGTGTCCCGGACGCTAGGTTGGGGGTTGAAAACCAAAATTTTTTGTGTCAAAAACTGGTTTTTTGACCAAAACTCAAAATTTTTATTCGGCACTCACCCCTTTCTATTTCGTAGTTAGCTAGCCCGCGCGAAGCCGCGTCTCTGGACACCTCACTCGCGGGTCTAGCTCAAATAGAACTTGCAAAATTTTCAAAATTATTGTTTTCTTATAGATTCTGCTACTACCAAAATCCACCTTAGGGAGCTTGCAAAATACTAAATCGTCGATATCTTCGCTTTTAAGGGTGCGATTTTGAAGCTGTTTGCAGCTTATTTAGACTAAAGTAGGCATCCGCTTACGTCCTGACACATTTAAACCACCCTTAACGCACGCTGGAAAAGTTTCCCTACCAACCCTTAGAATTTCTTAAAAATTTCAGACAAAATCATCAAAATTTAGTGTTCTTCCAAATTTTCCTTTGAATATTATTTTAGATTATAGTTGCAATAGTACTCACCTACCATCCCTGTGTTCCGGTGCTCGTTTCGTGTCCCGGACGCTAGGTTGGGGGTTGAAAACCAAAATTTTTTGTGTCAAAAACTGGTTTTTTGACCAAAACTCAAAATTTTTATTCGGCACTCACCCCTTTCTATTTCGTAGTTAGCTAGCCCGCGCGAAGCCGCGTCTCTGGACACCTCACTCGCGGGTCTAGCTCAAATAGAACTTGCAAAATTTTCAAAATTATTGTTTTCTTATAGATTCTGCTACTACCAAAATCCACCTTAGTAGTTAGCTAGCCCGCGCGAAGCCGCGTCTCTGGACACCTCACTCGCGGGTCTAGCTCAAATAGAACTTGCAAAATTTTCAAAATTATTGTTTTCTTATAGATTCTGCTACTACCAAAATCCACCTTAGGGAGCTTGCAAAATACTAAATCGTCGATATCTTCGCTTTTAAGGGTGCGATTTTGAAGCTGTTTGCAGCTTATTTAGACTAAAGTAGGCATCCGCTTACGTCCTGACACATTTAAACCACCCTTAACGCACGCTGGAAAAGTTTCCCTACCAACCCTTAGAATTTCTTAAAAATTTCAGACAAAATCATCAAAATTTAGTGTTCTTCCAAATTTTCCTTTGAATATTATTTTAGATTATAGTTGCAATAGTACTCACCTACCATCCCTGTGTTCCGGTGCTCGTTTCGTGTCCCGGACGCTAGGTTGGGGGTTGAAAACCAAAATTTTTTGTGTCAAAAACTGGTTTTTTGACCAAAACTCAAAATTTTTATTCGGCACTCACCCCTTTCTATTTCGTAGTTAGCTAGCCCGCGCGAAGCCGCGTCTCTGGACACCTCACTCGCGGGTCTAGCTCAAATAGAACTTGCAAAATTTTCAAAATTATTGTTTTCTTATAGATTCTGCTACTACCAAAATCCACCTTAGGGAGCTTGCAAAATACTAAATCGTCGATATCTTCGCTTTTAAGGGTGCGATTTTGAAGCTGTTTGCAGCTTATTTAGACTAAAGTAGGCATCCGCTTACGTCCTGACACATTTAAACCACCCTTAACGCACGCTGGAAAAGTTTCCCTACCAACCCTTAGAATTTCTTAAAAATTTCAGACAAAATCATCAAAATTTAGTGTTCTTCCAAATTTTCCTTTGAATATTATTTTAGATTATAGTTGCAATAGTACTCACCTACCATCCCTGTGTTCCGGTGCTCGTTTCGTGTCCCGGACGCTAGGTTGGGGGTTGAAAACCAAAATTTTTTGTGTCAAAAACTGGTTTTTTGACCAAAACTCAAAATTTTTATTCGGCACTCACCCCTTTCTATTTCGTAGTTAGCTAGCCCGCGCGAAGCCGCGTCTCTGGACACCTCACTCGCGGGTCTAGCTCAAATAGAACTTGCAAAATTTTCAAAATTATTGTTTTCTTATAGATTCTGCTACTACCAAAATCCACCTTAGGGAGCTTGCAAAATACTAAATCGTCGATATCTTCGCTTTTAAGGGTGCGATTTTGAAGCTGTTTGCAGCTTATTTAGACTAAAGTAGGCATCCGCTTACGTCCTGACACATTTAAACCACCCTTAACGCACGCTGGAAAAGTTTCCCTACCAACCCTTAGAATTTCTTAAAAATTTCAGACAAAATCATCAAAATTTAGTGTTCTTCCAAATTTTCCTTTGAATATTATTTTAGATTATAGTTGCAATAGTACTCACCTACCATCCCTGTGTTCCGGTGCTCGTTTCGTGTCCCGGACGCTAGGTTGGGGGTTGAAAACCAAAATTTTTTGTGTCAAAAACTGGTTTTTTGACCAAAACTCAAAATTTTTATTCGGCACTCACCCCTTTCTATTTCGTAGTTAGCTAGCCCGCGCGAAGCCGCGTCTCTGGACACCTCACTCGCGGGTCTAGCTCAAATAGAACTTGCAAAATTTTCAAAATTATTGTTTTCTTATAGATTCTGCTACTACCAAAATCCACCTTAGGGAGCTTGCAAAATACTAAATCGTCGATATCTTCGCTTTTAAGGGTGCGATTTTGAAGCTGTTTGCAGCTTATTTAGACTAAAGTAGGCATCCGCTTACGTCCTGACACATTTAAACCACCCTTAACGCACGCTGGAAAAGTTTCCCTACCAACCCTTAGAATTTCTTAAAAATTTCAGACAAAATCATCAAAATTTAGTGTTCTTCCAAATTTTCCTTTGAATATTATTTTAGATTATAGTTGCAATAGTACTCACCTACCATCCCTGTGTTCCGGTGCTCGTTTCGTGTCCCGGACGCTAGGTTGGGGGTTGAAAACCAAAATTTTTTGTGTCAAAAACTGGTTTTTTGACCAAAACTCAAAATTTTTATTCGGCACTCACCCCTTTCTATTTCGTAGTTAGCTAGCCCGCGCGAAGCCGCGTCTCTGGACACCTCACTCGCGGGTCTAGCTCAAATAGAACTTGCAAAATTTTCAAAATTATTGTTTTCTTATAGATTCTGCTACTACCAAAATCCACCTTAGTAGTTAGCTAGCCCGCGCGAAGCCGCGTCTCTGGACACCTCACTCGCGGGTCTAGCTCAAATAGAACTTGCAAAATTTTCAAAATTATTGTTTTCTTATAGATTCTGCTACTACCAAAATCCACCTTAGGGAGCTTGCAAAATACTAAATCGTCGATATCTTCGCTTTTAAGGGTGCGATTTTGAAGCTGTTTGCAGCTTATTTAGACTAAAGTAGGCATCCGCTTACGTCCTGACACATTTAAACCACCCTTAACGCACGCTGGAAAAGTTTCCCTACCAACCCTTAGAATTTCTTAAAAATTTCAGACAAAATCATCAAAATTTAGTGTTCTTCCAAATTTTCCTTTGAATATTATTTTAGATTATAGTTGCAATAGTACTCACCTACCATCCCTGTGTTCCGGTGCTCGTTTCGTGTCCCGGACGCTAGGTTGGGGGTTGAAAACCAAAATTTTTTGTGTCAAAAACTGGTTTTTTGACCAAAACTCAAAATTTTTATTCGGCACTCACCCCTTTCTATTTCGTAGTTAGCTAGCCCGCGCGAAGCCGCGTCTCTGGACACCTCACTCGCGGGTCTAGCTCAAATAGAACTTGCAAAATTTTCAAAATTATTGTTTTCTTATAGATTCTGCTACTACCAAAATCCACCTTAGGGAGCTTGCAAAATACTAAATCGTCGATATCTTCGCTTTTAAGGGTGCGATTTTGAAGCTGTTTGCAGCTTATTTAGACTAAAGTAGGCATCCGCTTACGTCCTGACACATTTAAACCACCCTTAACGCACGCTGGAAAAGTTTCCCTACCAACCCTTAGAATTTCTTAAAAATTTCAGACAAAATCATCAAAATTTAGTGTTCTTCCAAATTTTCCTTTGAATATTATTTTAGATTATAGTTGCAATAGTACTCACCTACCATCCCTGTGTTCCGGTGCTCGTTTCGTGTCCCGGACGCTAGGTTGGGGGTTGAAAACCAAAATTTTTTGTGTCAAAAACTGGTTTTTTGACCAAAACTCAAAATTTTTATTCGGCACTCACCCCTTTCTATTTCGTAGTTAGCTAGCCCGCGCGAAGCCGCGTCTCTGGACACCTCACTCGCGGGTCTAGCTCAAATAGAACTTGCAAAATTTTCAAAATTATTGTTTTCTTATAGATTCTGCTACTACCAAAATCCACCTTAGGGAGCTTGCAAAATACTAAATCGTCGATATCTTCGCTTTTAAGGGTGCGATTTTGAAGCTGTTTGCAGCTTATTTAGACTAAAGTAGGCATCCGCTTACGTCCTGACACATTTAAACCACCCTTAACGCACGCTGGAAAAGTTTCCCTACCAACCCTTAGAATTTCTTAAAAATTTCAGACAAAATCATCAAAATTTAGTGTTCTTCCAAATTTTCCTTTGAATATTATTTTAGATTATAGTTGCAATAGTACTCACCTACCATCCCTGTGTTCCGGTGCTCGTTTCGTGTCCCGGACGCTAGGTTGGGGGTTGAAAACCAAAATTTTTTGTGTCAAAAACTGGTTTTTTGACCAAAACTCAAAATTTTTATTCGGCACTCACCCCTTTCTATTTCGTAGTTAGCTAGCCCGCGCGAAGCCGCGTCTCTGGACACCTCACTCGCGGGTCTAGCTCAAATAGAACTTGCAAAATTTTCAAAATTATTGTTTTCTTATAGATTCTGCTACTACCAAAATCCACCTTAGGGAGCTTGCAAAATACTAAATCGTCGATATCTTCGCTTTTAAGGGTGCGATTTTGAAGCTGTTTGCAGCTTATTTAGACTAAAGTAGGCATCCGCTTACGTCCTGACACATTTAAACCACCCTTAACGCACGCTGGAAAAGTTTCCCTACCAACCCTTAGAATTTCTTAAAAATTTCAGACAAAATCATCAAAATTTAGTGTTCTTCCAAATTTTCCTTTGAATATTATTTTAGATTATAGTTGCAATAGTACTCACCTACCATCCCTGTGTTCCGGTGCTCGTTTCGTGTCCCGGACGCTAGGTTGGGGGTTGAAAACCAAAATTTTTTGTGTCAAAAACTGGTTTTTTGACCAAAACTCAAAATTTTTATTCGGCACTCACCCCTTTCTATTTCGTAGTTAGCTAGCCCGCGCGAAGCCGCGTCTCTGGACACCTCACTCGCGGGTCTAGCTCAAATAGAACTTGCAAAATTTTCAAAATTATTGTTTTCTTATAGATTCTGCTACTACCAAAATCCACCTTAGGGAGCTTGCAAAATACTAAATCGTCGATATCTTCGCTTTTAAGGGTGCGATTTTGAAGCTGTTTGCAGCTTATTTAGACTAAAGTAGGCATCCGCTTACGTCCTGACACATTTAAACCACCCTTAACGCACGCTGGAAAAGTTTCCCTACCAACCCTTAGAATTTCTTAAAAATTTCAGACAAAATCATCAAAATTTAGTGTTCTTCCAAATTTTCCTTTGAATATTATTTTAGATTATAGTTGCAATAGTACTCACCTACCATCCCTGTGTTCCGGTGCTCGTTTCGTGTCCCGGACGCTAGGTTGGGGGTTGAAAACCAAAATTTTTTGTGTCAAAAACTGGTTTTTTGACCAAAACTCAAAATTTTTATTCGGCACTCACCCCTTTCTATTTCGTAGTTAGCTAGCCCGCGCGAAGCCGCGTCTCTGGACACCTCACTCGCGGGTCTAGCTCAAATAAAATTTTGCCCTCCCACCCGCCCTATTGTGTATAGGAAGGCCGGAGTGGGATTTTCAGCAAAATTTTTATTTTTGATTTTCGCTCTTTTAGCATTTTTTGGACCCCTACTAAGTGTTTGGAGGGAAATTTGCGTTTTTATTTTATAATTACTGTCGATTTCAGAAAAATTTTTGCTCTGACCGTCGTTTGTAAGTTGACGACATTTAACTTTATTGTATTTAATTTATTTATTAATAAATTATTGATGATTATTATTGACGACTTTTAATTCTTAATTTATTTTAAAAATTTATTTTATATACTTTCTGTGTACCCCCCTTTACAGGGATACAGAAGTATCCAGTGTCTTTTGGCATACCTCTCGGCTCCCGAGCGAGTACTGTTGAATCGACCTCCTCTATACAGGGGTCCGTTTTGACAGTGTCCGCTTGTTGATATTTAATATGTTCCGCACCCCATCCAGCACGGTGATAATTCAGGGCTCTAGTGGCTCACCGCAATCGACGGCGAAAGTGGGGCCTTCGCCTGCTGCCGCGAGGAGGAGAATCTCCTTTGAAGACCACACTCCTTCCGCCTCGCAGGAGGGCCCTGTCACACCGGCGACGCGCCGAGCTCCTGTAGACTGCCCAGTATCGCTCAAGGGGCCTGAGGCTGGGCACCGCAGTCGCATTGCGGAGGCGAGAGCTTGCCTAAATAAGGCAAAGCTAAATTTGGGCAACTCTCGCAATCTCAAAGCAGAGATTAAGAATGCGGTGCTACAGGCCATAAACAGGCTCTTTGAACTGGTAAAGGAGTCGGAGCGCGACAAGGCCCCTGCCGCACCTGAAGCCGCAGCAGCACCCACGCCCATTGCCGACTGCGTTCCCCGATCCAATCCCAGTGAGATCCTTGCTGGCCAGACTGAACTCCTAAACGCCATGAAGGAGCACATCTCGGAGTTGAAGGATAATTCCGAGAAACTGGATAGACTCCGAGACAGTCTGGCTAGTAGGGAAAGTGGAGGGGAGAGGAGCTACGCGAGTGTAGCGTCAGTGCGTAAGAGCCACACCGGGGCTTATGCCCTGGGGCGAACGACGTTGCACTCGGTGGTTGTCTCCTCAACACAGGAGATGGATACGGGGGACGAAGTCCTCGAGAAGGTCAGAAAAGCGGTTGATGCGAAAGACGGCTGGGTTCGTGTTGAAAAGGTAAGGAAGGCCAAAGATAGGAAAATCATAATGGGGTGCGCTACACAGGAGGAGCGCCGGAAAGTAAAGGAGCGATTGGAGGCGGCTGGAGGAAACCTCGTCGTCGAGGAGGTAAAGAATCGAAACCCCCTTCTGATTCTTAGGGACGTGTTATTAATACACAGTGACGAAGAAGTCATCACAGCCCTTAAGAATCAGAACAGGGAGATCTTTTGCGGCCTCGGGGACGAGGATCAACAGATCGCCATCAAATACAGGAGGAAGACCCGTAACCCGCACATGAACCACGTTGTGCTTAGTGTCTCCCCAACGATCTGGAGGCGGGCAATCGACGCCGAGAAACTCCGCATCGACCTCCAGAGGGTCCGCGTCGAAGATCAGACGCCACTGGTGCAGTGTACCCGCTGCTTGGGGTACGGTCACGGCAAACGCCTCTGTAAGGAGCCAGCCGATCTATGTAGTCACTGCGGCGGCCCACATTTGAGAGCAGATTGCCCAGACCGACAGACCGGTGAAGCAGCGGTGTGCATAAACTGCACCAGATCCAAGTTGGGGAACAGTGGGCACAACGCGTTCAGTAGCGACTGTCCAGTGCGCAAGAGGTGGGATGTGCTAGCCCGAGCTTCCATAGCGTACTGCTAAGGGCGTCCCCGAAACCACCACTAGGTACGAAATGGTCCAGGCGAACCTGCAACGGAGCCAGCTAGCCACGAACGAGCTGTTGCTGGAGGCGACAAACCGCAAACTCGCCGTAGCGTTGCTCCAGGAGCCCTACGTGGGTGGTGTGAGAAGGATGAGAGGTCACCGGGGCGTAAGGGTCTTCCAGAGCTCAGAGGAAGGGGAAGGGACTGTAAAGGCGGCAATAGCCATCTTTGACCAAGACTTGGACGTCTTACAGTACCCGCAACTCACCACAAACAACATCGTTGTGGTGGGAGTCCGAACCCGAGCCTGGACGATCACGCTGGTGTCCTTCTACTTCGAGCCCGACAAGCCCATGGAGCCATACCTGGAGCACCTTCGTCGGATAGAGCGAGAGCTGGGCCCTAGCAGGTTGGTTATTGGAGGAGACGCAAACGCGAAAAGTACCTGGTGGAATAGCAGCAGTGAAGATGCGAGAGGGGGGCAAATGTGTGGTGCGCTGGGGGAGCTGGGGCTACAGATCCTCAACACCGGGGACATTCCCACCTTTGATACCATACGGGGAGGCATCAGGTACTGCAGCCACGTGGATGTGACGGCCTGTTCGGCAGACATGCTGGACTTGGTGGATGGCTGGCGAATCGACGAGGGTCTCACGAGTTCCGACCACAACGGCATTATTTTCGGTATAAAATTGACAAAATCTAAAGGAATAAACATTGAAAGAACCACCAGGATATACAACACAAGGAAGGCTAATTGGGACCAGTTTCGTGAGAAACTGACTCAAATTATGCGAGAAAAGAAGTTGACCCTGGAGGAACTTTCAAATGTTACACATGTAGAACAGTTGGAGGAAATTATAATCACATACACACACGCAATTACACACACATGCCAACACACTATTCCATTCAAAAAGAACACAGAAACACTTACCTTGCCGTGGTGGTCTGAGGAGCTCGCTGAGATGAAAAGGTTGGTCGCCACCAGGAAACGCAGAGTCAGAAACGCAGCGCCGGTCCGGAGAGCGATGGTTGTAGACCTGTATGTAAAAGAAAAAGAAAGGTATGAGACAGCGGTTATAAAAGCAGCTTCAGACAGCTGGAAGGAGTTTTGCGGGAAACAGGACAGAGAGGGGGTCTGGGAGGGTATTTACAGGATAATGGGACGGATCGGAAAGAGAGAGGAGGATTTGCCGCTTCAGGTGGGTGGAAAACCACTGGATGCGAAGGGTTCCGTGAGGCTGTTGGCCGAGACGTTCTATCCCGAGGACCGAGAGGAAGGTGATAACATAGACCATCGCCAAACAAGAGAACAGGCAGAGATGATAAACGCGTGGAGTCATGGTGAACGACATGACCCACCGTTTACCCTAAGCGAGCTTGATAGGTCTATGCGATCATTCAACCCAAAAAAGGCCCCGGGAGCCGACGGCTTCACTGCCGATATTTGCTCGCAGGCGGTTCACTGTGACCCCAGCTATTTCCTGGCACTGCTGAACAAGTGCCTGGCGCACCACCACTTTCCAAAGATCTGGAAGGAAGCAACGGTGGTTGTGCTCAGAAAGCCGGGCAAAGACTCGTACACCGTACCCAAGTCCTACAGGCCGATTGGGCTATTGCCTGTCTTGGGGAAGGTGTACGAAAAGATGCTGGTGGCCCGTCTCAAATTCTACTTACTACCTAGGATAAGTACTCGCCAGTACGGCTTTATGCCCCAAAAAAGCACTGAAGACTCCCTCTATAACCTTGTGCAGCACATCCGCACGAAGCTGGCACAAAAGAAAATTGTCACGCTGGTGTCACTTGACATTGAGGGAGCATTCGACAGTGCGTGGTGGCCCGCGATTAAAGTACGATTGGCTGAGGAAAAGTGTCCTGTCAATTTGAGACGGGTAGTCAGCAGCTATCTCAGCGACAGGGTGGTCACGGTGAGATACGCCGGTGAAGAGAGCAGGCGAGGGACCAGCAAGGGGTGCGTTCAGGGTTCGATAGGAGGGCCCATCTTTTGGAACCTGATTCTCGACCCACTCCTGAAGCAGCTTGAGAGCAGGGGTGATTACTGCCAGGCCTTTGCTGACGACGTGGTGATGGTCTTTGACGGGGATACAGCGCTTCAAATTGAGGGACAGGCCAATGCCGCTCTCGAACATGTTCGGACGTGGGGTGTCAGAAATCGGCTGAACTTCGCACCGCACAAAACATGCGCGATGGTACTAACGCGAAGGCTGAAATACGACACGCCGCGCCTGAGCATGGGGGGGATCGACATTGGGATGTCCCAAGAGGTAAAAATATTGGGGCTAATTATTGACGCCAAACTCACCTTCAACAAACACGTAGCTATTGCCTGTAAAAAGGCGATAGCTATGTACAAGCAACTGGCCAGAGCAGCTCGGGTCAGTTGGGGTTTGCACCCAGAGGTGATAAGGGCAATATATACCGCCGCAGTAGAGCCTACTATTCTGTACGCCGCAAGCGCATGGGCACCTGCCGCCAACAAATTAGGGGTCATAAAACAGCTCAACGTGGTCCAGAGGGGGTTTGCTCAAAAGCTGTGCAGAGCCTACCGCACGGTCTCCTTAAACTCGGCACTAGTGCTGGCTGGTATACTCCCACTCGACCTCCGTATACGGGAAGTGGCTGCATTATACGGAGCCAAGAGAGGTGTGCCCCAGCCGGTGCTAGGAGGCAGGGAGATTGAACGAATGGCTCCAGCGATAGAGGCTCCGCACCCCGCGGACCAAGTAAACCTGGAGTTCGGGAGCCTGGTAGACGAGGATCAATATAGAAACCACAGCAATTTCGCTGTGCGTATATTCACTGACGGCAGCAAGATTGAGGGCAGGGTTGGGGCGGCGCTATCCTTGTGGAATGGTGCCGCCGAAACTAAGGCCCTCAAACTTGCCTTGTCGTCTTACTGCACCGTCTACCAGGCGGAACTCTTGGCCCTACAGAAGGCGGCAGGAGAGGTGCTCAATAGCAGTGAAACCACGTTCGGCATCTACAGCGACTCCAGGGCGGCCCTCCAGTCGGTAGCGAATGTACTCTCCCCCCATCCCTTGGCTGTGGAAACCAGGGACACCATTCGACGCTGTAGGCTCCAGAACAAGAGTGTCTCCTTGTTCTGGATCAAGGCCCACGCAGGGTTGGAGGGGAATGAGAGAGCCGACCAGCTCGCAAAGGAGGCCGCACTGAGGTCGAAGAAGAAGCCGGACTACGATCTGTGCCCCGTTTCATTCGTCAAACGAAGAATCCGATCAGAGACGCTCGACGAATGGAACGAGAGGTACCGATCAGGTGAGACTGCTTCGGGCACAAAAATCTTCTTCCCTGACGCGGTGGCGGCGTACAGAGTAGTGCGCAAAATGGTCCCCACCAGCATCACCACGCAAATACTCACGGGGCATGGTGGGTTCTCTTCATACTTGAGTCGCTTCAAGTGTAAAGAGAGCCCATCGTGCGCATGCGAGCCCAGCAAAGAAGAGACGGTGCTCCACATACTGTTGGAGTGCCCGATCTCCGCCAAAGCTCGATTTGAGGCAGAACAGCAGCTGGGTGTCGGGCTCGTGGCGGAAAATCTCCCGAGCCTGATGGTAGATAATAAAACTAGAAATTTTTTTTTAAAATATTGTACAGGAATAGTGGCCTTAGTGATGGATAGAAATAAGTAGGGTTAGTAATGGAAATACTGAATTTATATGTATATAAGCTAAGTATTTTTATAAAACTGGGTATTTGTATTTATTAATAGGTCTAGTATAAATGTATAGTATTTATAGGTATAGTATAAATTGTAAATAAAATCTAGTTTCAGATAGTGTATCGAGAGGAAGTCTCTCAGGATTATATAACCTTGCAAGCAAAAATTTGTAAATAACCTGTGATAGCCCAAAACGGCTCTGATCACGTCAGAGGGCACTGGAAAGGCAGGAGTGGTTTTTAGCCGGTTCGAGTCCGGCACTACTTCGACTGTCTCACATGCCGTGAGATAGTCGAAGTGTCCGTGGGGATTTCCCACTCCTGCCAAAAAAAAAAAAAAAAAAAAAAAAAAAAAAAAAAAAAAAAAAAAAAAAAAACCTAACCTAACCTAACCTAACCTAACCTAACCTAACCTAACCTAACCTAACCTAACCTAACCTAACCTAACCTAACCTAACCTAACCTAACCTAACCTAACCTAACCTAACCTAACCTAACCTAACCTAACCTAACCTAACCTAACCTAACCTAACCTATCCTAACCTAACCTAACCTAACCTAACCTAACCTAACCTAACCGAGTTGGAGCCTGACACTACCCAGACTGGATCGATTTGTGAAACAGCCTGGGTGTTAGTCCGACCGGATTTCCCCTCCTGCCAAAAAAAAAAAAAAAAAACACGTTTTTGCGCGCTCCTCACCTTAAAAATCGAGATAGAAGTCTTTTTAACGTGAAAAACCCCAACTATAGTTTAAAAGTTGCGGGCAAGTGCGGGCTACTCAAAAGTGAAATCAAAATTAAAATTGGACATTGGACAAAAATTTTGTGACCAAAAAACCGTGATTTTGTAACTAAAAAACGTAAAAAAGTGGTCAACAAATTATAAAGTGACGTGTGGCGAGCGTTTTGTCGCGACGACCCCTGCTTTTTAATTGACACCAGCATTCGCCACCTCAGTGGGTACACCCCCCAGAAATTCCAGATTTTTTGGACTTATTTGAAGGTGTGTACCACAGCTTATTCTGGAGCGCGGCGAGGAAAAAGCAGCAAAAAGCGGTGAAAAAGTCAGACGCTGCGGGGAAACGACTACGGCGCTCGATTTGTCGCGACGACCCCTAAGTTTCTTCACATCAAATTAAAGACGTGCTCAGTGACTACATCCCACGGAAAATTGGGATTTTTAGGACTGAAATTGGACCTTTCGCGACGACTTTCCGAAGACGGAAAGGAAAAAAGGCCAATTAACACAAGAAAACCCTTCATCCCTCCAAAATCAAGAAGAAATCGGTCTACCAAGTGTGACATAGTGAGTGAACAAGTGCCACCGACATTCTTGGAAACTCCAGGAATTTTCCCGAGAAATCCCAGGCCTCAGCTTACTGTACAAGCCACCCCGAAGATCTGCCGCGCAGCAAAAACGCAGGATAAAACCAGTTGGAAGGTACAACCTTGGTGCATTGATGACCTGGGCAGCTTCCCGGAGCAGCAGGCAGTAAACCTGAAAAATTACATAGAGATCCTAAGAAAAATAGTATAGAAACAAGGTATTTGCCGTTAGAATTCGATCATTCACTTTTCAAAATTTTTCTTAATTTTTACATTCTAAATCCCACACCCCATCTAAAAATAGAATCATATTGTCCATCTATTAATGTAGATTAGAAAAAAAACCCTAAAATAGTAGCATCAATGTGTTCCTTGTAATTAAACATAACCTAAAACAGCAAATTGCTCTCACGCTTTGAAATAACTTTGTTTTTATCAGTTTGTGTTTTCGAAAACTTAAAAGATCTAGATCTTGGCATAGTAACAAGCTAGTTAAAAATAAAAACCGGAATAACTGGTTTTGGAAACTGTACTATCCAACCATATACTTAAAAATTTAAAAAGAGCCAAGATAAAAAAGTGGGTTTTCAAACTTGTATCGAAATATTAGAATCTCTGTGTGCAGCATCCCACGCGGTGTTTGAAGGCAAAAATTTGTTCATAAGTTAATATTTTCTTAGTTAGCATTATATTTTATTTTAGTTACTATTTATGCTTAGAATAAGACATTGGACGGGACCTTAAATCTTGAAAAACGAGCCCAAACGTAGTGTGTGACTGTAACCTAGTGTGAATAATAAGAGACCCTCAGTCATTAACGTATCTACCTAGACTTACATTTCCAGGATACTTCCCGCCAAAAAACCACCCCATCCCTACCCTGAAACATCCCCTATCCAAACATCCACCAAATCCACCACAACCCTCCTCCCATCCAAAAACACCCTATCAAACTTCCCCCTTCCACCCCCCACCCTCCCCCCCCCCCCCCAAAGTCAACCCTGAATCTGGCCTACCAAAAAGAGCTCAACAAGACCAAACAAAAGAGCCCACCCACGCCAAAATCGGACCAAGGCAGACCCAGCTAGGTCACCTGGAAGATCTGCCTGGTAAGGCCTGCGACACGGCGCGGTACGGTAAGACAGAAATCCCTAAAATCGGATATCTCTGGAACCAGACCAGATAGGCACTTTTAGACCACGGATTCAGCCTTAGTGGTGTCAAAGACACCACGAGGTGAAAACCGTCACAGAGGTATCCATCCCCCCCCATCTTTCCCCTTTTCCTCCCCTTCCTTTTTTATTCAAAACCATCCTTTCCTTCATCCTTCAACGGGCCATATCTCGGGAACGAGAGGACTTACATCTTTTTAGACCTCAAAATCAGCCTTAGTGGTGTCATAGACACCACGGCTAAAGTCGCACAAGAGGAACCCATCCCCTCCCGATTGGACCCTCCCCCATCCCTTCTTAGTAAATACTGATACCTCGCAAACTAGGCGAGATAGAAAAAATTGGTTTGCGGATTTATTCTGTTTATTTTTGACTCCCCATTTACAGGAGAAAACGGAACTGCTAGTAGCAGTGTAGATTATATTTTATTTTATTTTATTTTATTCTATTTTTATTTTATATTTTATATTTTATTGACGATTGACAACTTTCCCCGTCCTTACTGTTGTGCCCTTTACACACACAAGTAAGCGAAGCAACAAAATGGTTCTCGGAATTCGCACCCCAGTAAAAGGGAAAGGGCCAGGAGTCGGCGCCAGCGTAGCGCAGGGGTCAACGTCGCCTACCCAGGGACCCTCTGGAGCGCGCGAAGCGCCAAAGGGGTTATCCCTGAGGTACGAAAGGAGAGACGTCGAAACGCCGCTGACGTCAGCAGGGACCTCAGGCGATGTCGCTCCCGCCGCCACCCCCAGCCCCGCAGGCAAGTCTGGACAGGTGCCGGATGCTGCCAAAACATTTATTAGGAGACCAGAGAGGAAAAGAAGATCCGTAGACATCATGGAGGCTTACACTAAGCAGGCCGACATCTTTGCTGTGTCCTCCAACGACAAACTTCTCCAGGAGGTCATGAAGACTTTCGAAGACATACCATCCAGAGTCAAGGATTACCCTCAGATGAGGAAGGACATAAAGACTTTCCTGGAGACCCAGTCCGACAAGTGTCTACGGATCCTCTTTGAAATAAGTAGGAGAGTGAAAAACCTGGAAACAGTGCCAAAGACAGTCCCGCCTTCCAAAGCAAACACCACGCCTACATCACCCGAGTTATCGGAGGTACTAATAGAGAGGCTGGAAAAGGTGGAGACAAACATCAAGACGCGGCTCGTTGACCTGGAAGCAAAGGTCTCCATTGGTTTCCAGGATTTGACCGATCACTGCTCCGAGAGCGGTTCCGACGTCGTCGATAAGGTCATCGACAAGGTTATCGGGGTCGGCGACAAGATCGATGATGTCAAGGCGAGACTTGACCACGCAATAGAAGGGGTCACGATCATCGGTCGTGCCGCCGTAGTACTCGAGACCAAAATTAAGGGCGTGGCCGGCGAGGTCGCTGCCGGAACCGACCGTATAATGGGAGCCATACGGGAAGAAGCACGCGAGCCAAACACCGAGTCTCTCTCATACGCCCACGTTACAGCAGCCAAACCCGGGCGTCGACCGGCACTTCATTCGATGGCGGTCACCCTGGAAGGCAGCCAGGAGACTGCCGACGAGGTGCTCGCCAGGGTGAAGAAGGCGGTCGATGCCAGGGGAACTGGCCTAAAAATTAGCAAAGTAAGGAAGGCGAAAAACCAGACGGTAATACTGGGTTGTGACTCGGAAGCGGAACTCGAGAAAGTAAAAGATAGGATCGAGAGCCGAGGTGAAGGGCTAATAGTAGCGCCAATGAAAAATAAAAACCCGCTCGTCGTCCTAAAAGACGTCTTTTTGGACAGTGAAGACGACGAGATGGAAAAGGCGCTCTATTCCCAAAACGAGAATATCTTTAGGGACCTGCTACAGGGGGAAAAAGAAATAAAAATAAAGTATAAGAAAAGGACCAGAAACCCGAGAACAGCACACGTCATCGTCCAGGTCAGACCTATAGTATGGCAGAGGATGACGGAGGCTGGGGCTCTTTACCTCGACCTGCAAAGGGTCAGGGTGGAGGATCAGTCGCCGCTCATCCAATGTACGAAATGCTTAGCATTTGGTCATGGCCGAAAGTTCTGTACGGAGAGTGTAGACAGGTGCAGCCACTGCGGAGGACCGCATCTACGTGACAAGTGCGAAGAATTTGTCGCGGGCAACGCACCGCAGTGCTGCAACTGTCTGCACTCAAAGCTTCAGAAGACGGAGCATAATGCATTTAGTTCGGAGTGCCCTGTCCGCAAGAAATGGGACTATCTGGCTCGTACGACGACAGCATACGCCTAAACTGCCATCCCCCCCTTCTCTCTCTGATGTATAATTATATACTGAGTATATAAGAATATATTAGTATCCCAAAAGACCCTGAAATAAAACAAAGATCAATAAAAAACCCGAAAAAGAAATGTCAATAAATATGTATAATCTATGTATGTATATGTATATTATTGTCGCAACCACAAGAAGATAAAAAATTCCAACAAAGTTAAAGGAGTCCTCTTCCCCCTCCCTTTCCCTTCTCCTCCCTTTCCCTCCCCTCCACCCAACTAGTAAGAACAGTATAGGAGAAAAACTTAATGCTGGTTAAAGGTCCAAACTCTTAATACCTATGCCATAAAACCGCAAATGAGAATAGCAATTTTATTAAGCTATTAATGTAAATCAGCAAAACCTCGTCCTGTTAAAAGTAGAATACGAACAAACATGTAAAAGTAATAATGTAAGAAATAGGCTAGATATTAAAAGTAGTAAATAGAAATATAAGTGTAACGAAAGAAAATAAAATTGTGTTAGTAAGTAAGATACAAATGTTAACTAGAAAATATATAAATAGCATAATAAGAAAGCAAGTCAAAACAAATTGATAAAAAGTCCACGAAATTATGTTTAATAAACTATAGCTGTGTACTTTAATACCCAACCCTAATAAAAAGTAAGAAAATAGTAGAAATTATTGGATAGAATAGCGGGAGTCCCACCCGGCTAAGAATGAAAGTGAGAATAAAAGAAAGATACAGAATGAAGCTTGAAAGTGCGAGAGGAATAAATGCGAGAACTTGAATGAATGAGCAAATTAGAATAATAAGATCTCGTCGCTCTCGATGGGGAAAAGCAAAAAAAAAAAAAAAAAAAAAAAAAAAAAAAAAAAAAAAAAAACCTAACCTAACCAACGTCAGAAGTGGGACGACTTGGCGCGAGCGACAGTGGCGTACTGCTAAGGGCACCCCGGGGGACAACCACGCATACAAATTCGCACAGGCCAACCTCCAACGAAAGAGGCTTGCGTCCAATGAACTTTTCCTAGAAGCAGAGAAACGCGGAATAGCGGCTGCACTTATTCAGGAGCCTTACGTCGGCAATCTCAAGTCAGTAAAGAGTCAGGGAGGAGTTAGGATCTTCCAAAGCACTGATAGAGGAGAAGGGACTGTCAAGGCCGCAATTGCCGTCTTTGACAATAACATTAATGTGATACAGTACCCAAAACTCACCACCAACAACATCGTGGTGGTGGGAATCCAAACCAGTGCTTGGGAGATCACACTCGTCTCGCTCTACTTTGAGCCAGATAAGCCGATAGAGGAATATTTGGAGCACCTGAAAAATATTGAAGCTGTCAATGGTTCAAAGCCGCTGATCGTTGGAGGAGACGTCAACGCGAAGAGCACGTGGTGGGGAAGCCCAGTCATCGATAGCAGAGGCGAAGACGTGTGCGGAACCCTCGGAGAGCTGGGGCTCCATGTACTCAACTCAGGGGAAATCCCGACCTTCGATACTATCAGAGGAGGACAGAGGTACAGCAGCTATGTGGACATTACAGCCTGTTCAACGAATATTCTAGGGTTGGTTGATGACTGGAGAGTAGATGAAGGTCTAACGAGTTCCGACCATAACGGCATAACTTTTAGCATTAAATTACGCAAATCCATAGGCATTAGAGTAGAAAGGACAACACGAATTTATAACACTAAAAAAGCCAATTGGGATGACTTTCGTGAGAAATTCACCCAATTGGTAACAGAATATAAAATTACAACATCGGAAATAGATAGGGTTCAAAACACCGAACAAATAGACAAAATAACGGAAAATTTAACCAAAATAATTAAAGAGGCATGCAACTCGGCAATGCCTATAAAAGTCAAAAAAGAAATTTTTACCTTGCCGTGGTGGTCGGAAAACCTCACAAAGTTAAAAAACCAAGTTGCCACCAAGAAGCGGAGAATTCAGTGCGCCGCTCCTGTCCGAAGGTCGAAGGTCATAAGGGAGTACCTGAAACAGAAAGGAGAGTACGAATTAGAGGAGGAAAAAGCTGCAACCGAGAGTTGGAAAGAATTTTGCACCAAGCAGGATAGAGAAGGGGTCTGGGAGGGAATCTACAGAGTAATCCGAAGGACTACGCGCCGAGAAGAGGATCTGCCAATGGTGAAGGATGGAGACAGCCTAGACGCAAAGGGCTCCGTGAAATTAATTACGGAAACTTTCTACCCGGATGACTCGGTCAGTAATGATAACGATTATCATAGCTATATTCGACTGAAAGCAGACCGAGTCAACAAAGAGGAGAATAAGGACAGCCACGATCCACCCTTCACCATGGAAGAATTAAAAACATCCAGTGATTCCTTCAACCCCAAAAAGGCTCCGGGAATAGATGGCCTTACGGCCGACATCTGTAGCCGTGCTATTGGTAGTGCGCCGAAAATGTTCCTGGCCC
Source organism: Cerastis leucographa (assembly GCA_963082945.1). Lineage (NCBI taxonomy): Eukaryota > Metazoa > Arthropoda > Insecta > Lepidoptera > Noctuidae > Cerastis > Cerastis leucographa. The sequence continues at coordinate 45,967 of OY720360.1, forward strand.
TCTTTAACAAATGCCTGGAACTGGGATACTTCCCGCAGCCTTGGAAGGAGGCTACGGTTGTGGTGTTAAAGAAACCAGGAAAGGAAGATTACACCACCCCGAAAGCATATAGACCAATTGGCTTGTTACCTGTTCTGGGAAAGATCCTCGAGAAGATACTGATGGCCCGCCTCAGGTTTCACATTCAACCTAGGATGAGTACTCGCCAGTACGGATTCATGCCACAAAGGAGCACCGAAGACTCTCTCTATGCCCTTGTGCAGCACATCCGCAACAAGATAGATGATAAGAAAATAGTAGTACTTGTATCGCTAGACATAGAGGGAGCCTTCGACAGCGCCTGGTGGCCGGCAATCAGAGTCCGACTGGCTGAGGAAGAGTGTCCGGTCAATCTGAGGAGAGTTGTGGACAGTTACTTGAGTGACAGAAGGGTAAGAGTCCGATATGCAGGGGAAGAGTACACAAAGGGCACAAGTAAAGGCTGTGTGCAGGGCTCGATCGGAGGCCCCTTTTTCTGGAACCTACTCTTGGACCCACTTTTGAAAACTCTGCAGAGTAGAGGGGACTATTCACAGGCCTTCGCAGATGACGTCGTTCTTGTATTCGATGGTGACACAGCAATAGAAATCGAGCATAAAGCCAACGCCGCCCTCGACCATGTTCGGGAGTGGGGTGTCAGAAACAAACTTAGATTTGCACCACAGAAAACGAATGCGATGGTCATTACAAGGAAGTTAAAGTACGATACCCCACGCCTGAGCATGGGCGGGATCGACATAAAAAACTCGAAAGAAATTAAAATTCTGGGTGTCACCATCGACGACAAGCTAACGTTTAATACGCATGTGTCAAATGTATGCCGTAGGGCCATAGGTGTCTACAAGCAACTGTGTCGGGCGGCAAGGGTGAGTTGGGGATTAAATCCGGAGGTTATTAAAATTATATATACAGCAACTATAGAGCCGATTGTCTTGTACGCCGCCAGTGTATGGGCCCCAGCGGCAAATAAGTTGGGAATAAAAAAGCAGTTGGGTGTCGTGCAACGAGGGATAGCACAGAAAATGTGCAAAGCCTACCGCACTGTCTCCCTAAATTCGGCACTGCTTCTGACTGGAGTGCTCCCTCTAGATCTCCGCGTCCGCGAAGCGGCCTTACTTTATGAGACCAGGAGAGGCGTACCTCAGGCGGTACTGGCGGGTGGGGAGGTAGAGCGGGTGGCATCCGCGATGGAATCCCCGCATCCAGCTAGGCGTATCGACTTGGAGTTCGTAAGCCTGGCGGACCGTGAGCAAGTCGACGCCAGCGCCGACTTGGAAGTTAAAATCTTCACAGATGGAAGCAAAATAGGCGGGCGCGTCGGGGCCGCCCTTTCTATATGGAGAGGCGACGCCGAGGCGCGTGCCATCAAGTTGGCGCTGCCGGACTACTGCACGGTCTACCAGGCGGAACTCTTGGCGATATGCCGGGCAACAAGGGAAATCCAGAAGCACTCGGCATCCAGCTTCGGAGTGTACAGCGACTCCATGGCGGCACTCCAGACAGTGAAAAACCACAGCTGCCTTCATCCCCTGGCAGTGGAAGCTAGGGATAATTTAACAACTATATCCCGCCAAAACAAGGTGGTTAACTTGTTCTGGATTAAGGCTCACGCAGGGTTTGAGGGCAACGAAAGAGCGGATCAGCTGGCAAAGGAGGCCGCCCTGAATAGTAAGAGGAAGCCAGACTACGACCTGTGCCCGGTTTCCTTCATCAAGCGTCACATTCGTATGGCGACGCTTGATGAATGGAATCAAAGGTATACGGCGGGTCAGACGGCCTCTATAACAAAAATGTTTTTCCCGGATGCAGTGGCGGCGTACAAAACGGTTAAAAAGATTCAAATAAACCCGCAGCTAACTCAGATCATGACGGGGCACGGTGGGTTCTCCGAATACTTGCATCGCTTCAAGTGTAAGGGGAGCCCATCGTGCATCTGTGACCCGGGAATAGACGAGACCGTCCCGCATTTGCTTCTGGACTGCCCGGTGTACGCGACCGAAAGGTATGAACTGGAGCATAAAATAGACGCCAAACTCGTGAGAGAAAACATTGGGGAAATAGTGGCAGGAAAAGAGAGACAAATATTTTTAGAATATTGCATCAAAATTTGTAATAAAGCAATTGAGCGAAATAAAAGTATTTAGGAAGTTAAACTATGTTTCAAATATATTGTTACATATATCAAATGCAAACATAGGAATTTAATTAAGAATAAAAAATAGAGTGTTTAAGGATAAGTAGAAATAAAAATTGTTATAGTATATAAAATAAATGTTAAAAATTAGGAATAAAGTTGCAATAGGTTAAGAAGAAAGTGTTCTGAAGACTGTTGTACAGAATTGTTTTCCCAATAAGTAATTAAAGACGATATTAAAATGTAGATGGATAGAGTGTAGAACTTAAAAATGGATGTAAAAGTAGAAATAAGAATAAAAATAGTATATAAGATGTCTATGCATGAATAGTTAAGAAACATGTTGTAATAGGTTAAGTGGAAAATATGTTAATAAAGAATGTTGCATTGAATTACTTTCCCTGGCAATAAAAAACTAATATAGAGTAAAATAGAGCGATTAGAATGGGAATCCCACCCATTGAATGAATGTGGATGGATGAAAGAAAGAACAAGTATGCGGCATGTAAGTGCGAGAGGCAAAACAGCGAGAAATTGTATGAAAGAGAAACAGTTTAATAAGGTCTCCGAGAAATCTTGTTGGAGGAACTAGTTAATAAAAAAAAAAAAAAAAAAAAAAAAAAAAAAAAAAAAAAAAAAAAAAAAACCTAACCTAACCTAACCTAACCTAACCTAACCTAACCTAACCTAACCTAACCTAACCTAACCTAACCTAACCTAACCTAACCGAAGCGGCTGACCTGTGTAGTCATTGCGGTGGGCCGCACCTAAGATCGGATTGCGCCGACTTCCTAACGGGTGCCCCGCCAAAGTGCCGGAACTGCACAAAAGCGAAACTCGGGAACGATGGCCACAACGCATTCAGCTCAGAATGTCCCACACGCCACAGGTGGGACGAAATAGCAAGAGCAACCGTGGCATATTGCTAAGGGCACCCCAGTGGGACATGCCCCCTACGGGGTATTGCAGGCTAACCTCCAACGCAAGAGACTAGCAACCAATGAGCTTCTCATAGAGGCCGCGAAGCGTGGAACAGCGGTGGCCCTCTTGCAAGAGCCGTACGTAGCCGGGGCCAGAGTAATGAAGAGTTACAGGGGCGTTAGGATCTTCCAGAACACTGGCATAGGAGATGGGACTGTCAAAGCAGCAATAGCCGTCTTTAACAACGACCTTGTAGTCAAACAGTACCCGAAACTCACCACTAATAACATCTCAGTGGTGGGAATCCTGACCAGTGCCTGGGAGATCACGCTTGTCTCTTTTTACTTTGAGCCAGACCAGCCTATCGAGCCATATCTGGAACATTTAAGGCAAATATGGCTCGTCGTCGGCTCCAGAAACCTGATCGTTGGAGGGGACGCTAATGCAAAGAGCATGTGGTGGGGTAGCCCGGCGGGCGATCCCAGAGGGGAAGAAATGGTTGCAACTCTCGGCGAGCTAAACTTAAACATACTCAACCGAGGGGAAATTCCGACCTTCGACACTATCCGAGGAGGGAAGCGGTACAGCAGTCACGTGGATATTACCGCTTGCTCCAATGACATCTTGGACAGGATAGACGACTGGAGGGTAGACGAGGGACTCACGAGCTCGGACCATAACGGCATTACGTATAGCATCCTCTTGCAAAAGTCTAAAGGCATTAAAATCGAGAGAACAACGAGGAAATTTAATACCAAAAAAGCTAATTGGTCCAAATTTAATGAGAAATTTGGCCAATTGAAAACAGTATATAAATTTACAGCAGCCGAAATAGACAAAGTTACAAACATAGAGCAGCTCGATACATTGATAAATAATCTGACAAAAGCAATAGACGAAGCATGTAGACTTACAATACCATCTAAAAAAGTCAAAGAGGAGCTTACCTTGCCGTGGTGGACCGAGAGACTCGCTGAGATGAAGAAGACAGTCGCTACTAAGAAGCGCAGGATTCGCTGTGCCGCCCCGATTCGCAGGTCGAAGGTCGTAGAGGACTACCTGAAACAGAAACTAGAGTATGAGATGGAAGTGGCCAAAGCTCTGACCGAGAGTTGGAAGGAATTCTGTGGGAAGCAGGATAGGGAGGGGGTCTGGGAGGGGATATATAGGGTGATAGGTAGGACGCAGCGTAGAACGGAGGATCTGCCATTGGAACGAGACGGTGAGGTATTGGACGCGAAGGGCTCCGTGAAGCTCATAGCGGAAACATTTTATCCGGAAGACCTCTCGGAATGCGACAATGCTTACCACCGATCCGTCCGAACAAAAGCCGAAAATGTGAACTGTGGCGAACAAAATGATTTGTGCGACCCACCGTTCACGATGGCGGAACTTAGGAATTCAGTGGAGTCCTTCAATCCTAAAAAGGCACCGGGTTCCGATGGCTTTACATCCGATATCTGCTGCCGTGCCGTGGATAATGACCCGGAATTATTTCTAAGACTCCTCAATAAGTGCCTCGAAAACCACCACTTTCCCACGTCCTGGAAGGAGGCAACGGTAGTGATACTGAGGAAGCCTGGGAAAGACAATTACTCTACTCCCAAAGCATATAGGCCGATTGGGCTATTGCCTATATTAGGGAAAATCTTTGAAAAGATGCTAGTGGCCCGCCTTAAGTTCCATCTATTACCGAGGATGAGCACCCGCCAATACGGTTTCATGCCACAAAGGAGCACGGAAGACTCCCTTTATGCTCTCATGCAGCACGTCAACAAGAAGCTAGCACAAAAAAGGATAGTCACGCTTGTATCCTTAGACATAGAGGGAGCATTCGACAGCGCTTGGTGGCCAATGATTAGAGTCCGACTGGCGGAGGAAAAATGTCCAATCAACCTCAGGCGGGTCATGGACAGCTACCTCAGTGACCGGAAAGTCTCGATCAGGTACGGTGGGGAAGTATATAGCAAGGGGACAAGCAAGGGCTGTGTCCAGGGCTCAATAGGGGGACCCATATTGTGGAACTTGGTCCTAGACCCTCTCCTTAAAGCTTTGGAAGATAGGGGGAACTACATTCAGGCGTTTGCGGATGATGTTCTTTTGGTCTTTGACGGTGAGACTGCACTGGAGGTGGAGGAATGTGCCAATGCCGCTCTCAGTCATGTTCTGGCGTGGGGGGTCCAGAACAAACTAAAATTTGCTCCGCACAAGACCACCGCTATGGTGATTACCAGAAAATTAAAATATGACACACCACGCCTGAGCATGGGGGGGATCGACATTGGCATGTCGAAAGAAATAAAGCTTCTGGGAGTGACGATAGACGAGAAGTTAACATTTAACACCCACGTCTCACTAGTTTGCGGGAGGGCAATTGGGATTTACAAGCAGTTGTGCAGAGCCGCAAAGGTCAGTTGGGGGCTTAACCCAGAGGTTATTCGCATACTGTACGTGGCGGCTATAGAGCCAATAATACTTTATGCTGCCAGCGTTTGGGCACCGGCTGCCAAGAAGTTGGGAGTAATTAAACAACTTCGGACCGTTCAGCGTGGGATCGCTCAAAAAATGTGCAAGGCGTATCGGACGGTGTCCTTGCACTCGGCTCTGTTGCTGACAGGGATGCTCCCACTTGACCTCCGCGTCCGGGAGGCGGCTGCGCTCTACGAAGCAAGGAGGGGAATGTCCCAGTCTGTATTGGGCGACAGGGAGGTGGAGCGGATGTTCCCAGCGTTGGAGGCCCCACACCCCGCGGAGCAAATGAGCCTGGAGTTTGGAAGCCTGGTAGACGAAGAACAATATAACGACCACAGCAATTTTGCTTTGCGTATCTTTACCGACGGCAGCAAGATTGAGGGCAAGGTTGGAGCGGCGCTATCCTTGTGGAATGGTGCCGCTGAAACGAAAGCCCTCAAACTTGCTCTACCGTCTTACTGCACCGTCTATCAGGCAGAACTCCTGGCTCTGCAAAAAGCAGCAGGGGAAGCCCTTAAGCGCAATGAATCCACGTTCGGCATCTTCAGCGACTCCATGGCGGCTCTCCAATCGGTGACCAATACACGTTCCACCCACCCCTTGGCAGTGGAAACCAGAGACGCATTAAGACGCTGCAAGTTCCAGAACAAGAGCGTCTCCTTATTCTGGATTAAAGCCCACGCAGGGTTGGAGGGGAACGAGAGAGCCGACCAGCTTGCGAAGGAGGCCGCCTTGGGGCTGAAGAAGAGGCCGGACTATGATCTGTGCCCCGTTTCATTCGTCAAGCGTAGAATCCGATTGGAGACGCTTGGCGAATGGAACGAGAGGTATAGAACGGGTGAAACAGCTTCGGGCACGAAACTTTTCTTCCCGGATGCGGTGGCGGCGTACGGAATAGTCCGGAAGATAAAAATTTGTAAGGTGACCACTCAGATCATGACAGGGCACGGCGGGTTCTCTGAATACTTGAATCGCTTCAAGTGTAAGGAGAGCCCCTCGTGCATCTGTGATCCCGACGTTGCAGAAACAGTGCCACATATATTATTTGACTGTCCCGTCTTCGACCAGCAAAGACTTGTGGCCGAGCACGTACTCGACACCAAATTAAGTGCCGAAAACCTGTGGCACATAATGAAAGGGAAAAAGAGAGAGGTGTTTTTAAAATTCTGTATAAAGATTTGTGAAAAAGTAATAAAAAGAAATAAAACAGGTTAAGAAAAGATGCTTACATAATATTTATATAATATTAAGGTCAAGCATTGAAGACAGACGTAATAAACTGCTAAGAAATCACAGGAAAATAGATAACATATTATGTTGCCCTTATGGATAAACTGGAGTAAAACTGAATGTAAGAATTGTCCTAGAAATACTAAAGAAATAAGATGTCTGATAGAATTATAGTTACCCACAAATGTTCTTAGAATTAAGATATTGATGATAAAAATAGCTGTAAGAAACATGTTACTATCATTAAGAATAATATTAAAATAGAAATAGCCTTTATAATTATAAAAGTAGAAGTAAGAATAGAAAATACGATGTTGTAAAAAGTGTAAACAAGCATGTACAAGAAAGTTGTATTAGAATAAGAACAAATGTACCGAAAGAAAAAATCAATAAAAAACATTTGTGTTGATGTGTTACCCGCTTCCCGAAATAAAGAAAACTGGAATAGAGTACAGAATAAGGAACAGTAGAAGGGAGTCCTACCCTGATAGACAGAAAGAAGATGAATGATAGAAAGACAAAGTATGAAGAATGAAAGTACGAGAGGAATAATAGCGAGAACTAGTATGAATGATAAGCTTAGCACAGGCTCCGATTATGTTGGAGGTTTAAGTATAAAAAAAAAAAAAAAAAAAAAAAAAAAAAAAAAAAAAAAAAAAAAAAAAACCTAACCTAACCTAACCTAACCTAACCGGTTGATATCTTCGCCATTAAGGGTGCGTTTTTGACGCTGTTTTCAGCTTTTTTAGACTTTAGTGGGCCTCCGCCTACGTTCTGACAATATTTTACCACCCTAGAAGCGTTTTCAAAAATCTTCCCTTACGACACTTAGAAAATTTTTAAAATTTCAGACAAAATCTTCCAAATTTAGTGTTCTTCCAAATTTTCCTACAAATATTACTTTAGATTATAGTTGCAATAGTACTCACCTACCATCCCTGTGTTCCGGTGCCCGTTTCGTGTCCCGGACGCTAGGTTGGGGGTTGAAAACCAAAATTTTTTGACTCAAAAACTGGTTTTTTGAGCAAAACCCAAAATTTTTGTTCGGCACTCACCCCTTTCTATTTCGTAGTTAGCTAGCCCGCGCGAAGCCGCGTCTCTGGACACCTCACTCGCGGGTCTAGCTCAAATAGAACTTGCAAAATTTTCAAAATTATTGTTTTCTTATAGATTCTGCTACTACCAAAATCCACCTTAGGGAGCTTGCAAAATACTAAATCGTCGATATCTTCGCTTTTAAGGGTGCGATTTTGAAGCTGTTTGCAGCTTATTTAGACTAAAGTAGGCATCCGCTTACGTCCTGACACATTTAAACCACCCTTAACGCACGCTGGAAAAGTTTCCCTACCAACCCTTAGAATTTCTTAAAAATTTCAGACAAAATCATCAAAATTTAGTGTTCTTCCAAATTTTCCTTTGAATATTATTTTAGATTATAGTTGCAATAGTACTCACCTACCATCCCTGTGTTCCGGTGCTCGTTTCGTGTCCCGGACGCTAGGTTGGGGGTTGAAAACCAAAATTTTTTGTGTCAAAAACTGGTTTTTTGACCAAAACTCAAAATTTTTATTCGGCACTCACCCCTTTCTATTTCGTAGTTAGCTAGCCCGCGCGAAGCCGCGTCTCTGGACACCTCACTCGCGGGTCTAGCTCAAATAGAACTTGCAAAATTTTCAAAATTATTGTTTTCTTATAGATTCTGCTACTACCAAAATCCACCTTAGGGAGCTTGCAAAATACTAAATCGTCGATATCTTCGCTTTTAAGGGTGCGATTTTGAAGCTGTTTGCAGCTTATTTAGACTAAAGTAGGCATCCGCTTACGTCCTGACACATTTAAACCACCCTTAACGCACGCTGGAAAAGTTTCCCTACCAACCCTTAGAATTTCTTAAAAATTTCAGACAAAATCATCAAAATTTAGTGTTCTTCCAAATTTTCCTTTGAATATTATTTTAGATTATAGTTGCAATAGTACTCACCTACCATCCCTGTGTTCCGGTGCTCGTTTCGTGTCCCGGACGCTAGGTTGGGGGTTGAAAACCAAAATTTTTTGTGTCAAAAACTGGTTTTTTGACCAAAACTCAAAATTTTTATTCGGCACTCACCCCTTTCTATTTCGTAGTTAGCTAGCCCGCGCGAAGCCGCGTCTCTGGACACCTCACTCGCGGGTCTAGCTCAAATAGAACTTGCAAAATTTTCAAAATTATTGTTTTCTTATAGATTCTGCTACTACCAAAATCCACCTTAGGGAGCTTGCAAAATACTAAATCGTCGATATCTTCGCTTTTAAGGGTGCGATTTTGAAGCTGTTTGCAGCTTATTTAGACTAAAGTAGGCATCCGCTTACGTCCTGACACATTTAAACCACCCTTAACGCACGCTGGAAAAGTTTCCCTACCAACCCTTAGAATTTCTTAAAAATTTCAGACAAAATCATCAAAATTTAGTGTTCTTCCAAATTTTCCTTTGAATATTATTTTAGATTATAGTTGCAATAGTACTCACCTACCATCCCTGTGTTCCGGTGCTCGTTTCGTGTCCCGGACGCTAGGTTGGGGGTTGAAAACCAAAATTTTTTGTGTCAAAAACTGGTTTTTTGACCAAAACTCAAAATTTTTATTCGGCACTCACCCCTTTCTATTTCGTAGTTAGCTAGCCCGCGCGAAGCCGCGTCTCTGGACACCTCACTCGCGGGTCTAGCTCAAATAGAACTTGCAAAATTTTCAAAATTATTGTTTTCTTATAGATTCTGCTACTACCAAAATCCACCTTAGGGAGCTTGCAAAATACTAAATCGTCGATATCTTCGCTTTTAAGGGTGCGATTTTGAAGCTGTTTGCAGCTTATTTAGACTAAAGTAGGCATCCGCTTACGTCCTGACACATTTAAACCACCCTTAACGCACGCTGGAAAAGTTTCCCTACCAACCCTTAGAATTTCTTAAAAATTTCAGACAAAATCATCAAAATTTAGTGTTCTTCCAAATTTTCCTTTGAATATTATTTTAGATTATAGTTGCAATAGTACTCACCTACCATCCCTGTGTTCCGGTGCTCGTTTCGTGTCCCGGACGCTAGGTTGGGGGTTGAAAACCAAAATTTTTTGTGTCAAAAACTGGTTTTTTGACCAAAACTCAAAATTTTTATTCGGCACTCACCCCTTTCTATTTCGTAGTTAGCTAGCCCGCGCGAAGCCGCGTCTCTGGACACCTCACTCGCGGGTCTAGCTCAAATAGAACTTGCAAAATTTTCAAAATTATTGTTTTCTTATAGATTCTGCTACTACCAAAATCCACCTTAGTAGTTAGCTAGCCCGCGCGAAGCCGCGTCTCTGGACACCTCACTCGCGGGTCTAGCTCAAATAGAACTTGCAAAATTTTCAAAATTATTGTTTTCTTATAGATTCTGCTACTACCAAAATCCACCTTAGGGAGCTTGCAAAATACTAAATCGTCGATATCTTCGCTTTTAAGGGTGCGATTTTGAAGCTGTTTGCAGCTTATTTAGACTAAAGTAGGCATCCGCTTACGTCCTGACACATTTAAACCACCCTTAACGCACGCTGGAAAAGTTTCCCTACCAACCCTTAGAATTTCTTAAAAATTTCAGACAAAATCATCAAAATTTAGTGTTCTTCCAAATTTTCCTTTGAATATTATTTTAGATTATAGTTGCAATAGTACTCACCTACCATCCCTGTGTTCCGGTGCTCGTTTCGTGTCCCGGACGCTAGGTTGGGGGTTGAAAACCAAAATTTTTTGTGTCAAAAACTGGTTTTTTGACCAAAACTCAAAATTTTTATTCGGCACTCACCCCTTTCTATTTCGTAGTTAGCTAGCCCGCGCGAAGCCGCGTCTCTGGACACCTCACTCGCGGGTCTAGCTCAAATAGAACTTGCAAAATTTTCAAAATTATTGTTTTCTTATAGATTCTGCTACTACCAAAATCCACCTTAGGGAGCTTGCAAAATACTAAATCGTCGATATCTTCGCTTTTAAGGGTGCGATTTTGAAGCTGTTTGCAGCTTATTTAGACTAAAGTAGGCATCCGCTTACGTCCTGACACATTTAAACCACCCTTAACGCACGCTGGAAAAGTTTCCCTACCAACCCTTAGAATTTCTTAAAAATTTCAGACAAAATCATCAAAATTTAGTGTTCTTCCAAATTTTCCTTTGAATATTATTTTAGATTATAGTTGCAATAGTACTCACCTACCATCCCTGTGTTCCGGTGCTCGTTTCGTGTCCCGGACGCTAGGTTGGGGGTTGAAAACCAAAATTTTTTGTGTCAAAAACTGGTTTTTTGACCAAAACTCAAAATTTTTATTCGGCACTCACCCCTTTCTATTTCGTAGTTAGCTAGCCCGCGCGAAGCCGCGTCTCTGGACACCTCACTCGCGGGTCTAGCTCAAATAGAACTTGCAAAATTTTCAAAATTATTGTTTTCTTATAGATTCTGCTACTACCAAAATCCACCTTAGGGAGCTTGCAAAATACTAAATCGTCGATATCTTCGCTTTTAAGGGTGCGATTTTGAAGCTGTTTGCAGCTTATTTAGACTAAAGTAGGCATCCGCTTACGTCCTGACACATTTAAACCACCCTTAACGCACGCTGGAAAAGTTTCCCTACCAACCCTTAGAATTTCTTAAAAATTTCAGACAAAATCATCAAAATTTAGTGTTCTTCCAAATTTTCCTTTGAATATTATTTTAGATTATAGTTGCAATAGTACTCACCTACCATCCCTGTGTTCCGGTGCTCGTTTCGTGTCCCGGACGCTAGGTTGGGGGTTGAAAACCAAAATTTTTTGTGTCAAAAACTGGTTTTTTGACCAAAACTCAAAATTTTTATTCGGCACTCACCCCTTTCTATTTCGTAGTTAGCTAGCCCGCGCGAAGCCGCGTCTCTGGACACCTCACTCGCGGGTCTAGCTCAAATAGAACTTGCAAAATTTTCAAAATTATTGTTTTCTTATAGATTCTGCTACTACCAAAATCCACCTTAGGGAGCTTGCAAAATACTAAATCGTCGATATCTTCGCTTTTAAGGGTGCGATTTTGAAGCTGTTTGCAGCTTATTTAGACTAAAGTAGGCATCCGCTTACGTCCTGACACATTTAAACCACCCTTAACGCACGCTGGAAAAGTTTCCCTACCAACCCTTAGAATTTCTTAAAAATTTCAGACAAAATCATCAAAATTTAGTGTTCTTCCAAATTTTCCTTTGAATATTATTTTAGATTATAGTTGCAATAGTACTCACCTACCATCCCTGTGTTCCGGTGCTCGTTTCGTGTCCCGGACGCTAGGTTGGGGGTTGAAAACCAAAATTTTTTGTGTCAAAAACTGGTTTTTTGACCAAAACTCAAAATTTTTATTCGGCACTCACCCCTTTCTATTTCGTAGTTAGCTAGCCCGCGCGAAGCCGCGTCTCTGGACACCTCACTCGCGGGTCTAGCTCAAATAGAACTTGCAAAATTTTCAAAATTATTGTTTTCTTATAGATTCTGCTACTACCAAAATCCACCTTAGGGAGCTTGCAAAATACTAAATCGTCGATATCTTCGCTTTTAAGGGTGCGATTTTGAAGCTGTTTGCAGCTTATTTAGACTAAAGTAGGCATCCGCTTACGTCCTGACACATTTAAACCACCCTTAACGCACGCTGGAAAAGTTTCCCTACCAACCCTTAGAATTTCTTAAAAATTTCAGACAAAATCATCAAAATTTAGTGTTCTTCCAAATTTTCCTTTGAATATTATTTTAGATTATAGTTGCAATAGTACTCACCTACCATCCCTGTGTTCCGGTGCTCGTTTCGTGTCCCGGACGCTAGGTTGGGGGTTGAAAACCAAAATTTTTTGTGTCAAAAACTGGTTTTTTGACCAAAACTCAAAATTTTTATTCGGCACTCACCCCTTTCTATTTCGTAGTTAGCTAGCCCGCGCGAAGCCGCGTCTCTGGACACCTCACTCGCGGGTCTAGCTCAAATAGAACTTGCAAAATTTTCAAAATTATTGTTTTCTTATAGATTCTGCTACTACCAAAATCCACCTTAGGGAGCTTGCAAAATACTAAATCGTCGATATCTTCGCTTTTAAGGGTGCGATTTTGAAGCTGTTTGCAGCTTATTTAGACTAAAGTAGGCATCCGCTTACGTCCTGACACATTTAAACCACCCTTAACGCACGCTGGAAAAGTTTCCCTACCAACCCTTAGAATTTCTTAAAAATTTCAGACAAAATCATCAAAATTTAGTGTTCTTCCAAATTTTCCTTTGAATATTATTTTAGATTATAGTTGCAATAGTACTCACCTACCATCCCTGTGTTCCGGTGCTCGTTTCGTGTCCCGGACGCTAGGTTGGGGGTTGAAAACCAAAATTTTTTGTGTCAAAAACTGGTTTTTTGACCAAAACTCAAAATTTTTATTCGGCACTCACCCCTTTCTATTTCGTAGTTAGCTAGCCCGCGCGAAGCCGCGTCTCTGGACACCTCACTCGCGGGTCTAGCTCAAATAAAATTTTGCCCTCCCACCCGCCCTATTGTGTATAGGAAGGCCGGAGTGGGATTTTCAGCAAAATTTTTATTTTTGATTTTCGCTCTTTTAGCATTTTTTGGACCCCTACTAAGTGTTTGGAGGGAAATTTGCGTTTTTATTTTATAATTACTGTCGATTTCAGAAAAATTTTTGCTCTGACCGTCGTTTGTAAGTTGACGACATTTAACTTTATTGTATTTAATTTATTTATTAATAAATTATTGATGATTATTATTGACGACTTTTAATTCTTAATTTATTTTAAAAATTTATTTTATATACTTTCTGTGTACCCCCCTTTACAGGGATACAGAAGTATCCAGTGTCTTTTGGCATACCTCTCGGCTCCCGAGCGAGTACTGTTGAATCGACCTCCTCTATACAGGGGTCCGTTTTGACAGTGTCCGCTTGTTGATATTTAATATGTTCCGCACCCCATCCAGCACGGTGATAATTCAGGGCTCTAGTGGCTCACCGCAATCGACGGCGAAAGTGGGGCCTTCGCCTGCTGCCGCGAGGAGGAGAATCTCCTTTGAAGACCACACTCCTTCCGCCTCGCAGGAGGGCCCTGTCACACCGGCGACGCGCCGAGCTCCTGTAGACTGCCCAGTATCGCTCAAGGGGCCTGAGGCTGGGCACCGCAGTCGCATTGCGGAGGCGAGAGCTTGCCTAAATAAGGCAAAGCTAAATTTGGGCAACTCTCGCAATCTCAAAGCAGAGATTAAGAATGCGGTGCTACAGGCCATAAACAGGCTCTTTGAACTGGTAAAGGAGTCGGAGCGCGACAAGGCCCCTGCCGCACCTGAAGCCGCAGCAGCACCCACGCCCATTGCCGACTGCGTTCCCCGATCCAATCCCAGTGAGATCCTTGCTGGCCAGACTGAACTCCTAAACGCCATGAAGGAGCACATCTCGGAGTTGAAGGATAATTCCGAGAAACTGGATAGACTCCGAGACAGTCTGGCTAGTAGGGAAAGTGGAGGGGAGAGGAGCTACGCGAGTGTAGCGTCAGTGCGTAAGAGCCACACCGGGGCTTATGCCCTGGGGCGAACGACGTTGCACTCGGTGGTTGTCTCCTCAACACAGGAGATGGATACGGGGGACGAAGTCCTCGAGAAGGTCAGAAAAGCGGTTGATGCGAAAGACGGCTGGGTTCGTGTTGAAAAGGTAAGGAAGGCCAAAGATAGGAAAATCATAATGGGGTGCGCTACACAGGAGGAGCGCCGGAAAGTAAAGGAGCGATTGGAGGCGGCTGGAGGAAACCTCGTCGTCGAGGAGGTAAAGAATCGAAACCCCCTTCTGATTCTTAGGGACGTGTTATTAATACACAGTGACGAAGAAGTCATCACAGCCCTTAAGAATCAGAACAGGGAGATCTTTTGCGGCCTCGGGGACGAGGATCAACAGATCGCCATCAAATACAGGAGGAAGACCCGTAACCCGCACATGAACCACGTTGTGCTTAGTGTCTCCCCAACGATCTGGAGGCGGGCAATCGACGCCGAGAAACTCCGCATCGACCTCCAGAGGGTCCGCGTCGAAGATCAGACGCCACTGGTGCAGTGTACCCGCTGCTTGGGGTACGGTCACGGCAAACGCCTCTGTAAGGAGCCAGCCGATCTATGTAGTCACTGCGGCGGCCCACATTTGAGAGCAGATTGCCCAGACCGACAGACCGGTGAAGCAGCGGTGTGCATAAACTGCACCAGATCCAAGTTGGGGAACAGTGGGCACAACGCGTTCAGTAGCGACTGTCCAGTGCGCAAGAGGTGGGATGTGCTAGCCCGAGCTTCCATAGCGTACTGCTAAGGGCGTCCCCGAAACCACCACTAGGTACGAAATGGTCCAGGCGAACCTGCAACGGAGCCAGCTAGCCACGAACGAGCTGTTGCTGGAGGCGACAAACCGCAAACTCGCCGTAGCGTTGCTCCAGGAGCCCTACGTGGGTGGTGTGAGAAGGATGAGAGGTCACCGGGGCGTAAGGGTCTTCCAGAGCTCAGAGGAAGGGGAAGGGACTGTAAAGGCGGCAATAGCCATCTTTGACCAAGACTTGGACGTCTTACAGTACCCGCAACTCACCACAAACAACATCGTTGTGGTGGGAGTCCGAACCCGAGCCTGGACGATCACGCTGGTGTCCTTCTACTTCGAGCCCGACAAGCCCATGGAGCCATACCTGGAGCACCTTCGTCGGATAGAGCGAGAGCTGGGCCCTAGCAGGTTGGTTATTGGAGGAGACGCAAACGCGAAAAGTACCTGGTGGAATAGCAGCAGTGAAGATGCGAGAGGGGGGCAAATGTGTGGTGCGCTGGGGGAGCTGGGGCTACAGATCCTCAACACCGGGGACATTCCCACCTTTGATACCATACGGGGAGGCATCAGGTACTGCAGCCACGTGGATGTGACGGCCTGTTCGGCAGACATGCTGGACTTGGTGGATGGCTGGCGAATCGACGAGGGTCTCACGAGTTCCGACCACAACGGCATTATTTTCGGTATAAAATTGACAAAATCTAAAGGAATAAACATTGAAAGAACCACCAGGATATA
Source organism: Cerastis leucographa (assembly GCA_963082945.1). Lineage (NCBI taxonomy): Eukaryota > Metazoa > Arthropoda > Insecta > Lepidoptera > Noctuidae > Cerastis > Cerastis leucographa. The sequence goes on from OY720360.1 coordinate 61,855, forward strand.
CAACACAAGGAAGGCTAATTGGGACCAGTTTCGTGAGAAACTGACTCAAATTATGCGAGAAAAGAAGTTGACCCTGGAGGAACTTTCAAATGTTACACATGTAGAACAGTTGGAGGAAATTATAATCACATACACACACGCAATTACACACACATGCCAACACACTATTCCATTCAAAAAGAACACAGAAACACTTACCTTGCCGTGGTGGTCTGAGGAGCTCGCTGAGATGAAAAGGTTGGTCGCCACCAGGAAACGCAGAGTCAGAAACGCAGCGCCGGTCCGGAGAGCGATGGTTGTAGACCTGTATGTAAAAGAAAAAGAAAGGTATGAGACAGCGGTTATAAAAGCAGCTTCAGACAGCTGGAAGGAGTTTTGCGGGAAACAGGACAGAGAGGGGGTCTGGGAGGGTATTTACAGGATAATGGGACGGATCGGAAAGAGAGAGGAGGATTTGCCGCTTCAGGTGGGTGGAAAACCACTGGATGCGAAGGGTTCCGTGAGGCTGTTGGCCGAGACGTTCTATCCCGAGGACCGAGAGGAAGGTGATAACATAGACCATCGCCAAACAAGAGAACAGGCAGAGATGATAAACGCGTGGAGTCATGGTGAACGACATGACCCACCGTTTACCCTAAGCGAGCTTGATAGGTCTATGCGATCATTCAACCCAAAAAAGGCCCCGGGAGCCGACGGCTTCACTGCCGATATTTGCTCGCAGGCGGTTCACTGTGACCCCAGCTATTTCCTGGCACTGCTGAACAAGTGCCTGGCGCACCACCACTTTCCAAAGATCTGGAAGGAAGCAACGGTGGTTGTGCTCAGAAAGCCGGGCAAAGACTCGTACACCGTACCCAAGTCCTACAGGCCGATTGGGCTATTGCCTGTCTTGGGGAAGGTGTACGAAAAGATGCTGGTGGCCCGTCTCAAATTCTACTTACTACCTAGGATAAGTACTCGCCAGTACGGCTTTATGCCCCAAAAAAGCACTGAAGACTCCCTCTATAACCTTGTGCAGCACATCCGCACGAAGCTGGCACAAAAGAAAATTGTCACGCTGGTGTCACTTGACATTGAGGGAGCATTCGACAGTGCGTGGTGGCCCGCGATTAAAGTACGATTGGCTGAGGAAAAGTGTCCTGTCAATTTGAGACGGGTAGTCAGCAGCTATCTCAGCGACAGGGTGGTCACGGTGAGATACGCCGGTGAAGAGAGCAGGCGAGGGACCAGCAAGGGGTGCGTTCAGGGTTCGATAGGAGGGCCCATCTTTTGGAACCTGATTCTCGACCCACTCCTGAAGCAGCTTGAGAGCAGGGGTGATTACTGCCAGGCCTTTGCTGACGACGTGGTGATGGTCTTTGACGGGGATACAGCGCTTCAAATTGAGGGACAGGCCAATGCCGCTCTCGAACATGTTCGGACGTGGGGTGTCAGAAATCGGCTGAACTTCGCACCGCACAAAACATGCGCGATGGTACTAACGCGAAGGCTGAAATACGACACGCCGCGCCTGAGCATGGGGGGGATCGACATTGGGATGTCCCAAGAGGTAAAAATATTGGGGCTAATTATTGACGCCAAACTCACCTTCAACAAACACGTAGCTATTGCCTGTAAAAAGGCGATAGCTATGTACAAGCAACTGGCCAGAGCAGCTCGGGTCAGTTGGGGTTTGCACCCAGAGGTGATAAGGGCAATATATACCGCCGCAGTAGAGCCTACTATTCTGTACGCCGCAAGCGCATGGGCACCTGCCGCCAACAAATTAGGGGTCATAAAACAGCTCAACGTGGTCCAGAGGGGGTTTGCTCAAAAGCTGTGCAGAGCCTACCGCACGGTCTCCTTAAACTCGGCACTAGTGCTGGCTGGTATACTCCCACTCGACCTCCGTATACGGGAAGTGGCTGCATTATACGGAGCCAAGAGAGGTGTGCCCCAGCCGGTGCTAGGAGGCAGGGAGATTGAACGAATGGCTCCAGCGATAGAGGCTCCGCACCCCGCGGACCAAGTAAACCTGGAGTTCGGGAGCCTGGTAGACGAGGATCAATATAGAAACCACAGCAATTTCGCTGTGCGTATATTCACTGACGGCAGCAAGATTGAGGGCAGGGTTGGGGCGGCGCTATCCTTGTGGAATGGTGCCGCCGAAACTAAGGCCCTCAAACTTGCCTTGTCGTCTTACTGCACCGTCTACCAGGCGGAACTCTTGGCCCTACAGAAGGCGGCAGGAGAGGTGCTCAATAGCAGTGAAACCACGTTCGGCATCTACAGCGACTCCAGGGCGGCCCTCCAGTCGGTAGCGAATGTACTCTCCCCCCATCCCTTGGCTGTGGAAACCAGGGACACCATTCGACGCTGTAGGCTCCAGAACAAGAGTGTCTCCTTGTTCTGGATCAAGGCCCACGCAGGGTTGGAGGGGAATGAGAGAGCCGACCAGCTCGCAAAGGAGGCCGCACTGAGGTCGAAGAAGAAGCCGGACTACGATCTGTGCCCCGTTTCATTCGTCAAACGAAGAATCCGATCAGAGACGCTCGACGAATGGAACGAGAGGTACCGATCAGGTGAGACTGCTTCGGGCACAAAAATCTTCTTCCCTGACGCGGTGGCGGCGTACAGAGTAGTGCGCAAAATGGTCCCCACCAGCATCACCACGCAAATACTCACGGGGCATGGTGGGTTCTCTTCATACTTGAGTCGCTTCAAGTGTAAAGAGAGCCCATCGTGCGCATGCGAGCCCAGCAAAGAAGAGACGGTGCTCCACATACTGTTGGAGTGCCCGATCTCCGCCAAAGCTCGATTTGAGGCAGAACAGCAGCTGGGTGTCGGGCTCGTGGCGGAAAATCTCCCGAGCCTGATGGTAGATAATAAAACTAGAAATTTTTTTTTAAAATATTGTACAGGAATAGTGGCCTTAGTGATGGATAGAAATAAGTAGGGTTAGTAATGGAAATACTGAATTTATATGTATATAAGCTAAGTATTTTTATAAAACTGGGTATTTGTATTTATTAATAGGTCTAGTATAAATGTATAGTATTTATAGGTATAGTATAAATTGTAAATAAAATCTAGTTTCAGATAGTGTATCGAGAGGAAGTCTCTCAGGATTATATAACCTTGCAAGCAAAAATTTGTAAATAACCTGTGATAGCCCAAAACGGCTCTGATCACGTCAGAGGGCACTGGAAAGGCAGGAGTGGTTTTTAGCCGGTTCGAGTCCGGCACTACTTCGACTGTCTCACATGCCGTGAGATAGTCGAAGTGTCCGTGGGGATTTCCCACTCCTGCCAAAAAAAAAAAAAAAAAAAAAAAAAAAAAAAAAAAAAAAAAAAAAAAAAAACCTAACCTAACCTAACCTAACCTAACCTAACCTAACCTAACCTAACCTAACCTAACCTAACCTAACCTAACCTAACCTAACCTAACCTAACCTAACCTAACCTAACCTAACCTAACCTAACCTAACCTAACCTAACCTAACCTAACCTAACCTAACCTATCCTAACCTAACCTAACCTAACCTAACCTAACCTAACCTAACCGAGTTGGAGCCTGACACTACCCAGACTGGATCGATTTGTGAAACAGCCTGGGTGTTAGTCCGACCGGATTTCCCCTCCTGCCAAAAAAAAAAAAAAAAAACACGTTTTTGCGCGCTCCTCACCTTAAAAATCGAGATAGAAGTCTTTTTAACGTGAAAAACCCCAACTATAGTTTAAAAGTTGCGGGCAAGTGCGGGCTACTCAAAAGTGAAATCAAAATTAAAATTGGACATTGGACAAAAATTTTGTGACCAAAAAACCGTGATTTTGTAACTAAAAAACGTAAAAAAGTGGTCAACAAATTATAAAGTGACGTGTGGCGAGCGTTTTGTCGCGACGACCCCTGCTTTTTAATTGACACCAGCATTCGCCACCTCAGTGGGTACACCCCCCAGAAATTCCAGATTTTTTGGACTTATTTGAAGGTGTGTACCACAGCTTATTCTGGAGCGCGGCGAGGAAAAAGCAGCAAAAAGCGGTGAAAAAGTCAGACGCTGCGGGGAAACGACTACGGCGCTCGATTTGTCGCGACGACCCCTAAGTTTCTTCACATCAAATTAAAGACGTGCTCAGTGACTACATCCCACGGAAAATTGGGATTTTTAGGACTGAAATTGGACCTTTCGCGACGACTTTCCGAAGACGGAAAGGAAAAAAGGCCAATTAACACAAGAAAACCCTTCATCCCTCCAAAATCAAGAAGAAATCGGTCTACCAAGTGTGACATAGTGAGTGAACAAGTGCCACCGACATTCTTGGAAACTCCAGGAATTTTCCCGAGAAATCCCAGGCCTCAGCTTACTGTACAAGCCACCCCGAAGATCTGCCGCGCAGCAAAAACGCAGGATAAAACCAGTTGGAAGGTACAACCTTGGTGCATTGATGACCTGGGCAGCTTCCCGGAGCAGCAGGCAGTAAACCTGAAAAATTACATAGAGATCCTAAGAAAAATAGTATAGAAACAAGGTATTTGCCGTTAGAATTCGATCATTCACTTTTCAAAATTTTTCTTAATTTTTACATTCTAAATCCCACACCCCATCTAAAAATAGAATCATATTGTCCATCTATTAATGTAGATTAGAAAAAAAACCCTAAAATAGTAGCATCAATGTGTTCCTTGTAATTAAACATAACCTAAAACAGCAAATTGCTCTCACGCTTTGAAATAACTTTGTTTTTATCAGTTTGTGTTTTCGAAAACTTAAAAGATCTAGATCTTGGCATAGTAACAAGCTAGTTAAAAATAAAAACCGGAATAACTGGTTTTGGAAACTGTACTATCCAACCATATACTTAAAAATTTAAAAAGAGCCAAGATAAAAAAGTGGGTTTTCAAACTTGTATCGAAATATTAGAATCTCTGTGTGCAGCATCCCACGCGGTGTTTGAAGGCAAAAATTTGTTCATAAGTTAATATTTTCTTAGTTAGCATTATATTTTATTTTAGTTACTATTTATGCTTAGAATAAGACATTGGACGGGACCTTAAATCTTGAAAAACGAGCCCAAACGTAGTGTGTGACTGTAACCTAGTGTGAATAATAAGAGACCCTCAGTCATTAACGTATCTACCTAGACTTACATTTCCAGGATACTTCCCGCCAAAAAACCACCCCATCCCTACCCTGAAACATCCCCTATCCAAACATCCACCAAATCCACCACAACCCTCCTCCCATCCAAAAACACCCTATCAAACTTCCCCCTTCCACCCCCCACCCTCCCCCCCCCCCCCCAAAGTCAACCCTGAATCTGGCCTACCAAAAAGAGCTCAACAAGACCAAACAAAAGAGCCCACCCACGCCAAAATCGGACCAAGGCAGACCCAGCTAGGTCACCTGGAAGATCTGCCTGGTAAGGCCTGCGACACGGCGCGGTACGGTAAGACAGAAATCCCTAAAATCGGATATCTCTGGAACCAGACCAGATAGGCACTTTTAGACCACGGATTCAGCCTTAGTGGTGTCAAAGACACCACGAGGTGAAAACCGTCACAGAGGTATCCATCCCCCCCCATCTTTCCCCTTTTCCTCCCCTTCCTTTTTTATTCAAAACCATCCTTTCCTTCATCCTTCAACGGGCCATATCTCGGGAACGAGAGGACTTACATCTTTTTAGACCTCAAAATCAGCCTTAGTGGTGTCATAGACACCACGGCTAAAGTCGCACAAGAGGAACCCATCCCCTCCCGATTGGACCCTCCCCCATCCCTTCTTAGTAAATACTGATACCTCGCAAACTAGGCGAGATAGAAAAAATTGGTTTGCGGATTTATTCTGTTTATTTTTGACTCCCCATTTACAGGAGAAAACGGAACTGCTAGTAGCAGTGTAGATTATATTTTATTTTATTTTATTTTATTCTATTTTTATTTTATATTTTATATTTTATTGACGATTGACAACTTTCCCCGTCCTTACTGTTGTGCCCTTTACACACACAAGTAAGCGAAGCAACAAAATGGTTCTCGGAATTCGCACCCCAGTAAAAGGGAAAGGGCCAGGAGTCGGCGCCAGCGTAGCGCAGGGGTCAACGTCGCCTACCCAGGGACCCTCTGGAGCGCGCGAAGCGCCAAAGGGGTTATCCCTGAGGTACGAAAGGAGAGACGTCGAAACGCCGCTGACGTCAGCAGGGACCTCAGGCGATGTCGCTCCCGCCGCCACCCCCAGCCCCGCAGGCAAGTCTGGACAGGTGCCGGATGCTGCCAAAACATTTATTAGGAGACCAGAGAGGAAAAGAAGATCCGTAGACATCATGGAGGCTTACACTAAGCAGGCCGACATCTTTGCTGTGTCCTCCAACGACAAACTTCTCCAGGAGGTCATGAAGACTTTCGAAGACATACCATCCAGAGTCAAGGATTACCCTCAGATGAGGAAGGACATAAAGACTTTCCTGGAGACCCAGTCCGACAAGTGTCTACGGATCCTCTTTGAAATAAGTAGGAGAGTGAAAAACCTGGAAACAGTGCCAAAGACAGTCCCGCCTTCCAAAGCAAACACCACGCCTACATCACCCGAGTTATCGGAGGTACTAATAGAGAGGCTGGAAAAGGTGGAGACAAACATCAAGACGCGGCTCGTTGACCTGGAAGCAAAGGTCTCCATTGGTTTCCAGGATTTGACCGATCACTGCTCCGAGAGCGGTTCCGACGTCGTCGATAAGGTCATCGACAAGGTTATCGGGGTCGGCGACAAGATCGATGATGTCAAGGCGAGACTTGACCACGCAATAGAAGGGGTCACGATCATCGGTCGTGCCGCCGTAGTACTCGAGACCAAAATTAAGGGCGTGGCCGGCGAGGTCGCTGCCGGAACCGACCGTATAATGGGAGCCATACGGGAAGAAGCACGCGAGCCAAACACCGAGTCTCTCTCATACGCCCACGTTACAGCAGCCAAACCCGGGCGTCGACCGGCACTTCATTCGATGGCGGTCACCCTGGAAGGCAGCCAGGAGACTGCCGACGAGGTGCTCGCCAGGGTGAAGAAGGCGGTCGATGCCAGGGGAACTGGCCTAAAAATTAGCAAAGTAAGGAAGGCGAAAAACCAGACGGTAATACTGGGTTGTGACTCGGAAGCGGAACTCGAGAAAGTAAAAGATAGGATCGAGAGCCGAGGTGAAGGGCTAATAGTAGCGCCAATGAAAAATAAAAACCCGCTCGTCGTCCTAAAAGACGTCTTTTTGGACAGTGAAGACGACGAGATGGAAAAGGCGCTCTATTCCCAAAACGAGAATATCTTTAGGGACCTGCTACAGGGGGAAAAAGAAATAAAAATAAAGTATAAGAAAAGGACCAGAAACCCGAGAACAGCACACGTCATCGTCCAGGTCAGACCTATAGTATGGCAGAGGATGACGGAGGCTGGGGCTCTTTACCTCGACCTGCAAAGGGTCAGGGTGGAGGATCAGTCGCCGCTCATCCAATGTACGAAATGCTTAGCATTTGGTCATGGCCGAAAGTTCTGTACGGAGAGTGTAGACAGGTGCAGCCACTGCGGAGGACCGCATCTACGTGACAAGTGCGAAGAATTTGTCGCGGGCAACGCACCGCAGTGCTGCAACTGTCTGCACTCAAAGCTTCAGAAGACGGAGCATAATGCATTTAGTTCGGAGTGCCCTGTCCGCAAGAAATGGGACTATCTGGCTCGTACGACGACAGCATACGCCTAAACTGCCATCCCCCCCTTCTCTCTCTGATGTATAATTATATACTGAGTATATAAGAATATATTAGTATCCCAAAAGACCCTGAAATAAAACAAAGATCAATAAAAAACCCGAAAAAGAAATGTCAATAAATATGTATAATCTATGTATGTATATGTATATTATTGTCGCAACCACAAGAAGATAAAAAATTCCAACAAAGTTAAAGGAGTCCTCTTCCCCCTCCCTTTCCCTTCTCCTCCCTTTCCCTCCCCTCCACCCAACTAGTAAGAACAGTATAGGAGAAAAACTTAATGCTGGTTAAAGGTCCAAACTCTTAATACCTATGCCATAAAACCGCAAATGAGAATAGCAATTTTATTAAGCTATTAATGTAAATCAGCAAAACCTCGTCCTGTTAAAAGTAGAATACGAACAAACATGTAAAAGTAATAATGTAAGAAATAGGCTAGATATTAAAAGTAGTAAATAGAAATATAAGTGTAACGAAAGAAAATAAAATTGTGTTAGTAAGTAAGATACAAATGTTAACTAGAAAATATATAAATAGCATAATAAGAAAGCAAGTCAAAACAAATTGATAAAAAGTCCACGAAATTATGTTTAATAAACTATAGCTGTGTACTTTAATACCCAACCCTAATAAAAAGTAAGAAAATAGTAGAAATTATTGGATAGAATAGCGGGAGTCCCACCCGGCTAAGAATGAAAGTGAGAATAAAAGAAAGATACAGAATGAAGCTTGAAAGTGCGAGAGGAATAAATGCGAGAACTTGAATGAATGAGCAAATTAGAATAATAAGATCTCGTCGCTCTCGATGGGGAAAAGCAAAAAAAAAAAAAAAAAAAAAAAAAAAAAAAAAAAAAAAAAAACCTAACCTAACCAACGTCAGAAGTGGGACGACTTGGCGCGAGCGACAGTGGCGTACTGCTAAGGGCACCCCGGGGGACAACCACGCATACAAATTCGCACAGGCCAACCTCCAACGAAAGAGGCTTGCGTCCAATGAACTTTTCCTAGAAGCAGAGAAACGCGGAATAGCGGCTGCACTTATTCAGGAGCCTTACGTCGGCAATCTCAAGTCAGTAAAGAGTCAGGGAGGAGTTAGGATCTTCCAAAGCACTGATAGAGGAGAAGGGACTGTCAAGGCCGCAATTGCCGTCTTTGACAATAACATTAATGTGATACAGTACCCAAAACTCACCACCAACAACATCGTGGTGGTGGGAATCCAAACCAGTGCTTGGGAGATCACACTCGTCTCGCTCTACTTTGAGCCAGATAAGCCGATAGAGGAATATTTGGAGCACCTGAAAAATATTGAAGCTGTCAATGGTTCAAAGCCGCTGATCGTTGGAGGAGACGTCAACGCGAAGAGCACGTGGTGGGGAAGCCCAGTCATCGATAGCAGAGGCGAAGACGTGTGCGGAACCCTCGGAGAGCTGGGGCTCCATGTACTCAACTCAGGGGAAATCCCGACCTTCGATACTATCAGAGGAGGACAGAGGTACAGCAGCTATGTGGACATTACAGCCTGTTCAACGAATATTCTAGGGTTGGTTGATGACTGGAGAGTAGATGAAGGTCTAACGAGTTCCGACCATAACGGCATAACTTTTAGCATTAAATTACGCAAATCCATAGGCATTAGAGTAGAAAGGACAACACGAATTTATAACACTAAAAAAGCCAATTGGGATGACTTTCGTGAGAAATTCACCCAATTGGTAACAGAATATAAAATTACAACATCGGAAATAGATAGGGTTCAAAACACCGAACAAATAGACAAAATAACGGAAAATTTAACCAAAATAATTAAAGAGGCATGCAACTCGGCAATGCCTATAAAAGTCAAAAAAGAAATTTTTACCTTGCCGTGGTGGTCGGAAAACCTCACAAAGTTAAAAAACCAAGTTGCCACCAAGAAGCGGAGAATTCAGTGCGCCGCTCCTGTCCGAAGGTCGAAGGTCATAAGGGAGTACCTGAAACAGAAAGGAGAGTACGAATTAGAGGAGGAAAAAGCTGCAACCGAGAGTTGGAAAGAATTTTGCACCAAGCAGGATAGAGAAGGGGTCTGGGAGGGAATCTACAGAGTAATCCGAAGGACTACGCGCCGAGAAGAGGATCTGCCAATGGTGAAGGATGGAGACAGCCTAGACGCAAAGGGCTCCGTGAAATTAATTACGGAAACTTTCTACCCGGATGACTCGGTCAGTAATGATAACGATTATCATAGCTATATTCGACTGAAAGCAGACCGAGTCAACAAAGAGGAGAATAAGGACAGCCACGATCCACCCTTCACCATGGAAGAATTAAAAACATCCAGTGATTCCTTCAACCCCAAAAAGGCTCCGGGAATAGATGGCCTTACGGCCGACATCTGTAGCCGTGCTATTGGTAGTGCGCCGAAAATGTTCCTGGCCCTCTTTAACAAATGCCTGGAACTGGGATACTTCCCGCAGCCTTGGAAGGAGGCTACGGTTGTGGTGTTAAAGAAACCAGGAAAGGAAGATTACACCACCCCGAAAGCATATAGACCAATTGGCTTGTTACCTGTTCTGGGAAAGATCCTCGAGAAGATACTGATGGCCCGCCTCAGGTTTCACATTCAACCTAGGATGAGTACTCGCCAGTACGGATTCATGCCACAAAGGAGCACCGAAGACTCTCTCTATGCCCTTGTGCAGCACATCCGCAACAAGATAGATGATAAGAAAATAGTAGTACTTGTATCGCTAGACATAGAGGGAGCCTTCGACAGCGCCTGGTGGCCGGCAATCAGAGTCCGACTGGCTGAGGAAGAGTGTCCGGTCAATCTGAGGAGAGTTGTGGACAGTTACTTGAGTGACAGAAGGGTAAGAGTCCGATATGCAGGGGAAGAGTACACAAAGGGCACAAGTAAAGGCTGTGTGCAGGGCTCGATCGGAGGCCCCTTTTTCTGGAACCTACTCTTGGACCCACTTTTGAAAACTCTGCAGAGTAGAGGGGACTATTCACAGGCCTTCGCAGATGACGTCGTTCTTGTATTCGATGGTGACACAGCAATAGAAATCGAGCATAAAGCCAACGCCGCCCTCGACCATGTTCGGGAGTGGGGTGTCAGAAACAAACTTAGATTTGCACCACAGAAAACGAATGCGATGGTCATTACAAGGAAGTTAAAGTACGATACCCCACGCCTGAGCATGGGCGGGATCGACATAAAAAACTCGAAAGAAATTAAAATTCTGGGTGTCACCATCGACGACAAGCTAACGTTTAATACGCATGTGTCAAATGTATGCCGTAGGGCCATAGGTGTCTACAAGCAACTGTGTCGGGCGGCAAGGGTGAGTTGGGGATTAAATCCGGAGGTTATTAAAATTATATATACAGCAACTATAGAGCCGATTGTCTTGTACGCCGCCAGTGTATGGGCCCCAGCGGCAAATAAGTTGGGAATAAAAAAGCAGTTGGGTGTCGTGCAACGAGGGATAGCACAGAAAATGTGCAAAGCCTACCGCACTGTCTCCCTAAATTCGGCACTGCTTCTGACTGGAGTGCTCCCTCTAGATCTCCGCGTCCGCGAAGCGGCCTTACTTTATGAGACCAGGAGAGGCGTACCTCAGGCGGTACTGGCGGGTGGGGAGGTAGAGCGGGTGGCATCCGCGATGGAATCCCCGCATCCAGCTAGGCGTATCGACTTGGAGTTCGTAAGCCTGGCGGACCGTGAGCAAGTCGACGCCAGCGCCGACTTGGAAGTTAAAATCTTCACAGATGGAAGCAAAATAGGCGGGCGCGTCGGGGCCGCCCTTTCTATATGGAGAGGCGACGCCGAGGCGCGTGCCATCAAGTTGGCGCTGCCGGACTACTGCACGGTCTACCAGGCGGAACTCTTGGCGATATGCCGGGCAACAAGGGAAATCCAGAAGCACTCGGCATCCAGCTTCGGAGTGTACAGCGACTCCATGGCGGCACTCCAGACAGTGAAAAACCACAGCTGCCTTCATCCCCTGGCAGTGGAAGCTAGGGATAATTTAACAACTATATCCCGCCAAAACAAGGTGGTTAACTTGTTCTGGATTAAGGCTCACGCAGGGTTTGAGGGCAACGAAAGAGCGGATCAGCTGGCAAAGGAGGCCGCCCTGAATAGTAAGAGGAAGCCAGACTACGACCTGTGCCCGGTTTCCTTCATCAAGCGTCACATTCGTATGGCGACGCTTGATGAATGGAATCAAAGGTATACGGCGGGTCAGACGGCCTCTATAACAAAAATGTTTTTCCCGGATGCAGTGGCGGCGTACAAAACGGTTAAAAAGATTCAAATAAACCCGCAGCTAACTCAGATCATGACGGGGCACGGTGGGTTCTCCGAATACTTGCATCGCTTCAAGTGTAAGGGGAGCCCATCGTGCATCTGTGACCCGGGAATAGACGAGACCGTCCCGCATTTGCTTCTGGACTGCCCGGTGTACGCGACCGAAAGGTATGAACTGGAGCATAAAATAGACGCCAAACTCGTGAGAGAAAACATTGGGGAAATAGTGGCAGGAAAAGAGAGACAAATATTTTTAGAATATTGCATCAAAATTTGTAATAAAGCAATTGAGCGAAATAAAAGTATTTAGGAAGTTAAACTATGTTTCAAATATATTGTTACATATATCAAATGCAAACATAGGAATTTAATTAAGAATAAAAAATAGAGTGTTTAAGGATAAGTAGAAATAAAAATTGTTATAGTATATAAAATAAATGTTAAAAATTAGGAATAAAGTTGCAATAGGTTAAGAAGAAAGTGTTCTGAAGACTGTTGTACAGAATTGTTTTCCCAATAAGTAATTAAAGACGATATTAAAATGTAGATGGATAGAGTGTAGAACTTAAAAATGGATGTAAAAGTAGAAATAAGAATAAAAATAGTATATAAGATGTCTATGCATGAATAGTTAAGAAACATGTTGTAATAGGTTAAGTGGAAAATATGTTAATAAAGAATGTTGCATTGAATTACTTTCCCTGGCAATAAAAAACTAATATAGAGTAAAATAGAGCGATTAGAATGGGAATCCCACCCATTGAATGAATGTGGATGGATGAAAGAAAGAACAAGTATGCGGCATGTAAGTGCGAGAGGCAAAACAGCGAGAAATTGTATGAAAGAGAAACAGTTTAATAAGGTCTCCGAGAAATCTTGTTGGAGGAACTAGTTAATAAAAAAAAAAAAAAAAAAAAAAAAAAAAAAAAAAAAAAAAAAAAAAAAACCTAACCTAACCTAACCTAACCTAACCTAACCTAACCTAACCTAACCTAACCTAACCTAACCTAACCTAACCTAACCTAACCGAAGCGGCTGACCTGTGTAGTCATTGCGGTGGGCCGCACCTAAGATCGGATTGCGCCGACTTCCTAACGGGTGCCCCGCCAAAGTGCCGGAACTGCACAAAAGCGAAACTCGGGAACGATGGCCACAACGCATTCAGCTCAGAATGTCCCACACGCCACAGGTGGGACGAAATAGCAAGAGCAACCGTGGCATATTGCTAAGGGCACCCCAGTGGGACATGCCCCCTACGGGGTATTGCAGGCTAACCTCCAACGCAAGAGACTAGCAACCAATGAGCTTCTCATAGAGGCCGCGAAGCGTGGAACAGCGGTGGCCCTCTTGCAAGAGCCGTACGTAGCCGGGGCCAGAGTAATGAAGAGTTACAGGGGCGTTAGGATCTTCCAGAACACTGGCATAGGAGATGGGACTGTCAAAGCAGCAATAGCCGTCTTTAACAACGACCTTGTAGTCAAACAGTACCCGAAACTCACCACTAATAACATCTCAGTGGTGGGAATCCTGACCAGTGCCTGGGAGATCACGCTTGTCTCTTTTTACTTTGAGCCAGACCAGCCTATCGAGCCATATCTGGAACATTTAAGGCAAATATGGCTCGTCGTCGGCTCCAGAAACCTGATCGTTGGAGGGGACGCTAATGCAAAGAGCATGTGGTGGGGTAGCCCGGCGGGCGATCCCAGAGGGGAAGAAATGGTTGCAACTCTCGGCGAGCTAAACTTAAACATACTCAACCGAGGGGAAATTCCGACCTTCGACACTATCCGAGGAGGGAAGCGGTACAGCAGTCACGTGGATATTACCGCTTGCTCCAATGACATCTTGGACAGGATAGACGACTGGAGGGTAGACGAGGGACTCACGAGCTCGGACCATAACGGCATTACGTATAGCATCCTCTTGCAAAAGTCTAAAGGCATTAAAATCGAGAGAACAACGAGGAAATTTAATACCAAAAAAGCTAATTGGTCCAAATTTAATGAGAAATTTGGCCAATTGAAAACAGTATATAAATTTACAGCAGCCGAAATAGACAAAGTTACAAACATAGAGCAGCTCGATACATTGATAAATAATCTGACAAAAGCAATAGACGAAGCATGTAGACTTACAATACCATCTAAAAAAGTCAAAGAGGAGCTTACCTTGCCGTGGTGGACCGAGAGACTCGCTGAGATGAAGAAGACAGTCGCTACTAAGAAGCGCAGGATTCGCTGTGCCGCCCCGATTCGCAGGTCGAAGGTCGTAGAGGACTACCTGAAACAGAAACTAGAGTATGAGATGGAAGTGGCCAAAGCTCTGACCGAGAGTTGGAAGGAATTCTGTGGGAAGCAGGATAGGGAGGGGGTCTGGGAGGGGATATATAGGGTGATAGGTAGGACGCAGCGTAGAACGGAGGATCTGCCATTGGAACGAGACGGTGAGGTATTGGACGCGAAGGGCTCCGTGAAGCTCATAGCGGAAACATTTTATCCGGAAGACCTCTCGGAATGCGACAATGCTTACCACCGATCCGTCCGAACAAAAGCCGAAAATGTGAACTGTGGCGAACAAAATGATTTGTGCGACCCACCGTTCACGATGGCGGAACTTAGGAATTCAGTGGAGTCCTTCAATCCTAAAAAGGCACCGGGTTCCGATGGCTTTACATCCGATATCTGCTGCCGTGCCGTGGATAATGACCCGGAATTATTTCTAAGACTCCTCAATAAGTGCCTCGAAAACCACCACTTTCCCACGTCCTGGAAGGAGGCAACGGTAGTGATACTGAGGAAGCCTGGGAAAGACAATTACTCTACTCCCAAAGCATATAGGCCGATTGGGCTATTGCCTATATTAGGGAAAATCTTTGAAAAGATGCTAGTGGCCCGCCTTAAGTTCCATCTATTACCGAGGATGAGCACCCGCCAATACGGTTTCATGCCACAAAGGAGCACGGAAGACTCCCTTTATGCTCTCATGCAGCACGTCAACAAGAAGCTAGCACAAAAAAGGATAGTCACGCTTGTATCCTTAGACATAGAGGGAGCATTCGACAGCGCTTGGTGGCCAATGATTAGAGTCCGACTGGCGGAGGAAAAATGTCCAATCAACCTCAGGCGGGTCATGGACAGCTACCTCAGTGACCGGAAAGTCTCGATCAGGTACGGTGGGGAAGTATATAGCAAGGGGACAAGCAAGGGCTGTGTCCAGGGCTCAATAGGGGGACCCATATTGTGGAACTTGGTCCTAGACCCTCTCCTTAAAGCTTTGGAAGATAGGGGGAACTACATTCAGGCGTTTGCGGATGATGTTCTTTTGGTCTTTGACGGTGAGACTGCACTGGAGGTGGAGGAATGTGCCAATGCCGCTCTCAGTCATGTTCTGGCGTGGGGGGTCCAGAACAAACTAAAATTTGCTCCGCACAAGACCACCGCTATGGTGATTACCAGAAAATTAAAATATGACACACCACGCCTGAGCATGGGGGGGATCGACATTGGCATGTCGAAAGAAATAAAGCTTCTGGGAGTGACGATAGACGAGAAGTTAACATTTAACACCCACGTCTCACTAGTTTGCGGGAGGGCAATTGGGATTTACAAGCAGTTGTGCAGAGCCGCAAAGGTCAGTTGGGGGCTTAACCCAGAGGTTATTCGCATACTGTACGTGGCGGCTATAGAGCCAATAATACTTTATGCTGCCAGCGTTTGGGCACCGGCTGCCAAGAAGTTGGGAGTAATTAAACAACTTCGGACCGTTCAGCGTGGGATCGCTCAAAAAATGTGCAAGGCGTATCGGACGGTGTCCTTGCACTCGGCTCTGTTGCTGACAGGGATGCTCCCACTTGACCTCCGCGTCCGGGAGGCGGCTGCGCTCTACGAAGCAAGGAGGGGAATGTCCCAGTCTGTATTGGGCGACAGGGAGGTGGAGCGGATGTTCCCAGCGTTGGAGGCCCCACACCCCGCGGAGCAAATGAGCCTGGAGTTTGGAAGCCTGGTAGACGAAGAACAATATAACGACCACAGCAATTTTGCTTTGCGTATCTTTACCGACGGCAGCAAGATTGAGGGCAAGGTTGGAGCGGCGCTATCCTTGTGGAATGGTGCCGCTGAAACGAAAGCCCTCAAACTTGCTCTACCGTCTTACTGCACCGTCTATCAGGCAGAACTCCTGGCTCTGCAAAAAGCAGCAGGGGAAGCCCTTAAGCGCAATGAATCCACGTTCGGCATCTTCAGCGACTCCATGGCGGCTCTCCAATCGGTGACCAATACACGTTCCACCCACCCCTTGGCAGTGGAAACCAGAGACGCATTAAGACGCTGCAAGTTCCAGAACAAGAGCGTCTCCTTATTCTGGATTAAAGCCCACGCAGGGTTGGAGGGGAACGAGAGAGCCGACCAGCTTGCGAAGGAGGCCGCCTTGGGGCTGAAGAAGAGGCCGGACTATGATCTGTGCCCCGTTTCATTCGTCAAGCGTAGAATCCGATTGGAGACGCTTGGCGAATGGAACGAGAGGTATAGAACGGGTGAAACAGCTTCGGGCACGAAACTTTTCTTCCCGGATGCGGTGGCGGCGTACGGAATAGTCCGGAAGATAAAAATTTGTAAGGTGACCACTCAGATCATGACAGGGCACGGCGGGTTCTCTGAATACTTGAATCGCTTCAAGTGTAAGGAGAGCCCCTCGTGCATCTGTGATCCCGACGTTGCAGAAACAGTGCCACATATATTATTTGACTGTCCCGTCTTCGACCAGCAAAGACTTGTGGCCGAGCACGTACTCGACACCAAATTAAGTGCCGAAAACCTGTGGCACATAATGAAAGGGAAAAAGAGAGAGGTGTTTTTAAAATTCTGTATAAAGATTTGTGAAAAAGTAATAAAAAGAAATAAAACAGGTTAAGAAAAGATGCTTACATAATATTTATATAATATTAAGGTCAAGCATTGAAGACAGACGTAATAAACTGCTAAGAAATCACAGGAAAATAGATAACATATTATGTTGCCCTTATGGATAAACTGGAGTAAAACTGAATGTAAGAATTGTCCTAGAAATACTAAAGAAATAAGATGTCTGATAGAATTATAGTTACCCACAAATGTTCTTAGAATTAAGATATTGATGATAAAAATAGCTGTAAGAAACATGTTACTATCATTAAGAATAATATTAAAATAGAAATAGCCTTTATAATTATAAAAGTAGAAGTAAGAATAGAAAATACGATGTTGTAAAAAGTGTAAACAAGCATGTACAAGAAAGTTGTATTAGAATAAGAACAAATGTACCGAAAGAAAAAATCAATAAAAAACATTTGTGTTGATGTGTTACCCGCTTCCCGAAATAAAGAAAACTGGAATAGAGTACAGAATAAGGAACAGTAGAAGGGAGTCCTACCCTGATAGACAGAAAGAAGATGAATGATAGAAAGACAAAGTATGAAGAATGAAAGTACGAGAGGAATAATAGCGAGAACTAGTATGAATGATAAGCTTAGCACAGGCTCCGATTATGTTGGAGGTTTAAGTATAAAAAAAAAAAAAAAAAAAAAAAAAAAAAAAAAAAAAAAAAAAAAAAAAACCTAACCTAACCTAACCTAACCTAACCGGTTGATATCTTCGCCATTAAGGGTGCGTTTTTGACGCTGTTTTCAGCTTTTTTAGACTTTAGTGGGCCTCCGCCTACGTTCTGACAATATTTTACCACCCTAGAAGCGTTTTCAAAAATCTTCCCTTACGACACTTAGAAAATTTTTAAAATTTCAGACAAAATCTTCCAAATTTAGTGTTCTTCCAAATTTTCCTACAAATATTACTTTAGATTATAGTTGCAATAGTACTCACCTACCATCCCTGTGTTCCGGTGCCCGTTTCGTGTCCCGGACGCTAGGTTGGGGGTTGAAAACCAAAATTTTTTGACTCAAAAACTGGTTTTTTGAGCAAAACCCAAAATTTTTGTTCGGCACTCACCCCTTTCTATTTCGTAGTTAGCTAGCCCGCGCGAAGCCGCGTCTCTGGACACCTCACTCGCGGGTCTAGCTCAAATAGAACTTTGCATTTTTCAAAATTATTGTTTTTTATTAGTTTCTGCTAGTACCTAAAATCCACCTAAGGGATCACGCTAAACACTAAAACGTTGATATCTTCGCCATTAAGGGTGCGTTTTTGACGCTGTTTTCAGCTTTTTTAGACTTTAGTGGGCCTCCGCCTACGTTCTGACAATATTTTACCACCCTAGAAGCGTTTTCAAAAATCTTCCCTTACGACACTTAGAAAATTTTTAAAATTTCAGACAAAATCTTCCAAATTTTGTGTTCTTCCAAATTTTCCTACAAATATTACTTTAGATTATAGTTGCAATAGTACTCACCTACCATCCCTGTGTTCCGGTGCCCGTTTCGTGTCCCGGACGCTAGGTTGGGGGTTGAAAACCAAAATTTTTTGACTCAAAAACTGGTTTTTTGAGCAAAACCCAAAATTTTTGTTCGGCACTCACCCCTTTCTATTTCGTAGTTAGCTAGCCCGCGCGAAGCCGCGTCTCTGGACACCTCACTCGCGGGTCTAGCTCAAATAGAACTTTGCATTTTTCAAAATTATTGTTTTTTATTAGTTTCTGCTAGTACCTAAAATCCACCTAAGGGATCACGCTAAACACATAAACGTCGATATCTTCGCCATTAAGGGTGCGTTTTTGACGCTGTTTTCAGCATTTTTAGACTTTAGTGGGCCTCCGCCTACGTTCTGACAATATTTTACCACCCTAGAAGCGTTTTCAAAAATCTTCCCTTACGACACTTAGAAAATTTTAAGAATTTCAGACAAAATCTTCCAAATTTAGTGTTTATACAAATTTTCCTTGAGAATTGACGTTAGATAATAGTTACAATAGTACTCACCTACCATCCCTGCGTTCCGGTGCCCGTTTCGTGTCCCGGACTCAAGGTTGGGGGTTGAAAACCAAAATTTTTTGACTCAAAAACTGGTTTTTTGAGCAAAACCCAAAATTTTTGTTCGGCACTCACCCCTTTCTATTTCGTAGTAAGCTAGCCCGCGCGAAGCCGCGTCTCTGGACACCTCACTCGCGGGTCTAGCTCAAATAAAATTTTGCCCTCCCACCCGCCCTATTGTGTATAGGAAGGCCGGAGTGGGATTTTCAGCAAAATTTATTTTATTGGTTTTGTTTATTTTTGGCCTTTAGTTAAGTGTTTTAAGGGAACCAGCGCTTAATTTTAACGGTACGCTGTTTATATAGCGGATTTTAAATATTTTATAAGCTTTTTATTTATTTTGACTACTTACTGTGCTTCCCCCTTTACAGGAACACAGAAGTACATTTGACTTTATTAGAAATTTTAAATTACTTTTATTAAATTATTTTTATTGTAATTATTGCATACGTTCTCGTGACATACGTTTAGGTGACCGACACTGGGGACGAAATCCTGGAAAGGGTTAGAAAAGTGGTGGACGCGAAGGAGGGCTGGGTGCGAGTGGAAAGAGTACGAAAGGCAAAGGAACAGAAGGTTTTGATGGGGTGTGCAACCATAGAGGAGAGGGAAAAAATCAAGCGACGATTGGAGGCAGCCGGAGAGAACCTCGTCGTCGAGGTCGTGAAGAACAAGGACCCGCTTCTGATTCTTAGGGACGTACTGTTAGTTCACAGTGACGAAGAAGTGCTGAAGGCCCTTAAGAATCAGAACCGGGAGATCTTCGACGGCCTCGGCAACGAGGACCTCAGGATGGATATTAAATATAGGAAGAAGGCGAGGAACCCGCATACGAGCGGCATTGTGCTGAGTGTCTCCCCAGCAATCTGGAGGCGGGCACTCGAAGGAGGCAGACTTAGGATTGACCTCCAGAGAGTGCGCGTCGAGGACCAGTCGCCTCTGATGCAGTGCACTCGCTGTCTGGAGTTCGGCCATGGCAAGCGTCACTGTTACCAGACGGCTGACCTGTGCAGCCACTGCGCTAGTGCACATCTGGTTAAGGACTGCCCAGAAAAGTTCATGGCCGAGCCGGCGACGTGCGTGAACTGCATCAGGGGTGGCCTGGAGGAGACCTCGCACAATGCCTTCAGTAAAGATTGCCCAGTACGTAGGAAGTGGGATGCATTCGCTAGAGCATCAGTAGCATACTGCTAAAGTTGTCGGTGCGCCCACTCCCGAGTACATACAAACAAGTTTTTCAACACAATATAGCAGACGCTTTGAGCGGACCACTGGGGTTGGCTCAATGGACAACGGATATTGGAGCCACTTTCATGAGAAAGTGGCTCAAATTATGCTGGACCGTAAGTCAACTCTGGTGGGCTCGCCAAGTTGTGTCGAACTGGATGGAGGAACTCTGCAGTTGTTTGATCAAAACAGAAGTACTATTTTAATTATGATATCCAATATACTAAGTATATCAAGTGAGTGTCATAAGATTGAAGCTAAAAATTGGAAAAGATAAATCAAACGACAAAACGCAGAAAACAATCACTGAAGGCATCAACATAGGGTAACACTATATCTATAAAAAGCGTTAATAATTAAAGTTAAAATATAAATTAAAGTTTAAATAAATTACGTATCTTAAAGTTAAAATAAATTTAGTATATTAAAGTAAAAATAAATTAAGTACATTAAAGTTTGAATAAATTATGTATATTAAAGTTCAAATAAATTAAGTAGATTAAAGTTAAAACAATATGAGTACATAAAAGTTAAAATAAATTAAGTAAACAAATCAAAGTTGAAATAAAATAAGCAAATTAAAGTTAAAATAAAATAAGTATATTATAGTGTATGCAACAGCAATAAAGCCACAAGCTAAAACAAACTGAGTGTGGTCTCTGCGGCCTTCCAACAAATCGTCGCTAAACAAGTCACAAAATACGTACACAAGGTCTCTGATCCCCATATCAGAGGAACACTGGCGGGGCAGGAGTGTGGTTTTAGCCGGTTCGAGCCCGGCACTACCTCGACTGTCTCACAACCTGTGAGATAGTCGAGGTGTCCGTGGGGATTTCCCACTCCTGCCAAAAAAAAAAAAAAAAAAAAAAAAAAAAAAAAAAAAAAAAAAAAAAAAAAAAAAAAAAAAAAAAAAAAAAAACCTAACCTAACCTAACCTAACCTAACCTAACCTAACCTAACCTAACCTAACCTAACCTAACCTTTTTTTTTTTTTTTTTTTTTTTTTTTTTTTTTTTCCATCGGGGGATGGGCGGGCTATGTGGGACTCCCCGGTCTGACCCGGTATAAAACGACCCAGCGGCATTCCCGCTTCGTCCTAGTGGCGGGGGACTGGGAAACCGGCACAGCCTTTACTTCCAGTCCTCCGCCGACGATGACCCGCACAGCGGACCTCACGCCCTCCCCGTGGGGGGGGGGGCGGGCCCGGGAATGACAGACGAAGGTGGTGACGGGTGCAATGCGGGTCGCCCGCCCGTCGCCACCATGAAGAGGGAGAAGCCCGCGTCTTCTCCGACCTCTTCTTCTTCTGCGGAGCGGCGCTGCGAGAGGGTCTTCCTCCCGCGCGCGCTCCGCCGCCTCCTTTTGCGAGACTACGTCCTCGCAAAAGGAGGCGACCGCTGACCAGGCCCCCTCGCTCCCCAGCATGGCGTTGACCACACCGGGAAGCGAGAGGTCCTGTCCGATCTCCGCGATCAGACTGCGGCGCGGCTCGGACCAAGCTGGGCACACTTCGAGAGTGTGCTGCGCCGTGTCCTCCGCCGCGCCGCAGTCGTGGCACGACGGGGCTTCCTCCCTCCCGATCCGGTGCAGGTACGTTCCGAAGCAGCCATGCCCGGACAACACCTGCACCAGACGGAACGAGAGGAAACCATGGGGCCGCTCGAGCCAGGCCCGGAGGACCGGACCGAGCGCGTCCAACGTCCGGCGGCCAAAGGTGGCGGTGGCGAGGTCCTCCGTCCAATGGAGGACGATGGCGTCCCTCGCCTCCCGCCGCACGGCCTCCCGCTCTTCGGCGACGGGGCGCTCCCCGAGCGCCCTGCGATGCGCCGTCCACTAACCTAACCTAACCTAACCTAACCTAACCTAACCTTTTTTTTTTTTTTTTTTTTTGTTGCGAGGTGGAAAATCCGGAAACGGATGTCCTCCGCCTGGGGAGGGCGGAGGGGTCTGTCAGGCTCCAACTGACTAAAAACCACCCCGGTGTTCCCTCGCACACTTGCGTCTGGGGGCAGCGGGAACGAATGTGACTTCCGCTGCCCCGGACTAGTGCCGGCCCGCTCAACCAGTGCGGGCCTCGTCCCTGGGGGGAGTGAGGTGTACTCCCCCGTTACGTCTGTGAGAGGCGCGCGTGGAACACTACGCGCCGCCGTCTCGGGTCCAGTGATATGGGGGGCGACGGATGTCCCCGAATTCGTCGCCCCTGGACCTGTTTAGGGGGGCCGGAAGAGGGCGTTATCCGCCCTCTGCCGACGCCCGGTGCGTCTGCTGCGGGATGGGAAGGAACTCGAGATCTCCCTCTCCCTCTCCGCAGCTTCCTTCTGCGACATGACGGTTTCGCAGAAGGACACCACCGCGTCCCAGGACTCTGTGCTGTCGACCATCGCGTGAGCAACGGTCGGCAGCGACAGGTCTCCACCTATCTCTGTGACGAGGGCACGGCGCGGCTCGTCCCACGCGGGACATTCTGCCAGCGTATGCCGCGCCGTATCCTCCGGACAATGGACGCAGTGATGGCACCGAGCGTCCGGCTCCCTGCTTATGCGACACAGGTACTTCCCGAAGCAACCATGCCCCGAGAGCACCTGCGTCGCCCGAAACGTCAGGGAGCCGTGCTTCCTCCCGAGCCAGTCGTCGAGTACTGGCCGGATCGCCTCGATTGTGTCGAGGCCGGCGGAGGGATGGTCAAGCCTCCCCCGCCATTCCGCCACCATGACCTGTCGGAGCTGAGACCGGTGCAGCGTGATCTGACGCTGCACCAGCCTTTCGCCCCGATCCTTGGCGTCCTCGCGGCACTTGTGAAGCGTCGCGAGGGCTTTCGCCTCCAGGTCCCACGGCGGGGATCCGGCCAGTACACAAGCCGCCTCGTAGGAGATCGTGCGATATCCCCGTATGACCCTGACGGCCATCGCTCTCTGCGGTTTGCGCAGTACTGCGATAGTGCGGGCCGTCAGGTCCGTCGCCCATACTGGGGCCCCGTAAAGGGCCATGGATCGCACGATCCCCACGTACAAACGTCTACAGGCGGTGCTCGGGCCCCCCAAATTGGGAAGCAGTGTTGACAGCGCGCCCGCCGCGCCCATCAACTTGGGCACCAGCCGCTGAAAATGGGGGCCGAAGTCCCAACGGCTGTCGAGCACCAATCCAAGGTACTTCATGGTTGACTCGACAGCTATCCGGGCCCCCCCGACCACTATGTGTGATCCCAGCGGCGGCGCCCGTCGGGGGCCATGAAACGCAATGGCCTCCGACTTGTTGAGAGCCACCTCCAGGCCCAGGCGCCGGATGCGGCTCACCACCTGTGACACCGCAGCCGTAGCCAGCAACGCTGCTTCCCTGTACGAGCTCCCCCGGGCAATGACCAGCGTGTCGTCCGCATAACACGTCAGGTTCGCACCCGGTGGAAGCTCGCACCGCAAAACCCAGTCGTAACCGATGTTCCACAAGGGAGGGCCCAGAACCGACCCCTGTGGAACACCGCACGACATCTCACGACGGCCTACGCCGTCGCGTCCCATATAGGTGACACACCTTCCCGACAAATAAGCCCCCACGATGTTGCGGAGGTAGAGAGGCACCCGGTGATAGCGCAGGGCCTCCCTAATGCAACCCCAGGGCAGGCTATTAAAGGCGTTGGAGATGTCCAAGGACACCGCCAGCACCACCCCGCCCCGAGACACTGCTTCCTCCGCCAGGACTCTTACCCTCATGATGGCATCAATTGTGGAGCGCCCACGGCGGAACCCAAACTGGCTGTCGTCCAGGTTCGGCCCCTCTGTACTCAAGTGGCTGACGAGGCGGTCTGCGATAATGCGCTCGAGCATCTTGCCCGCCTCGTCTAGCAGCACTATGGGCCGATAAGCGGACGACGAGTCCGCCGGGCGCCCTGCCTTCCTGAGCAAGACCAGCCGACCAGTCTTCCACCGGGTAGGGAACTGGCCCTGCTCAAGGCATGCCGAGAAGAGTCCTCTCAGTGGGGGCTCCAGCTCCTTCATAGCGAGGACCAGAGCGCGGCCATGCACTCCATCGGGCCCCGGAGCGGTGTTTTTGGCCCGGAGCCGCAATACGGCCGCGCCCATCTCCGCCTGTGTCACCTCTGGGATGGTTTCGCTTCCTTCCTCAGCCGGCTCTGCAGCTGTGTGCAGAACCATCGGCGGTGGTTCGTACTCGGCCCTCTCAGGGAAGAGGGCCGAGACCACTCGCTCCAGAAACTGGGGCTCTAGACCTTCCGTTAGCGGGGGCGCCCACGGCCGAAGTTTCCCTCGGACCGACCGGTAAGGGCGCCCAAACGGATCCCCGTCTAGGCTCGCCAGCATTTCCTCTCTGGAGCGCGTCTTTGACTCGCCGATGGCCAGCCACAAAGCCAGCTTCGCCGCGCGGTACACCTCATACAGCGCGGCTTCTTCGTGAGGAACCCGTGGACGTCTTCTACGGCATCGCGTGTACGGGCGTCTGGCGACTGCGCATTCGACGCGCAGTCGCTCGATCTCGACGGACCACCAGTACAAGCGGCGCCGTGCGGACAGACAGGAGACGCGTGGCATGCATGCGTCGCAGATCTGCGTCATCGCATCGCAAAACCACTGCGCCTCCTGTTCGACGTCGACGGGATCAACGGTAGCCGACTCCCGAATCCAGGCTTGGACTATGGCGGCTTCTTCGAGAGCCTCCCCGTCGAGGCGTTTCAGCGCCCAACGCGGGCCGTCTCTTCGGGGCCCCGATTGGCGACGATCTCCAGCGGTCTGGGTGGAGACGTCGAAGCGGATGTATCGGTGATCCGATAGCGTCTCCACCTCCACTTCAACGTGCCAATCACGGACACGGTGCACGACTGCAGGACTAGCGAACGAGACGTCCACTATGGACCCGCCCTGCTGCCGTACACACGTGAAGGCCGAACCCCGATTTAAGACGGCCAGGCCCGTCGTAATGGCCCACTCCTCTAGCACTTCACCTCTCGGGTCCGTGACCGGGGAACCCCACGCCGCAGACTTGGCGTTGAGGTCACCGAGAAGCAAAATGGGTCGAGGGTGTGACTGGCCGACGACGGCTCCCAACTCGACGAGGAAACTCTCGAAGTCGGCGAGACTCCTGTTGGGCGAAAAATACGCCCCAATCGTGACGATCCCGCTCACAACGGCCGCAACCCAACCGTGACCACGGGATACGTCGACGAGAGTCGCGCCGATGATGGCCACTAGGCCGTCTAGATCCCCTGCCCAGTTATCTCGGGGGGGGATGAAATACGGCTCAGCGACCACCGCCACATTTATCGACCACTGCGCCATGCTCTGGAGCAGGAGATCCTGAGCTCTGGTGCAGTGGTTGATGTTCGCCTGGAGGAAATGGTAGTGTGCCATCACTGGCACTCCATTTCCTCAGCGCTACGTCCAACCACAGGCCGGGAGTCGGCCGAAGAGGAGCTAGGTTGTGTGGGGGGTGCGCCCCCCGCAGCCTTGGCCCATCGCTTGCTGCGCTTTCTGGGCGCGCCGCAGGCGTTGCCACCTACTCGATGCCCCGCGGACTTTCCTGCAGCTGCACAAAGACTGCAGTTTGGGTCGGCGGAGCACTGGGACGCCTTATGGCCAGGCTGACCGCAGCGATAACATAAATCGCTGCGGTCTGTGTCGCAGGTGCACAGTGCCCGGACGTGCCCTTTCTCCAGGCACCGGTAGCACTGCATGGCCCTGGGTGCCAGGAGTTTTACTCTCGCTGACACCCAGCCAACGAGAATACGTCCTGCCTCAGCAACCTGCCTCGCCGCAGCCACCGGACACCGTACCCATATGGTACCGAGCCCGCCAGCATTGGCGCGAATGACACCCGCCCGCACATTTTCGGGCGAGCAGCCGCCGCTGCGGGCTATGGCCGCCACCACCTCCTCCGGGGTCACCGAGTCGTCCAGCCCATCGACGCGAACTTCAGCCGTCTTAATGGGCCTGGACACCCGGGCCTCCTCAGGGTTTAGGACGTCCCTTAGCTTCGCAGCCAAAGCGTCCGCCCTCTCGGCGCTGTTGGTCCCCGCCAACTCAAACATCTTAGCCCCCGTGGCTGCCGTCCTGAAACGGAAGCCTTCCGGGGTGCCAAAATCAGCGAGGACCAGCTTGCCCTTCGCCTCCGCCAGCACCTTCTGGTAAGTGACGCCTCTATCCTTAGCTTCAGGCTGAAGCGTCACTACCACCGCTGCGGATCGAGGGACGCGAATCTTGGGTGGGCCACCCTTGGCTTTTTGCCCCCCGGAGCCCGGCGCGGTCTTGGCCTTGCGGCCCCTCTTTTGCCTCTTTTTACGGCTTTCAGCCGTCTTCCAGGCACCCTCTTTTTCTTTGGGGGATGAGCTGCCCCCCTTAGTGGGCTCTTTCGTCCCTTTCACGGCCTTTTTGGCCCCCTCTGCAGGAGTTTTGGGCGTCTGCGTGGTCTTTTTTGGTGCAGGTGGCGCTTTAGCCACCTGTGCCCACGTAGGCCCAGCCGTTGATGGAGTGGGCTCTGCTTCCTTCCTCCGCTTATCCGCTGCCAGCGGCGGGCGGAGGTTAACTGGGGGGTTGAGCCTGGGTTCAAGGCTGTCGAATCGGGCGGTCATAATAGTCAACAGCCGGTTGAACTGGTCTTCCCCCAAAGACCCGTTCTGTGGCAGAGCGTGACTATCCGAAGTCACACCCTGCTGCCGGCTGAAGTCCGCCCTCAGGGCGCTGACCTCCCGCTGGAGCTCCTCCATCTTCGTATGGAGACGGTGATTCTCTTCTTGGAGCTTCACCGTCTCCTCCGAGGTCGTCCGGTCAAGGAGGACTTCCACAGCCTCCTTTATTCCGTCCGCCGCCTCCTTAAGGGCCCGCGTGAATGTGCCCTTCAGGTTGCCCGATTTCGTGGCAACCTTCAGGACGACGTCCACGCCGTCCAAAACCTGGCGGCTGAGGACCTCAGCCGTCAGGCCCTCAGGGGCTGTGGCAGTCTGTAACCGCCTCTCCCTTGCCTTCCGAGCCAACTCGGCGACTTCGTCGGTCGCGGCAGCTTTCCGGCCCTCTCGCCTCGCAGCGTTGAGCTCGGCCTTAGTGCTCACCAATGCAGTGGATGCCGCAGAATCATTCTGCTCCACCTGCATGGCCCCCTCGGAGTCGCTAACTCCGCTGGCCACCGACGTATCAGGGCGCTTCAGGTAGCGGCCCCGGGTGTCGCGCGACTCTGCCGCTGGAGTGCTGACACCGGAAGGTGTCCCGCGACCTCTGCCCCTCCTTGCGGTCCGCACCTTGGCGGCCGGCAAGTTCTCCTCACTTGAGGACAAACCTGCTGACAACGCGTCCGATTCAAATCCACGCGGCCGCTTCCCCCAAAACTTGGAGGGGCCGGCCGCAACTGTTTGCGGAGCGTTGCCGGACTCCGACAACACTCTCACCCGCTCAAGAACCACAAGGGGCTCCGCTGGAGCAACTGCTCCTGTCTTCAATGACGCAGTGCCAGAATCTGACGCTGCGTCCGCCTTCTCCACAACTTTTTTAATTGTTTTTGGTATATCCATAGTATTCCCACGAGTATGGGGGATATAAAATGTCCATCCGGGCAGTGCCCCCTGTACCCGGATAAGCCTTTAACATTTATAACCCGCCAGGGGGTCGGCTGGTACCCTGGCGGGGGTCGCACTAGAGACTGATTGTTCCATGGGAACACCCGTCAGCCATTCATCCCCTCACGGTGCGCCGCCGCTTGAGATTCGGGGTAACTTTTTATAGAGGTTTTCTACCTCGCGGTCCGGGCGGTTAAGCCAAGACCCTCGGTCCCGATCGAAGCCGCGAGACGTGATCCACGACACTCCAATGATGGGATTACGAGAACGACGGGGACAGCGAAAGACTGAGTCCCTCACTGTCTGCTCGGAGGCAGGGTAAGTGCACACCGAGCCCGTTGTTGCTCCTCCACTGTGCCCTCTGCTGTTCAGAGGGTCACGCGGAACAGCGCCCCGTTGGTCCATTTAGTTGGACCCCCTCCTATGTCAGAATATTTGCCACGAACAGTAACATTCCCCGAAGAATGAGAATCTCTTCCCATTCCTTGGGGAAGGCCACTGCCCGCGCCCAGGATGCACCGTCCATGCCAGCTGCTGTTCCCTCCAAACGTATCGAGAGGGACCGGCAGCCGTCAGGCCCACGAGGAGGTTTTCTGACCCAGCACCCCAACCTAACCTAACCTAACCTAACCTTTTTTTTTTTTTTTTTTTTTTTTTGTTGCGAGGTGGAAAATCCGGAAACGGATGTCCTCCGCCTGGGGAGGGCGGAGGGGTCTGTCAGGCTCCAACTGACTAAAAACCACCCCGGTGTTCCCTCGCACACTTGCGTCTGGGGGCAGCGGGAACGAATGTGACTTCCGCTGCCCCGGACTAGTGCCGGCCCGCTCAACCAGTGCGGGCCTCGTCCCTGGGGGGAGTGAGGTGTACTCCCCCGTTACGTCTGTGAGAGGCGCGCGTGGAACACTACGCGCCGCCGTCTCGGGTCCAGTGATATGGGGGGCGACGGATGTCCCCGAATTCGGCGCCCCTGGACCTGTTTAGGGGGGCCGGAAGAGGGCGTTATCCGCCCTCTGCCGACGCCCGGTGCGTCTGCTGCGGGATGGGAAGGAACTCGAGATCTCCCTCTCCCTCTCCGCAGCTTCCTTCTGCGACATGACGGTTTCGCAGAAGGACACCACCGCGTCCCAGGACTCTGTGCTGTCGACCATCGCGTGAGCAACGGTCGGCAGCGACAGGTCTCCACCTATCTCTGTGACGAGGGCACGGCGCGGCTCGTCCCACGCGGGACATTCTGCCAGCGTATGCCGCGCCGTATCCTCCGGACAATGGACGCAGTGATGGCACCGAGCGTCCGGCTCCCTGCTTATGCGACACAGGTACTTCCCGAAGCAACCATGCCCCGAGAGCACCTGCGTCGCCCGAAACGTCAGGGAGCCGTGCTTCCTCCCGAGCCAGTCGTCGAGTACTGGCCGGATCGCCTCGATTGTGTCGAGGCCGGCGGAGGGATGGTCAAGCCTCCCCCGCCATTCCGCCACCATGACCTGTCGGAGCTGAGACCGGTGCAGCGTGATCTGACGCTGCACCAGCCTTTCGCCCCGATCCTTGGCGTCCTCGCGCCACTTGTGAAGCGTCGCGAGGGCTTTCGCCTCCAGGTCCCACGGCGGGGATCCGGCCAGTACACAAGCCGCCTCGTAGGAGATCGTGCGATATCCCCGTATGACCCTGACGGCCATCGCTCTCTGCGGTTTGCGCAGTACTGCGATAGTGCGGGCCGTCAGGTCCGTCGCCCATACTGGGGCCCCGTAAAGGGCCATGGATCGCACGATCCCCACGTACAAACGTCTACAGGCGGTGCTCGGGCCCCCCAAATTGGGAAGCAGCGTTGACAGCGCGCCCGCCGCGCCCATCAACTTGGGCACCAGCCGCTGAAAATGGGGGCCGAAGTCCCAACGGCTGTCGAGCACCAATCCAAGGTACTTCATGGTTGACTCGACAGCTATCCGGGCCCCCCCGACCACTATGTGTGATCCCAGCGGCGGCGCCCGTCGGGGGCCATGAAACGCAATGGCCTCCGACTTGTTGAGAGCCACCTCCAGGCCCAGGCGCCGGATGCGGCTCACCACCTGTGACACCGCAGCCGTAGCCAGCAACGCTGCTTCCCTGTACGAGCTCCCCCGGGCAATGACCAGCGTGTCGTCCGCATAACACGTCAGGTTCACTCCCGGTGGAAGCTCGCACCGCAAAACCCAGTCGTAACCGATGTTCCACAAGGGAGGGCCCAGAACCGACCCCTGTGGAACACCGCACGACATCTCGCGACGGCCATCGCCGTCGCGTCCCATGTAGGTGACACACCTTCCCGACAGATAAGCCCCCACAATGTTGCTCCCTGGAGCGTGTCTTCGACTCGCCGATGGCCAGCCACAGAGCCAGCTTCGCCGCGCGGTACACCTCATACAGCGCGGCTTCTTCCTCAGGAACCCGTGGACGTCTTCTCCGGCACCGCGTGTACGGGCGTCTGGCGTCTGCGCATTCGACGCGCAGTCGCCCGATCTCGACAGACCACCAGTACAAGCGGCGCCGTGCGGACAGAGAGGAGACGCGTGGCATGCATGCGTCGCAGATCTGCGTCATCGCATCGCCAAACCACTGCGCCTCCAGTTCGACGTCGACGGGACCGACGGTGGCCGACTCCCGGATCCAGGCCTGAACTATGGCGGCTTCTTCGAGAGCTTCCCCGTCGAGGCGTTTCAGCGCCCAACGCGGGCCGTCTCTTCGGGGCCCCGATTGGCTACGTCCTCCAGTGGTCTGGGTGGAGACGTCGAAGCGGATGTATCGGTGATCCGATAGCGTCTCCACCTCCACCTCAACGTGCCAATCACGGACTCGGTGCACGACAGCGGGACTAGCGAACGAGACGTCCACTATCGACCCGCCCCGCTGCCGTACACACGTGTAGGCTGAACCCCGATTTAAGACAGCCAGGCCCGTCGTAATGGCCCACTCCTCTAGCACTTCGCCTCTCGGGTCCGTGACCGGGGAACCCCACGCCGCAGACTTGGCGTTGAGGTCACCGAGAAGCAAAATGGGTCGAGGGTGAGACTGGCCGACGACGGCTCCCAACTCGACGAGGAAACTCTCGAAGTCGGCGAGACTCCTGTTGGGCGAAAAATACGCCCCAATCGTGACGATCCCGTTCACAAGGGCCGCAACCCAACCGTGACCACGGGATACGTCGACGAGAGTCGCGCCGATGATGGCCACTAGGCCGTCTAGATCCCCTGCCCAGTTATCCCGGGGGGGGATGAGATACGGCTCAGCTACCACCGCCACATTTATCGACCACTGCGCCATGCTCTGGAGCAGGAGATCCTGAGCTCTGGTGCAGTGGTTGATGTTCGCCTGGAGGAAATGGTAGTCTGCCATCACTGGCACTCCATTTCCTCGGCGCTCCGTCCCACCACAGGCCGGGAGTCGGCCGAAGACGTGCTGGGTTGCGGGGGGGGTGCGTCCCCTGCAGCCTTGGCCCATCGCTTGCTGCGCTTTCTGGGCGCGCCGCAGGCTTTACCGCCTACTCTGTGCCCCGCGGACTTTCCTGCAGCTGCACACAAACTGCAGTTTGGCTCCGCAGAGCACTGGGACGCCTTATGGCCAGACTGACCGCAGCGATAACATAAGTCGCTGCGGTCTGTGTCGCAGGTGCACAGTGCCCGGACGTGCCCTTTCTCCAGGCACCGGTAACACTGCATGGCCCTGGGTGCCAAGAGTTTCACTCTAGCTGACACCCAACCAACCAGCAGACGTCCCGCGTCAGCAACCTGCTTCGCCGCAAGAACTGGACACTGCACCCAGATGGTGCCAAGCCCACCATTATTTACGCGGATACTACCCGCCCGCACATTTTCGGGCGAGCATCCGCCACTTCGTGCTATGGCCGCCACCACCTCCTCCGGGGTCACTGAGTCGTCCAGCCCATCGACGCGCACCTCAGCGGTCTTCATGGGCCTGGACACCCGCGCCTCTTCGGGGTTGAGGACGTCCCTCAGCTTCGCAGCTAGAGCGTCCGCCCTCTCAGTACTGCTGGTCCCCGCCAACTCGAACATTTTGGCCCCCGTGGCTGCCGTCCTGAAACGGAAGCCGTCCGGGGTGCCAAAGTCAGCGAAGACCAGTTTCCCCTTCGCCTCCGCCAGTACCTTCTGGTAGGTGACCCCCCTCTCTTTGGCTTTGGGCTGCAGCGTGACCACTACAGCCTCTGAGCGAGGGACGCGGATTTTCGGGGCACTCTGGCCACCCCTGGCGGTGTGCCCCCCGGAGCCCGGCGCGGCCTTGGCCTTGCGGCCCCTCTTCCTTCTCTTTTTTCGGCTTTCGGCCGTTATCCAGTCACCCTCTTTGGGGGACGAGCTGCTCCCCTCAGTGGGCTTTCCCGTCCCCTTTCCGGGTTTCTTGGCCCCCTCCGTGGGTTTTTTGGGGGTTTGCGTGGGAGTTTTTGGTGCAGGTGGCGCTTTAGCCACCTGTGCCCACGTAGGCCCAGCCACTGTTGGAGCGGGCTCCAACGCCTTCTTCCGCTTGTCCGCTGCCAGCGGTGGACGGACATTAACGGGGGGGTTGAGCCTCGGTTCTAGGCTGTCAAAGCGGGCGGTCATAATGGTCAACAGCCGGTTGAACTGGTCTTCCCCCAAAGACCCGTTCTGTGGCAGAGCGCGACTTTCCGAAGTCACACCCTGCTGCCGGCTGAAGTCCGCCCTCAGGGCGCTGACCTCCCGCTGGAGCTCCTCCATTTTCGTATGGAGACGGTGATTCTCCTCTTGGAGCTTCACCGTCTCTTCCGAGGTCGTCCGATCAAGGAGGACTTCCACAGCCTCCCTGATTCCCTCCGCCGCCTCCTTAAGGGCCCGCGTAAACGTGCCCTTCAGGTTGCCCGATTTTGTGGCAACCTTCAGGACGACGTCCACGCCATCCAAAACCTGGCGGCTGAGAACCTCAGCCGTCAGTCCCTCAGGGCCTGCGACGGTCTGCAACCGCCGCTCCCTTGCCAGCCGAGCCATCTCAGCGACCTCATCAGTCGCAGCGGCCTTCCGGCCCTCTCGCCTGGCGGCGTTGAGCTCCGCCTTGGTGCTCACCAATCCGATGGAGGCCGCGGAATCGCCCTGCTCCACGTGCATGGCCCCGTCAGAGTCACTTACTCCGCTGGCCATCGGCGTATCGGGGCGCTTCAGGTAGCGGCCCCGCGTGTCACGTGCCTCTGCCCCAACAGACGGCGGCCAGCGCGGGGGTGGCGAACGTGACGTCCACCACCGACCCACCCTGTTGCCGCACACACGTGTGGACCGTCCCCCTGTTGAGGAGGGACATACCGCTTGAGGCCGCCCAGAACTCAACGGCGCGTCCCCGGACGTTGCACCCGGCGGCCGGGTTGCCCCAGGCCACCGACTTGGCGTTCAGGTCGCCCAACACCACGACCTGGCGAGGCGCCGCCCTCCCTACGACTGCAGTGAGGACCTCCAGGAAATCCTCAAAGTCCGAGAGAGGGCGGTTTGGGGAGAAATAGACCCCAACCAGGGCCATGTCCCCCCACGCGGCGGCCACGTATCCCGGTCCCCTCTCTAAGAGCGAGAGGGGAGGGGAGTCCGTGGAAGACCGCGCCACCAACGCCACCAGGCCATCCCGGTCACCCAGCCAACGGCCAGGGACCGAGTAAGGCTCGGCGACCACCGCCAAGTCCACCAACCACTCAGCCATTGTCTGCATCAGCAGATCTTGGGCTGCCCTGCAGTGGTTGGCGTTCGCCTGAAGGATGCGATGTTCGACTATATCCATCAGTCGGACATCGCACCCCCCTCCGCAGCCGCCGCAGGAACGGCGGTACCGGCAGCCGCAACAGGCCCGGTTGGCGCCTGTACTTTGCCACGCTTAGGGGGAGGATTGCAGTTCCTCCCCTTCATCACGTGGTCCGCTTGGCAGCCACTGGCAGCACAGACCGAGCAGTGCGGCGTGGCGACCTCACAGGAGGCGGTTTGGTGGCCCCCCATGCCACAGCGGTAGCAGATGTCTGACCTGTCTACCGCGGACGGACACAGAGCCCGGGTGTGGCCGATGCCGAAGCACCGGAAACACCTCAGCGGCTGGTCCTCGAGTGCCCTGACCGCACCCGAGCTGAAGCCGACCGTCAGCCGGCCCTTCGCCAGGACGGCTCTGGCAGCGGGAATCGGGCACTCAAGGCGGACGGTGCCCATGCCACCGCGGCCGGGCCTTATGTCCCGACTCTGGACCGCCGCGACGTCGCAGCCCCCTAACGCTGCGACCGCCTCCACCACCTCCTCCTTGGTGACGGAATCGTCGAGATCCGTCACCTCGAGTGTCACCAACTTTACTGGTCGGGCCACCTTGGCGGAGTCCGCGATGACCTCCTGCAGCTTAGCTGCAAAGAGGTCCGCGCGGGCTGCCCCCTCTGCCCCCGGGAACTCGAATAATCGAGCCCCGGCTTGGGTCCGCCGGCAAGACACACTGCCGATCCCCAGTTGAGTGGGATCGGCATTGCTACGCGCCCGCACCAAAATGGACGCGTACGTCTCCCCTCGCTCCGCCGCCTCCGCGGTGAGGGTCACCACGACGGCCGCGGTTTTTGGGGAGACTAGCTGCCCCTTTCCCCTCGCTCTACCTCTACCTCCCCGCTTCCCCCCCCCTCTGCCGGTCGTATGCGACCGGCTGGGAGCGGGGACGGCTGGGGCGGCAGCCGCCGACTTTTTGGCTTTGCCCCTCCGTCTCCCGACCACTTCCGTCCACTCATTGGACGGGGTGGTCGAGGGGAGAAGGGCGTCCTGCTCCGCCGCCTCCGCGGTGAGGGCCACCACGACGGCCGCGGCCTTTGGGGTGACCAGCTGCCCCTTTCCCCTCTCTCTACCTCTACCTCCCCGCTTCCCCCCCCCTCTGCCAGTCGTCTGCGCGCGGTTGGGGGCGGGGACGGCTGGGGCGGCAGCCGCCGACTTTTTGGCTTTGCCCTTCCCCCTGCCGACCACTTCCGTCCCCTCATTGGACGGGGTAGTCAAGGGGAGAAGGGCGTCCTCCTGGACCTGGGATGAGGAAGACGGCCCCGGCTCGGAGCGCCCCTTATCCGCCGCAAGCGGCGGTCGGAGGCGCTTTTCTGGCAGGAGCCGGTCCTCTATTCCTGCCAGGCAGGCTCGCGTGAAGGCCCGCTCCTCCATTACCACCTTGCGGATTATGTCCTCAAGGTTGGAGTTGGAGGACCCCTCTGCCGCAGGACTCGTCTTCTTAGACGTCGACGACGTCGAAGGCGTCGATGACGTTTTTGTCGTCTCGGCGGGGGCCTGCTGCGGCCGGGCCGTGGCTTCAGCCAGCTTGCGATGAAGCTCACTGACTTCCACCTGCAGGCGATCCACCCTCGCCTGCAGTTGCCGTGTCTCGTCAGTGGCCTTCCGCTGGACCAGCTCCTTGACCACACCGCGCAAGCTCGCAGCCCGACATTTGAGGGCCTTTTGGAAGGTCCCCTTCAAATTTGAGGACTTTGAGGCAACCTCCAAAATTTCCTCCTCGTCCTCCTCCGCCATTTGTTCCAGCTCCAGCAGGGAGTGGTCCGCGTATAGCACACGGGACGCACCGTACCCGGACTTTGCCCGGGTGACGTGCGCCCGCCTCTCCCTCGCGGCAACCCGCTCCTCAAGCTCCTGCTGGAGCTGCGCCCGCTGCGCAAGATCCAACTTACGTTGGGCGTCCGCGAGCCCAACGACGTGGGTGTCCGGGGCCGTCGTCGGCTTTTTAAACTTTGAATGCCTCGTCGACCCTGACGCCGAGGAGCCCTCGGACCCATCCCGCAGGAAGGCCCGCTTTCGCGACTGCGAGTCGCCTGCATCCGAGACGCCAACCATTGACTCATCGTCGGAGTCAGACGAATCCGACAAGTCCGTTCTTCCGAAGAGGCTAGCCGCAGACGGCGCGCGGCTAGCCTCTGACGCCGAAGCGTCGGTTTGGCCCTGAGAAGGGCCTTTGGGTTGGCCCTGAGAAGGGCCTTTGGGTTGGCCCTGAGAAGGGCCTTTGGGTTGGCCCTGAGAAGGGCCTTTGGGTTTAAAATATCGCCCGCAGGCATCCCGCGTGGGTTTAGGCATAGCCTCCGCAGGTTCGTACTCGCAAGGCAAAATGAGCTACGATAATCACAGTGCACTTTGGCCGAGCCCAGTCTGCCACTCCGTTACGGTGGTCAAACTGGGTCGTTTCCAGGGGACGCGACGTGGACGCAAGCACTGTGGGGTGGTCCCCCAACCTAACCTTTTTTTTTTTTTTTTTTTTTGTTGACGCTGGGAAAAAATGCATAACGCACACCCTCCCATCGGGGGATGGAAGGGTAGTGTGGGACTCCCCGGTCTGAGACCGGTATACCCACTAAAACGACCCAGCGGCATTCCCGCTTCGTCCTAGTGGCGGGGGACTGGGAAACCGGCACAGCCTTAACGACCAGTCCTCTGCCGACGATTGCCCTTCATGTGGACCCCTCTTGCCCTCCCCGTGGGGAGGGGGAAGGGCCCGGGAATGACCAACGAAGGTAGTGACGGGTGCAATGCGGGCGAAGGCACCCCCGCGCCTGTCGCCCGCCCGTCGCCACCATGAGGAGGGAGAGGACGACGCCTTCTCCGACCTCTTCTTCAACTTCACGCGTCGGCCACGTATCCCGGTCCCCTCTCCAGAGCGAGAGGGGAGGGGAGTCCATGGAAGACCGCGAAACCAAGAAACACCAAGCCGTCCCGACCGTGTAAGGCTCGGCGACCACCACCAAGTCCACCAACCACTGAGCCATAGTCTGCATCAGCAGATCCTGGGCTGCACTGCAGTGGTTGGTGTTCGCCTCAGGGATACGATGTTCGACCCTATCCATCAGTCGGACATCGCATTCCCCTCCGCAGCTGCCGCAGGAGCGACGGTGTTATCGACAGCAGCAGGCCCGGACGGCACCTGTGCTTTGCCCCGCTTAGGGGGAGGATTGCAGTTCCTCCCCTTCATAACGTGGCCTGCCGAGCAGCCACTGGCGGCACACACCGCACAGTGTGGCGTGGTGGCCTCGCAGGAGGCGGCCTTATGGCCCTCCTTGCCGCAGCGGTAGCACGTGTCCGACCTGTCCACCGTGGACGGACACAGGGGCCGGGTGTGTCCGATGCTGAAGCACCGGAAACACCGTAGAGGCTGGTCCTCGAGTGCCCGGACTACACCCGAGCTGAACCCGACCAAAAGACGTCCCTTGGCAAGGACGGCTTTGGCAGCGGCGATTGGGCACTCGAGGCGAATAGTGCCCATGCCGCCGCGGCCGGGCCTTATGTCCCGGCCTTGGACCGCTGCGACGCCACAGCCCCCTATCGCTGCGACCGCCGCCACCACCTCCTCTTTGGTGACGGAGTCATCGAGGTCCGTCACCTCTATGGCCGCCGACTTGACCGGTCGGGCCACCTTGGCCGAATCTGCGATGACCTCTTGCAGCTTCGCCGCGAAGAGGTCCGCATGGGCGCTCCCCTCTGCCCCCGGGAACTCGAAAATTCGAGCCCCGGCTTGGGTTCTTCGGCAGGACACACTGCCGATCCCCAGTTGGGTGGGATCGGCATTGGCACGCGCCCGCACCAAAATGGACATGTAAGTCTCCCCTCGCTCCGCAGCCTCCGCGGTGAGCGTCACCACGACGGCCGCGGTTTTTGGGGAGACTAGCTGCCTCCTTTTCCCTCTTCCCTTCCCCTTTCCCTTGCCGGTTGTCTGCGACTGGCTGGGAGCGGTGGTGGCGGGGACGGCAGGGACGGCTGACGCCGACTTTTTGCCCTTCCCCTTTCCCTTGCCGGTTGTCTGCGACTGGCTGGGAGCGGTGGTGGCGGGGACGGCAGGGACGGCTGACGCCGACTTTTTGCCCCTCCCCTTGCGGACCACTTCCGTCCACTCATTGGACGGGGTGGTCGAGGGGAGAAGGGCGTCCTCCTGGACCTGGGATGAGGAGGACGGCCCCGGCTCGGAGCGCCCCTTATCCGCCGCAAGCGGCGGTC
Organism: Cerastis leucographa; assembly: GCA_963082945.1. NCBI lineage: Eukaryota > Metazoa > Arthropoda > Insecta > Lepidoptera > Noctuidae > Cerastis > Cerastis leucographa. The sequence goes on from OY720360.1 coordinate 99,576, forward strand.
GGAGGCACTTTACCGGCAGGAGCCGGTCCTCTATTCCTGCCAGGCAGGCTCGCGTGAAGGCCCGCTCCTCCATTACCACCTTGCGGATTATGTCCTCAAGGTTGGAGTTGGAGGAGGGGCCCCCTGCCGCAGGACTCGTCTTCTTAGACGACTTCGTCGTCTCGGCGGGGGCCTGCTGCGGCTGGGCCGTGGCTTCAGCCAGCTTGCGATGGAGCTCACTGACTTCCACCTGCAGGCGATCCACCCTCGCCTGCAGTTGCCGTGTCTCGTCAGTGGCCTTCCGCTGGACCAGCTCCGTGACCACACCGCGCAAGCTCGCGGCCCGACATTTGAGGGCCTTTTGGAAGGTCCCCTTCAAGTTTGAGGACTTTGAGGCAACTTCCAAAATTTCCTCCTCGTCCTCCTCCGCCATTCGTTCCAGCTCCAGCAGGGAGTGGTCCGCGTAGAGCACACGGGACGCACCGTACCCGGACTTTGCCCGGGTGACGTGCGCCCGCCCCTCCCTCGCGGCAACCCGCTCCTCAAGCTCCTGCTGGAGCTGCGCCCGCTGCGCAAGATCCAACTTACGTTGGGCGTCCGCGAGCCCAACGACGTGGGTGTCCGCGGCCGTCGTCGGCTTTTTAGCCTTTGACAGCGAGCTTTTTAGCTCTTGACTCGTCGACCCTGACGCCGAGGAGCCCTCGGACCCATCCCGCAGGAAGGCCCGCTTTCGCGACTGCGAGTCGCCTGCAACCGAGACGCCAACCATTGAATCATCGTCGGAATCATACGAATCCGACAAGTCAGTTCTTCCGAAGCTAGCCGCAGACGGCGCGCGGCTAGCCTCTGACGCCGAAGCGTCGGTTTGGCCCTGAGAAGGGCCTTTGGGTTGGCCCTGAGAAGGGCCTTTGGATTGGCCCTGAGAAGGGCCTTTGGGTTGGCCCTGAGAAGGGCCTTTTTGTTTTAAAAACCGCCCGCAGGCGTCCCGCGTAGGGTTTGGCATAGCCTCCGCAGGTTCGCACACTCAACAAGACAGGATAAAAAGAGCAACGAAAGCACAGTGCACTTTGGCCAACCCAGTCTGCCACTCCGTTACGGTGGTCAGAACTGGGTTGTTTCCAGGGGACGCGACGTGGACGCAAGCACTGTGGGGTGGTCCCCCCCCCCAACCTAACCTAACCTAACCTAACCTAACCGGCTGAGGAAAAGTGCCCGGTGAATATCAGAAGGTTGATAGACAGCTACCTGACTGGTAGGAGTGTCCGAGTGAGGTACGCGGGCGCTGAATGCCATAAAGAGACGAACAAGGGGTGTGTGCAAGGGTCCATTGGCGGTCCGATCCTATGGAACCTGATCCTGGATCCCCTACTGAAGGGGCTGGAGGAGCAAGGCATCCACTGCCAAGCGTTTGCCGATGATGTCGTGATGATCTTCGACGGTGAGACAGCGTTGGAAGTCCAGAGGCAGGCCAATGCCGCCCTCGAGTATGTCCGGGTGTGGGGCATTCGTAACAAGCTGAAGTTTGCACCGCATAAAACATGTGCAATGGTGATTACCAGGAAGCTTCGGTACGATGTCCCGCTCCTGAGCATGGGCGGGGTAGACATTGGCATGTCTAAGGAAATAAAAATACTGGGGCTCACCGTCGACCACCAGCTCACGTTCAACACCCACGTCGCCAATGTGTGCAGAAAAGCTGTTAATATTTACAAACAGCTGGCACGTGCAGCAAAAGTGAGCTGGGGCCTTAACCCGGAGATCATTCACACAATTTACACGGCAGCAGTGGAGCCGGTTATATTGTACGCAGCGAGCGCCTGGGCGCCGGCAGCGAAGAAGATCGGAGTGCAGAAAAGCCTGAACACGGTCCAACGAGGATTCGCGCAGAAGCTCTGCAAGTCATACCGCACCGTTTCGCTGAACGCGTCCCTGGTGCTGGCTGGGATACTCCCTCTCGACCTCCGAATACAGGAAGCAGCCGCTCTGTATGAGGCAAAAAGAGGGGTGCCACAGCCAGCACTCGCGGGCAGGGAGGTGGAACGGGTGGTGGCATTTACGGAGACCCCGCACCCGGCGAAACATATTCCCATGGAGTTCGTGTGCTTGGAAGATCAGGCGCTTGTGGAGACCCACAACCGTCAAGCAGTCAGAGTGTTCACGGACGGCAGCAAGATTGAGGGCAAGGTCGGAGCAGCACTGTCATTTTGGGACGGTGAGGCCGAGACCAAGTCCGCCAAACTTAGCCTGCCTCCGTACTGCACGGTCTACCAGGCTGAACTTCTGGCCATATGCGTAGCCACGCGCGAAATCCTCAAGCGCAAGGAGGGAACCTTCGGTATCTATAGTGACTCAAAGGCCGCACTACAAACAGTCACAAATCAGGGTTCCCTCCACGCCTTGGCCGTGGAGACGAGAGCGAACGTTGCCGTGGCTTTATCCCAGGGCAAAGATGTGTCTTTGTTCTGGGTAAAGGCACACGCCGGTCTAGAAGGCAACGAGCGAGCGGACCACCTCGCGAAGGAGGCTGCACTCCGATCCAAAAAGAAGCCGGACTACGACCGCTGCCCGGTTTCATTCATCAAGCGACAGATCCGTATGGGGTCGCTCGACGAATGGAACCGGAGGTATCAGAACGGCGAAACAGCCTCAGTAACAAAAATTTTCCTTCCCGATGCGATCGACGCCCACAGAATTGTGCTAAAGCTAAAACCGGCAGGCATATTGACGCAAATCTTGACGGGGCACGGTGGGTTCTCCGAATATTTGCACCGTTTCAAATGTAAGGAGAGCCCAGCGTGCATCTGCGAGCCGGATAAAGCGGAGTCGATCGCACACATATTGACAGAATGCCCAGTATATCAAACTGAGAGATATGAAGCTGAGCGAAGGCTAGAGACTGAAATAAATATAAATTCTATCAATAAAATAATGTCAGAGACTAAGCGAAGGAAATTTTTTATAGAATACTGCACAACTCTAGCCATCAAAGTAATTAAACGTAATAAAGCCAATTAGAACCTATGCTATTTACAAATATAGATATTTCTCTTCTAGAAAGGATATTTTAGAAATAAGCATAGTGTAACATAACGTACTTAATGTTTAAATTTTGAAAACTTTGAAACTTTGTTAACTTTTATTTATTAAGACAGAAATTGTTAAAGAAGCAGTAAAAACTAGTATTGTATCAAAAAGATCTCTGACCATGTCAGGGGGACACGAGCAAGGCAGGAGGTGGTTTTAGTCAGTTGGAGCCTGACACTACCCAGACTGGATCGATTTGTGAAACAGCCTGGGTGTAAGTCCGACCGGATTTCCCCTCCTGCCAAAAAAAAAAAAAAAAAAAAAAAAAAAAAAAAAAAAAAAAAAAAAAAAACCTAACCTAACCTAACCCAGTCTGGCTCCAACCACGGTCGCGAACGCCACGTTTTTGTAACGCTCCTGACGAAAAAATTCGAAAAAGTGGTAAAAAGTTGACGGATTTCGACAAGTTTAGTATCAGCGAGTGTGTAAAAGTGCAGGCTATACGCCCAAGTGAAGTTTTCAACTCGGATTGCAGTGCCTTAACATCAAGACCTGAAAAACCTCTATTTTTAGAGGTTAAAGTAAGAGGAAAAAACTTCAAGTGAAAACGCTGGCCGAACAAGCGCGACGACCCATACTTTTTATTGAAGAAAAGGGTGGGCATTCCCCCCGTTCACCATCTTGCATACCAAGAACCACTGAAAGCCTGAAATTCCAGCTCTGAGTCTGAAAAAACAAAAAAGCACGTGGTCTGAAAAATCAGTAGGAGAGGAGCCAGACGCCTGAAAATTTATAGCCGACATCACCTGCTTCAGTCAAGCCGGTATCTTCAAAAATTTTTTATTTTATTGCTACCCCCGATTTTTAAAAGGAGTTAGAAATTCGAAAATTCTAACATCTGTATCTCCGGTTCCTGTGAAGATTTCAAAATTTTTCAACTGCAGCCCGCTGCGCGCTCGCTGCCTCAATAGAGATTTTAAGTTCTAGATTTTTAGGATGACTAGTTTCTTAATTATAGGTTAAATAGCTGAAAAAACATATTTTTTAAAAAATTGTGACTTTGTTTTTGCATTTTAAAAATTTTAATTGTTGTTTATTGTAGCCCTACATTTAAGGTATTTTTAACATATTTTTTCAAAATTTTTTGTCTTGGGGTTCCAGAGATATCGAAATTATTGTGTTTTTTGACTTTAATTCTAAATTAAATAGGAAATTTACTTTTTTGACTGCGGGACTGGGTCCAACACACCTATTGCGACCTATATAAGCCCAAACACGGGCCCTATAGCGCCCCAATTGGCAAATTTGGAAAAATCCCGCCATTTTGGTTTTTTGGTTTTATTTTTAGATTTAAGATATCTCGGGAACCGCTGGTCTGATTACCGCCGGATTTTCACTGAAGCTGGTGGCGCACCACCAACTTTAGGAAAATATAATTTTCAGGCATTTTCAGGACCTGAAAAATTTCAGCCCTGAAACCATTCTTGACGGATAGAGGGGGTAGAGCCAGGCACAGCATTTAAGACCGCGTTTCTCTGTGGCAAACGGTTGCGGAGTTATAGCCACCCAAAGTAGGGTTTTGACAGTTACCCCCACCCTTTGGGGAACTTTGACTCAGCGTAGCTCCGGATCCGGAGGTCGCAGAGAGTTGCCGTTTTCGCAGTGGTGTTTGGGGAGACAACCTCTGTCCGATCCACTTGGTTTCAGGCGTTTTGGAGCTGAAAGGTTTCAGGAACCTGAAAACAAGTTTACGCGTTGGAGCAGGACCGGCCAAGCCGAACAAGTCCAAGCTCGGGTGCTCTGCGATTGCTGGGAGGGAAGTTATACCGGGTTAAAGATTGACTTTGACAGTTCTAGAACTGTCAAACCATTTTTCGAGCTCGGATAACTCCTGACTCGGGGGTCGTAGAGGGCTCGGGTTTTCTTTGGGGACATCGGCCTGCCCCTCCCTGCCCGATAGGCGTATTTTCAGTGGCTTTCAGGACCCAAGATTTTTTCAGCCTGAAAACCGATCCGGTGGATTGGTCTCACCGAGCCAACCTCGGAAAGCCCAAGCACCGGTGCTTTTGGACCGGTGGTTGCGGAGATATCCTCTTGTAACCATTTAGGGTTTTTTATTTTTGCAAAAAACCAGATTTTCAAGTTGGGATATCTCCGAAACCCCTTTGTGTAACAGTACCGAGTTTGGGTTCATCTGGGAGGGCTCGGGGAGCTCTATCTGTTGGTCGACAAATCGACTCTACATAGAGACCAAAAATTTTCTTGAAATTTTTTTTTGTTAAGAATCGGTAACTTTTCACAGGAAACGAGCCAATAGAGCCAAAACTTGTAATTTATAGGAACTCTACCAGAATTATCTGCAAGAGACTGACTCTACGGAGACAAAAGTTATTTTTAACTATTATTTTTATATTTTTTTTTAGGGTGTATCACGACGGCTTTATTGAGCCCGACTGTTAACTTGTTTCTTTTTGCGACTGCTTTTTTGGCACTATTAAATTTTGTGTTTATCATTACATTGACTGCACACAACTCTTTACACTGTGTGCAGACTACGACGACCGACGCTTTTGCGCATTTTACATTCGTCACTGACGCATTCCTCCGAACATGACAGCAAGGACACCGGCAAAATTAATTGACGCAATGGAGAAACAAAGATCTCCACCAAGGACGCAAACGCTCTCGTCCAAAAATTCTCCATCTGGGACACAATCTTTCTCCCCAAATGTCAGACGCAGTGTTGAAAATTTGGAAGCTGCGGCATCAACTTCGCATCACTTGACTCCAGCTACCGGTAGGACCGAGGATCAAATGTTACCTAGACAAGTGCTGTCTACCCGCCTAACGCGTTTGGCTGAAGCCAAACAAAATGTCATTAAGGCAAAAACAAACATCGGAAATTCTCGAAACTTAAGAGCGGACATCAAATCAAACGTGTTAGAAGCGGTGGATAAGCTTTTCCAGATTATCAAGGATGCTGATGCCGAAATTAAAAAACTTAAAAAGACCGGGGAGACATCCACATCGGAAAAAATCCCAACGACACCTGAGATTACCGAAAAGGAGACCCCCGAAGCTGACAAACAAATTATTAGACACTTAGAAGAGCAGAGCCGGCTACTCTTAGAAAACGGTCGAAAGCTAGATAGCCTGAAGGAAAGGTTGGAAGAGCAGTACCAACAGGTTATAAGCACAAAAACATACGCAGAAGCAACGGTAAACCGATCGACCTTGCACCAACCTCCGCAAAACGCACTGCACTCAGTGGTCGTCACGTCTAAGGACGAAGACGATACAGGCGACCAAGTCCTGACAAAAGTCAGAGAGGCGGTGAATGCAAAGGATGGATGGATCAGGGTGGAGAGGACCCGAAAAGGAAAGGATAGAAAAGTTATTATGAGCTGCAATACGGAGGAGGATAGGAAAAAGGTAAAGCAGAGGCTGGAGGCATGCGGTAAGAACCTGCTCGTAGAGGAAGTAAAAAATAGGGACCCTCTCCTGAAGCTTGCGGACGTCCTCACGGTGAATACCGACGAGGATGTATTAAGTGCTTTCAGGAAGCAAAACCGGGGCATCTTCCAGGGTGGAAAATCCGGAAACGGATGTCCTCCGCCTGGGGAGGGCGGAGGGGTCTGTCAGGCTCCAACTGACTAAAAACCACCCCGGTGTTCCATCTCTCACCTACGCCAGGGGTCGCGGGAACGTACGACTCTTCCGCAACCCCCGGCTGGTGCCGGCCCGCTACGGCGGGCCTCATCTCGGGTCGAGGGGGGGGAGGTGTTAGACTCCCCCCGCGACGTCTCAGAGGGGCGCGCGTGGAACACTACGCGCCGCCACCTCGGGTCCGATGTATAGGGGGCGACAGACGTCCCCACGTCCGTCGCCCCTGGACCCATTTAGGGGGGCTGGAAGAGGGCGTTGTCCGCCCTCCGCCGACGCCCGGTGCGCCTGCTGCGGACCGGATGAGAGGTCGTGATTTCCCTCTCCCTTTCCGCAGCCTCCTTCTGCGAGATGACTGTTTCGCAGAAGGAAACCACTGCGTCCCAAGACTCCTCGCTACCGACCATCGAGTTCACAACGGCCGGCAGCGAGAGGTCACTGCCTACTCCAGAGATGAGGGCACGGCGCGGCTCCTCCCAAGCGGCACACTCTGCCAGCGTGTGCCAGGCCGTGTCCTCTCGACAGTCGACGCAGTGGTGGCACCGTGCGTCCGGCTCCCTGTTTATGCGACACAGGTACTTCCCGAAGCAACCATGCCCCGAGAGCACCTGCGCCACCCGAAACGACAGGGAGCCGTGCCTTCTCCCGAGCCAGAGATCGAGCACTGGCCGGATCGCCTCGATGATGTTGAGGCCGGCGGTAGGGCGTGAAAGCCTGTCCCGCCATTCCACCACCAGGACCTCGTGAAGCTGCGACCGACGCTGCTCCAGCTGTCGCTGCATCGGTCGCTCGCCTCGCGCCCGCATTTCCTCGCGCCACCGATACAGTGACGCGAGAACTCTCGCCTCCAGGTCCCAGGGCGGGGATCCGGCCAGTGCGCAAGCCGCCTCGTAGGAGATCGTGCGATATCCCCTGATGACTCTGACGGCCATCGCCCTCTGCGGTTTCCGCAGGACTGCGATGCTGCCGGCCGTCAGGTCAGCCGCCCAGATCGGGGCCCCGTACAGGGCCATCGATCGCACGATCCCCACGTAGAGCCGCCTACAGACGGCGCTCGGGCCCCCCAAATTGGGAAGCAGCGTTGACAGCGCGCCCGCCGCGCCCATCAACTTGGGCACCAGCCGCTGAAAATGGGGGCCGAAGTCCCAACGGCTGTCGAGCACCAATCCAAGGTACTTCATGGTTGACTCGACAGCTATCCGGGCCCCCCCGACCACTATGTGTGATCCCAGCGGCGGCGCCCGTCGGGGGCCATGAAACGCAATGGCCTCCGACTTGTTGAGAGCCACCTCCAGGCCCAGGCGCCGGATGCGGCTCACCACCTGTGACACCGCAGCCGTAGCCAGCAACGCTGCTTCCCTGTACGAGCTCCCCCGGGCAATGACCAGCGTGTCGTCCGCATAACACGTCAGGTTCACTCCCGGTGGAAGCTCGCACCGCAAAACCCAGTCGTAACCGATGTTCCACAAGGGAGGGCCCAGAACCGACCCCTGTGGAACACCGCACGACATCTCGCGACGGCCATCGCCGTCGCGTCCCATGTAGGTGACACACCTTCCCGACAGATAAGCCCCCACAATGTTGCGGAGGTAGAGAGGCACCCGGTGGTAGCGCAGGGCCTCCCTAATGCAACCCCAGGGCAGAGTGTTGAAGGCGTTGGAGATGTCCAAGGACACCGCCAGCACCACCCCGCCCCGAGACACTGCTTCCTCCGCCAGGACTCTCACCCTCATTATGGCGTCGATGGTGGAGCGCCCACGACGGAACCCATACTGGCTGTCGTCCAGGTTCGGCCCCTCTGTACACAAGTGGCTGACGAGGCGGTCTGCGATTATTCGCTCCATCATCTTGCCCGCCTCGTCCAGCAGCACTATGGGCCGATAAGCGGACGACGAGTCCGCCGGGCGCCCTGCCTTCCTGAGCAAGACCAGTCGACCAGTCTTCCACCGGGTAGGGAACTGGCCCTGCTCAAGGAACCTAACCTAACCTAACCTAACCTTTTTTTTTTTTTTTTTTTGTTGACGATGTGGAAATCCTCGATGGATGTCCCCCGCCCTGGGGAGGGCGGAGGGGTCTGTCAGACTCGTACTGACTAAAACCACACCGGTGTTCCCTCGCACACTTGCGTCGGGGGGCAGCGGGAACGAATGTGACTTCCGCTGCCCCGGACTAGTGCCGGCCCGCTCGACCAGTGCGGGCCTCGTCCCTGGGGGGAGTGAGGTGTGCTCCCCCCGTTACGTCTGTGAGAGGCGCGCGTGGAACACTACGCGCCACCGTCTCGGGTCCAGTGATATGGGGGGCGACGGATGTCCCCGAATCCGTCGCCCCTGGACCTGTTTAGGGGGGCCGGAAGAGGGCGTTATCCGCCCTCTGCCGACGCCCGGTGCGTCTGCTGCGGGATGGGAAGGAACTCGAGATTTCCCTCTCCCTCTCCGCAGCTTCCTTCTGCGACATGACGGTTTCGCAGAAGGACACCACCGCGTCCCAGGACTCTGTGCTGTCGACCATCGCATGAGCAACGGTCGGCAGCGACAGGTCTCCACCTATCTCTGTCACGAGGGCACGGCGCGGCTCGTCCCACGCGGGACATTCTGCCAGCGTATGCCGCGCCGTATCCTCCAAACACTGGACGCAGTGATGGCACCGAGCGTCCGGCTCCCTGCTTATGCGACACAGGTACTTCCCGAAGCAACCGTGCCCCGAGAGCACCTGCGTCGCCCGAAACGTCAGGGAGCCGTGCTTCCTCCCGAGCCAGTCGTCGAGTACTGGCCGGATCGCCTCGATTGTAACGAGGCCGGCGGAGGGATGGTCAAGCCTCCTCCGCCATTCCGCCACCATGACCTGTCGGAGCTGAGACCGGTGCAGCGTGATCTGTCGCTGCACCAGCCTTTCGCCCCGATCCTTGGCGTCCTCGCGCCACTGATGTAGCGTCGCGAGGGTTTTCGCCTCCAGGTCCCACGGCGGGGATCCGGCCAGTACACAAGCCGCCTCGTAGGAGATCGTGCGATATCCCCGTATGACCCTGACGGCCATCGCTCTCTGCGGTTTGCGCAGAACTGCGATAGTGCGGGCCGTCAGGTCCGTCGCCCATACTGGGGCCCCGTAAAGGGCCATGGATCGCACGATCCCCACGTACAACCGCCTACAGGCGGAGCTCGGGCCCCCCAAATTGGGAAGCAGCGTTGACAGCGCGCCCGCCGCGCCCATCAACTTGGGCACCAGCCGCTGAAAGTGGGGTCCGAAGTCCCAACGGCTGTCGAGCACCAATCCCAGGTACTTCATGGTGGACTCGACAGCGATTCGGGCCCCCCCGACCACTATGTGTGATCTCAACGGCGGCGCCCGTCGGGGGCCATGAAACGCAATGGCCTCCGACTTGTTGAGGGCCACCTCCAGGCCCAGGCGCCGGATGCGGCTCACCACCTGTGAGACCGCAGCCGTAGCCAGCAACGCTGCTTCCCTGTACGAGCTCCCCCGGGCAATGACCAGCGTGTCGTCCGCATAACACGTCAGGTTCACTCCCGGTGGAAACTCGCACCGCAAAACCCAGTCGTAACCGATGTTCCACAAGGGAGGGCCCAGAACCGACCCCTGTGGAACACCGCACGACATCTCGCGACGGCCATCGCCGTCGCGTCCCATGTAGGTGACACACCTTCCCGACAGATAAGCCCCCACAATGTTGCGGAGGTAGAGAGGCACCCGGTGGTAGCGCAGGGCCTCCCTAATGCAACCCCAGGGCAGGGTGTTAAAGGCGTTGGAGATGTCCAAGGACACCGCCAGCACCACCCCGCCCCGAGACACTGCTTCCTCCGCCAGGACTCTTACTCTCATTATGGCGTCAATGGTAGAGCGCCCACGACGGAACCCAAACTGGCTGTCGTCCAGGTTCGGCCCCTCTGTACACAAGTGGCTGACGAGGCGGTCTGCGATTATTCGCTCCATCATCTTGCCCGCCTCGTCCAGCAGCACTATGGGCCGATAAGCGGACGACGAGTCCGCCGGGCGCCCCGCCTTCCTGAGCAAGACCAGTCGACCAGTCTTCCACCGGGTAGGGAACTGGCCCTGCTCAAGGCATGCCGAGAAGAGTCCTCTCAGTGGGGGCTCCAGCTCCTTCATGGCGAGGACCAGAGCGCGGCCAGGCACTCCATCGGGCCCCGGAGCAGTGTTTTTGGCCCGGAGCCGCAATATGGCCGCGAACCTAACCTAACCAAACCTTTTTTTTTTTTTTTTTTTTTTGTTGCGAGGTGGAAAATCCGGAAACGGATGTCCTCCGCCTGGGGAGGGCGGAGGGGTCTGTCAGGCTCCAACTGACTAAAAACCACCCCGGTGTTCCCTCGCACACTTGCGTCTGGGGGCAGCGGGAACGAATGTGACTTCCGCTGCCCCGGACTAGTGCCGGCCCGCTCGACCAGTGCGGGCCTCGTCCCTGGGGGGAGTGAGGTGTACTCCCCCCGTTACGTCTGTGAGAGGCGCGCGTGGAACACTACGCGCCACCGTCTCGGGTCCAGTGATATGGGGGGCGACGGATGTCCCCGAATCCGTCGCCCCTGGACCTGTTTAGGGGGGCCGGAAGAGGGCGTTATCCGCCCTCTGCCGACGAACCTAACCTAACCTAACCTAACCTAACCTAACCTTTTTTTTTTTTTTTTTTTTGCGAGGTGGAAAATCCGGAAACGGATGTCCTCCGCCTGGGGAGGGTGGAGGGGTCTGTCAGGCTCCAACTGACTAAAAACCACCCCGGTGTTCCCTCGCACACTTGCGTCTGGGGGCAGCGGGAACGAATGTGACTTCCGCTGCCCCGGACTAGTGCCGGCCCGCTCGACCAGTGCGGGCCTCGTCCTTGGGGGGAGCGAGGTGTACTCCCCCCGTTACGTCTGTGAGAGGCGCGCGTGGAACACTACGCGCCGCCGTCTCGGGTCCATTATGATGGGGGGCGACGGGTGTCCCCGAATCCGTCGCCCCTGGACCTGTTTAGGGGGGCCGGAAGAGGGCGTTATCCGCCCTCTGCCGACGCCCGGTGCGTCTGCTGCGGGATGGGAAGGAACTTGAAATCTCCCTCTCCCTCTCCGCAGCTTCCTTCTGCGACATGACGGTTTCGCAGAAGGACACCACCGCGTCCCAGGACTCTGTGCCGACGATGACCCGCACAGCGGACCTCACGCCCTCCCCGTGGGGGGGGGGGGTGGGCCCGGGAATGACAGACGAAGGTGGTGACGGGTGCAATGCGGGCGAAGGCGCCCCCGCGCCCGCCCGTCGCCACCATGAAGAGGGAGAAGACCGCGTCTTCTCCGACCTCTTCTTCTTCTGCGGAGCGGCGCTGCGAGAGGGTCTTCCTCCCGCGCGCGCTCTGCCGCCTCCTTCCGTTTAGGACGCTGCGCCGCCGGCTGCGCGCGTAGGCCCTTCTGGCCGCCACGCAGGCGGTCCGAAGCCCCTCTAGCTCCTCCGTCCTCCAGTTCGACGTCGACGGGACCGACGGTGGCCGACTCCCGGATCCAGGCCTGGACTATGCCGGCTTCTTCGAGAGCCTCCCCGTCGAGGCGTTTCAGCGCCCAACGCGGGCCGTCTCTTCGGGGCCCCGATTGGCTACGTCCTCCAGCGGTCTGGGTAGAGACGTCGAAGCGGATGTATCGGTGATCCGATAGCGTCTCCACCTCAACGTGCCAATCACTGACTCGGTGCACGACTGCGGGACTAGCGAACGAGACGTCCACTATCGACCCACCCCGCTGCCGTACACACGTGTAGTCTGAACCCCGATTTAAGACGGCCAGGCCCGTCGTAATGGCCCACTCCTCTAGCACTTCGCCTCTCGGGTCCGTGACCGGGGAACCCCACGCCGCAGACTTGGCGTTGAGGTCACCGAGAAGCAAAATGGGTCGAGGGTGAGACTGGCCGACGACGGCTCCCAACTCGACAAGGAAACTCTCGAAGTCGGCGAGACTCCTGTTGGGTGAAAAATACGCCCCGATCGTGACGATCCCGTTCACAAGGGCCGCAACCCAACCGTGACCACGAGATACGTCGACAGGAGTCGCGCCGATGATGGCCACCAGGCCGTCCAGATCCCCTGCCCAGTTATCCCGGGGGGGGACGAAATACGGCTCAGCGACCACCGCCACATTTATTGACCACTGCGCCATGCTCTGGAGTAGGAGATCCTGAGCTCTGGTGCAGTGGTTGATGTTCGCCTGGAGGAAATGGTAGTGTGCCATCACTGGCACTCCATTTCCTCGGCGCTCCGTCCCACCACAGGCCGGGAGTCGGCCGAAGAGGTGCTAGGTTGCGGGGGGGTCGCGTCCCCCGCAGCCTTAGCCCAACGCTTGCTGCGCTTTTTGGGCGCGCCGCAAGCTTTACCACCTACTCTGTGCCCCGCGGACTTTCCTGCAGCTGCACACAAACTGCAGTTTGGGTCCGCGGAGCACTGGGACGCCTTATGGCCAGGCTGACCGCAGCGATAACATAAATCGCTGCGGTCTGTGTCGCAGGTGCACAGTGCCCGGACGTGCCCTTTCTCCAGGCACCGGTAACACTGCATGGCCCTGGGTGCCAAGAGTTTCACTCTAGCTGACACCCAACCAACCAGCAGACGTCCCGCGTCAGCAACCTGCTTCGCCGCAAGAACTGGACACTGCACCCAGATGGTGCCAAGCCCGCCATTATTTACGCGGATACTACCCGCCCGCACATTTTCGGGCGAGCATCCGCCACTTCGTGCTATGGCCGCCACCACCTCCTCCGGGGTCACTGAGTCGTCCAGCCCATCGACGCGCACCTCAGCGGTCTTCATGGGCCTGGACACCCGCGCCTCTTCGGGGTTGAGGACGTCCCTCAGCTTCGCAGCTAGAGCGTCCGCCCTCTCAGTACTGCTGGTCCCCGCCAACTCGAACATTTTGGCCCCCGTGGCTGCCGTCCTGAAACGGAAGCCGTCCGGGGTGCCAAAGTCAGCGAAGACCAGTTTCCCCTTCGCCTCCGCCAGTACCTTCTGGTAGGTGACCCCCCTCTCTTTGGCTTCGGGCTGCAGCGTGACCACTACAGCCTCTGAGCGAGGGACGCGGATTTTCGGGGCACTCTGGCCACCCCTGGCGGTGTGCCCCCCGGAGCCCGGCGCGGCCTTGGCCTTGCGGCCCCTCTTCCTTCTCTTTTTTCGGCTTTCGGCCGTTTTCCAGTCACCCTCTTTGGGGGACGAGCTGCTCCCCTCAGTGGGCTTTCCCGTCCCCTTTCCGGGTTTCTTGGCCCCCTCCGTGGGTTTTTTGGGGGTTTGCGTGGGAGTTTTTGGTGCAGGTGGCGCTTTAGCCACCTGTGCCCACGTAGGCCCAGCCACTGTTGGAGCGGGCTCCAACGCCTTCTTCCGCTTGTCCGCTGCCAGCGGTGGACGGACAATAACGGGGGGGTTGAGCCTCGGTTCTAGGCTGTCAAAGCGGGCGGTCATAATGGTCAACAGCCGGTTGAACTGGTCTTCCCCCAAAGACCCGTTCTGTGGCAGAGCGCGACTGTCCGAAGTCACACCCTGCTGCCGGCTGAAGTCCGCCCTCAGGGCGCTGACCTCCCGCTGGAGCTCCTCCATCTTCGTATGGAGACGGTGATTCTCCTCTTGGAGCTTCACCGTCTCTTCCGAGGTCGTCCGATCAAGGAGGACTTCCACAGCCTCCCTGATTCCCTCCGCCGCCTCCTTAAGGGCCCGCGTAAACGTGCCCTTCAGGTTGCCCGATTTTGTGGCAACCTTCAGGACGACGTCCACGCCATCCAAAACCTGGCGGCTGAGAACCTCAGCCGTCAGTCCCTCAGGGCCTGCGACGGTCTGCAACCGCCGCTCCCTTGCCAGCCGAGCCATCTCAGCGACCTCATCAGTCGCAGCGGCCTTCCGGCCCTCTCGCCTGGCGGCGTTGAGCTCCGCCTTGGTGCTCACCAATCCGGTGGAGGCCGCGGAATCGCCCTGCTCCACGTGCATGGCCCCGTCAGAGTCACTTACTCCGCTGGCCATCGGCGTATCGGGGCGCTTCAGGTAGCGGCCCCGCGTGTCACGTGCCTCTGCCCCCGAAGTGTTGGCTCCGGAAGGTGACCCGCGACCTCTGCCCCTCCTTGCAGTCGGCACCTTGGCGGCCGGCAGGTTCTCCTCACTTGAGGAAAGACCCGCCGACAACGCGTCCGACTCAAAGCGCGGTCGCTTCCCCCAAAACTTGGAGGGACCGGCCGCAACAAATTGTGGTGAGTCGTCGCCGGACTTCGGCAACACACTCACCCTCTCCAGAACCACGAGGGGTTCTGTTGGAGCAACTGCTCCCGTCTTCAATGACGCAGTGCCAGAATCTGACGCTGCGTCCGCCTTCTCAATCGCTTTTTTGTTTTTAATAGTTTCCATGCTATTCCCACGAGTATGGGGGATATAAAACGTCCATCCGGGCAGTGCCCCCTGTACCCGGATAAGCCTTTAACATTTATAGCCCGCCAGGGGGTCGGCTGGTACCCTGGCGGGGGTCGCACTAGAGACTGATCGTTCCATGGGAACACCCGTCAGCCATACATCCCCTCGCGGTGCGCCGCCGCTTGAGATTCGGGGTAACTTTTTATAGAGGTTTTCTACCTCGTGGTCCGGGCGGTTAAGCCAAGACCCTCGGTCCCGATCGAAGCCGCGAGACGTGATCCACGACACTCCGATGATGGGGTTACGAGAACGACGGGGACAGCGAAGGACTGCGTCCCTCACTGTCTGCTCGGAGGCAGGGTGAGTGCACACCGAGCCCGTCCTTACTCCTCCGCTGTGCCCTCTGCTTTTCAGAGGGTCACGCGGAACAGCGCCCCGTTTGTCCAAGTTGGACCTCTCCTATGTCAGAATATTTGCCACGAACAGTAACATTCCCCGAAGAATGAGAATCTCTTCCCATTCCTTGGGGAAGGCCACTGCCCGCGCCCAGGATGCACCGTCCATGCCGGCTGCTGTTCCCTCCAAACGTATCGAGAGGGAACGGCAGCCGTTAGGCCCACGAGGAGGTTTTCTGACCCAGCACCCCAACCTAACCTTTTTTTTTTTTTTTTTTTTTTTGACGCTGGGAAAAAATGCATTACGCACATCCTCCCATCGGGGGATGGAAGGGTAGTGTGGGACTCCCCGGTCTGAGACCGGTATACCCACTAAAAAGACCCAGCGGCATTCCCGCTTCGTCCTAGTGGCGGGGGACTGGGAAACCGGCACAGCCTTTACTTCCAGTCCTCCGCCGACGATGACCCGCACAGCGGACCTCACGCCCTCCCCGTGGGGGGGGGGGGCGGGCCCGGGAATGACAGACGAAGGTGGTGACGGGTGCAATGCGGGCGAAGGCGCCCCCGCGCCTGTCGCCCGCCCGTCGCCACCATGAAGAGGGAGAAGACCGCGTCTTCTCAGACCTCTTCTTCTTCTGCGGAGCGGCGCTGCGAGAGGGTCTTCCTCCCGCGCGCGCTCCGCCGCCTCCTTTTGCGAGACTACGTCCTCGCAAAAGGAGGCGACCGCTGACCAGGCCCCCTCGCTCCCCAGCATGGCGTTGACCACACCGGGAAGCGAGAGGTCCTGTCCGATCTCCGCGATCAGACTGCGGCGCGGCTCGGACCAAGCTGGGCACACTTCGAGGGTGTGCTGCGCCGTGTCCTCCGCCGCGCCGCAGTCGTGGCACGCCGGGGCTTCCTCCCTCCCGGTCCGATCCGGTGCAGGTACGTTCCGAAGCAGCCATGCCCGGACAACACCTGCACCAGACGGAAATAGAGGAAACCATGGGACCGCTCGAGCCAGGCCCGGAGGACCGGACCGAGCGCGTCCAACGTCCGGCGGCCAAAGGTGGCGGTGGCGAGGTCCTCCGTCCAATGGAGGACGATGGCGTCCCTCGCCTCCCGCCGCACGGCCTCCCGCTCCTCGGCGACGGGGTGCTCCCCGAGCGCCCTGCGATGCGCCGTCCACTCATACACCCTGGCCAGCACCCAAGCCTCCAACTCCCAAGGAGGGGTGCCGGCCAGAGCGCACGCCGCCGAAAAACCCACCGACCGGTAGGCCCTCGCCACCCGCAGTGCAATGGCCCTTTGGGGCTTGCGGATGGCGGTTGCGTTCTCCCTCCTGTGGAGGGAGTCCGCCCAAATGGGGGCCCCGTACAGGGCCATGGTCCGCAAGATGCCGGCATAGAGGCGCCGGCATTTCGCCTTGGGCCCCCCCAGGTTCGGGAGGAGCCACGAGAGGGCGTCCGCGGCCTTCAACAGGCGCGTCGACAGCCCGCTGAAATGCGGGCCGAAGCGCCACCTGTCGTCCAGCACCAGGCCCAGATATTTCATCCGGGGCTGGACCTCTATACGCACTCCGTCCCCCGCCTCGACTGCCTCCTTCACCTGGCCCTTGAGTAGGGCCAGCGCGTCGATCGTCGAACGCCCACGACGGAAACCGAATTGGGCGTCCGTCAGATCCGGCCCCACATCCCGCAAATGGCTCCCGAGCCGGGAGGCGACTATCCCCTCGAACAATTTTCCGACCTCATCGAGCAACACGACGGGCCGGTATGCCGAGGGGGAGTCCACCGGGCGTCCCGCCTTTCGGAGGAGGCAAAGCTGCCACTCCTTCCACAGTTTCGGGAACTTCCCAGCCGAAAAGCACGCGCTGAAAAGGTCCCGAAACCTGTCCTCCATCTCGGAGGCAGCTATTGCCACCACCCGTGCGGGGACGCCGTCCGGCCCGGGGGCCGTCTTCTTGGCGCGGAGGCTGAGTACCCCCGCGTAGATGTCCGCCGCCGTCACTGGAGGGACCTCCTCCTCCGGCGAAGCCTTCCCTTTCGGGGGATCCATTGTTGGTGGGGTGAAGTCGGTCCTGCGCGGAAACAGGGACCGGACCACCCCATCCAGCAGTGCTGGCTCGAGGGTCTCCGACAGTGGGGGACCATAGGGGCGGAGCTGGTTCCGCGCCGCCTTGTATGGCCTCCCATAGGGATCCCTGTCGAGACCCTCCAGCATCTCGGCCCTCGCCGAGTCTCTCGCAGCGCCCATTGCAGACTTGAGGACCGTCGTCGCCTCTCGGTAGGAGGCGTATAGGCGGTCCTCTTCTGCCCGGACTCGGTTTAGGGCGCTGCGCCGCCGGCTGCGCGCGTAGGCCCTTCTGGCCGCCACGCAGGCGGTCCGAAGCCCCTCCAGCTCCTCCGTCCACCAATAAACGGCGCGACGGGGAGGCGGACGGCGAGACCGAGGCATGCTGGAATTGCACACCTCGGTCAGGGCCCCTCTGAGCTGAACCGCTGCGGCGTCTACGTCCAGGACCTCAACAGGGGGCGACAGCCAGTCCTGGAGGAAAGCCGCCTCCTTGGCTGCCTCCCGGTCCAGGCGGGTGAGTGCCCACCGCGGGAAGGGAGATTGCCCAGCGCGGGCTATCCCCCCCCCCTGGGTGGAGATGTCGAACCGCACGAATCGGTGGTCCGACAAGGTCTCCACCATCTCAACCCGCCAGTTCACGACGCGGGTGGCCAGCGCGGGGGTGGCGAACGTGACGTCCACCACCGACCCACCCTGTTGCCGCACACACGTGTGGACCGTCCCCCTGTTGAGGAGGGACATACCGCTTGAGGCCGCCCAGAACTCAACGGCGCGTCCCCGGACGTTCCACCCGGCGGCCGGGTTGCCCCAGGCCGCCGACTTGGCGTTCAGGTCGCCCAAAACCACGACCTGGCGAGGCGCCGCCCTCCCTACGACTGCAGTGAGGACCTCCAGGAAATCCTCAAAGTCCGAGAGAGGGCGGTTTGGGGAGAAATAGACCCCGACCAGGGCCATGTCCCCCCACGCGGCGGCCACGTATCCCGGTCCCCTCTCTAAGAGCGAGAGGGGAGGGGAGTCCGTGGAAGACCGCGCCACCAACGCCACCAGGCCAAGTCCACCAACCACTCAGCCATTGTCTGCATCAGCAGATCTTGGGCTGCCCTGCAGTGGTTGGCGTTCGCCTGAAGGATGCGATGTTCGACTATATCCATCAGTCGGACATCGCACCCCCCTCCGCAGCCGCCGCAGGAACGGCGGTACCCCAACCTAACCTTTTTTTTTTTTTTTTTTTTTATTAAGTGGTGAAAAATGCCTAACGCATACCGCGCCGTCCGGGGAGACGGTTTGGTTATGTGGGGCTTGCACCCACTAAAAAACACCACCGTGAGCCTACTGTCGCCTTGGTGGATGGGCCACGAGAACTGCTACGCATGACATTCGCGACCCACCCAGCGTAGCCCGCCTCCGGGCACCAACTCCTTTGGCGATGTCCGGGCTCACCTGAGACATCGCCACCGCTCGTGAGGGCCGTGCAATGCGACAGCGATAGACTCCCCGATCTATCGCCGCTGGCACCTCCTAAGGCGGCATCAGGTCGCCATGGCGCCTCCTCCGCCGCCCTGTCCTCCTGCGACGAATCGCGTCAGCGAGGGCGTCTTCCTCCCTGACGCGCTCCGCCGCTTCCTTCTGCGAGATGACGTCCTCGCAGAAGGATGCTACTGCCTCCCATGCCCTCTTACTATCGACCATGGCCTTGGCCACAGCCGGTAGGGAGAGGTCTGCCCCGATTGCTGCTGCGAGGGCCTGGCGCTGCACCACCCAAGCTGGACAATACTCGAGGGTGTGAAGGGCCGTGTCCTCGCTGCAGCCACACTGGTGACACACGGGAGTCGCCTCCCGTCTAGCCACTTTGTGCAGGTATTTGCCAAAGCAGCCATGCCCTGACAACACCTGCACTATACGGAAGGTCAACGTCCCGTGTCGCCTCCGTACCCACTGTTCCAGGATCGGCTGGATAGCCCCCACGGTCCAGTGTCCTGCGCTGGGCGTCTCCAGCCTCACCCTCCACAGCCTCAGGGTTTGGGCTTGAGCCTCCCTGCGCCACCTCGTGACCTGCTCAAGCGGCGGGCGTCTGCCACTCTCCACCTGCAGGTCTGCGCCTCGCCAGTAGACTTCGGCGAGCACTTTGGCCTCCAAATCCCACGGGGGTGTGCCCGCAAGGGCGCATGCCGCTTCCGTGGACACAGTGCGGTATCCACGTATGACCCTGACCCCAACCTAACCTTTTTTTTTTTTTTTTTTTTTTTTTTTTTTTGTCTCTGGGAAAAAATGCATTACGCATACCCGTCCATCGGGGGATGGGCGGGCTATGTGGGACTCCCCGGTCTGACCCGGTATACCCACTAAAACGACCCAGCGGCATTCCCGCTTCGTCCAAGTGGCGGGGGACTGGGAAACCGGCACAGCCTTTACTTCCAGTCCTCCGCCGACGATGACCCGCACAGTGGACCTCACGCCCTCCCCGTGGGGGGGGGGGCGGGCCCGGGAATGACAGACGAAGGTGGTGACGGGTGCAATGCGGGCGAAGGCACCCCCGCGCCTGTCGCCCGCCCGTCGCCACCATGAAGAGGGAGAAGACCGCGTCTTCTCCGACCTCTTCTTCTTCTGCGGAGCGGCGCTGCGAGAGGGTCTTCCTCCCGCGCGCGCTCCGCCGCCTCCTTTTGCGAGATTACGTCCTCGCAAAAGGAGGCGACCGCTGACCAGGCCCCCTCGCTCCCCAGCATGGCTTTGACCACACCGGGAAGCGAGAGGTCCTGTCCGATCTCCGCGATCAGACTGCGGCGCGGCTCGGACCAAGCTGGGCACACTTCGAGGGTGTGCTGCGCCGTGTCCTCCGCCGCGCCGCAGTCGTGGCACGACGGGGCTTCCTCCCTCCCGATCCGGTGCAGGTACGTTCCGAAGCAGCCATGCCCGGACAACACCTGCACCAGACGGAACGAGAGGAAACCATGGGGCCGCTCGAGCCAGGCCCGGAGGACCGGACCGAGCGCGTCCAACGTCCGGCGGCCAAAGGTGGCGGTGGCGAGGTCCTCCGTCCAATGGAGGACGATGGCGTCCCTCGCCTCCCGCCGCACGGCCTCCCGCTCTTCGGCGACGGGGCGCTCCCCGAGCGCCCTGCGATGCGCCGTCCACACCCCAACCTAACCTTTTTTTTTTTTTTTTTTTTTTTTTGTTGCGGGGTGGAAAATCCGGAAACGGATGTCCTCCGCCTGGGGAGGGCGGAGGGGTCTGTCAGGCTCCAAAACTGACTAAAAACCACCCCGGTGTTCCATCTCTCACCTACGCCAGGGGTCGCGGGAACGTACGACTCTTCCGCAACCCCCGGCTGGTGCCGGCCCGCTACGGCGGGCCTCATCTCGGGTCGAGGGGGGGGAGGTGTTAGACTCCCCCCGCGACGTCTCAGAGGGGCGCGCGTGGAACACTACGCGCCGCCACCTCGGGTCCGATGTATAGGGGGCGACAGACGTCCCCACGTCCGTCGCCCCTGGACCCATTTAGGGGGGCTGGAAGAGGGCGTTGTCCGCCCTCCGCCGACGCCCGGTGCGCCTGCTGCGGACCGGATGAGAGGTCGTGATTTCCCTCTCCCTTTCCGCAGCCTCCTTCTGCGAGATGACTGTTTCGCAGAAGGAAACCACTGCGTCCCAAGACTCCTCGCTACCGACCATCGAGTTCACAACGGCCGGCAGCGAGAGGTCACTGCCTACTCCAGAGATGAGGGCACGGCGCGGCTCCTCCCAAGCGGCACACTCTGCCAGCGTGTGCCAGGCCGTGTCCTCTCGACAGTCGACGCAGTGGTGGCACCGTGCGTCCGGCTCCCTGTTTATGCGACACAGGTACTTCCCGAAGCAACCATGCCCCGAGAGCACCTGCGCCACCCGAAACGACAGGGAGCCGTGCCTTCTCCCGAGCCAGAGATCGAGCACTGGCCGGATCGCCTCGATGATGTTGAGGCCGGCGGTAGGGCGTGAAAGCCTGTCCCGCCATTCCACCACCAGGACCTCGTGAAGCTGCGACCGACGCTGCTCCAGCTGTCGCTGCATCGGTCGCTCGCCTCGCGCCCGCATTTCCTCGCGCCACCGATACAGTGACGCGAGAACTCTCGCCTCCAGGTCCCAGGGCGGGGATCCGGCCAGTGCGCAAGCCGCCTCGTAGGAGATCGTGCGATATCCCCTGATGACTCTGACGGCCATCGCCCTCTGCGGTTTCCGCAGGACTGCGATGCTGCCGGCCGTCAGGTCAGCCGCCCAGATCGGGGCCCCGTACAGGGCCATCGATCGCACGATCCCCACGTAGAGCCGCCTACAGACGGCGCTCGGGCCCCCCAGATTGGGAAGCAGCGTTGACAGCGCCCCAGCCGCGCCCAACAACTTGGGCGCCAGCCGCCGGAAGTGGGGTCCGAAGTCCCACCGGCTGTCGAGCACCAATCCTAGGTACTTCATGGTAGGCTCGACAGCGATCTGGACCCCCCCGACCACTATGTGTGATCCCGGCGGCGGCGCCCGCCGGGGACCATGGAACACCATGGCCTCCGACTTGTTGAGGGCCACCCCCAGGCCAAGACGCCGAATGCGGCCCACGACCTGTGAGACCGCAGCCGTCGCCAGCAACGCTGCCTCCCTGTATGAACTCCCCCGGGCCGTGACCAGCGTGTCGTCAGCGTAACACGTCAGGTCCACGCCCGGCTGGAGTTCACCTCTCAGCACCCAGTCGTACCCGATGTTCCACAGGAGCGGGCCCACCACCGACCCCTGCGGAACACCGCACGACATGCGGCGCTGGTTGACGCCATCACGTCCCACGTAGGTGACACACCTCTCCGACAAATAAGCCCCAACGATTTGGCGGAGGTAGAGTGGCACCCGGTGGTACCGCAGTGCCTCCAGGATACAGCTCCAGGGCAGGGTGTTAAAGGCGTTGGAGATGTCCAACGACACCGCCACCATCACCCCGCCCCGAGACACCGTTTCCTCCGCCAGGACTCTTACCCGCGACACAGCGTGTATCGTGGAGCGCCCGTACCGAAACCCGAACTGACACTCGTCTAGGTCCGGCCCTTCTCCGCTCAGGTGGCCGACGAGGCGGGCTGCTACTACACGCTCAAACAGCTTAGCCACCTCGTCGAGCAACACTATAGGCCGGTACGCAGATGGTGAGTCGGCCGGGCGCCCCGCCTTCCGGAGCAGGACCAGACGACCATTTTTCCACAAAGTGGGAAACTGGCCCTGCTCAAGACACGCCGTGAAGAGTCCTCTCAGCTGGGGCTCCAGCTCCTTCAGAGCGAGGGCAAGCACCTGGCCGTGGATTCCGTCGGGCCCCGGAGCCACGTTCTTGGCCCGGAGCCGCATCACGGCCACCCTCATCTCCGCCTGTGTCACCTCTGGGACGCTGATGGCGCTTTCATCTCCATCAGGCTCTGCGGCTGTGGGCAAAGCCATCGACGGTGGGGTATGCTCCGCTCTAGCCGGGAAGAGGGCTGCGACCACCTCCACCAGCAGCTCGGGTTGGAGACTCTCTGTGATCGGAGGCGCCGCGGCTCTGAGTATTCCTCGAACCGCTCGGTACGGGCGCCCCCACGGATCTCCATCTAGAGTCTCCAACATCTCCTCCCTGGCTCGCGTCCTCGCCTCAACGATGGCCAGCCCCAGAGCCTGCGTCGCCGCGCGGTACACATCATACAGCGCGGCTTCTTCGTCAGGGACCCGACGACGTCTCCTCCGGTATCGGGTGTACTGGCGCCTAACCGCTACGCACGTGACTCGTAACTGTGCGATCTCGGCGGACCACCAATACAGCTGGCGCCTTGCTGACTGTGTGTGGACCCGGGGCATCGACGCGTCGCAAATTTGCGTCATCGCCCCGCGGAACCACAGCGCCCCCTGTTCGACGTCGACGGGTCCGGTCGTTGCCGACTCCCGGAACCAGGCCTGGACAATCGCGGCCTCTTCGAGAAGTTCCCTGTCGATGCGCTTGCGCGACCAGCGCGGGCCGTCCGTTCGTGGGGCCGATGCACTCCGGCCGCCGGCGTTCTGGGTGGAGACGTCGAAACGGATATATCTGTGATCCGACAACGTCTCCACCTCCGCAGCGACACGCCAGCCTCGAACACGGCTCGCGACAGCAGGGCTAGCAAACGAGACGTCCACTATTGATCCACCCCGCTGTCGCACGCACGTGTATACCGAGCCCCTATTCAGGACGACCAGGCCAGTCGCGACCGCCCACTCCTCCAACGCCTCACCTCTAGCATCGGTCACCGGGGATCCCCATGCCGCAGATTTGGCGTTGAGATCCCCGAGCAACAGCACAGGGCGAGGGTGGAAACGGCCCACGACGGCACCCAGCTCGACAAGGAAATTCTCGAAGTCGGCGAGGCTCTTGTTGGGCGAAAAGTACGCACCAATCGTACCAACGCCGTCCGCGAGGGCGGCTACCCAGCCGTGACCTCGGGACGGGCTGACCAGAGCCCCGCCGATGATGGCCACCAAGCCATCCAGGTCGCCCACCCAATTATCCCGGGGGGAGACAAAGTACGGCTCGGCAACCACAGCCACATGAATCGACCACTCTGCCATGCTCTGCAGCAAGAGATCCTGAGCTCTAGCAGAGTGGTTGAGATTGCCCTGGAGGAAATGGTAGAGCGCCATTATGCGTGATCCATTCCCTCCACACCATTCCTAGGCCGGGAGTCGGCAGACTGACGGGGGGGTATAGAGACCTCTTGCTGTGACTTGGCCCCCCTTCTCTTCTTCGTGGCAGAGGCGCCACAGTCTTTTTCACCCATTCTGTGCCCGGCGGGCCTCCCTGCAGCTGTACAGAGGCTGCAGTTTGGCGCCGCGGAGCACTGAGCTGCCTTGTGGCCGGGCTCTCCGCAGCGATAGCACTGATCGCTGCGGTCAATTTCGCAGGTACAACGCACCCGGACATGGCCAATGTCCAGGCACCTGTAGCACCGCATGGCCCTGGGCTGCAGCAGCCTCACCCTCGCTGCAACCCATCCCACCAACAAACGCCCACAGTCGGCGACCCTGTTCGCCGCCGCCACCGGGCACCGCACCCAGATCGTGCCGAGCCCGGAAGCGTCGGCACGAATTTCGCCCGTCTTCACGTCCTGAAGCGAACACCCGCCAGCTCGGGCAACGGCCGCCACGACCTCAGCTGAGGTCACCGAGTCGTCCAGACCAGTGACTCGCATTTCTGAGGTCTTCATAGGCCTGGACACCCGGACGTCCTCCGGGTTGAGGACCTCCCTCAGTTTGGCGGCCAATAAATCCGCCTTTTCCCCACTAGAGGCACCCGGCACCTCAAGCAGCCGTGCCCCCGTCAATGCCGGTTTCATTCTGAAGCCGGACGGTATGCCAAGGTCATCGAGCGCGACCTTAGCTTTTGCCTCAGTAAGGACCGCCTTATAGGTGATGCCCCTTTCGACGGCTCCGGGCTGCAGCGTTATTACTACAGCCGAGGAGCGTGGGGCTTTGACCCTGGGCGGTCTCTGGGCCTTCTCAGGTGCTGCTGCTGCTCCAGCCAGTGCTGGTGTTGGCGGCGCCACCTTCTTCCTTTTGCGGCCCCTCTTGACGACCGTCGTCCAGGAATCCGTGGTAGGCCCAGATTCAGCCGCTGGAGGTGCCGCTGGAGCCACCGCTGGAGGCGCCGCTGTTTGGGAAACAGCCGGCTGCCGCTTTTTAGGCGCTCTTCCCGTGGATCGGCCCGGTTCTGCCGCGGTTATGGGGCCTCTTCTATTGGCCCCCTCCCCCCCGCGTCCGTCCCCAGCGAGAGGCAGTCGGATGGACTCAGCCGGGAGGAGCCTCGTCTCTATGGCCTCGAAGCGGGCACTCATAATGTGCCCGCACTGAATCTGGCAGATGCGGACAATCTTTTCGAGTTCCGCATCTGCAAGTGCGGGTGTCGACGACAGGGCCGGCGATGGAGCCGATGACGTGGCCGCAACAGGAGACGTCCCGGCGGTCGCGGGAGCTTCTCTCTGGGTGGCAACCAGCCGCTTGAGGTCCTCAAGCTCGGCTCGGAGTCGGCCATTCTCCTCCCACAGTTTTGCCGTCTCCTCCGTACTGTTGGTCTTAGCCAGGACTTCAACCGCCTCCTTGATGCCCTCAGCCGCCTCCTTCAAAGCGCGCGTGAACGTGCCCTTAAGATTGCCCGATTTGGTGGCAACCTTCAAGACGACGTCCACGCCGTCGAAAACCTGGCGACTGAGCGCCACCGCCGTTGGGCTCCCTTTAGCCATCCGAGCGGAGCGTCGCTCTCGGGCCTGTCGGGCCAGCTCACTGACCTCGTCAGCTACGACAGCCCTTTGCTGCGCCCGCTTAGCAGCAGCGGCCTCCGCTCTGGTGCTCCCCAGCAGGGACGCAGTGGAGCCCCCACTCAGGTCTGACATGAGCCCGGGGTCGGTCTCCACACCCTCCATGCGCTCCACTGGAGCTGGTGGAACAAAACGACCCCGCACGTCACGAGCGGAGACTCCGCCTGTCACCGCACGCCCTCTGCCTCTCCGCGTCGCCGACACCTTTGCGGCCAAGGTTCTCCTGAAGCTCCTTTTCTCGCAGGCCGGTGGTCTCGGCAAGACTGGTGGTGCCCCCCCCAGATACGATGGGGCAGCCCTCGTTAGAGGGGCGGGATTCCCCCCGAAGGGGACCCGCCTGGGGATTTGTATTCCCAACAGACTTTTTCATATTTTTTCCTTTCTAAGGGTGTGGTCCCTTTCCCTCCCCCCCCTAGCGCTAGCGACCGGATACCCTCCGGCCATTCATCCCCTCAGCACGCTCGACCTTGAGATTGGGGTAATTTTTTTAAAGAGGTTGTTGTCTTCCTCTCCCGCTCCCCTGTACGTCCACTAAACCAACCCTCTGTAAGCAGAGAGGGAAGTGGGCCTAAGATGGCCACCAGGCCTACCCCCACGACGGACTTACCGTCCCCAAGCCCGGTTCCCTTCGCGGACCAACAAAAGATGAACGGCGATTGGAACCGAGCCCTTCCCCGTTTGTTAAAGATTTGCCGTCGGACCCAGCTGTCCACCAAAGGTTGGTGGGCAGCTGGGGCCGACGTTGCCCAGGGTGCGCCACGAGGAGGCTCTTCAACATGCACCCCACCCCAACCTAACCTAACCTAACCTAACATAACCGAGTTCCCCCCCAGCCCTCTCGGTGGTCGGATCGTTTTAAAGTCGCTCCGCGCTCGAAAAATCGTTAAAGTGCCCAAAAAACACCCGTGTTTTTGCAAAAAGTTGCGCGCTAATTAGTTCATTGTGCAAGTGAAAAAACTTTTCAAATCGGCAAAAAGAAAAAAAAAAAAAAAAAAAAAAAAAACTAAAAAATTAACCTCAAAAGTGACAGCAAAAAGTTAAAAACTGAAACGCTGCGTGATTCAGATCGGCGACCCTGCATTTTTGGACTGCCCGACGAAGCGTCTGGACAAGACCTACATCTTGGCTGAGTCCGGGATTTTTCCCGTGGGAAATCGCCAAGATACGGGTCAAAAACCAGAATTCACGTGGCTACGAGGTTGACTTCCAGCAGTCGGAGACAAAAAGGAAAAACGGGCACAGGCGCAGGAAGCCCCCCCCCTTTTACCCGACACCTCGATTACCGAACTCAGACCACCCTACAGGAAGATATAAGGCCTCAAAAAGTTCTAAAAATCTGGTAAATTTTCAACCCTTCTTTTTTCAAATTCTAAAGCGATAACATATAAATTTTTGGACTTTAAATAATAGTGCATATTTTAATAAGAACACAAGTGCAAATTTTTTTATTTTTTGGACTATTAGAAAAATAGTTAATAAATTGAAACAAATTCCATATATATAATTAATATTGTAAATAAAACAAATAAAAATCCAGAAAAATTCGACAAGGTTTCTCAGATAAAAAACAACATAAATTCGGATAAAAATAAATCTTTCACCACCTGAATCTGAAGAAAAGGCCTATTTGCAGAAAGTTGCTCAAACCCCTAAAGTTTGACCACCTTTATTTAAAAAAGCAGGACAAAATATTAAGAGGAACCTGTACAGACCGAAGGGGAACATCACCATCTTCCAGGATCCGAAGAAAACAAGGAGCTTTGGACAAATAATTCAGTGATTTCTTTTCCGTAATCGGCAATCGACAACTCATTTTGTTTCATTTTTAATAACTTATTTTGTATAGCCGTTGCCGCTTTCTTAGATAATAACACTTTTTTCATGTCATCAATTAGGTCAGTAACAGTATCATACTTAGCATTTAACTTTATCTTAGCTTCTTGTGATAGTCTACTTTTCAACACGAAATTAATTAAATTTTGTTTGCAAGCGCTATCCTTCAGTAGAGAGTTATAGTATTCAATATTATGAATTTGCTGTTTTATACTAGCTTCCTCATTTGTCATAATCGGTAGAAGAGTTAAGGCAGTTTTCAAATCAAATGTATTCATTTTTGACGACGTCTCTATTAAATCACTTTCACGCAACAATAAAATATCCTCACGTAAATCTATAAATTGACGACAACAATTTTCTATTAATACAATATCTTGGGCACTATAATATTTTTTCTTTACGTTTTCTTTAAAATCAATCAACCAAGTTTCGTACTGGTCATAAATTGCATCAACCTCATTTAATTTATTTTCTAATACTCTTTCTGTCCTTCTTTTCGGTCCTAACTTTATTAAGTAAACTCTAATCTTCTTTAAATCATTATATAATTTTAATATATTATCCATACCTTATTATTACCACCAAAACGTAGAGAAATTATAATTTCCTTGTAATACATTGTTTAAAGATTAGTATGAGACATTATAATACAACACCGTATGCAAATAACACTAAAGTCCAAAGTTCAACTAATGCATCCTCCTTATTCGGTAAGAGACGACGATTATATCGGTACCTGAACACGTTTATTATATGATATTTATACACTTTTTTTTTATGAAGCACTTTAAAACACTTTAGCAAACACTTTTTTTTTTCATTTCTTTTTTTTTTTTTTTTTTTTTTCACTTCACTTTTTTTTTACACTATTTCTTCCTCGTAGTTTTTTGAAGATGGCCCCCAACCGCAAGTGTCGACGAAAGAGAGATCTCCTCATAGTCGTCCTATTTATCTCGTTGGTAATCCATTTTGTATGGCACTTTTTATACTGTCGATACACGAACCCCAATATGCCTAGTAGTAGTATAAGCAGGATACAGGACAGAATAATGTTGGATGTAGACATATGAAAGCGAAGTTCTTCTGCTGTAGCTTGGTTACTGCCAGCCGCCGCGTTTTGAACGATCAGGGTCTCCTCTTTAGACTGCTGCTTGCCCATTTTCGTGGATATTTCGTACACTCGCGCTGATGTCTAGTCCGTAGATACAGTAAATCAATATAAATTCCATTTTTACTACTATACTTGGTCACTAATTTATTGAACGGTATTGCATCGCACAGACACACTCAACGTCTCAAATTCGCGTAGCGCGTGTAGATTCCTTTGGCAGGGTCGCCATGTAAGGTGCGGTGTTGATGAGAAATGAAACGAGTGAATGCCAGAATAATACTAAGAAATATTTCATACGATAGTGCATAATTATATATGGTTACAAAGGTGCATAGATTATAATAATATTATAGATCTTAAAGTAGGTAATTATATTAACCCTCACAACGCTACGACCAGTAGGAGCAGAGCAGCAATCAAAAATGTTGCGAAAACGGGGAAAATGTGACGCAGACGAAGTTGCGCGGGACAGCTAGTTTGAAATAAAATAAGAAAAACACAGAAATCACAAATCTTGTTCGAGTTGTCCGCCACTGTTGCGAGTGCACGCGCGGCATCTTCATCTTATCTCAACTGTAGTTGAGTGTAAACGTATTTCTGCTTTGATAGTCACGAAAGCCGCATCAATGCGTTGGACTAAATCATCCCTAGTCTCAACTTCCGTGGCGTTATTTCTTTGGCTCGTTCTTAGACGTAAAGATCTACCAGAGTTAAGTCTGGGGAACGTGGAGGTCATGAAATAGCCATCCCAAAACACCGAAACATACTTCCCCTTATTGTTAGCTGAGCTGCTAATTTTCCGTGAAGACATGTCTTTTGTATTCCAACAAGACGGTTGTCCCGCTCACTAGAGTTTAACGGTCAGGGAGTACCTTAATGATACACTCAGTTTCCAGAATCATGGATTGGGAGGGATGGCCCTATTCTATGGCCTCCACGTTCCCCAGACTTGACTCCGTTAGATTTTTACGTCTAGGGACGAGCCGAATAAATTGTCTACACCTTGGAAATCGAGACTAGGGAGGATTTAGTCCAACACATTGATGTGGCTTTCGTGTCTATCAAAGCAGAAATACGTTTACGCACAACTACAGTCGAGATAAGACGAAGATGCCGCTCGTGCATTCGCAACAGTGGCGGACAACTCGAACAAGATTTGTGATTTCTGAATTAAAGTTTTTTTTTAAATTTCAAATTCTTAAAAAGTTGGTTCCTGTGAAAGAGATAGGACACTACGCACTAGTGACATAACAGTATCTATCTACTTACTTGAGGCATGTTATTTATGCTAAAACTACTGTTCTTACTGTAATTTCGAATATCAGCCTAGTGTTTCGATTACACATTTAGTTAAAAATGAAAAGGTATTAAACGTTTTTTGGGCATATTGCATACCGTTGGAAAGGGGGCAGACTAGAGAACTTTTTAAAGTATTCGAAAATTCCGACCGCTTTTTGTTTTTTTTTTATAGCCATTTAAAGTTGAGTTTTAAGTTTATTTTGTTTTTACAAAAACTTTACGAGCTATTAAAAAAAAAAAGTAATTGTTACTAGCAAGTAATTTTGAATTTGATACAATTAGTACGGGGCTTTTAGGTTTGAACCTTGCATTAAATATAAACAGCGATTTTTTTCTTGAATCGTGTACTTGACCTTAGCTCTCCAAATAATAAAAAAAAATTAAACATTTTCCAAGGCCGGATCAAGGTCAAAAAGACGAAAACGCGTTTTTGTGAATAAAAACGTGGGCAAAATTATTAACAGGACGAATTTAATTATTTTAGGTAAAGAACTGGTGACAGTAATATATTTTTTCAGAATTAAACATTTTCGTCCACGGAAATTTCGATAAAAAAACATTTACGTAATTTTTGGATTGTACTTGAGGCAAAAATATAAACAGCGGTTTTTTTACATAAAATAACTTAAATTAATATATTAAACCTCCGTTAAAAAAATTAAACAAATTTGACTCACGGAAGTTATTCACGGAAGTTTATTAATATCAGTTTTTTTACAATAGCGGTCGGGGCAAAAATGTAACAGGGTTTAATTTTGTTTAACTTTCATCTAAAGGCTATTTCTAACCAATTTACACGAAAATTAAACACTTTAAAGCAAATACTGAAAAAAAATAAAAAAAATGTTTTCGTAAAATACGTTTGCAAGCTTCATTCTTGTATTTGGTGCAGCGCTTTCATAGGAATTTGATCTTTCCGTAATAGAGATAAGGTGTAAAATCGCGTATACGTAACAAAACACTATTAAGACTTACAAATGTTTTGATGTGTTCCCGGTTGTCATACTTTCAAGTAAATATCTGGTTCCCCAGCACGAGCGCATGGTGTAAACGTAAAATGTCGATGTTCACGTTACGTTGTTCGTCAGAGTCATCCATATATACGAAATAAATTATGAAATATTGTACGTAATACAAGTATTTTCCATTTTGAAATCGACGTATTTACGATCCGTTTAAATCAGTTTTTAATCAATATAAAACCTGACACTGCTGTGCAAATTGCAAAAAACGTAAGAAAATTTGAACATCACGGGCCAAATGAAATTTTTCGTCGCGCGCGATATTTTTTTTTTTTCATTCATAATGTTAATGACTAGCTTTTGCCCGCGGCTTCGCCCGCGTGAAGTTCGGCAATTGCCCACGTATGCGTTAACCACCCCAAAATAATGTCGAAAATAGTCATTTAAATGTTATAGATAATAGTTGTTGGCCACGGCTTCGCGCGCGCGTAAGTGTAAGTATAGGACACATTTTAATAGTTGTGTAAAAATCTGCGCTTTTCGAAGTAAGACGCCACATAATTCATTCTGGTTAGAAAAATGTATATTACGGCGTTTTTTTTAATTTTTTTTTGTCTTGTTAGTGACCTAAATGGGTTGAACCAGAATTTATTTTATACATGTCTTCCGAGTGACGATGCTGTAGCTCAAATGCCCCGGTCATCCATCCACCTAGCGATATAGGTTATGGTGTAAATGAGCTAACTTACTTAACTTTCAATATTTTAAATTAAAAAATACTCAGATTAAACCAATCTTTTTAACTCCCGGAAAACTACACCGTGTAAATCACCTCATCACGAAGCCGTTAACCAAGCATTCTGTACATGAAACTATGTAACTTTACGCAAAAATTATTGCTGGGTAACGACTTTTTTTTTGGGGGGTGTAAAATCATGTTTTGTGGTAGAACTCAATGTAACGCACTCAAAACATTGTGCTGATGGACGGATTGAATAGTACGGGGGTCGTGGAGGTGTTTAAAGTAAAAATCTTAAATTAAAAACTTGTATTTAAAAAAATACTTGTCAAAAAGTTTGAACTTTGACCCCTAATATCTCCGTAACTAGAAGGTTCCCAGGTATGGTATAGAACAAAAAAATGATCGCAATGACAGGGAGAACCAGTGCCTTCCGGCTTCGTAAAGAGGTGTTTTACACCCTTTTATACTAATGAATTATCCTAGCTCTTCTGTGTAAATGACGTTTGCGGTGTTTCCTTTTGGGGCTAAAATTACTAAGATACTCGCCGAGCTCACTTCGGAGCACGCAACATAAAACTGCACACGTGAGAAACAGTTATCACTTAAATCAATGCCAGCCATAGCCTAGGGGAGGATATTGAGACATTGCGTATTTTAATTTTTATTATTTGCACCTAGAAAATGAGGTCATCATTTTCGTTATCGGCGACCCTGAAGTCCACAAAAACGTTTTCCTCGCCGTCAATTTGGTCAGCAACCCCAAAAACCACGAAAACGACACCCATGCACGAAAAACAGGAAATTTTCCTCGGGGCCATCTACGATTTTTTTTATTGCCAGCGACCCGCTAAAACCACAAAAACGACACCCGTGAAGCCATTGAGTCGCGCAATTGTCCAGCCCTCGAGTGTCGGTCACGCAAGTGTCCATGCGCGCAAATATCTTTTCGCTTATATGGGTTACCGCAAGTGTCCTTCCCACAAATGACCCAGATTCCCTAGAAGTGTGTACTTAAATGAAGTTTTTTTTAGCGTATTTGTCCACACAAACGTGCTAACACAAAAAACAATAACAAAAAAATGCCATCCCTGTTTTCGTCTGAGGGGTGGAATTTTCAAAAAAATAGATACGTGTTTCACGTCAATTCAATCGAGAAACACAAATAGTGAATTTCAAGCTGTGAAAAACTTTGAACCCCTATCTCACCCTCTTAGGGGGTAAATTCTTAAAAAACTCTAAAATACGTATTTATTTATTTCTAACCAGAAGCTTGTATATGAAATTTCAGCCTTCTAACTTAAAAAATGACGAATTTCCATACAAACTTTCATCCCCTATTTAAGTCCGTTAGGGGTTGAATTTCGAGGAATACTTCCTTATTCCTTGTCTACATTATAAAGGAAACCTCTGTGCAAAATTTCAGCTTTCCTGGGTCATAGGTTTGGGCTTGGCGTTGATGAGTCAGTCAATCAGTCAGTCAGGACTTCTATTTTTATTTATATAATATAGATAGATATATATATATATATATATATATAACTTTGTAAAGCCATTTGTTGACCCTCTAATTGCAAAAGAACAATTTGAATTTCGCAGGCTACCCTTCCACTTCCACCTTAAGTATGTAGTAGCTATCTGCACTGTAATGGTGAAATAAGTAATATAATTACCTCACCTGCATTTAACATGTTGGGAAACTGTGTTGTTATCGTTCTTTATAAAATAACACTATTTCTGTATTTTTAGCCAAAGAAAACGAGGTGGGTGCTACATTTTTTCAACCACCCTGAAAATAATCCACTCTTGAAATAATCATTTAGGTTTCGAGATATGGAACTTTTTTATCAAAACTGCAGCAGTAACTTTGTTCATCATTAACATACTATAAAAGAAAAAGGATTGTGTGGTTTTATGAAACCACGGTAAAAGTGAAACTTTTTTTCATACTTTTGACATTTATCTAAAAAAAATTGGAATAATATTGCATTAAGGGTATAAAACGCGGAGTACATAAAACCGACCGTCACGCGACATGCAACACACAGACGAAAAAGTTTGAGACGATGTAATAAAACTTTCACTTTAACAAATTTAGTTTTACTGTTGAGTGTATGTTTACAAATTAATTAGCGTTAAAAATATTTTTATTATATTGTTTGGTGCTACGGAACTCGGTGTGTGCGAGTATGACTCGCACTTGGCCGGTTTTCTAAATGAAGATTTAACATTAATGACGATCATGTTTGTAAACAGTAGGTATGTCGCCACTGACCGACTGATGGCTTGCCGTTTTTATTCCTATGCTTTTACAATTACAGAGTAACACAATAAAACCTACTTGCAAAATAAACATCATTTATCATTTATCAATAAAAACACACCGACTCTTAAAAAAGAACACAGTCATACGCATACAATGAACGCAGCGCTTATCTTGGATACGCACACTAGCACACGCTGTACGCTGCTCGCTGCTTAGCGCTGACGTCACGTTCATCGTAATTTATTTTTTACTTTTACTTTATTAAATAACGCTCTAATCTGTTTAATTTTGGGAGATTAAGGTTTGGATTGATATATATCCCATTATTAAATGAATTTCAGTCCTGTTACATTTTTGCCGTAAGTAGTATTCAAGATTTTTGGATTTTCTTGATTTTCTGTGAAGTCCGGAGCAGAATTTGTTTAATTTTCATAATAATAGTTAGATATGTTGATAACAATCACTTTAGCACTATTTTTGTCCTGTTAATATTTTTGCCTTAAGTACGAAGTCAAATTATATGATTTTAAAAAAAAACTGATTGTTCCGTGGACGAAAAATGTTTAATTTGCTGACCTACTCGTAGCACTCAATCTGTTCTACAATACTCCAAATAAACATACCTGTTTATATTTTTTTCCACCAAGTTACAACATATTAGACGTTTTCTTAAAAAAAACACATACGCGGAGGTGAACTTTTCGCGGGATACAGCATAACATACTCTCCTGTCCATACCCTACACATTCAATGAAAAAATCGCTGTTTTTAATTAATGCAGAGTTGGCCTTATTTTCGGCGTAAATTCCCCGGACTAAATCATACAACAGTACACATCAAAACGAAATCGAAATTTTAAGTCTAAACATTTTTTATATTTTTTTATTTGACCTAAAATGCCGTATTTAGGAAAAAGTTGTTATAAAAAAACTGGTGTGGCAAGGAATAAGTTATAGGGCGTGAAGAGATAGCCAATGACCTCTCCTTGCGGCCTATTCGATTTGGCAAACGATGCACCAAACGCCCTGTATATGATCAAACGAACTTCAAGTGAAATTCGATCATTATTATATGAGTCGCTTCATTCAGTAGCAGAATACAGTGATACCAGTATTTAAAATAATTAAAAAAATAAAAAGGGTAAAATAAATATCTAAAAAGACGTGCGTAGTTGCTAGCGCAAGGGAAGGAGACTACATGGTTAAAAATATCTGAAGAATGAAGCGACGAAATATAATTATTATTATGTCCTTTATTCATTTTTTCATCTTATTTTATACAGTTTTAAATATTCCTTATAAAAACATTGCAAAAAACATTTAAAATTATAAAAAAGACAAGTTTCCACCGGTGTCTGGAGCAGGGTCCAAGCTACCGGTGGTTAGGGCTGCAGAGACTAGAACCTCCTCACAATGCGGGCCGTATCGATGAGTACTACCTTCTTCTGGTTCTTGATCCAACTGCCAAGTGGCCAACTGCCATCAGGCCATTTGCCGTAACGACAATCGGCACAATGTTAGCCGAGTCCACTTTCCACATGCTGAGAACGTCGTGTGCCAAGTCGAGATATTTTATTTGTTTCTCTTTCTCAGCCTTCACGAGTTTCTCGTCATGCGGGATGGTAACATCGATAATCATTACGCGGCGCGCTGATCGGTTTATCACCACCACGTCAGGCTTATTGGCAACAATAGTACTGTCGGTAATGTTATGCCGATCCCAGTACAGCGTGACAACAACAACGTCTTTCTCGAGAACTGGGTCAGGCACATACTTATAGTACGGCACTTCAGATTCCAAAAATTCACATTTCAAGGCAAGTTGCTGGTGAATAACCATGGCCACTTAGTTGTGCCTGCAAGTACCCGCCGTTAGCCAGACGAGAACAACCAGAAATAATATGTGATGGACTCACTCGGACGGTAGCATGCCCGACACACGTCCAACGTCCCCTCCCTCATAATATGTTATCGCGATGTTATTGTGAATTTGTGATGACACTCAATAGTTACTTTATATTTAATATTACTTATTTTGAGTTCAATGGGGATTGCGGCTGATGAATGCACGCTTGGCCATAACAATAGTTTATTTTTATCTATACAATATGTACACACTTACTGCATACACTGCCTAAATTAGTATAAAGTGATTTTAATTCGACATAACTCTCGACTGCAATTTTATTGATGTCTTCATAACAGAAAGAAACAAAAAAACGAAACAATCGAAAGAAATGTCAAAATTGATTGTTTTCGGTTGTGTGAATAGTGTTTGGAGGACTTGTTCGATTGCACGATCATTCGATTAGACTAGACGGCCAATCGAAGGTTTGTGAATAGCCATGCCTGACTATATTGAGGAGGAGTTTTTTGATGCCATTTAATAGTTTATTGCTATTTTATTTATTAGTTTGTTAATCAATCCCTATAGGTCCCTTTTATGAAATAAATAAAAATAAAAAATTACTATATTATCGCTGTCAGTGATTTGGTTGTGACTCCGAACGCACAGTGAACTGTCACCCAAGCCCTACTGTCAGTGTCATGCGGACAGTTCAAATAGAATGTCAGAATTGTTGGGAATAGGTTACGAATGATTGAAAATAGTAGGTAACGCAATAATTTGATTCTTTTAAAAAAATTCTGAAAAAACTCCTATCCATATAAGATAATGCTTGGCAAAATGCAGTCACTCCGCATTCTGTACTTTACAATTTATTGACTATTGTAAAATAAATCTTTCACAAGCTACTTGACATGAAGTTGCAAGTTGCGTTGTTGTTATTTGATTAACAGTTAATGTATTATGTTTGGTTACTTAATTGATTTTGGAAATTAATAAGTCAACCAGCTGGACTCAGGCCTAGGACAAGGTCGCATTCTGACTTTAAAGTGTGGAATAACAGTGCCAAGCTGCGGTATAGATGGTGATGGCCACTGTAAGCGTGTGCCAAAAATTCTCCGGCGAGTTGTCTCACGAGGTAAGACTTGCAGCTATCGTTGTCTTGCTTGAGACAACAGAAGAAACTAGACCATTGGATCAACTACTCCATAATCAAATACACTATACTTACATTAAAATGGTAAGTATGTCATAGTTGC
The DNA here is from genome assembly GCA_963082945.1 of Cerastis leucographa. NCBI lineage: Eukaryota > Metazoa > Arthropoda > Insecta > Lepidoptera > Noctuidae > Cerastis > Cerastis leucographa. The sequence continues at coordinate 136,688 of OY720360.1, forward strand.
TATGGGAAAATTAAATAAAACTGGTGTCTCTGGTGTTCCAGTGCCACTAATAGAGAGTTGACCATTTAGATGTGATAAAATTCAGTGAACTTCAAAACAAAACATATTTTTGTTGGATGCTTTAAGAAATTTTTTATATGTAAGTACTAAATTAAAACATCCCTAGACACTCCTGATGTGTTGAGTTGAATTGTATTGAAAAATTTAAGTAGCCCTTACTTTTTAGTATATCTACTAATTTGAAAGAAACTTGATTAAATAATTGACTTTCAGTATTTTTAAAATAAAGGACAGGACTATTAAAGGACAAGGGTTCTGTAGCCGAATGCCATGAAATATAACAAATATAGATTCCTGTCTGTCACAGCCATTTATTCCCAGATTTTTGGCTTCACACAGTTGATAGAGCGTAGGTGTCTTCTACCTTTGAACCTCTACATAAAAGTGATGAAAAATTAGAAAAAAAAAAAAACCTGTCCCAAAAAAACCCTATAAAACAAAAAAAAATGTATCATCGTAGACCGCTTACTAAAAGCAGATGAGATACCTACAGAAAGCGATAACAAAGCAGCCCCCGATGCAACAGGGGCTATGTCTGTCTGCAGGGTTAACTGGAACCTGACATGAATGGCATCCCATTTAAACCTAACCTATCCGTGTCAGGGTGCTCTAAGCTCCCTGTGCCCTATGTTCTGCTACCTACTTGGCTAGGCATGAAAATTTATGCAACTCCCAAATATGCCAAAACAAATTAGACCATTATAGTTTGCATTATGCCCAAGTATGATTATGCTAAAAAAATTATTGACAATAATCTTCATATTAACTTAAACAAAACAAATATGATTCAATTCCAGTCATATAACAGTATGTGTCCACAGCTTAAAATACAGTATGGAAATGAGACAATAGAAGAGGTCAATTACTCTAAATTCTTTGCGATAATAATTGACAAAAACTGTAACTGGAAATCTCATATTGATAATCTAAGTAAGAAGATGGATAGATTTGTAAATGTTTTATATAGACTAACACATGTGGCTTGTGTTAATGTGGCCTTATGTGTATACCCAGCCATAAAGTGCATATGCTTAATGTTCCTAGGCGTAGAATTAAAATATTTTCTAATTGTTTAGTCTGCAAAGTGTTTCTTATTTTTGAATATTTTGAATTTATGTCAAAATGGTTATGTTTTTAAATCATAGATGGCATATATCGGGTAGATAGTTCTTCGGGAATTGTACACTAATAATGTAAAATGCAGGTCCATTACTGACTACAACAAATTACCTGATGACTTCAAAACTCTCAGCCTCAGAACGTTTAAATGTAAATTATTTAACTTTCTTTTAAACAAATGTCTTGACTGAAGATTGTATGATGAAAAATTTACTTAAATATTTGACATTATTGCCTATAAATCATATTGTATCTCCTTGACTTCATTGAATTTTGACTTATATGTCGCAGTCAGGGTGATTTTATTTCGTTAGACTCGGTTATCATGTGGGCATAACATGTATTTCGTGCTATGAAAACACACACTACAAAATCAAAATCAAAAGAAATTTATTCAAACTAGGCTGATAATCAGCACTTTTTGAATGTTAAAATTACAAGAGATAGTCCCCCAAAACGCCCGCCCTTCGCCACTTCCTAGTGTTTTAGCTGGGAAGAAGAAGTGGCGGAACAAACTCCCCAGCAACACACCTGTCTGTTAGGTTAGAAGAACCAGATTCTATACACAAAGTACACTGCTTTTATCGAACTAACAAATTACTTGAAATTACAATCCAACACAGTAACACTAGGCACAATGAATCGGGTTACAGTTTCGGGACGTTTTGACTCCGCCGCGATCAGACACTGACTGTCCTCCTCGCAGCGAGCTCGAAACATCACGACTCTGTAGTAACTAGTAGTAAGCGCGCTTAGGTGTGTGCAGGTGTGTGTAGACTGGTAAGTAGGTCGCCTTTGGCGCGCTTTCGATTCATGTCCGTACTAATGACTGTCTCCGACTAATACATAAAGGGTGTAAAACACCTCTTAACGAAGCCGAAAGGCACTGGTTCTCCCTGTCATTGCGATCATTTTTTTGTTCTACACCATACCTGGGAACCTTCTAGTTACGGAGATATTAGGGGTCAAAGTTCCAACTTTTTGACAAGTATTTTTTTAAATAAGTACAAGTTTTAAATGTAAGATTTTTACTTTAAACACCTCCACGACCCCCGTACTTCTCAATCCGTCCATCAGCACAATGTTTTGAGTGCGTTACATTGAGTTCTACCACAAAACATGATTTTACACCCCCCAAAATAAAGTCGTTTCTCAGCAATAAGTTTTGCGTAAAGTTACTTAGTTTCATGTACAGAATGCTTGGTTGACGGCTTCGTGATGAGGTGATTTACACGGTGTATAATTAATCTCCTATACAAATATTGATCAATTTATTAAAATTATTTGTAATTGTAATGATTACTAACTCAATTTTAATGTAATGAGAAACCACAATATTACAAAACATATTTGTGCGCCGGACATGGCAGAATATTATGATCGTAATACATACTCACATAACAGCTATGTACAATATTCTTCTCATTTCAAATAAATGCGTTCTATTCTAATAAAAGCTAAGCCAAACAATATTATGCCTTAAAAATTGTTCGCCAAGACGGGGATTCCATAAAAATTGTGCCCCTCTGTTACAAAGTAAGAGGAAATTCTGGAAAAAATATGGGTTTAAAAAATGTAAGAATATGAAGAAACTGCAGAAAAAAAGGTGAGAAAATATGAAGAAATTGCAAGGGAAAATTGTAAAAATATCAATTTTATTTTCCCTTACCAACTGTTCATGAATACCTGTGAAACAGGGTGCTTTCAGAAAATAGGTAGGGTAGGCTATAGTAGGTAGGAAAAACTGCATTGCAACACATACAACAACGCGACGCAGCGCGCTACAGTCGTTAATAAAAACCTAGAACGAAATATGGAGTAAAAGAAAGCAAAGAAAATTTGAACATGGAACTTTAAAAAACTAAATAAGATCAACAATCAATCCAAAACAAACTTTATTTTAATGGGAAAAGACTTCACTTCTAGAAGCCATATGGAATTTCCAGGATATAAGATTTATCATACCACACATCCTGACGGGAAAGCAAATAGTGATCAGCAATAATTATCAGAAGCAATTTAAAACATTACGAATCAGTACCATACTGCAAGGCATCCATTCAAGCAACAACTGTTATAGTTGAAGATTGGGTAAGCCCCGTTACTGTGTCAGCTCTCTATTGCCCACCGAAACACATCATCAAACAGGAGGAGTTCAGCGAGTTCTTCAATTCTCTTGGCGACCGGTTTATAGCTGGTGGAGACTACAATGCGAAGCATAGCTATTGGGGCTCAAGATTGACCCTTCCCAGGGGCCGGGAGCTACTCAAAACTATCAAAAACTAAAAATGGAAATTATATCAACAGTGAGCCCACATATTGGCCTACCGACAGAAAGAAAATACCTGACCTAATAGACTTCTGTGCTATCAAAGATATCTCTAAAGATTACTTTCAGTGCCAGAGCAGCTATGAGCTATCTTCCGATCATTCACCAGTCTTAGTCACATTATTTAGTCGTTTCAAAGAAACTACAGAAACCTGCGTACTTCACACCAAAAATACGGACTGGGAACTCTTCAGGTCAATGGTCAATCATGCTCTGACGCCTACAGTCAGTTTAAAATCAGAAGATGACATAGTAGCAGCAATAGAATACTTCAATAATTCAGTTTAAACTGCTGCCTGGCAATCTACTCCTACCAGCAATTCAAAGAGTAATAAAAAATCTATATCCAATACTGCATAAAATATGTGAAAAAAGAAAACTAAGAAAACAATGGCAACAATTTAGATGCCCTAGCGATAAAAGTAAATTAAACCACGCTGTTCGGAAACTCAAAAAGATTTTAGACAAGGAAAGAAATAATAGTGTCCAGGCATCCCTGAGCAACCTTGATGCTACTGCTGCTACAGACTACTCACTGTGGAAAGCTACCAAAGAACTAAAGCGGCCTAAAACGGGGTCTCCCCCAATTCGGCGAGCCAACGGAAGCTGGGCTCGAAATGACGAAGAAAAGTGCACAACATTTGCCGAACACTTAAAACACGTATTCCGGCCGCACTTCTACGAGGGCCCCCCTGAGCACAAAGAAGAAGTCCAGCGAGAAGTTCAACTGGATTGTGATTCATCCACATGCCCTATCGCAATATTCACGAAACAGGAGCTAATAAGAGCGATAAAAAACGTCAAACCTAAAAAAGCACCTAGCTACGACTTGATAACTGGCATGATTCTGCAACAACTTCCAGATTCTGGCCCGACCTTCCTGTTGTCAATTTACAATGCTATGTCAAGATTATGATTTTTGCCCCCTCAATGGAAAACAGCTAAGATTCTAATGGTTCCTAAACCAGGAAAACCACTTGAAGACCCGAAGTCATACCGGCCAATAAGTCTGCTTCCAATAGCGTCTTAAGTTTATGAATCGCTCCTTTTATCACGCTTAATGCCTATAATTAAAGAAAATCATTTAATACCCGACCATCAATTTGGTTTCCGACAAAGACATGGCACAATAGACCAAGTTCATAGACTCGTCAATAAAATTCACAACACGTTCGAAGATAAGGAATATTGTGCTGCTGCATTCCTTGACATCTCTCAAGCATTTGACAGAGTTTGGTACGAAGGTCTCCTCTATAAAATTAAAACCAGCTTCCCAAGCAACATCTTCCTAATTTTGATGTCGTACTTGAGAGATAGATACTTCTTTGTGCAGAGTGGAGACGCACTATCAAAACTATACCCCATCGCTGCTGGGGTACCTCAGGGCAGTGTGCTTGGACCGATTTTGTATTTGATTCATACTGCAGATCTCCCAATATCAAATTTAGCGACTACAGAAACCTTCGCGGATGACACAGCTGTTTTGGTATCCCATACTGACCATAAAATTGCATCAGCTTTGCTACAGACCTGTTTGGACGACATAGCCCTCTGGCTCAAAATGTGGAGGATAAAAGCAAACGAGACCAAGTCCGTAAATGTCACATTTTCTAGGAGAAAAGATACATGCCCACCAGTACAGTTAAATGGAATACAAGTGCCTCAAGCTGAACATGTCAAATACCTTGGTTTATACCTTGACAGACGTCTTACTTGGAAAAAACACATCTTCACTAAACGGAAGCACCTTGGACTGACTCTAAGAAAATTCTACTGGTTAATTGGCCGAAATCCACTTACTATTATACAAAGCTATAATCAAGCCTATATGGACCTATGGCATCCAGCTATGGGGAACAGCATCACACTCTAACATAGAGATCATACAGCGCTTCCAAAACAAGCTTCTAAGAATGATCACAAACGCCCCATTGTTTGTTCCAAATGAAGCTCTACACCACGATCTGACGGTACCTCCAGTCAAAGAAGAAATAACAAGCTACATAAAATCATACAAAGAAAGAATATTTCGCCACCCAAACATCTTGGCAAACCATCTCATGGAAAAAAAAAAGGAATCCGCAGGCTGAAACACAAAATTCCACAAGATTTTATCGGACATACATAGCACTATGCTTTTTGAGTAAGAGGTTGTGTCATAGGACGCATACCAGACAAGCCATCTAACACGCCATAAAAACTACTTAATGTCCTAATGAATAGTAACAGATTGTAAGGAAAACAAGGGACAAAAAAAAAATGGGAAAAGGTTGATTTTACCTGGTGGGGGCGCAACACCATTTCTCGTCACAGCATACGAGTCGATTTTACTGCCTAGCCGCGAATCAAAACGAACGAACGTTTAACATAAAAAAAAATACCTATTATAACTACCTATAGAGTGTCTATTGTCAATACTTGAAGAATGATATTAAGGTTCTTAATTTTTTTTAAGAAGCCAAACTTTGGCGAGATATTCGTTTCTAAAGCCTTAAAAAGCGTCCCCCCCCTCTCTCATTTTCATAGTAAGAACAGGAAAAATCTGAAAAATTTGTTTTAGTAGAACGTAAAAATTTTCAACGAAATTTTGTTTGAATAGGACAAGATATTTAGCTTTTGTTTTTCACTAAGATGTCGCAATACTGTCAAGGGTGTGACGGTACATGAAAATATATGATAAGTTAAAGGAACCTACAAAGACCTACAATCCTAACGAGTCCTACGACCCTAAGCCCTATAAGCCCTAACCTATCATATACCTGGTATGGGCTAAATTAATATATAAGTTCAGGATGTCTGCACCATGCGACCTAAGGTTACAGACGAATAGAAGATAGGAATACCAGGTTCGGGAAGGGTACACTCACTGCCAGTCCCGCAGACTCACGAGACTGATCAGAGATGGCTAAAGGTGTCTCATTAGACAACAATATAAAATTTAAATCTGATATACACACATCAAAAGTGTCTAGGGATCAACATATATTTTTGCAATAACTTTTCTCCTGATTGATATTAATTAAAATTTTCTTTAAGGATTCATCAAATAAAGTGTTTTCGTTTGTCACAGTAACGATAAACCAAGTCACCTTTGCATTAATAAAGAAATTTGCCATTTTCTAATAAAGGGATTTTTGACATTTGAACCACTAACATTAAAGTTCGAAAAAAAGACTGAAATAACAGTTTTCTTTAAAATTTTATTGGGTAACTTAAACAATTAATAATCCGTGTTTCTACCGCAAACACTAACAACACAAGAACATCGGTTTGGCATACTCAAAATGAGTTCATCCAAATCACGCTGTGGAATGGCCGCCCATGTTCGTTGCAACAACAAAAAAAGGTCTTCTTGCGACTGGATACCCTCCATATTCGGCAGAGCTCTTCTCTGTAGCATATCCCATGCATGCTCAATCGGGTTCAAGTCTGGCGACTGAGCAGGCCAGGGCAGGACATTGATGTTAGCTGCGGCGAGAGTCTGTCTTACAACTCTTGCGGTGTGCGATCGTGCATTATCATGCATTAACTGAAATAAGGGACCGATTTGCACTTGTAGAGGAACGATGACGTCTGATACAATCGTCTCAGCATAAATTTGAGCGTTGAGGTTGCCTCTGATCCAAATCAACTCAGTTCTTCCGCCGATCCAAATACCCGCCCATACCATGATGGTTCCACCACTATAAGGATGGACTTCCTGGCAGGATTTTAATCGCTGTTGGCGTCCAGGGGTTCTCCAGTGTCGTATACGTCTTGTATCCGGTCTCATACCAAAACGAGACTCATCAGAAAAGCACACGAAACGCCATTGTTCTTCTGCCCAATTTCTGTGTTCAAGAGCCCATTGATATCGAATCCTACGATTGTGCATTGCTATAGGTGGTACCCGTAGCGGTCTTCGGGAATGAAGGTTCACTTCATGCAAGCGGTTTCTGACTGTTTGGTCGCTAATTAAGTTCCCTGAAGAGTGATGAAGCCTCACGGCTAACATCATGGCGGTTATTGTTGGAGCTCTTCGAGTTAAGATTTGAATGTATCGGTCTGGTCTCCGTGTGGTGCAGCGATACCGTCCTCCATGGCGCTCAGCCACGGTACCAGTGCTTCGGTAACGTGTCCAAAGTCGACTGATAACACTCTGACTTGTATTCAGAGCTAAAGCCACAGTACGTTGCCGGAAACCAGCTTCTATCATTCCCACGGCTCTGAGCATTTCTTCCCTGCTTAAACGACGTCGCCGCTCCATAATAACGTTGGTTTTAATCAGTAGTAGGGTAACAGTAGCACTAATAATGTCTTCAATGCGTTGTATGTTTTTATAGGGAAAATATTGACAGCTGATTTTCATCTTTTACTCGAATTTGATTCACAGTTCCTGATTCAAATTATGAAATGCACCAAAAAGGATCCATATAAATTTATAAAATCATAAATTTATTACAAAGCCACATCTCAATCTCAAGAAATCCGCATAAAAATGCTTGATCCCTAGACACTTTTGATGTGTGTATTTACAAAATGTTCTGCTTATAAACTACTTTTTCTTAACACACACTACTAAACAAATTCTATGTGTCCGATGCATGTAACATGCAACCAAATCATTCTGTTAACTGCGCCGCGCGTGCGCTAGGGCGACTGCTGAGTCAATGTCCAAAGGTAACATTGAAGTAACGAAATATTGTTTATTTATTTATTTAGAACATGGAGGACTTACAGGTAATACAAACAAACAAGAAAGGGAACAATAGTCACCAGAGAGCCAATGACAAATCCTCACGTGTAGACAAAATAAAAATACGAATATATGGTGTGAGCACAGAAACAAAATACACACCGCTTTAATTAAAGTTAAAAGCACTATACATACTTGGTTTGAAATTATAATGTTTATTGTAATAATATTAATTGTAATTAATATGTTTTGTAAATTTACTAACTACGGGTCCGTGTACAGGATTAAATAATTTGACACTATAATCGGCGTATATAGCGCATATTATTTAAAACTGTAAAACTCCACAAAACAATCTTGCCTAAGTAAATGCAGGTAACGAAACCACAGCGATTTTTAATTCGACTTCAACGCCATCTGTCGAACATAGGGTTCAAGTCTTCTATTTTTTATTTCTCTAGCCATGATTTCGCTGCCCGGGAATAAAAAAAATGTTTGTTGGTACGGTCGGTCGTTTGTGCGCGAATCTGACTCGCAGTTGGCCGGTTTTTTTTTATGTCTTGATCTCTTACAAAATAACTTGCAAAATGTTCAAGCTCCTCATACGCCACTGTGACATGAGTTGTTATCACTGCAGGCAAGCAAAGCCACGGACGACGCGAGCGCCGAGGCGACGGCGCTGCACGAGCGCCTCGTCGCCTACGTGCACGCGCTCGCCGGCGGACATGTGAGTACCGAGCGTGCCCGACCGCGTGCGCCCGAGCGCGCCCGAGCGCGCCCGACCGCGTGCGCCCGAGCGCGCCCGAGCGCGCCCGACACTCACCGACCGCGTCCCGTCTGCAGGAGCCGCGTTCCGGCGTGTGGGTGGAGCACTCGTACGCGCGCGCGCGCGGCGCGGCCCACGCGCCCGCCGCGCACGTGCGCGTACTGCTGGCACCGCGCCTGGCCGACGAGCGCGGCGACGTCGACGTGGAGCGCGTAGAGCCGCCGCCGCCCGAGCTGCCCGCCGAGCGGGCGCCCGAGCGGGACGACTCCGACACCGAGCAAGACGACGACTGGGAGGCGCGCGTCACCGCGCTCGCGCCCAGCGCCGCGCACACGCGCCTCGCCGAGCACGCGCTCGACGCGCTGCGCCGCATGCGCCTCGAGCGCCTGGCGGGCGGCCGCGCGGACACAGCGGCGCGCGGCGCGGCGCGGCGCCTGCGCCTGGCGCTCGCGGCCGCGGCGCCGCACGCGCAGCGCGCCGGGCCCTGGCTGCACGCCGCGCTGCTGGCGCACCTGCCGCGCGCCGAGCGGCGCCTGTACGACGAGCTGGCGGCCGAGCTGCGCCGCGCCGCGCCGCGCCTGGCCGAGCGCGCGCTGGGCGGGCGCGCGCCCCCCGCGCGGCGCGACCCGCTCGCGGCCGTGGGGCCGGCGCTGGGCGGCGACTCGAGCCCGTGGCTGGTGTGGCTGGGCTGCGGGCGCGCGCGGCTGGACTCGCGCTGGGTGCGGCGCCTGGGCGCGCTGGTGCACACGCGCCTGCTGGCGGCCGAGGGGGGCGGCGCGCGGGGGCCGCCGGACGCCTGGTGCGCCGCCGTGGCCGGCAGCGTGCGCTCGCAGCTCGCCGACACGCTGCTGGAGGCCGGGTGAGTGGAGGACGCCACAGACGACGGAATATGTGTTCTTCGTAAAGTATGCACGAGTGTGCACTCGCAGGGAGCGGCCGGTGGTGCTGGGCGGCATCGGCGCGGGCGCGGCGCTGGTGACGGCGCTGGCGGGCGCGGCGGGCGCGTGGGCCGGCGGCGCGCGCGTGTGCGGCCTGCTGCTGCTGGCGCCGCCGCTGCTGACGGCGGCGGGCGCGCGCGACGTGCCGGACGACGCGCTGTGGGAGCTGCGCGCGCCGCTGCTGCTGGTGGTGGGGGGCGGCGCGGCGGCCAGCTGGCGCGGCGCGGCGCGCGAGGTGGCGCGCGGGGAGGGGGGCCCGCGCGGGGAGGGGGGGCCGCGCGGGGAGGGGGGGGCCCGGCGGGTGCTGGAGCTGGCGGGCGCGGACGACGCGCTGCGGCTGCCGGCCGCGGTGCGGCGCCGCCGTTGCCTGCCGCAGCACGCACTGGACGCCGCGGTAGCGGTGAGAAACCCTCGCGATACTGACGAATGACGGACTCGGTTCGCTCCTTACGAACTTAGAATCGGTTCACGCGATGATTTCGGTTCATGATCATCACGTTCTTACTAATAGTTCGTAGCGTCGAGTAGCGATGTCGTCGCCATAGCTCTCATGTGTCGTGTTGTACCAGGAGGAGTGCGCTCGCTGGGTCATCGAGATGGCGACCCACGCAGGCGGCGAGTCCCCGGCGCACGAGCGGCCGCGCCGGCGCGCGCGCCTCGAGCGCCCCGAGCGACCCGAGCGACCCGAGCGCCCCGAGCGACCCGAGCGACCCGAGCGCCCCGAGCGACCCGAGCGCCCCGAGCGACTCGAGCGCCCCGAGCGATCCGAGCGCGGCCCTGACGACGACGAGGAGGAGTACGCGCACCTACCTCCCGCCACCCGCCACGCCCAGCCCGCGCCTGTTACCTCCGTTGGGTGAGACTACTATATCAACATTTAACTCTCAAAAAAACTGACCAAGTGTGAGTCGGACTCGCGCACCGTAGGTTCCGTACAAACCTGTAGGTATACATATAAGTAAAAGTTAAAATTAATTTAATGTTTTTCAGTGAAAGTTTTTCATTAAAAAATTAAATTAAAAATTTATAAAAACCCCCGACACAAAAAACATCTGAAAAAACCAAAAATAAAATAATCCAAGCGTCTTAGCGTCGGGGGTCCGCTTTATTTTGTGCTTGTACTAAGCGGTCTACTTAGCGGTCCCCCGACGCTAAGACGCTTGGATTATTTTGTTTTTGGTTTTTTAGATGTTTTTTGTGTCGGGGGTTTTTATAAATTTTTGATTTAATTTCTATTTCATGCTTTTTAAACTTATATTATTTTATCTAAGCCTTGACTGTCCAAACTTGGGCATAGGTCTCCCCATTGCTTCAACTTTTCTCGGTGTTGCGCGTCTTCTCGCCAATAAACGAAACAGCTAAATAAAAAAATAAAAACATTTGTGGGGTGAGGGGGTGCAACCACACCCCCTGGCGATGCCCATGTTGACAAGTGACAAGATTTCAAATTTCGAATCGACCAGACCTGTGGAAGTTGTTCCCTTCAACTAGAAAAGACGTGATTACCATCAAACGACTGAGTAGATTTTTTCGAAACATAGCTAAGAACACTCTCGATTAAATCACCTTTCAAACGAAACCAATTTAATCAAAATCGGTACATCCGTTTAGGAGCTACGATGCCACAGACAGACACACAGACACACAGATACACACACACTTGCGAGTGTCGAAAATTTGCGGGCTAAACGGAATTTCTTTTGATTCCGTTGGCTTAGAAGTTTGATTTTTTCACAGCTCCAAGGGACAGTAGACCATTTGATACAAATTCCAGCTTGATACCTCCACGCGTTCCAGAGAAAAATGGTTTTTACAGACAGATGGACGGACAACAAAGTTATCCTATAAGGGTTCCGTTTTTTCTTTCGAGGTACGGAACTCTGAAAAAAAAGCTCTTTTCCAATAAAGTTCCCTCGATTTCTCGATTTCTTATGCGATCAATCGCGTCCTGAACTGTTGACCACGGGATCTCATGGGAAGTATACTGTTTCTAACAATGCCCATAAAATTTACCCTTAATTTTCCTGGGATCCCATCGTCAGACCCTGACTCATAACTTCCATCATCAGCAAAGCAACATGAGATGATGATTACCTGGCACGAATTGCGTTAGAAAGTCTATGAAAAACATTGTAACTGTCTTTTAAATTTGAGGATTGCTCTCAATTTCCCTGGTATCCCAGCATCAGATTCTGACTTTGTGACAATGGGACCACCTCAGGAGTATAGGCTTTTGAATAAAAAAATAATTTAGATCGGTGAACATACTAAAATGCAAACAGTCAAAACTTCTTCTTTTGGAAGTCGGTGAAAAAATAGAGAGCTCGTCGTCACGTCCATGCTGCATTTCAGATCTGATAGGGCGATGGAAACGGTCGGCGAGTCGACGACACGGCGCGGGGCCGCGGCCATCCTGGAGGCGACCAACTCACTAGCGCAGAGCTCCTCACTAGCGCCGAGCTCCTCACTAGCGCTGAGCTCCTCACTAGCGCTGAGCTCCTCACTAGCGCTGAGCTCCGGCCGCGTAGTGTCGCGCGGCTCGGGCGCCACGCCGCTGGCGCTGCTGCCGCCGCGACGTCGCGCGCCCTCGCCCGCGCTGCAGCCCGCGGACATCATGCGCCTGCCCATCGTGTTCGCGGACGACGAGCCCGCGCTGGAGGAGCCGGCCGCCAGCCCCGTGACGGTGACGTCGGGCTCGCGCGCCTACACGCGCGTCATCGTGGCGTCGCGCGGCGGGCCGCCCGTGGGCCTGCGCGGCCGGCCGGGGCCCGCGCGGCTCGGCGTGCGGCCCGGCGTGCGGCCCGGCGTGCGGCCCGGCGTGCGGCCCGACGTGCGGCCCGTACTGCTGCGGCGCGGCCTGCGCCTGGTCCAGCGCGCCGACCGGCCGCACTAGCGCCGCCGCACAAACAGCGATGTCTTGTATAATAAAAATACTTTAATTAAATTCATAATACATTACGAGCGATTTCATTTAATAATTCCATTAAGTCTACTGTTCAGGTACCCATGGGGGCAAGGTGGCCGCTGCCGTGGGGATGGTGTGCTCTTTGTTCACTCGCTCTATAGACCCCGCCATCCCTTCGAACCTAGCCTGTCCGAGTCGGGGTGCCTAATGTCCCGAGCTCGCTTCGCTCGCTCTTGCATCCTATGTTCTCCTTTCCACAATGCCTTTTCTATGTTGGTGTAGTGTGAAGAGTATTACGGCAACATAATTTCATGTGGAACTGCCAAACGTTAGCGTCACTCCAAAATGTGAAAGACAACTCCACTTCATCAGTCAGTTCTGCAGCACTTCATCGAGATATGAGAACATTTAATAATCGATTGGTGCTCCAGGTGGCCCGAAGCAGTACCAGTCAGCGATATTAGCGCGGAAACTGTCGCTCCAGTGCCGTTTACTCTGCATTTCAGTTCGCAAGCGATCAAGTACGGTGTCATCCAACATATGATTACGCGAGAAAGCATCCGACCACGGTACGCAGTCAAGTTGCGGTAGCCCCATAATAAGCGCGCATAACGTTTTCATTAATGGACTCAGTCCATCGCATGCGCGACACATTTCCACCGGCAGCGCTGACCCTGTTGGGGGCCTGTTGGCCTCGAGGTCCCTCGTCGTCGTGGGGTTCTTCAGTATTCGGGCAAGCGGGTTTCCAAGCATCGATAGTGTAGTGTAGTGTGATTATTACAATATCCTCTGAGAAGCACGGCACATCAAAATCAATCAGTGTGCAAGCCAGGATATTCCTGATTAATTTCACAGTGCCGATGACCGAGGATATGATAGCCGGTAACAAATACTAGAAATTTTGCGGACGCCGAGTCCTCCCATGCGAAAAGGAAGACTTGCTTGTGCCCAAGCTCGGTCGTCCAAAGCCACATTTAAAATGGATGATAAAGTATGTCTAATAATTTGATCCATTTTGTCCAAGAGATGTGTGCTGATGATGCTGTTAAAGCTGATGATGTTTAAACTGCGACGGACCACACATGACATAATCTAAAACTTGCCCTGCTTTTTGAAAAATTGGTTGCCTGTAAAGTCGGTATACGGGCGAAAGTTTTACGTGACAACGACTTTGAGTGGTAAAATAATTCTAATGTGAATATTCATTCGTATAGTAGGAAGAAGGATGAAATAATAGTAACAATTTAAAACATTTATTTGCGCGTGCCTTTCACTTTTTATGTCTGTCTCTCTCGCTCTTAGGCGGGCTAACCATGCCCGAGTGGAAGGGACGCGTGCCTCTCACTCGCTCTCATTGTGAGCGCATAACGTGAGCGGAGCGTAACGCAGTTTCTTGAAGTGTCACCCGGCAAACCAATTTATAAGACGTTGTCACGTCAAAAAGAAAAGAACTTCAAAAATCTCATGGCAGAGTTCAATTTTACCTATAGGAAGGCTTTACTGTGTACGGTGTGGCTGTGCATCTCCACGCAGGAATGAGACGGAACATATTAGAGTCATTCCCACAGCAGGTGTATTCCCTGAACCTCAAACCAACCTCACTCATAAGTGTATTCCCTGAACATCAAACTAACCTCACAGAACGATCAAGCTCACTTTTATATGCAGAGGTGGTAAAAACGGAAGCCGTTATCCATAATCCACGCACTCATAAAGATCATCAGAAGTATTTTGTTACCCCTGTAGAATTCCCAAAATGTGTCCGATTGAAAGATACAGCACCTAGCACCTAATATTTCATACTCCATGGTTAAGAGGTTACCACAAAATTTCAAAAGGTATTAATTCATTTATTTATTATGATACTAATTTCGGGTCTTTTTCCTAGACAGTGGCGGGATATTGTAATTGTGCCAATCCCAAAACCGGGACGAGCCTCCCAAAGTTTATCATCTCTTCGTCCTATTTCAATGATCTTATGCGTTTGTAACGGTTTTCAAAACATTTTAATGAATAGATTAGAGTGATTTACCGAAAAACATATTATTATGCTTTTGTCAAACAACACTACAGGGTTTAGAAGTCGTTCAATTGCTGATGACTTGACCGTTTTAGTATCTCAGCGGATGTTTTCATAGACGCCTATTAGAAATCATGCAGAAAATTGGTGTGGGATCTAGGATTTGTAGTTACATCTGGAACTTCCTCAAGCTGAGAAACCTTGAAATTACAATAGGTAACCACAAAATAAGTCGTACGTCCGGTCGAGGATTGGCACAAGGTGATCCACTGTCACCATTACTCTTTAATATAGCAACCATGAACGTTTGTAATCGTAGTAGTGGGGACGTGTTTCTATCGCAATACAACATACAGTGTTTTTCCTAGGTTGTTGTCAAAGTGAATAAAACTGAAAATATAAGTTTCATTTCAGCTTTTATTTTCATTAACTAGTTTTTATCATCTACTGCATTTCACACACTGCACGCTAGTGTTACTAAGCAGTCCTACTAACATAGCCAAACTAACAATCATACCGGTTTTGATGTATTCTTTTGGCATACTCAAATGGACTCAGACAGAACTTGATGCCCTAGATAGGTGGTCCACGTACTGCTGACCGCAAATCGGATGCATCACCCATGTTCGTCAGTGATAAGACTATATCGCGGAAGTGTGGGGGTCGTGGCTTCTTAAATGCTAAGACTCTGCACAACATGAGCGATTTTCCGCCGCGTTCAGCGCTGTTCCGCCACGCACTCTGCTGTACGAGGTCGCAACTTGTCGACGAGGAGTTGATAGAAGCAGAAGTGTATAAGAGTGACCAAAATCGTTTAACGAAACGCGAATGGAGCTAAATAAATGTAGTTAGTCCCTAACACCGTAGAAAATAAATGTAGTTGGTCCGTTAGCTGTCATTTATAGATTTTTGACATTCGTTACAGGTAGTCAAGTAGCGGGCCGAAACAACATTCATTGACAAACAGTCTTACCAAGGGGTATTGTATTACTCAGCACAGACGTTTGTGGAGGTCAGATAGACAGTCGCTCCATGTTAAATACTCTTATTCAATTGCATCCGGTTAGACTGGAAGCCGATCCCAACGTAATAGGGAAAAGGCTAGGCAGACGATGATTCGGTTAGTTTAGTCCACGAAGCACGCTCACTCAGTAACACTCAATGGCCGGCGCAAACTTCCGAGAAGGGAAAAAGGGCATACAACCTCAAGCTTTTACATATCGATTAAAAAAATACGATGATGATGATGAGGCGGGACAGATTAAGTAGGTCATCTGCACTGAGAGCCGGTCAAAGTTTCATTAAAATTAAATAAAGAGTGTGATTTCGGGTCACTAAAGTCTGATGCCGACTGCGACGTCCGCGCTCAGCCGTGGGAACAGTCTCGGCAAGAGGTCGCAGCACCCGCCTTACGTAACGCGCGGGCAGCAGCGCGCGTGCGCGAGAGGCCGCGCAGCCGCGCCCCTCGCCGCCCGCGTGCGGCAGTGAGCCGCGCCGCGCCGCCGCCGCCGCACCGAGCGTCACCACCCGCACCCCCCGCCCTCCGCGACGCACGCGACCTCGCTCAAAACATGATCCCTTGTACCTCGTCCTGAAGCCGTCCCTCGCTCGCCCCTCGGCCCCGCGCCCGATGCGCCGCAAAGCGAGGTAGGTGCCGCCATCACGCCACCACGCCACCGCCGCCGGCCGCGCCGAGCCGTCTGGCGAGCGCCCACAGCGAGCGCGGAGCGGAGCCCGTCGCTGACCGACCTGGATGTTCGATCGCGTGTGCGGTGCATAGTGTCGTGTGACGTCGGCCGTATCGAGCGATGCTCGCACTGGAACCGCCTGGTGCTCGCGGCTCCTAAGTGGATTAGCGATCGCTGGGCCCCTGGGGCCCCGGCCAGTGCTCCACCGCGGCGGCGCTCGGCTGTGCTGCGGCCGCTCGCGTCCGCTGGATGGTCCCTCGAACACGTAAACAATAATATCGATCTCGTCTACCGACGGCTTTGTGTACGTGCTTCATGTTGTTTGTTCCTCTTTTTTCTATTATACTAAGGTAACACGTTATTGCAATATCCACCTGTAATAGTTAGTAGGTGTACGTAATAACTTTGAGTGTGGAACGTAAGATAGAAACATGCTTGTACGATACCACTACATGCAGAAAGCAAAGTTAATAGAAATCTGTATTCCTAGACAGCACGTTTCGCCGAAAACTTTGTTGGTGTAAAACATTGTTCGTAGATGTCTCGGTCCATAGGAAGCACTGTTGACAGAGATCTCTGTTAATAGATACCACGTCTTGCCGTAAACTTTGTTCATAGAAACCACTGTTTCCAGATACCTTGGTTCACAGAAAACGATTTCGATTAGAAACTACTATTATATTTTTAGGAAATGAAATGAAATAACTGTCAGGACAACAAATGTAATCTATCAAAAGACAAAAGTTATACGTAACAATAACAAAATGAATCGAGTGAACAAAATCAAGGGGTATAGTTTTTTTTTTTTTTTTTTTTTTTTCTGGCTTCGCACGGTTTGTGCATTTAGCCAGTGTCAAGTTATATTAGGAAGACAAAGTTAGGGAAACTGGAATTTATCAAAAATAATATTTACATCGGAATTTGGGATATAATAGGATCAATAGGGTTATAACTAACTAGATATTACTAATGAATGATGAGATACAATAAATTGATGAAAATATATTTGTATTAAATTACAATCTAATATTATTAATGGTAATGAATGAAGCTATACATTTATATACAGGTAAACTATTTGTACAAAATAAAGTAAGAACTGAAGTAGGAAAAGGAATACGGAGGGACAATAGATCACTGAGAAAGGAAGAACGGTCATATAGAGGACAGGAGAAAAGAATGTGGTTCAAGTCGCCCACATCTGTGCCGCACGAACAACTGGGATCGTTAATAATTTTAAGTTTGGCAAGATGAGCTGGAGAACAAACGTGACCGAGTCTCATCCGTATGAGAACGGAGGTCTCCATCTTGCCAAACTTAGCCCTGCCAAACCACGGTTTTTCCGAAACGTCGGGGTGGAGTAAAGAAAAATAACGACCCTTTTGTCTACTACTGATTTCCCAGGCCACCTTCCAGGTGTCCAAAAGAAAAGTTTTAGGTAAATTTACAATATCTGAGTTAAAATTCATGTATGGGACGATGTCCCCACACTGCACCGCTTCACCGGCGAGAGAATTTGCCACTTCATTGCCCTCGATTCCAGCATGGGCTGGAACCCACGCGAATTCCAAGGTATTACCCTCAGATAAGGTTCTGTACGCAAATTCTCTTATTAAATAAATTATGGGCAACTGTAATTTATGTGTCAGTGGAGATTGGTTGATGGCTAGAAGCGCACTTTGACAATCCGAAAAAATGATAACTTTTTTTAACTTAAAAACCCGACTATATTCAATGGCTTTCAAAATGCCAAAACATTCTCCTGTAAAAACAGAAGTCTCCGGAGGAAGTTTTATTTTTTGAACAATGTTATATTGCGAATGAAAAGTGCCAATCCCCACACAACCTGTCGGAGAACGCTTGGAAGCATCCGTAAAAATGTGATGATATTCCGAGTGCTCGGACAGAAAATTGTTGAAACTTAAATGACAAACGGGGTCAGATTTTCTAGTACAGTGAAATTTTATGATGGGTTTGAAATGTAAACTATCATAACTACTGCTAAATATGGGAAGTTTGTTGGAACGGTGTACTGGAGAAGATAGAGAAAGGTATTTTTTATAGCTTATTACTAAACAAGGAGCACGTTTATGGGACCAGTAATCTGAAGAATCAATCAGCGTCACTAAAATGTCCAGTTTAGAAATGAGAGGATGAGTTGAGAACTGAATAATGCGGAACAAATACTTATCAGAAAGGAACTGTCTTCTAAGATATAAAGGAGCTTCCCCGCATTCAACCTGTAAGGCATTTATGGGACTCGACTTCATAGCACCCGCAATAATTCGTAATGCTTTAGACTGGATACGGTCCAATTTTTTAAAAGCCATAACACTACCCGGTTCAAGAATAAATAATCCGTAATCTAAAGTGCTTCTGATTATAGCATTGTAGATTAATTTTAAAGAAAAAGGATGTGCACCCCACCACACACCTGATAGGCATCTAAGCATGTTTATGTGGTTTTCACATTTGTTAACAATATAATCACAATGAGGAACACTACTTAATTTACTGTCAAGTATTACACCTAGATATCTGAAATTATCTTTAATCGGGATAGGAGTTTCCTTATAAAAGAGATTTATTGTGGGAATATTTCTCTTTCGGGTGAATAAAACTGCCGCGCTTTTAGACGTGGATATATCCAAGCCGTTAAGATGTAACCATAACTCTAAATTAGATAAAGCGGAATTGATAGCATGGCTAGCCTGTTCGATGGATTGGCTTGAAGAATATAACAACAAATCGTCGGCATATTGAAGAACCGTAATATGATCAGATAAGGACGAGTCTAAATCAAAAGTGTAAATATTGTATAAAAGGGGACTGAGCACAGAACCCTGGGGTAGGCCTTTCCACACAAGGTAAGATACCTCTTGATCACCAATTAGCATACTAATAGAGCGTTCAGTCAGGATATTAATAATAAAATTTGACAAATTCAATGGAACCCCTAGGGCTCTTAATTTATTTTGTAAAACTGATAATATAACATTATCATAAGCTGAATTTATGTCAAGGAAAACCGCGACAGTAGATTGATTATTAGAAAAAGAAATCCGAATATCCGATGTTAAAATGCCTAAACAGTCACTGGTACTCCTACCTTTTCTAAAGCCATATTGTGATGCTGCCAAAAGGCCCTTACTTTCAACAAACCATTCTAGACGATTTTTAATTAAATGTTCAGCTAATTTCATCAGAACTGAAGACAAAACTATGGGACGGTATGAAGAAGCGTCAGATGGGATTCTATTTGGTTTAAGGAATGGCAACACCATTTGACGTTTCCATTCAACAGGGATGTTGCCAGTGATCATAATAGAATTGATAAGATGTAAATAATAGCAGAGGACGTGTTCATTTAAATTAGCAAAAAAGGAATATGGGATGCCATCACTGCCTGGTGCAGAATCCTTAGTTTTATGAATAACACCCTTTAATTCAGTAAGAGTGAATGGGCCATCTAGAGTCGTATGGGTGCCTTGGTTATGTGATCCGTTGGTTATTGACAATATTGGTAAGGACAGGTTAGGGTTAACAGCCTCAGGGACCCAAGGCGGCGCTAAATTATCTAAAAATTCGCTGGCTAAAGAAACAGGTATAGGGGAAGGGTTCTTATAAATTGATCTAAATCTACGGATATTACGCCAGACAATCGTTGGGTGGGTGTTCGGTGAAATTGATAAGCAAAAGTTACGCCAAGATTCAAATTTTTTCTTCTTAAAAAGTTTATAAGTTTCGTTAATTAAGTTAGTAACAGTTTCAAAATTACTATTAGACATGTCAAGGTTATAATTGTATTCCGCCTCTTTACGTTTGTTAACTAATTCTGTACATTCAGAGTCCCACCATGGAGGTGAGGGAATTGTACTATTATTGTTATTTTTTACAGGAAAAACTACATCTGCAGTTTGAATTAACAAAAGTGCTAAAGCTTCAGCACAGCTGTTTTCATTGCCATCAGAAATTACAGGCAAGGAGCAAAGCTTACTGTCAACAAGGCTTCTAAATTTGTCCCAGTCACTACTATTTCTGCTTGGTAATTTGTGTTTTAAGTTAGATCTCCTTGATGATGCCTTTGATTTGGAAAGAGGGTAAGAAATAACTATTGGGAAATGGTCACTACCATAAGTAGAGGTTAGAGTATGCCAAGTTAATGAAGAGGCTAAGCTTGGAGAACAGATAGAAAGGTCAATTGCACTTTGATTTTGGTTGGGATCTGAACGGCGAGTAGCAGCTCCTGAGTTCAAAATGCATAAGTTATGAGAGTCTATTATATCTAGTAAATCTTCACCATGACAATTAGAAACAGAACAACCCCATGATTGATGATGGCAATTAAAGTCCCCCAATATTAAGAAAGGCTTTGGAAGAAAAGAAAAGAGATTATTCATCTCTTGAAGAATAGAAGAAGAAGGGTGAGGAATGTAAATAGAAACAAAACAAGTTTGGTGCACCTTAATAGCTACAATAGAAATTTCCTCACTATGAGGAGGTAATGAAACAATAGAGAAAGGAAAAGAGTTCTTGATAAGTATAGCTACACCACCATACCCATCAGATCTATCCTCCCTAATGGTTAAATAACCATTAATTTTAAAAATATGATTTGGTTTGAGCCAGGTCTCTGCTAAAGCAAAGACAAATGGCTCATATTTGTTTAAAAGGTATATAACATCACTCTTTTTGTTTACTAGACTGCGGCAGTTCCATTGGATTATATTGGATGTGTTGTCCATTATGAATGGATTGAGGTACATTGAAAGTTGAGGCAACGTTGGACGGTGAGATGTTGAACTGAGAAAGAAGATTGTGTAATGCAGAGAGAAAATCATTTATAGAAAAGTTTACATCATTTTTATCATTATTTTGATTATTAGTAAAGGCACAACCATTAGATGGCTGGGGAATTTTAAAATCATTAATAATAGCATTGTGGGCCTCTTTATTATAGCCTTGTATAGATTTGGGTGGGGAGCGTGGTTTCAGGAAGACAGTCTTTTTATAACTACTTGAAGCCTGCATTCTATTAGGTGAAGAGATTGATGGAGTATCTGCAAAGTTTTTAGAAGGAGAAGATAAAAGTGTGTCAGCATATGATTTAGTTACCGGGGGATAAACTTTAGTTGCTTCAGCATAAGAAACTGAGCTATGTGCCATGTATGATTTAATCTGTTTTTGTCTACAGAATTCAGGACAAGATTTATTAATGGCATAGTGATAGCCAGAGCACAGACAGCAAGATGCATTTTCTACTTCCCTTTCACAGCTATCTCCAGTATGGCCTTGACCACACTTATAACAGCGAGGTTTAGACCTGCACTGAATTTTAGTGTGCCCAAAACGACAGCAATTAAAGCATTGTACAGTAGGGAAAATATATAAATCAACAGGTAATGCATTATAACACATAAAGATTCTTTTAGGTAGAACCTGTCCATCAAAAGTAACTACTATGGATTGGGATGGCTTCCAAGTGGTTGTACCATCAACAACAGATTTAAAATTAAGGCGTCTGACTTTTAAAATTGGACCACAACCAATTGGAACTGTAATATTATCAATTACTTCCTCTGGAGACCATTCTGCAGGAACACCACGTACTAGACCCATTCTTGTAACATTAAATGTGGGTATAAAAGCTTTGTAATTATATGTTTCCAGACTGCTGTGTGAAATAAAAGAATTTGCATCCAGATAATTGGAAAATGAAAGAGAAATTTTATTACGCCCAATTTTTTTGACGCTACCATTTATAATATTTTGAAAGGCATTATGTTTGAGATATTTGCCAAATGTAATTGGGTGCAGTGTAGTATCATCATCAGGGGAAATAGTTTTTTTCTGTAAGTGTACTATGTAAGGTGCACTGTCGGTTTTGTCGTATGCTTTACGACCGATTTGCGCGGGAACAGCTACGGATGGAGCTTGAGTATCAGCAGCAATAGTTGGTATTACAGAGCAAATAGGTTCTGATAAAAATGTTGTAGGACTTGTAGGATCCGTACAACCACAACCCGACGACTCGGAACCGTGGTTTTTTCGGGTGCGACGGCGTTTGTTACAATGTTTGCACACAGTTACGCGACTTCTTTTAAGTTTACGAGCCGAGGAGGACCCATCAGTTTCCATGCCTGACTCATTGCTCACCACAGTAACAAAATTGCCTGCCGGGGGAACAAAGTCCCCCGGGTCTGGCGGGTCGTTCATTATACGGCTTCAACAATATATAGTAAAAACTTACCACTACCGAGGAAAAAATACTACAAAACTATACTTAAATCAAAGAAGAGAGCACTAAAACTAAACTACTGATCCTATTTTACTGTATTTTCAAAATATTTTTCTTGAATTCAAAAAGGACGCGTCCGCCAAGTTGAACGTTTCCCGCGCTTTCCTGCCAGGGGTATAGTTAAAAGTGCGCGCCGCCGAATAAGGGAATGAGCACTTGGCCATTTTTTTTTTTTTTTTTTTTATGTATGGCATCTCGCAATTCAGCCTCTGAGGCTGGCTACTGCTTAACCGGTCTAATCCTATGGATGCCTAGAATTTAAGGCCTCCAGCTAGGGCAGCAAAATTATCTGAGTTAAGCGACAGCTCGCTAAGGGAACCCCTGTGGGGTTCGGGCCTCGGCTTAGGGTGTCGCTTGGGGAGGGCAGCAAAGGGACAGGCTGGATCTGAGAGCTCTTGGCCACGCTACGCGTTGACTTATATAGGCTCGGTGATATGGTCCGGGCTCTCTGGTGGGGTGTAGGTTGGTGATGCAGCTAACAATATGTAACTATACATTGGCGCTAGTCTAATCAAGAAGCTTCCTGCTTATGGCATCCCAGTTGATTTTTGTAGCTGAATATCAGACTTCTTAAGTGGAATACACGAACGGTCCCTGTATTCCCGTTGTCCCCGTAGGCCATGTCCCCGTTAACGGGGACAAAGGGAATTTAATAAAATAATTAAAATTACTTCCCGTTGTCCCCGTACGCTGTCCCCGTTAATTTCTTGTAATATATACTTTTTAAATTATGCCCGTTGTCCCCGTTGAGTTAAAATTTGAAGTGAGAGTGCCACCATGTGATTCCAACAAAAGTATTTATAATTTACGAATGTGTTTGGTTAAAACCTGTATTCCCGTTGTCCCAGTAATCTGTGTCCCCGTCACGGGGACATCAGCACGTCATATGATTCCTTACCGGTGTCCCCGTTATGTACATATGGGCAACGGGGACAACGGACAGTTAAGATGTCACGTATCGTTGTCCACTTTAAATTATTGTATTTTTTTTAAACGTGGGTTATTTAGTGCGGCAAGCTTGAGATAGTTGGGCGTGGAGTTGGTGATGCCCTGGCGCGTTATTTTCTTTGCGAGTGTGTCTGGGGCGGCGTGGTCAGGATTGAGGTACTAGGAGAACATAGCTTACCAGGAGATAGTTGAGCGTGGTAACCTTACCTACCTACCTTATGATATCAGAAAAATGAAGGAATAGGGTAGGGTAGGGGTAGGTAGGGTTGGGTAGGGTAGGTAGGGTTGGGTAGGGTAGGTAGGTAGGTAGGATAAGGTGGGGTAGGTAGGCTTGGGCAGGGTAGATAGGTAGGGTTGGGTAGTGTAGGTAGGTAGGGTTGGGTAGGGTAGGTAGGGTTGGGTAGAGTAGGTAGGTAGGTAGGGTAAGTTGGTAGGGTAGGAGGTAGTTAGTAAAAATAGAAAATAGTCTGGAATAACATATAGGATACTTGTTATCCCGGTAGTGTGATCCCGCGGGACAATTACCGAAAAAAGGCGGGCGAAGCCGCGGGCAGAAGTTAGTATATTCATACATTTAAGACTATATATTTTTAACCCGTGTATTCCCGTTGTCCCCGTAGGCTATGTCCCCGTTAACGGGAACAAAGGGAATTTAATAAAATAATTAAAATTACTTCCCGTTGTCCCCGATCGCTGTCCCCGTTAATTTCTTGTAATATATGCTTTTCAAATTATGCCCGTTGAGTTAAAATTAGAAGTGAGAGTGCCTTAATAGAGAGAATATTGTCCCTATAAAATGAAATGGAACAACAAAACACAAATAATATCTAAATAATAGCTACACCATATGTTTGCGACAAAAGAATTTGTAATTTACGACTATAATAATATATTTAAAAATATATAGTCTTAAATGTATGAATATATAATAGTAATGAAATATGAAATTGAGTATTTAGGAAACTTATTATAAAATGTGACTTTGAAAAGGATTGGCCGCCGCCGCCAGCACCGAGTGGCAATGCAGCCGCAGAAGAAAAGCACAGATTATTTATTTTTTTGTAAAGCTCTGGTTGGCTCATTCTAAGTCCCAGTTTAGAATTCCTCTCTTTATGACGATAGGACCTAGGAATTTAGTAAAAAAAACGTTGAAGTTATTTTTTTTTTTTTTTTTTTTAATTAAATTATCTTATACTATGTTAATTCTGTGACGTTATAGTTAAATTTATTTAATTTGTGTTTCATTCTACCCTTTCATTTAAAACTAAATAAAAAAGGTATTTAGTTAATCTCATTTGTTGTTCTATTGTGTACTACAAATAAATGGAAACCATTACCACAAACAATTTTTTAATTACTTAATGGGTAGCTGCTATGTTGATTGTGTGAACTAAATAAAAAAAAATGACAACTTTTGTTGAATTCGATTTAAAAATCGAGTTGTGTTTTGTGTGTAAACATCTCTTATTTGTTCCTATATTATGCATTAAAAACTATTATGTACAAAATATCTTTAATTTTAGTTTTATGCTTGCCGCGCTCACGTATAAAAAATTAACAATAATTTAAAGTGGACAATGATACGTGAAATCTTAACTGTCCGTTGTCCCCGTTGCCCATATGTACTTAACGGGGACACCGGTAAGGAATCATATGACGTGCTGATGTCCCCGTGACGGGGACACAGATTACGGGGACAACGGGAATACAGGGTATTTCGTTTTTTATTATTTCAAGTTGGTTTGACGGATCATTAACGTTAAGTACCTCATATTTGACTAAAACTAAGTTCATCGATGAATTTTCGAAAGTTTCCTGTAAAATCGGTATGATACTTAGCATTTTTTCGATAGGATTTACAAGAATCGCTGTTCGGAGTTTTGGATCGACGTGAGACTTTACAGTGTTAATAAAACTGCCTTCAATGCTATGTTCGTTAATGTCTACAGTAGTTTTCTGAAAGGATTGAAAAGGTTGAGTTGTGGTTGGTCTACTTTTAGGGTTACCATTTATTATATTTATGAGTAACTGCCTCTTAAATTTATTTAAAGGTTCGTCAATCGTCCGATATTGGAATTTCTAGAACAGGGTTTTCTAAACTTGTGTATATGGTTTCAAAATGTGGAAAGGCTGTACTTTCTTGATGCTGCGGATTATTTAATCCTCCATCAAAAACTGAGTGAGCCGTGAGGGTTGATGACGAATGTATCGGGCTGTTTCCTTCAGCAGTTAATGTAGAAGATGTATCCGAGTGTGCCGTTTCAGAATGATTAACGCACAAAGACACAGTTTCGTTTTGGTTGATTTGAATACGTCACAGAGCATCCGCATTAGTATTGATTTTACCTTTTTTATGGACAATACTATAATCATATTCTGCTAACCTTAGTTGCCATCTCGTGAGACGTGATCCTGGTTCTTTAAGATTCATAAGCCAAATTAAGGGTTTGTGATCCGTTATTATTTTTAATTCTCTGCCGAAAAGGTAAGGCCTGAAATATTTTGCCCAAACCATTGCGAGTAGCTCTTTCTCGATCGTGGAGTAATTAATTTCACTATAGTTCAAAGTTCTAGACGCGTAGGCTATGGGTTTGTCAGAACCGATAGGTCCCTGAGAAAGAATTGCTCCCAAAGCCACGTTTGAGGCGTCTGTGGCTAAAATAAATTCTTTGCTAAAATCTGGATATGTTAGAATAGGGTCGTTTGTAAGGAGAGTTTTACAGTGTTCAAAGCAGGTCAAGTACTCTGGAGTCAAATTAATTTTAGCGCCTTTTTTAAGACATGATGTAAAGGATTTAGTGACACGCTCGTGACACGTGCGAAATTCGGTATAAAACGTCTGTAGTAACCAAGTAAGCCTATGAATGCCTTAATCTGCTTAGGAGTTTTCGGAATTGGATAATTTACAATAGCTGATATTTTATCCGGGTTTGGCTTCACGCCGTCTGTGGTAATTATATGACCAAGATAGGGTGTTTCATGTTTGAGAAATTCCGACTTATCCATCTGAATTTTTAAGTTTGAATGTCGAAGATGTTCAAATATGGCGCGTAAATTAACTATATATGTTCTTGCAAGGACGTTGAAAACACCAAAATATCGTCCATGTATGTGGTACAATTAGGTAATCCGCGAAGGACATTGTCCATCACACGTTGAACTTGAAACGTAGCCGGAGAATTTTTTAATCCCATGGGCATTCTAACATATTCAAAATGCCCTTGCTCTACACTGAATGCCGTTTTTGGAATATCGGATGGATTTAGCTGAATTTGTAGAAATCCGGATTTTAAATCTAATGTCGAGAAGTATAAGCATCTGCCTAACTTGTCTAAAATGTCATTAATATTTGGGATCGGATATTTATCATTAATCGTTTTTGCATTGAGTTGGCGGAAGTCAATGACTAAGCGCCATTTGACCTTACCAGACGCGTCACTCTTTTTTGGTACTATCCATATTGGAGCGTTCTAAGGCGATGAAGATGGTTGAATAATACCCTGGTGTAACATGGATTCTATTTGAGTTTGTACTTCTTTCTTATGTACGTAAGGGTATCTGTAACTTTTACTGTATACCGGGCTATCGTCCACGGTTCTGATATGATGTTTGATTTCATTGGTAAAGGTTAATGGTTCATTTTCGAGATAAAACACGTCAGAATATTCTTTGCAAAGGTTAATTAAATTGGCTGTCTCTTCTGCATTTAAATGTTCTATGCGCAGGTGCGATAATACTTGCTGAGTTCGCATCTCGGTGTTCACGGTTGTATCTACTCGAGTTACTGGCATTGTTTCTTCGTTAAAAATATGTGCAAAGATAGGTTTTGTTATAGAAATTACAATATCATTATCCGTCGGATTTGAAATTTGTACATTAGTATGATTATTTTCGGCGGATGTTAGGCATTCGCTGATGAAGCAATCAGAAATTGATTGTTCTTCAATGTAAATGTCTGCTTGCGCGATATAAGTAGGCACCTTGATTAACTGAGTAGTTTGTGCAGGTACGGTGATTTGATAAGAATTTAAGCATTCAGGATTATATAAAACTATTGGAATTTTAGTAAATTTCGTTTCTAACGTATGTGTAGCAAGGTCGATTTTTGCATTCCATTTTTTTAATTGTTGGCATCCAATCAACCCATCGAAGAAATTATGAAATCTATATAGGTAGAATTTTATCGGCGTAAAATCTTTAAGCTCATCGAAACAGGGCACAGTTAGTGAGTAATAGTTTTGGGTAGTCACGTGGGTATTTGTGACCAAAAAAGGGTCATAGGAAAGTCGGATATGCGGGTAAAAATTTTCGTATGCTTCCGGGCTTATAAAGGACTCATTTGCGCCTGTATCGATTAAAAGTTTTATTGGTGGATTATTTGAAGATATGGTAAATGGCGTTTACCGTGCAAATTTAATTCTATTTGAGGGCATTGTCCTCTGAGGTTGGACAAAATTTGAACTTTGAAGTTTCTGTCCATAATTATATAGATTTTCGACGTCAAGGTCGGTCAGTAAAATTATATTAAGTTAGGGTTAGTTTTATCTGTATTAGGAACACCAGAGTCCTGAATATTGCAATAATTTTCATTGAACGATTCGTTGAAGTTCGCTTCTTTAATCTGAGGAACATTATTCACATTCAGCGCCAAACTGCGTCTGCCATTATAGTTCGTGGGTGGAAGGGTACGCGCAACGGGGTACCTAATGCCACTCATAGGTTTTGGATAATTATTCTGAGGTGCTTGGCGTAGTGGGATTCGAAAGCCAGTTGACATGTTGGTAGGAGGTGCTCCAAACATTTGTTGAGTATTTGTAGGTCTCGGGTAGGGTTGTCCGAACTGATCGGGTCGTGCAGGTTGTGGGTCATATGACCCACAACCTGCACTGTGGTGGATATTGAGATCCAAAAGGCTGGATTTGAGGTCTCGGATATATTTGAAATGTTGGATTTTGATTTGCTGGCCTAACCGAACGAAAATTAGGGTGTGACCAAGAAGTAAAAGGATTAACCTGCTCATTTTGGGGTTTTTCTTTTGCTGGTACTGATTTATTTCGTTTTTGGAGATATAATATATTTAATTCGTCTTGAGCGTATTCAAGAGCGCTTTCAAGAGTTGAAGGTCCCATGCATCTTATTCTAGATCCTAGTGGTTCTTCTAAACCTTTCAAAAAGCTCTGCAAGGCTAGTTTTGTATAGAGAGTTCGTTTAGATTCTATGGTAGTTTTTATAGATTCGTGTAATTCCACGTACGTCATAATTGTGCATAACAAGTGTTGAACTTTTTCGTAAAAAACTTGTATCGTATCGTTTCCCTGAACTAAGAGAGAGAGACCAGTATACAACGACGATTCATCTCTATGATCTGAAAATGTATTAATTAGGGTTGATCTTATACCATTCCAGTCACTTGGAATTCCGTTAGTTGCCAAAGTACGTGCAGCATTACCAGTAATCTTGTTTAAAATCCGATTGATCAGAGATAAGTTCGAAAGCTGACGACCAGGTTCTGGGCTGATATAAGTGAGCACTAATTTTTTTTTTTTTTTGTCCCTTGTTTTCCTTACAATCTGTCACTATTCATTAGGACATTAAGTTCACACCATAAAAACTTATGGCGTGTTAGATGGCTTGTCTGGTATGCGTCCTATGACACAACCTCTTACTCAAAAAGCATAGTGCTATGTATGTCCGATAAAATCTTGTGGAATTTTGTGTTTCAGCCTGCGGATTCCTTTTTTATCCATGAGATGGTTTGCCAAGATGTTTGGGTGGCGAAATATTCTTTCTTTGTATGATTTTATGTAGCTTGTTATTTCTTCTTTTACTGGAGGTACCTTCAGATCGTGGTGTAGAGCTTCATTTGGAACAAACCATGGGGCGTTTGTGATCATTCTTAGAAGCTTGTTTTAGAAGCGCTGTATGATCTCTATGTTAGAGTGTGATGCTGTTCCCCATAGCTGGATGACATAGGTCCATATAGGCTTGATTATAGCTTTGTATAATAGTAAGTGGATTTCGGCCAATTAACCAGTAGAATTTTCTTAGAGTCAGTCCAAGGTGCTTCCGTTTAGTGAAGATGTGTTTTTTCCAAGTAAGACGTCTGTCAAGGTATAAACCAAGGTATTTGACATGTTCAGCTTGAGGCACTTGTATTCCATTTAACTGTACTGGTGGGCATGTATCTTTTCTCCTAGAAAATGTGACATTTACGGACTTGGTCTCGTTTGCTTTTATCCTCCACATTTTGAGCCAGAGGGCTATGTCGTCCAAACAGGTCTGTAGCAAAGCTGATGCAATTTTATGGTCAGTATGGGATACCAAAACAGCTGTGTCATCCGCGAAGGTTTCTGTAGTCGCTAAATTTGATATTGGGAGATCTGCAGTATGAATCAAATACAAAATCGGTCCAAGCACACTGCCCTGAGGTACCCCAGCAGCGATGGGGTATAGTTTTGATAGTGCGTCTCCACTCTGCACAAAGAAGTATCTACCTCTCAAGTACGACATCAAAATTAGGAAGATGTTGCTTGGGAAGCTGGTTTTAATTTTATAGAGGAGACCTTCGTGCCAAACTCTGTCAAATGCTTGAGAGATGTCAAGGAATGCAGCAGCACAATATTCCTTATCTTCGAACGTGTTGTGAATTTTACTGAAGAGTCTATGAACTTGGTCTATTGTGCCATGTCTTTGTCGGAAACCAAATTGATGGTCGGGTATTAAACGATTTTCTTTAATTATAGGCATTAAGCGTGATGAAGGAGCGATTCATAAACTTTAGACGCTATTGGAAGCAGACTTATTGGCCGGTATGACTTCGGGTCTTCAAGTGGTTTTCCTGGTTTAGGAACCATTAGAATCTTAGCTGTTTTCCATTGAGGGGGAAAAAAGCATAATCTTGACATAGCATTGTAAATTGACAACAGGAAGGTCAGGCCAGAATCTGGAAGTTGTTGCAGAATCATGCCAGTTATCAAGTCGTAGTCGCCCAGGTGCTTTTTTAGGTTTGACGTTTTTTATCGCTCTTATTAGCTCCTGTTTCGTGAATATTGCGATAGGGCATGTGGATGAATCACAGTCAAGTTGAACTTCTCGCTGGACTTCTTCTTTGTGCTCAGGGGGGCCCTCGTAGGAGTGCGGCCGGAATACGTCTTTTAAGTGTTCGGCAAATGTTGTGCACTTTTCTTCGTCATTTCGAGCCCAGCTTCCGTTGGCTCGCCGAATTGGGGGAGACCCCGTTTTAGTAATCTTTAGAGATACCTTTGATAGCACAGAAGTCTATTAGGTCAGGTATTTTATTTCTGTCGGTAGGCCAATATGTGGGCTCACCTGTTGATATAATTTCCATTTTTAGTTTTTCGACAGTTTTGAGTAGCTCCCGGCCCCTGGGAAGGGTCAATCTTGAGCCCCAATAGCTATGCTTCGCATTGTAGTCTCCACCAGCTATAAACCAGTCGCCAAGAGAATTGAAGAACTCGCTGAACTCCTCCTGTTTGATGATGTGTTTCGGTGGGCAATAGAGAGCTGACACAGTAACGGGGCTTACCCAATCTTCAAGTATAACAGTTGTTGCTTGAATGGATGCCTTGCAGTATGGTACTGATTCGTAATGTTTTAAATTGCTTCTGATAATTATTGCTGATCCACCATGTGCTTTCCCGTCAGGATGTGTGGTATGATAAATCTTATATCCTGGGAATTCCATATGGCTTCTAGAAGTGAAGTGCGTTTCAGATATTAACATGATATCAATATTATGTTGGTTTAAGAAAAGTTTTAACTCCTCAGAGTGTTGTGACAGGCCATTTGCGTTCCAGATGCATAATGTTAATGCATTAAATTTGGAAGCATGGACATGAGACCAATGCACTAATTGATCGCACTAGTTTAAAAACCTAGTTAAAACATTTGGGTTTCCGTCAAATTCCGGAACTAGTCTAAGTTATCTATAAATCTTATCTGATAAATCTATCTGATTCGTGTCGAATGTAGAACTGCTATTCGATTCCGTCATGGGTTCTAAATTTTCTATTATATCTTCTAAATTACGAAAGGCGTCATTGCACTTCGCGCGATGCGGAGTTGATTGCGCCCACTAAAACTAAGGTCCCTATTACTATGTGGGTAAATTTTTTTTGGAAAATTACAGTCTGTCAGTCAGACCACTCTGTGTTAGAAATATAGCAACCGATAATAGGACTTATGTACTTACATGAGTAGCATTGCTTGCGAGTGTTGTTTCATCGATTTTTGGATGTCCCAATCTCCGTAGCAACAGCTTCCTTGACAGGCCTCCAATAGGTTTCCTGATTTTTAGGTATTTCACATCACCACACCTTGAGTCTGCCGACTGCGCCAGATATATGTGGGGGCGTCTGTCGGGAAACTCTCCAATGAATAAGTCCTTTTTGGTTACGAAATATATTTCGAAAGTTCACAGATTACAGACATAAAAATTATAAAGTAGATTTCTTATGAATAAGGTTTAATATAAGTGTCCGTTCCCACCAAAGTTAGGTAAAGAAAAGGCGATGACAATAGTCGGTCGCGTCTCAGGTGCGGTGTCGTAATACGGACGGTACAATGTTTCTTAGCTTGCCGGTTGGTATCGTATCAAGCTTTATAACACATTTGCTCGTAAAGGGTCTCTTATTGCACCAAGTTCAGTATCGTAATGTATCACATTACGCACTAGTGCGGTAATGTAAAGTAAAATGCACGGCTTATCATAATGCTCCGTCTAAAACGAACGGTACTTTTTTAAATCTT
Source organism: Cerastis leucographa (assembly GCA_963082945.1). NCBI lineage: Eukaryota > Metazoa > Arthropoda > Insecta > Lepidoptera > Noctuidae > Cerastis > Cerastis leucographa. The sequence continues at coordinate 169,203 of OY720360.1, forward strand.
AGCAAAGAGTTTTTATGTCAGAAAAGTAGTCAACATTTTATTAATAAAATTAAGTTGGGAGATAAAATATAATAAATAAACATTTAATTCTTTAATTTAATCAATTTTGACCATAAATTACAATTTATCTGTAACAAAACACAAAAATATTAATTTACTTTATTAGTAATACTGGCTGTTTTTGTGCCTTTGCCTTAAGAAAAGCGTAAAAATTATTCTGCGCGCTTTCTCTTTACGCTGTATTGTTTTTGTTTGAAAATGTCATCCGAATTTTATTTATTTCCTCGCAAATGTGTTATAAAACGTCGTATGACATACGTGCGCTTTGATAATTACAGCCTCTGCTTTCTTGTAGCCCTCGCCTACGCCTCGGGCTAGCAATATCGCCTCGGCTGTAATTTTCAACTTACCGCACTTATATCATAATGTACTATTATAATATTGCATAGATGAGATATCAAACAATAACTAAAAACAATATAAACATAACATTACTATATCATCATCATCTGCCTAGCCTTTTCCCAAACTATCTTGGGGTCGGCTTCCAGTCTTACCGGATGCAACTGAGTAGGTACCAGTATTTTAAATGAAGCGACTGCCTGTCTGACCTCCACAACCCTGTACCTGGGTAATACGATACCCCTTGGTAAGACTGGATGTCAGACTTTTGGCTTCTGACTACTCGTAACGACTGTCAAAGATCTACAAATAACAGCTGGGACCAACGGCTTAACGTGCTTTCCGAGGCACGGAGGAAACTCGGTACGTAATTATGGTCACCCATCCACGGACCAACCTCGGCAAGCACGGGTTCACCTCAAAGATTGACCCGTGCGGCTGTTTTTATTTAGCCACGAGCTCCTCATAACATTACTTTATATAATTTTAAAAATATTGTTTATACACTAAAAATTACTTATTAGTTATTTTTCATTTCAGCTAATCCACCTAAAAAGGCTAATAAGTCCATATCACTGCTTTTAGTGCTTTTGCATTTTGTTTTTATTTGTGAAGATCGACACCGCTTTGGCATGGGCTCCGACGACGCATTGATGCAAAAATTCAGAGTCAGTGAATTTTACCTCTTTACCAAATTCATTGATAGTTTTAAACACATTTCATGTCTAGTCCAGCGATCATGCCAAGAATCTGAACAAAACTAGTGTGAATCTGATCAATAAAATATAGGCTTTGCAAACAAATAAGTATATATTAATAGTTTATTATCGAAAGGCGTTTTCTGTGAACCAAGGTATCTGGAAACAGTGGTTTCTATGAACAAAGTTTACGGCATGACGTGTTATCTATGAAAAGAGATCTCTGTCAACAGTGCTTCCTATGGATCGAGACATCTACGAACAATGTAAATGTAAAACCAAATGATTTTAAAAGAGTAACCATGGAGTTTCTTGCCCGTTCTTCTCCATAGGAAACGACCAACCCGAACCGTGCACCTTTTGTTGATGTTTTATAAGTGCCCATGTAGGCCTATGTAAAATAAAATATTTTGATTTTGAAATGTTTTCTACCAACAAAGTTTCGGTGAAACGTGCTGTCTAGGAATAGAGATTTCTATTAACTTTGCTTTCTGCATATAGTGGTATCGTACAAGCGTGCTTCTATCTTACGTTCCACACTCAATAACTTTCTATCCGAAGTTCTCAGAAAAACACCTCCAAGTTCCAGAAAAAAAAAACGGTTAACTCGGTATTTAAAAAAAAACTCAAATCGTACCAAGACAGATTGCAATATTTTGAAATGGTCTCGTTGGAGAAACGACGAGATATATTTGATTTAATATTCCTTAAAAGGCTAGTAACCGGCTCTTTGAACTGTCCCGAGTTGCTCAGTAAAGTGTCCTTCCATGTGCCACGAAATATACCAAGGACATCCAATAGGAAGCTAAACAGGAAGGAAAACATCGTGAGGAAACCGGCATGTCCTAGAACTAGAAATTCGAAGACATGTGACATCTACCAACCCGCACTGGGCCCGCGTGGTGGATTACAGCCCATTCCCTCTCATAGAGAGGAGGCCTGTGTCCCAGCAGTGGGAACAATATAGGCTGATGATGATGATGATATTGTACATTTGCGTACAAATGTGTTTTATTTTGGGTTTTTATTATGTAAAAATAATTAAAGTACATTACATGAGGTTTTCCTTGTTTTTTTTTTGTAACCACCTTTTTTTTTTTTTTGCGGATGGGAAATCATCAAATGACTTCTCCCGCTCTGGGCGGAGCGGGAGGGAGTGTCAGACTTGTACTGACTAAAACCCACCCATGTTCCTTCTTCGCCCTTTGTGTTCCAGGGCCGCGGTATCTCTTTCGAACAACCCGCAGCCCTGGCAGGTTTTGTAACCACCTAGTAACTGATTACCATCTAGCAAACAAGCATGCAGCAATCATGCAACATGAAAGCAAGCATGGTTTCTGTCACGGCGCCGGCGCTGCAGGGCTCCGGCAGTCCCACGCGAGCTTAACGTCGCAGATGGTCTAAACGCTCACCACCACAGCTGAGGCTGGCCGAAGCTGCGCAGCGGGTGTTAAAACCACCTGCTCCTCGGCTCGCGGGCTGCCTCGCCCCTCCGCGCCTACGCGATTCTAAATGACACTCTAGGGGTAGGGCAGACAAGACTACGTGTAGTCGGTTTTGCAGCAATACGTTTCTGTCACTAACTTTAGTAGCACATCATATTATTGACTTTCAAGAAAATATTTTAATTTAAAGACCTGCTTTATATGCTTGTACACTGGACACTGATTTTCATGGATAAAATAGGTCGAAATTGTTCCAAAACGGAATTGGGGCACCCCGAATTTACGTAGTCTTTTGGCTGTTACCTCTAGAGTGTATAAAAAAATCCGGAGGCACGAAGAGAGGGCAACCCCCTCCCGCTGTAACAAAGCATAGGCACCCGCGGGAGCCGTAGCGGCTGAGGCTGGTCGCCGGAGGCGACCAGCAAGCCGAAGCTGCGGAGGTGAACATGGGTGCCTATCCTTTGTTACGCAAGGGCGAAGGGGTTCCACTTCCCGTAGCGCCGGAGACGTTGCAGATGCAACTTTTTTCCACTCATTTTACTTGTACGTATTTTTATTTTATATTTTTTTAATGAATGTATTAAATATTGAAAATTAACCCATTTTTACGCGTAGGTATATTAATTTTCGATGTTCAAATAATATATGTATCCATCGATATTTAGGACGTTCGATAATCTGTATTTCGATATTTGGATCTTTCGATGTAACTTTTGTAGATATTTAGATTTTAGATATATTGGACGTAGGTTATTTAACCATTCGATAATATGAACTTTCGTTATTTTAATTTTCGGTTTTATGGTCGTTCGATATTTCCATTTTCGATGTTTTGAACATCGATATTTTAACAGTAGGTATTTTAATCTTCGATATTCAAATACGTACCCATTATAGTGCATGTAGTGCTCTTCTTTAAGTGATGGGGCACTTAGATTTATGTTGGTAATATGTTTTTCTAATATGTATAGTGTACTCATTGTTGAAGAACTAAATTAAATAAATAAAAAAAGGATTGTGTGGTTTTATGAAACCACGGTAAAAGTGAAACTTTTTTTCACACTATGGCGCGGAGTAGGTAGGCCGCGGAGTAGGGATACTAAAAATTTTTGGAATAATATTCCTTTAAGGGTATAAAACGCGGAGTAGGGCCCTATTTCGCAGCCGAGCGTCACGCGACATGCAACACACAGACGAAAAAGTTTGAGACGATGTAATAAAAGTTTCACTTTAATAAATAAATAAATTTACCTAAGTTTTAAGTAAGTTAGTAGGTTACACATATTTATTTACAAAAAATAATATTAATATTTAGTATATCACAGCACAGCTAGGCGCACCAACCGTAGCCTGCTGTACCACGCTGCAAGTGCTACAGAAGTATGTGTAATGAGAGGTTGTATGCTGAACACTCGTGATCAGGCTCCGACGCTCAGCACTCAGGAGAGACACAGGTACATTGGCAACTACAACGTGTTGGCCTGACACCACTGGCTGTCTGCCGTAGTCATTACCTAAGTAGATATTAGGATTTCCTAAGGCTAGGCAGCAATATTTCCTCAGTATCGACAGATTGCAATTCTTCTCACTTCATGTACAGATTTTGCCCGCAGTTTCGTCCGCATTGTGGTCCGCGTCCACGTCTACGAAACATTAATGTACCTTTCCATCAGTGAAATAATATTTGAAATTGGATGAGCAGATTAGGAGATTATCTCCTCGATCTTATCTTTACTAGCTGTACGCGTATATGCGTTGCAATGCACTTTTTCCTACCTACCCTTATACCCTACCTACACTAAAAAATCCAAAAAAATTATCAGCTCTTTCTTTACATAAGTGCAATACCTACACACTAGTCAAAATGTAAGGGACAACAGATTTTTTAATAGCCTATGATAAATTTGTATGTGGTTCAGAATGATGTAGTGAGTACACGTGGTAAGCGTGTTCGCGTCGGTGTCTGTTACACCCCGTAATGATATTTGAACACAATCAAAAAAGGATTGTGTGGTTTTATGAAACCACGGTAAAAGTAAAACTTTTTTTCACACTATGGCGCGGAGTAGGTAGGCCGCGGAGTAGGGATAGGGCGCTCGGCAGAGCGCCTTTCACTTTATCCCTACTCCACGGCCGACTGTCAGCGTCACGCGACATGCAACACACAGACGAAAAAGTTTGAGACGATGTAATAAAAGTTTCACTTTAAAAAGAAATATCCTATTTGGTGCAGTCGTTCGGAAATTACGCGCGTAATACATTTAGACTACTCAATTTTACTAATATAGATAGATAGATAAGTAGGTATAGTATTATAGTACATTATACAATACAATATCCTTTAATTCAGGCAACTAGGGCCCATAAATCACAATACATATATAAGTATAAAAACAATAACTATAAACTAATAAATACTCTATACAAAAATAACTTAATAACTACTGCACACGAAGTAACGGCGTCGTGTTACGCTGCGAGGTGTCACGTAGCTGACCGCGGAATCGCCGATACAGCACACCTTTCGGCCAAAACTCTTCCTTGAGGAAGGTCGCCAAATGGTGAGTCGGAACGCGCACCACAAACGACTTGAAATTAGTGTTATGGCGCGCCTCCAGCTTCTCCACCCTCAAGGTCCAGTTGGTCTTCACCCGTATGTACTCTACGATGTCCTCAGTCTTCGTAGAGTGGTACAAACGGGACACGTACAGCTGCGTCGTCGGTACTGCAGGACGTAGCAGCATGTTAGATCCTGCCGGCGCCGTCCCACACTGGTTGCGATACGTAGGCTTCCTCTTCTTTCTCTCCACCTTGATGAAGCCGTCCCCATCGCATGTGTTCTTCGGTGGAACCTGCTGTCCGTGGTCCATCACAGCGCTCTTAGTCGCGCTCGTTGCTGAGCGACCCTGCTTTCCACCTTTTGGTTTTTCTGCTTGTCGTTTTGCTTGCGACACAGCAGGTTTCGTCTTGGCGACAATTGCGGAATAGGCACTTTTGGGGGTCGATGTACCTATTACGCGCGTCGCTTCTCCGGCGGGTACGACGCGATCAGCGGAACACGATGCAACGCTTGCATTCTTAACAGCCGATGACGTAGATTCACTCGCCGACTGAATACTGCAAACAGAAGCATTTTGTGCCCCGCGACGTAGGTTTACGTTGGAGCCTTCCGGTGACCCACTTGCTGGAATAGCATTGCGCAACAACGCTACTTCGGCTCGCAATTCACCAATGATGACATCTGATGACTCCAACTTAGACTTCATCTCAGCTTGGCTCACCTTCAGAGACGTGATGTCCTTCAACGGCCTGGTGACGTCGACGTGGTCGAAAGTGACAGGAGGCAGCTTGTGCAGCTCCCTCGCCACAAAATCTGGCACGTCGTCCGGATCGGTCCTCTTCAACAGGTCGATGATATCCTGCAGACTCTTCTCGCCACCATCCCTCCGGCGAGATGGCATCTGACATTATGGTACCTACTAGTGTGTAATGTTGGTGATTACCGCTGAGGCGCCATTGAGACCGGAGCCGTTAGGTGAGGGTCTTAAGAGAGCCAAGGACGGTAATCACCAATACACACGTGTTTCATACGACGTTTTTCAACACACTTGTGAATAAAATAACAATAAAAACTCATTTTATTTAGTAGATAAGAGATATTTTTCTTTGGAGTTTTCAGGTAGTAAACTTTCCTTAACGTTAAGGGCTTCACATATCGGGTTTATATCGGGCGGTGTACAACATAAATCATTTTCTTCGTTACTAGGTACTAGTTACTTATAGACATTTTAATTAATAAATAACTATAATTTTAACAGTGAAAACGAGTTTTGAAAAATTAATTTCTATGGTGGGAAAAATTAATCAGTTTTCCTATGCGCGCGCATTGCGATCAGCCACACAAACTAAAGGGATGAGGATTGTTTTTATTTTCCGCGCATAATAGAGTTTGCGCTTATTCTGCCACGTACAAAATGGGGAATTTAAAGTTTTCTTTTATTACGGAGAAAACAAAAGTTATATTTGAGTGAAAGTTTTATTTATTAAACACGAACGAGTTAAAATTATCTATTTAAATAAGAAGTTGCATGAAATGAGTAAGCAATAGATTGAACACGATCTTTTTTTTTGAATAAAAACTTTTTTAAGATCAATGCACCTCAACCAATAAATTAAAAAAAAAAGGCAATTACTCACTAGTGAGTTATAGCAATGAAAAAGTCACGGTTTGATTATGTGTGTCATTCTGTGCCTAATTGCGGTGACCATAAAGACACTTTATAGCACATTTGCTCGTAAAGGGTCTCTTACTTCACCAATTTCAGTATCGTAATGTATCTCATTACGCACTAGTGCGGTAATTTAAAGTAAAACGCATGGTTTATCAAAATGCTCCGTCTAAAACGAACGGTACTTTTTAAAATCTTAGCAAAGAGTTTTTATGTCAGAAAAGTGGTCAACATTTTATGAATAAATTTAACTTGGGAGATAAAATATAATAAATAAACATTAAATTCTTTAATTTAATCAATTTTGACCATAAATTACAACCATTTATCTGTAAGAAAACACAAAAATATTAATTTACTTTATTAGCAATGCTAGCTGTTTTTGTGCCTTTGCCTTAAAAAAAGGGCTGAGGGGCGCGCATCGCTAATTTCATAATTTGTAAACAAGTAAAATTATTCCGCGCGCTTTTTCTTTTCGCTGTATTGTTTTTATTTGAAAATGTCGTCCGAGTTTTATTTATTTCCTCGCAAATATGTTATAAAACGTCGTATGACATACGTGCGCTTTGATAATTACAGCTTCTGCTTTCTAGTAGCAATATCGCCTCGGCTGTAATTTTCAACTTACCGCACTTATATCATAATGTACTATTACGAGCAAGTGTGTTGAAAATATTATTACACAAGGAGTCTTAGGAGCTCATGGCTGAATGAGGTGCTCGGGTCGATCGTTAGGTTCAGCGTCGCTTGCCAAGGTTGGTCCGTGGATCGGTGACCATCCATTACATACCGAGTTTCCTGCGTGCTTCGGAAAGCACGTTAAGCCGTTGGTCCCGGCTGTCATTTATAGATCTTTGACAGTTGTTACAGGTAGTCTACAGGGTATTACCCAGTAGGATAGGGGTGCGCTAGATTGCGCTGTGTATAGAGTGCGCAGAGCGATTATTCAATCTGGAAACAATCCTTGGCGACTGTCTTTAGTTGGCAGCATTCTACCGATTTTCTAATTGTACCGACACCAAAATTCATGATTTTAAAACTATTTTCAAAGACTTATTTGAAAAACACTGAATTTGATACTAAACTTGTGTTACAATATTTAGATGTTTTGTAAACGTGATTGTCATAAATGCAAACCAGGTAAGCTGTCTTTAACTGTTTACTTCCATAAAATTATAAACTAGCTGTACCCGGGCATGCGGTGCAACGCATTTCTTCCTGCCTGCCTCCTACCCTACATTATACCGCTTAAAATAATCAACTTTGGAACATATTGGAAGGTAGGTACGAATTTAATAGAATAAATGAGGAAAGTATTTGATTTCAAAAGATTGCTAATCGGTCGGTACTAATGAAGTAAGTTGGCAGCGAGCGACTCTCACCGCTCACCTACCCGCCTCCGCTTAAACTGTTAATTGTATTACGTAGAGTACGTAGGTATATGTCGCGGACCGACTGGCAACTGATCATTACTTAACCTTTGTTCACTCGTTTCACGGTAGAAAATACCTACTTGAAATGGAATTTCAGTCGGGGATAAATCTGAAACTATTATAAAGTATTATGCAAATCGCTTTTGCTGCAGGATCACGTCTGGAAATACACACCTACATATCTATATAATACATGTAATAATAAATATAAAAAAGGGTTTGTCTGTGCAGTTATAGATAATGTTATGATTACTGTCCGAATGTTCGGTTTTGGTTTCGGTCGAGTTTCGGCAAAAAAACGAGTTTTCATCGTAACCGAAACTGCATTCGGGAGTTCTCGCGCTGGAATCGGTCATGTTCGGCGCGTTGAGTCAAGATAAAAGTGATTTAAGTATTGTGTTTTGTTTTTTGTTTATTACTTAAACAATAAGTACTTACCCATGTCGCATTTTAATGGAAAACTATCACACTTAAGTGGGCTTTACAAGTTTACGAGTAATAGTCGACCACTTGTCTTTGACTTGAAAACTTCGAACAACTCCATATAATAGAAATGTCGATAGATGGCGCTAAGCTTCAGTTGTACCTACTAAAAACGAATCTCATTTGCAGATCATATATGGCGGTTTTTATAAATATTGGTACGAAACCCTTCGCCGGTTTTTTATCTCGTCAACGTCAACACGAAAACGACTGATACGACGAAATAAAATATTGAAAGTACCTTGATCTAGGCTTGCAACGTGTTTTAGGTATTGTAAGAATTAGGCTCAATAGCTGAAAATTAACCGCAAGCCGGACATTAACATCATGCCGGTACATTGTCAATACATTTATGAAAACATAATGTACGTAAGAAAAAATCTGCATCTTTTTAGTAAAAGAGGTGACAGACACAATTACAACACTAGAAATAGAGACCAATTAGTTCAGTCAGGCTTCAGACTCGCTAAAGTAGACAACCTAAAACCCCAAAACCCATTTTTCATGGGGTACCTACTGTTTAAGATGCTATAATAAAATTCCACAAAGTATTCTTGAACTGAGTAAGACGAAATTTAAAACATGCATTAAAAGCACACTTTGTAAGCAAGCTTATTACAAATTTGACGACTATATCGCTGATAATAATGCTTGGCTCAATGCCAGTCCTGCTCCACAAGGACAGGTTCGCATAAATTGATAGCATTAAATAGTATTCTTGGAGCTGCTGAAGATTGTAGAACTATCTTTGCATCGTATACATTTCAATCAGTTTAGTATTATACAGGGTGTTTGGTGCATCGTTTGCCAAATCGAATAGGCCGAAAGGAGAGGTCACTGGCTATCTCTTCACGCCCTATAACTCATTCCTTGCCACACCGGTTTTTTTAAAACAACTTTTTAATTTAAATTTTGGCAAATTACAAAATTCAGCATTTTAGGTCAAATAAAAAAATAAAAAAAATTGTTTAGACTTAAAATTTCGATTTAGTTTTGATGTGTACTGTTGTATGATTGTATCAAAAATCACGCCTTGGAAATCGAGACTAGGGAGGATTTAGTCCAACACATTGATGTGGCTTTCGTGACTATCAAAGCAGAAATACGTTTACGCACAACTACAGTCGAGATAAGACGAAGATGCCACGCGTGCATTCGCAATTTTTTATTTGACGTATAATGCTGAATTTTGGATTTTTTCAAAATTTAAATTAAAAAGTTGTTATAAAAAAACCGGTGTGGCAAGGAATGAGTTATAGGGCGTGCAATGAAGAGATAGCAAATGACCTCTCCTTTCGGCCTATTCGATTTGGCAAACGATGCACCAAACACCCTGTATAATCCCATAGCCCATATTGTGTGCGTACTATATCCTAGATAGCTATCATTTACTGGCAACCTACGTCTTTTATTTATTGACTTGAATGTGCCCTGGCGCTTGGGAGTATGTCATGCTCACTCAAATGTCACGCTGATGGTGGCGCGTGTGTCGGGTCATTTAGTTCCCTTCGAAAATGGTTGAGTTGAATGATGGTTGATCCGTGCGTCATGTTCATGATCGGGCGCTGTCAGTTGCGCCTGGTCATCTCTTAGCTGTCACGGCTTATTTCGAACTAATTATTTTATCTTTTAATTGTTATTTTTGTTTTTACTTTGGACACTTTTAACGTGCACGTCTTGCTACATCGTTCTCACATAATGTACCATCTCAACATGAATGATGTAACCATTATCCAAGGTTTTTGTAACAAGAGTCTGATTTAAAAGAGTGTCCATGGAGTTTCTTGCCCATTCTTCTCCATAGAGATCTAGGTACGCTTTGGAATGGGCAACTAGGTACAGTACTTTCACAGTTATGTCTTGTGACTGGGACTGTAGCTTAATTTTTATTGTTTTTCGACTATTCAAAAGTGCCTGTTACTGGCCTACTTGAAATAAATGATTTTGAAAACCCAAAAATCGGTTTGCATGATAGGCAACTTTACCGAACTCAAAACTAGACGTAAATTAAACGCTGTTGATTATGACTATAAAACAGGACAGCCTTTTTTTCCAAAATAAAACCATTTTTTCATCTTGACAATCGGGGCCATCTTGGGCACGTGCCCAGCAGGGCCCCACGATCCAAGGGTCAAAAATATTCCGGAAATATTCAAAAAGGTGCAAAAGCAGCCTAGAACTCTCACTCAGAAATTAACATAGCATGGTTTAATAGTAACACTAGCAGAAATAAAGAAACAATTCAATTTTTCAGTTTGTATGGTAATAAAAAAAAACTGGTATGCCTGAGGCCCGGAAACTCCTCGATTCCTGATGCTGGAGTATTAGGCCTATACAAAAAGGTGCAAGAACAGCCTATATATATATATCCCTCAAGTTCCTGTCAAAGCAAGAGGCTGTCAAAAGAAACTTAATTAATCGGCGTAGAACTTTAAATTGTAACAAAACACGGAAAGAAGTTTTTAATATGCTTTTTATTGGTTTTGACAGATAATTTTTTGCCATTAATGAAGGAGCTTATGAAAGGAAACCTTCCTTTGGCACTCAAGCGAAAAATCATAGACGTGGATTTTTTCCCATTTTGACCTCTGGGACTGTGGACCGTGGTTTAAGGAAAGTAGAAATCATATGTCTGCAACATTAATGCCAGGCAATTGAGGCACGAAAAGTTAGTAATCATGACTCTTTACTGCTCACCGTTGACTGTAACGTTCTGACCATCATTATTTTTACGGTACCGTCGCCGAATGGCAAAAAACGGAACCTTATAGATTCTTCACAGCCACTTTATTCTGAAACTATTAGGACTACACAGTTGAAACTTGGTAGGTATATTTATAACATAAATAGTTGTATTCTACGAACCACTTTACAAAAAAAAAAAACGGTAAAAGTTTGTTCAGTCAGTTCCATGTATGGGGAGCCCTCCCCATACACGGGACTGACTGGACGTGCGGGGTGTACGTAGGTATAGGTTACATATTTTTTTTTGTTTAGCATATCTATATGATGTGGTTGAACTTGGCAGATAATTTCCCAGCAGAGCATGAAAAGATGGGAGTTCTATTCGCATGCGGCATAGTTCTAGAGTTCCTCATACTTAAAAAAAATTGTTCTGGCTTTTTTGTCCGAAAAAAAGTCGAATGAAAATATGCTCTGCTAACTTCCGTCAGCAGATCATTCTTTCCAAAATTAAAATTGTTTTATACGCAGGAAGGTCAGTTCTATAGTTCCTAATACTTTTCTGGAAGAGTTCTGTCGACCTAAGCCAGTAAAAAAATAAATAAAAAAAATATGAACTTTTTATAAAAAGACAATCATTTTGATAAAACAGGCGTGAATGACGTAATTTGTGCTTTTTCAAAGATATTTCAGGCCTTCATTAGATATCAAGAGCCGAGTAACAGAAATAATATCTAAATTAAAGCAGACATCTTCCAAACGAATAAGCAGGGCCTTGTGAAAAGTCAAGATAGAAGAAATCAGAATATAAAACAATTTTTCAGCTAGAATGATATTAACAATATTCGAACATATCGGAGAAGCAGGAACTCTTCGTTCCCCGATACAGGAGAACCGGAAATATTCAAAAAGGTGCAAAAGCAGCCTAGAACTCTCACTCAGAAATTAACATAGCATGGTTTAATAGTAACACTAGCAGAAATAAAGAAACAATTCAATTTTTCAGTTTGTATGGTAATAAAAAAAAACTGGTATGCCTGAGGCCCGGAAACTCCTCGATTCCTGATGCTGGAGTATTAGGCCTATACAAAAAGGTGCAAGAACAGCCTAGCACTCTCACTCAGATATCAGCAGAGCATGGTTGAATAGTAACACTAGCAGAAATAGAGAAACAGTTCAATGTTTCAGATTGTATGGAAATAACGAATTCTGGTATACCTAAGGCCCGAGGACCCCTCGATTCATGATGCAGAAGTATCAGAACTATTCAAAAAGATGCATAAGCAGCCTAGAACTCTCACCCAGATATCAACAGAGCATGGTTGAACAGTAGCATAAGTAGAAATAAAGAAACAATTCAATGTTTTTCGGCCCGCGAGTTGAGGAGCAGGTAGTTGTTACACTCGCCACCGCGGCTAAGGCTGGCCGGCTAAGCCGGCCAGCAAGCCGAAGCTGCGGTGGTGAGCGTTAAACCCATCTGCGACGATAAAGTCGCGTGGGACCGCCGGTGCCCCGCAGCACCGGAGCCGTGACAGAAACCATGCCTGCTGCATGTTGCATGCTGCATGCTGCGTACTTGCTTGTTGCTTGTTTGCTTGCATGCTGCATGCTGCGTGCCTGCTTGCATGCTACATGCTTGCTTACATGATGTATGCTTGCTTGCATGCTGCATGCCTGCTTGCTTACAAAAAACACATAATCACAATTAACTGCTTTATTGAGTACATGTATATTATATTTATTTATGTATAATAAAAAAAGAATATTTATAAATAAACATTATGTAATTTGAATTTAGGACTTATAACTTTTATTGAAAAGGTTTTTATGTCTTTTGTATATTATTGATTGTAATATTTATGACAAACGGATTTAGGACATATTATATTTAGGGGTTTCAATTTAATGGCATGTGATATTATGTGATATTAAGTTCGGGTAAATTGTCATTCGGACAAATAATAAAAAAAATTAGGGCACTTTAAATTATGGATAAAAAAGTTAGGTGACACAATAGAGAACCCTTGGACTGAGCACCGCCGTTTCCTCGTAGCGGCGATTGGCGGCGGCGACCTCTCGCGTCCGGCCCTGGTTCAATCCATGGTCCGGAGTGAGAGGGGATGGGAAGCCGTCGCCTCCTTCTGCGAAGCAGTCATGCTGGTGAAGGAGGCGGCGGAACATGAGAGGGAGAGAACCTCACGTCCCAGCCGCCGCGGGAAACCCCCGGGCGTCGGGGGCCACCCACTGGCCCCCGGACATCGTAGGCGCGGGCCTGTGGACGGTGAGTAATGGGCTAGCTCACCGTCCGTCCGTCTCATGACGACAGGCCGTGTCGACGGCGCGTTCGTGTTCCACGCGCGCCTCAAGGTCAGCAAACTGGAAGGGGTTGGAGAGGGCCGTTGCCTGCCAGGGCTGCGGTACTGTTCGAAAAAGTTACCGTGGCCCTGGTGCCTACACAAAGGGCTAAGAAGGAACATGGATGGGTTTTTAGTCAGTACAAGTCTAACACTACTCCCGCTCCGCCCAGAGCGGGGGGGGGGGGGGGGTATTTGATGATCTCCCATCCGTAAACAGAAAAAAAAAGGTTCCTAAAACGATTTTTCTAAAAGTGATTCGTTTGAAAGACAGACACTTCCAAAATGGTAAAATGTGTGCTCCCCCCCTTATTTCTAAAATAAGAGGAGGAAATTTCGGAAAAAAAGAATGGATTGTAGAAGGTAAAAAAATTTCAACAAAAATTGGTTTGATTAAGGTATGATGTTTAGTTTTTGAAATTTTTCATCAAACTGCAGCAGTAACTTTGTTTTTTATTATCATACTATGAAAAACAAATAAAGTTTTGCTGTTAAATGTAATACAATACAACATATGAATGAGCCATATAAATATTTTTATTTTATTGTTTCGTGCTACGGAACCCTGTGTGCGTGTGAGTACGACTTGCACTTGGCCGGGTTTTTTTAGCCTTTTACGAAATTAGAAACAATCAAGTAAGCACTTGGAAGCTAACATTCAACGCATTATTGCCAAAATACACAGCCTACCTCCAGATGTTCGCGCGAGACGCGGTGGCCTCATGACCAAAACGTATCATACATTTATCGAATTATCGCATAAAATTATTCGTAAAATAAAGCCAATTTCATGGATATTAAAAATATTAACCGATTTCAAAAAACGGAGGAAGTTCTCAATTTGTTTGTTGGTTTTTTCAATATAGATTTCTCTGCCGCTGAAAACAACACCCATTATTTTTGTATGAACAGTCACGAGAAAACCTAACCTACATAAGGCGGGGTGCAAAAAGAATAGAGCTCGCTTCGCTCGCTCTTGCATTTTCCAATCCCAATACGAAAGCGGCTGTTACGCCAACTTATAATGGTTGTTCAAAAATGCAATGAAACAGTTTTCGTTTTCATCGAAATCGAGCTCGAGACTCCTTTGACTATTTTTCGCTATTCCACATAGTTTCGGATTTGGCCATCCACAGCCACTTGAAAACTTCATCCTGTATACCCATTTATAAGCTGGATGAGTAAAAGGCACGGTCGTGGTTGGCAGGCGCGGCATGTGACGGCCGGCTGGGCTGCGCTAGCGGCGCGCAGCGCGCGGCGGCATGCCAGGGGGCCGCCGGGGGCTCGTGGCCCCACAGAATACCTTCCTCGAGAACATCATCCGCCGCTCATCTTCGCAGCGTGAGTCGCACTTCTTCTTCTTCCTGAGCCCGCCCACTTACTACCGCCGCCAGCGACGTACGCGTGCGCTGGTCGGCGGTAGGCATGGGCACGGTGTGGTAAGTGGGGCCGCTCTGTAACGCATGCCGCTTCCCTGCAGCAGACAGCAGCTTCCTGCTGGCGAACGCGCAGATCGTGGACTATCCCATCGTGTACTGCAACGAGACCTTCTGCAAGATGAGCGGCTACAACCGAGCCGAGGTCATGCAGAAGTCATGCAGGTATGCAACACTTCTAACAATATCCAATCAGCTATAGTTTCTCCCTTATGGAGGCCGAAAATCAGCCCACGGGAAATTAGGTGCATTCAACATGTTATGTGTACCTACCCTATGTCCTAACCTGTCATGATGTATCCACTATGTATTTGTTTGCCAAACGGACCATTCAGCTGTTAGTTTCGTTCTTTGCCCACATCTAATTCCGGCAGCATAACTTGTGTAAGCAGCAAAAACAGGTTCTCCTTGAGGAACTAGCTTAGCTTGCTAACCTGGCAAAATTACATTTCTTTTTACTCAGATTTAAAGCATTATGCTCTCATGCAGACCCAAAAATTAAAGGATCAAATTATTCTGTAGTCAAAAGTTAAAATGATTAGCCCCATTTACCTCTACCTCGGTTATAGTGTCTTTAACGTAGAGATAAGCAAGCGGTACCGTCGTGAAATGATGGCTGCCCATTCGTCCGTGTTATTATTAAAGCGCTCTATCACAGTGCACCGGAACATTCGCTTTTAATGTAACAATCCTAGATTTGAATTTAAGCATAACGTTACGAATAGATACACCCGCTAAGCTAGCATTCCCCTGTAATAACAATTCAAGTTTCAATTTTGCAGAACAATAAGTTATTGTTACAAATTTCATAATTACAGGCTCGAACTCTAATGCTCGGTTCTTCTCTTTCTCTGACGTACCATATGATCGAATCTGAACTGTGTTATTACAAGTGAATGCTCCCGGTGAGGGAGCGACTTGAGAGAGTGTTTTTTGATACTGTAAAACACCAGCATTTACGGATTTTCTTGGAAGCTGTCTTTTTATGGCCGTTCCATTGGCGATAAAGCTTTCTGAGCAAATCCCAGCTCATTACGATAGATTAGGATTAGGCAACAACCATTGATGCAAGAGGCATGACGAGGATAACATGGCGATGTGGCATAACGATAACCAACATTGCGATGGTGAGGGATTGATGTTGTGTCGGCCCCTGTATGTGCTCGTTGATACAATAGTGTAGTGAGCGTGCATGTGTGTGGTGGCGGCGTGGCGTGCGGTGACGTGTGCGTGTTGTAGGTGCACGTGGATGTACGGCGAGCTGACGGAGAAGGAGGCGGTGGAGCGCGTGGACCGCGCGCTCGACCACCACCTCGCCGACCAGTTCGAGATCCTGCTCTACAAGAAGAACCGTACGTACCGCGAGCATGTCTACCTTCCTCGCCGCGCGTGGTTAGCGCACTCACCTCCCACCCTCTGTGTGCAGGCACGCCGCTGTGGCTGCTGGTGCACGTGGCGCCCATCCGCAACGAGCGAGAGCTGGTGGTGCTGTTCCTGCTCACGTTCCGCGACATCACGGCGCTCAAGCAGCCCATCGACGCCGACGACCCCAAGGGAGGCCAGTATCCTCATGCTACACACACATTACTCGTACACACTCACCAAGACAATATCTGCATACCATTGATTTATATTCGTGTTTCATTCATCGACACCCATTACAGTAATCGGTTCGGATCTTGAGCGCTTGCTGAGAATCCGTTGCCAGCGGCGTATGATGCTATGACTATGACGGTGTGTGTTCGCAGGACTGTCGAAGTTCGCGAAGCTGGCGCGCTCGGTGACGCGATCTCGTTCGGTGCTGGTGTCGGCGCTGCCGGCGCTCAAGGAGCCGCAGCGCGCGAGCCACCTGGCGCATGTCAGTACTCCCGCACACCATGTAAACACGCACCTTCACACTCTAGTACTGCACACTACCGCTAACCGCTGCTCGCCAACTGACTGTACAGAGCGATCTCGTGGGAACGCTCAGCTTGGCGCAATATTAATCAATTTAGAATGTTCTAAGGAATTAAACAATATTAGAGTTCGGGAAAACTGTAATACATAAAAATAATCATGGTTGAAATACTCGTATTCACGAATAGTTACTGACTTACTGCAATAATTGCGGAACAGCAAACAGCAACTAATATAATCAAAACTCTCTTTGTATTTAGGACAACGTATTTCTTTGAAAAAATAAAATGTCCGTACAATCAACACTATCAATTACCGCACTATCTATTCGGTTTCATATAGTTTTACTAGCTGAACCAACAGGCGCTGTTCCAGTTGAAGATGTCGACAATAGCGCAACCTGCCTACCGATTCCAAGCAAAACAACGAGCAAAGGCCCTTAGTGCAACAAAAAATATGTCAAAATTGGTCAAGCATTGAAACTATGGAAATAAAGTTATTAACCGACTTCCAGAAAAGGAGTTGATGTATTCGACCAGCATTTTTTTTATGTAGGTACTTTCACTTTTCGATTTTTCTGTGAACTGATTACAGGTTCGATTCAGGGATTTTTTTTTCATTTGGTAGAAGAAGTTTGCGCGGAGGTCCTTTTATAAATTTTAATATCTTTGCTTAGGCACTTTTTGAGTTAACCTCAAAAATGCATTTTTTCTTTTTTGTCTATATACTTAGTATATTTATTGATGATGTGCTAATCTCTTCTAGTTATAAAGCAAAATTGTTACTTGATTACAATTTGTGTGAGATATGACAACTATAAAGGGCAAAATAAAAACTTTTTTGCAAAAAAAGTAACAGACTTCTAAAAAAAAATATAACTGGAAAATAACTTTACTTTCAGAAGTCTGTGACATTTGCTTGTTTCATTGGATTTTTTGCTATTTCCGAATATTATTTTATTCATGAGGGCAAGAATGACGAACACACGCAAACCGGAATTTTTACCCGACTTCTTAAAAAGGAGAAGGTTCAATTCGGATTGTTGTATTTTTTTTATTTAAAAAGTTTTGCGGGGTCTTAGTTCGCTCGCTCCGCTCGCTCACTAGACCCCGCCATCCCCTTCGAACCTAACCTGTCCGAGTCGGGGTGCCCAATATCCCGAGCTCGCTTTGCTTCCTAAGTTCTTCTTGCCACAAAATTTGGTGATCATTTACTATATTTGGTGATCATTTACTATATTTGGTGATCATTTACTATATTTGGTGATCATTTACTATATTTGGTGATCATTTACTATATTTGGTGATCATTTACTATATTTGGTGATCATTTACTATATTTGGTCTTTGAATACAATTTTTTTGGTGTTTAGTTTTTTTTTTTTGGTAACGTAGCTTAGGATCTCAAAGTATTTTTTGGTGCTCATTATATTTAATCCCATAAAAAATTATCGAGCAAACGTTTGAGATTGTTTGTATGTATGAAAGCGCGGTTAAAGGGCGAAGATCAGACCGGCCGCGTTTAAAACACGGGTGGTTCACAGTTACCGATTTTCGTAAATAATAAAAAAAAAATTACCTACCAATTTTATTATTGATTCGGGACGAGAATCATTAGCATAGTTACCTCCTTGAATTTGACACAACACCTTGTATTTGTTCGCGCATAGCTCCGACGCATGCAAACCGATTTGAAAAATTATTTTTGTTGTTGGAAAGGGTATATAAAGGGTATATATAAAGGGTATAAGGGTACTTCCCAAATGGTCCCATGAAAACTTTATTGAAAATTGACAAGCTGTTTTTGAAAAATAAAAAAATAAAACTTAAAAAATTATCTACATTGTTTACATTAACGATCTTTTCGTTTACTCTGCATTGCGTTTTTTGTCCGCGCATAACTCTGTCATTTAGGAACCGATTTGGAAAATTATTTTGTTATTCCAAAGCCTATGCTTGCCAATTGGTCCCATAGTCACCAAGTTGGGATCTGATGATGGAATTTTGGCGAAATCGAGGGAACTCTTCAAATTTAAAGGCAAAGACGTACAGCGATTTTGGTATTTTATTGTATATACAACAAGTGAAGTATTTGCGTTTAATAAGAACTATTTTACCATCAGATCATCATCAGATGATGAATCCATGAGATAGGCACCAGAACTCCATAAGAGGCCATCCATAAATTACGTCACACGATAAGGGGAGGGAGGGGGCGACGAATTGTGACATTGTGTGACAAGAGGGTGGGAGGGGTCCTAAATTTGAGAGGCGGCACGGCGCCCTCACCTTCCGCCTGACGCAAGTCCTCACCGGACACGGTTGTTTCGGGAGGTTCCTGCATCGAATCGGGCGGGAGGAAACGCCCGGGTGTTACCATTGCGAGGATCGGCCGGAGGACACGGTGGAGCACACCGTGGAGCTCTGCCCCGCTTGGGCTGAGCACCGCCGTGTCCTCGTAGCGGCGATTGGCGGCGGCGACCTCTCGCGTCCGGCCCTGGTTCAATCCATGGTCCGGAGCGAGAGGGAATGGGATGCCGTCGCCTCCTTCTGCGAAGCAGTCATGCTAGCGAAGGAGGTGGCGGAACGTGAGAGGGAGAGAACTTCACGTCCCAGCCGCCGCGGGAGACGCCCCGGGCGTCGGGGGGCAACCAGTGGCCCCCGGCCACCGTAGGCGCGAGCCTGTGGACGGTGAGTAATGGGCTAGCTCACCGTCCGTCCGTCTCATGACGACAGGCCGTGTCGACGGCGCGTACGTGTTCCACGCGCGCCTCAAGGAGATGTCAGCAAACCGGAAGGGGTCCGAAAGGGCCGATGCCTGCCAGGGCTGCGGGTTGTTCGAAAGAGATACCGCGGCCCTGGAACACAAAGGGCGAAGAAGGTACATGGGTGGGTTTTAGTCAGTACAAGTCTGACACTCCCTCCCGCTCCGCCCAGAGCGGGAGAAGTCATTTGATGATTTCCCATCCGCAAAAAAAAAAAAAAAAAAAAAGGGGTCCTAAACTACGTGACGTCACATTTCAAAATCTATTATAATATAATCTAAGTCTTAAAACACGAACTTGTAATTATTACTTTACGAAACCCTCAAAAACATATACAACTATATTATATTATAATACAACGACTTATACTATATGCGTTTGGCGGCATTTATCAAAGAGCGCCTAGGGCCTAGGCGGTCGGCGCGTAACACTAGTAGAGCGGGTGATCGACAAAACAATTGGTAACTTTATTTACACAGATAGATAATTTTATTAAAAACATTTTTTATAAAAAAAAAAATAACCGACTTCCAAAAAAAAAAACACTAAAACGAGGAAAATAGACACATCAACACGGTCTAGGGATATTTCATACTCAATTAAATAACTCGAAAAGTACTGGCCGCATTGGAATCTTTCTTACACTGATTTGTTTGTAATTTATCTCAGACTAATTCCAAATTCAAATTTTTGAAAATTTTTTTGTTGCGGTGGCATAAAAATGTCTTGATGTGTAGGAGAGGGAATTTTCATTTGTGCGAAATTTAGAAAACAATACGAATTACGTTTAGTTACAGTTTTTTTTCATTTTTAAACGAAAGATAAAGTTAAAATTTAGGTATTGTAGCCATGCAACGCCAACATTTGACGAGGACGGAGATGTTACGAGCTGTGGGAATGCTAGAAGCTGGGTCTGTTCAGCGTAATGTTGCTGAGGCCATAGGGACCCACCAAAATGTAATTTCAAGATTGTGGACACGCTATCGTGCCACAGGTGAAGTAGCGGAGAGGCACCGGGGGCCAAGTCGCATCACTACCCCCAGACAAGACCGATTTTTGCAAATTACTGCGCGAGCTCAACCAAATGCAACGGCGACTCAATTGGTCCAAAGGCTGCGAGTGGAACACCAAGTGCTTGTGAGTGACCAAACTGTAAGAAGGCGACTGCATGAAAGCAATCTACGCTCTCGTAGACCACTCCGGGTCCCACCTTTACGGAGAGGCAATCGTGGACGACGATTAGAATGGGTTCGGAACCACGTGGACTGGGGCCGTGAGCAATGGTCCAATGTGCTGTTCACGGATGAATCCAGGTTCGGCTTCCATCCAGATTCACGAAGGACGCGTGTTTGGCGAGTTCCTGGACGATGGAGCCGTCTTCAGAACCCTCAGGAAGTTCACCCATACCAAGGAGGAACAATTATGGTTTGGGCAGGAATTCGTCTTGGAGGACGGACGGATCTCGTTTGGGTGCGGGGCAATATGACGGCAGAACGATACGTCCAACAGGTGCTGGGGCCCGTAATCTTGCCCCACAGAACACAAATGGGGCAAGATTTCCTGCTCATGCACGACAATGCCCGGGCACACACGGCGAGAACGGTAGCAGCTTGGTTACATACACACAATGTTAGGGCCTTAGACTGGCCTGCTCAATCGCCAGATCTAAATCCCATTGAGCATGCGTGGGATATGCTGCAAAGAAGAGCTCTGAAGGAAGTTCCTGAAAATCTGGCTACAGAAGATCAACTTTTTGCGCACCTCAGAAGGACATGGGACAATATTCCGCAACAAGACATTGACAACCTTGTTCTGAGCATCCCGAATCGTTGCCGATGTGTTACGAACATCATGGGCGCTTTCTCAGACTACTAACTTCAAGTTTATAGTCACAAATTAAATCATTTTTCTATTTTTTTCAGTTTTTACTCATAAATTAAAAGTTAATTCATATACGGTTTCGGTCTATGCTTCATAAAATCCTGAAATTTTAATCGAAGTACCTTAACCATTATTTTAAAAAATGGTAGTATATTAAATTACGTATCTTTTAAATATATACATGTCATATAAATAAATAACACATTGATAATGATTCATATTATATTCACATTGATAGTAATTCGCTTTTTTAAAAATATCCCTAGACCATGTTGATGTGTGTAATTTTCGTTTCGGAAGTCGGTGGCAAAAAAGTAAATGAAAAAGTCACCGACTGCGGAAACTAAAATTATTTTCCACTTTTTTGTGTTTTTTTTGGAAGTCGGTTATTTTTTTTTATAAAAAACGTTTTTACTTTAGCCTTTTCAGTTGTGGTAGCTCACTTAAATCCTAGTCAAGTATCATTTTTACATTGTAACTAGACAGCAGCACATCGTCCATACATACGAGTACGACAAAGGACAAAATGCATAATAAAGTAGATGACTCAAAAAGTACCTAAACAAAGATAATAAAATTCATATGGGCCCACCGGGCAAGTTTTCTCTACCAAATGAATGAAGAATCATCTAAATCCGTCCAGTAATCACGGAAAAATAGGATGGACACCTATTTTTCCGTGATTACTGGACCGATACGCGTGAATATTTTACATATTAAAAAAAATGTTAATTAAATGAAAACTACATGGCCAAACTATATTATTTTTTATGGGACCTGGGAACTAAAATTTGAAGACAATGGAGTGCTCACACACGCGTAATAACTCGATTTTCAATGATCGCCTTTGGACACAAATGGCGATCTTTACTTCCAAATATCTCGGAAACGTGACACTTTAGGATACCATGTTATTTAACATTTTTTTCCTGAGAAATTACATTCACACAAACCTTGACCTGACAATTACGAACAAAAAAGAAAAGCCAAACTGGTCCATCCGTTCTGATGATGCTTCATACATTTATGCGGCAACAGCGGATTTTTAAGGTGCCGTTACCAAATGGCAAAACTGGATTCGGTCTGTCCGTCTGTCTGTCTGCCCGTCCGTTGTTTGTCTTTTTTTTTTGGAAGTCTGTTTTTATTTTTTTTGATAACTCATAGTCATAAAGTAGGTACCTAAATAAAGTTGTATGCGTTTAGAACGCCATGATTTTGGTGTAGGTACGTTACCCCAGCAAGAAAGTATCTCCTAGAGTTATATGAGTAGAACGTATAGTTGGTGCCTTATCTGCTGTAAATGTGCCCCCACATAAAAAATGTGTGCCCCCTGTCGTTTCGAAAAAAAAAAGGGAAAAACGATTCTTGCTGGGGTAACGTTTTTCTAGCAGGAAAATTCTAAACGAATGATCGGAGAGAGAAAAAGCTTGTATGTGTGCCAAAATGTGCCCCGAAAAATAAAATCTGTGCCCCTTCAGATTTTCGAGATATTGCATTTCCTGCTGGAGTAATGTTTTGATGAATCGTATATCTCTAAAACCATTGCATGTGCCCCTGTAGAATAAACATACACGAGTAGCTCTTAATGTGTGCCCCTATGTGCCCCAATTTAGATTTAAGAAAATATTTATAGTTTTCAAGTTATCGCGGTTTTATGAAAACCCGAAAAAACATCGCTGCGCTTAAATGAGATAAGGTATAAGTTCGCTGAAAACTGTATTCGGTCCTTCTTGACGCTAATAATAACCATACAAAGTTTCAAAACTGTTCATGCATGCGTTTTTGAATAATCTTGCTAAAAGTCAAAACGATGGGGTCATAACTTTGACGGGAAAATACAAGGAACTGGCTCAATCCCAGATGTGTCGGTGTAAACCAAAATAGTGTGCCCTTAGTCAAAAATATATGGTGAAAATATTGAGCTTGGAATGTTTCGCATTAAGTAAATATAAACAAAAAACCAAAATATGTAAACAACGGCTGATTATCCGACCAAATTCCAATGACTACTAAAAAGCGACGGTTTCATACATATCGATGACCTTCTTTACTTTACACACGTGTTATTGTGCCTGAGTACACTGAAGTAGAAAAGTAATAAGAAATAAAATAAAGTTGTTATTGAATTATATTCTACTAGCTGTTTCTATGACCTTACACATGATTAAGTACATTATAAATAGTAGCCTAAGTGCTATTCCAAGGTAAGCTATCTTCTCCGTTCTAAATTTCATTAAAATGCATCCAGTAATTTGCCAAGTCTTTGACCCAAACTTGATTGGTCCCGATGTTTAAAAAAAATATAGTGATGAAATGGGTGATGCTACTAATAAAAAGAGGTAGCTCTTTTTTGTATATAAATAAAAAAGCCCGTATTTGTCTTTATATATATATATATATATATATATTGATAAGCCGTAGGTTAAAGTAAGTTTTTCATCATTATGTAGTTAAGGGCGTAGGGACAAAAAAAAACAGAAAAAGTCATTCCTACAGCTTTATAAACTTAGAGCGTTGTATTGATGGATTTTGAGGATTATAATTCTGTAACTACACGAATAATATTCTAATCAACATACAACCTAGCACTGCAAATTTTGGTAAGTACCTACAGTTTTGAGAGTTGTATTTAGTGTATACCTATACACATAGTCAACCGCACAATGCTCTGTGTTGCAACGTGTTTCCATTTTGTATGTCATATTATGTACCTATGAGGGATTTATAATTATTAACCAACGATTATATTAAAGCTGATTATGTAGTGTCACACAATTTTGATTTGATGGCGTTTTAGATATTTATGTGTCATTCCACAGTCAAGTGATGAAATAAATGTTGTTACGTATATGGGACAAATATGTTTATTTATAATCAAAATCAAAAGTCATTTATTCAAACTAGGCTGATAATCAGCACTTTTTGAACGTCAAAATTACAAGAGACAGTCCCCCAAATAGCCAATTACCATCGCAGCAGATGATTTGTGCACATTCAATGTTCTCAGTTATATCTTTATGCGGTTTACTATACTAACACACTTTATCTGAATCTATGTATAAGCAAATTACTGGTAAAAAAAATATTTATCTGTGATTTCAAATTTTATATTTTTTTTACACAATATTATACTTAATACTGATCTGTGATTTTTTGTGATGCGAATTTACTAATTATATGCTAGACTTAGATGAAAAACTGATCTGTGATTTAAATGACTACACAACGTGCAAATAATTTCTAATATTTATAGGTAGGAAATTTGATCTGTGATTTGATGCAATAATTACTTTAAGAATTAAAATTAAGGGAATAAAAATAATAATTTCCACGTCAACAAGCTGTTTCATTAATATAGTCACAAGGTGCATTTAATATATTTTTTAATTAGCCCCCAAAACTTTTGAACGGGACTGTACGGACAACAGCTTAGGTATAATACGTCCAATAAAGAAGGTCATTGATATGTATGAAACCGCTTTTTAGTAGTCATTGGAATTTGGTCGGATAACCAGCCGTTGTTTACATATTTTGGTTTTTTGTTTATATTTACTTAATGCGAAACATTCCAAGCTCAATATTTTCACCATATATTTTTGACTAAGGGCACACTATTTTGGCTTACACCGACACATCTGGGATTGAGCCAGTTCCTTGTATTTTCCCGTCAAAGTTATGACCCCATCGTTTTGACTTTTAGCAAGATTATTCAAAAACGCATGCATGAACAGTTTTGAAACTTTGTATGGTTATTATTAGCGTCAAGAAGGACCGAATACAGTTTTCAGCGAACTTATACCTTCTCTCATTTAAGCGCAGCGATGTTTTTTCGGGTTTTCATAAAACCGCGATAACTTGAAAACTATAAATATTTTCTTAAATCTAAATTGGGGCACATAGGGGCACACATTAAGAGCTACTCGTGTATGTTTATTCTACAGGGGCACATGCAATGGTTTTAGAGATATACGATTCATCAAAACATTACTCCAGCAGGAAATGCAATATCTCGAAAATCTGAAGGGGCACAGATTTTATTTTTGGGGGCACATTTTGGCACACATATAAGCTCTCTGGCCATGCACAATTTTTCTCTCTCCGATCATTCGTTTAGAATTTTCCTGCTAGAAAAACGTTACCCCAGCAAGAATAGTTTTTCCCTTTTTTTTTCGAAACGACAGCGGGCACACATTTTTTATGTGGGGGCACATTTACAGCAGATAAGGCACCAACTATACGTTCTACTCATATAACTCTAGGAGATACTTTCTTGCTGGGGTAACGTACATATGATTTTGTAATAATTTGATTCACAAAACCATGCATTTTTCAAAGTTATGGCTAACAAGTTACAAGGGTTTGAATGTGACCGCGCCATTATAAACGCGGAGAACTGCGCGGCCACACATCTTTGAAAAGACGTATTGAAGGTTTAATATTAGGGGTTAAAGTATGAAATTGCCGATCTCCACTGAAAAATTGAAAATAGTTTTTTTTAATTTAACATATTTATTTAATAAAAAATAATTACCATTATTATCTATACATTGCCGCCATCTAATAGGAAGGTCATTTATGCCTAAACTTTGTGATAGAACTCTGGTGATCTAGATTCGACAAATTGTGTGAAAGCATTTTGTACTGCCTCCTGAGAAGAAAACTTTTTATCACGTAGAAAATTGTCCAAAAGGTATTCCGTTGGAGCAAGGTCTGGCGAATACGGAGACTGAGGAATGGTTTCTAATTTCAGTTCCTGTAGAGTTAAAACGGTTTCTCGTGCTTGTATGAGGTCTCGCGTTCTCATGGAGCAATAATGGTGAAGATCGATTCATGAGTCCGGGCTGTTTCACTGCTAGTTTTGCTATCATTGTTCGGAGTTCGGCACAGTAGACATCTGCCGTTATTGGTGACCAGATTGGAGAAAGCTATACACTATGCACTTTCAATACTTGTGTTCGCAAAACCGTGTTCTTCAATGTCCCTCTCACCGCACAGACTTCATTCACCGATCATTTTTCGTCCAGTCTATTTCTCTGTGGAACGCGCTTCCCCAGGAAATCAGGACGGTAACAAATCGTCTATCTTTTAAAATAAAAGTTCGCGAGCACATTCGGAAGAAGCTAGCAGTATCGTCACAACGTTGATATTTTCCTCATTGTTTGTCCTTTTATTTTATAATTTATATATTGATATATATTTATAGTATTTTGTTATAAATTTATAGTATTCTATATATCTTTTTAGTATGTCTTATCAAATTATTATTTATTTACAGTTATACCTACCACTGTTTGTCTCTGCATCACCCAAAGGTTGACTGGTAGAAAATGCCTATGGCATTAAGTCCGCCTCTGTACGTTGTACTTGAAGTGTTTAATAAATAAATTTAGTGAATAGCACCATTTTGAGACAACCAAACAGTTACCATTACCTTTTTATTGGTAAGCTTTGCATTAGGACACTGTTGCGGCGTTTGACCTGGGGTCAGCCATTGCATTTTTCGTTTACGGTTATCGTAAAGAATCCACTTTTAATCACTCGTCACAATTCGATCCAATATTCCTTCATTTCTGGAACGATTCAACAAGCCAACACAAGTTTCAACACGCGTTTCTTTCTGCAGATCGGTCAAATCATGAGGCAACCATTTTTCAAATTATTTAATTTTATTGATGTGACGCAAATGATTCAATATTGTTGGTAAGGTAACGTTAAACCATACCGCTAATTCCTGGGTAGTTTGACTCGAATCGGCTTCCGCCATCTCTTTCAATTTATTGAAAATTCAATCAATGTTTGGACAGCGGCAAGTTTCCTGACCTGATGAAACATAGCAAAGTAGTACCTATTTTCAAATCAGGTTGTAAGAGCGATCCCTCTAATTATAGACCTATATGCTTCCAGCATTGAGTAAAATCTATGAAAAAATCATGCTGGACCAGATGTTGTCTCACTTCAATTCTAATAAGATACTGCATAGTCAGCAGTTTGGTTTCACGAAGGGTAGGTCGACAACGGACGCGGGAGTAAAACTCATCAGTTACATTTTGGAATCTTAGGAGAAGTCCCAGGATACTATTGGCATCTTCTGTGACCTCTCAAAAGCGTTCGACGGCGTCGACCACAACACACTGATCTGTAACTTACACCACTAGGGAATTCGTGGACAAGCTGCTGATCTTGTTCTTTCTTAATTATCAAACAGGCAGCAAGTAAATGTAAATGGGGCGACGTCCTGCGGGTCTTTAGTCAAGATGGGCGTGCCCCAAGGTTCAATTCTCGGCCCTTTCCTGTTTCTTGTTTATATTAATGACCTTATATGATGGCCAAATTTTCATATTAAATTCTATTTGCTGATGACACTTCGATTATTTTTAGCGCTTAGAAAAGGAACAGACGTCTTACATGTCAATGAAAGCCTAACTATTCTCTCAAAATGGTTCGCAGCCAACAATCTTTTACTGAATACGAATAAAACAAAATGTCTTAAGTTTTCTTTACCAAATGTACCACAACATGACCTAAATTTAAATCTTGACGGCAAAAAACATGATGTTATAGCGGAAACTGTATTCTTGAGGATTACTATCGATACAAAACTGCAGTGGAGCGCGCACATTAGAACTCTTTCGGGAAGGTTAAGCTCAGCTGCCTATGCAGTTAGGAAAATAAGGCAGTTTACTGGTGTAGCCACAGCTAGGTTAGTATACTACGCTTATTTCCATAGTATTATGTCCTATGGCATTCTGCTGTGAGGATCGGCAGCAGACGTTGACTAAATTTTCATACTGCAAAAGAGGGCAGTCCGCGCCATCTATAAAATGGGTCCTCGCGAGTCCCTCAGAGAAAAATTTAAAGAAATCGATATACTGACTCTGCCTTCACTCTATATTTTAGAATGTATTTTATATGTCCGCAAAAACCAAGGACTTTTCAAAATTAGAAACGACTTCCATAAAATTGCTTGGGTGCCTAACAATAAAATGTTTATTATTATTATTTGTTTTTATACTTTAACGTATCTCGGCTTTTTGCCGGATTTTAAGAGTAGTACGGGCCGAAGCCAAGTACTACCCTGGGAAAGTGGATATATGATGAGATGATGATGTGATTGAAATTTGCGATGATGAGTACCTGTGCCTATTAAACTGTGTGTGTGCGGTGACTCGAGGATGTGTGTCTGTGTGTGCGATGACTCGAGGTTGTGTGTGTGTGGTGACTACAGATTGATTTTCATTTTGCAAAAAAAAACTGACAATCCTGCATGTATTCAGGATTGCGGCTTTCTGAAGACTTTGGTATGTGTATGGTGGTAAGTCAAGAGTTCTTAAAGACTGGTGGAGTTGTTTAGGAATAACTCCTGTTGTTGATAAAACAATAGGGACTATAGCAACATTGCTAAGACACCACATTCGGCTAATTTCTATTTTTAAATCTGTATACTTTGAGAGTTTTTCTGCTATTGTATTTTGTAGATTGTGTGTGTTTGGTACGGCGATGTCTATGATTTGCGCGGTTTTGTTACGTTTGTCTAATAACGTGATGTCTGGTCTATTGTAGTGTATTGTTTTATCTGTGAAGATTCCTCGGTCGAAGTATAATTTGTGAGTGGCGTTTTCAAGAACAATTTCGGGCTGGTATTTATAATATGGTACAGGTGGGGTGGAAATTAAGTTGTATTTGATTGCTAATTTTTTATGTATTATGTTCGCTATTTGATCATGCCTGTGTTTATAATCAGTCTGGACAACTGCTTTACACGCACCTGTGATGTGCTGAATGGTCTCGGAAGAACTATTGCATCGCCTACATATATCTATTGTTTGAGGAACTCTCATTGTGTGCTTCTGATAATTGCGGGTTTCTATGGCCTGGTTTTGAATCGCTATCATAAACCCTTCAGTCTCAGGGAACAGTTCTCCACGCCTCAGCCATTCGTTCGACGCTAACTTGTCGACGTTAGGTAGGTTAAGATCGTGTCGGTGTCTCCCATGCAGTGACTTTTGGGTCCATTCCGCGATTTTAGTCTGTCGGTCAGTCTGTTGTTCATTATTCTGTGTTGTCTTGTCATACATGTACAAAGGGGTAAGTTTTTTATCATTATACGCTATTGCTTTGTGTAGGGTTGAAGTGGAACTTTTATTTTCAAAATATTTATGTTCTTAATGTTGTAATTTGCTTGTTATGTAGGTTGGTGATATCTATTATTCCTCTGCCACCATCGTTTCTGGGCAGTGTAAGCCTTTGTACACATGACCTAGGATGATGTCTCCTGTGTTTAGTGAGGGTGGTATTCACGATCCTTTGTAAGTTTTTGAGGTCGGTCTTGTTCCATTTGATGATGCCAAAAGAATAGGTAAGAATAGGGATGGCATAAGTGTTAATAGCTTTGATTGTGTTTTTAGCGTTAATCTGAGTATTAAATATTGTTTTTCCTATGTTTAAATTGCTTTGTAAGTGTCGTTTTTATTTCCTTATGCATAATCTGTTTAGCTTGTATATACCCTAGATGTTTGTACGTTCCGGTTTCGTCTAATGAATCTATTGTCGCGCCTGTCTGCATTTGGTATGAATGTGTATGTTTTTCCTGCTTTTACTGAATTAATTTTACATTTGTCAATCCCAAACTCCATAGCTATGTCATTTGAGAACTTTTCAGTTACATCAGCTAGTTCGTATAAATCATCAGGGGAAGTTGCATACAACTTGATATCATCCATATAAAGGAGATGGTTTATTTTACAAAATTGTTGCTCAGTCAGTGTGTCAGTCATTGTGTCATTGATTCGGAGTTGGTAACCGGGTTTCAGGGCATTTAGTTTGTTAGAAAGAGGGTTTAATGCTAGACAGAACCATAGTAGGCTGAGTGAGTCTCCTTGGAATATTCCTCGCTGGATCTTAATAAGTTCTGTTTCCACTATTTCTGTTGATATGTTCAGTTGTAAACGTGTCTTCCATTTTTCTATAATATTACCTAAAAAAAGATGAGTTGTGGGTGTATTTTATATATTTTTAAGACTTCCAGTAACCATGAGTGAGGTACTGAATCGTATGCTTTCCTATAATCTATATACATAGTGTGTAAATCTGTTTTGGTACGTTGAACCTGTTTATGTATAACTGCGTCTATTGTTAACTGTTCCTTACACCCTTGGCTTAACCTCTTACACCCTTTCTGTTCTTCTGTTAATATTTTTTGAGTTTCTAGATGTTTATAAATCATATTAGTAATGCATGATGTCATTATTTTATATATAGTTTGCAAACAAGTAATCGGCCTATATTTTGCTGGGTTCGATGTATCGCTAGGGTCTTTTGGTAGCATATAAGTCTTACCTTCGGTTATATATGAGGGGATCTTTGTAGGGTCTTTTATAAAATCGTTCACATGATTATAGAGGTGTGGATGTGTATGTGTAAATTTTTTGTACCAGTAGTTGTGTATGTGATCTGAACCAGGCGCTTTCCAATTATGTATTTTATTGAGGACGTCGTGAAAAGTTCCTACCTCAATTTGATTAAAAATCTTCGCTTCAATGTTTGTATGGATTACCTCCTCTTCTTTAATCCAATCTGCTTCGGCGTTATGGCAGACAGGATTTTCCCAAATCCCAGCCCAAAATTGCTGTAACTCTTCAGTGGTTTTGTGTATTATTATTAGATGTTGTCTGATTGGTTGTTGATTTCTTTAGTGATCGGTCAAATAGTTTTTCGTTATTATTATTATATAAATACACGCAGTAAACACGAAATTGTAATACCTACCTAAATTTAGATTAACTAAAACTAGCAAGTCATTTTTCTTAAAAACAGTATGGTACTTATACGCTTTTATAATAAGTTGCCGAAGTCAGTTACAGAACTGACCGATGGAAAGTTTAAAAATTATAACGTGTCCTAATTAAAAGCATACTACAAAATTAAGGACTACGTTGAAGATAGAGAAGTTTGGCCTGAGCCCCTTCGCACATGCGGCTTCCCTGGTAGCTCATAAAACAGCACAAATGTGTGAATGTCTCTAACTATTCTCAATGTTGTTTTTTTTATTTATTTTTTCTAATCATATGTTTTACAATAATTTCTAAATCATTACACCCTTTTGTTTTTAATAGACTCTTTTTCTTATTTACCGATTGTTTGTAAATGTGTGGACATTGTAGGCCTTATAGATTCCTAGATCCTTGGTAACTTTTTATCTTGTTCTACGTTTTATAGTAAGCAACGACTTATTGTCGGGCCTACGATGTCCTCTCATACTTAAGTGCCAAGTGCCAACGCTGTAACATAGAAAAATTGTAACGCCAAATGATTTTAAAAGAGTAAAAGGTAACCATGGAGTTTCTTGCCGGTTCTTCTCCATAGGAAACGACCAACCCGAACCGAGCACCTTTTTGTAGACGTTTTACAAGTGCCCATGTAAGCCTATGTGAAATAAAAATATTTTGATTTTGTCTTCCACGTGGTTCGTTCTTAAAATCAAAGTTTCCATCACGAAAGCGTTTAAAACAAAATCGCACGGTGCGTTCATTAGCAGTCCCCTCTCCAAACGCAACATTGATATTGCGAGCTGATTCTGCCGCGTTACATCCGCGTCGGAACTTGTATACAAAAATCACTCGAATTTTTGAAATATTCCTCTTTCTTGTCTATGCTGAATAAAAAAAAACAACTGATAGTCGATAATCGAATGTTGCACATTTTTGAAAAGAAGAACTTCCTAAGTACCATGTGAAAAATGTTTCACTCTAAAATCTCAAACCATGAAGGTTCTATGTCAATTCGAAGTAGGCACCTACTTCGAATTGACATAGAACCTTCATGGTTTGAGATTTTATCCACTATGCCCGACAAGATTTTGACACATGACACATCAGCTGATTCGGCGGGGTGATTCGAATTGTAATGAAATTCACGAAATTTTCATCAACTTTCAGGATTCAATTTTACTGTGAAAAATATGTCATGGGATCTGTTTCATACGATAAATTTGATGTTAATATCTCCAATATCGTGTTGATGTCGCTAAAACGGAGTCAGTCTATTGCGAAATATGTGTAAAATACATATTACTACACCCTTCCAAAAAGTAGGTACCTTATGGTGCGTACAAACTATGTAACATTGTTGTATAACTTGTGTTATATAACACGTCCACAGTATAGTCTTGTTATTCAACATTCCATTTTGACTGAAAAATGTTATATAACAATGTTGTATAACATGTTTTGTTACATAGTCTGTACGCACCATTAGATGCGCTGGAAATAATGTACATAGGCAAGCTTCTCGTATGCTAAAAGAATACAAAAAGGCAAAATAAAAACCGTAACATTCTATCTCCGTTCTTATTTTTGCCATCATACACAATTTCAAATAAAAACACAATCAAAGTCTTGACAAATATTACTAAAAACTATGTTGTTACATAACACTTCTTAGTGCTGACCGAAAACCCGGGTTTCATAATTACGATTAATAAGTTGCATTCAGCCTAATCGATAATCGTAATAAAATCGAGTTTGGAAAAAAGAGTTGAGACTGAATAAAAACTCATTGCTATAATTTCAAGTACTTAATAAATAGGTCATCTAATACTCGTACTATTTTTTTTTTAAATTTCATTAAGTAATTATTAGATCGAAAGCATCTTATAATTGATTAATGAA
The DNA here is from genome assembly GCA_963082945.1 of Cerastis leucographa. Taxonomy (NCBI): domain Eukaryota; kingdom Metazoa; phylum Arthropoda; class Insecta; order Lepidoptera; family Noctuidae; genus Cerastis; species Cerastis leucographa. Next base: position 202,575 of record OY720360.1, read on the forward strand.
CGTTGACTTCAAAATAAGGAGATTTATTACTAAAAAGAACGACAGAAGTCTGGAAACCCAAAAAAAAACCAAATCAACATTTTGATGATTTTCTTTCTTTGAGAAACTTATAGATATGATAAACTTTCCGTTGAACTAGCAGCGTGAAATATAACTTCTAGTTCAACGGAAATTAGAGAAATTAAGTCTCAAAGTTCAAGCAAAGAAAAAGGAATGATTTCCAAATTTAAGCACAGACAGCACCTTAGGCTTAATTCGCGCCGATTATTTTCTATTTCAAAATTTAAATAAAGAATGCGCTCGCAATTCTCATAATTTAAAATAAGTATTCATTTTACTACATAGTTATTGAGAATTTCATTGTGTAATATCCAATGTTTGGTTAATGACCAGGATCTTGGAAGGAATCCTAACTAATATTATAAACGCGAAAGTAAGTTTGTTTGTTACGCTTTCACGCGAAAACTACTCAACCGATCATCATGAAACTTTGTAAATGATAAATAGATAAATGATAGGAGAAAACGGGGAAAATGTGACGTAGACGAAGTTGCGCGGGACAGCTAGTAGTAAATATTTATTTTAATCCACCAAAGATAAATTATATTCTTCCAAGATTGTGTATCGTATGGTTGGGTTATTGTTATGTTACAGATTGTCAGTGGCCCGAAAGTATGACAGCCAGTCTTACCAAGGGGTATCGTGCCACCCGATATTAACTGGTTTGAGGAGGTCAGATCAGTCGCAGGTCGCTCTATTTCAAATACGGGTATGCAGCTGCATCCGGGTAGACTGGAAGCCGACCCCAACAAAGTTGGGAAGACGCTAGGCAGACAGATGATGACGGTTGACAATCAACAATTCATAAGCCGTTTCAAGGAAGATTAGTTTATTCTTTCAAAGCGATTCACTGTACAGTCTATTAAGGTTTTTTTTTACAGTGAAACTTTTATTACATCGTCTCGAATTTTTTCGTCTGTGTGTTGCATGTCGCGTGACGGTAGAGCGCCTTTCACTTTATCCCTACTCCGCGCTATAGTATGAAAAAAAGTTTCACTTTTACCGTGTTTTATAACTGCCAATTTCAGGTTAACCATCATAGGCCGTGAATATCCATGATATGAACCAGAACCATCAGGACATTAGTCGTATGGTTGTAGAGTTGTGTTTAAAATTTTATTTTTAAAGTTTTTGGGGTTGTTATACCCAAGCTTATCTAAGTAGGTATAAAAAAAATACTATCGATTAAAAGTATTGGTCGGGGAACCCAAAAGATAAACAAAATTGGAAAGACATGGGTGCTTCTAACCAGCAGTGGGACAGAGCATGCTGATAAAAGAGTAAATACCCATTACCCAACCCAACCTCCTAACCAATAATCAATCTACTTAATTCTTTTTTACTATGCCTACCGAGATCCTCGGCATTCTACCAACCTTCGGATAGTTCAAAACAAAATTCACAATAAATTATCTATAAAAAAATGTAATAATAACATAAATAAATTGTAAATTTAAATACCTACAATATAAATTGGAACAGAGAACGAATTCCCAATTTAAATTTTGAAATGGAAAAAAAATCGGCGCGAATGTAGTCATAATATCAGTTTGTGCTGTTTATTGTTGGGTCGGAACGTACGAAAAACAATTAAGATTACCATTATAAAAGCTTAAAATAAATATTATATTATATTTTTCTTGTATTTACGCTCAAAATAAATTAATTTTAATTTTCATCCATAGATTTATTAAATTTCTTAATTTAATTACTCGAGTAAATCGTTGTTTACAAAAAAATAATCGATTGGAATAATCGGTTTCACACATCACAATAATTAAAAAAAAAAAAACAAATGGTCGTCTATTTCATTTCAAATTCAAATTGTGGTGGCAATGAATATTACGTGTTATTGGTCCTGTTTTAGTAAATAACGCTAAGATCTGGGCATTTTCATGTGGTTTATAATATTTGGAATGATATTTGTCATACTTAATTGTTATCGAATCTATATGCATGTTTCTGTTATATGTGAAATATAAAAATGTAAACACGCACGATTGGCGCGAAACTTCGACTTTAGTTATCAAAATTCATCATTACTACTGCTTATTTAAATTGAACTATGGATGAATTCGCACCATAATTAAATGACGAGATCATTACTGTCCATATAGTGGACCTAGAATGTTCGAAAACCGCAATTTTTATGATTTTTAGCCTCGACCGGCACTGCCGTCAAAATGGCGATGACCGTATTTATGCACTTGCATTTTATAAGGGCAAATTAAGAAACTTGCGCGCTAAATACAGAAGTTTTAATGGCGTTGATATATGAGATTTTTATACAACTCTCTTAATTAACGCGCACTCGTACTTCGTAGTATTTGATAATCAGAATATTAAATATTTACATAAATAATGAGGACGACCAATGACTTAATTGCTAGCCCCTTTCGGGGCCGATACCAAGCCAGCGGAGGTATTAGCGTCGAGCCCCTTCGGGGGCCCGTACCGAACTATATGGATAAAACAATATAACGGCAATTTCATACTTTAAACCCTATTAATCCGTTGCGCGTAGCTTCGGGGTTCCACTTTGTTTTTGCTTGTGCTAAGCGGTCTACTTAGCGGTGTTGTTTTTAATTTTTTAGTTTAATTTTTATTTCATGCTATTTAAACTTAAATTATTTTTTCTTAGCCTTGACTGTCCCTCTCCTGGGCATAGGCCTCTTCACATTCCTTCCACTTTTCTCAGTGTTGCGCCTCTTCTCGTAAATAACGAAAGCAAGAAAAGTTATAAATCTGAAAAAAATCTCGCCTTTTTAGGGGGAAGCGGGTGCAGCACCCCCCTCCCCCCTGTGATTCCCATTGTGACAAGATTTTAAATTTCGAATCAACAAGACCTGTGGAAGTTGTTTACATCCCTTCATCAACTAGAAAAGAGGTGATGATTATCAAACGGCTTAGCAGATTTTCTCGAAACATAACTTAGAACACTTTCGATTAAAACACCTTTCAAACGAAACCAATTTTATCAAAATCGGTTCATGCGTTTAGGAACTACCATGCCACAGACAGACACAGAGATATTATACAGATCTACACATCAAACTTAAAAAAACCCCTCTTTTTTGGTCGGGGATAAAAAGATGCTGGTCGAATATATAATACGAGTTTTTCCGAAGTCAGTCGTTTTTTAGAAGTTAAAAATAGACAATATTTCTTACAACGATTTTACCTACGGGGTGTAAGGTCCCTTACACCCCGTAGGTAAAATCGATGCGCAAACCATGAATTCAGAACTATGATTAATTAATTAATTAACTTCGTGCACGCGCCAGAGTTGACATTTGTGCCACAATTACCACGGGTGTGTAATTTATGGCATAATAACAGATACCTATACTTATTATCACTTGAAATAACGTTCACATGATATAATTTTCATATGCTATAAAAACAAATAACCTAATTTCATGTGATCTAATGTTACATTTCATATAAACTTCTTTTGCTCAAATAACATTTAGTATACCGTTCATTTAATATAATTTTCAACCTAATGTTCATATTTACTCATTTTCAGCCAAAATTGTGTAATGAATAAGTAAAATATAAGGACGCATCATACTGTTATACCCTCATCTAACCCAAATGATTCACCAACAATAGAGGGGATATGGCGCTCGGCGGCCGTTTGTAACATTAATTGTTACATGTCTTGATTTAATTAATAATATAGGAAAGAAATACTAAATTAATCAATTATTTACATTTATCTACATTATTTACAAACTAAAATTAGCTATTTGCAATACTAAATTAAATATAAAACACGAAACTAATAATAATATACTTATTTATATATTTTTTAATATAATAATATATTTATTCAAAAGCTAGAATCGGCACAATTAATACAATATAAATCTTAGAAATAATAAAGGTATAACAAAGTTCAATGCCTGTACTAGGTTAAACCTGTATCACAGGCGACATGTCTGCAATAATTACTACTTGGACAACAAATTTCCTTAACAATATTTAATACTAAAGTTACGAAAAGTAAAAGTTAATATATTATGATAAACCTAATGTACTTAAAACGCTAATAAAACATCCGAACAAAAAAAATAATGTGGGTCAATAAATTGTAAGGAAAACAATTTGTTGCACATAGTTCCTAATTTAAATATGATAGTCGGTCAGCATTACGAAACAAGTAATTATTTCAAAATGAACACCGTCAGGGCATTTTTGTTGTTTGCGACAATTTGCTTATGCAGCGCGATATCGACGGAAGTCTGGCCATGAGTGATGACGCACTAAGTGCCCTCATAATCGACGGAGTTTATATATCTGGTTTCAGCTATTTTTCTAGCAGGGCATTCAGCGTCTCCCGTTTTGTGGTCACTAGGCTTTATGAAGCGGGAGCAAGTTGCGCATCTTGAAAATGCTAAGGATGCTTTCTTCGCGCATTCGGACATCATATGACCAGCTTCACCACAGTGGCCACATGTAGAATTTAATTCTCTGCACGATTTTGCTGCATGGCCATACTGTTGGCATTTGTAACACCTCGTTACTAACGTAAAGTCCCTGACGGGACAAGATGTCCAATTTATAAAAATCCTTGATTGAGGTATTAGAATTTTCCGTATACTGGCCGCAACTTCAATAACGTAGTTACTAGTCGCTGCCTCTCTCTTCCCAGATTTGTGGCTTAATTTTACCATGGTCAAAAAGGATTCCAAGGTCATCGCTGGTAACTTGTCGGCAATATTTTGTTCATAAATGCACCTGAAGACCTCATTTTCAGCCAAGGAGTTCGGCACACCTACAACCACGATCCGGGGTTTGCGCTTGTTGGGTTCGTCGGCAGTAAGTCCAGGATGTAGTGAGCTGGACTGCGTTCTTCAGCTTATCAGCGTCTTCTTTCGTCTCGGTACTTATTATCACGCCACCATTTTTCGTTTTTCGGACACCACGTACTTGTAGCTTCATTTGCTCAGGCCGTATGATTTTTTGCACTAGTTCTTTTGTTTCGTTACTAGTTTTCAATTTATCATTGGGATAAATGGCGACAGTGCTTAAATTATTAGGTCTCACAAAATGGTTAGATCCCCTTTTTACCATATCGGCAAAAGAAGCATTTCCCGAATAACTAGAGTCCCGAATCGTCTGCTTGAGCTCCAAAATTTGTTCTGTCAGGTCGCGCTGTTGTTTAAGGCTATCTATCATGTTATCCGAGAGTATAGCTTATTTCTTCAGCGACTGGTAGTGGACTGCCATCTGCGACGTACCTGATTCCACTTTACGGCAAAGGTTTGTTATCTTCATTTTCTGCTCGGTGTTGAGTTTCCCATCCGCGGCAATAGAGCAAACTTCATTCAAGTACTGCTGGATGGTGGACATCCATCGCTGGATTTCAGGCGTTGAAACGATAACATCGGCCGTGGCCGACTGCGACGGAGAGGCGGAGGGTTGCGCTGGCCCCCTTGGATTACAGGGGCTGTTGTCCATTTTGTTAGTTTTAACTAAAAGTTCACTTTTTTGTGTCCATGTCCGTGTGTTCACTAAAACTGCACACTATGCAAGATTACTTTATGCATTACGACGGTAATACACTAAAGTAGGTCACTATTATTTAAGTAAATATTAATATTGCTAATGAGCACGTCTGTACGCTGCGAGTGCAATGAGTGCAGTCAATAATGAACGCATCAAATCAGAATTCTGCACAGCTACAATTTAACACCACGCTCGTAGACATATTAAGCACCCAGGAACTGTTATTTTGTTCTCGGCGCGGGCGCATGATTCACGTTGATTCACGACGGAATGCTTCCACGTCCCGCGCAGACCGATTCTTGGTGTCAAGGCGAACGCACGTCAATATTTATCGTTATCTCTAATACGATCAGTTTCGAAAAAAACGGTCGTCATCGCGAGATATATATTCTTTTAACGGCGTCAATATCGTTCCCTCGACCATTTACTTATATATTAATTGTGTGAGTGATTTGGAAAACCCCATTTGGGGTTCAAGGATCACCCTCATTACTCTCGCTTCCCCTCGGTGGACACTAGCGAGTCAGCCCATCTTCTGCTGCACCTGCATTCAGACCTGGCGATCGACACGCGAGCACTCATCTCCGGCCGTGACCAGTGACGTCAGGGGAGTGCTAGACCAGTGGGGGCAAGTCGTAATCGCTGTATAGGCCCTAACCCACCAATTTGACCATCTACCGAGCTAGACCTTTTTTCCTATACAAGATAACTGTTCCGAATTTCTACCTACCTGTTTTTTTATTTACTCTTCTCCTAGGAACCTATGCCTAGGTTAAGTGGAAAGGTAGGGGTAGTTTTTTATATAACCGGGACACGTTGTCGCGGCACGCTCGCTCGCATTCACGCGCTAATGGTCACTGTTCTAACCTAACCTAACCCAGATGGTTCACCAACAATACACCGCGGCACGCTCGCTAACCTAAGCTAACCAAATCGTAAAAAAAAATAACTCGCACGGTAATGGTCACTGTTCTAACCTATCCTAACCCATACGATTCAACAAACATAGAGGGGATCTGACGCAGGAATATATGAGGAATAATATACTAACTAAATACTATACTAACTGATTATTACGAGTAGTTCAAATGTATGCACATTTGAACTACTCGTATAGAAAATGTTTATTAAATATTAACCATATAAAATTAGGTAAACTGAAACTATATTAATAATTCATTATATCATTTCAAACAAAAATTATATCAAATGAAATTAGGTCATATGATTTAGACAGTGTAGGTATTGCACTTTAGTATAAAACAGAAGAAGTTATAATATGTTTAAAAGTATGTACGCAGAATGGAGAAGGAATCCATGGAATGGATTTAGAATAATGATGTGCTGAATTCATAGAACTTGCGCGTTGATATCTCTTATTCCGTGTATTTTATTCCGTAATGGTTTTAGATTTGTCTATTACTGGTCCATCGTAACTGAGCGCACGCTGCGCACGCACTCCTACACAAGCCACACACACGGGCACTACGCGCATGTGTGCGTACTTCTGTACGAATGTGCAACAACACAACACACTACGTTACAACATCGTGGTTATAACACGAGGACTTTGAAAATAAGTTTAATCGGTCGATAAACCGGCAAATATTTCTTTAGTGTGGGGTCTGCTTGACGATAATTGAAAACAATTTCGAGAAGTTATTTATTAATAGTATTTTCGTTACTGAATCCTGTCTGCTTGGCTAGCACGGCGCGTGTTTGTGTAACGTGCGTGTCCCGCAGGTGATGTCGCTGTCGGGCGATGTGCTGCCGCAGTACCGGCAGGAGGCGCCCAAGACGCCGCCGCACATTCTGCTGCACTACTGCGCCTTCAAGGCCATCTGGGACTGGATCATCCTGTGCCTCACGTTCTACACGGCCATCATGGTGCCGTACAACGTGGCCTTCAAGAACAAGACGAGCGAGGACGTGTCGCTGCTGGTCATCGACTCCATCGTGGACGTGGTGTTCTTCATCGACATCGTGCTGAACTTCCACACCACGTTCGTGGGGCCGGGCGGCGAGGTGGTGAGCGACCCCAAGGTCATCCGCAAGAACTACTTCAAGTCGTGGTTCCTCATCGACCTGCTGTCGTGCCTGCCCTACGACGTCTTCAACGCCTTCGACCACGACGAGGACGTGAGTACGGCCTCATCCGATGTGAGTAGAGCCGGGTGTGCCTTGCTAACGTGTGCGTGTGCCGGCAGGGCATCGGCAGCCTGTTCAGCGCGCTGAAGGTGGTGCGGCTGCTGCGCCTGGGCCGCGTGGTGCGCAAGCTGGACCGCTACCTGGAGTACGGCGCCGCCATGCTCATCCTGCTGCTGTGCTTCTACATGCTGGTGGCGCACTGGCTAGCGTGCGTGTGGTACTCCATCGGCCGCTCCGACGCAGACTCGGGCCTGCAGTACTCGTGGCTGTGGAAGCTCGCCAACGTGACACAGAGCCCGTACTCGTACGTGTGGTCCAACGAGTCGGACGGGCCCGAGCTCGTGAACGGCCCGTCGCGCAAGACCATGTACGTCACCGCGCTCTACTTCACCATGACCTGCATGACCTCCGTGGGCTTCGGCAACGTCGCCGCCGAGACCGATAACGAGAAGATCTTCACCATCTGCATGATGATCGTGGCAGGTGCCGGAATTCTTCTGTTATTAGCCGGAGCACGGCGCGACCCCCGCGCAGAGCCCCGCTGTGCGGCGGGGGCCGCGCCTCCCGCACTCCCGTGTCCTCACTCTGTCGCTGCGCACGGTGTGTTGTACTCGCGCACATCGCTGCACCCCGCCCTCACCCACTCCCGTACTCCATCCACAATCCTTGTATATTCTGTTGGTATTTAGTTGAACCGTCCACCCCTCCCCCCGTGCAAGCCCACGAAGCGTCGCGGCGCGTCACATACGTGGTCATGAGTCACGAGCGTCCTGTACGACCCGAGCGCGGCTCTCACTTCGACGCAGCCTGGGTCAGAATTGTGTCGTCAGCCTGTGTCATATTTAGGGATGCGGTATCGGTACAGACTAACAAACAGAACCACTTTTTGCATGGGGCATAAATACACAACGTCGTAATCGCGAAAACATAATCAGCAATCCAAATACTCCAGAGAACCAGTCCCGAGAAAGTGGTTCAGTGTGATGGTACGTACTAAATAACACACACATCCTTGAATAACACACACATTTCTGGTACACGCTGTGTGCTATTAAAATTGAATTATCGTATTTATGTGAGATCTGTGATCTAATTGATACCAAATATCATTATGATACGAAGAAAGATGAGTCTGCTCCGGATGCGGTCACGCTAGCACTTTTTTTGTATCGGCCGGAGCCGCGAGCTCACAGTACGCAACCATACGCAACAAGTGCTGTGTGGCTGCCGTTGATCTCTTTTACAATGTGAGTTTCGGGGACATTAGAACTCAAGACAAGTCGTACATGACGCTCTTCGTCGTTGGGTTGGATCACCCGTAACGGTACATCCGCTACGTATTTAAGGTTTCATTGAAATTCATTTGTACGTTTTGGTTTGTTGTCGCTCTATCTGTATTCACCATTATACCAACGGTAAACAATTTTAAGCATTGGTGTCATACATTCGAGAAGCGTTACTGCTAGAAAAGTATTTGTTTGTTATGTGTGAGTGAAGTAATCGTTGTTGCACGTCGCGCGGGGAGCGGGGAGGCGCTCTCCGCTCACCGCGAAGCGTTCCATGTTGGCAGCGCTGCTGTACGCCACCATATTCGGCCACGTGACCACCATCATCCAGCAGATGACTTCGGCAACGGCCAAGTACCACGACATGCTAAACAACGTGCGCGAGTTCATGAAGCTGCACGAGGTGCCCAAGGCGCTGAGCGAGCGAGTCATGGACTACGTCGTGTCCACGTGGGCCATGACCAAGGGCTTGGACACCGACAAGGTAGGCCGCGCCCCGCGCCCCTCGCCCCGCGCCGCGCGCCTCCACCCCGCTCACCCCCCACGTCCGCAGGTGCTGAACTACTGCCCCAAGGACATGAAGGCTGACATCTGCGTGCATCTGAACCGCAAGGTATTCAACGAGCACCCCGCCTTCCGCCTGGCGTCCGACGGCTGCCTGCGCGCGCTTGCCATGCACTTCCAGATGTCGCACTCGGCGCCCGGCGACCTGCTGTACCACACGGGCGAGTCCATCGACTCGCTGTGCTTCATCGTCACCGGTAGCCTCGAGGTCATCCAGGACGACGAGGTCGTCGCCATCCTTGGTACGTGCATGACACCACTGAGTTGAGTTGAGATGCTAAATAGTAGCGTGTCATAGTTGTGTGTACTGGCGGCGGCGCACTGACGGTCGGCCCGGCGCTCTCGTTACAGGCAAGGGCGACGTGTTCGGCGACTCGTTCTGGAAGGACAGCGCCGTGGGGCAGTCGGCGGCCAACGTTCGAGCGCTAACGTACTGCGACCTGCACACCATTAAGCGCGACCGCCTGCTCGAGGTGTTGGACTTCTACCAGGCCTTCGCCAATAGCTTCGCGCGCAACCTCACGCTCACCTACAACCTGCGCCACCGGCTCATCTTCCGCAAGGTGGCGGACGTGCGGCGCGAGCGCGAGCTCATGGAGCGCCGCAAGCGCGAGCCGCAGCTCGAGCAGGCGCAGGACCACCTCGTGCGCAAGATCTTCTCGCGCTTCCGCCGCGAGCGCAGCGTGGCCGCGACGCCCGCGCCCGCGCCCGCCCGCGCCGCGCCCGCGCCCGCGCCCGCCGATCCCGAGCGCGGCGAGAGCGCGCCCGCGCCCGCCGCGCCCGCGGCCGCGCGGGGCAAGTGGGGCCGCCTGCTGGCCACGGGCTCGCTGGACGCGGGCGCGCCCGAGCCCGCGCGCGGCGCCTTCACGCGCAGCCTCAGCGCGCGCGACCGGCCGCTGGCCGCCGCCGCCGAGCCCGCGCCCGCGCCCGCCGCGACCCCGGCGGCCACGGCGACCGCGCTCTCGCTCAAGGTGATCGCCGCACGCGGTAGGATATGCCCGCTGGGTCGAGCCCTCGGCTACTAACAGTCTGTCTGTCGACAGGCCACGTTCGCGAAGGGCCGGTCGGCGAGCGCGCTGAGCGTGGGCGGCGCGAGTGCGCGGCAGGACACCATCGAGGAGGAGCTGGACGAGCGGCGGCCGAGCGTGTCGGCGCACGCGCTGCACGCGGCGCAGGCGGCGCAGGCAGCGCACGCGGCGCAGGCGGCGCACGCGGCGCAGGCGGCGCACGCCTCGCACGACGCCGCGCTCGCCGAGCTGCGCCGAGACGTTCGCAACGAGGTGCAGAGACTTCAGCAAAAGGTTATGAAGCAATTACTTAGACTTAAGAAAAAAAGTATTTAAGAAACCTCGATATAATTTTTCAAGAGGTTATCGAAAAACATCAGGTACAAGTTTACCCACTTACTTACCCACGTTGGGCGGCTATCGACTCGCTTCATTGGGAGCTGGACGAGTATGGCGGATCAAACCCCGATTACGAAGAGCAAGTTACACATTATAAGCCATCAATAAATGTGGGCCCTTGCGGTTGTTGGAAAATCTGCTCCTAAAATGGAGATAGTCCTTTGATGGAAACTACAATAAGTGGATTCCGTTTAAAGATTTTTTTACCGAAGCAGTGCGCAACAACCCCTCATTATCGAATGCACAATAGATGCAGTTTCGGGTCCATATTGGCTCACCTAAAGTTCTTTACCCGAAATTGTTCTCCCTAAAGATTTGTAATCCGAATAATCACTCTTCCTAAACTTTTTCATCCTAAAGTTTTCATTCATACTATTTGTAGTGCTGTTCATAACACTCATGCTTCCGAAAATTGTAATTAATAATATCATTAATGTAAATTTATTTAAACTCCTGTTTTTTATCATAACGCTTTTATCCCTAAACATAATTACCATAATATTTTCACTCATACTCAGAAAAAAAATACCAAGTGTAATAAAAAATATATGTGGGTAGAAGATGATAGTTATAGTGCCCCCACTATGAAAAAAATACTTAGAAAAATTTCGCGACCAATTTCGAGGTAGCGCTCGCCGGCCGGTGCTGCGGCACCGCTCGCTTCGCTCGCTCGGCTCGCGCGCAGTTGGTCACAGTTCTAACCTAACCTAACCTATGGATATCCATGCAGGTACACACCGCTACAAATAAAATTAAAGAAGACGCTTTAATTAATAAAAAAGAAATCTAAACAAAAAAGATATGACTTTGAATAATAGGGTAAAAGATGGTTATGTTGAGAAAATATAGGAAAACAAATAAAAGTATAATAGATGTTTATTGCTACTGACATTATGAAGTTGAATGCTTCGGAATTATGAACATTAGAGACAGAGTAGTTAGGAATTGTGATTGTTAGGATGAAAAATGTTAGGAAGGATATTTTCGGATTTCCAATAGGGGATCGGACTGGGTAAAGAAAACGACATTCTATTTTGTCCGTCAGACGGGTAATAGAAAAATATTAGACACGTATTTTTTGTTTTATCAAAATATCAAAAAATTACTTAGTTAGAACTCATTAAAGTTGAAGAGTGGGGGCTTACTACGTCACAAGTGGGTATAAAACTTACCCACATGTGACGTCATGCGCCATTTCAACTCAATATATCTCCGTAATTTTATGACCACGTGAAAAAAGAAAAAATACGTGTCCAATACTTTTCAATAAACTACCCGACGGACAAAGAAAAAAAAATAGGATTATCCCCTATTATCGGAGTTGAAAATTTAGGTGAACTTTGGCGCACCCTGCAGTTTCTAAAGAGTATGTTGAAAGAATAGTCTTATAAAAGTATGAATTTTGTATTTTAATAGGACAGAAAGTTTTTTATATAAAGGTAAAAATATTCAAGTGACAAGAATAGAGTAAAGAGTACAAACCATAACTTTTCGCACTAATAAGTATGAATATATAATACAACATGCTCCCTCAAAAAGTTAATTGCATTGTACTCATGACACAAGAGCATAAAAAACTAGTAAAGAAAACCATTATGAAAAACTAGGATATACCAATCATTTGCAAACAACTGCGATGCTTTATTGGACCCAAAGGTTTCGTCAAAACATCTGCAGGTAATCTGTCAGTGGGCATATACCTAAGCTCAACGGTTTTATCGTTCACCTTTTCTCGAACAAAATGGAACTTAACATCTATATGTTTTGTCCTATTGTGGTGAACCGGATTCATGGCTATTTTTTGTGCACTCTGACTATCCGTGTACAAAACTATATTAAGCGACTTACCTGTAATATCGGATATCAGTCTTTTTAAAAAGCACGCATCCTTTACTGCTGTAGTCAATGCCATATATTCAGCTTCAGCGGACGACAAAGCCACTGTGGGCTGTTTTTTAGCTTCCCACGAAATAGGGCCGCCTGCAAGTTCATAATAGAACCCAGTGTAAGATCGTCTATCAGTTGGACAGTTTGCCCAGTCTGCATCTGAAAAACCCGTTAAAGTTGTAGTATTACCTTTTTCTTTCCTGTATGTAATACCACTATCTTTTGTTGCTTTCAGATAACGTAGACATCGTTTAGCAATATTCCAATGTGACTGATCAAAGTTAGAGTTAAATTGACTCAAGTAACTCACAGTATAGGCTATATCTGGTCTGGTATTTACAGCCAAGAACATTAAACAGCCAATTAACTCTCTGTAAGGGTAGTCACACTCACCTATACCAGGCTCAAGCTTTTTCTTAACCATTGGGGTAGAAACACCCTTACAATCTTGCATGTTAAATCTTTTTAGCATCTTTTCAATATATATATTCTGAGATAGCTTCATTCCATAATTATCATGGTAAATATTTATTCCCGTAAAGAAATTAATTTGTCCAAGATCTTTTGATGAAAAGTATTTTACAAATTGACATTTGAAGTTGTCAAGCGTACTTTCATTTTTATACAAGATTACTAGATCGTCGACGTATACAGCCAGTATCAAGGACTCGTTCGATAAGTTTGCATTGTTTTTAAAAATACATGGCTCAGAAGTTTGCATAAAAAATAGCCATGAATCCGGTTCACCACAATAGGACAAAACATATAGATGTTAAGTTCCATTTTGTTCGAGAAAAGGTGAACGATAAAACCGTTGAGCTTAGGTATATGCCCACTGACAGATTACCTGTAAACGAATTTGTAGAAAAAGGTCCACAAACATCGGTATGAATCAATTGAAGTGGCGATGTAGCCTTCCCGTATTTTAAGCTTTTGAAAGGCTTTCTAGACTGCTTACCCTCTATGCAGGGTATGCATGGTTCCTTGTCGACCTCCGTGTACTCCACGCCGATAGCCTGACCTTTTCTAAGTAGATCCATGCCAATTCGACACAGATGTCCTAACCTCTTATGCCAAAGCTGGAAGTTGGAACAATCAGAGTGCACAAGTTTAGCTGAAACATTATTGAACGTTTTAATTGAACAATCGACAGTATACAGCCCATCACATACAGAACCATACGCTAAAACATTTTTACTGTTTACTACATCACACTTTGAATCATAAATAGTGCAGCCTTCTTTATTGAAAACTACAGAGAAACCCTTCTCTACCACTTTATTTACTGAAAGTAAATTACAGTTCAAATCAGGAACATGAACTACACTGATAACGTGTTGAAAGAATAGTCTTATAAAAGTATGAATTTTGTATTTTAATAGGACAGAAAGTTTTTTATATAAAGGTAAAAATATTCAAGTGACAAGAATAGAGTAAAGAGTACAAACCATAACTTTTCGCACTAATAAGTATGAATATATAATACAACAGAGTAAGATGGGTGAGTCCGAAAAATTGATCCAACATCTCTAAATAAGCTCCGACAATTATCCTGTAGGTACGCTGGAACATCCTCATATCAGTATCCTCATATCGCGATTGATCTTCACTTCTTATCTTAACAATCTTAAGAAACGCATTTACGACACTACGTACGAGAACGTGAATGCTGAACGTGAATCTGGGAGTCGATGTTTCCTCCTGGGACCCATTCCTGGCAAGTACATTGTCTCAAAATTTTCTTTGAATGGTTGAGATTGATGGGTAACTCCCGCGGGGTTTTTCTTTTTTGTTTTTATAACTTAAGTAGAAACAGTCAGTACGTCTCGGATAGCATATCCGACTCGAAGGACTAATGTTCGGGGTTGGGGTAAGATTAAGATACACTAAGGTCTAAGATTAAAGATAACTATTTCAGTAATATAAATGGGATTATGATTAAAACTAATGAGGTGAACGAGATGGGGTGCGTACCATTTGACATAATAACAAAAGTTCTAACGATCACATGACCTAATTTCATTTAATATAATTCTTCTTTAGTATAACGATGAAATGACATAATGAATTATTGATATAATTTCAGTTTACCTAATTTTATGTGGTTTTTTAATAAACATTTTCTATAATGCACATTTGAACTAATATTCAGTTAGTATAATATTTAGTTAGTATATTATTCCTCATATATTCCTACGTTAGAGCCGCTATATGGTTGCTGAATCATGTGGATTAGGTTAGGTTAGAAGAATGACCATTAGCGCACGAAGGCGAGCGAGCGTGCCGCGGCAGCGGCCGCTGAGTGCCAGATCCCCCCCCATTGTGGGTGAACCATCTGGGTTAGGTTAGGTTAGAACCATGACTATTAGCGCACGAAGGCGAGCAAGCGTGCCGCGGCAGCGGCCGCAGAGTGCCAGGTCCCCCCTATTGTGGGTGAACCATCTGGGTTAGGTTAGGTTAGAACCATGACTATTAGCGCACGAAGGCGAGCAAGCGTGCCGCGGCAGCGGCCGCAGAGTGCCAGGTCCCCCCTATTGTGGGTGAACCATCTGGGTTAGGTTAGGTTAGAACCTTGACCATTAGCGAGTCCCTTCTATTGTTGGTGAATCATTCGGGTTAGATGAGGTTATAACAGTATGATGTTATTTGATATTTACTTATTCACTACAGAATTTGGGCAGAAAATGAGTAAATATGAAAATTTGGTCAAATGAAAATTAGGTCAACTGAAAGTTATATAAAAAGAGCAATATTCTAATTGAAAATTATATGAGATGAACGTTATACTAAATGTTATTAGAGCAAGAGAAGTTTATATGAAATGTAATATTAGATCACATGAAGTTAGGTTATTTGTTTTTATAGCATATGAAAATTATATCATATGAACGTTATTTCAAGTGATAATATATTATCTGTTATTATGGCATATATTACACACCCAACGAGATGAGATTGAGTCGCGCCCGATATACTATCCGAGACGTACTGACTGGTATTACTTAGGTAATACATTAAATATTCAAGGCATAGCGCGCGGCGCGCAATAACGCTAACATGTTTATTACTGTTCGGTGATTGACCCAAACACACACAGTTATATGTACTCGTATATACCTACCTATACTTAGTTTTTTTTCAATCCTCAGTTACATGTATGGAGGGCCACCCCTATTTTTATTATGTCATATTTGTGTAGCGGTTCATAGAAGGCACCTTCTCTCCAAATTTCAACTGTGTGGTGCCAATAGCGGAGTAAAAATTATGTGACATATGGATGGACTGGACAGACAGACAGACGGACAGGACGAATCTATAAGGGTTTCGTTTTTGCCATTTCGTAATTCTCAACCAAACCCTAAAAACGGGGTTTACTCAATAACAAAATATTTAATCACAAAAAAATAAATGAATGAATGAATGAAAAATGTTAATTTTATAAAATATACATAAAGCTCAAGTTTATGATGTACATCAGAACGTTCGGCCAGTCGAGATAGGGAGCTGGCTGCTACTCCAGTTTTTCATGACGATCATGTGACGCATAAAGATGCCAGCCAAAGATTTTGTGACAGAACAGTCCGAAAGTTAGAAGCATTTATTTATGGCCGAACGACCTGATATCAGAACGTTCGGCCAACCTGAATCTCCATAACTGAGGACCTTAGAGTAACTGTTACTGAATAAATATTTATTGACGATTTAATGACAAACAACCAATGCTTTACTTTTACTCGTAATGCCACCGGTTAAAAGTAAAATGAATTTTGGTTTCTGTAACATCAGGACGTTCGGCCAACGTAATCTCCATAACTGAGGACCTGAGAGAAACCGTTAATGAATAAAGACTTAGTGACGAGACTGAAACGAACTTTTATTGTTTTATTTTTCTTTGTGATGGCCCCCTTATATAGTAAATTAAAAATTTAACATATAACCTCAAAACATTGGCATTATCGATTTCTCCACAAGGAAGAATCCCAGAGAAACCGTTAATCAATAAAGATTTTGTGACGACACTGAAATTAACTTTTATTGTTTTATTTTTCTTTGTGATGGCCCCCTTATATAGTAAATTGAAAATTTACAATATAACCTCAAAACATTGGGATTATCGATTGCTCCACAACGAAGAAGCCTAGAATACTCGCAAAACCCTTGATGTGTTAAAGGTTTCAGTGCAATGGTGTCAGTATTTTTGTTGATTCCAGATTAATCTTTAAAAATGCACTATGGCGGATGGCGACTGAAATAGGGTGACCATGTATTCCAACGAAACAAGTATTTATCGAGTACCTAGGTATATATTTATCTACTGAATGAAGAAAACACGTCGAAATAGTTGAAATAAGGTGACGATCAAAGAGCATAGTAATATAGATGGAATAGAGAGCCCACTCAAGAAATTTTTTGACACCTATATTGAACGGTGTCGCCATCTGATTGGGATTGAGATATAAAGGGTGTAAAACACCTCTTAACGAAGCCGAAAGGCACTGGTTCTCCCTGTCATTGCGATATTTTTTTTGTTCTATACCATACCTGGGAACCTTCTAGTTACGGAGATATTAGGGGTCAAAGTTCCAACTTTTTGACAAGTGTTTTTTTAAATACAAGTTTTTAATGCAAGATTTTTACTTTAAACACCTCCACGATCCCCGTACTAGTCAATCCGTCCATCAGTACAATGTTTTGAGTGCGTTACATTGAGTTCTACCACAAAACATAATTTTACATCCCCCAAAAAAAGTCGTTTCCCAGCAATCATTTCTGCGTAAAGTTACTTTGTTTCATGCACAGAATGCTTGGTTGACGGCTTCGTGATGAGGTGATTTACACGGTGTATGTATTATAGAAAGCCGCCGTAACTGAATGAAGTAAAACTAGTGGTGGCCTATTGGTTGAAATTCGATCGATTGTTTCAATTTTTAGTCACAGACAGAAAAATAATAAAAAGTAGAAGCAAAGAGGCCACATCATAACGCATGGTGGTGTGTGTAACGTTTTTTTTATAACAATTTATTTCTAATGCATATTATATAAAATATTAGTTATCTGCACTCCTTCTCAAAGTCCTCCGTCCGCGTATCCATTTATTTTGTTGCAAAACCTACATCGTCACCAGGGGGGGGGGGGGGACACTGCCATACTTGAGTCCAATTTTACACCAAGATACTAGTACCATCTCTTACCAAATCCGCATAAACTTGAGATTTAGTACATTAATATGACATAGATGGTGCTTACGCCAATTAAGCCAGTGTAATTAAATTTTGATTTGAATGAAAATTGAGTTATAAATAATAAATTTAAACTCTAAACAAGGTTAAACCATTAATTTATTTTAAAAGCATTTTGTAATTGCTAATATATTTGTTTTGGGTTGGTAACAATATCATACAAATTTTTTTTTTTTTTTTTTTTTAAATAATTGTTTACAAAATGGCCACTACTATACTATCGGCGTGTGCACATGCTTGTAGATGTCTCCCATATTGTGTAATTTATGTGGTCTCTCGGTTCTGTCTTTTTTACTTTTTTAGTTGTGTAAAAAAAGAAATAAAAACAGTATCAGAAACCCATAGAAAACCTATTCAATAACAAAGATATAGATATAAGTACATGTACGCACCTATAGTTATTGGGATTAGTTCAACGGATTTAGTATCAGATGGCGACACCGTTCAATATAGGTGTCAAAAGTTTTCTTGAGTGGGCTCTCTATTCCATCTATATTACTATGCTCTTTGATCGTCACCTTATTTCAACTATTTCGACGTGTTTTCTTCATTCAGTAGATAAATATATACCTAGGTACTCGATAAATACTTGTTTCGTTGGAATACATGGTCACCCTATTTCAGTCGCCATCCGCCATAGTGCATTTTTAAAGATTAATCTGGAATCAACAAAAATACTGACACCATTGCACTGAAACCTTTAACACATCAAGGGTTTTGCGAGTATTCTAGGCTTCTTCGTTGTGGAGCAATCGATAATCCCAATGTTTTGAGGTTATATTGTAAATTTTCAATTTACTATATAAGGGGGCCATCACAAAGAAAAATAAAACAATAAAAGTTAATTTCAGTGTCGTCACAAAATCTTTATTGATTAACGGTTTCTCTGGGCTTCTTCCTTGTGGAGAAATCGATAATGCCAATGTTTTGAGGTTATATGTTAAATTTTTAATTTACTATATAAGGGGGCCATCACAAAGAAAAATAAAACAATAAAAGTTCGTTTCAGTCTCGTCACTAAGTCTTTATTCATTAACGGTTTCTCTCAGGTCCTCAGTTATGGAGATTACGTTGGCCGAACGTCCTGATGTTACAGAAACCAAAATTCATTTTACTTTTAACCGGTGGCATTACGAGTAAAAGTAAAGCATTGGTTGTTTGTCATTAAATCGTCAATAAATCTTTATTCAGTAACAGTTACTCTAAGGTCCTCAGTTATGGAGATTCAGGTTGGCCGAACGTTCTGATATCAGGTCGTTCGGCCATAAATAAATGCTTCTAACTTTCGGACTGTTCTGTCACAAAATCTTTGGCTGGCATCTTTATGCGTCACATGATCGTCATGAAAAACTGGAGTAGCAGCCAGCTCCCTATCTCGACTGGCCGAACGTTCTGATGTACATAGTTTATGGATTCGGATTTCACCATCACGTTGTGACGTTGTCCCACTTAAAAGAACCGCCCTGTAAAACGATTCTGTAAGTTCCACCATCGAGACTTGATTGTCATGATTTATAAATCAATTTTTTATATTTTTTTATTTTTAATAAAATTTGTTGTGATACATTGATGTAATTTAGGTACCTACTTATTTGATCAAATCTTTGGGTCAAATCGGTTTCCGCCAAAACGGTATTATTTTTCAAGAGAAGAACCAAAAGGCTTTCTTGGGGAATTAATCTTTGTTAATTACATATTTGGGTGGTATATGCTTGCTACTGATATAAGCACCAAGTTTTGTATTTTATTTATGTGTACCTACTATAGTATAGAAATAGTTGTTGGTACTGGAAAAGGCGTATTTATTTCACGATTGAGCTTCAAATTGGCAGACATAAGACAGGTAGGTACAGTCAGCATCAAAAGTCGGTTAACACTTATAAATATTACACCAAGTTTTGTGCTGGTCAGTGTGATCTGATGTTATATTGTTTTGCGAATTTGTGTAACCATTGATGAATATACTATTATGTCTTTTACTCCAGTCTGTTAATATGGATCGTTCTAAAACTAAGACGTCTTATAATTTTGGTTATGTACAGCGACTTTTGCTGCTGACCGTACCTAAGCATGTTAACGTTCCGGCTGTACCTACTGTTTCAGCTGGGGCGAGTGGAGGAGCTGCTCACGATGCTGGCGTCGCGGCTGGGCGCGGACCCTCCGGCCGAGAGCGCGGCCGCGGCGCCCGCGCCTGCAGAGCCCGACGCGGGCGGCGCGGGCGGCACGGGCGCCGGCACGGCCCGCAAGCGCCGCTCCAAGGTGACGCGCGCCCTAGTCGCGCCGGCCCCGCAGCCGACCGCTCACTAATACAACGCTCCCCGCAGGCGCGCAGCAAGGGCGCCGCGCCCACGCCGCCCGCCACGACGCCGAGCGAGGCGCCGGGCGGGCCGGGCGGGTCGGGCGGGCCGGGCGGGCCGGGCGGGCCGGGCGGGCCGGGCGGGCCGGGCGGGCCGGGCGGGTCGGGCGCGGCCAGCCCGGGCGCGGCGAGGCGGCGCCGCGACTTCGTGTAGCGCGCGGCGGCGCCCGGCGCGCGCCCGCGCTAGCGCCCGGCGCCCCGCCCTGTATATATCTAGTTATGATAATGTAGATAATTATTATGTAGCCACACACGCTACGAGTACGCTGCGTTACGCTTTTGACACCGTGACACGGATGGCGGGACTCGACTTGGCTCGGTATGAAGAGACCGAGCCGGGCCTGCCCACACGTAGCACCGCGGTATGTCTGTTAGGCTTGTAGGCTGAAAACGCTCATTTAGCGATAAAAACTACCACATCGGGATGTGGCAATCGCATGCTGAACGCGTTGTGGCTCTTTTAAAAACGACCAAAACACGTTCTGGCAATGAGGAAATGCCAGAGCGCGTTCTGGGCCTTTTTAAAACAGCCACAACCCGATGTAATACATTACTAAGGAACTTGTCGATGTTGATGGGTAATGCCTAAATGAAAATCCAAAATATTTTCGTCATGGGAGTCGTTTTCGTGGTTTTCCTTGGCGCTGATTGTGGTCGAAATAAAAATCCAAGATCGCAGATGTGAAACTGCGAGGTGGTCGGTTTTTTCGCTCAATGAGCGTTTTCCCCTTTTGAGCCTGACACGACGACTAAACTCACTGACAGTCTCCATACCGACCACATACCCGTACTTGGGAATCCCTCTCTTAGTATAAATTTTAAGGCAAACAATATTTTATCATAACGTTTCTGCATACCACCGTAGGTACTTACATTATTATCTACCTTCTACCTTACCCATCGGGAAATATAGGCGTGATGTGATGTTGTAAATATGTAGGTAGTAGTACTAAGAGCTCGAGGGACTCATTTCGGGCATTTTAGGCAACGTGTCACTTCTACCTTGTGATCAATGCTTTGACCTCACTCGATTGTGAAATGTTGATACAGACGTCATCACCTCTTTCTAGGGGCGCTGCTTATACTCCATTAACTATTAGCCTAGTCATTCCACTGCTGGGCATTGCCTCTCTCTGCTTCTGGGCGTTGATTTTGTCCAGTATGCTCCCTTTTTCTATGAAGTGTACCGCGACGTTAGAGGTCCACATAGTGGCTACTACTACCTACCTAAGAACCTTCTCCTGACAATAACAAACAAAACAAAAAAAGAATTATCGTATCGAAGGACAAGAAACGACGCGGGGGGAGGGTGATGCGCTGCTTTGTCGAAGCTCCGGTGCGACACAGGACAGTGTGTGTTCCATTGATAGAGAGGCAAACTAGACCACCGTACACGATTGCGATGGCGTACGTCGCCCTCTTGCGTAACGACGTCGAGCGTCTTTGCTACGCAGGACGCAACGCACCGCACTCGTGAGACCTCAGCATTATTCGGCTGCGACGTCGTCAACTGCTCACGTCACAACAGACTGCGGCGCCGGAGCTCTGACGTCATTCATGTTCGCACACACTAGCTAGTACTTATGCTCATGCGACCGTGAAGTCGGTGGTGGTAGATTGCCAGCGATTCATAATTTATTCCTTGACGGGCTTAAGTAACGAATTTGTAATGAATTTTATTATTACTTACTGAAGTGATACAGACTATCTGTTCTAGTACTTACATATTTCGCATATTTTATAGCAATATTGCCACTGTTCATTTTCACTATATCAGGATAACACTTGAAGACCAACTATTTTTGTATGATTGCTATGATATCTTGTCTACACTAGCAAAAGAGCACTGTTCTGCAGTAATGCTTTATCCATTGTTTTAACATTTAGTATAATACGACTCGTTCCTCATTGTACACTATTTGATATGATTCGTTTAGGACGCGACACCGCGACATCGACGCGCCACTAGCGTATTGTCGTTTAACTGAGCTCCTCTTGTATGTTTATACTGCAACGACTAACTTTTATACGCTACCAGTTTCATGTATTTAGGTGTAAGGCGTCGTCGAGCACGCGAGACGCAACGCTCGAACTGATCTCTATAACGCGAGCCACTCGCGCATACATATCTACTCGCAAATGGCGCACGAGTTATACCGTCGCCGTCCCCACATTATATGATACTCTTAGGACGTGCACCGACTCGACCGTCCGAAGCGCCTGTTCTCTAGTTATTGGTTGTTAACGTTTTTAAAGTTTATCCGATATATTGTATTTATAAGCGTAGTGTACTCGGGAGCGCCGGCGGCAGTAGCCCAGTGGACTCGGCGAGGGGGGAGGGGGGGGCAATGAAATAACAGGCTTGCTTTAATCCTAACTTTAATAATATATACAAAAGGAAATACATGACCGGCGCTAGCCTAGGGCGGCTCGTGGCTCGCACGCTCAGCTCCGCTCCGCACGGTGCTGCGCTCACTGCGCTCACTGCGCTCACTGCGCTCACTGCGCTCACTGCGCTCGCTCGCTCCGCTGCGCTACTGGCGCGGCGCGCGGACTGCCTGTCGCGACTAGTGCCTTGGGAGCACACAGCCGGGTGCACACCCGCCGACAGATCTGATGCTCTTTCGTCTGTCTCTAGCATGTTATTTGTGAAGAAATTATGACAGTTTCGGATATTCCAGCTATTATATTGTTTTAACAGAATACAATATTAATACTGTAATAAACTTTTTTTATTTATGCTTCCTGAAAGTCCCTCATTACTGTAACATGAGTGTCAGTTGTCGCCCACAGCGGATCGTGTGCGTTCAGTCTTAACTCGATAATGATACATTGAGGCAATATGAACCTGTCAGTAACTTTACATAGTGCGGAAGGACCCTGAACGTAACAAATATTTGTGAACAAAATGACTGGATGTTATAAATGCTGATTACGGAAACACTGTAATAGTAGCTTATTTTAAGGACAAGTAAATTCGTCCAGGTTTATGGTTTTAAAATTCGCGTCTCATTTTAAAATAACAAGGAGAAAAGTTAAAACGTGTAGGACACACCCGGACGTCACGAGCAGGAATACAGAGCAGGCGGCGTCACACGGCAGCACACAGCATCACGCCGCCGCTCTGCGCTACTGCGCTGTGACTCCACGAGCTCTCGTGTCGATTTCATAAATGCCAAAGATGACAATACAAAAGTAGAATCCCACCGCGGCCGGGGGCGCGGGGCGGCCGGGGGCGCGGGGCGGCCGGGGGCGCGGGGCCGCCGGGGGCGCGGGGCGGCCGGGGGCGCGGGGCGGCCGGGGGCGCGGGGCGGCCGGGGGCGCGGGGCCGCCGGGGGCGCGGGGCGGCCGGGGGCGCGGGGCGGCCGGGGGCGCGGGGCCGCCGGGGGCGCGGGGCGGCCGGGGGCGCGGGGCGGCCGGGGGCGCGGGGCGGCCGGGGGCGCGGGGCGGCCGGGGGCGCGGGGCGGCCGGGGGCGCGGGGCGGCCGGGGGCGCGGGGCGGCCGGGAGCGCGGGGCGGCCGGGGGCGCGGGGCGGCCGGGGGCGCGGGGCGGCCGGGGCCGGGGGCGCGCTACTGGCGCTTGTCGGCCAGCGCCGAGTGGTGTGACAGCGCCGAGTGCGCCGACGAGCAGATGTCCTGCAACATACGCACACGCGTCATGGCGCTCTGGCGGGGCGGGGGGGCCGGGGCTGGGGGCTGGGAGTACGCACCTGGTAGGAGAACTGCGGGAACTGCTCCTCCTGGATGCGCGCGAGGCTGGCATCGTTCTCGGGCGGCGTGAGCTCCACGGACTCGCCCGTGAACTCCGAGTCGAAGTAGCGCGTGTCGGTCTCGGACTCCACCTGCGGCTTGAAGGGCGGCGGGATCTTCTTGGCCACCAGGTCGGCCCAGTTGACGGACGCGAAGAAGGGATGGTTCATGATCTCGTGCGCGTCGTCCGGGCCGGCGCCTAGGCGGCTGGCGGGCTCCTTGGTGAGCAGGCCGGCCAGCAGCGCGCGGCACGCGGCCGACAACGCGCGCGGGAACCGCACCTGCGGACGCGACACGCACACGTCAGCACACACAGCTCGCACACACAAACACACAGCTCGCACACACACACACACAAAGCTCGCACAAACACTCACCTCCTCGCTGAGGATGAGCGAGAACAGCACGTCGTGGTCGCGGTTGTAGAAGGGCAGGCGGCCGCACGCCATCTCGTACATGACGACGCCCGTGCCCCACCAGTCCACAGCCGGTCCGTAGTCCGTGTCCTCCAGCACCTCGGGCGCCAGGTACTCGGGCGTGCCGCAGAAGGTCTTGGTGGTGCGGCCGTACGTGATGTTGACCTTGCACAGGCCGAAGTCGGCGATCTTGATGTGGCCGTCCTTGTCCAGCAGCAGGTTCTCGAGCTTGAGGTCGCGGTAGATGATGCCCTCGGCGTGCAGGTAGCCGAGCGCGGACACGATCTCGGCGCCGTAGAAGCGCGTGCGCTCCTCGCTGAAGGAGCGCTCGCGCGACAGGTGGAAGAACAGCTCGCCGCCGTTGGCGTACTCCATCACGAAGCACACGCGGTCCGCCGTCTGGAACGAGTAGCGCAGCGCCTGCGCACACATGCTCCTCAGTACACAGCGCTCGCCGCACTCGCCGCACTCGCCGCGGACGAACACGCTCGTCTCATCAACTACTACTTTACACGACATTTTCTATTATATACAATTTTAATTTGAAAAAAAATCCATTAGTATGTTTATGATGGTTAGCAATCAAGTGTAAAGTCGCTCGTGCAAAGAGCAAAAGCAAAAGGCGCACCGAAGGGACCCGGTGTGGGACAAACTGATTGGTCGTACAGATCACAGGGATCGGGTGCGGCCGTGCGGGCCGGGTAGGTACAACGCACGTACACGGGCGCGAGTGATGCTTCGTTGTATTCGTATTCGATGCATGTATTTTTCGATAGGCACTGACACAGTCAGGCGCGGATCCACCGTTGTGGACACGATGGGCATGCCCACAACCGTAATTGAGGTTGATAGTGTGATGTTATAATCCTCGTTTACCCTAGCATATTGTACACACCGTCAGATACTACGTGGATCGTAAAACGCCCGTGTACGCATGTTTCCTCGATCTGTCTAAGGCATTTTACCTGGTCGCGTACGATATTCTATGGAAAAAACTGGAGAACATTAATTTACCACATGAACTTGTGGGAATCTTCAAGGATTGATATACGCACCAGGTCAACAGCGAAAAATGGGCGGGGGCTATGTCAGAGCCAGATAAGTTGGAATGCGGCGTGAGGAAAGGCGGATTGACTTCCCCGACCCTGTTCAACCACTATATGGACGCACTGATCGTCGCGCTCAGCAGCGCCCGTGTCGGCTGCCATGTTGATGATGTTTGCGTCAATACCCTTAGTTATGCTGACGACATGGAGCTGCTGAGCGTTTCGGTCTGTGGCTTGAGGAAGCTAATGCAAGTCTATGAGGAGTACGCGAGTGGACACTGCCTTAAATATAACGTGACCAAAAGTCAATGCATGGTCTTTGAGTCGAGTAGTGCAAAATGCCACCCAAGGATTCCACCAGTCTATCTCAATGGTGTTCCCCTAGACTGGGTGAAACAATTTAAGTATTTGGGGCATATGGTCACGGCTGACGGGCTGACCACAGGGATCATGAAGACATCGAACGGGAGCGGAGGGCATTGTCAAGAAGAGCTAATATGTTGGCACGCAGGTTTGCACGCTGTTCTGATCAAGTTAAGGTCACACTTTTTAAAGCATACTGCACATCTTTTTACACGTGCAGCCTGTAGGCTAGCTGTACTCAGGCGAGCTACAGTGCCCTCCGCGTCCAGTACAACGCGTTCAGGGCAATATTGGGGCTGCCCCGCTACTGCAGTGCCTCGGGCATGTTTGCGGAAGCGCGCACCGACTGTTTCCACGCCACCATGCGCAAGCGTGCGCAGGGTGCGGGCCAGCTCCAATGCGATACGATACGATTGGACTGCCTTTGTTAAGGAAATGTTGCAGTAGGCATGTAGCCAGGGCAAGTAAATGACCCATTAAACATGTCGGATCCGGTAATTAGTACGGACAGAAAATGAATCGAAAGCGCGCCAAATGTGTCATCACGCGACCTACTTACCAGTCTACCCCCACCTAAGCGCGCTTTTACAGAGTCGTGATGTTTCTTGTGCCCGCGGCAGGACAGTGAGTGTCTGACAGCGGCGCAGTCAAGACGTCCCGAAACTGTACTCCGATTCATGGTGCCTAGTGTTATTGTGTTGGATAGTAATTTCAAGTAATTTGTTAGTTCGATAAAAGCAGTGTACCGTGTGTTGTGTAGTGTGTGTTCTCATAGAACGAAACCTATGTTCTGCCCACATGGTGACCGAGTCTAACGAAATAAAATCCCCTAACTACGACAAACATATTTTCTGAGTTTTTGTTAATTTATTTATTTTATTTTAATTGTATATTTATATCGAATATTATTAATGAAACTTAATTTGTGATTCTGTAAATAATGTAATTTCCAATAATTTTTATGTGACATTTAATTTTGATTTTATTGACATTATTTTATGATTTGTTAACTGTATTTATTATTATTTTACAAAATTTTATCTTTATTTTGGATTTTTTAAATTTATCGCACGTGTAACGTGTAATTTTTCTATGAAACCTGAAATAAATGGATTTTATTTTATTTATTGTCTTACGTGACCAGCTCGGTCAGCGTGGCCACCGCGTAGAGATAATTATTAAAAGCTTTTATTTAACTTGCAATGTAGGTATGTATCTTTTTTGTATGTTTGTTACGGTGTAATCTTGGAAGCTAAATTTGAACCACTTCCCGATGTCCGATTGAGCAGAAATTTTGCACACACCTTTGGTTCTGGTGACGAAACATTTTTATGACAGACAAAACCTAATCCTGCGGCCAGGATAGTCTCCTCACGAGAGAACTCCTCAACGTTTAATAGCACAGACACGAAACTTTGCATGCACGTTCATATTTGATAGATAATCACAATTTGTATCATGAACTTATCCTGCAGCCAGGATCGTCTTCTCACGAGGGAACTCCTTAACGGTTAATAGCACAGACACGAAAATCTGTAAACACGTTCATATTTCATGGATAAACATGAATTCTAATATGATCTCATCCTGCAGCCAGGATCGTCTTCTCACGAGGGGACTCCTCAACGGCTTTTATTTAAATGCTCTAAAAAGAAGAAATAGTTATTTTCACTTCAGTAGCTCAAACATGTAGGTTTTGCTGCCTGAAATCAGTGACAGTGAGACAAAGTAACTTTTTAATTATTATTTTCAGAAAGCCCCGAATATCTTATTCAGCCTTGGGTTAATCATACAATTCGAAACATTCACACTCTATCTCTTTCCCGCCCATTAGAAAGAGAGAGAGACAAAGACCAGCCCTTTCGAAGTTCCGTTTTTGAATTCGAACACGTTCGGAATTTCGTACTAACTAAAGAGATTTTGCAATAATGTCTTTTAATGCAATTTATTGAATTTTTTACTTATTGTTGTATTTTAACGAAAATAAGTATTTACTGCAAATAAAACTGATATTTAACCTGTTAATATTTTTTCTAGTTTCAATAATGTTACGTTATATATTTTGAATAATAAAATATCATGGGTGCTATTTCCGAACACGCCTTAATTTTAATAAAAGAGCGGGAAAAAAAAATCGTGGCTGGCGTAAAGAGTTGATTAAGTTAAAAATATTAAAATAATCGTAAAATATGAGTGAAACTAGTGACAAGAACAGTATTGCAACACCGGAAGAGTTAAAACAAACAAGACAGTTATTAATGCAGAATTAAGTTTCCTACCTGAGAAGTCTTGCAAGAAACATCTGAAAGCATACCATGTCTTCAACGAGACTTACAAAGGGCGCAAACAGTTTTTCGGAGACGGTGTTACTATCTTATTTTTTAGATTTATCACAGACGAGGTGATCATCTATAATGTTAATTATTTTGATTAAAAATAAATATTTATTTCAATCAATTCCTGTTTATTATTTTATCTCCTAAAGTGTTCTCGCTGCTGAAGTGAAAAGTTATGTGTGTTACACGAGAGCAAAGTTTTTTGCATCTCGTGCCTTTGAATCCCTCGCCACGCTCAGGATTCAAAATCAGCACTCGCAGCAAAAAACGACTTTGCTCTCTTGTTGCACAAATGTTATTTTCTTCTTTTTAGAGCATTTAAATAAAAGCTTTTTTTTTAAAGGTTTTTTAACTTTATTTTTTTTCTAATACATGCAGAGACGAAAATGTTTTTAATGATTTATCAAAATCGGTTGAGTAGTTTAGAGTTTAAATGTGTGATAAGCATTCAAACTATTTCAAACAAACACACTTTTGTCATTTCCATGATAAAACAGGCTGAAATTTTACAGGTTTATTAATTAGTGGTTTTAGACGGCATTTTACTGTAAAGTCGCCCTTAGGTCCCTCGTCTGGTGGGACGAGCGATGGTGAGCTCATTGTGACGGGGAAGAATGTCAAGATACCTGCGAAGACTGTTGCTAATATAATAAGTAAAATGCAGCGTGGAAAATCGCCTGGTCACGATGGGCTCAGTATCGAGCATTTTAAATATGCGGGGGTGCACTTGCCGAGGGTACTGTCCATGTTTTTCAGCCTGTACTTAGGTCATTCGTATTTGCCGGAGCCGCTGATGCGGACAATAGTCGTTCCTATAGTTAAAAATAAGACGGGTGATACGTCTGATATCAATAATTATCGGCCTATCTCACTCGCTACCACAACAGCCAAGTTGCTTGACAGTCTGCTGAATAGTCGCCTCACTGCACAGGTTGAATTGCACGATGCACAGTTCGGGTTCAAGGCAGGAGTCTCAACTGAGAGCGCTATCCTGAGTCTGAAGCGAACTGTCAGGTACTACACGGCGAGGAGGACGCCGGTATACGCGTGTTTCCTCGACTTGTCAAAAGCTTTTGATCTGGTATCATATGATATACTGTGGGACAAGTTGAGGGACGCGGGTGTGTCGGCGGAGTACACCGCCCTCCTCAAATACTGGTACGCCATGCAAAAAAACCGAGTGAGGTGGGTAGGTACTATGTCGGACGAATACAGGCTGGAATGCGGAGTTAGACAGGGAGGGTTATGCTCGCCTCTGCTATTTAATTTGTACATCAACCGGCTTATCGGGCGACTGAGCAGTACACATGTCGGCTGCCACATTGATGGAGTATGTGTCAATAACATAAGTTATGCAGACGATATGGTGCTCCTCAGTCTATCGATAGGTGGGTTAAAGAAGTTGCTTTCGACCTGTGAGGCCTATGCGGGGGAGCACGGCTTGATATACAACTCTAAAAAAAGTGAACTTCTTGTTTTTAAAGCCCCGAAGCAACAGTCACGCTGTGTTCCGCCCATAAGTCTTAACGGCGTAGCACTCAAAATTGTCGATAGTTTTAAGTATCTTGGTCACATTATCACGAGCGACCTAAGGGACGAAGGAGATATTGAGAGGGAGCGCAGGGCGTTGTCTGTGAGGAGCAATATGCTTGCCCACAGGTTCGCACGTTGTAGTACAGATGTCAAACTAACCCTCTTTAAGGCGTTCTGTCAATCGTTCTACTCGAGTGGCCTGTGGGTGTCATACACTCGACGAGCCTACAATGTCCTGCGCGTCCAATATAATAATGCCTTCAGGATGTTGTTGGGACTGCCATGGCGCTGTAGCGCGTCAGGAATGTTCACGGAGTCTCGCACAGATGGCTTCCACGCTATCTTTCGAAAGAAAGCAGCCTCCTTACTACAGCGTCTGCATGGTAGTGACAACAGCATTTTGAAGATGATTGCTGCCAGACCGGACTGTCCCTTCCAGAGACACTGGGTGGAGATAGGAATAGGTCTTAGTAAATAATTAACATTGTAAACACTAACAATACTAAACTACTTATTTAAGCACCATTGTTACTAACAAAAAAATACTAACAAAGCTATGGACTGTAGTCTGAAATAAACTTTAATTTATTTATTTTATTTTAATTAATTTGTGTCCGCTCCACTGTTTTACCTGCGTGGACCTATACATACATCCATTACATATATCCCTTCCCGCTTCGCTCGCTCATGTGTTCTTTTCATCTTTTATCTTTAAAATCTAACTCATCAGGGCAGGGCTGTAGGCAGTGTGGTTGGGGTTAACCCCCCTTCCCCAAGATCTCGGGCAACTACAAAGAAATCAACCTATCCGAGGTGGATTGTCATTTTTTTCTAGCTCGCTTCGCTCTCTAATACATGCTTTATGCCTGTGCTTATGCTTACTCGTTTCTGCGAAAATTGACCCCCTACGCTCATTTCTGTAAAAATGAAGAAAAAGAACCAAAGTTATCCAAGAGGTGTTAAAATTTTCCAGCTCGCTTCACTTGCTGTAACATCGTCTACCTCCTTTTCAATTTTGCATAAGTTGACAGAGTTCCTCGTATGCTCATTCTTATTTGAATGAACAAAGAAAAATTAATTTATCCGAGAAGGCATACAAAAATTTTCGAGCTCGCTATTATTCTCTTACTTCTCCAAAGTTTTCTGCATCAGTCGTCTAATACCTACATAAATCCTGTATGAATGATAAATGTGCTATTTCCTGGCTATAGCCCTGTGTGACCCCAAAGTCTTTGGCTGGGACTGCGCCTGACTCTCGCATCCATCGCCTCTTAATTATTCAGAAACGTTATTGCGTAATTATTTCAACAATAATACCTGATGAAATGACCACATCTCGGTGCATACCCACGTATGCACCGAGATGTGGTCGCAGTGAACAAGCCACTCACCCTGCTGTCCATGGCTAAAGAGAACTGGCGCAAACCTGTAGTACTTACTAGGTACCAATGACCGCAAGGAGGTATTGCAGGACAAGGAGTTTCACGGGCGCTTCTATTGGGCTCCTCATGGGCCCGATGTAGATTTTCTAGCGTCCTTGTCCTCGCTACGTTTCGCCGACCTCTTTGGGGAGACTGAAGTGTTTTGTCTGTGCGATTACGAAGGACGAAGTTATGCTGACAAACAACTACCGGAAACAAATTATGAAGGATGGGACGGTGGAAGTGTGTCGGGCATGCCACCGTCCGGGTGAGTCCATCAGACATATAATTTCTGGTTGTTCTCGTCTGGCTAAGGGCGAGTACTTGCACAGGCACAACCAAGTGGCCAGGATTATTCACCAGCAACTTACCTTGAAATATGAACTTGTGGAATCCGTAACTAAATACCGTACTACAAGTATGTGCCCGACCCAGTTCTCGAGAAAGACCATGTCACGCTGTACTGGGATCGGTCTATTATTACTGACAGGACTATTGTCGCCAATAAGCCTGACATAGTGGTGATAGACCGATCAGCGCGCCGCATAATGATAATCGATGTTACCATCCCGCATGACGAGAACCTCGTGAAGGCTGAGAAAGAGAAACAAATAAAATATCTCGACTTGGCACACGAGGTTGTCAACATGTGGAATGTGAACTCGGCTATCATTGTGGCGATTGTCGTTGCGGCCAATGACCTGATGGCTAAAAGCCTTGGCGAACATCTGTCGAAGCTCTCACTTGGCAGTTTGATCAAGACTCAGATTCAGAAGGCAGTACTCCTCGATACGGCCCGCATTGTGAGGAGGTTCCTGTCTCTGCAGCCCTAAACCACCGGTAGCTTGGACCCTGCTCCCGACACCGGCGGAGACCTGTTTTTTTTTTTTAATGTTTCTATAAGAAATATTTTAAAATGTTTAAAATAAGATGTAAAGATGAATAAAGGAAAGAAACCTTGTAAAATTCTTCATTAAACTACAACCACTCCACGATTTTTTTTTTTTTGCTTTATTTACTTTACCGATTTCAAGGCGGCCGAGACCACAACCTATTTCGACGGCTGGATCTTCGGCTGGACAAAGTAGCGTGCGCGGGAAAAAATATGTGTATTTCTGTTTACTCATAAAAATAAATAATAGAACGAGTTTGTAAGGAGTATATGGTGATGCTCGTGTATATGTACCGTAAGGAAAGGGTGCTTGGTCTTCTTGAGCACGCGGTTCTCGGTGATGGTGTGCGCCACCTCGTCCTTCTGTATGATGAGGTTCTTCTTGAGGATCTTCATGGCATACAGCTTGCCCGTGCCCTTTTCGCGCGACAGCACCACCTTGCCGAACGTGCCCTTGCCCAGCACCTTCACGAACTCGAACTTCTCCAGCGTCTGCACAACACACACATCGCTTCATTCTACTACAACTACATACACCACACAATATCATTTTACTAAGTATTTCTTAAACAAATTGGAAAGCAGTTATTTCTGTGGTTCACCGAAAATATCCCATATCTCAAAAACTGCCCATGGGAGACCCCCCCCCCCCCCGCAGAAACTGCAAAACGCCACCCGCTACGATCCGAATATACAAAATATCTTTTGAAACCACCCCCAAAAATTGTAGGGGGTAGGGGCATTTGCTTTTATTGATTAGTAACCAGTACTTGCCTATTTACAATTCCAACTTTTTTCAGAATAAAACAGACTTTCGGAAGTCGGTGGCAAAAAAGTCAATGAAACAAAAATAAATTCACCGAAAGTAATGGTATTTTAGACTTTCTTGCGGAAGGCGTTTTTTTACATGTAGGTATGGGGAGGACGGGAACGACGTGGGTTGTGTTTTTGCCATTTGGCTAACGAACCCTAAAAATTTCTTGTTTAGAAATATATACGGTATAATACACATTGACGGTCATCTGCACCACCGAGCTGTCCAATCCCGCGAGCCGATACCGTTGCCGACACTCGACGATACCGTTCTTATTAGAAAACGATTATGGGTAGTGCCACATCTATCTGACCGGAATCGCATTTGCCATGCTCCTGTCATTTTTGCGTCGCTCTCAGAATTGTCATTTGATAGAGCGAGATACGGGAGGGCTAGCGCACGCGGCAGCACGCCTCTGTATTGTGATTCCGTGCTGTTACGATAATCTTGCGCAACACTAATTATTTTAAAGAAATCTTCCCCGCTGTCAATGTGGTAGGATCCATACATATTTATATCACAATGATCGCCTGCTACTGCCGCATTTTTTTAAACGATCGTAATTTGAGCTCACTATTAGGGAGCTGTACGCGAGTACTAAGTGTAATCGTACTCATCGAATTGGTGTGACTAACAACTGACTCATCCATTATTTACTAAAATAGTAAGGAAAAATGCGATTCCATACTGAGTTCAACCCTTAATGTCATTCGGCAATGCCAACGCGCGGCGGCACCCACCCATCCCCGCAACCAATATTACATCGTTGTAGTGTACCACCGCGTTCACTTACAGTCGACTACTTTTCACCCTTATTGCTCTGAGTTATAAGGTTGAAAAGTAGTCGACCGTCAGTGAGTAGTACCACACACATATAGGCGCGAGTGCGTGTGTGCGTGCGTGTTCGCCTGTTCGCTGGCTGAACGGTCTATAGCTGGCTATATGTGGCGCTGTTTGGTGCGATTCTGGGTAGCCGGTGACTAACGCGTGCAGTTTTCCTGTTTACCGAAATACCAACTTAATTATTGACAGTGACACTTATGTACCTATCTTAAATTATATACAATCAAGCGTATCTATGTTCGTACACGATAACCTCCGAAACCACCCAAACGATTTCAGTAAAATTATGTAAACGCGTATGGTTGGTTCCAGCTTGAAAGGTAGGATAGTTTAGGCCCTACTAGGTGGCGTCGAGCGAAGCAGGGGCAGCATATTTTTTGTTATTATTTCATTAAAATATCTAATCACGGAATGCCTTTTCCCGAAAATCTTGTAATTTGTAAGCAGCATGTAATATTTAGTACGTCTGGCAAGCGGGCGATGTTCACGAGAATAATAAGTAAGGAGTAATATGGGTTACTTTTAATTAGATTAGGGTTCCGCACAAAAAAAACCCTGGAAATTGTTAAAAAACTCCGATTCAAATAGGGGTAATCCTAACTTAATATTATAAATGCGAAAGTAAGTTTGTTTGTTACGCTTTCACGCGAAAACTACTCAACCGATCATCATGAAACTTTGTACACATATTCTTGGAGGTATTAGAAGTAACATAGGCTATATATCATCACGCTACGACCAAAAGGAGCGAAGCAGCAATGAAATTGTTGCGAAAACTGACGCAGACGAAGTTGCGCGGGACAGCTAGTACTACTACTACTAGTACTTATAATAATTTCACGTGGAAGAAGGTCGCGGACAACGCAACGGAGCAACCGATAGTTCAAAATAAAATGAAATCTGGTGCTTTGAATTCCTCATTGTAATAGAGGCAGTGTGAATTCATAATAACAATTATAATGATGGCATTTCATGTGGTTTACTTGCCGATTTCGTCGTATTGTCGTTCAAGTCAGTAATCGCGTCATGCTATCGGCATGTGATTGCCACGTGAAAATCAGAAATGTCAACACTACTTATTTGAAAAGTATGGCTACTAAATATTTGAGCTAAAACTTGGCGACGCTCTTTTCTTGCAATTAACTTGCAATTAGAATTTCTTTGCATTAAATTCACATTATTATTTGAACACCTCAAGCAAGTAAACAAGGTCTCACGAATAAAGAGTATAAACGAAATCCCCTTATTTTTAATAGAAAAAACCGGTCAAAAGCGGTTTTGTCTGATAACAGTTTTGACTGTAACATTAAATTTCATTATGATAAATGATGTTTATTTTGCAAGTAGGTTTTTACAAACACTTTTACACGTCATTTTTTTTAAGCTAGATGGGGCCGGTGTTTCGTACCTACCTGACTACTCTGAGAAGAAACAGCCGAAACAAACTCAGAGGTTCTCTGTTAACTTGTTACTCTTTTAAAGTCCAGACATTGCTCAATTTACATGAGGACTATGCAGATTAGTATCTGAAATGGTCTTTTGAATTGCTCGTGACTGTACAGTTCAAAAAGGGCCTGGAGGGAAAAATCCCTTATTTTTGAAGTTCGCCGATAGTAATGGAAACCTTCATAAAATGTTCAAAGAAGAAGTAGTAACAGTACACAAAAATAATAAAAGCGCTTTTCGAATATTTTTGGATTAAGTGCGCTATGTGCATTGACTGTGTATTAAATTATTATTTTTTAAAAATGAAATGTCATATTTATAAGCAAGATTTAATCTTTGTGATTGTTGACCCTTACGATTAGTGCCATGAAAACAGGATGTTGTTTTCGCATTAATGTTGGTTCCAAACCCGAATAAGCTACAAGATTTTCCAAAAAAAAATCTTGACTGTAGTTGTACTCACTTTTAAACGGCTTATTCCCTATCTCCTTAGGCGCTCTAAAATTCGGCTTCGAAATAAAAAAGCATTTTATGGGTACGTCCCAACCGGTAACTTTTTATTGACGTTGCTATTTTTTGTCTCTCTCGAACACTAAGGTTTGTTACGAGAGAACTCAATTATGAATTTGAACAAAAAGTACTAGGAGAGTAGAATCATGAAGACGATGTTACGATGTTTGGTGCCGCCAAAATCGTGTTTTTAGTGAATACTCTTCAAAAAGTACTAGGGTTGCATGAATTCAATGTGGTATTTTTGAAGTGAAACTTCTTATAATAAATACAATACAATACAATCCTTTTTTATTTCAAGCAACTAGGCCCATAGAACACAATACATATATAAGCATAAAGAGACTAAATATAAACTAATACATTGGTACTTTATAAAACTATTTCTTTATGCAACTTCCAACAAGTTTACGTTAAACGTTTAACGCTACCATGGAGGGGGAATAGAAAGAGACAGAGCGAAAGTGATTGCGTGGCACTCGAACGCATGCGTGTAGTATTACGAAGATTCACTTCTCCACGCACAATTTTTTTTATTCTAACAGTTCTCTCTGCACACACAGAATCTGGGTAGTACCTACTTATTGTGAAAGTACCAGGCTTGCATTAATTCCTGACTTTTTATTTCCATGTTATATTTTATTTGTATGTTGTTATTGTTATTTTAAGTATCATTGGTACTATGTATTTGTTTACTTATTTATAAAGTCATATGAATGTTTTTTTATTCTCATAGCGAGAAGTTGACTGGACTTGACTTTACACTTATGGTAAGTACAGATCTCGCTATGTTGTTGTTTGGGTATAAACTTAAGTTAAAAATAAATAAGGGCTTACAGATATTAATTTTATTGTGGTATTTTTTTGGCCAAACAAGTTTACCAAACGGGAATGAATACACGCATACTCAAAAGTTGACGAAATGAGACTCAATGTATAAAAATCAAAATAGATACAAAACGGCACTTTTGTAATTATATTTTCCTTAGTTGGCGAAATGGGGAAGAACCAGACGGGACGTAACCGATTTTATGTGTTGCTGTTTTGTTTTTTTGGAGCGCGTGGGAATAAGCCTTTTAAACATCTTCTTCCATTTGTTATTATTCTCGTCTCTTAATGATCTTAGGTAAAGTAAAGTGCAGTAGAACTGTCGGTGGGAGTAGAGCGGGACAGGGGTAAGGGGTAAGACGTAAAGTGTACATACTATGCGGCGCGGGTCGCGGAAGCTGGTGCCGAGCTGCGCCATGTCGCGGTCGTCGCTCTCGGGCAGCGCGCCGGCGCCCGCGCTGGGCCCGCCCGCGCTCAGCTGGGACGACACGAAGCGGATCGCCGCCACCCACTCCTCGCTGCACAAACAACCACTATTACTGCTTCTCTCACTCTCTCACGCAACACGCAACACTCAATATTCAATTACTAATCACAACACCACCAACTAATATTTCCGTACTAAAGCCTGTGCATCAATCTTCACCAATTGCCTAGCCCTTTTCTTGCTATTTTGATGTTAGCTTCCAATCTAACTATGCAGCTTATTCAGCTGCTAATATCACAATATGAAACGACTGCCATCTGACCTCAACTCAGTTCTGGGTAGTACAAAACCCTTTGGTAAGACTGGTTGTCAGACTTTTGGATCTACAAATGACAGCCAGGACCAACGGTATAACATGCTTTCCGAGGTACAGAGGAAACTCAGTATGAAATGTGTGTTCACCCATCCACGGACCGACCTTGGCAAGCAATGCTTAACCTTGAAGATTGATCCATGCAGCTGTTATCATTTAGTCACAAGCTGTACATCAATACACACATTTCAACTTTCTACCTGTAATGCAAACCGCAAACTTTTTAAACACATTTATTTTGAAAAAAAAAACATGCTGTGTTTTTCATCATTTGATAGTGGTGCATATAAGGATAAATCCTGGGAAATTATAATTTCTTGGTGAAGGAAAGTTATATTAACACATCAACTACAATTATATTACAATTGTTCAGTCAATAAGTTACGTATTTTAATGCATGCCTACTAACCAGTGTTTTACATGTTAGAAAAATAAAGTTAATAAAATATTTTCCATACATGTAATTGGGGGATGAAAAAAAAAATATAGAGGTTTCTTAAATATTTTTTCTTAGGTCAATGATCAATGATATTTATTCACAGGTGCGGAAATAGAGACGAGTTGTGTCCCCCCCTCTCTAATGTCTAAAGTAAGAGGATGAAAATTCTGAAAACATGTAGGTTTGTAGAATGTAAAAAATTTAAACGAAAATTGGTTTGAATCAGATTTGATGTTTAATTTTTGAGATATGGGAGTTTTTAATCAAACTGCAGCAGTAACTTTGTTTTTCATTAACATACTATGAAAAACCAATTTAGTTTTGCTGTTGAATGCGAATATGAAGGAGTGTTAAAAAAAAATTGTTTGGTGTAACAGATGAACCCTATGTGTGCAAATACGACTTGCAGTTGGTCGTGAAATTCAGATAGGCTCTCTCCATGTAAAATACTGGTATTCAGCTGCATCTGATTAGACCGGGAGCCGACTCCAACATAGCTGGGAAAAGGCTAGGCAGATGATGAGTTCCATATTGGGCCATTCAGGGACACATGCACTCCGAATCCTGTAGAAACATATATATGCAGTGCATTATAACATGCATCTGCTTAAGCTATTTATTCAAGTTCTGTCATCCTGAATACTTGCAGGGTCAGTGACACGGAAGCCTTTTTGTCACAAAGCCTAAAGATAGAAAAGGACACCTCCATTGGGACCAATACAGATTGGCACTAACATATCCCAGTCAAGTCAAGAAAAGCCCATACATAGATAAATATATAAAATTAATATTGAATCAAAGGAATGATACTAGGCCATTAGGATACTAGGCCATTCCTTTGATTCAATATTAATTTTATATATTATATGGTAAAAGTTCAGATAGCAGCACTATCAGGTGTTGGTACAATGTAAATATCAAACTTGTTTGCCACTTGTTATTGTTCATCATTCTAATTTTATTGAGATTGCTAGCTTGTAATTTAGAAAACAAGCAAAATTCACATATTTTCATCTATGACAGCATTCATAACCATTGAAGCAGGAAAACATGAGAATAATAAAAACATCCTCCTCCCAAACAAGTAGTTTCCTTAGTCATAAACCGTGGCAAACCCAGTGCAGTTACTATGCACTGAAACACTCTGACCAGTAACACCATGAGCAACAGCCACTGCCCGGGGCTGGGGGCTGGAAGGCTAGGGGACACTCACCGCTCCTTCTCGGTGTCGACGGAGAAGTTGCGCTCGATGACGGTTGTCCACTGCAGGCCGCGGATGGTGAAGGTGTAGGGCCGCGGTTTGTCCACGGCCATGATCTGGCAGTCGCGCACCGTGAACTTGTTGAGCGGGTCGCGGTAGTTGTTGCGCTCCGGCTGCGTCTTGAAGCCCACCAGGTCGCCGTTGTCGAACAGGATGAAGTAGCGGTCGCGCCAGTTGCGGATGTGCTCGCCGCGCTTCTGCAGCCAGCCCTCCTTCACGATGTTCCCGGGCGCCGCCTCCGCCATGGTCTCGCGCTCGCGGCCTCGCGCACTGCTGTTTGATAACAAACTACGGCAACCGCAAGCTCGTGCTCGGTACACCACGTTTTGAGCTCCCCTTTCGCCGTGCGTGTTTCACCTGGATTGAATCACCACGGGCACACTGCCACCGAACATTTTCTCGTTTGATATTACAATAATGTACAGATTTCAACGTTTTTCTTCTCAAAAAACATGAACGTAAGCGATGTTACTACGTAGGTACGTAGCCTCGCGGTATAAGTATAACAGTTTACGTCTGCGCTGTCTGACGGAGGATAGAAAGAGACAAACCACATGGAACCATGTGGGAAAAGGAGAGATTCGATACTGCTCTATGCTCTTTCATACTTGGTTGCGTTATAACCTATTTTGACAAATTAGTACGTTATGTCTGCCACTAGGGGAATAATTAGCGCTGTGTTTGCACTTTTAATGCGTTTTGGACATTCCTAACTTTTTGCGTGTTGAAATAACTAAAAAATATAAATAAAAAAATAACAAGTGTTTGTTTTCAATTTGTACTAATCCTGAATACTTCTGTTCATGGAAAATTGGTATAGTTTTTTTTTTTTTTTTTTGCAAGTAAGGACTCCTAACAAAATTTTCAACCACATGGAACCAAGACCCATTCCTGTGCATTCCATAATAGAGGATATCGGCACCAATTCAATTTTCCGCAGTATGCAGTCCGGGCCGAGTCAGTTTTCGAACATGAACAGTTACTGTTACTGCATGACACTGTTTCAAAACTTATTGGTGCCAGCCTCTACTAAGTGCCAAAAGCGTTGGTGCGTTAACTCAATTCAACAATCATGCTCCTGATACAAAAGCGCTTTTACTTTTTATTAGGTCTTCAACACAAAGTAGAATATAATAAAAAGTCCTACAAGGATCTTTTGGCGCTTTTGTGACATTGACAGGAGAGCGGTGTTGGTCAACATTAGATAATAACAAGCTACTGCCCGCGTCTTCGTTCGTGTGAAAATTTTAATGTGTTTTGGGGGTATGAAAAATAAATGTTGGTTGATTCTTAGACCTACCCGATATGCACACAAAATTTCATACAAATCGGTTCAGCCATTTCGGAAGAGTATGGTAACTAACATTGTGACACTTGAATTTTATTTAGTGTTACAAACTCTTTTTATATTATCTTCATATCATAGACATCAGTGACTGTGTCATTGCTGTTGTTTTGTCAATGTCTTAAAATAAACATTATTTTTTAAACTTATGACGATTATATTATTCTTATCATTTAGAAGATAAAAAAACAACAAAGTAACAAACTGACATTAGTTCCATTTTCAGCCACGTCCCAAAACATTTTGTACAAGGATAAAAAGTGTGTGCAATATTCAGTAAATCTCCAATATTCCTTTAGGATGTACAATAATAATAAAAGAATGTTCAAACACGTAAAAAAATCTACCGTAAAGAACATGATTTAAGGTGGAAGCGACAGGGTGGATCTTTGCGTTTTTTGCAATTGCACGGCAGTGTCGGGTTGTATGTTGATTAAAATATCATTCGTGGCCGTAACAAATATGGCTTTATAGAATTAAAATCATCAATACAATTTCTATTTGTTAATTTAATCCCATGATATGTCTGGTGGAGGATCCTCCCTTTTGTATAGGGTACTAGCTGTCCCGCGCAACTTCGTTTGCGTCACATTTTCCCCGTTTTCGCAACATTTTTCATTGCTACTCCGCTCCTATTGGTCGTAGCGTAATGATATATAGCCTATGTCCATCCCCAAGTTGAAATCTATCTTCTTGCCAAATTCCATTAAGATCCGATCAGCCGTTTAGTCGTGAAAAGGTAACAAACAAACAAACTAACAAACAAACAAACAGAGTGACTTTCGCATTTATAATATTAGTATGGATGAAGAACTTTACACCCTGTTCCTCATACCCCAATGGGGAGACACAGGCAAAGATAATCTAAGATGAGTTTGTGGCGTAAATTATTTCTTTTATAAGTGTGAAAATGTTTCAATTTTTTTTTTATATTGTTTAATTTCTGTTTTTTTTTCTTAAGTTTTTAAATATTGATTCTTTTGTGTACTTTTTACAAGCGGACGGACACTGAAACCATTTAAATATAGAGCCTGGTCCTGACAGCGCAACGTATCTTGATCCTAGTATTGATTCCTAGTATTTTGCTTTTATTTAAAATTTTATTCTTGAACTTAACCGGCTACTTACCTTGAACAGCTGTTTCATTCTATTTTTACTATAATTTCATGAAAAAGTCATTCAATTTTCTGTCACTTCAATTTTAATGCGCGTCCTCAGTCGTAAGTAGCGTTGCCAGGCATCCGGTTATAGCGAAATACAGTCAGGCTTTTTGGTTGCGTGTCCGGCCAAATTAGATGGTGTCCAGCCTGTCCGGCTTTTGCTAGGCTTTTTAAATTTGGTGAGTTTTGTTACATTTGTCATGTTTTCACATTTGATTAATAATAAAAAAGACTGATTCCTTGTATGTTATTGTTGATTCATTTGAATTCTAGATTTTATGGTAAAAGATTAAAAAACCTTGAATTTTTTTTTTTTAAGCTGTCGCATAGCTTTTATCGCGGGCTTTGAGCGCGGGGACCGAATCAAGAAATTCCGTAACGAAAAAAACCTAACACGTGCCGGTGGGAATTTCTTTAATAATTTTCAACTTTATCGCTACAGCATTAGGTTCAAGGTTGACTGGCAAAATTT
Organism: Cerastis leucographa; assembly: GCA_963082945.1. Classification (NCBI taxonomy): domain Eukaryota; kingdom Metazoa; phylum Arthropoda; class Insecta; order Lepidoptera; family Noctuidae; genus Cerastis; species Cerastis leucographa. The sequence continues at coordinate 244,710 of OY720360.1, forward strand.
TAATAAAATTTCTCTAATTGATTTTAAACCACATCACCAACAAGTGCCAACAACATGTTGATAGTTAAGTTCAAAATCGAATGAGAAAAGGACACCATTTTTTTTCGCCCCCCTAGAAATGTTGCCTTTAAGATTGACATTACACATAAAAAAACTGACCAATTTATAATAGTAAACAAACGAAATATTGCATAAATATCTAATCAGAATCTGGAAATCATAATAAAATACTGACATTTTGAATATTTTTTGCGAGTTAATTTATTATTAGTAATAACTTAATTAGTAATTTAGGCATTCCGGGCCATATAATTGAAAATGCAAATCAATTTTATGAGGAGTTCTTTTCGGTAGTTCATGTAGAGTTCAATAATACATTAAAAATGAAAACAAAATCTATTTACCCTAAGTTTATGTTCAGTGACTGGGCAACCAAGGGTATTAGGATAAGTAGGGAGCGATTGTTTGAGTTGTACGGCCTTAAGCCTTACATCAACTCGGAAACATTTAATATGTTGCAAGTTGTGCAACCTATTCAAAAATCTTAAAAAACACTTGCAAAGTAGCCAAAGCCTTATTCATTAGCAACAAGATTAAGTCCGCCGATAACAAAATAAAGACGGTTTGGAAAATTATCAACAATAAAACTAATAGAAATAAAAATGTAATAATGATATCAGACTAGAGACTTCACGTGGTCTTCTAAGCTCTAAAAACTAAGTAGCTCAAGAATTTGTAGATTTCTTTACCAATATCCCACTTAGAACTACCGAAACCTTAAATTCCTCACCCTTGCTTTCTATTGATTTATTAAAAGCGAACGTTTCAGCCTGTCCGGTTGAGTTTCAATTTAAGCATATAAACCCCATAGCAGTCATTAAAGCTTTTAAGGAAATCAAAATCAAATTAACAGAAGATCTATGGGGAATGTCTATTAAAGTGTGTCAAGCTATTATTGACACTATAGCACCGTACTTAGCTTTAATTTTTAATTTGTGTGTGGACCAAGGAGTCTTCCCAGACCTTATGAAATACAGCAAGATAATACCACTTTTCAAATCTGGGGACAGTAAAGATACGAATAACTATAGACCCTGCTGCCGGTTTTCAGCAAGGTGTTTGAAAAGGTAATGCTTAATCAGATGCTCACCCACTTTAACACCAACAAAATCTTACACGAGAACCAGTATGGTTTCACCAAAGGACGTTGTACAACTGACGCCGGTGTCACTTTATTAAAACACATATATACTGCGTGGGAAGAGGCACAAGATGCCATAGGAGTCTTCTGTGACCTCTCGAAGGCATTTGATTGCGTAAGTCACCAAACCTTGCTCTTGAAACTTGAGCATTACGGCTTAGGTAAACTTGCGCTCAGTATAGTAAAATCGTATTTAAATGATAGACAGCAGCAAGTACAAGTAAATGGTGTAAATTCAATGGCTTTGAAAGTAAAAATGGGTGTACCACAAGGTTCGATATTGGGTCCTTTCCTCTTTTTAGTATATATTAATGACCTTCCCCATTTATTTAAAAACCAATCACAAATGGTGTTGTTTGCGGACGATACTTCTTTAATATTTAAGATAAACAAACGTGCCACAAACCTTGATGATGTAAATAACGCTCTAATGCAGGTCCATAAATGGTTTACCGATAATAATTTAGTATTAAATGGGAAAAATACTAAATGCATAAGATTTTCTCTACCAAATGTCAAATGTAGTGATTGTGACATAGTGTTGAATCAAGAGAAACTTGAATTTGTCGATGAAACTGTTTTCTTGGGGATCAGGCTCGACTCAAGGCTACAATGGGGTCCTCATTTAACATCTCTTGCAAGATGGCTGAGTTCAGCAGCATATGCTGTCAGAAAAATCCGTCAATTTACTGATGTGGATACCGCTAGGGTATTTTAGTTATTTTCATAGTATTATGTCATACGGTATTTTACTATGGGGACGGGCTGCAGACATCGAGTCTATATTTATTCTGCAGAAAAGAGCCATCAGAGAATAAGAATAAAGAATAAGAATAAATTTATTAAACCATTGTTACAATAATTTTCTTAGTCTAAAATCATTAAGGATATCGGTAACAAGTTTTATTTTAACAAACTTAGATAACAGTGGACCCCAAACTAGGCTGTGCCTGTATCTTGGGGGCCGGAGTTGCGATAACTTTAAATTAAAAACATTTATTTATAGTTATGCTAATTAGACATTTTGGAAAATAACAAAATATTTTAATAAATTGGATTAACAGAAATTGGATATTTAACAGAAAATTAGGAGACAATAAAAAAATAAAATAAAATAAGAACAATTCTAATGTTTAGGAATGATGTGTGTGTGTGTGTGTGTATGGGTGTGTGTATGGGTGTGTGTTAGTGGGTATGTGTGGTGAAGGTTTAGCACAGATTAGGTGTTGTTAACTGATAATGTCTTCGGTTTCATCGTAAGGTAAGGAGAGAAGCAGTTTCTGGATCACTTTTTTACTTGAGTGGTCACTTAGGCCTTTTATATTGCAGTATTTATTTATTTTGTTGTAGACATGAGTGTGAGAGTAAGAAGGACACCGAGAAGAGAGATAAGAAATTAAATTAAAAAATTAAATTTTAAGAGCCATATAATCTACGTAGGCGCGATTCTCTAAGAGAACTGTTTAAGGAAATTAACATCATGACGGTACCTTGTCAATACATCTATGAAAACATCATGTACGTTAGGAAAAATCTGCATTTATTTAGTAAAAGGGGTGACCGGCACCACTATAATACTAGAAACAGGGACCAACTAGTTCAGCCAGGTTTCAGGTTAGCTAAAGTAGACTCATCTTTCATGGGGTACTGTTTAAAATGTTACAATAAAATACCTCCCCGTATTCTACAACTGAATGAAACGAAATTTAAATCTTGCATAAAACGCACACTATGTAGGCAAGCATATTATAAGTTGGGGGATTACATTGATGATAAAAATGCTTGGCTCAATGCTGGTCCTGCTCCACAATATCCATAGAGGCAATCTGGATCATCAGAATGACCAAGTGAAGTTATTGTGAAAGCTGCAGAAGATTGTAAAAATATATTGGCATTGTATAGATTCAATCTCTTAGTATTATATAATTGCATAGCACATGTGTGAGTACTATGTACTGTAAAGCCACACTTTAATGAGTACCTACATCTTTCATTGACGCGAAATACCCTGGTGGTTGAGTGAATGTCATGCTCACTTAAATGTCACGCTGATAGTGGCGGTTGCGTCGGGTCGTTTAGTTCCCTTCAAAATGGTTGAGTTGAATGATGGCTGATACATGCGTCATGTTCGTGAACGGGCGCTGTCAGTTGTGACTGGTCATCGCTTAGCTGCCACGGTTTATTTTAATTAAGTACTTTATATTTTTTTTTATTACTGATTTAATCTTTTAATACTCTGGACGCTCTTAACCTGCCCGTATTTCTACATCGTTCTCACATATTTGTAATTCTTAACATGAATGATGTAACCAAGATTTTGTAACATATTTTGATTTAAAAGAGTGTCCATGGAGTTTCTGGCCCATTCTTCTCCAAGATCTACGCTACGGTATGGGCAACTACAGTACTTTCACAAGTTATTATGCCTTGTGACTGGGACTGTAGCTTCGCGTTTTATTTTGTTTTTCGACTTTCAAAAGTGCCTGTAATGGTCTAAATGCTTTGACTTTGACTTTGACATTACTGTGACGGTCAATGTCATTTGCCAAAAAAATCGTGAAAAGGGGCGTTTTTTACGTTTAAAGAATACGGTTTATTAAAGCAGATATTATTACTATTGGATGTGGTAATAATATCTGCTTAATTTATGTAAAATAAACAATATCGAAAAAGTGAAATTGTTTGAATGCTTTTTTACATTAGCTAGCTAAAGGTGGAAATACACTTACGTGTCGTGGCGTGTCGTGACGCGCCAGAAGCATACGGTTTCATACATCGTTGCGACACGACACGCCATGCAAATATGTCCCTAACCATATGAAATTTATGAAACCGATTTGCTTCTGGCGCGTCACGACACGTAAGTATGTTTCCGCCTTAATGTAGGTGGATGTAGTTTTAAAAATTATCTTGGTACGGAACGTAAATCCGCCTTTTATTCGGTTGCTGCATAGACATAAATTATATGGACTTGAAATGTTTGACTATAGAAAAAACAGTTATACAAATACGAGGCATATCGACGCCAAAATCAGAAAAATAATGCTATCTCTTTTTAAATTTCATAATTTTGCGTAAGTGAAAAAGGATAACAGTGTTTTTGACAGTTACTATAATGGCAACCCTACATTTCTAAGTCATTGAAATACCTATTTGCGGCCGGGTCGCCATTTTACCCGCTCGCTGTTTGATACCTAAGTTGGGTACGTCAACTGTCAAATGCTCTTTAGCTGTGGTTAAAATTTGTGAATTCAAGATGATAAACAAAGGATTCTGAATTTATTGAAGAGTTTCAACAGTAAAGCATTCATATTTTCCCTCTATTTTCAACAGTTTTACTACATGAAATCATTTTCTTGTTATTGAAGGGATAGAGTAGTGCATTCAGACATTTTTATATTTATCGATAATGCAATTTTATGGTTCTTTATTGGTTTTATGTTTTACTTTTAAGGCTATAAACAATCGGTGTGGAAAATATAAAAATTACAACTAAAACAATAATTATTTGTTCTCTTCACTTTGAAGAATTGTCTTTCAACTGAACACTCAATAAAGTAACATTGCGTGACGATGCTTTACCTTCACGAACCTTATTGGTACGTACGTTTGATACGGTCGCAAATCATATTTTTATCAAGATACAACCTGACACTGACCTGCAAATTGCAAAAAAACGTAAGAAAATTTGAATTTCGCGGGCTACCTTGGCGCATCCCCCTTATGATAACAGTATAAAGAAACCGTGGGGACAGCAAGTGAAGCAAAAAGGTCGATTAAAAAATTATTCGATGTAAGTAGGTATTTAACCCGTGCGCGATAAGTTGAGACCTGACTACCCCCGCCCGCTTCCCCCGCACTTCCCGATGGCGCCCGTATTGTACCGTGGCGGTACAAACACGCCCCTGTTCCGTCACCGCGCTCAGGGTCTCAACTTATCGCGCACGGGTAGTACAAGTCGTGCCATTAAAGTTGAGACTTGACGCACCACGTGGTTTTAGCGGTATCTTTATAAATACCGCTGAGGTGATCCTCATGGATAATGGATACCCGCGAAAAAGCGGCGGGAGGCGTGGTCAAGTCTCAACTTTAATGGCACGACCTGTACTTACTGCTTTTCATTTCTTGTAATCGCTAAAAGAATAAATTCCAAGAGCATAAAATTAAAAAACCGACTTCAAAAAAGGAGGAGGTTCTCAACGGGCCGGCAACTAGATAAACTTGTTGCTTAAATTATACAATGGAGTGAAATCAGTTACAGAATACTAGATCGATAAAAAACAGCATAATATATCTGTCCTCCAAGTTTCAACCTGTCTTAATAGGAAACATCAAAATAAGTTCTACGGTTTAACCGTGAAAGAAGGACGAAACTTCTCAAACAACAACAAATGAAAGGTATATTATTATGTTAGAAAACTTGGGGTATTTTCACCCGTAGATATTGTACCGTAACATTATGAAAACATTCTCACAATCTTTTATCTATATTATATAGAAATATCGATAAGGGCTGCCCTATTAGCCGCCATTTTATCAGCTCACTAAAGTGTAGGTATGCACGTTTTTCTTGTAGGTATGCCAAGTCCATATGATTTATATGTCTATGGGTTGCTGACACAAGACTACAATATATATATAGGTATATCTGACACACCTACGAAAGACTAGGCAGTATGGTTGAAAAACTATAGCCTGCCCGATGGGCGAAAAAAAAAAAAAAAAAAAGTATATCTGACACCTGACAGGCAACATCATTTGACATTAATTACTGTTTGCTTATTTTAGATTTCTTCTTGGAAAGATTTTATGAAATTGGAATCTGAAAATACAGCGCTTACTCCACAAAGCCGTTGTGTTATTGTCCAGTAAGAAAGGTAGTATATTTCGCAAAGTAGATACTGCACCAGACGTACGCCAACTTGTATATGTACCAGTGTACAACAGATTTCTTGAGAGGTGAGTGATAAAGCTTTGAAAATGTGAACTTGATTGTATTATTTATATCGCGGTCCTGTGTTGATTCTTCATCATCAGCCTATAATATTCCCACTGCTGGGACACAGGCCTCCTCTCTATGAGAGGTAGTGGGCTGTAATCCACCACGCGGGGCCAATGCGGGTTGGTAGATGGCACATGTCTTAGAATTACATGCCGGTTTCCTCACAATGTTTTCCTTCACCATTTAGAGAGCAGCGGTGATGAAATAAATTACACAGTAATGCGCCTGCCTGGGTTCGAACCTATGACTTACTGCTCGTAAGTCGGGGCTGCCACCACTGGACCACCGCTGCTCGCCGCTGCCTGTGTTGATTAATACAATAAATATATTTTTTCCCAACTGCATCAGAAGGACGGTAGCGGTTTCACTTTTTACACAATTTCCAAAAAATTAAGTTCTTTTATTTGATTATTATACCTTACCTGTTTCTTTTCAGCTATTCAACTATATGCAGTTTGTGTAAACAGCTTAATGTTATTGCAAGAAAGTATTCAAACTGCTCAGTCAACAAGATGATTTGGCTATAGGAATATCTGCATTCCATGTGGGTTTTCAATATAAAGAGCACCATCACCTGCAAGGTCGAACCACCTGCATCTTTTTTAGATGAAACACTGCTTGAATTGATCATGATGATTAAAAGTAATACAATATATTTTTCGTTATGTACCTACAATGTGTTTTTGTGTCTCATACACGGCCAGCTTGGAACATCTTACCTATAATTGATTTTAAAAAAGATATTATATAATTTTTTTTTTTTTAAATCACTTAGTCACTGTGGCTTTAATGGTGTTTGGAATGTGCCTATACTTACTAATAAATACATCAATATCTGCCTATCCTTTTCCCAACTCTGTTGAGATGGGCTTCCTCTAACTAGTTTTATGTATGATCCACCCAGGACAGGACACAATACATATTCAAGCGCTGATTGAGATTAGAAAGACTTGTAGAGCGCCTTCGGGTTCCGAATTCAAGGATATTACATAACTAGGAGGCTTGCTTAAGTCACCGCTTAAAAAAAAAAACAGCTGATATTCTGCCTAGATTTTAAAGTTATAAGCTAGTTTTGGTTTGATGCAATAACTTTACCACGGCAGTCCCCGAGTGCCTCACGTATTTTTTAAATGTCGTGTGACTAAAAAATTAAGAGTGTTCAGCTTTTTTACCCAAATGTCAGGCTAAACTAGCAGGACGGTCCGACTTTTCGATTTCAAGACCTGGCAACCCTTTTCGTAAATCCACGAATGACTAAAATAAGCCGGCTTTTTAGAAAAGTCAAATATAATTTAGGAATAGTATCATGTGTTAAAACGCTTTATTATAATAATTAGAATGTTTCGATATTTTATTCACGGTTATAATTTTGTTTATGTGTGAAGAGACTGTATATCAATCTTCATTGTCTATATCTACCGTTGCTACGGTTACCTTCTGACTGTTATCTTTTCATTTCCTCCATAACTGTCTTCTATGTGCTATATTATAAAAACATATTGTTGAATCTTTAATCTACAATAATAACACTTGACAATTGAATATTCCTTTATTTCAATCACAAAAACTTAAAATGGTAGCAGAGCGAAAATGATCTAATGTGTGTGTGCTAAACTCGTGCAAATTACGACTATGCCGAAAACGACATATCACATTGAACCTTTGTGTAAGGACAACTATGACACATGGGCGATTCAAGCCGAAGCCGTGCTAATCAAAAACAAACTATGGAAGTATGTATGCAAATCATTATCTTCAACTCCAAGCACTGATGAGCTTGACGGCGACAAAGAGGCAAAATCGGAACTTATCCTACTGATTGCTCCCTCACAACTGAAGGACATAAAAAAATGCACATCTGCCAAAGCCCTATGGGACAAACTAAAGGAAATTCATGCAAGTAAAGGCCCCGCGAGAAAAGCTACTCTCCTAAAGCGGTTGTTACTTACAAAACTCGAAGACAACAACGTACGTGAACATTTGAACAAATTTATGGACACTGTAGACAAGTTATCAGAAATGGACGTAGATATAAACGAGGATTTACTCACTATCCTCATGCTCTACAGTCTTTCCTCTGAATACGAAAACTTTCGTGTAGCTATGGAGTCACGCGACGTACTACCAAAACCTGAGGAACTCAAAACAAAAATCATTGAAGAGAGCGATGCTCGACACCGTGACGTCGAGGTATGCCCACAACCACATCAACATGAAGACGTACTCTACGCATGTTGCAAAATCTGTAAGAAATCGGGACGAAAAATCTTTCAAAAGAAGACGCACAAGATTTGCTCTAACTGTTGGAAGAAAAATAAAGATACAAATTCGAAAATGTCCTACTACGCTGAAGAGTGTTTTCTCATTTCAAAACAAAATAACCAGAACGACTGGGTACTCGACAGTGGCTGCACCTCGCACATGACGTTTCAACGGGAATATTTTAAAAACATAACAAATGTTTCAAGAAAACTTAACTTTGCTTCAGAACAGCACTCTACTGAAATCAAAGGTGAAGGCAGAGTAACACTAAAAGTCAAATATGGGATAGTTGATCTCGAAAACACTCTGTATGTGCCATCACTTTCGAAAAACCTACTGTCAGTGTCAAAAATGACTCAACATGGAGCTTCTGTTACTTTTGTTAAAGACAAAGCGCTTGTACGCAATAAGACAGGAAAGTTGGTTATGACTGCAGAAAAGTCTAAAACCAGTAGTCTATACTATGTCAAATTTCAAAACAACGAAAGAAATTACTCAGCTACAACTGAAAAAACGTCCTCAAATACGAAGAAAGGCTCCTTGCTAGACTGGCACAGGAAGTTAGGACATATGAACAACAAAGATCTCCATCTAGCGCTCAACAACGAGACGCTGATTGGACTGAACTTTGATAAAAACGAGTCTCTGTCTGACTGCGACGCATGCATTCAAGCAAAAATGACACGAGTACCAAGTCCTCCACAAAGAACAACTCCTCGAACAACTGAACGATTGGAGATTGTTCACAGTGACGTGTGTGGTCCTGTCACACCATCCTGTGGCGAAAACAGATACTTTGTCACATTTATTGACGATTACAGTAGATATGGACGTGTCTACTTTATGAAAAATAAATCGGAAACACTAGAACATTTCAAAGTTTATAAACAGGAAATGGAAAACTTTACTGGAAATAAGATTAAACACATGCAAACAGATAACGGCACAGAATATGTCAACGCTAAATTTCAAGCCTATCTACAGGAACATGGGATTGCAAGACGTCTATCCGCGCCCTACACTGCACACCAGAACGGTCTCGCTGAACGGAAAAATCGGACATTATTGGAGAAAGCAAGAGCGATGCTGATTGATGCTAAAGCACCAATACATCTATGGGCAGAAGCCATTTACACGGCAAACTATCTATCCAATAGAAGCGTAAACAGTGCTATAGAAAACAGAACGCCATTTGAGAAATGGGTCCTAAGAAAACCAATCATCCATCATCTCCACACTTTTGGATCTAAAGCATTCGTGCTTATAAAAGGTCGTGACAAGGGTCCTAAATTTGCACCTAAGGCAATACCAGGAGTGTTTGTCGGATACTCTGACACCAGCAAGGCATACAGGGTGTATGTTCCAAACAAATGCAAAACATTAATTTCCAAAGACGTAAAGATTCTCCAGACAAACTTTTACTCTGAGTCTATTGAAAACATAGACAGTCTTACTCATTCTGTTTCGACTTCGACTCCAAAAATACGACTGAATGTTGAACATTCCGAAGATGAGCAGATTTCAATTCCAAGCGGTCCAGATTCTACTCAGCAATATGAAACTATTGATCAAAATTATGACTCGGATGACGAAGAACAAGAATTTTATGATATCTCTGATCATCAAAATGAAAATGCTCAATCTGAATCTGAACCAGAATTGATTGGACATGAAAACAACGAGTTGAATCAACATCAAACAAATGCAGATATTCAACCTGAACAGGAGCGATATAATCTGAGAAACAGATCAATGATACAACGACCACAACGGTATGATGACTTCGTACTGGCCGCTGTAACTGAAATAGAAAATGTACATAAGGATCCAGAAACTTACAAACAAGCTATGGAATCATCCTACAAAGAAAAATGGCTTGAAGCTATGCTGTCTGAAATAAATTCACTTCATGAAAACCAAACTTGGGACTTAGTGAATTTGCCTAAAGGAAGAAAAGCATTGCCATGCAAATGGATATATAAACTTAAAACGAATCCAGATGGTTCTGTAGACAAATTTAAGGCAAGAGTAGTTGTGAAAGGTTACTCACAAGAGCAAGGTGTAGACTACGATAAAACTTTTAGCCCTGTAGCTCGCCTTAGCACCATACGAGCAATTATAGCGATTGCAGCGAAAGAAAATCTAAAACTACGACAGTTTGATGTGGCAACAGCGTTTCTTAATGGGTCTGTCAAAGAAGAAATTTATGTCAAACAACCTGAAGGCTTTAACGATGGAACTAAACGCGTCTGCAAACTTAAGCGCAGCTTATATGGATTAAAACAAGCACCGCGATGCTGGAATTCGTGCATAGCCCAATTCCTAGATAATGACGGCTTTCAACAAAGTGAAGCAGATCCCTGCCTATACGTAAGAATTAGAGGCCAGTCCAAAGTCTTAATCGGACTATATGTCGACGATGGACTTGTGGCGTCAAGTACAACCGCCGCAGCTGACGAGTTTATCGAGGAACTGAATACCAGATTCAAGATAACTTTTAAACCTGCCTCCTATTTCCTGGGCATGGAGATTAAAACTGAAAATAAAGAAATAACACTCAGTCAACAAAGTTATACAAAGAAGGTTCTTGACAGGTTCGGTATGCTGAATAGCAAACCAACACCAACACCCATAATCAAAGAAAGCATCAACGATGCAGAGCCGAGTGTACAAGACACCCCAGCGTTTCCCTACAGACAGGCCGTTGGAGCTCTTACATACTTGGCAGTGGGTACAAGACCCGATATAGCATATGCTGTTGGCATAGCGTCGAGAAGACTGGAGACACCTAAAGCAAGTGACGTGATGCTTGTCAAACGGATCTTTCGTTATTTAAAAGGAACCACAGATAAAGGCCTGGTTTACAGACACACACAAAAGTCACCCAGTAACCTACTTTGTTTTTCTGACTCAGACTTTGCAGGAGATCAACCAACAGGACGATCAACATCTGGGATGGTCTGCTTACTCTCAGGAGCTGCTATCAGCTGGAGAAGTGGAAGACAGACGACCGTATCGATTTCATCCACCGAAGCAGAGATTATCGCTGCTAGCGAAACTGCACAAGAAATATTGTGGTTGAATGGCCTATTTAAAGGTTTAGTCACCTTAGAAAAACCTGAACTCTACTTGGACAACGAGTCGGCTATAAAGCTATCTCATAATCCAAAATATGAGTACCACAAACGTACTAAACACATTAAGCTCAAGCATCTTTTTGTACGTGAATGTGTTACCAACGGAGAACTGCTAGTGAAACAAGTTACATCCTCGAATCAGCTGGCAGATATGCTAACCAAGCCGCTTTTTGGTCCAAGATTGGAAGAATTAAGTGTAAAAATTGGATTGAAAAGAATTTCTAAATAGAATTCACAAATTCTTAAAAGTTCTGAGGGTGTGAAGAGACTGTATATCAATCTTCATTGTCTATATCTACCGTTGCTACGGTTACCTTCTGACTGTTATCTTTTCATTTCCTCCATAATTGTCTTCTATGTGCTATATTATAAAAACATATTGTTGAATCTTTAATCTACAATAATAACACTTGACAATTGAATATTCCTTTATTTCAATCACAAAAACTTAAAATTATGGTAACATAAAACCATTGTTCTTTTGTTTTTCGGTTGACACTTTCTTTAAAAAAAAAAGAAAAACAGGAGGGAAAAATAAAATAACGTTTGACGTATAATTAATTTAGAAAACTGTTTGGTTTAATCAAAAAGGAAAAAGTAACAATATCGATGCACAAAGACTAATTCAAGCTATGTATTTTTCAAGTTACCCCCATTGCAGACTCGTGTCGACACGCGTTCGAGCAAGACGTGTTTTTGTTAAATCTATTACTCATAATTTTCGATAACTGTTGTTTACGCGCGGAGCAGCTGTGGCCCTCGCTCGACTCGCCGGGTAGCGAAGGGGGGCGCGGGCGGAGTGCATAAACTACCTGAGTTATGGCGAACATAGATGATTTACTGGATGAGACGCAATCTATAGAGGAGGTCAACGAGATGAGCGAACAACAAGAACAGCGCGAAGATGAGGAGGTTACCAACAAGGCGACAAAAAGAAACCGAGGAGGAGAAGAATCAGACGAAGAATGGAAGATAGTGGGACCAAAGCCAAAAGAAAAGAGGTTCAAGAGATTAAATTCTAATGAAGATATCCATAAGTTGGAAGTGACTATCACATGCATGGATAAACTTCCGAAGTCATTTGCCTTTGCTAAGCTTTTAACAACCTGTGGTATGAGCAATGTAGTTCGTGTCAAATATTTGAGCCCGTTCAGAATTAGAGTACAATTTGGAGATGAAATAAATTTAAATAAGCTATGTACATGTGAAGCATTAATTACTAAGGGATGGAGATTTAATAAAGATATGGAAGTAAGTTACTCATACGGGGTTATAAGGGATGTGGAACTAGAATTAGAAGAAAAAGAAATCCTGGATAACGTGTCCTGCCCTGGAAACATTGAACTCGTTTCAGTGATGCGGTTAAATAGACGAGATCAGGACAAGGGTGGATGGATACCCAGCGAGGTGGTTAGATTGTGTTTCAAAGGTAATTCATTACCGGCTTACGTTTTCACAGAGGGTCTAAGGCTAAAGGTTGAACCATACATTTATCCAGTTTCTCAGTGTTCACGGTGTTGGAAGCTAGGACATAAAATTAAGGCTTGCCCATCCAATAAGATAGTATGCCCTAAGTGCGGAGCTAATCACGAAAACTGCGAGACTAAAGATTATAAGTGTATTAACTGTTCAGGTAATCATATGGCCTTATCTAAGTCATGCCCCACATTTTTAAAAGAAAAACGATTACGGGAAATTATGGCTGAATTCAATTGTACATACAAAAAAGCCATAACTATGTACGTCTTACCGAACACCCCAGAATATGTTCCAGAAAAATCGATGGAAGTTGATAATCCTGTTTATAATACACCGGAGTTAACATGCAATAATACACCTTCGTACGCAGAGATAATTAAGACTACCGCAGATATTCACCAAAAGCAACCTTCTTCCAATGTACGTAAATCTAAATTGGCATCACACAGTAAGATAAGATTCTCTAAACAAAATACACAAGTAAATACATCGGAATGGTACAAATGTAACGAGGAACAGTGTGACTCATCACAGCTTAATGACACCAGTATTGACGATTGTAACATAACTACAGATAAAAACACAGAAGGTACGTCGGAATCTAAGATAACATTTAATGAATTGCTTTCGCGGTTACAAGAGGTTATATTTATGAAGAATTGTTCAATCAAATTTAAATTTAAAAAGGTATTCAAATTATGCATTGAGTGGTTTATACTTTTAGTAGTTGATAGTGTTGCAGATTCTTCAATGGCAGGTTTAATTAAGAACATTTTTAATGGTTAGGACAGACGATATAAAATTTAAATTTTTACAATGGAATGCCCAGAGCCTCAAGCCTAAATTGTTAAGTTTTACGCAGTTATTAGCACAGAACAAAATACATATTGCTGCAATTTCAGAAACCTGGTTATCATCCGACAAGCCAGTTAGAATTAGTAATTATAATCAGTGTTGCCAGGGCCCTTAAGTCAAAAGTTACGTTTCATTTCCTGAAATGTTACATTTTTGCTGCAAAAGTTACATTTTTTTTAATTTCGTATTTTTGAGGTCGGAGGCAAATTGATGTCAGGAAAATGGCGGAATATGAAGGAATCGATGATGTGTGGTGTATTTAATCTAATGATAAAACAGACTCCTTTGTTCGCAGCGCCATCTTAACAGTTGTTACTATCTAGTCTAGCACCTAACTTTTTCTATTAGTTTGAACCAAATCCACGAGAGGTGGTGCATCTGTTAGTTTTACACTGAACTAACTACTGATATTCAATATGTATAGAACTGTTTATAAAGGGCAAAATCGTATCAATGCAAAAAAAAACCGACCAAGTGCGAGTCGGACTCGTGCACGAAGGGTTCCGTACCATAATTTATAAAAACAGAATAAAATAAATATTTAAGGGGGCTCCCATACAACCTTGCGTAACGCAACATTCAACAAAACAAATCACAATCAGCCATGTAAATTTTCTTTTTTGAGCTAAGTAGTACCTACGAAACGAAACTGCGCGAACTTGCAAGTTAGGAAACGTACGCGCACACGCTCAAGCAAAATCAAGTTTTAACACCCGGGAAATAAGTTTCATTTTGTCATGGCACGTTTCATTCAGTTGCATCTCTGAGTATGATATGGAGTGAAATACTTTTTAGGTGCATTCAATTTGGATGCCTTCGTAAATTGTTTGCTATAAAAATGTAGTGGAACAAATCTCGTTGTTCTCAAAAGTTACGAAAATTGCTTTAAATATAAAAATTACTTACATGTTACGCGAGGGGGTCAAAAGTTACGAAAAATGTAAGAAATGTAACCTTCTGGCAACACTGATTATAATATTTTCCGTCAAGATAGGGATGACACATACGGTGGTGTTGCGATTATTGTTCACCAATCTATCAAGGCTCAACTTGTAGACTGTAATATGTTTGCTTCGGGAATTGAAATGATTCACGTTAAAATTTTTAATTACCCTCTAGTAGAAAATATAATATCACTTTATTGTCCTCCTTCCGTTCGGACAAGTCAGGACGATTGGCTTAGATTATTTTCTACTTTTAACAGAAAAACAATAATAATGGGTGACTTTAACGCCCATCACACTAACTGGTCAAATAAAACAGATTATAGAGGGGTTCAAATCTTAGATGCTTTGATAGATAGTAATTATGTGATATTAAATAATGGTAATAGCACTAGAATTAAATTGGTTAACTGTGTTTTGCAGGAATCATCGCCTGATTTGTCCTTGGTGACGTCTGATATAGGACTACACTTTGACTGGTCCGTGTTAAATGAATCGCTGGGTAGTGACCATCTCGTAATTCAGATGCATAATGAGTGTCAGTTAGATAAGAGCTTTGTGATTAGAAGAAATTTAAAAAATGCAGACTGGAAATCTTTTAAGATATGCCTCGAAGACATGTTTTCTAGTCTTGAAGCGCTCCCTGATGACCTTCAAAGAGCTTATGACATATTTGTTGACTATATTGGTATGGCGGTAGATATTCATATACCTATAATAAAAATATCACAAAACCCTCAATCAAAATTTAAACCGAGATCCTTTTGGAGGGCTGAATTATCAAAGGCAGTGGCAGTTAGGAGGCTAGCGTTAGGAAATTTCCGTGGTAATCCAACTCCATCAAATTTAAGTATTCTACAGGATAAAATAAGCGTAGCGCAAAAACTAATACGGAAAGCTGTACACGATGACTGGACACAGTATTGCTCAACCGTAGATCATTCAACTTCGGCTTCCGAGGTTTGGCATAGGATGAAGTGGATGAAGGGTCACAGGTCACCAAGAACTGTCGTGGACAAGATAAAAGCCAATAACTTGCTTGTTAGTCTGACACCTGATTATGTTTCTCCAGATCAACCGGTATTCTCGATCCCGAATAAGAAATTGGAAGAGGAAATCTCCATGCAGGAGTTGATTAAATGTATTAAATCAAAGGATACATCTCCTGGGTGCGATGGTATCTCATACTCTATGGTTAAAAGCTTACCCTGCAATGGTTTATATATTTTACTGAATTTATTCAATCAGTTTTTACAATCCGGTTTTGTCCCAATGCAATGGCGTGACGTAAATATAATTGCTATTCCTAAACCCGGACGGGATCCTAATCAGACTTCGTCTCTGAGACCAATCTCCCTAATGTCTTGCCTTTGCAAAATTTTTCATTCTATTTTGAATAAGAGGATTGAGTGGTTTTTGGAGAGACACGAGATGCTGTCTGATAATATGGTTGGCTTTAGAAAATCTAGAGGTTGTTTGGATAGCTTAAGTTGTTTAGTTTCTCGCATTCAAAAAGGTTTTTCCGAAAGGTTAACAACTGTTGGTTGTTTTATTGATATAGACAATGCATATAATAACATTGATATAAAAACGTTACTAAATATTTTACATCGTTTAAAGGTAGGGTCTAAAATATGTCAATATCTCTGGAACTTTCTGAAATTGAGAAATCTTAAAATACAAACTAATGAAGGATATGTATCTAGAACTACTAGCCGGGGCTTAGCACAGGGAGATCCAATATCTCCTTTATTGTTTAATGTGGCCACACTTGATGTGTGTAAAACTATCGAGAGGGAAGTCTATATTTCGCAATATGCTGATGATTTGGTCTTATACTACACCTGTCAGTCTTTGAACTTATGTACTCAGGTTTTACAAAGTTCGTTGAATGTATTAAATGAACTATTATTGAATTTAGGATTAGAAATATCCCCAAATAAAAGCAAAGTATGTGTTTTTAAAACTAATCATAATAGACAAAACGTAATTTTAGCAATTAATGAAATACAATTAGAAAATACAGAATGTGTAAAATATTTAGGTGTATGGATTGATCGTCATTTGAGATGGGGAAAAAACATTAATGAAGTCAGAGAAAAAGCTATGAAATTTTTAAATATATTTAAAATATTGACGGGATCTGGTTGGGGAGTTCACCCAATTCATTTAAGGAGGTTATATATTTCCATTGTGAGAAGTAGGCTAGACTACGCAAGTTTTTTATATGACACTAGTTCCATGACTAATTCTTCAAAATTAGACAAAGTTCAAAATCAATACATGCGTATCATAGGTAGCTTTATTAAAAGCACTCCTATACACGTTATGGAATCAGAGTTACAACTTCAACATTTATTTGTTCGACGTGCATATTTAGCCGGTAAGTTTTGGTTAAAGTCAAAGTCACTTAATTTCAAATTAATAAATGTTCTAGGTACATGATCTTACCGATTTGTGTCAAAATGCTTACTGTAGTAGGAAGAAAAAACCACTTTTAGTAACAATTCACAATAAATTTCAGTCACTCCCAATAAACTCGAGTAAGCAACTCGAAATGTTTAGTTTAGACACCTGGATCAGCAGCCTCAACGTATCTAGTTTCCTCAACAGTAGCATCCCATCTTTAGACAAATCTAAAAAGTCATATTCTAACCCTAATCTGCTTTTATTATGTAACAAGTTTTTACAACATAAATATTCGGGTTTTCACAAAATTTATACAGACGCCTCCAAGGACAGCGAGGGGATCGGTGTTGCTTTTATTGATTTACAAACAAAAGATTATATTAAACTAAAAGTCAATAATTCGAATATATCGATTATGTATGCGGAGCTAATTGCCATTGCAGAAGCGTTGTCCTATGTAAGATCAATTGAGAATAGATCTAAGTTTGTTATTCTTACGGACTCCAAAAGTGCTGTACAACATTTGAACAGATGTTCAACTATGGTTAGGGGCATTCCATTGGCGTATGACATTTTAAAAAGTTTGTATGAGCTTAACTCATTAAATATAAATGTTATTTTGCAGTGGATACCTTCCCATATCGGCATTGTAGGAAATGAAATCGCAGACAGGCTTGCTAAGGAAGCCTCAATAGACGGTATCAACTTTGCTTGCGAGTCTTATTACACCAACCATATGAATGAGATTAAGAACTTTAGTACTGAGTTATGGTCAGAGTATTTTGACAGAAGGTCATTAACGAAAGGTATTTGGTACAGGACTTTACAACCAACATTACCTAACAAATTATGGTTTGAAAAATCCGATATGGGAAGGTATGAAATAGTAACGAGTTTCAGACTTCGCTCGGGACACATTCCATTAAATAAGTTCGCTTTCATGATGGGTAAAGTTGTTACATCGAACTGCGCTGAATGCGATGTAGTGGAAGATGTTTACCACATACTGATGGAGTGTGTCCGGAACGAAGTTCTTAGAGATTTTATAAAAACTAAAATTAATGTGATTCACTCAAATGTGGGCTGGTGTAACAGCGTATTGTCCTTCCCTTTGTCAAGGGAGGCCAGATTGCTGTACAGACTCGCTCAAATGGGCATTAAGAATATAATTATTTGAGTAAACCGCTGTTTATTGAATTGTTTGACTGCTATTTGTAATTCGACAATTATGTGTGTTGTATTTTGTCATCTGTATTATAGGGGCGACATCTTCATATTGAAAAAGCCCCTTTAAATAAATGAAAAAAAAAAAAAAAAGTTACCCCCATTGCATTTGATATTTTGTCTCGACAAGCAGTTGGTGGTTTTTTTTTGTAAAAAAACGGTCGGGCTTGATATTTTAGCTTGTAGCTGAAGAGTCGAACATTTTTATTATTGCCGTGATCGGTACAACTTATGTATTGAAAAGTGTAAATGTAGTAATGTGTTAAAACCTAGACAGTGTAAACGATGTTATTTGAGGTGGAATAAACTGATTATACGTGGTTCAGCCGTTTGTGGATTTATTTAACCAGTGATCCAACAAATCCGAAGCGGGGTCGTTGCGTGCGCGCCTTTCTCGGTCATTATTATAAAGATTCTTTTTTTTTGCCGTTACTGGTAAGTGCTTCAGTTTCTAATAAACTCAATGGATCGTGATAGAAAATTACGATCAAGAACGCGACGTACATCGCGTTCTCGTAGCAGTTCAGCAGTGTCTTCGGTGCGTTTACGAAGGAAATCTCATAGTCGACACCACAGGCGATCTACCCGGACACGTGTTGCTAAGCGGCGAACACGTTCAGGGTCACGTTCTCGCCCTCGACGTAAGAATCGACAGATCTCGTAAGCGCACGTCGCGAATGAAATCCTCTACTCGAAGTTCGTCACGCAGTTTGTATCGGCGAAGTTGCTCTCGAGACGAAGTTAGCAAAAACCGTTACAAACGTAAAAGATTACTTCGTTCGCCAGAAATTAATAACGAGTCTCAGTGTGCTGGAATAAGTGCTATTTTGACTGGTGAATCGCGTCGCATGGAGGGTCATTCGAAGGAAGATGGTCACAACCTCAGGCCTGATCAGGAATCGAATACGCCGCCGCCGCCGTCTACAACCGCTGAAATACCCAGGGAAAATAGTTCTTATAATATTAGTGTTGATTTATTAGAGACTCTTAATAAAACTTTGCAAACTATCGCAACCGTAAATCCTCCAGTGAAAAATAAATATACATCTATTAATGTAGTGCCCGAATTTGATTCAAAAATTAAAAATCAAACAATAGTGACTTAGCTGAACAAAGTCAACGAATGTGCTGATATTTACGGTTGGGATAGCAAACAAACTACTCATTATGCTCTTCCAAAACTTGTGAATACTGCAAAACGTTGGTATGAAGGGCAGTCCTCTGTTATGCACTCATGGGATATATGGCAAGAAAAACTTAAGGCTGCTTTTCCTACCAACGAAAATTATGCACATTTGTTAACTGAAATGCTTAACCTGAAAGCTAAATTTGGAGACGATTTAGAGGAATATTATTACGAAAAATTGGTAGCTCTAAATCGTTGTCGTATTTCAGGAAAAGATGCTATCGATTGTATAGTGTATGGCATAGAGGATAGGTCCGTCCGGTATGGCGCAGAGGCCGTTGGATTTGATAACGTTGATAAGTTATTAGGATTTTTAAGAAGTGTTAAGCATGTACGTGTTGACCGAAATTTTAACAAGAAAATAATAAAACCCGCATCAGATATGTCGCAACGTGGATCTAAAGGCGATGTTAGAGTGTTAAAATGTTTCAACTGTCATGAAGTTGGACATATGGTTGCGAAATGTCCAAAGCCAATAGTAAAATGCAAGAAATGTATGAGAGTAGGCCATGATAATCCAAATTGTACAAGGGAAATTAGAAAAGATGCAGAGATTAAAACATTATGACTAAATGAAACCAAACATATAGAATAGAATAGAATAGAATAGAAAATATTTATTTCAGACTAGCACACATTAAATGAGATATAAGCCCATATTATGTTAGTAGGCAGATGAAAAATGAAAAATTCAAAAAAAATATTTCAATTAACGGTCAATCTTCTACGAGCTACATAGATTTCAAGTAAAAGGAAGAATTCGTACATACTTGTAATTATAGATGCGTACTCAAAGTTCATTGTTTTAAAAGCGGTCAAAAATACAAAATCGAACACATCTATCGCAGTTTTGAGGGATTATTTTGGTACGTTCGGTGTACCAACACGATTAATTAGTGATCGGGGTACATCATTTACAAGCATTAAATTCAAAGGGTTTATGAGTGAAATGGGCACAAAGCACATTTTAAATGCTGTTGCTTCTCCACGGGCAAATGGCCAAGTGGAAAGGTACAACAGAACAATTTTAAATTCTCTTGCTGCTCAAAACCACGGTAAGGATGAACGTTTATTGGATGACCGTTTACTTAAAGTTCAATGGGGCTTGAATAATACCCTTAATAAAGGTACGGGAAAGTCTCCATCAGAAATCTTATTTGGTCTTAAACTCACTAGTACCAGCGAAGGTCATATCATACCCGAGATAGAATCCGATATTGAAGACAATGTAAATAAAAATAACGAACTAAATAATATAGTTAAAATAAGAGAAGAAGTAGAACAGTACGTTGATGAGTCGCAAAGTAAACAAAACGAGTATTTTGATAAATAAAAACTTTTTTACAAAAAAAAAAATAACCGACTTCGATAAAACACTAAAAAGTGGTTTTTTTTTTTTGTAAAAAAGTTTTTATTTTAGCCTTTTCAGTTGTGGTATCTCACTTTAATCCTAGTCAAGTATAATTTTTACATTGTAACTAGACACCAGCACATCGTCCATACATACGACAAAGGACAAAATGCATAATAAAGAGGATGACTCAAAAAGTACCTAAGCAAAGATAATAAAATTCATATGGCTCCACCGGGCAAGCTTCTCTACCAAATGAATGAAAAATCATCTAAATCGGTCCAGTAATCACGGAGAAATCGGTGTACATACGTGAAAAATTTACATATAACAAAAATTTTAATAAAATGAAAACTACCTATATGGCCAAACTATATTATTTTTTTATGGGACTAAATGGCAGCTATTCCACATCAAACTAAAGAAGAATCACGCAAATCGGATCATAAATCTCAGCGTAATCGGTATATACACCTGGAAAGTGCATACCGTTACAATTCCAACAAGCCCAAACACAGCTAAGATTCATTGCCTTGTTATGGAGTTCCGAAGCCTGTCTCTTGGATTCATCATCAGATCTGATGGTAGAATGTTTCTTATTGGACGCAAATGCTTCACTTGTTGTAGAAAATACCAAAATCACTGTACGTTTTCCTAAAGAATTTGAAGAGTTCCCTCGATTTCGCCAAGATTCCATCATCAGATCCGGACTTGGTGACTATGGGACCATTTGGGAAGTATACCCTTTCCAACAAAAAAAGAATTTTCCAAATCGGTTGGCAAGCGACGGAGTAATGTGCGAAAAAAAAAAAAAAAAAAAATACGAACATCCGAATTGAGAACCTCCTCCTTTTTTAGAAGTCGGTTAAAAAAGGAAAGACGCGCAAAAATACAAATTAGGGGAACTTGTTAGAGTAGCAAGAGAAACTCATAGTGTAGGTAAAAGTAAGAAGCTACTGCCGAAATTATCGGGGCCGTATCGAATTACAAAAGTATTTGACAATGATAGGTATGA
This sequence comes from Cerastis leucographa, assembly GCA_963082945.1. NCBI lineage: Eukaryota > Metazoa > Arthropoda > Insecta > Lepidoptera > Noctuidae > Cerastis > Cerastis leucographa. The sequence continues at coordinate 266,775 of OY720360.1, forward strand.
GGTTGCTGATACTCCGTTAACCAAGAAAGGTACGACCGTTTACAAAGGGGTATACGCAGTGGATAAAATTTATCCGTGGTTGTGTTTTGGAACCGGTCGGACTGATGAATCGTCCGAAAATGAAATGATGAGTGAAAATGAACAAGTTTGATGTAATGAAGGCAGTTGGGCTGTTATAATGCAGTAGTATGAATAGTCAGCGTAAAGAGCGCTTAGGAGACATACGGTCTGATTTACTTTTTTTTAACCGACTTCAAAAAAGGAGGAGGTTCTCAATTCGACGGTATGTTTTTTTTTTTGTGTGTATGTTACGCGATTACTCCGCCAATTGTGGACGGATTTTCAAAATTCTTTTTTTGTTCGAAAGGAGATACTTCTGAAGTGGTCCCATAGTCACCAAGTCAGGATCTGATGATTGGATCCTGGAGAAATCGAGGGCAACCCTCAAATTTTATAGGAAAACGTACAGCGGTTTTGGTATTTTCTACAACAAGTGAAGCATTTGCGTTCAATAAGAATCATTCTATCATCAGATCTGATGATGAATCCTAGAGACAGGCACCGGAACTCAATAATAAGACAATGTATCTTAGCTGTGTTTGGGCTTGTTGGAATTGTAACGGTATGCACTTTCCAGGTGTATGTACAAGTAATAATTAAAAAAAAATAGAAATCTTTTTATTTTTTTATTTTAACTGACTTCTAAAAGGAGAAGGTTATCAATTCGATTAGTTTTTGTTGAATGTACACCGATTACGCTGGGACTTATTACTTTACTAACTTCTTTAGTTTGATGCGGAATAGTTGCTATTTGGTCCCATAAAAAATGTTATATAGTTTGGCCGTGTAGTTTTCATTTTATTTTATTTGTAAATTTATCACGTACACCTATTTCTCCGTGATTACTGGACCGATTTACATGAATCTTCATTCATTTGGTAGAGAAAGCTTGCCCGGTGGGGGCCCATATGAATTTTATTATCTTTGCTTTGGTACTTTTTGAGTCATCCCCTTTATTATGCATTTTGTCCTTTGTCGTATGTATGGACGATGTGCTGGTGTCTAGTTACAATGTAAAAATGATACTAGACAAGAATTTAAGTGAGATACCACAACTGAAAAGGGTATAATAAAAACTTTTTACAAAAAAATATAACCGACTTCCAAAAAAAAACAAAAAAGTGCAAAATAATATTTTACTTTCGGAAGTCGGTGGCAAAAAAAAGAAAGAAACAACAACAAGATAACCGACAAGTCACCGACTGACGAAAGTAAAATATTATTTTGCACTTTTTTGTTTTTTTTTGGAAGTCGGTTATATTTTTTTGTAAAAAGTTTTTTTATGTTTTAGTGCACTCACTAGTTGTTGTGTTGTTAGAGACCTTAGCATGCACTTATATTGTTTAGAATAAATAATTCACAAGGTGTACAAAGCAATTCGCAAGGTGTGCAATGCAATTCGCAAGGTGCGCGACGCATTAGGAGTAGGATGCACAAGGTGTGCGATAATAGGTGCACGAGGTGTGCAATGCAATGCGCAAGATGCGTGACGCATTAGGAGTAGGATGCACAAGGTGTGCGATAATAGGTGCACAAGGTGTGCGATAATAGGTGCACAAGATGTGCGATAATAGGTGCACAAGGTGTGCATTGCAATGCGCAAGGTGCGCAACAGTTTTTTTTTCAAGTGTTCAAGATCCATAAGTTGGGCAGTGTGGACTGTACTTGGTGTGCAGTGTGGACTGCACTTGGGGTGCACAAGGTATGCACAACGGACTGCACAAGGTGTGCTCTGCGTACAGCACAAGATGAGATGCGGACCGCACTAGGTGTGTGATGCTGACCACACAAGATGTGCGGTGCGGACTGCGCAACGTGTGCGGTACGGACTCCACAGTACGGGGCAGAACTTGTGAAGTGCACAACGTATGTGATGTGTTATCAAAATCTTGAAGCAGAGGGTCTGTGAAATATTGTGCAAAACGGTTGTGCTGAGCTTGTGTTTAATTACTTAGTAATTATGTTGACTTGTTTAATTTGTTCTGTGTGTATATTGCTAAGTTTTTGTTATTAATTATTAATGTACACGAGGACGTGTACGGTGATCAGGATGGACGAACTGTTAAAACGCTTTATTATAATAATTAGAATGTTTCGATATTTTATTCACGGTTATAATTTTGTTTATGGTAACATAAAACCATTGTTCTTTTGTTTTTCGGTTGACACTTTCTTAAAAAAAAAAAGAAAAAACAGGAGGGAAAAATAAAATAAGGTTTAATCAAAAAGGAAAAAGTAACAATATCGATGCACAAAGACTAATTCAAGCTATGTATTTTTCAAGTTACCCCCATTGCATTTGATATTTTGTCTCGACAAGCAGTTGGTGGTTTTTTTTGTAAAAAAACGGTCGGGCTTGATAGTTTAGCTTGTAGCTGAAGAGTCGAACATTTTTATTATTGCCGTGATCGGTACAACTTATGTATTGAAAAGTGTAAATGTAGTAATGTGTTAAAACCTAGACAGTGTAAACGATGTTATTTGAGGTGGAATAAACTGATTATACGTGGTTCAGCCGTTTGTGGATTTATTTAACCAGTGATCCAACACATGCTGATAGATTGATCGTCTAAAAGTCCCCCTTATGCCAACTCGTCTTACTTGTCCTTCCTTTCACCGCATAGCTATTTTAGGGATATGTGTTGGTAATCAGACGGCGAATAATGATCTGTGTGATTTATTAGGAAGTAGTGGCTTATATACAATTCTAGTTAACAGAAATCAAAATAATTGATAATGACGGTAGAATGTGTCGCGCTCCCATCGTAATGCGAGCGTGATGATACAGCCGCATTCCTTTCACCTTAGCTCGGTGGGCTAGGTTAGTATGCGCGGGCGCACGGTGGCGAATGGCTGACTGTGCTATTTTGAATGTGCTATTTTGAATGTCTATATGTAAGACTCGTAAGTATATGAGCTGCTACATCATCCCCCCGCTAGTGTAACGTACGCAGGGCTTCGATGTCCTTCCTGCCCTTGTGACGTATGCGTACGTATCTGGAGGCCTACTCTCTTTCTCCGAAACGTAACTTCGGCAACGAACGAAAATTAAACGTAGTTACGTTTGTGATTCTACTCTATGTAATTTGAGGAGGCACACAAGAAGTTCGAATTCACAGACAATTAACGTGAAAGAATGTATTGAATGTTCTTGTGTGCGTCCGCAAATTATATAGAGTAGGGTCACAAACGTAACTACGTTTAATTTTCGTTCGTTGCCGAAGTTACGTTTCGGAGAAAGAGAGTAGGCCTCCTGTGACTGGTGCTTCTGAGTCAGTGTTGATCCGGAAAACTGGCTTTAGTCTGTCAGCAGTGATGTTGGTAATTGGATAGTGAAGTACTTGTCCTTACGACTGATCACTTCGTACGGGCCTGTGTAGGTAGGCGTCAGTGGCTTGCTTGGTGCGTCATTGCGAAGGTAAACGTGCGAACATTTATATAGGTCGTCGTGAATAAATGTCGTTTGGGATTGATTTGATTTTCGTTGCGTCTGGGCCTTTTTTAATGCTCCATTCAACTTATTCATGAAGTTTGAAATCGTATCGCGATGTCTAGTTGTTTCTTCATAGAATTCTCCGGGTAATCGCAGCGTTTGGCCATATAGTAGTTCGGCAGTACTTGCACCAACATCTTCTTTTATCGAAGCGCGCAGTCCCAGCAGCACTGTAGGTAGCTCGTGTGACCATGTTGTAGAATTGAGTCTTGCGGTGAATGACGTCTTGAGTGAGCGGTGCCATCGTTCTATCACGCCGTTACACTGCGGGTGGTAGGCAGTGGTGCGGGTGCGATGAATTCCCATGCGTTGCGTCAATTTATTGGTCAGACTCGAATTGCCTCCCTTGGTCGGTGGTTATAATAATAACCGTCAGAAATGGGTAACGGGCCAACGATATCCATATGCACATGCTCCAATCTGTTTGCTTGTTGGAAACTCGCTATAGGTTAGGGCTTTCAAATTCCGGACTTTTTCAATACCGGTACCAATACCGGTATTGGAAATCAATACCGGTATTGGAAATCAATACCGTGATCACGGTATTAATACCGGTATTGAACGAAAGTTCAATAAGGACATAAAAATACGTGTAAAAACACGTATTCATATCAAATCAGTCTTTATTGTTCTTATTTATTACTAGCTTCTGCCCGCGGCTTTGCCCGCGTGGAGTTCGGCAATTGCCCACGTATGCGTTAAGCCCCGCAAAATAATGTCGAAAATAGTCATTTAAATTTTATAGATAATAGTTGTTGCCCGCGGCTTTGCTCGCGCTTAAGTGTAAGTATAGGATAAATAGTTGTGTAAAAGTCTGCGTTTTTTGAAGTAAGAAGCCAGAGAATTCATTCTGGTTAGAAAAAAGTATATTACGGCGTTTTTTTTTTTAATTTTGTATTGCTAGTGACAGAAATGGGTTGAATCAGAATTTAATTTATCCATGTCTTCTGAGCTACGATGCCGTATCTCAAATGCCCCGGTCATCCATCCACCTAGCGATATAGGTAATGGTGTAAATGGTATAACCTCAGATTAAACCAATCTATTTAACTCTCAGAAAACAATTTTTTTTATTGAATTATCCTAGCACCTCTTTGTAAATGACGTTTGCGGTGTTTCCTTTAAAATTACTAAATTACTCATAGAACTCACGCAACATAAAACTGCACATGTGAGAAACAGTTCTGACTTAAATCAATGGTTGCCATAGCCTAGAAGAAGGTATGTTGCACCTAGAATATGAGATTATCATTTTGTTATCAGCGTCCCGGAAAACCACGAAAACACCACCCATGACGGAAAAACAGAAAAGTTTCCTCGGCCCATCTTGGATTTTCATTTTGACCTCATTTCGGTATCGGCGACCCCGAAGTCCACAAAAACGACACCCGTGAAGGAAAAACCGAAAGTTTTCGTCGGCGTCATTTGGGTCAGCGACTCCAAGAAGAAAAACAGGAAATTTTCCTCAGCGCCATCTTGGATTTTCATTGCAAGCGACCCGCTAAAAACACGAAAACGACACCCATGAAGCCATTGAGTCGCGCAAGTGTCTAGTCGCGCGAGTGTCTGTCACGAAAGTGTCCATGCGCGCAAATATCATGTGTCCTTCGCACAAATGACCCAGATACCCTAGAAGTGTGTACTTATATGAAGTTTTTTTAGCGAATTTGTCCATACAAACGTGCTACACTACAAAACAAAAATAAAAGAATTGCCACCCTGTTATCGTCTGATGGGTGGAATTTTCAAAAACATTGAGATACGTGTTTATCAATTCAATCGAGAAACACAAATAGTAAATTTCAAGCTGTGCCATTTTTGTTTTACTAATGTTTAAACCCCTTTTCTCCCTTTTGGAGTTGAATTTCCAAAAACGACGAAATACGTGTTCATTTATTTTTGCTCAGAAACTTCAATATTTAATGTCAATCTTACTTCAAATATAACGGATTCCGCATAAAAACTTTGAACCCCTATCTCACCCTCTCAGGGGGTAAATTCTCAAAAACGCTAAAATACGAATTTATTTATTTCTAACCAGAAGCTTGTAAGTATGAAATTTCAGCCTCCTAACTTTAAAAATGACGATTTTCCATACAAACTTTCATCTCCTATTTAAGTCCCTTTGGGGTTGAATGTCAAAAAAATCCTTCCTTGTTCCTTGTCTACATTATAAAGGGAACCTCTATGCAAAATTTCAGCTTTCTAGGCCCAAGGGTTTGGACTAGTCGTTGATGAGTCAGTCAATCAGTCAGGACTTCTCTTTTTATTTATACAAGGTGTTGTTTTGCATCCTCGTCAAATTCAAGGAGGTAACTATGCTAGTGATTCTCGTCCCGAATCAATAATAAAATGGGTAGGTAATTTTTTATTTTTTTATTTTTTACGAAAATCGGTAAGTGTGAACCAGCCGTGTTTTAAACGCGGCCCGTCTGGTTCTTGCCTTATAGCCTCGCTTACACACATACAAACAATCTCAAACGTTTAATTCATGATTTCTTAGTCCCTAAACCAAGTTAAGGGGGTTATTCTGAAATACTGACAAACTTCAACAACCAAAAAAATCAGCGTTTATTAATAATTAACTAGGTACCGTAATTTAATTGATTATTTATCTCTTTCGTGACCACCCCCTGAAATTTGACGAGGTTGCAAAACAACACCTTGTATAGATAAATAAATATCTTTTAAAAATAAAATCATTTTTAATTTAGTACAGGAAGGCGCGCATTTCATAAACATTTATGAAGCCGCTAAACAGCCTAATATTACAAATTCAAACATTTTTGAATTTAGAAAACAAATGTTACTTTGTTCATTTAGTAAATCATTTTTTAATCAATATCAATAATCGATCGATTTTTGTTCATGCCTAGGTTGGTCCGTGGATGGGTGACCACCCGTTACATACAGAGTCCATATTAATACAGTGGTGAAAACTAGTGAGAGAATAAGACACATCTAATGTTTGTAATACCGTAATCACGGTATTGGGGCGTCAATACCGGTATTGAAAAATACCCATTTTAAATCCGTGATCACGGTATTACGGGATCCGGAACGTTCGAGTCAACGCATTTACGTCGCTATTCATGGAGGGCCACCAGTAGCGAGCAGTGACTAGCTTCCTTGTCGCCCTTATACGCCCGGGGTGACTAAGGTCATGAATCGCTTGGAATGCTGCTTTTCGAAAATCTGGTGGCAGGTATGGACGAGCGGCACTTGATGACATCTCGCAGGTAACAGGATTGGCTGATGAGTTGGGAATGGCGATCTTCTTGAACGGGTATTTTCCTTTGTCGGTTAGCATTTTAAATTCTTCATTTTGGTCTTGTTTTCTTGCTAACTCGGTGTAATCCAGTGGTGTCGGGCATGTTATTGTTTCAATTCGCGATAGTGCGTCTGCGACTTTATTGTCCTGGCCGGTTACGTGTTGAATATTTGACGTGAACTGGCCGATATATTCAAGGTATCTCGTTCGGCGGGGTGTCTCAGACTTGCTGTTTGAAGTTAATGCATTACACAGCGGTTTGTGGTCCGTGTAAACAATTAACTCTCGGCCTTCAAACACACGGCGAACATATGACTCTCGAAGTTAAGTTACGGACCCGAAGTGACGTATTGCCATGTATATAGATAGCAACTCACGGTCGTACGTACTGTATTTTTGTTGTGCGTCACTGAACTTCTTGGAGAAAAATCCCAGTGGTCTCCATCTGCCGTTGATCTTTTGTTCAATAACGGCACCAGCGCATGTGTCTGAGGCGTCTGTCATCAATGCGAAAGGTTCGCTCAGTAATGGATAGGACAATAATACGCAGTTCTTAATGTCTTGTTTACATTGATTGAATGCTTCTTTTGCCTCTTCGGTCCATTGTATGTTGGTTTTATCGTTTTTCCTGGCGTTGTGAAAGTGTTTGCTCAATTCTTTTTGATGTTCAGCCGCATGAGGTATACTCGAACGATAAAAGTTCAGAATTCCGACGAAACGACTTAGATCTTGGATCGTTTTTGGCAATGGATAGGACTGGATTGCTTGCACCTTTTCTTCCGTCGGTGTAATGCCTTCGGGGCTTATTGTGTATCCCAGGAAATCGAGTTTTGACTGGCCGAAGATACACTTAGCGACGTTTATTTTTAAACCACTGTCGTTGAGTCGCTTGAATACTTCTTGAAGCTGTGTTCTGTGTTCTTCTTGGTTCTCAGAAGCTACGAGTATGTCGTCGACGAATGGGAAAACAGGTAGGCCGCGAAGCACGTTGTCAATGTGCCGTTGGAATGTCTGGCCTGCGTTCATTAAACCAAATAACAAATCCTAGTGAACACGTACAAGCCAAAAGGAGAAATCATGGCTGTCTTCTTCACGTCCTCTTCTCTGTTTTTGATCTGGTAGTAGGTAGGCTTTCTACAGATCAATTTTTGAAAAAATCTTCTTGCCTTGGAGGTTATGTGTGAAGTCATGTAGTCGTGGTATCGGGTATCGATCGGGTGTGGTTACCGCATTGTAACGCACGGTAATCGCCACAAGATCTGTAGGTACCATCCTTTTTCAAAACCATGTGTAATGGACTAGCCAATGGGCTATTAGACGGTCGACAAATTCCTTGGCTCATCATAAGTTGGAATTCTTGTTTTGCAGCGTTGTATTTATGTGGCGGTAGTGGTCTCGCTTTTGTAAATATCGGCGGGCCGGTAGTTTCAATATAATGTTCGACTTCACTATTTCCCAGTTTCTTTAAGTTTGGTCTCGTGATGTCAGGGTACTAGGCCAACAGGTCGTGGTAAGGTAGCTTGTCATCGATGGTTCGGATGCTTCCTTCAGCTGCGGGTGACAGGAAACCTCGTGTCGATAAATTGGTTTTTTTATCCACCAATCGTCGTCCATGGAGATCCACTATAAGTGCGTGGTGGTGCAAAAAATCAGCGCCTAATATCGGCCTACTGACTGTTGCAACCATAAATCGCCAACTGTAGGCACGTCGCATTCCGATGTTGAGAACGATGGTTCTCTCGCCATATGTAGGTATTTGTGTACCATTTGCTGCATACAAGTAGTTGGTTGGAGTTCGCTGTTTGTCGCGTGCAGTGGCGGGTAAAACAGGAACATTTGCACCCGTGTCGATAAGGAATTTTTTTCCTGTTGATTTGTCTTGTAAAAATAGGCGGTATGTGGATAAATCGTCGACTTCGGCCACCGCCACGGCTTGAGTCTTCTTTAGTTTTCCGGTTTCTCACTTGATATTCCTTTAAAACTGCACGGACTTCTACATCGGTACGCTGCCTTGCCGAATTTCTTATGGAAATAGTACACGGCGTTTCTTCTGTCCCGTGATTTCGAGCTGGAACGGCTTCTGAAATTGTTGGATCGGCGTTGAAATTTGCGGGATCGATTCGTTTTCTACGCTGCTACTTCCTTGGTCAGGGCTTCAATCATGCTGTAGAGTTTCTGGTCTGCAGGTTCGGATGTCACCGCTGTTTCGACTGGCGTCGCTGTCGCTGGGGCCTTTGACGTGGGAGGTTGACACTGGCAGGAACACACGGCGTTCACCTCTTTCAGCTGTTCTTGCATCCTGTCTGCCATGGCAGCCAACGAGTCTAGTTTGGATTCATCACTCACTGCCAACACTGTGCGGGTAGAAGCGGGTAGGTGTCCTTGCCACAACATTTTCAGAGTGTCATCTGGCATCTTATTTCCAGCAAGGTTTCTCATTCAGCGAAGCAACTGAGATGGTCGTTGATCGCCGAGCTCCATTTCGTTCAGCAGTTTTTTTAGCTGAAAACCCTCGCTATCTTCGTATACCTCTAACAGTCTTCTTTTTGCAGCTTCGTATCGGCCGGAGTTGGCCGGTGACAATATGATATCGCTGATTTGCTCGACGTCCTTGATTTCCAGTTGAGCCACAACAAGCGCGAACTTGCCTTCATCGCCGAGCTTCTGGTTGTAGACAATGACCTCAAATTGGGCGAACCAACGCTTAGGTCTGTTGCACCAGAACTTTGGTATACGAGACTGGAGGCTGATTGCTGCGACGTCGAACGAGAGGTCACCACTTTAGGGATATGTGTTGGTAATCAGAAGGCGAATAATGATCTGTGTGATTTATTAGGAGGCAGAGGCTTATACATATACCATTCTAGTTAACAGAAATCAAAATAAATAAGGTACCTACATTAATAAACTTAAGACTAACACAATTTGGTAATGACGGTAGAATGTGTCGCGCTCCCATCGTAATGCGAGCGTGATGATACAGCCGCATTCCTTTCACCTTAGCTCGGTCGGCTAGGTTAGTTAGTATGCGCGGGCGTGCGGTGGCGAACGGCCGACTGTGCTCCTCTATTTTGAATGTCTATATGTAAGACTCGTAAGTATATGAGCTGCTACACTATTAAAGGTAGAGAAATCGAGCCGCTCGCGAACTCCGCGTGTTTGGACACGCATTAAAGTGTATAGTGGTCTCATACTATCGCTCCTTGTGCGAGTTGGAACCGTGGGTCTAAAGTGGGTGATAGACGTGCGAGTAAGTACGCGGACTTGTGGCTCGTCGACCTTTTTCGCGTGTGTGTCACCTTAAGCATGCGTACTTTAAAATTGCCGAGCAAGTTCGCCGGCGATCCAACCGGTTTGAAATCTTACTCGTAGCTCGTCTTGGCTCGTACGTGTGGCAGCACTGCGAGCCGCGAGCCGTCATTTTTCCGCGTATTTTTTGTTGGTTTAGCTAATCATCTGTGTTGTAGAAATTTTAAAATGAGTGATTTCCGTACATATTCTCATGATCTACTAACAGAGTTTATTAGAAGGATTCCGTAATAATCCTTGTCTTTGGAAAATTAAAAGCAACGAATACAAAGACAAAAATACTTATAGTTTTTTATCCAAACTTTTCGTTTTGTTTTTCTTTCTTTACTTGTTTTTAAAACGTTATAAGATACAATTCCTAAATAACACAAAGCTTCTTCCGTCGATGACATGGTAATACAGTGTGAGCCAGCTTCTCGTGTGTCACCGACGTCGAGCCGAGTAAGTTCGCGATCTTAAAAACCGCATACTTAAAGTTCGCACGTCTATCACCCACTTAAGGTTGAGTTTTGACTTAAATAACATAGTTTGATTCATGGACCTAAGAAGTACTATTGGTTTGTCGAGCTGTGACGTTTCTTATGACAGATAAACCTTATATTTATACCAATGGCATTTATTCTCATAGACATATTTATTCCGTTTGGTAATGGTCTACTCTTTGGTTTATCCCATGGATCTTAGATTAATTTATTCATTACGTATTTTGGTATAAGTATTATAATCTTTGTTTATTAGTAACTCTCCGTGAACTCTCCGATAGATCTTTAAAAATTGAATGTGTGCAATTGACACATCATAATTCATTTTAAACATCTCCCGAGTCATGTTCAAAGCAGGTAGGTACTTAAAATCCCAAGGCCGAAACACACTTACGTGTCGTGGCGTGTCGTGACGCGCCAGAAGCATTCGGTTTCATACATCGTTGCGACACGACACGCCATGCTAATATGTCCCTAACCATATTAAATGTATGAAACCGATTTGCTTCTGGCGCGACACGACACGCCACGACACGTAAGTATGTTTCCGTCTTTAGCCTTCATATCACTATAATGACTGAGCTGGTTTTGTAGGTACCTACATCTATTTTTGTTTTAGGAAAGGTATTTGATTTGAGGATTGCAAAGCTCATTAGATGAGTGAGGTCCCGGCTGCAGATCGATTGCAACACGACTTACAGGGAGCGGTGCCGCCATGTCCGGCGCGAGAGCGACGCGCGACCCCATCCTCCGACCAGCCAACGTTGGGCTCGATCCTCCGTGAAAGAAAAGGCCTCGTAATTTTAGTAACATTTGTTGTCTTTCTCGTCATTCTAGGCTTTGTCCAGCTGGTATATCTTCAAACGTCATTCCATCTCACCCACGTTAGCCCACGAGCTGACTGACTGACACTACGTCACTACCTACCGAAACAATGAGCGATGGTACTTTCCGCATACCTACTCTAAGGCACGCCGTCAGCTCAGCCATGTCTAGCTAGTCTAGCCTTATTTTCGTTTACTGTGGTATAGAAGAAAAGAGGATACCTATTGTATGTATGAAGAGAAACAAATACTCACACTCCCCAACACACACACATACCACACACACACATCCCACACTCACACATCCCACACCCCCCCCACACACACCCCACACATACCCTCACACAATACACACACTCATACTTCCTTACTCCAGACACATTCGATTCCGATATATTGTTCAAAAAAATTGCATGTTTATATTATTATTTTATTATGTACTTACTTAGCTTTTTTTCTTATTTGCTTTGTAATTTTTGGATGCCATTGATAATTTAAATTGTATCATTGTAATAAGGGGAAGACACTAGCTCCTGTAATACAGTGTACACTAGCACAGGAGCTAGGGAATTTCATAAAAATGTTTGTATAATTAATGCCAATAAAGTTTATTATTATTATTATAGTTTTAGCATCATCACAAGGATGTCGGCAGCTTTTGATCTGGGGGGGGGGGGTGAGTTGGCAGCAAGATGAGAATACAAGGTGATTTAAGGGTTAAATTCACAATTTACTAATGCAGCTGAAATTCTTTTAAGAATATAAATGCAAATCACCACCTCAAAAAAGGCCAGTACCTCGGATTGCTCAGATTTTCTATAATTGTATATAAAGATACCTACTCGTAGCTCTCGCAGGACCAGCACTGAGCCAAGCATTTTTATCATCAATATAATCCCCCAACTTATAATATGCTTGCCCACATAGTGTGCGTTTTATGCAAGATTTAAATTTCGTTTCATTCAGTTGCAGAATGGGGGGTATTTTATTGTAACATTTTAAACAGTACCCCATGAAAGATGAGTCTACTTTAGCTAACCTGAAACCTGGCTGAACTAGTTGGTCCCTGTTTCTAGTATTATAGTGGTGCCGGTCACCTCTTTTACTAAATAAATGCAGATTTTTCCTAACGTACATGATGTTTTCATAGATGTATTGACAAGGTACCGTCATGATGTTAATTTCCTTAAACAGTTCTCTAGAGAATCCCCCGTCCCCATTGTAAAATACCGTATGACATAATACTATGAAAATAACTAAAATACACTATCCTCGCGGTATCTACATCAGTAAATTGACGGATTTTTCTGACAGCATATGCTGCTGAACTCAGCCGTCAAGCAAGAGATGTTAAATAAATTCATCGACAAATTCAAGTTTCTCTTGATTCAATACTATGTCACAGTCACTACATTTGACATTTGGTAGAGAAAATCTTATGCACTTAGTTTTTTTCCCATTTAATACTAAATTATTAGCGGTAAACCATTTATGAACCTGCATTAGAGCGTTATTTACGTCGTCAAGATTTGTGGCACGTCTGCTTATCCTAAATATTAAAGAAGTATCGTCAGCAAACAACACCATTTGTGGTTGGTTTTTAAATAAATGGGGTAGGTCATTAATATATACTAAAAGAGGAAAGGACCCAATATCGAACCTTGTGGTACACCCATTTTTACTTTCAAAGCCATTGAATTCACACTATTTACTTGTACTTGCTGCTGTCTATCATTTAAATACGATTTTACTAAACTGAGCGAGCCGTAATGCTCAAGTTTCAAGAGCAAAGTTTGGTGATTTACGCAATTAAATGCCTTCGAGAGGTCACAGAATATTCCTATGGCATCTTGTGCCTCTTCCCACGCAGTATATATGTGTTTTAATAAAGTGACACCGGCGTCAGTCGTACAACGTCCTTTGGTGAAACCATACTGTTTCTCGTGTAAGATTTTGTTGGTGTTAAAGTGGGTGAGCATCTGATCAAGCATTACCTTGCTGAAAACCGGCAGCACGGATACGGGTCTATAGTTATTCGTATCTTTACTGTCCCCAGATTTGAAAAGTGGTATTACCTTGCTGTATTTCATAAGGTCTGGGAAGACTCCTTGGTCCACATACAAATTAAAAGTTAAAGCTAAGTACGGTGCTATAGTGTCAATAATAGCTTGACACACTTTAACCTCTCCAGCCCCGTGGTTCCCATATGGGAACGCCGAACAATTCGGTTGAGCCCCGAGGTTCCCATATGGGAACGCCGCGTACAAGCAAACTTAAACCCTTATCGTACGTACAGTAAGGGTCTAATTCGTTTGTAAAAATTTACGTCTCTGGCCAACTAGAGTTCGATTAAAATGAAACCAAACATACCAACCTAACAACTGCACAAAATTATTAAAAAAATAAAGAAACGCGTCTTTGTCGACTGTCAAAATGAGTCATGGCGGCCAGTGTGGAACGGTGGTGTTTTGTTTTGGAATGCAGTGAAATTTTTGTGTTTTGTGTTGTTAAACTTTGGTAAGTAAATGTATAGTATGTTATAAGTGTATAATGTAACTTTTTAGATAGTCATTTGCTGGAAAAAATATCTAAAAATTATGTTTTTGACCCAAAAATTTCTCCAAAAATTCCTTTGTTGTGAAGTTCGTCAGTCGAAATTGAAAATATGAATTTGACTCTTTTACAATGAAATATGGTCTTGGAAACATTAGTAATAAGCGAAAAAATAGTGATAATTCATAATTTCATGCATTCGAGGCATATTTATTCATATTTATTGATATTTCAAGTATTTTCATGCATTGAACTGCGCAGTTAGAAAATGGCCGATTCTAATAAGACGTTTGAATTGGAATCTTGCAAGAATAATTTATGTAGGACTCCTAAAAAACACTGTCATTAGATTACTTGTATATTTGTTATGTTAGATCTAAAGTTTCGTGTAAATTGATTCAGTAGTTTTACCAAAAAAAAACAAACTACGACAACAGTATGTTTGCGGCGAGCTCTCTGAATTCTATGCGATGTTTATAATTCTCAAGTAGTTATAAAACAGTTGTTTATATTGTAATACATGGTCTCGTTAATCAAGAACCCGAAACTGTTTACCGCTTGAGATAAGAGCTAATAGAACTCGCGCGATAAGCTTTTTATGAGCGCAGGACACTTGACACGCTCGATGACGTCATTGTGAGGCCGGCTGGGTGTTTTACCGTTTAGCCGCAAGGTTGGAGAGGTTAATAGACATTCCCCATAGATCTTCTGTTAATTTGATTTTGATTTCCTTAAAAGCTTTAATGACTGGTATGGGGCTTATATGCTTAAATTGAAACTCAACCGGACAGGCTGAAACGTTCGCTTTTAATAAATCAATAGAAAGCAAGGGTGAGGAATTTAAGGTTTCAGTAGTTTTAAGTGGGATATTGGTAAAGAAATCTCTCACTCTAGATTTTAAGTAAATTTGTAACAGTACCCCAAAGGTTGAATTAGTGAATAAGTCGTTGGAGTGCCCTAATTTAAATAAATAAATCTACAAATTCTTGAACTACTTCGTTTTTACAGCTTAAAGGACCACGTGAAGTCTCTAGACTGATATCATTATTATATTTTTTATTTCTATTGGATTCAATTGATTAGACACTATTGATAATTTTCCAAACCGTCTTTATTTTGTTATCGGCGGACTTAATCTTGTTGCTAATGAATAAGGCTTTGGCTAGTTTGCAAGTGTTTTTAAAGATTTTTGAATAGGTTGCAACATATTTATTAAAAGTTTCCGAGTTGATGTAAGGCTTATGGCCGTACAACTCAAACAATCGCTACACATTGTAAGGTTCAAAGAGTGAGTGAACCGAGCTCGAAAAAAAAAAAAAAACTAATAGCAAATACTAAAAACAGAATAAAATAAATATTTTACTTTTTTGAATGAGTGAGGACCCATTCAAAAAAGTAAAATTGGGTAAAATCTTATAAACAGCGCCATCTAGCAGCTGCTTCTGATAAAAAAACAATAAGCATGTCGATGTGGCCGTATGGCAACAAACGTCATTTAATTATTATTATATTAAATTATATTACCCTAAGTGTATGAGGACTATACACCGTGTAAATCACCTCATCACGAAGCCGTCAACTAAGCATTCTGTACATGAAACTAAGTAACTTTACGTAAAAATTATTGCTGGGAAACGACTTTTTTTTGGGGGGTGTAAAATCATGTTTTGTGGTAGAATTTAATCTAACGCACTCAAAACATTGTGCTGATGGACGGATTGAATAGTACGGGGACCGTGGAGGTGTTTAAAGTAAAAATCTTACATTAAAAACTTGTATTTTAAAAAGTACTTGTCAAAAAGTTGGAACTTTGACCCTCAATATCCCCGTAAATAGAAGGTTCCCAGGTATGGTGTAAAACAAAAAAATGATCGCAATGACAGGGAATACCAGTGCCTTTCGGCTTCGTTAAGAGGTGTTTTACACCCTTTATTATTTTTACAAGTTTGTGTTCTCCGAAGGGTTAGGCAGAGTACCTAATAGAACACCCACATTTCACCGATGAGTCCGATGCGCGCTCGTGGTGGGTTATCGCTTGTTGTGAGTGCAGTGGAAGGAATTCAGCTTTTTTAGACATTGAGCAAGGCGTTGAAGGGCTCCACATCTACATAGCTGTAACCTATCCAGGTATGACGTGGGACCAGTTGAAATAATTGTTCAAAGCAAGATTCGTGTGCGCCGAAGCTTTTACGGCTATATACCCTCATTAATCTGAGTAGTGACAATGACAAACGAAAGGAAAAACCCCTACAGATAATGTGCATTGACCATGACGAAGGAAAGAGAAATGACAGAAGTGTTTATTGCTACCGCAAATCAAGTGTCATGCATGCGGACCGGGAAAAACCAGGACAAAACCAAGCGGATTGTCGCACGAAGAAGTCGCTGCCTGTGCCGGCTGCTACGTGCATCGGGCAAGCGACGACAAGCCAGCGAAGCCCTTGGTGTACGTCAAATGTGGCAAACCGTGTCACAGCCATCCGGCTACGAGCGACGGTGGCTGCGTGCAGTGATGGCAGCGGGCCTGCTGACGGCGGGGCGCAGAACCAGCGGCGCGTCGATGTCTAGGTCGACTTCACAACACAAAGGTGAATTGTTACGGTTTACTTATTATTCTGATGCTGAATGCTCGTTGGTGAAAGAAAGTTTTGCATCGAAATTTTAATGGGAAACTTGTGAGTCATGTTGTTGCTATGACTGGTATTAGTCCAAACGCGAGTATTCCGTACAGAGTTACAGTACAGGTTTTATGTTGTGTAGTGATTAACGATTACCCTCTCGAAATTTTGTTGCATAGTTTGCCTGATAATTATTTACAAAGTGACGTCAATTTTGGTGGCGAGATTTTAAATACGGTTTTTGTTGCAAACATGACGGCAAGGGAGTTTTCGTTAACGACAGTCCTTTGTGTACATTCGGTGATTCGGTGAGGCATATTAGTGATATCAAGCTTCAATCGGTTTTGTTTGTTTTCGCGACGATTGTAGCAATGACTAGTACAGACTTAGGTGCTACGTTCAGGCGTCTTTCACCGTCATATTCAACGTAATGGTAGGTCTAAATGCTTACCGTATTTATCTCGTGCTGACCGATGGTCTGTAGTCAATAACTTTCACGACTCTTATCGTTCACCTTAGTGCTAAAAAGGCGACTGAAAAGCTCTTCGATTATAATTGGTTCCCGGGAATGTCTCAGTACATTTGAAAATTCGTAAAAAGCTGCGTTACGTGCTAAGTAGCGAAGGCTCACTCCGGTAAAGTGCAAGCCGAATTGCACCCGGTACCTAGGATGAGGAGCCGGTGGTACACGGTTCGTATAGACGCGACGGGTAAGCTTAGCGGAAAGAACGATCAAAAGGAGTTCGGTTTTGTGTTAATTGACGTGTTTACTTACGTGCTGCGCTACCATATGGCGAACATTGATTCTAAACGCCGCGGTGTTTTAAAGTGTAGCAGTTTTTGGTGCTCCGGCTCGCGTAATAGTGGATCAAGAATCATTTATTTAAGCAAATAAATGATTTTTTTGATTTGATTTTGACAAGAACGTTGTTTCGCCAGTAGAGTTTCGCGATTTTTATGTGAGCAAAAATATCGACTAGCATCCGATAGCGACAGGTTTGTCTCATACTAATGGGCAGGTGAAGCGCTTCACGAATGATTTTAAATCTCTGCTAAGGGTTGGAGTGTAGCCTTAGGGGCGCTATGGCGCGAGGACTTTTTTTTTTCTCAAATTATTTTGGTTTTTTGTACACCATCTCATAGTTTTCTACTAGAGCAACAGTTTCTTCCCAGAAATGATTTTCATCTGAGCTACCACTTTGGAAATATAGATAGTTTTATAAAAATTAAATAAAATTCGGAGGCCCATAATTCGGAAACGGTGCGTCTTGGGTCCATACTTCTCAGAGCCTAAATGGTTTTTATGGTCAAGGTTAACCCGAAACTGTCATTTTTTTTTCTTCAAATTTTCGAGTTTTTTTTTTTTTGAAAATCCACTTAGTCCCAAAAATTTTTTTGTTTTCTTTGCTGCTCATAGTGCCCCTATATTTATAGCGTTGTGTGCCCGAAAGATATCCATAGGTTAGGTTAGGTTAGAACTGTGACCAATTACGCGCGAGCCGAGCGAGCGCTACCTGGAAATTGGTCGCGAAACTTTTCTATGTATTTTTTTCATAGTGCCCCTAAGGCTACACTCTGACCCTGCTAAGTGCTATAGACTAGCGATAACATATCACGGCAGGAATCTTTATGAGATGTTCAATTTACGTTAAATTGTACGATGAATCGAGTTACAAAAGCTTCACCTCTGGAGCTTTTAATAGGAAAAGTGGCGACACGATCGTTGATGTGCGATGTAGAGACCGATGTAGACATAGAGGAAATGCACCATCGTTCGTCGGAAAATATTGAGAAGTGTGCGGAATTTGACAAGTTTGTTGAGTTGACGAAACAAAGGCGAAATTTCAAAATTTTGCGATTGTTGATTTGTGTCGTTAAAGATTAAAGGTCTGTTTAGAGTGATTGAGGTTTAGGACGGTTATCCTAGTACACTGAAAGCTTTAAATTCTAGACGTGCCTACAGATAAGCACACGGTAGGCTAAGGAAGATGCCAGCGGGTCACGTACTACCAGTCGATGTTGATAAGGATGATGATGTGAAAGCTTAGGTTTTGGTAGAAATACGAGTAAGGGGTTCTATCGGCCGTATTGTGCGACCGTACCAGTAGTTATTACGTAGTCGTAGCCCGTTGGTTACGCGGTGCGCGTTTAACTCTGGCGGAGGTCGGGGTCTGGAAAGACCGTAGTGTGTGGTGATGCACACGGGCGATCCATGTGATGGATGCGTGAGAGCAATGCGATTGCTGGTCGGCTGGAGAGCCGTGGCGTTAGAGGCTTTACTCGAAGGTTTCTGTAAGCTTGGCAGTAATTTTTGTTGCAGTAGAGTTTTAAAGGTTGATTCGAACGATAGATAGATAGATAGATATATAAATCATTTATTCAGTGCACACAAAAGACATAGCACAACACACAGAAGCACAAATTAATGACACAGATTACATAAATATACCTATATAAAAACAAGGTGCCAATATACAAAAAGAAAAAAAAAAAAAAAAAGAAACAGTTATAGTAACACCATGACATTCAAATAAAATAACGAGTATACAAGGTGCGGTGTGCGTCTCAAGGTTGCACCAAATGGGAGTCCAGCTCAGCATGTGTCGGCATGCACCTGACGCTGATATTCTGCTGGATCCCTGTAGTGACATACGGACGTCGAGCAGACGAGATAAATTGGTGTTGTGCGTGGAAGTGAAAGAATTACTTATACGCGGAGTGAAATTATGTAAGTATACCCTCAACTTAAATTTAGTGTTCTACAGTAAGTTTAGTTTACTGTATTGTAAGCGTTCTTGTTCTTGGGTGAGTGTATGATTACTTGAGCATCTAATAGGTTATAAATGTATAGTGTATAAATAAAAAATAATATAATAGGTAATACAATATTATATTAAGTGCGAATATAAATAAACGATTTGGCTAGACTAATTTATGTTTATAATAGATAAATATAGGTTTATATCATGTGACGGTATTATAATTATTGGTCAACAAAAGATTCCCAAGTCAAGTATTCAATAACCAAGTACCCCCCTGTTTACAGGTTTGTGACCACGAGTTACGCTACAGATAGACAGATTGACTCGGAAAGAATACAACAGCCAGTCATATAATGGACGTGTTCGAAACAGTCATACCCAGTTTTTTCTGCGATTCGATAAGGAACTGCCGCAGCCGAACTCTGAAGGTACCAAGACATTTAAGATTCCTTATCGGCGGAGGAATATTGTTCTAGCATTTGGATGCGGCGTATCTGAAACTTCCCCTGAAAGCAGCTGTCTTATGCGATTGAGTGGAGAGTTGCTGCGAGCACTGCCTACTTGCGCATTCTCTTCTGCTAGTGATCCAGCTCAGTTTATTGTACAGGTAGGTCGGCTGCCTGTACTTTATAACTCCAAAAAGTATGCATGCCAAGTGCAACTTCCGCCGCGACTTCATCTTAAGGATAGAGTGCTTGTTTAAGAAAGGCGTTACGTGACTTCTTGGTGGGATTGAGACAGAATCGCGCGCAGGCATTTTGCACCATCTGGATTAGTCTCTCAGTTCTTGCCAGTATCCGAGGGCCAATAACTGTATCTGCGTAGTTTAGGTTGGATAGCACGAGTGACTCAACCAGTTGGATACGCAGGTCCTCTGATAGATAAGGCCTTATTTTATAAAGGACCTTAAGCCGGTAGAAACACTATGGTACATGGCCCAGGATCGTCATTGTTGTATTTTCGATTATTTCCAATTGGTTTGGTTAAAACGAAACAGCTAGTTCCAAAATGTCCTTATTTTGACCACCCTGTTGAATCTAAAGTTTGGTCAGGAGTGACCGAGTGCAACAAAAGTCTGTCGTGGAGTATTTGTTTGCAGGGTAACAATCACACGAGGACGTGTGCAAGCAGGATGGCCGTGTCGGATCCAGTCATGATTACGGACAGAAAATGGCATCAATCGGCAAGCACGCTTAAGGCGACCTACTTACCAGTCTGCCCGCACCTAAGCGCGCTTCTACAGAGTCGTGATGTTTCGAGTTCGCTGCAAGGAGGACAGTGGAGTGTCTGATTGCGGCGGAGTCAAGACGTCCCGGAACTGTATCCCGATTCATGGTGCCTAGTGTTATTGTGTTGGATAGTAATTTCTAGTAATTTGTTAGTTCGATAGAAACAGTGTACTGTGTGTAGCGTGTGTGTTCATAGCACGAAACCCATGTTCTGCCCACATGATGTCGAGTCTTACGGAATAAAATCACCGCACTACGACATATATTAATGTCTCTACACCATTATATGCATAGTGATAATGAAATAATATTTAAAATAATCTGTGACTACATAATGTACTACAGTCTGGTGGTAGTGTTGGGCGCAGGGGCGCGGGTCGAAGGCGTTGGTGGCGTGGACCTACACTACAGTCGCTTCTACAGAAGATCCGGTCAGGTAGGACAAAGTCCGCGACCGCCGCATCTTGGGCCGAAAATGAAGCTCCACAGCCATAGCTAAAAGATGACCAGTTATATAGTATTATAGAATATAACAGAATGGACAAAAAAGTCCTATTTGTTATACTGCTCCATCTTGTTATACTATTAGTTATACAACTAAAGAGATTTAATCTATAGGTGCCTACAATGCAAATATATTTTACAATCTTTTGCAGCTTTCACAATAAGTTCACATGGTAATTTGATTGCCCTCCTTCCCTTCCACATTACTAAGCCGCACTACTGGTACTGTCGGTATTTTTTTCCCTTCTGCGCTACTTATCCAGTGGTATTAATATTTTTTATCTACTTCGGTTTCGTTTTTGAATTACAAAATTGACAGCGGTTTCATTATGATACCCATAACGACATCGGGTTGCATTACATGCGAATCGTCAAAAATTCTAAAACACAAGCAAAGACATTCTGAACATACGAGCTCCCAGAGAGTACGGACACCAAATGTCGAGCATTTGTTGTCAGTACTCTCTGGGAGCTCAGGCCCAGGAGACACAGGACGAACGGGAAATACGTCTCACTGCCGATCGTGAAGGTCATGCACTATCGCGTGAGTCTGAGACTTTCACTGATAGGGAAATTTGTCTAAGTTCTTAGAGGGTTCGGACAGCAAATGCTCGGTCTCAGGAAACACATGAAGAACGAGAAATACGTCTCACTGCCGATCATGAAGCTCATAAAATCGCGCTTACTACAATAAAACTGTTCATACAATATTCAAAATTCCGATCGATTTAGACCGCACAGAAAGCCCTGTTTGTAATATTTCACGAAACAGCGATAAAGCTAAGGTTCTTCGTGATTGTAGCCTTATTATATGGGATAAGTCCACAATGGCCAATCGAAAAGCAGTAGAAGCAGTAGACAGAACGTTGCGTGATGTCAAGCAAAATGATCAACACATGGGTGGCATTACTATGCTTTTTTGTGGCGATTTTCGTCAGACTCCCTGTAATACCACAAGGGCTGATGATGTTAGAGCCTGCCTAAAGAGTTCTCGACTGTGGCATTACATTATCCCTTTGCATTTGACATTAAATATGCGTGTGCAAATTGCAGGCAAAATAAATGCTCAAGAATTTTCAGATTTGCTACTTGAGATTGGTAACGGTGTGTATCCGGAGGAACAAGGAAAAGTTGTTCTTAATAAAAACCTATGCAACATAGTTTCATCAATGCGAGAGCTCATATCATCTGTGTATGGAAACGCAACGCAATACCAACTTGCGAAAATTCCTGGCTTTGCGAAAGAGCTATTTTGACGCCACGAAACGACCAAGCAGCAACAATAAACGCTGAAATTTTGAGCTATGTTCCGGAGGATTATGTTGATTATCTCCATTATCAGAGTCATGGAAGAAGGAGAATCTACAAGCTACCCAGTAGAATTTTTAAAATCCCGCAATGCTCCTGGACTAGGCGTACCCATAATGCTTCTTAGAAATTTTAGCCCCCCAAAACTTTGCAATGACACCAGGTTAAAAGTGACCAATTTACAACGAAATCTGGTAGAAGCAGAGATTTTAACAGGGTGTGGAAAAGGTGAAAGTGTTTTCATTCCTCGGATTCCTCTCATTCCAAACAATTTTCCATTTAGTTTTAAACGAGTCCAGTTTCCAGTCAGCCTATGTTTTGCGATGACAATTAATAAAGCCCAAGGTCAGACACTGAAAGTTGTGGGTGTAGATCTAAATATCAGCTGTTTCTCGCACGGTCAGTTGTATGTGGCTCTGTCACGGGTTAGCAATCCTAGGAGCCTGCTGCATGCTTTCATCCCCGATGGCCATACGTCAAATATCGTTTACAGAGAAGCATTACTGTACAGTAAATTTTTTGCTACCCAAACGACGGTGTAATGTAATTCAAAATATGCTTCCCGAAAAGTCACTATTCCACGCGGACGAAGTCGCGGGCACAGCTAGTACCTAATAAAGACTACATAGAAATAAACAATAGTCAGTGTGTAGTTAAGTTTCTATTAAATACTTATTTTTCTATATCTGTGTTTTATTCCTTCCTTATAAAATCTTGTATGCAATTAATAACTCGTGCCCACCTATTTCGGTACGCGCTACGCTTGGACCGAAAAATGGCACTCGTATTAAAAGACCGTCCATAACGTAACAGTTGAATAAATAGCTATTACATGTATTTGAAAAATACATTATTCTGAAATATTGTCAAACTTAAACAACCAAAAAAATCAGTGTTTCTTAATAATTAACTAGGTACCGTAATTTAAATTGATTTATGTCTTTAGTGAACATCTGAAATTTGACGAGGTTGCAAAACAACACCTTGTCGGTATATGCGTTCCCTATAACACTACCTAATTAATTATTTTTGCTACTAGATACAGCAACTAGGTAAGTAAAAAACACAATTTCCTACTTACGAGTATATCGGTTTATTTAACACCAATCCAACGTCAAAACATAACACGTACTTACCAGAAAACTTAACACGCTCCCTGTCTAGTTTATCCATCCATTCCACAAACATATCACAATTGCTAGCAAAGTAATGAACCAATAATAATTGAAAATACTAAGTAGTACTGCGGAGCCCAAAAATTATAGACCGATCACTTGTTTACCAACGGAGACAATTTGATAAATGCCAAGACCTCGTTGGCATGAGCGGTGAACTCATAGCGACGTTAACCGGGCAACAATAATAATAATGACCTGAAACTCTTTGCCCCCTTCATCATTTGCAACTGATGGACCTACTGAAGGTAACAGAAACTTTCAGTAGCGCCATCAGGATGGAATTTGGTGTGGACAAATGTGCGGTCATGCATGTAAAGCGAGGGGGGATTGTGGAATCAGTGGGAACCCAGCTCTCAGATTCCATAAATCTTAGATCCCTCTCAGCGACCGAAACCTACAAGTATTTGGGTATGTCGGAAGCGCTGGGCATCAATTTTGTTGACATGAAGCAATCGTTGAAGGAGCGCTTCTTTGGCCGCCTGAGAAAAGTATTTAATAGTCTTTTATCAGGCGGAAATAAGGTGCGTGCCTTCAATGGTTGGGTCATGCCGGTTTTGATGTACACTTTCGGCGTACTTAAATGGACTCAAACAGAACTAGACGCCCTGGATAGGAAGGTTCGTACATTGTTGACGGCATATCGAATGCACACCCACGTTCTTCGGTTATGAGACTGTATATCCCGCGGAGTTGTGGAGGTCGAGGCTTTTTAAACGCCAAGACTCTCCACAATCGCGAGATATGCAGTCTTAGGGAATATTTCCTAGAAACCGATGTGGGGATGCATCGAGATGTGGTCGCGATGGACAAGGCCCTCACCCCGCTCTCCTTGGCTAAAGAGAACTGGCGCAAACCTGCAGTGCTTGACACTAATGACCGCAGGGAAGTATGGCAGAGTAAGGAGCTTCACGGACGCTACTTCAGTGCCCTGCATGGACCTGATGTAGACCATGCAGCGTCCGTAGCCTGGCTACGTTCCGGGGAACTCTTTGGAGAAACCGAAGGTTTTGTTTGTGCAATTATGGATGAAGTTATGATGACGAATAACTACCGGAAATTTATTGTGAAGGATGGCACGGTTGACATATGTCGGGCATGCCACCGTCCGGGCGAATCGATCCGTCACATTATCTCCGGGTGTTCTCGTCTAGCTAACGGAGAATACTTGCATAGACACAACCTTGTAGCCAGGATTATCCATCAGCAACTTGCTCTGAAATACAGCCTTGTGGAATCGGAAGTGCCATACTATAGGTATGTGCCCGACCCAGTTCTCGAAAATGGCAATATCACACTGTATTGGGATCAATCCATCATCACTGACAGGACTATTGTAGCCAATAAGCCTGATATAGTGGTGGTGGATCGATCAGAGCGGCGCGCAATCATTGTTTACATAACGGTTCCGTATGATGAGAACGTCGTGAAAGCCGAGAAAGATTAGCAAATTAAGTATCTTGACTTGGCTCACGAGGTTGTCGACATGTGGGATGTTGACTCAGCGATCATTGTTGTCGCCGATATTGTATCAGCCAATGGCCTAATTGCCAAGAGCCTTGACCAATATCTGATGGGGCTCTCGTTAGGCAGCTGGATCAAGGGCTTGATTCAGAAAGCGGTGCTCCTGGACACGGCTTGTATTGTTAGGAGGTTCCTTTCTCTGGAGCCCTGACCGCCGGTATCTTGGACCCTGTTCCCGATACCGGTAGGCTACTATTTTAATATTAAATGTATTTTTTAAATTATTTTATTTAGAAATATTTAAAAATCAAAATTATATGTATAGAAATAAATAAATGTGAATAATAATAATCATTTATTAACAGATCATACAATCCAATTTGTTAGTACCTATACATACACAACTTAAACACTAGAGTTAGTAAATACTTATTTCATTACTCATACTCTGAAAGTAGGTCTGAAGTTGCCTGAGGAGCGGGTTGAAAGTAATACTTTTCATCCCTAGGGAGAATCGCTTTCAACTGACAGATGCCAAATTATAAAAAAAAAACTAATTCTATTTTCACATTTATATTGAACCATGTTCCAACTTTGTATGCAGCCACGATGTAAAATTGAAATAACTTAAAGTTAAGTATTGATTAAAGAATCTATATTTTTTTAATAACTTTATTATAATTCTATATTTATTTAATTAAGTTACAACTTTTTATAATTAGTGATTAATATTATTTTTCATTAATCATACTCTGAAAGTAGGTCTGAAGTTGCCTGACGAGCGGGTTGAAAGTAATACTTTTCATCCCTAGGGAGAATCGCTTTCAACTGACAGATGACAAATTATAACAAAAAAATAGAACATTGTTACCCTAGGTGAGAAAGTACTTACTTAGTCCCGAGACGGGGTTTGGTTACCAATAGAACCAATAGTTCGTGGGACTAAATAAGTCTTTAACCCGAGGTAAACACTGTGCTTTTCATTACGAATACAAGGAAAGTAAAAATAAAAACATGAATTAGCTAAAGAAAAAATGAGTAAAACCGTTTGCCGCTTTCCCGCCTGTTTTGTTTTTTTTTTTTCTGTGGCCAGCCAGCTATTCAGCCTTAATATTTTTCATTTTCATTTTAATTTTCATCAAAATCAAAATATTTTATTTTACATAGGCCTACATGGCCACTTATAAAACGTCAACAAAAGGTGCACGGTTCGGGTTGGTCGTTTCCTATGGAGAAGAACCGGCAAGAAACTCCATGGTTACTCTTTTAAAATCATTTGGTTTTACAATATTTGAAGTTACAGCGTTAGTACTTAAGTATGGGAGGACAGCGTAGGCCCGACAATAAGTCGATTGCTTACTACAGACGGTAGTAATAGAGCAAAAAAAAAAAAAAAAATACAAAGCCTACAATGTCCACACATTCACAAAAAATAGGTAAATAAAAAGAATCTATACAAAAGTAAAAATAAAACAATAAAAGAATAAAAGAACACTAACTTAAACAATAGACACATGTTATCATCAGTGCTGTAACTATTCTGAACAATGAACGAGAGGTGCAATTATTGAAAAACTATTGTAAAAAAAAAAAAAAAGAATAAAAAGAATGAAAAAAATAGTATTGGGAATAGTTAGAGACATCCACACATTTGTGTCGTTTATGAGCTACCAGGGAAGCCGCATGAGCAGAAGGAACTACAGCCAAACTTCTTTATCTTCAACGTAGTCCTTAATTTTGTAATATGCTTTTTTAATAAGGACACGTTTGATGCAATTTTTAAACCTTCCATCGGTCAGTTCTGTAACTGACTTTGGCAGCTTATTATAAAAGCGTATACTGTTTATAAGAAATGACTTGCTAGTTTTTGTTAATCTAAATTTGGGTATTACAATTTCGTGTTTACTGCGCGTGTTTATATTATGGAAGTCGCTTCTAATTTTGAAAAGCCCTCGGTTTTTGCGGACATATAAAATACATTCTAGGATATAAAGTGAAGGCAGTGTCAGTATATCGATCTCTTTAAATTTTTCTCTGAGGGACTCGCGAGGACCCATTTTATAGATCGCGCGGACTGCTCTCTTTTGCAAAATGAAAATTGAATCAACGTCTGCTGCCGATCCCCACAGCAGAATGCCATAAGACATAATACTGTGGAAATAAGCGTAGTATACTAACCTAGCTGTGGCTACATCAGTTAACTGCCTTATTTTCCTAACTGCATAGGCAGCTGAGCTTAACCTCCCCGAAAGACTTCCAATGTGCGCACCCCACTGCAGTTTTGAGTCGATAGTAATCCCTAAGAATACAGTTTCCGCGATAACATCAAGTTTTTTACCGTCAAGATTTAAATTTAGGTCACGTTGTGTTACATTTGGTAAAGAGAACTTGAGACATTTTGTTTTGTTTGCATTCAGTAAAAGATTGTTAGCTGCGAACCATTTCGAGAGAACAGTTAGACTTTCGTTGACATGAATGAGATCCGTATCTTTTCTATGAATTTTAAAAATTAGCGAAGTGTCATCAGCAAATAGAATTATATCCGATAATTTGGCCATCATATAAGGGAGATCATTGATATAGACAAGAAATAGAAAAGGCCCGATAATTGAACCTTGAGGCACACCCATCTTTACTATAGACCCAGAGGACGTCGCCCCATTTACATTTACTTTTTGCTGCCGGTTTGATAAATAGGAAAGAACAAGATCAGCAGCTCGACCACGAATTCCGTAGTGATGTAATTTACAGATCAGTGTGTTGTGGTCGACGCAATCGAACGCTTTTGAGAGATCACAAAAAATGCCAATAGCGTCCTGGGACTTCTCCCAGGATTCTAGAATGTGACTGATGAGTTTAACTCCCGCGTCCGTTGTTGACCTACCCTTCGTGAAACCAAACTGCTGATCATGCAGTATCCTATTAGAGTTGAAGTGTGAGACCATCTGGTCCAACATGATTTTTTCATAAATTTTACTCAACGCTGGAAGCACAGATATCGGTCTATAATTAGAAGGATCACTCTTACAACCTGATTTAAAAATTGGTACCACTTTACTATGTTTCATCAAATCAGGAAACTTGCCGCTGTCCAAACATTGATTGAATATGCCTGTTAGGACAGGAGCGATAGAGTCAATAATGTTTCCAAGAACCTTGACGGAAATCCCCCATAAGTCTTCAGTGTTTTTTATATTGAGACTTTTGAATGCGTTTTTGATTGTGGCAATACATACTGGTTTAAATTTAAAGTTTGGTATATCCTTTGTGAAGCTCTCCTTAAGAAGGCCTTCAGCTAATTCAACTGAAGAGGGGAGAGATTTCGTAACCTCTAACGGAATGTTAGTAAATAAATTGTCTAGTGTCTCAACGACTTCTAACTTATCAGAAATAGTTTTGTTATCTATTTTTAAAGACAATTCACTCTTATCATGTTGTTGAGTCTTTCCGGTTTCTCTGTTTATAACCTGCCACACAGTTTTTATTTTATTATTAGAATTACCAATTTTATTACTTATTATTTGAGATTTTGCTTGAGCGCAGACACTTTTGAATATTTTCGAATAGTTTCTAACATAAGTGTGAAAAACTTGAAAAACGTGTGAAAAACTTATCAAGTGTGAAAAACTTATCATGAAAAATCTCTGACTGAAGTCAGAGATTTTTCATGATATAAATTATATAAAGTATTTCTGCTTATTCTTATTCCCGTAGTGGCCCATTCACTAAATTTAGATTTTGAATTGATTTTAACTTTTTTTACAGGACACGTTTTATCAAATTCATGGCAAACTGTAGAAAATAATGTACTGTAGTTTATGTTGGGGTCTGTTGAATCAAAACTTGCTTTATTTAGGTTGCTAAGAACATTATTATTAAAAGAATTTAATTTCTTTTTAGAAAGAGGTCTTAATTGAACTGTTTTAACTAATTGTAACTTTTTGTCTAACTCAAAAGATACAAGTTGACCCGTATGGTCTGACCTAACGCCACTAATTAATAACGACTCTTTTACTGTGCAGTTAGTAAACACATTGTCTATGCATGAAGCGGAGGTTGCTGTTATTCTAGTTGCTTCATTAAATAAATATTTTAAATTGAATGATTGAAACAATGAGACAAGCTTACATTTTTCTGGTGAATTGACTAACAGATCAATATTGAAGTCACCACAAACAAAAACTAATTTATTATCTGTGAAAAGTTTACTTAATATTTCTTCCATTGTGATCAAGAATAATGACAAGTTTGATGCTGGTGGTCTATAAACACATAAGACAGTGTGGCCCTCAACCTCTGCACATGCTACCTCACATAAGCGATCAACAGAGTAAGCAGTGATATCCTTCCTTTCTCTAAAATTATTAAAAAAAAAACTAGTTCTATTTTCACATTTTTATTGAACCATGTTCCAACTTTCTATGCAGCCACGATGTAAAATTAAAATAACTTGAGTTAAGTATTGATTAAAAGGTCTTTACCTATGAAATTGCCGTTTTGTTTGAAAAAAGTTATATTTTTTTTTTCGAACTTGTTTATTTCTTTTATTCAAAGTAATCACCCCTGCAATCAATGCATCTTTGCCAACGCTGTGGCAGTTTATGGATGCCCTTCTTGAAAAAATCAGCTGGACGGGAGACAACAAACTCTTCAAAGGCGTTTTGTACTGCCTCTCGGGAATTGAATTTTTTTCCCGCTAAAAAGTTGTCCAAATTTTGGAAAAAGTAATAGTCGGAAGGCGCAAGATCTGGTGAGTATGGCGGATGAGGGAGAGCTTCCAAACCCAACTCATGCAGCTTAGAGACGGTCTGTTGTGCAGTATGGGGCCGCGCGTTGTCGTGAAGTAGCAGTGGAGACGACCGATTGACCAAAGCTGGTTGCAGACGTGCGAGTTTCGCCATCATTGTGGTCAGTTCTTCAATGTACACATCTGCAGTAATGCTCTCGCCGTTTTGTAAAAAGCTATGATGAATCACACCAGCACTAGACCACCAAACTGTGACCATCACCTTTCTAGGGGTCATTTTTCGTTTTGCACATTGCTTTGGTACCGAACCAGGATCTAACCAACTTGCTGAGCGCTTTCGATTGTCAAAAAGAATCCATTTTTCGTCGCACGTAACAATTCGGTTCAAAATTCCTTCATTTCTGTGCCTGTTAAGCAGCGCAAGGCAAGTCTCGACGCGTACGTTGCGCTGGCGATCGTTAAGTTCGTGGGGCACCCATCTATCAAGCTTTTTTATCTTGCCAATCTGTCGCAAATGGACCAATATTGTTTTAATGCTAACATCAAAAGCTGCTGCCAGCTCAGCTGTAGATTGAGTTTCATCAGCTTCAACAATCACCTTTAATTCATCATTGTTGACCAAAGTTTCCGGACGACCACGAGGTTCATTTTTCAAGTCAAAATTCCCAGAACGAAACCGAGCAAACCAATAACGGGTTGTGCGTTCGTTTGTACAGTTCTCTCCGTAAACGTCGTTGATGTTACGGGTCGTTTGTGCCGCGTTGGTGCCACGACGGAACTCATATTCCATAATTACACGAAATTTCAAAGTATCCATTATGAGGAAAAATGTTGAAATGTAATGAAAATACAACGCTAATGAATAAACAAAAGACTGATTTTGTAAATAGAATGTCATATTTTTAAAACAAAATTAATTTGAATTTAGAACTCATAGCCAATCAAAACTTTTTTTTGTTTGAAAAAGTCTGTACTGCAATACGGCAATTTCATAGGTAAAGACCTATTATAATTGCATAGCACATGTGTGAGTACCATGTACTATAAAGCCACCATTTAATGAGTACCTAAATATTTTATTGACGCGAAATTACCCTGGTGGTTGAGTAAATGTCATGCTCACTTAAATGGCACGCTGATGGTGGCGGGTGTGTCGGGTCGTTTAGTTCCCTTCAAAATGTTTGAGTTGAATGATGGCTGATACATGCGTCATGTTCGTGAACGGGCGCTGTCAGTTGTGACTGGTCATCTCTTAGCTGCCACGGTTTATTTTAATTACTTTATTTTTTAATTACTGATTTAATCTTTTACTCTGGACGCTCTTAACTTGCCCGTATTTCTACATTGTTCTCACATATTTGTAATTCTTAACATGAATGATGTAACCAAGATTTTTTAACATATTTTGATTTAAAAGAGTGTCCATGGAGTTTCTTGCCCGTTCTTCTCCATAAAGATCTACGCTACGGAATGGGCAACTACAGTACTTTCACAAGTTATTATGCCTTGTGACTGGGACTGTAGCTTCGCGTTTTATTTTGTTTTTTTTTTGACTTTCAAAAGTGCCTGTAATGGTCTAATTGAAATAAATGCTTTGACTTTTGACTATAGCCTATCTAACACTGAAAGATTTTTTCAAATCGGATCAGTAGTTCCTGAGATTAGCGCGTTTAAGCAAACAAACTCTTCAGCTTTATAATATTAGTATAGATAGTGGCTGATGAAAAGTAGAGTGTATCACTCGGGCGCAAAATATATTTTTGGCTCGGGCGACGTACTTTGAATCCCTCGCTTCGTTCAGGATTCTACTAGAGAATCCCTTACTTCGCTCTGGATTCAAAAAAGCGCCCTCGCCGTAAAAATATTGTTTTGCTACCTTATGATACAATCTACTATTTACATAAATCAACAACTTTTCCCGCCTATTTTGTTTTTTTTTCTTTGGCCAGCCAGCTAATCAGCCATTCTATTTCATTTTCATCATTGAAAAATTGGTAAATATTTTGCCCAAATCAATGTTGTTTAAAAAAAAACTGTTGAAACTAAATTATAATAAAGTGTTTTAAAAATAATAGGTCTTTACCTATGAAATTGCCGTATTGCAGTACAGACTTTTTCAAACAAAAAAAAGTTTTGATTAGCTATGAGTTCTAAATTCAAATTAATTTTGTTTTAAAAATATGACATTCTATTTACAAAATCAGTCTTTTGTTTATTCATTAGCGTTGTATTTTCATTACATTTCAACATTTTTCCTCATAATGGATACTTTGAAATTTCGTGTAATTATGGAATATGAGTTCCGTCGTGGCACCAACGCGGCACAAACGACCCGTAACATCAACGACGTTTACGGAGAGAACTGTACAAACGAACGCACAACCCGTTATTGGTTTGCTCGGTTTCGTTCTGGGAATTTTGACTTGAAAAATGAACCTCGTGGTCGTCCGGAAACTTTGGTCAACAATGATGAATTAAAGGTGATTGTTGAAGCTGATGAAACTCAATCTACAGCTGAGCTGGCAGCAGCTTTTGATGTTAGCATTAAAACAATATTGGTCCATTTGCGACAGATTGGCAAGATAAAAAAGCTTGATAGATGGGTGCCCCACGAACTTAACGATCGCCAGCGCAACGTACGCGTCGAGACTTGCCTTGCGCTGCTTAACAGGCACAGAAATGAAGGAATTTTGAACCGAATTGTTACGTGCGACGAAAAATGGATTCTTTTTGACAATCGAAAGCGCTCAGCAAGTTGGTTAGATCCTGGTTCGGTACCAAAGCAATGTGCAAAACGAAAAATGACCCCTAGAAAGGTGATGGTCACAGTTTGGTGGTCTAGTGCTGGTGTGATTCATCATAGCTTTTTACAAAACGGCGAGAGCATTACTGCAGATGTGTACATTGAAGAACTGACCACAATGATGGCGAAACTCGCACGTCTGCAACCAGCTTTGGTCAATCGGTCGTCTCCACTGCTACTTCACGACAACGCGCGGCCCCATACTGCACAACAGACCGTCTCTAAGCTGCATGAGTTGGGTTTGGAAGCTCTCCCTCATCCGCCATACTCACCAGATCTTGCGCCTTCCGACTATTACTTTTTCCAAAATTTGGACAACTTTTTAGCGGGAAAAAAATTCAATTCCCGAGAGGCAGTACAAAACGCCTTTGAAGAGTTTGTTGTCTCCCGTCCAGCTGATTTTTTCAAGAAGGGCATCCATTAACTGCCACAGCGTTGGCAAAGATGCATTGATTGCAGGGGTGATTACTTTGAATAAAAGAAATAAACAAGTTCGAAAAAAAAAATACTTTAACTTTTTTCAAACAAAACGGCAATTTCATAGGTAAAGACCTAATATAATACTAAGAGATTGAATCTATACAATGAAAATATATTTTTACAATCTTCTGCAGCTTTCACAATAACTTCACTTTCTAATTCTGATGATTCCGATTGCCCCTATAGTTGTGGAGCAGGACCAGCATTGAGCCAAGCATTTTTATCATCAATATAATCCCCCAACTTATAATATGCTTGCCTACATAGTGTGCGTTTTATGCAAGGTTTAAATTTCGTTTCATTCAGTTGCAGAATGGGGGGAGGTATTTTATTGTAACATTTTAAACAATACCCCATGAAAGATGAGTCTACTTTAGCCAACCTGAAACCTGGCTGAACTAGTTGTTCTCTGTTTCTAGTATTATAGTGGTGCCGGTCACCTCTTTTACTAAATAAATTCAGATTTTTTCTAAGGCTATATCTTCACGCTACAACCAATAGGAGCGGAGTAGCAATGAAAAATGTTGCGAAAACGGGGAAAATGTGACGCAGACGAAAATGCGCTGGACAGCTACTTATTATCTATCTATTTATCCTTTATTCATTTATAATCTTATCTTTTATACTTTCACATATTTCTTACAAAAAAAAACAACCGGTAACGAGAGCAGGGTCCAAGCTACCGGTGGTTAGGGCTGCAGAGGCAGGAACCTCCTCACAATGCGAGCCATTATTATTATTATTATAGATAGGTATATATAAATAATTAAATTAAAAATTTAAAAAACCCCCGACGGATAAAACCTCTAAAAAACCAAAAATAAAATTAATCCAAGCGTCGTAGCGTCGGGGGTCCGCTTTGTTTGTATACATATTTTTATGTACTAAGCGGTCTACTTAGCGGTCCCCCGACGCTACGACGCTTGGATTAATTTTATTTTTGGTTTTTTAGAGGTTTTATCCGTCGGGGGTTTTTAAATTTTTAATTTAATTTTTATTTCATGCTTTTTAAACTTAAATTATTTTTTCATAGCCTTGACTGTCCCACTCCTGGGCATAGGTCTACTCCCATTCCTTCCACTTTTCTTGGTGTTGCGCCTCTTCTCGCTTATTAACGAAAACAAGGAAAGATATGAATTAAAAAAAAAAAGTTGAGCTTTTAGGGGGTGGAGGGGTGTGCAGCCTACCCCCCTGGCGATGCCCATGGTGAGAAAGTGACAAGAATTCAAATTTCCAATCAACTAGACCCGCAGAAGTTGTTTTAATCCCTTCATCAACTAGAAAAGAGGTGATGAGCTTCAAACGGCTGAGCAGATTTTCTCGAAACATAGCTAAGAACACTCTCGATTAAAATACCTTTCAAATGACACCAATTTTATCAAAATCGCTTCATCCGTTTGGGTGCTACGATGCCACAGACAGACACACAGATACACAGATACACACGTCAAACTTATAACACCCCTCTTTTTTGGTCGGGGGTTAAAAAGAGAAGTCCTGACTGACTGATTGACTGACTCATCAACGCCCAGCCCAAACCTTTGAACTTGAAAGCTGAAATTTTGCACAGAGGTTCCCTTTATAATGTAGACAAGAAATAAGGAAGGATTTTTCGAAATTCAACCTCTAATGGACCTAAATAGGGGATGAAAGTTTGTATGGAAAATCGTCATTTTTAAAGTTAGAACGCTGAAATTTCATATACAAGCTTCTGGTTAGAAATAAATAAATAGATATTTTAGCGTTTTCGAGAAATTACCCCCTAAAAGGGTGAGATGGGGGTTCAAAGTTTTTATGCGGAATCCGTCATTTTTGAAGTAAGAAGAATGACAATAAATATTGAAGTTTCTTAGCGAAAATAAATGAACACGTATTTGGCCGTTTTTGGAAATTCATTATAGTCTGCACAGCTTGAAATTTACTATTTGTGTTTCTCGATGCAATTGATAAACACGTACCAATGTTTTTGAAAAATCCACCCCTCAGACGATAACACACACGACACACACATGGGGTGCCAATTTTTTTATTTTTGTTTTGTAGTGTTAGCACTTTTGTATGGACAAATACGCTAAAAAAAACTTCATATAAGTTCACACTTCTAGGGAATCTGGGTCATTTGTGCGAAGGACACTTGCGGGACGAAAATATATTGCGCATGGATACTTGCGCGAAAGACACTCACGCGACTGAACACTTGCGCGACTCAATGGCTTCATGGGTGTCGTTTTCGTGGTTTTAGCGGGTCGCTGGCAATGAAAATGAAAATCCGAGATGGCGCCGAGGAAAATTTCCTGTTTTTCGTTCATTGGTGTCGTTTTCGTGGTTTTCGGAGTCGCTGACCAAATTGACGCCGAGGAAAACTTTCGGTTTTTCTTTCACGGGTGTCGCTTTTGTGGACTTCAGGGTTGCCGATAACGAAAATGATGACCTCATTTTCTAAGTGCAATAATAAAATTTAAAATACGCATTGTTTGAATATCCTCCCCTAGGCTATGTCTGGCATTGATTTAAGTGAGAACTGCGAAGCCGCGGGCAACAACTATTATCTATAACATTTAAATGACTATTTTCGACATTATTTTGGGGTGTTAACGCATACGTGGACAATTGCCGAACTCCACGCGGGCGAAGCCGCGGGCAGAAGCTAGTGAGAAAATAAAAGGCGCCTCATTTTTTGTTGAAATAAACATAGAGTAACAACTAAATTGAAATTAAATAGTAGCTAATAATTAAACGACTAAAAACTTATATTTACATTTGAGTCATTTTCGCAACTATGAAAATTTATTATTCAGCTGGCGCCGGTGCGACTATGGGCCGTCGTACCAGCCAGTCTTTATTCAAACAATATTTGCGTTCGATTTCATTGGCGCTGAACACTAAGATGTTCCAGATTCAAAAAGTGCGCGGCAATAGTATATTGTGTATTAAGGGCGGTAAGTAAGGAATTACGATCGAGGCTCTAGTAGAAGCCCGAAGTCGAAGACTGAGGGCTTTCTGAGTCGAGGTTCGTAATTCCCGTACCGCCCGTGAAACATACAATGTTTTTCATCACATTTGCGAGTTAATAATTATGAATATACACAAGTCAGCACATATTATTACGAAATACGTGAACTGATTTGCGGATGGCGGGCTGTTTGCCCACACCACAGATTATACAAATGTTTTGTAGCTTACCTAGGTATACAGCCATGACGGATTATAAAAAAAAAAAACGACGTTTTGATACAAAAAACTATCGATTATTTAGATTTTAGAACATTAGTTGAGTAATTAAATAACATGTAATGAGATTGAATGAAATTCCTGTTTAAATTACATTTTAAGACAATTTTTCAATTGCGTGTAAACTCCTTGCTTGAACTTGCATGACCTGTGTGCTGTCATGCTGTGCTGTAAATTAAAAAAAAATTACTTACCGCCCTAGGGTTTTATACGGGGCATTACAGCCAAGTTAACCTGTATGTTATGACACTGTTTACGTGCAAGTGTGATGAAAAGTAAATTGGGCGTCAAAAAACTCCTCCTCAACGCTGTCAACTGGTAACGTGCCCAAGAGACTGGCGGCGTTGCCATGTTGTATGGCAATACTTAGCCTCTGGCCAAAGTAAAACCCAGCCCTTGGGTCACGGGAAGTGTCAACTAGGCGTTTAGAAATTTCCTTGAAAAGGCTGTGAGCACTCGGACCGTTTCAACCCCAAACGGCTCGAAACTAAAGTTACCACAAAGGTTATATTTACGCCGCTCGAGGTTCTCCGCAACCGCAGCGGCAGCGCCTGTACAGCACGATGAGCTTGGAAGATGTGATGGCGCAAGAGTATCGACGCAAGTTGCGTCCCACACTAAAGGCCTACCCATCTTCCAAGGAAACAAATACATGCCGTCCGGTCTTTTGCCATCGTCGCGTGCCAAGCCATTGGGTTCTAAGATAGCTGGAACGCCGACGGTAACAAGAGCGCGACGGATGATGTCATTTATGTTCGAGTGTCGCGCAAAACGGCCCGCACTTCGGTTGCATGACAGGCCGTGGTGTCCGAGGCTGTTGACAGTCACCACAGTGACAGCGATGAGGAGTGCAGCAGGCGGCACCAAGACGTAAAGAAGCAGCGAGGTGGAAGGTCGTGTCGTCGAACAAAGTGCCTATGCTCGACGATCGCAGTGCGAGAAGCCAAAGACCCGACTCCCACTCACCCACAGCCAGCAGTCGCGCACGCTCAGCAGTAGTAGCAGACGTGTTGAGTAAATTGTCCTGAACTATTCTGCAGAGCGGCTCGTCCCACCGTCTCTGGGATAATAGACTGTCGGGTTTTTCAGTATTACGGCAGGCGAGTAAAAGAAAAAGAAAAGTTTGAAACGGAGGATCAGGGTATGAAGACAGTTTTTGGATGGCACTAGGGAGAGTCAAGAGACAGTCAAGCTTGAGTTAAGGAGAGTCTGAATCTGAATCTGACGAGTCACTACTGTCCAGGAGATCTCACTACAGACTCCTGAGACCTTTACAACTAGTCTTCAGAAGCTGATCTACGTTCCTGACTATTATTGCGGATCTTCAAAAGCTAATCTACGTTCCTGAGTGTGGATCTTCAGAAGCTAATCTACGTTCCTGAGTACTACTGTGGATCTTCAGAAGCTAATCTACGTTCCTGAGTACTACTGTGGATCTTCAGAAGCTAAACTACGTTCCTGAGTACTACTGTGGATCTTCAGAAGCTGAACTACGTTCCTGAGTACTACTACGGATCTTCTGAAGCTGATCTACATTCCTGAGTACTCATCTCGCCTCATCACTATACTGTTTTGACAATCGGGTTGGTTGTCAGATCTCGCCTCTTCTGTTGAGTTGGTCTTCATTTTTTACAGTTTGCCTTTTAAAGACATTAAGTGTGAATGATCAGCAGGTTTTTAATAATTTGTTGTATTTTTCATCTCATTTAATAATATATTCATTTTCCCCTTTTAACTTTTTTAATGTACAAATTAGCTTCTTTCTTTTTCATCACAAGGAATAAGCAAGTTCGTTACATTTTGGCGCCTAACGAAAAACAAGTCTTGATCAAATCAAGTCTGGTGATACCAAGGGAGTCTCGGAACTCACTCCGGATCCTCTCATTTAAACTAGTTAGTAAGACAACAGAAGATACCAGTAAGATTAGTGTTCAACCTTCTTGCTATCAAATATAGCTAAATGTAAAAAAGGGGCTAAGCAGAATTCTTTGCAATTATTCAATCAAAATATTCAAGCTTTCTCTTCTAAATTCGAATTATTTTTAGAAAAAACAAAGTTTGAAATTATTTGTTTCACCGAACATTGGTTAAAAGTCAATGAAATGCTAATTAATTACGCAAATTACAGTATGGGCAGTTGCTTTAACCGAAAATCGAAAATGCGTGGGGGTTCATTAATCTTAGTTAAAAATAGTATTAAATTTAAGTCTCGGAACGATATTGTTGATCTTTCGATTGAGCATAATATTGAACTGTCTTGTGTTGAGCTGGATAAGCATATTATTATAATAGTGTGCGTTTACAGACCCCCAAATTATCAAAACTACTCCATATTTGAGGCAGTAATGGAAGATGCTTTAGCAAAGCTTGCAACTGGTAATAAATCACTGGTTATTTGCGGTGACTTTAATGTTAATATTTTAGACAAAAATTCAAATAGTAGTAGATTTTTACATCTTTTTAAATCATTTAATTTGTTAAACATGTTTTCGGAAGCAACCCGAACTACTACAAACACTGCTACATGTATTGATAAAGTGTTTTTGTAACTGTAACTACTTAGATAAATCCATTGTTAATAACCTCCCTTCTGATCACAGCGGTCAAACCGTTGTTTTCGAGTACCACACACTTTTGCAAAAAATTCAGATAAACTCTAGACAAATAACACCCAGCAATTTGAATAAATTTAATAATAACTTAATTAGTAATTTAGGCATTCCGGACCATATTATTGGAAATGCAAATTAATTTTATGAGGAATTCTTTTCGGTAGTTCACGTAGAGTTCAATAATACATTAAAAATGAAAACTAAATCTATTTACCCTAAGTTTATGTTCAGTGACTGGGCAACTAAGGGTATTAGGATAAGTAGGGAGCGATTGTTTGAGTTGTACGGCCTTAAGCCTTACATCAACTCGGAAACTTTTAATAAATATGTTGCAACCTATTCAAAAATCTTTAAAAACACTTGCAAACTAGCCAAAGCCTTATTCATTAGCAACAAGATTAAGTCCGCCGATAACAAAATAAAGACGGTTTGGAAAATTATCAATAGTGAATCCAATAGAAATAAAAAATATAATAATGATATCAGTCTAGAGACTTCACGTGGTCCTTTAAGCTCTAAAAACGGAGTAGCTAAAGAATTTGTAGATTTCTTTACCAATATCCCCTTTAAAACTACCGAAACCTTAAATTCCTCACCCTTGCTTTCTATTGATTTATTAAAAGCGAACGTTTCAGCCTGTCCGGTTGAGTTTCAATTTAAGCATATAAACCCCATAGCAGTCATTAAAGCTTTTAAGGAAATCAAAATCAAATTAACAGAAGATCTATGGGGAATGTCTATTAAAGTGTGTCAAGCTATTATTGACACTATAGCACCGTACTTAGCTTTAATTTTTAATTTGTATTTGGACCAAGGAGTCTTCCCAGACCTTATGAAATACAGCAAGGTAATACCACTTTTCAAATCTGGGGACAGTAAAGATACGAATAACTATAGACCCGTATCCGTGCTGCCGGTTTTCAGCAAGGTGTTTGAAAAGGTAATGCTTAATCAGATGCTCACCCACTTTAACACCAACAAAATCTTACACGAGAACCAGTATGGTTTCACCAAAGGACGTTGTACAACTGACGCCGGTGTCACTTTATTAAAACACATATATACTGCGTGGGAAGAGGCACAAGATGCCATAGGAGTCTTCTGTGACCTCTCAAAGGCATTTGATTGCGTAAGTCACCAAACCTTGCTTTTAAAACTTGAGCATTACGGTTTAGGTAAACTTGCGCTCAGTTTAGTAAGATCGTATTTGAATGATAGACAGCAGCAAGTACAAGTAAATGGTGTAAATTCGATGGGTTTGAAAGTAAAAATGGGTGTACCACAAGGTTCGATATTGGGTTCTTTCCTCTTTTTAGTATATATTAATGACCTACCCCATTTATTTAAAAACCAACCACATATGGTGTTGTTTGCTGACGATACTTCTTTAATATTTAGGATAAGCAGACGTGCCACAAATCTTGACGACGTAAATAACGCTCTAATGCAGGTTCATAAATGGTTTACCGCTAATAATTTAGTATTAAATGGGAAAAAAACTAAGTGCATAAGATTTTCTCTACCAAATGTCAAATGTAGTGACTGTGACATAGTATTGAATCAAGAGAAACTTGAATTTGTCGATGAAACTGTTTTTTTTGGGGATCACGCTCGACTCAAGGCTACAATGGGGTCCTCATTTAACATCTCTTGCTTGACGGCTGAGTTCAGCAGCATATGCTGTCAGAAAAATCAGTCAATTTACTGATGTAGATACCGCGAGGATAGTGTATTTTAGTTATTTTCATAGAATTATGTCATACGGTATTTTACTATGGGGACGGGCTGCAGACATCGAGTCTATATTTCTTCTGCAGAAAAGAGCTATCAGAGCCATATATAATCAACGTAGGCGCGATTCTCTAAGAGAACTGTTTAAGGAAATTAACATCATGACGGTACCTTGTCAATACATCTATGAAAACAACATGTACGTTAGGAAAAATCTGCATTTATTTAGTAAAAGAGGTGACCGGCACAACTATATTACTAGAAACAGGGACCAACTAGTTCAGCCAGGTTTCAGGTTAGCTAAAGTAGACTCATCTTTCATGGGGTATTGTTTAAAATGTTACAATAAAATACCTCCCCCCATTCTGCAACTGAATGAAACGAAATTTAAACCTTGCATAAAACGCA
The DNA here is from genome assembly GCA_963082945.1 of Cerastis leucographa. Lineage (NCBI taxonomy): Eukaryota > Metazoa > Arthropoda > Insecta > Lepidoptera > Noctuidae > Cerastis > Cerastis leucographa. The sequence goes on from OY720360.1 coordinate 307,839, forward strand.
CACTATGTAGGCAACCATATTATAAGTTGGGGGATTATATTGATGATAAAAATGCTTGGCTCAATGCTGGTCCTGCTCCACAACTATAGGGGCAATCGGAATCATCAGAATTAGAAAGTGAAGTTATTGTGAAAGCTGCAGAAGATTGTAAAAATATATTTGCATTGTATAGATTCAATCTCTTAGTATTATATAATTACATAGCACATGTGTGAGTACGTGTACTGTAAGTGAGAGTATGTGTACTGTAAAGCCACCATTTAATGAGTACCTACATCTTTCATTGACGCGAAATTACCCTGGCGGTTGAGTGAATGTCATGCTCACTTAAATGTCACGCTGATGGTGGCGGGTGTGTCGGGTCATTTAGTTCCCTTCAAAATGGTTGAGTTGAATGATGGCTGATACATGCGTCATGTTCGTGAACGGGCGCTGTCAGTTGTGACTGGTCATCTCTTAGCTGCCACGGTTTATTTTAATTAAGTACTTTATTTTTTTTTTTATTACTGATTTAATCTTATACTCTGGACGCTCTTAACTTGCCCGTATTTCTACATTGTTCTTACATAGTTGTAATTCTTAACATGAATGATGTAACCAAGATTTTGTAACATATTTTGATTTAAAAGAGTGTCCATGGAGTTTCTTGCCCGTTCTTCTCCATAGAGTTCTACGCTACAAAATGGGCAACTACAGTACTATCACAAGTTATTATGCCTTGTGACTGGGACTGTAGCTTCGCGTTTTATTTTGTTTTTTTTTTGACTTTCAAAAGTGCCTTTAATGGTCTAATTGAAATAAATGCTTTGACTTTGACTTTGATCTTAATCATAATCTTTAAATTCAAAAACAACTTCCACAAGAGATTTGGTAACTATTTTCATCATATTTTCATTATATTACATCACTTAATCTACTTATACTCTTAAACTCTTAAATCATATGTTTATCTATATCATCTACGAATCTCATCAAAATAGGTTTAGTCTATACTTTTGCGCTGGTTCAGCGCAAAAGTATGGACTACCACACATGACAGTCTTTCAACGCGCTTGAATATTTCAAGTAGGCTATTTTAGAATCCTTCTTAATAATAACTCAGACTTTCTTGACTCTCTCTCCCTTTTAATAAAAATAAAGTGGATAAATTTTATTTTTTACTTTTTAACTTATCTTACTCATGACTAATCTCTATCCTCTTCCCTTATTCTAACTGTAGTGTTTTATTCGGTCTATTTAAACTCTATAGTTTTTGTTTTTAGGGTTCCGTACCTCGAAAGGAAAAAACGGAACCCTTTATAGGATCACTTTGTTGTCCGTCTGTCTGTCTGTCAAGACCCTTTTTCTCTGAAACGCGTGAAGGTATCAAGCTGGAATTAATATTAAATACTTAAGTCTACTGTCCCTTCGAGCTGTGAAGAAATCAGTCTTCTAAGCCAACGTAATCAAATGATACAGCCGTTTATGCCGCAAATTTTCGACACTCGCAAGGGAATCAAAACCTACGGGGTACTTCCCGTTAACTCAGAATCTTGAAATTTGGAACGAAGCAACGTCTTATAGCATAGATAAAGGAAAAATTGCGAAAACCGTAAATTTGTAGTTACATCATATAATAAAAATATTTTTAATAATTTTAAACTCACTACCCCTTTCCTCATGAACGCGTAGAGGTATTAAATTGAAATTCATATCAAATACTCAGGTCTATAATACTTTTCAGCTGTAACAAAATCAAACATCTATGTCAACGCAATCAAAAGAAACAGCAATTTAAACCGCATAATTTCTTACTCGCAACTACTTGCAAGGGAATCAAACCTAAAAGGTAGGTACTTCCAGTCGATCTAGAATCTTGAAGTTTGGCATGAAGCAATGTTTTATAGCACATATAAAGAAAAATTCCGATTTTTTTTTTTTTTTTTGTTACATCACATATTTTTATTTATTCTCTTCAGTATTTTTTTTTCAGTAATTGTTTGTACGGAACCCTCGGTGCGCGAGTCCGACTCGCACTTGGCCGGTTTTTTAACTATGTTCTTTCATTGGTTCTTAAACCATTAAAATATTATTTTTAATCTTCCTTTAAATCTGTTCTTATCAGATAACTTTATGAAGTGCTTTTAGGTACAAGTTATCTAACCTTCTATTATACTAACTATACTATAAGTTGGTATAACTATTTTTTTATGGATAATATTTTTGTGTTCACCAAAAATCTAAAGGTACATCTATGTATGCATTTCTAAAATATTGATCTTAAACCCGTTTAATTGTTTTACAATAATTAAACTACTCGGCCAACAAAATATGTTACATCAAACAAATTCCAAATGAACACCAAGATATAACACTTTTTTATTGTAGCGCGCTGCAAATATTCTATTGTAACAAAAACTATTTTATTCTTCCCCGAAAAATACTGATCGTGCACCAAATATTCCTGACTTCTTGGGGCACCCCGACTTGGACAGGTTAGGTTCGAAGTTATTTATATAATTTTTTTTTTGTGGTTTTGCGATTCTTGTCCTTTCTGTGGAGTTTCTAAAAGGGGAGATTTTTGACCTCAGACGCACCGTTTCCAAGATATTTTATAAAAACCCTACAAAACTTTTAACATGCATGTGTAGTTTTATTGTGTATTCGTTCAAAAACCAGTTTTATTTCTGTTTTATGGATTCTAAACCATGCCGCGCGATCGAGCGACCGACCTTGCGGCGCTTATCAACGCCAATAAGGGGTCCATCGCGCCACGCAGCCGAAGCAAAGCATCGCAACGGCAGTGCTAGGCGAAGCAGACACAGGTCGGGCCCTCGAAGTCGAAGTCGCCATGCAGCTGAAGCCAGATCAAGAGCGGGTAGCAGAGGCAGTGCGAGGTGTCTCCGAAGTCGAAGTCGCAGTCTTCGCCGGAGCCGTACTTCGTTGAGTCTACGTGAAAAGGAGCTGGAACAAGAACGGGAGCGCCTCAACGCTTTGGAAGACGAAGTGAGCAGAGCAATCGTAATCGTTTATCATCAAAGCGCCGGTATAGTTCATGTTCTCGTGAATCTTCCGTACATCGTGGTAACCGTGCTAAGTCAACACGTCATCGTACGAATAATAGCAACAACCATGATAATGTTTCTAATAATGCGAAACAACCTGTGAGATAAAGTAGCGTTTCCTTTAGTGTGAAAGACATAGCTCAATTGTTAAGTTCTATCAAACAACTCGCGTCCCAGCCATCAACCACTCCACCGATGAATCGTGGTGGTGATTCTAAAAATATTTTAGCAGAGTTTAACCCTTCATTGAAAAATCAACGCATTGACGTATGGCTTAACAAAGTAAACGAGTGTGCTTCTGTTTATGGATGGGACGAGAGAACAACGATTCATCACGCAATGCAGAAACTTCAGGAATTGGCCAAAATCTGGTACGAAAGTTTAAATTCTATTTTGTTTACGTGGCCTGAGTGGCAGGAAAAGTTACTGAGTGCATTCAAAGTCAAAGTCAAAGCATTTATTTCAATTAGACCATTACAGGCACTTTTGAAAGTAAAAAAAAAACAAAATAAAACGCGAAGCTACAGTCCCAGTCACAAGGCATAATAACTTGTGAAAGTACTGTAGTTGCCCATTCCGTAGCGTAGATCTCTATGGAGAAGAACGGGCAAGAAACTCCATGGACACTCTTTTAAATCAAAATATGTTACAAAATCTTGGTAACATCATTCATGTTAAGAATTACAAATATGTGAGAACAATGTAGAAATACGGGCAAGTTAAGAGCGTCCAGAGTAAAAGATTAAATCAGTAATTAAAAAATAAAGTAATTAAAATAAACCGTGGCAGCTAAGAGATGACCAGTCACAACTGACAGCGCCCGTTCACGAACATGACGCATGTATCAGCCATCATTCAACTCAAACATTTTGAAGGGAACTAAACGACCCGACACACCCGCCACCATCAGCGTGATATTTAAGTGAGCATGACATTCACTCAACCACCAGGGTAATTTCGCGTCAATGAAAGATTTAGGTACTCATTAAATGGTGGCTTTACAGTACACGGTACTCACACATGTGCTATGCAATTATATAATACTAAGAGATTGAATCTATACAATGCAAATATATTTTTACAATCTTCTGCAGCTTTCACAATAACTTCACTTTCTAATTCTGATGATTCCGATTGCCCCTATGGTTGTGGAGCAGGACCAGCATTGAGCCAAGCATTTTTATCATCAATATAATCCCCCAACTTATAATATGCTTGCCTACATAGTGTGCGTTTTATGAAAGATTTAAATTTCGTTTCATTCCTATTCGAGCAAAATTATGGCCAAGCCCTAGAAGAAATGTTGAAGCGGAAAAGTAGATATAATGAACCCATTGAAAACTATTTTTATGATAAACTAGCTCTCTTAAATCAGTGTGATATTTTCGATAAACGCGCAGTTGACTGTATTATTTACGGTATTGGTGATAAGTCACTAAAATCCGCAGCTTTGGCACTAAGGTGCAGTCATCTTGATCAATTATTGCAGTACCTGATCAGCAGCAAAGATAATAACACAGGCGAACGCGAAGCTAATTCACGATTCAGATCAGCCAACGATTCAAACTTAGCAAATACTAAGGCAACAACCAAAACTAATGGTTCCTCAACTATTCATTGTTTTAATTGCAAAGAAAAGGGACACATTTTCTCTAAATGTCCAAAGCCTCTCATAACGTGTACTAAGTGTAGTAAAGTTGGTCATAGTGCTAATAAATGTTATTCAAATTCCGAAAAGAACCTGAACCCAATTCTAAATTCATCAAAACAATAAAAATTAATGGTCGGAATGCAAAGTCTTTCATAGATTTTGGTAGTGAAGTCTCGTTGATTACCGAGTCTCTTGCAGTGGAACTAGGACTCCAGCATGACCACGTACAAACGGTCTTGAAAGGTTTTGGTAACGAATTAGTACAATCGGTAGGAAAAGTTAACGTTGAACTTTGTGTAGACGATGTACCCGCTAACATTACTTGCCATGTGGTGAGCGACAAATACTTAGATGTACCCGTTTTAGTTGGTCAGACTTTCACAGAACAGCCTCATGTTGTTGTGCATAAAACTGCCACACATTTACAATTTATAAACATTGATGATGAAATGTACTATTCTTAATTCCTTGACGGCGCAGAATCTAGGAGACGACGAAAGGGTTTGGGACACAAAGATTGGCAAAATTCAGTGGGGTTTAAATAACACCGTACAGAAAACAACAGGGAGAACCCCAGCGGAGGTAATGTTCGGCACTCACATGAGTAGTGAAATAGATCCACGTTTAAATGAAATACGTCAAACTACTAGGGACGAAACTGATCTTGTCACTATTCGCGAGCAGGTAAAGGATAGGATCGATGAGGAACAGACTAAACAAAAACATCGTTACGATAAGAATAGACGTCCAGCTCGTACGTACGCAATAGGAGAATTAGTCAAACTAACAAAAACTTCGTTTAGTAATGACGGCAAAAGCAAAAAGCTTAATCCAGTTTACGTAGGTCCATATCGCGTAGTTGCGTCGCTCGGTAATGATCGATATGAGTTAGTCGCGATTCCCGGATTAAGTACCACGAAGAACAAACGTAAAACTGTAGTAGCCGCTAGTCGAATGTTACCCTGGGTTCATGTAGCTGCTTTAGAGCTTTACGAAAGTAGTACTGATGATGATGAACTTGATGACTGTAAAGAAAATTCAAGTGAATAATTTTGTAAAAGTAAAATGTTTTTCTTTTTTCCAAAGGAGTCCTATTACATTAACATGAGTTTGGTAAAATTTATGGTCAAACTATTTAAAATGCAAATGCAATTGTTTTTAATTATTAGTGTTATTGAATTCAATATGTTACTTAATATTTTAACGTGTACCTATTGTATTGAGAAACCTAATGAACTCCAAAAGTGGAGTAGATTAGTGAACTCCAAAAAGGGAGTAGATTAGTGAACTCCAAAAGTGGAGTAGATTAGTGAACTCCAAAAGTTGGAGACTTAAAAGAATTCCAAAAGTTGGAGACTTAAGAGAATTCCAAAAGTTGGAAATGGTTAGGGAACTCCAAAAGTTGGAGGACTCCAAAAGTTGGAGACGTAAGAGAGTTCCAAAAGTTGGAAATGGTTAGGGAACTCCGAAAGATGGAGGACTCCAAAAGTTGGAGACGTAAGAGAGAATTCCAAAAGTTGGAAAGGTTAGGGAACTCAAAAAGTTGGAGAACTCCAAAAGTTGGAGACGTAAGACGAAATTCCAAAAGTTGGAAAAGATTAGGGAACTCCAAAAGTTGGAGTCGTAAGAGACAACTCCAAAATTTGGAGACATAAGGGGAATTTCCAAAAGTTGGAAGACTGGGAAGTGTCGAGACTTCAAAATGTATTTTTTTCTTTTTATTTGTCTGATTCAAATAAGTTTTATAATCTAGTATGTAATTAGCATCTTTATTTGTAGCTATTGTTTATTATAATAATGTAATTAGCTGAGTGTTAGGTTTTGGTCTCTACCTGAGAGCGTTTATGAGGCCATACACGTTGTCAGGATGGACGAGTGTTAGGTTCCGATGTGTAAAACAACTATTTTTGTAATAGATTATTTATTGTTATCGACTAAATGTGCTGGCAACATTGAAAACGGTGGAATTTTGTGCGATCTATGGAAAAAGCGGTCGGTTAGCGCGGGAATCGCGGGCGAAAAAATAGCTTGTTGTTTTTTTTTGGCGCGTCGAGGTTTTACGCACATTTTTCGTATTTTGCATTAGATAGCAATATTCAAGTACCTAGGCTAGAGTATTATTATAGGAATAGTATTGTCAAAACCCTAACCATTGTAGCATCGAATTAAATACATATAATACCGAAGTCATCATCATCATCATCAACCTACCGCAGTCCACTGCTGGACATAGGCCTCTTCAATCGCTCGCCACTTAACCCGATTCTCGGCAACTCTCATCCAGTTGCTACCAGCTACCCTGCGAAGATCATCGCTCCACCGAGCCTGAGGGCGTCCCACCTTACGCTTGCCGATTCGCGGTCTCCACTCAAGAACACGTCGACCCCAACGGTCATCGGTTCTACGGCTAATATGGCCGGCCCATTGCCACTTCAGCTTACTTATTCTGTGGGCTATGTCGACTACTCTGGTTCTACCGAAGGAATACCGAAGTGCAGCAGTTTTATTATAATCCCTTATTATTATTATTTTTATATTTCATCTTAGTATGGGTTTTAGACGTGAGTGGATTACAACTCCAAAAATAAGCCTACTGTTATTGATTTATCAGGTCGAGTAGTGATCATTGAATGTGAATCCTACCTGACCTAACTTCGTAAGATGTCGGCGTGTTTGAATGAGTTAATGAAAGTTTTGTGAATGCTGTAATACTCTAGCCTTTTTTTTTTTTTTTTTTTTCGGGATGGGAAATCATCAAATGACTTCTCCCGCTCTGGGCGGAGCGGGAGGGAGTGTCAGACTTGTACTGACTAAAACCCACCCATGTTCCTTCTTCGCCCTTTTTGTTCCAGGGCCGCGGTATCTCTTTCGAACAACCCGCAGCCCTGGCAGGCATCGGCCCTCTCGGGCCCCATCCGGTTTGCTGACATCTCCTTGAGGCGCGCGTGGAACACGTACGCGCCGTCGACACGGCCTGTCGTCATGAGACGGACGGACGGTGAGCTAGCCCATTACTCACCGTCCACAGGCTCGCGCCTACGGTGGCCGGGGGCCACTGGTTGCCCCCCGACGCCCGGGGCGTCTCCCGCGGCGGCTGGGACGTGAGGTTCTCTCCCTCTCACGTTCCGCCACCTCCTTCGCTAGCATGACTGCTTCGCAGAAGGAGGCGACGGCATCCCATTCCCTCTCGCTCCGGACCATGGATTGAACCAGGGCCGGACGCGAGAGGTCGCCGCCGCCAATCGCCGCTACGAGGACACGGCGGTGCTCAGCCCAAGCGGGGCAGAGCTCCACGGTGTGCTCCACCGTGTCCTCCGGCCGATCCTCGCAATGGTAACACCCGGGCGTTTCCTCCCGCCCGATTCGGTGCAGGAACCTCCCGAAACAACCGTGTCCGGTGAGGACCTGCGTCAGGCGGAAGGTGAGGGCGCCGTGCCGCCTCTCTAGCCACTCCTCAAAGAGGGGACTTATCGCCACTATTGTGGCGTGCCCTGCACGTGGTTGCGACAGTCGCTGTCTCCATGTCGCCATGAGATCACGCCGGAGGTCTGTCCGCTGAGCGACAATTTGCCGCGGCAGCGGAGTTTCCCCCCGACGTAGTGCCTCCGCGCGCCATTCGTGCAGGCGCGCGAGGACTATCGCCTCCAGATCCCATGGCGGCAATCCGGCCAAGAGTCTCGCCGCCTCGCCGGAGATCGTACGGTACCCCCGGATCAGCCTTACGGCTACCACCCTCTGGGGCGCGTTCAGGTAATGGGCGGCTCGCCGCCTCAAAGAACGCGCCCACACCGGGGCCCCATAAAGGGCCATGGACCGCACGACCCCCGCGTAGAGCCTCCGGCAGGAGGCGTTTGGACCCCCCAGGTTGGGCAAGAGCCGCTTGAATGCAGCTCCTGCCCGTTCCAGTTTTGGGGCCAAACGTCGGAAGTGCTCCACGAAGTTCCACCGGCTGTCGAGGACAAGCCCTAGGTACTTCAGCGTCGACTCGACGCCGATGGGAACCCCTCCTACCGTCAGTATGGATCCCGACGGTGGCGCATTCCGAGGCCCATGAAAGCACATGGCCTCGGACTTGTGCAATGCCACCTCGAGACCCAGTTGCCGGATTCTCTCCACGACTATCGCAACCCCGCGTGTCATTAATTCGGCCGCCGCCTCGTGCGACCTCCCCTGTGCCAGCACCAGCGTGTCGTCAGCGTAGCAAACTACGCTGACACCACTAGGGAGGTCAGCGCGCAGCACCCAGTCGTAGCCGATGTTCCACAAGGGCGGCCCCAGAACCGATCCCTGTGGAACACCGCACGACACCTCTCGCCGATTCCATTCTCCGGTGCGACCGGGGTAGATGACGGCCCTATCCGTCAGGTAGTCCCCGACCACACGACGAAGGTAGGTCGGCACCCGATGATACCGAAGTGCCTCCCTTATGCAGCTCCAGGGCATGGTGTTGAAGGCGTTGGCGATGTCAAGAGACACCGCCAAGACGACCCCACCCCGAGACACTGCATCCCCCGTCGTGAGAGCCCTCACGCGCATGATGGCGTCCACCGTCGAGCGCCCCCTGCGGAAACCAAATTGGTGTTCCGCAAGGTCCGGCCCCATCCCCACAAGGTGCCCGGCGAGGCGGTTCGCAATGACTCTTTCAAAGAGCTTGCCCACCTCGTCGAGCAACACAATGGGCCGGTATGCGGACGGAGAGTCCGCAGGGCGCCCCGGCTTCCGGATGAGGACCAGCTTCCCCGTCTTCCAACGAAGCGGGAACTGGCCTCTCTCCAAGCATGCGCTTAAGAGCCCTTCCAGTCGGGGCCCGAGAGCCTCCGAGGCCAGGACCCAGGCTTTGCCAGGCAAGCCATCGGGTCCTGGGGCGGTATTTTTGGCTTTAAGCCTGCCTACCGCCACTCTCAGGTCTACCCCGGTCACTTCCGGAATGTCGTCATCGTCCTCGATGTGGTCCACATCTGGCACCGCAAGCTGCGGAGCCATAGGCGGGGGAGGATGTTCCCCTCGCAGAGGGAACAGAGCGCTCACCACGTCCTCCACGAGCTGAGGGCGGAGACTCTGCGTCAGCGGGGGGGCCCAGGTGCGGAGTTTGTCCCGCACCATCTTGTAAGGGCGCCCCCACGGATCTCTGTCGAGAGTCCCCAGCATCTCCTCGCGGCCCAGGTCCCTGGCCCGCTGGACAGCCTCTTGGAGGGCGGTCTTCGCTGCTCTGTATCCCTCGTACAGCTCCGCCTCAATGGCTGCCGCATCCGTAGGGCGGATGCGGAGCCTGCGATGCCTGGCGTACAGGTGCCGCGCGGCGACGCACGCCTCGCGCAGAGACTTCAGCTCTCGCGACCACCAGTACACCTGACGCCGGGCGCGTCCTGGCCGAACTCGGGGCATTGCCACGTCGCATATGTCGGACATGGCCTCCTGGAACCACCCTGCCTCGTTGTTGATGTCGGCAGGCCTGTTCGGTGATGTCACCCAGGCCTGCACTATCGAGGCTTCCAGGAGGAGCTCCCGGTCCAGCTGCTTCAGCGCCCAACGCGGACCACTCGGGGCCTGTGAGACCGGCGCGCTTGAGTCCTGGGCGGAGACATCGAACCGGATGTACCGGTGGTCGGAATAGGTCTCCACCCCCTCCATAACGCGCCAGTCAACAACACGCGGTGACAGAGCGGGGCTAGCGAACGAGATGTCCACCACCGACTCGCCCCGCATCCGCACACACGTGGGGACAGAACCCCGATTTAGGACGACCAGGCCCACCTCCAGAGCCCAGTCCTCCACCATCCTACCCCGCACATCTGTGCAACGAGAACCCCAAGCCAAGTTTTTGGCATTGAAGTCCCCGAGCACAAGCACTGGGAGGGAATAGCTTCGGATGACGACACTCAACTCCATAAGGGAGTTGTGGAACTCGGCGAGAGTTCGGCTCGGGGAGAAGTAGACTCCCGCTACGACGATCTCCCCGAACCGTGCTGCTACGCAACCCTGACCCTTCCTGACACTCTCAAGGGTCGGGGTACCGGCGGCGGCCGACGAAATTATGGCCACTGAGCCGCTCAGGTCCTCCACCCAGTCTTCCCTGGGTGGGACAAAGTACGGCTCAGCGACCACGGCGACGTTAATCAACCACTCCGCCATGCTCTGGAGCAACAGATCCTGAGCACAGCGGCAGTGGTTGATGTTCGCCTGGAGGAGGCGTAATGGGGCCATTATTAGCACTCCATTTCAGCCCCCTCCCGGGCCCCCTGTGAGGGCCCCGCAGCAGTTGTTGCAGCGGCGGTGCTGACGGCAGCAGTGGGCGCAACAGTGGCGGCGGCTGCGGCGGTGGCGACGGTGGAGGCGGTGGCTGAAGGCCTTCCCTTGCCCCTGGTCTTGGTGGGTGGTGCGCAGGCCCTGCCCCCTGCCCGGAGATCGGCCGGTTTGCCCGCTGCCGCACATGCAGTGCAGTGCGGTGGGGCAGAGCAGGCCGCGGCCATATGACCGGGAAGACCGCAACGGAAGCAGACGTCGCTGCGGTCCACCTCCGAGGTGCACTGACAACTCACGTGGTGCCCCACGAGGCACCGGTAACACCTCAGAGGTCGGGGCTCCAGCAGCTTAACCTGCGCTGACACCCAGCCTACCAGGAGCCTTCCAGCCTCCACGATCGTTCTTGCCGCCGTCACAGGGCAGCTTACCATTACAGTTCGCATGCCCGAGTGGTCCGGACGTAGGGTGCCTGCCCTGACCTGCTCAGCAGGGCACCCACCGGTCCTGGTGACGGCGGCGACCACCTCCTCTTGGGTAATACTCTAGCCTTACCAAAATTTTTGTTCTAGGTCAAAAATGTATACTCACACTTATCATCCTTATTCATACTTTTATTGTTTTTACATTAGCATTTTACCAATCGTTCATTTTTATAAATATTTTCTTTATATCCTTTGTTGTGACATTTTTTACTTCAAATTTGTCAGCTGTCATTTACTTTTATTTTTGATTGATACCAGCCAAATTCTCTATGAAGGTTTCATTTAGATTATACATATACTTACTAAAAATGATTATCATCAATTCGTGAGTTCAACTGTTGTATTTTATACTTAATTGCGAATATTTGCTGTGTAAAGATATTCTGATATGATGATAACATCTGTGTCAATTGTCGATTCTTTTTATTTACCTATTTTTTGTGAATGTGTGGACATTGCAGGCTTTGTATTTTTATTTCTTTTAGTCTTTTCTTTTATTTTATTACCTTCTGTAGTAAGCAATCGACTTATTGTCGGGCCTACGCTGTCCTCCCATACTTAAGTAGGTACTAACGCTGTAACTTCAAATATTGTAAAACCAAATGATTTTAAAAGAGTAACCATGGAGTTTCTTGCCGGTTCTTCTCCATAGGCAACGACCAACCCGAACCGTGCACCTTTTGTTGACGTTTTATAAGTGCCCATGTAGGCCTATGTAAAATAAAATATTTTGATTTTGATTTTGATGAAAATGAAAATGAAAAATATTAAGGCTGAATAGCTGGCTGGCCACAGAAAAAAAAAAACAAAACAGGCGGGAAAATTACAGCCGAGGCGATATTGCTAGCCCGAGCCGTAGGCGAGGGCTAACAAGAAAGCAGAGGCTGTAATTATCAAAGCGCACATATGTCATAGGACGTTTTATAACATATTTGCGAGGAAATAAATAAAAGTCGGACGACATTTTCAAATAAAAACAAAACAGCAAAAAGAAAAAGCGCGCGGAATAATTGTTACTTGTTCACAAATTATAAAATTAGCGCTTTTTTTTAAGGCAAGGGCACAGAAACAGCCAGTATTACTAATAAAGTAAATTAATATTTTTGTGTTTTGTTACAGATAAATGGTTGTAATTTCTGGTCAATTAAATTAAAGAATTAAATGTTTATTTATTATATTTTATCTCCCAAGTTATTTTTATTCATAAAATGTTGACCACTTTTCTGACATAAAAACTCTTTGCTAAGATTTAAAAAAGTACCGTTCGTTTTAGACGGAGCATTTTGATAAGCCGTGCGTTTTACTTTACATTACCGCACTAGTGCGTAACGAGATACATTACGATACTGAACTTGGTGCAATAAGAGACCCTTTACGAGCAAATGTGTTATAAAATTTATAAAACAATCATTATAATTTTAAATTCAATTCTGTATTAATAAACTAGCAAAACGTACTAACTACTGAAATTATAATAAAAAATCGGCCAAGTGCGAGTCAGACTCGCGCACGAAGGGTTCCGTACCAATATTTATAAAAACTGCCATATAATTATGATCTGCAAATGAGACTCGTTTTGAGTACAACTGACGTTTAGCGCCATCTATCGACATTTCTATGGAGTTGTTCGAAATTTTCGAGTGAAATACAATTGGTCGACTATTACTCGTAAACTGGTAAGGGCTACTTAAGTGTGATAGTTTTTCTTTAAACTTCATTATATATAGGTACTACTGCCGTAACATTTGAATTTCTAACTACAACCGTTTATTTGGTAGGGGGGGGATACTTGACTCTAACAAAAATTGGTACTTTAATGCTTGATAATTCACGAACGTTTTACTTAATTAAAAAACGGTCTTATCAAACCCCTAATATTTTTGAAAGACCTATCCAGCGATATGCCACACTATGAGAAAGGTGAAAAAAAATTATCATCCCCACTTTACATGTAGGGGAGGTACCCTAAATAATTGTATTTTTCAAAATTTTATTTTACCACTTTTTCGGCGTCATTAGAGTGTATACTCATGCCAAATAACAACTTTCTAGTATCAATAGTTTTTTAGCTAAACCGCGGAGAGACAGACAGACGGATATAGCGAAACTATAAGGGTTCCTTGTTGACTCCGGATCCCTAAAAACCGGCTAAGTGCGAGTCGTACTCGCAGACACGATAGTTTCAAATCAAACCAATTATCGGTGAAAGTTCTTCGTAAAAAAAACTCTCACCGATTTGTTTGAATAAAATTTGATGTTTAGATTTTTATTTTGTTTTTCATTAGCATAGAATGAAAAACAAATTTGGTTTTGCTGTTGAGTGTAAATTTACACATGAAAGGGCATTAAAAATATTGTTATTATATTATTGTTTAGTGCTACGGAACCCTGTGTGTACGACTCGCGTTTGGCTGTTTTTTTAACCTGTGGTTTTTGTTGATGTCAAAAGCTTCTTTTTACGTTTCACTTTTAGTAGTTTGTAGTTGTGACTTGTGTTGTGGCAATTTGTAGCGTATCCCCAACAAATGGCTTCTTATATATACATGTACACATGACGTACCTACCATTACTTGCTCTTAGGGCATGCAATATCGCAAGGTTCTCAATTCCGGAACTGAGTTCCAACACTGGAGATCTGATTCAATTGATTGAAAATTTGTTTCAAATCAAACAAGATTTATAATTAAATTGACTCTTTTAATTGTTTTTACTAACCAATTAAACATATTTGGTCATCTTTATCCCTTACTACTATAATTAAACATTTTAAACCGTAAAATCAACAAAGCTTATTTAACACACAAACACAATACAATTAAACATATTACTAAATATGAATAAAAAACATACGATATTTGAATCTTATTATTACATGTATGTATCACGTGTCACGTATATTACATACTACATCGTGTCTTTCCAGTCTTAAAATTATCAGTATGAATAGAGATAGAATAAAAAATAAAAAAAACATCATATTGAACATCATTAAATCACGAAAACAATTATTATTTATTCCTTTGAGAGGGAGTCCTCTATATTATCAAGAACGACGAGTCTTGATAATATTTTCTCAAGAACAATAAAGCATCCAATATTTTGCCAGAGATTGAACTTCGTATTCGGTAAGGAAAGAAGCCAGCACAGGAAATTACTCTCTCCTCACTTGTTGGTAGAACGTACAGCCGCAGATCTCTCGGATAATATTCTTCTCTCTTACAGATTTTATTATATTTATCAAAATCTAAAATTTATCTAATTCTTTATCGAACTGCTCTTGTAAAGTTGGCATATTATTTGTTTATGCCATTATCACAAGAATCTAGTGCGGAGGGTTGTGCAGTTGTTGGGTCGATGGGCTCGCTAGGAGTTTTGAACCTTAGCTGACGTCTGTAAAATCCCTGTAAAGGATTAGGCGCACAATGCCACATTCGCAAAATGACATATTGACGCAAAATGACACATTCGCAATATGTCATTTCTCAATATGCCACATTAGCAAAATGACAGATTCGCAAAATGTCATTTCTTAAAATGGCACATTCTCAAAATGACACATTCGGAAAATGACACATTCACAAAATTACACATTAAGATAAGATAAGATAAGATAAGATATTATTTATTTGCATAAACATGTGTCATACATACAAGAAATACATGCATGCAAGATGGTGAAAACATTATTAGGTACAGCCATGTTTGCCACATGACGTGACGTGCAAATATAAAGTAATTTTATAAATTAAAACATTCTCTTAAAAATGAACAATAATACAAATAATTGAAGTTTAGTAATATTGTTATAAATTAAAAATAATAAAAATCACACAATCGAACATTACAATCAAAGATAAGTTATTAAGACTGTTACACAATAATCATGTCAACAATAAAGAATAAAAAGAGATCCAAAATAATTAAACTATTCCATTGTAAATTAACAAACACAAAAAAAAAAAATAATAATAATAATCCAATTAAATTAGCTAACTATGTCAATACAAATCTTTCCTCTAGGAACTCGTTAATGTTATAGTATGCTTTATTTACTAAATATGACTTAAGTTTTCTTTTCAAGTGTACATTATTAAGCTCTTTCCAAGTTTTAGGCAACTTATTGTAAACAGTTGGAGCCATATGGAAAACACTTTTGCGCATAAGTGCAGTCCTACAGGGAGGTACGGATAGTTGGGTTTGGTCATGCCTGTTCCTGGGAAATTGATCTGCTTTGCGCGGAAATAATTTAGGATTGTTTCTGAAAAAAAATTCATTCTTAAAAGTTAAAGCCATTTAGTGACTTCTGAGCCGATGATTTATGAATAAAAAATAAAACTAATTCAATTACGTATTTAATCACATTATTTATTCATTTTCATTTATTTTTACATAAAATAAATTAAAAATGTAAACTGAAATAATACATGTCGCTGAGAATCATAAACATAATTAACAAAAAACTGTAACTTTTTTCATAAAAGCTTCATTTTTTTGTAAAATTGTAAGGATTCATTAATATTTAGTTGCACAGGGCCAAATAAAAATTAAAAAAAAAAAACAAAAACAAATTAAATAAAATTATAATTGTAATATAATTATGTTTTAACCTATAAAATGGCTATTTATATAATTGTAGAAAAATAACTTTACGCAGAAATTCTGCTAACGACAAACGGTTATCGCTTAACTTTTTTAACAATTTTTTATATTGTTCATCAAAATGGATGTCTTTGCTTTTCCGATTCTGTCGGAAATTGTGAAATAAAGATTGTTTATATATATATTGTCCCAGTATTTACTTTCTTGTTGTAATTTATGTATGAATAGATATAGTGAAGGTTTTTTAGGGATACGTCTGTTAATGCGGTGATGCCAGCCTTCGAGGGCATTTGTTGTTCTGGGTCTTTGGTTTGCACAGCTCAAAACAGATGGAAGTAATTTTGGATACCACTGATTTTCGTAATAGGTTTGAAACCTTTTCATTTCTGGTGTATCTGGTGAGTTATTTAAAATGTAGTTCCATGCAGTAGGTTTATGGTTAGCTATGGCAGTAAGGGTATAATAGCTATAATTCTGGAAATGTTCCGTCCTTCTTTTGTATTATACAAGTTATTTTTTTTTTGCATTCTTCCATACTGCAGCATTATAGTGTCGGTAGCAACCGCTTATTTTAGCAGATGGATATACATGTGCCACAGCGTTAATTTGTCCAATTTCATAGTCACTCTTGAAAGTATTCATTTCAACACCCATTTTTTCTTTTATTAAGTAAAAAAAGCGCTCGTACGTACTTTGACTTTTATTAGGTAATAGTGCGTAAATCACAGGGATTATATTTGTGCAATTTTGATTAGAATTGACGTCCATGTGTAGCACATAGAATTGATAGAACGGGTCGGGACATGACTTGAAGGTTCCGTCTGCATAGTAGTCACCTCGTTTGTTCTGGATCACTCTTCTAGCTAATTTTGTAGCAAATATTAAAATATTATCTACAGCACTGTCTTCACATACAAAAATTTTGTTGCTTAATCTTCCGGGTATTTTAACTGTTTCTGTATTTGTATGCTTTAACCTGTCTGTATTTTTAAACTTTTTGCGTGACCTGTACAATGTGTCCTTCAGTGATTCAAATGTAGGCAATGCGTCTTCAATGTCAGGAAATTTTCGTTTCAAATCGTAGATATGTTTTTCAAAAATTTCTTTCACAGAACAAAAATCTTTGCAAACAGCTTTTTTTAAAGACCCTAAACAGTTATACACTTCACTTTTGTAGCGATTAAAACCACATTTATGCTCCGCCTTTTTTGTTATAACTTGATTTGAGTCGTCAAGGTGTATTAAAGCACTACAATATTTTCTATTTACACACCGCCACACAGTAATCTTTTTTCCTTTGATATATCTTTGTTTGTTGTACCTATGATCGCCACAAATCAGAGATTTGTATCCCTTTTGATTACGAACAATCTTAAACTCTGGATCCATTTTAAATCGTTATTAATTATTAAACAGCATAAGTCAACACAAATAGGATAACAAATTGTCTAATTGTCATTACACTGATTTTATTTTCCTTGTGAGTAAACAAATATTTTTTTTATTGGAAGTACCCACCCTCCTTCGCTTATTTTTAATAAAAAAATAACAATTTAAATATTAATAATGATTAGATGCAAATTTAATACAATGATATATCATACATATAATGAATGTCAGAAGAATAATTAGAATCATGATTCAATCAAAGTATTTTTCCGGATGCGCCATCTATTGTCAGTGTACCTTTAGGGTTAATTAATTTTACGATTTGCTTAATCAAGTATTTTCTTAAAGTTATAGCTAGGTGGCGTTATTCATAAAAGCATTTAACGTCTAAATATAAAAAAAAATACTATGTCACAAGTGACATTTAGATATTTTGATTATTTGACATAGTGCGAAAAAGGTATTTTGCGATAAGGCATTTTGCGAAAAGGACATTATGCGAAAATGGTATTTTGCTAATGTGACGTTTTGCGATGTGGCATTTTCGGAATGTGACAATTTGAAAATGTGACATTTTAAGAAATTTCAAAATGTCATTTTGTGAATGTGGCATTGTGCGCCTAATCCGTTGTAAGGATTATCGACAATGATCTCAGAAATTTCTTCATTATTGGGCTTAGGAAAGGTATCGTACTCTGCTTGTGCAAAGAAATCATGCGGATTGTATAAATTGTGGTCTTTGTTTTATACGACGATATCCGAAACAAGAAAATATAAAAAAAAAATACGAATATCGGAATTCCGATATTACTCCTCTCAATTCCGGAATTGAAATATCAGTAAAAAAGTAACGGAATTCCGGAATTACGAAATTCCGGAATTCCGGAATGCATGCCCTACTTGCTCTGGAATATTATTGTTGCTAACCATAATCTGTTCGAGCTACGTTATAATGCGATGGTGGATCCCCGCGCGAGGTTCCTCTACTACCAACAGCGGGAATCACGTAAATTGGTACGTGACGTGCTTGTTCGTGTTGAGCTCATCGAGCGGTCGACAAGAAATGAGAATAGGAACCTAAATATCTTATAATCTATCTGAATAAAAGTCTCTACCACAATCAATCAATAGCTAGTCACGTATAAATTCGGTATCTATGACTAACTATATGGTTTACAGCACACATTGGGTACCCACGTACGCCAATTATGGCCCCAGTCTAGATTCCATCCAATTTCGTGGCTAATTTGTACTCTCAGTCCCAAGTATTGATCGAACTATCATCAGTAGGTAGTAGCCGGTAGGTAGTGGCTGGTATCCTAGGAGAGGTAAGTGGACCCAATATTATTTGATTCTCAATCGTAGGTAGTATTCCATTCTCGAACTTGTATAAGTACCAAAGCTTGAAATGTTTTTGAATGCAATAAGAGTTCGAGTGGTTGGTCGTGGTGTGAGCTGCGGGCTGCGGGTCGCGGGGTTTATTACGTAAAGCACAGCTCGGAAGCTGAGCGTGAGCGGTGAGTCAGTGACGTTTGAACTTTGTATCGGCGCGCGCAGGGGCGTGGGGGCGCGCGGCGCTGCGCGGCTGCGCGGGTCGATGGCGCGCGGCGCGGCGGGCGGCGCGGCGCTCAGCCCAGTCGGCCTCCAGCGCCCAGCAGCGCCCCCGAGCGCACCCGCTCGCGCGAACCGAGCCCGCCGCGACTGTCCGTGCGTTGCGATGAAGGTATAGAGGCCCCTCCGTAGCGCGGTAGTGTATGCCTTAGCTGTAAGTAGCGGCGCCAGGCCGGTGCGTGCCGCGACAGCCGGGCGCGGCCTCGCCCTCACCGCCCGACTCGGGCTCCCCGAGGAGCGCCATACCATGCATCCGTGTCACCACTCACCCGCACGCCCCTACATCGTAATGATCACATCTTCATCACTGTATTATTGTTTCAGTTCGCATTGCATTTCCTTAATAACATAATTATTATGTTTAAAGATTAACTACGTATTACAATAATTACGTTCTGTCTCTATGACACTCCCCATAGGCACTTGTAGTTTGTAACTAGTAAGTTAGGATGGAACTGTTAATAGATTAATGCGTAACTTTACTTGTGGTTGTCACAAAGACTGTTTCATAATTCGTAGCTCATACTCTCCGAT
The DNA here is from genome assembly GCA_963082945.1 of Cerastis leucographa. Lineage (NCBI taxonomy): Eukaryota > Metazoa > Arthropoda > Insecta > Lepidoptera > Noctuidae > Cerastis > Cerastis leucographa. The sequence goes on from OY720360.1 coordinate 327,392, forward strand.
CAATAAAATCACACTGATCGCTTAAAAGACAATATTTAATAAATATGTATGTCTCGATATTTCGTACAGTAATAGATAGAGATCTATATTTTAAGAAATCGTTGATTGTGGCTGTATTTATGTATTGAATTCCTAAAAACTGTCGGTAACCTAATTCTCTGCATAGGTTATTTTCTCTTACATGCAATGAAAAATAGAAGTGGGCCTTGAATTAGTTCACTCGTACACACTGCGCATGATAGTCAGATTGAGAGCAAATGTTTTCGCAATTCGATTGTAATTGGTTCGAAAAGTTATGCGCAAAATTTTGATAAAATGTCCTTACATTCACATAGCAACGTATTTGGTTGTATTAAGCTCACTACGTTATGAAGGTCAAGCAATATAAAGTTATTATTAATTGGTTTCAGCAACACAAAGCATTACTAAGAAAATCGTATAATGCTAAAACTACCCAAAGGTCTTAAAAAGAAGAAAAAGGGGAAAAAATCTAAACGCAAAGGTGAAGAAGAACTTTTCACAGAAGAGGAGCTAGAAAAGTATAGACGAGAGCATCAACAGCAAAGCGCTGAAAACGGGGAAGGTACTGCCAAGGAAAATGAAGAGTGGTCTAAATTTAAAGACTTGACTTCTGGCATAGATACTGTACTTAAAAAAACACAAGGTGACCTAGACCGGATTAAATCGACATCCTTTTTTCAACGCATTCCACCAAAGCAGGTTGAACCTAAAAAAAAGGAAGCTCTACATAGGCCAGTAGTTGAAGTAACAGAAGCAGACTTTCCACAGCTTGTTCAAGCTCAGGCAGACGCTGAAGAAGCCGATAAAAGTGAATACGGTGTAACAGACGACGAGTCCGAAGAAGACGACCAAGACGACATCTTTGACACCTCCTATGTAGATGCCGTCGAACGCGGGGAAGTGAAGCTCGGGTATGTCCCTGATTCTCCGGAAGAATTCCAAGATGATGACATATTTGACACTTCCCATGTCGATGCATTAATAAAAGGGCAAGAAGTTAAAACTTTTAAAGGAAAAAAGGCATTAGACATTGGAATAGCAGTTGGTGTTCTTACTGGTAGAATAGACAATGTAACGGTTACTAGTAAGCGCCCCAAAAGAGTAATTCCTGGTGATTTATTATTGGAAAGCACTGACAGGTATGACGAAAGACCAGTCGAATCGATTGTTGTAAGTGACCCCATTGAAAAAAGTATATTGGACCTTGATACAGATATTCCTATAACAACACCCATAGATTTAAGCGTATCTCTTCATACGTCTTTGATTCACCAAAATAACAATTGTGATCAATCAGGAACATCTACGAAAGATCCTTTCTTCACTGATCAGCCGTCAGTAGATGAAGAAATTGATGAATTTACACTACTTGCTGCACATTCACTTGAGGTGAGCGCAGAAGTTACGAAATTAGGAGAAACTGAAATAAAAGCGGAGCCTGTTTTACAAGAGTCGTGGTCAGCTTTTGAAGCCGATAAAAATGAGTTTGTATTTGCAGAAAGCATTATCGAAGATCAGATTGATGTCATAGATCCCTATTTAGATCAAGACGATCCTTTTGATACAAGTTTTGCTGACGCTGTAATTCCCGTAGCTCAATTTCAAGCAAATAAGGAGGCAATAATTCTAGAAGACGACGACGATTTCGATCCACGTTCGGAAGAAGTACGTGTAAGACTAAACAATAGACGTAAATCTTCAGTTCGTATTCATTTAACTGATCCTTCAGGAGTACGAGAATCCATAACTTCTGACGATATAACCGACAAAGAGGCGACTCAAGTGGTCCGTGATTTACTGGGTGGAAGTACTACAGATTTGACTCAATTAGGCGTCTCGCCTTTAGACCCAGTGGATGTAAACAATTGTGAGATTGATCCATTCGATACTACAATTGTTGATAGGATTGTAGCGCCTGGAAAAGTAGAATTAAAACTTTTGGAACAAGAATTAATAACTTCCGATACTGCCCCAATTTACAGAGTACCTAGTGATCCAGATTTTGATCCCAGAGCGGACGAACCCAAGAAAACAGAGCGACGGGCATCTCGCCCTGAAAACCTAACTGTTAGCAAGAGTGTTATTTTCAACGTTGAGGCAGACGAATCTCTTGGTTTAGACGCAAAGGTTAAGTCGACTAAACCAGTCACGCCCTACTATTCACGAGAACTTTCAATCACTGAAGACGCTAGTGAGGAAGCAGAAGCAGCTGATAGCGTGCCGGATATCTTAACTCGTACTCGATCTGACGAGGACTTGGTTCCAAAAGCCAACTATCAAAATAAGAGAAGACATTCGGAATATTCACAAACGAGCAACATTAAAGTAAATGTAAAAGCTAGTGATTTATTGCACAGTGCTCAAACTCAAATAAAGGCTAAAGTACTAACACCATCAGAGCCCCAGCGATCTTCGGTGGCACCTGATCCTTTTGACACGTCGTTCGCGAGTAATATCGCTCCTTGCAAAACTGAACTAAAACTGTTAGCTAAAGAGTTTTCTTGTGAGGAAACCGATAACTTAGAAATAGACAAGCACGACTTATTGGACCCATCTGACGACATATTTCAAAGAAAAGCTTTGACTCCGGAGCCCTCTAACGCAGTCCGATTGCCAGAGGCTAATTTCGACCCATTTGATACATCCTTTGCGGGTGATCTAAATCCGGGAAAAACCGAATTGAAGCTATTAGAATCAGAGTTTTTAAACTAATAATATAAAAAAGCAATCATTATGGCGTACAATCCATTCTTAAGTACGAATGAGCCGACGGCTCCACTTACTGCGGATGTGCTCAATCCGTTTATGATAACAGAAGCAGAACCGGACGCCTTCACGGGTGATAATCCTTTCGCCACCAGCAATCCTTTCTCGGAGTTTGGTAGCGGATATGAACCGCCAGCCGGGGATACTGTACCCGTGGATATATTCGGCGGTGCAGAACCAACCGGAATTGGGGCAAAGCACTACGAAGAGTTTTCTGAAAACAAGTCTACGCGGCTGGATATTTTCACAAGCTGCCCGGTGGATCAGGACCGAATAGTCAAGCCGACGGAACTGGATTTAGTCTGCACCACAATCGATCATTCATTTTTGAACGAGGGTGAAGTGCAAGGGCCTCATCTGCCCACCAGACCTTTGCCGCCCGAAACTCAAAATTTGATCTTGAGCGTAACCGGTCAAATGGAATTTACTAGTTCTCATCTCCTGGACCGTATTCCACCGACACGCACTCCGAGCCCTGTGTCGGTGCGCGACATCCACTCGCCCAGCCCCACACCGGAGCCCGAGCCGGCCGAAGACCCTCCCAGCGACAGCTTCGACATCAATCGTAACAAGCCGACGCGACCACCACCCGCGCGGCCCCCGCCGGCCGGTCGCCCGCCGCCCCCGCGCCCACAGCCACCGCGTCCACTTTCCGCAACGCCCGGGCCGCACGCGCCCCTCGCGCCCGCTGCGGCTTCAGCGCTGCCCGTGCAGCACGCCGACGACATCAATCTGTTCGATGCACCCGTGCCTGCCCCTCTCAAACCTACTAAGGAAGCTATTATGAGCTTATACTCTGCACCAAAACAAGAGGAAAAACAAATTGATTTCTTGAGCGACGATATAGTAGATGACATTTCCACTGATGTAAGCCATGACAAACCGCCAGCAATGGGAGAAGTAACAACGTCTATTGCTTCTATGACTGCGCAGACCGGTTTCCAGTCCGAAGAGCCAAGTGCCGTGAGCGATTCAGCCAATAGTGTGTTTCCTTCAGCAATGGACTCGGTGACAGAAACGGTGGCGCCCATGGACTGCTCGGAGCCGCAGACCGAGGTGGCTTCTGCGACCTCTAACACCTCTCCATTTGCGGACGTAATGAGAGACGAGTTCTCAGCTCAGCCTGCCGGGTTAGACGTCGAGCTAAATCCATTTGAGAATGCAATCGAACCAGTGGAAACAGCAGCGCAGTTTTCTTCTCAGTTTTCTGACACAGCTGTCGATATATTTAGCATGAAAGCGGACGACGTAGTAATGACAAGCAGCAATGATGTGTTGAATAACGATAAAGCAAATATTTTTGATACGGCTCCTATGAGTGGATTAGCGGAAACGCAAGCTGATCTGTTCACTTCGCCTCCGATGGAAACTTCGCACGTTTCTCAACCGTTCGATATGGGACCAGAAGACACCTTCGACACGAGCGGGCCATCGCCGACTGCGGACCCTGGTTGGGGCGCGCAACCCGATACAATGATGCACGATGCTTTCCCCAGCAGCCAGGACGCGTTCGACGCATTCTCTGCCAAGTTCGACTCTACCGCTGCTAATAACCTGAACACGGGTAAGTTTCCTTAAACATCGGTGAATATGGATGATGACTATTTTTCTTTTATTTGTCTATCCGGTAGATTATTAAAAAGTATTGGATACCTATTTTTTCTTTTTTGATTACATGAATCATAAAATTACGGAGATAATTAAGTTGAAATTGAGTATGACGTCACGGGTAAGTAAATTTAAACCTACTTGTGACGAAGTAAGCACTCTCCCACTCTCCAACTTTAATGCGTTTTAACTAAGTATTTTTTTGTTAATTTGATAAAACAAAAAATACGTGTCTAATATTTTTGTATTACCTGACTGACGGACAAAAAGTTTTTCGTTTTCTTTACACAGTCATCATCCCTATTATTGAATGCCTTCGTCTTTTAATGCCTGGACACTGAGTTGTAAATTTGTGGCAGGAGCTTGGGGCGACGACGGCGGTGCAGAAGCGGTGGCGAGCGGTTTCGAGGCAGAGGCCTTCGACCCGTTCCTGAGCATGGGCGCGCCGCCGCCACCCGCTGCCACGCCTCGCCTCGAGCAACAGGGCTCCAGGGACTCTGCGGACGACACCTTTTCCGTCTTCATCAGGTTACTTTACATTGTTATTTTTCGATCGTCATCAATGTTTTTCTTAAAAATATATTTTGCGTTCTCTTCTTACTGAGACTAGATGGCATGTAGTTTTAGGTAACGTGTTCATGCTGTGCCCTGTGTGGGTTCGCTAAGATGATGTTGCAGAACTTAACCGATATGGAACCGTAATAGAATAGAATCATTTATTTCAATCGCAAAGGATCATAAAATTGAACAAACAGCAACAGATCTTAAACTACAAACACACAGAATAATAATAATAATACAAAATAATTTCCTAACTCAAATAATAAATTGATTTCTAAAGTAAAGCTAACGTTGATCCATATATAGGGTGACTGGTAATTCAAAATCAAAAAATCAAAATCTAAATATTTTATTACACATAGGCCTACATGGGCACTTATAAAACGTCAACAAAAGGTGCACGGTTTGGGTTGGTCGTTTCCTATGGAGAATTAGTGACCGGTACTTAAACAAGTGATTGTACCCATCTCTCTCTCTCTCTCTCTCTATCTCTTCTTCAACCCTTGGCCACCCAATGCTGAGTGTAGGTCTCTTCCAAATCTCTCCACTTTTGGCGGTTATGTGTCATGGGTATCCGGTCCATGAAGGAGTTACTTATTGCGTAATTTGTCGCCGCAACTTCTAAGTCATCATACATTCAAACCCGTGATAGACATTTTATGAGAAAAAAACAGACACTTTTATGTACCGAACTAAATTAAAAACTAAAAAAAGATGTAAATATATAGGGTGACTGTTAATTAGTGACTGGTAATTAGTGACCGATACTTAAACACGTGATTGTACTCATGATAACAAACAACCTTCCCAAAGAAAATTTGTTTTTATGCTCATTCACTTTTATCACAATAACAGAACAGTCATACGAAATTCGGGGTTGCGAGCACTGCGGGTTCTCTGCCTACCCACTGTGGAACGGAATGATAGTAATGAGACACAACGGCGTAATAGCAAATTTTATTTTTTCACACTTTCCCTTATATCACAATAACACAACAGCCGTATGAAATTCGCGCGCACGAGCGCCTGTGACCTATTAACTGTTAGCCGCGATACGCCGTTGTGTCTCATTACTATCGTATCGTTCATTGAATGAGCATAAAAAAAATTTTTGTTTGGGAAGGTTGTTTGTTATCATGAGTACAATCACGTGTTTAAGTATCGGTCACTAATTACCAGTCACCCTATATATTTACATCTTTTTTTAATTTTTAATTTAGGTCGGAACTTAAAAGAGTCTGTTTTTTTCTCATAAAATGCCTATCACGGGTTTGAATGTATGATGACTTAGAGTTGCGACGACAAATTACGCAATAAGTAACTCCTTCATGGACCGGTTGACTGTTGAGCAGACCGAAGGACAGCGAGGCGAGCGGCGAGGAGGCGGCCGTGCCTGTGCTGGCGCCGCCGCCGCGGCCGCAGGCGCTGCCCGACTCGCCGCGCCTCAACCCCTTCGATAAGAGCGGACAGGAGCAGCCTCGCGCCGAGCCGCACTTCGGTAAGACTCTCCGTCCGAGCGAGCTTCGTCCGCTCGTGCTTCCTCTGTACTTACTACTGTGTGGTGCAGAGCGCGGTGACGAGGACGCCGGCAGCGGCGGCGAGAGCCCGCCCACGCCGCTGTTCGACGACGACGTGTCGCAGCCGCTCGAGGACTTCCCTCGCGTCAAGTACGCGGGACCCGGCTGGGAGATGCATCTGCGACAGCCGAACAAAAAGAAAATCACCGGACAAAGGTCAGTAGTCAATACAGAACACATCATGTCTCATATCATGTGAATCATGTCATACGGTTGATGCATACAGTAGCCGTTACGTTCGATAGCCACATCGTTAAATGTGACCGCAGGCGGCAGAATATTTGACAATGATTGATGTGTCGAGAAGTAGTTGTAGCAGTAGTAAGTGGTGTGAGCGCTGGCGGCTGTGCGCAGGTTCTGGAAGAAGATCTGGGTGCGCGTGGCGCTGGCGGGCGACAACCCGGTGGTGCAGCTGCTGAATGCGGCGACTGACAAGGAGCCGTTCCAGGAACTGCCGCTGCAGGCCTGCTACTCCGTGTCCGACATCGGCGCGCAGCAGTTCGACCAGTTCGGCAAGATCTTCACCGTCAAGCTGCAGTACGTCTTCTATAAGGAGCGCCCTGGTGTCAGGTACATTTTCATTTAGTTGGAAAAATTTTAGGGAATAGGACAATAAATTAAAAGATACACACGTCTGACTTGTGAGGTGAGCAAGTCTAAGGAGGACCTAGTTCACAGCATACTACAATTGTAGGAGTTACGCTTTACACATTGACTTTTGTGTAGTTTGTACGTCATACTCATTATAATTCAGTAGCAATAAATCCATCAAGGGAATCCCTCGTCTACTCATTTGTATAACTTAACATACCTTGTATACATAACAAGTACATAACATGTTTACTGTGGGGCATCATACCCCAACAACAATCATAGATCCAATATTAGTTGCGCCCTGCAGGCCGGGTCAGGTAACGAAGGCGGAGCGCATCACCAACAAGCTGTCGCAGTTCGCGGCGTACGCCATCCAGGGCGACTACCAGGGCGTGAAGGAGTTCGGCAGCGACCTGCGCAAGCTGGGCTTGCCCGTGGAGCACGCGCCGCAGGTGTCGCAGCTGTTCAAGATCGGCTCGCTGACGTACGAGGACGTGAAGCAGTTCAGCTGCTGCGTGGAGGAGGCGCTGTTCCGTCTGTCGGCGCACCGCGACCGCGCGCTCACCTACAAGATGGAGGAGGTATGCTAAGATACCGCCTCACCGGCTCACCACCACACTTACACTACATTCTTCTACACATACATATACACCAACCAATCGTCTACTTTTTGAATCAAAATAATTAAAAACATTGGCACTCATTGTCCCATAGGCACACGAAATTGCGAAAAAACAATAATTGCTGTTCCCAATATGTATTAAGTCGTCTGTACCAGTAATGAATGCCTCTCCCCTCTGTGTGTGTCAGGTACAAATCACGGCGGTGGACGAGCTGTACGTGGAGCAGGACGCGGAGGGCTCGGTGCTGAAGCAGATCGCGCGCGTGCGCCTGTTCTTCCTCGGCTTCCTCAGCGGTACGTTACAGTCTGTTGGCATCGCGTGGTTCCGGCGAGGATCTCCCGTCCAGCAAACGTTACATTGCTCGTGAGTGTGCAGGCATGCCGGACGTGGAGCTGGGGGTCAACGACCTGCGGCGCCAGGGCAAGGAGGTGGTGGGACGCCACGACATCATCCCCGTCGTGACGGAGGAGTGGATCCGCGTGGAGGACGCCGAGTTCCACGCCTGCGTGCAGCCGGAGGAGTTCGACGCCACGCAGATCATCAAGTACGCACACGACCACACCTGCAGCCCTACAAGCGAGCACCATGTTCATACTGAGAGGCTTATAGGATTTTTTTAGCTTTTGTTTGTAATTACTGATTGTACACATCTTAAAATACCGAGACAAAATAAAAACTCAGACAAGATTTATGCGTAATATTCAAATTCAGGTTTACTCATTTGTGAATAAAATCAAATTATTATTTGAGTAAAATTTGGCAGGGTGAAGGGTAGGACAGTTGTTCCTGAGCCGAATGTTATTGTTGTGTTAGCACAGCTTGCGTGTTGTGGCAGGTTCAAGCCGCCGGACGCGTGCTACATCGAGCTGATGCGCTTCCGCGTGCGCCCGCCCAAGAACCGCGAGCTGCCGCTGCAGCTGAAGGCCGTGTGGTGCGTCACCGGCAACAAGGTGCGTGTGCTGCCTGAGTGCCCCCCCCCCTGCCCCCCCCACCACCACGCTCACCCCGCGCGTGTCGCAGGTGGAGCTGCGCGCCGACGTGCTGGTGCCGGGCTTCGCGTCGCGCAAGCTGGGCCAGGTGCCGTGCGAGGACGTGGCCATCCGCTTCCCCATCCCCGACTGCTGGATCTACCTTTTCCGCGTGGAGAAGCACTTCCGCTACGGCTCCGTCAAGTCCGCCCACAGGTACCCACCTACCCACGCTCACTCGCTCTGTTTTACTTTTTCAGCTTATATTTTATTTCATTCTATTTGCAGTTAATGTAAAGAGAGCTATTTTAACTTGTTTGTAATTAAATCTCAAACTAATAGTCAAGACATTATAGTCATGTGATAGGTCATACATGTGACGTCATACCATATGAACGCCAGTGAACAAACACTGTATAGGAATACGATTACTTGTAATATACAAAGTGTTAACGTTGCGCTACGATGAGCAGGCGCACCGGCAAGATCAAAGGCATCGAGCGGTTCCTGGGTGCCGTGGACACGCTGCAGGAGTCGCTCATCGAGGTGACGTCCGGCCAGGCCAAGTACGAGCACCAGCACCGCGCTATCGTGTGGCGCATGCCGCGCCTGCCCAAGGAGGGCCAAGGTGACCCCCGCCCCGCACGACCCCGCACCACCCCACACGCCCGCCCCCCTGACATCTGACACGTACCCTCTGCCCGCAGGCGCGTACACGACGCACAACCTGGTGTGCCGCATGGCGCTGACGTCATACGACCAGGTGCCGGCCGAGCTCGCCAGCCACGCCTTCGTGGAGTTCACGATGCCGGCCACGCAGGTGTCGCACATGACGGTGCGCTCCGTGTCGCTGCAGGAGCACGACGCCGACCCGCCCGAGAAGTACGTGCGCTACCTGGCGCGCCACGAGTACATGTGAGTACCAGCACGCACGTGCCTGCACTGTAATAGTAAACCGTTCGTGTGTGACCGCGCCATGTGTTGCAGCGTGGGCATCGAGCGCACGTCGGGGCAGTCGGCGCCGGCGTACGCGCTGGCGACGGCGGGGCGGCACAGCGAGCCCGCGCCCCCCGTCCCGGCCCCCGCCCCGGCGCCCCTGCCTCAACCCCCCTCCAGCGACTCCGACTCGGACTAGATCCAACACAGCACAAACAGTGAACGTCCGCTGTGTGTGGACATACTTATTTAGGGTACTCTACCTTAACTTAGTACAAACATCAAATGGGAAAAGATTTTTCCCGTACTTCATGTCATACTCATTTTGACCATAAAAAAAATTTATGGTCAAAATGATTAAAGATGATGCTAAGCGACATGTGGCTCTAGCATCGCACGTAGGCCGCGTTAGCGTGCTGCGTGATGCGTGCTGCGTGCTACGCGCTGTACTTACTATCTTCGTTTAGTTATGCTGAATATTTTTAGTAAAGCTGAGAACGCGTTCTCCCTCGGAGTCCACTGTAGGACTTTGGGAATATTAGGTACATTGTATCACGAAGTGACCGGGACGTGTGTGCCAGCAGCGGACGATATCGCGCGAAGGCGTGGACATTACTGAGAGTCCGGGACACTCGAATCATTTACTAATTGTAAACAAGAAATGTAACAGAAATAATATTTATATGTAACGATCTCATCGTACATTCCATATATTCATATCTATATAACATATTATGCGAAGGGCTCGAGAGCGCGGAGGATGGTAAACGAGGTGTAACTCGGCATCGGACGAGGTTCATATCTATTGTATATAATGTGATAAAGGTTTAGGTTAGAGGTCGTAAACGACTGCGGACGCAACCCACCGCCGCTGCGCACGTAGGTGATCAGCTGCCGGCCGCGGCCGCGTGTCGCACGGAGGAGCAGCCGCGCTGCGAGCTCAGGAGAGGCCGCATGCGACGGGATCAAATCGAAACTTAAATAAGAGGTTAATTTGCACTCCTAATAAAATGAGGCCTTGAAATGTATAAGCTTGGAGCCCTAGGGTTGTGTCTCCTGGCTCAGGCCAGGCTCTGTTGTTGACATGTGTATTAGAGATGTAAGCAATAATGTTATTACGAGGGGTGTACAAACGTGTGCGTCGCGTGTCGGCGCGGTGCGGCTGTGCGGCGCGGTGCGGCGCGGCGTGTGCAACTGTGCAGCACTCACGAGCGAGCTGGAGTTAGGCTTAATGTTTGTAAATCTCGTATTGTTTAGAAAAAATCAACCATAAATTAACATAACGTATTATTCCCATATAAAGGATAACTTGTGAAATTGTTTGCAGTAGTTAGCGGCGGTATTTACCTGAACATGTATACAGAGTAGTTAGATGTTGCTGTTAGAACATTATGTATATTGTCGTGATCTCATGAGCTCGCCTACTAGTTACGACTCAAACGTAGATGATAATGTTTGCGAGACATGTTGCTATCGTACTTCTGTTTACTCATACTTACACTATTTAGATGAAACAGAGCGCAATGTAAAAAGTTTAATACAAATGATTATTTATGTACTTATTCCTAATGCTAGTCGCGTTATACACAAATCAACATAATATATTATACGATATAAAAATATAAATGGATATAATAAAGATGTTCTAGGCGCTGTTTGAAAGTGTTGTAAGTACTTAGTACCTGCCGACCTCATCGCGGACCCTGTGTTCTGTTGTCAATAAAAAATGAATATGAACGTAAGCGTTATTCCTTATTGCAATCCCCTCACACCGAACGACATTACTGCTAACTGTGCCAACTCGTAGCGTTTGCTACGGTTTGTAGCGAGCGTAGAATTCGTAGCGAGCGTAGCACCCGTAGCGAGCGTAGCATCCGTAGGGAGCGTAACTTCCGTAGCGCCTGCACAACAGTGCACAGCTACATTATTTAACCCGATAGGCGGTTCCTGCTATCATCTAAATAGATTCTAAACTACCCGTCTATTCCGCCCCTTATTTATACTTATCATAAAATCATAAAAAAATCAAATCATAATTTTATTGTTAACTTGTAACATGTAAAAAAAGTACAGATTTTATGTTTGATGAACGCTATGTTATGCCAGGAGGCGTACAAATATGTTGTGCAAATCTAGCTGACGATTATCAAATTAATCATGCGTAGTTATGGTATTACATTTGAAATTAATTTGTTTTGTTTATTGAAATAACGATTTACTCAAAATTTTACAAAAATAAGGGTATTATAAACTAAAGGTACATAATATTAGGATACTACCTGATTACTAGGAATAAACCTGTATCTCAGGTAACACACTCAAGTCCTTACACAAATATTATCTATGATTTCTTAAACAAATAACATATATACAAAATGTAATGTAATTTTAAGAAAAAAACAGTTTGGATTCACAACTTCACTGTAGCGTTCAATTATTTTTGCAATGAAGCATTTGTAATGCATGTCATAAAAACCTAGGTCAAGTTTCCTTTGCCTACAGAGAAAAATGTCATGTCAAATGTAATGATTGCATAGAATATAAGAAATATGAATATTAAACTCTAAAATTAAGTTAAGCGCGTCAATATTAAAGGTAATCGCACTTATGAGTAAACTATAACACAAATTATTAAAATATCTTATTGAATAATGTCAGCGCTCTCACGCAACGAAATAAGAATAATTTAAATCATAAAAATATTATAACTCCGAAGCATGTGCGCTACGAACCATAGCAACCGCTACGAAATGTCGCAGTTCGCAGTAGCCCGCGCCACCACACGTCTGCTGGTGCATTACCTTGCCATTGATTTGCTCGCGGTGGAGTACGAGCTCGCCGGGTGGTAAGTGACGATGTGGTCGACGTCTATTGTAGTTGCTGTAAACTATCCGGGCCCTGCCTGCGCAGATCGTAAGACCGGCCGAACCGTAGAGGAGTAAGCGGAGCTATATCGTCCACAGTGCGGGCGGCGCCGTGTGGCAGCACTAGTGCCCGCCCGGGTGCATCGTGGCCGAGTTGCACCGTTCACCACGCCGTCGTCCTAAGAGGCCCGCCAGCCCTCAGTGACTGCCATGTGAGCTACAAAAATGTTGTTTAACAGAAATGCAACCCAAAAGACGAGTACAAGATGGTCTCGGTGGACTTGAGTCGCTCGCGCTACGCTTTACTTTGAACTGGCAGATACACTCAAGCAAAACCTTTTTAACATAGCTGCCGATTACTTAGTTCGACTCAACGTCCGCGACGACAGTCTTTTGATACGATACGAGTGACGTCATAATGTCAGCCCGCCGTCCGGTCATAATCACACACACTGATGGGCGAAGGCCTCTCGGCATGACTTCAAATGGTCTTGTCTAACTCGTCCCGCCATCTTGTACAAGGTCTACGGCGACGCTTTGTGGCTGTGTCAGGGCTCCGGAAAGTGGTTATTTTGGCCCACAGATAATTGGGCATGCGGCAGACGTGGCCAGTCCAGCCCCACTTCAGCTTAGCGGCTTTTTGATCAACATCAGTAATGTTTGTTTTAGAGCGCAGTGTGGTATTGCGTACACGGTCGGTTAGTTTGACGCCTCGAATGCTGCGCTCCATGGCAAGTTAGCAGACCTTGAGTTTGAACTTTTGAATATTTGTCAAAGACCAAGTCTGGTATCCAAAGGTCAAATAGGGAAGAATGCACATGTCCATGCTTTTGCGCATTAGCGACAATGGAAGGTTGGCCTTCATAAGCTCCTTCACCAGTAGCTCTTTGAGGCATTTTCGGTTCGTCTTGTGACTTCCATGTCTTGTCTGGACTGGAAAGGGAATAACTGTCCCAAGTAGATGTATTCATGGACATATTCCAAGTAGATGTATTCATGTACATATTCCAAGTAGATGTATTCATGGACATATTCCAATTCTTCACCATTCACTCTGAAAAAAAAAACCTCCTATCCTATGAAAAAAAAAACTTTAACTCTAACGCTGGAACTCTCTGCCTGCGTCTGTTTCCGAATGCTTGCAACCCTAATCTCTTAAAAGTTAGAGTGAACAGGCTTCTTCTGGGTAAGCTCGTACCATCGTCGACTTTGTCTCTGTCATCTCTGACCTAGACTAGAGCCAAGAGCAACCACATCACAAATAAAAAAAATAAAAAGTTATTTTGATATAGTAATATGTACCTTATCTCACCAGTTACCTTACCGTTGTTTTAAGTACCGTCAACAGTGTGTATATATAGTAGTACATCATCCTAAACCCCCTCTATACATTTTGACCGTGTAGATATTGCACTTTTGTATGACGGAACTGTTTATTTTAATAAATTACCGATGAAATATTTCGATGTGTAAGTGTTCAGAATGATGTATAGAGTACAGACAGCGTCAGTATATCCTAACCCCCCAAGTTTTAAAATGTTAAATCAAAATCAAAATCAGATTGCACTACAACATTGAATTCGCTTCGAATAATCTAAAGAATACTTTAAAAAAGAACTCAATGTTTCCACCCGGAACTGAACCATCGCTTCACCGAGCTGCGTCTTACGAATACCGGTTTAACAAATTAGCCAGCGAGCCCTAGAATATAGCGGTGAAATTGGTAATTAGTATCGTCTGAGTCACTTTATCTTTAGGTCTCTGTTTTATCGATGGATATTCTTTGAGGGTATCCATTAATTTACCTTTTTTTTTTTTTTTTTTTTTTTTCGGGATGGGAAATCATCAAATGACTTCTCCCGCTCTGGGCGGAGCGGGAGGGAGTGTCAGACTTGTACTGACTAAAACCCACCCATGTTCCTTCTTCGCCCTTTTTGTTCCAGGGCCGCGGTATCTCTTTCGAACAACCCGCAGCCCTGGCAGGCATCGGCCCTCTCGGGCCCCTTCCGGTTTGCTGACATCTCCTTGAGGCGCGCGTGGAACACGTACGCGCCGTCGACACGGCCTGTCGTCATGAGACGGACGGACGGTGAGCTAGCCCATTACTCACCGTCCACAGGCTCGCGCCTACGGTGGCCGGGGGCCACTGGTTGCCCCCCGACGCCCGGGGCGTCTCCCGCGGCGGCTGGGACGTGAGGTTCTCTCCCTCTCACGTTCCGCCACCTCCTTCGCTAGCATGACTGCTTCGCAGAAGGAGGCCACGGCTTCCCATTCCCTCACGCTCCGGACCATGGATTGAACCAGGGCCGGACGCGAGAGGTCACCGCCGCCAATCGCCGCTACGAGGACACGGCGGTGCTCAGCCCAAGCGGGGCAGAGCTCCACGGTGTGCTCCACCGTGTCCTCCGGCCGATCCTCGCAATGGTAACACCCAGGCGTTTCCTCCCGCCCGATTCGGTGCAGGAACCTCCCGAAACAACCGTGTCCGGTGAGGACCTGCGTCAGGCGGAAGGTGAGGGCGCCGTGCCGCCTCTCTAGCCACTCCTCACAGAGGGGACTTATCGCCACTATTGTGGCGTGCCCTGCACGTGGTTGCGATAGTCGCTGTCTCCATGCCACCATGAGATCGCGCCGGAGGTCTGTCCGCTGAGCGACAATTTGCCGCGGCAGCGGAGTTTCCCCCCGGCGTAGTGCCTCCGCGCGCCATTTATGCAGGCGCGCGAGGACCATCGCCTCCAGATCCCATGGTGGCAATCCGGCCAAGAGGCTCGCCGCCTCGCCGGAGATCGTGCGGTACCCCCGGATCAGCCTTACGGCTACCACCCTCTGGGGCGCGTTCAGGTAATGGGCGGCTCGCCGCCTCAAAGAACGCGCCCACACCGGGGCCCCATAAAGGGCCATGGACCGCACGACCCCCGCGTAGAGCCTCCGGCAGGAGGCGTTTGGACCCCCCAGGTTGGGCAAGAGCCGCTTGAATGCAGCTCCTGCCCGTTCCAGTTTTGGGGCCAAACGTCGGAAGTGCTCCACGAAGTTCCACCGGCTGTCGAGGACAAGCCCTAGGTACTTCAGCGTCGACTCGACGCCGATGGGAACTCCTCCTACCGTCAGTATGGATCCCGACGGTGGCGCATTCCGAGGCCCATGAAAGCACATGGCCTCGGACTTGTGCAATGCCACCTCGAGACCCAGTTGCCGGATTCTCTCCACGACTATCGCAACCCCGCGTGTCATTAATTCGGCCGCCGCCTCGTGCGACCTCCCCTGTGCCAGCACCAGCGTGTCGTCAGCGTAGCAAACTACGCTGTCACCACTAGGGAGGTCAGCGCGCAGCACCCAGTCGTAGCCGATGTTCCACAAGGGCGGCCCCAGAACCGATCCCTGTGGAACACCGCACGACACCTCTCGCCGATTCCATTCTCCGGTGCGACCGGGGTAGATGACGGCCCTATCCGTCAGGTAGTCCCCGACCACACGACGAAGGTAGGTCGGCACCCGATGATACCGAAGTGCCTCCCTTATGCAGCTCCAGGGCATGGTGTTGAAGGCGTTGGCGATGTCAAGAGACACCGCCAAGACGACCCCACCCCGAGACACTGCATCCCCCGTCGTGAGAGCCCTCACGCGCATGATGGCGTCCACCGTCGAGCGCCCCCTGCGGAAACCAAATTGGTGTTCCGCAAGGTCCGGCCCCATCCCCACAAGGTGCCCGGCGAGGCGGTTCGCAATGACTCTTTCAAAGAGCTTGCCCACCTCGTCGAGCAACACAATGGGCCGGTATGCGGACGGAGAGTCCGCAGGGCGCCCCGGCTTCCGGATGAGGACCAGCTTCCCCGTCTTCCAACGAAGCGGGAACTGGCCTCTCTCCAAGAATGCGCTTAAGAGCCCTTCCAGTCGGGGCCCGAGAGCCTCCGAGGCCAGGACCCAGGCTTTGCCAGGCAAGCCATCGGGTCCCGGGGCGGTATTTTTGGCTTTAAGCCTGCCTACCGCCACTCTCAGGTCTACCCCGGTCACTTCCGGAATGTCGTCATCGTCCTCGATGTGGTCCACATCTGGCACCGCAAGCGGCGGAGCCATAGGCGGGGGAGGATGTTCCCCTCGCAGAGGGAACAGAGCGCTCACCACGTCCTCCACGAGCTGAGGGCGGAGACTCTGCGTCAGCGGGGGGGCCCAGGTGCGGAGTTTGTCCCGCACCATCTTGTAAGGGCGCCCCCACGGATCTCTGTCGAGAGTCCCCAGCATCTCCTCGCGGCCCAGGTCCCTGGCCCGCTGGACAGCCTCTTGGAGGGCGGTCTTCGCTGCTCTGTATCCCTCGTACAGCTCCGCCTCAATGGCTGCCGCATCCGTAGGGCGGATGCGGAGCCTGCGATGCCTGGCGTACAGGTGCCGCGCGGCGACGCACGCCTCGCGCAGAGACTTCAGCTCTCGCGACCACCAGTACACCTGACGCCGGGCGCGTCCTGGCCGAACTCGGGGCATTGCCACGTCGCATATGTCGGACATGGCCTCCTGGAACCACCCTGCCTCGTTGTTGATGTCGGCAGGCCTGTTCGGTGATGTCACCCAGGCCTGCACTATCGAGGCTTCCAGGAGGAGCTCCCGGTCCAGCTGCTTCAGCGCCCAACGCGGACCACTCGGGGCCTGTGAGACCGGCGCGCTTGAGTCCTGGGCGGAGACATCGAACCGGATGTACCGGTGGTCGGAATAGGTCTCCACCCCCTCCATAACGCGCCAGTCAACGACACGCGGTGACAGAGCGGGGCTAGCGAACGAGATGTCCACCACCGACTCGCCCCGCATCCGCACACACGTGGGGACAGAACCCCGATTTAGGACGACCAGGCCCACCTCCAGAGCCCAGTCCTCCACCATCCTACCCCGCACATTTGTGCAACGAGAACCCCAAGCCAAGTTTTTGGCATTGAAGTCCCCGAGCACAAGCACTGGGAGGGAATAGCTTCGGATGACGACACTCAACTCCATGAGGGAGTTGTGGAACTCGGCGAGAGTTCGGCTCGGGGAGAAGTAGACTCCCGCTACGACGATCTCCCCGAACCGTGCTGCTACGCAACCCTGACCCTTCCTGACACTCTCAAGGGTCGGGGTACCGGCGGCGGCCGACGAAATTATGGCCACTGAGCCGCTCAGGTCCTCCACCCAGTCTTCCCTGGGTGGGACAAAGTACGGCTCAGCGACCACGGCGACGTTAATCAACCACTCCGCCATGCTCTGGAGCAACAGATCCTGAGCACAGCGGCAGTGGTTGATGTTCGCCTGGAGGAGGCGTAATGGGGCCATTATTAGCACTCCATTTCAGCCCCCTCCCGGGCCCCCTGTGAGGGCCCCGCAGCAGTTGTTGCGGCGGCGGTGCTGACGGCAGCAGTGGGCGCAACAGTGGCGGCGGCTGCGGCGGTGGCGACGGTGGAGGCGGTGGCTGAAGGCCTTCCCTTGCCCCTGGTCTTGGTGGGTGGTGCGCAGGCCCTGCCCCCTGCCCGGTGATCGGCCGGTTTGCCCGCTGCCGCACATGCAGTGCAGTGCGGTGGGGCAGAGCAGGCCGCGGCCATATGACCGGGAAGACCGCAACGGAAGCAGACGTCGCTGCGGTCCACCTCCGAGGTGCACTGACAACTCACGACTCACGTGGTGCCCCACGAGGCACCGGTAACACCTCAGAGGTCGGGGCTCCAGCAGCTTAACCTGCGCTGACACCCAGCCTACCAGGAGCCTTCCAGCCTCCACGATCGTTCTTGCCGCCGTCACAGGGCAGCTTACCATTACAGTTCGCATGCCCGAGTGGTCCGGACGTAGGGTGCCTGCCCTGACCTGCTCAGCAGGGCACCCACCGGTCCTGGTGACGGCGGCGACCACCTCCTCTTGGGTCACTGAGTCATCCAGACCCAGGATGCGCATGTCTGCGCATCTGACAGGCCTGGACACTCGGACCTCATCCGCATCTAGGGACGCTCTGAGCTTTTCAGCCAGAGCGTCGGCGGACAGGCCGCTATTTTCTCCGGGGATCTCCAGCGCTCGAGCCCCTGTCGCGGTGACTTTGAGCCGGAGTCCCCCGGTGATCCCAAGCTCCCCGAGATTCACCGTCGCCTTCGCCTTTGTCAGCACGTCGCAGTAGGACACGCCCCTCTTTTCCGCTTCCGGCTGTAGTGTGATCACTACAGCTGCGGTCTTCGGGGCGCGGAGTCGAGCCGCGACGCTTCGCGCCTTGTGCTGACGCCTTCTTTTTTCATTGCGGGCCTTTTTGGCCGCCTTTCGTCCCTTCCTCCTTTTTTCCCCGACCACCTGCCACTCGGTTTCGGCCGTGGCAGGCATGGTGGGTGTCGGCGGTGGCTGCGGCCGGCTTACCGCTGGCGTAGGCACCGCCACCACCTGAGGAGCCACCTTGCCCTTCTTCTGGGCCGCTGTCGTTTTCGGCGGAGCCGACTTTCCAGGGCCCGGCCTAGTCCTGCCTGAGGGCTGGCCAGACTGCCCTGGCCCGGATTTGGCAGCCGCAGCAGCCGCATATGAGACTGCCTTCGGGCCCGGGACTGCCCTCGGGCCCGGGTTCGCATTCGGGCCCGAGCCCGCCCCCGGGCCAGCGGCCGCCTTGTTTGCCGCCAGGGGGGGGGCGCAGTACAATGCCCTCCAGGACAGAGAACCGCACCCCGAAGGCAGCCAGCTCCTGCCGAACCAGGTGCAGGACCTAGCTCACCTCCGGCAAGGGCTCACTCTGCTGCTGCTGAGGCACCTCGCGGGAGCCAGACTCTCGCAGACCGGTCAGGTCTGCCCGAAGCTTCATGTTCTCCTCGCGGAGAAGCTCCGTGGCGGCCGTCAGACGGGCGACCTCCGCCCGCAGTTTGGCCACTTCGCTAGGTGGAGGAAAACTAGCCTCCACTGCCGCCATGATGGAGGCGGAAGCTGCAGGTATGGCCCCGAGTTTTGACGATGTTTTGATTTTCAAGGCCACAACCCTTATCGCCGCTTCCACCTCCTTCACAAACCTGGCCTTACGCTCCGCATCGGAGCCGCCAGCTTCGCCTGCCGCGTCCTCACAGGTGCCCATGTGGGCCTGCCCGCGACCGGCCACCCCCGATCTCTCGGGGGCTGAGAGCCCCCTCCCCATGCCCCTTATTCCACCACGCCTGCTGGTGGAAATTTTTGGAGCCGAGGCAAGCTCCCCTTCGGAAGACGACTCGCGGTCGCCTTCCGGTCTGGACCGCTTGCGTTCCTCCGCAGCAGTCCTGGCCCTCTCGAGGCGGAAGCTCTGTGAGCTTCCTGCACTCACCTCACTGGATGCGGCGTCGGACTCCGACCCCGCATCCCTTCTCTCCCTCACTTTGCCGTCACCGGCTGGTTTTTTACTTATTTTTTTACCATATTTGGTCCCACGAGTGTGGGGGAAATACGAGGTCCATCCGGGCAGTGCCCCCTGTACCCGGATAAGCCTTTAACATTTATAACCCGCCAGGGGGTCGGCTGGTACCCTGGCGGGGGTCGCACTAGAGACTGATTGTTCCATGGGAACACCCGTCAGCCATTCATCCCCTCACGGTGCGCCGCCGCTTGAGATTCGGGGTAACTTTTTATAGAGGTTTTCTACCTCGCGGTCCGGGTGGTTAAGCCAAGACCCTCGGTCCCGATCGAAGCCGCGAGACGTGATCCACGACACTCCGATGATGGGATTACGAGAACGACGGGGACAGCGAAGGACAACGTCCCTCACTGTCTGCTCGGAGGCAGGGTGAGTGCACACCGAGCCCGCCCTTGCTCCTCCGCTGTGCCCTCTGCTTTTCAGAGGGTCACGCGGAGAAACGCCGCGTTGGTCCAGGTTGGACCCCTCCACGTCAGAATATTTGCCACCGGCAGTGACATTTCCCGGAGAATGGGAATCTCTTCCCACTCCTCAGGGAAGGACACTGCCGGCGCCCGAGGTGCACCGTCCTAGCAGCTGCTGTTCCCTCCAGACGTATCGAGAGGGACTAGCAGCCACTAGGCGCACGGGGAGGTTTTCTGACTCAGCACCCCATCCATTAATTTACCTTAAATACATTTTCTTTATAAAATTAATCCTATACCCTCGAGTTATAACGTTAGCTTATTCAATTAAAAAAAATACCGCTTCCTATTTTATGGTTGGCGTGATAGGATGTCACTTATCTAGGGACCCGTTTGTGTCAGGTAAAATTTGTATAATAAGATAACTGTAAATTATCAAAACAAATTGTAAATATAATATAAATCTTTCTAGTTAAATAAGATCAAAGTTTGTGTTAAAAAATAGCTTTATTTTTTATTATTGCTATTATTTAACAGTTTATTAAAATGTTTTATTTTTCATGAATATTAGAGTAAAAAGAATTAATAAAAAACTTGACAAAAAGCAAATGTCACACCTGGGATTTGAACCTCCAACCTCTTGCGTTTTAAACGGTCTTGAAACTTGCGGACTATTTACACATTAAAAACCTTGTAAATGTTAAGCGTACTTATCATTGCTAGTCGTTATACCCAATAAGAGAAGTAATAACGCTTTAATTAAAATACCAATATTAAAAAAAATTAAATCAAATCAAAATTAATTAATCAATTAATTATAAAAACTGTTTTTGCAAAATACAAAAACCAACTAAAAATTTAAAAAAAAAAATTAAAACTGTTTAATAAATAAATATAAAAAAAAAAATAAAAAAAACCAGGCCTGACGCGTAAGAGCTTAAAAGCTGTGTGTAGGTGTGTACGTGATAACCGTTTTCGCGTCGGTGTCCTTTCGACCCCCTAGTATTTCATATACATTAAATTACAATCAGACGCTTTTGCAAAATCAAACTCACTCATGAGTGTGGTCAATCACCTAACTCAACTAGTACGGATACAATGCAGTGATTTTATTTCGTGTAAAGATCCCGTATTGAACAAAACAACAACACCACGACCGACTCCTGTGCGGGCTTGCGACTCGTACAAGTCTCACAGCACTGATACCAGCCTGTATTTATGAATCCGGCTGTTTCCGGGTGACAGCGAGCTGGGTACTGGGTATCGATACCATGGTGGTACCATCACGCTGTCCATCATCAGGTCTGGGCAAAATAAACGAATACTTAACTTTGCTGTAATTAAAATACAGATTACAGAATTCATCCAGAATATTCGATTGCAATAAGTTGTTGTTGGTAGTCTTGTCTACAAACGAATTTAACTTTCACACTTGAAAGTATCATATTGTATGCACAATCCTGGAGGATGTGCCTATTTTTATGAAAATGTATTTTGACGCCATACGTATTTGAAATAAAATAACATAATATCACGCCCGTAAACCCAAAAAAACTGTGGCTGCTACTGAGAAATTTCTGATGACAAAATCCAATAATACTTGCCAGATCCGGGAATCGAACCCAAGAGCTCATGATCAGCATTCGCGCTTGCGACCACTACAACTAGCACTCGTTATAGGCAGCTAGGCAGCGAGCTATTTGAAATACTAATTACAAAATACCCCAGCGTCAAGTGTTTCAAATACTAATTACAAAAACCTTTTTTCGACTTCCAAAAAAAACACGAATAGGTGGAAAATAATTTTAAATGTTTCTGCAGTCGGTGACTTGTTTGTTTCATTTACTTTTTTGCTACCAACTTCCGAAAGTAACATTTTAAATTATTTTCCACCTTTTATTGTTTTTTAGGAAGTCGGTTAGTATTTTGTTTTTGTAAAAAAGTTTTTATTTCACCCATTTCAGTTGTGGTACCTCAGTTAAATCCTAGTCAAGTATCATTTTTACATTGTAATTATACACCAGTACATCGTCTATACATACGACAAAGGACAAAATGTGTAATAAAGAGGATGACTCAAAAAGTACCTAAGCAAAGATAATAAAATTCATATGGGCCCACCGGGCAAGCTTTCTCTACCAAATTAATGAAGAATCATGTAAATTGGTCCAGTAATCACGGAGAAATAGGTGTACGTGATAAATTTACATATAAAATAAAAAAAATGTTAATAAAATGAAAACTACAGGGCCAAACTATGTAATATTTTTTATGGGACCAAATAACAACTATTCCGCATCAAACTAAAGAAGAATTACGCAAATCGGATCATAAATCTCAGCGTAATCGGTGTACATTCATAAAAAACTAATCGAATTGATGACCTCCTCCTTTTAGAAGTCGGTTAAAAAAAGAAAAAGATTTCTAATTTGTACCTACACCTGGAAAGTGCATACCGTTACAATTCCAACAAGCCCAAACACAGCTAAGATACATTGTCTTATTATTGAGTTCCGGTGCCTGTCTCTGGGATTCATCATCAGATCTGATAGTAAAATGGTTCTTATTGAACGCAAATGCTTCACTTGATGTAGAAAATACCAAAATCACTGTACGTTTTCCTATAAAATTTGAAGAGTTCCCTCGATTTCGCCAAGATTCCATCATCAGATCCCGACTTGGTGACTATGGGACCACTTCAGAAGTATCTACTTTCGAACAAAAAAAGAGTTTTGAAAATCAGTCCACAATTGGCGGAGCAATCGCGTAACAAACACACACAAAAAAAAACATACCGTCGAATTGATAACCTCCTCCTTTTAGAAGTCGGTTAAAAATACCCCAGCGTCGAGTAATTGAAATAAACAGGGTGTTTGGTGCATCGTTTGCCAAATCGAATAGGCCGAAAGGAGAGGTCATTTGCTAACTCTTTACGCCCTATAACTCATTCCTAGCCTCACCGGGTTTTTTATAATAACTTTTTAATTTAAATTTTGAAAAATTCCAAAAATTCAACATTTTAGGTCAAATAAAAAATTTGTTTAAACTTAAAATTTCTATTTAATTTTGATGTCTACTGTTGTATGATTCTATCAAATACAAAATTACTTGCTAGGAACAATTACTTTATTTTTTAAAATAGCTCGTAAAGTTTTTGTCAAAGAAAAATGAACTTAAAACTCAACTTTAAATGGCTATAAAACAAAAAAAAACTAAAAGCGATCGGGATCTTCGAATACTTTTAAAAAGTTCTCTAGTCTGTCCCCTTTCCAACGGTATGCAATATGCCCAAAAAAACGTTTAATATCTTTTAATTTTTAACTAAATGTGTAATCGAGACACTAGGCTGATATTCGACATTACAGTAAGAACAGTAGTTTGAGCATAAATAACATGCCTCGAGTAAGTAGACAGATACTGATATGTCACTACTGCGTAGTGTCCTATCTCTTTCTTAAACAGAAACCAACGTTTTAAGAACTTGAATTAAAAAAAAAATACAGAAATCACAAATCTTGTTCGAGTTGTCCGCCTCTGTTGCGAATGCACGCGCGGCATCTTCATCTTATCTCAACTGTAGTTGAGCGTAAACGTATTTCTGCTTTGATAGTCACGAAAGCCGCATGAATGCGTTAGACTAAATCATCCCTAGTCTCAACTTCCGTGGCGTTATTTTTTTGGCTCGTTCTTAGACATAAAGATCTAACAGAGTTAAGTCTGGGGAACGTGGAGGTCATGAAATAGCCATCCCAAAACACCGAAACGGACTTCCCCTTATTGTTAGCTGAGCTGCTACTTTTCCGTGTAGACATCTCTTTTGTATTCCAACAAGACGGTTGTCCCGCTCACTGGAGTTTAACTGTCAGGGAGTACCTAATTCGTCAGTTTCCAGAATCATGGGTTGGGAGGGATGGCCCTATTCTATGGCCTCCACGTTCCCCAGACTAAACTCCGTTAGATTTTTACGTCTAGGGACGAGCCAAATAAATTTTCTACGCCTTGGAAATCGAGACAAGGGAGGATTTAGTCCTACACATTGATGTGGCTTTCGTGACTATCAAAGCAAAAAAATTCGTTTACGCACAACTACAGTCGAGATAAGACGAAGATGCCGCGCGTGCATTCGCAACAGTGGCGGACAACTCGAACAAGATTTGTGATTTCGTTTTTTTTTTTAAAGTGAAACATTTATTACATCGTCTCAAACTTTTTTGTCTGTGTGTTGCATGTCGCGTGACGCTCGGCCGCAGAGTAGGGATAAAGTGAAAGGCGCTCGTCAGAGCGCCTTTCTCCGCGTTTTATACCCTTAATGGAATATTATTCCAAAAAATTTTAGTTAAATGTCTATAGTGTGAAAAAAAGTTTAACTTTTACCGTGGCTTCATAAAACCACACAATCCTTTTTTTTTAATTTCAAATTCTTGAAACTTTGGTTCCTGTTTAAGAAAGAGATAGGACACTACGCACTAGTGACATAACAGTATCTATCTACTTACTTGAGGCATGTTATTTATGCTAAAACTACTGTTCTTACTGTAATTTCGAATATCAGCCTAGTGTCTCGATTACACATTTAGTTAAAAATTAAAAAGATATTAAACGTTTTTTTGGGCATATTGCATACCGTTGGAAAGGGGACAGACTAGAGAACTTTTTAAAAGTATTCGAAGATCCCGATCGCTTTTAGTTTTTTTTTGTTTTATAGCCATTTAAAGTTGAGTTTTAAGTTCATTTTTCTTTGACAAAAACTTTACGAGCTATTTTAAAAAATAAAGTAATTGTTCCTAGCAAGTAATTTTGTATTTGATAGAATCATACAACAGTAGACATCAAAATTAAATAGAAATTTTAAGTTTAAACAAATTTTTTATTTGACCTAAAATGTTGAATTTTTGGAATTTTTAAAAATTTAAATTAAAAAGTTCTTATAAAAAAAACCGGTGAGGCAAGGAATGAGTTAAAGGGCGTAAAGAGATAGCAGATGACCTCTCCTTTCGGCCTATTTCGATTTGGCAAACGATGCACCAAACATCCTGTATATTAACTACATTTTTAGGAGTCATCATAAGTGTTAACGTCCTAAGTCACTAATTCGGTATGTAAACTATTTTTCTGGTATTTTTTTTAATATTTTTTGTTTATAGATTTAGTTATAAGCAACTAATTTGAATATTTCGTTTATCTAAGCTGTAGTTATTTTTTTAAAGTTTTGATCGTGCTGACGTCATAAAGTAGGCTGAATGGCTTAGAATCTTTGCCACGTTTAATACTTATTTTAAAACTAAAATTAAAACAGTATTTTTTTATTCCATGCAGAAATATGTCAAACTGTCAAATTTGAAACTTTGAATATTTATTTTTTGAATTTGTTGTTGTGTGGTTGTTTTGTTTGTTTGATGTTTTTGTTTAATTTGATCATATATAAGCAATTTTTATTTTTACACTTTACGTACCATATTGTAAAGATAAGGCTTAATATTAAATATGAATCGATCAAAGACTACTTGTGCTAAATGCTTTATACCTTCATGTAAAAACAGCACAACAAATAGTCGACACAAATTGTTTGTGTTAGTAAAAGAAACCTTAAAAAGGAAATGGTGTGAGGAAATAAATGTCCTCCAAGTGTTTATGCCTCGATGAAGCCATTAAAAGAAGAATTTATCCAAACAAAAAATGTGGCAAGTTTAAGGGTCCAAATAGAAAGAATTATAAGGATTTCTTAAACCTCATTCAGTCAGCCACAAACATGTTGGTTATCTCGATCATATAGTGTTGATTGCGTGTGGTTTAATTAATTTACAAAATGAAATAATAAAGAGTGATTAAAATAAATACTTTATTTTATGTTCTAGCACTAATAATAATCTTGTTGTAAATATATGTTTTCCAAAACTTTAAAGCTTTACTTAGTAAATCGTAGTGTATTGCGGGTCATAATTTATCCAGTACAGAGTAATCTTTTTATTTTCTTCAAATTTTGGGTCAGCAACACAGAATACCGTTTTTTTTTTACTTGCTGCATGCATTTGGGTTTGCATTTGAGCAACATATTTATTTTGAATGAAGGGCATTTAACTTCTGGTCAATATAGCAGTAAGTATTGAAATCCGAGGGGAAAGCAAGGGTTTTCGTGAAAAGAATTAGGTAACTTATTAGGAAATCAAGGCATAGTACGCTCAACGAAAGTAACGAGAATCAATTCAACTTGACGTTGACATTGACGTTTGACACATAGAAAACAACTTAATTATTTCATTACACGGGCACTGAAAACTTCTGACTTGGTACTTTATGACGTCATTTAGAGTTCAAGTGAAAGTCAAGTGATTTTAAGTATTTTTGGGAAAATAAATACGATCTTAAAGTGTTAATGCCTAAAAATGTAAAAATAAGGCTTTCAAACCTAAAATCTCGTGTAATCTCGTGTTCAGGATCAAGGTCACATTGGTATTATCCATTGGAAAGGTCATATTTCGTAAGAAAATCCTGTCCTAAAATAGCATGCGCCATACACGGCAACGATTTAAAAACATAAAATTTATGATCAAATAAATGTCCTCTGTCATAACAATCGCTTAGAGTTAAATAAACATATCCGATTGCTTCTATTGTACCACCGATTCCGCTGATCTTAATGCTCTCTTTATGGATTGGTATGTTTAATTCGATCACATGATTATATTTAATAGCACAAATTGATGCGCCGGTGTCAACTAAAAATAAGTAGTTATATTTATCTACGAATAATTCTATGCAACAATGACTATTATTTGCAAATACAAACCCATTATTCACGAAAAAACCTGCTCTGCTCCCCGTTTGAATTAGTTTTTATGGGCTCGTCGTCGTTTATAACGTGGATGTTTGCATCACTACGTTGCACGTTCCGTTGATAACCTCTAGAGTTGTTGTTCCTGTTATTAGAATGATAGTACGTACCTCGATTCTGTTTAGGCTGTCCCCGACTATATAGTTCAGGGGGTCTACTCTCTAAGTCCGTCAGCGAAAATACGGGTCCGTCCGTAACTAGCTTTATACTTCGAATTGAACCCTACTCCCTAACATTTACGGATTCATGAGTTTTAAAAACACATCACGAGCAAGAACAACTGTCCAATTGTGTTGTCATTAATTTTTAGTTCAGACCCCTAACGAATCTTATGTCCGTAAGTGATACGGAGTAGGAAACAACCGTAAATTCGGCCGAAACTACGGATTTCGTGCTTAGAGAGTAGACCCCCTGGAACGTACGACCACCGCCTCGGTAGAAAGTCATACCACGATGGACGGTAGGCCTACTAAAATTATTAGACGTGGAGGCACCTCGATACTGGCGGTTGGCTCCAGAAAAACCTCGATTACGCTGACCTTGAAAATAATTGTTACGTTTCCTATTAAAAGATAAAATATTTTCAGACTGAGAGGGCATTGCAATGGTCTCTTCATCTATAGCTGCTTGCACAGCGTCCTTTAAGGTTTCAAACTTTTGTGCAGCTATTATGGTACTGAGTAGTCTATTGCGTAATCCGTCAGCAAAACGTTTAATCGCTTGTTTCTCGTTTAGAGGCTGTAAAATCTTGAGATTTTCGGTTTTGCCTTCGGCTTGCGCTATAGATAAATCCATAAATAGCTCAGTCAACTCCTTACCGTAATCATCAATCGACCTTTGATCTTGTCGCAAAGTTTGTAGTTTACTTTGCAAGGCGACGGAACTCTTTTTAGGCAAAAGAATCATACGCATATCAGTTAGTAATGCATCAATGGATGGATAATCGGATTTATGTCTTAATTTCGCTTGTTGAGAGAGACGACTTCTTAAAACAAAGTTTACTAAACCTAATTTACATTGTTCGGTTTTTAAGGTAGGAGCTATAGTAATCAATACCATCAATTAATTGACGAGTCATCGATTCTTCATTATTCATAACTGGTAACAAACTCAGGGCTACTTTTAAATTAAACTCCATTTTGGATTCGAGATTCGATGTTGAGCCAAATTGTTCACAACTACTCTTATCAGTTTCACGTGTATGCAACTTATTACAACATTTCTGTATTTGAGAATACAACTCAGCAATTTTATCACAATGCGATTTAATCAATGACAAACCTTCACCACTAAACTTATCATCTATTTGTTTCGTAATGCTTGGAAGTAAAACAGAATAACTATTATACACAATAGTTGCTTCAGTCAGCTTTTCTTTTAAACGCTCTGGCGTTCTCCTGTCTATACTCAATTTAAATAAATTTTCTTTAACTTTTCTCAATTTTTCATATATATCATTGAGCTCATGAGCCATAATTTGTCATATTAAAAGAGAAATAACTAGCATACTTAATAACTAATAAAAGGTTACATAAATCGGGCTACCATAGTTCAACGCATTTTCACCGGTTTCCGTTCACTTTCACGCACAAAACGCACTTTCAACACTTCACTTTTACGTTATTCTTACGATATCACACCTTCGGTTTAAGCACGAAATCTTCTTTAGGAAGTGAAGGTCCAAGCCCAGGACTGTTTGAACACGACGTACACCTGGTATCGAACGCCGAAAATCTATTTCCTTCTGCAGTTCCTATTCGACCACGGCGAGACAAGGAATTTCTCCAATGCCATTCTGGTTTATTATAACTTCTTCTCGCTTTGGAGTGTTAGAATTGCACATTGTAAAAGTTGATGAAAGTTCTCGAACAAAATTCAGTAACGCAGCGTACACTTAGGACGAGAGTCTGCGCCACACACGAAGTGAGCCTGCATCGCGACCCGACACCCCATCACCAAACATGGCAGGGTCGCAATGTAAAGGTTGGGTATTAGAGGAGAATTAAACGCTCTGACTGCTAGTTGATAACTGACTCATTTATTAGTAATTATTGGTATTTAAGTACACGTACACTTTGGTATAGGCAAACTTAGAATATAGCTTATACACTACACTCGAAATGGTTTTGAAATCAGCATAGGTAAATTTTTACTTTACATACCGAATTATTTCGGAAATTAATACATTGTGTAGAAATTTTGGTAAATAAAATGTAAAATAAAAGAGCACCATTCAAAGAAAGTAAGGCATTGAAATACAATTAAAATGACAAAAATCCGTATTAATAATATGTCTCCCTTCCTTCAGATTGCTATTGTGCCGTATGCGAAAGTGCTATTCATTAAGGCACTAAGTCCGCATATTTCAGAAGTAATAGAAAAGTGAGTGACTGGTCACGAAGATACTGCAAAACGATTTACCCTAAATTCATGAGGAGCATTCCGTACGGTATTTATAGGAGGTCGAACAGCGAACAATCGATCCAACGGCAGAAGGTTACCGTGCGCGCCCAGCGCCCACCCGAACCCACAACAAGTCGGGGCAGGCCTTTACGTAACATGTGGCGCGCGGTGCAACAGATCGGTGACGCGTGACGCGCCGCGAGTGACGCGAGTGACGCGAGTGACGCAGAGCGTGCAGCGCGGAAGTAGGGCGCGTGGCGCGCAGGCGCGGGCCGGGCGCATGCGCGGCGCCGGTCGAAGTGCCGTCGGGCTGTGCGACCGACGTCCGCGCGACGCTCCCGCCGCGCCCGCCAGCCGCGCCGGCCGACCGCAGCGCCCGCCGCCTAGCGCTCCGCCCCAGCGCCGCGCCACGGTATCGAGCGCACGCCGCTACTCCACACGGACGTGAATATTTAATGTGAACTTTGACGACCCTGTCTTTCAGAAATACATATATGTGTCATGAAATGAACCCCCATCTACCACTACTTGCATCCGGTTTAATGAATCCAAAGTAATTAAACATAGTTATCTATTTAGTATAATATCATAGATTCTGCAACAAATTATTTTGCGTGAAAACTGTGTCAAATAAAAAGAAAATCATTAAGTAACTAAAATACAATAAGATATTTCTCTATCTGAAAAAATGATGTAGCAAACATTTTACTACTTAATCGTTTATATCATTGCAAATCCGCAAAGGAAGTATAATATATTATGCAAATACTATACATATAAAAGAGCAGCATGTAATGTTATTAGTGTTACTATAAGAGTGTGAGCCGTCGCGGCGGACGCGATGCGTGCGTGAGTGGCGCCCGCGGGGTGCCGGCGCGGCCGATGGCGGCCAGCGGCGCGCCCGTGCGCCAGCTGCGCCGCGGGCCCGCGCCCATCGCCTCCTTCGACCACGACGTGTCTGACGAGGTGAGACCGCCAGTATGTATCTCTCACGTTCTTCCTCTTCCTGCTTCGTCTGTAGCTATGTGCCCGAGATGTGCCGTCGCCCGTCGATACCTATTGTCCGCGAGCAGTGCGCCTTTTGTTGACGTTTTATAAGTACCCATGTAGGCCTATGTAAAATAAAATATTTTTATATTGATTTTGATTTATGATAGAGAACCGTCCGGTATCGGCGAAGCCGACCGAACATCTCAATTCTTTACAAGTACCTAGTCACATGACCTTGATACTGAAATTTTTCCTGTTTACAGTCGAGTCCGGAAACGAAGCAAACATTTCGTCTGCCAGAGATCCGCGAGGACCCTGCGGGCTCGTCGAGCGCAGCGCTGGCGCCGCCCGAACAGCGGGCGCGCTCGCACTCCACGCCGGCCGCCGGGCTGCACACGCCGGCCGCGCCGCGCATCGACATCTCGCGCGCCTCCAGCTCCAGCCACCACGACTCGCGCGACAGCTCGCCCGAGCTGGCGCTGTTCGCGGGCACCGGCGACGACACTCGCGCGCGGCTCGAGCTCGGCTTCCGCGAGGACGGCGCGCTCGAGCTGCGCTCCTCCACCGAGGAGCTGGCCTTCCTAGAGGGCGCGCCGGGCGAGCCGCGCGTGCCTGCGCCTCCGCCCCCCGCCTCTCGCCGACACTCGCGCAAGGACAGCCAGGGCTCGGAGGCGGCGCTGCTGGCCGTGTCCGGCCGCACCAGCCGGCTGTCCAGCGTGGGCTCGCAGTGCTCTGCGCACTCGGCGTTGTCGGCTTTCAGTCATCAAAGCCGCCACTCGGTAGGACGCCTCTCGGTCGTGTCGGGTGTGTCGCGGTCTCCGTCGCCACATAGGATGCTGCTCGAGACATCTTTTTGCGGGCCAAAGCCGATCGAAACCGACCCAGAGATCTGCGCGGCCGCCGTGGAGGAGCGCTTGCTGGAGATCGCCAAGTTGACGGCGGCGTCGCCCTCCACGGCCGCGCCGCCGCCCGGCGCAGCCGCGCCACCGCCGCTGGACGCGCGCGACCGGCGCGAGGTGCGTACCGAGGCAACCGTGGAGCGTGTCGCGCGCGCGCCTCCTCCCTCCCCTCTGACCGCGCCCGTACCCACCCTGCCCGACCCCACGCAGACTTCCATGCCGACAGTGCCTTCGGTACCGGTGGCAGCCGCAGCACTGACTCCTACTCCTGTTCTGACTACAGCACCGTTGATAACTTCCACAACAGCAGTTAGTTCAGAACCAGCTCTGACTTCTGCACCAGCACTGCCGTCTGCACCAGCCCTGACTTCTGCACCGGCCCTGACTGCTGCACCCGACGATGACAAACTACAAAAGGAAACACAAAACCGTGCGCGAGCTCAAGAGCGGCGAGCGCGGCCTCGCGTGCGCCGGGAACCTTCTGAACCTGAAGTTTACAAGAGTGCTAATCGTTCAAAAGACATCATTCGAATAAAACTGAAGCCCGACGACGACTACGAAGAAGAGGAAGATCAAAGTGTGCGAGCGAGGCCCGCGGACCTCGGCGCAGACACAAGCGGGGAGATAGCGCGCAAGCCCGCCACCTTGGAGCTGGCAGCGCGCGGGGAGAGGGCAGTGCGCCCCACGGAGCTGGTGGGGCGCGAGCCTGCGCCTCTCTCGCCACGCGCCGCGCGAGATAGCCGCACGCCCTCGCCAGCCGGTGTCGCAGTCTCGCGTAAGTCTTCTTTCTGCTCGCTGTTCAAGTCACGCGAGACTATTGCGTCACCCGACTCGCCTTCGGGCGCACTCCGCCGAAAGAGAAGTCTCACGGAGGGTCGGTCGCGTAGCAAAAGCCGCGACCGCTCCGCGACCCCCACCTCTACTGGGAAGATTAGAGGCTCAGTATTGTCGCTGTTTCGAACACCGCGGAAGAGCGCTGCCTCACCCTCGCCAAGCTCACGCGAAGGTTCCCCGGTCGTCCAGCCGCAGCGACAGATCGCTGTCGTTCCATCACAGACCGTAGAGCGGGTCCGGCGAGGCGACAAGCTCAAGTACTACGACGATACGAAGAATGGAATCATTCACATCCCACTGAGAACACCACCAGACGAACGGCCCGGCTCGAGCGGCACGCGTCGAGAGTCCGAGACGCACAAGACCACGGCGGAGGTGACTACACATCGCGAGCCTCCTCGCCCAGCTTCTGCTCCGCAGTCTCGACCCGTTTCTGAGCGTGAGTTTGCGCCGCCCGTCTCTCAAAAACCTATGCATCGAACTGTTCTACCTGATGGGAGCATTATAATACCTCTTCGTTCACCCACAGAGCGACCGTCCGACGCTCGTCTGCCAAGTCCACCGGTTCTAGTCTCCTCGCCACTGAAAGCGACACAAGCCATCGCGGTCGAAACGAAAAGTGAGGCATCTGTAGACGTACCTGCCGCCCCCGCTCCCACACCTCCCCAGGAAGTCAGCGCCGCCACGCCCCCCACGCCGGCCGCTGATGTGGAGCAGGTCGAGCCTGTGCTGACTGCAGACGACGGCCGGCGACGGCGCAAGGAGCGACTTCTGTTCACAACCCACGTAGGCAGCCGCGAGCAGGTGTTCAGTACTCAATTCAGCATCACTAAGACTCCGAGCGTGACGAGTGAGATATCTGGTTCCTTCCCGAGCTTCGTCGACTGCGAAGAGATAAAGACGACGACGATACGTGACGTGGCTCCCGCCGTCGACTGCAGCTCGGGCGAGCAGGGCGCGCGCCGATCGGTCGGCACGTCGGCATGTGGCACCGCGGCGCCCAGCCCCGCGTCGCCACCGGAGCCCGTGCGGGACTCGTCCGAGTCGGAGCCGAGCTCGGAGTCGGCGCCACCGCCCGCCGGCGACGAGGTGGAGAAGCGCGGTCTGGTGGTGCAGCAGTCGTTCGAAGAAGAGCTGCCCTACGTGCCCACCACACTGCCGCAGGAGCGCTCGGTGGCGCTGCCCATGGTGCCGGTGCGCGAGCGCGGCGGCGTGCGCGTGTCGGGCGTGTCGCGTCCGCGCCCGCCGCCGCCCGCGCCCGCGCCGCCCGCACTGCGCCCGACGCCGCTGTCCACGCCGCCGCTGGCCGCGCCGCAGGACAAGCTGCGCATCCGCTTGCCGCGCCGCCCTAGCACCGCCGCTCCCGCCCCGCGCCACCCCGACCGCCCGCGCACACGCAGCGGAAGCGACAGTAAGTCCACTCGTTTCATTTAACTTCCTGTCTTATTTCGTCCTTTACGTAACAAACTCAGGTCATATTTTAATGTCCAGGAATCATTTTTGTAAGATATAATGTGAAGCTAACAATACAGAGCCATGTCTGAAACGGCCAGGACCATTGCAGCCTTAAGTTGGCCTGTCCCTACGACTCCCTACAGACTACTAGACTACTCTAAAAAAGTTCATACCTTTATCAGGTTTAGATTCGCGTCCAAAAACCGAGTGGATAGACTTTGAGGAGGTGCCAGAGCGACGGAAACAACCGAAACGCATTCAGACGCTGCCGGCGGCAGCGAGCGCGGGCGGTGGCGGTGGGGCAGAGGGCGCGGGCGTCGTGTTCAGCTACGTGGAGCCCGAGCACTGCCGCTGCGAGTGCCACGCGCACGCACGCGACGACGAGATGCCGCTGCTGCAGGACGACGCGGCGCCGCTGCACGTCAGGTACGCGGCACACGGTCACACGGCCACAAGGTGCGCAGTACGCAGTACGCACCTATCTGCACATCACTACATAGTATAAAAACCTCTAAAAAACCAAAAATAAAAATAATCCAAGCGTCGTAGCGTCGGGGGTCCGCTTTGTTTGTATATATATTTTTATGTACTAAGCGGTCTATTTAGCGGTCCCCCGACGCTACGACGCTTGGATTAATTTTATTTTTGGTTTTTTAGAGGTTTTGTCCGTCGGGGGTTTTTTAAATTTTTAATTTAATTATTATTTCATGCTTTTTAGACTTAAATTATTTTTTCTTAGCCTTGGCTGTCCCACTCCTGGGCATAGGTCTACTCCCATTCCTTCCACTTTTCTTGGTGTTGCGCCTCTTCTCGCTTATTAACGAAAACAAGGAAAGATATGAATTTAAAAAAAAACTTGGGCTTATAGGGGGGAGGGGGTTGTGTAGCCTACCCCCCTGGCGATGCCCATGGTGAGAAAGTGACAAGAATTCAAATTTCCAATCAACTAGACCCGTAGAAGTTGTTTAAATCCCTTCATCAACTAGAAAAGAGGTGATGAGCTTTAAACGGCTGAGCAGATTTTCTCAAAACATAGCTAAGAACACTCTCGATTAAAATACCTTTCAAATGACACCAATTTTATCAAAATCGCTTCATCCGTTTGGGAGCTACGATGCCACAGACAGACACACAGATACACACGTCAAACTTAAAACACCCCTCTTTTTTGGTCGGGGGTTAAAAACAAAGTCGTTTTCTCTGTCCCTATGTCCCTATGTATGCTTAAATCTTTAAAACTACGCAACGGATTTTGATGCGTTTTTTTTTAATAGATAGAGTGCTTAAAGAGGGAGGTTTATATGTATAATAACATCCATTGAATAGTGGAGAAATACTGTTATTTTTGTGGTTTCTAATGTGATGTCGTAAATAATTACATTTTTTCCGCTTACATTGCAAACGCAGGCTGAACCCTACGAGATTTACCAAAATAATGTACTAAGTATTGTACACATTGAAAAGGTCTACAGAAAACTCCGCGATGGTATATGTCTATCTCTTATGGATATCCCACAATAACATTTTTTTGTCATTTACTTTTTACGACAAATAATGGCTAATTTTCCAAGCGATTTTAACCAATACAGCATTAATCCTTAACCAATTAGATACATTGTTGATTTAATATAGATCTATATGGCTCTTTACAGCATATGATTTAAATGAATATTTTCGAAGATTTTACGTCGACTATGCTTTTGGGAAAATATAAGTAAATTAGGTGATGGTTTTCCTTAAAAAAAGTTTTCATATGTTTGTTGAACTAACATCACACTCGTATGCTTTTTGCGGAGCTTTCTAACTAACGATACGTCGGCCTTGCATACTTCGCTCCAGTGAACTTTCTAACTAACGATACGTCGGCCTTGCATACTTCGCTCCAGTGAACTTTCTAACTAACGATACGTCGGCCTTGCATACTTCGCTCCAGTGAACTTTCTAACTAACGATACGTCGGCCTTGCATACTTCGCTCCAGTGAACTTTCTAACTAACGATACGTCGGCCTTGCATACTTCGCTCCAGTGAACTTTCGAACTGGCGTACATCGAGATCCTGTACTTTCTAACTAACGATACGTCGGCCTTGCATACTTCGCTCCAGTGAACTTTCGAACTGGCGTACATCGAGATCCTGTACTTTCTAACTAACGATACGTCGGCCTTGCATACTTCGCTCCAGTGAACTTTCGAACTGGCGTACATCGCGATCCTGTACTTTCTAACTAACGATACGTCGGCCTTGCATACTTCGCTCCAGTGAACTTTCGAACTGGCGTACATCGAGATCCTGTACTTTCTAACTAACGATACGTCGGCCTTGCATACTTCGCTCCAGTGAACTTTCGAACTGGCGTACATCGAGATCCTGTACTTTCTAACTAACGATACGTCGGCCTTGCATACTTCGCTCCAGTGAACTTTCGAACTGGCGTACATCGAGATCCTGTACTTTCTAACTAACGATACGTCGGCCTTGCATACTTCGCTCCAGTGAACTTTCGAACTGGCGTACATCGAGATCCTGTACTTTAGAACTAACATACGTCGACATTTCAAACTTCGACATTCAGTAGCGGAGTCAGATATATTATATGGGAGTGTAGATAGTGTACAAGTTTCATCCGGAGTTATTTACAATACGAACCTTGTGGAAACTAGAACAAATCGTGCGGTCAAGCGTTTTTGCCATACCTATTATTGAAATGAAATATGTAGGTATAACAGCTCACAATTAGGAACCCAGCTTATCATAGTTCTAAAACTGCCTTTGTGCTTATTGGCCTTGTTTCGTTCTGTCTCCTGCTGATATGGAGGGAAGTGGAAATTATGTGTTTCCTACTCCTCCGCTATTCTTTTCTGTCGTTGTGGGATCCAAGACAGTTAAATTGTGTCTCTGGGACTTCGTCTAGCTTCATTGTCTCGGCGCTTTTCTGGTGGTCGCCACTGTTGCTTGCTGGCTTTCAGCAGTTGCAGTGGTTTTGGAATAGTGTGGCGGACTTGTCCCAAATTAAACTTTTTGTTCCAAGACTAATAAGCACTGTGATTGTGACAACGACGTCAAAGGTACCTATAAACTAACAGTTTGGGTTGCACCTCATCTAGCAACACGCGTGCGAAAGCTTTCCCTCTCTGTTTCTCGCTCAAGCAAATGACTGTTCTGAGCGACAGGAAAGGATAGGAGCATCAAAAAGTGTGATTCCGTGCTGCTAGTTGATGTTCAACCCTAAAAGGACTCTACCTACTCATTTAATGCTTGCACTTCGTGATCCATAGGTACCGAATCCCATAATAATTTAACGGATTGGCTACCGTTAAATTATTATGGGATTCGGTACGTATGGATCACGA
Source organism: Cerastis leucographa (assembly GCA_963082945.1). Lineage (NCBI taxonomy): Eukaryota > Metazoa > Arthropoda > Insecta > Lepidoptera > Noctuidae > Cerastis > Cerastis leucographa. The sequence goes on from OY720360.1 coordinate 364,439, forward strand.
AGTGCACGCTTATGGTAAGTAGGTATACCTCGGCCGCAATAATATAGCGTGTAACAGAAATATGTGGTCATAAAAGTCGGTAATGACTAATGCTAAAAAGGGGGCAAGCTAACCGTTATAGTAGTCGCAGAACATGAAGTGCGGTATGTTGTCAGCAGCTCTTCGTCGCTGGAGGGCGAGGAGCGCGCGGCGCGCGTGCACGTGGCGCCCTTTCCCGCCGCCCTGCACCCAGCCGAGCACACACACGCGGTAACTAGCTCCGCTAGTACGTGTGTGAACTATGTCTCACACAGTGTATGGGGACACTGTGACATACTTCACACTCGTACCGTACTAAAGTGCTGCATGGTTTTCTTGGCGCATGAACGGCATTGTCAGGAGTGCTGTTCCTGTTACCATTTGTAAAATTATCTGTGAAGATTCTATTCTATCAAAACAACCATGATGCACTCTACTGAATTTGAGCGTTCGTCGAACTTACCAGCATGTAAAAAAAAAATACTTGTTTAATTATTTCAAAACTTTTGCTCATAAATAGGCTCTTATTGAAACGTATTTAAATGCAAAACGATTTATGAATGTTTACTTAATATTCCCGTACTATTGAGGCAATGTGCGTCACATGACAGATAACTAAACAAATAGGTAGGTGTAGGAGAAATTCCCACCAAAAAAAAAACATATTTTAAGTCTGTTTGTGGATTTACGGACACTAATTAACTTGCAAAACTTCTTCTGACGTGAATGAAGACAAGGCGTCTAAAAATGTTTTTGTTTGCAGGAAGCTCGGCCGCACTGACCCGTCGCGAGCAGCCGCGCGGCGCCGGCGCTGTCGCACACACTCCACAAACGTTTTATAAATTATATTCTCTATTGACTGGAAGGAGATGTTATCATTTTTGAGATGTAAATTTACCCGGTTCATTAGGATATAAATAATGTATATTTATAGCGTCGTTTATATCTCTCCTATTAGCCACCGTTGATCTTTGCATTTTTGATGTTTATTGAATTGTTCGAAGTGTACATTGTGATTTTTACGGTACGGTAGATAATTGTACGATGGTGACGAATGTTAGACTCGAGACGAGTTTGTGTGCGCTGCCTTACGCCGTACGCGTCAGTACCGAGTGCCGACGACGTGCCGGACACGCGGCGACGACGCGACGCGCGAGTGGCCGCTCTCGCCTGCGCTGTACTGTGGACCTGGACTAGCGTGCGGTGCAACCATCACAGTGTTCCCCATTATAATGTTACGAACTTTCTTAGTACTACTTTCGATGAAATAGAATTGTACCTATTTAGGGACTTCCTGTTGTACTTGTAATAGAATGTGACTATGTAGCCGTTAGCCTCAACACGTGGGACAATGAGCTAATAGCTACTGCTTACCCAAAACGAAACAGTCGACAATTTCACGTTGCTTCGCAGGCTCGCAGTGCCTACTTTACTAATCTTGGTCACCGAGTTAATTTCACTTGAAAATGGATATATCGGCCGTTATTATGAATCGTCTGGTCATAAACTCAGTAACTAGCTAGATAATATGCCATGATTCTCCGTAGGCATTAGGATAGATAACATTCTCTCCTTCTAGCTAAACAAATAAACATCTCATAATTACAATATTCATGGTCATCTGCTCGATACTATTTATATGTCCGCATATCACTGGGCAGTTTATTTTATTCGTCAGTTTCGTTGATAGTCTGTTTCGCTGATTGGACTATTTAGTGAATGGGACAGTTGCGTCAATTCGATAGTTTCCAGTGTTTGCCAGTTTCCTTGATTCAACAGTTGGGTTACACTCCAGAAAAATATATTTTAAGTTTTTAATAAACTTGTAGTACTATATTTTGTCTTCTTTAAGGATTCTCTAGCGTTCAATCAAAGTTCATCTTTTATTTTCAAAACCACAATTTACTTATAGGTACTATAAGAACCTTCTATTCGATCCGTTCAATCTTCTTAATTCTTCTCCACTGGCCATCGGTTCTCCGACACACGTGGCCAGGCCACTGCAACTTCAGCTGACCATCTCTGTAAGTTATGTCGTAACTCTAGGTTTTTTGCATTATTTTATCCTTCAAAGAAACACCGAGCACAGCTAGGTCAATAGCGCGCTAAGTAAATTCGCGGAGCGTCCCGGCTGTCAAGTATCTGTAAACCAGGATCCAGCACCGGGTGTCGTAGCGGGCAGGACACGTACCGGTTTTAGACCCTAATTAGTGTTAATTCCCAAATGTGCGGGATAGGTGGCAAGAGAACTTGAAGCTGCCCAGCTCAATAGAATATCTGAACAAAATTGTAGTGAACTACTTGAGGGTGGTTTCCTACTGACTGTACTCCGACTGACGAATTTAATAAAACTATCTAATCGAAGAGTGTGACAAACATTGGTATCTATTAGATTGACGCAACTATCTAATTCACAAAACTGACAAATCGACAAAACTGGCGAATAAACTTGACGAGTGAGAGAAACTGACCGTGATACGAGGACTCGTTTATATGCACATCAATATAGAGCTCCATGAGCCTTGTGCAAGGGAGACAGCAAGAAAATTTTAGAGTAGGTATGAGCAAACGACCGCACTTTATGGTATGAGTGAGATCAACGACAAGGGCAGCAATGAGCGGTCGCGACACGGGAATACAGCGACATGTAATGGTCTCTAAACACCATACCTTAGGGTCAGTTCACACCGAGACGCGACGCCGCGCTGCGTCGCGCGGCGCAGCGCTGCATGGCGCAACGTATTCTGAATTCTCACAGTCGCGTCGCGTATCGGTGTGAACTGACCCTTACGCGCTCAGCTGCCCAGCGTCCCTCTAACTGTTAGTTAGAGGGACGCTGGGCAGCTGAGCGCGTCAAAGTCTAAACAAGTTGCACAAAGATTTTCGAATAACAATCATTTGAAGCCGCCAACGTGTTTGTTTCCTTGTTTAGTCAAAAACCAAAAAGCTCACTATACGAAAAACTAAACCTTAGTTGACGTTATCATGAGAAGATGCCTGGGCTCTGACATATGAACCGTCTCAAACCTGTCCCCACTGTGGACGTGCACGTGGACGGCGTGACCCTCCTCGGGAATATGTACGAGTATGTAGCGCATCAACGTGTGTGAAGAGTAGCTATCTACTTTAGTTATAAGTTGCGCAGTAATTGTAACACAAGATGGACCAATATGCTTGTAATGATTTTGTGTAGTTAATCTAGTTTAGAGGAACCAGGTCCACCCAGTAGACAAATGAAACATGACCAGACAAACCTCTACTTACTCAATGTTAAAAACATATCTCATTCATCAAAAGCTGAAACTGTATTTTTAGCAAATTGAGCTTTTTGGGAGTTTACACAAAATTAGCAATAAATAATTTTGTGATAAAATACGAGCACCTGCTGCTGGTCAGCCGAGCTGTGGCTAAGTGATATCGGTTAGGTTAGTTGTGTCATGTCAACGTGGGCCTTCCGGGCCAGCAGCACGGCTTGCGGCTATGCGCCACCAGCGCCACTGAGCTCTGAGTGAGGTGACTAGTCCATGCGCAACTACTAAGTAATGCATTTATAACTATTATCATTGTGTACTTCTTTATATCTAAATGTTTCACTTTATTCTTTGATTGTCTCGCTAAAGTTGGTGCAGAACACTATATCCTGTCTGCTTTTCTGTTGTACCTGGCAACTGCAGCTGCGAATATTTCTTTAGCAATTTTATCGTAATTTTAGTTGAGTTCATATACGCAATAATAATGGGTGTAAAAATACTCTTAACGAAGCCGAAAGGCATTTCCTCTCCCTGACATTGCGGTCATTTTTTGTTCTAGACCATACCTGGGAACCTTGTAGCTACGGAGATATTGGACGTCAAATTTCCAACTTTAGACAAGTATTTAAATACCTAAAATGTTTAATGTTATTATAACTTTACTATAAATACCTCTATAACCTCTGTACTACTCCGTACTCAATGCATCTACCGCAGCAACAGTTTTAGCGTAGTTACTTATTGTGATGTACAGAATGCTTGGTTGTCGACTTCGTGAAGGGTCAGTTTACACCTGTCACCTTGTATGTAAGAAATGTATGTAATAATGTTAAAGAAAATCTATCAGTTAGGCAAAAGTCTGAGACGTAAAATATGAATTTTGCTTTCCATTAACTGTCTTTAATTTTCCCTGAAGAATTCCTATCGTACAAACTGGGCCAGGCGCGGCCAGGTGCGCGGCGCGATTGCACGAGCCGAGCGTCGTCTAGCGCGAATGTCGAGCTGCCACACACGCGCGCGAGCGGCGCTAACAGTCGCGGGTCTACTACGGATATTTTCACGAGCGAGTTTTACCGGACGCCTTAAGACCGACCTTCATTCATCTGTTTCCCGAATAAATAACATTTTTTTGCAAATTTTATCAGGAATTTTATTCGCAATTAATTGTTTATGTAATTTCGCAAATTAACACTTTCGGTGCTAAGCACCCGAAAAAGTATTCGTTCTTGTGCGCACAACCCGGCTCCCGAGTACCTTTTAAACGAAGCTTTGACTTGCGCTTTCAAGTTTTTTAGGGTTCCGTAGCCGAATGGCAAAAAAAGGAACCCTTATAGATTCGTCATGTCTGTCTGTCTGTCCGTCCGAATGTCTCAGCCACTTTATTCCGAAACTATTAGGACTACACAGCTGAAACTTGGTAGGAAGATGTATTCTGTGAACCGCAATACAACATGCATTCTTGCATGCATTCTTTACAATTTTTGTACAAAAATAAAAAAATATATAGCTTAAGGAGATGGACGAATTCAGGACTCAATTTTAGATACTGTAACTGATATTTACAGTGGTAAATTAGATTTTCATTTGATATCTCCGAAGCAACAAATACAAATATTATTATTTATGCTGCAATGAATGTAACGCAAAACTTCTGTGTGAACATCAAGTTAAGGCAGTTAGGTTATCAGGTGCTGGTCTGTTGCGTGTTGGGGAAGGCTGTTTAGTAAAAACAGAAAATTTTATAGTGTATTCGGGCAAAAGATTGTCTAGTAAAATTAGCACGACGACTAAGATTATCTCGCCAGAAATATCACCAATCAATCACATAATAATTATCACCATGCCTGAAATCTTATATGAGCTTAATCCCAATAACTCAGAAAACCTCAGACTATTTGAAGCTATTAAGAGAAGTCTCGAGATCATGAAGCAGAGTGAACCTTTGAGCACCAATATCTCCTACCACGACATTCACCAGTATACTGCTATATATCTCATCGTATTGGGAATCTTACTATTGGTGGCAGCTTACTGTTTTAAATTTTGGTGGCAAAGGCAACGTAAAGGAAATCGTTCCACTTCTACTGCAGAGCAGCCGACGACAGCTTCGGCAGCGACAGGGTTGCCACCTCGACACACCGTGACAGGAAGTGTTGTGATTGAGTGTAGTGAAATTAGGGAAAATGGGCAATCTAGTAAATCAGTGAAAAGTGATCCTAAGCGACTAGCGCTATCTAGTGAGTGCTTACAAAAAAAAGGAAGATAGAGGTTCTTCACCGATCTTTCGCGTGTTTTCTCTTCCTGATTCACACTGTAGCGATTCTGTTTAATTTGTGTTGTTAGTTTTATCTCATCTCTTTACATAACTAACCCTACATTACTATTTAGTAATAGCTGAACATTGTTTTCACCTTGTTAATATTAATTTCATTATCCATTTAACCACACCTTACTAACCTCATCTTTTTCTCCCTCGGGAGCATGTTCGGGTCAATCACCGAACAATAAAACCCATGTCAGCGTAATTACGCACAGCGCTCTATACCTAAGTAAAACAGTCAGTACGTCTCGGACAGCATATCGGGCGCGACCCAATCTCATCCCGTTCACCTCATTAGTTTTAATCGTTATCATTTGAATTACTGAAATAAAGTTATCTTTATAATCTTTTATTTTAGTTTATCTCAATCTAACCCCAACCCCGAACACCCCCCCCCCACACTGAAGTGAAAAAAAAAAACATCAAACCTATACGTGGGGATGTCTATAGATAGGTCTTTAAAAATGGGCCAAGTGCGAGTCTTACTCGCACACAGGGTTCCATAGCCCCAATCATTCGTTGAAAGTTTTTTTTACGGTCTACATCCCCATATTTTTTCTCCTGTTACTTTAGAAATTAGAGGGGGGGACACTCGTTTTACCACTTTGGAAGTGTCTATGTTTCAAACAATTGACTTTGAAAAAAAATGGTTTCAGGAACCTCAATGTCATTTTTAAAGACCTATCTATAGACACCCCACACGTATAGGTTTGATAGTATTTTTTTTTTTTAGTTTCAATTTCATGTATGGGGGGATATCCTTATCTATATTTTTTTTAAATTTTGTACAAATATCATAATGCGGTTCACAGAATACATCTAGCTACCAAGTTTCAGCTGTGTAGTCCAATAGTTTCGGAATAAAGTGGCTGTGATACGGACGGACAGACAGACAGACAGACATGACGAATCTATAAGGAGTCCGTTTTTTGCCATTCGGCTACGGAACCCTAACTATAAGGGTTCCGTTTTTTGCCATTCGGCTACGGAACCCTAAAAATGACATTGAGGTTCCTAAAACCATTTTTTTTTTCAGTCAATCGTTTGAAATAGCACAAAAACATCAATAACTCTGTAACACGATTATACCAATGTTATGTTAGTAATATTGGGCCATTAGAATTTATTTTATTTGTTAATGACCTGCCTACAGTCGTGAAAGAGGCGAAGTGTCTATTGTTTGCAGATGACTTGAAGTTGTACATAAGTGTAAAAGAGACTGCTGACTGTAATCGGCTCCAGTCTGATATCGACAATGTAGTACAGTGGAGCAAGTCTATCAAGCTGCATTTTAACGTTGACAAGTGTTGTCTAATGAGCTATACTCGCGCGCGTGCTCCTTTACAGCAGCAGTACGACATGGACAGCGTAGTCATAACGCGTGTCACGCATGTTCGAGATCTGGGCGTGCAGATGGTGTCGGAGCTGACGTTCCGTAAACACATAGTGGAGGTGTGCGGTAGGGCTTTCAAAAATCTTGGGTTTATCATAAGACAGTGTAAGGATTTTACCGATACTGCAGCGGTTAAAGTTTTATATAATGCACTTGTTAGAAGTCACCTTGAAACAAGTGCATTCATTTGGAATCCACATGAAACAAAATACAGTCTCATGTTGGAAAAAATGCAGAATAAATTTTGTAGATTTCTGTACCTTAAGCAGTACGGAGTTTATCTCTTTTTTCCCCTGATGTATCCAAGTATGTTCGTCCTGGGCATGGTTGGGTACACCAGGCTGGCAGTAAAAAGAGACGTGGCGTTGGTCAAGTACGTGGCTCGCGTACTGCTAGGGTTGCTGCACCACCCCGAGGTGCTTGCTGCGTTGCGGCTGTGCGCGCCGGATGGGTGCGTGGGAGCGCGTCGCCGCCCTGCACTGCTCGAAGTGCCAGCGGACTAACCTACTCAAGTTTACCCCTATGTCGCGAGCCGCACGTATTATTAATATTATAACGGTATCGGAAGATATATTTGGGCAAAACCTGCCGAAATTTATTCAAGCGGCACAAATATTAATTGAAAGAGGGGTCCAACTATAAACGTATATATTTAATTAATTAGGTAATAATATTTAGTCTAGGTGTAATGTTAATTTTTACTTGTATGTCGCTGTATACACATATATGTATGTTGTATTGTGACTTATAGCATCGCATTGGACTTGACTGTAATGTTGCTATAATTGGTGGAAAATAAATAAAATGTTAATATTTTGGTCAGTGGGTCGTCTTAGATCAATTCCACAATTCTATAAGTTTATTCGATCTTTTTATTATAAAGAAATTAAATATAACGTTCATGATAGTTATTTTGTGTTGTCTTGAAGGATTTACATAAGACATTTTTATTCAAGCAATTTACCCACTCTAGAAAAGCTAAATCCTTATTCAATAAAATAATATATGTATATTTTAGGTGTCTCCAAACACACAGCATCGATTTGAAGAAACATCGTAAATTAAGCCTTAAAGATAACGCTTACCCGTTCTTTTTTCAAGTTACCTCTCTGTGTTTCACCCGTAAGCAGAGTGCATCCTGGAACGTCCTGTCCAAAACTGCTAAGTTCTTGACAGGACTTGTCAATTTGTCATAGCATCTAAATTTTGCCGCGAAACCGACACAAACTTTTTTCTGTTCTTAATTTTCTTAGAAAACGAGTAAACTTTTAGGTAAACTTTACCGAAAGTGAATATTAGTGATCGTGGTAGTGTTATAGTGTTCGCGATTCACCCGAAATGTGGGTCAGCGTATCAAAGATCAGATCTCAGTTATCGCCAGTCTTAAGTTAGAACGCTTGTAGCAAACTCAAGGCTTGAAAGAGTGCTTTTCATCCTCGGAAGATATGTTTGAGGCTCTTTTCGAGTTGCTCTCCTACGTTGAACAAGAGGTTAGAGTATCGAAACGAATTCTGGAACCTACACACTATTTAACCATGTGCGAGTCGCAAGTAAGTTTTTAGATCTTTTTACTTGACACACTCGGAAACAATAACAAACCTAGCGTTTATTAACTTAGTATAAGTTGGTTAGGTGTAGGAGATTACCTCTTTCAGAAGCGCAATGCAATTTCCATAACAACCCGTTCGTGTCCCAAGAGACAGAAATACTACAACTATCATATTTCAGTGTAAAATATAATGTACTAGCTGTCCCGCGCGACTTCGTCTGCGTGACATTTTTAATTACTGCTCTGCTTCTATTGGTCGTAGCGTGATGATATATAGCCTATGTCCTTCCCCAGATTGAAATCTATCTTCTTGCCAAATTTCGATTGATCCGATCAGCCGTTTAGTCGTGAAAAGGTAACAAACAAACAAACAGAGTGACTTTCGCATTTATAATATTAGTATGGATAGTATGTAGGGCTTGCATTCGAATATTCGAACATTCGAATAATCAACTGTTTCAAATATTCGAATAGAAAATTTGCGATATTCGAATATTCGACCAATTCCTAAAAAAATCTTATGTGCACACAAAATTAAACGGTCATGAACGCCGTCCAAACAAGGTGACGTTGTTCGACGAGCGGGCGTTACAAGTGTTATGTGTACGTTAAAATATCTACTTAATCCCAGAATAATGAATATATTACGCAGAGACACCTTTGGATATTTTCCCATATACAGGAAACGACACGATTGCTAAAGTTACAACTGAGATTAACGACAGATACTTTAATCAAATACAAGACTTTGATGACAATGAAGATATATCGTTAGTTGATGACCAGCAGCAGCGACAGCGACAAAATAAAGCAATTCAGGAAACTGCAATAAGCTTCAAGGAAGAACTACAAAAAAGATCGTAGAGACCGTTTTAGCAACTCTTTTCTACATCTACCGCGAAACGTCAATCCTAATGCAAATGGCGCTATTTGATAGAGGAGTCCTAGACCAGTAAATTTGATCCAAGCATACGACTTTCAGCACTGTGTACCACCTACAAGTGTATAGTTGTGTTTTCTTCCAGCAAATATATTTGCAACCATCTAAGATGTGCCTTAAACTATGATTCCATGGATGCTCTAAGTTTCCTTAGGTCCCACTTCCAGGAAAACGTTGAAGGACACGCCAAAGGTATATGATAGGAATATAAAGTACTGTAATTTTTTGTACTAATTGTAGTGTGCTACTTAGATCTGATCTGATCTCGTGATTTATTATGTTATCTTCTTTAATTTAACATCTTAGTGATTTAATGTTAAATAATCAATATCACACATTGTTAGTGTGACATTCACCATTTAACATTACATTTACACCATTTACATTACATTTAACATTGACATCAAAGTTTTAATTGCGTTACTTACTTGTTTTTGTTTGATTTTACTATTCCTTTATTCATTATAGAAACATACAATTTACATTTTTAAATATTTTTACAAAATTTGATTTTATTATATTATTACAATAATCATAACCGATTTTATAAGACTGTTGTGTTTGTGTCCAGAGTTGAAAAACAAAAAGATTAATTTATTTGATAAATATTTTAAGCATTTGTTTCTATTTTTTTAAATATTATATTCGAATAAAATTGTATTAATATATTCAGCGCAATATTGAGTTGACCATTCAAATTCTTCCTATAAAAATACATTGATTATTGTGATATTTATTGTATTTGAAGAATCTAGTTGACTATTGCAGTTATGCCTATTAGTTAGCTGTTTTAATCCTTCGTGTAATTTATCCGAAAAATAAAATATATTAATTGTTTTTGTAAGAGTGCGTTAGCTTTAACTATTATTTTTTTGATTTAGAGAATTAAGACTTAGAAATTCAACACCGACTAATCATTTCTACAAAACTTAATTTTTTAAATTAATATTCGAAAAATATTCGAATTATTCGAATATACCCCAAAAAAATATCGAATATTCGAATTGCAAAATTGTCGAATATTTGCAAGCCCTAATAGTATGGATTAAAGGAGTTATTTATGTCCGCGTCGTTGTCGCGGGCGGTGGTAGGTCGATTGTCGAAGTGTCAACGCGGCGTCGACACTTCGACAATCGACACAGAGTCTCTTCGACAGTCGACCTGCCACCGCGCTTGAGTGTGCGCACGCTCAACTGCGTAGCGCCATATATACCTTTTTTTTTCCGGATGGGAAATCATCAAAAGACTTCTCCCGCTCTGGGCGGAGCGGGAGGGAGTGTCAGACTTGTACTGACTAAAACCCACCCATGTTCCTTCTTCGCCCTTTGTGTTCCAAGGCCGCGGTATCTCTTTCGAACAACCCGCAGCCCTGGCAGGCATCGGCCCTCTCGGACCCCTTCCGGTTTGCTGACATCTCCTTGAGGCACGCGTGGAACACGTACGCGCCGTCGACACGGCCTGTCGTCATAAGACGGACGGACGGTGAGCTAGCCCATTACTCACCGTCCACAGGCTCGCGCCTACGGTGGCCGGGGGCCACTGGTTGCCTCCCGACGCCCGGGGCGTCTCCCGCGGCGGCTGGGACGTGAGGTTCTCTACCTCTCACGTTCCGCCACCTCCTTCGCTAGCATGACTGCTTCGCAGAAGGAGGCGACGGCATCCCATTCCCTCTCGCTCCGGACCATGGATTGCACCAGGGCCGGACGCGAGAGGTCGCCGCCGCCAATCGCCGCTACGAGGACACAGCGGTGCTCAGCCCAAGCGGGGCAGAGCTCCACGGTGTGCTCCACCGTGTCCTCCGGCCGATCCTCGCAGTGGTAACACCCGGGCGTTTCCTCCCGCCCGATTCGGTGCAGGAACCTCCCGAAACAACCGTGTCCGGTGAGGACCTGCGTCAGGCGGAAGGTGCCGTGGCGCCTCTCTAGCCGAGTGGCTAGAGAGTCTCAAAGAGGGGACTTATCGCCACTATTGTGGTGTGCCCTGCACGTGGTTGCGACAGTCGCTGTCTCCATGTCGCCATGAGATCACGCCGGAGGTCTGTCCGCTGAGCGACAATTTGCCGCGGCAGCGGAGTTTCCCCCCGGCGTAGTGCCTCCGCACGCCATTGGTGCAGGCGCGCGAGGACTATCGCCTCCAGATTCTATGGCGGCAATCCGGACAAGAGGCTCGCCGCCTCGCCGGAGATCGTACGGTACCCCCGGACCAGCCTTACGGCTACCACCTTCTGGGGCGCGTTCAGGTAATGGGCGGCTCGCCGCCTCAAAGAACGCGCCCACACCGGGGCCCCGTAAAGGGCCATGGACCGCACGACCCCCGCATAGAGCCTCCGGCAGGAGGCGTTTGGACCCCCTAGGTTGGGCAAGAGCCGCTTGAATGCAGCCCCTGCCCGTTCCAGCGCCATAGATACCTAAAGTATTGTACGCGAGCCCTATACCGCGTTCGGTAGTATTTATAAGCTAACCTGTAAAGCTCATATGAAATGTTGTGTGTCTAATTATAGACTATTATTACCTACCATCCCGTCGCTACATTTCTCCGCCCGCTAACGCCACAGCGGGCGTTCTTTTGGTTAGTCATTATAGTTAAAAACTTTTGTATTTAGACAAACAATTAAGTTGATAAACTTAGGTCGACGCGGGATACAATGTAGCTATACATATATCAGATTTAGACAGTATCAGTTGTACGATCATTTCTTTTCAATAGTTCACACTGAATTCAATAAAACTTTTGAAAAGAAGATTAAAAGCATTTGCCCTTGACAACTACAGGTATAAGAAAAAGTAAGGAAAGACTATGTGAGCTCTATGCCTTATGCCTTTCATAAACATTGAAAGTTTTAACAAGTATGTTGCTAATTATTCTTTTTTTTTTAGAAATACCTACTTGCATGTTTGCTGAAGCCTTGCACATTAGCAGCAAGATCAAAAACGCAGAAAATAAAATAAAGAGTTTAGAAAGTCGTAAATAATGAAACCTGGTGGTGTACCATGACGTCTTAAAACATTATAGTTCCATTCTTATTCCAGAGTGAAAAAGAGACGGAGCTATACAGGTCGTCTAGCTCCATCTCTTTCACACTCTGGAATAGGAGTGGAACAATAACGTTTTAAGCGTCATAGTAACCCCCCAAGAAAAAATACTTAACACTAGCTATACGAGTACCTAGGTACATTAAAATCGGTTTAGTTATTCCGGAAAATAAAGACTTTTTTTGAGGTTTTCGTAAGGTAATAGTTTAAAGCGTGTTTTGACACTTGGATTATAATAGATTTTGAAATGTGACGTCACGAAATTTAGGACCCCTTCCACCCCCTTGTCACACTTCGTCGACCCCCTTCCTCCCCCTTAACGTGTGACGTAATTTAAGGATGGCCCCTTTATGAAAACATGTTGTATGTAAGAAAAATCTAAATCTTTTCAGTAAAAGAGGTGACAGGACAGACACAATTACATTACTAGAAATAGAGAAAAATTAGTTCAGCCAGGCTTCAGACTCGTTAGAGTAGACTCATCTTTCATGGGGTACTGTTTAAGATGGTACAATAAAATTCCAAAAAGTATTCTTGAACGAAATTTAAAACATGCATTAAGGTGACACTTTTCGACATTTTTTCCATAGAAACTTCGGGTGTCCGTTTCGACCGCGCGGCCATGACGTTTTTTTTAAAAAAAAACTATATCAAGATTTTGTGATAATTTGTAAAACTTGATTCCCAAAACCATAAATTTGTCAAAGTTATGGTTAAAAAGTTATAAAGGTTTGAACGTGGCCGCGCCATTGAAACGCGGAGAACCGCGCGGCCACGGAGATCTTTAAAACTACGCGTTGCAGAGACCTGAAATTCAGGTAAACAACAGATTGAATTTGTAAAAAATTTGTAAAAATATAGAAAAAATACCTAGGTTTATATTTTAGGAGCTGTAAGACTAAAACCCTCTTCCCTTCTTCCCTCTTTAGCGAGGTACTAGTAATTCGATGTCTGGAACCTAATAGTATAAAATAGGTATATAAAAGCTTGGTATTGCTCAAACCTCCAAAATCTCTCTTGGTCCAGCCATCCTGACCATCACTACTTGGTACTGATCCCTACTTTTGAAAATTTTAGATCAGTCTTCATTGTTTGTATCTCTTTACATTCCAACAAAAAACATTTCCAAATGTTATCCAGATAGTGCTAAAATAGTAACCCTTCGACGTCGCTCCCCGGCACATAACATATTTTGTTAAACGTGTCCTGAACACGACGATGTGTGTCCTAGTAGTTCGGGACGGAGAGTCGGTCGCAGCTCAGAGTAACTCGTTTATGGAGTGGAAGGAAAAACACACGTGCATAAATAAAAAACAATTTATTTTAAGTGCCTGCGCAGGCTTACACGGACTCGAGTCTTCGGTCGGCAGACAGCGGTGCGATACAAAATAAATGCAAGTACTTTATACAATATTATAATAGGGTCGCGGCGCTCACTTGAAGATCTTGCCCTGGTTGAACTTGCGGCCATCCTTGTCCGTGCCGCTCCACGAGAAGTAGTCGTGCACGAGCTGCTTGGTGTCCTGGCTGGCCGGGTCCAGCTTGCGCCAGGAGTACGACTCGTAGTCGATCTGCCAGTCGGGCGACTGCAGGAAGGCGAGCTCGTGGCCGCGCCACACCCACACGCCGGAGATGGTGGAGTCGTTGTCGCCGCCGAACAGACACACGGACGCGAAGGCGTGCTTGCGCATCTTGTCCAGCCGCTGGAACATGCCTGCGAAATAACACACAACACTTACATACCGCCTCGCTACAAACGCACTGGCGACTTCTAACACGCCTAATCATTTTACAAAACTTTTTCAGTGAAGTATTGCCTAGGTGATCTGTAGTGTAATCGAGCACTACTGCTGATCATGAGGTTCTGGGTTTTACTATAGAATTTTGCTAGCAGATTGGAGTATAGATTTGTGACTGGCAACACTGACGAAATGTGGGTGTACTATAAATGTGAGTGTACTATAAATGTGAATGTACTATAAATGACTCCTCTGCCTAAAGCACCAAAAATGTAATTGTTAGTACGTACCAGTGATAAGGTTACAACTCATGAACACCTTGGCGAGCTCTTCGGGGTACTTGTACTCGGCGTACCAGATGGAGTAGTTCTCAGGGTCGAACTTCGTCCAGAAGTAAGGGATGGACTTGGCTTCGTCTTCATTTGAGTAGCACCGCTTGAAGTCGTCCATGTCGAAAGTTCTGCAATGTTTGTAATCAAACACATGACATAGATATCGATGATCAGCCTAGATAGTATGTAGATTTATTTACCACCAATTATAGCAACATTATAGACAAGTCTAATACTATGGTATAAGTCACAACATGCAACTACATAAAAGTAAAATTACAACCATTAAAAATATTAACACCTATATTTATTAAATATGACAACGTTTATAGTTGCACACCTCTTTCAATTATCATTTGTGCAGTTTGAATAAAACTCGGAAGGTTTTGCCCAAATATATCTTCCGATACCGTGATAAACTTAACAATGCGTGCGGTAAACTTCTATTTATTTTTTTCTTCAACAAATTCACATTTGTGTCGAACATACGCGAAGTAGTTTTCACAATATCTCTTGGCGTTCTCATCTAGCTAACGGAGAATACTCGTATATACAACCTTGTAGCCAGGATTATCCACAAGCAACTTGCTCTGGAATACAGCCTTGTGGAATTGGAAGTGCCGTACTATTGGTATGTGCCCGACACAGTACTCGAAAATGGCAATATCTCACTGTATTTGGGATCAATCCATCATCACTGACACGACTATTGTAGCCAATAAGCCTGATATCGTGGTGGTGGATCGATCAAAGCGGCGCGCAATGATTGTTGACATAACGGTTCGGACTTGGCTCGCGATAACAACGACTTTAATTTGCTCTTTTGAATTCAATGAGTTTTTTTTTTTTAATTGTACAGACTATTTATTGAATATATTTACTGTCTGCACTCTTGAGGCATGGTTAACGACATTAAGCTTAGGCTGTATGAAATTAGGTAGATCCTTTCTTCGCGTTTTAATTCTGATATGTCTCTGTTCCTCTGTCTCTAAAAACCTGCCACATTCTGTGACAATGTAAGGTGGTATCCCACCTGGATCCACTGAGCGCTCTGAGGCTTCAGACGCAGAAGCGCCGCGCGCAGATATCGCGCGCGGCTACCGAATCTAGCGCCGGCCGCCTCTAGCTGTACAGCGAGTGGAAATACGAGGCAAAACATTCCGCACACTCAAGAGGAGAGTGCGAAATGTTGACCTTTATCAATTGGCCGTCTTTAGTCACTTGCGGTTTATTGCGCCGAGATTGCTTAGCTCTAATAAAGTTCCAAAAAGATTTTGGATCTACTCGTAAGTTTTTCTGAAGCCTGTCGTGGTTCAACTTATAGTTAGAAGCTATCTTTAATTTAATCCTAGTCCGTAAACAAGAAAACATTTCGTAAAGACTTCTGGGAACCAGTAGATTTATATAATTTGTGATAACGCCAAACTTACCGAAATCAAACTGAAGTTGATTTCGGTAAAAATCTAGTATCGTTTGGCAGGCGGAGGAGGGTGGGAGCTGGCACCACTCCCGTGTAAAGGTAATGCACCGTTCTTGAGAAAAAGCAATTAATGTAACCTAACCTCAAAAAAAATTGTATTCGCCTAAAAAGCGTAGTCGATGTAGCCTAGCCTAGGGGCTCCTATTTCTGTCTGCAGGGTTTAAACCTAACACGAAGGGGATATCGGGGTCTTAGTTCGATTGCTCACTAGACCGCGCCATCACCTTCGAACCTAACCTGTCCGAGTCAAGGTGCCCCAAGTCCAGAGCTTGCTTCGCTCGCTCTTGCATCCAAATTCTCCTAGTAGCAAAAGTAGCATTGCCTATTGTACACTCACACATACAATCAGTGGGGCTACATTGGGGATTTGTAGGTTGTTATAAAGACAAATGAAACAACAAAACATTAATAATTTTGTCATTTATCAAAACCATAATTGATTACAAACACTACGAAACACATTCACGCAACTCGAGGAGAAGCGGAATGAACAAACGAATGACAGTGACACGTAACATACTATTTTTTTACGTTCCGTTTTGACTATTTTTCACGTCTTTTGCACCATTACGACAATATAAGGAACAGATTTGATTGCAAACGCCCATTTTTACGTACCGTTTTCGCTTTTTATCTCATTTGAGGTTAGAAACATTTTTCATGAATATCTCGAAAAATATGCATTACCTTGTAATAAGAGTAATAGCATAATCGGGAACCCAAGGCCTACACGCTTTAACCCCTTTTGCCACCCAACTAGTGCCAAAGCATTCTAGATCCAACCCCAGTCGTCTGTTCCGTGATCACCTGCTGCTGATCTTCAATCTTTTTATTTTGCGTCTCAAACACTGCTGATTGAGCCACAATTTTTGCAGTCAACGCTGCAACTCTCGTCATAAGTATAGTTGCAAAACTTCTGAAAAATTCGGAATAATTCCGGAATACTTCTGGGAAAGTTTCAAGCAGAATTATTCAAAATGAATTTAATTAAGATTTTTATTTTATTTTCTGAAAAATCGTATTTTGCATCGATCGTCGATCGCCGCCGCCGCTGCCCCTCTGATTTGTACCCCGCAATCGAATGTTTCCGCTGAATATTTCGCCCGAATAATTCAATGGGAATAAACGTGTTTGTTTGGGGTGTGGTGGGTGAGTTAATTATTGTTCAGTGGCAATACGTTAGTAAAATATAAATGTTTATTTTTATTATAAATGGGATTGATTATGTATATGTTGATATTTTTATAGGTAGATATGTTAGCCTGCGAATAACAGGATTTTTATTCTTTTATTTTTAGGTAGGTAGGTACCTACTTATTTCGAAATAGAATGCTATTTTTATAAATATCAGTTGTGTAATAAAAAACCAGGCCTAGTATATTTGATTTGCTTTTTGAAAAAGGGTTACCTATGTTTTTGGTTAGTTTGTATGTAGCTCTGGTACGCATCGCGAGTATTCGCGAGTCGCATAGGTATTAATCATTACCTACCTACTTAACGCGTATAATAGCTCAGTCAATAAAAACAAATAAAGGAAAACCTTCCCAAAGTTTCGGAATATTTCGGAATACTTCCGAAGTATTCGACGGGAATGATTCGGAATTTTTCCCGCCAGGATCTATAGTCATAAGGTCGTTGAATGCAATTTTCACATTAAATTTGGACATTTTAACCGATTTTTGAATAAAAACACACGGGGTCTAAGTTCGCGTGTCAAGGAATGATAGTTAACAAAATTAAATGTGTTGTAAAGATGATGATCAATTCATAGTATAAATCAAAGTCGCTTCCCGCTGTCTGTATGCTTAGGTCTATTAAACTACGCAACAGATTTTGATGCGGTTTTCATCAATAGACAGAATGATTCAAGAGAAAGGTATAATTTATGCTATAAAAAAAAATTGCTATTATAGTATTTTAATAAATTTATGCCAAAAATACCTTGTAATATTCTGGCAAAATACCCAAAATAGTCCAAGAATACTAGTCAAATGAGAGCAAGTATTTTGGAATGAGAGATAGTCAGCTATAAACTAGTATAATAAACCTTTACTTTGACACCCTAAAACTTGTCTCACACAGTCATAGTACTACGAGTATTATAATTATGTACTCGTAATGCTTATTTTCTCTTCTCAAAATATCAGAAAACCTACACAATCTGTAAATGAAAATTTGTAGTGCCACTTACAAATTGAGTGCTTTAATATACATACACAGAGAAACATCTAAATATAGGTGTAGGTGTTATTAGACACATTCAATCAGCAAATTAACTAAAAAAAAAAGAAGTGAATAATTGATTCTCTACACTTTCATCAAACTGCTCTGGAAGTGACATAAGGTCATCCCTACATATTCGATGGTGATTATTACTCAGAAAGACCAGCTGCATTAAGTGTTGATGAGGCACATTGGCACTTACCCTTTTTCTTCTGGCTTCTCGCCAGACTCGTCGCCGGCCTCTGGCTCAGCTTTCTCCTTCTTTTTGTCACCAGAGTCCTGCAAGTGAAAGGACACTCACTTTAGACAGGGCTAGAATGGGAACACACATAAAAGAGTAATAATTTAGTCTCAAAATATAAATGGAAAGTGGTATTTGACGGGCAACAGATGACGTCACACAGATGTAACGAAACAACACACGGCAATGATGCGACTCAGACTTCTCAAGAAGGAAACATAATATGAGTAGGTTCGTAATGCTGGTGTTTGGCAAATAGGGGGGCACGTCGCGTACCTTCTTGTGAGCTCCCGGCTCCTGGGACTTGTTGCGTGCTCCTTGCTCCTGGGACTTGTTGCGGGCTCCGAGCTCTTGGAACTTCTTGGCGTCGTAGACGGGCGCCTGCGCGCACAGCGGCAGCTCGCCCAGCACGGCGCGCGCCGGCGCCTGCCCCGCCAGCGTCGCGAACCAGCGCGCGGCGTGCGGCAGCGCGGCGCGCGCGCCCGGCTCCAGCACGTGCTGCCGACATACTGACCTGTACGCAGTGCCAACCAGAGCTCCACACCCAAATATCAAGGCAATATATAGCCTATATTTATACAATAAATAACTGAGAAGGAACTGTTGATTAGCAGCACTTACATAATTCTAGGGTACAGCGACTTATTTGTGCAGTCGGTCATGACTACTATTTTGACAAATGCCAAGATCAGACTTGGACATTTTCTAAATGTAGTCGTGATTATGGTGCCTACCTGGAAGGCGTGTATGAGCGTGCAGAAGACGACGATGTCGGCCAGCGTGACGCGCTCGGTGACGAGGAAGGTGCGCGTGAGCAGGTGCGTGTCCAGCACTTTCAGAGCCGCTAGCAGGTCTTGCTTCGCACGCTCTACGTTCTGCAAATTTATTATGTTATGCTTATTGACAGTCACAAAGCCTTCAATGTTTGTGTTGTCTATGTTGTAACATTCCAGTCAGTGCCCTGCATTATCTGACCCATTTTAAAAAGCAAAAGAAAAGGTAGATAAGTCAAGTAAAACTGGGCACTACATAAACGATAGTTATTTAAAAAGTGTTAATATATTCGTTATAATTCATAGTCATTTTCAGTTGTTTTTACAACTGAAAATGACTATGAATTACACAGTGGAACTCATACTACTTTAACTTAATCTATGTAATGTTTTTCATTTGTAATAAGATGCCTGTTGTATTACAAACTTCAGAATAAATGCAGTAAACTGAAGTTATCTAGGATGGAGTAGAAAGCACACCTGTTTGTTGAACTTCATGATGCCAAGGTAGGGGAACACCCAGGCGCAGGATGCGGGCAGTAGCTCGCTGTCGGCCCATGACGCCCACTGCCACACACGGGCCTGTGTAGCCTCATCCACACCGCGCAGAGCAGCACTTGACACTGTCAAAAAGTCAGTTATCATTACTATTTCACCTAAATACTACAATTAATGTATTGGGTGATACCGGTAATAACATGCTTAAGGTGAGACTTGTCAACATTTTGTCCATACAAACTTCGGTGGGGTTTTAGTCCACTGTTTGACACTGCACATCCAAAGTAAAACATGATATGGTATTGTCTCATTGTTAATTTTGTCTGTACGGAAGCGGAATAGGAAAATAAAAAGCCATTAAAAAGTTATGAGATATCAAAGATTCGTTTTTATTGCAAATTTTAACGCAATATTGGTCGTAAATTAGTAATAAAAGAAGTGTCAAATTTCCAAAACAAAGTTGGTACCGACACAGCAAAATTATCAAAGAATTCAATACATTTTATTTGTAATTGATACACGCAGTAGTTTTTTCATAAAACACTATCTTCCAAAGGCCTTTTCGTATTTTTTTACGCGCGCCTTACGTTTCGGAACGCTGTGTGTGTGCGTACGAACTAGATGTGCGTGCAGACTAGCGTCTAACTGCTCGACACTGATACTATCTCTGTCGGGCACGATGCCAAGTGAGACAGCGTGCTTTTCGCCCACGGCCACCAGTGAGTTCGAGCCCGCGACTAGTTGAACCTTAATGAGCAAAGGTGTCAATGAGTTTAGGATTTACTGAACTCTGTAGTGGCCCCTCAGTCTGTTAACAAGATCATTGATTGTGACTCATTACCAAATTTGCGATAGGTTGGATTCCATAGAGCTGCCCCTAAGACAACCCAATGACCCAGAATATTGTTTTGAAAGCATTTTCCCTGTGATTAGATGCAGTACATAAGCATGTCTACTAACAGGTTGCAGGTCAGTGACTCTTTATACACTTATACTTGGCTATGGAATGGGATAGTGTCAATAAAATTGATCCATTTATCAGTTTATTGACACAAACAGAAAACAATAAATAATGCACTATGATAATTTGACATTGAGGGAATCTTGCAATGCTAGTTAACATTCTGTTGTTTCTTTCGCGTTAACTGGGACCCGGTACTGTGCCCATAACGTATTAAAAAAAATCTGCTGTAAATGCCGGGACTGTACAAGATATTATTTCAGGTTATCTATGAGCAGCTGTGCAACTATTTCAATGATAAAGTATAAACACTTACCATAATAGGCGATGGCATTGCTCTCAGACAGCAGAACCTTTCCGTCAGCACTTTCGTACGCAGGTACCTACAATAAATCGCAAAATTTACACGTCACCCTCACAAAATACGGACACCGAAACCGGACCGGAAATTTTCACAAATTCGTTCAAAAAGGCACTCACTTTACCGGCTGGGAACTTTTTCAAAAATTCTGCTGTCTTGTTAGTTTCGCCGAACACAAAGTTAGGAGCTAGTTTCAGATCAGCTCCGGAGTACTGTGCGGCGATCAACGCCTTGTAAGCACGGAAGTTTTCTGGATAGGTGTAAAGTACCTATAAAAATAAAGAAATCGTATATAACTATGGTTATAAATTGTGTTTGTTTGATGGAAACTGAATTAATAACGATTTGATCATCGAGATATTTTACGATAAGTTTTAACCTACCCCGGCCGCCATGGTTGAAACTTCTGAAAGAGAGGGTGGGAAGAAAACAAAGCGGGAGGGGCAGGGCCGGCTGACTTTGACATTGACATTTTGTTTGTTGACACAATGACAACCTAGGGTCATAGACAAAAAGAATGAAATATAAAGATAACAAAAAACAGACTAACAAAGTATGAAATCTTTTTTTTCTTTACCATTATTTATGAGTCAGCCAGCCCCTGACGCAAAGACTTTGGATTAAATATTCTACGTGTATATTCTACTTCTAATATTCTACGTAAGTGACAATGTTAAGATATGATTTTTAACTTATTAGTTATTTGTGTCGGGGGTTAAAATTTTAATCTAGTTTTATTAGAATTCAGCTGCTGCATCCGGTTAGACTGGAAACCGACCACAAGATAGTGTAGGGAAAAGGCTAGACAGACGACGATGTACATTATTTACATACTACAAATATATCTAAAATATGTACTCGACCACGATCATCGGTGATGAAACTGTAGAGGGTGTTCCCGCGGGAGACAAGGCTGTTTAAACGCGAACACCCTCCACAACCGTGAGGTATGCAATCTAAGAGATTTTTTTAATTTTTATAATGCACCGCGATGTGGTCGCAGTGGACAACGGAGTCACCTGCTGGCCACGTCATTTAGTACTTAGTACCGCTGACTGCAAGAAAGTATGGCAAGGTAAGGTAAGTACCGGCGAGGCGGCGAACCTCTTGGCCGGATTGCCGCCATGGGATCTGGAGGCGATAGTACTCGCGCGCCTGCAGGAATGGCGTACGGAGGCACTGCGCCGGGGGGAAACTCCGCTGCCGCAGCAAATTGTCGCTCAGCGGACAGACCTCCGGCGCGATCTCATGGCGACATGGAGAGAGTGACTGTCGCAACCCCACAAGGACAGCAGGGCACGCCACAATAGTGGCGACAAGACCCCTCTTTGAGGAGTGGCTGGAGAGGCACCACGGCGCCCTCACCTACCGCCTGACGCAGGTCCTCACCGGACACGGTTGTTTCGGGAGGTTCCTGCACCGAATCGGGCGGGAGGAAACGTCCGGGTGTTACCACTGCGAAGATCGGCCGGAGGACACGGTGGAGCACACCGTGGAGCTCTGCCCCACTTGGGCTGAGCACCGGGCCGCCATGTCCTCGTAGCGGCGATTGGCGGCGGCGACCTCTCGCATCCGCCCCTGGTTCAATCCATGGTCCGGAGCGAGAGGGAATGGGAAGCCGTCGCCTCCTTCTGCGAAGCAGTCATGCTAGCGAAGGAGGTGGCGGAACGTGAGAGGGAGAGAACCTCACGTCCCAGCCGCCGCGGGAGACGCCACGGGCGTCGGGGGGCAACTAGTGGCCCCCGGCCACCGTAGGCGCGAGCCTGTGGACGGTGAGAAATGGGCTAGCTCACCATCCGTCCGTCTCATGACGACAGGCCGTGTCGACGGCGCGTGTTCCATGCGCGCCTCAAGGAGATGTCAGCAAACCGGAAGGGGACCGAGAGGGCCGATGCAAAAAAAAAAGCTTCACGGGCGTTTCTACCGGGCTCTTCGTGGGCCGGTGTAGATTTTCTACAATTCGCGTCCCTACATTTCGGTGATCTCTTTGGGGACACTGAAGATTTTGTCTGTACGAATTTTATCTATCATTGACGAGTCATGTAGGTATCGTATATTGCTTGGCACCGACTCCAAAAAATTGTTGAATTTTATAAAAGGGTAATACTAGGTCAGGATAGGTTAGTTAGGTTATAGTATTATTTCTTACTTTTTAGTGCTTTTAGGGTTTTTCGAAAGCAATCGTATTTTTTTAAACAACCCGGTTTTGCATGCTTTTTGTCGACATGTGGAATGTAAACTCGACTATCATTTTGCCGATTGTCGTAACGGCCAATGGCCTTATGGCCAAGAGCCTCGACGAACATCTGTCGAAGCTCTTGCTTGGCGGTTCGATAAAAGGGCCCGATTCAGAAGGCAGTACTCCTTGATACGGCCCGCATTGTAAGGAGGTTCCTGTCTCTGGAGCCCTAACCACCAAAAGCTTGGACCTGCTCCCGATACCGGCGAAAATATTTATTTATATTTTTAATGAATTAATGTTAATTTAAAGTTTTTATTGAAGGAATATGTAAAAATATATAAATGTGTACATAAAGAATAAACGGAATAATAATTATAGTTGTATTTTCATAAAAACTTTTTGCTGTAGTGATTAGGTTTTGCGAATCAAATGATTAGGTTTTGCCATTCAACATGATTTTGGTTTTGTCCATGTTCATTTTAAGACCCACTCTTTCGGAAAATGACCATTATATCGTCAGCAAATCGAAGGTGAGAGATGAGTGCATAACGTGAGGTCGACACACAGTTGTGAGTGCGGGCCTACGATGCCTCCCATACTAAAGTACTAACACTGTAACACAGACATATTGTAAAACCAAATGATTATAAAAGAGTAACCATGCATGGAGAGTCTTGCCGGTCCTTCTCCATAGGAAACGACCAACCTGAAACGCGCACCTTGTTGTCGACGTTTTATGGTACGCTAATGTAGGCCTATGTGAAAAAAAAAATGATTTCATTTATCGTACCATGTAGACTACTTTTAGAATAATTAATAATATAGGTTTTTAGATGAGAACATCAGTACATTTAACGAGTTCCAATGGGTAGACCTTTGTCACACCTTTGTGGAGTCTGTAGCACTGTAATACATTTATAATCTGTGCGTTTATTTAGATCGATGCTGCGAATTGCGAAGGTGCCTGGTGCAGTGAGTTTTCATTTGAGACGACTGATTAGAATTTGCAAAATTTAGACAGTCGTCAGTTCACTTCGTTATTTTATACAAAGCTTATTTAAATCAAATAAAATGGTTAGTATAAATGTTGTTGTATAGTGTGCGAAGCTGAGTAGATGTGAGATAGAAGTTTTTGGAACAGGATCCTTTCTCGAGATTATGACCGGTGCTCATGGAGACGATGCTCCGCAAACCCACAATTTTCATTTGTAACTCATGTGATCATTGAACTTGTGTGTAGATTATAGCCTGTCGCAAGAGTTCCGTTCAGAGCAATCCTGTAACCCTGTGCGTATGTTTATTCTTCCAGGGTAACGAGAATTCTATTCCCATGGAACTATGTTCAAACTGTGAGTATTACACTTATTACGTATCTCTGATATGATCTCTTCTTTCTGATTCTCCTCTTTTATCTTTTCATTTAACACTGTTAAACCTACTGCTTTAGTACTTGCCTAAAGTGTTTTGGAGATATTTATAGGTAGCTTAAATATTGTTTGACAATAAATAATCCATTTGACAATAAAATTTTGTTGACAAAGTAAATTTTTGTATCTGTTCCACATCAATCATAGTAATAATGAGATGCTTTCTATGTACTAATATGTATGTGTGGCTAACACATGTGCTCACCCCCAACTGCAGACGGGACCTCTAGTGTCCCACTAATGTATCACTACCATGTAGGGTGTGCAAATAAAGCATAACAAGAGGTTTGTTTTCAGCGCGTGTAAACTGCATTGATTTTAAGGTGGAGAACTGTGAGTGTCGTAGAGTCACTCGCCTCCGATGTTCATCTACATGTTAGAGTACCGCACGCACACACATTAGCGTCCAGAACAATTTTTCTGAACTGACATGTTTTATTGATCAGAACTTGAATGCAGTCCTGCACATGAGTACTGTGAGCAGTCAAGCAGTCAGGGAGATGTCTACTGACTGGTTCAAGGCTCTTTGCATTTCATTTTGTTGTAGCTTATTATTTCATTTAAAAAAATCTTGATTTTATTCAAATAGCAACTATTAAGTTAAATGAAATAAATTTGATTTCATGTGCTATTCTATTCCTTCTTTTATTTTGTTTTACATTTCTTTTCAAGCTTCTCATTAAGTATTTGTAATAAGATATTAACCAGGAATGTTGTGCTGTTTTTTTTGCATAATTCCTCCACCTTGATGTAAAGCAATGTGTTAAAAATTGTTCTGGATGAGAGTCTACATGAGATCCATAGTTATGTTTTGTTAGTGCATCCGCGACTCAGCCAGCCTCTAGTTAGACATTTTTGAGCTCTGGATGTTAGAATACTACCATGTACTATTCAGGTGCGAGGAATCTATGTATGCTGGAGAGAGAGGTCAGCTACATGTACATAACAACATCCTCAAGTCACTGTCCTGGTTCATTTTGTAATCATTCAGAAACCAAGTAACTACTTGTTAATATTAGACTAAATTACTGAAGAATTCGTAAGAAAATTAGACTAAAACTGATCCCTTCTCCGTGACTCTGACTTGTGGATGTCTCAAAATCGATGTGGCCTGTATGATAAGATGGCGAGTCGCGCACGGACGGTGTGCTCTCATGTCATAAAATGTTAACGGCAATAGTAAACGCTTGAGCTAGCCGTTAATGTGCGAGCCGTCACCCGCCGCGGCCGGACGACAAGCCGCCCTCGTCGGAGACTTAAATAAACTCCGGCTGGCCGCGCGGCGTCCGCTCGACCGGCGACCACGCTTCGCTACGTGTTCAGCGACCTTTTGTTAACTGCTTGGTCGCAGATTGAGATTTAGCGCTCAGGGTATTCTCTCTCTATGCCATAAGATAAATATGCTTACCTTTGTCGTGGCTTGTGTTGGTCAATGTTGTGATTGGGAGGCGTAGCGCCGCCGCGCCGCGCCGTGCAGCCGGTGTTACATACACACGGGGATTCGACTCGCATTCGCTTTTCAAACCCGATAATAATGTTATATTGGGTGCTCACTCGCCGATGTAACCATTTCCTCTAGATATCGCTATCATACCCACCGCTCGCGCTAGCTTGTCCGCGGCGCGAGTCCCCGTGCTTGTTGTACAACCGTTACCTGTTTGTTGACGAATTCGATGTTCGTTTTACGAAACAAATATACATAGTATAGATAAATTTGAGTTAGTAAATTTCAAAGGAATGTGAAATCTGTGCGCATCCTTAGTAATGCTTTGTATGTTATTTATAGAATGGTACAGCCAACAACGAAGCTCGATAAAAAATAATTAGTGTGCGCTCACGCTTTGTTATTTGCATTTGTTCACGTTTGTTGTGATTGTGATACACGAGACTGCGAGCTTCGAGCTGCCCCGCCAGCTGGGCCTGCCAGCAGGGCTCCGCTCGGTGGCTCACAGGCGCGCGGTTCGTGGCTGCCTGTATAAACGCTGGCTCTATGCAAATGTCTGTGTACATAGTATGAAATGACGCATTGTGCGATAAGAGGCATCGTTAGAATATTCATAAACTTGACTATGGCATATAATTTTTCATACGAAGCGCGCTCAGCTTCATTAGCGCGAACACGAGTCGCCAGTCGCCTGTTCCTAATGAAGTGTTTGATGCAGACAGAACACATTGGTTGGACGTGGACATTTACCGATTATGTAGTAGACTTATTGTTGGAAGTACCTACAAACTAAGTTGCATAGTAAATGTTTAGGTGTGCTATACGTACTTATAAGAGATCGTTAATTATTGAATGTTAAAAGTAGAAGATGTTAATAATTATTGTTGTATTTATAATGCATCTGTTTCACAATCAGACGTTGCGTTGCATGCCTTATAACGCCACTCGTTTGACTTGCCTAGAGTGTCGATGCAGGGCGAGGTCACATCGTGACCTCGCCCGGCGACTATTAGTCGATTTTTGTATGAAGTATTAGTGTCGGTAACGATATAGAAGTTCCGCTACATGTCTTAGATCTAACAGGAATGCTCTTCAAACTTGAAGTGTTGAATATTTAATCTGGGTGTCATGAGAACTATATTTCATTGATGAATGCTACGTTAATGTATCTAGCATAGATTTGTATGAGGGTCGTAATAAACAGCTGACAATCCAAATGACACACAGACTGAAATAAGTATGAGTTGTTGGGCAATGTGTACTGTGTAGTGTGTACATAGACGTAGCTCGCGCGGTGAGGCGCTAGGGCGGCTCCGGCTGAAAGTGTTTGTGTGTGCAGTCGACGCCGACGAGATCCGGCGCCTGGGCAAGCGCTTCCGCAAGCTGGACCTCGACAACTCGGGCGCTCTGTCCATCGACGAGTTCATGTCGCTGCCCGAGCTGCAGCAGAACCCGCTCGTGCAGCGCGTTATCGACATCTTCGACGCCGATGGGAACGGAGAGGTATCCACCCATTCTAAATACTACCTATAACCACTTCAAATATTACTGACGAATGAGGGTGTACCATTAGGTACACTTATGCTCAACTCATAGAGGATCACAGGCGTTTACAGTTAAGTATATTAATAAACCTTGCTAACTTCGTGGTAATCTAAAGAATGTCTATTTAATTAATGAATTTTGACGTTTGAGATCATCACTAACTTAAAGAATTGTATTGATGATTGTAAGGATATGTAAAACCAAATGATTTTAAAAGAGTAACCATGGAGTTTCTTGCCGGTTCTTCTCCATAGGAAACGACCAACCCGAACCGTGCACCTTTTGTTGACGTTTTATAAGTGCCCATGTAGGCCTATGTAAAATAAAATATTTTGATTTTGATAGGATTATAATTCTACAAAGTTACACTTGTTTCGCGATCGCAATCTATCCATGATCTACCAGACCCTGGAGAAACGCTAAGCTACCCCGCGCCACTGGCCCATCCGCCTGACGTTGGCGACTAGTCTTGCCAGTACAACCCACTGCAGCGCACCATATTGATTTTTGTTACTTTCATTTTGTTTTCATAATAGGTACAATACATACACTCGCGGGATATTTTCTTCGTATTATATTTAGGTAGGTACTTGGTAAAATCAATATCGACGTCTTGTCTTGGTACCTTTTAGTTGGAGGTTTTTCCGTAGGTAGATTTTAGTTTTACACTTTATTTTCGACCAGAAAAAATACGCAATTATTTATGGCAGATCAGTTCTATCTTAATCCAAATAAAAAAATAAGTTTACCAACTTGTCGCAGCAGCAATGAATACTAAAGAAAGGTAAGTTTTGTGACGAGCGCAATAAAATCAAGCCAACGTGAGCTGCCTGTTTGGCTCGAATGTTTCACGACGACCTCTGAATGCAGTTTAAACATGTGAAAAAAAGTAAATAACCACTTTCCAACACGATTTCTGCTTCATACAGCTGCTGTTTAAATATCATTCAGCAAAGCAATAGTAGCAGTCAGGTGACTCGCATGACATCATCGTGAAATACATTCAGTGAGCGAGCCCGCCGCACACCGTACAGTTACCGCTGACTTAGTTACACAAAACAAACAAAAGAGGATAATATGCACAGAAAACATTTCACATTATCCACATTGGGCACACGATTGTGTACATAGTAAGTTCCGGCCAACTTGAGCGGAGTATTAACAATATTAGTTAGCGGGATGATATAGGTCACTAGGTGCACTAGTGCCGCCGTGCCGCCACACCAGATTATAACAATTTGTTGATAAACAAATAGTGTAGAGTGAAGTAGTGAGCGCCGATATCGACGATCCAAAATGTAGTGTGGTGTGGTTATGTGTTGTAGGTGGACTTCAAGGAGTTCATCCAGGGCGTGTCGCAGTTCAGTGTGAAGGGCGACAAGCTGTCCAAGCTCCGGTTCGCCTTCCGCATCTACGACATGGACAACGACGGCTTCATCTCCAACGGGGAGCTGTTCCAGGTACTTAAACAAATCAAAACCCCGGACCGAAAATGTTACCTGTATTGGGGTTTTAATCGGGTTATTTTTATAGCCTACTTTTTCACGAATTCCAGTTCGCCTTTTCAGAAAATTATGTCCAAGGTGTCATGCGATTCGTAATTTCATCTTGAATATTTTTGAAAAAGTTGAAGTCCTGCATAAATCATTCTTTTTTAATCAATCATCAACTCATGAACATGAACAATGTCCGATTCAAATAGGAAAGTAATATTTTATAATAGTCTCACGCGGACAAGGTTGCGGGCAACAGTTGTCGCTTTCATTTTTGGTTAATAAGCAAAATTTTAAGTATAAGAGCCCATATGGTTTTTCAAATATATGGTCTCTAACAGCTTAACTTTTTAGCCTGAATAATCGGTCCCTGATACATTTATTTACGCTTAAACATCACGCTTATGTAGCTGCCTACCGTCACATCAACTGCCTTCCAAATGAATGAATGGTGGGGTCCAGGGCAGCTTTATTCAAGCCAGCTTAAACTGTTATCTAGAAAGACTCCGCTCCGATGATTCTATGGGTAAGTTTTGGCCACCCTCATGCACAATAATGTTGCTTCCTGTTTACGAAACCTACGAACGGAGATGACACGTATTCAGCGAAAGATACGAAAAGTTAGTTTACGGTGCGTCTTGTGTGACTGCAGGTGCTGAAGATGATGGTGGGCAACAACCTGAAGGACACGCAGCTGCAGCAGATCGTGGACAAGACCATCCTGTTCGCGGACAAGGACGAGGACGGCAAGATCTCTTTCGAAGAGTTCTGCAACGTGGTGGGCAACACAGACATCCACAAGAAGATGGTGGTGGACGTGTAGACGCCGTGACGTCACCACTCGCGTCTCCACCTCCCCCGCCCCCCCTCCCCCTCGCGCTCCGCTCTAGCTAGAACACTATTCAAATGGCGAGTCGGTCCCCCCCCAGCGTCGCATCGCGTACGATGTCTCCGCGTGGAACGATCGTACGTAAGACACACGCGGGCGCGGCGACACGTGAGACGCGATGCGATGTACCCGCGTGCGACCGCGACAGGCTGTCCATGCGATCGCGTTTTTCACAGAACACAGGCGCGGTTCTCGCGAAAGAAGATGTTATAGTAAAGTTTCCTATTTTAATAATCGCTCAGTCATGTTTGGGTCGGTCGAGTGGCATTTTCCGTGTTGCGAACGGCTGTGCCGAGTCATGCAAACCCGATTATATACGTGTATATAGCACCCCTTGGTATCACAGTAGTAACCGCGACGCGACAGGTGTCCCTGCTGTCGCCATGTCGTAGCCACAATGCGGCAGCTCTGTCCGACAGTGTGACAGTGTGACAGTGCGGCAGTGTGACAGTGTGACCGTCCGACAGTGCGGCAGTGGCACAGTGTGACAGTCCGACAGTGCGTCGCGGGCGGGTGTCAGCGGCGTGACCGACTCGCGCTAGATCTATCGTACTACATTTAAAAAAATCTATTTAACTTTAAGATATACATACATTATATTATAGTTATACATCATTAGACGATCTTTATCGTAGTCGAATCGGACGTAGATTTTTTATTGTAGATTTTGTTGCTGTAATTTTAGTTTATTTTGTTATTTAGTATTTTATTTGGACGGAGTTTGCGAGTCCATCACACGGTAGATTCACAGCCAGTCGCTCGACTGGCGTGGTGCGAGCTCAGCTGGCATATTAAGTAGCTTCGCGTAGCACCAGCGAGCGCCGGACGTGACGTCACACGCACCGACCAACCACTCGCCGGTCTATAATACAGCAGCAGTCATTCTAATTCAAGTTGTATTGCTGACTCTTATCAAGAATGAACAGTACCTAATAAAAATACAAAAATACATTGTAAACCAGTTTGTAAACGATAGCAAGTATAGCTAGGTCGCCTCTCGAGCGACTCGAGCGTGGTTGCTCTGTCCGCGTCCGGTGACGTCATGTGCCGATACACAGCCGTGTGTCGAGAGAGTACAGCGCGGTGTGACGTCACTTCCGCGCCGCGCAGCACAGACATGTTTTAAAGTTAAGGTTTAATCTATCTACTGTATGGTTTTATTAATGTTGGAGCCATACTATACTATTTAGGCGTTTTGTCCACTGACACTGTGTCGACATATTTCACTACCATTAGGTATATGTATATTTGTGGATTTTTGGGTTTTCACACGAAGCGTAAAAGGTGAATAGGGCTAATAGGGAAATAATGAGAAGGTTACGTAGGCGTGGGCAGGAATGTTCGAGAGCAAGACATGTCGCCAGCAGTGTCAGCGGACGAGACTCGTGGAATAATCGTCGTCGTTGTGTACTTCTACTATATACACTGATCTTATCGCCTTATCCGAATTTTATACAATTAAAGTTTTACGGTATTAGCTGTTTAGACGTATCTGTATCAACACTGAGTATAATGTAAGAGTGGAGGGCAATGAACGTGCATTAGTACCGCCTTCCCCTCCCCCTCTCCCGAGTGACCCCCTCCCCCTCTCCCGAGTGACCCCCCTCCCCCTCCCCCGCAGGTGTTCGCGGCCTTCAAGTGAGCGCAGTATCGTCCAGTGTGCCAGTGTCCGGTACCAGCCTAGCTTGGTCCCGCTAACAGTGAATGTACCAATATTTATGTATTATTGTGTTAATAAATACCGGTTTTTGTAATATATTTTATGTAGGAATGTTTGTTCGTTAACCCGTTCGAGACTGTCTGTTCAGAAAAATATTATACATAGTTACCTATCATGAAGATTTTAATGATTTAGCATAGTTACTTCTTATAGTCCTGTGTTGTTTATAATTAGATAATTGATCGTTTTACATGTTACCGAGTCGTCGGCGGCACCTCACGATACTTTAGTAGCAGTGAACGCACGTGAATCTTAATATCTAGTCACAGCTGTTGTGCATTATTATACAGACGATATGGTTACCTACTCGTTAGTGAGCGGACTCACAGTGGGTCTGTGTGTGCCTCTACGGACAAGTGCATATATATAGTCCACAGCTTTAACACATTGAATGTAACATTAGCAATATAACAATAATTGAATTGTACGCGGTGCGATGCGCGCGGCCTGCGGGACTCGTGACCTCGGACGTTTGCGCCCAAGTCCTGAATACAACAAAAATACACAATATACACTAAAATAACGTATAGTTTTACCGTAAGCGGCGCAAAATACTTCCGTATGTTTTACGCTCACGAGCATTCGCAGCCATTCAAATGACTAGTTATAAATTAGTCCATTGAACTAAGAACAACGTTGAGTACCCGCGCGCCGCGACGTCGCCTGCGCTGAAACCTCTAACATGAAGATAATGAGTAACCCTGTAAATGTTGATGTCGTGTCGTCTGCTCATCTCCATCGGTAGGTAGCGTGTCATAATTAAGTCTACTCTTAATGAAACTGAACATAAGTTTTATTAAATTTTCAAATTTCAATGAATTGTTTTCTTTATATTTCCCCAATGATAGCGTGAAAGTTGACAGAATAGAATAGAATAGCATTTATTTGCAAATATGGGTAATACACTAGTAGGTGGTAGTAGGTATACATCAGAGTTCTGCCGTATTTCACCATTCGGCATGCAAACATTTTCATTTTACGAAATTGTAAAAATTAAAATTCTCATTAAAACATTACATTATTTGTTACATTCAATCAATAAAATTATTAAAATTCAAATTGTCATTGTAACATTAACTTATGACTACATCCAATAACAAAAAATATTAAAATTCAAATAGTCATTAACAGTATACTTTGACTATTCAAAAGTGCCTGTAATTGGCTTACTTGAAATAAATGATTTTGATTTGATTTGAGTATAGTCATATAACAACGTGGTCGTACAGTGCCCCACACCATTACCTGACCCATCTCACAAAACCAAAAAGAGACAAATGGGTCAGGTAATGCTGCTCACTGACTGTAAGTACATTTAAAATAAAAAAAAAACAAACATTAAAATTCAAGGTCATAGATAGTATCAGAAAAAGGTTTCGCCCTTAAAAAACTGAGTTACACTGTAGTAACGTTTTATCTAAGTATTAATAATTTTATAACACATTTATTTATTTATTTTACTATTTATGTACACACAATGGACAACATAGGAAAAAAACTAAAATATTCGAGTACCTACAAAGGTACTGCTTATTTCAAATGAAATTTCTGCCAGCAGACCTGCGAAAGGAGAGATGAAAAAGAAATGTAGACGATAGTGTGTGAAAGAAGGAAGAGAAAAAATGAGTTATTGTGTGCCTTACCTAACTTAACCTATACTATTACCTAAATATAAATATACTAACTAAATATAAATACTTACATAATGCTAAGATATATAAACAAAAAAACATTTGCTCGTAAAGGGTCTTTTATTTCACCAATTTCAATATCGTAATGTATCTCATTACGTACTAGTGGCTTCTGACGCTCTGGCTTCGCACGGGTATAAAATATATAGCCTATGTCTCTCACTGAAAAAATGATTAAAATCGATCCAGTAGTTTTGATTTATTCATTACAGCCCGTGGCCCGCACGCGTTAAATTTGGAGTAAAACAATTCCCCTTTCCCTATACCATGAAGATTTCCTGCTATCTTTGGAATATCTAAATTCATGCACTACATTTTTACTTATTTACTTTTTACATTTTTACCTATTTATTTTATTTTTACAACAATTAATTAATATATTACAGAATGTCTTTATTATACAAAGTTCACAGCTTTCTTGTCATTAGACAATACAAACATCCCGCCCCGGCCGGCCGGTACCGTCGCAAACGCTACGTCCCGCAATTTTTAACCCCCGACCAAAAAAGAGGGGTGTTATAAGTTTTTAAATCTGTAATATCTTCGAAAATATTCATTTAAATCATATTCTGTAAAGAGCCATATAGATCTATATTAAATCAAAAATGTATTTAAGGTATTTAATTGGATAAGGATTAATGCTGTATTGGTTAAAATCGCTTCGAAAATTAGTTATTATTTGTCGTAAAAAGTAAATGACAAAAAAAATGTTATTGTGGGATATCCATAAGAGATAGACATATACCATCGCGGAGTTTTCTGTAGACCTTTTCAATGTGTACAATACTTAGTAAATTATTTTGATTAATCTCGTAGGGTTCAGCCTGCGTTTGCAATGTAAGCGGAAAAAATGTAATTATTTACATCACATTACAAATCAAATCAAATCATTTATTTGCTGGAACATGGGTACCATGAGGTGTTACAAAACAACAAAAGTTCTTAATGCCATATTCTACCTTAACAGGTGTGCAAATATGTGTTACATGCAATGTTAAATATTTTAATAATAATAGTTTAATAATAATTATTTAAAATTTTAATAATTAGTACATCTAAATTACATTGTTTCATTTAAATAATCATTTACATTATAATAGGCTTTATTGATTAAATAAGTCTTTAATTTATTTTTAAAGGATATAAAATTCTCGGCCTCCTTATGTAACTTGGCAATTTATTATGAATTCTAGGGCCCATACAAAATGCACTTTTGTCAAACATTACCGTTTTATGGCGTATTGCACGAAGTATACTGGCCAGCCTGGTACTTTTTAATGTTTCATATTTGTTAATATTATTTCTAATGTCTAATGCTAGTTCATAAATATACAGTGATGGGAATGTCAATATTTTTAGATTTATAAAATGTGGTTTACATGTAGGTATCTGTTGGTTTTAAAGCGCATATTGCCCGGATACATTTATTTTGGGCTTTAAAGATAGTTTCTCGACAAACCTCAAAAATAACAGTAGGTATTTCTCCACTATTCAATGCATGTTATTATACATATAAAACTACCTCTTTAAGCAAACTATCTATTAAAAAAAAACCGCATCAAAATCCGTTGTGTAGTAGTAGTTAGTAGTTTAAAAGATTTTAAAGATTTAAGTAGTTTGAAAGATTTAAGCATACCTACATAGGGACATAGGGACAGAGAACGCGACTTTGTTTTATTACTATGTAAGTAATGATGTCGTCCTGGGATGGGAAATCATCAAATAACTTCTCCCGCTCTGGGCGGAGTGGGAGGGAGTGTCAGACTTGTACTGATTAAAACCCACCCATGTTCCTTCTTAGCCCTTTGTGTTCCAGGGCCGCGGTATCTCTTTCGAACAACCCGCAGCCCTGGCAGGCATCGGCCCTTTCGGACCCCTTCCGGTTTGCTGACATCTCCTTGAGGCGCGCGTGGAACACGTACGCGCCGTCGACACGGCCTGTCGTCATGAGACGAACGGACGGTGATCTAGCCCATTACTCACCGTCCACAGGCTCGCGCCTACGGTGGCCGGGGGCCACTGGTTGCCCTCCGACGCCCGGGGCGTCTCCCGCGGCGGCTGGGACGTGAGGTTCTCTCCCTCTCACGTTCCGCCACCTCCTTCGCTAGCATGACTGCTTCGCAGAAGGAGGCGACGGCTTCCCATTCCCTCTCGCTCCGGACCATGGATTGAACCAGGGGCGGATGCGAGAGGTCGCCGCCGCCAATGCTGCCGGTGCTCAGCCCAAGCGGGGCAGAGCTCCACGGTGTGCTCCACCGTGTCCTCCGGCCGATCTTCGCAGTGGTAACACCCGGACGTTTCCTCCCGCCCGATTCGGTGCAGGAACCTCCCGAAACAACCGTGTCCGGTGAGGACCTGCGTCAGGCGGTAGGTGAGGGCGCCGTGGCGCCTCTCCTGGGTTTGGTTTGGTTTTCTCTGGGTTTTCGCAACATTTTTCATTGCTGCTCCGCTCCTATTGGTCGTAGCGTGATGATATATAGCCTATGTCCTTCCCAAGGTTAAAATCTATCTTCTTGCCAAATTTCATTAAGATCCGATCAGCCGTTTAGTCGTGAAAAGGTAACAAACAAACAGAGTGACATTCGCATTTATAATATTAGTATGGATGTACTATTACCGCGCGGCCACGGAGATCTCTAAAACTACGTGTTGCAAAGACCTGATATTCAGGTAAATAACAGATTGAATTTGTAAAAGAAAAGTAAAAATAAAGAAAAAAAAATCTAGCGTTATATTTTAGGAGCTGTAATACTTGATTAGAACCTCATGGCCGCGCCATCGAAACGGTGACAAACATTATCGCAGATATCTCGCTGAAAAAGCATCGCAGATGTCTGTTTTTGTACCACCCAGATTAGAATTTGTAAAAATCCTAGGTTTATATTTTAGGAGCTGTAAGACTAAAACCCATGGCTGCGCCATCGAAACGGTGAAAAACACGTTATCGCCGATATCTCGCTGAAAAAGCATCGCTGTAAAACCTAGATTTGAATTTGTCAAACAATGTAAAAATACACAAAAAAATCCTAGGTGCTGTAGTACGGTATCGCGTAGAATTGGTCGTGATTTTCTATAGAAGAAAGTAAGTAATAGCGAGTGTTTTTGTATCAACAACACCTATTATTAATATGTAGAACTACCGACACAAAAAAACCTTTTTTTTTTCAAAATATCAAACCTTCAATACTTTTCGATAGGGTTAGACTTATTGTCGGGCCTACGCTGTCCTCCCAGAGTTAAGTTCTACCGCTGTCACATACAAAATTGTTAAACTAAATGATTTTAAGAGTAACCATGGAGGTTCTTGGTCACCGTTCACACTGAATTTACAAGAAAATAGTTAAGTATTGTTTTTTCAGAATCCAAAATATATACATTGCTGAAGTGTGCAGGTATATTGACATTTCTGCTAAATGTTAGTATATCTGGCTTTAGATTCTGTTGAGATCTCAGGTGGCTACAGTCAAACATATATAATTAGAATGTCAGGATTGAGGAGCCAAAGAAAATGCGCTCATCTACAAAATTTACTCTGTTTTACTATTTTATTCCTATACTGCAAAAACAAACATAACACCTGCTAAATGATCATTTTGTCCAATATATGTAAGTATTGACCGCTCACATCAAGTATAAATTCACCTCTTGAGTGTAGATTGAGGAGCCATACTAAAAGTATTGTATTTTCTTTCATTTTAACGCTACAGAAGCTAAATTTTTAGCACTTAATATGCACAATTGCTGCTAAATGAAACAAAATTTTCAAAAATATTAATCTATTACTTAATGTTGTGTATGTAATGTGACTGTGCTAATGTATTATTTTTATTATGAGTCTGTGATACTTGAATTAAATAATTTTATTTTATTTTATTAACGAGTTCCAGGTGGCTCCTCAGTTCAGACGTCTGGATTGAGGAGCCACTTTTGCATGACTTATAACTAGTGATATATTTTGCTGCTAAATCTAGAATTCGTGCTGCAAAATCAGCTAAATTACTGATAAATAATGGTGAGATCAGATTTGAAAAATCTGATGTGGCTCCTCAATCCTTACGGACACCTTTTGTCGACGTTTTATAAGTGCCCATGTAGGCCTAAGTGAAATAAAATATTTTGATTTTGATAGGGCCTTATGACTGCAAAACAAATGGAAAGCTATTAACATCACTAAAGTGGCAGACGTTTGAGTAAAAACTAGAACTCTAAAATGGAAATGAACAGGTCATATGATGAGAGCCCGGATGGAAAATTGACCAAAAGTCACAGAATGGTACCCTTCATCATTTGCCTAGTGTTTCCCAAAAATGTTGGGGTCGGCTTCCAGTCTAACTGGATGCAGCTGAATACTAGTATTTTACATGAAGCGACTGCCTATCTGACCCCCACAGCCCAGTACATACTGGATAATACGATACCTCTTGGTAAGACTGATTGTCGGACTTTCGCTGACTAGCTATAACAACAGTCAAAGATGACAGAATGCTACCCAAGAAATGAAAAATTATGAAGAGTAAGATAGGTGAAAAGGTGGGAGGATGATCTGCCAGAAGGCTGGCAAGGACTGCTCTGGACAGGAATAAGTGGAGGGAAATAGAAGACGCTAAATAGAACAGCTGATTAAGGGCAATGAAGGGTTATAAACCATTAGAAAATGTTTAAGTTCAAGACAGAACAGTTTTAAGTTAATGTTACTACTTGTATACATATGTATTGCAAAGAAAACTCCAGAGGATTTTATACGTACAATGGCCCAATACAGAGGCTAAGTGCGGAAACAGCCCCGCTAACCTAACCTGTGTATTGCGAAGGTCAGAGTAAATAAAGGCAATTTTAATTTAACAATTTATTAATATCTACAATAACCTACTTAATGTACAATAAGTGTAACTACTGTATCTACACGAATCTTGTTGCTATAGCTAATAGCTTGGTGTAGTCTGCTCCCTTGGAGTGTGTCTTCTCCTTGAGGATGGTCCTCAGTATGGTGGGGATGGGCACATGGATGCGGTTGCCCAGTGGAGTGCCATTGTCATCTATGAGAACTACATTGTTGCTGTCAAACTTGGGCACTTTGACATTTTGTTTCTGTTTCATGCCTACTAAAATGCCTTTCTTCTTTTGACCCTTGATAGCTACTAAAACTCTGTCACCTATATAGCCGACATCTGAAATGCAAAATGACAATTTCATTAATTCTGTATGCAAAAAATGCTTTTTGCACTTAAGAGTTGCGGCCACCCGTCAGTAATTCAATTTGACTAAGCTTTACTAGCTAACTTATGGCTTGTTCTATGTATGTCATAATAAGAGATCAGATTTACGGATGCATATTTACCTAAAGTTTTAGTGTTGACTTGTATGGAGCATGAGTTTGAGTGTCAAAATAGTCACTGTTATATTATAAGCCATTAATATTATCTAATTAAATAAATATACAGGAGCAAAATTTATATTCAGTTACTTAGCAGCAAAATTTAAAGTTAACGCAAATTTTGATGTGTTTCCACAAACCTCTTGC
Source organism: Cerastis leucographa (assembly GCA_963082945.1). NCBI lineage: Eukaryota > Metazoa > Arthropoda > Insecta > Lepidoptera > Noctuidae > Cerastis > Cerastis leucographa. The sequence goes on from OY720360.1 coordinate 403,462, forward strand.
CTTGTTGAACAGAATAGAAATATTAATTATTATTAGGAATACTACATTATACTGCTACAGTTAGCCTGCATCATACCATTGGTATGCACAGTCCTCTCCCCATGACTTTGAGTTGTTACGATCTAGGGCCAATGTGGACCACTGGTAACTACTCTTGTCCACCATCTTCTAAGGCGTCTGCTACTATGCTTTCTGGCTGTGACATTATAAACACACTACTTATATATTTTTTTATGAAATCCCATGAAAACGTACAAGGTGGCACAACTCCACACTTTTGTACCCTTTTCGGGATAAAATGTACAGGTAAATATGTAAGTATCGAATATCCAATCCCTAGTCATAATATATTGTGTTTTTGGCTGACACAAGCAAGGGGTTCACCTGATGGTAAGTCGTCAATACATAGAGACATTGTGCTATCCAGGCACTAAGTGCATTGCGATCCCAGATACTAGGTTGAAGCCTAGTCTCAGGTGCTGCAAGCCCAAGAGTGCTCTCTTGGGCTTGCAGCAGAAAGGTTCATGAAACTGGAATATTGAATGCTGGTATAGTTGCTTATGAAATCAGAGGATTACGTACGCTTCTTGTTATAGACGCAGATAACTTTAGGGGGTTTGCCTTCGGCCATGGCTCGCTTTCCGATCTCCGAGTTATCGACAACTCTCAGGCGACTCAGCAAGCGCACTTCATTCATACAGGCGGTAGTATGGAACCCACAGGATAACTGTGCTGGGTTCAGCTTGCCAACCAAGGATTTAAACATTTTCCTTCAATACTTTTGAAATAATGGTCAAAATAATGTATTATTTAGAAATGGTGAGGTTATTATTTTGACAAGCAGTGACACTAATGACAGTCTTACTTACTGTCAGTAGTAGTGTCATTAATTGCATGTCAAAATAATGAAAGAAGGTTAACAAGTTAGGTACTATAAAACATTTTTCTTGTACCAATTTTTGTATACACATAATACACACTTGCTTTTCCAAGTCACTTTCGACATTGGCACTTGGCAGAGTAGTCGACATCGGCTCTGCTTGCCATAATTAATAATAGAATAGAATACTATAAAACATTTTCGAAAAAAACTTTTTTATAAAAAAAAAATAACCGACTTCCATAAAACACTAAAAAGTGGCAAATAATTTTAGTTTCGGTAGTCGGTGACTTGTTTGTTTCATTTACTTTTTTGCCACCGACTTCCGAAACTAAAATTATTTGCCACTTTTTAGTGTTTTATGTAAAAATACAAACATCCGAATTGAGAACCTCCTCCTTTTTTAGAAGTCGGTTAAAAATAGTGTTGCAGCTAAATCAGACCAATTATAAATTATCTATAGAAACAGAAATTCCCACTTATCTTTTTTTTAAAAGACATTCGAAAATGTGTTTTTGTAACTTTTTAGACCTAGGTATTTATGTATCCTGCTTATGAGTATCAAGTTTCATTAAAATCGGTTCAGTCATTTCGGAAAATAAGGGACTTGAAAGTTTGTATGAAATGCCGTAAAAGCAGTTATGCCTACTACTTTTAAGGGGTTGTAATAGAATAAATGAAAATATAATTAAGGAAAACGTATATTAGAAAAAACGAACGGTGACAAGTGACACGACATGACGACGAAAAACAAAAAGAAGGTTAACACTTTCCCTCAGCTGCTAGTCGACCGTTTAAATTTATTGTGCCGCCAGGTTTGTTTTTGACTTTAAAAACCCATTTACATGGCAGAGCTTTTCGATTGCTCGGTAGATTTTGCAAATCCCAAACTTTTAATCTTTGCAAAGAATCGATTTCACTCTTCATGGCTTCTAACTAACTATTTTTACTTTTTAGGGTTCCGTAGCCGAATGGCAAAAAACGGAACCCTTATAGATTCGTCATGTCTGTCTGTCTGTCCGTCCGTATCACAGCCACTTTATTCCGAAACTATTAGGACTACACAGCTGAAACTTGGTAGGTAGATGTATTCTGTGAACCGCATTATGATTTTTGTACAAAATTTAAAAAAATATATAGTTAAGGATAGCCTCCCATACATGGAACAAAAACTAAAAAAAAAAACGATCAAACCTATACGTGTGGGGTGTCTGTAGATAGGTCTTTAAAAATAACATTGAGGTTCCTAAAACCATTTTTATCCAAAGTCAATCTTTTGAAAGATAGACACTTCCAAAGTAGTAAAAAGTGTCCCCCCCCCCCTCTAATTTCTAAAGTAAGAGGATGAAAATTCTGAAAAAAATATGGGGATGTAGAACGTAAAAAAAACTTTCAACGAAAATTGGTTTGAATAAGATTTGATATGTAGTTTTTGAGATATGGGACTTTTTCACCAAAATGCAGCAGTAACTTTGTTTTTCATTAACTTACTATGAAAAACAAATTTAGTTTTGCGGTTGAGTGAAGGTTTACTAATGAATGACCGTTCAAAACATTGTTATTATATTGTTTGGGGCTATGGAACCCTGTGTGCGAGTAAGACTCGCACTTGGGCCGTGTTTTTTGTATTTGATACTGCTTCCTTATTCATCGAAGGTTCTTTTTCAGTATCGACTAAGAATAATTTATAGTCATCCAATTTACGTGGAGGTCGTAGAATACTTCTGACCCTGAGATTATATCTTAAATTGGAACGTCTGATAAAGAAACGTGAGAGACGTTTCTTTATCGGACGTGCTAAATTCATCGAAGTCTCCACATAAGTAGGAACAGCATCTACAAATTCTTCTTCAGTTTCACTGTCTGAAAATGTGGTTTCGATTTCTATAAACTTTTCTTCTGTTACTCCTCTAATCGGACTGACTGTCTTTGTTCGTTTGATTCATACACCTTTATTGCTGTCTCAATAGACCTCATTGAATGTCTATCTTCTTCTAATTCTCCCTCTAATAGATTAGATCACTGTTCTGATCGGGCTCCCGATTCAAGGGATTGATGATTTGCGAAGGCTCTTCTTGAATCATTTCTTCAGGAAATGCGCGATATGATACGGTCCATCTTTCTCACTTGGTTTTGGGTCAGATTTAGCATTTTCTCCTGAATTTAGCTTCAACCCCTGGAATAGGTGTCTCTTCGAAGACAACATGTCATCTCTAGATCGGATTAGATTATCAACTATAAGCTGTGTTTCATACCAGAAACGATACCGTCATTGTCGTATCCTATGGGAATGCCTTTAGTTGCTTTCTTATTTAACTTTTTCCGTTTATGTTTCGGAACATGGGCGTAACACGTGCTTCCAATTATTATAAGGTGCCTTATGTTGGGCTTCTTCACAAAACATAATTCGTAGGATGACTAGTTGCGCCTTTTCGGTTTAAAATACAAGGTGCTGTTTTGCATCCTCGTTAAAATTCAGGAGGTTGTCACAAAAGACGTAAACAATCAATTAAAATATTACGGTACCTAGTTAATTATTAATAAACGCTGATTTTTTTGGGTGTTTATGTTTGTCAGTAGGTATTTCAGAATAACCTCCTTAAAGTGGTTTAGGGAATAAGAAATTATAGAATAAACGTATGAGATTGTTTGTATTTGTGAAAGCGCGGTTATAGGGCGAGAATCCGACGGCCTGCGTTTAAAACACGGGTCACACTTACCGATTTCAGTAAAAAAGAAAAAAAAAAATTACCTACCCATTTTATTATTGATTCGGGATGAGAATCATTATAGTACATTATGATATAAGTGCGGTAAGATGAAAATTACAGCCGAGGCGATATTGCTAGCCCGAGCCGTAGGCGAGGGCTACAAGAAAGCAGAGGCTGTAATTATCAAAGCGCACGTATGTCATACGACGTTTTATAACACATTTGCGAGGAAATAAATAAAATTCGGATGACATTTTCAAACAAAAACAATACAGCGTAAAGAGAAAGCGCGCGGAATAATTTTTACGCTTATTTTAAGGCAAAGGCACAAAAACAGCCAGTATTACTAATAAAGTAATAGTACATTACGATATTAGTGCGTTATGATGGTTATAACATGCGAGGCGGAATTTCAGCCCGAGCCGAAGGCGAGGGCGTAATTGAGCCGAGCATGTTATAACCAATACGCACGTATATCGTACGACGTTTTTTAACACATTTGCGAGGAAACAGAAAAAAAAAACATTTTATATTTTGTTCATTTCTAATTATTGAAACAGTTAGTGAAATTACAATTATTAAAATGATACGTAGTTGTAGTTGGTTTTTTAATTATGTTTTTATTATTCCCTTTATTCACTTAACAAACATATGTTTTACATTTTTAAATATTTTTACAAAATTTTATACAAAAACATTTAAAAATATAAAAATAGTAGCCCACCGGTATCAGGAACAGGGTCCAAGCTACCGGCGGTCAGGGCTCCAGAGAAAGGAACCTCCTAACGATACGAGCCGTGTCCAGGAGTACCGCTTTCTGAATCAAGCCCTTGATCCAGCTGCCTAGCGAGAGCCTCATCAGATGTTGGTCGAGGCTCTTGGCAATTAGGCCATTGGCTGATACGACTATCGGCACAATGATCGCTGAGTTAACATCCCACATGTCAACAACCTCGCGAGCCAAGTCAAGATATTTGATTTGCTTATCTTTCTCGGCTTTCACGAGGTTCTCGTCATGTGGAACCGTTATGTCAACAATCATTGCGCGCCGCTCTGATCGATCCATCACCACTATATCAGGCTTATTGGCTACAATAGTCCTGTCAGTGATGATGGATTGATCCCAATACAGTGTGATATTGCCATTTTCGAGAACTGGGTCGGGCACATACCTATAGTACGGCACTTCCGATTCCACAAGGCTGTATTTCAGAGCAAGTTGCTGATGGATAATCCTGGCTACAAGGTTGTGTCTATGCAAGTATTCTCCGTTAGCTAGACGAGAACTTCCGGAGATAATGTGACGGATCGATTCGCCCGGACGGTGACATGCCCGACATATGTCAACCGTGCCATCCTTCACAATAAATTTCCGGTAGTTATTTGTCATCATAACTTCATCCATAATTGCACAAACAAAACCTTCGGTTTCTCCAAAGAGTTCCCCGGAACGTAGCCAGGCTACGGACGCTGCATGGTCTACATCAGGTCCATGCAGGGCACTGAAGTAGCGTCCGTGAAGCTCCTTACTCTGCCATACTTCCCTGCGGTCATTAGTGTCAAGCACTGCAGGTTTGCGCCAGTTCTCTTTAGCCAAGGAGAGCGGGGTGAGGGCCTTGTCCATCGCGACCACATCTCGATGCATCCCCACGTCGGCTTCTAGGAAATATACCCTGAGACTGCATATCTCGCGATTGTGGAGAGTCTTGGCGTTTAAAAAGCCTCGACCTCCACAACTCCGCGGGATATACAGTCTCATAACCGAGGAACGTGGGTGATGCATTCGATATGCCGTCAACAATGTACGGACCTTCCTATCCAGGGCGTCTAGTTCTGTTTGAGTCCATTTGAGTACGCCGAAAGAGTACATCAAAACCGGCATGACCCAACCATTGAAGGCACGCACTTTATTTCCGCCTGATAAAAGACTATTAAATACTTTTCTCAGGCGGCCAAAGAAGCGCTCCTTCAACGATTGCTTCATGTCAACAGAATTGATGCCCAGCGCTTCCGACATACCCAAATACTTGTAGGTTTCGGTCGCTGAGAGGGATCTAAGATTTATGGAATCTGAGAGCTGGGTTCCCGCAGATTCCACAATCCCCCCTCGCCTTACATGCATGACCGCACATTTGTCCACACCAAATCCCATCCTGATGGCGCTACTGAAAGTTTCTGTTACCTTCAGTAGGTCCATCAGTTGCAAATTGTTGGGGGCAAAGAGTTTCAGGTCATCCATGTAAAGAAGGTGAGATATAACCTGACCACCTCTCTTCAACCGAAAGCCCAGACCTGAATCCTCCAGCAGCGTGCTTAGAGGATTCAAGGCTAAGCAAAACCAAAGTGGGCTCAAACTATCGCCCTGAAAAATACCACGCTCTATCCTTATCGGTTCGCTGTTCCTTTCGGTATGCCGACATCCTGGATAGCTAAGGACTGTCCTCCATTGCCTCATACACGACATCAGGAAGGTGCGCAGAGTTGCATCTATTTTATACAACTCTAGCACCCTCATGAGCCATGTATGTGGCACCGAGTCATAAGCTTTCTTATAATCTATCCAACATGTCGACAGATCCCTTCGGGAACGGCGAACCTGTTGGTTAATGGCCATATCAATGAGAAGTAGCTCCTTAGTACCGCGGGACCCGTTCCTACATCCATTTTGAGAAGCGGACATGATCGAATTGTCATCAATGTGTTTGCAAATTTTAGCTCTCAAAATTGATGTAAGAACTTTATACAATGTCGGAAGACAGGTAATAGGTCTATAATTTTTGGGCTCCGCAGTACTACCCGATTTATAGAGCAGGTGGGTGATTCCAGTAGTTAAGAACTCGGGCAGCGACCCTGATTCTAAAGCTGACTGGAATAGGGCCGCCAAGCGAGCGTGCGACCTTTGGATCCACTTAATCCAGAAGTTGTGCAGTCCGTCCGGCCCTGGAGATTTCCAGTTAGGCAACGGACGGACTGCACGAGCTACGTCTTGGGGGCTGATAGTGATAGCCCCCATTAATGGAACTGGATCGCATACTCGCTTGACCACCCGAGTCCATTCACCCTCGGTGTGGCTGACAGGCACCGACCAGATGCTGCGCCAAAATAAGGACATGGCGTCATCATCCGGCAAGCGCGTGTCAGCCACACCTTGGTCCGGTCGCTCCCAACTCCTATAAACCCACCTTTCATCTCTTTGGAATGTGCGATTCAGAGTGTATCGTTCCACCCGCCGCTTATACCTACGAATACGGTTTGCCCATGCATACACTTTCTGCTTCAGGAAGTCGATGCGTTCTGTGATACGGGACATATAGTCTCGAGGACTAATATCAGTCCCCGCAAATGCCCGCTTCACAAAACGCATCACTCGAGGGCGATTGTTGCCCTCCTTGAAGCAGATTAGTTTGCCAATGAGTGTTCTGGCCCCACCAATACGTCGCTCAATCCTGCATTGCCATGCCGGTATGGCAGGTTTAGGTCGTGTAGCTCTGTCATAAAAAAATTTGACATGAGCTACACGACATGCCGCTACGGCCGCACAATACAGGATTGAGTGAGCATCAGTGAGGTCTTCGCAGTTATCAAAATATTTTGAGAACAGCCACCAGCGCCCTATTTCTGTTATGCATGGGCAAACGAGGTAAACGTGGTCTAAGTTCAGGCGACATGTACCGATATTCTCGAATCGCACCTTCCAAAGCACTTCTCATTTCCTCACTGCATTGGGTACTTACATTAGTAGCCATGTCATTACTCACCTCGTCCACGTGATCGACTATTTGACTAGACTGTGGTGGAACCACAGCCTGCGACGGAGGGATAATGACGTGACTACTCTGCATTTCAATTCGCAAGCGATCAAGTACGGTGTCATCCAACATATGATTACGTTGGATGACCCGCACCTGATCCGACAGTCGTTGCGCCGACACGTTGACAGCTGGCTCAAGCACCTGAAACAGAGAGAGCATCCGAACACGGTACGCGGTCAGGTTGTTTCCTCCCTCTGTAGCCCCATAGTATGAGCGCATGACATTTTCGTTGATGGGTCGCGTCCATCGCATGCGCTGCACACTTCCGCCGGAAGCTGGGACCCTATCAGAAGCCGGTGGGCCTCGAGGTCCCAAGCCGTCCGGTGGCCGGCGTCCTCCCCGTCGACGAACAGGTGGTGGCGTCGTGGGCGGAGAGAAGTACTCGTCGCTGTCGCTCGACGCAACTGCCACGGCCGGCGTCACAGCACTCACGTTGAGGCTGGGTTCCGGCGGCGGCGAGGCGGAGCGGGGCGACGAGTCCGGAGGCGGTATTCGTGCTCTTCGAGCTGCTGCTCTGGTCAACATCGTCTTCTTTTCATTTTATATCTTATTTTCACACATGACATGTATGTATTTGACATACATGTCAGTTTTAGGTCCAGTTTCTATTTTCAGTATTTTAAATATATTTCATGGATTTTTTGGTATAATTTTGAGTTGATACAGACATAATTGATTGTAGAAATAAAATAGGGTATAAGACAAGAAAAATAAAATGTTTAAAAATTTAAATTGATTAAAACTATGGAATGAAATTGGAAGACGTCTTGACTTTAGTATTGCCAGCAAACATTTTTTTATTATTATTATTACTATTCATAATGTCATTGTTTTGTGTTAGGGTAAATGTTGGAGACGACGAAACTTCTTGAAAGGCGGCAGAAGAGCATTGTAATTCGTCATTAGTTGTAAATAAAAAAATATCCTCAGTAGAAGTAGAGGGGCGCGGCTCAGGGCAAAACTTCTTCGTTTGTGGCTCCAAATTTATTGCCTGAGTTATTTTGGCACTTATATTTGCTTTGTTTTGGATGCAATCTTCTACATAAGATTCTGCTACTGCGTTAGAACGCCACCCGCCATGCCGCTTTAAAGTCAATATATTAGCTCCCGAATCAGCAAGTAATGTAGCTGACGTTCTTCTGAAACTGTGCCCTGTATAACAATCAGCGTCCGGCAATCCTAAAAACTTGGCGACTTCCTTTGGCATGGCACCGAATTTATTTATGCCAATAGGTTGCGCAGTACATTTACTTTTTTGGTAATTCTGAAAGAAATGATTATTTTTTGCCTTAGTCGTACGCAGAGCTTCATATTTTTTGACCACGTCATAAAATGGGCCGTTGATAATAAAAGATCAGGGTATTTTGTTTTTAGTGTTTGGGATTTTAATTAAAAGCATTTTGCCTTGATTTTCAATGTCATTTGTGGTAATATTGTGAAGCTCTTGCCGTCTACATGCACCATTAATACCAAATATTAACGCTTACAGACGGTCTTTAAAAATATGTAAAAGAGTATGTACAGAGGTAGATCAATACATAAAATAAGGAGGCAAACTGACCTTAGTTGCCAGGTACTGGCTATCTGGAGCATGTCTTAGAAACTTTTCGACGTCATTTGATGACAGTACCTTAGATTTTTTCTTTATAAAACTATCAGAGCGTCTCTTTAAAAATGCAATGAGATTTGAATATAAATTAATATCGACACCATTTTTATCTTGAGGGTACTTTTCAGCATCGAATATGTTGTCCACAACGAGCTAGGCTTATATTTACTAGCTAGTTCATTAAAATACGCCAAAACCACATTTTCGGAAAATGACTTGGCATTTTTCATGTTTTTCCACTTCAAAAAATTTTCATACGTGGTTATGTATCTGTCTTAGGATATTGACGGCAGCAAGCTGTCGCATGCGGTTCGCGCTTCTGTTAGTATATCCGGTGGAGTTGAAGTAATATATGGCTCTTCTTCATTATTGAAAGTTGTCATATTTAAATTGTCACAATACAAGTACAAAGAAAAGAAAATTTGAGAAAAATGGCGCGTGGATTATTTTCTGCCGTAGCTGCGTGAAAATGTTGGCAAAGACGTTAGAGCACGCAGCCAAGTTTTTAAATTACCGAATAAACTGATTTTTTTTATTTTAAATAAACTGAATCTGTGAATGCACACTGTTGATTTCCCGCCATTTTCACAGCGTGCTAGCGCTGCCTACTGACTGGCGGGCGCCGCGCAGCGATTAGTTCGAAATTTGAATAGCAACAGCGCGCGAAATGGCAAATAATACTGTTATGGAATTTGTATGGACTATAACTTAACTATTTGCTTTGGTAACACACGCGTTTTTTATGACCCGCTTTACATATTTAAAACCGGTGGAATTACATCAGCTTTACGAGCAACGGTGTTAAAAATTAATATTTTTGTGTTTTGTTACAGATAAATGGTTGTAATTTATGGTCAAAATTGATTAAATTAAAGAATTAAATGTTTATTTATTATATTTTATCTCCCAACTTAATTTTATTAATAAAATGTTGACTACTTTTCTGACATAAAAACTCTTTGCTAAGATTTTAAAAAGTACCGTTCGTTTTAGACGGTGCATTATGATAAGCCGTGCGTTTTACTTTATATTACCGCACTAGTGCGTAATGTGATACATTACGATACTGAACTTGGTGCAATAAGAGACCCTTTACGAGCAAATGTGTTATAATAGTACATTATGATATAAGTGCGGTAAGATGAAAATTACAGCCGAGGCGATATTGCTAGCCCGAGCCGTAGGCGAGGGCTACAAGAAAGCAGAGGCTGTAATTATCAAAGCGCACGTATGTCATACGACGTTTTATAACACATTTGCGAGGAAATAAATAAAATTCGGATGACATTTTCAAACAAAAACAATACAGCGTAAAGAGAAAGCGCGCGGAATAATTTTTACGCTTTTTTTAAGGCAAAGGCACAAAAACAGCCAGTATTACTAATAAAGTAAATTAATATTTTTGTGTTTTGTTACGGATAAATGGTTGTAATTTATGGTCAAAATTGATTAAATTAAAGAATTAAATGTTTATTTATTATATTTTATCTCCCAACTTAATTTTATTAATAAAATGTTGACTACTTTTCTGACATAAAAACTCTCGTTCGTTTTAGACGGAGCATTATGATAAGCCGTGCGTTTTACTTTACATTACCGCACTAGTGCGTAATGTGATACATTACGATACTGAACTTGGTGCAATAAGAGACCCTTTACGAGCAAATGTGTTATAAACATAGTTACCTCCTTGAATTTGACGAGGATGCAAAACAACATTTTGTATACACAGCTGTCACTATAAGTTCCGCCTATGATGCTTTTGGCAGTTCTCTCTGAGCATTCATCAATGTTCTTGCGGTTTCTAATAATGTCCTGTTTTTGTGCTCGCTACAGCCATTCTGTTCTGGCGTTTACGGCATAACAAGACGTTGCTGAATTCCTTTTCTATTTAAAATATTTTTGACCTCTTTGTTGTCAAACTCGGTTCCGTTTTCACTCAACAATGTTTTTATTATATGTCCTGCGACCGTCGCTTCTTGTAGCATTTAGCTTTTGTTTCTAATGCAATAGAATATGCAATATGCGTCGTAGTCATCTTTAAAAAGTACCTACATAGTAACGATATTTTGTAAATCTCATGGAAAGGACCGCAAACATCTCTATGAATTATGTCGCCTAGCTGTGTAGTTCTCTCTCGTATGCCAAACTTTAATCTATGCATCTTTCCGTAGATACAAGCTTCACATAACTCTTTGTTTATTGGAAGTGACAATCCTAATTCTCTTTGAATAAGTTCCTTAACGAGCCTTATATTTTGGTGCGTTTATCTCTCATGATATAGCTGAATCAAATCAGTCATTGCATCTCATTTGCTTATCCTTATTCTTCTTGTCTTTACGAATCCTGCTATTCTGTGTCGTCACTAATACCTCTTCACTCGATTCACCATTCTTCTTTTCAAGTGACTTTTCGTGAGCGCAAAGGTGACTTGTCAAACCTTCTACTGTCCTCTCCTCTTTGGCTCACAACAACCTACTTGTTTGTGGTATTTTCTTATTGGGATCATCTTTTCCAAACTCTCTATGCAACTGACACCAGAGAGTCTTCTATTTGCAAATATGTGTGACCAAATCATCAGAGTGATCTTATTTAAATCCGAAGAAATCTAGGCACAGATTATAAGCTCGATTCTCATTATCTCCGTCGAATACCCGATGTAGTTCTAACCAAACTTCTCTAGGACATGTGAATGACATTACCTTTCTAACGGTATCTTCATTAAAATTTGTGTCATTCTTTTTGTGAAAGCAGTATCATTGCATTGTTTTCTGCCTGTATAAAACGCGCTAATTTCGTTCTAAATGCAGTAACTTCTGCGTCTCCTACACCTGTTGGCAACACGGGTCAGGTATGCCTCTTAGAAGTATGGAAATTTTATACTTCCCACATCCCAGTTACTCTTTCCTTGAAGAGGTGTAGTCATATGTACCTTTGTTGTTAAATTTTCTTACTTTTTCGCTGGTTTCGTTTTTCTTAAACTTAAGCGAAACATAAGGGGTTGTAAAAAAATATCTATAAGTACTAACATCTTTTATACATTTATACAAATAAATAAAATTGTGTGTCTGTTTGTACTATTAAAATAACCGCTTTTTACTACATGCATATGAATGTTACGGTACATAAGTATACTACCAAAATAATATTTTTAAATTTTTTGTCTCTTTCTGTCTGTCTGTCTGTTTTTGCTGGCTAATCTCTGGAACGGCTGGACCGATTTTGACGGGACTATCACTGGCAGATAGCTGATGTGATAAGGAGTAACTTAGGCTACTTCTATTTTAGAAAAATTCTAATTCCACGCAGACGGAATCGCGGGCACAGCTAGTAGAAAATATAATTATAGAAAACATACCTACATGAAAGAAAAACGAAAGGTGACAAGTGACACGACTTATTAAAAGTAAACTTATGTCACTTCAGCTGAAAAACAACAAGTTTTACTAAGAACTTACGACGCTCAGTACGTCGATTTTGTAAAATTCAGACGACAACTCACATCTCACATCGCTATTATAGTATCTGCCTACTACAGACACTTTATACTCACACTTATCATCCATATTCATACTTTTATTGGTTTTCCATTAGCATATTACGATTTGTTTCATTTTTATAAATATTTTCTTAGTTTTCTTTGTTGTGACATTGTTTACATCGAACTTGTCAGCTGTCATTTACTTTTATTTTTAATTGTAACCAACCAAACTCTCTATGAAGGTTTCATTTAGATTATATATTATATATTACTCCTTTCATCAAGGAATAAGCAAGTTTGTTACACTATCCACTGTCACTTCGCGTAAGATTCAAAATGACCTTGATTTTGTAGCAGAATACCACTTCTTACGTCATCTCATACTTTATCTGTCAAAATCTCCCTGTTAATTTAGGTGAACTCGCTGACACGCTCGTAAGCGTGGCGCTAGTGTAAATTCAAATTATCAACCGGGTTTTTATAATGCCAATCAAGAAACTCACAGCGGATTGAGATTCGAAGTTCTAAGTGAGGTTTTACAGAATCTCACCGCAGCAGTGAGCAAGCAAGCAAGTAAAAAAGGAGAAGGCAGAGGGTATGGGAAACTTTGTAGAGCCTCGTGCTAAGATTGACTATTATTTTGATTGTAACTTCTTCACTAAGCTTTAGAAAAGAAATAACTCGTGCGTGATCGTACTGTTGGTGTTCCTCAAGTTGGGGGAATTTCGACATGGCTGCAAACGATATGCTGCAATATCGAAATTCCTTGCTGACTGTTGTTGGGACTATACTATTGGTTTACCAGAAAACCTTAAGGTGGAAGCGACAGGTAGACCGCGAAATTAAAATTTTCTTATGTTTTTTTGCAATTGCAGGCCAGTGTCCTGTGTTGTATGGTGATTAATTAAAATATATAACTTTATGTGTCCAACTAGTCGTCTATGCGTCTGCGAATTGCCAAAAGTCGTGTTAGTAGCAATCGATTATATAGCAGTCGATTATAATGTGTTAAAAATTCTTTCACCTTTAGAAAGCTTCATCTTTACCGAGTACCATAGGCTATATAATATCACAATTTTCGCGGACGAAGTCACTGGCGAAGTGTATTTTATAAATTGGCAGAATAATTAGTTTTTATAAGTTTTAATAGACAACAAAATCGACTTCAAAAACACAAATAGTGGAAAATAACTTTTAGCTTTAGAACTCTGTGATTTCTGTTTCATTGATTGAGTTTTTTTGCCACCGACTTCTGAAGCTAAAAGTTATTTTCCATCATGTGTGTTTTGAAATCGGTTTGAATTTTTTGCAAAAAAGGGTTTTTAATTTTCAGTTGTAATATCCTATACAAATTTTTTTGCAAATGCATTTTTTTTTACCTTGTGAACAATACCTACATGTCATGGTAATAGGCTTATACCAATAAAATGGAACTTAACATACATAACTATCGAGATTTTCCGTCTATTATAATACATTTCCATTGTATGTCTGCGAAGATCAGCATCAGATCAGGGTTCTTACAAGACAAATCAGAAATTCTTTCAGATTTGTACCGCAAAACTCAATGCGACATTCTTTGCGTCCAAAAGACCTACCGAGATGAAACACAAAGTCGGTGCCAAATCAATGGACTTACGCTTATCGCCGAGATCTGTGTTTGCTGTAAGCATACCATCCACCAAGTGCTCAATCGTTAACGGCATAGAGATTATCACCTTAGTTAAAGTGAACTGATGGACGCTACAGAGGGCACCAAACTAGTGGCTCAGTTTTGGGCCGACACAATTTAGATTGCCACCGACACGCTAAGAAGAAGAAGTATCAGATCTTCGCCAAATTTAAACGGGACCACCGCGGAATAATATTCTTTCAAACAATAAAAAAACCTCGAAATTGGCTCACAATTGACAAAGATATCGTTGAACATACGCACAAAACATTCAGACGAATCGATAAGCTCCTCTTGTTCTTGATTTTCGTGGGATCCCAACATCAGATCCCGACATATACTTTTCATTTTCATCATCAGCTCAGCAAAATTAAATAATGATTACCCTCGAGAGTTCCCTCGATTTTTCCTAGATCCCATCATCAGAATCTGACCTGATGACCATGGGATCACATGGGAAGTATATTTTTCAAACAATGCCCATAAAACTTGAGTGTTGCCCATTTTCCTCGGAACCCATTATCAGTCCCTGACCTTCTATAATCAGCTCAGCAACATGAGTTGATGATTTTACCAGGCACCTAAATCTGAATTACGTTAGAAAGTACATGAAAAACATTAAATGTGCCTATTAAATTTGCCCTCGATTTCCCGGGGATCCCATGATCAGATTCTGTCATGGTGTCAATGGGACCATCTCAGTAGTGTCGGCTACCGAATAAAAAAATAATTTTGGTAAAATCGGTCCACAAGTGGCAGAGACATCGGTGAACATAAATAAAAAAAACAAACCATCGAATTGAGAATCTCCTCCTTTTTGATAGTCGGTTAAAAAACCCATCAATTTTGAGATGGACGTTAAGATTTTCGTTTATTAATTAATACTACATTTTCTCAGTTGGTAAGTTTTGGGAGGTGACGCGAATTTTATTTGTAAATCCATTGCTAAACCCCTCCCCTTCCCCTGAACCTGAACTGTTAGCGTGAAGGTTTAACTTTAGTAGGCGTCTATCTTGTATTTGAAATAAATTTAAGCCGTAGCTATCATAAAAAGATTATGAATGAATTTAGCGCCTTTCTTGTTGAAAATTTTCAGTGAACTTATCACTGAAAAATTTCTAAATTAATCATTTCGCTATTCACAAATTGCTTTACGTCAATACAGTAATCAGACACCGCATCGATAGGAAGCAGAATCCTTTCTAATTTAACTCCTCAAACGACCCCTCAGTACGCAAGACATCCAGGTTGTGCAATCTTCAGGGTAGGATTCAATTACAATTTTTTTTATTTGGTTGAATCAAAGGAGTATTGATGTCACAATCGTGTCGGCGCGGAGTGGCGGCGTTGCGGCCGCGGCGGTGGCAGCGGGCGGAGGTGCGTATTGATTGCTTGTCGTTAGGGGCCCGGCTCGGTTACAGAGCTCGCGTCAATGATTAAAGGCGGTAACCCAATAAGGAGCGGATTGCGGTGGTTATCGGAAACAAAACAAAAGAGTGCGGGGTCGATTTACGTCATTAGGGGCGCGCCGGGACGCGACACCTCAACTCAATGCTTTTAAAGATGTCTAAGTTCCTTTATCGCGCTTATAATGGTTCGTTTTCGCGTTCGTATCCGCCGCTATTGTGCCGCTGTCCAAACACCCCCCTCGCCACCTCAACCCCCGCCTGTCTTCCGCAGTGTGTGCCAAAGCGTTTGTTTAGCTGATGGCTCGCTGTCTGTCGCTTCCTTTTATTGGGACAATACAACGTTTTACTGGAAATATTACTGGATTATAACTCAATGTTTTGGGTATCTTATGTCGTATTGTATTAATTGCTATTGTGCTATTACTATTTCTTAAACAAGGATTAATAAATAAAAGGGCAGAGCTTGTGACTTGAATTATATGTTTTATGTAATACTAGCTTCTGCCCAAGCTTCGCCCGCGTTTTTTCGCTAATTGTCCCGCGGGATCACACTACCGGGATAAAAATATCCTATGTGCTATTCCAGACTATTATCTATCCCTGTGCCAAATTTCATCCAGATCCATTCAGTAGTTTTTACGTGAAAGAGTAACAAACATCCATCCATCCATCCATCCATCTTACAAACTTTCGCGTTTATAATATTAATAATAGGATTATAAAACTTGAAATATGTAAGTTCCGTGCACAACTGTTGGTAAGTGACAATTTAATTGTTTCAGTAGTCATACAAGATCCCGGTGAATAACCGGAACTTCTACCATTCGTAAGGCGCTAAAATGCCGACGGAGCGCATAACCTTTTTTGCGTTCCGTTTTCGCCATGTGGCAACGAAACCCTATACCCGAATATAAAATGAGCAGTTATAGATTCGTCCTGTCCGCCTGTCTGACTGTTAGTCGGCCTGTCTGTCTGTCCGCCCGATGGATCACAGCCATTTTACTCCGAGACTGTTGACACACAGTTGAATTTGGAGAGCAGGTGTCTTTTATGAAACGCTACACAAAAGTGAAGTGAAATCATGAAAAATATATACATCTATAGGAGAGGCCCTCCATACTTATGTTACAGGGGGTTTAAAAAAATAACTTCCACGTATATAACTGTGTTGGGTGTTTTCGACAGGTCTTAAAAATTATATCGAGGATTAAAAATATTTATTTTCTTAATTCTATGGCTGAACATATTCGCTCCTAAAGCCGTAAAAATCCCTCTAACGTTTAAAGAATAAGGAAAAAAATAAGAAGAAAAATGTGGATTTGTAGAACGTAACAAGAAATTTCAGCGAAAATTGGTTATGATAAGATTTGATGTATACCTACTCATGTAGTTTTTGAGATATGGAACTTTGACGAGAAACTTGTTTTTAATTAACATAGTGTGGAAAACAAATTTAGTTTTGATGTTGATTACAAATTGAGATATCGATCGTTAAAAATATTGTTATTATTATTGGTCGATGTTACGAAACCTTTTTATTTATGAAAAAATAAATGCAATACTGCCTAAAAACGAGTTACATGTTTTTGGGCAGTAAAAATAGTAGAGCAAAAAGCACTGCCCTTTCAGCAAAATTTCTCCCAATTTCTCCCAGCATATCAATCAGGCATGCGACACGCGACGGGTGAGTTCAGCATATTAGGCATGCGACGTGCGACGGGTGAGTTCAGCATATCAAGCATGCGACGCGCGACGGGTGAGTTCTGCATATCAGGCATGCGACGCGAGACGGGTGAGTTCAGCAAATCGGCATGCGATGCGCGACGGGTGAGTTCAGCAAATCGGCATGCGACGCGCGACGGGTGAGTTCAGCATATCAGGCATGCTACGCGCGACGGGTAAGTTGGATGGGATGACTGAAATACGCTCGCAGCGGCCAACCAGCCCAACAACCACATAGCTATCTTATTTCATTTAGGAGTTTCTATCTCATACACCTTCTTGCGGATTCCTTTTCCATGATCATACCTTACCTACTCCATCTGAGGCTATAAAAAGTAGGTAGTAATCTAGACTAGCTAGCTACGAGCTGGCTGGCAGCTGGCATCATCAAACGAGCTACCCACATTATTGTACTACCACCTAATAGACAATTTGTCAAATTACAGCTTCAACGGCTGATAAGTAATAAGCACATGAAATCCGATTTGGTTAAGTGGTAGATAATGCCTAAGGTGTCAAGTCAGTCTTTGTACGTACTACACTTTTGGGTGTGTTAAATTGTAATAAATAAATAACTCTATTCGCATACGATACTTTTTTTGTGCAAACAGTTTAAAATATTGAGATTTTCAACTTTTAGGTTCGGAAAACTGAGGGTCAATGGAAGTTAAAGAGTGCCTTAAAATCTGGAACAAAGTGAAGCAAAACTTTTCTCTTGACCGACATATGTTTAAGTCGCTTTAGGTGACTATTACCTACTGAGAGACAGTATTTTTATTGATGTTAGACCATATTTTAAGAATGAATAATAATAAAAATGCAACACTGAAAAAGAAATAGTATTTATAAAATCTAAAGACTAATATTTCAATTTGAGAAGAATAGAATAAAATTTAGGAATCATCAAATTCGGTGTAGCAATGCCGAGAGATGAGGTAACATAAACAAACAATATAATGGAATATGAAAATCCTTCTTATTTTGTAGGAACTGATTTGAAGTAATAAAATGTGTCTAACTTTAAAGGTGTGTCCAAACATTGCGCGGCAAGAGCGTGGCAGCAACACGCGGCAGGTGCAGGACACATTTCTGCCGCGATCTAGGACTAAACCGAAGCATGTTTGCGCGGCAGCAGCAACTACTGACGATTGTTTACTAAAAATGTTCGTGCGCGGCAGTAATCCAATCGTAGAACGGCAAGCCGCGAGCGACCGCCGCGCGCGATTGCCGCGCGATGTTTGGACACACCTTAACGTTCCCATACTAATACTTTAAAGATGCGAAATTTACCCCTAAGTGTGGGAAAAGGAGGCACACAATCGTCCTGAGTTGAGGCGTCGTGTGCATCGACAGGTCAACGCCTTTGAAGAGAGACGAAGGGCGCAGTTAGATATTAAGTGAGATGACCTGAAGGCTAGGCCACCTACAGCTATACCATACAATATCGTCAACGGTGTTCTGACATGTCCGCTTTATGCTCAGAGCTCTCCACAGCTCCCTAGAAAGCCGTCGCATGCAACAGCTGTGGCGGAAGTCGGCTAGATGGCATCATCATCATCAATATTTTAAATGCGAAAGAAACTTTTATATGTCCATCTGTCTATATTTCCCTTTTCACTAAAACAATCCTTAGACATCATACTTAGTACCACCTCAGTACAAATAAGTAAAAAAGAGTAGGTAATACAGACTTTAATAACAGATATTAGGTATAGAGATATTGCAGTTATACGCATTAATTCTGTATAGTTGCCGTCGAACTTCACTTAGGTAGGTATGACAGGTAAGTTCGGTAAACTATGCAAATTTTTGATATCACATAAACATTAGTCGTTACGATGACAAACTTACATTTACCTATAGTTGCAGCATCTGTAACTGTGAGGGGGAAGATGAGCTATGTTATGCTATGCTACGCTATGAGCGTGGACAAAGTAAGAGGGACATCAGGTGGCTCAGTACTATCTGCTTACATGCATGGCAAAACCGGTGTGAGGTTTTGCAACTATGTATATGCAACATCGCAGTTAAAGAAATACCAACCTACTCACAGGCGTCATGTTATGTTTAACAGGAGGCTTGTGATCCCCGGGTAATCAGTCTGAGGTATACTCTATGGTACAGTACCATAGAGTATACCTCAGTACAGTTCAATAATTTTACCTATTAATTATGTTTAGTTTCCATGTAAAAGGAGGCGAACTTATAGAATATTATTTGATTTGAACGATTGCTACTTGCGTCCACCAATTGCAGGTAAACATATCGGTATCAATGAGCCATGCTTTACTAAAGTGTCTGTCAGACTGAGCCCAGTGAGCTGACCTCCTCACGTTCCCTGATGCATTCAATGTTGTAAGACTTAGTGTAAGTACATACTTAGCCACAATTGACATTTCGTTAATGAATCGTCTCCGCGTGTGGTGCTTGCATGTTGTTGTGGTGGCTTGCATGTTGTTGTCCTGGTGCGCTCCCCACATCACGGTGATTTTTTTGCCGCCATATTGAAAGAGGTGGCGAATCAAATAATGGAGAAATAATTTAATCAACCCGCCCTCGCGGCCGATTCAATTCTAAGTAGTGGAGTTAGGGTGTTATGTCGCACGGAGCTTCGCGGAGGGAGGCGAAAAAAGTGCGGCGCGTCGTGTGTGCAGCCGCCTTAATAGCCACCTCCCGTACACCCCGGGAGCCCCGCACCTTGTCCCCCTCCCCGAGGGCCTCGCGAACTCTTTGCGGTTGCAAATTGAAATGAAATTGCATAATTCGCGCACGCAGCGCCGCCGCACCGCACCCGCACCGCCGCCGCCGCGCCGAGCTTCCGACGGCTGCGACAAGATTTTTGCGCCTAATGAAGTCCTTTCGAGTTCCATTTAGGAGCCGACGAACCCATTTGCATGAATTTTAGTTTGTTGTGAGGAAATTACATCATTATTCATGGTGAAACATAATTTATTATGCATATCTCCATTCATATCTAAGGTAAAGGAAGTTATGAAAAGCGTCTAATATTGAACCAAAAAGGAGTAGAAAGACTAATAGAGTATCTAGGACTTGAAACATGTATGATTTTGATTTCGTCAAAACAACTATGGCAGAAAGAAGTTTCGTTCGCCGACATGTTTAATACAAGTTAAAATAGTTATTTGAGCCCAAATAACCATGGCTCAACTGCAATTTATGCAACTGATAAATTAAACTCCAGTGACGACAAAACTCGCTAATCTAGAAAATAAAAATTAAATTAAAAATTTAAAAAAAACCCCGACGGCTAAATCCTCTATAAAACCAAAAATAAAAATTGATCCAAGCGTCGTAGCGTCGGGGGACCGCTAGGTAGACCGCTTACTACTAATTCGCAACAGCGTGTGTAGCAACAGCGGCGTTCGAAACGACATAAAATAAAATAAAAAAATAAAAATAGCCTTTATTTCCCTATTATTCACATATCTATTGTTTTCACAGAACTTAATTTATTAAGGGGTCATCCATCTCTGGACGAAGGCCTCCTCCATCTGTTTCCATTTATATCGATCTTGGGCCGATCTAGTCCATTCTATCCCTGCCAGTGCAACGATATCGTCTCGCCATCGTTGCAATGGTCTTCCGCGGCGTCTGTTTCCGTTTCGTGGATACCAGTGCAGGACGCGCTCGCTCCATCTGTTGTCTGTGGTTCTCGCGATGTGGCCTGCCCAATTCCACTTTAGTTTTCCGGCCATAAACAAAGCATCAGTTACTTTGGTCTTCGCTCTGATGTCGCTGCTTTTTATGCGGTCGCTTATTTTTAATCCAAGCATGCTTCTCTCTACAGCTCTTTGAAATGACCTTAATTTAGTTTTCATGGCATCTGTTGTAGTCCAAGTTTGACATCCGTATAAAAGAGTTGGTAGTATATTTGAGTCAAATAGTTTTCTTTTGATGTCGTTAGAGAAATTTCCTTTAAATATTTCTTTAAGTGACCAATACTTCTTCCATGCAATAGTTATCCTTCGTTTGATCTCTTTTATAGTCCTATCGGCAACGACATAGGGGACCAAAAAATAATACATAATATGTAACAACGTAAAATCGCGTACGCGATTGCCGCCGTACCAAGCTTACTTCGTCCAGCGCCGCGTCGCCCGCTTGTACAAGGTTCAGCGTCCCGCACCCCGCACCGCTAGTAAGTTAATAAAGCAGCCTTTGCCTGCTACCTGGGATCGGAGCTACGACCTGAAACTAGTTAGCTCCGCGGTCAACTCGTCTGGCCATGAATAAGATAAATAAATCTACAAATTCCTTTTGTGCAATAGTGCCTAAGAATAAAAATAATACACATATAACTTATCCTAACGATAAAATAGAGAGTGAAGAATGTCGTGTGCTATGCAGTATGCAGCAGGTGAACCACCGTATACATTAAGTAACGGTTCACGTTGAATACACAGTTCAGCCTGAAGCGCGGCTGATGAGCTTAAATCCACTCCACAGGTTATTTGTTTATTAGGATTTCCCAAGAGCTATCACAGTTATAACATAACATGAAAAATGTCGGTCTACAACAGAATTACTAACTAGTACACCTCTGCCTACCCTTAGAGGGAATTCAGGTGTGCAGTTTCATTATGTAATAACTCAATGTATTCAGGCACTCGGCATCTGCAATCGCTGTCTGATTTCTGATCGGCTAAGTGCACGGTGTACTACCGTGGGCCGAGGCACACGTTACTTATGTACCTACGTTAAAACGTCGAGCCGTACGACATCATGCTTTCGTCAAATCTAACTTCGGTAGAACTGTGATTTTTAAGATTAAAAAGCGAAAACAAATTGTAAATGAATACACAACTTGTTTTCTCTTTTTAGTAAACAGACTGATGAAAACAAACACAACTTAATATGCATAATGTGTTAATTCGTTGAGAGGCAATTTTCCGCCTCATAAGCCGGAGTGACAGAGTGACAGAGTGATGACTCGTTGAGTGTTAATATTCACGATGTAAATAAGCCATCGCCTTTATATACAGTGTTACCCCAGAGAAACACTATAAGGTATGATTGCAATATAGGATACATAAGAACGGCTGTAAAATAGAAGGTGTATGAAAAGGATGGGCTATTCAGATCTACTAATTTAACAACAAAAAATGGGTATTGTTTAAAGGTACTTATTATTATTTACGGACGGTTACTCGATCATGTAGGATATAATCAACCGCTTAACGTGCCTTCCAAGGCACTGAGGAAACTCGTTATGTAATGGATAGTAAGCCATCCACGGGCCAACCTCGGCAAGCCTTGCTTAACCACGAAGAACTATTGATATCCGGTAGTTATTGCCGCGAGCGGCTTTTAAGATTTCACCTGGATTACTTTTTAATCAATTGGAGATTGTAAAATTGTTAATACACAAACTTGACACTCATGAGGTAACTATAGATATTACCTACTATTAATAGTTAATTATAGTATTCACACATGACATGCCCTGTCATCATGATTATTCTCTTACCGTTATCCCATTTATTCGTCGTCGGCGCAGCATGTCTTCTTCCATACTTCTCTATCGTCTTCTCATCAGCCATACATGTCCTATGCAATTATATAATTCTAAGAGATTGAATCTGCATTAATGTCACATGCTAATAAATTCGTTTGCGCCTGTGGATGTAGAGTAGGACCAAGCAATCAATTTTATCATAAATTACTAGCTTTTAGTCGGGCTTCGCTCCTTTTAAGGTTAGGGTTGCCATACCTCAGAACTGCGGGAGGAATTATTAAACATCATCATTCCCAAAAATAAGAAAATTAAAACGCAGTCTATTGTAAAATTAAATTCGTTCAAAACAATCTAGTGAACACGTCTGCTACTAAGAGATTCGTTCCTTATGATTGAACCTATCGAGTGATGCTATAAAAGTAAGGGCTGTATTTTTTTTCTTTTTTTAGCGAATTTCCGAAAATATTTGAAAGCAGATTTGTTTCTATTTACAAATAAAGGAATGTTTCCTTTGAGTAAAATGTGCTATCTCCAATATTTAGAGTACTTTCCCTCCGGTGGCATTGAAAACTTCCACTCTGTATATTTATGATCTGTTCGAGACTATAAACTAAACCAAATAAAATAAAACAAGAGGAGGGGCCCAGTACAGGTTGGCGGATGACACGTATCTTTGAATATTTGGTTCACAGGAAAGTCAAAGATTTCCATTTCTGCAGAAGTGCCTTGGATTTTCAGTAACAGACTATAAATAATATAGTTTTGATGTAGGGGTTCATTAACATATGAATAGACGTTCAAACTATTTATATTACCTATATTGTTTGGTGCTCCGGAACCCTGTGTATGCTAGCGGTTTTTACGTTCTACAAACCATAATTTTCCTCATCCTACTTTAGAAATAAGAGGGGGGCACAATTTTTACAGCTTTGGAAGCAAATATCTCATCAACCATTGATTGCAAAAAGTGTTTTAGGAACCTGATTACCATTATATTTTTCAAGAGCTATCGATTGATTTCCCACACAGTTATATATACATAGGGGGTATAAGGGACACACATCTGAAATCACCGATGAATTTGTCATAGGTAATTTTAAAAATAATCTGCTGTTTCGTACAAAAGTGCTATACCTACCTACGCGGTCAAAATTTATGAAACAGTTGTCGAAATGGGAATGTTACCATGTGGGATGTACTCTTCAAAGGGATGTACTGAGTACGACACGTGGTAAGCGTTTCCGCGTCGGACTCCCTCACACCCCGTATCATTGGTATTTTTTAACCGACTTCTAAAAGGAGGAGGTTATCAATTGGACGGTATGTTTTTTTTTTGTGTTTGTTACGCGATTACTACGCCAATTGTGGACCGATTTTCAAAATTCTTTTTTTGTTCGAAAGGAGATACTTCTGAAGTGGTCTCATAGTCACCAAGTCTGGATCTGATGATGGAATCTTGGCGAAATCGAGGGAATTCATCAAATTTTATAGGAAAACGTACAGTGATTTTGGTATTTTCTACAGAGACAGGCACCGGAACTCAATAATAAGACAATGTATCTTAGCTGTGTTTGGGCTTGTTGGAATTGTAACGGTATGCACTTTCCAGGTGTAGGTACAAATATATAGTAATTAAAAAAAAAATTAAATCTTTTTCTTTTTATACCGACTTCTAAAAGGAGGAGGTTATCAATTCGATTAGTTTTTGTTGAATGTATACCGGTTACGCTGAGATTTATGATCCGATTTGCGTATTCTTCTTTATTTTGATGCGGAATAGTTGTTATTTGGTCCCATAAAAAATATTACATAGTTTGGCCCTGTAGTTTTCATTTTATTAACATTTTTTTTTTTTTTTATATGTAAATTTATCACGTACTTACACCTATTTCTTTTTTTTTTACCGTGATTACTGGACCGATTTACATAATTCTTCATTCATTTTAAATGGTAGAGAAAGCTTGTCCGGTGGGCCCATTTGAATTTTATTATCTTTGCTTAGGTACTTCTTGAGTCATCCTCTTTATTATGCATTTTGTCCTTTGTCGTATGCATCGACGATGTGCTGGTGTCTAGTTACAATGTTAAAATGATACTTGACAATAATTTAAATGAGATACCACAACTGAAAAGCGTAAAATAAAAACTTGATTACAAAAAAATATAACCGAAATCCAAAAAAAACACAAAAAAGACTTGTATTTTTTTGTAAAAAAGTTTTTTTTTCAACACTTATTTTTTCATCCATTTTGTGTAGCAGTTTACAGAAGACACCTGCTCTCCAAATTTTAATTTTTTGCTGCCAACAGTCTCGGAGTAAAATGGCTGTGACATACGGACGGACAGGACGAATTATTATAAGGGTTCCATTTTAGCCATTTGGCTACGGAACCCGAAAGAAAGCCGTAATATACTTTTTTTTCAGACTTTAATGGGGAGGAAACAATTATTAAAATGAAAAATAAATGATCTGCATGAAATTTGCTATTTATGTTTCTTGATTAAATTAACAAAAATATATTTCAACGTTTCTGGAAATTCTACCCCTTAGACGAGAAAAGGGGTGGAACAATAAAAAAAATTGTTTTGATGGTTTAGCACGGTTATATGGAATAAGCTATAAAAACTTCATAAACACACTTTTAGGTCGGTCATTGAAAATGGCTGCCATTGATTTAAATGAGAACTGTTTCACACATGGGCTGTTTTTTGATTTTTTGTCACAGTATTTTTGAATATAAAATATCGAACGGTGTGGACGGATCTTCTTCATGCGGTTTTTGGTTTCCGCACTTAGTCCCTTAAGTGGACCATTGTGCGTGAGCCATAGTGGCCGTTATTCTAACCAGCCCACCTCCCTCCAGAAGCAGATTAGAATTCCCGGTCTTCTCAGGGTATCCGCGAGGGATCCTGGTGTTCCCAGGGTCGCCTCGCGAATCTTAGTGACACCGGTGCAGTCAAGCAGCACATGCTCCACCGTTTCCTCCGCATTCATGCATGCTCTGCACAGGGGAGTATCAGTGATTCCTAGAGTGTAGAAGTGTTTATTCAGTGAACAGAGTCCAGTGATGGTCCCCGACACCAGGCGCAGTCCATCCCTGTCCAGACGCAGAAGGCGCCTGGTCAGCTTTATATCAAGGGATGGCATGGCTTCCTTGGCCTGCCTACATCCGGGTGTCGAGGTCCACCATTTTTTCGCTTGTGTTCGAGTGTGATCCTTTAACCAGTTTCTTAGCTGCTTGAAAGGAACGGGCACAATGGGCTCGGGTCCATAGGGTTTTGTGCTAGATCCTCTTCTGGCGAGTTCATCCGCCGCATCGTTCCCCAGGGATCCACTGTGACCTTTGATCCATTGTAGTGTTACCGTGTTGTGGCTTAGTACCGTGATTCGTTCTAGGGCGTTATGGCATTCTAGTATTAGTTTCGACGTGATCTAATTACTGTTTAGGGATTGTAATGTTTTTGGAAGCAGTGGGTTTTCAGGGTTCTGTCGATGGGTGATGCCATCATAGGCTGTTCTTTAATGGCATCTACTCTGATGCGTGTGTGTTTGATTCTGGAATCATTGCTTAAAGTGCCGGATGCTTCGAGTCTGAAAGTCGCTTTGGCCGCCTCCTCTCTTACGACGAGGTGTAGAGGTGGAAGCCCCAGCATCGCCTGTAAGGCGGCAGTGGGAGAAGTTCTCATACTACCGGTGATTGCTACGCAGGCAAATCTTTGTAGTTTCTCGAGATCCTTTTGTGTCGTACTAAGATTGGTCCTGGGCCACCAAACTAAAGAGCCGTATGTGATGATTGGTCGGATAACTGTGGTGTATAGCCAGTAGGTGATTTTGGGGCTAATGCCCCAATTCCTCCCGAGTAGTCTTTTGCATTGCCATAAGGCTATACTAGCTTTTGTGGTGATGTAATCAGTGTGTTTCGCCCAGTTCAGCTGTTTGTCCAAAAAGATACCCAGGTATTTGGTTTCAGTCGACAGGCTTAGTGTGGTTCCAAAGAAGCTTGGTAGCTGTAAAGTTGGCAGCTTCCTTTTCTTTGTGAAGAGGACGAGTTCGGTTTTGGTAGGGTTCACTGCTAATTTTCGTGGACGGATATCCCGGGCATTTGAGCTACGCCATCGTAGATCGGAATACATGTAAAAAATAAATTTCTGGTTCAACCCATTTAGGTCAATAACATCTATCTATCTATATGAATATAATATAATGTAGACAAGGAATGAGAAAGGATTTTTTGAAATTCAACCCCTAAGGGACTTAAATAGGGGATGAAAGTTTGTACGGAAAATCATCATTTTTAAAGTTAGAAGGCTGAAATGTCATAAACAAGCTTCTGGTTAGAAATAAATAAATATGTATTTTAGCGTTTTTGAGAATTTACCCCCTAAGAGGGTGAGATAGGGGTTCAAAGTTTTAATGCGGAATTCATCATTTTTGAAGTAAGAAGAATGACATTAAATATTGAAGTTTATGAGCAAAAATAAATGAACACGTATTTCGTCGTTTTTGGAAATTCAACCCCAAAAGGGAGAAAAGGGGTTGAAACATTACTAAAACAAAAATAGTCTGCACAGCTTGTTTAATATTTGTGTTTCGCGATTGAATTGATAAACCCGTATCTCAATGTTTTTGGAAATTCCACCCCTCAGACGATAACAGGGGTGGCAATTTTTTTATTTTTGTTTTGTAAAAGAACTTCATATAAGTACACACTTCTAGGGAATCTGGGTCATTGGTGCGAAGGACACTTGCGGGAACCCATTACGGTAAAAGATATTTGCGCGCATGGAAACTTGCGTGACAGACACTCGCGCGACTGGACACTTGCACGACTCAATGGCTTCATGGGTGTCATTTTCGTGGTTTTGGCGGGTCGCTGCCAATGAAACGCTCACTCACTGGACGCTCTTAACCTGCCCGTTTTTCTACATTGTTCTCACATATTTGTAATTCTTAACATGAATGATGTAACCAAGATTTTGTAACATATTTTGATTTAAAAGAGTGTCCATGGAGTTTCTTGCCCATTCTTCTCCATAGAGATCTACGCTACGATCGATCTACGGAATGGGTAACTACAGTACTTTCACAAGTTATTATGCCTTGTGACTGGGACTGTAGCTTTGCGTTTTATTTTGTTTTTCGACTTTCAAAAGTGCCTGTAATGGTCTAATTGAAATAAATGCAAATCTAAGATGACACCGAGGAAAATTTCCTGTTTTTCGTTCATGGGTGTCGTTTTTGTAGACTTCAGGGTCGCTGATAACGAAAATGAGGTTCTCTGGCTTCTTACTTCGAAAATCGCAGACTTTTACACGACTACATCCATGCTAATATTATAAATGCGAAAGTAACTCTGTTTGTTTGTTTCCTTTTCACGACTAAATGGCTGATTGGATCGGTATGAAATTTGGCAAGGAGATAGATTATATCGTGGGAAAGGACATAGGCTACTTTTTATCCCTGAAAAACACATCAGAATTTACGCCAACGAAGTCGCGGGCAGCAGCTAGTATCCTATACTTACACGCAAGCGAAGCCGCGGGCAACAACAAATCTGTAACATATAAATGACTATTATCGACATTTTTTTTGAATGGCATGGCAATTGCCGAACGCCACGCGGGCGAAGCCGCGGGCAGAAGCTAGTCTAAAATAAAATAAAAAAAAGCCGTAATATGCATACTTTTTTCTAATCAGTATTTTTTTTCTTTCTTCTTACTTCGAAAATTGCAGATTTTCACACAACTATTTATCCTTTACTTATAAGTATTTTCGAGCGAGCGAGCGAAGCCGCGGGCAACAGGTAGTCATTAGAAAGTAATAAATAAGTAAGTCATAATATTAATAAGAAAGCCTCGATCAATACCTGATGACCTGATCAATACCTGATGATGATGAGGTTCTCGTTAGGCACCTGGATAAAGGGCTTGATTCAGAAAGCAGTACTCCTGGACACGGCTCATATTTTTTAATTCCTTCTGTCGCTTTTTATTACTTTATCCATGTTAATAAATTAGTAGTTCAATATGTACTTTAAACAAATTAAAATAACATGGAACAAAAAAAAAAATTACAACTGATAAATATAACGGTGTTCTTTGATTTACTTCTCAGTACTCCCCCTACCTAGAACCCCACGTGACCACAGTTTAACGAGGGTTGTGGACGTCACGTTAAACAAATTGTGACGTACGATTTGTTACTTCATCCACTTAATCAGTAAGTTATTACTCGAAGCTTCATTTTCACTTGTGAAATTGACACAAGATACTCGTCACTTTTACGTGCCAATTACTTTTCTTCAACGCTTTACTTGGAGATGGCGAAAGAGTTCCTTATAGTAATAAAGACAATGCGTGTTAATAATAATAATACATAAACACAACAATACTTAGTTTGAAAATATAAAAATCGTAGGTTTATTTGAATTGCTTTAAGCATAAAATAAAAAATGTAACAGACTTTTAAAATAAAGCAAATATAAAAATATTATCCAATACATTTTTTAACGGTTACAACAAAAAGGGCGTTAATGCAATGTAAAACAAAATATCAATATTTTGGACATTCGTTTTAAATCACAAAACATTATGTATTTAGTTGTTCTTCTACGTTCTTCTATGCTATGGTAGAAATGGACAGGCGCGGTAGGTACTCGTATAAATTCGATTTGTTTTCGCTGCTGCCTATTCAAGTGACAGACCCAATCTGTAACTCAAAATAACTTAGAACCAGGTTGGATAAGTCAACCCGGTTGTGAGTAATTGAGTCTAATTCGTTGTAAAGGTATTTTTTTTTTGTCTCCAAGAGATATGTTCAGACGCGCGGATGGTCAATGGTGGACTGGTTTAGCAATGCAGCAAATATCTGTAACCATGGTACAATTATTTCCCATCCGTTGAGGAGTAAGTACACGAAAATTAAATACATTTAATATGGAAATGTAAATTAAATTAAAAAAAAAAAAAACATCATCTCTTATTTACCCGACTGCCATGGAAGGGTTATGTTTTCCGCACGTCATCTTGTTTGCTTGTATATTTCTTTATAACCTAATTCGTATCTACCAAACGGCTGGATGGATTTAGATAGTTAATGTATCGTTATATTCGTCTTGAAAACACAAGTGTCCCCAGATAGGTGTTTGAAAAAAAAACAAAATGGCTGAATTGTGGCGTGAAATAAGAATACGTTAATTTAAAAAAAAAAAACAAACCTATCGAGTAGGGTATCAAAATATAGGAAATTAAGAGAGGATTACAAATATAAATAAGTTATACTAGGAATATTAAGTGGTTTTAAAACGTTTTTGAAAGCAAAACTGTGACTGTTCCACAGACTCCCTGTGTCTTTGGAAATCACGTTATGAAATTCAAATGGAGTAGGACATTACACTTTTCAAGTCGTGGTGGTGACAGGTGGAGCAAAGCTGAGACCGAATGGCGTTCAAGGACTGGGAAACGTAATGTTGTCGTCGGTGGTAATTCTGCATAAGTTTTGCACAGGATCGCGGAGAGTGACACAAAAATAGACAGGCCCATACCCAGCAGTGGGTAGACTGAGGCTGTGGATGATAATGATGAATTATTGGAAACCATCCGGACAAACATTGGCTGGGATTCAGCACATAAATCTTATCAAACTCTCTATAGACTTGCTTCTGTGCTGCAGAATGTGTTGTTGTCGCGGAAATTGTTTTACAAAAAATGTAAAAACAATTCCTGATGATACTTCATGGAAAGTTTATTTAGAGTCATTGCCTCTTCGAGAATTCTAATAAGATAAACCTCTGATCACCGATGGCTATTGTTTACAGAGTTCACTGTTTCATTAATTCCACAGAATCGATCGACGTCGAATGAAAACAATTCCTTTGTTTGCCATCGTGCTGTAACTGCGACTGCGATGCGTCTCACTGCATGAGTTGATGTCACTGGTTGACATCGAGCCATCTAGTCGCGCCTTCACACCAACTACCTTTCGTAAAAGGCGATTGAAACATAAATATGTGACAGTTAAAACTGTTGATCGGACCAAACCACGTTTGACCGGTCACAGTCAAAACCCTTATTAAGTTAAATAGTGTTTTCTCTATTATAGTACATTATGATATAAGTGCGGTAAGTTGAAAATTACAGCCGAGGCGATATTGCTAGCCCGAGCTGTAGGCGAGGGCTACAAGAAAGCAGAGGCTGTAATTATCAAAGCGCACGTACGTAAGTATGTCATACGACGTTTTATAACATATTTGCGAGGAAATAAATAAAACTCGGACGACATTTTCAAATAAAAACAATACAGCGAAAAGAAAAAACGCTCGGAATAATTTTTACTTGTTCACAAATTATGAAATTAGTGATGCGCACGCATCAGCGCTTTTTTAAAGTCAAAGGCACAAAAACAGCCAGTATTACTAATAAACTAAATTAACATTTTTGTGTTTTGTTACATATAAATGGTTGTAATTTATGGTCAAAATTAATTAAATTAAAGATTGAAATGTTTATTTATTATATTTTATCTCCCAAGTTAATTTTATTCATAAAATATTGACCACTTTTCTGAAATAAAAACGGTACTTTTTTAAATCTTTGCTAAGATTTAAAAAAGTACCGTTTGTTTTAGACGGAGCATTTTGATAAACCGTGCGTTTTACATTACATTACCGCACTAGTGCGTAATAAGACACATTACGATATTGAAATTGGTGAAATAAGAGACCCTACCAGCAAATGTGTTATAATAGTATATTGTGTATTAAGGGCGGTAAGTAAGGAATCACGATCGAGGCTCTAGTAGAAGCCCGAAGTCGAAGACTGAGGGCTTTCTGAGTCGAGGTTCGTAATTCCCGTACCGCCCTTGAAACATACAATGTTTTTCATCACATTTGCGAGTTAATAATTATGAATATACACAAGTCAGCACATATTATTACGAAATACGTGAACTGATTTTTAAGCGGATGGCGGGGTGTTTGCCCACACCACAGATTATACAAATGTTTTGTTCAGAACGTTAAAGGCAAATACTTACCTAGGTATACAGCCACGACGGAGTGTAAAAAAAAAAATTCGACGTTTGGATACAAAAAACTATTATTTATTTAGATTTTAGAACATTAGTTTAGTAGTTAAATAACATGTAGCGAGATTGAATGAAATTCTTGTTTATATAACATTTTAAGACAATTTTTCAATCGCGTGTAAACTCCTTGCTTGAACTTGCATGACCTGTGTGCTGTCATGCTGTGCTGTAAATTAAAAAAATATTATGCTCGAGAACGCCTCAGCTATAATTACCTAGAATTACTTAAACACGATAATTTTCAAAGAGTCACCAAAAAACCTATCAATCTTATGTTTCTATGTAAATGTTAGTGATTTTTAAAATAATTTTAACCTGTCTAAAGTTGTTGACATACTGAACTGTGACATAACATTGTATAACCAAGTTCTATGTAAACAGAGACATTAGTAAAGGGGTGTTGTTGCATAAGTGCGACTCTCTATACATATATTATGTAGTACCTGCCGAGTGCTATTGAACACCCCATGACTCTCTTTGCCGACGACAGTACTATGACTATAGCATGTTAAAATAAAGACATAAATGAAAGTGACCTAAATAAATATTTGACTTAAGTAAATATTTTTGACATAAATAATTTCATGGTTAAACAGCAAAGACTTAAAAATGGCCCCAGAGCTGAACACAGATGCATTAGTAACAACGAGAATATCGTCTATGTTAATAATAGGCATTTTTTTTCGCAATGTTATAAAACTCAATGTGCAAGTTATGGTCAAAATTCTCATTTTAGTAGCTATCGAATGAGGATAACAAACTAGAATAATATTTAAGGACACTTGTTAAATATTAGTCACTGCTGAAAAAGTTAAACATGACAAATCCTTTTACTAATAGAGTATCAGTTATCAATTTCAAAAGAAATCTTAGTCTAAAAATCCGGTCAACTAGAAATAATTGAAGAAAATACAAATTTAAAAAAATATTGAAATATTGATTTCATCGACCACATGAACCAGGCAACTGCAAATTGAAGTTTAATGGACGTACACAGGTCACACTATTCCGCCACAACATAAATTCGCCGAAGTTAGTCATAAACGAATAAAAAAATCCAAAGGAAATTCAAACAAAATAAAAAAGGCGCAAGCGGCGATATATTTTTTTTAACTTCTCCACTTCTCTAGGAACTCAAAAAAAAGTCCAATGAAATTCCTGCCACTATAAACTTCGTTCCACCTCATTGTCTAATTGCACTCGACTATAACTCATTCATGTGCGTTTTGTATAATTATCATTCTCTTGGGTGAAAGAAAACATCGTGAGGAAAGCAGCATGCCTGAGAGATGTTTCTAGACAGCATGTAAAGCCAAGTCAGATGCCCATGGGCGGTAAAAAACTCTGACAGCAGGCTAACCTAACCACACGATAACGAAAGAAGACAACATCTCCTCTTCAATTCAAAACATTCAATTAAACAGGATATATATTATCTAGTGTTAGTGTCTGTTGTCAGCGTACTCGAGGATGCTGCTACTTAACCTTATTGCTACCTACTAATCAAATAATTACAAGTAAATATTTAAGTCTCAACACATTGCATATTCTTATTAATTACAAATTACTGCACTTTCTGTAGGTACTTCATTTGCATGTAATATTTTACGCGTCAAGCGCTCACAGAAAATTTTGTAATGAAAAGCGTACATTAATTTTAATTGTCATGTACTTATCGTGTTTTATTATGTACTGCTCAAGTGTTTCCGCAGACGAAGGGCTGAACACCCACACAAAATAATAATTCCCGTTTTATATCGCGGCCGCGGAATATTTCCCCAATGATGAAAGTCGTGGAGTCACTTCACTCCGCACTCCATTATGCGAAACTGTAATCATGAAACTATCCACACAACCTTACCACGCAAACTTGCAACAAGTCGAACGCGCGCGTTAACGTTACACCTCCCCAAGCCTACCGGGGCGAAGCAAACGAAAACGCGGCGCCGCGTGATGCTGACTACGATATCCTCGCGAGTTCGCCTACATAATTATTTAAGTTAATGATATACTACACCTTTCTTGCTATAAATGATTTCTTTTTGCAATGCGTGCGAGTGGGACGGGCTCACCTGCAGCGCTAGGTGTGAGCGGGAGGGCGCGAGAGGGTGGTGCCACCCGCGGTGGTAATGCGGGCTCTTTGGATTGTAATATCGCCAGGTCCGCGGCCCTCACTGAAAGCAGTGGGCTGCTTTTAATCTTGCTTACTTATGTACTCGCCAACAAGTACCTATGCTATGTACTCGAGCTGCTCTCATTTGAAAGTAATTTGAGGCATCTCTCTTTCACAATAATATATTTTGTTAATGGTTATAGGAAAGGCGTTATTAGTAAGAATAAGTATGATGGACTGCCTTGTAGTTCTAGTGGCAAGCGCGACAGCTGATCATGAGGCCTTAGGTTCGATTACCAGCTCGGGCAAAAGTGTTATTGGGTTTTCCATCTGGAATTTCTCAGGTATACAGAGTGCGGATTTCCTGCCCGGCTGATGGCTAAGCTCGCCATTTATTACATGGGACTGAAAACAACACTAAGTGGTGAAATGTGGGTGAAGTATTAAGTTCTCCACTGATGGCGTCACCCTTCGGATCACAGGTGTGATGTTCTGTTATGTTAAGTATGATTGAAATGTTTAACATCTTAAAAGAATTGAACTGATACTCGCCATTGTTCTGGTAAGGGATTAAAAGAAATTGAAAGAAATAATGTCTTAGTAATAAGTGAGGTAAAAAAGTAATAAACTGCATTCGGCACCATATCTATTGATGGGTGTCTTGTCTTGGTAATCTAAACGGTACAAGTAAAACTTATAGGGTGTTGACGGTGAAATCATTATTCGCAATTAACCTATGAAGACATCGCCATAAATGGTTGTGCTAAAAAAACCTTGACCAATTGCCATTTTCTTCGGTGTCCATTTACTAATTTCCCAAATAAATTTGCTTTTAACAAAAAATATCCACACTGGAATTAAACAAAGTAATTATAAAACTACATTATAACCTATAAATTAACTGCAAACCAAATTAATCATTCTATAATTATTTTATAAAACCAAATAGTTATATAAACTAACTTAAAAAAAAAAACAGGACTCTTAGGCGATTAATTAATACCATAAATTAATTCACAACGAAGTCGTTCGTTTATAGTTTTATGTTGGTGATGTGAGTGAGAGTATTTTTAGTTAGAGGAGTTCGTGGCTAAATAATAATAGCCACCCGGGTCGATCTTTAAGGTTAAGCCGTGCTTGCCGAGGTTGGTCCGTGGATGGGTGACTATCATTACATACCGAGTTTCCTCCGTGCCTCGAAAAGCACGTTAAGCCGTTTGTCCCGGCTGTGTTTGTAGATCTTTGACAGTCGTTACGAGTAGTCAGAAGCCAAAAAAAGTCTGACATCCAGTCTTACCAAGGGGTATCGTATAACCCAGTTACTGGGTTGTGGAGGTCAGATAGGCAGTCGCTTCATGTAAAATACTGGTACTCAGCTGCATCCGGTTAGACTGGAAGCCGACCCCAAGAGAGTTTGGGAAAAGGCTAGGCAGATGATGATGATGTGAGTGAGAGTATGAGCTCATAAGCTTAAAATTCAATAATTTGGTTTGATCAGTAAGACTGGTATCCGGCCTACATATGAGTGATGATAGCTGAGCGTCTAATCACGAAGTAAAACTTCCCATCACGTTTCGTCGATCCGCCGAAGGCTGAAATCAAAGAGGGCCAATAAAATTTACCTAATTGTGTTTCATCTGTAGTATTTTTTAAATTTAAAGGCTGATGATCAGAATTTGATCACCAACCTCTAAGTTAAACTCAGAGTATAATGGACACTATTATTGAGTATTGTAAATAACTCTGATAAAGCCAGCAGCTTCTATTTACTCTTGTCACTGCAACGTGCGACGGACATGTTGGCTTCATTCACTCGTGCAAGCTAAATTAACGACTTGCCTGAGTAACTTATTATTAACGCATTGCCATATAATACCACATTTATAAACAATTCATATAAAAAAACAACCGCACTAATAGTATTATAGTTGCGTTCTGGTCGCATTCTGTTTGTATAAAATTTGGCACACGTAGACTATGACCCGGGTTCCCTTGATGACCTGCGATCTCGTCGCGGATGAAGCCGCTGGGACAAGACAAGAAGCCGGGAGAAAAAAGACCAGACCAAGCTGGATGGGTATGTTCAAAACGTTATGGTGATCGAGTAATGATGCTGCGTTATGAACTTATTACCTTTTATCCGCGGCTGCGTTCGCGTTATTGTCGTAAATGAGCCTCCGGAATTACGGACATGATGAGATTCGGGTATAATTATTTGAATTTGTTTGTAAATTTGTTGTAATTTTGTTTCATTACTGAAACAATATTCGGACTCAGATCATTAGTTCTGAAGAATAACCCCTTCATCCAAATGATCCAGTAGACATAGTATTTTTTTCGCAACGAGTGATTGGCATGATCCATTTAAGCAAATAAGCCTGTGTTACGAAGCTTCACTCTTCCATACTTACGTATGTATTATAATTTAATTGTTTAATAATGTATTTATAAATGTAGGTACTAAGGGAAAGATATACTGAGGAACAGACAACGCGTATTACTTCTTATAAAAAATGTATACATAATATTTGTAGGATCAACAGTGTACCCATGTCGGAAATAAAACATTGTTTAACACACTTTTACCTAATACACATTATATATACACAACACGTTTTACATTTATTTATTTTAACTGTTTATCAAAAAACTCAGGAACGATTTGGAATGGAATAAGGTTTATAATGCAATCATTATAATAATTTATGATTACGGTTAATATTCACTTCAAATCGGTATTTATATAAAATCGTGTTTATTTACCAATTTCCATACGCAATTCGTAGCATTGAACGAATAAAACGAGTGATGCTGAACATTACAATTAGTCAACAGTGTGATGTTTGTCTTCCTGAATGAGTAAGTACTATCACCAAACTGCGTATCTGACCACGGTACGTAGACGTAGTTTTCGTCTTAAAAATTTCTTAAATTCTGACCTTTCGGATTCAGTTCATGTGGGACAAGTTTTACAGACACACGGTAATTTCAGGTAAGTTAGGTCCCAAAAACTGCTGGGCATGGGGTTGGAACCACGATCGTCACTGCTCCATGCGGCGACAACGATTAACGAATATTGTAATTTTACCTACGGACTACACACGGAGTCCACACTACCAACTAAAACCAGTCCAACTACGTAAACTCTTACTATATCTCTTCAAATATCGTTAGCCCATATTAAAACACCTTTACTTAAGTACATAGGGTTTAGTTTAGCCTAAATACAAGGTAGTTTAGGCTGAATTTGGGGTTGTCTATAGAGGTAAAAATATATTAGGCTCTAGGAGCTGATAGACGCTCCTGAAAGTGCCAAACTCGTCGCCAAATTTTGGTCACGTCATGCTAAGAAGAAGATTAAGTTCTATGAGAATTTCACACATCAATCAATACGGCATTAGTCGCAGGTGGATGAAATGATGAACAGAGGCAATCTAGTTCCTGATAGCCTGAACCAGGTGATAGTGCGGAACTATTCAATGAGACGAACGTATACCATTCGGAGTAATTTTATCATTTATCGATACCATACCTTAGAGCGGGGTTTAGAGCGGAGTTTCCTAACAGAGGCATTGTTTGTCTAAAAGGAGGCTCCCAACACAATTCATTGTATAAGAAGCTTTTTGTAAAAATAAAAACATTTCCATTTTTCATTTCATTTTCATACTATATTTATTATTTATCAACGTTTCTTTTTTTTGCGTTAACAAAACTCAGTTTTGCTTTCCTTCTTTACAAAAATGAACTGTTAGAGGTTTATTAAAAAGTAAGACCTGCAGATTCTTTCAAGGATTGTCACGGGACTCAAACAATCGTTTCAATTTTTTTTCGGTCCGTGTTGCATGACAAAGCATGGAATAAGGTTTGTAATGCAATCATTATAAACTTTATTCCATGATATATCATGTCATGCATAATAATTTATGATTATGGTTAATAGATATTCACTTCAAATCGTTAAGTACACGACTGTCCATATGTACACTAAGTGCAAGTGCACTTTCATACACATATCGTGTTCCCTACCCAACTTACTACCTCTCATTGATTACTTTGATTGCAAATGTTTCATCTACGATAGCGCCTAGTAAAGTTCTCTGTCTGTCTAAAACAATATATTAAATATCAGTTTGAGATACACAGTAGTACCTACTTCTAAATTATTACTAAAGTTTCTTAAAACTATAGTCCAGGTGCGAAAATGTTTACTTTGTCAAACACCTCTTCGAACTGTCATTTAAAAAAAAAAATGGGCGATATGTACTTACCACTTATTCCAGTACTATGAAAGATCAATGAATTATGATATGCTTTTTCGTTGCCTGCAAAAAACGAACACAACGTAAGAATACATACTCACAACTAGATAATGTGCTCGCGTACATAAGAGCACGCATATCATTACACGCAAGTGCGGCCGGTGAATGAGTGAACGGAACACGAACGTAACGCGCGGTCTACACCCACGCACTTTCGACGACTCATTATATAAAGCAGGTGCTGCATTCACATAACATAATGATATGTACACGAGCTTTGTTTTAATTGTATGTGCCTCAAGAGTTGTATGTAATTTGACGAGTGAGTACCACATACGACACGAGTGTTTTATGTTAGTTTATTTGTATGAAAAGACTTTTGTTAGTGATGTCATATATAATTATCTACACTCGTATTTTATAATAAATGTGACGTGATCTTTATTTATTTATTTGTTCAGGTAGGTACACACAAAACAAATTTTATAGACACTAGCTGCGCCCCGCGGGTTCACCCGCGCAGACCGGCATAAAAAGTACTTAATCCAGGGTATAAGTTATTTACATACCAAATTTCATCTAAATCCGTTCAGCCTTTGAGGCGTGAAGGAGTGACAAACACACACACACACTCACTCAAAAACTTTATGATATTAGTGTGATATGCATTAAGAAAAAAGAGTACAGATGTAGTTTGATTAAAAAATAACATGCAATAGTAACAATATACTAATTAATTAGGTCCTTCTTCAACTTATCTGACTAAAAGGGTATAGCGTTATAATTTGCCTTTAGCTTTAATCAGTTACAAGTAAACCTATTCAATTGACCTCATATAATTGGTACAAGGAAAGTTATAATACAAGACTTACAAATAAAATTTCTTCAGTTTTCTTCCTTTTAAAAACTGATACATTAAAAACGCTGTAGTAATTTAGTTTCTGTCGGTACCCGGTGACTGGGAGGAGCCGAGACGCGGATCCACAGGTACACGAGTGTTATACAGCGCCGTACATGTTTGTACACGTCCTGTATAGTGCGGGCACTAGTCTTATGTGCCCGAGTCACGCGTCAATCACTTGTGACAGCTTACTTTAAATATAAAGTTTTGTTACTGTATCAGTATTGTATAAGTATTATGTAGGCGATAACTTTTCATCTGTTTTTTTTTAATCTGATTTTTCTTTTGATATGTTAGCTCCAATTGTGACATAACGTAGCATCTCGCCGGAGGTCCCGCTGGCAGAGGAGTACCCTGTAGTAGTCCACATCTCGCCAATTATGTTTAAGTAACGAATGTTCAGAATGATTTTGTCCGTGAGCTCCGTCAGTTCTCGGATCACGTCAACGTCAAGTATCTGCTAACAGATTCCCCTGCGAGTGAGGCTCCGTGTTGATGTAACATAATTAGATGATCCCGCGGCCCCGGCGGCGCAGTGGCGCCCTCTGCTGTCCTCACATAATCTAACGTAATCTCGTCAAATGAAATAATCTTGGCTTTCACCTACCACCGGCGCTGCACCACCAACAACTCAAAATGAACCTTATTACAACGACGTAGAGATAACGGAATGTGATTCAATATTTTTGGCTTGTTTCGAACAGTTAGGGCTGTCAGCAGTGAAAATTGCTTCCGATCTTGTTAACTTTTGCGATAGGGAAGACTCTTATGGAATTAGCTGAGTTTTGTTTTATTTTTATAAGATCAGAAATAATATTCTGCAAAGAATAAAAGACGTCGTCTACATTAAGTTTCCTGTAGCTGAGAGTTTAGTGATATTTTCTTCTGAGTGAGGGCTTTAGTTAGAAATCAGTCAAAAATGTGTGCCGCTTTAAAAAAAAAAAAAATAGTCCGAAAAGAAACATCACGATAAATTACTGCTGCAAGAAGTTTTCAGCGCACCGTGCATCGTTGATACGGTTTAAAACTAAACGAACTATCTAAATACAAATACCCAATTCTATTCCCAGTCGAATAAAATATGGCGACATGTTTGTGTATTTATGGTCCCCTGTACGGCGGTAGGGCGACGTAACAGGATTAGTGCGGTGACGTCACGGGCAGCCCTGGCAGCCCCACTTACAGTATTAGGGCTCCTTGTTCGTGTAATTCGATAATTCGCGCCGCCATTTTGCGAGCTCGCCGATTATTACGTCGCGGGCGTCTGATCGAGATATTAGGTTATTTATAATATAAATAACATTATCGCTAACACGTTCATAATACAAAGTGTGAAT
Source organism: Cerastis leucographa (assembly GCA_963082945.1). Classification (NCBI taxonomy): domain Eukaryota; kingdom Metazoa; phylum Arthropoda; class Insecta; order Lepidoptera; family Noctuidae; genus Cerastis; species Cerastis leucographa. The sequence goes on from OY720360.1 coordinate 443,929, forward strand.
AGGCCCTTCACGAAGCTCGCATTCTGTACATCAGACTAAGTAACCCCACGCAAAAATTATTGCTGGGAAACGACTTTTTCTTTGGGGTAAAAATTCACGTTTTACGGTAAAACTCAATGTAACTCAATCAAAACACTGTGCTGATGAATGCAATAACTAGGAAACCGGTCATGAAGGCATTTAAAGTAAAGTTATAACTTTTATAACTAGTATTCGTTTTAAAACTTTTTCAGAAGTTGGAACTTTGACCTCCAATATCTCTGTAACTAGAAGGTTCCCAGGTATGATCCAGAACAAAAAAAAAAATCGCAACGACTTCGGGTTGATTTACACCCTTTATAATCTGTTTTCCATTTAAATAGGTTAATTTTTAAATAACTGTGGTTAGGTACTAGAAGTTCACAGTCAGTTGCAAGTCGTTAAGTTTATTTTGTAACACTATCATTGATTATATAATGAAGTAAAAAAAAATGCAATTCAGCTATTAATATGTCGTCAGGGGCCTATGGTTATGGCCTCGCTTCACAATCACGGATCTGTGGGTTCAAATCCAGGTAAGTACACATAAGATTATCTGAGACATCATCACATCGGTGAAAACATCGTGAAGAAACCTGTACTTACGATGACTAACAATTAGAAATCACTAATCTGTATTAGGCAGTGTGATGATCTATGCTCATAACTTCCCTTTATGAGAAGAGGCCTTCGCCCTGCAGAGGGTCGGTTGGTTACAATTCATCTTTGTATTTTATCCCAAAAACTAGAAGTGATTTGAACCACCGTCACCAGCACGTATGTGGTGTGTTGATGCTCAGTGGGATCCAACTGGTCTGGTAGGGCAAACCAAACAGATCGTTGATCTAACTTCTTTCTCTTTTAACCTTATAGTTATGATGCACTAAGATATTTGTTTTAATATGTTATTATGTTTTAGGATGTCTTATATACGGTTGGTGTTTTGGCAATCGAAACGCGAGCAAACAAAATCGAGCAAATATGTATCGCAATTTTGGTCAATCAATAAATTAACTGCTATCTACATCTGCCTCGATGTTAAACTTCATATTTTGACCGATCGCTAGCGCGTAATATTTTGTTACTCATTTGCCTAGATAAGCATAAATCCAACCCTTATAAGTATCAATCTGAGTGAGTGTGTACCGAACACAGACATGTAGTAATGTTAATATAACAAAGCACACTCCGTCGATATGTAAAGCTAACAAATTGTCGCGAAGCAGAGCCGCGCCATCAAAGATGCAGAGTGCTCGGCTCGTAACAGGCGTACACCACGTCAGGGTGAGGACCGAACCCCGTAATAAGAGAATTTTGTGTACTTCTTCTTGAATGATTTCAACATTCGCGATTTAACCTACTGCAATCAACTTGGCTTTTAAGTTGTTAATACAATTGTAGCGACCTACAAAAAACAACTTACAACAAAAATTACTACAGCACCATCTATGACTGAACCGAAGAACTAACATGATCTGCAAGTCACAAACAAAACGCGTAGCGTCGCGGCCCCGACACACTGCGGTTCGCGTCACCACCTGAAAAAGGGAGGATCCTCCCTTCACTATGGAGTATCGAGGAACTTTACACCATGTACCTCATACCCCTAAATAATCGTTAAAATATCATGTTTACTTGGTTGTGCGTTGTTTCGTCGCTAATTGTTTCATCGAATTTCGTTTCACATAAATTGTTTCTCATATTATCATTTCATAGAATAATCAATACGCAGAATACTTACTTTGAAAAAATTTAAATCATCTATTTTTGTTTCAAATAAAGTTTAATGTTAGAATATTCATATCATAGAATAACAAATCAAATATTCTTTATCCACATATTGTTTGTTTCACATAAAACTTATTACGAAGAATTGCATTTTATCGAGTGACAGTTTCTAAAACTCATACCTTTGAAAAATATATACCCTCCTATAAAATTACATCACCGCATTCACATAAATAATGCGGTTAAATTCTAATCTAAATTCTAATCTTTTTATTCTCACTAATGGTGTTCATGCCTGTTGCACGCAGCATGCAAGCAAGCATGTAGCATGCAAGCAAGCATGCAACATGCAGCGTGCAAGCAAGCATGCCGCATGCAACAAGCATGGTTTCTGTCACGGCTCCGGCGCTGCGGGGCTCCGGCGGCCCCACGCGAGTTCATCGTCGCAGATGGTATTAACGCTCACCACCGCAGCTTAGACTTGCTGGCAAGCCGGCCAGCCTCAGCCGCGGCGGCAAGCGATAGATACCACCTGCTCCTCAGCTCGCGGGCCGCCTCATCCCTCCGCGCCTACGCGGGCTTAAATTACACTCTAGGGGTAGGGCAGACAAGACTACGTGGAGTCTGATTTGCAGCCATTCGTTTTTGTCACTAAATTTTGTAGTACAACATATTGACTTTTAAGGACAATATTTTAATTTAAGGTTAATAATTTCGTTGAAATAAAATACCATGGAAACATACATCGAACAAACAATATTCGTTAAAAAGTAATTCTATTGTTTGATAAATTTGTTAAATAAAAAAATGTGATTATAAAATTAATTGAAGTGTGTTTCTGTAAAATATGTTTCATTCAAGTAAATAGTAGTTGAAACAAAAATATTCGAAATAAAAATACGAGGACCAAATATTATGTGAAACATTTTCTGGGAAACGAAATTCTGTGAAACTTCTGTCTGCGAAACAAGGTGACACCTGTTTACTTAAATATTATTGAATTCAGCAATAAATTATAACTCATTCATAAAAGACATTGTAAGAATTAAACTCGAAGTTTATTGCGAAATTAACCTTTTGACCGCCACAGTCGTGTGTAGACGACAAACCAAAATGTGCCCAGCACGCCACGGTCGCGAATGGTTGACAGAATTTTACACATAAATAAATGTCATTAAACAGCATTGTTTTGTGTTTTTCCCTTGTTAATTATTTACCTTGACTCTTCTTCATTTATTTGAAGTGAACTGCTTTCATTAGATTTCATCTGTAGTAACATAAGATGACAAAAAAGAAAACCAGTTAAAAAATTCGTGCCCTCAAAGCCACAGTCACCTCAACAGGACACGTAGTGATGTAGGCAGCAGTCAATATAACAAGAATATCGACCTCGACGGCAACCTACGTTATATTTGATTTACTCTGAATTCTGCATTATTAAACAAATAAAACATTTGATATTGAACTTTCATGTTTGAGAAATCAAGAAAATTTTATAATACTGAACTACGCGCTCTTTAAAAGTCGAGTGTTAATAGATTATCGATTGATTGTAATGACTGCAATGCCCATCCCTATCACCCAATGTATTGTCTGTGCCGGGAACGCCACAGTCGTCTATGATTGACAGTCCCATGACGTCTAACGAGGAAAATTTTTGAATAGAGTAGTTCTTTTGCTGTTATTATTATTGTTTACTGTATACATGGTTAATAATGGATAACTATAATATGAGTAGTGAAGACTTATTAAGTATATTGCAAGGAGTCGATACTGACACGTTTATAATGTTTTTTTTTTTAAAACTATCATACCTAAAAATACATACGTATATCGATATAAATCAATATACAATTGTTAAATTAAACTTATGTTGATTGTCTTATACATATTGAACTGTGTATAATGTGTGAAGGTATTAAAAATGGTGTGATTGTTCTACCAATTTCTACCACCCAACTTTTTAATTAAAAAACTGATTTTTATAAAATGTTTTATTTTATCTTTTGTGAATTTCATGTTTGTGACGCTTAAGAAACTTTGTCCAGGTAGGTACCATTATTCCTCATTATTTCCTATTCATTACAGTGTTGTAAATTGTCTACATTCGAAAGTAAACAACACTAACACAGTAAACGGTATTTACTTCTGCACTGATGTCATCAGTGACTGGCGTTATACTAAAGCATTAATATTGCTTGTTCTTCCAAAGAAACTTAAATTTTATTAGTTGACAATGTTAAAAGTACAAAACGAACAAAATAAAATATTTCGATATTATTAATAAGTATCGGTGTCGCACCTCTAGAGAAGAAGCGAGCAATTTCAAGAAATACGTGCCAACTGCGCCACTGTCGTCTTAGGGTGACAAAAAATTACGTCATAATGGACAATAGTGCTGTAATACTATTGACTTGGTTTTATCGATTGTTGTTTCTATTTGTGGAATAAACGCCGTAACTGTGACACAGATTATTACATTTATGTCATAAAGTACAAAGCGCGATGAAATAAAACTCAACACAAGGATGGTATAATAATCTTTATTGAAATTAAAACCCATGTAAAAAAATGTAGTCAGGTTTCTATGAGCTTTATCGATATAATTTCGCCCTCACTATTATTTTGTAGGTATTAAATTATGAATTCGGAGCTTGGCGCTGAGGGCACGCTTTTTCTTTTTTGACGTGGCGGTCAAAAGGTTAATGTTGTTTTCTTAGCCAAATGCTACGATGTAATACTATTTTTAGATACGACAGGGGTCGTATCTAAAAATAGTATTACAACGTACCCTTTTATTAATAGTTTTATCAAGTAGTAATAATACTAATTTACTTTAATGAGTATAGATATTATATACATATAAAACACGTTAGAAGTTATTGTACCTACGCATGTAGGTACAATAACTTCTAACGTGTTTTACATTGATTGAAAAAAAGGCAAGTTTAGGTATTCTTTCGATTGATATAATTCACTGTGAGCTGCAGATTCTTAAATAATGTGAGATTCAGCCATTTGATTTGAGTATTAAAAAAGATGATCGTACAGAATACGCAAATGCATCGTAGAGAGCTACGAGATGCTACGCGGTGCTACGCCGTAGCGGGGGTCGCTACGTCACGGATACTAATGTCAATTTGTCATGGCACAGATAAACACGCCCACTGCAGATTCATTTATTTTAGAGCTAAATTGAACAGCTAAGGAGAAAATATAAGAGTCGTATATTTATTCTTGGCCCTCTGAAATATTTACTTGATATTTCATAGAAAGTGTAAGACTGATAACTATAATTACCAGTGATTGGAATAGGTAGAGCTAATTTACCTAAAGTTCGAGAAAGGAAGTAACATAGACAAGAAAATCCCAGGATTTATAAATATGGCAATTAAAACCCGGGATTATGAAAACATGAACTGGACTTTGAGTAGGTAAAGTAACTAATTATTGATTTGAACAATCATATTGCTATTTTTAGGATTCTTTTCTGAAATTGTATCAGATTCAAATAGTTTTTTTTTTAATAGATAAATTAAAACTAAGTTGGTTTTGTTTACGTGTAAATCAGATAAATTTTAAGTTATGCCTAAACCTTTGAGACCCTTTTTATTACAATATAATCAGGTATAACAGGAGTACTTTTAAGAATTAACTTTTTGTAGTTTGTATGTAAAACAAAGCTTCTTAATTTAAGAGTTTTAATACGGAACTCTAAAAACATAACAAAATTCTTCAATATAATAATTTAGTTCAAATGTATTCAAAGCGCAATAAGTAAATTGCAATTTCATAAATCCTGGGATTTAATCGTCAAGTTCATGATTTATATAGTAATATCAAGTCTATGTTACTTCCTTCTTCGAACTTTAGGGAAATTAGCTCTAACTATTCCGATCACTGATCATTACTTATAGACAAAACATAATTTTGTAGATATTAAGACGGATCTTATAAAGGTTTAGAGAAGAAGATGATCACAGGATTATCTTAATGAAATATATATTAAATCGCTTAGCTTTATTAGCATCGCTTGGTTCCATGAAAAACTTTATTTGAAATAGCAATTAATCGAAGTAGAAATGTTCAAATAAACAGCAAATGTTCGCTAAAGCTTTCAAAGCGAGGTCGTGTAGTTTGATTTCGATAATGCGGCCGTATATCGCGCATTGTGCCACAGACGCATTGATCTGCTCTAGGTAACTATTAGGAAAGGCTTTTACGGTAATTGTTAGTGGACTGAGATACGTACAATATCATATAGACTAGGGGATTATGTAGAGAGGACAAATGATTTCAGTGTCATTCGTGTGTGTTATTTAGGCTTTATTTGAAGTTTGCGCGTAAACAATGTTACGCAAAGCTGGAAAATAAGGACATCATTGAAAGTTTGCACAACACAACAACAATGTACGAGCTTTGAATTTCCAGAAAGTAAAAATGATGTACCCGACAGTTTGCGGCTGGCGCCATGACGAGCAGCCTTACAGCCGCCTGGCCTACACACCACCTGACACACCAGGAATAAATTAAAATAAGCAGTGATAACCTAGTGGTATGGCCGTCGGACTGCCAAGTCATAAGTCACGAGTTCGAATCCATGGCACGCATCTCTGTTTTTTCGGATTTATGTGCGTATTGTGTAATTATCACTAGCTTCGGAGAAGCTAAGCCAAGTCAAAAGCGCATACGGACGGCATAAAAACTATGCCGCCAGGTTAGCACAAGAAAAGAAGAAGAAGAGTACGTATAAGTAAAATGTATTTGACGCGATACAAAATATAATTATTACATATTTTTTATAACTTACCATACGAGTAGATCGTAGGCACAAACTCAAAACCATGAAACAGTCACTTCTACAGTCGATTGTGGAACGTAACAGCGCAATAGGCTAAGTGCGTGCTCAGTTGGTACGAGTCGCTGTAGGTGGCACTCACCGTAATGACTCGTATCAGCTGTCACACACACACACACACACACACTCGTCGGTAATCGTTGTTTGTCGTTGTTCAGCAATCTATTCTTCGGAGAAAGTTTATGTAGTTGGTACTTTGTACTGATTGTACGAATGACACTTATAGCCCGATTCGTAGTTTATTTTATTCAATTTTATCTGCATTAACTTACATTTACGTCTGTAATGTTGTGCATGTTTTAGATACGTTTAATTTTAAGGCGATCCGGATTTAAGGCCGCTCGTCCGCACAGGTGGACAGGGCCGTGTGAGAATCGCCTTCATGCTCAAAACTATTAGCGACGTTTCCAACTTCCAGAATGCTTAAAATAAGACAACGCACAGAGAAATGAAATGGTGATTCTAACAAGGACTTACGTATGTACTCACAACTCTCGCAGCAGCAGGTGATTTTCTCGCGGCACCAGATAACAACAATATGACACGACCATCGACCAAAACTGAGAATTTACCACCATCATTAACAAAGCCAGTTGATGAACTCTGATGGCCATGTTGCTTACTCGATGACAAACTAGTGAAAAGCTTATGTTGCACTTGGGGATTTTGGTGCCTTATTTATGACTATATCCAGAAAACTGACACAAATTATGGTTGATTAGAATTAGTGCCTAATTTCCCGATGCTCGGTTGAAAGTAGGCACTCAACCATGTTCAGCGTACCATATTGTAATTGTTGCTTCTCCTTGACCTTTTTTCGTTTACAGTATTTTCTTACTCACCAACAACTAACGAATACACACCAACAGTACTCTACATTTGAAAATAAACCATTTTAAGTCCGTTGACTTGTGAAATAATTAAAGAAACTATATCTCCCACGTAAGTGTCATATAATTTCAGTACATGTGTCGCTGTCATCATTTCCCGACACGTCGCGCGTCGTCGGTAACATATAAACATTACGTAGTTCTGCGCTTCCTCGCAGTAATCAGTACATAGGTTATGTTCGCATAACTAGTGTGTATATACGCCTGCATGTGTGTGTGTGTGTGCGTATGCGAGGCGGTGATTGCTGTGCTCATTATCGTGATGACGCTTGCTTACGCCTACCGGGGAGGCATTCGATAGCGAATACTTGACGAAAATAGACGAAAATTGTAGTATTATTTTCAATATCCGATTGATATGATATCATTACATGCAAAGGGAAGTGCAGCAGTTATTATTTTGAGCAATTGTTTGATATAAGTGTAGTTATGTTGTCTAGAGCTACTAATAAGTCGACGCTTGAAGAAGTTATTGTCTGATAGTCATTTCTATTGGCGTTTGCCATTACAGTAAAAATATCACATTTTTCACATCATACTTGCGCCAAACCGACAAGCGCCAGAAAGTTCGCCGGTTGCGATAGCGAACATACCCCGCTAGGGGCACCGAGAGGAGGCTCCACATTACTTGATAGAGCATTTCATATATTTTTACATTCGGTATATTTGCATTCGGTACAAAACGCTCATTACAGACGCGCCCGCGCACTGCCTCGTAAAAAAAAAGCGGGAGTCTACTAGGTGCATTATCATGATATTTAATAAATTAAATATCATAATATTTTTTGGGAGTGTTTTAGAACAGTAAACGTGTATTAAATTTCTAGAAGGCTTGACAAGTGACAGTTGCTTTTAAAGCGTTTCGTATTCCGACAACAAATTCCAACAGGATTCAGTTCATTTTCTCATTTGGATACTTTTTTTGATTTTAATATCAGTTTGTAAAGGTTTTCTTGTCATAAAGTAGCAAGTGACGAGTATGACGTTATAACTGTTTTTTTTTTGGTTTGTGTCTTTTAGTAAGTTTTTTTTTTACCTTAGTTAGCCTATATTGTCCAACTGCTGGGCCAAGTCACCATAGCCTTCGACTCTTCTCTCCGTGTGGTTTTCTCCGGCCAATCTCTCACAAATGCCTCTAAATCATCTCGTTTTTTTTTCGAAAGTTTTATGATAGGAAAAACATCACTACATTATTTTATTTGACAAAATATTAATAATATTATACAGTCATTTGCGTTTCAACATGCATATAGAAAAATCTCGTTAACTTTGCGTGTTTTAACTTAAAGCAAATGTTACAACTTGAAGTTTAATATAACATAAATAGGCTCTTAAGTCAATACCTGAACTACCTCTTATTATGTATAATGTTATTTTTTTACATAAGAAACATTCCCAGCTCCCGCGCTATTCGGCACAAAAATGGCCGGGTACATAGCACAGGCTTTGTCTATAGCTAACGACGCAGTTCCGGCCCGTAACGATGTCCTCCCGGTAATGACACCCCTGTACCCCCTACACCCACACTCCCCGTCACAATGACATTAGCGGGAATAGTTTATATACAGCCACTGTGGTGACAGCTCGGCGGCGAGGGGAAAGGGGACTTCATAATGTACTGTAATGCTAAGAGATTGTGCAGGTATTGTTGTGATGTGCACGCTTTATGTTCACCACAACCCCTCAGGGGTAAGTTGGTGCGTGCGTGATGTTGTGCAGTGAACGACTGTGGGTGGAGTGACGACCGAGGTAAATGTATTTTGTGAGAATAGAGGATTGAAGGAGTTCAACAAAACTTCATTTTACTGAGCCTTTTAAAACTTGATGGTCACCAACTCCGTTTGCTTCATGGTGGACCCACCACTGGGTCCACCATGAAGCGAATGGCGTGACGTGTGTATGGCAATCCATACACACGTCACGCCATTCACATACTGTCTTCCCTAAGACCTCACTACCATGAATATGTAAGCATGAGCAACTACATAATAACTAAACAAATCAGTACATAAACAAACATGAGCAATTTGAACATGCCTCCATAATGTATGATAACACACTTTATATTCAAAAGTGTCGGTCAATTGGATCGCGCGCTACATAACTTACTTCTAAGTTATCGTCAGTATTCGGAAATTTATTGAAGTGATTTGTACCGAAGGCATAACAAACCTGCCCCCTCGCCTCCCATCAGCCCCTACGCCCCCCCCCCGGCCCACGCCTGGACCGACACCGCCGAGACTTATTTACATTTATATAAAGTGGAAGATACATTAGACCTGATTGTTATATACCCATTTTTATGCAGGAAAACTCTCTCTCTGAATAAATGAAATTAATGTTGAAACGAAATAAAATATGCTGATAAAATAAGAAACGAACGACTGATGAGGTTGAAAGGGGAGAGAACCCCTTTAGGACTAAACACTTGGTTTAAAACATAATTGAGAGTACTGCCAGTATCTATTGGGTAAATAACTGAAGGCTGAAAATAAAGTCACAATTTACGATGTAGTATAAAATAATTAGTTCTTCATGATTTTAATTAAGTGCTTGTCATTTTACTATTGTTTCAATCGGAGAACAAAAGACATCAACGCACGCTGCCATGAAACAAACATGGCCTCATAATGTGTGTGCTTTAATTAATGCTGGTAGAGTACCTGTAAATAACGAAACTAAAGTTTGGACACTAATCGATATATAGACAAAGGATATACACATCATACTGGAAAAAGTATAGTTAAACCGCCCCACAGTTCGGTTCGGTGTTCGCGGTAATATTGTGAATATTGAAAAGAACCTGTACCTGCCTTTAGGCCTTAAAATACATAAAAAGTACATAAATTATCCAAGGACATAATAACGGCGTACAATTTTCAAAGAAACCTCTCATTTGAATGAAAACGGCGCGTCGTTGTTGGCGCGCGGCGTCTCGTTAGCCGCAAGGGGCGGCGGCGCGGCTTCAACACTAATATGGAAATAAATGAGAAAACATCAAACGGCACCGACACTGATCCACTCCAATCAGATAACAATACTGCTTTGTGGACCACGAGACACTGATGCGGTGCCTCAGGACAGAATGAGAACGACTCGAGTTTGTTTTCTCAAAAATTATTTGGTTTGTGGAAGTAGGTACTTTGTCAGGTACGTAAGGTTGATAGTAACGGAACATCACCTAACAAGAAAAATAAGAATCAATGAATTATATGTGAAATAATCAAAAGCAAATTAATGCGTCAATGTAAATGGAGGAGCTCGTGGCTAAATAATAACAGCCGCACGGGTCGATTTTTAAGGTTCAGCCGTGCTTGCCGAGATTGGTCCGTGGATGGGTGACCATAATTACATATCGAGTTTCCTCCATGCCTCGAAAAGCACGTTAAGCCCTTGGTCCCGGCTGTCATTTGTAGATCCTTGACAGTCGTTACGAGTAGTCAGAAGACAAAAGTCTGACATCCAGTCTAACCAAGCGGTATCGTATTATACAGTCGTCGTTGATTCAATTTTCATTTTGCAAAAGAGAGCAGTGCGCTTGATCTATAAAATGGGTCCTCGCGAGTCCCTTAGAGAAAAATTTAAAGAGATCGATATACTGATCACACTGATACTGACACTGCCTTCACTTTATATCCTAGAATGTATTTTATACGTCCGCAAAAACCGAGGGCTTTTCAAAATTAGAAGCAAATTCCATAATATAAACACGCGCAGTAAACACGAAATTGTAATACCCAAATTTAGATTAACAAAAACTAGCAAGTCATTTCTTATAAACAGTATACGCTTTTGTAATAAGCTGCTAAAGTCAGTTACAGAACTGACCGACGGAGAGTTTAAAAATTGCATCAAACGTGTCCTTATTAAAAAAGTATATTACAAAATTAAGGACTACGTTGAAGATAAAGAAGTTTGGCTGTAGTTCCTTCTGCTCATGCGGCTGCACTGATGATAACATCTGGATCTATTGTTTAAGTTAGTGTTCTTTTATTATTTTAATTTTATTTTTGTATAGATTCTTTTTACTTACCTATTTTTTGTGAATGTGTGGACATTGTAGGCTTTGTTATTTTTTTTTCCTATTACTACCTTCTGTAGTAAGCTATCGAATTATTGTCGGGCCTACGCTGTCCTCCCATACTTAAGTACTAACGCTGTAACTTCAAATATTGTAAAACCAAATGATTTTAAAATGTAGGCCTATGTAAAATAAAATTTTTTGATTTTTGATTTTTTTGACAGTTACTGGGTTGTGGAGGTCAGATAGGCAGTCACTTCATGTAAAGTACTGGTACTCAGCTGCATCCGGTTGGACTGGAAGCCGACCCCAAGATACTTTGGGAAAAGGCTAGGCAGATGACGTTGTAAATGGATTTAAAAGTTTTTAAATAGGTAATGCTAAACCGGGGAAAAGTATAATTTATGATAAGTTTGGCTTTATTGCATGTAGGTAGTACATAAATTACCACGTGAAAATAAAAAGTAAATATAAGTATAAGCATATAGCATGTATTTGTCCGTTTTTTTAAGAATTCTCACGGAGTGTGATTTTAAATATTTTTCTAATCTGCCCGCATATTCGTGTCCCGCAGTGTATTTAGCAGTGAGTAGGCTCTCGACTTCTCATTGCGTCACAAAGCCATTGTCTGCGCACTGGTCGGTACAGGTGGGACTGTTGGTACTGCCGGCACTCGACAGCTAAAGAAGAAGGCGTCATTGTGAAGAGGGTGTGCAATAATCACCATCTTCTTATGAGGTGCACTGATCCTGAGGTCACAGATGTAATCAGAGCGGGTCTATATTTGTTTATCAAATTAATCGTGTTTCAGATTCGAATGTTGGCTTGTTTACAGAGGACCGATCATGGTTTTTCATAGCTTTTCACTTAAATAGATAGGTAACTCTTACATAAATGACAGTCAAATTGTTGACATTTTATAATAGCTGATACAAGTGCGGTCTTATACAAATGAAAAAGATTAATTCAATTAACAAGACACAATCTGTTAGAAAGGGATATTTTGGATATCTACGCGCAGTTTGTCCCTAACATCGGGGTTTGCTACAATCACGAACTGTCCATAGATTGAAATAATATTAATAAAACATTCATGCCATCATAATATTCATTGCATTCGCTACCCTGCCACGCCTCACTGTCCATCACGGTTTCCACAAACAAAGGTGTCTTCTTACAAAACTGCTGCATTCTATTTTATCAGCCACCACATCACAATACATCCACGCCGTCGGTGACAACTGTCACGTATTGTAGACAATGTGACATGTGTTGTGACATTGTGAATATGGGACAGTAACGTGAGCAGCGGTCGCAAATAAGTTTGTGTTGTTGTAAGATCTTTATTGGTGAAGCTGAAAATAAGCTGGGACAGAGATGTGTACATTGATATATTTAACAAGTATTCGAAAAAGAGGTGTCAAATAAATGTTTGATGTCTTCTATTATTCAGTGTAACTATAATTTAAAAAAGACTTAAAGCTTTTCCAATTTTGTAAACATTAAAGGAAAATGATTGTTCAGTCTTTTCAATACCACAAATAACTAAAAAGGAATAATAAATAACTCTAGACTGTAAAATAATTTCTAAATGTAAACGATATGAATAATAAATAAAGCAAATTAAAATAGATTAAAGCAAATTTGTCAGTCCAGTAAGCATGCTACTGAACTGTGTTAAAAGAGTAGAATAAAACCACCCTAAATACCCCTGATATGCCAGACAAAAACAGGTTTTTTATTATTTTCTTGTTTTTATTGAAGTTAAGTTTATTATCAGATTATCTTAAAACCTACCCTAATTGTTTGCTATGTAATCATAGCAAGGTAATGGAATGGTCCAAAACGATAGCGTACCTACGTTCTGTAAGCATTTTATTTTTACACGGTTACGATAATTTCTCAACAGAAGACAGTAACTACTAACATTCATCGAAGTTTTTCCGGCCCAGAAATAAAAGCCAATGATTTGCGGTGCAGCTGAAGATGTGCCTCCCTTCCCCACTAGGTTGCGTGGCACACAAGTAGCGACCCTTAAACAGTTGACAGTCGCCAGACGAAAATAATTGTTTTCGCCTTTGTCCGGTTAGGCTAAGAAAACCTCTCACTTTGTTGAGTGTCGCAAAAGTGTAACAACTAATAACTGATATATATGTTACGTTATTGGTGACTTATTTTTCAGTAAACACTTTAGTAATCTGAAGACACTTTTATTTGAAAATACTTGTAAAGAGTGAATTAGGCCTCCTTATCTAAGGCAAACTGTGTTCAGCAAGCAAAATCTCAGAAGAGAAGGTTCATTTTACAAATATATCTTGGGAAAAAACAACAACACTGACTACAACATCAGCAATAGATTCAGATGTTTTAGGAAATATAAAATAACAGGCCTTGCCGCAAAGTCAAAGTTACGAGAAAACCCACCTCGAAGTCATTTAAGAACTCTTTTCAAATACGTGGAAAAAAAAACGCTAATAACAAATTCTGTGAATTGCTCTGGTTATTCGCACGGTTCCAGCTTTTAGAATTTACACAGGTATCAAACGACCGTAACTGGGTGCCGGAACTGGTTACAAACACGCAGCTAACGTTCATATACAACGTGACATTTAAAGCCAATTCCAAAGTTGTTCTGAATAGTTTTTGTGTAAGAAACGACGTAAAACGTATCAACTCATCACCAAAGTAAGTGCCGTCATCTTTAAAAACACGAACCAGTTGTCATACTAAAAACCAATAACTTCGCATATGGGGTGCCCCACGGCGGGCGGCGGCGGGTGGTGGAGCGGTGTTCAGGCGATTTGTGATTTTCTAAAGAGTGCTCACACGAAGCACCCTCCACGTAACCGTGCACCTCACCCCTCTCACCCCTTTCGAAGACCCACCTGAGAGGATAGAGGGCACTTCTTTAATCGCACCTTGTGACGTACCTCCTTCGACAAAGGCTTTATTGAGCCAGTTACAAACTGTCACCGAGTGGGAAACGATTTAGATTTAAAGTCTAGCTTTTGTTTGAAGACTTGGCAGGTAACGAAGAAAAGGTTCGCATTTTAAAGAACTATTAAATTGCATTAAAAGCAGCTCACGTTTTCTTAAATTTCATAGGGAAATGAGTTCTGCTACAATCAGTCGCAAGTTTTTGTTGTTTGATGTTACTCTCTATCCTGTTTAGGTGCTTAATCCACTCAGATTATTGTCATTACATGTTTTTTGCAGTTCACGGTAACATTTTATCGATACATGGAAACGTCAACGGACTAATACTCGCAGCAGTGCAGTAAATTGCAGTAACTGACTGGCGAGCTCATAATAATTCAATTTTAGTATCGAATCCTAAATCAAAAGGCTTTCTTTCCGCAGTTATTTTATCTACAATACTTAGATAACACTCACATAATCCAATGTAGCTCAGTGAAGCGAGAAGTGCGTACTATGCAACAAGCAGCAGCCAGTGCCTCCGAGTGATCCCGCATTCTTCACGCGTGGCCGGTCCCGCTCATCCCGCAGCTTGCTGACTGTGCGGGGCGGATCTGCTGATACATAGCTTTGAGATGAAGATCTCTGGAGCCTGTATTATGTACCTTATGTAACGAAGGGGTAGTAACAGGATTGCACTTTCATTTTTAGAGAAATGCTAGTGGGGTGCTGATACATACAGTTATGTGATGGAGGGAAACGGTAATAGGATTGAGTCTGCAGTTTTTTTCGCAATTTTTGTCCTACTCTTGCAGGGTTGGAAATGTAAAAGTTTGGTATATCGGAAACTTAGCTGCACATAGTGGATAACGCATTGTAAAATAATGTGTAAAACAATTAGGGTAAATTATGTAAACATTCTTTCAATATTTGCTTAAAAATTGTTACTTGCAAAATCAAGCCCTTTAGAAACACATCCATAAGCAATTAAAAATCAGATGAAGCTTACAGGTGTTATCTGGGTATAGAGTATCTAGCAAAATATTATCTGCATAGCCTTTTCCCAAAGTATCTTGGGGTCGGCTTTCAGTCTAACCGGATGCAGCTGAGTACCAGTATTTTACATGAAGCGACTGCCTATCTGACCTCCACTACCCAGTAACTGGGTAATAGCATACACCTTGGTAAGACTGGATGTCAAACTTTTGGCTTAAAGGCTTAACGTGCTTTCCGAGGCACGGAGCAAACTTTGGTATGTAATAATGGTCACCCATCCAAGGACCAACCTAGGCAAGTACGGCTTAACCTTAAACCATTCTAAACCGAAGATGGAAACGAAACCTAAAAGCTTATGGCAGTCGAGTTCAAAGTCGGTGAAGAAATACGAAAGCGATGCCTATTTTTTAGGCCTCTCTTGTAATACGTCTCATTCGTTTATCCATCAAAAATCCTCGAAATCACCATTACGTTACAATCTGATGATATCAAATAAATCCATCAAATGAGGGCGCGCCTAATGTAATAGCGCACTGATTGGACACGTTTACGTCATTCTGATCAAATAAATAACTAAGTTTAACGACGTGCTAGGGAGGAATGTTGTGATCGGCTCTCCTCTGCGAGGGCTCCGAAAGGGTCGTGTGAAGCTCATGAGGGGCCCGTACAGCCTCGTAACGTAATCAGAGAGATTATTGGCAATATGTGGAGACATTTGCACCCTTTACTAATACTTTGATGATGCTTGCGTTGCGTGTTCCCAACGACTGAAAATCGAACTCTTCTAAGAGAGTAATCCTTTATTCAGAACTCACATCAACCACTCATCATCTCCCCGCCCTTGTCGCATGTTATTGGGGGTCGGCGCAACAAGTTTATTCTTCCATTCTCACCTGTCCTTCGTCACACTATCATTTTTCCCTTCATATCATTTTTCACACAATCCATCAATCTTTTCTTTGGTCTTCCTCTCCCTCTCCACTCATCAACATTTATATTCATTACTCTATTATTCACATGTGTTCCATTCCATCCCTCCTTATCACATGTCCATACCAAGACAGGCGAATCCGTTTCATCTTTTCTGCAACAGGCGCCAGTTTCAAACTTCCTTTAAATACTCATTGCTAACTTTACCCATTTTTGCCACTCCACACATCCATCTCAACATTCTCTTCTCTCCTACGTGCAGTTTTTCGCTACAACTTACAACAAAAACTGCACTCCTTAAATCTGTTCCTTGAGTACTAGGCCCTGGATCAGTTACAATCAATAGTACTGTTACAGTGTGAATAAATAACTCGCCAGGATTTATCATTTAAGGCATTTTATTCACGGTTTTTTTTTTTAATTTATGTTAAATAAACATTTCAGCCAATAATTATTTAATTTTCTAAGTTATACTTCATACTAATATGTAATAGTCTGAACTTAATGAGTTACTTCAAAGACCTCTGTTTGTTGCTTTTCACGCCTTATCAGCGGCATACACTATTGTCTGGGTAAGGACATACTATACATAGGATTTTATGACAGGGGCACGTCCTCGAGGTATAACTTCCGACCTTTACGCTGGCAAAGCTCTAGTTAAAGCTAGTAGAAAATCAATTTATTGTGTGCTCACAGCGGCAACGGTATTGGCACGCCGGGCATGCGGGACTTGCTCACAACAAGTATTGCAAAGGTACTCGAATGTATGGGATTTCAATCACGACGCCTGATTGGCAATCTGTCGCCGCGAACAATTCGATTACGTCACCCACTTCCGCCAGGTAGTGCCTACGAAAAGAGAAATCGAAAATAATTTTATTTATGATTTAGAGACATTTGAACATACGTGTTTTTTTGAAATATTTATGTTGCCGAACTTAAAGTTTAGTTTTGAAGATCACGTATAGATGGAATGTGTTATTATACGATTTGCGAGTTAGCAAGCAAGGTGTGCTGATCCGCAAACATAACATAATATACCCTCACGCCTGTAATCCTGAAGGGTCACACAAAATGTAATAGGAGGCGACCGTATTACCGCAAAATGCCAATTTTTGATGGAAAAATCCACTGACTTTTTACTGGAAGTTGTGATCTTGTTTGTTTCAATCGACACTAGCCCATCAAGTACTCCCAAGTTTCTAAAGTGTTTTTCTTTCTTTAACTATTGTTGGAACCGATTATTGGTCGGGTTACATCAAGTAGAGGTAGTCCAGATTTTATCAAAAGTTAGTAATAGAATGAAAGGTTAGTATAAAAATACCGCTATCTTTCTCTGCGGGTGATTTTTCGAGCTCCGTGTGGGTCACTCAGCCCATGTAAAGTTAGTGGATACAGCTCTGAATAAAACGTGCCGGATTATCAGTGGTTGCCTCAAACCGACCCCAGTACAGATGCTGTATCCACTGGCCGGCGCATAACGCCACCAAAATTGCGCAGAAAGGTGGCAAGCTCTTGTGAAACAGCCAAAATACATAACAACATTTTCGTGCCACAATGGCTGAAAGTCGCAACACTTTGCTAAAATGTGTGTCTCCGCTCACTGGCGAACGCTCTAAAAACAAAGAAAGTGTTTCCCTATCCAACCCAATGTGCACCTGCTGAAAATCACCTACATCGACACGAGAAGCCATGGCTGATTCTTCTCCAGTCTATTCAAAAATTAGAATTTCCCGAAGCAAGGAAAACCTATCCAGGTGGAGATTCATAGATGACTCTGCCCTGGAGTGTAAATATGGTGTTGCCCCAAAAACGATGGGACATTTGATATAGTGTCCTGCCTGTCCAGTTGCATGCACATCGCCGGAGTTGATGGACGCTACTGAAAGTGCCAAACTGGTCGGCAACTTTTGCGCTGATAAAATTTATATTCATTTTTATGTACACGCTAGAAAAAAAAAAAACTCCATGTGTAGCAGTAAAGTAATTTATTTCTCACAATTTAGAAACACCTGCCTACAAGCGATGACCGATAAGTCTCAGTCAACATTAAAAAACCTAAAACATAATTATACGAGTGCACCAAATTGCTTTTTATTTATTTATAATGGACACTATCGGGCATCTGACACGTTGTTAGCGAGGCGTCGTGTTGCGGGGGTGTCGCCGCGACACCGTGACATATACTCACGTTTGTTGTTCTGTCTCGTTTGACAAGCTTTGTGTTGCCAACAATAGAGAAACATCAACAATTATTATATTTAGTTATTTACATAATGGCCGGGAGCGTGATAAGTATTTTAATAATAATCGTAGTCACCCTGTCACGTACCGCTTTGTTGTACTTTGAATATAATAAATAATGTGAGTAATAATATAATAACGTCGTGAATAATAAACGGGTGAAGCTTTAACATAAGTACAGAACTCTTTGTGCGATGTTTTAAATAGTCTTCCGTTTTTTTCAAGGGGCTGTACAACTGATCAGTATTGTACTGCTCCTGATCAAGTATATAGGGTTTGTTATTTTGCTAATAGTAAACCGCTGGCAAATTTCTATTGAAACAGTTGGTGTATGGAAATATTTAAATTCATTTTTATTTCATAGATTCGTAGTAGCTGTTCGGTGTCTACACGATTTTGTTTGCAATGTACTTACTATGTTCACCTCTGCCTACCACTTAGGCGTATATAGACTTAAGCCTCATTTACACGATGCAAGAACTTGCTTGCGAGTTTCATTACATTGCAGACTACTGACGGGCAATGAATTCAGTTAATCAAACAAAAACAGCAATGTAGTGAAACTTGCATGCAAGTTCTTGCATTGTCTAAATCTGGCTTTAATGTTACGTAATTCTAATAAAAATAAATAAAGTTAGGTAAATCTTTGTTTGTATTACTTACTTGTAGACCGTAGAATACCTGGAAGGGTTACGCATTTCGTAGCACGGGGTCTACGAAAGTGCTACGGGCTACGGCCTACGCTGCTACGTTAAACAAATAATATCTGTCTAGCACAACCCGATCTCTTTTCAAATAATACTCACTCATTCCGAAAGGTTTACTTGATTTGTGAATGAGATGAAAGTAGATTTTTCTGTGCACACAATCAATAAGGACTTTCTCAAATATCAGTAAAATAAAACAAACCGTTGTTTTTTCGTCCTATACGCCGGATATTTGTATCCGGCTATGAGACATCAAAAACGTTCATTCAATAAGAAATGAGTCTCTCAAAGAATCGATCGTCAATCAGTCAAAACAAAACACTGATCCGCCGGTGTCGGGTTACGCACTGTGGATATCGTTCGAACGGGGTTTTTTAAAACCAATGTTTTTTACCTGAAAACATTGTCTCCGATTGGAACTCATTTTAGCAAATAATGTTGTGTTTTCGAATAATGTTCGTAGGTAATGTCAATGTCGACGGAACGGATTTTATTTTGACAAATGAATGTTTTTTACTGCTCCTCCGATTACACCTTTTCTGCGGCAGTCGAATAACAATCATGAGTGTTTTATAATCCGCAAACAGAAAACAATAGATTACAAAATCAGATCTTCAATAGGTGTGATTTTGGTCGTCTGTTCTTTTACCCATATAAAATTTTAAATCTGTTTCAGTGTTATAGTTTTTGCACCAATAAAGCAATGTTACCACCGCATCCTTTCTCGACACCTGTCAATTAGCGAGCTGTCACAACGATCAGACCGCGGACAAAGACGGACACAATGCGTCGAGTGTTTCGTCTCAATACAATTAAATGTCGGTCAGTATCGCAGCTGCAGGTACCTTTGTGCGCATTGAGGGATGAAGAGCGGCGTGTCGTGGGACATAGTAGGATAGTGCCGACTCACGCCGATCGGCGCCGTTCAGAACATCATTATATTTGTTGTGAAATTGGACACAATGAGCCTTTTTGTGCGACATTGTAAAGTGCGGACGTTAATGTGACTATATCTGAACTTGAGATGTTCATTGTGGTTGCAGTCCAGTGTGGAAACAAAAAATGTTGAGCTCTCCTTTCTTAATGTTGTTCGACAGATCGATACAACTGATAGAATCTTGTGAATGACATGATTCTGATGTTCTGATGGCATCGAATTATGTTATTTGGGTGACAACTAAGTACAATTGTGTTGAGTGAGTGTCGATGAGTGGACGTCAAAATATTGCTATTGAAATAAAAAGGTTTATTCAGTTTATCAAAATATCAGTCCCAATGGCAGCTGATTGTAGTTTTTGTTATTAAGAAGAGTAGTGGCTATCGATGGTTTACGTACTCGTACGTAGATTTTTTCATGATAAATTCTTTTTGATTAACTGATTTCTCATTAGTGAATTAATAGTAAGGATTTTGAAATAATCTTGTTTTAGATCTCAAAGTTGACCTGTTTCTTCTTCTTTTTCATGTCAATTGAGAACATCTCAATTTTATGTTTTGTTCTGTATTTTGTCAAGGTAATTAGTAAGTCAGTGTTATTATGTGGTTCGGGGAAATAATTGAAGTGCTCTGTACGAGTTCGAAGTTGTGAGACAAGGTTTTCAGAGGTTGTTTTTTTTTGTTTTTTTGTTAAGATAATGTCGTATTGATTGTTGGTAGAATAGTCTCAAACATTATGTAGTGCTACGAAGTTGCGCGGAATATGACTCCAACATGATTTTGGATCTAATAAAAATGTCTTCCGAGCAATTTTGTGATTTGATTACCCGTACGTGTTCCCTCGTCACCGCCGCCATTTGCAATCGCAATTACAATTACTGCCACCCTTCCTCAGTGCTGCGTGCTTGCGACCTTTGCGTGACCTGCGTCGATATAACAGTCTGTATTGCGGGGGAATAAGGTGTATATTACAGCGTGTGGTTAGCATTTTCTCTTGTAAAAAGAAACCGCGACCCAAAGCCCGAGGCTGAAGTGTGCACACGAGTGGTGAATTGAGCCGAGCATAATGTTGAGTTTCTTTGGCGCGTCGAGGCCGCTGATTGGTGGAGGGCGGCGGCGTCGCGCGCTCTGATTGGTGGGCGTTGGCGGGAAAAAAGCAGGCTTTGTGCCGCGCGACGATTTATTCACGACTATTAGTTATGGTTGAGCGGAAGCTCCGGGGAATAGTGATGCACCGCGCTCGATGTTGCTGACGAGTCGACATGGGCGCACATGCCAAACATATAAAAATATCTGACAATGAATCGCATTATGATACAAATTTCTTTTAGAGTTTTAGAAGATTTTATTTGTCATTATGTGAACCTTTTTTACAAGATTCCATGGACCTTTTACTTACTGGATAGTACTGCTACAGTCAGTTCGTTAGATATGGAAAAAGTACCTATTTGATTTTTGGTAGTTGTTAATTTATTGTAATCGACTGTAAGTTGATATTGGTTCAAGTCGGATTTATAAAAATATAAGCCAGTATTTAATCGTTCATGTAAGTCACCGAAAACATTATTGAAAAGAGTAAAGTTAACTGCTGTTGTAAGTATCACTGGAACGACTGAAAAGCAACAACGCCAAAATGTTATTTCAAGACATCGTCCCAGTGCTAGTGGTACAGCCAGCATCCAGCACATTTGTCCAGCTGTCATCGACAGCGCACTCAGTATCGACTCCTGCTCATCCCGCGTGTTTACGAGCGCGCGGTGTAATGGGACCAGTGCCAGTTGCCAGTTACGTCTCAATCATCCCACCTTTTACTTACTGCCAGAGCGAGACATCCATACGTTCCCTACTCGATAGAAAGAGACGGAGGATACGCATTCAAATACTTTGTGCATTCAATTTTATGAGCACTATTGACGAAGGAACGAGATTTGAGACTTTAAACTGGTGAAGTAAGGTTGAATTTTGCCTGTGTAGTGTTAAGTATATTTTTCGTACTCAATATTTAGCATGTATGTTTTCTTTAGATATGAATGCAAATAGTAATGGCGCATTTTTATTTTGATGTTTACATAGAGGGTCTGACGTCGAGGCGCGAGGGGAGGTCGCTCCGCCATCTTGTTGTAGCGTCAGCAAAAGAAGCGGGATTACGTGGCGGGCACAAATGCTGGTAAGTAAAAGCCACTGGGGCTGAAGTGTGCTCCTCGAGGCACTCCACGTCGATCGGAATTCATTCGGATAGCTTTTGATGTGCGCACCTTTGTCAGGATGCGGGTACGACAGTACGACTGTACACACAGCAAGAGATTACCATCTGTTTCTATTATAGTGATATTAAAAGATACACTTACTCATTTAAAAAGCTCGTAATAGTGTGTAATTAATTAGATAATACATTTTAGACTTCACGGAAAAAAAATCAACCTATACGGTGCCTGTACCTACATTTTGCCGTAATCATACCCAATATTAACAAATATCTAAGCAATGTTTTGTTTATCTAAGTGTATGATGCTGTTGTGATCTCTCAAGGCAAAAATATAGAATAGAATGAAGAACAAAACACGCTAATCCAATAGAGTCGGTAAGAACAAATGTTCAGCAAGTTGTACAGGTACGTTGGTTGGACACGGTCGACCTGGGACCTGTCCAACAGTGTGCGTCTGCCATCAGGTATGCGGGATGCCTTCTATGAAGCACTGTCGTAATACTAACCAGGGAGATCTGTAATATTGTAATACTTAATTATATAACTTTCCTCCTGACAGAATTTCAGTCAGTCACTTTGCCCAATCTCAACGGAGAGCTAGCAAGCGTAGTACGCAGTAGGTACGCAGGAGTTGTACAAACTTAGCAGCAGGTTCTGAGTTTGTTTACTCTCATAGTCCCCTTGGACGGCAATCCGACGCGGCCAGGGAGAGAGAAGGTTCAGGAACAACTACACCACCAATTTTCGACATTGTGCTCAACCAGGGAATCGAACCTAGGTGGTGAAATCTGGGTGTTCTACCAGGCACGTCTGCCTAATCCTTTGTGGATCACAGGCGTGAAGGTTGTAGAGCAAATGCTTTTCTCAAACACGTATAGGTAATGGTGGTGAATGTAGACCACTGCAGCTGTTCTCAACGCATTTCTTCACAGACTGCAGGAAAGGTAGGTTATTTCCCTACGTGCTTGAATGCTTGGAATCTTTGAGTCAACACAATGTGGGTTTCCCAACTTTTATACTAACTTAATTCTGTCAGCAGTCTTCTTATTCAAAACTAGCTGATCCCAGCATGCGTTGCAATGCACCTGTTCCTATCCACTACCTACTTACCTACCTACTGCCTACCTACCTAGTACCTATTTACTACCTACCTACCTACCTACTATCTAAAACCCTACAAAATATTAGAAAAAGTTTAAAAAAAAAAGAATCAAATAGGTTAAGTAGTTCTCAGTTATGGCGTGACCAAGGGAAATAGGCATTAATTTTTATATTATATAGATTATGTACACAATCCTTCCATTTTATCTTAGGCCAGAGAAGTGTAGATTTGACGACGAGCAAAACTAGTTCTTTGAATGTTAATAAAGAAATGGAAATGGTTACGAGAGTGGACATCCACAAGAGGCAGGAAATACTTTACAAGATAACATTCAGTGTTTTGGCCACAAGCTTATCATTCTGTACTCGATTGTTTCTGTAATAAACACGAAAGTAAATCTATCTGTCCGAGGGACAATTTCCGACCTTGACGCGGGTGAAACTGTGAGGAAAAGCTGTATATCTACATATTCGTCACTATATTAGTAATAGTACCTAATTCTACAGGTCCAATGCAACTAAAAAGTGCCCCATTTCTGAATTTTATTGTTTACTAATCTGCTAGCTCGGTTCTCCCGTGCCAAGCGATGGCGAAATAGTCCATAATCTAATCCATACTAATATTATAAATGCGAATGTCACTCTGTTTGTTTGTTACCTTTTCACGACTAAACGGCTGAGCGGATCTTAATAAAATTTGGTAAGAAGATAGATTTCAACCTGGGGAAGGACATAGGCTATATATCATCACGCTACGACCAATAGGAGGGGAGCAGCAATGAAAAATGTTGCGAAAACGGGGAAAATGTGACGCAGACGAAGTTGCGCGGGACAGCTAGTATCTAATAAACCGTTCCATAACTCTATGGCTACATAGAGTTTTTAGTATAAAATAAATTCCGAAAATTTATTGGTATGGAACTATCTAGCTACTTCAACGTCGAGCAATCGACATGTAAAAATAAATATTATGGAAATTGCTCATATGTAGTAAAGCATTCAAAAAAGCTTTATGGTTGCTTTTGACTTTTCCAAAGTTTTTTACCTGAAACTTAAATTGGACAGGGCACAGGTGGCTGTTCTATAATATCGGTCTCTTCTCTAGCCACCTGTATGCTCTTCTCTAGACACATCATCATCTGCGTAGCCATTTCCTATTAGTTGGGCTTACAGTCAAACCGGATGCAGCTCAATATCAGTGTTTTACATGAAGCGACTGCCTTATCTGACCTCCGCAACCCAGTTAGTACTGTAAGACTGCCCCGTTGGTCTTGTGGTCAGTGGTGTGGGGTCTTGGGTTCGATACCCGGGTCGAGCAAAAAGTGATATTGGGTTTTTCCATTAGGAATTTTTCAGTAGTAGCCCGGAGTTTGGAAGTTGGCGGTATGACACCCCCGTGCCTCGGAAAGCACGTTAAGTCGTTGGTCCTGCGCCCGATCTGTCTCCGGTCGTGTCGGATTGCCGTCCCATCGGACTATGAGAGTAAAGTAACAGAGAGTGCACCTGTGTCTGCGCACACACTTGTGCACTTTATTATTTTGCTTTTGTTTCTTGAAGTTAGACCTCCCCAATTGGACCGTTTGTCTCAGGTAATCGTCTTTTACATCGAGTGTAGATCTTGATAGGTTTGGTTTGGATGTATTCGCTTTCGAATACCCATACATACATTTTAAAACCCTCCAAAAAATAAACAATTAGGTGTTTCCTACCAAACTGCAATACCTACATGGTCAAAATGAATGTATTGGTTTGTGCGTCGGTTTCCATTCCACTTACTTCGTTTTCTTTTTATACTAGATGAAGCCGGTTTTCATTCCTGTTACTCTGAGAAGAAACAATCGAAACACACTACATGTTTGACAGTCGTAACGGACAGTAAGAAGCACAAAGTCTGACATTCAAGGAGTATCGCACTAGTCATTATTTGGGTGGTGGAGGTTGATAGGCAGTCGTCTCTTGTAAGAGATGGGTATTCAGCTGCACCGACCCCAACACACTTGGGAACACTCAGATGATGATAATTTCAATGCACTACATTTTTAAGATTTTTTATCCATCATTTTCATCCATCAATCACAATTGCTCACTCGGTCTTTCTTCTTCAAAATGTGGCTGTCTTCAACTCAAAAGGTGTGAGTCTGTCAAGTACCTCGGAGTCTATGTAGATAGTTCTTTGAGCTGGTAACCTCATCTTTATAATCTCATTTCGCGAGTCCGAAGTGTATATTTTTTTTTTTAAACTAAGGCATTCCGCGGACCGTCTTACAATTAAAACTGTTTATTATGCCCTGTGTCAAAGCATAATAAACTACTGCATCACAGTGTGGGGTGGCGCTCCTAAGACAACCTTCCTGCCTCTGGAACGAGCACAGAGAGCTGTTCTCAAGGTTATGACCTCGAAGCCTTTTAGATATCCCACCACAGTTCTCTACACTGAATGTCAGGTTCTCACTGTGAGACAGCTCTTCGTTCTTGGTACTATTCTGCGCAAACATCCCTTTGTGGTATACGATCCGAACGCTACCAAAAAGCGAAGACACTTTGAAGTATGCTCAACTCATGGTTGTAGAACGGCCCTTGCTCAGCGTCATTTTGGTATATATCAAACCATTTATATAATAAAATAAATAAGCTCTGCACCATTGCTCCTATGTGTCTAAATGAATGCAAAACCAAGGTCACAAAATGGCTGTTGACAGTGAATTATACCAAAACTGAAGATCTACTACGAATATCGATTGCTTAACAAAATATAGTCAATAAATTAATAAGTTTATAATTTTATGTGCACAAACAAAAATTTTCAAGATATTTATCTCTGCATCACACACATACACACACCCATACATAGGTACTACATAAATAGGCCACACCATAGTTGCATTAGCTAGTAAATATTATATTGTAAAGTGTTCAAAAATTGTATTATAAATTAATAATGTTTATACTGTGCTCGTATTACAACTACTGCTACAAGTTCAAATCATAGGCGAGGACGCTGGCACCCTAAACACAAGTTTGGGTGCCAGAGCTCATCGAAAACACTCTGTTCAATAGTTGTAACGCTGCATAGTGTTTAGATAAGTGTTTTCCTGTTCAATTATTGAAGGTAATAAATATTTTTTTTTATTATCGCTGACTGAATGTCAATTTGTATGAACCTGAACTCTCTCACATCGCCGAAACGATCTGAAATAGCAAGTAATCGCTATCGCTATATTATTTGAAAGGCCTGAACGCCGCCAAAAAATGTGTAAACTTCGACAAAATCTATTTCGGCCATTATTTAAAAATGTTCCTCCTATCAATCAAGAGTTCATTACACTTCACGATCTTACCTTAAAGCTTATAATTTTCGCTATCCTTCTGATCGTCCTACGCAATTTATAACAATATACAGATAGAATTTCTGATCACCGCAGAACAAAATTAAATGATCATAACTTTTCATTTTACCGTTAAATTTCCATTTTCTGGCTTAAAATCGGTTGTAGTAACAATTAGTGGGGGCATGACAAAGTGCGGGCAGGTCGGGGTGCCGGCGTGCTGGCCGGGGGGAGTGAGGAGGGGGGGTAGGCAGGGCTCTCATTAGCAACTTGTCCAAACTCGTTATAAGTTGACACCGGCACCGCGCCGCGATTGACTCGCTCGCCGCTAACTGCTGTAAAAACTAATTCCTCGCCCTCGATACAGGGCTGCCTGTACAACTGACAATGGACAATTGGACACGCTATATATTCATTGTTTGAGTGTGGAGGCAAACTCACCGAAATTGTCCAATAATATGGATGAATGTAAGAGGATTACAACTTTCTGAATAGTCATTGACCATGGATCAAGGCATGTGTTTGATTTGTAGCAGCAGCCTCCTTACAGAAACAATTGGAGTTGGCCTCCAGTTTACTGTCTTATTGCTCAATATGCTCACTGCTGTCGTTCGTTTTTTGGGGTTTCGCATTCGTCTCTATCTGGACAGCACTCTTCTGTTTATCAATAATTACCACGTGCAATGACAAGGCACTAAAACTTAGTACTGGCCTATGTAGTACAACATGCTCAGCTGTGGAGGATATCATGAGGATAATCTCCAATAAATAGGCTGAATCAAGATGTTAAGTCAGACTTTCAATAACATGTAAAGTAACGATAGAACAAATAATTAGCGCGTTGTCTTTGGACTCTCCGTGTCACATCTCGACAGAGTGGGGTGATCACGGCGTCATTAGCGACAGCCCTGCGGCGTGGCGACGTCGCGCGGGCGTCGCGTCGGCTCGGCTCGGGTGTAGCGCGGCGGGCGGTGCGTGACATCGTGACGTTCGACCGCGACGCGACCCCGCCGATAAATTATTTTATATCATAATGTATTGCCGATAATTTTCATACCGAATCGGGATATAGGGTGCGTGATTTTATCTCTGAATTTCACTAATTAAACTGAACGCGTTCCGTATATCTAAAACGCGTACAAGAACTGTAACTGTGGTAGAATATTGGACTCTATGGACTATACTTAGCTCTTGAGCGCGTTTTAAATTTGTGTGGATCGGGTTCAGCTTATTTTTGTAAATTTCGCTCGTAGTGTTTTTGGAATTTAGATGAGAAAACAGTTCGATGATCACATAGCCGTCATTTCAGTTCCCGAATTAGTGTTGTTATGTGACTATATTTTCCGTTTTTGTAATGGAGAAAATCAAATGGAAACTCCGTCTCGTGTCTTTCTCTACATATATAACATCATACCTGTAACCCTAAAAGGGTTAGGCAGAGGTACTCTATTAGTACACCCACATTTCAAGTTCTTATTTAAATCCAATTTAACATGGGCAAGCCTGCTGCCATCAGCTGGGCACAAATCTGGACTCCGTACCTCCTGCGGAGAAATTCCTGATGGGTAAAATTCATAACACCTTTCCCGAGCTGGGAATAACCCGAGTCCTCATGGTCACCAGTCGCACCTGCGGCCACTAGACCAACTTGGAGGCCTTTGTCTTCCCTTTAATTAACAAAAACTTCGCGACATTATAAAACGAGTGACGGAATAGGGAAGTGTTTATCATTTGTAAAGAAAATATGCTAGCAATAGGAGTACCGATAATCTACACCAAATATATGACTCCTAAACAGTATTTCGTCGATATCGATGAGACTGCCACAAAGCACCTACTTATAAAAGTATAACAAATATGATTGTTTTCAGCATCACCCTGTGGTTGTGATTGAGGGTATCGGCGCGCGGTCGCTCGTTAGTGACGCGGTAATGAGCATTACGTCGCCGCACCCGCGCCGCACCGCTCCCGCACCGCTCACGCAACGCTCCCGCCACGCCGATCGTGCTTATTGAATTGATTCGACATCTACATACCTAGCCATGATCTTGTTACAGATAATTACGATGTTGCCTCTTCATGACATTTTTGGGTTATTTCTGACGAAGTGATTAAAAAATTCGCGCAGATTTTTTTTTTTTGGTGACGATAAATTCGGTGCTCATCAGAAAAAGATGATCGTTGATTTGATATTCAGAATTGATTGCAATCTAAAACATTTAAGAATTTTGTTTTCTGTATTTGTTTTACCGGGTTATTTATTGTACATTCGTCACAAAGTAAAGGAGACGGGCGAGACTACATGTATTTTGGGACCCACTCTTAGAGGTAGCATTCACTATAGCAACTTATACATAGTTGTAAAACGACTAAAGACTATCAGAAAAGTAAATGGAAAGTAAGACGGAAAAGTTGGGAGAAAAGAGATATACGTCTATATACAAGATAACCTAAAAATCTTACGACTATGGTTTTTAACAGTGGAATGTCTCCGTAATTAAGATTAAACAAAATATAATAATACTTAAGACGACTCATAAAGGAAGATTCGAACTACTGTATTTCCCTCGCAGTTTTAGTTCTGACTTTACGTGTTTTGCTTCTTGTCATAAGCCAAAACCAGAATTTTTACTTCATTGCCTGTACCTAATTGATGAATCATAAAACTGCTAGACTGCAGCTAGAGACTAAACTGATTACCAACCCTGTAATTAGTTCAATCACTATTAGAACTATGTCTTTACGATTTTGATCTATAAGCGAATTATAGTCAAGTAAAACGATTCTTATTACGCTGAGACAAGATAATATTGTTTTACATAAATTATAACAGCCAGAGCTGACTAGCTATGTACAGCTATTGAAAAGCAGGGTTTCTTGAATAAAAAAAGTACGAGTAATAAATATTATTTTTTGGTATTTTTACATAGTTTTTATTTTATGCAACACAGACGTTACGATGGCCAAGTTGCTGTCGGGTTTCATTTTCAGGGTCGCAGCTTATCAGCCCCTAGCATGAGTGACAAAGGTAGTCGTCTCCTGTTATCTGAAATTAATTAATTATGTTAAAATAAATAAATTCACCTATAATGTAATAAACTTATGGAAATAAGTAACAAAAGAAAAACAGAAATGTCGAGAGATAATATAGAGGTCGAAGACCTCTGATACCTGTGGAGGGGTATGTAAATATTAGGTATAAATATTTCATGACAAACCTCCATGCGACAGCCACCCATCTTCTATTTTGATGACTGTAAGATCTCAGTAAAATACACTACTGCTACCTCAGCCAGTCTTTTACTGCATACTGTTTTAGTCCGATAAAGATTTGGGGCAACAGTAATAATGAGCCTAATATAAGATGACAACCAACAGTATGTATTTATACATATAAAAGCTAAACCAATCTCAGTTTCTTGTTCAGATAGATATCTTAAATAAGTTCTTAACTTATGATATACTTAAATACATGTTTTTTTATTAATTTACTTACATCACGTGGATACACCCATCTCTGAACTTTTTCAAAGCCCTGAGCACCTTCATCAAAGAGACGACACCTCCGTAAGAGCGTAAGTCGTAAGAGAAGAAGAAATTAATGCAACGCATGTTTGTAGTTAAAATCAAAGTCCAAATCAAAAACAACTCATTGTCCAATATCCAGAGAAGAATGCGGTAGGTAGTCTATGACAGGGTGCATTATCTTCAGTTCAAGATGTAAAGGCCAAGTCGTCGAGAATCTACAAAATCGCAATGATAAACATAAAATCCCAGACAAAAATACAAACATAACGATGGACTAGATCATCACAGATCTGACAATGACAGTAGTGACGGGACTCAATTGATCATTGATACCGTTCCTTTATAAGAAATACTATAAAATCGCCATTGTTCCATTTTTATTAAATGCTTTTGCATTGTTAACTGGCGTTTTAATATCAGGTTTGCATGTTATTTTTTTATGAATTTTTGACATAATAGAATGTATAAAAACTAAGAGAAAGAGCCATTTGTAGTAAGAAAACACTTGAGCAAAAACACATGTCATTGGATTGGAACGTAATCGGAAAAAAGTTGCGTTTTGTAATTGCACGATTACTTAATTTTAGTAAATTGAAAATATTTATAACTTTTGATTCCCGAGTCCTAAAAATTCAATATTTTAAAAATAAATATCTCATAAAACTGTAGTTATAATTATTTTAAATTTACACTGGAACGGAGTTTAGTTAATTTTTAGATTCTTTGGGTCCATTTTCGCCAGCCTTCTTTGCCACGGAAAAAAGTATGTGTAAACTTGTTTTTTTTTTTTTGTTTATTGTTATGTCCTGGAGTATTTAGCTTGCAGCTGGTCTCTTTTAAGTATTCAACAAAAATTATGAGGACTGCTTGTTAGGCACTGGCACTGTTTTTCAATGCTGGAAATGTCCTGATGCAACCTTTCTCTATGTTTGTCACCCACGGTTTCCATGTTCACAGAACCCAGATTATTAGGATAAGCATGAGATATCAAGGGAGGTTCCTTACTACTGGGTATGAGTTCGTGATTTAGCATGTTCAGCAGCGCAAGAGATAAGAAAGATGTATGGTAATTGGTAAGGTACTGTTAGTTCTCATTCTTTTTCGTAGAATATCTTAAAGTTACAACCTGTACTTACATTTCCTATCTTTCATGTCGAGCATTAAAAATCAATAAATTTGCTTGCTAACAGTATTTTAGCAAAAATTATGCCGATAATGAAGACTTGTGACGAATTTAAACATATTTTGCATGCGTGTGCGGAATTTACTTCCAATGTATGGACTTGACTTTATTTTGTGGCGAATTTACAATATGCGACTGGTCACAACTGCATCCTCTATGTGCTTAACAAGTAAATGCATCTGATTCTGGAACTCGGTCTGTAACACAACAAACGAACTTAAACAGATAACCAGATCCACTTTCCACCTAACAAACCAAAGTTAAAAGTTTTTCTGTATCAATGATACATCAAAGAAATTCACATAACTTTATTTTATTTATTTGTTGGGCCAACCATTATTTGGGAAAATTACATTAATATTTATAGAAAACAATAAAATAAGTATGTGAAATGTGTTATCAACAATATTTTCCACGGAATACTTACAAAAATACTGCACAACTACCTATTGCTAAAGGAATAACTTAGGTAGCTGCGTTATTTTTTACCAGCATCATATTTTCGTATTTCTGGACAGGTATTGGAAGTTTGACCTTATAATAAGAAAGAACGCGACTTCCAAATTAACGGGGAAAAGAAGAAAGATGAAACAAACAAATGTTAACCTTATTTATTACATCGCTTGTGACGAGGTTCAGAGCAGTGATGCTCCTTTGGCAACAGCCCCAACTTTGTCGACTTAGACGTGGGTTCGAACCCAAGCGGGCACATGACTTTGTTTAATTTATTTCATGACCACTGGTTTCAACACGGCGAAGAGAAAGTTTGTGAGGAAATCGGAATCTCCTAGAATTAAAAATCAAAGCTTTGTGATCCACAACCCACAGTGGGCCCTCGAGCCTATTTCGTGTTACAAAGAAGGGGCCTGTGTACCAACAGTGGGATCGTTACTTATCTAGGCTACTGCTGGTACTGGAAACTAACTCAAGGACATCGACATCGAAATTAATGTCATGTATGTACTCATTGGCATTGTTTCACGACACGGTTGGCGCAGCGGCTGAGCCGATTGGCTGCTGCGCTGCATGTCACGGATTCGTTTCCCACTCGGGATAAATATTAGTATGGTCTACAGGTAGTTGTTCCGAGTCTGGCTGTTTGTGTATGTGAGTTTAATGTTGTAAACGCACCCAGAATTCAGAAGAAATTCCTCGTGAGGGGCAAAGTTTTTTTTTAAAAAGAATTGATCGATTATGTGTGTTGTCGCCAGATGACGTTTTACTATTAGTATAAGCGACACCTACATGAATAATTAACTAAACTCGCGTTGACTGTTAAAACTACTATTATGTGACCGTGTGCTGCCCCAATATCATGTGATTTACCTTTTCGTGGTTAGCTTTGATTGGCCAGTGGGCATGTAAGCAAGCTAATGGTAACAAGTGCACGAGTCGATCTTTAAGGTTCAGCAAAATGCGTCAAGGTAAAAACTGTCCATGGATGGGTGACCATCCACCAAAATACCTCCGTGCTTCAGAAAACCCGTTAAGCATTGGGTCTCACCTATCCTTTGTAGATCTTTAACAGTTGTAACGGCTAGTTAGTTAGAATACTGAAATTCTGACTACCAATCTTACTAAAATAAATCATCTGTTTTTAAAGATTAGCAAGGTATTAGGCATAAATCCATGTAAAATCCTG
The DNA here is from genome assembly GCA_963082945.1 of Cerastis leucographa. Classification (NCBI taxonomy): domain Eukaryota; kingdom Metazoa; phylum Arthropoda; class Insecta; order Lepidoptera; family Noctuidae; genus Cerastis; species Cerastis leucographa. The sequence continues at coordinate 477,159 of OY720360.1, forward strand.
GTATCCAGTTAGACTGGAAGCCGACTCCAACTTAATTAGTCTTTTCCTAAGACTTTGACAGACACATTGTGAAATGCAACATGTGACAACTGAAACTATATCGCTGGTTTGCACTTACACGCGATGCACTGCAGCAACGTTGTTGTTAGTCATACTGTGAAGGCTGCTGTGAATGTCATAAAAGGACAAATAAGAAGTATTCGTCGTCTGATGATGCGCAGACCATAAAGGTGCCGTCGTACATAAAACCCAGGTGAGGCACCCGAAAGTACAGCTTGGCATAAGTAAGGAGAGGCCTGTGAGCAGTGGACTCGGGCTGCATAAATTCTGCGAAACATTTTTGCATAGCATTTAACTCGGTTTACCGTAACATATTTGATAATTTCAGAAATTTTGAACTACATGTTTCCAAAAAAGTGTTGTTTTATTATGAATTTTTTGGAAAATTAAATAGGAACTCAGTATACTTTATTCAGTCTTTTGACTCCGCAAAAATATGACACGCAGATTGAATACAGTAAGAAATGACTGGGTGATTGATAGAGTGAGGGCTGAAAAGGAGGAATTGAAGAATTTGCTCTGCACCGACTTCCAGTCACTGCGCGGACAGGAAGATGATGAAAGCAGTGCACCAGTCAGAAGAGCTGACGTAAAACCAGTGCTAATACATTTATTAGCATTGGTTTTTTGCTATTAATTTGCGCATTGTAATCAAAAGAATAAATGGGTTATGGGTAATCAGCCTGTACCATTCCTACTGTTGCAAAATGGTTGCCTCTGGGACCAGCAGAGGGCCACCCCTCGCGTGCGCTCGCTTGGCGGATCGGATGTCACTTGTCTACGAATAAAAATTAATTAGCCTGTCTTTGATTCAGGAATGTAACTTACTCATTTCCAATATCATTATAAACTAAATTGGACAATATATTATTAATTTGTCTGAAAGAGTTTGCTCTTTTCGACTTAATTTTTTAACAAAACTTACGCATTACGAATATAACAATCTTGTTTAAAAACCAGTATAATGTCACTTTACTCAATTGGACGGATCTACATTTACTTTTAGAGGTGGAGAAAACTTCTTTTGATGTTTGTATTTTCCGAATGCAAGCAAATAGGGTAACACTAAGTACTACATAATCTACAAGCGGTCTGCCCGCGTCTTCGCATCGAATAAGTACTCACTACACTCCACACTCATCAAAGTCATGCAATAGTTTAGCTTACATAGTTAAACCGTCATGATAGCTTGAATTTTTGGAATAAGAAGTTTCTTCTAATATTACTGTAGATTTGTATTCTACGTGTGCCAAAAATACCTTACATTAAAAGAGAAAAATATCCTTAGCTCTATACCTTGGTTGGCATTCTGCTCTGGTGTCGATCGGGTCCAGACATTTGGCGATAGAGGATGGAACTGCTCACCTTTTGCACAAGTAAGTACAACAGCACCTGTGCTTCTGATATGCTTTATAATACGTGCCATCACAAACCCTAACTAAATAACTTAAGTTGTATGGCGATCAAAATAGTTACGGATCGGCACTTTTGTGATGGTACTTTGTTTAGTTGTCGAAATGGGAAAGGTACCAATGGGATGTACTCGAGTAAAAGCTGACAAATATTTTCTGTTTTTACTGTCACAGGTAAAATACCAGTTCTTATAATTGTTACATATTTTATGTAGATACGCTTATTTGCTGTAACATATCTGTGTACTTACAATATGTGATATGTGACATATTCAAATTCTTTTTATTGATAAAATTGCATCGTATAGGTATAGAAATTTCATTTGCGTAGTCAAATTAATTATTTCTAAAGCTTTACTAATAAATTATCTTATCTCATTTAGTTTTGGGTATGAAAAGGGAGCTAAAAAGCGGCGTAAAACCTCATGCAATGTTATTATTGTAATTCATAATCAAAGTTAAAGTGCAATACAGAGCGATATTATAATAATATTGATTAATTAATAAAAAATGTTGCCATTTTTAAGCAAAATCTATTAAACAATTAACACAATGTCTTCGCCAAACTTAAGTTAGTTTACTACCGTAGCCGACCGCCCGCCGACGACGACCAGGCCCGAATGTTGACGATGTCTTCCTGAAGTGACAGCTTGTCCATGAAGCGCGTCAGACGAAGCAAGCTAGTTTCAAGTCGGGCAACTGCTACTTCACAACAATGATGAGGCACAACACAGTAGACCAGTCTAATTGTAAACTATTCTAAAAACTCTGTGTGCTATTAGATATAAGTTTACGCAGGGCTTGGCGTAGGTGGAAGCATATAAACATTTAATATATTGAATAGATCTATATACATTCGTTACCAGACTCAAATTTACTAAAAATGATGACGTGTTTGGAGGCTTTTTGAGGTTTATATGTTGACAACTGATGGCCTCATTGCTGCAGTGCTCGCAAACGGCTTCTACTGAGCATGAGGTGTTCGGTGCGATTCCCAGGTCGGGCAAAGTGTTATTAAGTCGTCAGTCGCAGAGTGTGTGCGGTTGATGGCAATAGGCTCGCCCTATTACCTTCATGGGACTTTAAACATAACGAGAGAAGAGTTGGTGTGAGTACTTACTGCCTACTACTGTGATATAAATTATGTTAAGTACCCAAGCTATACCTTTAGAGCATATCAGCATATATATATATATATAATGTTTCTTGTTATGTTCTGTTATAAGTGCTCAAACTCACGCCTTTTCCTCAGGACTGGTAGCAGAGAGAACAGAACGCCACTAGCTAGTTTACATTTGTATGATTTAAAAGTTATTGCTATGGGGTTTTCTATCTGCATCTGCCAAACTACAGCATACAGTTGATACATGAACCTACCTATTGATACATGTAACGAATGATATCAAAATGGTTGGTTTGTTATATATTTAATCAGGTATGGGTAACTGAAACGGTAAGAGCATGACAAATTTAAATAAACGGACATAAGGCTACGGGAACAAAGTTTTAAGTTGTTGTTGATCTTTATACTTTCAGTATAGCCGTTGTTTAAGTAGTTGTCTATAGAAATTTTGTCCATGCTTTGAAAAGCCAGCCTTTTATGACATAATATAAGCACCAAATAGAGTACGCCGAGTACGTACGAGTCGTGAGTTGTTAGGTTTTTACATTCCTACTAATTTAATTGGTTCACTGTTCACTGAACTACATGGTGCCTACATGTGGTGATGTCATTGTCCTTAATTTAATACTTTTCAAAAATAGTATAACGATCAATGAATGGATTTGTAATAATTTACACAAACGACTCCAAATGATTTAGAATGCGTAATTGCAACATTATGTAACAATCTAATAATCTCCCTCGACGCTTAGCTAAAAAATGTGCACCCCTACCGCGTGAAAGGCTTCTTATTACGAATTAGAGCGCATTGTATCGTAACGAAGTAACGGTCGCCGGCGGCCGTCGGACGCGCTCTGTGATGTTCAGCCACGCTCGGCAATGTTCGGTCACGCTCGCCGCTCGATACCCAATCAATGTAATTAGCGTTCGCTCTCGACGGTTTAATGTTCAATTTGGCGCGTTGTCCGAGCCAATGGGTGGCGCGCGGTGGGCGAGCGTGGCGCTGATTGGCCGCGCGCTCCGTAGCTCCTAATTATTGGCCGCAGAGGAACAATAGCGCGGTTTGATGTTCGACCGCGCTAATATGGCCGCCGGGACGTGTGCATTGTTTTACAATTTATTAGCGCACAGTTGTAATGGCGGCGCGTGATTTATCGGTTGTTTACTGATGTAAAACAAATATGTAACGTAATGCGATAAACGCAGAAAAATAGATCTCTGACTACAGTGTTGTGCCCTGACCAATAACTTTTTGGCTTCAAACGTAAACAGGTAAGTGAAGTCATCTCATCTGCCCAGCCTCTGCCCAACTATGTTGGGGTCAGATTCCCCGAGACCCCGAGCGGCTGTTATTACTGTAAGTGAAGTAGTGAACAGTTATTTAATTTTTCGTTTTTCATTTTTTTTTAAATTCTGCATGGGAAAACGGCATCAGTTTATGCATACCTATGTATGTAACTTGTTCAACAGTTGTGTAACTGTTAATAAAGTACCGTTTCGCGAAACATATATGTTATGTAGTACTTGCTTCTTAGTAGTGTGCCTTTACTTTTTATACAAAAACAATACACACCTCTAGATTTTATCTATTTTTGAACTGAAAACTTACATTCCAGTTCGCAATAAGTTCTGATAAAATCAGAAACAATTACGGAAACTGCTCTGTACCCTATCACTATGAGAATTTAATCGAATCGAATCTAGGAAAGAATCAACTTGATCGTTGCCTCTCCCTTTCTAAAAAGAGTAAGACGTAGGTGTGATTAGGAATGACCAAGTGGGAATTGGTCTATTCTTTCTATTATTACACTGAAACTTTTTGTAGAGCAGGTAGAGCTAAAACACATGCACCTACTTAGGTAATGCAAAGGAGCAGGCGGTGTAACATTGATCGGGATCGCACCAATTTTGTTGAGAAGTTATTCGGCAAGAAAAATAAGCACTATGAGTACTTTAGGAAACCCCGAGTTAAATAAATACTTTTATTAAAAATTGAGGTGCATCATGACTTTTGTATAGCAAAGAGTAATAACAATTGTTTCGCTACAATTGTGTTTTAATCTACAACTGCTAACTTGTAGATAAAATTTGATACTGCAAAATAGATGCAAAGATAAAAAGCTGAAATTGCTTTCAGCTTTTTATCTTTGCATCTATTTTTAAAAGTAAAATTTTTATTTTATTTTATAATTTTAAGTATTCAGTTTTAAAAGTAAAAATCCTAAAATAGTGGTTATTGGTGGAACTATTTAGTAAATAATTCTCAATTACTAGTCATAGTAATATATTATTAGGTTTCTCGTTTGTTTTTATTTTGGTATTTGTCAAAGTATGTAATAATCAATTTTATTTGAAAATGTGTATACTTACCGTGAGTATATAAATCTTCGAAAACTAGTCGTTATTTTTACATATTATTTTGTACCCTTTCACAATGTTGTCCTTTTTAACCCAATGGTTGACTGGTAGAGAATGCCTTGTGGCATTAAGACCGCCTATTTAAGTACCTATCACTATTGACCAAAAAAATAAGTATTTAAAGATAGATAGATACGCGTGAGACACTCAGCCCTGTCTTTGAATGCCGGCTGTCGTGTAAAAACAGAGAACCTTATTAATGAAAGGTACAAATTTTTAATTGATGTAGTTTAAGAAACTGAGTATATTTGAGTACCTACTAGCTCCTATTTTTATATGTATACCTACTACTTTCACCTGAAGAAGGATATAAGCAGGAACGCAGGAATTTTTGTTAGGTTAATTAATAGGATTAAGAACCTCTCAAACCAGCAAACACATTATAGGTAACACAGATTCTGCTAAGGGTTTACAGGCAGTGTAAGAAAATCGTAACAATTAGATGGGATAAATGTTGAAACTTTAACTGCCCTCATTTTAACATTTCGTCCAAAACTTTAGCATCTATTAGACATTATCGGTTTTGCAACCTCCACTGTAAGTACTTCGTTCAATGCTGTTTTTGTTATCTGCACCTATGCCATTTCCCTAAATTTGAAAGAGCTAAGGCTTTATCAGCAACATAGAAGCCATATTATTGCTATAAGTAGGCTTCGTTGTTATGGTCTGTCAAGCTTCGTTTGTAAGAAGCATAAAGTTTTTATTATTTACTTATGAATTCTCTGCGTGACATCAACAAATGATGTATGCCAAGTAAACTCAACTTTGTATAAGTGTAGTCGACCTGATCAAGTTATTTGGTATGTGGACAGATTTTTATACTACTTTTACAAAACTTAAGTTGGTTAAAAGAATCAATTGCTCAGAACAATTACAACATTGCTCAAAAGAGATTGCCACGTATATCTGCTTGTACTTATAGCTGGGATCCATCATCTTTTAACATCATAAATATACTTATATGTATGATGTTAAACGATGATGGAGGAAAGTGTTAAATACAAATGTAAATGAAATAAGTATTTCATTTACATTTGTATTTAACACTTTCCACGCGAAATTTTCTTCATTCCACCACAAAACATATTCATTACCAATATCTAAAAGAAATACAGAGTTACTGTCTGTTGGTACTTCATCATCATCATTTCAGCCGAAAGACGTCCACTGCTGGACATAGGCCACCCCAAGTGTCGCCACATTGACCGGTTGTTGGTACTTGCTAGGCATAAAATTTACAAAAAAATACACTTTCTTTAAACCTTGATTGTATGTACACAATGTACATGTTGTGTGTTACATTTTTAATGAAAGGTTTAATCATACAATGCAAGCTATACCTACATGAAAACAGGACAATCAGAGAGATAGATATCAAGTATAAACAAAACCGTTTTTTAAGCGCCTACTTAGTTGTTTTCGGTAATTGAAGGAAAAGGGCACGTTATAATTGTATAACTTCATTAAAAATTGTTAATATTCGACTTTTTTTTAACAGTGCCTTCCCCTAGTTATTTCTCCTGTATCGTGGGTGCGTTTACTAACATTTAAACTCACACACACAGACAGCCAGACCCGGAACAACTTTTAGCAGTCAATAGCTTAGCCACTGCACCAATCATGCACCGTGCTTAATTCATAGTTCTTCTGACAGAACTTCTGAGTTCCTCACATCTCAAACGAAAATATATTTTACTTATTTAGAATGGCAAATAAAACTAACAAATAGCCGATATTGGAAAATAACTGTAAGAGAGTTAGTAATGACAGTTTGTAAAGACATTTAGTACAGTTAGTAGGTATATGTAATTTCAAAAAACACACAACAAAAACACAAACTATAATTTGACAAAATTAAGTAATATTGTCGTCGGCCTTCGATCGTTTCCCTCAAGAATAGAACGGACAAAAATTTTCTGATTTTAACACAAGACAAGCTTTATGTTAGTAATTGTGAAGCAAAACAAATCGCATATGAGAGTACAGAATGGTTTCTGTACTCTCATATTCGATTTGTTTCGAATATTAACAAGTTCATAAGTAAACATTTATAATTCCATTACCTACTTATTTGGTAATGAATGATGGAATTATAAATTTCTGATTGGAAACACGAAAAGAAACAACTTTTAAAAAAGGTATCTTCTAAAGAAAAGTTTTAGCTGTCATGATGATTTCCACCACTTTGTCAAAACCTAAAAGAAAAATATATTCGTAATTACATTAGCGTGTAGTGTAGTGCCAGCCCTGGTGTGGGGGCGGGTGGCGGTAGGGCTGACACGCCCCGCAACTTAGGTTTTTTAATCAACCGCCCTCTGTCATTAGTATGCCGTATAATGGAGAGCACATAGCCCGCTGTAGCCCGCCATAGCCCCACGTAGCCCCCGCACTCGTTTACACACCACTACTGTATACTAATATATCTTTATGTTATATAGGCGCTGTCACTCAAGGGTCGAGGCTTCATACATGAAAATTAATCAATTAAAACCTAACTATTGGGCTGGAATTTTAATTTCTGAAATATAATTTTATTCAGTCTCTCAATGAGTTGTATTGAATTATCTGTCCAACGTTAAACGGATATAAACGTAAAATGTGTATGAATCTACAGTCTTCTTAAAGGCTTTGGTAAAAAAGGATAAACAAATGTAATTACCCCTTTACATTAATTAATATATAAAATTAATTAACCTCTATCTAGGTAGGTATAGGCCCTTGTTTGCAAACAGGTAGAAATATTCCCGTATTACGGCCAGATTATACCTCTCATTTGCTAAGCTAAAGAACGTTCATAAACTAACAATTGCGTATTTTAAAGAAGAAAAAAACATAAACAATCCGCAGAAAACAACTTATATGCAAATAAAGTCTCTTAATAACTCGTGGTAGTCGTGAGGAGCAGTGAAAAGCCAACTCGTTGACAGTTTCAAATATCTGTCGAAAATAAAACGTCGCCGTCGACACAAAACGATCCGCGACGTAAAATGCCTATAACTGAGTTTGTGGCTCATAGGTTGCATAGAGGTGCACCCAGTGCGCAATTATGCACCCTCCGGCCGGGTGGCACCCCCCTCCCCCTGCGACACCACCGCTCGTGCCGGCGCCCGCGACACTCAATAAAAAGTAGTGTTGCGCGAACTTGTGGTGGCCCTATGACGTGCACGTCACTGCGACAGGGCTGCTAGCAACGTGAAACTGTTTCTCTTTTTAAAATCAAGTTCAATTTTACTTTTGTAGAAGGATTCAGGGTAACGGTCAAGTTTTCATTGATTTCAGACTAGGTCCGTAACTATATCCTATGCTCCTGAGTAGGTTCAGGCTTTGCGGTGATTAGAAAAAGCACTGTAAGATTAGTTGGTTACTTACGTATTAGGTCAAATAAGTGTGTCTTTGAGTTTATGATATAGGTACCTATATCATAATTTATCATGTTTTTGACACAACTAAATATCAGGATTTTATAGACAATGACGAGAGTTTCGGAATAACAGATCTTCCGCGAGCAAAGTAGGAATTATGCTGAATTTTAGAGTGCCTAGAGATGTGCATGAAATCTTGACTGATGAATGAATGTTTAATGATTTAAAACAATTGATTGATTGTAAGCTGGTAGTCCATGTTCCTTACATCGGCCACCAACTTACATACATAAAACTTAGATCGTGTTGAACATACAACGAAATGTTTTCATGATCTGATATAAGTTTTTCTCTATATTATTTTTAAGTTAGTTTTAAGTTATTTTGCTGCGCCCTAACAGGGTCATGTATGTACTGTCTAGTTTTAAGCCCAAAGCTTGTAACTGTGAATGTGTACTACATTTTGCAATAAATAAATAAATATAATACGAGTACGACGGCTAGATTCACATCGTTGAAGGACCCGGGTAACTGAATCGCCACCATGTATATATTTTTCAATTATATTCAATCACAAGGCGGAAGGCAAAAGTCAACCATGCAAACAATAGGGGATAATCCAATTTTTCCTTTGTCCGTCGGGTAGTTTATTGAAAAGTATTAGACACGTATTTTTTCTTTTTTCACGTGGTCATAAAATTACGGAGATATATTGAGTTGAAATGGCGCATGACGTCACATGTAGGTAAGTTTTATACCTACTTGTGACGTAGTAAGCCCCCACTCTCCAACTTTAATGAGTTTTAACTAAGTAATTTTTTGTTATTTTCATAAAACAAAAAATACGTGTCTAATATTTTTGTATTACCTGTCTGACGGACAAAATAGAATGTAGTTTTCTTTACCCAGTCCGCACCCCTATTGTATGGGCGCTGTCCCCACCCACCAACATGACAGACATGGCACTAGTTTCAATATTATTATGGCGTCCCATGAAAAGACTTATAACCATTTGCAATCCAAAAATCAATGGTTTTTTTTTGTCAAAGTGTAACTAAATAAATAAAATAGCCTTATATTTCTTGCAAAAAAAAAAATAGTTTAGAAAATAACAAAATCAATTTTTGCATGCAATCATAATTGAATATCTAATACATTATAAAATTCATAACTAGTTTTACATAATATACATTACATTTCCATTATAGTTTATACAAGGTGTTGTTTTGCAACCTCGTCAAATTCAAGGAGGTAACTATGCTAATGATTCTCGACCCGAATCAATAATAAATAGGGTTAAGGGTGGGCAATTTTTATTTTTTTTCTTATTTACGGATCTCGGTAAGTGTGAAGCAACCGTGTTTTAAACGCGGCCCGTCTGAATCTCACCCTATAACCGCGCTCCCACACATACAAACAATCTTAAACGTTTATTCGATAATTTCTTATTCCCTAAACCACGTTAAGGGGGTTATTCCGAAATACTGACAAACTTAAACAACCCAGAAAATCAGCGTTTATGAATAATTGACTAGGTACCGTAATTTTAATTATTTATGTCTTTTGTGATAACCTCCTGAATTTTGACGAGGAAGCAAAACAACACCTTGTATGTTTAATTCTTGACATGACATGAGAGGACCGACAGAGCTCTAAATATGAGAAATATAAGTTTAGGACAATTTATTCACTTTCATTGATAGTGAACGTTCTAAACATCATATTTATACCTGAGCCTATAAACGTCGTTATCAAAACATTTACTTCTTAAATGTGGTTTTAGGAACAAATCCTTACAGTAACAGTAGGTAGTTTAGACAGATCGTTTATTCTGCCCGAAGGTACAATAGCCATAATATATTTAGATATAAGATACATAATTTAAAAGAACTTTTCAAGGAGATCCTTTGGCAATTCGCAGTCCGTTGCCTGTTACTTCAGGGCCCATTCTCCTTTATTTTGTTACTCTAGGTACTACATATTCATGATAACAGAACTGTTATGTAGAAATAACAATAGAAAATTGAAGAATTATTCGTCTCTACTCGAGCAAAATTCTGCTGTGACACCATTTCCTCATTTACAAGACAATTGGGATTAAATAGCGCAACTTCCACTTGCACAGACCCTTGTTACACATGTGCAGTACTAGTATGTAATGGCATGTCTATCAGTTAAAGCACGGTTTATTAAAAGATAACAATATTAAACGCGTGATCAAACGTGTCTAGATTGTATGCGTGCTTTGACCAAGAAGGCATTATCATCTTATTGATTAACTCACTGACCATATATCAACATTAGCTGTTCTGCGCAACTTCGTCTGCGTCCCATTTTCCCCGTTTAAGCAACATTTTTCATTGCTGCTCTGCTCCTATGGGTCGTAGCGTGATGATGTATAGCTTATAGCCTTCCTCGATAAATGGGCTATCTAACACTGAAATCATTTTTCAAATCGGATCTGTAGTTTCTGAGATTAGCGAACAAACAAACTCTTTAGCTGTATAATATTAGTATAGATAACATAGTAAAAAAAAGAAAAAGAAAATGATTATAAAACCAGAAATATTTATATGAATGGGGTTTCTGGTTTTAGAAATGTTTATAAAACCAGAAACCCCATTCCTACGGCGGATGTCGTCCTAGTCAATATCAATGTCAAATAAAAAATCATTAGACAGTCAAAAGAGACTGAAACATGTTTGAAAACTGTTGGTGCGTGGGGACGACTTTTTGCATGGTCCTCTTATATCTTAAGCCTACTGCAGTCCACAACTGGATTTGGATTAGAATTGATCCCTGTAGGCCTCTCCGACTGCACGCCATTTAATTCTTTCCACCGCTTATTATTCCATTAGCATTTTATAATTTATTTTTCAAAGAAACGTTTTACGGTTTTCTTGACTTTTCGATATAAAAATATGGTGATAATAATGGTGTGGTCATCGTCTGCCTAGCCTTCTCCCAACTATAAATAATAAAATAAAATTTATTTATTTAACAGACAACAAATTTTACTAACATTACATGTTAGTAAATAATTTAACTTTTAAATTATGTTAGTATTTTCTACTACTACAGACATGATGGTTTTAATAAGATGCGTTACGGGGCCCTCATCATACGTATCAGCAATAACTCAAGAGGCTGTTGCCACTGCCCCGCAATGTGAGGATACATAAGAGATATATAAGAGAGAATCCTCAAGAAATTGAGCCTGCTTTAAATAAACAGGAACTAACTGATTTGCTCAGTTTATGGAGAAATGATCAGGACACCCGTGTGACTAAGATGCTGGAGTCACAAACGACTTTGATACAAAAATTAATGGAGGACGTAATTGAGATTAAAGCGCAAAATGCGGATGTCCAAAAGTCAAACACCCAGATTCGTAAGACAAATGCCGAGATCGAAAGGTCGATGCAGCACTTCAACGAAATGTTTGAAGAAATGAAAAAAGAGGTAGAAGACTTAAAGAAAGAGAGGAAGGAACAGAGAAGCTACATAGAGACACTTGAGAATAAAATAAGAGATCTGCAGTATAAGACACGTTCATTATGTATCGAAATAAGAAATATTCCTCAACTAGAAAATGAGACTACAGGCAAATTATCAAATACTATTTGCAACATCAGCCAGCTTGTGGGAATACCTATATCTCAATCCGAAATCCGTGACGTGTATCGTCAGCCCGGAAAACCCAGCCAAACATCACGCTTGTTTATAAAAATGAATCATGTCATGTAAATAAAACAATCATGTCAATAAAATAATCAATTAAAAAAATTAAAAAAAAGCCATGTTAATAAAAAATAAATTATGTCTGAAAACAATAAAATATAAATCATTCAAGTCATTTATTCAAATTAGGCTGATAATCAGCACTTTTTCCCACAAAACGACCACCATTCGCCAATCATGTTATTTAGTCTAGAAATTCACATCACTGAGAAACTCATCAAATGCGACAAAAAAATGACTTAAGATGATGTTTAATCTGATTTATGAATAAATTGGCTATAATTGTACAGGTAGTTTATTAAATAGTTAAATTGATTAATAGCATGCAGCATGACTGACTACTTTCAACTGCGGCTGTATCTTATATTGTTAGTCCTTACGTCTTGTAGCTATATTTAATTGTCCGATAGAAATCTCATTTCAAAGAGCATAGCAAGCTGAACTAATTGAATGTTCTATCGCTGACAGTTCCTTTTTCCAGTTTAGGCTTTCATCAACATAAATATCTAGAAATTTCACGCTGTCTACTGATAGTATTATTCTATCGTCATATAAGGTCATTATTGACGGGGACATCGTTACCTAGTATACCTGATACTGTTAGCCTACGTCATCCCACTGCTGGGCAAAGGCCTCTCCCCATGACATCCAATTGTTTCAAGTACCTAGTATACTAAATCTGCAAAAAAAATATTATCTAATTAATTGAAGCAAGCTTAACATTTGTATTCTTAGTCATTAACTGAAGTTAAGTCGGTTTACATTATATTCTGCCCCTGTTTGTTTATAAATTGACATATATACGCCTAATTTTCATCTGTCAAATTTGAAGTACCTACCGGAAAACTATTAATTATATACATCTATAACATTCAGTAGAGTGACAAATGACATCGTTAGCATTGATTGAAGCATAATACAACTATGGGCTTGACAAAGATAGCTAGCTAGAGGAGGTAAGTTATTCGAAAATCCGCCAATTCCGGTCAAGAATTTCTAAGAATACGATTTGGTGGGTGTGTTCAAGTGTTGCCATAGCAACAAAAGGTCGAATTAGTTCAAAAATGGATTTGGGAACAATATGGTTATAAGGCTCCATTAATTATTGTTTTACGAAATACGATTAGTGCCAAGGTCTCTAGTCTCTGTCTAGAAAACAGTTGAATGTTTTTTCTGTTCATAAAATGTTCACATTCACATTCCTGTGGTTGACAACATTAACACATTTATCGTATATCAATCGCTCTACAAGCTTGACGCCAGTATTAAAAAGAGTATTTAAAATTTATACATTTATGGAATTGCCAGTCACAATCAAGTTCATTTAAGCCAGCCGAAAAATGATATGAAATGTGGCCCTAAATTGTATTGAATTGCTATGATGGCACTACAAAAATGATAGCAAAATATATACAGATATTTTCCGCTATCTTACTTTGAAAAGTTGATCACCTTCTACTTCGTTACTGAAAGGGCGTAGCGTCCCGAAAATTAAAAATAAAAACTGTACAGACTTGATACATATTTTATATTTTTGGTCTTGACTTGATGAAATTACTTAAGGGTTATTCGGTAAAAAAAAGTCCATCTCTCAATCATCAATGTCTCGCATCAACAAAGAAACGATACATCAAAGTGCATCGTTTCCATGAGGAGGCGAACCTCACTAACCTCTTATATAGCAAAGCTATAGCTAAGTAATCTGACTTCACTCGAACTCGAAGTTGTAGCATGATTTTCAGGTATTTTCACCTCCGATGCAAGAGGTGGAGTGTTCTAATTTTTATACTCTATGCCGCGTTTAAGACCTTAGAGTGTTAATAAACCGTTTATATAATTATCGTCATTGCTTTCAGTTTTATTGATAAAATTGGCCTTAACTGTATGTAAGTAGGTATGTGGACTCCATTGTCCGCACTAGACTCTCATACGGATCTGGTGGATTCTGCCTAACATAGCCAGCCAGCTTAGCTCCGCCCAGAATCACCGAAGCTTCTGGGGCTCCACAATATTTGCGGAGCGTCCTAACTGTTCCAAGATGTTTTTTTCATAATAAAGAGGTATTTGTTCCCTGCAGTTTTAATGCGTCTTGTCATTGTAAATTGTAAATGCCATATTTTTTGAGGCGGAACACTTAAAATTGAAATAAAACACATAGAAATAGGTTTGATATCAATGAAATTGGTTTATTCGACTGATAATTGTATGCCTTTTACGTTCAATAGTATTTTATTATTCTACTACAAGTGATGAAGCTTTTTCATTAATTTCTAACTAACCAACACTGTATAAAAGTGCCTGTAAATTATTTTTAATTGAAGTAATTAATTGCTGAGTTTTGAGTATTCGAATATGGGAAAGGAAAACATTACAAGAGTACCTTCTACCTTTTTTTGGAAATGATATAAACTTAACAATATATTATTTTGGGTGCTTTTGTAATAAACCTGATTGTACGGTTAACTTCTATAAGTTGCTTTGTTTCTATACTTCTCTTTCATTGGTGGCACACTATAAAATCCCCGTTTTCTGGCCACTTATTGAACAGTTTAATCGAAACATAAGTGAGCTGTCAGTAAGTAGGATCATTGATGATGACGATCAATCGGCTGCACGTTAGAGGTCTACGCTAGTGATATTCTGATGTTCAGGTAGGTAATGACTTGCAATGCTAAAGTACAAGTCATGGCTAACAACGGTATAAGCAGTTAACCATTAATATATTAGTACCTATAAGGTGTCAGGGGAGGGGGGGGCGTCCACGTCTTGTGATGGACGAGGTATTAAAAACAATATTCATCTGAGTTCGAGCAATATATTATTGTTGCTAATTCAGCAATTGAATAGTACTATTAGTATTGAAGTAAGTACATCAATATTTATCTTCAATACACAGCAGTAGGTATTAGTGTCTTATAATAGAATTAAGAAGATCCTGTGGACATTGGACCCGGCTGTTTTATCCGTAGCTTACCAAATATGGTCTGATGATTGACCAACGAGACACCATGGTTCCAAGTTATGTAAGCAGCACAGTTGAAGACTGCACAAAATCGTTTCTGTGATAACTCAATCACTTTAAACCAAGTATTATTTTAAACGGGACAATGCAGCTCAAAACAATCCGTATTGTAACCCTTTGGCAATAATGTTAATCGATACAAACTATGTCAAAATCTTAGTTAAAACTGGAGAAGCTTATTATAATCTAATCGGAATAAACTGGGCACGGTTAGATTTATAGAAATGAAATGACTTAAATTATATATTATCTACCTTGGCCACAGGAAATCCTAACGCATTTGCTAGTTTCGTTAGAGTTACGTAGAACTTTACTCACAATCCATACACAAGGGGCACTTACTGTTTATACTTAAAGCTGTCGTGTACAGCGGACATCCATGGTATCGCCGCCAGTAATAGACACCACCACATCAACAATATTTGCACAAAGCCATAGCGCGCACAAAACGTCTTAACTTAGAAACTTGGCAAAAGGAACAAGTCGTCGTGTGAACGTCGGTGATCCGTCTGTCACAACACAAAGGCGGGGCCTGCTTTGTGCGCCGGCGCGTAAGCCGAGCTGCTCCACCGCGCACCGCCGCCCGCGCCCGCGCAGCCGCGTGAGAACACACCTTAATGCCCTGTATAACCATTGTGTGCTAGAAGGAAAACAAATGCTGTAAGATATTGTGGTTTTGAGTTTAACTAATTTTGGCTGTGAATTGATGACTGATTCAATAAATATAAATGACGAAGGTTTCTATTGTTGTGCTGTTTAGCATAGATGAGTCTATGAAGTAAACAGCCTTCATTCAATTAGATATGATAAAAGCTATCATGCTTAATGGCTTATGCTTATAATAAACTCTCTGGTAGTTACTTGTAGTTAGGTGGCTATAGCCGACATATGTCTAAAACTGTACACAGCAAAGGCTAAGTTGTTACCAATGAGTGGCTAATAAAATGTTTCTTGTCATCAAATCAGCCTTATACACAGCTACTGAAATATCGCAACAATCCGGCAAGGGTAGCAGGCTGACCATCGTAAAGATTAAACATATCATCTTCAACTTTTATATTACAATGAATACCGTTGTCATTCTGCTGTGCTGATGGTATTTCATCTCTTTGGGAAGTTAGACTTACTCGTAGTATTTACATACACAACGACTGCAAGCTAACGTTGTTTAGCTTGCAGTCTTTCAATTC
Organism: Cerastis leucographa; assembly: GCA_963082945.1. Classification (NCBI taxonomy): domain Eukaryota; kingdom Metazoa; phylum Arthropoda; class Insecta; order Lepidoptera; family Noctuidae; genus Cerastis; species Cerastis leucographa. The sequence goes on from OY720360.1 coordinate 493,487, forward strand.
ACGATCGTGATGTGTTTTGATTGCTTATATTATAATATGTTAGCTTTATAAAGATGTAGCTATGAAGTATCTAAAAGTAAATAAAAACAAATGGTTTCATCGAAGATAAGCTACCCTTACGTTGCTCCCTGGATGGGTGATCATTCATTATATATCGAGACTCCTCCGTGCCTCGGAATGCACGTTAACCCGGCTGCCATTTGTAGATCTTTGGAGCTTGTTACAGACAGTGGTTTGAAAGTAGTAATACATTGAAATATCCGCGTAGAACCGGGTGTACCAGGTTCTTTCAAGGTAATTGTAGAACTAGATGCATGCCCTACTCGAAAGTCTGTCAATCAGTCTTACCAAGGGTTATCGTTTTACCTAGTAACTGGCCTGTGGAGGTCAGACATGCAGTCGCTCCATGAAAAATACTGCTATTTAGCTGCATCCGGTTAGACTGGAAGTCGACTACAAGAAAAGGTTAGGCAGACGATTAAAGAAATATAAAATTAGGCTAATGTTAGGCAATGCTTTGAGAGCTCTATCAGAGAGTTTAATAATGTTCGGGTCTACATAACTACATTAGTGGGAAGAGTTACGAACGCAAGTGAGCCGACGGATGCGCACCACCAATAACACGAGTACCTATCATTTACACCAGAACGACCATGACGTGAAGAATTGACTGCACTCTAGGCAGACAATGACAATGCTTTCAACAATACCTAAAGTTCATTTCCTGAGAAGAGTTAATTCGGAAAAATATTAAGATCCAAAATTGTGTGCAAAGCTTTATCCTGTCGTAAAAGATTCTTGTCAGAAATTTGTGATTGATTTGCCTACCTTTAAGAAAAGGTTTTGTACATCCATCGTGTCTGTGTGTCTAGAAATACTTAGCACCTAATTTATAACAAATACTTCAGATACCGGAGTAGAAAAATAATCTTTGTGAAAAAGAAGTTTTTTTTCAGACCAAAAAACCCTGAAGATTCAATATGAGATTTTCCTTTTATCACAAGTTTGTGTAACTAACAGCCGGGCTTAGGTAGGTAGACGCAGATTTAACCTTTAGTTATCATTTAATGGGTTTCACAACAATTGTCTTATGTTTCCGAGTAGAAATTAAACCTAAACATGGAAAACTGATACCCATAGGTATGTTTGTTTTGTTGTTCTTCTTGACGACGCCTACTAATCGAACGGTCTACAACAGATCAATCCTAGAAATCCCTATCATATCAATCAAACCTATCCAGTATACCTATAATGTAATAGTTACCCTTCATTTAAATAGGAAACTGTCGAAATACTTGTTACTAAACTTGAATATATATTAACAAGTTCTTCATGAAAAATTTTATTTATTTTTTTCGATTACCATAACGAGACCATCGAATATGTATTGTACGACTTATTTGTTACTTAGTAGCTTTACTTACATTTTATCTTTTACTAAGCTTTTCATTTGGTAATATTCGCATTATTATTCGCATTTACAAATTAATGTATTTGGTGTTAGCGTGTCGATGACAATTTAAATTGAGTCAGCCCAAAGTTGAGTTTGTAACTTTCATTAGGTGCTTGTGTCGTTGAACAAAATACAGTGAAACCTGGTTAAGTGAGACATCAAGGGACCTGCAAATTTGTCTCACTTATAGAGGTATTCCACTTACCCAGTGTCTCAGATATCCAGGTATAAATAAATATATGTCTCATTTACGGAGGGTTCCATTAATAGAGGTCAGAATACATGTTATTTCAGTTATAGAGGTGCGATTATTAAATAAAATAACGTATTTGTAAACAGTTCAGGATATTCTGATACGTTTATCAGGATATCCTGAACTTATACAGTGTTTGCTAAATGTTTACATAATACGTTTTTTATTTTACACGTTTTAGTTTGTTTATTTATTATTGTGTTTTATCTTTGTTCTGCATTATTCTACAAAGGGTAGATTTTGGCACATTAAATTCGTCACAGTCTTCATCGTGTGTCTTTCCACTTTCATAAACGGATGTTTACTTCAGTTTTTCACGTACTGATAACGATTTGAGCCTTCGTTTCGGCTTTTTTCAAATAAACATCCGTATTATAGTAAAGCAAACTAAAACTGAAGGCTCAAAATTAATTAAGTGCGGTATTTGCGGGTAGAATAAGAATAATTAAGTAAACAAACAAAACGATATTATCTCAGTTACAGAGGTTAATGCATATAAAATTGACTCGCTGTCTCAGGTATAGAGGTAGCTATGACGATAAAATCGAAAGAACAAATCTCAGATATAGAGGTCTGCTTCGTCCCAGTAACAGAGGTAATTCAGTACCAAAGTGTTGGGACCTCAGCATGAGTTCCAGTTGTGGAGGTTTCTCATTTATCCAGGTCCCACTTAACCAAGTTTCACTGTAATAACATGAGGCACCTTCGTTAAGAACTGAAACATTTAGCTACCTACATTGTTTTAATTTGGAAAATTCAACTTACTTTCTTTTACTGGGGCTGATAAATAATATAGAAAAGCTAAAACTGTTACCTCCAAGGTGACTACCGACAAGGTTCGTACAAACTATCCTCAACGGCTTAACAACGTAATATTCTATTAATTTTTAAGTGATTTCTAAGAAAATTCCTTTCAACTAGTATTAAAATTAAGGTAAGTACTTGGATAATAACATTTAAAAAGTCTAAATGAGAAAAGTTTGAACCGAAGTTTTTCCTAATAACTTGAACAAGACTTCAGTCTTACTTTGTTACGCTTGTAGCGACATCTGCCGCCGTGAAATAATGATTAGCCGAAGATTTAATTTTAAATACGACTTATTTAAATAAACGAAACATTTAATTAGTCATAAATAAAACAGACAAATATCTGCAATTATGTAGGTGCTGTTCTTTTCTGATATTTTACATAATTATTTTTTATGAGAACCGTTAATGATACGTATTGATTTTACACTGACTGCCTCTATGATGAAAAAGATCTGTTTGAACAAGTGTAATATAAGCAACCGGTAAGTGAGAATAATGCGTCATTATGTAGAGCTGTGTGAGCAGGCAGGCAGGTAGAGTTCCAGCGAGGAAACGACCAATGATTGATAATGCAGCTCTATGAGCAGACGCAGCCTTTCACGCGCCCCCCGCCTCGCCCCGCACACCCCGCCAACCCCCCCGCTCACCCCGCGAGCCTATTCATTTCTTACAATTAATCAAAATTAAATCAACCACCACAATACAACACACTTTAGTATTTAAGAGCCAACGGTAAAGTTCTATTTCAGGTGGCAAGCCGTTGAGTAGGCGTGTCCCCGCGATGAAATCTGGCCAATACAGTGCGGTAACAAAATATCCGTATTGGCTATTAGTAGGCCCCGCCCGCGCGGGCTGGGGGCTGCGGCGACAGGACCGGCGGGGCGTAAGTGCGCGCCGAGCCGCGGCGCTTACGACGTGTTGCGCGCGGGAGGCGGAGGCGCGCCGGGGCGCAGGCTGTGCGCGGCGCGCCGCACACTAGCGCTGCACACGCCGCGGCGAGCGCTCGTGTCGCGACTTACTTCACCAACAAACGATATTTTTCGCGAATTTTCCACCGCCTTGGAAAACTCATACTATATTTTTCTGGAATTTTCAAATCTCTTGCCTAATACTTAGGCCTAATTTGTATGTAGTTAAATAGTTAATAGAGTTGGTTAGGAAGTGTGATAAAAAAACTTTTAAGAAAGTGAGTTTCAATAAAACATTAGCGATAAGAATATATATTTAAAACACGACCTAAGTATATTGTGATAAATTAAACTTAATTAAATGTTCAATAAAATAAAAGCAGTAATGTAAAGCAAAGCTGAGATTACACCGGCGAGAGAGCGCTTAAAGCACGATGCAAGCGATGAGCGCGAACGCGAGCGCGCCGCGTGCGCCGCAGAGGTCGCCCTTCGCGATCCAGGAGCTGCTGGGCTTGTCCGACAACAGAGAGAGCCGAGAGAGATACTTCGAGAACAGAGATGGCGACCGAGTGCTGAACTTGTCGGAGAGCCGCGAGCCGCGCTCCGCGTACACGCCGCAGTTCCCGCTGCCCGCGTCCATGGCCAGCCGCGTGGCGTACGCCGCCGCGTTCAATGCGCAGGCGGCGGTGGCGGCCGCCTTCCTGCCTGGACCGCCACTGTTACACCCCCCACCAGGTCAGTCCACCACTACAGCAGGAATACTGCTTAGACCTCGCCGAGTTGTCCATCTTCACAAACGATCAAACTCATGATCACCTAGGTTGCAACTTTTGAATTAATTAAGAAACCATCACGATCACTAACACTCGTATCTATAAATAAGTCAAAGTGATTAATTGAGTACAAGTCATTTCATTAACATACGATTTTTATTCAATAGTTTAGTAATTGCTTGAAGTTAGAACTGTTAAAAGTTAGAATTCTTAGGTTTGCCTTATTTGTTGGTTCTTATTTCGATCAAATTCTTGTCTCTTGCCAAAAAATGGTTGTATAAGTAATTACTTAAACTTGACTGTACCATACCAGGGTAAAAGCCTCAAAAATATGACTTAGAGTAGTTAAAATAATTGTTTTGATCTTTGTGTGTGGACAGTTTCAAATGTACTACAAAGTGTGTTTTATACAAAGTACTTTGTATAAAACTTTACGAGTGGTTGGGCTTACACCGGGGAGAGATAGTATCTCACGCGTACTGATTGGCTTATTGCAAAAAAAAACCTTTCAAATAAAAAGAACAGAAAAAGTTGAGCATATAGCATCAGTTTTAATGTGAAAGAAGGACGCATAAAAATGTTTTCAATAATAAGTGTAAGGGCCTGGTTCACCTCCCACGATTAGGTCCTCGACAACTTACTAGGCAGATAAGTTCATACAAATTCTGTTCCATTTTTTTATTTATTCGGTAAGTAGTGGCTTTTCGGACATCGTGAAATAGGCACTTAATGTAGCTAAGTGCATTTAAATTACATTTTCTGATAGTAAATAAAGGTAGAAACTATGTATTTGAAAATTAAATGAACTGAATGGAAGAAAAGAAAACAACAAATTTAAATGTTTTGGTGCGCCATCGCGCCATAGGCCGTTTTAATGAATAATTATGCGTTTAACATTTATCAAAGTAAATAGTTGATGGATGAGTTGTTGTTAGTATTGAACTTAGCTCTAAGCAACCCGTCGGAGCTCACATCACGGTTGCTCCCGCTCAGCCGCCGGTGTGTCCTCAGCGCTAGGTCGCGGCTGCATCGCTCGCGCATTTATCGCGGCTGTATTGTGCCTCAGTTTAATTAGGGTTTTGTCTTATTTGTTAATTAGCGTACAATGCCGCCTGCTTTTAAATGCCGCCGGCTCCGGTTACTGCCCGTGTATGTGCGTCAACCAGCTAATTGTTTGTAATATTAAACTGCCAGCACTCATTTTATCAGATAATTATCTGTGTTCATTTGGACAAGCTAGGGCCTAGAGCATTGCAGGAAAGACTATTCTCGCGTATTGAAACAGTTGACAAATAATACGAATTATATTAAAATGTTTGATGAAATAATGAAAATATAAGTATATGTTAAAATAAGATGATGCAAAAGATTAAATATTTATGTTGGTTTCAGAAAACTGTTTGGTTGAGACAAAAGTATTTTTCCACGAACAGAAAATGTTGTAAATTTGAGGGAGGAATGAAAAACTTGTGTTAACAGTTACAAGAATTTGATTGATGAAGTAGTTATATTTACTCCCTTCGTGGTTTTGAAGAGCAGTTTGCACCAAATATTTCAACGCTTTGTATTAAGAGAAATCAAAACGGCAAATAGCCATGTGTTCCCGTTTGCCGTCGGCGCGTTGCGTCGCGCTTTACACCGCCGATGTCAGGATGTGAACCGGGGAGATTATTATTTAATGCATGTTGTTAAATAAAAGTAATATATTTATAAAGATTAAAAAAAATACAATCACGTATTTAAAAAAAAATTGCGTTACGTTTTCTAAGAGAACTTTAATCCAGTTTAAGAAGTTAAATGTGTAGAGGAACGTCTATTCCTATTCGAAAATAATATGAATAATATTCTTGTTAGAAACAAATTAAATACATCCCCTGAGAGGCCTATTTCTAACAGAGGATTCCTATTTTTTGCCGTTTCACCTGAAATGCTACGTTTTAGAAACAAATGTTTTGGATTTATTAATTTGTCAAATGTGTATCACCAAAATCAAAATATTTTATTTTACATAGGCCTACATGGACACTTATAAAACGTCGACAGAAGGTGCACGGTTCGTATCTACGAGTACCTATACTGATATTAATGAAAACAATTTTTGTTAATAAGTTCCTACTTCCTACCAACTTGCTTGTTAATAAAATATTACCATTGAATTTATTATACAGGATATTGGGAGTCAATTAAACTATTTTTTTTTACATTAACTACTTACTAGTTAACGTGAAGCGAAGAGGATTGGATTTTGTGAATGACACCTATCATTAAATTACCTACTCTGTGTAATGAGCTTGATAACAGTAAAAAAGTAAATACCTCCATAGAGCTAGTTTTAAAGAAAAACCTTGGTTTTAGAAGAAGGGAGTTTTAATTATAACAAAAACTAAAGTATAATTAAATTATCTTTGAAGAATAAAAGTAAAGTAATTGGTACCAGGAGTATCGTGCAGTGAGAATCAAAATAAACACAAATACCTAATTATTATAAGAGATATTTCTAGCACGCTAGGCAAGGATTGGTGATTGCGCATAATTCCTGTTATATTGACAAATTCCCTATAAGCAACCAGGCCCATACTGTTCTTCCTCTTGCGATCATCGTTTAGTTACCTTAAACACATGCTGATTAGGTATTTAGCTCTCAGTTACCAATGAGCCCATAGCGGGCAAACATTTGTATTTATCAGTACCTTAATATGAACTGAAATATAATTAGTATTCTCTATTACTTACCTTACTAAGTATTTAAATACCTTCAACAGCTGTCACTTGAGCAGTATGTCCGTTGCATCTTCCTTATCTACTAGGTATACTATATTCTGTAAAAAACTATTCACAATATTAATTATCATCAGTAAATTTCAATGTAATAAGTAACATGTGGATACCTCTCTCTAATTTCACAGTTTTATTTCGGAACTTGAAATCATTCTGAGTTTTTATACAGAGATAGAGAGTAACATGTGGATAATCCACATGTTACTTCCTTTAAGTTTAGACAAATTAAGTCTTTATATTCCGATCTCTGATATAATAATTAACGACACAAGACAGTGTCAATACTCTAGCTCGGTAAGACAAAGCGTCGGCGCACAATGGCCGCCGGGCGATGCGCGCGCGTCGTACTATTCGCTATGGCGCACCGTAGGTTATCATCTTTGTTAACATGTGATATCCGATCACTTGTTAAGGGGGATTTAAGCTACTAAACTTTGTCAGTAGATAAATTATTCAATGCTAGCTACGTAGATAAAGGAACAAAATAACTGATGGAGTTGTCATGGCATGCATGGTTGTAGTGCGTCAGGGATGTTTGCGGTGTCGCGAGTAGATTGTTTTTACACCATAATGCGAAAGCGCGCAGCATCGATGGTACTACTTCAAATTTTGATAATTGTGTTATTTTGGGGATTGTAGGAAAACAAAGTCATGGCCAGCCCCAACCGGGTTTTAAAAATTATTGCTGACAGAGTTGAGTGTCCATATGTGGTTTGCTGCTGTCCGTTACATGTGTCACCGTATCGTGTGGTTTACAACACTTTAACACTTAGTTTTAAGACTCTGCTCGAAATAAAGATTTTGAATTTAAAAACTATACCATAAATTGTAACGATCCCTGGCTTATATTACTGATTCAATAAATAACCAATAACAACATTATAAATTAGGTATATCATGAGATAGTTATTTTATATATTGCAGTATACAACGCCTATCACCTATTGGCTCTTTTGGAAAAAGTCCGTCTCTGTGTGTTTCTTTACTCCTTAACATTAAGCGATCATTATCGGAAGCTGTCATTAAACTTCACATCTACATTGTTACACTAAGTATTTATATGTTTGATGTAGTTATTCCAATCGAGGTTTTTTATCCAGCGTTTTAATATCCTAGAGGCCTTGAGATGAGGCCTATTTGAATTTAACTTCATAATACAGCACTGATGGTTATAGGAACAGATTTTAAGAACTTTTTTATATGTAGGTATGTCAGTTAAGATGTGTTGCCTCTCGTTTTTTTTTGTGTACACTGTAAGTACGTGATATTCTAATGTTGATAGGTAATGCTTCCTCGCGGATGTAGCACATTTTGATATGTCTTAAGTATACGTAGGATGAACACGACGATCGGTTTGTTTGGTTAACATAAAACGCACAGTACGGAATAGTATTTTTTGAGAGAAACCTCTTGAATTCAATAACTTTAACTCTTGACCATAATATGCAATGTAAATCAACACTATATAATCAGAATCGTTCAGAGAGACTACCGATGGATGAGGCCGATGATGTTAAAGTGTAATTAAACTGATAAATCATCAAGCCAATCTTTTAGAGTTTTTCCGTAATCGAACACAACTTCAGAAGTAATCCAAAATTTAAATCCTAACCCCAATCTGTGCTCAACAGACAAAACATCTCACTACATCCACTTACAGCACAAAAGAAATTCACACACCTACTTACAGTGAGACAAAGCGCCTGTTACCTCGCGAGCTGATGGCGCGATGGTGCAGGACAATCCAACACCTCGCCAAAAAAAACAAGCGCCTTACAAATACTGCTTGAAAGAGGCTCACACCTCCCAGAATAGGCCATTGTGGGGCACAAAGAGGGCCAGATAAAGCCTCTTTGTGGGCCGTGTGTGAATGAGGGGCAGCAGATCAGAATGAGGGTATTCAGATCGTTAGTGGTCATTCGCCACCTTTTCTGGTGATTGATTTAAAGTCTCGTGAGCCGCGCTGCCAGTAGTCGACCTTGTATGTCGTTTACATGCAGTTTGGTGCTCCGCTCAATCATAGGTAGGTATTAACATTAACATGATACCATGTTTTAAAATAGACAGTCAATAAAACTATCTAGCATACCGAAGTTCATCGTCCCCATTGAGCGAAATAGTCTTGTTCTTATTTATTATTTTTTAAGATGTTTGAAGACATTAAGAACATGAATTCGGGATTTATGTATATTACGTAGAGTTCAGAGTTCAGCAACAACAACAACACACACAACAACAGCAGTAACAGTTTGGTTCAGCCCAACATTACAAGACGTAGTATCACTGTCGGTCACGAACTTCAAATACATAAACGGCATAAAGCAGCCTGGCATATTACTGAAAACAAATTAATTAAGTTAGTAAGTGCCTCATTTATTTAATTGAATTTCCCTAATAACCTGAATTCCCATTTATTTATGTACTCAACAGTTTCTGTGGCAGACAAGTTCGGTGAAGCGCGATGTGGGTCATACGTTGGCGGGTTCCGTATCGATCGCGGGTTACAAATGAGACAGGCACATTAGCAGGGTTATTAGCGAGCCTGCGGACCCCCACTCCGGCGGGGGCACACTGAGCGATATGCTATCACTAGAGCTCGCTCCGGCATAGCTACGTTAATGGGTACTTACTTAGTTATTCAATCATTGAAACATTACTACAAGTAAGTACCCATATAAATAGATAGTTATTAGTTCATGCCCATTCAGAGAATTGGCAAAGTACATCCTAACTAATATTATAAATGCGAAAGTAAGTTTGTCTGTTACCTTTTCACGACTAAACGGCTAATTGAATCTTAATGAAATTTGGCAAAAAGATAGATTTGAACCTGAGGAAGGGCATATGCTATATATCATCACGCTACGACCAATAGGAGCGGAATGAAAAATGTTGCGAAAACGGGGAAAATGTGACGCAGATGAAGTTGCACGGGACAGCTAGTATTATATAAATTGTCTGTGTTGTTTATAAGCATAGAAGATTGTGAAATTAAGTTTTATCTTATCTTTAACTAAGGAGCGATATCAAATGTGTGTAGCGCTACGCCGTAGCTTGTGGCTACGCGTAGCACAATGAGTTGTCAAATCAAAAGTTTTCACGTACTCGTATATTCGTCAAGTTTGTTGTTTTAGGCAGTCTATTATTATTAGTATCGTAAATCCGCCACTGGTGGCGACTCCTAACCCGAAAGGGTTGTCGGTTATTGGTTCGCATAACCGCTGGTGCACACACACACACACACACGCGCATATGCTCACATAATGAGTTGTGTGTGAGTGTGTGTATGCTAACCCTTCCCTCCAACCAGTTTGTTGTGATATGGTGTCGGTGACGGCAGGTAGCGGGTAGCGGGTGAGCGGCTGATGGGAGCGATTTTTTATTTAAATTGGAATCTTAGTTTTATTTGACACTATCTTTTGCTCGCGACTTCGCTCTCATGATGGAAATTACCGCACGGGAACGTTTTAAATACACACTCGTGGGTAACGTAACTTTCCACTTTTGGAAGAATTTTCGGATAGAGTTCCTGCTATATCCAAACTTACAAATGCTCAAACATTACCTCTTTATTAACCGACATCAAAAAAGGAGGAGGTTCTCAATTCGACGGTATGTTTTTTTAATAATATTGGCATTGATAACAATATTTTATTATCGAATTGCTCTGGAATTAAGCATGTCCGTTTAGGATGATATTAGCTCTCTCAAATAGTAAATAAGGCAGTAACTGAGAATCGGAATTAATTAATTTTGAAACACGCTGGTAATCTTGAAATCCTGGTAGCCTACCATGACATCTTAAAGCAGTATTATTGTTGTATTATTGTTTTAACATTATTCCAGAGTGGGAAAGAGGTGGCGCTAGACGTACTCCATAGCTCCGTCTCTTTTCCACACTGAAATAAGATTGAAACAATGCTCCTTTAAGATGTTATAGTAACCTCCATGAATCCTGACTGGTGTTATTAGCGTTTTATATCGCATTTATCTAGCTTCTTTATTTCATTAGAAACAGTATAGGCCTGACGTTTAGGCGATGTTATTATGCATAGGCACGTTAATCGCTGCATCTAGTGACGTGTGCCTTATCGTAATTTGTCGCGGTGTGTTGGTACCTCTACTACCGAGCTACACCCCGTATCGTGTCGTACCGCGCCGCGTCGTACAGAGCCGATAACGTACCGAATCGGACAATCTAGGTTATCATTGGTCTATGTTGGCAACGACGCCAACTCAGATTTAGTGATCAACTTTACAGTTAGTAAATAGTTGTAAGTTTACCTACTTTGTAAGATAATTAAACTCAATTTCCTTACTCTTTGAGTTAATGTTAGTACTTACTTATCAGTTCCGGTCACGTGATGACTACATCACCTTATCACACTTGATACCCCACCACTATCATTTTATGAAAATCCTAGAAAATACGTGAGTTCTCAAGACATACAGGCTAAGTATTACTTGCCTGCCACTCGTTCAAATTGAAGCTGTGTATTCTCGAGTAGCTAATCATATCACATAAAAGCCTTTAAGGTTTATCTACGATAGTTAAACAAAGCGAGACAATCTATTCGCTTTTCATTTTACATTAACGCCAGTAAATCATTTTTATTATGTGTCTCACAGAGATTATTATACCTACTTATAACCAACGCAAAACATCAACAAATCAAAGATAAAACGACAATTAGTATTTGCTGTACAAAGCTGCGTCCCACACATACCCACACATGGTGTGGTGTGCACACCGACACACGCGGTGTGTGCGTGTGTGCGTGAGGCGAGGGAGTGGAGAGCATGCGGGCCGACACCTCGGCACAAAGCGCGGCGCCGCGCGCCTCTAATAGCTAGTTTCACACAACTAGGAGAAACGCCCAGATGTGCCTGCATACTTAATTTTGAACTAGGAGCACTAAGTCAAACTACGTAGAAAAAAAAACGAATAAAAAACTCATATTTTTAAAGAAATAGGAAAGTTTTGAGTATTCAGTACTTATGAATGTGAATGGATAAGGCATAGTGACTATTAGAGAGACGTAAGGAAGTACCAATAGATTGGGATAAGGGAATCTGAAGGAAGGTTATGATTTTTGAAGAAATTACTGAAAATAATTTTGTAGGTTCATAATACGTGTTACTAACGGTAGTTTTAAGTTTCATATACTAACAGAACTGTTGTTATAGTAGTATGTATATTTAGGTTAAGGTATTTATCTATAGGTCTTTGTAACCTGATAATAAATGGATTATTATCAAATGTTTCAAATATTCATAGCATTTTACGTAGCAAAAGCGTAGCGTCGTAGCAGTACCGGGAGTCTGGGACAACGTTTGCCATTGTTGTTGGATAGACGTATCTCTTCTTCGTGAACTGCATTGCAAATAGGTTGTATTGAATATATTAGTTGCCTTCAAGTATCAGCCTATATTGTTCCCACTGCTGGGACACAGGCCTCCTCTCAATGAGAGGGAGTGGGCTGTAATCCACCACGCGGGCCCAGTGCGGGTTGGTAGATGTCACATGTCTTCGATTTTTTAGTTCTAGTTAGTTGCCTTGTTTAGTTATAATTATTATATATGACTGATAGTGGATAGTTGAGTGTAGCGCTACTAAGAGGCCAAAGTTCGCTAGACTGAGTTGATTGATACAATCCGAAAACGGATAAATACATATCTATATTTGAAAAATATTTCTAGATCTGTGAAAACTATTTGGATCGCAAAATAACCAACAGTCGTATTAAAGTTTCGCTAGCAGTTGGCAAACAAACAATAATTCAGGCGTGAACACCAATTTATATTCTAGTGGCGGGCGTTAGGGTTCAAATTTATTTAGTCGTCGCGCAGCCTCCCTTGCCTCTAATTAGCCTGAAAACGAAACTATCAACGCGCTGGCTTAATGTAAACCTTAGTTTATACGTATTAGGGTTTAATTCAGAGCGTGGTGTGTGTAACAATAATAGAGGACACTCGACCTCTCAGAGGTGCGAGATTTCCCGCGCATTACTTTTTAGAGCAAAGTGCTGAACACTTTGTGCACAGAATTAAGAATATACTTTAATACTAACTGTGTGAGTGTTGGTGCGACATGGTTGTTTGTGACTTCCCTGTTCTACTACTGCTTTTTTTGGGAAATAAAACTGACTAGCTAGGCGCTTTAACAAAACTTTTAGGATCAACGGATCGCGTAAACATTGTTATAAGATAGGCTCGACCCTATTATGTACGAGTATATGGAACTTACTGACGGCGGATAGGTACACTATAGGTACATACATAGGTGGTAGAGGTAGTCATGGTAACGTGTTCTGTTTATGATCAAGTTCAGTGATAAGAAATAACCTCTCTTTAGTAATACTCGCTCTGTGGAGATCAAAAAACATTTGTATGGAGTGTGTGAAAGATGTAATGGACGATGAAAGGAATGAGAGGCCGCTACTCTACTATCTATCTCTTGTTATCAGCCTGTAAAAGCTAACCCAAATAACAATCTTTATAGAAATGTTTCAGTATTCACTATGAACAAATTAAGCATCTTAACTATACTTATGTATATTCAGTTAGTAAACCAAAATGAACCAAAATGAACCAACATAACTGAAACATAAGTTAATGTCAGTTAGTACTAAAATTAACATAAACCGGTATATTCGCTGAGCAGAAAGGCTTAACTGCGCGCTATTTAAAATTGTAATGTTGCAACTTGAAAAGACAAAAGTATTAAAAATGACTTGGCTAATGTAGCTTTTTAAGTTATGGAAATTAATTCATACAGTCTTACTTGAACATAACACGGCTCAGGTCTATCCAGCTGTTAATGACAACATAAAATTATAACGATCAGAATACAATATTGAAATATGTACTACCTATATACAAGGTGTTGTTTTGCATCCTCGTCAAAATTCAAGAGGATGTCACAAAAGACATAAATAATCAATTAAAATTACGGTACCTAGTTAATTATTAATAAACGCTGAGTTTGTCAGTATTTCAGAATATGTAAACTCTTAACGTGGAATAAGAAATTATTTAATAAACGTTTGAGATTGTTTGTATGTATGAAAGCGCGGTTATAAGGTGAAGATCAGACGGGCCGCGTTTTAAACGCGGGTGGTTCATACTTGTCGATTTTCGTCAACAAGATTACGTACCCAATTTATTATTGATTCGGGACGAAAATCATTAGCATAGTTACCTTCTTGAATTTGACGAGGATGCAAAACAACACCTTGTTTAACATTATATGTATTTATTAGCAATTGTGACAAACATAATATCACGCCTGTAATCACTAAAGGAAAAGGCAGAAGGAAACTCTGTTGGATACCCAAGTATTAGATTCCAGTTGTGTTTGAGTTCCAAGTAGAGTGGATATATAGTAGGATAGTTATATAGCAATAAAATAGGGTATAAGTCCTACAGCAATTGCAATTGTGCAGATTTGAAAAAGGTCTTTCCTCTAAATTAATTTGTAAGAACTGAACCCTTCAGAGAAAAGCCAATCCCTTAGCATCTATGTGCTATGAGTTCTGGTCAAGATCACTAATAAAACTATACTTAATATAACACTCATTGCTTATTTTCTTATAATCATCGCATATTTCGTCACAAATAACTCCACACATCGCTTCCCGGACAATAACTCACAAGCTGGCTAACAGACATCAATAAGCGCCGAATATGCCCTTAATACTTACCCCCATTACACACTGAAAACTCCAATAAAAACCTAACGTCTCGCTCATATTTCAGCTGAAACCAAATAGCCTCACTCCATCTCTCTCGAGCCTACAGATCAGTGTATCTTGCATCTCATTTTGACTCGTGAGGCAAAGCAAGGGCCGATTATGATAATATCTCCGGCTGAATATAAATTGGGCAGTTATTTACAACGAGTTATTTAGCGCAGATGATGTTATTATGTAAATGTTATGAACGTGAGCGCCTAATGAATTTCTTATAGTCGTTATTTATTTATTAATGGCGGGAATTAATTTGGTCGTTTTCGTGACTGTTTGGAGATCAGAATAATATATTGACGGTAATTGAGTGTATTTTTTCACTAATTTTAGACTGTTTGTTTGGTTTTTTTTTTATCACTGATAGCATGTTGTCCCTGTGACCTAATTCCTAATGAACCCGTTTCAACAACATTGTTTACTTTTTGACCCCATAGATATCATGTAAGTACAGATTAATTGCCACCATCATCGTCAACTTCCTTGGCTTTCTCCAAGTTATATAACCTGACTTGTTGTTAATTCCCTTTATGTTCTAAATATGATACAATGAGACATTTCGTACAATTGTGCAAAAAAGAAAACATAACAACTGTGTCTTTGGTTAACTATGTTCAAAATTAAATTATCTGCTTCAAATAGTAACAAATTGTAGGTAGAAGTAGCTGACATGTTCGTCCGAGCACAATATTTGAGTAGCGACGTGACGTGTTTCATATAGCTCGTCGTGTCGGATCGCATTACTCCGTAATTGTAGCAACAGTATCGTCTAAACGCTTGTTTTCACGCGACGACAAAACGCACCCCGAAAAATCTATAGCTCACCCCCTACCACCCCCCGTACCGCGCCACCCTTTCTCACCCCCGCCGGCGCCCTCCCGACACACTCCACTTTTGGACTTTTTAACCCAAGATGGCTTAATTTTCTTCTCGCAACGATTATTCTGCGTTTCTTAAAAAACTCCATTAGAATTGAGCCCAGCGGGGCGTTACGACGATAGCGGGGTGACGACTGAAGTGGGGGGTCGAGTCGGGGTCGAATGTTCCGGGATTAGCATTTAGCAGGTTTTTGCGGACAATGCGTGGAACAGGCGTCGAGCGGAGCGGAGCTGAGGAATGCGCTTTTGTTTAGGAGAGCGCGCGAGGGTTAAATTGCTTCATTGAAATGTTCCGAATATCTCGCACCTCCGCGGGTTTTATTAACTGTACAGTTATTTTGTTTATTAAGTCGTACTGCACGCGCTACTGTCCTGTTTCTGTTCAGTAGAGCAGCTTTTTCAAGTTCATTCTCTTTTGTACAGACATTGATATCGGCATTTGAAGTTAACTCGGTATTTCAATTATCAAATCGAATGGATTGCTCATGTGTCCCATGCATTTGAAGCACAGAAAGACGTGGAGCCTTTCATTAAATTATTTGTTGTTCTGAACTTCTGTCTTTCTTTTTTTGTTTTTTTCATGCAAACTAAAGGATAGGTAAAATTCTTCCTAAATCATTTGAAAAAGGATGATCTGGTTTCGTAAATATAGGTTCAGGTTGCATAATAGAATACATGCAGTCAAAACGGCAATTTCAAGAATTCAGAACTTTCGTAACAATTTGGGTCACCTCGGTTTTCTCAGGGTAGCCTAATTTTCTTGCTTGAAATAACAGCTTATTTTGCATTTTGTCTCAGCTAGAGGCTACTGAAAGAGTTCCATTTGGGCCACATCCGTACTGTTGTGGTTTGAACGTGTGGAGTAAAACAGAAGCGGCGCGCGGCCGCCTGATTAAAGTTAAGCACTTAACTTTAATCAAGATTTTACACAAGACTTAGTTGATTAAAGGATCTGGTTTAGTGTTGCACCTACTCAAGTATACGACGAGTCCACTTGAGAATGATGTAGGCTTCATTTGTGGGATTGTAGTACCGGTCTATGTCAGAGAAGCAGGTAAGGGCAAGACTGGGGTTCAGTGGCGGACTCCGATTGGTTAGGAGATGGATAGAGACGAATTCTTGCTATCGGTGTCACAGTCGGTTGCATGTGTGAAACTGAAACGTACTGTAATCCATGGCCTTCATGACCATGTGGATTACTTACTGCATTACTGTCGCAAGTTTAGAAAAAGATATATACGTGAAATGATGAACTTAATTGATGAAATTATGTTTATTTTTGCAAATAGGTTTTTACAAACCAGGCCGGTGTTTCGTACCTGACTACTCTGAGAAGAAACAGCTGAAACAAACTCAGAGGTCATAGTCTTTTTTAAGGTCCAGACAAAATCTTGGCCAACTCACATTAAAAATATGCAGATAAATGTCTGAGATGGTGTTTTGAAGAAAGAACCACACAAAGAGTGAACCGGTCCAGCCAGTGCAAGAAGTTGTCAGTTATCGTGTAGCTCAACACATGACATAATAGAGTATACTTTATTGCCGTGGTTCAAGACTTGGCTCACCACTGATGAGATCAGTTTATGAAATGTGGTCCACGGGCTCAACTGCAAGCGGCCTCTATTAGCGTTAGTAACGCCGTCTACCGTCACGGCCGCGTGACGGCAGCGGCGCGGCACCGCGTCCGGCTCGGAAGCGCCCGTGGCGGCGGCGCTTATTGTTAATTAATTACAAACGATTCTGCCGAGAGAGAGCTGAGCCTAGCCACCTACAGATATAGACAGGTCCGAGGTACACTGGGGACGAGTCACTTCGTCATAACCTCCGTTCAAGTCCACAATTTCCTTTCCTTATCGACGATATATTTACTATTGGACCCATTAGGTCCACGTTTCGAATAACTCCTGACTCCACAAAGATCGACGTCAAATACATGATGGAATTTGTCGATAATTCAAATTTTCTTAGAATTTTTAAATGCCTTTTTCCACTTGATCAGAATTTTTCCACGATTGCATATTGTTATAACTTTCTCAATACATCGACCCTACCCCTCTCAAAAATTAAGACATAAACCAATGAATACCCTCCCCCTAGTGTACCTCAGTTCTTACGAAGTGGGATCGCTTCTCTCCGTCTTTGTATGGACTGGCATTTCTTCAGCTGGAGAGGCAATGAGGCGGCTTTAATGAGGCCTTCGGAGACACCCGCTAATTGATTAACTGTCGCACAATCACGTGCCGCACAAAGCAATGCGAAACGATGTGATTAAGCCACGGGAAGTTATAAGTGGCAAGTGTAGGGGGGGGGGGGCACTTTACGTGATGTTAAAGAATCAGAAGCTAGTTTGAATAGCGAATGGAAATAATTTTTCGGCTAGTTTCAGTGTTAAGGTCGTCGTTTAATTAGTGTGAGCTTCTTGTCAAAAAAAAAAATAAGCGGTTCTTAAAATCAGGAAACATAGTCTAGGCTTTAGGAGAGTCTTTCACAAAGGTTTCCTTTCGTCGTTAACTACTATGGTTTACATACAGAGAAACATTTATTAATGACTTCGTTGAAGAATTACGTTCTTCCTAATAGGTAACGACTACAGCCTGCTCCATAAAGTGGGTCAGTAATAAGTTGGTGGACATTGGCTGTCAATTGGTAGTTAATAGTGTGCCATGCGCCTGCCAGGAATGCGGTCAGGGATCCCGGGTCTGCAGGCATCTGGCTAATATCGGCGCGTATTACTACTGAGCCGTGCTCCAAAATCATTCTAATTATTGGCAGATAGATTTTTGGGTCTAATTGTACAGAAGGTTATTACTTTGATATAGACAATTAATGTTTAAGCAGACAAGAGGAATAAAGGCCGACGTTAGACACTCCCTGTCAGTCAAGCCAGAGTAGTGAGAGACTGGAGTAATATGTTAACGTTTTGGATGAAATCTATAAAATGTACAGAAACTATTTCTCCTAACAGCTAGTGTCTTTAAATCGTAACATAAAGGACGTAGCATCGTGATGTCATTGCGGCGGTTTGTAGGTGCAAATAATTCCAAAGCTGTCAGTTCCAGGATTCAGGTTTCGAGTTATTTTTTGGTTTTGTTACTGAACTGGTTCCTGCATCACCTACATAAGGAGTTTGACGAGAAGCCGTGAAGCACCTAAAGTTTTTATGTGTGCGTTGTCTGCATACAAGAAATATTATCTGTATGTGTGTGTGTTTACGAGGACATCAAAGCTCGCCGGCGGCGTGAATGCCAATTGGTTTTTTTATCGTTTTCTCTAGGCTCGTGATAAAACTGCCCCCTGCCTCCTCCTGCCTGCCAGCCCTCCCCCTGCGACGTCTTATCGCCTCGTCTGCATACTTGGCAAGTTTGCCCGTACAATC
The DNA here is from genome assembly GCA_963082945.1 of Cerastis leucographa. Lineage (NCBI taxonomy): Eukaryota > Metazoa > Arthropoda > Insecta > Lepidoptera > Noctuidae > Cerastis > Cerastis leucographa. The sequence goes on from OY720360.1 coordinate 512,461, forward strand.
TAGTTTGTCTAATGCTAAGTTGTGGCAGATCATAGCGTCTGAGGATGTCTACACGTAGCGTCGGCTTGTGTAACTAGGTATGAGCAATTCTTGTTTGTCAGCAAGATAGATGTTATGGCGATTTTGGTTACGGTCTTGGAGTACTGTGAACTTGGGTTAGAAAATAATTTTACGATGTCTTGTTTCGTGCTAAAAGTTGCAGACGTGGAATACAGCCAGAAAACACGATTAATTATATAAACACATTGGTTGCAGCGGATCTTTCTCCTAACATCTCGCTTTAATTAAAACCTTGCACTCTTCAAACACACCAAAAAACGCTAACAATACCAGATCTCGAAACCAAACAAAATTAGTTGATCATGTAAAAAAAAACAAGCGAACAAGCTTCTGCGATATTCGCCTGGGGCTTGCTCGCGACTATACGTCCTGCGACCATTACACGAAGACCCCCGAACCTTTGCCTATCAACTTATTCCTTCTTACATTTAGAACAGGAACAGAGGTCAGGGTGGGTTGGGCTTATGATAGAATTGACTTGTGGCTAGTTTAGCTTGAGCTGCGTGGTTCCTTGGGTTTGTTTCCGCATGGTCTTGGTGTGGATGTGTACGGGGGGGCTGGGGGCTCTCGGGTGGCTGGTGCTGGCTCGTGGCGTGTACTAGTGCTCACTTCACACGTCGTACAAAGCGCGCTAACTGCCTGCTATTAACTGCTCGACCCCCCTACTGCCTAGTGAAGTACTCAGTGCTGCTGCGGTTATCGAATTATGAGTGTTGCTAGTTCGATGGATTTTGATTATAAATCAAACACGAGATGGATGAACCACAGAGATTCATTCACAGAAATGAAATGAAATAATTTATAATTGCTAAGAATGTAGGTACAAACATATGGTGCTACGTAAGAGAAGGATCCAATACATTCTACCGTGAAGCATGCAAAATTTTTTGAAGTAGAATTAATTATGAAATAATTTATAAAAAAAAACAAAAATTTATCTAATGTCAAATGAATAAGATAGTCATCAAAAAATATATATAAATCATTAAATTCGTAAATTCATTCAGTGGTAAGCAATGTCAAAAACAAGTTAATAATTATTCAATAATACAATGTCAATAATAAGTTAATAATTAGTCAATAATAAGTTATTAATTAGTCAGTCTCATAGAGAGTTTCAGTCTAATATAGACTGAAATTAATTTTATGACTTAAAATAATGACATCAATTTGAAATCATAAAATTGATTTGAGTTTAACTATTAAGGTATAGGGTTTTAAGCTTGCATCCGAACTTACATAATATATTATCAATGGTCCGCATCAAAGCTTTTGCTTGGATATGGTGAACCATTTGAATGATCTTGTATGTTTTCACCTTTTAGGACTTTCAACAAAGAGAACCTAAGGGGTATTATTGAATCAATGAAATTATTAAGCTTTTCGCTCGAATAATCCATTATTGGATCCTGCGGATCTGTCATATCCGGAGATTAATCAATCAAAACAAATAATTGACGATAACAAATGAAAATCTGCGACGAGTACGATTTGTGCCAACACTAGCGCTCGCACCGCCTGCGGCTCCTTTCCCGGCGTCTAATCAAGCGAAACAAAGCCATACCACCTTCATATTAAGATCTTAATTCCATTGTGTACTTATCTTATTATTTTTTCTTAGCTCTTAGATTTATTTTGAGCTCTATATGTAGTTACCTTGGGGTGAAATTAGTGTGTGTGTTGTGTATTGTATTGAGTCAATGATTTCGGTAGGAACAAGAGCTGTGCCCCCAATGGTCTCGATAAATTATCCGCTTTCGCTTGTTTTATAATAACTGAACAGATACAATCAGCGGCACTAATTACTTATCAATTAATTGATTAATTTCGTTCGCATTCACAACATTGTGTGATCGATACATGGTTTTTTGAAATAATGTAAGTCAAGGGCTCACATTGAAAAGGTTGACGTTCAATAAAATCATAATCAAACATGTTGAAATCAGACAACTTTCTCCAAAATAAAGATTCAGTAAATTAATATTTATAGTTAGGTACTTTGAAGCACGAGTACGTAATACCTACCTGGACGCCTTGCGGAAAATTCTGGACTTGATCATCACATCCGCACTATTGCTATTTTACATTTTTATCATAAAAAAAACGAAAGCTTTATTTACAAGCAAGCTTTGTAAGTTCATGCAAACTACCAATTCTTCTAACTGAATATGAAGACTTACTACATTCTTTCTTACGTTTTGCCAAAATTAACAGAGTGAACGCATGCATGGTTATGTCGTATATACGAGTACGTAAGTAGTACATAATATTCAGACACAGCATGAAGCACAACATACATACCAGTAGTAAACCGCCTCCCATATTCAAATACCTGCACCCGAACACACATGCAACACAATAGCATAATCATTACTCACATAATTACTAAATTATACGTCCGTCCGTAGAGGCGAGGTTACCGTTACATACTTACAACGGGTTAAGTTAACCCTTACACTAAGCCCCATTGTATCTTGTGTCACTACACACTACACCCAGCCCTGCCGACCCACAATATTGTGACAAGCGACACGTCCGCGACAAAGGCAAGATTGTCGCCGCGACAAAAACGGCACATTATTGAGCTGAGCCTATTGTGGCACCTTTAAATGTCTTTTTGTTATTTAAATAGGATTTGTGGGTTTTTGTCGATTTTTTTTTTGTAAAGAGCTTGGTATTGATAGCGCCATCTGGTGATGGGAAGAGAAAGGAAGAGCCTTTTCAAGATGTTAAAAGAAGAGTTTTGTAGCTCTTGTTGAAGCAACAGTGTAGTACAATATAATGGACTTATGTCCGTTTAAAGTGTTGGAGTAAAGTTGTTAGTGCAACAGGATCTAATTCGAATGTCTCTGATATACATAATTGTTACATAGTAGCACTTCTTCGTCTTTCTTTTTGTAATTCTAAATTTCAATTTTCATGACGTCTCTAAGCGGAATTCGTCCGCATTGCCACAAGTTCGGTATTAGTAGAAACAGGGAAGGGAGCTATTTCCCTGTAGCCTGCACACAGAATTATTGTTATTTTGTCGTGTATTTTCTGAATCAATTTAGTTGTTATCCTGTTATGGGCACTCACACCCTTACCAAAGTTATAATTTACAAGTCACTATTCCAAAAATCACCCTAAAATTACTGATTATTTTCCTACAATCCCCAAAATAACACAATTATCAAAATTTGAAGTACATAATGACGTGCACTTGACAGGCTGCGCGTGAGTTTCGCGGAAGCGTGTGTTTGTGTAGGCCTGCCCCGGCGCCCGCGCAGCTACCGGCAACTGCTGTTGGATGTTGATAGACACGGTGTTGTTGTAACGTTACCGCCGCACTATTTGTGTTATTTTTTGCCACCTGTTCAATGACATAATTGGTTGGGAAGGAAATGTGCAGTAGCCATTAATCGACCGTTATATTTAAAATTAAATAAGTAAAAGTTCTTACTGATTTTATGAAAGGAAAAAAATCTATTGACTTTTATGACTTCATCCTTCATCATCCTTTTGAATATCTTTGTCAACAGAAGACATTTTCAGTACTTAAGTTATGTGTGACCCTCACTATGCAACGGTGAAGATCCTCCACCACTACCTAGTCTAGGACATTTAATCGATCCACTCGTTACTGACAACATTTGGTCATCATTATCTCCACAATCTGGCGCTTCATCAAATTTCTTGCAATAAAATTTCAATTACCTTAAACCACGGACTTAGCTTGCATCTCAAATTATAAGAGCTCTTTTGTTAGTGGATTAGCCGACAAAACGCGGAGGGCACGCTGCCCGGATGCCGGCGCGGTAATTGAAATAGCTCAGCGCATTAGATGGTGTTATAACCACCAGTGGAACTTGGTACACCCCGCCTCCCCCGCAAGGATCAACCTTGGCGAACGCGGGTTCATTGCATAGCTCGTTTACGGTCTTGCAGTACTGGTTGCTTCGTCCTAGTGGTGTGCAGAACATTCTTGCAGGATTATAAGTTTAGTGTGACAGCCAGCTCAATTAAGTAACCCTCTAGTCGATTGGATATTAATTTATTGGCGTCATATAGTTCAGTAATGCGGCCGGAATGCGAATCGTTTACAACTTCTATTCCGCAGAGAAGTTTATTGCTCGTTTCGAACCCATTGTTAGAGCTTTGTGGAGCTTATGGCGGAGTTAATTTTCAAATTAGATTTTAATGTTGATCATTTCACAGTAGGTGATAGGAAGTAGTTTCAGCATCTATGCTACATATCGTTTTGGACATTACTGTAGGTTATTTAGGATTTCTTTTTTTTAATTTACAGTTTAGATAGCGCAGATTCCCTTAATTAAAAAACACAGTTTCAACACCATACTTCAATACTTGTCAATGTTTCCAAACCGCTTAGCATAGGTACCAATCCAGCTACAGATACCAAACATTTAAAAAAAAAAATGCTCACAAGCATGCCATGTAATAAATCAGCATGTTGTCCCGTTAGCATATCATAGTAAACCCTAGCATACACTACACACTACTCGGCACAACTACTGCACGCAACAGCGAACGTGTCCGGAATCGTAATGTGACGTTTAATCCAAGATGGCGCCGCCGCCCCGCGCTAATGAATTGTGACACGGGTTAACGGCAAATTAATATACATTATAAGCAGTTTACACGAACAATCTGCGGGATGCTACTGCTAATTTTATTATAAGTTGGGTTCTTCTCTCGAGGAACTTTAGTTTGTGACAGCTTCAAGTGGAACTTTATGAGATTTATTTATTAAAATAGGTTTACCAACAGCTTCTATGTACTGAACGTATACGTAACATTATCTTGATTAAAGGTTTTTACTGTCAGGACAGTAAAAACCTTTAATCAAGATAATGTTGTAATATTGTGACTTCATAGTCGCCAATTACTGGTCAACTAGCATTCACAAAAATAAGAGATAATTTGATAAAATAACAAAAAATTAAATTAAAACAGAAATTTAAAAAAAGAACTCATAAATTTATGAGTTTTCTTTACCCGGATAAACATACAATTATTGAAAATAAAACAATATTGCTATTATTTTACTAACACTAATTATGACTGACTTAAATTTAAGAAATACAGGAACAGAAACAATAAAAATTGATTAAATTTGAGATCTTTGCTTTTGGTTGTTTGACATCATAATCCAAATTGAATATTATCTGCCTTATGGGCATTCTTTTTAGATGTTCATTAAATAAAAGAATTGTGAATGCCAGAAATCTTATACCTAATTACACTCAACTTTCAACTTAAAACATCTGCTAACCTGAATTTCCTTTTCAAAGCCACTCCAATAAGATATAACAATTAACCAATAAAACAGCTGACAGGAGAGTGTCGATAGAAATAAAATAAAATAATGATGATGGGTCATTACGGGCGGGTTCTTGTTGAGTCTCGCGCAGTTGACGCGCTGCTGTCATGACGCGCCGCTGTCATGTCACGCTGCCTCAACGGGCTGATTGACTCGAGTGGGGGCAGGCTCAATTAAATCCCTAACATTTGTATTAATTAAAGGCAAGGAATTTGATACGAATCGACAACGGCGCTCGATTGACGGTGAGGCGTACTTGTTGAGCTATTAGTTGAGCCTCCAGCCTATTGTCAGTAAACATTTTATGTTTAATTATGTTTGATGTGTAATTGGTGGTTCGATGTGAAGATCTTCTTGTTAATATTAAACGTTATTGATTGAAAAGGTTTAGTAATTTGTACACTTCGTTATTATAATTTGATTAAATGTTATGTCAGATTTGTAAAAAAAGTGGTGTAATCAATTCGATTCCAATTATCATTATTTTTAAATGAACACCTATCAAATGTAAACCGTATGTTGGGCTTATACTGTGAGATGAGTAATCGGATCTCTCTTTTTATGTTATCTTCAGTTGAGACAAAAGGACTTGCGCAAGAGCATTGTGTTCTAGTGACAGCAGCGTGTCAAGAAGTGGGCCAATGAAGTGTTCGTCACGTTCAACATGCTGTTGACTTCGAGTGTGTAATAGGGCCATCCTCTGTACACAGTTTTTTGTCACTTGTTAACTAGACTTTAGGACAAAAGGGTATATCTGAACATAAGCATCTGAAGTCAATGATCTGCTGAAGTGATCTAATAAATAACTTTTTGATAATCAAGAAGGTTTTAGATTTTGTACTTAGCTCTACACTGCTTGAACAACGTATTCGTGTGATTAGAGTAAAATGTTGGTACACGCAATAAATGTTAAATCAAAAATCAAATAGCCAGTTTTCTTTATGAATTACACTTTTTTTTTACAAAACTGTTGTCATGTAAATATAACATAGATGTCTCACATTTAACGTATACAGGGTGATAGAGACACCGACTTACAAAAGAAAAAATAACCGATGATAAATGTCTATGATTCTCCCCCCGTTCAGAATAATGTACTGAAACCTGGTAACCGGTTGTCGTCTACCCTGTATAAGTAGTAAGAACCACTTTATTTGACAAACTAAACAAAGGCAACTTAGCAATACACACCTACAACTTTTCGCTACATAATAAATTATACTCGAGACAAGATACGAGACAAGATTTCAGGTCAGATCTGACTTTCACAAGCCCTGGCTGACCTCACCCAACAGTACTGGGCCCACAACTATCACCATTGTTGGCCACAACGCGGTCACTCTGCACCCGCCTTTATTTATCTTACACCTAACATAATTGAGGAAGTATTTAACTCGCCTTTTGTTGCGTTTTTTCTCTTAGTATTGTTAAAATTGTACGACAATCAGGTAACTGACAGCCGCTTGTAGTGGCTAGGGCTGCCAGGCGAGTATGCGGTCTGGGGGTGTTAGTTTTGTAAATAGTTTGGAACCTTTAGAAGATCTAAGGACTTTAAGTATTTAGGATCATACAATAACGAAAACTTAAGTTTTTTGAAAAAGATTTTGACCTATTTGACTGTATATCTATGGGATGCGTTAAACTTCTGAATCAACTAATAAGCAAAACTGATCTAAGAAATGATTGCCTACACAACCATTTTTCAGAACTTTTCGTGGAAATTCATGATTTTGCGAATAAAGGCTAATTTAAATGGTTAGCTATTCTCACAGATGGTTAGCTATTTTCACTCAAGTAAATGGTTACATCTACTAATAGTTTAATTATCCGGCTGTCATTTAAAAGATAAAGATAACAAAGGCAAGATATCTTTATCTTTCCTGAATACATCTTTATTTGCAGAACTTTGACGTTCGTTACGGGTGGGCGGACCAAACGCAAATATCTTATAACCAGCCTTGCTAAGATTTATCGTGTTAGTTGTAGAGGTCAGATTGGTATTTGTTCCGTGTAAAATACCGGTATTCAGCTGCGTCTGGATAGACTGAAAGCTGACCCTCACTAAGAAAAAAAAGACAAAGCACATTAATCTTTTTATTTTATTAATCTGTCCGTGTCATCCCTGTATGCGCGTGCGTCTCTGCTCGTTCTATAGAGCTGTCTTCAAGTTACGCGCAAATTGTCTATGTGTACGCGTTTCAAATGATTGTCCCTTCAGTGAGGCACAAGGCAAAACTTTTTGCGGGTAGTCGGTAACCCAATCGTGTTCCAACTAGTTCGCATTGTTCAAGTGTAAATATTGAAACGTAAGACGATTTCACAACCATTGCTTCGACGTCAATACGATTTGAGTTCATCACCGAAATTATTATGTTTTTATTAAGGTAATTCTCGTAAATATAAAAACCAGTTACAACAAACATTTTCGGTCATGACTCATAACTTTGGAAGTTGGATTATGATCCAGGTGACAAAGTCAGTATCGCAGTATATGTGATGTGATCAAGTGAATCGTTTAAAAACACACAAATTACTTTTTACGGAACGATAGAGCACAAAGGTACCGCTTATTCGTTAGATTTTTTTCCATATGTTATCATCTGAATTATTGGCCTTCCTTAGTGCCGACTCACCAATATGTAACTAATGCAATTTATGTTGAAGCTATATTATAATGACAGCAAGTTTTATTAAGTTAGTAAACGCATGTTCTTGCGTATCATATATATCATAACCATCCAAAGCACCGCCTAGTTAAGGCCTCACCTAGCCGGGAGGAACCTCCTGATTATATGACAAAAACACATTAATTGCCAATCCCTATCCCGTAGCATACCTACTATGTAGTAAAGTGACTAGCCACCAGCACCAGGTGGATCCTCTGTCAAGCACTTTTAAATTGGAATTCCTGGCGGGCGTTGTTTGTGCTTGTTCTTAATGAATGGATGTAATTGTTGCAGGGTTCCCGCAAATCAAGTCGCCGTACAGCCCCGGATCGCAGCCCCATCTTACCGGTGAGTCGCCTTCTCGTCAGTCACTCGAACGACGCTTTACTAATATACTTATTAAGATTTGCTGCCGATGAGAGGGACAAGATTAGATTAGAAGCTTTTGTGGTTGTTGATGGGAGAAAAAGGTTCATCAACAATGGCTGTTTTTTCCATTCACTATCATTGCCTAAAGTTTTCAATGCCCTTAAACTATTTTAACAGGTTTCATTTGTCCTAAGAAAGCCTAATTTGTAGAAAAAATGGAGAAAAGCAGTTGTAAGGGGTCCACCTTTTAAAAAGGTTTTTTTTAATCCTTCCAGAAACCATACTTGTACTAATAAACTAAAGTAATTATTAAAGAGTACCTACGACATCTTAGGCAGGGAGTATTTGCTAAGCTTTAATTAGAATAGGTAACATGAGATATGAAGCGATGAGCCAAGGGACCAGAAGAGCCTAACGCAAATCAAAAATAAGCGAAGAGAGAAACAAACCTTTTGGTTTAATTACAAGTAGGTAAGTCTGCCTGTCCTCACAGTGAAGTGGATGCTGCTGATAAGGTGGGAAGTTAACAACGCCATCATACTAATATCGGTAACATTAAGTCCAATCCTTCTAAAGAGAGGTGTTTTCATAATTATGAAAAGTTTTGTTGTTTTTGCAATGTTTAGATCGTCAAAGTGCCAACGTAGAATCGTAGATAGGTACTAATCCCAGGCAGGCTTATTGAAATGCCGAGACAAAAGACGCCGTAATGAACAGCCGTGAAAAATAATCGCCGAAGTATTTTGATTAACAGAGTGGCTCGACGATTAGTTCCTATAAATTAGAAGCGTCGCTGAAACTATGGAGAACAATACATTTGCCGGTGATTTAGGAAAGTGGCTGTGTGGCGGGGGTGAAGCACGCGAGGGGGCAGGGAGGGAGGGCATCCCTCGTGTGAGCCCCCCCCGCGTCTAACACACCCCGCACCCTGCACCTCACCCCGGCTTTGTCTCAGTAATGAATCCGGCAAACGCCAAACGTCACCGCGCAGCCGCTCGACCCAGCCAATACCACAAATCATACTCCTATCTATTAGCAATCGGAAACTGAACTCTATGCTTACCCTCCTAGAGCTTAACCTTCATTAGCCCTTATTGGACTTATTGCCCTCTTAAAACAGAAGGGCAAATTCGCTTAGAACGTGAGGTTTTAGAAAATATTCTGTTAAATGCAAATTAGTTTTCGTGAAAGAGATATAAGTCGGGGCTCGAATTACTTAATATAACGAAGGTCACGGAGACTCGACGAGATTAATTGACGTGAAGGGTTCCGACTAATGAAAATGGATATTATCTGGTGCGGCCCATCCTAGCATGTGTTTATGAAGTAGATTAGACTACCGTGTTGTTTACAAGCGTACACGTAACAGATAATGACGTGTGACGATTCCTTTTTCTTTTTTCTGCTCGTAACCGCAGTGTTGTTGTGGTCGGCGCGTGTGTAGTTCACAGTACTCGCGGAGTGCGGTGTGCGCCGTGTGTTCAACCCCAGCGCATGAAAAGCGTCACAGAAAACAAACCTGGCTCCCGCCGGCAGCCATTTGTAAAAATTGCCTCCGCCGCCATTTCTGTGCGGGAATTTCATATTTGGAACGCCACGGGGCGGAATCCGCGAGTGGATTTTGACATTTCCATCATGGCGGCAAGTTTTATTGTTTTCTAAAACAATTGCAGCAGCGAACGCTGCTGCGATGCCCGCTTTGGAGCCATTGTTTAGCGGCAGACATTTTTAATTTGAAAATTAGGGGTCTATTGTTTTGTGTGTGCCGAATAAAAGTCACGAGTGTAATGAGGCTGTGACCTCATTGGTTGCATGAACGAAAGTGGACAGCGTTCCACTCATTGATTGGAGTCCTCTCGTATTCATCTCACCTTACCTACACTTCTACACTTTGTTCATTGCAATCCTTTCGTTCTCTTTTTAAATGCTTATACATTATAAGTTTTATCTCCAACATGTTTAGGTAACTTCTAATGTAGCAAACTAGCCATAGAGTCACTGAGACACATAAATAATTGCATTAACAACAATTTCCAAAAGTCTCGTTAAATTAATATCCATAAAGTAAATCTGTTGACAGTTGTCACATCACTTGAGTGTTAACACCTCACCACCGTCTACATTACACCAAACATTTGTCACAAACGTTGGCGCCCAACACCAACAACGAGGAAATTATTTTTTTGTGTCTGTCAAACTGTGACGAGTAGCGCCTGTGGATACAACACTTCTTAACCAATTTAAAATCTGCACGCTGTTAAGTCTCTGACTCCTTGTTACAAAGGTTAATTTTGAACGGCAGGGTGTCACAATAAAGTAGTGGTAGTGATATATCAAGTGTCAGAAGAGCCGCAGTGTTTAGTCACATTAAGTGGCGACAAGTTGTAATAACAAGCAGTATATTAAGTGTGCGGCGGCCACTTGCCACTTTCTTCTCATAACGAAGCGTGTCGGGTTTCTGCGGTGTGTCCACAATGTTTGGATACAACGTTCTGATGTAGCAACTTGTTTGGAAATAATTTAGTTGTCGGTACTTTTTTGTCTCTATTTTTCGTAGCGGATGAGTAAGAGGAATTTTAAAATAACTTGATGCAGTTGTACGCTACAGCTTTTAGTCTTATATGTATAAAGCTCAAGTCAGGTCCGGCGTGGAGTATTGCTGTTACCTTTGGATCATGATAATCAGCGTACAATGTTCCCACTGCTGGGACACAGGCCTGGGGCCTGCTGTCTGGGGCTCCACTACGAGGGCCCAGTGCGAGTTGGTTGATGTTCTGTTGAGTGCTGCACTCTGCACTCAACTGCAGGCTCATTTGTGACAGTAAAATGGTGGGTAACTTCAAAGTCGCATGCTTGTCGATATTTACAGGCTGTGCTTCGGTGCGTAGGCTCAAGTGCTCCACGAGCTCATTCCACGATCTCTCCCTTCTTCCATCGCAAGTCCAGACGTCCTACGACTTATATATTTTATTATGCGAACAGCAGTTAAGGAGCGGAATTCCCTGCCTGCAATGGTCTTTCCGAGTTCATATAACCCGAAACTATTTAAATCGTGAGTTAATAGGCTTCTTTTGGGTTACCTCGTTCTATCGACGAACTCAGCTCTGTCCTCAAAACAATTGAGAACACGATTGAGGTCAAGGGTAGCCCCAATTACATTTAAAAAAAAAGTTGCGAACATTTGTTTTATATCAGGCTGGATGAATAAAAGTAAACCTGCATGCACCCTCCTAGCTCCTTGGTAAGGATCCGAATATGTTTGTGTCTCTTAGTGCATTATTTACTTTTATCAAATTTTAACTTCATTGTCTTTCTGTTGGAGTGACCTATAAAAAGCAACCTATAACAAAAAAATACTACAGCGCCATCTATGATAAAACTGAAGATCTAATATGGTCTGAATCTCTTAAGACTATGTATATAAAGAAACCCGACAACAACTGTCGGGCAGTTTCCCACCAGACATTACACCTGTTTGGTCGGAGGATCCTACCTTTTCTACAGGGGATGAGGAACTTTATACCCCGTTCCTCATACCCCTAAACTGTCCCTCATCAGTTAAATACGTAAACTTAATTTCAATGTGCAATAGTCACTACTCAAAATTGAACTGATTTGGACACTGTTTATGGCTGGATATGATATTTACCACTATTTCCCGACTACTATGAACGCTCTCAACAAGGATTACACTAATGAATCAATCCTGCAACAAATGTCGGCCGTGTCCGTAGCCGTAGATGGAGTAGAGCGACACCGACACAAGTGTAGCACAAACACGCGAGAGTGGCGCTAATTGTGCGGTGTCCGATGTCGCGGCCGATTGTCCGCCGTCCGTGGGACACCACATGTGGGATGCTGCAACAGAGTTTGTGTACTTTCTCGCACACCTTCTATACCTACATAAACATAACTTTACTATTAGCTAGTGGATATCTACTTACTACTGATCATGGCGTACCAAAGGTCACCCAGCTACTCTGTAGACTTATTTGTGGCAGTGGACAAGTTTAAATTTCAAATTAACAGCCGAGAACATGTCTCCACTAATCAGATAATTCAACACTCTGCTCGTTACAATCAGTTCATTAAACGTCTGTTCAGAGCACAAACCCGAACAAAACTTATTTACCTATTTACTTGAAAACATTGCCTCACTAACATCTTAATTGCTAGCATTGTCCTTATCAAGCACTTTATTACGCACGTATATGAATATATTAATAATTAAACAATATACACAATTATGCAGGTTTGAACAAATATAGCGTCTTAGCGAGTGACGAAACAAAATGACCGAAATTCGATGATGTTGTATTGTTTTATCAATTAGTGTGTGTGTTCATTTGTTTGGAAGAGATTTACCTACGTGTGTCGTGCACCTGTGCGTGACGTCACGTGATTGAGAAATAAGTATTTGTTCTACGACACGACCTCATGTAATCGTTGCTGGCGATTAGTTTTCTTTTAAAGCCTTAGGTAATCAATCAATCAATCAAAATCGTTTATTTCAAGTAAGCCAGTTACAGGCACTTTTGAATAGTCGAAAAACAATAAAAATGAAGCTACAGTCCCAGTCACAAGACGTAATAACTGTGAAAGCGTAATGTTGGAGTAATACTTATGTATGTCACACGAAAGTGTTTGAAGCCAAATTCATTCATAAATTTTGAGGTCATACAAGTTATGACGCCTGCTGAGCCATAAGAAGTCCTAGAGTCTATCGACAATTTACAGATTAGAAAGATCTACTGCGCTCGACCCGGACCTCAATCAAAAGCAAAACATTTTAATACTTTTGTATGATTCAATCATTTCTTTGCCTGGAAAATTGCGTCTTAATGGTGACAAGCATCTTTTCCAAAAATATACTAAGAAAAACATTATTTCATTTGTAATTGAATTTGCTTTTACCCCGGTAAAAATAATGACCCAATCTTAAAAGTAAAAATAAACAGCAAAGTTGTCGCCTCCTAACCTAATATGATCGCATAAATACATTACGCGTTAATACAAATAATTTGAAGCTTAACAAGTGAAATGTAACGCGTTGTGAGCGGGTGGCGGATGGCGGGAGGGATGATTTGGCAGCATCCATCCCCCGAGGCTCGTTATGCCGCACTTTCCACAATTTTTTGAAAACGATATTGTTGAGCCACCCCTGGTAATAAGGATATCTTGGTGCAGTCGCTACACGTCACTGCCCAATTTGTTAAGTAAATAGTTTTGTGTTGAGGTTAGGGAACGTTGGAACGTTGTTTATTTCTCATTACTTTGATTTTAAAACGCCGGACAAAATTTTCAAAAAACAACAAAACCTTGGTAATAACACATCGGCAAACTTTTTCAGAAATTCTACAGTAAATTATTGTTTTGGATAACAAACCTGTAGCTAAGATAAAAAATACTGAATTAAGTGTTCAAAAACCTTAACAAATAGCTTTGAAAGCCTCGTGCCGACCAATGCTTAGCCTACCTACCACAGACTACTACTACAGACTACCACAGACTAGTACAGTTCACACAGATACGATTGGATATGGCAACTTACAATTTCATAATTAATGTCAATCCAAGTCTTATTACTTATAGACCAACTCAATTGAAAAAGCAATCTTAGTTTTTCGTGGGTGTATGTAAATACATAAGCAGTAGGAACAGGGGTGCGGGGGTGCGGGGGTTTCAACAAGCCGATACAATTACATAGCGAGCACCCAAGAGGAATAATTTAAAAAGCCGCGGCTGCCCGATTCATCGCACACACCCGCTCAATTACACCATTTTAATGCCCACTCTCTTCTCGTTCTCGTAAGAACGTTCTCGTTAAGTATTACATGTTTATTGTTCGGAGGGTGAGCACGGCGAAGGTAGTTCTTGTGGCAATTTTTGCAACAACCCAGAAGGTACCTATTATTACAAAACGTGTACGCTCATTAGAGCTTAGCTGCCTCTCTGTTGTGTCTAAGTTAATTCATATCCATAAAGGCGTATGTTTGTAATAACTGACATGGCTCTCTCTACTGTGACGAGGTTGAGTCATATCGATACTTAGATCTATTTTGCATGGAATTTTGCCAAAGACTGAAACAAGTTCCCCAGATTACTGCTAACTCAAAGCCAAGATTTGTCCCAAGTAGTATTAAGTTCTCTATAAACCCTTTTAACCATAGTATATCTGTCTAGTCTTTTGCCAATTAAATTCTATTCGGCTTAGTCGCTCTAAAATGAGTATGACCACGTTGTCATCCTAAATATCAATAAATTAAATGGAGCGACTTTCCGACCTCCCAACCGTGGAACCCGTTCATACAACAGGTACTCGCACTTCTGCCATGCATCAAAACTAAACAACCTTAAGTTACAAACTAAAAGATAATATGACCGGGTTGTAACATCTACCCCCTGCTCCCTCCCCCGTGTTGAGGGGGGTATGGGCGTGGCCTGGCCGGACACTGTAACTGCCACTTGGTTATTGGCCTCTTTTCATAGTCCTTCGCCCGCTCAGCCGTTTGTCCGGTTTGCTATGCATGCGTCTGTGGTCGCCGATGCGGCTGATATCATCTATTTCATACGAGTTATTGGTACAGTTGAGCTACTGTTTGCAGCCAGTTGAGGAGGTTACCATGTTAAGGGTTTCGATCGTCTGTCAACTTCTTTCTTTGATGCAAAGGAACTTTAGCAACGTATATTATCTAAAATGAAAATCGTTAACGCGTAGTAACTTATGAATACCGAAATAGAGAAACGATTTCTCTTGCCAAATATCGAAACTATAACAACTTACATTCAGACCGCCTCACACCAAACCGATATATTACAAAACTGCGTCAAAACGCCGTTCACACTAAAAAACGTAAATACATAAAAGCTAACGCGACAACTTGTACACAACAACAAGCTCGCTCCGAATCCATTTCCTATAAAAGCAACAATAATATTTTACGATTAGACCCTCCCTCCACCCCCCCCCCCCCCTCTAAAAGCCACTGATCGCATAATGACTTACTTTGCCAAACACACGCGTGCCACGGGAAAATCGACCTTAAATCCTTGTGATATGAGAGTTTTAGCTATACGCTTTGTGGACGTCCTCCGAAATATCAAAGTGAAGAGAGGCCCATTAGCAATTATAATGGCTACTGTCCTGGGCTGAGTGCCTGCTCATTACCGTCGCTTGCCGGCCGGTTGCCGGCCGGTCGCCGCCAGTGGCTGCCTGGGTTCGGCTGCAGGTCCAACCTTGCCAACTTTGTTAGTTAATCACTGGGCTCTTCTACGAGCTAAGTACTTCAATGTTATCTCAATTTTTCGTTTGAGTTGGGAAGTCTCTCCGCTGTATTAACGAACATGGGTAAAGTTGAGGTCTGTCTCTTGTTGCTAACAAGATATTCTGAGTGGCAGCATATACTCTATGAAGCTACTGTGACGATTTGATCTACAAACTAGTTTTCATTTGAAAATACCGAGTTTTTCTTAGATATGTTAAGCCACGTAGGTACTTGTCAGTTTGGCCCTCTGTGTTTTTTTCCCCAAATCTGTTGAGGAGCAGTTTTCTGATGCAATCTTTTTTCAATGATCCGATACTCAACTTTAACTTTTTTGACATCCAAGCACTTTGGCACCAAATAACTTTGCTATGTGGTCCCCGGGCGTATAAGGCAATTTATAACTCTACCACTAGCAGACTACTTTCTGTTCAGGTAATTTATAAATACACTCCATTTACGCCACCAACTAACACATCACACGTCCTTTAAAACGACCCATAAATCTTTAAAACCAGCAAACAGAACTGGTTGTCCAAAACGGTCGAAATAAGAAAAAAAGCAACGCTTCAAGATCATAATATCTGTATTGTGTAGTTCCTGGCTCCGCGCGTATTGTGCGGACCTTGCTTTGTGGATTTGCTCTATTTTTGTTAACACCTGCGCTGGAACAAGGACGGTGTAATGCGATAGCTGTGCACGCACTTATTGAACATTCGCCAGGTTTGGTGCTCGCGCATTGTGAGGCAGTGTTAGATACGTAGTGGGACGTAACGGAATATCCTGATCGCAACGAGATTTGATGAGATCTGATACGATCTAAAGTTTAGCTTTCAATCTCAAGCTTGAAGGAAGACATTATAAACTAGGTACTACTTACTCATTCAAATCTGTAGTTATTTTGTTCTGTGAGTTGTGACTCTTCCATAAATGATTATTTTTTAGAAATATGCTCATGTCTGGGATGCTTTCTGTGTTAAGCTATCTTTCTATGTTTATTATTTATTCTATTCTTATGTTTTAATTATTATTTTTTATTTGTTTCATGTAATTCGTAGCGGTCCGACAGTTTTATTCAGGTAATTTATGAATTATTTGCTTTTTTGTTTATAATCCTATTGCTGAAACTAACGATCTCACCCTTCCAAAATAAAAGTTTAAGTGTGTGTATTTGTTTTTTTTCTCACTTAGATGCAGCTGGATAATCATATAATTTCTGCTAAATAAACCGTATAAGATTGTTTACAAATTCATCATATTAACTTAATTCTTTATTCAAACATACTTCTTGTGGCAGATACGGTAATCAGCTAGGAACATACTCGCTACACATGTGGCGGTACGTCACATGTTGTCGCGCGACATGCGACACTCGTCGAATCAAATAAGCGGCGGAACGCGCGTCAATTGGCTTGTCGCGACAAATTGGCAATTCGTACGCGCCCTAATTGCATCACGTCTTATCGCGTTAAGCTAAGCGTTTTACCTGCAAGCATTCTTGTTAAGCTTTTTATTTGAATGAGATAGCGACTCGAGGATCCGTATCTGGCTTAAATTAGATCCTCAGGGATTTTATTTTATGTTTGGTTCTTCCTTTTTCTTGTTGAGAACGACGGGTAAATATTTTATTTTATTTATTCGTGTAAATAAAGACATCGTTTTGTGGAAAGTTAGGTGTGCGTTTCAAGTCTCTTTAAGCCCTAGTTTTGCGCTAGATATTATGTTAACTCTATTGTGGTCTAACGCTTCTAAGCTGCGTGAGCTTAGATCATCAAAAAGGTTAACTCAGGTAATTTACATTTTCTTCCTATGAGTTAAAGCTTAGCAATTGAGTCTAAAGAAATAAAAACAACGAGGATAGGCTTTGAAGCTTTTATAAAGCAACATACAGGGCATTATGTTGTACACAAAAGTGACTGCAGTAAGCTTAACAAAACGGGCCAACATGAAATTATATGAAAAAAAAATTGCTCCTCTAGCAAAAGAAAACTCAGATATTATGAGAGACCCAAAATAACAAAACGAGGGGCATGCCTAACATTGCGCTCCTTTACAAAACAACGTAGGCAAATACAGGCAATAAACGATTTCGTTTGCAAATCTTCACGTTTGCTGACGTCACGTCACATCGCGTCACGTCGCACGTACATGCGGCACGCTCACGCACGTATGGGGTCACAACACTACTACTACAGAAGGTTTACTCACTAAGACCCTCCGTGCCTCCATGAATGTGACAGCACTTACTTGGTACAAAATGGTCAAAGGACAACCGCCATGTTGAGTTGCGGAGACAAGAACAAAATTTACAATACTTACTCTGCAATAACCACTGGTGATTGGTACAGTTTGTTTGGGAGGTGAATCTAGATAACTCAATCATAACTTTTTAAGCAATTTGCCCATTGATAAGCTAGCGTAATCTGTCTAAATGCAATTGTAGAAAGAAGTTGCTTATTCTTCGGCAAGGGTAACAAAAACTTTTTCAATTGTGATGTAATGTTGATGTTGTATTGTATCCTACCTTTATGAATCCAATTGTCGTAGAGATAACTCTTCCGTTTTCCAACATAATATCTTAATCCATTGGTAATATAATAGGTTTTAGAAATGTACGAATTTGGCATCTATAGATGCTACTTTTCTAAGGAACAAAAGAACTACTTAAATCGAAATTTTTTTTCTACAAGAAATGTACCTTCTTTTGGTATCTCTATTGTGATAACCTGCGAATCCGAAAGCAGAATAAATCTAATCGTCAGCTGATCTCGACAAATTGGCCGCGCGACGATTGGCAATTTGTGCGCGACTCGCGACTGTGCGATTGTCGCAATTGGCCCAATATGACGAATAAGTGTTCGCACTGTTGACGCGACCCGATATATTACATTTGAAATTTATATAGCAATACTTTGTGCTACGAATTCACAATTTTCAATATGGTAAGGCGTCCATAGTTACTCAAACATTTTTTTACTTGAAACAGTAAAGACATCATATAATTTGAATAAATAGAAGCGCAAAATAAAATTAAATAGCCGAAACAAGATGAAAGATGCCTAGACAAAATACTGCGTTTGTTCACTTTTAAAAGCAAGATCACGTGCACATATGTTTACATACTGAAGTATCCGAGTTTTTGTTTGATAAGTTTATTTCAATGACGACGAGGTTTTCATAAACTTTAAGTAACTCATGTGAAGAATAATTATCGTCCTGTTCCTTATTTACTCGAAGTGATTCATTCTGCAATATTTTCTTACGTTCATTTTATTTACGTGATAGTACACAGTATATTAAATTCATTTTAACAATACCAAGGCATATTTCCATGTTAAAGTAATCTCGTTCAATACATGTGCATTCAGAATGCTTTTAATGTTTAACAAGCGTCGTTCATTGGAAACAAAGAAATATAAATATTGAACTTCGCAGAAACCACTTTAGTATGTAATTAAATCGGATGCACCATAACAGGTTCGCGTACTCATTATTATTGTTCAGGATTAAGGTATACAGAAAGTTTATTTGAAAAAGAAATATGAAGGAACGCCTGTTGTTTTTTCCTAGCCTGTAGGTACATAAAACCTTTTTAACTACCTATTTTTATTACATGGTATAGGTTTGTCTCTATGAAGAGAATGATGTTCAAATTGTATAGGATAAATAAACGAACCGACCAAACTGTCCGTATCACCTATGCTACGCCGTAGGCGTAGGCGTAGAGGGTCTACGAAAACCGTAGCAGTCCTGTATCAACTTTCAGACTAAACGCCTTTTTTTATTAGTTTCGCAAAACTATCATTCCTGATTGTAAACCTTAGCAAAAGTAAATACCCAACTAACACCTTAGCCACGCCGCTGCCGTAAAACACAAATATAGCTAAGTATTTACATACACCATAATTTTTTCCAAAACACATTTTCATTTGGAACACAATGCCGCCGGCAAAAGTGGCAGTGTTCTTCACAACAAGTAGCTTTCCTTCAGCAACACTCGTGCTTCCCCTCGCCTCTGCCCGAGGGGAGGGTTCCACGCTATAAATTATGCTCCTTCAAGAGTCAAAATGAACTTTATTCTACAAAACTCTAGGTTTATAATGAGTTGTGGGTAGGATTCGTGTTAACGCATACATTATTGGTTCGTTGGCGTCGTGTCGTAATGATCGTATTTTATAATGATACAGTTTTGTTCTGGCGTGGTGGGAGCTGGTGCACACGTGCTTTGGTGGTCGCTCCTAATTAGTGGTGGTGGTGGTGGATGCGAGGTGCGAGGTGCGAGGTGCGAGGATCACTATTGGTTTACTATAATGCTTGATTTGAAAAAAGGTCCATCTGTCAGTCAAACACCTCTGGATGAGAACCGGTAAAGTCACACACAACAATATTTCACGTAAATCCTGGGAAATATTTAGTTTATTTTTTTGTGAATTCCATGCGAGTTTTTTTTGTGATTCTAAACGCAAACAAAAACTGCATAAATAAATGGTTATCAAAATCCACTACCATATAGTTTCGACAACTTTTCTGTCGTTACCTAACTTAGCTACCTTCTTTGTAGTTCATGGGGCGTATTTTCTAATCTGACCTCAAACTACCCACTAGACAAACGGTACTTTATCCAAGGTAACATAAGTGCAGTATCATAAAACGCACATTTCAGAGGTCCGACCCCATCCATGGCCGATGCCTGCTGAAGAGCCCCGACCGCCCCCGATGACGGCCGAGCCCTCCCGAGGGACAGCCGAGTGTATTGCGGCACAGTTTAAGTGATTACCTCCTCACGATACTGCCTTCACTTACTTTGACACCACTGAGGAGCTCGCCGATGTTGTTCTGTCACGTTTTGTGAGAGATGTGTTTTATACCTTAAATTAGAATTAAACTATTAGCAACCTTTGATGTGTAAACCTGCAGTAGTGCAGTATCGGGTCTCATTTAAGTCATTGATTGGATGACCAGAATAATCAAACTACTCTCACCGCAATTGCCAGACAACAAAACGTTTCACTGCAGACGCAATTGGTCTCTTTCCGGATGACAGGCAACGCACTCCCAAATATAGTATAGTATAGTAGATTTTTTACCAGAAAACGCATTAATCTTGTAAACTCTAGCTATAAAACTTGACCCCGTGACCTCCGATGACTCAGTTAGTTGCACTGTGTGTGTCAAAAGTTAATAATATCGTGGAATGAAAACACGAATAACATAATAATTACTAAATTGCGAATTACACGCCTCCACAGATACATACAAAAGTATTACATTCATATAGCGCAGTTACTTCCTCAAAGAATCTTATATGGAAAATAAATGGTCCAAGTGAAGACAGGTGTTTCTTGTACAAAAATTGGCTGTAAACAACTAAAAAATTATAGTTAAAAAAAACTAATAAAACACGCTTTTTATAGAAAACCGAACTAAAAAATAGAAAATAAAGGAGATGTTTCATTTTCGGCCATAAGATGTACATTTATTGAAAAAGAGGAAAAAATACCACGAACTTAGGAAAAATATTCTTTCGTGAATTTAAGCCTGATTTGCTGTGCACAAAAAGTAATAGTTTTTCAATTATTGCCCCATTCTATTCAACATGGCGTCTTCCAGTTTGCAATTTGCTTTCGTTCTGAAATCATTTCACACAAAAACATAATATCACATCGACGTTAAATTATGAAAAGTATGTGTTTTTGTAATTAATTATTGTTATTGGTATCTTAGACATAATTTTTCGAACCAATTATAAGCAAGTGTGGTGATTTCATCGTTAAAAACTATTTATTAGGTACTACTTTTTTGGAGAGTACTTCTGAACGAAAAATGACAATTCAAAATGACATTTTGTTCTGACAAGTGACAAAACCCATCAGTGTCCGTCAGTCAGTCTCGTTCGTCTCGTATTGCCTAACGTTTTATGAAAACAGAGAACGAAACAAATACAAAAGCATCGAAAAAAATCAGTTCTGATAAACAATTATTATCAAATAACAATTTCTAGGTTATTTAAACGTCATCTCTACAACCTGTCATGGCTGTCATAACTCTCGCGACAAACGTCAAACACTTTTAATTTTTATTATGTACATTAAAACCATCTATTAATATTAAAAAAATGTTACTTTATGCTATTCAGAGGATTGTTTCCCACCTTTCCTGAAAGGTACAGGTCATGGCCGGAGTCCCATACAAAAATGAAACATCTCCTTTGAATAAATTTTAATTAAGAAAAAAAGCGTGGGGTGCATGGTGTCAATAGTTATATAGTACTATTACACACCTAGGGCAGTAAAGTAAAAAATGCACCCCACGCTTTTAGTTTGGTTTATTTATAATACCTTTTTTTAATTTTAAACTATTATTTGTTCTCAATTCAATTCAATTTATTTATTGGTGTGATTTTTGGTACAGGATTTTACATGAGATCTTAATAATAAATAATTAGTTCCTCAAAAATCCACCTTAAAGGCTTAAGGTTTCTATTCTACTATTCATTCCGTGATAACTATAAGTAACTATTACAACTATTAAAAATTATTTTCCAAATTACTCGTAGATAAATCGGTTAAAGATAATGGTTGAAATTTAAAATTAACATCAATTTCTGCTTTATCGACTATAGATGAAAATTATATAAATTAACAAAAAACTTATTTTGCAAATTGAAAAATGGAATAATTTTATCAAGTTGATGTATTTTCATCGGTCCTCGATGAATCTACAAACTTTGAACGAAATATGGCCGTTTAAGTGGGTCAAAATCGCGCCCAAAGGAGTCGGTTACAAACAAACATACAGGTGAAGCTAATAAAAAGCGTGTAAAAACGTTAAGCGACTACACTCTACTTATTATTAAAATAATATCATGATCTATAGTGGACTTACTACCAGTAAGCCACTATAGATGGGCATGTCTCTGAAGACAAAGACAATGTCTTCAGAGACATGTCCAGCGTTGGGCCCGGGGTTTGATTCCTTCTCAATGAATTTGTACCCGGTTGTAGGCAATAACTTGCGTAATGTTGTGTTGTACAGCTCTGCCTAACCCTTTGCGGAATACAAGAGTGATGTAATGTTTATGTTGGTGCAGTTTGCCTTTTGCACGTTTTTATAACTAGCCGAGTAGTGGCGGGTGGCACGGACTTGCGGAGTAGGGCGCTACGGTGACCAATCGATTGTGCGGACACATCGGACACGCCCGGACACCGGACCAGAGTAATTGGACACATGCTACTGTTGTCCGCTTTGTAAGAATATTGTTAATGGGCAGGAGTTTCAAGCGGACAGGTTTTGATTTATTAGTTATTTATTTATTTTGGATTACCAACGAGTTTTTGTTACAATTTCTTAAATAAAATTAAATCTAGAACAATATAACATCGTCATGTAACGCATACTCAATTACAGGTAACCACATCTTACCCATTATCGAGTACACATGCTATTAAATTAAATTAAAATTGGGAGTACATACAATCGTGCAATTAATGATAAGAATAAAATATTTTAAAATATACAGACAAATTAAATTAAATTAGACATTAAAATAAAAATAGAATATAAATTAAATTAGATAAAAAGATGATGGTATTTTATTAAATTAATTAAATTAAATTATTGGAATGATAATTCAAGTGTCCTCTAACCGGAAGTGCTTATATAATTTCCTTTTAAATATTTTAAGGCTGTCGTGATTGATATCGAGTTCAGCTTTGCGCCATACAGCGTTATACAATTTAGTTGCTCTTGTAAGGGGGGAGTTGTCACCTAAGTTGGTTTTGTGCATAGATTGTCTGAATAAATTGTAGGTATGTGACCGGGGTAACCTGCTGGGAACATTTATTGCAATTTTTGACAGAAGGTCAGTATTTATTTTAGAAGTCATTAATTTGTGAAGGAAACATAGATCTAGTACTTTTCTGCGATTGGTGAGACTGTGTAGTTTAAAATGATGAACGCGGTCCTTGTAAGATTTGAGTTGTTGCGCGGTTTTATTTTGTGATGTTAAATGATACAAGAACCTCCTCTGGACACGCTCAATACGCTGCTTATGGACGTTATAATGAGGTGACCACACCTGTGAACAGTATTCCAGACCACTGCGAACCAACGTCTCATATAGAATAATTTTAGTGTTAGCGTTGCCGAACGGTTTTGAGGTTCTTAATACAAAACCTATCATTTTATTTGCGTTGGCAATTATTTTGTCAATATGGCTATTGTATGTCAATTTGCTGTCCATCAAGATTCCCAGGTCCCGGATACTATTCACTTCTTTTAGAGTGTTGCCCAAAATTGAGTATTCCGTGTTATAAACGTTTTTATTGCGACAAAATTTTATATGAAAACATTTTTCAAAGTTTAAACTCATTTTATATTTTTGGCACCACTCAACTAATCTGTCTTAGTCAGCCTGTAGTAAATAAACATCTTGCATTCCTTTTATAGGCATTTGGTTTGATTTTAATCGGACGTGTCTTTATTGGATGACGTCTATGGGTAATACAGTCACAATGTTTTAGTGCCAATCGCTTAAAATATATAACTTATTGTTGGAGAAAAACGTCTTTATTGTTTTTTTTTTCTTGGGATAATATCGCGGATTTTTTTTGTATGTTAGATTTATAACTACTTGTTCAGCTATACTAGTAACTTAAAGTTATTAAGGGAGCTAGTAAATGTCCGTTTGATACAATATAGAAACAGTTTGATATCGATTATCTCGTTGTCCAGCTGCTATAAAAAACGATTACTTTCGAAACATTAATAAAATTAACACATCTATTGACCTCATAATGTGTCTGACAAACTCGCACCCTTTACAAAACATACCATTCACGATCCGTCACGCACCAGCGCAAACAAATAACATGTGGAGACAGCTAGCTCGCCGGCACTGTACGTTACCGCGTCTCCATCAAATATGCACGGAGTTGTAGCTGTGAGGCAGTAATGGATGCTGTGCAACAGGGTTGCAACGCTCAGCAGTTTCTCGGCAGCTCCGTGAGGGAACCGCTCTAAATTTAATAATTCATTGTCGTATTCATTGGCGCCAAATTCAATTACCCGTGGTCCCGAGGGCTCACCCCCCCTGCCCGCCCCCGCGCTCGCCCCCAGCCGGCCGTCCCGAGGGATGCGCTCGATCTATTCTATTAACCCGCCACCGCGCGCCTGTTTACTAATTCATTTGGCAATCACATTCGGTAATTATGTGACAAATTCCCGGGCGAGTGTTGTGTCGTGTTGTCACACTACTTGTTAAGTGGATTTGGGAGCGGGCGGCGATTTGCGCCGATTATCCGCAAGTAAGCGTGCGAGTGCGGCGGGCGAGTGCGCGAGTGGGCGAGTGAGCGACTGAATCGGGCTGGTGTTAAAGATAGTTTTTGTTTCGGCAGGAGTGTCGTCACTGGAGGCGGCGAAAGATTTCACGGTCGACGGGCTCACCGGCTACAACGGCAAGAAAAAGAAGAAAAAACGTAGACATAGGTAACTAACACTTATTTACTCACAATCTTATACTTTAAAGTCTTATATCATAAGAAATGCAGACCAATCGGATAATAAATTAAAAAAATCTGACATACGCATTTTGCAGCGTATTTTCTCAGAACAATTTAGATTTTATTGATAGGACAAAGTTTTCGCAGATAAGTATTCATTTATTTATTTTGGATTACCAACGAGTTTGTGTTACAATGTCTTATATAAAATTAAATCTAGAGCAGAATATATGGTCATGTAACGCATATTTTATTATAGATAGCCACATCTTACCCATTATCGAGTAGGTACTTACACATGCTATTAAATTAAAATTAAGAATACTTACAATCATGCAATTAATGATTAGAATAAAATATTTTAAATATACAGAAAAATTTAGTGAGATAGTCAGATTAAAATAGAAATAGAATATAAAATAAATTAGATAAAATGATGATAGTATTTTATTAAATTAAATTATTGTAATGATTATTCAAGTGTAGTTCATTTCCTTTTAAATATTTATTAAATATTTTATCATATCTAATATAATATCTAAGTTTAAAGATGAGAGAATTCCTCTTCTCTCTTCAGAAACGAAATAATGTTACAAGTCAACCATTGCCTGTAATGAGACAACGTCGCTGCAGTCCACGTATCATTTTGTTTAGTAATATAATGCAATTCAGAGATTAGGTATATAAAATTATTAGTACTTAAATCAAACTTTATTTCAGACCGACAGTCCATTATTTTGTTAGTATTTGAATGCTAGTAACAATGGTCCTTAAGTTAATAGGTAGGTTAATATCGTTAGAGTTTATAATTTAATTCAGACCAAAAAAATAACCAAGTGTGTGTCCGATGGCCGGTAATCCACACCAACAAGTATTTATCTCTTTAGGATTCTCATTTATTAG
This sequence comes from Cerastis leucographa, assembly GCA_963082945.1. Taxonomy (NCBI): domain Eukaryota; kingdom Metazoa; phylum Arthropoda; class Insecta; order Lepidoptera; family Noctuidae; genus Cerastis; species Cerastis leucographa. The sequence continues at coordinate 538,544 of OY720360.1, forward strand.
TGTCCACTTTCATTCTTTATATAAGATAGTTTTGTGCAATATTTTATCCTTCTAGAAACATGCGTTATATTAGACTGCGCGTTGTCTGAAAGTAAATAAATGAATTTATTATAGCGTAACATGAAATTTGAAAATTTCAAACTATTTATTTCATCATGCTTTCATTAAATAATTACATAAGAATAACGCTCAATTAAACACTTATTTTGTTAAACACTGTCTATCTCGTTCCTAAGGGTTTTGAAGAAATTCATAATTATTAACATTGCTTCAAACATCATGAAATATTCAAATGCGACTGCAGGACCTCGTACTTACAAACGTAGTACCTAATGAATTCGTTGAATCCTCAAAATGGATCACAGTTACTGAATGGAACCCGAGTGTGTAACGCTATTAGCGCGCAGTTCTACATTGACATATCCCTATTGGGTATAGGGATATATAGGGTTAGAAAATCCTCATGGATGTCCTCCGCCATGGGGTGGGCGGTTAGGAGTCAGTTAGAGTCTGACAGACACCTGTCTGTCAGACTCTAACGGACTAAAACCACCCCAGTGATCCTTTCCCACACTTGCACCGGGGATCATGGGAACTAGTGCGCCTTCCACGCTCCCCGGCACATTACCATCCCTTGTGCTAACGTGTGCTCTCCCTTGCAGCCGCACGATCTTCACGTCGTACCAGCTGGACGAGCTTGAGAAGGCCTTCAAGGACGCTCACTACCCTGACGTGTACGCGCGCGAGATGCTGTCGCTCAAGACTGACCTGCCCGAGGACAGGATCCAGGTGAGCGGTTGTATTATAGATTTTAGAAGCGTAGAAACAGGGTCTGAAGTTCATCATCCTCCATAGGAAAGGAAGGATTCTCTGACCAGATGAGTGATGTGGTAGTCGGGTTTCTGCATTATATGTTAATTGCGCGGATAAGTTTAATAGGTATCTATTCTTGATTTACGATGATGAGTTATTGTAGTATGAATTTTCACAAAAATAACTCCAAACGCCGAAACAATACTGATCCTTGAATTGAAGGAAGTATCGTTGCTTATAAAATTATTCGTTGATCTTAGCGGTATGTTTTGAGCTCGTGCTATAAACAGGAATTGCGCGTCGCCTGTAAGGAAACAACGTTCTCCTAAGCTATGAAGAAGAAATTCTTAGTATTATGAGATAGATTTCTACCCCAGTTGGACGCTCGGGTTTAGTTAGCAATATTGTGTTAGGCGACCCCAATGTAAATCACGTGGATTGTTTCCTAGATGGGTACAGTATTAAACACTTACTAACTAAGTATTATATTAAAGTCCTCAATTCATTTAATATACATAGTCAACGCAGTTTTAAATAAAAAAAAATTGGTGTCGGGAGCAGAGCCTCGCGCTGTCGGTGGTTAGGGCTCCAGAGAGAGGAACCTCCTCACAACGTGAGACGTATCGAGGAGTACTGCCTTCTGAATCAGGCCCTTAATCTAACCTCCGAGTGACAGCCTTGAAAGATGTTCGTCGAGGCAATCTGTACATTGTAGTGGAGTTCACATTCCACATGTCGACAACCTCGTGCACTAAGATGAGATAGATTTTATTTGTGATTTTATTTGCTTCTCTTTCTCAGAATTTACAAGCGTTTTTAAATATCGTATTCGATAGCATTTACACTTTAAGATTCATTAAAACATAACCTTATCTTCACTTAAGATCGTAACAACCAATATCGATTAAATATATTTGTGCCGCTTTAATAATTCCGTTTTAACGTTTCAACAATTAGAGTGGGATCAAAACAGTCGTCCCACCAGCAATAATGGTGAACCAAAATAATAATTTCACGACAAAGACCCACGACAAGGGCTCACGGAGGCAGGAAGGCGCAAAAAACGCACCTTTATTGAGTGATTACGTCAATTGCCATCGATTGATGTCGACAAGTAACGTGACACCGCTTCAGCTAAATATCCGAATATCCCAAACGAAGGACGGAGCACACAATTTTGCAGCGCGGATAACATACTTAAAATATTTAGCCTAGTAATCGGCCAGTATTTTTTATATTAATTTCTAAATAAAAATTCGCGAGCTTACAGTGTAGGTTTTTTCAATTCAAAACTTCGCATGGGTTAGTTCGTATTCGAAACTTTCGAGTTTTGAGCATTAAAAATGTTCTCACGTCAACTATTTGCTATTTGAAACCAACTAACTGTCCTTATAACTAATTTAAACAGTTACCATTGTTTATTTAAATAAATTTTAATTCATGCAGTGACGTACTGTGATAGGTATTATAATAGGTACGTACCCACTAAAGTGTCATTTCCAAAATTATGTCACTTAACTAGTGTCAACACTCTATTATATTAAGCCAACCTACTCATGTTCCGAGCTCAACTATTGTATTCTACCACAAAATGTTTGTGACCACTCGGTCAACCTAAGCTATATAAAGTGTAAGTTAACCATAATAAAATCTCAAATTTATCAGACGGTTTAGGTAACTGCCTAGAGGTACCTATATTTTAATACCTATTGGCAGTTGCAATTGTAGATTTTTCACAGATAACTAAAAGAACATTACAAATTAGCCAGTTCATGATGCAAAAACAACAACAAAATACTTCATTTGGACATCAATACTATTTGTTAACGTATAATTGAATTCGCTAATTCTCTTAATCCTGCATTTTTTGCTTCCCCGGTGCGCATTTGTTGCCCAATAGTGCAGCACCCGTCAGCTCTCATCAATCGAAGTTGACAGGAGTTCGACACCCGATCCTGGCAACACGATATTTTGTGCAAACAATTGCTTCAAGATTTCGCGGAAGGAAGTTTTTTTACAACAATTAAAGCACAAACGATTGAATTGCACAGTTTTTGTGTACGATAAATCTATTGCTTTAATAATACGAAAGCATTAAATTTTATTCGACCCTTTGTTTCGCAAACAAATGTTTATTAAAGTAGGTAAGTACCTTATGGAATATCCAATACTACAAACACACGGTTCTAGCAATTTAAGGGGAAAACACTAGGGCAGGCAGGGAAACTAATCTTATTAATAACTAATCTTCTTAGGTTAGCGTCAGGATATATGTAGGTACCTACTTATGTTAATTAACATATGATTCTCGACCGGACAACGATTACCTATAGTTTTACTGAGTTATACTCATTCAAATCATCAATACAATCCTGTAAGTTCATTTTTAGCAGATTAAATGAACTTTAAATGAATTACAGGACACTGACCTGCAAATTGCAAAAAACGCAAGAAAATTTTAAGTTCACAGGCCACCTTGGCCGTAAAATGGATGTCTAGTGTCTACTGAAATAAAATGAGGTTGTAAGTTTTGTAACCCGTTTTATTAGTGATGTAACAGAACAAATCTCTCTACTGTGCATTTGGATCTGCGGAATTGCTGAATTATCTCTAGTTTAAATCACAAAGTAACAAGATACATTACTGTTGACAGTCCTAAAGAGAATCTTCTTGGGAATAAATACGTAAGTGTACACATTTTGGGGAAATTCTAGAAAAACTAAGTACCTACAAGCTTTGTATACAAGGCAAGTTTAGGTAGTTATCGTCAGTAATTGCTAGTCATAATTATTATTAATAGTTTTTCCGTTCGTCGGTAACACACAACAAGGCTTCAAGTGTCGCGCCTTCCCTACTCGGAAGCTGCGGGGAAAACACAAATATGGCCACCCCCGTACTACCCCCGTGCACCCCCCCTCCGTCACCCCCCGGGATACCCCGCACGCACCCTGCGACCACCGCACATTTATGAAAATTTCATTTCCAAACTCACAGTCCTCATAGCAAACTAAAATAAACCCTAATCTGACCACCTAGAGTTTATTGCCACTTAATTTCCTCAAGCAGGAAAATTTTACGACTTACACCAAAATGAAATCTATTTCATACGTTTCAAAGTATGTTTTCCAGTTGGAATGTAAAGTTATGAGTGATGGTAGTTGAATTTTCGGTATAATGGCTTACTGGGGATTAGGTTTCCCCAATTTTGGGGCGCGTATAGTTTGTGAGACGTTGCAATAAATGGATTATTATGCAATCAAACGTCTCGGAGTACACTTTAATATCCTTCTTTAATACAATGTGGACTTTGCAAATCTTTTGTAGTCTTATTAGATAATCACGATTAAGATTTGCATTTAAGAACCAACCCACTTACTTAGTAGGTAACCTAAGTAGGTAGGTACTACCTACTAGTTATACACTTCCTATTTGAAAGTTATACACTGTGGAACTGTGCTCGCTCTAGTGCTCTGTGAAGCTCTAGGGACTTTTTTAGGCTCTGAACATCTTATTGCAGTTTAAAATAGAAAAATAATTATAGCCTAGAACAAAGTTAAAAAAATCAATGTCTTATTTTCTTGTTTACACACTAATTAGGAATATTGTTCATGACACAGACACACTAATGAAGTTGAAGTGAACTCAAATTGATTCCAATTAATTTTAGAAAATTCACATTTACGTAAACGCAGTCGAGTGGCATCTCGAAACTATTTCCAATCCATTAATTATAACGTAAGAGAGGATCCTAGCGCCATCTATCAGCCACTCGCACCAACTACGCGTCGCTATGGCAACCGCGCGCTGATTGGCCACTTCTGTGCAAGTAAAACGAGCCAGAACGGTGTAACCACCACCTGAGGCTACTCAAATCTCAATCCTAAATGTAACGGTCTAAGGTTTATTTTAATTAGTTTGTTATTCGTAGTTGTTGTGTTCGGGTTTCGTGCATTTGTATTATTAGCTCCGCCCTTCTTAGTGGCATGGCGGACTGGGTTTTGTCTTGGCACGGCTTGTCTTTTTGTGTCCGTTTTGTTTGTGTAATATACTTGTATACCTATGCACAGGCATAACTGGTAGTCTGCGAGGAAAATGAAACTATAAATTATGTAGCTATGACAGACGAACAACATAATTTAATTGGACTCTATTTGTTGAGTAAATTTGTGAAACTGCGTTATTACGTCGTTACCTTCTTATTTTACTTAATTGTTTTTTTGCTACGTATGTAACACGTTACAACTGACAATTTTTTTTATAGGTATTCCTGTATTTTTTATAGGTTTTCATTTTAAAACAACTAATCTGTCAAATGCTTTATGTCAAGCTAATACTTTCGAGCTTGTCAACGTTGCAGCTCATAATATAGAATATAAACAACGTGTGCCTACACTGCGAGAGGTTCGGGCGCCGACCGACGGACGGGCGACAGACCCAGTCCCTAATGAGCCATCTGTCCGATTTTATTGTTATTACGTCATTTGTTAACGGTTTATCTAAGTAGGTATTATATCACTGCTAACTGTTTAGTACCAGACTATTTTGGAGTAGGAAGAAATGTTTAAAAATAATGTCATAATATCAATAGGTTTAACAAATACTTTCATAAACTTATGCAATAAAATATCTTCTCACATGAAGATATTTGCAATCATTCATCACTGTTTGCATTCGTGACTTGATTAAACTACTTCGGGCTCTATTGTAGATAGTAAAACATATTTTAAGATTAGGTAAGTAGGTAATAGGTACCGAAAGTTTCATGAATAAATCATGGCAAAGAAAAACCTTTGAAGAATGGCTCTTAATTTCATAGGTACCTAATTGGCTAATATTTTTTTGAATTAACATTATCTGTTGCATTTAATCACTGAGGACCTACTAAACCAGATCTTAATTAATATTAAAGAGGTAAAGTTTGGAAGAAGAATGGTTTGGATAGTTTCGGAGATAACTTCGCAACTACTGATGTGATCCGATTTCTAAATTAGATTCACTGATATAAAGCTACCCTAAGTAATAAATTGGTTTTAAAATAAAATTGCAACCATTCACTTGATAATAACAAAACAAAAACCAATAACCTAAAAAAACCTGTTCTGCCTTAATGTTCGGACAAACCGCTACTGGACACCGACGCTTATCCGCAGTGTCCGCAGTCGGTTTGCAATTAGTCGGTACCGAAAACCATTAGAAAAACATACGAAGATATAAGAAATAGGTGCTCAAAAGTCAACTGTCCTACCTGTAGCAATATGACGATATACTATCACATTTATGACGTAGCAGTAAGTAGTAGTAGATAGGTAGTGAGTACAGAACGCCGGTAACCCGGTAACAGCGCTGCCGGCGGCGGCGATCACATTTCTCGCCAATTACGCGCCGATAGCGGATACATCCGCACCCCCGCCGCACACCAGAGACGTGCACCTCTCTCATTTGTGCCGCTTATGTTACACCAACACTCGCTTACTACCTTACATGGTTTGATAGATAAACTGGTTTACTGGGTCCTGGGAACAGATAGGCAGGCACCACGCCGTCCCATGTTAAATAATGGTATTCAGCTGCAACCAGCTGGAATGGAAGCCGACTCCAGTAGTTGGGAAAAGACAGGCAGAAGATGAATATTTAAATTCGTTTATTTCCAACATGATCCTATCGCATAGGCAAAATGTGTCAAACTTATTTATATTTCATTGTGGTTTTCCTTGTTTTGTCAAAACGAACAAACCGTTAGGTAATTGGGGTATTCCTATTTCTACTTTTCCTCGTTCATCAGCAAAATACTGTGATAACAACATAATACTCAAGGCGTATGATAAGTTGATAACACAGTCCCTTCTATGCCTACCATGTAGGTGATTAAAATATTTTATAACACATTTGCTCGTAAAGGGTCTCTTATTGCACCAAGTTCAGTATCGTAATGTATCACATTACGCTCTAGTGCGGTAATGTAAAGTAAAACGCACGGCTTATCATAATGCTCCGTCTAAAACGAACGGTACTTTTTTAAATCTTAGCAAAGAGTTTTTATGTCAGAAAAGTAGTCAACATTTTATTAATAAAATTAAGTTGGGAGATAAAATATAATAAATAAACATTTAATTCTTTAATTTAATCAATTTTGACCATAAATTACAACCATTTATCTGTAACAAAACACAAAAATATTAATTTACTTTATTAGTAATACTGGCTGTTTTTGTGCCTTTGCCTTAAAAAAAGCGTAAAAATTATTCCGCGCGCTTTCTCTTTACGCTGTATTGTTTTTGTTTGAAAATGTCATCCGAATTTTATTTATTTCCTCGCAAATGTGTTATAAAACGTCGTAAGACATACGTGCGCTTTGATAATTACAGCCTCTGCTTTCTTGTAGCCCTCGCCTACGGCTCGGGCTAGCAATATCGCCTCGGCTGTAATTTTAAACTTACCGCACTTATATCATAATGTACTATTGCTTCAATTTTTTTTTAAATACCGAGGAGCTCGTGGCTAACTAATAACAGCCACACGGGTCGATCTTCAAGGTTAAACCGCGCTTGCCAAGGTCGGTCCGTGGATGGGTTACCATCATTACATACCGAGTTTCCTCCGTGCCTAAGAAAGCACGTTGAGCCGTTGCTGGACCCGGCTGTCGTTTGTAGATCTTTGACAGTCGTTACAGGTAGTCAGTAGTTAGGGACTAGTTTACAATTTTACATGGATTAGATATAATCCATGTAAGGTGATATAATATAAGTGTAGATATACAACGTCAGTTCCTAGAGAAATGGGTGACGTAACGAGAAAACATGAGGTCACACAGTACGGGTCCACAGTCGGAAACAACCAATAAACCTACCTTCTTGCGTTATTTCATAGATTGATTTGATTTGGGCTTGAGACTTAAAGATTCCCGGATCATTGAGTGGTGTGAACCCTAAATAAAGTGGTGCGATACTACAGAGATCCGGCTAAGGTTTTTCACTTAACTACTCAGCCGCAGAAATAGAAAGCTGACGAAGTGAACGATCGATCATATTCTTCTCCTTCTCGAATCGATGTGTCAATAGTTGTCGAACCAGTACCTACGTAGCGACCTGGATAGCTCTATATAGTTTACTTGGATTATCCAAGTCATGGGTGCAGGTAGCACGATGGGCAGGAGAGCAGTGCGGCATATTGTGCAATGCCCACATTGTATTCCAGATTGGTCGACTATACCGTCCTACCCCATATTAATATCAGGAAGTTTCCGGTTTAAAATTAAGGATTAATATCCAAACAAAAATAGATTGAAATAAAGCGAGACTATATTGAACAAAAATGTTCCTATTTTTTGTGAGTAACTAAAGAAAACTTCAGTGATTTAGTGACTTTTGGATCTTAACATCCGCTACTTTACACTTGCTACACAGTACCTACACTTGCCATGACATACAGTTAAATAAGTTATCTTATATATGAATTCTCGTGTCACAATGTTAGTTACCATACTCCTCCGAAACGGCTGAACCGATTTGTATGAAATTTTGTGTGCATATCGGGTAGGTCTGAGAATGGGCCAACATCTATTTTTCATACCCAAAAAAAAACCCGTGAACGAAGTCGCGGGCAGCAGCTAGTAGTTATACAGGGTGTTGGTGCATCGTTTGCCAAATCGAATAGGCCGAAAGGATTCATTCATTGGATTTCATTTGCTATCTCTTCACATCCTATAACTGATTCCTTGCTACACCGGTTTTTTAATAACAACTTTTTAATTTTCAAAAATTCCAAAATTCTGCATTTTAGGTCAAATAATAAAATTAAAAAAAAAATGTTTAGACTTAAAATTTCGATTTAATTTTGATGTGTACTGTATGATTCTATCAAATTCAAAATTACTTGCTAGTAACAATTACTTTCTTTTTGGCTCGTAAAGTTTTTGTAAAAGAAAAATAAACTTAAAACTCAACTTAAATGGCTATAAAAAAAAAACTAAAAGCGATCGGGATCTTCGAATACTTTTAAAAAGTTCTCTATACAATATGCCCAAAAAACGTTTAATACCTTTTCATTTTTAACTAAATGTGTAATCGAGACACTAGGCTGATATTCGAAATTACAGTAAGAACAGTAGTTTTAGCATAAATAACATGCTTCAAGTAAGTAGACAGATACTGTATGTCACTAGTGCGTAGTGTCCTATCTCTTTCTTAAACAGGGTACCAACTTTTAAAGAATTTGAAATTTAAAAAAAAACTTTAATTCAGAAATCACCAATCTTTTTCAAGTTCTCCGCCACTGTTGCGAATGCACGCGAGTTAAAACATTTTTTTTTATTTTTTTATTTGACCTAAAATGTTTAATTCTGGAATTTTTCAAAATATAAATAAAGAATTTGTTATAAAAAACCGGTGTGGCAAGGAATGAGTTACAGGGCGTGAAGAAATAGCAAATGACCTCTTCTTTCGGCCTATTCAATTTGACAAAACATGCACCAAACATCCTGTATAATTAACAAATAAAATACTTTGACTTTGAAATAGTTTAATGTCTGCATCGTGTATCAGAAAGGAGTGGTCATGTATAACCTAGGTACTAGGTATGTACTCTATAATATAAGTTTAGGTTTTATGTAGTGGATTTTTGGGGGTACCTGAGTAAAATAAAACCCTGTTTTTGCTTAGTGTGTAGGTATATATTAATGTGATTTGAAAAAAAACCGAGCCACAAGGAAATATGGCTACATAATAAATAGGTGTTATTTATAGAAATGGGTAACGTTAACATAATATGATGCAAATATTGTTGCCGTTAAATTATACCCAATCATTGAAATACTTTTTACAAAAACAATTTGTTACTCACATTTACTGGGTAGAAAAAATATAAAAATAATGAATGAAGTATGAATGTTAGTACATATGCATAAATTGAATTAATCAAGCATTAAACCAAACTGAGCATTCGAGCTCCTAACAGGAATTATAAATATAAGTGTCATCGCCAGCACTTGGAATGAATTGAACACGGAGAAAACATAATCGTAGTACATCCCTGTTTCACTATCAATAAAATATTTCATTATAATAGATGCATCCGTTAAACAAAGCAGTATGAATATAATGACGAATTTTTTAAAGATATTTTTATGAGATTTCTTTCTTATGATTTTGTAAATGATTTCAAAGTTTAACAAAACGTTTAAAGTCATAAAGAATACCAATAATCCAACGTAAATTTTTAAATATTCACTCGCATGAGGTATTTCGAAACAAAAATAGATAAAGTAATCCACAGCCGCTAGTATCGATAGAAACCAAACCAATTTTAACACAGTTGAGTAATTCCTAGACTTCTCCAGCACTTGGTCGCGTAAATTCCTCGCGTACACAAACATCATCCAGGCGAGCACGGTGAGCATGTACAAGTGTACTCCTCCGAGAGCATCCTTAATGTACATCTTATAGTGCGTGTACGTTGTGCTCGTTGTACGGAATAGTTCTACGAAGGTGAGCACCAATCGCGCCACTGTCAGCTGCATCACGATGCTCTGGTCCACATGTCTCAGCTGAGGCTTGCTCGCGAAGAGCACGCTCTGCAGTATCAAGCACAGCGATGATAAGACGGTGCCAGTGATCCACACGCAATCCAGTGTAGAGAAGGTGTAGGCAGACATGGTGTCCATATGTCCAGCTGTGCTGCTGAGCCGCCGGTCAATACGCAACTAGGTGTAGGTACATTTTATTTTTCCTTAACTTTATCGAGAGAGGAAAAATGTGTGCTAGGTTGCTATACATATACATTGCTACAAATCTATGACGCATTCAAATCGTGCATCAAATATTATACAGGGTGTAGCGCAATATACCTCTTAGATGGTGATAAAGAAACAAATATCTCTATGTTAAATGGGAGAGAAACAAATTGTACTCTCCATACTTATTGCGTCAGCCGATGAGATATTTTGTACGGGCAGTCCAGTTTTTGTAATGAACCTATAATGAAAAGTGGTCCAGTTTGATGGCCTGAATTACAACATTTAGTACCTAAGAGGTATTGCGTTTTTTTATACTGAATAGACTCTCGTTTGGCCACAACTCGTCTGATGTGAAGCGATGATGCGGCCTACGTTGGATGATGAGGGAACATTATTATTATAACAGCTTATTCTGTTACACCCTGTATACATACGAAGTTAGTTCCTTACATTCTAATCTTAGAATTTATAAATACATGTATTCATAATTAAATGAATATTAAAAAAAAAAACACTAATTAAGACAAACCAAAATTGTGTTAATCACCCTTGCACATACACATGTAAGAAAACATTACGTAAGATCCAAGATTTTTTAATCGAAAATACGACTATATCCTGAAGAGTACAATAATGCATTTAGTTCGAACTTACGTAGTGCACGTTCTGCGCGTTCGTGCGAGGCTCACCGGTCCCAGCAGGAATCACAAACATAACTGTGATTGGTAGCACTTGAAATATATCTAACACATAGACAATCAATTCCACTGTTTTAGTGAATGTAAAATTTGCCGACATAATACTAAATATATACATAAAACAAACCAGTATGAATGAAATTACTACTTTGATTACGATATTGGCGAAATTCCTAAAACATTTGATAAAATTGATTTGATAAATAATTTCACAATAAAACAAAACGTTAAATGTCAGAACGAGGACTGTTAAGGTTGAGTAAACTTTGTAATAATATTTATCAAAATGATCATAACCGCCAATAACACTAATGACGAAGTACAACAATCCGATCGGTAACGTACATAACCAAATCAGTAGAGACACAGTCTTCATATTCCACTGTTGCGACGCACACTTTGACAGCACTTGGTCACGTAAATTTTTCGTGTACACAAACACCAAGCATACGATTACAGCGAACAGATGACGAAACACTGCCACTATAACATACGTTGTGTAAATATTATAATATAATCTTGATATAGAAACAAACTGTAAGGCTTGGAGCACCAATCGCGCCACTGTCAGCTGCATCAGGATGCTCTGGTCCGCATGTCTCAGCTGAGGCTTGACCGCGCAGAGCACGCCCTGCAGTATCAAGCACAGCGCCGATAGGACGATGCCAGCGACGGTAACGTAATAAAATTCAGAGATTTCGTTATACATGGCTAATGGCTTAGATGTGTGCTACTGTGCCGCCGGTCTCTAAGCCACTATATACTTGTTTTTTCCTTAATTCCGATCGATATTCATATATGGCAAATGGTTATACTGGCTGACTGGTAATTAGTGACCGATAATCAAACACGTGATTATACTCGTACTCATGATAACAAACAGCTTTTATAAAGAAACTTTTTTTTTATACTCATCTGCTTTTATAACAAGCTGATAAACCACAGGCGCGCGCGCGCGAGTCGTACGGCTATTGAGATTAAAGTCGTATCGGTCACCTAATAAGGTTAAAGTTCCAGACTCCCACAAAGACTTCCGACAACTTCCAGATTTATTGTGCGAACCGCTGAATTCACTGCCGGCTTCTCAGTTTTCTGATTATTATAATGGATCTGTTTAAAGTTCGAGTAAATTGTTTTTTTTTAGCAAGCGTGCTCCACTCTAGGCCGCATCATCACTACAGATATGTATCGCCTGATAAGGCGAGTGGCGACCGAAGTTGCCTTCGGTCGCCACTTAAAAATCAATTGCTGTTCGTTTTTCTCGCTAAAACTCGAGAACCGCTGAGCCGATTTAGGTGATTTTGGTTTTAAAATGTTTGTCGTAGTCCAGGGAAGGTTTAAAAGGTGAGGTAGGGTAGGGTAGGTAGGTAGGTTAGGGTAGGTAGGTAGGTTAGGGTAGGGTAGGGTAGGTAGGGTAGAGTAAGGTAGATAGGGTAGAGAATGGTAGGTAGGTGTGTAGGTACGTAGGAAAAAGTGCATTGCAACGCACGTACAGCTAGTATAATATAATAGCTATTTATGCAACTGTTACGTTATGGACGGTCTTTTAATACGAATGCCATTTTTCGGTACAAGCGTAGCGCGTACCGAAATAGGTGGGCACGAGTTATTAAAAGACCAATAACGTACAGTTACATACAAGATTTTATCTACGAAGGAAGGAATAAAACACAGATATAGACAAATAAGTATTTAATAGAATCTTAACTACACACTGACTATTGTTTATTTATATGAAGTCTTTATGAGTATAAGGCAAAGGTCTTTTAGCCGCAACAGCCAAATAACAAATAACATTTTTAAATCAATCAAACAATATAATTTATTTCAGGCAACTAGGGCCCATATACATAATTATATAAGTATAAAACAATAACTATAAACTAATAATTACTTTATACAAAAATAACTTAACAACGCACACGAAGTGACGGCGTCGTGTTACGCTGCGAGGTGTCACGTAGCTGGCCGCGTAAACGGCGATACAGCACACCTTTCGGCTAAAACTCTTCCTTGAGGAAGGTCACCAAATGGTGAGTCGGAACGCGCACCACAAATAACTTGAAATTGGTGTTATGGCGCGCCTCCAGCTTCTCCACCCTCAAGGTCCAGTTGGTCTTCACCCGTATGTACTCTACGATGTCCTCAGTCTTCGTTAAGTGGCGCAAACACAGCTGCGTCGTCGGAACTGCAAGACGTAGCAGCATGTTAGATCCTGCCGGTGCCGTCCCACACTGGTTGCGATACGTAGGCTTCCTCTTCTATCTCACCACCTTGATGAAGCCGTCCCCATCCAATGAGTTCTTCGGTGGAACCTGCTGTTCGTGGTCCATCACAGCGCCCTTAGTCGCGCTCGTTGCTGAGCGACTCTGTTTTCCCCCTTTTGATTGTTCTGCTTGTCGTTTTTTTGCGACACAGCAGGTTTCGTCTTGGCGACAATTGCAGAATAGGCACGTTTGGGGTTCGATGTACCTATTACAAGCGTCGCTTCCCCGGCGGGTACGACGCGATCAGTGGAACACGATGCAACGCTTGCAATCTTGACAGCCGATGACGTAGATTCACTCGCTAACTGAAAACTGCAAACAGAAGCATTTTGTGCCCCGCGACGTAAGTTTACGTTGGAGCCTTCCGGTGACCCACTTGCCGGAAAAGTATTGCGCAACAACGCTACTTCGGCTCGCAATTCACCAATGATTGTCATCATTGACTCCTACTTGGACTTCATCTCAGCCTGGCTCAGCTTCAGAGACGTGATGTCCTTCAGCAGCCTGGTGACGTGACGTCGACGTGGTCGAAAGTGACAGGAGGCAGCTTGTGCAGCTCTTTCGCCACAAAATCCGGCACGTCATCCTGATCGGTCCCCTTCAGCAGGTTGATGATGCCCTGCAGACTCTTCTCGCCAATACCCCGCCGACGAGGCGAGATGGCATTTGTCCGACTTGGTCGAGTAACTGAAATAACAGCAACTTGGCACTGCATACGTCTTCCTCTTTGAAGGAGGACTTGCAGATCTGCAAGACGCTGACCTCGTCCATGTAGTCGATGGCATGCTTGACGAATGCCAACAGCTAAAGCGTTCGCAATGAGCTGCTTCGTAGCCATTGCGTACAAAATCAGGCAGCAGTTACCGCTGCGCAAATCGCGAATAAAATATTCGTGCCGTGTAGCGCAAACGCGTCCGTTTCCGAGCGCGCATCGCTCGCTACTGAAAAACATCATTTACATTGTCTCGATTTCGAAGTAATATTATACAGGGTGTAACGGAAAGGGTATATACATCCTTAAGGGTGTGCTACAGACCATCAAACTGAACATGTTTCTCGTCATAAAAAAAATTTTGCAGCAAAAAAACATATTAGCTGCCTATACATTTGGGTCGAATAGGTATTGCAATTTTCTATGGGGCAGCAGATATTTTTTTTGCTGCAATTTTTTTTTTATGATGAGAAACATGTTCAGTTTGATGGTCTGTAGCACACCTTTAAGGATGTATATACCCTTTCCGTTACACCCTGTATATATAGGTACCTGGCTGTATGTTCAGAATGTCTTTGCTTGCGTTTTAGAATTTATGACGATTCGCATAATGCAACCCGATGTCGTTATGGGTATCATAATGAAACCGCTGTCAATTTTGTAATTCGAATATAACGAAACCGAAGTAGATAAATATATAAAAACACAGCATGTCCTGAAAACCAATGTGTGATATTATTTGAAATAATCTTATAATTCTTCCTTGGGGGGTACGACTAACGCAACCTTATGATACAACAGACATTAACGAATATTAGATATAACATGCTCGTTGTAGAATTTCTAAATAAGTCATTATTATAAATGTAAGTCAAGTGTGTAATCGCAAAATAAAAATAAAAAATAATAGTAAAGTAAATAACCAAATCCTTATGCAACATGATGGGATCAGAGCATGAAGATGACGAATAGTGTAGTGAACAATTTTTGAATCAACAAGACTAGTAGTATCCCAGAGAGCCTTTTTGTTTGAATTACATCCAATAAATAAACTAGCATGAATGAAATGATGCATTTCACTATAATATAGGCAAACGATATTTTCTTGGTAAAAATATTTCGCAGTTAAACAAAATGTAAAGTGTCAGAATGAAGGCTGTTAAAGCTGTGTATACTTTATTATAATATTCTTTAAAATAATAATAACAGTCACTGACATTAATGACAAAGTACAACAATCCGATCGGTATCATAAATAACGGATCGGTATAATAAAATCAGTAGAGACACAGTATTCATATTCCACTGTTGTGACGCACACTTTGACAGCACTTGGTCACGTAAATTCTTCGTGTACACAAACATCAAGAATACGATAACAGCGAACAGATGACGAAACACTGCCAGTATAACATACGGTATGTTAATATTAAAGAAATATTGAAGCTTGAAGCACCAATCGCGCCACTGTCAGCTGCATCACGATGGAGGATGTTCTGGTCCACATGTCATAGTTGGGGTTTGATTGTGGAGAGCACGCCCTGCAGAGTCAAGCACAGCGATGATAGGACGATGCCAGCGATGGTATCGTAATCATATTTAGGGTAGTAGGCCAACATGGCTTTGATAAGTTGTGTACTGCTTTGCCGCTGGTCTCCATACAACTATAAACTTTATTTTTCCTTAATTCCCGACCGATTCTCCAAAATATCTTATCGTTGATACAAGGAAATCATACCAAAATTAAAAAGTTCGTTATGGCTAACTGACGACACTTTGTTTAAAAAAAAACGCGGCACCGCACTAGAAATTTCTCCTGTTTCGTAAGTGCGTTTGCAAACATTTAAACTGACATACCATACACAAATAGGAACAACTGTAGGCCATGCAAATATTCGTTCCATGCGGGGATCGAACCTGCGACAAGCAGCATAGCAGCAAATCGCCAGTATGCCAACCATGTCCTCATCATGACCAATATCAACATGTCCTTTACTTTAATTTTCCCTTAGCGGGTACCACTAACGCCACCTTACACTACAACAGGTATTAAAATGAATATTAGATCGTTGCATGGACTTTAATATTTCTAAATAAGTCAATATACAATAAAGAGATAACCCGAACTTCTCAACGTCAGATACCCTTGCAAGAACGTGCGACGAAAACATAACGTAAATAATATCAATTTTGAATCGAAAATACTAATCTCAGAGAGTATTTTGATTCATAATTTTGTTTGAATCACAAACATAACTGTGATCGGTAGCACTTGAAATATATTTATCACAAAGAATACAAATGATACTGTTTCACTGACTGTGAAATATGTCGTCATAATAACACCTATATCCATTAAATAAACTAGTATGAATGAAATGACGAACTTTATTATGATATTGGCAAAATACAATTTCTTGTAAATGATTTGGTGAATGATTTCGCAGTTAAACAAAACGTTAAGTGTCAAAACGAGGACTGTTGCAGCAGAGAAAACTTTAAAATACATGTTCAGATAATCATATCCCTCAGAAAAACTAAACACGAAGTTCAACAATCCCACTGGTATCATTAATAACCAAATCAGTAGAGAGACAGTCTTTATATTCTGTTGTGACGCACACTTTGAGAGCACTTGGTCACGTAAGTTCTTCGTGTACACACACACCCAGCATAAGATCACGGCGGTCATATAATAGAATCCAGCCACTAGCACGTTCACCATGGTGGTATGATCGTTAAAGTCTGTTCGGTACAGTCTGTATCCGTAGAACGATTTTAAAACGAAGGTCATGAAGGTGGACACCAACCGCGCCACTGACAGCTGCGTGAGGATGTTCTGTTCCTCATGTCTTAGTTTTGGGTTAATCTTGGAGAGCACGCCCTGCAGTGCTAAGCACAGCGATGACACGACGATAGCAGTGATGGAAGCAAACTCCTGTGCGGAGTATCTACTTTTGTCGGTAGACATTTGATATGTCCAGCTGTCTTGCTGTGTCGCCGAACAATTTACAACTATATCTTTTATTCTCCCTAACTCCGACTGACAAATAAATAACAAATTAATAACAATGATATTTAGTAATTTATGTCGCAAATACAAGGAAGTGGTCAACAACATTAACAGTAGGTATTGGTTACGGAAAATTAATCGAGTTGACGGTCGTTATAACCGCCAAATCAACATTGAATTTGAAGAGATACCGAATGCAATTGCAAGATGTTTGAGTGTTTTTTTGGGTTGTGCGTTGTTTCGTCGCTAATTGTTTCATCGAATTTCGTTTCACATAAATTGTTTCTCATGTTATCATTTCATAGAATAATCAATACGCAGAATACTTACTTTGAAGAATTTTAAATCATCAATTTTTGTTTCAAATAAAGTTTAATGTTAGAATATTCATATCATAGAATAACATATCAAATATTCTTTATCCACATATTGTTTGTTTCACATAAAACTTATTACGAAGAATTACATTTTATCGAGTGACAGTTTCTAAAACTCATACCTTTGAAAAATACATACCCTCCTATTACACCGCATTCACAAAAATAATGCGGTTAAATTCTTGTCAAGCAGGAAAACAGTCTTTTTATTTTCACTAATGCTGTTCATGCCTGTTGCACGCAGCATGCAAGCAAGCATGTAGCATGCAAGCAAGCATGCAACATGCAGCGTGCAAGCAAGCATACAGCATGCAACAAGCATGGTTTCTGTCACGGCTCCGGCGCTGCGGG
Organism: Cerastis leucographa; assembly: GCA_963082945.1. Lineage (NCBI taxonomy): Eukaryota > Metazoa > Arthropoda > Insecta > Lepidoptera > Noctuidae > Cerastis > Cerastis leucographa. The sequence continues at coordinate 556,505 of OY720360.1, forward strand.
GCTTCGGTGGCCCCACGCGAGTTCATCGTCGCAGATGGTATTAACGATCACCACCGCAGCTTCAGCTTGCTGGCCGGCAAGCCGGCCAGCCTCAGCCGCGGCGGCAACCGATAGATACCACCTGCTCCTCAGCTCGCGGGCCACCTCATCCCTCCGCGCCTACGCGGGCTTAAATTACACTCTAGGGGTAGGGCAGACAAGACTAGGTGGAGTCTGGTTTGCAGCCATTCGTTTTTGTCACTAACTTTTGTAGTACAACATATTGACTTTTAAGGACAATATTTTAATTTAAAGTGAATAATTTCGTTGAAATAAAATACCATGGAAACGTACATCGAACAAACAATATTCGTTAAAAAGTAATTCTACTGTTTGATAAATTTGTTAAATAAAAGAATGTGATTATAAAATTCATTGAAGTGTGTTTCTGTAAAATATGTTTCATTCAAGTAAATAGTAGTTGAAACAAAAATATTCGAAATAAAAATACGAGGACCAAATATTATGTGAAACATTTTCTGGGAAACGAAATTCTGCGAAACTTCTGTCTGCGAAACAAGGTGACACCGTTTTTTTTATTTGAATATTTCGATTATATGTTCTGCAGAGTTTCAGACTCATCACGATATTACAAATCAATATAGGTATAAGGAAATGTTAGTTGAAAACGTTTCAATGTATTCTTTCCACAATTCTATCTTCCACTGACCGACAACGGACACACTAAAGGAACTAGGGGACATGAAATTATCCACAAGAGATCTTTATACGACTCCGGATGAACAAAAAACATCTCAAGAACTATCTATCTCAACAGGGGATGGTTTTTGGTGTGCACGGCATAATATATTTGTACACCCAACAGAGTTGGTGGTAGACCACATTTCTCCTCTATGTCTTTGGTGATAAGGTTGAAAGTGGTCAACTTTGCCGGCGGTACTTACTTAACATAAAATACACATCTCAATTAGAAAAATCTCGTGTCACTTTCTTCGTACACGCTAATCTCTGACATCTGTTTATGTGTTGTGTGTATGGTTGGTTTCATCTTGAAAGATGAGAAAGTTTTGGCACTCATACATAGGTGGCGCTGTTGTTGCAAAATTGCAACCGTGCGAAAACGGGGTGGATTACGTAGGTATACAATGGACTATTTCCGCAAGTTTTCTAGAGAACTCAATTCTGTATCCATTTAGGTAAAATTTTAGCTCAAATACTTATTTATCGACAAATAGCTTGAACCTGCATTAAAGTGCTATGGAATCAATGCAATGGTCCATGCAGGCTGCAGGCAAGCCAGTGTCGTCCCGGACCTGGCTCGTCTCCGTACCGGAGCCGGAGCGCTCTCAGCCGGCGCGGAGACGGCGCCTGATCGCGTTTCGCGCCAATTACGCCCCTTCAGCCGGTAACGAAAAGCCGATACCGCGGTATTACGTAAGTACCTCGCGATACCCCTCTAATAATCATGCTGGTTTAGTATTTATATTGAATTGGCGATGTCGCGGTAGCCGAGTCAAATGTCATCTTCGTAAATATTAGGTATACACTAAAATTGATTGTAGTTTTTAACTATATATTTGCATTTTTGGGAGCCTGAATATCAGCACAGTCATTGTCACCCTACTTAATACACAACACGTCGTTACGAGAAACCCGTCGTAGGTAACTTTAATAACCAAAACAGTGAAGTATTCGAGAGAAGCGAATAACTGATAAGAGCGTCTGTTAGCAGCCCCCAGGTCGCAATAAGCCGGGAGGGGGAGGGGGCGGGGGGCGCCCCCTTCCGGGGCAAATTTAGCAATTAGCGTGCCGGACACAGGGGCCGGCCGCGTCCGGTAATAGCCACCTAGCTAGCCGGCCGCGTTCCGCCGACCGATTATTGGGGCAGCAGACAGGTAGCGACAGAAGGCTAATGTAAAAATGAAAATGGCACTAAGGAATTGCTAAGCCTATTAATTTGACAGCTACGATCTAGATCGTAGCTATGGATGACTACGATCTCGAGTACTAGTCTTTATTCGGTGAAACCAGTCTCATCCGTTTTTTCTTCCACATGACGCTGATTTTCAGCTGCAGCCCACGAGTGCCATACGTTCGAAAACCTAAACAAACACATATTTAAAGTCTGGGTCATTATCAGGAAACTCATTATTTGGTTGACTTCGGTGTCAATTCCAGTCCTTTTTTTTTCGAAATGGCTGAACCAATTTTAATGAAACTTCATACGTTATGCGTATGCAGCTGATACATAGGTCTAAAAAGTTACTAGAAAACATATTACAAATGTCTTTAAAAAGGAAGATGTTTGGAAATTTCTGTTTCTATGGATAATATAAAATCGGTCTAATTGTGCTGTTACAATATTTTTCGAAAATGTTCTTTAATAACTTTTAAGACCTTGAAAGTGTGACTTGAAAGTTTTTATGAAATACCGTGAGGCGTAAACGCTCTTAATAAGGCGAAATTATAAGTCTAGCCACAACACGCGAAAATAAGAATGTTTCTAATAAACTAATTCGTGTTTTTTACAACGCCAAAGAAATATTTCAAAGAAAGAGCGACAAGGCACGGATTTTACAGTTCAAAACTACAGTTCAAGCATCAACTCTAAAACTTCAATAATAATATATCTTACCTTAGGCGCCACTGGCCGCTACCACCAATGAGAGAGCGCTATTCGATTCATGGGGGGTAGTAACGTAACTCACAAAAAGAAAAAAATAATACACAACGAGCTTGATTTTCTTTAGAAAATTCATAAAGATAAAGCTTTAGCGACTTATAAACAAAAGCTAGAGTAATTTACAACTCAAGAGTCATAGGTTGAGAACCATGCCTCTGATGTGTTAGTGTACGTTTTTTTTACCATTTTTATGATATTGAAGCGACCTTGTTGAGAGACCGTAGGATGCAAGAGCGAGCCAAGCGAGCTCGAAGTTTTTTAGCGCCCCGCCTTGGAGATGTTAGATTTTTCTTTTATCATTTAAACAGATTGTATTGAAGTGACTTTGCCAAATTATGCATAGAAGTTTCAGAACAAGTCATATATCTTAGGCTAGAACATGGAACAAAGCGAGCTCGATAGTTGTTAGAACCCCGCCTTGAATTTGTTAGAATTTCTTTTCAACATTGATACACATTTTTAAGCTACGGAGCTGGAAGCTTGAAAAAGTAAAATTTTAACCTAATTATTCTAAGAGTAGATTGACATTGAACGCAATCAGCACACAATCGCGGCGTTTAACATTTATAACTATTATTACACTGAATGCTCTTGAACGAATGCAGTGCTATAGGTGCAATTTGCCCTGAAAAAAGGCAGATTTAGGTATCAACCTAAATATCCAATTTTGAAATATGCTTGTTTATTTTAATTATCGTAATAGTTTGGTTTTGTTATCGGAAAACGATGAATAAAGCCGAAGTTTGCTATTATCCAATTCTAAACTGTAACTATATGCTTTAGCTACCTAGGGCTTTGATAATTTTAATCAAAACCTGCTCTAACCACAAATATTTTCAAACAGCACCTAAGTCTACAAAATTGAATGCATTCAGAAACACTAACTTATCCGTTGTGTTGTGTGTTGTGTTCTGTATAAAGCGTATAATCGGATATAAGGTCCCCTCGTATCCTCGGCTCGAGTGGCTGCTGATCAAAACGCCGTATGTCACAATTTGGCACAACTTGTCTAAACATGGCTCTTACTCATCACGGTAGAGGTGCAGTATCTAATGCAATGCAGCATAATTTAATGCATTAGCTCTGGTAGTGGTACAGCTCGTGGCTTAATAATAACAGCCGCTCGGGTCGATCTTTAGGTAAAGCCGTGCTTGCCTATGTTGTTCTGTGGATGGGTGACCACCCATTATATACGGTGCCTCGTAAAGCACGTAAAACCGTTGGTCCCGAGTGTCATTTCTCTTTGTCCGTCGTTAAAAATCTGTGGCCAGAAAGTCTGACAACCAGTATCCTATATTACCCAGAACTGATTGGGTTGTGGACTTCAGATAGGCAGTTGCTCCATGTAAAATACTGGTAGTCAGCTGCGTCCGGACTGGAAGCAGACCCCAAAATAATTGGGAAGAGGCAAACCTCTCTGCCAAGGCAGAGGATGAGCTAAGGTAGTATACAACTCTACTCTGTGCATAAAGTATGAAATAGTAACAATCTAATTTTATGTCGCTAATAACAGATTTAATTTCTAATGAATTATGGTGTGCCTATGGAATTGAGGTACTTCAGAAAGTACCAAATTGACAAGCAACACCGCAGTGCTTCGGTATCCTCGTCCTTCTACTTTCAGAGTTTATTTTCCAACCAGATGAGACTTCCCACAGAGTGCAGTATTTCGTTATAATTCTATTACTTCAGAATTCTTCATTACAGTCATTGCTGCTATTAATATCAATTACTGTCAACTAACAAACAAAATGCTAAATTAATTTGGTTATGTGAAATAAATGGCGTCCCTAGTCGTGAGTCGTGGCATGTGAACGTATAAAAACAATTGAATAACCGCAAAACATCACAAACAACGACTCTATACAATCGCATTACAGCTGATTTATATCACCACTTGGACTGTAATAATCTATTTATGAGATAAACTATAAATTATCTTAGTACAAACTTAACATCACACTTGTTCACAACCTTACAGCTTTCACTTAAAGGTCAAAATTGAATGTGCAAGCTTCGAGTTGAACGTGGTACAAGCACGCCCCCAAAGCATTTTGGCTAGGGCGACTACACCGCGCGCCCGGCGCTGCCTGTCCCCTTATCCCTAATAATGAACTGTCGCGACTTAAAACTTGTAATGCGCATTAATGGTTGTTGTCAATGACTGCACTAGTTTTATTTTATAATTCATATTTATTGGAAAGTTATAGCAGTGAAATGTTTAAAAATGTGTAATAGCTGTTATAACGTGATTTAGAATGTAAATAATGTTAGGTTGAAGACAACTATACTTACAGATTAATTTTATTCCATTTCTTGTTCTACTTGAACGGAAATAAATGAATATGAAATGGTCTGTTTCTGCCCTAGAAATATAAAACAAAACTCTGTGTTGTAGTGCTTAATGTTTAATATCAACTCAAGCATGAATTACTTGGACGGTGAGTAATGGGCTAGCTCACCGTCCGTCCGTCTCATGACGACAGGCCGAGTCGACGGCGCGTACGTGTTCCACGCGCGCCTCAAGGAGATGTCAGCAAACCGGAAGGGGTCCGAAAGGGCCGATGCCTGCCAGGGCTGCGGGTTGTTCGAAAGAGATACCGCGGCCCTGGAACACAAAGGGCTAAGAAGGAACATGTGTGGGTTTTAGTCAGTCAAGTCTGACACTCCCACCAGCTCCGCCAAGAGCGGGAGAAGGAATTTGATGATTTCCCATCCGCAAAAAAAAAAAGCATGAATTACTTTCTCCTTTACTATAATAAATTGTTATATAAAGTAAGTTTATCCTAAACCAGTAGATACACCTACTATTCGGTACGATTTTTGCTTAAGTGTAATTATATTAACTAAAAGAAGAACTAAAAATATTTTGACGCATATATAATCACAAATGGTTCTTCACGTCACTTAAAAATCACTACAAGCACTGAACTTTTATGACAAACCATTAAACATTAAAAGTTACAAATAACTTAATTTTATTAAAACCAAAAAGCACTTTATTATAAATTAAATGAAGTTAATATGACAAGACAAATGACATCTCTTGGCCCTGAGCAGTGTGCACGAGACATTCGAAACACTATGACCCCCTTGCACCCAATAACCAACATATCCTGGGACATCATGGTGCGCTGCTTGCTTAGAAAAGCGTCATCCATCTGTCAAATTCAGTACATTTCAATGTAAGTACTAAATTCCACCGCGTATCAAGTTACGTTGGTCAATAATACAAGCTCCCTCAACGCATAGGATCATCATGTTCATGGGATGTTTATGGTGTAACAACATCCCCTAATCACATTGTTGAGTTGTGAGAACTAGAGATTGGTTTTAGCTGGTGTTGTTTTTAGTTCGTCAGTGAGTAGATTTGTACGAGAGGTAGTTTTGCTTAATGAAAGTTTATTACACTACAGTCCCTTCGATTGATATAAACGATTGTCATTAAATAACATAGTAACATATTTTTCTTTTCATTCTCTCACACACTATCGTCTACATTTCTTTTTCATTTTTCCTTTCGCAGGTCTGCTGGCAGAAATTTCGTATGAAATAAGCAGTACCTTTGTACTCGAATGTTTTATGTTTTTTTTCCTGTGTTCTCTACTGTGTGTACATAAATAGTAAAATAAATAAATAAATAAATAAATTATAAGAATACAGAGCAAAGTTACTGAAATTACCTGAAACGATTTAGATTTCTTTTTGTCAAGAAATTTCACATAGTAGACAAAGTATGAAAGTCGCTATATTGCCACTTTCACACGAGGCAATAAGCAATAAAAGTTGAAATTGACATTAGCTCTTTGGAACATTAATTTGATAACATTAGCACGAAAACAGTTTGAAAGCGATCGCCATTTGTCTAGGCTCATAGGACATAGTGTTATAACTGAAAAACCCACTAAATTATTTAGTACCTACCGTTCCCAATCCATAAACAGATAATGAAGTACTAACCCAACTACGTAGAACAATTACCACAAATATCCACTCAGCCCCTAATCCGCCATCAACACAAAAACACAACAATAACCTGCCCACGCGCACGTTGCCACGTCGGGCGTCGCGCGTCGTCGGGGCGCTTCGTAACGCGTCGGGGCGCCTCGGACAATAGACGCGTGCACAAAGCAGATAATGATGATCTACTACAATAGCCTGAGGGAGCTTTGTGGACTATTTTATTGTAATTACTATGTATTTAGTTAATGTGGTGGATTATTTAAAGATTGTTAAAAAACAAGGGGTCTCAGGAATCAATTTTTAAAAAAAAATGGGGATACCTAATGATTGTTCAATAGTTTCTTTACCACTTTTGAATTTACATACGTATTTTGAGATGTCTACTGTCTGACAAGTACTTCTTACTTTCTTTTCGATTCTGGCTTGGTTTGAAAATGATTATTATGTGGCATTGGCGATAGAAAGTGGGTCAAAACGTTTTCGAAGTCACTATAGAAAATACTAATTTTCCTGTTTCACTTGTCTCCGAAAATTCCCATAACTAACTCTGAGTAGGTACCAATCTGTGCAACCCTGAGGCGCTAACACGATTACAACAGACACTATCATTAAAAAGTGCTCATTTGTAGTAATTGCTGCGGCACGTGCCGGGCGCGCGCCGTCCGGGTGCCGTGCGCGGGCCGGACGGGCCGGACTAACGACGAAGATTCCCGGACACCCGCGGAGCTCTTGTTAAACGTTTTGTTGCTTGTCTACGTGTTATTGTTGCGGATTTGTGTTTTTGTAACCGATCTGTTGGATAGTACATTATTGGTGTTTTTTTCTTGTCATAAAATATATTTTTCCTATCAGAACCATTTAGTAAGAGGCGCAAAAAAGACACCTTATACGATAGAAGAAAAATCACAGTGGTAACGGTGTACCTATCAATGCTTCAAAATCATGTAATAGTAAAGTACTTACTTATTGCTGGAAATAGAACGTGACATAACTTATAAAATTAAGAAGAAAGTAAGTAAAGGAAAAATGTCAAGAAATTCGCCTTATCTGAACTTTAGTTTTCTTACAAATAAAATAATGTTACATTTCCTCATCTCTGTACACAATTGCGGAAATTTCGTTAAAAAGTAATGTAGCCATCAATAACAATTTGCTAAAGTAATAAAGTTGATCAAATCTGTGAACCGATATAAAGTAATGTCTATTATAACTTGACCTCCGACGACATCGGACCCTCCATTCTCAATTGAATCACGTAAGTAATGGAGACGCTCACATATTGCTCAGCGCCGCAGCGTGTGCAGCGCCACGGTCTCACTGAATAGAATGATGGGATGAAGATATACGAGGCTTGTACAAATGTAGGTACACGATTAATTTTGTCTTTTCTGGACCATTAATCTTAGACCTGGGGATAGGTGCATAAGAAATTAGGGCAGACTTACCCGATTACCCATTATTTGGGTTATTGAGGGCAGATAGGAAGTTCATGTCCAAGTTCAAGTCCAAGTTCCATGTATATTATTAGTATTCAGCTTTTTCCTTTCAAAAAAAAAAAGAAGAAAGGCTAGGCAGATGATAGATATTCAATCAGATATGAGGTATTTCTATATCATTTGCCAAACATTACGGTTGTGTGTATATTTATGTAGCTACGCTGAAATTTACCTTATTTTTCCTGACTAATATATCTTAAAATAACATTTTAAGTTATATTAGTCATTTCACACAGGCGGTTGAAATAGCGTGATTTTGATTTTCGGTTTTCTTGCGAACCCGTGTATGTCCATTGCACCATTATGTCCTCCATTATTTGGGCAAACATAATTACTTTCTAGTCTATTCCAGTCTTCCTGTTACTCAAATAAACACAAGCTGACCAATCAAACATCGTCTTCCGTCGACCACATACTACCACGGCGGGTGTCATCGACCGCTTCGCCTGATTGCTGACCAGTGTGACCACTGGTCCGCAGCGCACTTAGCTATATTACCGATGAGTCGCCAAAACGCAATGTATTGTGCGACGCGTTCAATTGTTGTCACTTCATTGCGCTCGATATCTTAAGTAGTGGTATTTCTGATTTAATGATATTAGACGGGCACTTCGATCAGTGGGTTTACTTGTGACGCATCAATCGAATGAAGGATACGCCTACGTAGGAATTGGAAAAGATTAAGGCTCATACTAAAAGTTTATTTTAGCTGAAATGAATTACTTAGAATAGAAGATCAATGGTTTCTCTGTATTCTCTGAGATATTCATAACAAGAAATATGAGTCTCTAAATAGTTGAATAGTATTTTTTCCTATTTGCGGTTTTAGTTTTACAAAAACTACAACTAACATTCAATACCAAAACCTAAACCCTAGTCTTCTAATCTATCGAGACCTAAATTGCATCAACTAAATGCTTCATAGATGATGTTATCCATACGTGAAACTAAATCGCAATCGATCAACAAATAGGTCAAGCTGGTCCAGGTGCCTGCTCTCGGCTGGAGACTGGCAGTAAATACTCAGCTCACAAAGGACACGAGTTGCGCTCCGCTCGCTCCTTTCAATTAACAAGTTGAGCGGAGACGTCGCAATAGGCTAGTCGTGTAGTGCCGTCTAGAGTACATCGATATTTAGTAGCTATCTAGAATGCTTTAAAATAGTTCGTTCGTTCTTTATCGTGTTTTTTGTAGCTACTCATACTCCAGATGACTACCAAAAATGTTTGCAGTACTTGAGTATCTGTGTTATTTTTCATGGTCAATCACGATACCCGTTCTATAATATAGTACCTATGTCTAATGTTTCAGTTGTCGTGGTACAGAGGTTTTTCTCTCTTGATAAAGACATTTCAGAAATCATGCGAGGGATATTGAAAAGTTTTTTGTTTTAAGCTGAAATTACTAGTAGCATTAGTGTTTTTATTATATTCGAAATTGACTGTTGATTTTACGTCACAAAAAAAACAACACAACGTTTTACTTGAAAGTTCAATAAAAATCCTATTACCTACATGGAATAGGTAGTCTTGTTTGAGTCGAGCGCGCGCTGTGAGCCTCGTCTCAGGCAGGACAAGTTTTAACAGGCGCGCCAAGTTCGCAGACTGTTTACTGCCTTCTTATTCAGAGCCGTTCAAACCCGTTCAGAGCCGTTCAGTCGTTCACTGGCTCGTACCGTACAGTACAGTCCCACTACACGAATACTACCTACTTATACAGAGAGCGCTCTATTAGCGGATTTGCAGTATTGGATGCCGCTGAGGGGTATATCACGACTATACGGGATATGGAAGGAGGCTCGTTTCATAGTTGGTTACTTGCGTTAGAGTGATTTTAATTTTCGTCCTTGCATTAGGTAGACTTTGAAAAACAAACCATCAATGACTTGTCAATTGTAGAAAAAGTCAAAGACTAGCAAAATTAACATAAGCAGCCTAATCATCGCTCCTGGTTAGTTTTCAGGAGACTGTGTATAAGAATTTTTAGTTTTCGTTATCCACGTTTGTCTAAATATACCAACTAAGCTATGCCATTCTCCATCTAGTAATTAGTCGAGGTTACAATTTAAAAAAGGTAAGATAATGATCTGACAGAATAAACATTGTCCTAATAACAAATCAAACTCTTTTAGTTTAACGGCGTCCTAGGTACTTTGTTGAAAAATGATCCCTAACAAAAAAGTAACATTATCATCTTGCTTTAAAGACCCAACACGATAAACACAAGTGAGCATAGAGTGTATCTCTTTATTGAATCATTTATGTAAAGCAGCCGGTAAATGATGCGACACTAACCTGATAATAGCCCCCCTTGGCTGCACCCCTCGGGGGTGTAAGGGGGTGATGGAGACAAATGATGGGGCTAAGCAGAGCTGATGGTGCGGCCAAGATGTAGCGGATGAGCCATTGTGATGTGGTACGGAAATGTAATGGGGTTATAGCTGATACTTTGTTTTGAGGGAAACTTGAGAACACTGAATATGGAATAAGAAAACAGAAACATAGATGCGGGAAGGAAAGAAAGTAAGATAATTTGGTGATCCTGCAAACAAAACATCTACAGGCTTCCATCTGCTAGCTTTGCCCAACAATGTCCCGGTCGAGTTCGAGTCCAGTATGTTCCAGTTCCTGTATCTACTACTATATTAGTATCTAGAGGCTACAGAGCAAAATAAAATATTAGCTTTTCCGAATAAAACTATGACTCATGAAGAAATAAAAAAAAGGAAATCAAATCACCTTTAGCCACTAAGTCATCGAACAAGTATGTTTACAAAGGGTCCTTAAGCCCATAAATTAGGAATCTCCGCCCTCCGCCATTTAAATCACAAAATAAAGCAAAACCTTCAACAAATGGATTACATTTAATTTAGTTACAGTAATAAAACTGCTTTCCTAACTCGATTACCGGAGTGAACAATGACTCGATTGCCGCATCGATTATGATCGATTAGCGGTGACAATGGCGGGAGGATGGCGGGACACGGAGGACAATAGCGGTGACTGTCACGTCTGCCACGCTGTCACGCAGGTTCATTACGTAATGTAACGTGACAGAACTGTGAGTCCGTCACGGTACCGTACTAGTTATTCATTGTATGGTTTATGATAATGTTTGATTTGCTACACTTAGCATGTTTCTATAAGTGTTTGGACTTCCTTGTATTACGGAAGTTGATGGAGCACTTTAGTCCATACGATTGACTACATAACCTTCATCATTGTCTTTCAACTATCATGAAGTCAACATATTGTCTTTGATACAGTTCACAAAGCCTGTAGCACACACATATGCGCATGAGCACAATGCTGTGCATCCATACACAGCCACAACTGCATACCATGCACTTATTTACCTGAATTACAACGTGACTGATAATTGATTACGGCTCACGCACATCTGTACTAATAGATAAGCTTGATTAATAGGTAAGCTTGCTTTTATTGGTAATCGATGATAATTGTAAAGTTCTTTTGTCTACATGGTTTGCAGATAGCAGAAAGTAAATATTGCAGAATTGTATTAAAAATTATATAAAATAAGCAAGAGGCATGGAGCATGCAAGCAGACATGCCGCGTGCAAGCAGGCATGCAACATGCAGCAAGCATTGTTTCTGTCACTGCTCCGGCGCTGCGGAGTTTGGGCGGCCACACGCGAGTTTATCGTCGCAGATGGTTTTAATGCTCACCACCGCAGCTTCGATCGTCAATAGTTTTGGGCAAAATGAAATTCGAACAAACAAAATTCGGAAAAGTAATCGGTTTCCCAAATTGAGAGTAGGTAATCAACTGAAACCAGATAAAACTTAGACAAATCAACTTGAATAGGCTCCCAGTCTAGGTACTACCTAATCGTTCCAAAAAACAATTAAGTACTCAATATTTGCTGATAACAACAACACTGATGACCACATTTACAGATTGTTTGTGAATGTGTTGATATTGTAGGCCTTGTAAATTCGTAGAGGCGTCTTGTTAGTTTGTTTTTTTTTGCTTTATCTTTGTTCTACGTTGTGTAGTAAGCAACAACTTATTGTCGGGCCTACGCTTTCCTCCCATACTTAAGTACTAACCCTGTAACAGTCAAATATCGTAAAAGTAAATGATTTTAAAAGAGTAACCATGGAGTAGGTATATTGCCGGATCTTCTCCATAGGAAACGACCAACCCGAACCGTGCACCTTTTGTGGACGTTTTACTTTTGTGCCCATGTAGGCCTATGTGAAATATATATTTTTATTTCGATGAAAACAAACTGGAGTTAATGTCACATGTATTGTTAGACAGCTCTAAAGTAGAGTGTGTTCAACGACTGGTCACATCATTACCTCACTGTTGATCGATCCGAGTCTGGTACAAACAGACACCATCATCAGTGATATTTAGTTAATTAATTTTGTCACCTGCACCATCTATTGTTGTGTTGTTAATTATAAATTATGAAAGTAATTACACAGTAAAAGCATTGCCCGCGACGAAAGTGACTAATTCAATTACATTTGCGGTATCAACACTGTATTTATATATTATAAATATTATTATATACAATTAAAACAAGTTCTTTGTTATATATAATAACTGCATTTTCTTATATGTACTTACATAATAATTTGATACGAACTTACAGAACATTTACCCAGACGGTACGGCGTCAATGCAGATAAGGCAGGATTAAAAACCAAAGCTCACTCAACATAAAAACTTCTGCATACAAACATTTAGTGATTTAATATTTATGAAGTCTAACAATGGTCTTAAATTAGTTAATCAATTGACTGCTGCGCGACACGCAGCGGGTTCGATTCCTGCACGGAACAAATATTTTTATGGTCTACAGATAGATGTTCGTTGGCTGTTTGGGTTTGTGAGTTTAAATGTTTGTTAACGCGCCCACGATACAGGAAAAATTCCTAGTGTGGGGCAAAGTTAAAAAAAATGTATTTCCAATATTTTAGTAAAGTGATTTTTTTAAACATATCACACGTGATATCTTGGCCAGCCATTATTCCTCCAACCCGACCCACATAGCCACATATAAAACAATTGAATAAAGAATAAATAACGACCAAGTCGCAATCCAATAAGAACCTAACTGTCCGTAAGGGGCAGTAAATAACCGCTTAATACACCCGGATATACTCGTATCTCGTACACTCGTATCTCGTAAACTCGTGTTCTCGCAAGTTCTCGCAGACTCGCTGCTGTCCGGTAATCAGGTTATGATAGGGATGCTCCCCGCTGCGAGATTTGTAACCGCGCTGACATTGTTTATGTCCCGATCATCTAATACCCGTTACTATGTAGCATAGCGAGTTTTATTATTTAATAATAATCTGAAGATGCTCGCAGCAAGACATTGTATATGGTTGTTTTGTATGTGGAAATAAAGCATTCATAGAGATGTCAAATTATCAATATTACTTGCTGACCGTCAGAGATTGTGAAATAAGGAAAATGGTTACATTTTGTCGTTTGAAAAACATGTTCTTTGTGATGCCTCTCAACATGAAATACTCAGTCTATATTATATATTTTGTTATATTGAGAAATACATTGCAACATGGACTGCGCGACAGCAAAGACAAGGCTGTTTTTTTTTTTCTAACTGAATCAATGGAAAATGATCTGGTACGGATATTAAGCAAGTGATCTTTTCTGTTTTATGTCGCCTTTGCGCAAGAGGTCTTGAGAACACTCGTAGTTTAATTTGGACCTGACTACAGGAAAGCAAAAAGTTGGTTGGTTGTTCTTTAGTTTCAATAGTTGATGATACGTTTGTTTCTAAAGCCATAACAATTGTGTCTCCCTCTAATGTCTAAAGTAAAAGAAGGAGAATCATGAAAAATCATGATTTTATAGAAAAGTAAAAACAAAAAAGTGGTTTAAACGAAAAGTGGTTTAAATAAGATTTGATATTTAGTTTTTGAGTTATGAAACTTTTTCGTCGAACTGCAGCAGTAACTTATAATGATGTCGAAAACAAAAGCTTTGATGCTGAGTGTTAATTTAAAAATGAATCGGCGTTCATAATATTCTAATAATATTGTCTGGTGCAACGGAACCCTGTGTGTGAGAGTCCGTGTCGCACTTGGACCGGTTTTCGTTTTCTTATGTCAATGGTTGATGAGATATTTGATTCTAATACCGCAAAAATTGTGTCCCCCTCTAATTACTAAAGTAACAGTAGTGAATGGCAGAAAAAAAAGTTTATAGAAATTAAAAAAACTATCGACGAGTTTTTGAATTATAGGACTTTTTTGTCAAACTGTATCAGTAACTTTGTTTTTCATTAAAACAGTTTGATATGTAGGTAAAGTGAAAACGCATAATAGTATTAAGATGTTATGTGGGCCCACTAATGACTCCTTACTCGTAGACTCAGGTGCTAGATATTAATAATTGCAACAATGGCAAGCGTTAATTAATTACGAGCATTTGATACGCAAGCACCATGCGCAATACAAACACATTATAATAGCATTAATAGCACGTCTTATTATTGAATTGTTCTTTATTAAATAGTACATCATTATTAAAATGAATGATGATTGTTTCGTAGCCATAGTGAAAGTACTTTGTTTGATGAAAATAACAATAGGTGTTATGGCGGCATGTTAATATGATGTTCAAGGACAATCGTTTAATGGGTGCCTAGACTGGGTTTAATGTTGAACTTCAGCATAAGATACGTCTCCTAAAAGTCAGCTAGCCAGTTTAGAAGTTTGATTTCAATTAGTACACACACACACAACACTGATACACACACACAAACACAAGCACACTCGGAAACACTGAGTCTAGGCTTCTTATAATCACCTTAATTTATACTATGGGTAAATACTACTGACTCAGACATACTTATCAAACGATACATAACTAAGTATAAAACATATACATAACATCTTCAATCCACCTGTCTATACATACTTGATATCTGTTTTCCGTTTCCCAAGACCATCACACACAACCCCGTATATAATATACGTAGTAATGAATAAAGTATACAATCATTTACCTATTTATTCTTTTATTAAAGTTTAAAGAAGATTTAAATCGTATAAACGATTTGTTTAAAATGCTTACGTATTTACTCATCTGTAGAAATTGCTGTGCCCTAATAGGGTGCATGTCCGGTGCCGACTTTATTGTTGTACTAACTATACTTACCACATGAGTGTAATAAAGAGTTTCAGTCTATTGTGGGGGCCCTGCAAAGGAGTCAGGGACTTCACACAATTTGTAACGACAACATCTTGTGTTATAAAGATGATTGATAAGTTCTCATCTCGTCCTGGGTCCTAGGACCACTTATACATGGTGTAACGGAGAGGGTGAGACATACTTAAGGGTGTGCTACAGACCATCAAACTGAACATGTTTCTCCATCGGACAAACATTGTAATAGCAAAAAAAAAACTGCTGCCGCATACAAAATTTTAATACCTATTCGACCCAAAGGGAAGTGCCCATTTGATGAAGAGGTTTTGGCCAAGTGACGCCCATGAAAGAAACCAACTATAGACATTAGGGTTGACATCACAGATCAAGAAAAAAACACTACTTTGTACATAGAACTCGGTTGGACTATTAAAAATCAGAAATAAAAATTGGAGGTTAGAGAAAAAACATACCTATAGTTCTCTGACTTTTTTATCCGTTCTCGTTTAAATAAATAACAAGCACGTCATCTAAGAATTGGGCTGGGGGATTTATATTTGATTGAAACCTTGCCCAGCCCAAGAACCACACAATTGTCATCACGTGGGCACAACAACCTACTGTCCTCCGAAGATATACAATTGCAACAATATTGCCGTATTGCTTCTATTCCAGTTTCGTCATTTTTAATAATAATCGTAAGCAAAGTCGTCGGAAAATCAAATAGAAAAACGCAGGTGATAAAAACCACGAGTCGCAAGCGAACAACAAACCAAACAGAAATGTGAAATGTCAATACCAATCAGTTGTCAAAAACAAAATGTCAATTACGATTGTAGGGATGTCGAAATGAGATCGATTTATCGAAGAATCGATTATTTAATTAAATAAAACTGGAAACGAGGCATCGGTTCATTATATCGTATTTAAAAGCCCAAAAACGGACAATCATTTTTTGTCTTTAATGAAAATAACAAAAGCGAAACAACTACATAAGAAAAAAAATATTTTTCGACAATCGATTTTTGGTAACCGTTTTTACTTTATCGATTTTTATCAGGAAAAGGTGCATCTCTACTTCGAGAGGATTTATTAACGACCGGAAGTGTCAGATGAGGCAATATCGATTGAGTTTCTTAATTAATTCTGCTTTTAATTCCGGAGGTTACATTACAAATAAGTAATAGCAATATTTTAGTTACTAAATGGGTTATTTTTTTGTACTTTCCACATTGGTGGGCAAAACGTGGCCAAGATTGGGCGTTTCCCTTTATGGGGCAGCTCACAGCTCGCTCAGCTCAGCTGCTTATGTGTATCACAATCTCATTTAACTGCTTTAAAAACATTCACACTATTATGAGGAAATACTTTCATTAGACTACATTACTTTATGAAATTAACAACGATCTGCAACTTATAACTGACATCATGGTATCTAATATTGAAAATCCTCCCCTACACATGCATATGCATGCGGATATTTCTTACATGACTGTCCTCAAACTGACCTCGTTATGACCATTGAGTACATTCGCCACCATCGCATTGCACATAAATAAGAAACTTCCATAAAACATGCATTTTATTGTAAACGTCTCGGAAGCTCCACTAGTATGTCTTGTGTATAGTCAATACGATTGAAAACGAAGTGGATCCGAGGTGTCCTGGCGGCTTGGGCCCCGGGGCCCGGCGCTCGAGGGCCCTCGCTCGAGATGTTTGTCCGGCCACCAGCGCCTTTTACACCCAAACAGATGTTAGGTCCCGGCAAACTATTTGTACAGGTTAGGGTTCAATATTTGAACGTTTAAATTTGATACTGTTTGTGGTTTTGAAGGTTTGAAGATGTAAATAGAGTTTTTCTGGCTGATCTTGTGTTAAATTAAGTTGATCGTTACGCGTACGCCATAATACAAACAAGAATAGTAGCAGGACTGTTGCTTACGGATATAAATAGGTGTTACGCAGTTCGTATTATTTTATATCGCGGCTTTGTACAGTAAATATCGCTCATATATATACTGGGGGACTACGAATAACCAAAGAGACTTAGAGTTCACGTATCAATTTCACTGTCTCATCGTTTGCATCTTTTATCCGACATAAACCTTTGTTCCCCTCACAAACAGCTATCATTGTAACCCCACACAACAAGTACGTACGGTTGTACATTTGGCATTCACGTGTGACTCTACAACTTTACAAAAAAGGTCGTGTCCAATTTGTGGCAGCTCTTCAAATTGGACGTCTACTGAAGGGTTGTTTGCTCCAAAACTATTCAGCAATTGGACCCCTTTCAGGCCCCAGGAGGGACCTGGTCATTATTCTATTTTCTCATCTCTTGACGGAACGCACTCGGACCTCGAGACGGGTTGTGGAGCCTTCAAAGTGTACTCTACACTTTTCTTAAGGATAAACAACGTAATAGGGGTTGGTGTGTCTTGTTGTGTGGCGGTTGTTGTGTGGAATTTATTTAGATGCAAAATACAAAGAACAAATGTGCTTGGGGGTTGATGTTCTCAACAAATCCTTGATGTTGAATCGTGACCGCAGTCACAAAGTGCGTTTTCGATGATGCATTCTTAAATATTGAATTTGAATTTAACAAATTAATTAATATGAGAGAGTAAGTTGGTGGTGGTGTATTCGGACAGTTACTAAATATTGAGTAACAAACACTATGTTTATTCAGCCGCTTGTCCGTGGTGGAGCTGATGTTCTGTTGCTGTCTCTTCTTGCTGTTATTTTTATAGATAAGTATATATCTGTGTATTACAATGGGTATAGTAGGTACACGGATAACACGGTCTGTGTTATGGTTTGTCTACCACACGCTACATGTAGGTAAATTAGTTTTCGACCATAACCAACTTGTTAATCCTGACATTAGATAAAAACACAAAAATTCCCATGTTTGATAATGCATTTACAATAAATACCTGCCAACTGAATGCAATACTTACATGACCGTTTAACTAAGTATTGTGTCTTCAACTCGTCACAAAAGAAAACTAAACACAATACCGTCTTCACACAATTGAACGTCCAACCACCGGCCATCACCATTGTCTGCTGAAACTACAGTAACAGCAGTACTTAGTGTGATTACGTGCGCACTTGCGCAGGAGTCGTTAGGTGGCGCACTGCGCATGACGGCCGCCATTACGTGTGTTGTTGCAGCCTGCAACGCTGCACGGTTGCTGCACATCCACAAATAACATGCATTTCCCACAACGATAGGTGCGATTATTGGTAGGTATATACAATTATGTGCAGTTGTTTTTCCCTTGATATATTACTCTTATGTAACAACTTAACAAGGGAAATCAAAATGCATATAATTCTTTACATGTATTAGTGGAATATTTCATGAAAATGCATGTTTTTAGCTTGTATGTCAAGGATCGCTTCTATCAGGTAAGCTTCAAGTTTGGTCTCATTCAAGCTAAAAATATGCATTTCTTCTTACATTGTCCATATACCGCAACAATGGTAAAAGGACCAACGGTAACTGATGATATTAATTTTGTTATTAACTGACCGCAAAATACAATTGCTATATCTCACCGAACGAAGGTATACTTCACCAGTGTTGCCCAAGTCTGTTGCTTAGTTTCCGATTAGTTTGACTCAACACACACTCGTCCAAAAATAGCTGCTCTCAAGCAATAGATAACATTATGTGCACTTCAGCGTTTCATAATCCCTGCGCCTAATAACACAACACTCGACAGTTGTCCGTCCGCAGGCGAGGAGCGAGGCGCGAGGCGCGAGGTGCGAGGCCGAGGCGGCCACACACGGCATTCCTCGAACACTCGACAATATTCCACTAATAATAATTACACATTTATTTTCATTCAAAACTTGGTCTGACACCAAGAGATGCACCCCGTGTCACTCCTTTGTCCGATAAAACCAACATCACTACACTACCCTCAACTAATCACAGAGCTTTAACGACCCTACATGCAAGGTTCAAAATCGATTGATTTAAATGTTATCCGTTGTAAAATAAATTTGTCGAGTAAGGTGCCTACACGCTCATTAGTGTGTAGGATAAATAATGCGCGTCAGTTATTGTAGTATTGCAACAATATTAAAATAATATGGAGATAATAAGGCGCTTTGTGCGGAGTGCGGACACTGACGGGGCGCACAATGTAGTGGAGTGGGACCAGACTGCTGGCCTCATATACACATGTATACTGCTTGTTGACTGATACAAAAAACTGACAATGCGGATAAGTAATTTGAATTTGGGATCGTAGACTAATTATTATCATTTAATTTACTTTCTGTTAATATCGAGTGGTGTGCTATTTATTTTTTGTATACAGTTCAAATGAAAAGATTTTCACAGTTGAAAGTACTTATAACTTCGCATGTATAGAAATCTTTATGGATGTCTCGTTCGTGAGGGACAATTCTACACAATAATATCTGCATCAGCAGAACACTGCGCTAACCAAAGCGGAAAACCAGCACGTCTAACACGCTCTGCCGTGATAACAGGCGTGTCATGTAATAGTAATTATATAGTAATAGTATATTTATTTGCGTAAAACATTACCATGTATGTACAATTTTAAAGACAGGGACATAGGTATGGAGGCATCAACAATGAATAATATGATTATTAAGAACATCATTTTTTTATCTATAAATTAATTAATCTATAAAAAAACTATGCAACTAACCATTTATAAAATTTTGTTTTAAATAATTCTCAGTCTACATTACAAGCCCATAACGTAGTACCGATTCGACATAAGCTTTGTATGATATTACAACAGTTTTTATGATAGTTACATTATTGATTTGTTTAAGTGTGTGTACAAATTTATTGATTTTAGTACTGACGTTATATATGTGTTCTTTTCAATTAATATCTTTATTTATCATTACACGTTTGAATCTTGTATGCGTTACTTCTTTGTTTTTTTTTTAATTTTGAGTTTATTGTAATTGATTAAATTGAAAGTAAACGGATTTGACGAATCTGACGCTGGGCGCAGGCCGCTTCCAACCGGTCCTGTTGGAAATCCATGGGGGACGCCTATGTCCAGCAGTGGACGTCCTATGGCTGATATGATGATATGATGATGAAACGGATTTATCCAAAATCTTTAAATTTTTCTTTTTTGATTTGTCAAGCCAATGCAGTAATTTGTCAATTAATGTCAAGCTCATGATCTAGAATGGTATTACGTTTTTTGTTGGACTGTAATAGATATGTCGTCGGCAAATAATATGCATTTATAATTAGTTATTTTTATGATGTCGTTTATGTAAATGAGGATGATGGGTTCGATACGCGACACTTGCCAACATTTACAGTCACATAATATGTTATGTCTTGCAAAGACGAGGCCTATCATATTAAAGTCCTAGTCCTTTAGTACTACAAAAATATGAATCATTGTTATTTTCGTAGCACGGCGTAGCCGCCTACGCGCTACGAGCTACGCCAGGTTTTAAGTGACAGTTAATTATATGTTCGCGTGGTACTGATTGATAACATTAATTTTTTTCACAAGTATTGCTTAAAAATATTATACGTATGATTATAAATGTACTTTTATGTTACATAAAAAATAATAATAACACGTCTGATTCTTTAATTTCAAATTAAATAAACATGGTTTTGTAATGTGACACCCAAAATGAAGTATCAAGACTTCTTCAACGTATAAACCCACATCTTCCACACTTAAGCCAATATACCAACGTAACTTGTCATTTAAAAGCTTAACTAAAAAACTTGCGTTTTGTCCACAAAAGGCGCAGTTAGGCTAATATTGTAACAATGTCGGTGATTATGTTGGCTCAAGTGTTGGGCGTGACAATCGTGTGTGCGGGCAGCATTCCGGGCATGTTTGCCCGCGTGTTTGCCCAATCATATCGCTCTCTGTTTGGATATCGTTACTGCGGCCGTCACGCTTTCACTGAATCACTTGTTCTAGTCTTGTGTTCCACGTGTTTTGAGGCACGAGTAGGAACTGTGGGGAGGGGTAGCTTTACTTTGTGTCTAGACGTGTCACCACTCAAGGAAATGGTGACCCCTATTAATTGATTGGCACTTTCCGAATGCACTTTACCCAATGAATAAAAAATATTAATTCAACATTCCTTTATCAGGTAAGATAAGGTCTATTGAATTATTATTTTGAACCTGTATAGAGCCTGTATATTATGGTTTTGTAAATTAACTTTCCTCCGGGCAGTGCCGGCCTACCTACATTAAACAAAATGAGTTTTGTTAAAGTGTAGTACGCTTAACAATTTTGAGTAACTTTCTATCTATATATATCGAAGTTAATTTATACTACGTAAACCATTACAACATCATTTGACAACCAGCCAACACTTCCACACGCTGCAATAATAATCGAATTGATTTATTTGCAACAATTTCAATCCTCAAAACGAGCTATCATAGTAATCTGCATTAATTCATTCCTGTATTAATTCCCGTAATCGCTTCGGAACTATTGGATCGTCCCGTGTTCAAGCAAATCCTACTGAATATGATAATCGCGTATGATATTCAATGCGAATGCTCACGGATGCCAGTAATTAAAAAACATATTAGACATCTGTGGGGGTCGAGGGGGTCCGTGGGGTCTGAGCGGGACTCAATCTGCTTGGACTTAAGTAATCCGATTGCATCGCTTTCAAGTGCCTTTTTAAAATAAGATTATGGAAAATGCTGAGTAGACCATCGATTGATAAAAACTTTGTATGCGAATGTAGTACCTACATGTATATTTGGTTTGCATTTTTTGCGTTTCTTATTAAAGAGCGTTAAGTCTTTCGATTTGATTAAAGTAAAACATGGTGTAAGTGTAATTATGTTAAATATTTTAACGATACTCATTTCTGCCATTGACCTGTCAGTAGGCAATGTAGTAAGCCTGTCAATTAAACCTATATCTCATTGCAAAGTTTATTACGTCCAAATTACCGTGTCAGTCCGTAACGTCCACAAAACTCGTAATGAGCACGAAACTAACTGCCCAATCATAGGCGGCACCCAATTACGCGATCTCGTTTTGATTCGTCAAACAAACACTTCGATAGTAGATGTCCGAGTCGATCAGACCACTATATTATTACAATACAGAAGGTCTACTCAACACAGAGCCAAAAACGGCTAAAATAGCTTAAGATAGTAGTTACTCATACCGCAGCAACTTTTTCCTTCAATCAACTTTTTTAGCATCTCATCCATTAGATTCTGCAGATTTGTTATTATTTTTTAGTAGCCTGAACTGTCCCACTCCTGGGCAATGCTTGCCCCCATTCATTTCACTTTTCTCAGTGTTGATATTGGACAGTAAACACCGATGGGCCGATGACAATAAAGTTCTAGTTAACATAAAACGGAAAAAACATTCTGTCAAACGTGTTGGTTACGTGGGATCACAAAGATACAATGTCTGAGTAGTTAAACCGATTAACGAGAAGCTTGTCGCGTGCTAGTATCAACTTGTAGAATGGACCTTCTGTGCCTTACTCTTGATGTGGCAGTCGAATTGTGTGCGTAATTATGTGTCTGAGCAAATTGCCGGTTCGTGCGGAGCCGTCCGGTGCCGTCCGGTGCCGTGCGGTCGCCGCGTCGGAAACGGGCCGGCCGGCCGGGCGTACGCCAATTGCCCGAAATCGCTTATTCACTGCCGCTAGTTGCCTAGTTAGCGCAGCTGTCGGGCTGCAGGGTGGGCAGAGTTGCTGGTAGACTGGTGGTGTCAGTTAAAACATGTTTAAATAAAACTGAAAACTTTTTTCCATGTAGGAGAAAAGACGTACATTCGATACATTCCCTAGCCTTGAATATCACACAGTAAGCAGTTTAACGGGAAGAAATAAAAAGACTCTTAAGCTTGTAGCAAATGGCGTCTGGTTTACTTTACCCGCGGTCGCTTCGTTTGTCCTCGCATTATATCGTACAGTCCGCTCCCGCTCCCGCGCCCGCTCTTCACTGAGGCCGCACTTGCAGGCGACATGGCGTCTTGTTTACTTTACCTGCGGCCGCCTCGCTTCTCTATAACATTATATTTTCATATGGTTATTACGTGATTATCGGCCGCCATTGTGGAACGTGACTCGACGTATTTGCGCACGTATTACTGCCTTTTTATCATGTTTCAGTGGCTTCCGTTTCCTCTCAATCATGATTAATTAACGTTTCGTGTTTTATAACGTTTATTTTTTGTTGTAGGCTGTAATGGGAATGTTGGGTAATTGGCATGATAAGTATGGGTTCGATGGGTGCACTCGCCATCTGTGATGACCAGGGAGTTCAATACTTCTGCTTTAAAGCAATTACTGAGATGCAATATACAATAGTCACGACCGAACATAACCGAATCAACTTTTAAAACCAAAAACCTGTGATTGATTTAGACCGGACTAATTTATTTTCGTTTGCAACCATAACCCAAGATTTTAGCAAAATATAACAGGATATTAGTTGCTAAAATCTTTCTCAAAAATGTTTTAGAAATGAAATCTAAACAATCAAGTGTGGACCTAAGGGCTCAAATGCCGAGTTCTAAAGAAACGGACCACTATTGGTTAACGTAACGAATCGTCGCGAGTCGTTGGTAAACGGCAAAAGATTGTAGCATCATATTAAAGTAAAACATACCCATTTAAGTAACTATATCCGACTGAAAATAATATTCTGAATAGCCAGATCCCCGCATCAGTCCTAATATAATGTAATACGTCAATAGGTTTAAAGCTATCGGTCGTTTAGAGAGCAGCAGGGCCGGGGGTCCGCTGAAATAAAACTCAGTTATGAAGTAAATCCGGGGAGTATTGATTTTATACTGGAGGACGGATATGGATGACGATATTATTTTGTAGAGAAGTTATAAATTGCCCGTTTTGGGTCACACGGAGTTTATGAGACTAATGTTGAAGCTGTTGGATTCTTAGAACTACACGATAATGAAGGCAGATCTGGTTCACTCGTACGTCTCGTAGGTACCAAATAAGTTTCTTTAGGTAAGTTTTTGCAATCACAAAGACGTACTAACTATCTGATCTTTAATTGGACTATGCTTAAAGTCCAATAAGTGTAAGTTACTTCACCTAGCTGCATTTTTGCAACCAAATCTTCGGAAAACTAAATTTTAATTTGTGTTACAATAAAATGCCTCATTTCTCCAACAGCTGTCAGCAGTTCCTTAATCAATGTAACAAATGAACGGTTAACAGAACCGGAAATCATCCAATAAGTAGTAGGCGTGACTCCAGATACAACCCAATTACTAGTGAAAGCGGCGAGTTAACCTGCTGCAGCTAACCGCGTATTAACTTACTGCCTAATCAAAATGTGTCCGACGCACCCCAAATTGAATAATAACCTGTTAAGGCGAGTCGGCGACAACAGAATGACGGCATTGTGGCGCAAATTGCCGCCAAATTGGGAACAGACTCGGTGCTCGCAACTCCATTTAGCCCGCGCCTGCACGTGATTGGTCGGAACGCCTGCCCCCCTGCGCCCCGCACCTCTATCCGAACTCCATTGAAACACGACCAAAGAAATGAAATTATGAAATACGTAAATAAGAAGCCCTTTGTGGAGCTCACTTGCTTTATTTAAACTGTCAGCGGTTCGCGAGCGGGTATTTGAGCTTAATGACATCGCCTGCCTCGTCATCACTCGTCATGATTCGTCATGGCTCGTCATCGCTCGTCATGACTCGCCCACTGCGTGACTACACGCCTCTGACTCCGATACGTTGTTTAGATGATTGCTGCTCGTATCTATTGGCGGGATAACAAGCTCGTTGTTCGCTAAGTGAGCGAGGAATGTTGCCAACACTTTGTCAGTGCAGTCGCTTCATTAATGTTAATGATTTTCATGGTTATGTAGAGAGTAAGACGGCAATTTAGTCATCATTTTATTGAAATTTTGAAATAAATTACTTGTATAATGACTTCACTTATCTAGCGTGTTGGGATACCATTCAACAGAACACAAACACACAGTCTGGTGGATTGCTTACACAGGTATTTTTTGTCTCCAGCAGCATTCTCATAATAATATCAGGTTAATTTATTAGATTGAGCCCGTCCGGTTTACAATAACATTTATGATGAGAAAAAAAAAGTTATTGATATGAATACTCACCTAGTTTGACAGCATCTCACTGGAACTTCCAAAACGTTGTACACCCCGGCAGCGCCCTATAAAAATACAAGCAACCGGTTAATCAATTGAGACTGTTTACAATAAAACGCGTTAATAGTCGCAAATGTTCGTCACCCCTGTCCCTAAGGGCTGGCGTTCACTGCGACTTACGTCACGTCATCCCCTTTATTCACTTGTTATAAGGATTAGCGCACACTGCGGCCTATTGTGGGGATTTGGGAAGGTTGTAACAGCTTGCTGATAATTATCTCAAGTGTTGCCAGTCCAGTGGGATTTGTAATGTCGTATTGTTTTTGGGGTGTGTAATCGTTTTTGATTGAAGTGTTAATGTTAGTTTGTATTAATATGTTATCGATTTGATCAGCTTGCTTTTTATAATTGGTCAAGGGCACACAATTACTGGTTTAGGGTCTTTGTTCTTTCTTACAAGAATGTCAAATCAAGGTGTTATATAGTCAAAGTCAAAGTCAAAGTCAAAGTCAAAGCATTTATTTCAATTAGACCATTACAGGCACTTTTGAAAGTCAACAAAAACAAAATAAAACGCGAAGCTACAGTCCCAGTCACAAGGCATAATAACTTGTGAAAGTACTGTAGTTGCCCATTCCGTAGCGTAGATCTCTATGGAGAAGAACGGGCAAGAAACTCCATGGACACTCTTTTAAATCAAAATATGTTACAAAATCTTGGTTACATCGTTCATCGGTTACATCATTCATGTCAAGAATTACAAATATGTGAGAACAATGTAGAAATACGGGCAAGTTAAGAGCGTCCAGAGTAAAAGATTAAATCAGTAATAAAAAAATAAAGTAATTAAAATAAACCGTGGCAGCTAAGAGATGACCAGTCACAACTGACAGCGCCCGTTCACGAACATGACGCATGTATCAGCCATCATTCAACTCAACCATTTTGAAGGGAACTAAACGACCCGACACACCCGCCACCATCAGCGTGACATTTAAGTGAGCATGACATTCACTCAACCACCAGGGTAATTTCGCGTCAATGAAAGATTTAGTTACTCATTAAATAGTGGCTTTACAGTACATGGTACTCACACATGTGCTATGAAATTATATAATACTAAGAGATTGAATCTATACAATGCAAATATATTTTTACAATCTTCTGCAGCTTTCACAATAACTTCACTTTCTAATTCTGATGATTCCGATTGCCCCTATGGTTGTGGAGCAGGACCAGCATTGAGCCAAGCATTTTTATCATCAATATAATCCCCCAACTTATAATATGCTTGCCTACATAGTGTGCGTTTTATGCAAGATTTAAATTTCGTTTCATTCAGTTGTAGAATGTGGGGAGGTATTTTATTGTAACATTTTAAACAGTACCCCATGAAAGATGAGTCTACTTTAGCTAACCTGAAACCTGGCTGAACTAGTTGGTCTCTGTTTCTAGTATTATAGTGGTGCCGGTCACCTCTTTTACTAAATAAATGCAGATTTTTTCTAACGTACATGATGTTTTCATAGATGTATTGACAAGGTACCGTCATGATGTTAATTTCCTTGAACAGTTCTCTTAGAGAATCGCGCCTACGTAGATTATATATGGCTCTGATAGCTCTTTTCTGCAGAATAAATATAGACTCGATGTCTGCAGCCCGTCCCCATAGTAAAATACCATATGACATAATACTATGAAAATAACTAAAATACACTATCCTCGCGGTATCTACATCAGTAAATTGACGGATTTTTCTGACAGCATATGCTGCTGAACTTAGCCGTCCTGCAAGAGATGTTAAATGAGGACCCCATTGTAGCCTTGAGTCGAGCGTGATCCCCAAGAAAACAGTTTCATCGACAAATTCAAGTTTCTCTTGATTCAATACTATGTCACAGTCACTGCTTTTGACATATATAGCAAAGCAAAACAAACAATGTTTAACATTGGCTGTTATTGTAAAGAAAAAGTAATTCATTGAAATTTAGGTTTAACTGAGTCTAATGAGTGTAAAAATATCAAGCACCCGACTCAACTTTCGTATAGTTCGTGAAGGTAACTTTGTGCGTTAATTTCACAAAAACACGCCTCAAACGAAATTACCAGCTCATGTTGGGAACGAAACTGTAATTTTAAAATTAGTTTCCAAACGAAAGTAGCACTCAAAACATACGAGCCTACGCAATCACACAGACGCCCGACAAATTGTTTCACAAGCAACATTACAAATACTACCCTAAATGCGACCAGGTGCCGTAGACCCATTGCGGGGCCCGACCCACCGTCTCTTGCGTCTGTCTCGGGAACATTCGCAGGGAGGTGTGGAGGTCAGGGCAGGGTGGTAGCTGCCACATACGAGTAATAAATTGTTGGAGCGGCAATGCCCCGCACCGACGTTACGCATCATTAAAGGGCGCGAATGTGCTGCCAAATTAACAATTACGCCGAACCTTTGTGAGCGTATGTTAATTAGGAAATTCGGAGATCCGTCGGAATGCGGGCGTCGTTGTGCGCCGAATTAATTAAATAGTGCTGAGCGTTGTGTGTTGTCTCTACCTGCGAGCTGCGTGTGTGAGGTTTTAATCTACTGCCGATGGATTGTTGTAAAAGATTATGTGCGGAAGTTAGTTGCCTAGGAGAAGCCGAACGATCATAAGTATCCAAGCTTTCATCAACCTTCATATTCATCATTTATGATTAGTTCTACGCATTCAGCAACCAGCGGGTGAAATTCTAAAAGGCTTCCTATTCCAAACGACCCGCCTAAATTAGAAAACAATATTTGTTGTTAAAAGAACGGAAAGCAAGGGGCAGAGCCAATCAAAACTCTTCCCAGTATTGATTTTTCGGTACTTTTTACTTTTCAGTGTCACTTTGTCTAAGCCCCAAAAGTCAATATTCTACCAGTATAAGCCGGTACAAGCTTTCACCCTTTCATCCACACTCGGCGAGTCACCCTAAAGACATTGTAATCCTAGGATCAAAGCTGGTAATCCCTATAAGTTCTCTAACTCCGAGCCAATGAAACAATCTCTTCCTAAGCCAGGCCGCGCCGCGGGCAATGCTAGTAATTGTCCAGAAGCAATCACTACTAACGCTGGTAATCGCCGGAGCATCGCGAGAACTTGTGCAGAGTTACTGATAGGCTTACCTAAATCTATCTTTTGGATGGAATGGCAATAGAAATGCAAAGAAACATAGGGTTATAAGTTTTTAAACTGACATGGTTACTAACACTATCAATAACACTTGTAACAGGATATTTACCATACTTGTTTTGAATTCCCGATATTTCAGCGCTGTTGCAAATGCCATGATCACAGATAAACTAAAGTTATTACGGGTAGGTTCCAGGCTCTTGACAGTTGAAACACATCCCCCCGGTTGAAGTTCCTATATTTGGTAATTTCGATAGCTTCGATAGCGTATATAGTGGCGTTCTGTCGAAGTGACCTGATGGTTATGTAACTCAATCCAGTGGTTGGTTCCTGATTCAAGAAGATGTTGAGCTAGACCAATTTGTCTGCTCATATACACCGACCCGCAATAACTTCAGTATATCCGTGATCTCGGCGTTTGCAACAGCGGCGAAATATTGGGAACTCGAAACAAATATTAAACATGGTAAATTCCTGTTATAAGGTTTATTTATAAACATAGGGTTGTTGGAAAGAGCTTCCACAGATAATCATGCACCTAGTGCGGCTTACTACCAAACTTACTGGCTGGCTAATAATTTCACTCCACGGTGAGTATCTATTTTTATGCATCTCGTCCTGAAATGGAGATATTATGATATATTAGTTCTCCCCTCCAGCCTCTTGAACATAGATCTAAATATTTGCATGTATGGTGACGACAGGCGGAATATTTTAAGTTCTCAATTTTCTGTTTAACATGTTGGTAACATAGAAAAAGAATGAAATGGAGTTTGATCAAATTGCAATCCCCAAATTAGAGTTGGAAGCTCTAATTATTCTTGTAATCACGGGCTTCACTGATATTCCTAACATCGAATACTTTCAGCCTCTACTCTCTAACATCCTTTACGGTCTGTATCTCTGTTAACACCGCACCCCTTGGGTGGGCTCGCATATCCACATCGTTAATCTGCGGAGAACAATTAGTAGTAGTCTGTTGGCGCAATCAATACTAGCAAGTAGGAAGTATACTGAGCGTACGCGACAGCCGATATCACTAGTGGGTTGAGATACCAAGAAATAGTGAAATATCTTTGTTTTAAGGAGAAAACTAGCATGTAACTGCGATAGTCATTCATATTTAAATTGTAAATGTGGTGATTTAATGACGAGTATGAAGTTGTAGTCCAGAATATCCTGCACTACAATTTGAAAAAAACATATTTTGACCTAAACAAAACGTCATTCAACGGACTACAACATAAGCTGTTCGGTAGATTATCTCAGTTCAATACATTTTTTTAACTTTTCTACATAGTTGTCACTGAAATAGCTCTAGCGTACAGCGAGGCCTAGACGAAGTGACAATCCTTGGCTAATACAAGTAACTCTCAAGATAATGATGAGTCCTGAGTATAATTAGTTGCCAATCTCACTTAGACTAATAACTTCTTTATTGCCACGAATTCTGTGGTGCAAACGTTAAAGCGTTTTTGATAATAATCCCAGTATCCAACACCACAGCGAATACCTTTAAAAAGATTACTAGAACTGCTGTGACCCCTTCAGACCGGTAATCGTTGCAGGCTGATCTCTCACAATTAGTCTGTCACCGCGCCGCGACTGCCTCATTCCACGAGTACATTAAATATATGACCTGGTGGAAAATTCTGCATCATTTTAATGTTATTTTATTTAATGTGAAGAGGAGCGCGTAACTTAATTATAACATGAATGATAAGGACGATCTTCACGATAAGCCGCCTTTGCCTAGGTTGGTCCGTGGATGGGTGACCACCCATTACATACCGAGTTTCCTCCGTTAAAAGCCCGTTAAGCCGACGTTGGTCCCGGCTGTCGTTTGTAGATCTTTGACTGGCGTTACAGGTGGTCAGAGACCCGAAATACTGACAACCAGTCCTTACCAAGGGGTTGGGAAAAGGCTTATCAGATGATGATTTATTTATTGGGTGACCATAAGTTGTAATTGAGAATGTAATATGGATACGATAAATGGATACCTAGTGAGACTAGGAAAGAGGTGAATACTGAGATGGCTGAGAAGAAAATGTGTAAGTAGAGGAAAACAGAAAGGAAACGGTAACTGAAGATCAACAAAAAACCGCTTCAGAAAACTCCTAGCTCGTATAACAGCTACAAGAATAACCCGTGCGGATAGCCTTTCAAACTAATATCTCAAATATACAGATGCAGGACAATTTACGAAACAGTGATGCGAGCTAACTGTCAGTCAGACAAAGTTTTCCATATTCAGGCCTCTTCAGACGCCGTTCAGTACGACTCGTGGCTCTCCCCCCCCCCACACATCGCAAATGCTGCACGAATTCGGGTGCATCGCATTACCATAGTCAACGCAAAGCTTGCTAAGTTGGCGTACCGACCACTTACTAGTGTAATTGTGGATCATGCAGAATGGTACAGTGGTACTTCTGAAACCAAAAAGATAACTAAAAATTTTTTGTCTGGCTCGTCCCTATTTTATGCATACTACTAATGTCAATTAAGACATTATCAATTTTGTTACACAAATAATGCCACTCTTTATGACAAAAATAGTTTGTTTCTGTTTGTTGATAATAAACCAGAGAGTGAGGCTAAGGTGTATATCACGTATCATTATTAAAATTGTCCAACTGCCCAGATGTTGGAGAGAGAAAAATCGCTAGAGCTTTTCTTCTTATACAGGGTTATTTGTAAAACACCGGCAACCTCTTAAGAGGTCATTCTACTCATCATTATGAACAACTTTTACTATGAGACCAAACCTGAAATCGCGAAAAAAAAATCTGCTGTTCCGTACTTTATGTTCACATAACTCGTCAAAATGTAGGGAACAGCAGATTATTTTTTTCACGATATCGGATTTGGTCTCATAGTAAAAGTTGTTCATAATGATGAGTAGAATGACCTCTTAAGAGGTTGCCGGTGTTTTACAAATAACCCTGTATTTTGGGGGTATGAAGATTGTATCAGAAATCATATGAAGGAAAAAGGAGTGATTGCAGCGTGACGAATGACGGAGGAGAATGGAAGAAAAAAGCGAGTTTCACCGACCCCAAATAACATGCGACAAGGGCAGTAAGATGATGAAGAACAGGGTGTAAAAATCATCCCCCATAGACAAGGGACGATCCTCCAACCTGGCGCGTGCTGTGTCTGGTGGTCTACTACCCGACTGTTGTTGTCAGTTATTTTTTTATAATTGTAGTCAAAAGTAAGTCGCCGAAGACATCTTTAACTGCGCAATTTAGAATTTTGATGTTAGTTCTTCATTTATGTCATAGGTGGCGCTGTTATACTTTTTGTACTATTTTACAGTAGTACTTTTTGTAGTGCCGCTACAATATCAATTAATTTAATTTAATAAGTAGGGAAATTCAAGACGAAAATATCGTCAAATCTATATTAATATGCGACAATTTCATGAATTAATATGAGCATTTATTCATCCACCGATTTAATTGTTTTGTTATTGCCATTTACTGGCAATAACAAAACAATTAAATCAACAAGAAACATACGTTTGTCGTTTTCCTGCTAACATACCATTGTGCACAGTTAAAGATGTGGTTATCCGATAAGATGCTGTAATCACATCGATATTCGTCTTCATACGTGTTGAAGCTATTAATAAAATATATATTTAATATGTTTCATGGAAATAAGGATTGTTTTTTTCCTGTATCCAAGCTTGAAGTTGGCCAGCTGGAAGAAATCAACATTTAAACATAGTACATATTAGTGTTATCAATCAACAGTATAGTGTCTGGCAACCCCACTTGACTTGTGTGTCATCACATGAAAGTGCACTTATATACGACCAAGACTCAATGTAGAAACATTTGGTTCCTTGAATAAAACTTTAACATGGCCTTGCAATGGTGACAATTTATTCCTCTGAGGAAAACTAAACACTTCTGTTTACCCCCTCTCACACAATACTATTTATTATGCTAAATGAAAACACAAACAGTACAACCGTAATGAAATCCGCTGAAGGCTTCCACATAACTTATATACCTATACGTATGTACACAAGACACATACATAGGAAGACAGTGCTCATAGTAATATAATAGGGGCGGTATTAATTTGCGCGGAGCACGCCGCTATCGGGCTTAATTAACAAATTTAATTAGAAATTAACCGTTTTGTGCGCGGCGTGTGGTGCGCTGCGGCCCACAGACACAGGGTTGCCACGTGGAAATGTAGTGGGATTTATTCTTGTGAAGGTACCATATGTAATCACCACGTTACGTTCCCACTTCTGGGACACGAGCCTTCTTCCTCTCAGAGTACTGCGAGGAAGAAGAGAAGAGAACATAAAGTAAAATCCTTTATGTTCTCTTGTTAACATACTTTCAACGATTTGTTGTTCTTTTTCCGACGTGACTGAAATAGAGAATTTCAGGAGCAAAAGAGGTAGATACCATGCTGGTACCTAATTAAAATCTTAACAGGTAATAACATTTGAATTGATTCTCATCGGTGATTACTGTGGTTAGCCATTCTAGGCAATACCCATTTCAGAGCAGAGAGCAAAATCGTGATTTTTGTCACCATTAGTTTACTTTTTTGAAAAATACTCTCAATAGTCTGATAGACATATTTTAACCATTTCAAGACTTGATCAATTTCACAGCACTGAGTAAAGCCTCATACCATTCTGCTCGGTACCAACCCTACCCTGCTGTGTGTACAAACAGCGGCCGCTCGGCGGTGAATTTGAAAATTTAATTTAGTTGCGTTTTGTTCCCGATAATTGGTTTGTTTTCCACGCTTAGTTATCTCGCCGCTTGCCAGAGGGAGCTAGCTTACTGCGCTCTAATGGTTACAGCCGATCGCTTATTCTAATTAGAATCAAGGCTTTGTGCTGGATAAAGGTTTTCTTGTAGTTCAGATGAAATATGGATACCTATTATACCAGACTAACGAAAAATGTTTCAAATATTGTGATTGTTAGGGCAAAGAAAGTTATGTTTCCTAAAATTTCTTTACCACTTAGCGTATAACAACGCGGAACAAATAAGAAGCAAACTTACATTTTAAGAGTTTGATTTATGGAAACTGTTTTAGCCACGAGACAACCAATATCACCTATAACTGTGCTCTCGGGTCTGGTCTACACAAAGGACATCGTTGTATACTGTAGTCATGCCCTGGGACCTCGTGAGGGCTGGACGCTCCTTGAAACATCCCATATGCTAACATGGGACAATTTCTTTGATGTAAAACATTTCCGAATAGGACTATGGACTGCATAGTCTGGATTTGTGCTCGGTTGACGGCAATGGGCTTTCCACCAATAACCTGGGACTTGATAGATCTTCTAAAGTGTAGGAGTGTTAGTGCTGTACCTCTGCCTAACCTTTTGGTTATTGCAGACGTGATGTAATGTTATCTTTTTTAATGCTTAGAAGATTTTTTTGACATGTAAACTACGGTAAACTTTGTAATGTAAACCTATAATATGTATTTGCATGCAGGCTGTGATGTAAGCAAAACATGTATGCTCTAATAATGTCTGAAAACAACTTCGTACACCATGTTTTATGCGAATAAAATTGATTTTATTTAATTTTATCTTTATGTTCACATAAATAGTTTTTTTTTCAATAGATACTTTATTTCCATGACACTCCTGACAACAAAATCCTTCCACAGGTCTGGTTCCAAAACCGTCGCGCGAAGTGGCGCAAGACGGAAAAATGCTGGGGCCGCTCGACCATCATGGCGGAGTATGGGCTGTATGGGGCCATGGTGCGCCACTCGCTGCCACTGCCGGAGACCATCCTCAACAGCGCCAAAGAGAACGACGCCGTCGCGCCCTGGCTACTCGGTGAGTTCGGTGAGACTGATTCATGTCACTTACACTTATATACACACACCCTGACACCCGTATTACGAAACCATTCCTTCATTTGAAAATGGCTGATAAATAATTCAATGCAGCCCCGAATTAAAAATTAAAACCATGTCCATTTAACGTTAAGCAGTTTACCAGTTTTAGCTTTATTCCTATAAAAACGCGAAGCCATTGAGCACGCCGAATAACCAATAATTGAGAACTAAAAAGGTGTTCAAGTGAGTCGGGATTCTAAATGAGTTATGCAGCGGTTCCGCTTGATTCTGTGTTTTGACTGAATCTTGAATTGATACCAGAACTTCTTCTTTCAATTTGATCACAAATTCTCGGTTTTTTTGTAATTGTTTAAGAATGGTTTATTAATACGGGTTTAAAATGACTTAGGTAGAAGCATAAAAATCACTAATTGACGTAGACTTCTCGCAAAATAATGGAATTGAGCATGTTGTCAATCCAAATAAGATCCGTGATCACGGGGCGAGCTGAACCTCATGGATTCGATAATATTAGAACATTCGGTTCCAAATACTAGCTCCACGTCCTTGTAAGAAAAGGTCCTAAAACAGGTATTTCTAGAACATGCTAGAATATCTGTCTGGTTTGACTTTAGTACTGTCAGGAGCACGTAAAGTTGGATTCGTCTCAGGCAACAATGATCATGAGGAATATATAATATATAGGTATGGACTGACCGATTTATGAAGGAAAAGCGAGGAAATGCCACGGATTCAATTCCCGAATGATATGTCATTGTTTCCGTTCTGGGAGTTTTATTAGTGCATGGAGAATACTGACATTCTCATGATAATTTGTGGCTTCAGTATTCTTTTATAAATACAATAGATTTTCGTAGCACACGACACAAATATTATTTTTACGATGTTTGTTAAAAGTAAATACGAAATTGTGCATTTTGTTGAATAATGTAGCTGTAGATTGTTTTATCATATAGAATATATACTATGTCGACGGGGTCGCGTTTAAAGGTAAGTTTATAGTATTTTTTAGATAGTTTCCCGTAAGAACCACCTAAATACTAGCCGTATGAGTCGTAGGAGCGCCGAGCTTACATCTTTTACTTTTATTAAATACTTCATAATGAACATTACATCACGCCTGTAATACCTGAAGGGTAAGGCAGAGATGTACCTAATAGTTCCAACACCCACAATTCGTCAGTAATGTCCTCAATTATATCAAGTGCCTCATAATGATTTGAAAAAAAAAACTCTACTCACTTGAGGTCCAGTCCCAAAGCCATTGGGCTATACAAAGGCCATAAAAAGCCTCACCTAAACTGGTGGAGCATAAACTATGAACAATGTCTTACCGTGATGATTTTGTTCAAGAGTCGAGAGCCGTAGCCGACGGGGGGCGGCCGTAGCGGCGCGCCGGCCCCCCTCCCCCCCGACCACCGCGCCCACGTGAGTCATACAAACATACAAGCTATCATACAAACATACACGAGCCGTGGTTGCACGGACACAGTAATTAGCCTCGCATCTTGAACAAAATTGTCACGAAGTCTCAATTAGGTCGAACGCCTGGTACTTTGGTTGAAGCTAATTTAGGTTTTTGCGAATTTATGTTTTGGGTGTTTTATTTAGAAGGCAAGCAATAAGATTAATGTGAATTAAGTTTTTGGGCAAAGAAGAATGGAAAGACCAATGGAGGACCTATATTATTTTGATTTATTCTGTTTTTGTTTTACATTTTTCGTACTTATTTTGTTTTAATACCTGTAACACCCCTTCGTTTTGGTCAGTGGTTGAAAAGGAAATAAATATTGATCGTTATGAACAAAAAAATAAGTAATAATGTTCAACTTATTTTCATCAGTGTGAGTTATTGAACTGAACAAAATATTTTTCATGAAAACATATTATTTTCCGGTAGATGAAAAGAGTATCTAAACATAAATTTACATGAAGCGACCTACAAAAAGGCAACTTATAACAAAAGTACTACAGCGACATCTATGATAAAACTGAAGAACTAATATGGTCTGAATCTCGCAAGCAAAGTTTACATTGACTTAAGATATATAGAAAAACCCGACAACAACTGTCAGGCAGTTGCCCACCAGACATAACACCTGTCTGGTCGGAGGATCCTCAATTTACAGCCCGTTCCTCATACCCCTAAATAATTATATTTAATCTTTGCTTAATGTGTTTTTAAAGTTATTTAAGTAAGGAAATATTAAGACCTTGTATAGTCTAGTTTTATAGTGTTACACTATAACATCACGAAAACTAAACATGTGGCCTGGATGACAACGATACTCAATAGCGTGAGCCAATTTCATGAAACAAAGGAAGCTGAAAATTATACTAAAAAAATTAGTAGCATCTTCGTGTTTATTTCATCTCAACTCCACATTTACCCAAGATATGAAACAATTTCGGTCAAAACGTTGCAGTTTTATCCCCCAACTAATATAAACTGTCAAAGGTAGAACAAGAACAAAATGTCTTCACTAGTCGACGCTGACGCTGACGCCGAGACCGAAACAAAGCGACGTATAATTTTTAATCCCAACAACAAGAGATGTTCATTTTTCACTGCGGAAAGGCTTCTCTGAAAAACAAGGATAACTTCACGATCCCACCACGGCATTTTAAACCTTGTGCCATGGCAATAACGGTGTAGTTGGTTGTGTAAATAAAATTGTGTTCAGCATGAAAACAAGAATCCGTTGACAGCTTATGAGGAGGTTTTATTTGTTTCAGTAGCGACGAAGGACGTTTGTCTATGTGGAGATGTTTGTTTGTTATTTGGAAAGTATTTCTAGACTAATTTTATTTGGATGAATTATATTCTTTTATGTGAAGTAGGTAGGACGTGTATTAGAATATCGGTCAGCTTGTTTTTAGTATACTTTTAGAGTCTTGAAATTGAACGTGAAAACTTTTTTTCTAAAAAAAAAAAACAAAATAATAAATGAATATTATTTTAAAGTTCACTTCAACGAAAAATTCAGTTTTCATTAATGAATAAAATATTGACTACAAATATCAGTTACGTAGTATTCTTGTAGACATCTCGTAGCCGTCGTAGCAGATTGCTACGAAACGCCTACGGCTTATTAAAACACAAACGACTCGACAGTTGCCACTCGCACTCGATCCGTCACGCCGCTGCTTGCCAGCTCCTTCACAAAACGCGTGATTGTACAACATAAACACATAATTTGAATAATAAAGACGCCACACAAAAACGAGATCTACAGATATGAATTAATAAAGCCTAAGTTCTCCCCTAAAGCCTGCGTCGCGAGTGGGGAGGCGGGGGGGCGCGAGGGGGCGAGCGCGGGGGGCTGGGCGGTCCGTGGGAGGGAAGGGGGATGCAAGATGGCGGCCGTATTGTCTAAGCCTTGATTAACGTTGATTTAAGGGTTGCCAGCGGCTTACATATTAATTATGTACTTAACTGTAGTCGCGCGGTGTTTTTCTACCTGACTGTATTTACGTGGGCTGCCTAGGTATTTGTAATGAGGGCGGTTTGTGGCCACTGCTTGTGCGAGCATTGTTGTCATTAACGAGCTACGTGTATAGCTACGATGCTTATTGTAGGTACTTACTACTTACACATCAATAGGGAGATTATTGTTTTCTTTGGGTAAATTATAGGTAGTTATGTAAATAAGTTGCAAGTATTCAAGATAGTTGATAAAATGAAAAATCTGTAATTGTAATAGAATCATGTTTAGGTTATTAGGATTTAAGTAACAACAAACTGTTAATAAAAACTCAATACAATCAGTTTCAAACTATCTTACAATAAACTAGAAACAAGTTTATGTACAGCTCCTGCTTCAATAAAACATTTATACTTCAACTTCTACTATATTTCAACTAAGTTTATTGAAACAAAATTCATTAATAACTAAAACAAACAAAACAATCGGAAAACAAATGAAATATTTTCAAAGAATGAGATATGATAATGTGCATAGAGCTCGCTCCGATTGAAGCACGCGACACATCAACAAATGGATAGTAATGCACAGCGAGTGCGTTACTGAATTATCTGCCTATTACCCACTCGCTTTGTGCAGCTCGCTTTCATCTCGCCACGACACTAAACCATTATCTAAAGTGAAAAGTATGGCTGCGGTGACGCAAGAGGACACCCGCCTTCTGCCATTGAATTTTATACTTTATACCTCACAAACACTGGACTAAATCAGACAAGTGTGTAGCAAATGTGTCTGACGTGAAACTGGAGAGATGAAGTGACGATTCCGAGTGGCTTGCCTTTGATTTGGACGCTCTTGAGGTCTCAATGATAAGTCATCTTTAGTTGTAAAGTAATGCCATCCAGTTTGCGCTCGAAAGTGGCCTTTATTGGGCTCTTACAGAGGTTTAAATCATAGCTTCTAAAAGGCAATTGGTTTCTCCATTTCAAAGGTATAAAGAAGACTATAAGTGCGTGCAAATGGATGGAGATAATGATGCTAAAGTTTAAAGCAAAACAATAAGACTATCCGACATAAAACAAGCCCAGACAAGCCACACCAAGAGACAGATTGCGTTTAGGTTGGGATAATGAATCAAACATAAATTAAAAGTACACGCAAAAGGACAAAATAATTATAAAATTATTTTCGTGAAAATCCTTTAAATAATATAAAACCGATTTTGTTTTGGTGTTTCATCTCAGAGTTATCGGCTACGAAAAAACATCCTTATCAAGATTAAATCGACGTTACAAAATTGAAGTTGCTTCACTGTGTACCGAAATTGAAGAAAGATGACCAAACATAAAGTTTACCAAAACCCGGTAGTAATCGGACTAGCAGAGATATCCTCTGGTATGATTGAAAGGTCACGAAAAAAACAAAAGAGCCCATTTACATAAATGCCTGCGCTGCCGATGCTTCAAACTAAGCTTGGTCTCGTTCCAACTAGTACTTCGTCCCAACTAGTTAGTTGGAAGAGGTTAATAACTGTCCCAGGTAGTAGATTTGATTCACGAGAGAATTCTTTAGCAGACATAACATGGTAGGAATCGTATTTCCACCTAATTTCTGCCTTTATATGACTGTTAAAAAGCCAACTTACACGATACTTGATAGAATTCCAATGCAGCACCCATAATATGATTGTGGTTGGTTACCAGCTTGCACCATATTTTGATTGAAGATTGACAGGCTGCAGTGTATAAATATGAAGGTATAGTTATAAATTCAAACCAGACGGAAAATTAGTCAGGAAAAGATAAAGCTTGGTGCATGTAGTGCCCGATCATTGGGTACCTAATTATATAAATTAAATACTTACAAGCAGTATTAAAAGCCTCTCTAAGGTAAGTTTTTATCTTAGGATACCTAAAAGGACGGCAAAGCAGACTTCTTAAACTCTTTTATCCAATCATTTCCCAACTTGCTACAAATGTTGTTGTTCAACAATGCTTGTGATATCTGTACATATTCTTAATTAATCTTCATCCTATGTACTCACATATATACATGTAGTATATGTAACTAACTCAGTTCTAAATCAAGTGGATTTACAGCGCGGTGGGGCGCTAATGGACAAAGTTGTGCTAATGGCACACAAATCACACAGTATTGGAGCCCCGAGGCAGCGCGCGCTCTATCGGGAACGCTAATGCCCAGTTAACTTTGTTACCTACAAGATTGATTAGGACAGGATAAGCTTTGTGTTGGCTAGATTTTTTCTCTCTCTAGTCTCACAAGAAAGGAAACGGTTCCAACGAGCATAGACACGGAGCAATCGCTTTCGAAGCATTTTTTATTTCAACGGGATTGATTAAAGATTTCCGGAACATAAGTCATTGTGCATTTTTATGTTTCACAGAATTTTTACTTTGTGTTGGCTCTGGCAGGGATAGACTCAAATCAAATCAACGCACTTTCGAATAGTCGAGTCTATATTGATAGACCTCGATTGCAAAATGAATGACAACTATCTAGGCAACATTTTCTTTAATGCCTCCGTAATTCAACTCAACTCAACTCAACTCAAAGCATTTATTTCAAATGGACCATTACAGGCACTTTTAAAAGTCAAAAAACAAAATAAAACGCGAAGCTACAGTCCCAGTCACAAGGCATAATAACTTGTGAAAGTACTGTAGTTGCCCATTCCGTAGCGTAGATCTCTATGGAGAAGAATGGGCAAGAAACTCCATGGACACTCTTTTAAATAAAAATATGTTATGAAATCTTGGTTATATCATTCATGTTAAGAATTACAAATATGTGAGAACGATGTAGAAATACGGGCAAGTTAAGAGCGTCCAGAGTAAAAGATTAAATCAGTAATAAAAAAATAAAAATAAAGTACTTAATTAAAATAAACCGTGGCAGCTAAGAGATGACCAGTCACAACTGACAGCGCCCGTTCACGAACATGACGCATGTATCAGCCATCATTCAACTCAACCATTTTGAAGGGAACTAAACGACCCGACACACCCGCCACCACTCAATCTCATTTATATCTGGCCCGAATAAATTGCAAAAACGTTAATCGTATAGTTTTGTGAACATACATTACATGCGGTCTTTTCCGTTAGACAAGAAAGGCTTATAACTCGAAATAAGTCTGAAAGGTTTTATGCTCTATATGATGAGTTTAAACTTAATATATTAAAATTACGTGTCACTATATTCGTATACGCTTATCTCTGAAACCACCCAACTGATGTCATTTATATTGTGAATGTGTATAGTTAGTTTCAGTTTGAAAGATAGGAGAGTAGGAGTCGTGTGAAGCAGGTGCCGATCGCTATAAATATAATACGACCACCTATACATACTGTATCTACAGTTTTAGTGTTAGGTTAGGTTTATCGTAACTTGCCAACGAATAGATCATCACTCATGGAAAACAGTAAAAAGAATAAGGGGTGAACGGCTCGTTTCGTTAATATCAAGATAAACAGCAACACGGGAAATTGAGTTTCCTTCGTCGTCTTACTTCGTCTTCCGCCAGGGGTTGATATGCATCTGATAAAAATAAACAGGGTTATTTTGTGTAACAAAGTAAGATTGAATAACATATTTGAGCCGTGGTGGTTCAGAGCACTGACTCACGTCTTGAGAGAGTGTTCGGACACAAGCATTCGTTTAAATAATTAATTTGCTCATAAAACAAAATGTGGGTGTTGTACTATTAGGTACACGTCTGCCTAACCCTTTGGGATTAAAGGCGTGATGTTATGAGATGCTCTCAAAACGAAGATTGAAAACATCGTAAAGAAACAGACCTAGAAACACAACATCGATGAGATGTGATATTCATTAGAACTCAATATTCCTGCGAGGTTTTATACAGTCTTGGGGAAAGAGGAAAAGTTGTTATAGGCTGATTAAGGTAAGATTTCATCATAATTTAATTTCACTTGCATATTTCAAATTTAAGCCAGGACTTTGTTCAAGAAGTGATACCAGACGGTCTTATCCTAAGTGGATTTAAAGTCTACCGTCTGCATTACACATAGTCTGTTGCCGTCGCGAGTCTTTTTATTGTATCTAATTTAATTTAAACGAGACTGTAAACATAACAAAACCTACTTCTTCAAACAGGCAAGGTCTATTAAATTATTTGGAATCAAGTTTTCGAAGTTTGGTATTCTCTAGTTATGTGAATCCACGTGAACTATGGGAACAGCTAGCACAGTTGATATCTAATAAAAGTTATCTGTAGGTATCACACCGTTTCTTTGATAACTATTGCCAGTATCCACAATTATGAACGGACGAGCAATAAATTGTGCATCATAATTCACATTTTAATATTCGCGTCGCTGAAGTATTTCAAACAACAAGACGATACGTGTCAGCGTCAGAATGTGGTACATGCAGCCAACTGCACATCAAAGGCAACGATTTGACACCGATAGTGTCTTTATATCGTAGCAGTAAGGGTGGTTTTCAAGTTACTTCTGACATGCAGTTGCCTGTACATCAGGCATCAGCTCTTGGAGACTCTCTGACGATAAATAACGTCGGCGTGATTAGATATGCGGCGCGGACGTCGCACAGATCTCGTAAAAATACTACCCGCACTGATATTAAACCAGGGCTGTGCTGAACAGCGTGGGAATATGTCGGGCTTGTCAGTGGTCGCTTGTTAACTGTTCTTAGACTATTCTAAAGGAAATATGTAATAACTAACATTGAAATTGAGTGCCACTTGCCACAAGTTGCAAACGATTTCAGTGCTTATAATGTTTTTGGTAACATAATTAAGTCAATTTTTTTATTAATGTAATTTCGTTTTGTTTATGCTGTTCGTTATACTAGTGGCTATTATTCAATAAGTACAATCTCAATAATAGTGTGGTCGCAATTTTATTTTAGGTATACCCAAGCGCTTTAGTTTTGGCACATACAACGCTTTACAAATATTATTGTTTCGAGACACTCCAGCCAATTGGATGAGTGTATCAGTCTATCCCGCCACGTTGTCACTGTTACACCCAGGCCAACTCTCTGTGAGTGAGTGCGGCATAACCCACTTCATAGAGTCAGTGTGGGTTGGTACGTAGGTACTATTGAATGCGTACATTTAATTGATCCGAATAACACATGGATGTATAAGGAAAAACTTGCTCATTGAGTCATTGATAAATTCACCGAGAGTATTTCCAGTTTTGATTTCCCGAAAAACATCCCTTACAAGTCAGTTGTCAAACCGTCACGCTCGTCACATTCATAACCCCGAGCTGGCGAGCTTGGCGCCATATTAGCAAGTCGTGATGTCCCGCGGACGCCATCCATCTCCGCTCGCCGCATATCATTCATTAACATTTTACGTCCCTCAGGCGTACGCGTTATGGACGTAGCACGTCTCTGCGGCGTGTTGAGGGTTGACTCGTACATTGTTGCGCGTTAGGGTTGCAGTCGTAAAAGATGGGTACCTACTGGAGATGTGACTTACAGTCTGGGGTATAAGTGGACTTTAACTCGGGTGAAAATAAAGTTTGCTTTATTCTGTAACATTGATGCAAAGTTACCTGCCTATGCATGGTTTTTGTATAGGTAGGTACCTACTGGGCAATTGTCCTAACCTAACTAGGACTAGAGAAAATAATTCTTGTAACATACTTTTATAGGTGAAAGGTGATTCTTGAACATCGATTCCCAGTGCGACGCCTTTACCAGTTGGGCCCAGTTTGTTTTAAGGAAACAAGTGTTTGGGTTGGGTAGCAACTTATCGTATCCATTTGGGGACAATTTATGTTTAGTTTGAGTAGAACGTCACATTATCTACCTTATTATAGCTTCTGCGAGATAAATCCATCAGCTAACTTCTCCTTGTGGGTGTACTATAGGGTAAGCCTCTCCGGTCGTGTCGGATTGACGTCCCTTCAGATTATGAGAGTGAGGGAAGACAGAGTGCACCTGTACCAGGGCACATATGAACTTGTGTACTTTAATATCTCCATCGGTGGCTAATCTCCGCATCTCCGCTGTAATTTACTGACGTGAACGGGTACCGTCAGGACTATTATTATTACATTAGGTAACAACATACAGGTACAACTGCACAGTCTCCACGTAATGGTAGTACCACTACGGGTTCTTTAAGCTCAGCCCTGATAACGCGCCGTCATTGGTTACTCAATCCGTCTGCTGATGACAATGTGACACAGACCATCGCATCTTCTTGCTGCTTACGTAACTTTTCATGAGGCTATCTTATTGGATGCCATTAAACTCGACTTACTAATGAGCCCTTCGCATGCGCCACTGGAGTTACCGGTAGCACCTGGTGCGCGGTCGATATTATCTACTAAGCAAAAAGTAAATTATTTGCTCAATGCCCGAAGTTGTAATTTGTAAATAAGTAGGTTAGATATT
Organism: Cerastis leucographa; assembly: GCA_963082945.1. Classification (NCBI taxonomy): domain Eukaryota; kingdom Metazoa; phylum Arthropoda; class Insecta; order Lepidoptera; family Noctuidae; genus Cerastis; species Cerastis leucographa. The sequence continues at coordinate 600,802 of OY720360.1, forward strand.
ATGGTGAAACAGTATATTCGGGTATTAAGAAGAATTAATCTTAGAACTAAAAACTAAAGTAAACACTATGTGAAATTCGAGCAGTTATTATTGTCACATGCCTTCGCATACAGAACTACTCTGAGTATACTTAAGAGTCTGTGAAATCATATGGTTTTCTTTTTTGGAGCATATCTTTTAGTTTTGCTTGCCTGTACAGTTACGCACGGAGCCTCATTCATGAGCTGATCACGAGCGACAGTCTACCTAGTCCAAACTGACAACACCTGACACACATTTATAGCCAGCTCTAGCCACACTTCCTCCATGTCGTAACGTTCGTGTTTCTGTGGCAGGCATGCACCGCAAGTCCATCGAGGCGGCGCGACACCTCAAGGAGTCGGGGTCGGAGCGCGAGGGTTCCGACCACGAACCAGAGCGCCCCACCTCCGCGTCCTCGCATCATCACGACAACCACGATACGCAGGTAAGAATATCAGGATTGAACGGGAGAACACACTAAGAATACTTAGAGGAGCAGGACGGAGAGTGAACGGAGCTTACTATTTCAATTCGAAACTGATGATTTCTCGCTTTCCGTGAAGGTTCTTCAGTCAAAGTAAACTTAAAATGTATAGCCACCCACTGTTGGGTATTATAGTAATCACTATTGCATCACCAACATTAAAATGTAAGTTTTTATGTGATCTGTGGCTGCACTCCCCTTCCAACTGTGACACTGGTCCAATACACTTTTTTAAGCTTTAGTTAACTTGTCCGCCTTTTTTTTTCCTCGACTCCAACGCTACCAGCACCTCATCAGCAACCACGCCCACTGTCTGCGCTAGTGCCAACACCTGCCCAAGAACCAACATTTACAGAGTTAAATGTTCGTTTCCAGGCGCAGAGTTCCCCGGCGAGTTCAACCACGGCGTCCTCGTCAGCCAAGGGCCGCGCGTCCCCGGAGGCCGGGCGCGAGCTGTACGAGGACGCAGAGGCCTTCCGTAACAACAGCATCGCGTGCTTACGCGCCAAGGCGCAGGAGCACCAGCAGCGCCTGCTCAGCCACAACATGCTGCTGCAGGTAACGTGCTCCAAACATTCCTATTGGTCGCCATTCTTCGAGGTAATTCAATTTGATATAGCAATGTTTTTTTAATGTGCCTAACAAATGTTGGTGATGGACTGATAGCCTGTGTTTATAATTATGACGGACTTTTAATAGAAAATGGGTACATCAGCTTTAAGCCTCCGCACGCAAGCTTGTCATTGGAACTCATCTTCACCAGTCAAACCTAAATAAAATGCAGCTTAATATGCAGCTTGGCGTTACAATATTTAGTTTTGGTTATTAATACTTGCATCTACTTGATTACTTTTTGTTGTGACTTCTTTTAACTTGTCCTTTCACTTGAAGTTAAAGTGTTTGATGTACTTATGTTTCGAGAGAGGTCAATCGTAGTGTTTTTCGATGAGATCAAGATCGTCTGAACTTTTTGACCTACTTAACTAGCCACACACAATTACCATTTTGTCTTTATAGGGCACTATAAGAGCCTATTTGGCGCAACCTTATGGTTAAGGACTGGTTAAACTCAACCGCAACCCATTCCTTTTTTCATACTTTCTTTGTGATTAGTATTTTGCGGAATAGTTGTGTGACTAAAGTACAAGAGTCTATCCCAAAACAAGTGTATTTTTGCTCTTCCTATATGTAGGCCCTTTTTAGTGTAGGTAGTGTACCTACGTCGATCGGAGGCAAGGAATAGCCGATGTAAATCCAGCTATTATGTTTGCTTGTATAGTAACCCTGTCGTAATCCCCAGGTCCGAGGCATGCCGCGCGCCGGCAGCGCGGAGGAGGAGGCGCCGGCCGACATCGACGTGGGCACGGAGGCGCCGCCGCCCGCGCACCACCAGCTCGCGCACCTGTACTGACTGCACCGCTCGCTGCAGGACTACGAGGACACGCACGTAACACTGGATGATAGGCTAGATCCGCAATCTAAAACAGGCCCCAGGAAAACGGAACAGCTTTAATGTTGATCACATTTTTTTTTCTTTGTCCGTCGGGTAGATTATTAAAAGTATTGGACACGTATTTTTTCTTTTTTCACGTGGTCATAAAATTACGGAGATATGAATTGAAATGGCGCATGACGTCACATGTAGGTAATTTTTATACCTACTTGTGACGTAGTGAGCCCCCACTCTCCAACTTTAATGAGTTTTAACTAAGTAATTTTTTGATATTTTGATAAAACAAAAATACGTGTCTATTATTTTTGCATTACCTGTCTGACGGACAAAATAGAATGTCGTTTTCTTTACCCAGTCTTCACCCCTATTGGTCAACCTAGATTCAGCACATTGCTGAACAAATGGTTGGTTAGATCTGCGTTACAGCTCTATAGCCGCTTATAAGCACTATACTGGACTGGCATCACCTCAACTTGCTGTGACTAGCTGAGCCGGATCCGAGGGGCTGCCTTTCCGTTGCTTATAAGTGTGGATTAAATTTAGAGGTTCAACAAAGATTGCTCAGGTTCTCAACTCAAGTTGAGGTGCTGCTGCTGACCCCGTGCCGTGCTTATAACTGTACCAGCCTGGTGTGTGGGTCTGCCTTTGTAGAGCGGTACACTGTACAGTCTGAAAAAGATATTGTGGTTGGAAGTCAATTTACTAAGCAATTACTTTGCCTGACTACGTACTGAATAGTTTTGTTTATTACCAAAAAGTTATGTTGCTACTGGCTCGTACCTACTATTTGATCTTGTCATCAAGTGTTACTCAGTTTATCTCGTGCTCCTAAGGATGCGTGTACGACACTCGTGTCTCGTGTAATTATGTACATTACTAGCCCCGTCTCGTGCAATACCTTAGTTAAGTATTTATCTGTGTAGCCCGACTTGCAATGTATAAATTTCCCCAAACTTAGATTTAATGTGCGATGCGAGTTAGTGAACCGAATGACAATTGAAATTGTGCTCGGCCTATTACTGTAAAAAAAATATTTGTTAAGAATAATCAATCGAATTGGCAACTAAGGAATGACAGCTTAAAGAGAGATAGACTTCAATTGGATCACATAACAAATTAATAAAAGCGCAGCGTTGTGCGATCATAATTAGGCATTCATTTAGGTGACGCTTTAATGAAACCGGGAATGAATGACACAATGGGACATTACCTAAATCCTTATGTAAGCGTGACAGCGTCTGATATTAGCCTACCACACATAACAGCAGAAAATTAAGCTTTCTTTTTGTGAATAACTTTTTTCTTGATATTCAGAAAACTTCGTACTTATGCGATACGTACTTTTAAAACTAGATACTTAACTAAAATAAAATAACAACAAATTATAAAAGGGCGTCAAAAAACTCCTCCTCAACGCTGTCAACTGGTAACGTGCCCAAGAGACTGGCGGCGTTGCCACGTTGTATGGCAATACTTAGCCTCTGGCCAAAGTAAAACCCAGCCCTTGGGTCACGGGAAGTGTCAACTAGGCGTTTAGATATTTCCTTGAAAAGGCTGTGAGCACTCGGACCCCACGGCCCCAGAGTTTCAACCCCAAACGGCTCAAAAATATAGTTACCACAAAGGTTAAATATTTACGCCGCTTGAGGTTCTCCGCAGCCGCAGCGGCAGCGCCTGTACAGCACGATGAGCTTGGAAGATGTGATGGCGCGAGAGTATCGACGCAAGTTGCGTCCCACACTAAAGGCCTACCCATCTTCCAAGGAAACAGCACTTGCCGTCCGGTCTTTTGCCATACGTACTTAACTATCCTATTATTTCAGTTTCCTTCAGTTTACCGACTCGCATCTCCCCAATAATATTGTATAATGACTCCTTAATATAACTTAGAAATATATTTGTGCCCAGTGTAGTGTAAGTCGATGAGGCAAGGAAAAGACTATGTAAATCGAACTAGCTGTATAAAGGTAGTACTTACGTTCAAATCGTCGTTACTTTTCATCGGCTATGATATCTGTTAGTACAATTGGAAAACATCTTTATTTATTTGTTAATACAGAGCTGTATAACACAAGCCTAGAATGTATCTAGTTCTTTAACGAAAATTCTTGTAAATAATTATATTTAATTGTACTTAATATTCTTTCATAAGCCTCAATATTTTGTGGCATCATGGCAGCTAAAATGTTATTAATTTTTGGAAAAAAGAAACTAATGGCAACTTATTTTGATTACCAAAACTGCAGCTCTGTAACTTGTAATGTCTACAACGAATGTGAAACCCCTTTGTCATGCATGACTTGTTCTTAGTATTTCGTGCGTTTATGTATTTTAATGGCTCTAATACAAGGACTCCATGAAACTTTGTCACCCGAAATGACTATAATTATGATGGTACATAAGAACATATTCACCTACTTTTATCATCAGATATTTTAGCTTTGTGGTCTGACCTTATTACTGATACGAAACGAATAAACATCGAATACATTCCAGGACCTAAAGACTATTTTCTTATTCCTAAAATGTATCTATCTGTAACTACAAGTTTTATGTAAAGGTGTGATCTTCAAACAATCGTAACAGACCTTAAATTTAAACAGGAAGTCGTGTTGTCATCTTAAAACAACAATCTTGGACCGAGCGCCTGAACATAAACATAGCAATCAGCTTGAAGAACACACTTGCTAAACACTTATCTTCAGAACCAATTTGTCAATAAAACAACTATTTTTTAAATATCTGAGTAGGTAATTCGGTTTTGAATAAACGTGTTTAAAGATTGGACTTGCCAATTTCACCCACATAAATCTCGTTTGTGAAAAGGATCCTAAAAAGGCCACCGATGCTCACCCAGCGTGTTGTTATTAAGCTCACTGTATACAGTTCAGTAAGAATCATTCTACGAATTGGATGATACATTGGTACGGATATAATATAGTCAGCACAAGCGTCATTTTGACACGAAGTTACAACTTGTAAAGATTCAAGCTAGACAGCAATGTCATACTTTTATAAGTTATAAATATAAAAAAAAACTTAGAAGCAACTGTTCTGTTGTTAGTACGTACTTATACATAGAGTTGTAATATATTTATTGAAATTAAACAAATCTAAAGCAAGTAAGTAATATGAAACATCGTAATTAAACTTATTCCGATGAATAAACAACATGTATAAATTATTATTCGAAGTTTTATTAGTACCCCATCCCCATACCCGACTCCCGATTATTTGGGTTAACCGGTTACACCTACCCATGTTTGATAAACCACAATATTATATACCTGATATAAACGATGTTTAATTATACAGAGTGAAAGAGACATCACCGAGCGTGAGCTAGCTCCGTCACTTTCTTGCATAAGTATAAAGGGTGTAAAACACCTCTTAACGAAGCCGAAAGGCACTGGTTCTCCCTGTCATTGCGATCATTTTTTTGTTCTACACCATACCAAGATATGATAATGATAAGATTTTTACTTTAAACACCTCCACGACCCCCGTACTATTCAATCCGTCCATCAGCAGAATTCTTTAAAACATGATATTACACCCCTGAAAAAAAAGTCGTTTCCCAGCAATAATTTTTGCGTAAAGTTACTTAGTTTCATGTACAGAATGCTTGGTTGACGGCTTCGTGATGAGGTGATTTACACGGTGTATGTGTTTATGAACGAAAATGAACTCTGTGTGTGAACCGGTTATTTTATTCTGATTGACCCTATAATGGTTAACCTCTAGGATTTTTCCCTAGCTAGAGAATATTAAAACCCGATTAAACCCCTTAAACGGGTAAAAGACGGGTTTAAGAGACATTCTGGGCCCTCTGGCTAACCTGAAACGGACCGCTTCTGAACTTGGCTATGAAAACAGGCCTTTGCTTTGCCCTGCAGTGGGAAGTAAATAGTTTTATTATTAGATTTGCGTACACATTTATCACATCGGGCAGTCCTCTACGTTTTACACGTCAGTACTACGGACTGCTACGGTGATAACTATATCTATGGCCTCCTTCAACGCCCTGCAAGGACGGACGACGTTGAATGAAACAAAGGCCGCAAAATCATTTTCATAGGGCTCCTTGTTTTACCACTTTTTTCGACAATAGTTAGGTTTTGAAGTGAAACTTCTTATGCGATTTCCAACAAGATTGCGTTAAACGTTTAACGCTACCATGGAGGGGGAATAGAAAGAGACAGAGCGAGAGTGAATGCGTGGCACTCGAACGCATGCGTGTAGTATTAAGAAGTTTCACTTCTTCCGCGCGGAGGGACTCCACGCACTATTTTATCTTTTCTTTCCTGCCTAAACCATCATGAAAAGTATGTGAGTTGATGTGTTTGTTTGTTATGTATGTAAATCATTCAGATCTGTCAAGTTTAGCAGCCACCTGTATCAAATCAAATCTTGAATTCATATTACATCTTATTCAGTCTGATTCTAGAAAAATAAAACCAAAGTATTTGGCAAAACAAAGCCATAAAATAGCAAATTTAATAAATATAGCTGGCCGAAAATGATACAAAATACCTATCTTAATATTAACTTATAAGTTCACTTATGTTACTGCACTGAGGCTATGCTAGTTGTATCAGAGTATAACCATATACGTAGGTACACGGTGATATTTAATAGTAAACATTGAATAAGGTAAAACTCAGTATTATGAGCAAAACAAATACTCGTTTACAATAAAAAAGTTACATATTTATACAGTATTTATAGCCTATTGGCTTAAGAAACTGTAAATGAACCTAGTCGCTAATGTTTCAAAATCATAACTCTCAGTTCGAGCTCCACCGCAGTCAGGTACAACGCCACTTCACAAGAGTTCTACCTGCTCAGGTTTATATAGTTATCACCGTTTAAAATTGTTACGTTAATAAGTAAGTCTGCAAGTTCCGTCGCAAAATATTTGGTTTTGCCACCCTTTGAGCGACATCTATTGGCACATTCAAGAAACTTTTAGGTAACAAAGGTTACAATACAAATAAATGCAACTCTTTATAAAATATTATGTTCTATTGACATCGTAAGACACTTTTCGGACGATTTTAATCGGTAATCTGGTAAATAATTATGGGAACTATATTTTCTATCACCAAAATTTATATTTATCATCAAGTTGTATCACCTAATAAATAGATCTATCGCCACGAAATATTTTCGTTCTCAGATAAACAAAAATTGTTCCCAGGTATGAATTATCAGTAAAATAAGAGATCGATAACCAATAAAATTATATTGCATTACATGAATATAAACTTCGTTCTTATAATAACAGTTTTGTTACTTAAATAATAGCTCTGTGCTCAGAATGGTAGATCTGTCACCAAATAAATAGATCAGTTCCTTAGAGACATAGGGCACATCAACTCGGACAGGTTAGGTTCGCGTGTGTGTGTGAGCGAGCGAGCGGAGCGAGCGAACTAAGACCCCGACATCCCCTTCGTGTTAGGTTACTTTAAACCCTGCAGAGAGAAATAGGAGCCCCGCGTAGCGGGGCTCCGTCGACTACTATTTGAACTTAATGCAATTTTCTAGTAACATAATCGCACGCTTAATAATAAACCGGAATATGTCAAAAATTAAGGATTCCCACTTTTGTTAATAAAACGAACTAACTCCGATTGAAGAATCTATAGGTACAATCCCGCCATGCAAAATAAACCAAAATGGCCGATTGTTAGATCACCCCTCTCTTTTCTACAAAAGCGCGCGACAATGCATTTCATGCGATAAAGAATCATTCAGTGATGCGGCGACCGTGATGTGAGAAAGGTGTCGTTGTTTTGTGACTACGGTGGAATAAGGTGAAATAATTCGGTTTATTTTCAAACGCAGGTAAGACCATTCCACTTATTTTTTTTTCTAAACTAGCATGTTTCGTTTTACTTCACTTTAGTTAAAAACGGTGTTCTAATACAGCATGTACTATTTAGACTTGTTGCAGTTTATCATTAAATTATAATTGTATAAATAAGAAAGATTGCGTATTAGTGCGTTTTAGTATAAAATTATTACTTTTATTCGAGAAACAATTAGTTTTATATCACTTTATTACCAAAACTATCGGTAGATTTAAATAATACTTGTGTTTATTTCGGTTTACGTTTTAAATGATCCTAAAGTCTAAAAGTGCTCTAGCAATTGTTGCAGTTTATTACAAAATGGCCTTTAAGTTTATTTTAAACACCCATTAATAAAAAACGTTAAATTTCTGGTTCCATAGTTTTAATCCTGAAGATGACGTCTACATTTAGGAAGCAGCGGTGCCTAAAACTTCTTATGATGAGTAATACGAGTAATGCTGGATGTACTGATACGGATAATGGTACGCCAGTCGAAATAAAAGTAAGTAAATAACGTCGTGTATACGTAGCTACAAGTGCAGTACCCCGACCGTAAATTTGCAAGTGAGTAAACGTACTTATCGCGTTTGCGTTATGATTTTATTCTCACCCTTATATTCTCATTATGATCTATCAGTCAAATTTTAACACAAACGAAATAGTTACGTTTACTCTTTTGCAAACTTACACTCAGGGTACAGTATCCATAATACATTTTTACGTAATATTCACTGAATTAAGAAACCTGTTTATTTAATGTTGTGTATTATTGATTTTAGAGTTTGATCAATGAAACAGACGATAAAATCCAGCACGGCGTACAGGAAGACAATGTCTCCAGCTCACCATGCAGGAAATCTAGGTCACCACGTAGTATATCAAGATCACCACCATTCAGAAAGTCCAGGTCGCCAGCACCACCATGCAGGAAGTCCAGGTCATCGTCAAGCAGTTCTTCAAGTTCATCTTCAGATTCGTCTTCCTCGAACTCATCTTCCTCAGGCTCATCTTCCCCAAGCTCTGATGATAACTCACGTATACCCATAAAACCGTCTCCGATACTGTGTAATGATGACGAACGTGACAGTAATGAAATCATTGAAGATACTCCTCCACGCCTTATTAAAAAAAATACCAACGTAAGTAGCAACGTGTTATTGTTACAATAAACTATTTTGTTATTATTATGTACAATAATTTATGATAATTCACTTATTTACCTACAATTTCAGAATGAAGAAAAATTATCACACACGCCTGCAAATGCCATTACCAAGAACTTGCTAGTTTCATATTCTGATTCTTCTTCTGAAGATTCTGACGAGTGCAACCAACAGCTAGCTAACCAGAAACCTGTAGATGTTCCTAATAAAGAGGCAAATGACATTGAGAGAATTTTGAATCCGGAACAACAACACCTGGAAATTACAGTAAATATGTATTCAATAACATATTATTATAAATAATAAAATAAGAGGAGGAGGAAATATTACAATTAATATTATAATATTACCTTATTTTTAAATATACATACATAATATATCCATAAATAAGTACTATACATATCTAATGTTAAATATAATAAATACATGTTTTTAAAATAATCTAGTAAATGAATATAAATTAAAGTAATGTAAATTCAGCATTAAAATAGTATTATTTATATTATTTTTTATTGTTTTTAGGACCCAACTAGCTCAGGAGAAAATCTAAATTCCATACCAAATTATGCGATTTCTCCGTTATATTCTGATGAGAGCGATGTAGATCTGAGTGATGATGATCCTAGTTATGTGTACACGACTGACAACAGAAACAAAAATAAACCAAGAAACTTCTTTATTCCGCCATCTGGATCGGCATCAAGTTCCTGTGACTCTGATGGTTCAAATACTGAGGTAAAAAGAGGCCGAAAACGAGTAAGGGATACTTCAAAGTGGAAACAAAACAGAGCCAAACGTTTACGTAACAGCGGTCAGTCATACACGTCTGTATCAAAAAAAGGGAAAAAAATTCCAAGTCGCTGTCTTCAACCACCGTGTACGGACAAATGTAAACTTAAATGCGCAAATCAAATTGGTAATGACTCTAGATACGAGCTGTTCAAATTTTATTGGGGATTACGGGACGTGAACCAACAAAGAGCTTATGTTAAATCATCTATGGTAGATATCAAGCCAAGATATCAATATACGAACGCAGAAAATCCCCGAAAACCAAACAAAGCCTATTATTTCACTATTGACAATCAACAAATTAGAGTCTGTAAAACATTTTTCAAAGCTACCTTGAACATTTCGGATCGAATGATATTCACCACACAGCAAAAAACAAACAGCAATAACTTTATAGAAGATGACTTACGTGGCAAGCATGGTAACCATAAAAAAATAAATCCCGAATTAATAAAAGATATTAAACAGCACATAAACTCTATCCCGCGAATGGAATCACATTACGTACGAGCTACTACCTCAAAAGAATACATAGATGGGGGAAAGACAATCAAAGACCTTTATGATGATTTTAAAGAAATACAAACACGAAACAAGAAAGAGACAGGGAGTTACATGACTTATTATAACATATTTACAAAGGAGTTCAATATATCTTTCTTTCGACCTAAAAAAGATATGTGTGATCTTTGTTTGTCTTACGAAAATTCAACAGCAGACCAAAAACAAGGGCTTAAAGAAAAATATGACCAACATCACGAGGAAAAGATACTGAGTAGAGATGAAAAAAAGCTAGACCGAAAAAATATTACCGAAAATAACAAAGTCGTAATTTACGACTTGCAAGCTGTTTTACAATGCCCACGTGGTGACTCGTCAGCGTTCTACTATAAGTCCAAACTCAATAGTTACAACTTGACAGTAACTGAGTTGTCTCAAACAGATAAAAAAGGCGCTTTTGAATCTGTACATAGCTATTTTTGGACGGAATCGGATGCGAAGCGTGGTGCGATCGAAATAGGTACATGCGTTTGGAAATACTTAGAGGAAATTGGTAAGGACGCACAGGAACCATTGAACATTGTTTTTTATTCTGATAATTGTGCGGGTCAGAATAAAAATAAGTTTATAATGACGATGTATATGTATGCAGTTTATCTTTTTAACATCCAAAGCATCACTCATAAATTCATGATCCGAGGGCATACGCAGAACGAAGCAGACAACATACACAGTTTGATAGAAAAAGAAGTTAAAAAAAATCTTAAGTCCGGCCCAATCTATACCCCAGTTCAATATATAACACTAATTAAAAACGCAAAAAAATGTAACCCCCCGATCAACATCCATGAGCTAACATTCGACAGTATTCTGGACCTTAAACTGTTGCAAGAGGAATGGGGCTTTAATTTTGGGACAGATGAAAGCGGCCAAAATGTCAACTGGAATGATATAAAGGTGTTAAAGGTCACAAAAGAAAATCCGTTTCTATTTCACTTTAAGACATCTTACAAGGACGAAAACTACAGAGAAGTTAATGTGCGAAATAAGCGAAGGAAGATGAAATCAGTCACAGAAATAACCATGAAGGCAGCATATACGCAAAAACAGGAGATAAGCGCTAATAAAAAGAAGGACTTGAAAGAGTTAATCGCAAAAGGGCTGATTCCATCTTATTATGCCAGTTTTTACAACTCAATTCTTTAACTTTTTTATACGCATCTTTTTCGTAGTATTTTTTTTATAATACATTATTTAGAGTAGTCATAACTTATGAGACTGATTAAGACTACGTAAAACCTATTTAGTTCTGTTGATTCTTGATTATAATTAATGTTAGTAGATGTACCAAGTACAAGTATAAGAAGTTTTTATTATTTTGTATGTTTATTGTTCTTTAGCATAATTACGTAAAGCGATCTCTTAAGCATTTTTGTTATGACTATGTAACTTTAAGTACTATTTTGTGATTGTTAAAAAAATACGTTAATTACTAAGTACAAGATTATAATATTAAGTTCCTATTACGACTGATTATTATAACTACTGTTGTTATTAGGTTAAGAAAGCAGTAACGATAAAACTTAAAATATAAACTGTTATTTACATTAACAAATATAAAAGTGTTTTGCGAAATATTTCTGTATTTTTATTTCCGCTTTACTTTTAAACTGTAATAAGCATTATATATTTAAATAGATCATATTATTTATTAATACTAAACTGAATTATTCAACATTAGTTCTCAAAACATTTGAAAATTGATCATTAATTTTTATACTAAACTGACATAAGTCGAAACTTTAGAAAATAAACTTCATTTATTCGTTTGATATAAGTAGTATAATTAAACTATTATGTCAGTTATATTCGCTATACATCTCTCTACAATTTAAGACCAAGAAAATAAAAATAACACCATAAACACGTGAAAACCATCAAAATTATTACAACAAGGTAGAGACTCAAAACTTTGACTGCGATTTCCCAAAAAAGTGAAGTTTTGTCTTATTCCGGTTTATTATCAAACGTGCGAATTATGATTTATTGGTGATCTCTTTAAATTAGTTTGCTTAAATACTTATTAGGACACACCTATTATAATACATACAAAAACATTTATTTGGTACTAGACCTTATATCTCAGGATTTTAGGTGATTTATTGTGGAACTGATTTTGCATTGTTTGGTGACTACATTTTGGTGACAGATCTACTATTTTGAGGACAAACCCTATTATTTAAGAAACACAAAACTAATTAAATTGGTGATAGCTTAAATGATACCCAATAATTATTATATTTATTAATTCTTAATTTCTTTGTCCCTTTGAACAATAATATTATTCTAATATTCATTTATTAACTATACCTCGTTACAATATGTAAAAGCATCAAAAATCATTGAGGCAAGTTTTAAGGAGCACTTAACATCTCAAAGAACTTCAGTCGGAGGCATTGGCGTATTTATGAGGATAAACCTCTAAAACTATAAAATAATAAAACGACCAAAACGCCTTGATAGTGCAAATGAGCATGAACATTTACTTAGCCGAGACAATTTATATTGAGAATCAGAGGTGAATTGCATGGAACATTATCGTGTCATTACATGGGGTACTTTCACAAAATGTGGTTGTAATATTAATACGTCACTTCTGCTTAGCCCTTTCGTAAACATCGCCTGTTTTGTGCTAACATTACAATAAACACAAACCCATGCATGTATGTTAATTCTAAAAAAAAACTGTTTTGTTTCTGTAATATTCTCATGGCCAAACTTTTAGTTCCATTTGCACTAGCCAAGGCGTTCAGTCATACAAATATTTCTATAACATCATAAACGACGATTAAAATTGATCGTAAGTACAGATTCCAGCATTAAAACTAACAAACAAATGGATTTAAAGAAGCGTTACTAACCGAGCCAGCAAGTATTCAAGGTTATGCTATCTTATTACATACTATATGTGTTGTTCCTTCAAACATTTGACTAGAAATGCTTACGGCTTCCTCCGCGTAATTTTGAATAATTTTAAACATGTGACAACATTAATATCATAATTATTTTCGTATGTAAATATTATATATCATAACTTTTCTCGAAGATTCAATTCCATTTCAATTTTGCGCATCGGGTGCCACACCCGTTTTTAATTTTTGATTTCATTTATCAATTAAAAATTGTTTAGGCCCCTGGGTTTAATAGTTTTAACTAGTAATTTACCAATAATTCAATTCTAATTAAAATGTTCGTATCGAATACATTACTAGGCACTACAGTAAAATATCTAAGCATTAAAACCACATTTATAAAAATGTTTTACTTATTTATATCTAAGCCCTGTTGCACACTGTAAATGCAGGAGCCTTAATATAAAACAAGATTATTATTGTAGTAGGCATTCGCAGTGGTTGCAGTTTAATTATAGGAGATACAGATAACATGGACATACTCATAGAAATTATACAAAACATTTATTCGCAGCCGAAAACAATAGGAATAATTTCCAATTCCAGCCTCTTAACCTTGTCTGACATTTAAACATATTTCGTTGAAACTATGACATCATAGGTTGTACTAATATGAGAGTATTTGGTATGCAACAGGGTGTTTGAACGTAGTACATTATTATATCAACACTTACAAACACAACTACATATAAACAGACAGTATTTCCAGCTTCAGTATATCTAAAATTAACAGAAGAAAATGCACTAAATAATTAAAGAAATGCAGAAAATTGTCTTAGAAGCAATTTTGTAGAAAATTTTAAGTATATTAACCACTTATGCAGGTCTTAATCTCAAACCAATCATCACTTTATAGCTAATATCGAAAAACGAAAACAGAAACTACATTAAATATCGTTTTTTAGTTTGCGTTTCAATTGTTTTGTTACGACCTTAATAGACATCAAGTACATTATCCTTTAAAACATCAAAGTAGTTATCTGCATATTTGTGCTTTATACTTAGAAAATAACTAAAATGTATCGAATTTGTAGCATTACTAGCGAGTCGTTCCGCCTCAGACCAAGATAGAAGGGAAGACGCAGTGTCACCGTCTACGGTAGAACAGCTGTTAAAATGATAGGCAAACACTTATTATGATCAAGTAAATAGTACTGAGGGCACTTTGCTAAAGCCGAGCTGAGGAAGTAGATCTTGGCTCATAGATGCTACAATAATTGGCATGTAATGTGCACGGCCACCATAATTCCACCGCACATGGTACAAAATACTAGTACCTATTTATTATATTATTGTATTCAGCTCTACATGACATGTTCTGGCTGGACTGGAACTGCAAGCCTGAGGTTGGCTTCCAGTTCATATATTTTTTTAATAAAAAATCTGGGCCGATGATAACGATGTATGTTTACGCTCAGGTTGAGATTTTATAGCGATCAGCCGAGTGCGGGACGCCACGAAAAAAGTCGCCATACTTGATATTTTGTATTTAATTTACCTAAGAACACAGTGTGTTTAAACTTATCTTTCCTTATCTTAGTCTGTTGCTACAAAAACTTCGTAAAAACAAAATAACATCGTTTCCAGACGTTTCCTGCCTTGGGTGCAGTAGTGAGACCGTGACTATCATGAAGTTCCTTAGTAGACGGACTTGTGTGGACCCTCCATGTCCTCGGCGCTCTTCAGCATCAGGTAGTAGCTGTTCACGCACAGGATGCAGTACGCCATCACCGCTGGAAATAACAAGTTTACTTACATTAGAAAGTGGCGCCAGTGACTGAAAAGTTGTGTGGTAATCTGTTGTCGTGGTATGGGCATGTGATGCGGAGGAATGAGGAAAATGTCGTGAGGAAAGTTTTGAGTATCAATGTGGATGGTTATAGGAGTAAAGGAAGACCAAAGAAACGGTAGACGGACTGTGTGAAGGATGGTATGGCAAGAAAGGAGGTGTCTCATGAGATGACGAGTAATAGAGAATTATATAAGAAGAAGACATGCTGCGCCGATAAACAAATAAATTGTGATAAGGGTAAGAGAATGATGATGTGATTAGATTACAGTTAGATTAGATTAGCTTGTTTACATTACTTTTAAGATAACTAGCGAAATGTGGGTGTATAACTGAGTCAACTCTGGGTAACTCACTGGGGAAAACGATTTAAAAAAAAAACAGTGCATGGAGTCCCTCCGCGCGGAAGAAGTGAAACTTCGTAATACTACACGCATGCGTTCGAGTGCCACGCATTCACTCTCGTTATTTTATTGATCTTCTAAATAAATTTTGTTGTTTTCTTGTTGTATTATTTTTATTACATAATTATTACATAAGTTTATCAAGGTTATTCTACTCAAATTGAGTATACGAATATACGGAAATTGAGCGAAGGCTGGTCACACCGAAGAGTCGAATGCATGACTGTTTGCACGCCATCTTGCGTACCTAGTAGAACTACGTAGTCACAGATCTTGTAATACTGCCATCTCTTAGTGAGTTTTAGAAAATATTCCCCCTCCATGGTAGCGTCAAACTTGTTGGAAGTCGCATAAGAAGTTTCACTTCAAAAAAATCTCTTCATCCCTTGTTATGTGTCACTCTGTCACAGATTATGAATACGTCTGTAACTGTTAATACCCGCTAGGTACGGAATTTAGTCGGATAGTAACCATCACTCAAACATATATATTGATGGAAGCATAATGATGTGCTTCATATTGCGTTGAAAACAAGAATATGGTGATCAAATTGGTGACCACAAACCATCGCAAAAAGGAACGAGGTTTATTGGTGAGGGTCTTCAGAAAGGTCAGGTTCGTAATACTCGCAACCAACGTACGTGTATGACCAGGTGGCGTACCATGACGTCTTAAAACATTATTGTTTTACTTCTTTTCCAGTGTGGGAAAGAGATGGCGCTAGACATCCTGTATAGCTGCGTCTCTTTCCCACACTGGAATAAGAGTAAAACAATACTGCTTTGAGAGCAGCGGTAGCCCAGTGGTGGCAGCCCCGACTTACGAGCAGTAAGCCGTGGGTTCGAACCCAGGCAGGCGAATTACTTTGTGTAATTTATTTCATCACCGCTGCCCTCAAAAACGGTGAAGGAAACATCGTGAGGAAACCGGCATGTCCTAGAACTAAAAATTCGAAGACATGTGATATCTACCAGTCCGCACTGGGCCCGCGTGGTGGATTATAGCCCACTCCCTCTCATAGAGAGGAGGCCTGTTTCCCAACAGTGGGAACATTAAAGGCTGATGATGAATACTGCTTTAAGACGTTATGGTAGGACAACAGAAGTATGAACGTGGACGAGGCAAAAGGAGTATGTAAGAAACGAGGAAAAATCTCTGAACATAGCGCCGCATGGTTCAACTCATAACTACATAGTTGCAGACAAAGTGTAAACACATTATTGTAATGTAACACCTCCCAGCCGTGATTTACAAGTTAAACAGACAAATTAAAATACATGAGTTAGTTTATAAGGTGTTGTGTAGAAGTCGCACGGATGCATTTCTGTACCGTTCAAGGGTAAAAAGGTGACATCTGTAACCAGGTTGGATCGTCCGCTAACTTGCTTTGTGTGCGTTGTATAAACGATGTGGTTTCCGACTATTCATTTTATTGAACATAAAGCTCTTACTGACGGGCCCAAGAGATTCGTAGTTCACTCTCTTATGAACAGTCAACTCATCTGGGTTCATAAACAAGACGGAAGGGACACCGATTCTTCAACGGTTAACGCTTACCACGAACTTCGGGGGTTCAGAATGATCTGCTGAAAATGTGGTTCATGGGTATAGTCAACAAAATAGTTAGGTAAACAGGCAAAAAAATCCATCCAGTACTTACAATATTCACTAAAATTTCATCTTTGGTAACATTTAAAACATAAGACTAGGACATAAATGCCTACAATTTAGCGTTTTGTTTAATCGACAGTGTTCTTAACTATGTTTCGAAAAAATCTGCTCAGCCGTTTGAAGATCACCTCTTCACCAGCACCTCTTTTTTAGTTGAAAAAGGAATCTAAACAAAGGTCTGGTTGACTCAAAATTTAAAATCTTGTCTCTTACTACCGTGGGTATCACCAGGGGGCTGCACTCCCTCCCCACCCCCAAAGAAGATCGAGATTTTTTAAATTTATAACGTCCCTTGTTTCCGTTAAGAGCCCTCTTACATTTCGGCTTTACGGTAATTTACGCACCGAGCGGGCGGCGACTTACGCGAGCAACACTTTCTTTCATTCTATTCTCTCGCTCGCACCATTTTACTGCAAGTATTCCGACTAAACGATCTTGATCTTCCGTTGTACAAGTTTTCAAAAGATGGAATTAATTTATTTTGATATATTTTAAATTATTTAAGATTTTTAGTGTTGACGTATGTATACATAATATTAGAGGCGCCATACCGAGAAAAGTGGAAAGAATGGGGGAGCCCTATGCCCAGGAGTGGGACAGTGAAGCTAAGAAAAAATATTGTATAAGTTTAAAAAGCATAAAAAGCAACTTATACTATTTTTGTTTGGTTGTTTATCTGTGTTTATCTTTCCTAGTTTTATGAAATTGATATTTAGTTTTCGAAATATTAGTGAATATTATAATAGTAGTGGATGGATTTTTTTGCCTGTATACCTAACTATTTTGTTGACTGTACATAGAACTTTTTCGCCGGTAGTTTAAAAAAAATCTGTTGTTCCATACATTTTGACCGTGCAGGTTTTGCAGTTTTGTAACAGCTGTTTTTTTTAATAAGTTCAAAATGATGTACTGAATACGTACGTGATAACCGTTTTGGAGTCGGTGTTGCTTCCACCAAAAAAAAAAAATATGATGGGGAGAACAAGTGCACTCACCAAAGAACAGCACTCCCTCGAAGAAGGACAGGTAGATGTCGGAGCCGGAGTCCGACATGCCGCGCAGCGCCGCCGTCACGACGATGCAGGCGAGCGCCGCCAGCGCCAGCGCCGACATCACGTACACCCACACGCGGATGCCGCACGGGCGCCGCTGGAACATCACACATAACTATGACAAACTTACTCCTATTCGGCCAAAGTTACGGTCGTTTGCTAATCTGTAGTACTTACGGACATAACATTAGTTAGGGGCCCGAACTAAAAATGAATGGCATTACGATAGGACAGATTTCCTTACTCCCGACGTGTTTTCAAAACTGATGAACCCGAAAATATTAGAGAGTAAGGTTCATTTCGCAGTACCTATATAATTATATAGCTACCTTCGGACGGGCCCGTATGTTAATGGACTTAGAGAGTAGACCCCCTGGTGTCAGTTTTTATGCCGCCTATGGGCCTCTGACTTGGCTTTACATGCCGTCGAGAAGTATCTCTCAGGCACGCTGGTTTTCTCATGATGTTTGCCTTCAACGAAGCAAGTGATAATTATACAATACGCACACGAATCCGAAAAATCGTAGGTGACGTCAGACGTGTCTTGAGTTCGAACTCGAGACTTATGACTTGGCAGTTCGATGGTCACACCACTAGGCTATCTCAGCTTATGAGATATATTTAAATGAGAAATAATTCAGCGGAAGAAAAGGCTTAAGGAAGCAGCTGCACCGAATAGCTGATCCTGAATGTTTGTAAGTTACAGATTTAATCTCTACCTCTTATCTCTGTGTTGCAGTTTGTGAGATTTACTGCAGTATCAGTGTGCTATCCACATCGCCAGTAAAAATAAAAAGCTATGCAGTATAAGCGTTGAAATAGGGATCTCTGTTGGATCTACAATTACTGTTTTATTTGGAAAGTTTTATTAGAAGTATACAACAAGCAAATCGTTAATCCAATTTATGCCAAGTGTTAAATTATATTTCCGCACATTTTACCGGAGATATGCTCGCTTTGAAATCTAGACACTGCTGTAATCTGAAGCAGTGAGTTTAACAAGATTTATGGGCTCATAGCAGAGATCCAAGTCATAGATCTTTTTACCTAAACGTTAGTCTTTGAAGATTGACCGATGGCTGATCAGTCGTGAGAAGCTGCCATTATTGATAGCATTCGTCAGTGTCAGTTAAAAGCTGGCCAATACCACCACAGGTTCCTGCCTACATCCGATAGCAATAACCAACGCATTCAATTAGAACTCGGCCTAATGCTTGGTCGAGTTTACTCGATGCGTGCCAATAAGCGGGTCCTAACATAGCTATTCTAATTATTTACGTATTGGTACCACAATCTAATTAACAAAGACTTAACATTCGTTGCACCATATTTTTCCACATGAATTTTATTATGATATTATTGATGATATTATTGGACCAAAGAACAAAGAGAGGAAGAAAAACGAGATAAGAGCATTTTAGGTACTGTCAGAAAAAGCCCCAGTTGTACCACAAGCACAGTTATCATGTTGTGAGTCACAGAGTTCGGGACTTTTAGTTAAGTATGTGTAAGTTCCACCGATAACTATATGCTGCTGATACCTAGTAAACATTTCCAGATGGAGATCCGTTTATTTGTACTTTAACTTATGCTGGAGCGGCGATTCCAGATCTATAAACTTCTATGTTTAATTGTTTCTGCAATAAGATCGAAACGAATTTTGGCCAACGTTAGTTTATAACCGTTACGTACAATCTATCGAGATTCAGCAGCCGTACGATACAGCTGATGAGAAGATGACATTGGGTAATTCTCTTTTCTTACAAGGCTGATTCTCGATATTAAGCCCCCAATTTCACCTTTATGTGAAACTGAAGGGTAAAATTGGTTGGGCTGCGGGTTGTTCGAAAGAGATACCGCGGCCCTGGAACACAAAGGGCTTAGAAGGAACATGGGTGGGTTTTAGTCAGTCAAGTCTGACACTCCCTCCCGCTCCGCCCAGAGCGGGAGAAGTCATTTGATGATTTCCCATCCGCAAAAAAAAAAAAAAGGGTAAAATTGGTTTCGCAACAGTCAGATTTACCTCTTGGTATAGTATTATAGTTGATAAAATCTCTTTACCAGGTGATGATTTCTATAAAATTGTGAACAAAGAACTCCTGACTCAGTATTCATTAATTCACTATTAGGTATTGCTGTCCGCGAAGCAGACACAATCGGTATGAACAATAGTATGTGGACACATGGACAGTTAAAGGCAGGTTAGTAATGTATCTCACCTTGCAGACGGAGTAGATGAGCGTGAAGGCCAGTAGCACATGCACCACGGAGAACACGGCGACGGTGACGGAGATCTTGAACCAGGTGGAGTACACCCCGTCGCCCACGTCCTCGGCGGTGCCAGCCAGTGAGCGGAACCCTTCCGCATACACCGAGCACAGGATCATTAGCGAGAATGATACCAGCTGAGGACCAAGGGATTAGCGGTGTTTAGTGGGGTGAGGTGCGTGGTGTGTGAACCAGTTTATGCCGATCTCTCATTGAATGAGAAATCTACGAAAAGCGAGGCCTTGTTATTCTGGAAACGTATCGCTGGATGTGTTGGTGATGTACATCTGTGTAAATATCAGGTAGACACCGCCTAGACTTAGAGCCGATTACACCAATTAAACTAAACGAGATCAACACGTTCTAATGACGTTCAAATGCGGTCAGCGCATCATGAGACTGTCAGTTTTTTAATGCTGTTTAGTTGTGCTGATCGTGCTCAGTTCATTGGATGCATTATACAAGGTGGAAGGAACATCGACGCACAAAAAATTACCACTTATTCTGTACATTATTCGGAGTACCACTGCTGCTGTTATTTTCCCACCCTTTACTTATATGAAAAGTAATGGTATTATGATTGTATTAAATCTACGTCGCCTTGACGCCGTGTTTGCGCAACGATTGTCTGATCAAAATGCAGGTATATGCCCCCCATGGCAGTTATGGCAGGAAGGGAAGGTGTCTGCATATATAAAAGTGAAGGCTCAACGAATAACAGTTGAGAAAGTACGAGTAATCCTAATAAGTTAATTACACAAAGATTTCTCCAGCTTAATAAGGCGTTTCAGGGTTATCATTTTAAACTCATTTTGTAGAGTCGCATAATTGGAATGTTGTCACTACATCTAAAGATAGTCCTCTAAATTGAAAACAATTGTCAGCGCACCAAGAGACAGTTAATTTGCATATTTATGAGCTGCCGAAAAGCTAGCTAGCTTAAAACGACTTGCGACTCTTGACCAAAGTAGATGGCGCGAATGTGGTCTCGAATATTAATCATTGAAACGAAATTCGCGAAAACAAGTGTTGCCACACCACACTGCAACTATGTAAACATTTATATTCAGTTTCCATGTTGTACTTCGTAGGAAGATACTATACATACACTCAGAAACATAGGTAAATAAAAGGACCATGAAAAACATATTCGATACAATCTCAAGGTTGTCTCAAGACTGCATGTACGATAACACTGTGGACGTCTGGACATAGTCACACAGCCTGCAAAACCGTGGTCCTTAGCGTCGCCGTTTATCGCAAAGTTAACAACGTAAGCCTACACATACAAATGCCTCTTAAAGTCACAATTAAAAGTTAAAACCACAACTTTGTCATATAAGTAAACAAACTATGAAATAAATCTTGGCAACACTCTGGCAATACTATTTGCGTAAACAATCGGTCTATTTATACAATAGCTACTTATAAATTATTCATGGCGGAACATTTATTACAGACAAAAAAGGTGAATCTGAATACTATAAAAATTAAACTTTATTTTTAAAAACTCACCAGGTGTACAAATCCAACGCATTTAGCGCCAACTTCCAATCCCATGCACCAACAGAACGAAGTAACATGCGGCACACCCATCTTGGAACTGTCCTCGTCGACACGCGTACGGCAACTGGAATGTAAGCAAGCCTCACTGTGAGTGAGACACCCCCCAAGCCCGCGCCGCGCCGGCGCAGACGACGCGACGTGACGTAGGCGCATTTATTGTTTGACGTCAAATGACAACACTTCCTTGAACTTGCCTTGCGTGTGATTCAAGCTTACGTTAGGGAAAGCCCTGGCGTCAACAATTTGTGGTAAAAGTAGCACACGCGTATGCGAGTGGATATTTTTGTATTGACCTTTGGCTGATCGACCTCTAACTCATTCATCGAGGTTGCCGATTCGCCAGCGTTGCCAACCGTACATAAGACACCATATAAAGAAAAAAAAGCTCCTACAAGTTTTTGCTGATAAATATAACGATTATATTTTGAATGATTGTGAGTATACTCTCTTATCGACCAAAAAAGACAGTATTTCTATATTATCTATGCAATATGCATATTGGCTGTCAGGATCTGCTAGGCGATAAGATATTTTCAATTGATGTACGACGTATATGTATTTAAGTGCATTATTGATTAGGTAACATACTCAGTTATCTAGATGTCTATTAGCAGGTATTATTTGAATAAATACTTAGGTGTCTTATCTCCAGGTACAAAAAGTTAATTTGATAGCCCCTAGAATGTATAATTTTCCAGTTTTTTTTTTTTGCGATATTTTCTCCTATTTCTGGAAACATTTCGATACCTATACAAAATTACTCATAGTACCTATTCCTTAAATAATAATAGACGAATACTAGAATATAGAATGCTGTTAAGTCGTGCAATAATTGTTGACCAAGAAACAAACAGCTGTTTACGCCGAAGTCTGCCTCGTTCGTCACTCCGAAATCGCCAAATGACCAGAATCGTGAATGACTAATGACATCAGCAATCCACCTTTGACGTCACGAATCGATACAACCGATGGACAACCAGCACAACATTACGAGTGATTGAGAATTCAACGTGCACTACCAAATAGTATGGTTATCATTATAATAATGATCGTACGCCATTATACAGCCATTACGCCCAGGCGACTAGTAAGTATAGTATGTATGGTAAGTATCAAATTCAGAGAACACAGAGAAATGCTTTGCTTTGCTTTGGGTATGAACGTAAAAGCCAATACCAATAAGAGTAGAGAAATATGAAGAATCAATTAAACGATTGAAGGATGTTGTGTGCAGGATGACACTTATGGCTTCAGCAATGGTGATTAGTGAGATGACGACTGATGACATTATTTTGTATAAGTTAGGTATAATATTGTAGTGTCAACGATAAGGTCAGAAGAATTACCACGGTGTTGTCTAAGGATATATTCATAAAATGATAATAAACTGGTCAGATTCACCCATGAAAACTTTGTAAATGTGAACCAAAACAATTTAGCATCAGGCACTTGAGAGCTTTTTAACCTTGTTTCTGTCCTACAGACTCATCGACTCGGTCAAGTGAAGATCATGTTCTGTGAATGTCGTTCATTTTATACACTGTTGCAGTTTTTTGTCTGCGCTTCTCTTTTGTTACTATGAGCTTAAGTAAGTACACGATGCAAGCTATATGCTTGTGGTATACAGTAAATGAACTTCATCGTCTAAACAGCAAGGCTGCTTCAAATAATCGTATCCCACAGGCAAATAAATAGCACTGTGGAAGTCAATTTTGCCTCTGTGTTTTTGGGGGTTTCATTCCTAGGTGTTCGGATCCAGTCTACGCGAATGCAGAAGTATATGTAGAAAATTTAAGATGCGCTCTTGGCATGAATCTGCGTTCTAAGAGTTAAGGATAGATTAGTCATTGAAAGTTTTCAAATACCCAACAGTACCAAGAATAATCAGATACTTATAGGAGAAAGCAAAATACAAGAAAAGACGACTTTCCAAAAAATTCTAGATCGAAAGTAAGATGAAGTGACTTACTGGGTATCGTCCGCGGCCATTGTCACTAGAACACTGAGCGAACGAAGCAGCAGAACAACTATGAAACGAGCCGGCCAGTACTTTTTCCACCTTAAAACGTGTGGTGGTCTGACGATGTAATTATGAAGGCAGATCAAGGCATATACGTATTGCGATCGAGATACTTCTGCAGAAACGATTCAGAGGTATTTATACCCAAAGACAAGTAGTTTTTTCCTCCGAAATTAATTATTTTGTAGTTTCATCCCAAATTAAGTTCTTGAAAATTTAGCAATAGTATCTTGGGAGCAACAGCAGCGCAATTCAAAACTACAGTCTCAGTCACAAGGCAATATAACTTGTGAAAGTACTGTAGTTGCTCATTCCAAAGCGTAGATCTCTATGGAGAAGAATGGGCAAGAAACTCCATGGACACTCTTTTAAACCAGAATATGTTACAAAATCTTGGTTACATCATTCATGTTGAGAATTACAAATATATGAAAACGATGTAGAAATACAAGCAAGTTAAGAGCGCGAATTGAAAATCATAGAATTTATTCATTAGTTCTTGTGTAAGAAAACAAGGACAAACAAAAGGACGATTGGATTACAGAAACTCATGAAATACATTAGCGTTACACTAGAGACGCCTAAATGGAAGCCTGGATAAAGTGCACTGTGAATTTTGAACTCTCAGATTAGCATGGTCGGCCATCCAAAATACTAAGACATTAATTTATCTATTAGTGTTAGTGAAACATGCGTTACTTTTTGCAAGACAACTATTAACTCCTATGACTTGCACCACTCACCGATGTCCCGCTACTCCCGCTAGTGATGATAGTGAACTTATCAAGGACAGGCCCTCGCCTTACTTATCATTGATTGGGTACGCATACAGGCGGAGCAGTATTCTAGGAGAACACTTTAACAAATTAATTTTTTCTAGCGCAAACAAATTTGCTCTCGGCTTTTCAGCGTTGAGCTAATATTGTCCGTGACCCATAAACCGCGTCCCAGTGTTGCTGTTAACTTATACAACAAAGAAAACGAAACGTGTATGTTTGCTGCTCTATTCCCTATTCATTTTAATAAACTAAATCATGCTGGATAGAGTACGCATTCTATTGACAGCAGATGAGCAGACACCACATCGCCAAGCTTCGAATGCTCGCATTTGTGACTCACACTTAACAACAATTCCGTTAATTGGCATTGCCATTGTTTTCAATTTATTTGTAGCTACTAGTGTTCTTAATTGTTATTTCGTGGGTGTACCACGAAATAAGGATAGTCATGAATAGTGCCAACTACCAGGTCAATGTGCTCATTGAATCAAACTTTTACGGCGCGGGCGATTTACTATCATCTATTTTCACTTTCCTAGCTTTAATTTAAGGTATATTAGGTCACCTAATGCATGTTTGGTGCCAGCCATGTATGTCAGCCCAAATTGACTAAAACCAGACTAAATGACAACAGAATATATTGGGGACTGTACAAGGTCGGAGTGACGTCAGGCCTATTAATCCTGGAGCTATGGCCACAATCCGATACGCACCGTCTGGCGCTTACAAGGCCAATTTAGTCAGGGACAGAGTCAAGTTTCAGCAGGTGGCGTTCTGTGCGTGAGTTTCTGTATGTATGTTTACAACACGCTTTATAGTCAACAATGCAGATAGTCCATAGTGTTGTAAGTACTAACCGGTTACAGGTAAACCTAGAGTGCCACTAATCATAACTGTCGGTGTCTCGTTAGGCGGCGCCTGCGCACCGGGGCTTGTAACGTTGTAACTGAACATTCCAAGGTCATACTCGTGTCCTAGCGACCAAGAGATGTCGCTTATTGATACGAATTTAAGGTGCACTTCAGATCTAAAGTTATGGTTATGGGCGCAGATGGGTCGTGGAGATAAAAAAATATCTAGTAAAAATACAATAAAGCAAATAGTTTATTTTTTCTCGATAAAGTTAATCATGTTTTACTTTTATGACAGGTATTCTATAGAATATTTGCAAAACAAATATGATGATACTCATTCATGTCGTTTATTTTGGGATGTTCAAGATAAGATTTGACAGCCACCAGCCAATTATCATAATATGCTCTTTACTCTAGACAATTCTTTTTACAGTTTTCATACTCTTTATTTGAATTGTTATGCAAACTGTAATAAAGATAACTGCTTCAAGCGTAATTTAACAAAGCACACTGCAATTAATTTTTATCTTACTCTTGATCCAAGATTGCGGTTTAGTTTCACTGGGCAATACTGATAAATATAGAAGGTACCTACATACTTATAGTACTTCTACAATAGTCACACATTCAGGTTTCATTTACTTACTATGGTTTTTCATTCAACTTATATGTATTTTAACCAACATTCGGAGTTCGGTAATTTAACCGTGATAAAAAGGATCCCATGTGTAAATCCAGGTTGGCAACTACCCATGTGCCAAATTTCATCCGAATCCGTTCAGTAGTTTTCAAGTGAAAGAGTACCTAACAAACATACATCCATCCTCACAATCTTTAGCATTTATGATATTTGTAAGATTCTCATTCATGCAATAGTTTTGTTCATTTATTATGTATACAAGGTGTTGTTTTGCATCCTCGTCAAATTCAAGGAGGTAACTATGCTAATGATTCTCGTCCCGAATCAATAATAATAAAATGGGTAGGTATTTTTTCTTTTTTTTTCTTCTTTACGGAAATCGGTAAGTGTGAACCACCCGTGTTTTAAACGCGACCCGTCTGGTTCTTGCCTTATAACCTCGCTTATACACATGCAAACATTCTCAAACGTTTATTTCACAATTTCTTATTCCCTAAACCACGTTAAGGGGGTTATTCTGAAATACTGACAAACTTAAACAACCAAAAAAATCCGCGTTTATTAATAACTAGCTGTACCCAGCATGCGTTGCAATGCACTTTTTACTACCCACCTACCCTATCCGACCTACCTACCCTATCCTACCTACCCTACCCTACGCTACCTACCTACCTACTCTACCCTACCCTACCTACCTACTCTACCCTACCCTTACTACCTACCTACCCTACCTACCTACCCTACCCTACCTACCTACCCTACCCTACCCTACCTACCTACCCTACACTACCTACCTACCCTACCCTACCTACCTACCCTACCCTACCTACCTACCTACCCTACCCTACCTACCTACCCTACCCTACCTACCTACCCTACCCTACCTACCTACCCTACCCTACCTACCTACCCTACCCTACCTACCTACCCTACCCTACCTACCTACCCTACCCTACCTACCTACCCTACCCTACCTACCTACCCTACCCTACCTACCTACCCTACCCTACCTACCTACCCTACCTACCTACCCTACCTACCTACCCTACCCTACCTACCTACCTACCCTACCCTACCTACCTACCCTACCTTACCTACCTACCCTACCCTACCTACCTACCCTACCCTACCTACCTACCCTACCCTACCTACCTACCCTACCTACCTACCCTACCCTACCCTACCCTACCCTACCCTACCCTACCTACCTACCCTACCCTACCGTATCCTATGTCCTTCTCCTGGCTCTAAACTACCTCCCTGCCAGTTTTCAGCTAAATCGGTTCAGCCGTTCTTGAGTTATAAGTGAAGTAACTAACACGACTTTCTTTTATATATATAGATTAACTAGGTACCGTAATTTCAATTGATTATTTATGTCATTCGTGACCACCCCCTGAAATTTGACGAGGTTGCAAAAGAACACCTTGTATATTTAGTTTTGTGTTTTACATTTTATGCAAAGATTAACATACCATTAATATATAATTGTCATAATGAACAATAAATTCCGAATCAAAATGTTGCTTACCATAGGAAAAAAGGAATCAGACAATGCTCATAAAATCCATCTTAACCGTAAACATATTTATTTTTTATAGGGTTCCGTACCCAAAGGGTCAAACGGGACCCTATTACTGAGACTTCGCTGTCCATCCGTCCGTCTATCACCAGGCTGTATCTCATGAACCGTGATATCTAGCCAGTTGAAATTTCTACAGATATGTATATCTGTTGATGCTATAACAACAAATACTAAAAACAGAATAAAATAAATAGTAAGGGCACCCATACAAAAAAGTGATTTTTTTGCTCGTTTTTATAAATGTACAGAACCCTTCGTCCGACTCGCACTTGGCCAGTTTTTTTAAGCAAATAATAACGATTTATCTATTCTATTGAAGAGTGGAAGTTCATTTAAATAATACTTTCAGAACTTACGGGTAAGGGTCAGTTCACACCGAGACGCGACGCGACGCGACGATACTTGAAGAGGCCAGTGATTTCGCGCTGCGTCGCTCTACGCCGCGAGGCACAGCGCGGCGCCGCGCGGCGCAGCGCTGCATGGCGCAACGTATTCTGAATTCTCACAACGAAATGTGTATCTTTTCGTGTAGAAAATAAAGTTATATTTTGAATCGCTCTTTAAAAGTGCGCGCGTCACGTCGCGTCGCGTCTCGGTGTGAACTGACCCTAAGTTTAGTTGCATGACTTGCGTGGACCCAATAATGGAATTTTTACAGCATTATGAAATACAGGCATGTTGTTATTTCGCTATAATATATTAGGATTCATTTTAAATTATGAGTTTTCACTGTACAGATCAACGATAAGTGCAAAAAGTCTATATACATTTGGTAGCTTGCCATCCCATCGATTACTTCATCTATAGACATGTTGTTTTTTTCTTTTAATGTTGACTCAGATGGAATGTTCCGTCCATGGCTAAAAGTGGTTTGTGTGACCTTGCGATTCAGTGGGATGCTTAATGTGGATAGGTCACATTATAATTATTGTAGCCACTGGAAAACTCAGAGAAGTCCTTTTTTGCCTTGTTTCATTTGTCATTTATGGGTGATTCTACAATAAGAGGTTTCAAGGCCTAAGAGGATACAGCCAAGGAACAAAATGCGATTTTCTTCATTAGACACTTATAATTACGATTTTTGTCCCGTTTATGTACCTTTTCATGTAAGCGCAAGTCAATTGATTAATTATTTTGTTACTTTTTAGAAGGCCAGGGTAAACACTTCGGGCAGGGTAGAGACATCAAGAATAGGGTAGATACGTATTTAACCAGGGTAGAGAATATGATGCAATAAAATAATGAGTTAAGTTAATTAAATCAACTTTAATTAAACATTGCACTTTACAGTTATAATTATAACTGTGAACTAAGCTATGTTTTATTTAATGAATATGTTTTAATCAGAATATAAAATAATAAAGGCATTGTCTTTCCTATATGAAAAAAATAATAAAAAACAAATCAAAGGCATCCTGTTGCCTACATGAACAAAACATTAAAACAAATTAAAGGCACCCTCTTGCATAAAAAAAAAAATAACAACAAATTAAAAGCATTATCTTGCCTACATGAACAAAAAAAAAGAGCCTGAGGCCAGTGATTTGACTGGATTGACTGACTGCTGCTAACTGTCACGTGACGGACAGACGGACGGCGAAGTCTCAGTGATGGGGTCCCATTTGACCCTTTGGGTACGGAACCCTAACTAGGACAGTAAATGCAGATCTATAAATTCAATGAATATTACATCTTTTATAACTTACCAGGGGAGAGATACAATGACCTTGCGAAAGTACCACACAGCACTGTCGCGTCGCTAAAACTAAAAACTCTATCAGCTCGCGTGTTTAGTATTACTAAATTCAAGTCGATAGATTTCATTGAGCACTTTTCGGAATATGGCATTTTTATATTTACGTTTTTTTTAATGGAAAGAAATTTGCCAGTGTAGATACAAAAAAAAGGTAGGACAAAAGATAAGTTGAAATAATATTGAAAATAAACAACTAACAGTACTGTCTGCAAGTTAAACTAAAACCAACAAGAGGACAGGCCAGGATACAGACTTTTTTTAATATTCAGCTTCGAATTTCAGAAAAACGTGCTTTAGTTGGGTATTTAATTGTGATGTTATTTAGAAAGTACATAAAGACAAAATGATACATTGCAGAAAACAACGACTTTTTATTTCGACGATTTTTTATTTCACATGTGGTTGTTTTTTCTCTTATTGAAGAATAGAGAAAACTTTTTAAATATGTACAAGGGTACATTTTTAAAAAGTTTACTTGTCACGAATTATCCTATCGGACCATGAAGAATTACACAAATGATGACATGATTATCTATTGTTGTGAGACTCCCTGTGGTGATATCTCATGCGTTACTAAATTCAGGCATTAACAGGGTTACTTAATAATATGTATTTAATTAATGTTCTTGTAGCAGTGTTGATGGGACATCACATTTAACACATTAATGATTGTTTACACTAATTATCTAAAAAGTTATCACCTTAGTTATCAGTTCAGAAATTACAGAATAATAACTTATTATTTATGTAAATTAAAAAGTAATAAAGTCAATATTTAAGTATTCTCTGAGTGTGCAGTATTATTGTAAAATAAATATTTCTTGGCAAATTGTCACAAACCAGATATCGGTGACCCTCTGACCTTAATTAACTGTATCTAATATTAGCTCTATATAAACATAGGTACAAACTACTTGGTAAATAATTTAAGAATTTGCTAACCTACTTTTTTGACTAGAATACCTAATCAAAATTATCCTATCCTACTTAATATTATAAATGTGAAAGTTTGTGAGGATGGATGGATGGATGTTTGTTACTCTTTCACGCAAAAACTACTGAATGGATTTGGATGAAATTTGGCACACAGGTAGTTTATAACCTGGATTAACACATAGGATAATTTTTATCCCGATAGTATGTTCCCATGGGACAATTATCGAACTCCACGCGGGCGACGCCGCGGGCATAAGCTAGTTATTTATAAAAACTAAGAAACTTAAAAGAAAAGTAACTAACTAAATAAAGTACAACTTAGAGTAAATACTGTCACAGAGCAACTTTTATTTTTATTGATCCATTGCTGACTACTGAGAATGGATTATATCTTGGGTATGTCATAAATTAGATTGATGTTGTTTTTTAATTGTAACTTCTTAATGAATCAATTAATTTATATAGACGTTTTATCCCAAGAGATATTATACGTAGAAATGTTGGATCGATAACCAAGGAATGAAGCGAAAGATTTAAGAGGGAGACAGGATGCTGTCAAACAAATCAAAAAAAGGCAATAACTCATTAAAAGAGTTTACGAGATAAAACCGGAATGTAAACATCTGGCCGAAAATTATCAGCAAAGCAGACAGACGCCCGTAACCTTGTAGTAATAATAAAGATTTAGACTTACATCCAGATAAAACTCTTTTGTATAAGTTCAAATTATCACGTATATTATGCACCAATAAAGCACTAATTGCGAATAAAAATACAACATGAAACGAACTCGTCAATGTTTAGAATATTTTTAATCGCGTCCAGTAAAAAGATACACAATTCCACACACCAAAACAAATCGCACTGAATAAAAATCTTTCTATCCAATTACCTACTCTACAAATTCGGCGGGTCTGTGAGATAGAGTTAACTAGTTTTCATATGTGCGACAAAGATACACGATTTGTTTTGACAATTCGAATGGCGCCGGGACGTCTGAGTGACGTAAGCAGAACGTCGCCACGTTCCGTTTTACGTTTGTTTTACCGTTCCGTTTCGTTTTAACGTACGTTATTTAGATTATGAGTTAACAAAAAAAAGTAAATAGTAGCCTTTTAATTACAAAACTAATTCTTTTGACTCTTAGACCCTTTTTTTAGCAGTTTCAATAGGTAATCCGCCTCCGCCTTGATGCTCATTAAAACTAAAGGAGAATTTAAAAAGTAACAATAAATTAATTTATTTATCTTCATAATTCATAAGTACAAATGCATTAACTACTAGATAATTATGGATTAAAATGAAGTAGCTAACATTATTAGACTAGTTTTTACCTTACTAGTACCCTTCTCGTTACAATCTCATAGGTAGTTTACCTTACAAAATAGTAGAAATGCGAAATGATTCCTTTATTTCTAACGCAATTGACTTTTAAAGTCGTAGGTATCCTATGTTCGTCGTCGGCCTAGGAGAGATTATTATTATAGAACACGATCTATCCTTTTTTGTTATGTTGACCAGGAGTCATCATCAATGGTATTCTATAAAACATGGTCTTCCATCTTCACAGGATGATAAAGTCTGGCAGAATGTTGAAATCTTCTTTCGTCGTCTGCGTGCATTATTTCCTTGTGGCGACTATGAACCACTATGATGCAGTATACTGAGATAACTGAAACAGAACATAGTGAATCAATTATTAAGTCGAATGTAACAAAAAATACTCTTAATAAATAGTTTATAAAGATGTAGAGAAGAAAGTTAAAAAAATAAACAACGCTAACGACTTTTCAACTTTTTTTTCGTTTGTGAATAATTTGAAATTCGACGAATTTATATGGTGGCGTAATAGTGTGACCTGTGGGTATTCATTAATTAAACGCCAATTTGGTCGTTGTTGTTGATGAAATACGCATTGTGTTTTTTTTTGGAAATTGTCTATTTTCCTCTGTTATATCTAAATTAAAGAACTTTAAGACTAAGATTTCTTTTGAAATGGTTAATTAATACTTTTTCATAGATAGATTGATAGATATGTTACCGGCCAAACCCAATTTCCGGCTCTAAACTAGTTTGTCCTAGGCCAAACTAAGACTCATCACAACAGAATCATATAGAGCAATCCAACTAAATGGGTTAGGTTAGAACTGTGTGACCATAAACGCGCGAGCCGAGCGAGTGTAACGAGCGGTGCCACATCCAAGTTATAGGCGCATTGTAAATGTTTTGTTTCGGGTCAATATATCCTGACACGATAAGCCACTAAACCGGTTTGGCCTAGGACAAACTAGTTTGTCCTGAAATCGGGTTTGGCCGGTAACAGATATACACACATACACACACAGGTAGATTTCTACATCGTTCTCACATATTTGTAATTCTCAACATGAATGATGTAACCAAGGTTTGTAAGATTCTGACTATTTAATAATAACACGAAGCTACAGTCCCAGTCGTGGCGGAAACGCTGCAAGATTTGCAACATATGCTGAATGGCCTAGTTGATTCTTCTCAACGCATTGGTCTCCGGATAAACCTAGATAAAACCAAGGTTATGTTCAATGAACATGTCAGTCCGGAACCAATTGCAGTTCAAGGTAGTATTCTCGAGGTTGTTAAGGAGTATGTTTACCTCGGGCAAACTATGCAGTTGGGTAAAAACAACTTCGAGAAAGAAGCCAACAGAAGAATACAGCTGGGCTGGGCAGCGTATGGGAAACTGCGTCGAGTCTTTACATCGCCAATTCCACAGAGTCTAAAGACGAGAGTCTATAATCAGTGCGTCCTACCCGTCATATCGTACGGTGCCGAAACGTGGACACTCACGGTAGGGTTGGTCCACAAATTTAAAGTCGCTCAACGTGCTATGGAAAGGGCTATGCTCGGGGTTTCTCTGAAAGATCGAGTTCGTAACGAGGTGATCCGACAGAGAACTAAGGTTATCGACATAGCCCACCGCATAAACACGCTGAAGTGGCAATGGGCCGGCCATATAACCCGAAGAACCGATAACCGTTGGGGTAGACGAGTTCTTGAGTGGAGACCACGGATCGGTGAACGTAGCGTAGGACGTCCTCAGACTCGGTGGAGCGATGATCTTTGCAAGGCGGCTGGCAAGAGCTGCCCCCCTAGCATGACCGTTCTATCTCTATTCTAGCAAGAAACGACAAGAAATATTTTCTTTACAACTTGTCATTTCTTCTGCCCGAGCATGGCGCGCACCGTCGACTCGCGTTTCTACGAAGACATAGACAGAAATTATTTCCATAGCAACGGGGCCGTTGCTATGGAAAGTTAAACGGTTACGTTTAGTTAACAAAAAAAAGTTGCCAATTGCACGAGTT
Source organism: Cerastis leucographa (assembly GCA_963082945.1). NCBI lineage: Eukaryota > Metazoa > Arthropoda > Insecta > Lepidoptera > Noctuidae > Cerastis > Cerastis leucographa. The sequence goes on from OY720360.1 coordinate 634,707, forward strand.
TTTCATTTTTCGTGGGCGGGATGGTGTTGCTGCATCCTGGATCCAGGCCTGGATCTTTTTCGCGAAATTAAATCAAAATATTTTACATAACATTTCAACCTTTTGAACGTAACTCAACGCAACCACGAAACGTATTTCTCGTATTTAGTTTTTATTAAGACTAGTTTGACATTTGTCAGAAGTAATGTTTCTACCCCCAAATGTCAAAAGAAGAGAAAATATGGTCGTCATGCTCGACGTTGTGGACTTGTGTCGACTGAAGAAAAGAAACATTTCTTTTCTACATTCTTAATATCGCCATGCTTGGGACGATAGAAATATCTGTCAAATTGTCGATTCTTCCGTAGACATAGCTCGTTTCTACGGCGGTCATGCTAGGCCGGCTGGATGAGAGTGGCCGAGGATCGTGCTCAGTGGCGTGTCATGGGTGAGGCCTATGTCCAGCAGTGGACGAATACAGGCTGATGATGATGATGATGACAGTCCCAGTCACAAGGCATAATAACTTGTGAAAGTACTGTAGTTGCCCATTCCAGAGATCTCTATGGAGAAGAATGGGCAAGAAACTCCATGGACACTCTTATCAGAATCTTACAAACCTTTGTTTTTTTGATTTTCAAAAGTGCCTGTAATGGTCTAATTAAAATAAATTCTTTGAGTTTCTGTTTGATAATTGGCCAAGAAAATGTTCAAGAAAACTGCATTCATGAGTGTGGTGACCAAAACTTAATTAACAAATTTAAGAAAATCGTCTATGTTATTAAAAGCATTTTTTTTCGATGAAACTCAGTGTGCAAGTTATGGTCCAAAATCACATTTTAGTAGCTATCTAATGAAGTGTAATAACTAGAATAATATTTAAGTGTACGTACTTGTTAAATATTAGTTACTGCTGATAAAGTAAAAAATGACAAAAGGGATCTATCGCTAAGAATCGGGAACGGTATCGGTATCGGTATCGATATTAAATGGGCCGCAGAGACCCAAGCTTGCAACTAATCATAGAAAGAATTTGAGAAATGGTTTTGTTATAATTACGATTTTACGATACTTTTTGTGATTTTACCAGTTGCCCCATTCCACATTCGTCAGCAATACTCGTAATCAACATTTATCGAGTACCTACCAACGAATTATTTTTTGTTTTTGTTTTCTGTGGATAGCTGATATACCTAATAATGGTATTTTCAGGATAATATTTTAGTTGACCGCCATAGAAATATTTTGAGAGAAATAGTGTTCTTAAACTTTTATTTGGCGATTTCTTCTCCTCAACCGATCATCATGAAACTTTGTACACATATTCTTGGAGGTATTAGAAGTAACATAGGCTTTATATCAGCACGCTACGACCAATAGGAGCGGAGCAGCAATGAAAAATGTAGCGAAAACGGGGAAATGTGACGCAGACGAAGTTGCGCGGGACGCGTACTTACACAGGCTGTACCATTAGAGTGAAAGGGCTGGCTGAACTTAGCTTTTGTTTGACAAAAACTTGCCGAAACCATAATCCATTCTAGTACAGAAATTAACCGAAACCGCGTAAACTTTGTTAGACAATTTCCTTCTAACATTACAGCAACAAATGCTATTTAATTTTATACCGATATTTACCGATCGTTAGCTTCAATAATAGCTGGATGGACATGGAAATTGTTATTATTTTGGTAAAAATCTAGAATTCTTTGCAGGCGGAGGGGGGTGTGGAGGGGTGTACCCTTTCTTCCCTGGCACCACTCCCATTAAAAGGTAATGCACCATTCTCGAGAAAAACCAATTATTGTAACCTAACCTCAAAACATTTTATATTCGCTTATAAAGCATAGTCGACGTAGCCCCGCTACGCGGGGCTCCTATTTCTGTCTGCAGGGTTTACAGTAACCTAACAGGAAGGGGAAGTCGGGGTCTTAGTTGACTCGCTCCGCTCGCTTACTAGACCCCGCCATCCCTTTCGAACCTAACCTGTCCGAGTCGGGGTGCCCCAAGTCCAGAGCTCGCTTCGCTCGCTCTTACATCCAAATTCTCCTGGATATGTATAATACAGTACTAGGTTTTGTGTGTGCATTTTTTTTGAAAATATCCAGGCAAAAAGCTATTTGAATCAATTTTTTACTGAGATAGATTAGGTTTTGGTGAGTAATATGCATAAACAAAAGCTTATCTATTAGAGTCTGGCTCGTGACTCAAATATTATTATATATAGCCTTTGTAAATTCGCGCGCGGGACAGCTAGTTTAGAAATAATTGAAGATAATAGGAAATTTTCAAAAAAGCTTGAAATATTCATTTCGTCGACCACAAAGAAACTGACCAAATTGGTTTGTTTAATGGATGACACAATTCCCACTAATCCGCCACAACATAAATTCGGCAAATTTAAAGTTATTCAAAAAAAAAACCATGGTAGAAGAAATCGTATTCCATTCCTCTCTTACTGTCGTGAGCAGAATAAGTATGATACTCACATGCCCTAGCGAGATGTATGAATATGATGATGGCTTCCACCTCCAGCATCTCGCCTTCGTCCTGCAGCACCAGGCTGACTCCAGTGAAGGACAGCAGGAAGTAAATCGCCGTGATGATGCCTGTCACTATCGTCCACGGTAGCGTCAGGGATGCCATTTTCTGGAACAGATTGGTTTGTGAGAACTAGTGTAGGATCCAGTCCGAATAGATATAATTTTTTGGCGTATTCATTGCTCGTGAGTTCTGTTGGAGTTTTTGAAGTAAAACACAGTCAGAATAAGGACATAACTCAATTTGAGAGTTACTTATTACGGGTATCGCTGACCAGCCTTGAAAATGTTGCAGCCGATAAACAAAGGTGTTATTACATTAGATTAACTGAAAACCTGAAAGGGATCAGTATGTACGAACTCATAATTATGAAAAAAAAAATTACTTTGGGTTGGGTCGTAGTAAAAGATGGTACAATACTGTAGGCTGGTCACCGTGATTAAGATAACAGCTTGTAAGGTAGAGTCTCGACGAAAGACTACAGGAGATTAACGTTTGCGTTTTTTACACTGTGTCACATTGCAATCAGGCTTACAGCCTATTAATAAGGGCAAGATAATGATGACCATGCCATCAACTATCAACCTACAATATTCTTTGATATTAAGTTGATCAACTCCAAAGAGTCCACTACTCCATCTCTATTATTGGCTAGGCTGGCTGTGTCTGTGAAACTAATTTAAAAGGTACCTTATAAGCAGCGACTACCAGGAGTGCAGAGCATATAAGGTGTGTCCCGCTGACGACTGCTGCAGTAATGTACAGCACATATTTGTGTATTGAAACATTGCCATCTTTGCCTAGGGGCGCTAGTGTGACAAGGAGGCAGTATATTGCTAGCTCGATCAGCGCCCATACCTGGAAAGTAGCAAGATTATTACGTCAGATTGTGGTCTAGAAAAAGGTTTTCTAGGACATCGATATTGGGAAAGGGACAAGGAGGCCTGAGAGAAAACAAATTAAAGATTTACTGATTTTCTTTCAACAAGTCTCACGTTTATTGCATCCTTGCATGGTTCACTTTTGCGGAAAATTGATGAATTTTTTTTTATCAGTCCTGGTATTTAGTTTCAATCCCGGATTAATGTGAAGTGCCTCGCGTTACACATGGCATAGTAGGTAGTACTAAGCTATGATAAGATTAAACGCAAAGCTTCATCACTGTATACTTATTTTGGTGAAGTTTTATCTGCTAATATTAAACTTATAGTTGTGCATTCAATTACATGAATGTTATCACATAAAACTGCAGTTTTATTCGTTTATATTAAATTTGACTTTCTGACGAAGTTTCTTGTACTTATAAACTATCTCGTGAAACGTGTAACGTAAAGCAATAAATGTATAACGTGCGAGAGACAACATCGTAACAAGAGGAAAACATCAGGCGCTTCAAGAATGTTACCTTGAAATTCTTCAGTTTACGACTTCTCGTCATTTATGAATAGTAAATACTACAAGATGAGTTACACTTGTACTCTTCTTAGGTATATTTAGATACACGACACTTATTTACAGAATGAAATGTCAAAATTGCGATATCTGATTCTGGCTGAAAAGAAAATCCGTATCACAGAACTGTCAAACTCGAAACAAAAGAAAAACAAACTTACTGTATAAACGTATCCTATGATCAAGGTTCCCGTGTGTAAACTGGCACAAAAACAACATCTTTTGATCATTGGCACACCCATCTTGCACTTTTAGCCAATAACCTAGAAATTGGTCGATTTATTTATAAAACATCGGAGTTAGTGGGCTATTATTAATCGTTGAGATCACGTTCGCTCGGCTTCGAGGGTACGTTATCACTGTAATATTCTTGTAGTATCGTGGCGGCCATGATTTCGCGACTGATAATGTTGCACTACTGTGGTGCGGCCTTTATCACAAATTATTTAATTTGTTCTATTAAACTGATAAGTCGGCTGATTAAAATTAAGGTGTTCTTAATTTTTTTTTGTGTTTTCTTGACTTTTCCGCTAGGTAGCTCCTACGACAAATCGATTGGCCTGTTGACCTTTGTATTAGGAAGATAACCTAACTACCGCTATTTGTATGATGTCATACAAAAGCAAAACAATGTGTTAGACGTCGCACGAACTAAGCAATTAGAGGTTAATGAGAATTTTATTGCATCGATTACTAAAACTGTTCTGTTTTATCTTCACCAGCATTCCATACCAATTATAGTAAGGGCATAGGTATAAGTAGGCAGGTATACCTACTGAAACTATGTCAGTAGTAATATTATGTGCTAGCTTTTGCCCGTGACTTAGCCCGCAGGACGGTCGAAAATATGCCTCAGCATTGTACCTAAAACTGGAATGGAAAGCTTCCTCTGTCCTAAACCAAGACATGGTTATCGGTGTGTCAGACAGACTGACAGAGGGATGTTGATCCACCAAAATAAAATAGCTACTAATACGGTTTATTATTTCTTGACCAATTGCTAACTCTCCAAAATATCATCTAGTGATGCATGGTATTATGAACCATGGGCGCCGGTAGGATTTTTTTCCAGGGAGATTCTATGGAAACAGAAACTTTTTATTCTCCACCTCAGATATGTTAGATTCAAGGAGTAACTTCTCTAAAAAATCTTATTTTTTTCTATGTATTTTGTTTTCCGATAGTGGGGTGCAAGTCTTGTAACCTGCTGCCGGCGCCCTTGTTTAGAACGTGTGAATTCACAGCAAACATGAAAAACATTAATAAGTATTTGGTGATAATAAAACATATCTACTACAGTATCTAAGTACTTGCATATGTACCTACATAACTCCTGCAACTGAATACAATACGTGACACGCAAAGTATATTATGCGTATGCGCCGAAACATGTGCAGTGTTGGATGCAACGAATGTTATTCGACAGTTCCGCTTTACCTAGAGACCTACTTACACACAGACTATTTGTGCGACTTCCTTATTAAGAACTAGCACCGTGTAGTAATTTGTCATTCCCGTTGTTTCCACCGGTAACTGTATTAGTGTAGTAGCTCCTTGGTACCCGTCACGACTTTCAGACGTCAGTGACTAAAGAATTGGTACTTACATGAGGATGATTGGACGCATTCTTCACTTCCTACGGGCATTCGAAGTTTGAAGTGACCACTTAACCGACAATGTGTCCCGACGAACGACTTGGTGTCGGCCGCAGGAGTCCGCCGGATGCTATAGAAGCCTAAAGCACAGGACCAGATGTCGGTGCTTGGTGGAAGCCTTTAGCAGTGAACTTATTTGAACAAAACTGATGATGATGATTGTCGTTACCCTAGACGTTAACCCATTGCTGAAAATATAACCCTCTGCTTAAGATGACCCTGTGTCCTAATTCTGAAAATCTCTATATTTCCTTAATATTTGTGTACCTAAGTGCCAGCCCATGCGCACGCGTAATAAGTAAATAACGGTAACCTTACAGTATGTACCTACCTATGCTTATCTCACTAACTGAATTTTTGTAGGGAGAGCGATTAATTATCGGGCGTGCCTAGTCTACCTATAATGTATTACCTATACATACTGGGTTTTTAGACAATATCATGCGATAAAAACTCTAGTTTAGTTTGGTTAAAACATAAAATTGATACTTACCAAGGATTTGTGTGAAAGTAACCGACTTCCAAAAAAAAACAAAAAAAAAGGGGAAATAACTTTACTTTCTTTTCAGTGGTAAAAATGACATTTAAACAAACAAAAGGCACCGACTCCCGTTTATTAAACACTTGTTTTATGTTTTCTTTTTTTGGAAGACGGTTATTTTTTTTGGAATAAGTTTTTATTCGACCCTTTTTAGTTTTCTCACACAAATCCTGTTCAAATATCAATTTTACATTGTTACTAGAATTAATACCCAAATCCGATGTCTTAATGACCTGGGATGATGGAAATAATTATTTATACCCTTTCAAACAAAAACATAATTTTCCAAATCGGTCCAAGCGCCTTCGAGTAATCCGGGACAATACATAAAACAAAAGATTCGGAAGAATAGAAATACCTACAATTTTTTTTGAGTCGGGTCTAAAATACTAGGTACTTAAATGTTTGGCATGACTGGGAATGTTGATTATGACATTTACCTATTTCATGTATTTATATTTTTTTTAGGGGTATGTAGAACAGGGTGTAATGTTCTTCATGTCTCATGGAAAATGGAGGATCCTCCGACCGACCGAACGGTGTTATGTCTGTAGGATTACACTGCCCGACAGTAACAATTTGCTTATTAAAATGGTAAACGAAATACTGGTCGCAATACTGCTTGTCTGTATTTTCTCTTGTAATGTAATTAGTTCATAACGAACAAGAGAAGAGACTAGCAGCATTGGGAAATTTAAAGAATGTGTAAATCGTCATACGAGTATTTATAGCTAAGGTCTTTTTGTAGGTATCCATTTTTGTAGGGGCAATGTCTATCGCCACAACTCAATCCATTCATCATCATCATCATCAGCCTACAATGTTCCCACTGCTGGGACGCAGGCCTCCTCTCTATGAGAGGGAATGGGCTGTAATCCACCACGCGGGCCCAGTGCGGGTTGGTAGATGTCATATGTCTTCGAATTTTTAGTTCTAGGACATGCCGGTTTCCTCACGATGTTTTCCTTCACCGTTTTGAGAGCAGCGATGATGAAATCAATCAATCCATTGTTTCACTTAAATACAAAACAATAATCAAATAAATCTGTGAAACACAAAAAAATGCACGAATGCTGTAGAAGCACCAGAACGTCCAAACTGCAAATATGCAGACTCACGATGTATGATGTATTTTCGCAAACTGTACATTTATAGTGTGACAAAGATTAACACACTGTTGATAATTGGTGCTCACACCCTAGCAGCAGATAGCATGAGTTAAAGGGAATCTAATCAGTTTACGATTGGACGCGCGATAAACTACACGACCGGCCGACACCCGGCTCTGCGGTGATTTAATTAACATAATAATTACTTTAATTAATCAGTTAAAATGTGCCTCACAGTGGACAACTGCTGCTGCTGTTTCAGCCTGGAACTGGGGACTAAGATGATCGGGATCTTATACACGGTTGGTATTCCTAGGTTTTCCTGAATAAGTTTTCTTTTCTCAGTTTTCTGATTCGGTTACTGGCATGTATATTAGGTACGTTTGTAAACAGATGACGTATGAATCGGTCATTTGAGTTGTATAAATCATGTTTTAATTTCCTCTGACGTTATTTTAGATTTTAAATTATAGTTCACCGGATAATCACTATTCGATAGTTAGATACAATTAGGTTGATACATCTTCTTTATAATTGGATCATCATTAACTTGGTAAATGTGTTATTTATGGTTTTTCCCGGGTCCGGTACGGTATGAAAAAAAACAGAACGGGTGCGACCAAAGGAAAAGCAAAACTTTTGTCAGATTTGTTTTTTTTAAATAAAAAAGAAATTTGACAAAGTTTTACTTTTCTTTTTTATTTTATAAACTACAACATACTTTATTTCCTAATCATCAAGTAGCTCAGGGAACAACAATCATAAGACAGTAAGATTAAACTGCGATTTAGCAGAACTATCGTTATAACAAGTAACTCTAGTTCTAGGAACGTGAGTCAAGTGCAGATTGGACGGAGGTTACCGAGAACAACTGAACACTCGTTGATAAGCCAATACTTCTGTGTCCGCACTTTCACAAACGGGATATTAATGTAAACAATATCTTATATTTTATAGGACGATAATCATGACAAGCTGAAAAGCCTTGTATTTAGGTCAATAGTTAAGTAGGTACCTATATGATTCTTTTTTTAAGTTTTGGGTCATTTAAGGACATTTAAAAAAAAACAAGCAACCAAGCTTCAATTTCAACATAAACAGAACGTTTAACAAGGGCCCGGTCTAGTAAAATTGACAGCCCAGCTCGCCGAAAAATTCGCGCAAGTGTACAAGGTTCTTTTGACTAAAGTTATTAACGAATTGCAATTATTTTTAGTGCAACATAATGTTGGTTATATGCCTTTTAGCTATGTATTTTTTCAAGTTCATACAACTCGCTCTTGTTTGGTAAATCAAGCGTTGAAAAGAGGTATCTTGCGCGCAACGCGAATCCGAGTTCAGTTAGAGCACTCCTTCCGAGGCAATAGCTCTTGTTATGGTGAGAACAGAAGAATGATGATGAACTTCTTGCTTATAGCTAGTTTTATGCAAGTCAAAAAACCGTTTTCCTATTTTATTTACAAGTGCTGATGTCACTGTTTCTATATTCTACTGCATAAGTCGGTAATTAGATCATTATGATAACACTATGCGTGCGTATGCTGCTTCAAGTCCTAGTAAGAGCAAGGTATAATACTAAAATCCTATATAGCTAATATTATAAATGACAAAAATAAGTTTGTTTGTTACGCTTTCACGCGAAAACTACTCAACCGATCATCATGAAACTTTGTACACATATTCTTGTCGGATCAGCCGTTTCGGAGGAGTATGGTAACTAACATAGTGACACGAGAATCCATACTTCCATACTAATATTATAAATGCGAAAGTCACTCTGTTTGTTTGTATATTTGTTTGTTACCTTTTCACGACTAAATGGCAGATCAGATCTTAAAGAAATTTGGCAAGAAGATAGATTTCAACCTGGGGAAGGACATAGGCTATATATCATCACGCTACGACATATAGGAGCGGAGCAGCAATGAAAAATGTTGCGAAAACGGGGAAAATGTGACGCAGACGAAGTTGCGCGGGTTAATAAAATAATAATAATTCTGGGGTAATTCTACGGAAAGGGAGGCTGTCTTTAAAGCCCAAAAAAAATGCGTTCGGGCAGTATGCATGATCCAAAACACTGACAGTTGCAAACCATTTTTTATTAATCTAAAATTATTAACAGTCCCATCCCTTTACATTTATGAAGTTGCCATATTTATCAAAAATAACCCTAACCAATTCGAAACCGTATCATCTGAACGCCACCAAGGTGCACTTAAGTCTAAATCCCATCAAACCGCCCTTTACTCAAAAAGTTTCCTAGGAATGGCACCAAAAATTTTTAACAAACTTCCTAAGTCAATAAAAACAACAAAAGACTGCAATACATTTAAAAAAACCCTCCTTAAATTCTTAACTCAAAAAGCATATTATTCTATAAATGAATACCTGGAAGAAAAATGAAAACTGTTTTATTTTATACTTGTATTTTGAATAGATAATTTTATTCCCTGATTATTAGCTTTAGTTCGTAAGATTGTTACTACTTTTATTGTTTACTTATTTTGTATTGTTTTAAATTTGTTTTTGTTTATTGTATATTTTATTAAAGATTTAATAATAAGTAATTAGCTGCAATATCAGTAGTTTCTATAGTCAAAAAACTACAACCTACATTAGTTAATGTGTAAACATTAATTGTAATTTTGTACGCCTTGCATGGCAGCACATAGTGAGACAACTTTTTTTGATAACACCATGTACATACTTTTACCTATGTGTCACAAATAAACATATTTGAATTTGAATTTGAATAATTTCAGTTAATTCTTTGGAAAATTGGACTTTCAGGGGAATTACAATATTTGATAACTAACCACTAATATAACTAACGTTAAGTGCATCAACCGATAGTAACCGTCTTCCAACCTATTCACATATTGACAAGTAAATAAAGGTTTCGTTGTCTAACTAAATTAATCTTCAAATGATGCTAATTTCAGCAATGTAAAGAGCACTACATAGCTTTTGCATGCAAGTCTTTATGTAACCAAGATTATGTCTGGACTTTAAAAGCCTCTGAGTTTGTTCTGGCTGCTTTTTCTCAGAGTAGTCAGGTACGAAACACCGGTCTAACCTAGATTTAAAAAAAAAAAACCTGTAGTTGTTATAATTTTTTCAGACTATAACGTTCCCACTGCTGGGACACCGGCCTCTCTGTGAAAGGGAGAGGACCGAGGAGTTGGTTTTCGGCTCTGATAGGACATGCCAGTTTCCTTGCGATGTTTTCGTTCACCGCTTGGAGGGCATAAATAGTACGTCTGGGTTCGAACTCCCGACACTGGACCTACACTGCTCTTACCCTATGTATTAAGTTGCCCTATTAAGTATGTTACTATCACCGTGTGTCATCCCACAGCTATTTTGTTTGTAAAAGGATATTATTGTTCTATGGATCATCATCATCAGCCTATAATGTTCCCACTGCTGGGACACAGGCCTCTTCTCTATGAGAGGGAGTGGGCTGTAATACACCACGCGGGCCCAGTGCGGGTTGGTAGATGTCACATGTCTCGAATTTTTAGTTCTAGGACATGCCGGTTTCCTCACGATGTTTTCCTTCACCGTTTTTGAGGGCAGCGGTGATGAAATAAATTACACAAAGTAATGCGCCTGCCTGGGTTCGAACTCACGGCTTAATACTGCTCGTCAGTCAGGGCTGCCACCACTGGGCCACCGCTGCGCTGCTCTTCGGCGTTCTTTTTTTTTTTTTTTTTTTTATGTATTTTCTGCTCTATGGCAATCTGTTTGTAAACAATAAGCCACTTGTTTGGCTGGAACTACATGTCCTGATTATTTTTATTGTTATCATCGAGAGCCAATCAATTGCTGAACTTTCCAGCAAACCCTCCTCTTTACTCAGTCTACAAATCTTTGGGCGAGACTGGGAACGCCTTGTCTCTTCAGTCGATTGTACTGTAGTCCACCTTCTCCACTTAAGGCCTGTGCAAGTTCGTTTGCATGAGTTGCTAGTTTTTCCTGGTATTTCAGGCTTGCCTGGACTATTTCCTCACGAACAGTGTTTATACCTAGGTCAAGATACATGTATTTGTTGCTAATACATTGGGGTATACTGAACATGGTTCTTAGTGCTTTACTTTGGAATCTTTCCAGTATGTCGATGTTACTCTTGCTAGCTGTTCCCCATAATTGTATCCCATAGGTCCAGATAGGTTTCAAAGTTGCTTTATATACCAAGATTTTGCTGGTGTTATTTAGTTGTGAGCTTCGACCGATTAACCAGTGAAGACCACGAAGTTTTCCATCTAATTGTTTTCTTTTAGCCCAGATGTGCTTCTGCCATGTGAGCCTTCTATCCAGGTGCATTCCCAGGTACTTTGCATTATCGGTTTGAGGTATTTCTTTGCTGTTTAGCTTAACCGGAGGACAAGTGCCTCTCCTAAGAGTAAAGGTTACATATACTTCGGCGTTCTATGGATATTTTGTTATTATCATTGAATTTCCATGACTACTAGTTATATCAATGAGACACAACATTGGGCACCATTTTGCCATTTAAATCCGTACGTCCATCATGTAAGCGTATGAGTGGGAAGCTACAGATAACATACAGTAGCGCATGGAATTAATTGATTGCAAACACAAGCTGTATACTGATAACAGCTGGTGTTAATTACAAACAATATCAAATGTAGTTAGAAATGATGACGCTCCTACATCCCTTGACCTTTGTTATATCTGCAAATTGCTTCATATAGACTAGAAGAATCTAGCATCTATTTTATAACCTACCACCTTGAGCTAGTGACTTAGCCTACTGGTGATCGCAACATACAATTATCTGAGCAATTGCTGAGCATGTCCGGCAAACGATTATTGGGTTTTTCATCCGGAATTTCTTAGCAGGAGCCCGGGGGGTGAGTTTGTGCGCGGTTGATGGCAATAGGTTCTCCTTTATAAAACATAACTGGCCAAATGTACCGTGGGTGCATTTAACAGGTACCTGGTATAACTTTGCTAAGCTCTTTAGGGACTAGGTACATGCTTGAAGTTATGCTACGTTACAGAATAGCAGGATACTTGTCTTGACGTTATACTTAAGCGCCTTAAATACCTTTTAGTCACGTGGAACTCGTCAACTGAATTTTAGTCTATCCACCTTTGTATGGTATAAGGAAACTGATAGAATCCTTGGCCTACTCATAATGTATACAAAAACTTTATTACTTTTAATGTCCATCTCTTCAAGAGGACCATGGCGTAATGTTTGTTTTCTCGGTGACTTAGTGTTCAGTCATCATAAGACAAAGTGATTAACTATGAATGCGATACGAGAACACTTCCTTATGACCTAATAAGTTATACATTAGCAATATTTATTTTAGCACTGACTGCAACTTTTCTTTATTTTTGTTAGTTGTTACTAGTTTTTAATGTTATAACTTTTCTTTAAATTCCTCCTTGACCCTCGTACTAGTCAATGCATCCATCAGCACAATATTTTGAGCGCGTTACGTTGAGTCCTACCGTACCGCTACTTCCGCTGATTCAAAAGAAAGTACATAGTAAAAAGAACATATTTGTTTCATTAGGGCATTTCGATAATCTAAACAGCTATAAATCAGGACAAGGAGATCAAACAAACGTCATGAAACCTCTTCAACTGCCTAGCCCACCTTATCTCCTCGAACGCGCAGATCAATCAAGTCTTCAACACAGCTCAGTAGACAGATTAGTATTACGATACAGTATTTCAACTGGGAAAACACATGAACACACACAAACTCATAATTATATATTATTATTAATTATGTCAAAACGTTTCTATATACGAGCTCTAGTAAGAGGCTACACGTAAGTTAGAGTAATAGCCGTCGTTTTGAGAAAAGCAGTTAAATATTTATATACACAAATAATTATACACTAGAACATAACAAAAAATGCGACCTCTTTTTGTGAAATCAGACGCTTAATCATAACGCGTTATTGTTGCAGATCCTGTCAGTATGCGCAGTGCTGGTGTTCCTCCCGATAGCCGTGATGAGCGACTCCTTGCCGCAGACGCGCTTCATCTTCTACGCGACCCTGGGCGTACTGGCCGTCATCGAGATCTTTATAGGCAGCTTACTTATACATGGAGCGTTTAAAGTGAGCACAATTTATTTACCTGTTCAATTTATGGATTATGAATCACTACACTTTCATTCATCTTAGTGCAAATTACGAATAGGAAACCCAGCAGATAGACGTGTTGCTGGGGAGTATGGCTCGCTTCTCCTAAGCTTGGGGGACTTAATTTTAACGTTCAAAAGAGAACGAATATTAAAATATTTTTATTTCACATGGGCACTTATAAAACGACCCTGATGCCCGGCCCTGTCGCAAAATCTCTTCTTAGCGGACGTCTACTAACTTACCTCACTGCCAAATTTCAAGTTGTAGCACGAAAACGAACGAACAAAAGGACGTGCAATTTAGGAGCGTCCAGAGTAAGATATAATCAAAGATATGAACTAACCATGCGCACCATGTTCACAAACATGACGCATGGATCAGCACCATTCCATCCATTGAACTATATTACGCTAGTAATACCTCAGTGATTCCATCATCATTCTCTTGCCAACCAATTTATTTGTGGTCGGCGCAGCATGTCTTCTTCCATACTTATCCATTACTCGTTATCTCATTAAAAGACACCTCCTTTCTTGCTATATCATCCTTCACACAGTTCCTAATTAATTGCATTTCATTATCAGTGATATCACTGATAATACATAAAACGGTAGAACATATTTAAATGGAACTTGTTTTTTGCATTTTCATAAATGTTGGTTCGCTGAATTCCTGATATCAATAGTAGGTGTGGTACCTACCGTCTTGAGGTACCTAATTAGGTATTGTAGACTGTCATTAATCATATACTTTTTATCACGTTTATTTATACTTAAGAGATATATAATCGCTGTAAACGGTTATTGTTTGTTTAAAAAAACTCGAATTCAAATTTATGATTTGGATAAACTGAAGCTAATTGCGTGCGGGACTTGGCTAAATGTGGCCATGGTACTGTACATACATAATTATTTAGTAGTTTACATAGGAACTAGAACGTTTAACAGACTTGAAATAAAGTACTCTTCCCCATAGAGATAGGCTGAAGCAATAGAACGCCGTCTGCTACAATCCTTGCATACTCGTATCCTTTTTGCTTCGGCTACCTTTCACCATCTGGTCAATCAAAAAAAAATTGGTCAATATTTGGTTGCTTTTCAGATCAAATTACGAAACAATACTTTTGTTTAGCTTTGTTTGGTAGAATTGTGAATCGGGAATATGTTTCTTTATCGTGTCACTTCAGCGATAGGAATACTCAATACACCTGATGATTCTTAAGACCAAGTCCAGGTTAGACACTATCCTAACCACACAATAAAGAAGAACTCTTTAGATAACAGACGTTCGGTTTTATAAACAATCATAGAAAAGTTCGTTCTGTTTTGTAAAGAATTATCAAGTTCTCCTTACACATAATTATAATTTGGTCGAGAGTATTCAGTGGAGCATCCGACCCATGACTACAATATCCACTCTCATATTCCAGCGCAAGCCGCAGTTCACGTGGCCCTGGCTGGTGCTGGCGTGGTGGAAGGGGCTGGTGCTGATCGTGCTCACCGTGGTGGCCATGGTGCTACTGACCTTCAACCGGGACGTGGACACTATCGCTGAAGTCAGCGCGGTCATATCTGTGTACTTTGTTTACTCAGGTAAGAGGACCTTCGTTTGTTTTCTTTCTTTTAAATTTAGGATTTTTTTATAATAACAATGAATGACTATCCCACCGTACCCAAAGTATGTACACTTTGCTCATATCTGGGCCATGAACCTGAAAAGACTCTTTGCATCATCGCCAGTTGGTTGAAACAGGATTTCTTTGCTCAACGCAACCTCACCACCCTAAATATCACTTTCCTCCCTTAGATTCATGTCGCCCTCAGTCCAGCAGTGTGTGTGTCTCTTTAACAAATTCATACCTACTCCACACAGTCAGGCGAGTTAGTTTAGAAGCTTCTTACCAGAACCGGGTAAGTGTCCGAAAACATGCACTACGGTACGGTGTAGAGCATACTAGTCACACAATAGTCTAAGAATTAGTACGGGCAGCTATAAATATCGTTAACCTACAAGTGCGAGTTTTTGGTACAAGTTCGTATTTAATTGTTTTGCCAGCATAAAAAGATTTCAAAGGAACATAGTAATTTTCTATCACAATGATGGCACTGACAGCAGTGGCACCTCTTCAGTTGAGCTGATCGCGATCAGTTTCATTGTTGAGAGTTTGGTTTTAATACAGGATATCGGATTTAAGGGTACTTGTTAAAAGCAAATCGGACTTTAGCTAACCAAAAAATACAATGCTTGACTTACTTGCTTTCTGCCGTAGCATTTTTATTTCAATAAATGTAAAATCGACTGCAGTGTGTCAATGCTCTGTAGATAAAGTCCGGGTTTCCCCGCTTGTCGTGTCCTGCAATCAATCACAGTTCATTGTCTGAGTAAAGAGGACACTTATAAGTACTTTAGGTACAAGGTGTCCTCTTAGTGTCCTAGTATTTTTAAGCCGGAACTGATAAGAAATTAGTTTTCATGTAAACTTGATCTATTCCTATATTCCTATGTGCTTTCTCTCAGCATTTCAATATCAGTAAAGCTTTCTGCTAAACCGCAGGGTTCTCAAGCATGACATGTTAAAAGCAAATATTTTATATGCAAGTCTTCATCTTGTCTTCACCACCTCATAAATAGGAAAGGCCCTCACCGTGGTATTACAATGGACCATAGACCACAAAGCGACTCTTTCACGCTTTTTCGCGCGCATACAGCATGACCATAAACAAAGCAGAGGTGCTTACGTATTGTTATTGTCACCACAGTCTTGTATAACAATTATATTGCGCTGTGTTGAGAGGTCAAAGATCTGGCTTGTGACGTGTGCAGGCGCATAAATGAAGATGTGATTAGTTACTTACCTACCTGTGAGACTATTAGCGTCTAGGTATTGTTGTGTGCACAAAAATGTTTAGCGCAAGATGTTTAAAGTAATTTGAGGGCCTGGCCAAAGCCATATCCTACGAGTATAAGCGGTAACGAGGATGGAATTATGCTAATCCAGCTTAAATTCGTCGCAGAAATATGAAACACTGCTAGGTGTTAAAATAGGGTTACCAGTCTCAAGGTAATCAGACATTTATGAGTTATAAGCAAATGACTAAGAACCTGAATCTAACCACCTTTGTGATGTCCCGGGCGGCGTACTAGAGCCTAAGTCTGGGATTCTGGGAACAAGACATCTAGCTGGCTACATAATCTTGCAGGAGCCAGATTCACTACTACCTAGCGTGTTTCAAATCACTTTCAAATCCAACCAGCTCTCAAACAAATAGTGCACTTTTTAACCTATATTCATTTCTAACTACGTTCCCTTCATTTCCAGCCCTCCTGCTATACTTCGCGGTGGTGGTGAACAGTAGAAGACAGGAGCTGGTACACGAGAACTACTGGGCGAACAAACACATGCTGCGGCACGCGAAGACGCAATACTACTACGTGTAGCTACGAGCGAGACAAAACATTTAAATCGAATATAGATGAATAGAATGTTCAAAAAAGTCCTTTCGAATAGTTATTTTACCTCTGACACCAGCAACGCAATAGCAACCCTACGGCAACGAGAACAAAGATCTTTAAGACAATGATGCAAACTCAAAGGTCACCGGTACACCGTTTGGTCCCTGAACTCCTGACTACTATGCCTAGATCTTTGACAAATTTTACGGATAGTCAGAAGCCTGAAATTCTGACAATTAATCTTACCACGGGGTGTCGTATTGTCTGGTGACTGGGTTTATAAGTCGCCTAGGCAGTCGCTCTATGTAAAATACTAGTAAGCATCCGGTTACACTAAATGCCGGCCTAACACGATGCTAGCTCAAACGTATAATAACTACGAAAGGACTGTTACCGAACTGCTGCGTAGACGCTGCGTCAACGTCTACGCAGGATTTATGCGAGATAAGGCAAACTTAGTGTACATTATTTATAGAGTAATTATTTAAGAAAACTAAATTAAATTATAATTTTATAGCAGTGTAAGATTTGTTTGATTGCGGCTCAAAGGATAAATTTGTGATGGACTGATTCAGAACCAAGCGTAATATGCAACGCTGAATACATCGAAATTGAATCAAAACAAGAAGATACCATCGTAAGATATTTTTTTTAAATTAACGGTACCGTTGGTTCCCACTAGTTTGACTCATTAGTTCGATTGTCGAACTAGTAAGTTTTTTTTCTCAATGTACCTACGGCTCACCAATTTTTTTTTTTAACTTCGTACTTTTTTAAAAATAAAATAGTTACTCTTCGTTGTAGCCTATTTCTGGGAGGGTGCAATTACCTGTTTCTGCTATTGCTTCAAGAACCATTTCAAAATATAGAAAGAGTATAATTTACGGTAAACCAAGTTGTAACATAGCTCTTTTACAAAATCTCTTCATAACATACCTATGTATGTTATGAAGAGATTGGGGCAATATATGAACATAAATTAGCATTACTAAAACTTGTATAAAAAATAAACAAAAGAAGAACCGTATATTCTCTATTCATATTCATTTTAAATGGCCATTACGTGAAAAGTTGCGCATACGTGGAAACAATTAAAGTGCGCGTCGAAGCCTGCGCCTGCTCATTGTGAGCACGGCGCATGCGCGGAAAATTGCGCGCTTTTCACCCGACGCCACAATGGCAGCGTGTCGCACAGATATTATAAATATAAGACAAGGAAAGAAATAAACAGAAAGTGGTGATATGTAGTGCGCGCAGTATGGTAAGTAAGTGCTGATTTTATTTATATTTTATAGTCTTAGGATGTATTTTCAAGAGGTAAATAGGCCGGGAAAAGCGTGACAAAGTTTTACAAGCGGTAAGCAAAAAGTTCCGTTCTGGTCTGCAGACTTTTTGGTTTATTTCCTGCCCCACTAATAGCGACACGTATATTTTAAAACACAAACTTAAAAGCATTGATATCTAGATGTTGTCATTCTTTGGGAATTAAACAAACTTATTTTATTTGTATAATAACAAAATATAGGTATACCGATAAACAACTCAAATATTTTATCATAATCTAAAAGGTCACTTGGCACAGAAGATCCCCATTAACAATACAAATAGAAATAAAAAGCTTTTACAACTAAACAGAATGACACAATAACTCTATTAAGGTACAAGTACAACTATCTGAATATTAGAGATGAGATTAATTCTCGAAGATAAACCGATAACCGATGTTTATCGATATTCGTTGTGATTGACCGTAAACTATCGGAATGTTACCGTGTTGCAGGCATTTGGGGGAGTTAGGGGGAATAATAAACTGGCCAGAGTTATGTGGAGTGTAGTTGTGAATGATAGTTAGCTATAAAACATTGAATATCGCTCGATCGGTTTTTCCTAGACTTACTAGTAGGGTCACCGACTCTCTGGATTTCCGGACACTACTGGCTTTTTACCTTACCTTATATTTTTAAAAAGTCACTGTGCATGTGTAATTATTAGATAGAATAGAAAGTAACGTGAATTAGGTCCTCGACATGACGTGATTTTAATAGATGACCGATGCATTGCGATATAATGTTTTTTTTTAATCGGCCATATACCGGCCCATCGAGCATGCGGCCCATCGGGCATTTGCCCGATTTGCCGCACAATCCGGGACTGGGTGATGGCTATTAATATTCATCATTATCTGCCTAACCTTTCCCAAACTATGTGGGTCGGCTTCCAGTCTAACCGGATGCAGCTGGGTATCTACCAGTATTTTACATGAAGCGACTGCCTATCTGACCTCCACGATCCAGTAACTGGGTAAAAAGATACCCCTTGGTAAGACTGGATGTCAGCCTTTTGGCTTCTTACTACTTGTAACGACTGTCAAAGATCTACAAATGTCAGATGATGATGGCTATTAATATTATCAGTTTTAATTTATCATAATATCATGTCATTTTGTAATTGATACGCGTGTAATTGTGTACTGTAAAAGATATAGAATTAGCAAATATGAGCTTATCATAATATCAAGATTTCGTTTTCTGCAAATCCAATTACAACGTGTATCGCAAACATTTAATTATCACCACGTTGAAGTTATCCCATGGAGATGGGATCCTATTTATTAATCCAAAAAAAAAGTCGTCGCAAACATTTTTGTAGAGTTACTTAATTTGATGTACAGAATGCTTGGTTTCGTGAAGGTTTGGTTTACAACTTGTATAACGTGAATTTGCTCAAAACGCGCATTTATAGGAGCTGGTCTGGGAGGATTTATTTTATTTTTTGACAGTCGTTTCCCGAAGTTAGAAGCTGGATAATCTAACAACCAAGTTACTATGTTACGGTGCTCCCTCAACAGGAGTTACATTAAAGGCGGCCTATAATGTAAGAGTAAGAATGTAACAGTTCAGATCCCCCCGTTTTCTGTACCAAATCTTAGATTGTTACATTACAAGCAATGCTCCCGATGAAAGAGCAGGGTATCGTGATAACTTGGTCGTGTTGGTCAGCTATTCAGACATTCCATGTAAAACAAAGTTATTCAACGGCATCCGGTGGGAGTGGAAGTCGACATAACATAGGTACTTGTGAAAAGGCAGATGATGACGAACCAACCAGTAATTTCTCAAAATGTCTGCCAACATCAGCCGCCCACAACCCGTCCGATTATACTCAGTAATAAAGTGTAGATGTGAGTATTCCCACGACTTGCGCGGCGCAAGCGCACCTCATCCACTTTCACTATGTCCTCACCTGTGCGGCTCGCGCTACACATACAACATACTACATCATTTAAAACCATTACTATGGCTGCCATAATCGTATACCATGGTGATTGAAGATCAGACGATAGTTTAAGTCATCGTCACATCGTGGTGACAGGTCTTTGATAGTCAATATATCGTTTTCATGCTTTGGAAGCTTTCAGCATAGCATTTCCAGTACAACAAGGCCTCGTTTTATATAGATTTTCCGCACAACGAGAGATCCGCATAAACTGGTTTTGTACAGCTTGATTGGCCTCCGGGCATACGCGTAACCAAAATAAGTTAGCGACAACGCGAATAAACCCGTAATTTACTTGGAAGAGACAACTATTTGCTGCCGGTAGAACAGCAACGTGTGAAAAAATATGTTATTTTACAGTACGGCTTCACTGAGACAAAAGGCGTTAAATGTTTTCCATATGCGCTATTTCTCATAATCATAATAATCATAATCATTTATTTGTAAGAATATGGTACATTATATGATCTTATGTTAAGTATGGGTATCATCACATTCTGCCAAGTGTGGCGTGCAAATATAGGTGGGTACATACATTTATACATTATAGGTCATAGATTCGATTAGAATAGAATTAACATTATTGATTTGATAATTACGAATTAAAAATACACAATACAATGCAACACTAAACAGTCTGAGGTATGTCAGCTTCTCACGATGATTTAGACATGTTTTTAGTTCCATTGCACCCATACCTATGCATCTCTTGTGTCTAAACCTGACCCAGCGGTTAATCAGCGTGTGAAGGTGTAGGCTCCGCTGTATCAGATGGGTCAGACTACGAGTATTACTGTCTTGATATAAGTATCCGCCATATGGCCTGCGTGAGTATTATCATACCAAGTTTCTAAGTCAATCTACCTCAAAGGGTACTTCGTTTCACAAAAGTAATATTGTGCAATGAAGTGGATAGAGCCTAGATAAGTTTAGGTACTGCTGAAAAATTAAAATTACATCATACTTTTTATCATACAAGGTGTTGTTTTGCATTCTCGTTAAATTGAAGGAGGTAAGTATGCTACTGATTCTCGACCCGAATCAATAATAAAATGGGTAGGTAATTTTTATTTATTTCTTATTTACAGAAATCGGTAAGTAAAACAGGGGTGGTTCACCACCCCTGTTTTAAACGCGGCCCGTCTGATTCTCGCTCTATAACCGCGCTTTCACACATACACACAATCTCAAACGTTATTCGTTATTCTGATATACTGACAAACTTAAACCACCAAAAATATCAACGTTTATTAATAATTAACTAGGTACCGAAGTTGATTATTGAAGAAATTGATTATTGAAGTCTTTTTTGACAATCTCCTGAATTTTGACGAGGATGTAAAACAACACCTTGTATAGATAGCAGGAAGACATAGCTACAAATATTAAATTAAAATACCAGACTGGACTATCGATCACCAGTAGTTGCACATATAACCTACAAAAAGCAACTTTTAACAAAAAGTCCCTGCTACAGCGACATCTGTGATAAAACTGAAGAACTAATATGGTCTGAATCTCGCAAGAAAAGTTTACATCGACTTTAGATATAATAGAGAAACCTGATAACAATTACTGTCGGACAGTTGCACACCAGACAACACCTGTCTAGTCGGAGGATGCTCCCTTTTCTAGGGTATGAAGAACTATTGTTTGCAGACGACATCTCCATTCTCAACCAATGTCATAACAACTTAAACCTAAACTGTTCCCTTAGTGAAATATTTAACAAATTAATTACCTGGATGAACGTAAACAACTTAGAAATCAATTTTTCAAAAACTAAACTCATAATTTTCCATCCCCACCAAAAAATTCCACTCATAGAACGAGATCCGGCTGCAGAATTAGTGCACTCATAGAATATTTGCTAAAAACCAAATTTTTATGCATATTTATGATTAGAAGAATATGTTTCTACCAGGTTGCCTATCAAAATGTGGCCGCTAATATTTTTAATAAAATTATTGATAATTGATTTTTGGGAAAAAATTTCACTGACTAGTTTTTTAAATAAAATATCGTCCACTTCACGGCAATATACATAAAGACTCTGAAAAATCACGGTTGCCGTTGCGCACTTGGCCGCACCACTTCGCAGCCAGGTGTAAACAGGTATGATTTTGATGCATTTATACGTTCATAACGTACATTTATTATTTACATATCAAATTAAAGCTATTTTTTTTCTGTGTATTATGATATACGGTTGCCTAATTAAATCTGGCCGCAAATAAGGGTTGCTGGCTGTTAAAGATGATAATTTATATTTAAGGTAGAGTGAAAGAAAGCTAGCGCGATACATCACTAGTCAGACGAGGATAGCGATTGCCAGCTGTACGACGCTTTAAAGCCATTGCGCATGCGTCGAATGCTAGTGTTCTCAACCACCGGTTCAAACAGTAGTAGGGACTGCTTAATAAATACTCCAAAAGAAATGTCTTCTTTTTCAAAATGACAAATTTAAAAATTTCAACAAAAAAATAATGTTGATGAAAAATAAAACAAAGGTTACTCATGTAAAAGAAAATTTTATTGTGCAAGTACTGTTTGAAAAAATATTATGTTTTAATCAAGTATTCAATTTTGCGGCATCCTTAAATGTTACCAATTGTTTACTCAACGTTAAGTCTTTAGGTCAAGAGCAAAAGTTTTTTTTTTTTCGGAATGCGTTGAGGATTCACCAAGATTTGTGAGACCCATAACTCGTAATAAAATACATAACTTCGCTTCAGATTGTGTTAAAAAGTATTAAGAGTACCACCGGAGACAAAAAAAATATTAATTAAAATGGAAAGAGATATTTTTGGACGTCTGTTAGCAATTGCTATAAATAAAAAAGTTGGCATTGGGTACTGTCTGTCATTCCCGCTAGTACCTATATGAGTACCTCCTGCACTATTCCACTATTCAGGCGGCATGATGAAGACGGACAAGTCAACTTCAATTCGACAAGTAAATTATTGACGGCAAAGATTGCCCAAGCTAATCCCGGACAAGTCGACATAGAAATCATTGATTGTTTCTATTATTCGTTTCAAATTGGCTATACTTTGCTACAAACATTATTTTGGAAAAATAGCAGAATCGACATTGATAAAACTTTGTTCAAAAAAATGCTCCGGAAGTACTTACATATCATATTTGATAGATATTTAACGCCTTCTTTTAAATATTGCGAACGACAAAATCGAGAAGAAATTGATATTACATACACAATTAATGGTCCTTTGCATGTTTGCAAGAACCAATGATTTTTTTAAAAGCTTTAAGTTTTTCGGCGGTAGAAGCCCTGGTAAAATTCTTAGCTCTAACTAACCGTTGGACCGATGATTCTTTTGCTACAGGATTAGACATTTCTTTTGGAGTATTCATTAAGTAGTCCCTACCACTGTTTGAACCGGTGGTTGAGAGCACTAGCATTCGACGCATGCGCAATGGCTTTAAAGCGTCGTACAGCTGGCAATCGCTATCCTCGTCTGACTAGTGATGTTAAGCGCTTGCTTTCTTTCACTCTACCTTAAATATTTATCATCTTTAACAGCCAGCAACCCTTATTTGCGGCCAGATTTAATTAGGCAACTGTATATCATAATACACAGAAAAAATTAGCTTTAATTTGATATGTAATTAATAAATGTACGTTATGAACGTATAAATGTATCAAAATCATACCTGTTTGCACCTGGCTGCGAAGAGGTGCGGCCAAGTGCGCAACGGCAACCGTGATTTTTCAGAGTCTTTATGTATATTGCCGTGAAGTGGACGATATTTTATTTAAAAAACTAGTCAGTGAAATTTTTTCCCAAAAATCAATTACCAATAATTTTATTAAAAATATTAGCGGCCACATTTTGATAGGCAACCTGTTAGAAATATATTCTCCTAATCCTAAATATGCGTAAAAATTTGGTTTTTAACAAACACTCTATGAGTGCACTAATTCTGCAGCCGGATCTTATACTATCAATGTTTCTTTTTATTTCAATAACCATAAAATAGAAACCGGTCAATGATTTCAACTTATTAGGCATAACCATAGACAAAAATATAAATTGGAAGTGCAAAAAATAAAATCAAAACTTTTAAAATTTTTATACGCTTTTCGTGAAGTAAAAAAAAACACAAATCTTCAGCCAGCCCTGGTTACATACTACGCCTATGCTTATGCATGGCTTAGCTACGGCATAATAATGTGGGGATACAGCACAGATGCACAGACACTGTTCACAGTCCAAAAGAAATTTATCCGTATCCTAGTAAACATACTACAGATCGATAGCTGCAAACCTCATTTTATAAATCTGAATATATTAACTCTGCCTTTTATATATATATATACTTGAAATATGCAAATTCGCTCACAAACACCAAGACTTATACACTAAACGAGAAGACATACAAACAAGATATACACTCAGATACAAAACACGACTCAACCAACCAACATCCCGCTTAAAAATACATTCAACGAGCCCTCTGTCTATGTCAGTAAAAATATATAATATGTTACCCGAATCTATAAGAAAAGAAAAAGAACTCCACCTATTCACGAACAAATTAAAAATAACTTTTATTAAGCAGGTGTTATTACAATGTCAACGATTATTTAATTGATAAATCCTTAAAACTAATAATGTAAAATAAATTAATATTATTCTTTTTTGTTGTAAAAATTAAGTTAGATTATGAGATACTTAAATGATAAGTCCTCATCTCCAAATATCTTTCTCTTGCTGTGCCCGACAGGGTCCACGATTGTTTCTTTTTTAAATGTTACCACCTGAGCCTACATTGTGGAATGTAATAAAGAATTGAGTATTGAGTACTGAACTTTCCACCCTGTTGCTCATACTCCTAAACACAAACAGGACGCCATCTCATGACCTCATTCCTTACTCCTCAACCAATGAGCTCCTTCTCCAATGATATCTTGCTCCGTAATACTAATTACTAGTCACCATTTTTGGGCCTACAATAGTCGTTTGCGGCCTGAGGCTCTGTAGGCCCCGTTACGGATAAGTGTCGTGCCGATTTTGGACATCAATTATTGTACCGATTAATAACAGCGAATGGACGAATATTAATTCCACACAACGTTCTTTTGAATGAAACCGACAATCATTGATCAGTCTGTAGACCATAAACGGATGATTGATAAATGTTACGCTATTCGTACGTACAGTGATCAAATACAGAAAAAGGATTGTGTGGTTTTATGAAACTATGGTAAAAGTGAAACTTTTTTTCACACTATAGACATTTAACTAAACATTTTTGGAATAATATTCCGTTAAGGGTATAAAACGTATAAAACGCGGAGTAGGGATAAAGTGAATGGCGCTCTGAAGAGCGCCTTTCACTTTATCCCTACTCCACGGCCGAGCGTCACGCGACATGCAACACACAGACGAAAAAGTTTGAGACGATGTAATAAAAGTTTCACTTTAAAAAGGTAATCTTATCATCATCTTTATCAGTCTCCACTCTCCAGCCCTTCGTCTTCTTCTATTCCTCGTTACCTCAGCAGTCACCTGCCTTCTACCCTACTGTATACTTAAGGCCTGATCCATCACCTATAGGAAAGTTCTGGTAATCTGTTCTGGTAGTTAATATCTTAAAAATGCAATGCTTATGTTTAATTTATCGGGTACCGACGTCAGATATTATGAAAGGTAAGACGATTATCGTCACGAACAAATTACCTAATGAACTGTTCCGTGATCCATGTCGTTCTGTTGTTCCGCTGCCGCGCTGATCTCGTGATCACAAGTGCAACTTCAGGACGTGAGGTTCTGGATCCAATTCCCAGATAGGTTAGATTGTTACTTTGCTTTTCTTGAAGGAATATATCTGTAGTGGGGGTAGTAGTAGTAGCCTGGAGTTCATTTAAATCGTTTATACATTTTTTTTTTACATGATGATCATCAAATGCCCCTCCTGGTCTGGGTGGAGCGGAAGGGAGTGTCAGACTTGTATTGACTAAAACTCATCCTTGTTCCTTCTTAGCCCTTTGTGTTCCAGGGCCACGGTTACTCTTTCGAACAGTCCTGTAGCCCTGGCAGGCGTCGGCCATCTTGGACACCTTCCGATTTGCTGATATCTCCTTGAGACGCGCGTGGAACACGAACGCGCCATCGTCACAGCCTGTCGACATAAGACGGTCGGACGGTGAGCTAGCCCATTTCTCACCGTCAACAGACCCGAAATCTTTTATACATGACAAGTAGTATCAGTATCTAAGTTTCGACTTTCTCGATATCAGTAATATTCTACGCATTAGTTACGCAACGCAATATCTACTTACGTCACACTTCACAGTATCTATACATAACTACTTTAATCTACTTGTAGCAAGCCGAATAGATACCCCAAAATCTACGTAACCCACTATAATACTGTTATTACAAGAGTTTTATTAGAATGTTTATTATGCATCAACAAGATAACATTTACTATGATTCCGCGGTTATCTTTTAGCTATGTATCGTAAATGGGCTATGCATAAAAAACCGGCCAAGTGTGTCGGCCTTGATATTATTTCTATGCTATTATCTGTATCTTGGTACATCTATACATACAAATAAATAAAATTTAAGAGTCTGTTTGTAATTTAACAATAACAGCTTTTTATTTAATGTCTATGAAAGCAAATACAGTACTTACAAAAAAAACCTTTTTTTGAAATGTTTGTCTGGCTGTCTGTTTGCTCCGGCTAATCTCCGAAACGGCTGGACAGATTATGTCGGAACTGGCGGATAGCTACAACAGTACGGTTATAAGGATTAGGTAACCTAGGTTTATAATTAAGAAAAAGGATTAGGGGTCCGTGCAAAAGAATTAAAACCCATGAAATTGTTAACAAAATCTGATTCAAATAGGGAAGTAATATTTTTAGAATGAATGACGCGGGAAACAGCAGTTTATAATAAAATTAAACACTTTGAAGCGCGTGCTGCAGGTGAATGATTATCAACATCAGCAGAACATTTATCGGAAGTTAATTAGTTCAAAAAAAAAAAAGCTGAGTGAAGATGTTCTTCTCTATTGCCTGAGGCTATCGTTAGGTACTGGGCTTTAAATGTGAATTCAATTACATATTCTTAACTCAATTGCTCCTCCGACAGTTTTTCTCTTGTTAATGTTAATATTGCGATATAGGATACTCGTGGAATGTGATGAAACCACATGTTATTTCAATGTAGTGACAAAAAGATGATTATAATTTTTAGATTATGACTCGGAATGAACAGGTAATATTGTCCAGATTGATAGCTATACATCTGAGGAGCTCGAAAACCAGTCCCAAGAGAACACAATTATTTCCTAAATCCACGCTAGCCCAGGGATTATAAATAATTAAAAGCGAGTGTATCGAACGCGCGGTACGTGAGGCTGACCGTGACAGACTAGCTTCGCGGCGTGGCCTCACTCGCGTTATGTAGCCGTTGCATAACACGCTCACTTTCACCCAAAACGGTAAGTCACTGACCGACGCCTGCGCTGCCCCCTCCCCCCTCCCCACACACCACGGCACCAGCACCGGCCGACAGGCGTGCGTGTCAATGCCAGTGCTGTTGACATAAGTGGCCATCATGGCCGACCTATCTGATGACCACTGACGTCTCAGCAAAGATTTGAACGGTTAGACAATCATGGCAGATTGACGAGAGAAACGAATTCAGAGAGGGTTAAGGTAATAGAGACGCATTTGCTACACAGCTACAAGCTACCCAAAACTGTCAAATATTCCCAATCAACCATGAACCTTAGTTCTTTAACAATGAAGTTGAAAATCTATTAAAGAAATTTGACAGATTGTTGTAGGTTGATGTTCTGGCGTCTGTACTATGCTATGTTCTGCTGATATCTGATATTAGAGTTCGCCAACTTACTTCCCAGCATAATCAGCCTATATCGACTGGTACAGGCCTCTGCTGAGCTGCCTCAGCACGTAACGGCCTCAGGCCTCCTGTCTATGAGACTCGTGTGCCAAATCACCACGCGGCGCGGGTTGTACGATGTCATTATGTCTTCGAATATTGGTTTCTTGGAGAATATTTCGGTTTTCTTACACTGTTATCCTTCCGAGAGGGGATTGAGCTAATTAAACAGGAAAATAAGTAAAGATTGTGCTATCTGAGTTATTAACTGAGAATGTGTAAATATCGTTGTTATTTTTTTCAGTGACATAATTTTAGCTTGATTTATAATCTCGTTGATATCAGTTACGTGCTAGTAGGTGTGTTTGTTTGTATGTTGGACTAAATTATAGAGATTATATACATTTGTTACTAATCTTTATTTTAAAACCTTTTAGTATGTTTTTCATCGCTTTATTGCAGACTATAGCAGGGAGGAACGACTCCCGATACTTAGGGCTATTACTGTTCGTAGATGCGTCTCGAACAACAAGCTTGTTTCTAAATTAATAATAAGTTTGTAGCTAACATAGTTTATAATTTTATTTTTACTATCCTTCTTTCATTGTTTTTTTTTATCTTTTTCTACATTTTATAGTGAGCAACGACTTATTGTCGCTACGCTTGTCCTCTCATACTTAAGGGTGTAAAACACCTCTTAACAAAGCCAAAAGGCACTGGTTCTCCCTGTCATTGCGATCATTTTTTTGTTCTACACCATACCTGGGAACCTTCTAGTTACGGAGATATTAGGGGTCAAAGTTCCAACTTTTTGACAAGTTTTTAATTTAAGATTTTTACTTTAAACACCTCCACGACCCCCGTACTATTCAATCCGTCCATCAGCACAATGTTTTGAGTGCGTTACATTGAGTTCTACCACAAAACATGATTTTACACCCCCCAAAAAAAAGTCGTTTCCCAGCAATAATTTTTGCGTAAAGTAACTTAGTTTCATGTACAGAATGCTTGGTTGACGGCTTCGTGATAAGGTGATTTACACGGTGTATTGTAAAACCAAATAATTTGTAGACCTATGTATAATAAAATATTTTGATTTTGTGGATGTCGTTGTCCGAAATAAAAGTTGTTTTAAAAATCAATTATTGTTTGCATACAAAGTTAATGTATATTTCCAATCAATTCAAAAATTTGAATGGATATATGAATTAAGCTTGCATTGTATCGTATACGTAGCATAACATAGGAAAACAAATACGGGTTAAGTAATCAATGGGCAAATGCATTTCAAGAACGGAAGTAAAAACGTAATCCAAGGATTATCGGAGAACCATCGACATAAATACACTAAGCTTTACTTATCTCAATGATCACTCCCATCCTTATCACAAACCTCTCGCTGCCTTATTTGTCTCCCTTTTGTCACGATAAAGGCCATAACCAGTCAATGGCGGGTTTCTCTTACATTCCCAGCGACAACACTATAACTTTTATTAGATAGGGTATGGCAATGTCGCCGGGTTCACGCTGTGACCTGCGAACTGCGGTACAGTAATCAAGGCAGGGAGTTTCGAAGAAATTGGGATATGCCAACGGTAAAAATATGATGAATTCGAATTTAAATGCCGTCAACGTAAGTACGTGTCGCGGATAACGTGTCCTAACTTTTCTGGGGGAGGGAGAGAGAGACAGGCTGGTTTTGGATGATATAATTATTTAGGGGCTGATTTAAAACTACAGGGCGTGAACAGGGGACGTCGCGACAGGCCTTATCGGCGAGGCCAGAATGCCAGCGTTTTATATTGAGGTTTTCCAATTGAATAAAAAAACGCGCTAGGTTATTTAGTAGGTGTGACATTAGAGATCGAGTTGATAACACAATGTTCGACTTTTCTCTGCAGAATTCATCTAGAGTTCTAGACAGAGGACTATACGTGGTGAGTAGGTTCAATAGATTAGCTATTACAAAAGCGTTTTCAAAAGGTTTACAGATTACAGGGTAATCTTTTTTATCAAAAGTTCCAAGTGCAAAAATTTGATAAAAAAAAACAGTGGGCATTAGTGTAAGATCTTTTCAAAAATTTGCGTAAATTTACAGATAGGTCTACTGTAACTGTTGACAAAAGATCTTGTTTCTAGGAATTGGTTACTAATCTCTTCCATAACATTAAAGGACACATTTGGGAACTGCGACAGATCTCCCCGAGTAGTACAGCATTTTGTCCAAAGCCGGCGGAATCGATTGACGCATCTTCTATCATTCTTGATTCCATGTCTCGTATACTTTCGCGGCAACCGGTCGCCGCCGCGCCGGTGGCCGGTCGTCCGTCACTGTATCGTACGCAGCACAGCACCACCACGCCCGTGCCGTGTATAACCTTCCACTTGTAGTTGTAACCAACATATTATACCGACACCATGATGTAAGCGTTCATTGTCTCTTATTTATGTTATGGGCGAAAAGAAAAAGTTAAGTTGTTAACAGGTGTGGTCTGATCTCCCTAAAAGCCCTTTGAAGTCTTTCACTATCTTATTGTTATGTTTTATTTTAAGTAAAACAACTGCAGATACGGGGCATAAAAAGGTCAAACGATTATCATGGCTTGATTCATCATTTGCCAACTTCCAATCTACCCGGATGCAACTTAATACCAACATTGTTTAATGACTATCTTGGTAAGACTAGGGGTCAGACAATCGGGCTTCTGACTACCGGATGCATGATGACACAATAATCGCACTGTCGTGTAGAGATAATAATATAAATATGACTTATAACAATTATGACTTAACGAATATGAACTATACTCAAACCAACCATTTTTGCATTCCAGTTTACTCCATGGATCCTACTCCTCATCTCAGCTGCAACCTTCGCCATAGAATCCATCACAACTACAAACAACAACATAACAACCTTATACCCAGTCTTTAACAAGACAATCCCCAGAAATGAAATCCACACCAGATTCAGTGAACCAGTAAACAGACGTACTGAAACAAATACAAAAATCAATAATATACAGCCAAAACTTAATGAAACCGAAGCAAAAATCAATAATACAGTAGCCAAAACTAATGATACTGGGAATAAACTGAACGAAACAGAGACGAAGTCCAAACCAGCCTTACAATCATGGAAGATAGAATCTGGTTTCGCGCCATCAAATCTTACAGAAGTTAAGAACATGACTGATCCTAAAATAAGACAGGAGAAGAAGGAATTGTTGAAGGATTTCAAGCCGAGTCAACATCTAGGAAGCTTCTTTGATGATGACAGTGCTGAAGTCATCAAGCAACCCGTGTTTGGGCCGGCTAAAAAGAAGCCGGCGAGTGGTTTTGTGAGGTAAGGGCGAATTTGCCTTAGTTGCTAAACAATACTAACCTCAGATAATAGTTTGGTAGACGGCATGTCATGAATTAAACATAACTAGCGAAATGTGTGTGTACTATTAGGTACACCTCTGCCTGACCCTTCAGGGATTACAGGTGTTATGTTATGTAGTTCCGCTCGTTTCAAAATCATCATGATTAGCGCATCATGAAAAAAGGAAGAAACTACCCTTAAGTAACTCACGAAACTGCCTTCGCTCAACACCAATACTACACATTAAGTACGAGTACATACATCTACAAACAAATTCACAAAATCCTAAACATTGTCGATCTAAATAAATATGAAATTAAATAAAAAAATACGGAATGGCTACTGGAACAGGACTATCTTCAAACAGAATCCTTGCTTAAGTATGTCGTCTGACTACCTACATATTTCCAATCACACACAACACACACAGAACACACACACACACACTAACACACACACACACGCTAACACACACACATTTTGATTTAAAAGAGTGTCCATGGAGTTTCTTGCCCGTTCTTCTCCATAGAGATCTACGCTACGGAATGGGCAACTACAGTACTTTCACAAGTTATTATGCCTTGTGACTGGGACTGTAGCTTCGCGTTTTATTTTGTTTTTGTTGACTTTCAAAAGTGCCTGTAATGGTCTAATTGAAATAAATGCTTTGACTTTGACTTTGACTTTGACTTTGACATCATGTATAAAACATATCATACTTTTTGCTTCCATATCCTCAATCGCCCAGGTAGATCGACACAGTCTACTAGTATGCTTATAGCATCACTTTTTAAGCTGAATCACTGCCTCTCAAGATACAGGTCTATACCTAGTTTGAGAGGCAGGGTTTCCATATTATGTACAGATTTCAGTTCTTAGATTCTTTTGCATTGTGCTCCTACCTAAGCTCATTTAAATTGTCTAAATATATGTAT
This sequence comes from Cerastis leucographa, assembly GCA_963082945.1. Taxonomy (NCBI): domain Eukaryota; kingdom Metazoa; phylum Arthropoda; class Insecta; order Lepidoptera; family Noctuidae; genus Cerastis; species Cerastis leucographa. Next base: position 667,030 of record OY720360.1, read on the forward strand.
AATATAACTTGTTTAATCTGTTTTCTTGTGAAATAAAGTTATATTATTATTACTTATATTTATACGCATTACTTCGTCTCCCCAGCTCAATCCAAGACGATTACCCACCCCACGCAACCTACAACAAGATACCCAAAGAGTTGTACTACACGCACCAAGAGTTTCCCTACAAGTTCGAGGACACCATCTACACGAAGATCAAGGGAGGATGGACGGACTCCATGGAGTCCAGGCCGACAGTCGAGGTCCCCGTGAAAGTTCCTGCAGGGGGGCTGTATCAGTCGCCAGACGCTTTCAAGGACCAGCCCCACAGTGATGAGGAGTATGGTCTGGAGTACTATGAGGCTGGGAAGGAGCATGCGGTTAAGAAACGGTTGGTTGATGCTTGATTATTTGATTGAGAGATAGGTTATAGGTCTACAGGATAATGAAATAGGTGACAGTGTGATGAGAGAAGTAATGATTTCAAACATAGACTCAGTCAAGCAGATTTAACAGATAGAGAATCTTTTAGGTTCTTATATTTTCATTATACAATAACGCTAGGGATAGTAATTATGACAAACTAAGCTCTGGGTATAACAGCTAACAAGATTGTATGGTACGAGGTTTACGTATTTAGTTGCTTTCTACGAATTGGCTTGCTCAAGGAGCTTGAGCCTCGATTCTAGCAAATTAGGTTCTTTAATTATAAATGGCGTGCCCTAGTTTAGTAATAAATACTCTATTGCATGGTTACGAATTTGAATATAAAAATAGTATTAATTAGTATCTCAAGAACCAATTCAGAGCCCGAAATCGAGTACGAATTGAATCTGTCAATCAGTACCACCCACGAGAGCCTGACCGACACTTGTACTTGTTTACAACTTTTACCTTGCCATATCTCCGAGAGGGTGTAAGCACATTCTTGAGTAAATACTTATTAAAAACAATGTAGGAAAGTGGAAAGCTGTTGGGCAATCACAGTGTCGCGTTAGCAGCAGATATATGCTCAGAAGGGTCACATCCATGCAATGCTCGTTATCTCAATATTGTTGAATAACATAAACTTTCTTAGTTTTTTAATGAATTATACAATGTGTTATATACTAAAGGCTGTAAGGGTCAATCTTAGAGGTTCAGCAGCGCTTGCCAAGGTCGGTCTATGGATGGGTAACCATCCATTATATACCGAGTTATCTCCGTGCCTTGGAAAGCACGTTAAGCTGTAGGTCCCGGCTATCAGTGGCCCGTATAAGTCTGGCAATCAGTCTTACCAATTCAGTATTGTATTATCCAGTAACTGGGTTGTGGGCGTCAGATAGGCAGTCCCACCATGTAAAATACTGGTATTCAGTTGTATCCGGTTAGACTGACTAGTTAAACAGCTGGTTTAAAGGTTAGGCAGATGATGATATTGTATTTCATCAGTAAGGCAATATTGACAAAGAGCCGCCCGCAAACTTGGTTACAATTGAAAAAGGCAAAATTTCTGAAACAATGAACCTAAGTGAGGTTTATCAAAGCTCACATGATAACAGTTACTTCCCTGTGTAGCAGATGATCTATAAAACAGACGGACTGGTGGTGATGAAATAAATTACACAAATGTTTGCATGCCGAATATAAGTTAGATTGTACAAGGATCACCCATTTTATCGTTATATCTTATTCTATGTACCCACATATTGAGTACAAATAAATGTTTACTATATAAAGTAATTCGCCTACCCAAGACCTAAAACTCGCAATTCGGGACCGTTACCACACATCTACCTACCGCTGCTTTCGTTCTAGTTATGAACAAGTCTGCTCCAGGATGTAGCTAACAATAGGTACTGTAGCCAACTTACTACAAAAAGTACTATAGCGCCATCTATGACACGACGGAAGAACTAACATCAATTTCCTACATCGCTCAAGCAGAGTTTACATCGAGTTAATAGTATATAGAATACACCCGACAATAATTACCTGTCGGGCAGTTGCCCACCAGACATAACACCTGTCTGGCCGGAGGATCCTCCCTTTTTCTAAGGAGTATCGAGAAACTTTACACCCTGTTCCTCATACCCCTAAAGCACCAACTGGTACTTCTGTATTTGACTATGTTGTTGTCGACACACACGTGACCCCTTTGTATCGCAAATATCCTTTCACTGACTGCACATTGGTTAACACACATCAATGGTTATTACTCATTTATATTAATATCACTTGAATTTAAATAATTAATGGGTTCGCATGAATGAATGTCTGTATGCCAATCAGAATTGAGACTAATACTGTAAAGCTGAAGAGTTAGTTTGGTTGTGCCATCGCGCTAATCTAGAACTATCAGTTGGATTCAAAAAATTGCATTTGATAGCCTGAATCCTGATGAAAGATATGGGCTATTTAATATCTCGCCTCGACTCCAATGGGCGCCGCTATTATAGGCTCCTACGAGCCTAGTGGCGGGTGAAACCGCGGGCCACAGCTAGTTTCAGATAATGTATAAGTATATGTATGTTGAGTTCGTGTTCGTTCGTGTGTCGGAGGAGCTTGTGGCTAAATAATAACAGCCGCACGGGTCAATCTTTAAGGATGAGCCGTGCTTGCCGAGGTTGGTCCGTGGATGGGTGACCATAATTACATACCGAGTTTCCTCCGTGCCTCGGAAAGCACGTTAAGCCGTTGATCCCGGCTGTGATTTGCAGATCTTTGACAGTCGTTACAAGTAGTCAGAAGCAAAAAGTGTGAAATCCAGTCTTACCAAGGGGTATCGTATTACCCATTCACTGGGTTGTGGAGGTCAGATAGGCAGTCGTTTCATGTAAAATACGAGCACTCAACTGCATCCGGTTAGACTGGAAGCCGATCCCAAGATAGTTTGGGAAAAAGCTAGGCAGATGATGATGTTCAGTTCGTGTAAAAAATACTAAGTGTTTTGTCTGAGGGTGTGCTTTATAACTGTCTAGCCTGAATGGTCCCACTTCAGTGTAAAGTCCTTCCTTTTTCACACCACTCAGTCTATTACGAGAGCCGGTGGTTTCGGTAGAGGAATAGCTCGTCCCACCATCTTTGCGTTGGTCTGCCGCAAGCATCTCCTTATTACAACATATCATCACGCTTGTGATCCCCGGGTTTGCTAGACGTGTGCCTACTAGTACACCCTCATTTCACCCGGTATGTTTTTTATCTTCTACGTAGCCATCCTATTCACATCAACGGGCGCAAATACAAACTCTCTGGTACTGAGAAATTTCTGATGGAAAATCTAATAACACTTCTCCCAACCAGGGAATCGAACCCAACTTTACTCTTGCTTTATACTTTTTTTTTATTTGTTACTAGCTTCTGCCCACGGCTTCGCCCGCGTTTTTTTGGTAATTGTCTCGCGGGCTCACACTACCAGGATAAAAAGTATCCTATGTGCTATTCCAGACTATCATCTATCCCTGTGCCAAATTTCATCCAGATCCATTCAATAGTTTTTACGTGAAAGAGTAACAAACATCCATCCATCCATCTATAGTTACAAACTTTCGCGTTTATAATATTAGTAGGAAGTAGGATGTATTGCACAAAATCCTAGATTTAGCTGTAAGTGTTCAAACACCAAGAACCAAGAAGCAAGACTGGCTTAAAAGAAACTTCTACTATCCATCTAAATACTTCAACCTCTTACGTAAGACAAATAACAAGTTGCAATAATGCTCTCACATCAACCATTACCCGTGAGAGAAATGTAAAGCAACATGAAACATTACCATTACCAGTGATTAGCAACCGTCGTTACCGTCGTAAACATTGTGTCACAAACCAGACAAAAACGTGAAAACTTGCCCCCGTGTCACCACATTGTCGACAAGTGTCTCAACTGCCGACGAGATATTGTGAGAAAATATATCAACCACTAGGAAGTACTTACATGTTGTACAAGACTGTTTATTGTGCAAGAGCAAGTGGCAAATATGTTATTCTACGTTTATTCAAATACATAATTGGAAACGGAGCTACGTTCATTAAAATACAGTAAAAAAAAAAGTCTTCTCTATATCGTGCTCTACTCAGCAAACCCTTTTAATTGATACCCATTATTACCCATATCATGAGGGTGCATAACATAACACAAACAAAAATAACTAGTCCGCTATCTTTAGGATTCCGCCATATTGGATTTAGTCTCACTTAGCTAACCATACATTGTCATCCAAATTGAATGTTTATAGATAGAGACTGTTTTAAAATTCAGTTTCAAGATTTGCCCTAAAAAACATACAAACCTTGCAAGATAAAAAATATAGTAAAACCAATACGTAAAGTGACTGAAAATAGTGAAAATTAATCAGCATTTAACATTCCCTATGGAGGGTCAGACTTGGACGTACTGATGACTCACTTAGTGAGATGATGTGAGTACAATTCGAAATAATTTCCAAAAAAAACGGCTTATAAAAATAATCTCCACGAGCAAAAAACACAAGTCCAACTTAGGAATCTACAACAAACACATATATCAAAAAGACGATACGATCGCAATGATTGATAGATATCGTAAACGCTAATAGAGATAGATGCGCGTACGCAAAGTAATAGTTGATCTGAGACCACCGCACTGCGCACTCTCCGTCGATTACTATAATGTTATATGACAAAATCATACTAGCTTTTATTTGCGGCTTCACCCGCTTGAATGTCGAAATTTTCAACGTGATTATACTACCGTGATAAAAGTATCCTATGCGAAATCCAGGTTATAAATAATCGAACTAGTACCAAATTAATTTAATTGGTAATTATGTATTTGAGCCGTTTGGGGCCATGGGGCCCGAGTGCCCATCTTGTGTTTCGGGATATCGCCAAGCGGTTAGTCGATGCTTCACGGGACCAGAGGGCTGGCCTCTTTTTTGGTCAAAAAATCAGCATTGCCATCCAACGTGGCAATGCGGCCAGCCTTCTGGGCACTTTTCCTGTCGACAGCGATGTCGACGAATTTTTTGACGCCCTGTAATTTTGATACTTATACATATTTTATTTTATATTTATTTGTAGTCTGTAAATAATGTACATATGTAATATTAATAAAAATCGAAGTACCAAATAACATCGAAATCCGTTCAGTGGTTTTTGCGTGTGAGCGTAACAGAAGAAGAAGAGAAGACTTTCGCGTATATAATTGTAGTAAAAACATAGTAACAAGTTGTGACATCTAACTGCTATTATAAACAAATTAATTAGTAATAGTAGTAAGATGGTCTCTTGGACCCGCGATTGCTGAGCATCGGGACCTGGGTTCAATTCCCGTTAACGGTTTTTCCATAAGAATTTTCTCAATAATAGTCTTGAGTTTGGAAGTTGGCAGTAGTCAGTACGATACCACCGTGCCTTGGAAATTACGTTGAGCCGTAAATCCTGCTGCCTGTAAACACTTGGCACTATAATATCCCGCGCCGATGGCTGATCTCCGCTGACATTCACCGCCGTGGCCGAAAACGGTCAGGAGGACTATTGTTATAATTCTTTTTTTTTTTCATATCGGTAAAGGTTACAGACTGACAGAGTTACTTTCGGATTTTTTAGGATTAATATGGTTGGATGGATATAGATTATGTCGCAGGATCTGTAATGTATTGTGGCACCAGATCCACTTTCTAATGTTTTGTGTCGGCTAGCTCTAATAGGGGGGCTCTTATGTCTCGTAAGAGATGAATTACAGCATTCATAATTCAATCATACGTGTGATAGAGGCACATTGTCGTTATTTAAATTGAAGATGCTGAGCTTTTAATATTTTATTTTATTATTGGTGTGTGCTAGCTGACATGTGACATTAATTTGATGTAATGGATTCCTTGTATATAGAAACTTGAACACTATTGTATAGAATCTGGTTCTTCTAACCTAACAGACAGATGTGTTGCTGGGGAGTTTGTTCCGCCATTTCTTCTTCCCAGCTAAAACACTAGGAAGTGGCGAAGGGCGTTTTGGGGACTGTGTCTTGTAATTTTGACGTTCAAAAAGTGCTGATCATCAGCCTAGTTTGAATAAATGACTTTTGATTTTGATTTTGAGTAAAACTGGTCGAGCAATGTTTATTGTTTTTCCGTTCGAAATTTCTTTTTAATAGGTAAGTAGCCCGTTGTCTGGACTGACCTGGCTGCCGGCAAAAGGCTCATTCTGTATTATTTCGGTGAATTGTGGGTCTACTTCACACCTGTGCGTGTGCCTACCTGTTTTGTAAGACAGGCTGTTTCGTTTATAATAAGCTAAGTTAACTGTTTGTTCCAGCGTGAATCCGTGGCAGAACCTGCTTCGTCTGGTGACGGCGTTTATCCCGGTGGGGCTGATCATCTCGGCGCTCACGCCCAGCATCGTCACCATCCACAACGTCGATGATAACACGTGAGTATATTACTTTATCATCATGCACGTATTCAAAATGTATATTAAAACTGCACCGCACACCTCTTCCCACCTCCTAACCTACCCTCTGTGCACCAAAAGCTGCAGTCATGGCGACCAACTTCGAGGTCATAGAGGTCTTTGAGGTGTAAATGGTGAAGTATCTGTGATTAAAATTTAATGGTAGTGATGTAGTGATGATCGCGAACCAAGTATTTTATACATTAAACTAAGTAACATTAAAAAATATTGCAACGCGCTCTAAATATTGTGCTGATCGATGCATTGAATAGGACAGGAGTCATGAAGGTACTTAAACTAAAGTTAAAACTTGTATTAAAAAAAATGCTGAAACTTGGTCCAGAACAAAAAGAAATATCGAAACGACGGTAGGAATCTTTCAACTTTGGAACAGAGATCAATGATTTCAAATCAAAATATGTTTATTTTACAAAGGCCTACATGGGCACTTATAAAAAGTCGACAAAAGGTGTTAGTCATCTCATAAGTCAGTAAGTCGAAACACAACAAATTGCAGTCTGAAATACATACAAAGGTATAGGCGAGATTTAAGCTGGAATCAGACGCTGTATTTCCTCGTATACGACACTTGCCAGCAACGATCAAACATAGATGTTCAATTATTTTGGAAAAGTTCAGTGTGCCACTTCCTGTAGTTTTTAAGAAAGAGGATAAGTAGGTACGGCTATACTTTTCCATCAGTAAACATGTCTACGTTTGATAAGAAACAACATTCCTGACATTATAAAACAACACAGCGTATCGTAGAAAATAATAATAACTATTGGGAACGAGTGCGAGTCGGACTCGCACACAGAGGGTTTCGTAGCACCAACCAATAAGTATAATTACAATATTTTTAACGATCATACCTCAATTTTCATTCAAAATCAAAATCAAATTTGTTTTTCATAGTATGTTAATGGAACACAAAGGTACTGATGCAGTTTCAAAAAAAAAATCCCATATCTCAAAACTAAATATCAAATCTTATCCAAATGTTTTTTGTTGTTAGTTCTTTTTATGTTCTACAAACTCACATTCTCCAGAATTTTAGAGGGAACCCCTTTTAGAGAGAATTTTAGAGGGGAGGTTTCATCAACAAGAAAATTAAGAAAAAATATATTTTAGAAGCATCGATATTTTTTTTTAAGAGCTGTCGATAGACACTCCACACAGATATACACGTAGAAATTGATTCAACCCGGATCCGTTACATATAAGGGGTCCCTTTATATTTCTTTTTTAATAATTTCTTCGACTTCGCTTTTGTGTTTCAGCGGTTCATAAAAGACACCGTTTTCCAAACAACTGTATGGTGCCAACAGTCTCGGAGTAAAAAGGTTATGACCTACGGATGGACAGACATCACAGACAGACAGACAGACTGATGGACAGGGTGAACCTATAAAAGTTCGGTGTTTTTGATCAACCGTGCCCTAAAAAAAAAATTAACAAATCGTACGTAGACCGACGAATCAAGCTATGCAAAACCAAATTAGTCTGATCTCTCATTGTACGGGAAGCTCATACAAAACGAGGTCAGGTTATACTGGATATTTCGCCGTATGTACCAATTACAATATAAAAATATTATCACCTAGTCCTTACATACTTATTTGGCCTCTGACAGCAGCAAGCAACCACTGTGATTTTAAGCAACCTGGTTCGTGACAGTTACTTAACAGCAACTTTACACTAGATTACTGTGGTTATGACAATGACGTAAAATAATTGTAACATGGACGTCGAAACCCTGAGGCTACTCCATGCAGCCAATATCCGCGTAAGATCGGTTACATGGCAGCGGACCGCACGTAACCACCGCGGACGTACGGCGCGGCACGCGAGCAGCATGCATGCAGCACGCGACGTCACGCGACACACATGTCAGTCACTCGTGTGCACTCGGCGCGAAGTGATTGATGGTACGAGACGTACTGGCAGGTACTGGCCAGCTGCTGATCTGCAATAGGCATTAAGAATAACCATTTATATTCCGTAAGAATAAAACAACACACGCATTTGTTAATTAGATAATTTTATGTTTTCGTTCGAAAATAAATCAATATTTTATCCAAAACTTGTTTTAATACTACAACATAACGTGTATTACAATGTTTTGTGTATGTGTTTAGACAAATGTATTAGGACTTATGAAATAACTAAGTTATATTTCAACCTAGATAAAACGAATGACTCAACTTTGTGAGATTTATTTCATAAACACTGCTCTTGAAACGCTGTGAGAAATCTTCGTCAAAAATCCGGCATGTTCTAGAATAAAAAAATACGAAATTGAATGATGTGTATGACATCTTCCAACCTTCACTGTGTCCGCGTGGTGGATGACCATGAAATCTTTTCCATCCGACCGAGCCGGGACTAAAATTCTGGAGCGCGTGAGAATGCACCGATACAGCTCATTCATTCTCAAAGAGAGGATGCCTGAGACCCAGCATATCCCCCGGATGCTCTTTATGTAGGGTGTTCGGTAAGGGTATATACATACTTAAGGGTGGTGCTACAGACCATCAAACTAAACATGTTTCTCCATCGGACAAACATCGTAATAGCAAAAAAAATATCAGCTGCCTCATACATTTGGGTCGGATAGGTATTGAAATTTTGTATTGGACAGAAGATTTTTTTTTCGCATTTACGATGTTCGTCTGATGGAGAAAAATGTTCAGTTTGATGGTCTACCCTTAAGTATGTATATACCCTTTCCGTTACACCAGACACACACATTCTACGTTACACTAAACACAATATACTATGCTGCGAGATGCATATCGAATACAGAGAATAAGGGTGTTTGTTTTGGTTAGGGGTTAGGACGCATCAGCGCCATCTTTATGAAGGCAGTGTTAACTAGAGATGAAACAGATATCCGTTAACTATCCATTATCCGGCCCATCCAATTTTTGTGAACCGGCCAGATGCCGAATCTTCTACTCGGCTATGAAAAGAAATTCAATCATTTCTCATTAACACAAGGTAAATCATGTCACAATAGCTTAATAGCCATTAATAATCACCATTTATTTATATAAGATGCAAAATTGTCAAAAATATTTTATTACCTTATAATAATTTGGTACTCAACATTAAGAAGTGGTAATAAATTAGGCAGAAACTCAATCAAACTCGTCATAACATATAAAGCGACGAAGGCCCGAATATCCGGTTTCCGGCCAATTTACTATCCGTTTCACCTCTAGTGTGAACACAGTGGGTACCTCACGGATTCGACTCCAGAACTAAGCTATTTTTGAATAAAAAGCTGCTTATTTAACGCATTTGCGATGTTAGATAAATTCCAAGTATAAAAGAAAAATGTCGAAGAGGAGACCGTAGCATACTCCATGAAATATCTTACGCAATAACCATCACTACGGGGAAACATGCTTCTCAAATTCTCATATTCGGGAAACACATAACGCCCAAGAGTTTTGTAAACGCGTGCGATGTTTTTGTTCAGAACATTAGGAATGAAAGAAACAGAACGTATGCACTGCTTATCATAGAAAGTTGTATTTTTATGTGTGAGGAACTGCGCCCGCAAAGCGCGACGCGATGCCAATCGTGCGCGGTTGGCGCAGTGGCGGGGTTTTACGCGGATTTCTTGTGTTATTGACAAATGATTGGTAGTTGTTACATTTGTAGTTATTGGAAATGTTGACTGGTAACGATAAACGATTCAGGAATTCATGACTTTGAAATATTGAATGTCAATATTTTCTGAACATTGTTATTTACTTATACCAAAGGTATAGGGGACTGATTGACTTGCCTTTACAACAAAAAAATCTAAGATTTAGACACTTCTTAGTCAGTGACCATATGCAGTCATTGAAGCTCCGCACCGGGAGGGTTTCCCTAGAAGGACATACACTGACCTTGTTGGTGATGTTCTCCAGTCAGTCAGGTGCGTATGGCACTCGCAACAGGCGTGCGTGATATATACACGTGGACGAAGTATGTGAGGACCTCCTATGGGAAGAAGGCGTGAGTTTGTTTGTATGCTTATAAACAAAAACTGAATAAACCATCGCCTTTTAATCAGCCGTCGCGTCCGATGGCGCGTGTCAGTCGGTCAGTCAGCTAGTCATCAGTGCCACGTACACAGGTGCATGCGCGGAAGCACCTCCGTGAGTTGCGCAAGCGTCTCTAAGTACATTTGTGCACGTAGTGTTGGGGAAACTTTATGTTGCCGGTGGTGCAATGAGCAGGCTCTCCTTTATACATTTAGCTTTTTAGCCTATGCAGTGGGTTTCCGTCTTTTACGCATCAACCTTCCGATGCTTGGAGTATACCTATACCAATTAGGCCCATTATATAAAGTTCACCGTATTTTCTAGGTCTACGATATTCGTCATCCAATGTTCTGTCTGTCTCCGGAAGCACAAGTCAGCCGATTATGTTCCCAGAGCTTGAAGACAAGCTTCACCCCTGTGAGGCTGCTAGTGATAGTGGTGCCCATAATCTTCGGTATCCCAACACATGACTTTTGGTATTCAAGTCTTGAATACCGACTATCATCATCTACGAAACATATTGTCAATTTATCTTAATACTAACAGGTCATCCACATTGTTTTATTCCAGACAACCGTCATCCCTGCCCTACCGTCGCTCAGACCCGGCCAACCCGGGCATGTTGGACGTGGCGCCGATCAGCGAGCGATGTCGGCGCCGACTGCTGTGTGAACTGCACTCCGAGATGAACTATGTGCCGTGAGTTATTCATCATCATCATCATCTTTTTGCACTTGACCCATATTCCTCTGGGGTCGTCACAACTTGTTTTTTTCACGTGACATGAGTAATAGTGTCATCTCTTAATGTGGAAAATACTGCTTACCGTACGCTTATGTACAGAGTATTTTTCCTGACCCTGGATTCGACTACCGTCAGGTCAGACAACGGAAACTTCTTAGTATTCCTGGAGCATGGATCTTTGCCCGGTTGGTGGCAATAGGCTTACCGCCAAGATGTACTTATACCACTTAGATTAGAACATGGAAATTTAAGTTTAATAAACATCTGTGCCAAACTTTTTGGGGGTAACAGTGAGTTTATGTGTTTGTCAAAAGAGAAACAAGACAGCTTCACTCATTGGTATGTGATTTGTTAGAAATCTATCTACTTACATAGTTTTAACATAAATTAGATCTCTATTTAAAACTTTTGTGGTTATCTTATCAATATGGCCTGTTTCATGACTTTCGTACAAAGCCAATTTATGTGACAAATTTCCAATATTGTATTTATCTCTACGATAATGCCTTTCCGGAGCTGGTATAGCAGACCAGCATAGTTAAACTTATCTTAACTGCACACACAAACACGTTTCTTTGAACCTCATCATACTATACACTGTAGACACACAGCATGAATCAGGATTAAACTCTAAAACAAGAGATATGACCTGGAAGGTGAAAGGTTAGACCTAGAGAACACTTTCTCCAAGACCCGCGAAGCTCGGAAACACTATCACTATGTTACAAAACCAACAAACGTGTTGTACAACTAAGTTCTAGATGTTGTTATATCATAATGATGATGTGTTGTGTTGGAATGCAGTAAAAGAATGACGACACTCGAGTGAGTCCTGTCAGTGCATGCCAAGCAGTTGAGCGATTGCCAATCTTTAGTCAAGTTATTTTTACTGAATCATTGGCTTAGTGATTGCTAGCCTAAAACCAAAAAAAAACTGTTTTCAAAAGTCACACTATTTGTTAAAGTTGCCTAATTATATATTTAAAGTGTCGTGCATTTTTGGGGGCTTTGAAGTTCAGAAAGTGCTAACTCGCAGCTTAGTTTGAATAACGACTTTTGATTTTGTTAAGTTACCAATCTCGGTAATATTATTAAAAACATTTTCTAACAATAGTGTTTCATCAAGTAATGCCCTCACATTCATGTTTATTGCTTTTGGAAATTAATAGTAGAAGTAGTATAATTCACTCCATTTGATCCTAAGGAGACCAGATACCGTCACCAATAACATACAGTTCTACGAAAAAAAAACAGGCGGAATGAAGGTACGAGCAAACTGGTACATTAAAGTTGCGCACGCAGCTCCGCACACTACACACTACTAATTTTGAAGTATCTGTCAGTGTCCAGTGTCCACAGCCTGTCCGAACTAGTTGAACTACATATATTGACACTTAACTGATTTTGTTGTAGCCCATCAACGCTGCCCAGACGCACGATGAAGCACTGCTACAAGATCCACTGCGAGGACACAAACGCTCTCTGGAGGATGCTGCGTTGGCTGTTCACCTACAACCAGGGGGACCAGGGGGGTGGGACTCAGAGAGGGAGGCTGCTGACTTAGTTGTAATGTTTGTTGAGTGTACAGTGCGCGCGTTTATGTCTTTTGTATGAACGGTTCTTGAAAGTACAATTTAGCAGTCTTTATCCTAATCTTGTCTGATAAATTCTTCCTATGGCCTATTATGTACCTTCAAATGATACTCATTATCTCGCCTTAACTTTTTGAAAACTAGGAATTAAAAACAAAACAGTGTAATTATACTAATCTCAATAGTTCGTGAAATCGATATATTAATTACTATATAGGTTATCGTCCTAGAACGCGATTTCAAATCGGGTTTTTCTTTTTCTGATAATAGAAACTATATCACTAACTAAAAGATTTACGATTAGTGTTGATGAGTTTTTTTGTAGTTTGTCATCTAATGAGGTCCATTGGTTTTTTTTATAATGATTTATTACTGAACTAGAATTTTAATTGAGTTTAGAAATTCGCTCAAAACCAAAGGTGTGTGCAAATGCTTTAAAAGGATGATGTTAGTTTTAAGAAGCATTTAATAACAAGAAAATAGAAAACCGGTGGTTTACTGAAATTAAATGTATGTTGTACGCATGTTCCAATTAAAAAGTTAAATTACAACATTTTATGTATATTAACACCTGTTACTAATTTAATGTATTTTCATTTAATGGTTGCTAATAGTGGTGTCTTTTTCTATTACCTGGACCGGATGTCGGCTCGCCTGGCAGTTGGCACATCCGGTCAACTAAACGACGTCGGAGTATTTACTGTATTTGCGCTTAATTGTAATTGATTTAAGGATTTATAAATGTCGGAGCTAATTGAGAATTAGCGGGGGTAGCTGGATAAAAACGTTATCAAATCTTTCTATGGTCTAACAATGATGAAGGTTTTCCGGAAACTCTTAACTTCCCTATTTAAAAGTGGAACCCTATGGCTAAGCTTAATTGCAGTAGATCCAGCACAAAACATAGCATTTGTTCATCCTTGTCTATCGAGAACGAGTCTATCGAGACTCAGTATCGATGATAATTTTAAATTAGACTACATGATATGAACAACTCGACCATCTACCGACGTCGTACAGAACGACCCTCGGCAAACTACCATTCAGCCGCAATCTGGCTGTCTAGGGGACGAAAATTAGGGAAGCTCATTAGGCAAGCAGGCTGTTCAGAAACCCTAACATCATGAAGAGTATTAGATATCAGGGCAAGCCAAACTTTTAGGCTTGCATGGAAGTACCACCACTACACATGGACTGGATCCTCCACGATCCTCATATCTGAAGATCGTGGTCAGCCTGAGAGTTGCATCGGGAGTGGATGATCTGCTTCCATCGGTTTCTGTCCATCGCGTCTCTTATGACCGTGTAGAATTTGGAGGACGACGAGTCTTTGACTTGATCGGTCCATCTTGTTGGTAAGCGACCGCGCGATCTCTTGCCTTCGGTGTTTCCAACCACTATCAATTTCTCCAGACTTTCGTCGCCTCTACGCACCGTGTGGCCGAAATATGATAGGATACGTTGTTGGCATATGGTGGACAAGCGAGTTTTAATTTGGACCTGGGCTAAGATGGATGCATTGGTGCGTTTCGCTGTCCAGGGTACTCTCAGCATTCGTCTCCAGCACCATATCTCGAAAGCTAATAGAGAGGTAGATGACATCAAACTAGTTACACCTAGTCAGCATGAATGGCAGTACAGTAATCGTGGAACATCCTCTTCCTTCTTCCTTCATCGCTCATTTTGGGGTTGGCTCAACATATCCGACGTCTTATCCGTCATTCTCTGCCTAGCTTTCCCCCAACTATCTTGGGGTCGGCTTTCAGTCTAACCAGATGCAGGTGAATATCACTATATTACATGGAATTACTGCTTATCCGACCTCCATAACCGGGTAATACGATACCCCTTAGTAAGTCTGGGTTATCAGAGTTTCAGGTAAAGTAAAACCCTTATACAGTCATAAACATTGCTCACGGAAGTTACAACACAGTTTCGTCATTCGTTATTTTATTACAAGTTCCGTTAACTTATAGTATTACTACGTACCGTGGTAGGTAGGTAGGTGGATTGTGTTCACTTTCATTCATAATTACAGTGAGTCAGGCTGTTTACATAAAGCGTTACAACAAAACAATAATAACAGCCACACGTTTCTCTCAGCTGAGTCATGTAACCACAGGATTAATGTATAATAATGCATGCTCTTTATAAAGTGGTCTACAAAAGCAGTGCTCTGCAAACTTTTTGTGTTCAAGGGACATCTAGGAAATCGGAAAATTTTGGACTATAAATGAAAAATCAATTTTCACATCAACACTTTTGTTATACGTAATGCGAAACATGAGCTTGTTTATTTGAGCATAGGCGGTTGTGAAGTATTCGTTGACAGAGCTGCTCCCAACTCTTCGTCAATCGTCCTGAGGCGTTTCCTTTTTAATCGACTCCAAAAAAAGGAGAAGGTTCTATGTTCGACTGCGTTTTGTTTTAATGTATTTTCACTAATTGTCGACCGATTTTTAATATTCTTTTTTCATTCGAAAGCCTTTTGGTACTCTTGAAGTGATCCCATTGCCACCAAGTCAGAATCTGACGATGGGATCCCAGGAAAATTAAGGGTAACCCCCAAATTTTATTATTGTTTTGTTTTTGTTATTATATTGTGTTTTTTTTTTGTTTGGTATTTATTACGGTAAGAGTTGAAAATCCTAATTCACATAAATAAATCATTAAAAATGGCAAAAGTATTGCAACAGCATGCTTAGAAAGCAGAGGATATTTATTCACACCTAGCCAAAACTGGCTTAAATCAGTATCTGAAAAAAATATGCTATCTTTTTTCATTTCCAACAGTTCTTTCTGCTCGTTAATCGGTAAGTGTCCAAAAGAGATCCTCTCGCAGAATAGATTTCGAACTCAGTCAATAGGTTGTAGAACTTATAGATCACACTTAGGGAATTAGAAATTCGTTATCTCTGCAAGAAACTTCAATTGTTTAACGATCAAAGCTTAACCATGCTCTTAATCTGCGAAAGGTAAGACAGAGGTGTGCCATAGTACACCGACATATCCCCAGGTTTCAATCACATGTAAGAGGGGGTGAGCCTATTGCTTTGCTGCATACATTTTCCCAGTTTATGCGACATTTTTCATTGATGTTCCGCTCCTATTGGTTGATATTATACTGCCTTTAGCCTTCCTCGATAAATGGGCTATCAGACACTTAAAGTATTATAGCTATCAGACCATTCCAAATTCGAACCAGAAGTTCCTCAGATTAGAGCGTTCAACCAAACCAGCAAACTTTTTAGTTTTATATGATATATATATATATATATATATATATATATATGTATAGATTAACTTAACACTTTTTTTACTTTAGAAGATCTTATGTCGAGCTTTGGAGAGTGCAGTGGGCTTGGTTGGCAAAGAAGTGAAACCAGGCAAAATAATGAGAGGCATCTTCAAATTCCTTAAAATGAATCCGGTTCTCATCCTTCCGCATTCAGTCAGTCAGGTCTCAGTGAGGCTGCGCATCCAGCGGCGCGTTACATCACAGTACACACATACCGCCAGTGAAACCCCACATTATATGATATTTACATAGCCGCAGCCATAGTGTTATGTACTAAATATTTCGTGTTATGTGGCGGGAATTTGAAAGCGAAAGACGTTAACTTGAGTGTTCAAGATAAGACCACAAATTTATGTACTTTGTGGTTTATATATTAGTATCTGCTATTAGAGTCTTAAGCATGGCTTTCAGCTAATATTGTGGGTTTTCTATAACATATCATGGTCAGCACTCCCTCCTGCTAATATTATAAAACTGCCTTGTTGGCATAGTGGTTACAAGCCCGACTGCTGAGCACGAGCTATTGGGTTCGATTCACGTGTTGGGCCAAGTGTTATTCGATTTTTCCGCCAGGAAATTTACAGTAGTAGCCACTGAGTCTGGATTTGTTCTAGGTTGACGGTAATAGGCTCGCCCCCTTATACGTGGGACTTAAACGTAACTGGCGAAATGCTGGTGTATAATTAGATAAACCTACTGCCCAAGGCTTCGGGGATTAAAAGAATATTATAAATGCGAAAGTCATAACGTCTGAAAATAATAGTACTGACAAATAATTTCCTATATGCACTCGAGCAAAGTTGTAGACAAAACCTAGAAAGACACGGATATCAATTTTGACAAAGTTGCGTCACAACATCCGGTGCAAGGGTGGACACGGAAATGGCGTTTCATAAATATTTGAATTCATTTGGTAGTCGGAGTATTGTAAATGGTTTAGATAAATATAATGACGTCTGAATAATACATAATGCTAATCGGTATATATTTCCATATCATCGATTCAACTCAGAATATTAACGACTGGACGAGCTCAAGTATAACGTAATTGAAATTATTTTATTTACTAATCCTTATGGATTAGTAAATAAAATACACGCTCTTGTTATTTTTATGTTGTCTTAATTCTCTCCTTTAGTTGATTCCTGTATTACTTAATAGCTAGGTAGTAATTAGTTGCCATTATGTAACAGTTCATTAAGATAAAGGTGAAAACTCCGATCAAAAAAGTATTTATTTAACCCGCACAGGACACAAAAAAAATAACAAAAAACAAATTGTATAAAAAGTAAAAATAACACAAATTGAACTAGTCTTGTACGAGACCAAAGGTTTGACTCAAATGTATAAATCGGGTATAAAGTTGATTTAAAACTTTTTCGTGGGATAATTTTCGAACGTAATACGACCGAAGCCGTGGGCAAAAGCTAGTATTCTATAAAAAGAAGACAATTTAAATAGTTATTTATTTCACCAACCATCAGTAACATCGCATTTCTAACCTCTCATTGTCGTACGTCACTCCCATAGAAACTATCAGTCAGCGAAAAATTATTTAATTATTAAACACAATTAACATCATGACGGATGAAATATTACTAACTACAGATTATGTATGAAGTAAAAGTGATCGTAGGAAACACTCTCTCATTATGGCAATAATGGAATACAATTGAGGCAACAACAAGGCAATGGAAATCGGCATTTATTACACCGATTTTTAAAAAGGGGGATAAATCTAAAATAGAAAACTACCGCCCCATATCCAAATTATGTCTTTTCTCTAAAGTTCTTGAACGAGTACTACACACGGAAGTTTACTCTGCTATGAAACGCCATTTCGGCGACGAACAACATGGTTTCCTCAGAAATCGGTCA
This sequence comes from Cerastis leucographa, assembly GCA_963082945.1. Taxonomy (NCBI): domain Eukaryota; kingdom Metazoa; phylum Arthropoda; class Insecta; order Lepidoptera; family Noctuidae; genus Cerastis; species Cerastis leucographa. The sequence goes on from OY720360.1 coordinate 684,972, forward strand.
ACTGCCTCCAACCTAATACTATCCAATGAAATTATAACCAATGGGATGGAAGAACGATGCCAGGTCGATGTGATATACACGGACTACAGCAAATGTTTTGACCGTATAGATCATCGGGTGCTTCTTCAGAAGCTATATTCCGCAGGAATTCATGGTGATCTATTCCGGTGGTTCTCATCATATATAGATAATCGAACACAGGCTGTGGTTTTGCGTGGGTACGCGTCTGGATGGAAATCTGTACCATCAGGAGTGCCCCAGGGTTCAATCTTAGGACCATTATTATTTACAATTTTTATTTTTGACATAATTAACTGCTTTAGATTCTCACATATCCTACTATACGCAGATGACATGAAGGTCCTAAAGTCCATACGCACATTATCTGATACTGAGCTACTTCAGTCCGACCTTGACAGATTCGTACATTATTGTAAAACCAATAAATTACAACTAAATGTAGCCAAATGTTTTCACGTAGTATTCTCTCGTCAGAAATCTATTATTGGCCCAGGCTATACACTAGATGGTACTTTTATAAGTAAAGAAACCAGTATTAGGGATCTTGGTGTGGTACATGACAGCAAGCTGCTTTTTGATAATCATGTGGAAACGATTGTCAACAAGGCGTTCAAAGCCTTGGGCTTCATTATTAAAGCTTGTTCTGGCTTTCGTTCTCTAAAACCATTAAAGATTCTTTATTGTTCTCTAGTGCGTAGCCACCTTGAGTACGTTTCTCAAGTTTGGAATCCTCAGTATGAGATCTACAAATCTCGTATTGAGTCTGTTCAGAGGAAATTTTTGCGGTACTTGGACTACAAGGCTGGGCAATTCTCAATCGACTATGAACACCGTTGTAAGCGATATCATTTCTTACCGTTGGAAGTAAGACGTAATATCAATGATATTTGTTTTTTAGTGAACATCGCAAACGGCTCGGTTGATTGTCCCGAACTACTCAGCAAAATATTTCTTCGTACTAATATCAACAACCTAAGAAAACGGCCACCACTTCATGTACCATTCGCATCGACAAAGTACAGGCGCAACGCTTTCTGCATACGTAGTGTTATAGCTTTCAATAGTTTACCGTCACATCTAGAAATCGATTTATTTTGCACCAGTGCACAGAAAATTAGAAAGATATTGACCAGGGAGTATTTTGGTGACAGCCATAAATAGGATTTTATTTACACTGCACTTATTTTGGTATTGCACGACTCGACATGCTTAACATGACATGTTCATGCTTTTATGCTTAGATTTTAATTTGTTACTAATTACTCATATCGCTGTAATTGGTCAACGCAATTAATAAACAAACTAAGTAGATATATATATGTGGAAGCTTGTTATTAGCAAATTTCATAACTTATACATGTTACTTATAATTGTTATTAGTCTGTAAGCTTTCTTTAAAACTAAATAAATAAATAAATAAATAACCGGATAACTACACGTTGGCCCAACACCAATATCTTGGCCCAATATTTGCTGACCAACTATCTTGGTAACTTGTAACGGACAATCAACAGGACACGCCGAACACTATAATAAGTGCCCATCGTTTGTGGACACACCATGGCATAGTTAACTATGAATCTCTACCTGCGTAGGTTCTCCTTGCTATCTTAGTGACGGTCACACCAGTCATGTTCAGAGTCTGTTTTGCAAACTTATATGACAGTCAACCAATGCTACTTGTAGCGAACTTATGACCCGACTCCATTTAGATTGTCACAGACATATTAAGAAGAAGTGAACTACAAAGCACTGCTAGCAATGGATACAATTCTTACGCCAACAGCCAATCTACATTAGTAGACACAACAAAACATTTAAATTGTAGTGCTTTCTTCATTGTTACGGGAGTGATGAAAAACATAATGAAGTGTCATGACTGTACAAGTATACATCTTCTTGCTATAACATAAGTACCAGCTTTCTTTGTCAAGCCTGTCAAGTTTTCTCTGGTGTATCTCTAGAAAATTAAAAAAATGCTAGGTCATCTGCAGCTTTTGAAGGTATTAGTGGCCATAAAATAATTGCTTTGTGACTTATAACTAGTACTTACTTTTGCAAAACTTCAATTGAGCCCGGAGATCAAACTTAGATCCCCGCACTTAGCAAAAACGCTTACGACCACTACACTCATTACAATTTACTCGAAGATACCATTTAATGTAGATCGGGGTTTGTCTCCACCGATCCCGAGATTGGATTGAATTGGAAACTGATTTCGCCAATTATTTGTCTCAACAGAACTCGGGATCCGTTCCAACCAAATAAGTATTGTGTCCACCAATCCCGAAATCTGTAGATACAAGAAAAAAACATATTATTTTTCTAATCTGGGATTTCATTTCTACGAGATCAGTTTTCAGCTTTCTTGTTTTTTTTTCGTAGCTCGCAATAGGTTAGAAAACGATATTCCAAATGGCCTGCTCATTTAACTCCAAAGGCAGGTATGCAAAATATTAATTTAAAAAAAAGATAAAAAAACCCGCAAAATAATAAAAAACGATCACAATAATATATTAAAACGGGCACATTAAAATTCAGCTCTCAATCGTAACATAATCTAACAAAAAGCAGATTTCTCGTTGCGTAACATTCGGTATTTGCGGAAGTAACAAGGAAAGTGACGCGAATCCATTTTGCAAACACTAAGAAAGTGTTATATTCCGATTGTAATGAAACATTGCAGTTAAATGTTAATGCATTGTTGATCGATTAATTGGATAAAACATGATTATTACTCGAAGAGGTCAGTCACAGAATGTTTACTGTGTGCAACTTTTCAGTTTCGAGTCTAATACAATGTGGGTCTAGTACGAGTACAACCTGTCTAATTCTTCAGAGGATAAAATTCTGAACCTGATTATCACAAACAGCTGTCTTTATTTGTCAGATACTTTCTAACTAAAGCATGAGTCCCACTGTCACCGATAACTTGCCCACCGGCCGCGGTCACTGGACACAGTGGACACTGCCAGAAACTTTAGTAGAACTTGTTTGATCATACATACATTTGTCGGTTCGAATCCGTGCAAATCAATAGTACCCGTAGTCCGTAGTGATCAATGCTCGTACCTTCTCTGTACAAGAAGAGGCCGTTGCCGTTATATTTGTAGAGAGTTGTCCCGTGTTTGGAGCCACGTGGCCAATTTGTCCTTATCGTTTAGACACAACCTTTACTAAAGTGTCGGCCAGTTTTGAAATTAGTGTCGGAGACTATCGAAACAAATATCAGTCACCCACGAATCTCAGATACTGGTTCTCTACTCTAAAGTGTATAACACTTTTTGATACGAACTCCAATCGTCGCCAAAACAAACTTCCAACTGCTTTATAGCCATAGTTCCGGTTATTAATAACACTTACTACGGGATATTTACCATGTGTATTATTTGTTTCGAGTTCCCGATATTTCGGCGCTGTTGCAAACGCCATGATCACGGATAAACTGAAATTATTGCGGGTGGGTGTTTACGAACAGTTTTTCGTATGTTATTCGTAAGCACCGGAAGTGCGAGGTTGAGAGGCAGCCAGCATTTTTGCCGTACGTGAGGGGAGTGACAGATAAGGTTGCTAACATTCTTCGGAAATACGCCATAAAGACTGTCTTCACTCCTTTGAACAAACTGTCTCAGATGCTGCGTTCGCCGAAGGACAACTTTCCGTTGGAAAAACCCGGTGTTTATAAAGTGGATTGCAGTTGCGGCAAGTCGTATATCGGTCAGACGAAGCGTACGGTAGCTTGTCGATTAGCGGAGCACATCAGGGCGGTAACAAAAATAATGACACCCAAAAATCGGCCATAGCTCAACATCTCATCGAATCAGGTTTGAACCACTGGATTGAGTTACATAACCCTCAGGTCATCTCGACAGAACGCCTCTATATACCCAGACTGGTAAGAGAAGCGATTGAAATAACTAAATATAAGAACTTCAACCGGGAGGATGGGTTTCAACTGTCGAGAGCCTGGAATCCAGTGGTTCAACTGTGTAAAAACCGGAAAAGGGCCGTAAAAAGTTCGCGAGTGGACACAGTGAGTTTCGTGTGTCGGGAACAGAATCGAGTTGTGAGTGACAGTGGTAGTGGTACGGAGCACAAAAAACGAACAAGGAAGAGGGTAGACCGATTTGTCTGCACATAAACACCCACCCGCAATAACTTCAGTTTAACTTTTTCGCAATAAACAGCGCCGAAATATCGGGAACTCGAAACAAATAATACTCATGGTAAATATCCCGTAGTAAGTGTTATTAATAGTGTTAGTGACCATGTCATTTTAAAAACTTATAGTTCCGGTATCGGGGCACGTACGAAGCGCAGAACAAGTAATGTAACCGAGAAACGGACACTTCACTTAAGAAGTAGAGGAAGGATTTTACGTCCATTTAAAACTTATATACACACACATTATGATTGTCAGAATATACAAATAAGATGGTTTAGTTAGAACTAATTACCATATTTTGTAATTTTTTAGATAACAGCCTAATGGTGTTAAGAAAATAATAAGAAGCCTTAGCTCTCTTGATTAATAGCTGTTTTGCAAATGAAAGTTATTACATTCTATATTCAGTGATTTTAGTTGGTCCATAAATAAAGAGTAGGTTTTGTATCTATCAAAACGAGTAATGACTCGAAAAACTAATCTTGCAACCGTTTTGATTAAGCAACTTACGGAAATATATGACAAAGACAATAATAGACATAATTTCCATAGACAACAGCACATAGTTCAATGTGGCAACCGATTTCACAAACAGCGCCCATTCACAGCTGTTGATTGAAGCCCATTCACAAGCACGTAACAAACACAAACCGCACCATTGATCATTAGCACCAGAGAGATGACGCAACTAACACCAAAGCACACCCTACAAACAAACGTTGACACTTTCTTTGACACAGAGAGCGACCGCAGTGTTGGTACAAGGGCTGTGAACATGATAGGTTACCATTTACAAGTGCAGGTAGCTGGATACTTACTAACGCCCGTCACCACCATCTGGTTCTGGCTTCCAGAGGAGCCACCTTCTCAACAGTACATAACCATCATTGTCCACCTACTCTTCGACTTTCAGCTGTACGTTTAGCCTCTAAAATGAAAAAACTTCTATCATCTACATAGTCTATACTTGACATTGGTATTTGTATACCAATCGAGCTAAACTATTTATGTACCCACCATGATCTTTAAGGTACGAGAGAATCGAAAATGACACCCATATAATAAAACGGTCTGGTCACGACAAGCCCAGCAACCCAGGTATTTCCTGTTCGAATACAGGTTGCAGTTTTTGTGAGTCAGATAATAGGACTGACTCTATTGTCCTTAGTTAATAAATTGAGTAAAGTCTGCACAAACATTACCGTAACGTTGGATAATATAACATAAATCTCCATCCTGAAACAAAAAACACCAAACATCTGTGTAAGAATTGACAATGGAACAAGAGTTAAAGAGTCGTTACCAAGAGCAGCGATTTTCTTAAATGGTTTTTATTTTTAACAAACACAATGTAGCATAAATAATTAGGGATGCCACCATCTATACATTTATAAAATCACGCTCTTTCCAATGGGCGGTAAGCATAATACACATAATATCTAATCTATGTAATAAATCCTGCTTTGTGTGCTTTCGTGCATTCATAATGTTTCCCTTCATTCCAGTGGTATTTAAGTTGAATTTATTATGTTATAGCCTTGTCATACACATAAGGTTCACGCGCCCACCTACTTTGTTTTCGGCTTGATGAGATCTATTTATTTTTGATCTGGTTAACGAATGCTCCCCATTCACTTATATCTTATAGTATATATCGTGGTGAGCCGATATTATTTCCAAAAGAACGAACTTACAATTACTTTTATCCCTGACACTGTGCTAAATCACTGTATATCTTCGTACCATAAAGAAATCTTGTGTATTTAAAACTGCTAGACCCTTCGGTTAAAGCTGTACGTTATCTGTCTGTGAATCAATTCTAGAATTTTACTAATTAGCAGATATATAGAATTCTTATAGTGCATCGTCTCATAACAAAAAGCTCACACATGCTTACTGCTAACCCTAACATCAAGAGAAAGTGCTAGAAGCTGACTCCTCCGGTCAGAGTCTCCTAGCCACCGCGCCGACCCTCGGTTACACAATGCAGTGATTACGCGCACGCGCACATTCGCTCATACACGTCATGTAGATGACCATGCACTCGATTACGGGGTGTAAATGACCGCAGCGTCGAGTTTGAGATGACTGCTCGAGTTTTCTAGTTTGTGGCTATAGAGTCAATTTGTTATTGTTTAATAAATGTGTTTTTAATTTATGTTCTGTGTTTATTGAATTATTTCAGTGAAGGTAGGACTGCTGCGTGGTAGCAGCTGATGAATCAATACTTGATTAATAAGAAACTTCAACTAATGAACACAACTCAATATGGCAAAGTTTAAGTATCTTGTGCTCGGTTATTGTTAGCATGTGTCTTCTGACTGCAAGGCAAGGGCCTCACCCCATGGCTTCCAGTTCGTTCGATCCAGGGCTAAAGTAGAGCACTGACCTTTAGTTTGTTCCAGCTCATCCCGCCATCTTCTATGAGGTCTGCCACAAAGATTTCTCGTGCCTGGTAGTATTTTAAAACAAAACCAACAACCGACCAGTACCAGTAGTGCTTCTCTTTTATTTTTCGAAATGTTTTATTTATAAACAATTATACAATACAATTTCTTTAAGAACGGAGCTGTTAATTCGTAGTAACTAACACTTACACGTAATACATAAACGCTTATTTTCTTACATAATCATTATGTATGTAAATAAGTACATGAGTGCTAAAACATCTCATAGATGACACTAATACGGTATATGTGAACCGGATACAGGTAGGTGAGGCGAAAACTTGTTCGAACAAGTGCGGCTGTTGTAATCGCGACCTCGAGTTCGACTCCCAGGAAAGGAAAATCGTTTTAGAGTTTTCCTTTTTAAAAGAAAATTCTCTGTAGCAATCCTGAGTTTGAACTGTGCCAACCCCGCAACTCATCACAGGAAAACAATAACTTCAGAATGTAGCAGGTATTATATCCAGTCAAACAATTAGTCAGACAAACAGTGAGATCAACTTTCGCATATAATATAAGCGCCATTTTTTAGTCTTCCAAGAACGAACTATCTCTTAATAAAGTAGTCAAAAGAAACATACACTCTATCATCTTTAGTTATTAATTAATTATTTCAATCAAGTTTCGTAGAAAAGTAAAAGGTTTTTATTAAAAGTGTCTGCAGATTTAATTTAATAAATAATTGCTTGTCATTCCTCAAAATTACAGCCATCTTTCTAGCTATTTTAAGCTTTGATTTGTGGATTCTGTTTTTAAAAAAATGCTAACAGATGATGAGCTTGGCTAGGTAATAATCATGAGCTTTGAATACATTATGTGTATGATTAATGAAAAGTGTTATCACATTCCACACGTTTGCAAACAAATTTTGTTTTATATGTTATAAGAACGCCGCACTATTCCCAACCATTGAACGCCACACCCACAATCAACAGTGACGATCACCGGAAAAGCGATGAGACAATGAAGCTCGACAAGTCCGGGAGAAACAAAGTAACTGTGTTGGATCTGGCAACGGAATTTATTAGAAAAGTATAGGGGAGGAGTAAGATAGCATAATTTCCTCTTCCCTACTAAGCAGGAGACAAAACAGCAAAGTCAATAGGCATAAAGGAACGTTTGCAACGGGGATAAGCCGAGTTGCAAAGTTGTTGCAGTAGGAATTGTGAGTTGTTCTTCAATGAGCCAACTGACTCCCAGAATCAGCCTATGTCACTGCTGACTGATTTCTCTGCCTGCCTTGACGATAATGTCCCTGTGATCGTGGATTCTGGCTAGGCTTCAGTTTAGTTAGTATTTGGTTTTGAGCGACATTGTTGTCATCGCGGGTAAACCTGGAAGAGACGCATAGGAGCAAGGAAATTGGCACAAAGAGAGGCCTACACCGAGGAGTGGCTGAAGTGGGGCTATGAACGATGATGGTGATGAAAGCATTGTAAAGGGGTACATCCAAAATTTTACCCCAAGCGGATTTTATGAGCAGCGAGGGAGTTGCAATGTCCCTGACAATAAACAGTTATTGTATTTATTTTAGTAGCCAGATCTCGTTAGTGTTCAATCGGCGATTTGACGAGCTATTCCAAAGCGCTAACGAGATTCAAAGCGAACATAAACGTTACAATAAGAATAAAAGCGCTTAAAGAGCTTGTCAGCGCTGGACAAAGCGACAAGTGCAATTTATACTTGTTTACTATCTAATATTGCAGTAGGTACTTACTTTCTTAGAGGCTCAGACTGTATGTCAAGTCAAATCGTTAATTTGTTCTGAAATTAACACTGAATAATATCATCAGCAGATAATAAGAGAATGATTGGTTGTTATTGGGTTTTTCCACCATGAACTCCTTAGTAGCAATATTCGAGATATGTGTCCTGGTGAAGTAAGTAGACCTGCCCTCTATTACATATCGGTGCCTTCCCCTTAGGACCAAAGGGCATAAGACCTAGTATTTAACTAAAACCTTGGGGAATACTGAAGACATTTTATGGGGTAATCTGGTTTTATGATATCTTTGTATTATTCCAAAGAACTGTCTACTACTGAACCTAAGCCATTCGACCTTACGAAACCACGAGACAAGGCGGCACCACACACGCCACTATCAATCGTAACCATTGACACCAACACTAGATGGCCCAAAAACGCAACCTACGTTAAAGCACAGGTGGCCCACCTGTCCACCTGTTACACATCGGTGTCTGCGGCGTGTCCGGACAAGTTTTCTCCGGTAATTGCTGCGTCCGGCGGGCGGTTGCATCATGCGCGCGCGCTCAAACGGAGCTTTGTTCAGGAAATGTTTGGTTTATTGCCTTGGTGATTTAGTGCTTTTGATCTTGTAGTTAGTTGTGCACTTTCCAATTTTAGTAACAGCTGTAGAGAAATTAATAAATGTGTCAAAGATTTTGTTAAGTACATGGAATAGGCTTTAAAAGTCATTTTAGATCATTATAAATTGTACTTAATAAGATGGTAAATAAAACAGAATCACCGTAAACCACTGAATAAATAAATTATCTATATGAAGACAAAATACTCTTAACCGATATGATGTAACGAGACCCAGATTCACATCGAATGGAATGTTCAAAAAAATTGTCAAAATCTTCACACCATCCCACCGTGGAACAGTTACACAACCCGAGGAGCGGCGGCGGTGGTGGCGGCGCAAGCGCAGCGCTCTCACCAGCCGCCAGTCGCACCTGACGCGCCGGCCCGCTCTGCCGACAACACCCGACCACGCACGAACACGCACGACCGCGCTAACCGCGAACGGACATATTTGAATTCAGAATTAAAACAGCTAATTCGAATTTCCAAGTGTTTTTTTTTTTAAACCATACATCAGGATTTTTGCTGTATTATTATTGTTAAGCCAGTAAGTGTGCAAGCTTGGGAGGCGAGTGAGAGTGGTGTGAGGAAAGTGAGTGCAGGCGGGCATGCGCTTGCGCCGCTGATATTTTCACTTTCTACGCGACGGGACACTGCGCACTGTGAGTATACTTCGCTATAGTACCCTCCGATTATGTAATGTTTGGACTTTCGGACACGCTAGCTGGTGGATAATCGATCTAAATGGAATCATAATTTTTGAATGTTGCATGAAGCGGAGAAAATCTTTCAATTTTATATTTTATGAGAAGGAAAATCTACGGGAAAACTTTTCGTGAAAGCAACGAAGCCTAAAAAATAGAAAACCTTTATAAATTTAAGTGTGATAATGAAGATAGTGATAAAGTAAATATTAATTCTTAGTAGAGTTCTCTGAACTCTATGAACTCTACTAAAAACTAGACTTCATCAATCATAAAGTAAAAGTTACATGTAATGATCTAATCTCAATGATCTCAGTACCGATGAAAATATTTTGCATCAAAAAACACCTTAAATTGAACAGACTGTCCTTTCACTCTGCAAAAATGTTTTTTTTTTACCGCCACTTGTGGACATTTTTTTCCGTGTTTTAGTATTGGCACATAATTTTTGACATAATATGTATTTTCCTGAATGGTGTCTACGTGGCGTGGACTAGTATCCCGTTTCCCTAATCTAATAAGCTGCTTATTTTAACCTAATAGTGTGTCCAAACCTTGATCGGCAATAGCGCAGCATCAACATGCGGCAGTTGCGGGACAAATTTCTGCCGCGCTCTGCACGCGTAACATGGTTGCCATAGAAACGGGCTATTTCGACGGAAGAATCGACAAACTGACACATTGTCATTGTCTATCTGTCAATAGGTCGATTCTTCTGTAGATAAAACTCGTTTGTTCAGTGATCATGCTACGTGTGCTGGTTAGGACAAAACCAACGCATGTTTGCGCGGAATGTTTACTAAAAATATATGTGCGCGCAATGTTGCGCGCGATTGCCGCATAATGTTTGGACACACAGTACAATCGCAAGTCAACAGCCGCAACCAGCTAGACTATAAATTGTTGTAGTTTTTATGAAAGTTAAGAAAAACTGAACAAATCTCTAGGAAATAGGTCAGTCTGATGGCCTGAGCGATAAACTTGCAGCGCTGAGAACAGTGGGAACCGATGCACACCGCATTCTTCTAGCGCTTTATATGTATTGTTATAAACTCGTTCGAAACAAATATTTTCAGCGGAATAAGAAGTGCTTCTAAAGAAGAAGAAATGCTTCTTTAGAATCACTTCTTTTTATTAGCGTGTAGATGGCAATCTAAATTGTGTCGCCCAGAACTGAACCCACTAGTTTAGAATCACTGGCAAAGAGGAACGCACACTATTTGTGGAAATGTTTCTTTGCATTGCCTTTTCTGGAGCGTCTTTGGAATTGCAAATTGATATTTAAGAGTGGATCAGACCATCTAATCAATCGTTGCTATCTTTAGTGCTTATCCCATCAACTCTCTTAACCCATCCTTCCTTTGGGTTTTTAAAAGTAAACGTTTTACAACAACAAACAAATTGCTCAACTAGTGACTGTACCTTTATCAGCATGTTGACTAACGACCTTCAAAGGTACTTGGTCAAATGTGAATTCCCATGAAAGTAGTTAATGTTAGGCCTGTAAGCCTGATACCTAAGTTTACCCTTCAAAGTGCGAATGTGAAAGTAGTTACTGTAAGGCAATAAGTGGCAATAGGCTCGTCCATATTACATGGGGCTTAAACATAACTGTCAAAATTTGGTGTATTATTAGGTACACGTCTGTTAGATCTGTGAACCTGATACTTCAATCTACCCTTCAAAGTTTGAATATGAAAATCAGGACGTCTTAAAAACTCGGTCGCACATATACAAAGAAATCCACACAAGCAAACCTTAATTCGGGAAGAGGAAATTAGACTTAATGCCTATTCAAAACATAAAGTACTGAAAAGTAATAAAACCAAAGCATCAATTAAATACAAATTCAACGCATTAATTACAACATATAAGTAATCGTCTTGAGGAAAACGTTCAATAAAACCCTGCATGCAGGCGACATGTCGTCAGCAGCATTGACCTAAGGTTCGTCCTACATACTGAACACAACTACATAATGAGCGATTGAACATTCAACCGCACACACATTAGGAAATAATGGATTTATATAGACATCTATTTCGATGGCGTGACTTGAATAGAACACTTATAAACTAGGGATGGTGAAACTTTATATTATGCAGAATTGCTTAAAACTATACTCAGGGTACTAACTTCAGGGATAGGTATTTACGATCACAACGTTGAGGTTCAGTCATGTGAACCCTTTTTTTTTTTTTTTCCGGATGGGAAATCATCAAATGACTTCTCCCGCTCTGGGCGGAGCGGGAGGGAGTGCCAGACTTGTACTGACTAAAACCCACCCATGTTCCTTCTTCGCCCTTTGTGTTCCAGGGCCGCGGTATCTCTTTCGAACAACCCGCAGCCCTGGCAGGCATCGGCCCTTTCGGACCCCTTCTGGTTTGCTGACATCTCCTTGAGGCGCGCGTGGAACACGTACGCGCCGTCGACACGGCCTGTCGTCATGAGACGGACGGACGGTGAGCTAGCCCATTACTCACCGTCCACAGGCTCGCGCCTACGGTGGCCGGGGGCCACTGGTTGGTTCTCTCCCTCTCACGTTCCGCCACCTCCTTCGCTAGCATGACTGCTTCGCAGAAGGAGGCGACGGCATCCCATTCCCTCTCGCTCCGGACCATGGATTGAACCAGGGCCGGACGCGAGAGGTCACCGCCGCCAATCCCCGCTACGAGGACACGGCGGTGCTCAGCCCAAGCGGGGCAGAGCTCCACGGTGTGCTCTACCGTGTCCTCCGGCCGATCCTCGCAATGGTAACACCCGGGCGTTTCCTCCCGCCCGATTCGGTGCAGGAACCTCCCGAAACAACCGTGTCCGGTGAGGACCTGCGTCAGGCGGAAGTTGAGGGCGCCGTGCCGCCTCTCTAGCCACTCCTCAAAGAGGGGACTTATCGCCACTATTGTGGCGTGCCCTGCACGTGGTTGCGACAGTCGCTGTCCCCATGTCGCCATGAGATCGTGCGGAGGTCTGTCCGCTGAGCGACAATTTGCCGCGGCAGCGGAGTTTCCCCCCGGCGTAGTGCCTCCGCGCGCCATTCATGCAGGCGCGCGAGGACCATCGCCTCCAGATCCCATGGCGGCAATCCGGCCAAGAGGCTCGCCGCCTCGCCGGAGATCGTGTGGTACCCCCGGATCAGCCTTACGGCTACAACCTTCTGGGGCGTTTAAGTAATGGGCGGCTCGCCGCCTCAAAGAACGCGCCCACACCGGGGCCCCATAAAGGGCCATGGACCGCACGACTCCCGCGTAGAGCCTCCGGCAGGAGGCGTTTGGACCCCCCAGGTTGGGCAAGAGCCACTTGAATGCAGCCCCTGCCCGTTCCAGTTTTGGGGCCAAACGTCGGAAGTGCTCAACGAAGTTCCACCGGCTGTCGAGGACAAGCCCTAGGTACTTTAGCGTCGACTCGACGCCGATGGAACCCCTCCTACCGTCAGTGTGGATCCCGACGGTGGCACATTCCGAGGCCCATGAAAGCACATGGCCTCTGACTTGTGCAATGCCACCTCGAGACCCAGTTGCCGGATTCTCTCCACGACTATCGCAACCCCGCGTGTCATAAGTTCGGCCGCCGCCTCGTGCGACCTCCCCTGTGCCAGCACCAGCGTGTCGTCAGCGTAGCAAACTACGCTGACACCGATGTTCCACAAGGGCGGCCCCAGAACCGATCCCTGTGGAACACCGCACGACATCTCTCGCCGGTTCCACTCTCCGTTGCGACCAGGGTAGATGACGGCCCTGTCCGTCAGGTAGTCCCCGACCACACGACGAAGGTAGGTCGGCACCCGGTGATACCGGAGTGCCTCCTTTATGCAGCTCCAGGGCATGGTGTTGAAGGCGTTGGCGATGTCAAGAGACACCGCCAAGACGACCCCACCCCGAGACACTGCATCCCCCGTCGTGAGAGCCCTCACGCGCATGATGGCGTCCACCGTCGACCGCCCCCTGCGGAAACCAAATTGGTGTTCCGCAAGGTCCGGCCCCATCCCCACAAGGTGCCCGGCGAGGCGGTTCGCAATGACTCTTTCAAAGAGCTTGCCCACCTCGTCGAGCAACACAATGGGCCGGTATCCGTATATTTTTCTCTTAATAAAAGATTTTTCACACCTTGAAACAAAGCTGAAAACCCCGCCCTGGAAACCCCGCTTATGCTCTTTGGTTCTAGGAAATTCCAGTGTCTTTATGATGTTTTTTGTGTTCAGTTTTGGAACAGTAGTTAAGTAATGAAATACTATAATTTCTGTATGGTAACTTCCGGTGAATGCTAAACTATTTATATCACAAGTTCTACTTGAAAAGCATAAATGAAATGATCTTGAGACTGACTGAGGTCGTACAAAATTAGGTCATTTTCAAGTAATTGTTGAACTGATTTATTTATTTAAAACGAATCGTGACCAAAAATAACCCTAAAGAGTGCGTAGAACACAACTTTATAACGTAACACATATCATCACACCTGTTTCCCCGAAAGGTAGGCAGAGGTGTCCCTATTGTACACCAACATTGCACCTGTAATGTTTAAGTCACACCTAATTCCCCTATTAGCGAGCCTATTCTGTTCAACTGAACTCAAAGTCAGATTTCGGCCTATTTACAAGGAATCCCTGATACAAATATCGAAATAGTCCGATCTAAAAACTTTCTACATTAAAACTAAATTGCTCTTAATCCACCATAGCAAATAAATCTAAAACTCTGAACCCCAATTAGGTACCTACATTACAAATAAACTATTCTTCATCAGCCTTACAAGCTTATCTATAGATATTGAGCAACAGACAGCAAAAGAACAAAACAAATGAGACAAAAAGCCGATGTCAGTCCACAGTTGTGTAACGATGAACTCGACTCGTGTGAAACGAGCCTTACGTCACTGAAAGTGTGCCACAGACGTCGGCGGAGAGAATCGTTTTTTGTAGATGGTTTTTTTATTGATTTATAAGTAGATAGTTTATTTTCTTATCTCGTAATAGGTCCGATAGATCTCAAATAGGAGTAAACAGGTCAAATAATAAATAGTCTCGAGGTAATGAAGTGGATTAGAAGAAAATACTCGCCCCCTCGAAATGTCATCTACATTAATAAACGTTCACCTCTGCCAAACCGTTCCAATGTTTTCAGGCGTGAAATAACGCAAAAAATAAAGTAAAAAAATTGTTCTTCGCTTTTATCTCCCATGTTATAAATTAATGTTTCCTATGGTGAGTGGTACGACCTACGCCGCTACGTCAATTAAGCGTAGCATTACGTAGCAATACACTTATAAAATTAAAACAGGTTTCATTTATGTATCTACTATATTAGGAATGTGTCTAGATCGTCATGTCTCGTCATATTTTTGTGCATGTATTACTGCATAAAAATACATAATATTTTAAGAAAGAAGTCAAGTGCCCAAGTATATAGAACCACCGAAAGTAAGACGAGCATCGTCACGCACTATTTGACCGACCACAACGTCGACGGCGACGCTTCACTTAACTGCGCTACAGCTGGCTATTATAAAAATACTCGGCATTTTCCTTTTCTGTCTCTTTAAGTCGTGTTCACAATTTTCCAGAAGCTAAGTAATGGCCTGATTTATGTTTCTTTAAATGGGTAACAGCTTGATCATCAAGATTAGTAGCCTACATCACTTTGTGTTTCATACTTCAGCAATTTCAGTGACCTAAAACTGTCTCAATATATTGTGGATTAGCACTTTGATTTTTCACTAAGATGATAAAATTATTAAGAACATTTCAAGTAGCCGGAGAAATGTGTGTGGCACACCTCTGTATGACCTTTAGTGGATTACAGGGTTGATGATATGTTATGTTGTGAACTTGTGATGACTGCATTATTTCGTATTCTATATCATTACTAGCATGTCTTGTATTGCTTGCTAATCTGGTCGCGGCGATGATTTCTTTGTGGACTTCGACTGGGTCTTTGGTGGAACTTATACAAGTCCAATTCCATAAACTTACTAATGTACCTTCTACCAAAGATTGAACGAAAATCGGTTCATTCATCAAATATTAAACAATCTCAGGCAATCAAAAAAAACATCAGTATCGTCCTTCCACGTAACTGAGTAAATTTTTAATTACTCTATCAAGAAGATTTCATATTTCACAGAAATAAACTCGCCAGCACGAATTTTCGTGGACAAGGTATTAATGTCAAAAAAACAATTAATGATGTTTATTACGGCTATATAGAACGAGGCATAACCAAAAACAAACGGCGATACGCTACGCACTATAACAGCGAAGTTCCATTATATTTGGGTCAGCAGAAAACCATAAAAATATTATTGTGGAAACTGAAAGTTAATAACGTGTTTCAACTGGCTTCATTAAAATATATGGTACAGTAACCCGGTCATTGTAAATGTGTTTTGATATCGTAGCCGATGGCAATAATAATAATTATGTTTTCGATGTACGACCTTGAAGCTAATAATTGACTAAAAAACCATATGTAATTGGGTTAGGTAATTTAATAATACATAAGTTTGGCCGGGAAGGTTGAGAAAACGTTGTGTGAGTGTGTTTCTTACGAGGTTGTCTGCTGCAACACTCCGTATTAAATATGAAGAATACGGTATTGCCTTCTTTTTGATTCGGTTTGCTGTAAGTGAACCAATCACGGGTTAAGTTCATCTTTCTACATAGCTGTACATTTGCAAGCGTCGTGTGCGCTGATGCGCAGATAAATGTATTGTTGTATTTTTATGATTTCCGAACAGAGCCGCAGCGTCAACCAGAATCAACCAAGCATGGAAATCATTTAATTATATATACGACGAAATGCTGCTTTCACTAATTGTTGAATATTACCTATATTAAGGGCCTTTTCATTGTCATGAGTGTTTGCGCCCGCGTGCGAGCCAGGCACGCACGCGGGCTGCCCGCAACCTATCGTATCATACATGTTTTTATTGCCATGCGCGTCACACGCCATAATCTGCTCTGCGGGCGGCCCGCAACAAGCATGGCCGCCTGGCCCACACGCGAGCGCAAAAACGCATGACAATGAAAAGACCCTTAGATAACCTAATGTAGTTAAATAATCGTAGTTATAATTAGAGAGTTTAGAGATAATGCCAAATCTTTTTGGTAAAGACCAAATTCATGTGAGGTATCTACAGAGTAATTAAGCTGTACACTACCTATGCCAGTCAAACAACGTAGGAACAATTTTGCGTTGACAGAAGGAAAGGAAGCCATTAGATAAAAATTGTTGTTAATTATGCCCACGAAGAGTAAACAACATTCATTACGAAATCTCACAAACATTCTAAAATCTGAAAACTCATAAACAATCATCGAAATCTTCCACACTAACTTATCATTACACAATCACGTAAGCACCTGCGTGAAGACGAATATCTTTATGGCTTCATCAACAACAAATGTACATTTTATTTGAAAGTAACCGAGCTTTATTACAAAACCATCAAATTGTTCTCATTTAGTACATTAAACGTGCGAAAATGATGGGCGGCAACATCAAAAAGCCTAAATTCTCACCATTTATTAGAATTACGCGCCAAAACAGCGACTTTTACGTCCAACTCCAAAAACTATTCACTCTCTAATTAGTAATTACAACTCGTGTAATGTCAAAACGTGGGAACCATTGGTCGGGTGCGCTCGTGAATGCTCGTGAATATTCGGGGGAGTTCGTGCGCGATCGGGCGCTGGCGTGCGCGGCGGCGACCAATCAGCGTAACATGACGCAACTGCTTTCACTAGCGCCCAAAGCAAACACGTCGATCGATTTTGTAATTATATTGGAATGCGATGCTTTCTTATTTGGGTTTTTGATTCGGTTTCCTCGCTGTGTCGTAATGAGGCTTGTGTGCGAGTGTGTAGTCATAACACTTCCGTTTTTGGAGGCTGGTCAGCTTTATAAGTTGGTCAAATGTAAATGGGATCACATGTCATGTGCGTAATCGATTAACTCAAGTCCGAGCTAATCTTGTAGGCGGTTTGTAGACGATATCGTTTGTTGGTAATTAAGTTTGCGGAAATTGTGTGGACGCTTCCGTTCTGGTTTGTAAAACAACTTGCTTACACGTTCAAGTAATCACTTTATTAAACCTTCCGTTTTGATTCACTACGCAAAGTTACGATTTTTCTTGATGAAATTCAAAGTGAAACCACTAAGTAGGTAACCTCTTTATGTTTTCCCATTAAAATGGGTATAATAAATAAATAAACCCTAATTAAAAATAGGGTTTATTCAGCTGTTTTTCGAAGATTGAGAGTATTTTGAGGTTTTGAATAGATTTACAAAAATAATGGATGAAGCATATTAAAAATGTGCATGCGTCAGAATCCCAGAGCCCGTTACCGTACTAATCATTAAAAAAAACAAATCCCAGTCTTTACTTCAATCCGATCAGCAAGCACAACACAATAGGTAGCACCTGCACCGCGCATGCGCTCTAGCACGACGCGCGGAAGCTCCGCCCATCTGCGAACTACGCCAGCGCAGCACACCTTGACACTGATGTATTCATACATATATTTTTATATTTCTATGGATGTATGAGTCACTTGTTTGTGCACAAGTGTTCAATATTTAAGTATTTGCATTACATTGCTTGACTCCGGATTTCTTATGGTAGTTTTCGTTTGAAAGGATTATTTGGGTTTGGTTTTATGTTGGCTTACAAATGTGGGTCATTGACCTTGGTGCTGGGTTTTCAATCTGGTAGTCAATCTAGATAAAAAATAAACATATCATCTCACGCGTGCAATCCCAAAGAGGTACGGCAAAGTTGTATCTATATACGATTATACCACATAATTCTTCCATATAAGAACGTTCCCTTATCTCACAGCCGTTCCTATCTCCAAAATATAAACCAAAATTCAAAAAGTGATAAATTGCCTTAAAAAACAATGAACCACGCTCCGCTTTATATCTTACTAAACCCACTCGAACGAATAAGAGCACCAACAATAATTAAATCGACTAACGAGTACAAAGCAAGAGTAACGAAAACACCGTGTTATCTGTTCCCCGAGACGTAAAGCTTAATTAAAAGGTACTACAACACGCTCTTACATTAACAAAACAAAATGCTGCACTTATCTGCTCATCAGTTCATTCAAATTGGCTAATGATCGCTTGGCCGCGGCCGGCGCGAGCGCGGCGAGTGCTTCGCTCATACTAATGAGAGAACACAGAAGACCCACTCTTAAAATAGTGCGCATTTGTTTAGCGCGTCTGTGGAATAATCATTAGTCATTACTCAATCATGTAATGCTGAATTATCCTGTTGCACTCCGGGCCATGAAACCTCCCTAATCATTTAAGTATTTCACGTTTCTTCTTTCTGGTTTGTAAGAAATCTTTCTAATTTAAATTTCGTGGGGCCGCCCAAACTCCGCAGCGCCGGATTCGTGACAGAAACAATCCTTGCTGCATGTTGTATGCATGCTTGCATGTTGCGTTGCTTGTTTTCACGCTGCATGTTATAATGAATGTCCGGAAACATAATACTTTGAACAAATGTTATTTCGGCCAAGTGTAACTTCGGTAAAAAGTTTTTCGACCAAATAAACGTCGGAGTAACGAAAAAAATCGAATTGATTATTATCAATTAAATTTTTTCGTTACTCCGACGATTCAGTGGCAGTCGTGACTTTGATGAAGTACAAAAAAAAAACGAATCGATAATAGTTGAAAAGTTTTAGACGAAATGAAATCCGGTCAAATATTTTTCGAACTTATGATAACCCTTAAAAAGCCAATGTTCATGATTTAAACTGGCTTAAACTTTAAACTATTTCACTAAAGAGGACTAAGAGGTAGAGGTAGGTATGATATAGAGAGTGAGCCTTCTGCGTACACATACTGTATGGTGGATGAGCAGGGTGCGGTCGTCGACCTCGCTGGCCGGTCGCCATCGCCATGAAAGTGAAACGGCAAAGCCCTAGAAAATGAGAGTTTACTGCGACTCTGGACAGTTGAGTGTACTCCAACTTGGATCTTGTATAGTTTATCATACCTACAGTATTTATGAGCATGTGTGAAAAGCATGAGTTTACCTAGATTGTACAAGGATCACTTATTGAATATTATTGTTATATCTTATTTATGTTCAAGCAGTTGAGTGTAGTGGCTTAAAGTACAAGGAAATGTTGAGTTCGGTCGGTCACTCCCAATTTCTGCTTTTTATTCGTAAATGGATCAGTCTGGCTGATTATTCAAATAAATGAACGGATATAGTTTTGATTAAGATACTTGACCAAATATTTTGTACACAAACTTAGAGAGCAGCAACTTTGCTGGCAGAGTTTCAACCTGCTATTTTAAGGGAAAAGTTTTACTAAGTTACAACTAACAATTCGAAACACGACCAATTGCAGGACAACACTAACCAAAAGAAAACGTAACTCTTGGCACGAGTTTCTCAAGTTAAAAACGAAAAGCAAACGTATGTTAGTCAATATAAATCTGCAATCGTGAGTCGCATGCCTATCGCAACATAAGCATTGTTTTCTTAAGCTATGTAACAGCACATTTTCCCATAACAAGTACTTTTCCCTCAGATCAATGACTTACTCAATAATGCTCAATCATGAACAAAAACACAAAGAAGACGAAAGAAACCATCCATTCTAATAAATGAGGTCAAAGACATCGCTACACAAAGGAGGAAAATTTAATAACAGTCTGCAATATAGGTCGGAGTTTCTAGACATCACCCCGTGTGAACAGAGGCTTTTCATCGAACGTCGCGATGTACTATCGGAAGAAAACATCGCGCGGTGTGAAACAGAAAACTGACGAGTTTGACCGAGTTAGATAGAATAATAGTTTAGATAAGTGGTCGTTAAATGTGTTACGTCAGACATTTTGTTTTTACTAAGCGAAATACTATTCATTCGTAGTTAAATTCTCGAGCTGAAATTGAAGCTTTGATATGCGTGGCTTTAACAGGCAAAATATCGATTGTACAGTGGATTGAGCAATCTTAACATTTAGTTAATATCATATAATAATAATATATAATATATATAATACATTTCCAGCAAATAATTGACAATTCTTGAAATCAAAAAGCCAAACAGCTTAGATTACTTTCAAACACAGTTCTAGATTCAACAAGAATTTACATTAATTTGAGTAACAAGCGTATAGTTTAGATTAAAATCTAAGCTAGTTTAAGTAGCTCTATAAACCACTAGCAAACTTGAAAATACGTCGTTAGTAAAACCATAACGTATTTTTTGCAAGTTATGAAAGTTTATTTTAAGTTTTATTACATTTTGACCTCCGATCTTTAAAACGTATCTCGTACGAGTGTCATCCTGATTCTTATTCAGCTGAGATGTTTCATCCGTTCATCATAGAAGAAGATAATCTTAGAAGTACTCGGATGATCGCTATCTTTACTGCAAAGGTAAAATTTATAGTTGTAACTGCAGTCACGTTAATAAAACGTGACTGCAGTTACAACTATAAATTTGAACAGAAGGCTTACACAAAACGTCTATTTAGGCGTTAAAGCCTAAATATTTTAGTACATTGAGATTATAAACAGAGGTCGGAATTAGGTACTTAGAGTTATTTAAGTACTTGCATCGAAATGTTGATATCAATATCGCTATGTTGTGCGAACTAAAATATATGTGGCAACATCGTGCGTGTGCGCATTGGAATTTTGCAACTTCGGACATCGGATGTCGGATGATTTAAATTGTGTAAAATAAAATAACTTTTTTATTTAATAAATCACGGGATTATTCTGCTCTTTAAAATTATTCTCGGGATTTGAGGCATATCCACTTACTATTCTTTCGCTGTATGAAATCAGTGTAAGTACAAAAAATTGAAGGTTGGTGGAAGGTGAGTTATATACTTACCTAATTCTGACCTCTGATTATAAAACACTTACTAGTAACTATTTATTAGTTTTCCAAAAAAACATTAAATTCTTTCTACGTTATTTATTCATACAAACACATTAAACTCAAGGAAACCGGGGCTAGAATCACACATTATCAGCGATACTAGCAATCCGCTACTGGAGGTCTACTCTCTTTCTCCGAAACGTAACTTCGGCAACGAACGAAAATTAAACGTAGTTACGTTTGTGACCCAACGATCGATCTCAGGTTAAGGCTCGCTTGCCTTGTTTGGTCCGTGTATGGGTGACCGCCTATTACGTACCAAATTTCCTTTTTCAGGGTCATTGGCCCGAAAGTCTGACAAAGAATCTTACCAAAGTAACTGGGTTGTGGAGAGGTCAGATAGTCGCTCCATGTAAAATACTGGTATTCCAGTTGCATCCGGTTAGACTGGACGTGGACCCAAACATAGTTGAGCAAACGCTAGGCAGATGATGAATGCACTGTGGTGTGGTGAACAACCGCGATAAAATCTGTTCTGTAATTTAGAAAAGCAACGTGGTACCAACATATGCGATCGTTTTATTACTTAGAAGAGAGATTTAGGCAAAAACAAAGATTAAATTATCTACTTGTTTGAGTTATCCAGGAAAAATGAGAATCGAGTTTTTTTACAGGTTACAGGTAAGTAGGTGCCACATCTAGATATTTTTGTGATCAAGCAGCTATGCTGACTGTGTACGCGCCGTGCGTATGAGTGTCTGCAGTATGTGTGTCGGCGACGCGCGACACCACACGCGAGACGTTTTCACTGAACGCTCCAGTTCCTCAAGCAGTCTGCCTCATCCGCGGAGAAATTAAAACTATATCGTGTCGCCGCAGTGAAAATATTACGACGCAAAACTTTATACTGCTCTGTTAATGAAGAGTTACAAAAGCAACTTCGTTAGCACTTATTAGAACCATACGGATACGAAAACCCCTAATGTGTGGCTCATTTAGCAAAATGATAATGGCACGCTTAGGAGAACCAAATAACAAGTAAACCTAAATAAAATTCATGGTTAACGTACAAAAAATCCCACATACCGTTTAGTTTTTGCAGTACTGAAACTCACCTTAAATCTCTCTTCTCTTCTCACTCATCCTTAAATCGAAAACTATATTGAGTGGCAACAACCTTAGAACGGTAGTGCTATCAATCTTGAAACTGCAATTTGAATGTTAACTATACCCACTGCTTACTCAATACAAGATGGCAATACACACAGCAACAAATCAAGCAATACAAATCCAGTATAACCTGACCCCTGACCTCGTTTCGTATGAGCTTGCCGTACAATGAGAGATCAGCGTATACTGGTAATGCATAGCTTGATTGGTTTGTCGTGCGTACCACCTTGTAAAGCAAACATTACGTAAAGATCACATAAGGTCACAGCTTACTCGCTGAAGCAGCTTTAATATATATTTATTACCTGTATACGACCCACAGCATGTGATCGTAATTCTCTGACCTTTACAGCTAATAATGTATCAGATCTTCTTGTACTTTTTGTATGAGTAAGAGTTTTGGCCTCAATTAATTATTTGTGAGTTTAAGACTCTATTATCACGTGATCATTCGTGCCATCGTGTGAAATATGAACGACTCCACAACACCTATAAATTAATGTTACAAGTAGCCACTAGAGTATACATTTTTGGGTATTAAGGAGATACGTTTCTTATGAGAACTGAAGGAAAAAGATATTCAAAGACAGAAGAAGGTATCGCGCAACTAGGCACAGGGGAAGAGGATATAAATTTTGAACACTGAATAGGCAGAATATTTTTTTAAGAAATGCATAGACCGTCATAGCCTGAAACCATTCTGAAACGCACATTAACATTGACTGATATATGAACGACCCTGAATTTCGTCACTTTAGCCCAACTGAAACTGTCATGGCTACAACAAGCGGGAAACCTACATTTGGCACTTATTTACCTTATCATACCATATAAAATCCGCTAAACAAGGTACAATAAAAGGCTATCTAAACAAGGTAATTAGCGGAAAAGGCGATCCATACAAACATATAATTACACAGATGTACAAACAGATATACAAGTTAACAGAGCGTGGTTAATTGTGCTGTGGTTAAACCTCGCATTAACCTCGCGGTTACCTTCGTGCGTATGCGCAGATTCGAGGGTTAGGAAAGCGGAGGTTTACTATGTATGAAAACGTATGAGAAATTGTTCTTTAGACAACATTTCGAAGATCAAGTTTTGTAAAAATCGACGCAACGGACAATTTGCTTGAAAATGCTTTTTGTGAAATATGTAAGGATGACCTCCGTGAGTCTTGCGTTTTCAATGTTGTAATAATCATAGAAGCGTACTAGACTTTCTATTAGCCCAGAAACACAACAAAACATTCATGATTCTTTTTGTAAAGAAAATGTCTGTCTGTAATGTATATAATTATACCAGGGAAGGCATAATCTCTTAATCATTGAAGAATCACATGGCCATGTAAGATGCTCCGTCCGTATCCTGTAGTTTTCACCTAAGCGCAACGGACACGACATTATGACGACTGTCTTTGATTGTACCGATGATGTTGTTCCAGTGGTAGAGCGAACATTTACCATGCGAATTAATGCGATGTATTCCAGTGACAACTGTTCCCTATTTTGAGTCTCCGATAAACTGCACGTTTCTCAAAAGCCCTCAGTTTACTAATGTCTTAGGTTAAAACACGGTAAAAGTGAAACTTTTTTTCACACTATAGCGCGGACTAGGGACACTTTATCCCTACTCCGCGGCCGACCGTCAGCGTCACGCGACATGCAACACACAGACGAAAAAGTTTGAGACGATGTAATAAAAGTTTCACTTTAAAAAAGGTTTTTACGGCTTTAATAAGCAACAAAACAATATTTCTGCTAATGGCTCGTTTTGTGATATAACAACGAAAAAAAAACCCCAAGTTGAATTAAGGTTATTTTACAACATCACTAAGCATAACTTTGTCCATTTTATTCCTTAATTCAACCTCATAAGCTTCGACATTCAAAAAGCCAACACTAATTGCATAACCTACCGTTAACAAAAAGGTTTAATGGCCGTACAATCTAAAGCCTGGCTATCGCCTCGCTGGATCTACGGCGTCATGCTAGCTCACTTCCGGCGGTGACTAAACATAATCACAGTCCGCATTATGTACGAGTTTCACCGCTAATGACACGGAGCTAATCGCTCACTAATCAGACTTTTTACCGAATCGATGCGATTGCGAATAATCGATGCGTTATACTTAACTGATCAATCGTAGAAAGCTTGCAGAACATGTCACCTTACTGTGTATGGTTGTAACAGGTTTAGGTTGAACAATACAAACGTGGATGTGACTGCTTAGGCTATTCACATTCCTCTGCCCTTATCAAAATTTATTTGTGGTAGGCGCAGCATGTCTTCTTATTCCATACTTAGATTCTCTATCACTCGTCATGTCATCAGACACCTCCTTTCTTGCCATATCATCCTTCACACAGTCCATCCATCCTTTCTTTGGTCTTTCTCTATTCTTTTACGTACCCACCGCTGATCATACTCAATTTTTTTTTTATGACATTTTCCTCAGTCTTCCGCGTTACATGCCCATACCAAACTAAACGATTACCTATCACACATCTTTTCAGTGACCGGCGCCACTTAGACTTCCGCTTATGTACTCATTTCTTATTGTATCCATTCGTGTAACACCACACATCCCCCTTAGCATTCTCATCTCAGCCACATGCAAATAACTCTCATAAACTCTCACTTAAAGACCAACGAGGCAGACCCTCACGACTAAAAAGTAAACAATAATAGAATAAACAAGAAATAACTGGTTCACCCTAGCCCACCCTCTGATCTATACAAGCGAGCAGATCTAACTTTTGTTGTTTTAAAAATCTTCCGCTTAACTTTAAGGGGAATGCGGCACCTGCATATTGTTCCCGTGACCTGCCCCCATTTCATCTATCCAGTGTTAATTCTGTGTTTAACTCTCCGATCTATTTCACAATTGCTTTGCACAAGTGAATCGAGATAACGAAAATCGGAGCAAACTACATTTAACGGAGGAGGGTAGCGAAGCCGGGTGCAAAATGTAGTTATAAATTATTACCAAAAACAAATTGATCATCAAATAAAAAGAAAGATATTAAGCGCAAAATGCCATGATTGTGGTCTATAACCTGTCGCCCAGAGTTGACCGATTGACAGTTGACGCCAATTGAAAAGACGACAATCTTGTTTAGTTTTTTACTATTTTCGATAAGTCCCCAAAATACAGTTCGGAATGAATAGTTAATTCTAGTATATGTAATTGTAAAAAAAGAGACACGAACCAAATCGAAGTATTTGCACTAATCACAGTTTGCCTATATCCTGTAACAAATACTTTCCTGATATTAAAACTACGGAATACTTAACATAATCAACTAATTCGATGCTCACTCACGTCTACGACACGTTAACTATCGTAGCTAAATTGTTTAACACGCAACATCATTCCATTCACTGACACGAACTCACATTTGCGTCATGTAATCATATAATTCATACGTGTCATAATAATAGGCTTCAACAAATAGACAGTATATCGTCACTGCAGTGCTGTCACAGTAATTTTACCTCTGAAATTCCTCTGGTTTTTGCATCGCTGTCCAAATCATAGTGATGTTCTTATTGTCGTTACAAAAAGGTCGCAAGTTGAGTGGCTGCTGTCTACACCGTTTACCCCTACCTCATTTTACACTTGACACTTGCCTGTAATATGTTCCTGTCCTAGTTGTGGTAACTTCCAAGACTGTGCGTACAACTAGTGGCCGATGGTCAATATAATCCTAAACCCGCTTAATTTAAAGAAGACACGTTTGAGTGAATTCCTTTTGATGTTTCCTATCTGTAGGTTAGGGTCACTAGATCAATGATCCACAAGTCTGAATTATTTCGAAAGAAAATAGTACTACTTTACAGGCATGTTACAATTCCCCTATGAATGTATGAAAGCCTACCCATCAGTCCGAGACAAAAACCCACAATTTCATAAATATCAGCTGCCACCACGACCGTTGGAAAACAACTTCACACCAACGCATTTCTTCCATACTTTCTACGTGTATCCGTAATGTGTAGAAGCTGTGCGTACGATCATGATTTCACTACATGATCATCGCATTTTCTATAGTTTTCGTGATTGGTACTAGCAGCATTAAACTAACGCTTTTACCTTCACTCGATAAATTAAAGAAATCGATACGTGAACGGCATGTGACGCGCCGTGTGTGCTTCTTACACGTTCACTTTGTGGTCAAAGAAAATTGTGAAAAGAAACTATAAAGAGCTAGCTTACGAGAAATGTGCGATATTGAAGTTATTCTATTTAATAATCACGTGATCACGAATCCGTAACTTTCAACTTAATAAATACATTTGCAATTACGCATTAGTGGTTTGATCTCATTTAGTACGAGACAGAGGAAAATGCCTGTGATAATAAAACTAAAACTGAAGTAAAGTACTTGACGCTCTGCTTCTTCAAGTTTACAGCAAATTGGAAACAAGTCACTGAAACAGTAACATAAAGGAAGTAAAATAAAGAAACCAGCTACCGTGAAGAGTATTCAAAGAAATATAAATTATTCACTTTCACTTTAAATATATGAGGTTTATAGAACGTTAATTAAACGTATATAATTATAAAAATAACATAACAGCAATTAGATGATAAGTTGAAATCATTTTCTATGTCGACATAACTAGACTAACGACTTCCTTATTTCTTGTTTCAGATGATTCCCGTAATACGGATAGGCGCCATACTGTGCCTACTCTGCGCCGCGCTAGCAGAGGTCACAGAACAGAACACCACTACTACAAAGACTATTCGAACCACCATTTTACCTTCAAGAACCACGAGGACAGAACTCAAAGTGTCCAGGAGTCTTAACCCTCTCGACACACAGACACTCAATGTCAGAACGAAAACCGGACATGTCACACAGCTGATCGTCAAGAAGAAGGACAAGACCACCACGTACGCGAGTAGCACGACTCTCGCACCGACAACAGCTTCCCTCAGAACGACGGCGTCAAACTTCAACACTACTGAAGACAACAAAAACAAAACAGAAACAAGAGACCAAAGGAAACTAAGCTTCATGGGCGCAGTCAACAGCGACCTCGCTGGCTACGACTATTACCTGAACCGCAACAAAAACCCTGAAGAAGTGACCGACGTCAAAGCGGAATACGGCAACTGGTCTCCAGTGTCAGTTTACCCAGAAGCCGTTATCCAGGAGGATGGGAAAAAACCTAAAGCGGATCCTGAAACCTTAAACTACTACCCCACATATGACAACGAGAAGAAGACAGAGAACAAAAAGGTTTACATCACATCAACTAGTCTTTTTGACTACGGTGGACCCATCAAGAGTTACAGGTTTGATCCTCACAACCCCGTCATTAAGAATGATAGGAACCCAGTGTATATTGAAGTTGTGAGCACTAAAGTTTCTGAGGGAGAAGAAAAGTCCTTCAAAGTACCAGATCCTGTCGTCATAAATTCTGAATCAATGTACATCAAGAAGGCAATAGAAAAATACAACAATAAGCGCGGTAGGTCTATTCTAACGCTCGGTGAGGATGGCATTCCGGAAGTCCAAGGCGTGAGAGTGCCTGATGATGAATCGGACAAAAAGACCTGGCGCAACGCGAGAGTTGTGAATGGTGAACTGCAACCCTACCCCGAGGGCTACACTCCGCCTAAAGCGATCCCTGAAGCTGACGTGTACCCGGATTTAGCCGCAGCAGACCCTGCCCAGAGCTTCGGACCTTTCACTAAAGAAGACAACTTCGAACCCAAAGACGGTCCATTCACCAAATTCGACAACTTGAAATTTGAACCCTCAGACAGCGGCCCGTACGTAGCGAGCGACAACCCAATATACTCGTACAAACAGAAAAAAGACAATTATTATCTCAAATCCGGCTACGGTCCTTTCACTAAAGCTGATAATTCGAAAGTTGCAAACTCGAAACTCATCGAGTATATTAAGCAGATTAACGAGCAAGAATCGAAACGTGATTACTTCAGTGGACGTAGTTCGAGGGCGCACAATGGCGATATGGAATTCGCTGAGAGCCACATCCAGAGACGTATGCTCCAACATCCTGGAGAAGTCAGTTTCCCCAACTCTGCACTGTACACACCTAAAAATTCAAGGCCGGGCTTTGATGAAAGCGTGAGGAACCCCGTCCTACAGTATGCTCACCCTGATCTAGGAGTACAGCCTGCAAAAGCGACCCGCGATAACGTGGAGAATTACGAAAATAAAGAACGAAAAATTAAATACTACACGAATAGCGTACCGAAAAGCGCTCACCCTTACCCGATGGAACCGGTCAATGGCTACGGACAGCAACGCTCCAAGCAGTCATCTATAAACGCTAACAAGTACTACGAGGATGAATACAACAAGTTCTCTTACTACGACCACAGCAGCTATACCCCGTCCCCGTCGTCGCAGTCGTCGTACCAAGGCGCGAGGTATCCGTACAACAACTACGCGTACATCAAGCGCGTGCCCGAGCCATCTCTGTGGAAAAGGTTCACCGACTCTATGAAGGACACGTTCAACTCCGCAAGCCAGACAGTACAACAATTCACTAAACCTATAATGGACCCGATAGCTAAAGTGGCACAGCCTGTGTTTGATCCTATTGTAGAGGCCACACAGAAGATTTCGTCTAATTTAGGTCTATATCCCTCAAATAACGTACAATCGCAAAGGTATGCTCAAGACAAGATTGGTGTAGTAGCAGCAGCTTCAGGCGCTCCTGGCATGCTACCAGCTATCGGCTTGATGGCAGGCGGAGCGGCGCTAGGACTCGGAGCCGTCGCGGTGGGCAGACTGCTCGATGTGAACCTGATGCGCAGCGCCGGCTTGAGCGAAGAAGACATCCAAGATGAAATCGAGAAAGAACACAAGCGATCCTTCGGAACACCTTACGATATCGATAGACAAATACTTAGCAGTCAAAAAGTTTACGACGACAACTACAAGATGCCAAGTGAAAATGTGTATGTAGTTATGTCACCCGACGGTGAGACCACTCGGTCCAAGCGTGATGTGCTGAACTTCTTCCAAGAGCCAAGTTATCAAGGTGTTCGCTTGAGGAGAGTGAAGCGAAAGCACATTGTCAAGAGGTCTTTGAACGAGGACTTGCCTGATGACTTGCAGCATTTGGATGGAGGGTCGAGCTCGTCGTCGTTGACGTCAGCAGCCATGGACTTGGTGAAGCAGACTGACTGGAGAGACTCTCAGTGCGCCAAGTTCACGTTCTGCAAAGTGTTAACGTCACAATCTTCTGATTCACTCTTCGCGATGGAAAAGAAGATGGAGTCGCTATTAAAGCTGTAAGTTTACTATTTTCAAAATTCCTTCATTTACTATCTAAGCTCAGATTTTAACAAAGTCATTCTAAAACAATTTGCCCTATAAGGTTGCAACAACCAGAGGATTCTTGCACAACATCAGTCACGATATTCACTTGAAACCTTTGAGCAGCAGGCCCTTTAATTGTAATGTTGATAAATACCAATGAGAAGTCGTACATTCAATTCAAACATTATCATCTATCTATATATATAAAAATCAATTGCTGTTCGTTAGTCTCGCTAAAACTTGAGAACGGCTGGGCCGATTTAGCTGATTTAAAAGGTGAGAAAGGTAGGGTAGGGTAAGGTATGGTCGGTAGGTAGGTAGGGTAGGGTAGGTTAGGTAGGTAGGGTAGGGTAGGGTAGGGTAGGGTAGGGTAGGGTAGGTAGGGTAGGTAGGGTATGTAGGGTTGGTAGGTAAGTAGGGTAGGGTAGGATAGGGTAGGGTAGGGTAGAGTAGGTAGGGTATGGTAGGTAGGTAGATAGGGTAGGTAAAAAGTGCATTGCAACGCATGCCGGTGACAGCTAGTTTATAACATAAATATAACGTGATGATTGCATAACTAGACTATCTGAATTCATACGTATTAATATTATAAATGCGAAAGTAACTCTGTTTGTTTGTTTGTTTGTTAGGTAACAAAAATAAAACAACGATAAAATCAACCATTTAGTCGTGAAAGGGTTTTCACGACTTTTTTATGCCTGAATAAAACATCAAAATTTTCACGCGAACGATGTCGCGGGCAGCATCTAGATAAATATAACAATGATAGTCAAAAGTATTAAGTAGGTAGGTTATTATGTGCAGTTGATTAACGGGACGTAAAGAAGATTTCCTTGTTCACCTGCAAAGTCCTATTATTTATTTATTGGTTTTCATAACCTCCAGCCCTCCTGTCTTAAAAAAAAAAAACAATAACAACTGAAGTATTCACTGCTGTAAAAGTAGTTAACATAAGCATAATGTATTAAAATTGCGTTACAAGTTGGTCTTTCTAGATTTATTTCAAAAGTTACCCCGCAGGTGCAACAATCTTACCCGAGTCAACTGTTAATTCGTCCGGCCACCCCGGTAAGAGACTGTTGCGCTGTAAACAAAAATCAAACGTATAAATTAATAGCGTAGACCCATAGTCGTAATCAAGTCGTCTTAGAATACATAATAGTACAAGTAGAAGTCCGTTTACTCCAGAACCCGGCGCCACAATGTCACCTGACTCCATTACATAAGGACACGACCACAAGTGAGCGGATCCTATTAGAAACGGAGAGAAAGTGATGATTCGCCCCATCTGGCGAGCTCATGTGCTTGCGCAGGCGGCGTTTGATAACGCCGATTACTTAATAACACTTTCATCTACATTAACATACACTTTGTTTTCTTCACTTGTGGATTTTATAATTATGATGATTTTTTAATAGTAGCCATTGTTCATCCGTTCAAGATGTAAATCGTAGGAATTCCGCACTTTGTCATGGGATTGCTAAGCACAGGGTACTTGGATGGACTTTGGGGTTGGGGTTTAAGGAAAATTTATCAAAGTTTAATAATAAATAAAAGCTATAAAAGCTGTGATATACTTTTGAGACTAATTAATGCAACCATCATCAGATCCTATCTTTTTAATTCTGAAATTAGTGATGGCAACCATGGTTATGGTTTCAACCTACCTTCGCTGTGTTTCAATATACTCTACTCATATAAACTCAAGAAATCATGACATATGTTTACTTGTTATGTTCTCGTTTTTCAAAACTATACTCTCTGCTAGTTCTACTTGCACTTCAATCTTAAGCCTGCCTCTTAATTATTTGTTTAATTCCTCTATTTCTGACGCTTGCAAGTTAATAAGACAAACACACGCCTATAAACGTGTTAATGATTCCGTTAAAACTTTATGGCCACTTCTCAATAATCAATGTAGTAGAATAATTTGGGTTGGACGCAGCATAATATCTTCTTTTAAACACCTATAACATCTCGGTAGTCATCTCCTTCCATTATATCATCGGATGGACGATGAGTCCATCCATCGTTTGATTTATTTATTAATGTCGTATCTTTCTCGATATGTTGAATGGAATATTCAACGAGTCGACAACAATTACTTGTCGTGGTGTCGTAACAAAGGAATGCCAACAGGTTGCACCTTCGCCACCGCTCCGTCGTTGTAAAACGCCGAACCTCGGTTTACTACAGTTTGATACTTGCGTGGGATACTAAATACCTGCTGTTATGTTTTCTTTTATGGCTGTGTTAACATCGACCACGGCTTTTCTTATTTTCTCTCTTGTTTAATGATTCTACTTCTAGAACACTTGAGAGTATTTTAAACAAAATGGTGGCAGATATACTTCAGGATATTATAGACATTTGGACAAAGAGAAACTAACCTAGTCTATCGACTTCCTCAATCGTTATGTCATTACAAAACCGCAACTGTTTAACCACAAACCGGGTCATCTTATCTCAGCTTTTCAAACATCAACAATATTTCGACTTAACGGCTAGCTAGCTAAGCCACGTGACAAAACATTAACACCGGTAACATTAATATGCATTACGTTAACACTTTCTCTTTCTCCGTCCGTCCGTCAGTCAGAAACGTAATCGCGGGCGCAACAAAACACGACCGTGTTGCTAATATGCATGCGCGTGCGACGCATCATACGAAAACTAGAGTAGAAACTTTGAGCAGGAATTAATTCAAATGGTGCGATTTTTGTGCCATGCTGTTACGTCCAACGCTAAAGAATTCAGAGAATTTAACTTGCACGAAATTGCATATATAATAAAATGCTGGTGGAATATATACTTTTCGCGTACGAACGCTTTTCCTCTTGAAACGGAACTGTATTTTCTCCCAGTCTTACTTTTACATACCGTTATAAAAGTAAAAAGTTTCACGACATTATTAATCATTTCATCAAGATTAGAGTGTGGCAATTTTTGCTGTTAAGAAACCGCCGAGAAAAAAAATCATAACCACAGAAATCATTAATCTACTTGAATACTGATTACAAATTCAAATTTAAAAGTATATCGCTCAAAACAGTACATAATAATACATTTCCAGATGTCAAATGAATGCGCAGTTCACTATGTAATTCAGGCATGCAAAATGTAACATAACAGAAATACAATTTCATAAATTCAATATTGACACCATCTACAAAAAATAAATAAAAAAAATACAATGAATAAAGTCATAGATGCAAAATAAAACCCTGTACAATGTCATAAATTTTAATAATATACATTAAATTACTACATGAGATAATACCGCTGTACCATAAATCCGGGTACACTAATTACAACCTGTCCTACTTGGAATTGAAAAAAATATAAAGAGAGAAATCATAGAATAAATAAAAGTTCAAATATCGAACGGGCGCGCGGAATGCTGACGTAACATCACATAACCGTTATGTCATGATCGGCGGTTTGCACGCTGATAAAAAGTGAAGAGTCGCTTTTGCGAATTTGGTGTCAAGCGTTGTATGAAATGAGCTTAGGTCTCGGACTCCAGCAATGCGGAGGCTCACAGCAATGTTTGAAGTGTAGATTCTAGATAGAGGAAATTCTATCGATGGTTTACAACACATCTTCTGTCTTTTCATCTCGTCTCCGCTTCGGTGTCCGAGTCCAGCTCTTAGATGTGTATTTTGTTTTGACTTATTTAGGGCTATGAGAATTATCTGAATTACAGAGACAAAACCAACTACTTTTCCAACCAGCTAGTTCTTTGTCTATATCTGCGTTAAAACAGGGTTTTTCTGCTCAAGGCGTTTGATGGTGGTCATCCATTGACCTTCTTGATTCACCCACTTTAGAGTAAGCGTGAGGTCTGCTTGGCTTGTCGTGAAATATCTCCCTCTTTTGCAATTTAGCTCCAACGCGTCCTGTAAATTCATCTGAAACTTTACATATTCTTCCTACTATAAGTAACAAAGCTTGGCGAAACAAACAATTTTAATATACTGCTGATGATATTTGGAACAATTTATCCTTAACAGAGAATAACTTTTCACTTACATTGATAGGCATCAAGCTATCTTTAATGCCTAACTAACGAACGGGCAGTAAATCAATCTAAAATTTTCCAGCGGCTCGGGCCGCTAATTTAGCACATCCACAGTTGTTGTCCACCTGCCCGCTCAGCGCTCACAGACGGCTTGCCGCCAAAAACGTAACAGTTACGTAATGAGGTGCGTTCTGACGGTGAAAGTGTTCCGACCACATTCCGGACGGAAACATTACATGTTCCGAAGCTGAGGAAAACGATCTCTGGTTATGAATAGTTATAATTTTTGTTAGAATACAAATGTTTGCTTATTGTGGATGACAAAACTTAGCATTTGTTGACTTCTCTTCAACTTTACCCAAATTGACTCGAATGTTGCTAAGAATCTCTACTTTATCAAAGGCTTATATACTCTATGACTAAAAAAACCCACATTGCGCGTTGGAAGAAATTAATTCTGACATGGCAATTGATTTATTATGGCCATTCTTTAATACCCTGAATGGTATAAAATTCGTAAACAAGTTTGAAGGCCGCAATTCAAAACGTCCAAGATATTATTCCAATCATTATCGATATAAACGCTCCTTAAATTTTAAAATACAGCAAACTTGTAGCTTAACCCCAAGCTGCCATTAAATTAAAAAGGGAAAACGAAAACATTAAAAAGAAACGTTGGAACAAACAAGAGTGCCAATGAGGAGTTTCTCGCCGAAGTCATAAAGCATGGCGGCGTGAAAGCGGAGATACCATGACGCATTGAGGGGTTACCAGCCTGCGCTTTAGTTTAAACCGAGATGTTTAAGTACCGGTAAAAGTTGCGTTAAGGGAAGAGTTGATTGT
Source organism: Cerastis leucographa (assembly GCA_963082945.1). NCBI lineage: Eukaryota > Metazoa > Arthropoda > Insecta > Lepidoptera > Noctuidae > Cerastis > Cerastis leucographa. The sequence continues at coordinate 719,842 of OY720360.1, forward strand.
CAAGTCATTGAAGTTGGTAAGATTGTTTGAACTTGCGCAAATGTATGGCCAAAAAGTCCGTGACCAACAAAGTAATTATCGAGCAATTTATTGAAATGAAATCAAATGATATGATGAAATGATGTTTATTTTTGTAAAAGACTTGGGGCTGTATATAGACGATACTTTCTGTTGGAATAAGCAGGTAGCTCAGATTAGCCAGAAGGTCACATACTCACTGCGGTCTCTCTATGGATTCAAACATTTTCTCCCATCGAGCACTAAAATAACTTTAGCCCAGTCACTTGTGCTTCCCATTATCGACTATGCTGATGTTTGTTATTCTGATCTATCCCAAGAGTTTCTGAACAAATTGGATCGTCTTCTCAACAATTGCATTCGCTTCATTTTTGGCCTACGTAAATACGATCACATTTCTTCATACCGTTCTCATCTTAAATGGCTGCCTATCCGGCGTAGGAGGTCCCTCAGATCCCTCTGCATGCTCTTCAACATCATGAACGATCATTGTGCTCCTGATTACCTAAAAGAATGTTTCAAAGTGTTGGGCAGTTCCCACAGTCGTAACCTTCGAGCTTCTAATAACCTACTTCTTGAAATTCCTTCACACCGTACTGGTTTTCTGTCCACTTCATACGTTGTCTCAACAATTAAACTCTGAAACGCGCTACCCCTTGGCATTAAAAAAGCTGAAAGCGAAATGGTTTTCAAAAGAGCAGTTCGGAAGTAATATTTGAAGTCAGACTAAATTGCTCGCAACCTAGTTTGTCAGTCTTAGTATTTATTGTAAGGTTTCTCGTTTTAGGGATTATTTGTATGTATTATAATATATATTAGTTTATTTGATCAGTATATATATTTATTAGTATGTACCTATTTATACATATCAGTTTATGTTAGCTAAATGGTATTTTTCTTTTTTTTTTGTTTGTACTCTATCACAATGCTGTCCTATTTGACCCAAAGGTTGACTGGTAGAGAATGCCTTGTGGCATTAAGTCCGCCTATGTACCACCAATGCACGTGAAGTTTAAATAAATAAATAATAAATTGAAAACCCCTGTTTTCAGCAAATGTTCGCTGAAATTAGAATTATTTTGAAATTAAGAGTTAATAGCGAAGATGTGTATAATGAGATGTTCACCTTTGCCAAATCGATGAAATACCACAATAATAAAAAGAAAACAAATTACTCAACGGTGTACTATTTACTATATGTAGTTACACCTGTACTTAACGCGTTGGAGATTAAAGGCGCAAGGTATGTTGCTCTGTACTAACGCCATTTGTGTAACATTCCAGCATCTCCCGCGGCGACGGCGCCAGTGCCTCAGTGGTGGCGCACCAGCTCGGTGACGTCATGCAGGCCAGCAGAGACCACGACTGCCACCGCTTCAGATGTGACCAGCACTAGGACCTCCCCTGCCTCCTGCAGGCACAGCTACCCTGGGCTGTACCACCAGTCATCACCACCCAGAGACGTTTCATGATTGAACTGTTCGCTGACAGTGTTAATATTAGGAATTTATGGTATGGCTGTGGTAAGGTCCCTGATGATTTTCGAGAACCCATTAATGTGACTAATTTATTAAAACACGAAGATTGAGATGTTTACAAGGAGGTTTTGAAACTTTTCTACAATTACTGCTTTTAAAAACATTAGGGCTTCTTTCTTTTTAAAGAGCATTTTTTTTTTAAAGATCTTTCCAATATAAACACAAAAATGTAAGAAATCTTGTAAAAAATAAGTTAAGTTGCAAAACCTCCTAGTGTGAGAAATTATGGACAATTTAATGGCTGAATGTTTTTAGACATTTGAACACATGAAACCACAATATTAGTTCCTGAGTAAAACCAGTGAAGCTAGTGAAATGAAACTGTCAAATAGGTTCAATCTAAAATACGTATTCAAGATTAAGAGTTGTTCAAATAAGATTATTTGACAACTTTTGCCTATGCGGTAGAGAAAGTAGTAAAAACGAAAATAATCAATCTGAAGATCCAACATTGTGTCTTACTAACCTACCTTCTGATAATATGCAGAGGAGCTACATAATTCACAATAGTTTACTAACATAAAGGCAAAGGTGGCAGGCAATAGGGCCTACAGATTAGTTGCGATGTTTGGGTCGTCTCTAGACATTCTTTATCTATGACTCATCCGTCGTCGTAGGCGACACAATGATTGTGAAATAGAATCCTTGAACAACTGTCTATAGGATGTATAACCCACTACTCTAAGTACACCTTAACTTATTGATAGGCCTACGTTATAAGATTATCTTGTATCATATTTTTATCATAGTCATAACAATATCCGATGAACTTTGTAATTGGTAATATTCTTCACCGAAGACATCTGATAGTGTCACCAGTGATTTACAAATTATTTATTTTTATTTATTCTTTAGTTTTAGTTAAGTCATAGTCTTTAAATTAGGGTTCACGGGTGAGAGTCACAGTTTATTTATTTGAAAAATAAACATACGATGAAATAGATTGTTATTTAAATAAAGTGCAGCATGTTTCTTTTGCCGTTTAAATAACATTGTCAAGAGAGGTTTGTTGGTAAACGTTTGTGAAATTGTCTTACTAAAATCGGATGGTGGCTTTAGTTCAGAGGATGGCCACGCGCCAAAATAAGCATGCAGCACTATACGATTGATTTGTCGGATGTGAAAATATAAATAAACCTTGTGACGTTTATTGTAAATAGAGCTTACGAAACCGAGACGACGAGACTCGGTGAAGAGGCAAGCTTTACGAATGACTATACGCCATCAGCCATATAACGGGTCGTTCCTACATCTAACATGTCACTTTAAGATAATATCACCTGGCGACTTCACATCATGCTCGTATTTCGTATTTATTGTTACCAAATAATTGATTTTTGTCAAACGACAATTCTCTCGTAAATTATTATTTATTTTATTTTAGTTAAATTATTAAATGCTATTTAATCGAGTTTAAATTATTTAAGTAATATTGATTAGAAGCTTATATCGACGCTGATATAATTATAATGCACTGCACTTAAAGCTGAAATATGACGAAAAATAAGATTTGACTTTGTTTGTACGAATGACTATCAATGATAGGCTTTGTTATGAGTAAATAATGCTTCCAAGGGTTTTGCGTTGAACAATAGACAATACGCATGTCCATCTACCTAACTATTGTACCTACTCATTGGTACGGTGTCACAAGCATTCATCGTCGTAATTGGTTTTTCTTTGTATTTATTTTACACTACATAACTGAATTACATTTTCGTAACTTAATTAAGTTTTTATTCTATAGATGGCGCTCTAAGTTGTACATAATGCTTTTTACAAAGAATGTAAATTATTTATTTATTTTTGTACGAATAAAATAAAAATTAAATTAAAAAATAATAATGCTTTTTAATGATTAATAATATTACAATATAAATAACACTACTTATCCAAAAAATAAATTCATAAATACGTGCCGGTCTTACCATCATTTGATTATGTTATCTGCAAAAAAAGAAATACTTCATTTAATCATTTTTTAAACAAGGTCTCAAACCCGTTATATGTGAGGACAGCTTTGACTTCAGTCAGTAATACTAAAGGTTATTTTAATTCTAGAACGCCGTCACTAACAGGTCGTCACCAACAAAGATCCTTTCGGTCTAGAAAAGGCATCGTTAACGAATCCGAAAAGTTTTTTTTTTTAAATGTATTGCCTCACACTATAACACACAGCAGTCGATCGCTCAACCACTGCGCCAACCGTGCCGTCAAATATTATTATATGCGCATCATTCCGATCATTCTTATGTTCTAGACTAGACCATATCTAGGAACTTTCTAGCTACACATATATTGAAAGTCAATGTTTCAACTAAATAAAAAAAAACGTACGAATAGCACGTTTTTAAAGAAATACAAGTTTGAAATGTTATAACTTTTCTGTTAGTACCTCGCATGACTCCTGTACCATCAATGCATTCATCAGCACGTTTTGAGTGCGATACATTGAGCGCTACTGTAAAATTTGATTTGTCAGACCAAAAATAAAAGTCTTTTCCTAGCAGTAATTTTTGCGCAGAGTAACATAATTGGATGTTTATAATGTTTGGTTAACGTCGTGAAGGGTTTCATTTACACCTTATGTAACTGTTTGCTTCCTGGGACATGGGACAGGTAAATAAGTCTTCATAAAAGAAATCAGTTTCGGTTTACCGTTGCCTCTATCGTCTCCATTTTCTCACTATCCGAGGCCTGGTCCCCGCCGCCAGAGGGCGTGGGGGTGCGCGGGGGCGCTCGGCCCGGCTCGTCAGTGCTCAACATGTTACACTCCGCACACGGCTGCAACTCTTCCTCCATCATGTACGGCTGAACAAAAGAAGTCAGTTCTTTACCACTTTCAGTACCTACCACTGATAAGCCCCTCGTGTTTTCGTAAAGTCTTCCTCAGGTTCCACAGACCAGCAATATTATACGGCCTATGGTGCTGTAATGTTGTTTTATTTTTTAATTTCAATTTTGATTATTAATTACCGTTGTGATAATTAATTATCCTCGAATGATGATGAATTTAATTGTAAATATACAATTTGTATCAGCTGTAACAGGTAGAAACGGGTATCTTAATCTGATTCTGATTTAGATAGCCGTTTCTGGGATGCAGTTAGAACCACGAAAACCGATTCTACCGGTCATACCGGTAATTATCATATAACCTTTTGTACCGGTAATTTTCATATTACCGGTAATTATCACAAGTTTAAAAAAAAAAAAAAAAAACAATATTACAGCACCTTAGACCGCATTCACTCAGTGCGTCAAAATATACAAAAGTCCGAGGAGTTTATTCGGCCCCTGTACATTGCATGAATGGACTATGAAAAGGCTCTTGACTCTATCGAGGCCTGGTCTGTTGAGTCTTTGCAGCGATGCCAAGTCCAACCATGCATTAACATCAAAGACGAGTAGGTACATCTCATGCTTGAGATTTGAAGATGACATCGTCATACTGGCTTAGTAATAGAGAAGTATGAAAGAAGATGATATGCTGCGCCGACCCCAAAAAAATTGGGATAAGAGCAGAGGAATAATTTTCGTCATACGTGCTGAATCGCTGCATGACTTGCAGTAAGTGCTGAATGGACTAATTGATTATCAGCTGGGCTGATGTCGATCACCGAGCCTAAACACTAAGGTCTTCAATCAGTGCGTCCTGGTAATTGAAATGTGAAATAAAAATATTTTGATTTGATTTTGACTTATGAGTTAGGCCAAAACGTGGGCACTGACGGTACGGCTGGTTATGGTACATAACTTTACGGTGGGATGGACAGGGCTATATAAGAGACTCCAAGCCCTTTGGAAGAATAAAAAAAGGAACGAGATGTACCGACAGAGAATCCATCGTCTGCGCAGGCCTTTGGTTAATCTTAGATATTTATCCACTTACTCTTCCGTCGGAGCCGAATCCTTTGAACTTCCTGGTGGGTATGTTCTGCAGTTGCAAGTTGCCCGCCTTCTCCTTCACGATGTTGCCCGCCATCAGCGTGTGCGAGCCGCTCACCCAGCGGTGACATATGTGTTCCCTGCACAACACTCGTCTTGATTACACAGGGTCGAATTAAAGTAGCTAGCGAATAAAATCTTTACGAAAACTTTTTGGGTCTAGAGGTTTCTAGAATAAAAAAATCTGTCTGGTTTATTTCTGTAAACAGCTGTGGCGTGATTGTTATCGTTGTTGAAACGTGACAAACCAAAAAAAAACACGTTATAGCGCTCCCACACCGGGAGCCTGTAACGTAACGGTTCGGTTTTAATTGATTCTGTACAAAATCAAGTCTTCGATTGTCACATTACATGCGAATGCTCTCGGTCAGGGAGCACATTTAGGTATTGTGCCTCATTTCCCTCCAGGCGTGTCGGATTGCCAGCTCATGGGAGTATGAGAGTGAGTGAAGAGAGAGTGCGCCTGTGCCAGCGCACACACATGTGCACTACGGTATCTCCCAGGTCAATGGTTAGTCTCCGATGAGATTGGCCACCATTACCGAGTAAAATTCGACCAAGAAAATAACTGTGACTACACTACTATAGGACTACTAGGGACCCGCCCAGACTTTGCACGCAATTTACTAACAACAGCGCCACCTATTGGGACCGAAACTTCCCTATCGTTCAAACTGAATGCTTGGTTGGATTGAAATCGGTTGGGTGGTTCTAGAGATTAGCGATTGTATACGTGATACAACAATCGTTCCACAGTTATTCCCTCAGATTTTGCATGACTGTTCAAATCTTTATAAATTGTTGTTGGGTTGCAGCCTCTAACAAGTGTGTCATAATCACGTGATCTCTAGTCCTGTACCTACAAGGTGTAAACGTACCCTTCACAAAACCGCCAATCAATCATTCTGTATATCAGACTAAGTAACATTACCTACAAAAAAAAATAATTAAAAATTTCAAAAACCCCCGACACAAAAAACCTCTAATATAAAACAAAAATAAAATAATCCAAGCGTCTTAGCGTCGGGGGACCGCTAAGTAGACCGCGTAGTACAAGCTACAAGCACATAACAAAGCGGACGTTGAGGTTTTTTGTGTCGGGGGTTTTTTTTAATTTTTAATTTAATTTTTATTTCATGATTTTTAAACTTATATTGTTTTATCTTAGCCTTGACTGTCCGAATACTGGGCATAGGCCTCCCCCATTGCTTCCACTTTTCTCGGTGTTGCGTGTCATCTCGCCAATTAACGAAAACAGCAAAAAATGAAAAAAAAACTTTCTGGGGGGGGGTTACCATCTACCCCCCCCCCCCTGGCAATGACCATGATGACAAGTGACAAGATTTCAAATTTCGAATCGATCAGACCTGTGGAAATTGCTAATTTCCCTTTAACTAGAAAAGAGGTGATGGCCTTCAAACGGCTGATCAGATTTTATCGAAACATAGCAAGAACACTCTCGATTAAAACACCTTTCAAACGAAACTAATTTCATCAAAATCGGTTCATCCGTTTAGGAGCTACGATACCACAGACAGACACACAGACACACAGATACACACGTCAAACTTACAACACCCCTCTTTTTTGGTCGGGGTTTAAAAATATTGCTGAAAACACTGTTCTGGGGTAAAAAATCACGGTTTACCTTATTAAGAACTCAACGTAACGCACTCATAGCATTGTGATGATGGATGGATTGAATGGTAAAGAGGTCGTGGAGGTATTGAAAGTAAATTTATAACATTTAAAACTTGGATTTTTTAAACTTCAGAAAAATTTGGAACTTTGACCTCCAATATCTCTGGTATGCATTGGTCCGAACCAAAAATAAAAAGTCCAAGCCAAGACGCACCTGTTTTCTCTGTCATTGTTGAGAGGTTGCTGCTATCAGAGGTAAGATAAGTGTGAAACCAGCATCACCTGTTGTCGGGTGGCGCCAGCTTGATGTCTCCGAGGCAGGACGGCTCGGCTCCGACGAGCGGCGGGCGCAGCGCGGGCAGCGGCAGCGGCGCACCGCACGTGACTTCTTGCGGCTCCATGAGCGCGCGCTTCAGGCACGCGCCGCACGCCGCGCCCTTGGCTAGCTGGCGCATCAGTATCGCCGCCTGGAGAATGCAACATCGTTGCACTACTAACCCAACAGATCGTCTTCTGGATGCCAAAAACACCAGCCACCAACTCTATATTGGCCTGGTATATGCCCTATTCGCATAAATCTGCTGTGTTGATTCATATCTAACGTAACAAACCGTACTCTAAAAGTTGTGAATCTAGGCTTATCCATCTTCTAATTTATATCACGTCCGGAGTTCCGCAGAGATCAATTTTGTGTCCTTTGTTGTTAACCTAAATTATAATTAATACTTTGTTAAGTACTCCAACTTTCTACTTTACGCGGATGACATAAAAATTGATAAAACTATAAAAAATAATGTAGACCGATAATGTATTACTTAAAAGAGACTTACATCCACTTTCTATTTATTGGACCCCAATTTGCTCTTACTGAGCTTGTCCAAATGTATCCAACGCTATAACTTATTACAAACTTTTTTTTTTTTAAGACAACTTGCTTTTAGGGTACAGATAGCTGACAGTTACTAAAGGAAAGCCTGATTACAGTTTTCAGTGACAAAATAAGGGTTGCACAGGAAACAGTAACCAGGCAAGAGAAAGTAAGAAGTTAGCACTCGGAGAGAATTAAGAAAAGTGTCAGTGATCTCTGGAGAAGCTTTCACATCGTGAAGAATCCAGCATGCCGCAGAAATAATTCTCGAAGGCATGTAAAACCAAGTCAGAAGCCCATGGGCGGCATTAAAATTCTGACACCAGAATAGAAACTAACCACACGATGAAAAAAGAAGAAACAAGTTTTTAAATAACATTTTTTTTGTTTAAACACACCTACTCACCAAATTTCTACGTGTAGTGCGTTGGCACTACACGTAGAAAAAACTGTTGAGTTTTTTGGAATAAACATGGACATACGGACGGACGGACAGACAGATACATGGACAGGACGAGTCAATAAGGAGTCCCGTTTCCAGGTTCCGTAGCCAAACGGCAAGATTGGCTACGGAACCCTAAAAAGGACTGAATGATAGATAGCGTGACGACTAACAAGGGAGAATGCAAAATAAAACTTGTTGCGCTGACCCCAAGTCACATGGGATAGGCCAGGAAGCTGATGATGGTTACAAACCTTGGGATCTCCGAGCAACATCTCCAGCTTGTGCACCATTTTCTGGATAGTGTTGAGCTCCGTGTTGATGGCGTCTTTCAGTACCATCAGCATGACAATCCCCACCTTGTTGTTGGCTTTGTCCGTCAGATCTTTCAGCGTATCCTGCCGTCAAATATTAGGATTTCAGTACCTACATCATCGCGAACTACGGGGTTAGGTTTTTTTTTTTCACTAGACTTTATTTTTCACTAGGTTATATTTTTTACTAGGCTATATTTTCACTAGGCTATATTTTCACTAGGCTATATTTTTCACTAGGTTATATTTTTTACTAGGCTATATTTTTCACTAGGTTATATTTTTTACTAGGCTATATTTTTCATTAGGCTATATTTTTCACTAGGCTATATTTTTCACTAGGCTATATTGTCACTAGGCTATATTTTTCACTAGGCTATGTTTTCACTAGGCTATATTTTTCACTAGGTTATATTTTTTACTAGGCTATATTTTTCACTAGGTTATATTTATTACTATGCTATATTTTTCATTAGTCTATATTTTTCACCAGGCTATATTTTCACGAGGCTATATTTTTCACTCAGCTATATTTTTCTGAAGGCTATATTTTTCACGACGCTATATTTTTACTTTCTTGTGGGATAATTTCCAACGAGGGAAGCCGCGGTCAAAGGCTTTGCGATTTTGAAACCAACGCTGAATGTTTAAATTCAATACATTTAAAAAAAACCCGTGTTTTAAATTGTATTCTACATAAAGCAAAGAAAAGAAGTTTGAAAGTACAATCCACTGACCTTCCACTTCGTGTTCTGTTTGTTGAACTTCTCGAAGCATTTCGCAAAGCGTTTCTCTAACTCGATGCGCGCACTTGCGAAGTCCTTTTCGTACAGCAATCCAGCCAAACTTGACATGTCGGCCTGGCCACAACAGTCAACTCTCCAGCAATGTTACGGGTGATGTAAAACTTAGGTTAAGCCCGTATATCATTAGAACATTATAAACACCTGCCTGTAGCCTCCGAAGGGTTGGGCAGAGGTATACCTAACAAGTACACCCACAATCTTTGAAATTCTAATCATAATCAGCCTATAATGTTCCCACCGCGAAGACACATGTCTCATTTTTAAAGTTAAAGAAAAGAAAAGCAGACAAAGGAGGCTTTCAAAGACATCTCCTAATCAGGCAGCCTAATATTACAGTGACTACAATGTAATTTATAAACCCAAGTGGCTGTCAAAAGGAATTAAATTATGTAGCCAAAGAAAAAGAAAGCTTCTTTGGCAGATGAGATTAAACCCAAATAGAGATAGTAAAACAAAATTCTCTAAATATTCGAAAATGCATAAAAAAATTATATACTTGACGCAAAAGGCTCAAAATAATCAAAAACTAAAATTATCTAAAAATAAATCAAAAACTACGTGGCAAATTATTAATCGCGCAAAGCATAATTTACCCAAACAAAACATTTCTAAAATTAAGGTTAAAAACTGTATTCTAACAAATCCCAAGAGCATTGCTGAAGCGTTCAATAACTACTTTGTCGATAAAATACAGCCGAAACAGAATGACACTGAGAAACTTAAACCCTGTAAAATAAACGCGAGCGCTAAATCAATGTTCATGTCGCCTAGTGTACCTTTGGAAATACATAAAATAATAATGACATTGAATAATACAAGTAGCGTAGGATATGATGGTATTAGTGCAAAAATATTGAAGCACGTATCAATGGAAATACAGGAAGAATTTTTAGTCACCGTCCAAATTTTTTCTAGGCATTATGTATCATACACTAACTCCATTTTTGAAAAAAAAAACGTTACGTAAAATTTTCATATTAAATCATTTTCTCGAAATAATTATCCGCTCACTAAGTTAAACGTTAAAATACTACACTTGCCGCGCAAACATTCAATGAAAAATGCAGCGCGCACCCCGCTTGCCCCCCGCCCCGCTACACCTGCGCGACACATAATTATCTATCGTCATCCCAAGTCGGCATCAACTTTTTATAGATAACTTTGTGATGTGATATCTCAATATTTTTGTATTGAGTGATACTAAAAGAAAAAACACGTATTCAATGGTTTTCGCCAAAGATTAATATAACAAAATTTGGATGGTGACTAAAAATTCTTCCTGTATGTGGTCACCTAAGTCATATAATTAACCTTAGTATCAGCGCAGGCATCTTTCCAGATGCTTTAAAAACTTCAATAATAAAGCCAATTTTTAAGAAAGAGAATCGAGAATTAATGGAATATTACCGTCCAATCGCACTAATTCCTGTGATATAAATGAATTTCTCAAATATTTTAGAAATATTTGAGAAATTCATTTATAACGAACTGTGCAAGTTCATTGAAAAAAATAACGTTCTATGTGATGAACAGAAAGGTTTTGACAACATAGGACTATTAATATGGCTATATTTGACTTTATATATAATGTGATGAGTAATGTTGACAAACGAAAACCTGTATGTGCCATATTTTGTGACATGACCCAGGCCTTTGACTACGTAGATTATGCTATTCTCTTAAGAAAACTTGAAGCTTATGGTATTAGAGGCAATTTACTTAGTCTTCTTGGGTCCTACTTGAAGGACCGAAAACAAATAACTGAAATTTCGCAAATTAATACAGTTAGCAGACGAGAAGAGGTATATCGATCCTCAGAGCGTGATGTTATGTTTGGAGTACCGCAGGGGAGCGTATTGGGTCCGTTTTTATTTATCCTATACATTAACGATTTACCTGAATGCATTGAACAACCAATAACACTCTTTGCGGACGATAGTACTTTGACAATACCATGTAAAAATGTGGAGACATATGAAAGGGACATTAATAATTGTTTGAAAAATATTGTTAATTGGTTAGAATCAAATAATTTAAAAATAAACTTGAATAAAACTAAAGTTGTCCATTTTAGTCAGCGGATTCCTCGCCTTAGCCCTAATATACACTACAACAATGATGTTGTAGAAGAATTAGAAAATACAAAATTTCTGGGTCTCGTAATAGATAAAAACCTAAATTGGAAAGCACATACAGATACTTTATGTAAGAGAATTAGTCAATCCGCGTACGCTCTACATTCACTATCCCCAGTCATATACATGGATGCACTTCTTACTGCCTATTATGGCATAGTAGAATCCCACCTACGTTACGGTATAATATTCTGGGGAAATTCAACCGAAAGAGAAACAGTTTTTAAAGCCCAGAAAAGATGTCTACGGGCGATGTTTAAGCTTAAATCCACCGATAGTTGCATGCCTTACTTTAAACAGCACAAATTACTAACACTACCCTGTCTATACATAATGGAAGTAGCTGTATTTGTGAAGTCGAACCCAAGTCGTTTTAAGCGTCTGGCTGACGTAATTCCACGTAATAGGCGCGACAATAATCAAGTATGTTCCCATCCTGCCAAAACGGCTTTAATGCGCAAGAGTGTCTACTGCATGGCTCCGGTCATTTATAATAAGTTACCTAAGCAATGGAAAGAATTGCCGCTATCATTGTTCAAAAACAGGCTCCGAAGTTTTTTAACGCATAAAGCTTATTATACTGTGAGCGAATTTCTTACTGAGAAAGAATTTACACATACTGACACTATCCAGCTTTTATAAATTATTGACATTTCTGCAAATAGCGCTTGCTTAGTTTAATGAATTTTAATATTTTATTTTAAGGATTTTATTATTTTGCTTGACCTATTTTATTGACTTGGTAGGGTTTATTGTAGTGATTCGATTTAAATGGATTGGTTGCAGTGATTTTATTATTTGATGTTAATGGTTGTAATTCACTGGTTTTGTTTAAATTATTTGTCTGTAATTGTAATGATGTTATCATTTTATTAATTGATGTTAATGGTTGTATTGTAATTCACTGGTTTTATTTAAATTATTTGTCTGTAATTGTAATGATCTTATGATTTTATTATTTTTTTTGTAGCTATACTTTAATGATTTTATTTTTCGAATCTGTATGCTAATTTTGATGCTTATTATTGAAAAAATCCGCTAAGTAGCGATTTAAAACTCTTGATGTGTTTCTAGTGCATTTATTGTTTTAGCTTCAAACTATAACTTTTGCATGCCTGTTGGTAAAATATGGCTGAACCTACCTGTTATCAAATTATCACCATTTACTGTACCCATATTTGCGAAATAAAATACTTACTCACTTACTTACTTACTTACTTACTTTGCTTGCATATCATGTTTTAAATTTGCCACACACCTTATCCTTGAGACCTTCGATCACTTCGACATGCTCAGCTTTCTGTTCACGAAGTATCTCGACGCACTCAATCAGGCCCTGAAAATATTGAGAGATTACAAGTGCAGTGAGGTACGTAGGTAGAGACTGCCACACAATCACACAAGAAACCGTACGTTAGAAAGATATAAAGTTATACGACCCTGTACACGACTTTTTCTGTCTGAGACCAAAATAAGAAAAAATATTTTTGGCACCGAATTACAAAAGTATAGCTATTTATCCCTTATTAGTGTCTTTTTTTTTGCAAAAAAAAAAGTTTTTAATCTTATCCATACTAATATTATAAATGCGAAAGTCGCTCTGTTTGTTTGTTTGTATTTTTGTTTGTGTTTTTTTGTTTGTTTGTTACCTTTTCACGACTAAACGGCTGATCGGATCCTAACGAAATTTGGCAAGAAGATAGATTTCAACCTAGGGAAGGACATAGGCTATATATCATTACGCTACAACCAATAGGAGAGAAGCAGCTATGAAAAATGTTGCGAAAACGGAGAAAATGTGACGCAGACGAAGTTGCGCGGGACAGCTAGTTCCTTATAATTGCAGATTACAATGGTTATATTAGCTAAGCTTTATCTAACGGAAAAGTTGAGTTTTCAACTTAGAATAGCGCACTATTCAATAACGAAAAAAGTATAAAACAAAGTAACGCATATGTGTCAAGAAGTAAATATCAAATTAAGTTGTCTGTAAACCACTAACATTTTTAGGGTTCCGTAGTCAACGAGGAACCCTTATAGTTTCGGTATGTCCGTCTGTCTGTCTGTCCGCGGATTAGCTCAAAAACTGTTGGTACTAGAAAGTTGTAATTCAGCATGAGTAGACACGTTAATGACGCTGGAAAAGTGGTAAAATAAAATTTTGAAAAAAACAATTATTTAGGGTACCTCCTCTACATGTAAAGTAGGGATCTAATTTTTTTTTTCGTCCTTCCCATAGTGTGGGATATCGTTGAATAGGTCTTTAAAAATATTAGGGGTTTGGGAAGACCGTTTTTTGATTAAGTAAACCGTTCGTGACTTATCAAGCTTTAAAGTACCAATTTTCGTTAGAGTCAAGTGTCCCCCCCCCCCCCCTCTACCAAATAAACGGTTGTAGTTAGAAATTCAAATATCACGGCAGTAGTACCTATAAACAGTATGTTAGGTTAAACGAGGGACATATTGAGTATTCGATTCTCGTCCCAAATATGTAAAAAACCTATAACGTATATAGATGAATTTTTAATGTTTTGTTTAGTGTCTAGATATTTTGGACTGTCCTAAGCCAGGTAAGTTTAAAGTATGAAGGGAAAATGGATTATACCTAAGAGTCATTGCCCCGCTCACATGTTCTACGATAGTATTAAGTCGCTAGCGCAAGGGTGTATACACGTTGCGTGTCATTTGCGAAAATTTTGGTATGGTTCTGTCTGTTATTTATCAGTGTTTTTTTTTTGTTTATATTTTTATTAGTATCATGTTAGCATGTACTATTATGGGTTTGAATATGTCCCTCGTTTAAACTAACATATTGTATATCGAAGTTTAAAGGAAAACTATCACACTTAAGTGGGCTTTACAAGTTTACAAGTAATTGTCGATCAACTCTATCTATCTATTTGACTCGAAAATTTCGAACGACTCCATAGAAATATCGATAGATGGCGCTAAGCGTCAGTTGAACAAAAAACGAGTCTCATTTGCAGATCATTTAATTATGGTGGTTTTTATAAATATTCGTACGGAAACCTTCGTGCGCGAGTCCGACTCGCACTTGGCCGGATTTTTTAAGCTATCTACGCGATTTTAGTGAAAACCTTTTTACTTAAATAGCATTAAAAAAGTTCACAGTTTAATACTATTTCTTTTTATATATTAAAGCAGATATTATTACCACCCAGTGGTACCGTACTTTTTTTGTTAACTTAAAAAAATCCCCTATTCACGCTTTTCTTGTCAAATGAAATTAACAGAAAACAACAGGCATAAATTGACTCTCACATGCCAATACCACTCATTTATTATGTTTTTTTTTTCAACCCTGATTTACCACCCTATTTTTTTATTATTATATCACATCATATTTGTGTAGCGGCTCATAGAAGGCACCTATTCTCGAAATTTCAACTGCGGTGCCAATAGTCTCGGAGTAATAATTCTGTGACGTATACGGACGGACGGACAGAACGAATCCATAATCGTTCCGTTTTGGCAATGGAACCCCAAAAACAATCACTTCAATCGGTGTAATCACGGAAAAATACATAAATGAAAATAAAAGATGCTGGTCGATAACATAACTACCTCCTTTTTTTAAATACGAGTAGTTTTAAAATATTAGGTAATACCGTTTTATGAAATACTGACAGGTCCTCTATGGCAGACACAAGTTTTATCTGAATCATAGCCCAAGAGCCGGCGACGGCCAGACCTTCGTTATTTTATAAAAGCTGAAAGTTTTTCTGTGAATGTCCCCATATACAGGTAAGAACGACCAGAAACTATAGAGTTTGGGTTGTGGTTACTTGGCTAGAAAACAGGCAGTAAAGGTGTATGAAATAGTACCTGAAATTCGTTAAAGTCTAAAGCTCAATTTTTTTTATATTTTCTTCGGGATAACTTTAGAAATCTCGTCATCCATTGCCGGACACTTATGACAGTTGCTACCCCCTGCCAGACACCCCTAAACTCTAATAAATAATAATTATACTTTCGTTATAGTATAAAAGCTAAATTTTATATATGTAACTTGGGGACCCATAAAAAAATGTTACTTCAATAGCCGGACAGTTTTAATGGTTTTTACATCTTGCCAGACACATTGAAAGTACGTTGTAGGTGCGAGCGCGAGGTAACAACTGTACAAGCGGGTGCGACTGAGATAGGGCGCTTAGTCGACTGCGATCTTTTACTGCGCATTATCAGCACAATGAAAAATGTTCCAAAAACATTTGGAAAAATAAATAAATAATTGTTGCAAATGGTTACTCAATTTCAAGCATCGAGAATTGTTGTGATCTTTGATCAATATTTTACACCATCGATCAATGTTTACGAGCATTCCCATCGGTTAGAATCCGCGCAATTGGAGTACTCTATTATTGGGCCTTAAAAAATTCGATTTTTTTATTTCACATTGGGCTACTGATCAAGGGGTGTCATTTATTGGCACAAAACGATATACATCAATTTCAGAAAATGTCATTCTTTCACTGTTGATAATTCCAACAAAGTTGTCTCAAGGGTTGATAAAGAGTTGTCATGCCCAACACACGAGGAAGCAGATACGAAGATAGTATACCATGCTTGTAACATCCACTATCCAGCAGAAATAGTAAATAAGAAGTGCTGATACCGATATTGCGGTTATAATGCTTCGTAACATACGCTAACGTAACGTGAGCTCGGGTCGATCTTTAAGGTTCAGCCGTGCTTGCCGAGGTTGGTCCGTCGATGGGTCGCCATAATTACATACCGAGTTTGCTCCGTGCCTCGGAAAGCACGTTAAGCCGTTGGTCCCGGCTGTCATTTGTAGATCTTCGACAGTCGTTACGAGTAGTCAGAAAAGAGTCTGACATCCAGTCTTACCAAGGGTTATCATATTACCCAGTTACTGGGTTGTGGAGGTCAGATAGGCAGTCGCTTCATGTAAAATACTGGTACTCAGCTGCATCCGGTTACACTGGAAGCCGACCCAAAGATAGTTTGGGAAAAGGCTAAGCAGATGATGATGTTGAATGCTTGGTAACATACATCACCTTAAAAGTGATTCGGTTGTTCGGATGCTTACGGGTACTGGCAATAATTTAAGATATGTGGACCTAACCAAAATACTTACAGAGTAGGAACTGTTAATAATTTATCAGAACTTACCTGGATTTCATGCTTTCACAGGTTGTGATTGTAATCCTACGTTCTTCAGAAAAGGAAAATTAAAACCATACAAGACATTAAACAAGTATCCAGAGTACCAGGAAGCTTTCAAGAACTTCGGCAACAGCTAATATTAATTGAATTTTAGATCATCAACAAAACATCTTTAATTTTATTTAGAGATTTATATGCACTGTTTACAAAGCCCCTAATGTAATTGATGTTGATGCCGCTAGACTACAAATATTAATCGACTCGTATACAGTCTCAGATGAAAACGAAGTTTTGACCGAAAGAAGTTGTGAAATTTTGACTCTAGCAATCTACCACCTTGCAAAAGCGAGCTATTGCAGGAATTTCTGCCAGCACAGAATATATTTCAAAATCCAACCACATATCAACCAGACAATAACGGCTGTGTATTAAAAGATGACAAATACCAGTTCAAAATAGTTCAAATGGTTTGAAGGGGATAAACTACTGCTACTACGAAGAAAATGAAAATATCGACAACACTAAATATCGTCAAACTTATAACACCCCTCTTTTTTGGTCGGGGGTTAAAAACGTAGAACAAGATAAAAAGTTACCAAGGATCTAGGAATCTATAAGGCCTACAATGTATTCTAATGTTACATCATCATCCCCACCTCGGTTGAATTAGCGTAAGCGGCGAAGAACGAGCTAAGAGCTGTTTCATTTGCAACATTCAGCATACATGTATTCTTCATGTAAAGTTTACCATCGTCCACACAAAGATCCCACTAACCTTTAGTTCAACGGTGTCCTGAAGTTGTGTTAAGTAGAGGTTCTGATGGTCATGGGTGGTGTTATCCAGCTCGATGACCAAGTCCTGGTGACGCTCCGTTAGGTTCAACAAAGCTGTAATTTCATCAAACTGTCTCTCAGGACCAGGAAAGCGAGGGCAGGTGTGTCGGGGGATAATCAGCCTTATTATAATGAGTTTTGATTTAGAAGCTTTTCTCTCAAAATTGCGCCACGATAAGTATTTTATTTCGCAAATATGAGTACGGGTGGGTACATGGTGATAATTTGATAATTGGTAGGCTCAGCCATATTTTACCAACAGGCATGCAAAAGTTAAAGTTTAAAGCTAAAACAATAAATGCACTAGAAAACACATCAAGAGTTTTAAATCACTAATTAGTAGACATTACAAAATTTTTTTTCATTAATCAACATCAAAATTAACATACAAATTCGAAAAATAAAATCATTAAAGTATAGCTACAAAAAACGATAAAATCACAGATAAATAATTTAATCATGTGGTGATAACTAACGATGCAATCCATTGATGAAAAAAAATGGACCCAGTATTTTGTTTAAATTTTGTCCGGTGCAAATCGTCGATTTCCATGACACTACGTCGCATCGGTACACCACGTCGCTACTTGCAACGATGCGTCGTCGTATTGCTCGTGAATAGTGGTAAGTACATAATATGATCCTAACATAAATGTGCTTTCTAATACAAAAAACAAGCCTGTAATGATGGTCACTCCAGTGTGGTGGATCCAGTAGATTGCAGTTTTTTAGGTGACCGAGGGACTGGGCGAACTCTCTTACTGTATTCTGTTCAAAATCCATGAGTTGTAATCATAGGGTTGCCATCTCTAAAATTTGGCAACCAGGACAAGACGAGTGAAAACCCGGATTTTAGAGCCTGGAACCCGGACATATCAACAGGTTTTTTTAAACATAGTCAGTGTAATAGAAAACAGTTGAAAATGTCAAAAATCACATTTAAATTTGTTTTTTTAGACCTTACAATTAAATTTAGCGAGTCGGTTCGTCGGTTAATCGCGGCGTGCGGGCACAGTGCGTGTGCGTGTGTCGCGGGCGACCCAAGACTTTAATTTTTTAAACCCGGTCTACAAATGAAACCCCGCCCGGACGCTCCCCAGATGCCCTCTAAACTAGGACAAATCCGGGGAAACCCGGACGGATGGCAACCCTAGTAATCAGAACGTGCGATTGGTCATTATTCGTAAAATGTCAGTGGAATCTGTGGAAATGGTTTTGAAAAGTAAGGTGGCAGGGTTAGTTACGACTAAAGCCTCGCGCCAGAAGAGCCACAACCTACTGTAAATACAAACCGGCAGTTTCAGCATTGTTATCGGATTTTTTCAGCAGAGCTAGGCCTCCCGCAAGATCCTTTTTCATCATCAACAGGTGGTCCTGAAAGTTTTGCACCTGGAACATGACAAATGGCCTTACATATAAGAAATTATCAGAATACTAAACTATTTTTCTTTTGCAGCCTTACCCTGCCGTTAACAAGGAATACGAACTTTAGAAAAATCTTTAATTTTGTCAGATTTGTCAGTGGCAGCAAACTAACAGCTACAATAAAATAACTGAAATAAAAATCAATGTGAATTCAAGCATCAAGAAAATTATAGGTAAAATAAGTGAGAATGGTATGACAATCTTTTTTATGTAAATATCTCCCATCCCCGAGGTATGACCTGACCGTACCTTTGTCATGATCCCCAAATCGAACCCACTGAACTGATCCACATAGTGCGCAGTCTCCTGGAACAGGGTGTCGATGCGCTCGTTTACTTGCATAGCAGTGTCCAGCTTCTCCGCTAAAAATATAACGTTGATGTGTTCAAAATGTTCAAGATCAGTCAAAAGACGGAAAAAAAATTCAAGCAGTAAGCTTCTTAAATAACTATATTATGACGTCTATAAGTTAATTCTATCGACTTCTAATTTAATAACTTAGTATGTTTAAAACCTAGTTATGTATGACTAATTCATAACTCGTCCTATAATTTATTGGTCATAATATGTACCTAAAAAAATCATCAAATAATCAACTATTGCCACTAAATATAACAAACAGGACAATCGTATTATTTTTTTGGGTACAATAGGCTCTTTTCAGTGTTTAAATTCATCTAAAGTTCTAAGTTAACACCAATATTTTGTGATAGGCTTAGTCGACGTAGCCTCGCTATGCGGAGTTCCTATTTATGTCTGCAAGGTTTAAAGTAACATAACACGAATTGGATGACGGGGTCTTAGTTCGCTCATTTCGCTCGCTCATAAGATCCCGCCGTCCCCTTCGAACCTAACTTGTCCGAGTCGGGGTGCCGCAAGTCCCGAGCTCGCTTCGCTCGCTCTCGCATCCTATGTTCTCCTTGCCGAAATGCCTTTTTTACGATGTTGAGGAGTGTTAGTGTTTATTTTAACTAAATAAAGATCTACAATCTAGTGGACTATTGTTTTTCTGACTACACAAAAGGACTCATTCCTGTATGAATCGAATAGCGCTCTCTCATTGGCGATAGAGGCCAGCTATTTTCATGTTTTATGAAATGTATAATTGTATAATGCTTTTGCAAGCTATATAATTAAATTTTCGAGTTGATGCCTAAAATACATTTTTTAAAGGAATATACGTTGAAGCTGTAAAACGTAAACTGTTAGTGAGTTGTAAAATCCGTGGCTGAGTTAGGTGATGTATAAATCAAGGACACAATTATACATGATTGTTGCTCTTTATTTGACGCTTTCTTTAAAATATTTAAGTAATTGGCGGTGTAAAAAAGACGCATTAGTTTATTAGAAGCCTACATATGTAAGCCACGGAAACAAAGATTTTTTTCGAGGCTTACAATATAAAATTAGAGGTAGGGTTCAAAAAAATCAAAAATCACAGAAGGATGGAATATTGTACAAAATACTTCTCTTATTCTCCCTTTAATTTCGGCGTGCAAATATAAAATACAGTTACTTATTTTATTTAAATTAATTATTGATCAAAATCATGCAGTCATTAAATAGATAATCCCATTAAAATTGTATTATTGAATAGTTGAGAAAATTTTATTATTGTGTGGCCCAATAAAAACTTTGCTGCTAGATTTATATTTTTCCATATCAAATCGATCGGATTCAAATATTCTAGTTATATTAAAAGTAACGGGAGAATATTTGGATATTTTTTTTTTCTCGAAGTCGACAATAGCCCTTGACCACACGGGAGAACGGTTGTGGGCGAGCACAGGCTTGGAGATACACCCGCAATTTTGTAGTTTTTTATTATATTTTGTGAGTTAAGTAAATACGTATTTTTATTTTTTTTATTTCAGAGTATGAATCAACTGATATAGGTACCACGATATTGAAAAACTGGATCCTCATTGATTGAGGGTCAGAAAATCATAGGTTCTTTATTAGTCGCCATCAAAACTAAAATCAAAATCAAAAGTCATTTATTAGGCTAATAATCAATAAATAATCAGGACTTTTTGAACGTCAAAATTACAAGAGACAGTCCCCCAAAACACCCGCTCTAGTGTTTTAGCTGGGAAGAAGAAGTGGCGGAACAAACTCCCCAGTAAATCTCTCATTTCATTAATCACCCACTAATTAGACATTTCTATTCTTCATATCTTAGGTTAATAATATTCATCAAGGGGATGCAACTGTTATCCGGGAAAACCTGCTAACTCACCGACAAACCTCGTCGTGGCAGAAGCCATATCAGCGGAGCGGGCGGCGCGAGCTGTCATGTTAGTTATTTCTTTCATAAGTGCATCCTTCAACTGATAAACCACTTCACTGAAAACAGTTTTTTTTTATATAAAAAAAAAGAATAAAAAGAATAGAAAAAATAATATTAGGAATAGTTAGAGACATCCACACATTTGTGTCGTTTATGAGCTACCAGGGAAGCCGCATGAGCAGAAGGAACTACGACTTATACAAGGTGAACACAGAACCTTCACGGAGCCGTCAACGAAGCATTCTGATCATCGAGCTATGCAACCCTACGCAACAAATAGCTGAGACTTTTTTTTCGGTGTCACATCACAAAATCACGGTTTACGGTAGGACTCAATGTTATGTTCACAAAACATTGTGTTGATGGATGCATTTAATTGTACGGGAGTCGTGGAGATATTTAAAATTATTGTAAAACCAAAAACTTGTATTTAAAAACAATTATATGTTTAACTATACTATTGTTCTAAAACTTATGAAGAAGTTGGAACTTTAACCCAACTAACTTCCTCCGTAACTAGAAGGTTCTAGGTATAGTTAGTACAAAAAAAATATCACAATACGGGAAGAAAGGCTTTAGTCATCGTTAAGGGTATTTTTATTTTAACGCTCATTATTTTGTTGGACCAGTACCTATGGCTAGACGGCTGTGTAATTTTCCTCATTTATGTCTCGCACTGGAATCATGGTAGCAATTTTCTTCCTAGCCTTTTCTGCCCCATTCCTGGGCGAAGGCCTCCCTGCACTCCGTCAGTGATGGCATCAAATTGTCAAAATACGGCACAAGCACCCCGATCGCGTGACATACTGTTCTATCGCATTCCGAAAGATTTTACAGGTCAACAAAACAACACTTTTTGTGTGTAACATGAAAACTTTTGCCTAGTAATGTTTAAAAAGAGGACAGCGATAATAGAAATGATATTTGAATATTTCACATACGTGTTAAGTACTGATCACTAATGGATATCGCCGACCTCGCACATTCCTACATGTTTACGCCAACCGCATAGAAACTGCAGCGATGACATCCGTCCAGCCACGAGCCGCCGACAGCAATTCAACAGTAGCATTTAATTAGTTTTAAGTATTTTTTTGGCAGTCCATATTCTAACATCTAATAGGTTTCACCAATGTAATTATAGTAATTTATTTTAATTAAATTAGTTTTAAAATCACTTATAAACAAAATTAAGTAAATGTTATGGTATTAATATCAATGCCCCTTCTGATTTTTATCTTTTTTGCTTCAGAGGTCTAATTGTAATGTCCAACAGTAACCTGCGAGTATAATAATATGTGGAGTAGGTACACTAGTCCTGATGTCGTTTTATATTGTAGAAAATGTCCTAGTGGAATCATTCACCATGTTCATTGCTGACGGCGGCGGGGTGCTCAGATGCACAGGATCTTTCCTGTGCATCTGAGCACCCCGCCGCCGCGAGGGTTCTTACCCAGATGTAAATGTGTGAATGTATTTTGATATGTTACAATTCAAAGCTTTATTAGCAGATAAGAAAGAGCTTTTCGACAATTCTACAGGTTGTACTTCGATGAGTGTATCCAAGAACTCCACGACCTCATCCCACCGGCCCCCTTCTACCATCGGACATCGAGACGCACTGCAAGTTACCATCCCTACCTTATTGCTATTTCACCAGTACGCACTAAGCGCTTTCAAACGTCTACGTCTGACATAATATAATGCGCACAGCAAAGGAGTGGAACTCTCTGCCTGCGTCTGTTTCCGAACGCTTACAACCCTTATCTCTTCGAAGTTAGAGTGAACAGGCTTCTTCTGGGCAAACTCGTATCATCGTCGACTGCGTCTCTGTCATCTCTGACCTAGACTAGAGTCAATAGCAACCCCATCTCAAATAAAAAATCTTTTGAAGTCATTTAGTAGGTGATTTCCGAGAAAACTTGGAAGTCAATTTAATACAACTAGACCTGATCAAGTCAAAATAAATATAATGTTGTAATGAGGGTAGATAGGTTATCTCAATTCCTACTGAATTGGGATAACCTATCTACCCTAATTCTTGCCCCCTTTCTTGTTACACAATTTTGTTGACCAGTGTTGAAAAGAAACTCTTAATACAATAAAGGTGTCGAAATGCATCGGGAATGTGAGTGTGTTTCGCAATTACCCTGCAAGTTTCCCAATCTAAGCCAGTTTACTAGTTCAACCCACAGCATGTATTGAGCAAACTTATTCAGATACAACAAGAACTTACTGCATCTCATTGTGTGTGACCCCAGCCTTGCTCTGGGCTTCAGCTTCAGCATCCGCAGTAGCTGTAGATTTCGTCGCGCCCATTCGAGGCATAGTGGATACTGCCTGTAAAATGAGAGGGTTGCCAGCACTGTTAATATTACCCGAATCATTCCATACCTTCATGACATAAAAAAATAATTTGTAAGCAGCCAGAGTCGTGGTTTTTACCAAAACTGTAAGTCCAATACAAGGACACCACGTCCAGCATAAGGGCTCTTGTTCACAACCGGTGTCGCCAGGGGCGGTGCCACACTTGCGCACACGCTTATGCACTATAATGTCCCCCGCGCTGATGGTTGAGCTCCTCTGACACTAGCCCCCGTAATCAAGGTTCTGGTGGATAACCCTAGGATTCATACATTCTAGCAGCAGCTACTGGATTGTATCTGGTAGCCAGAGGGCAACAACCGGGTACAATATGTCAGATCGATTTGGGGCACCGGGAGGTGGCATGCCCGACGGATGACTGCCGTATCGTCCTTGACAATGTACTTTCGATAATTTTTCGTCATGATAACTTTATCCCCAAATGCACAGGCGAAACCTTGTCTCTCCTAAGAGGTCACAGAAACGTAGCCAAGTTACGGACGCCAAGAGATCTACATAAGGCCCATGTAGGGCCTGGAAAAATCGCCGGTGTAGCTCTTTGCTCTGCAATACCTCTCTGCAGTAATTTGTATCCAATACCTCAGGTTTGTGCCAGTTCTCGTTAGCCAAGGAGAGCGCGGAGCCCCCTTTGTCCACTGACATCACATCTCAATGCATCCCCACATCGCGCGACGGCTTCAGGAAAGTATTCCCTTAGACTACATACCTCGCGGTTGTGGAAGATAACATCTAAGAAGCTACGACCTCCACACTTCTGGTTGATAGTCTCATCATCGATGACCGTGTCTTGCGGACCCTCCTACCCGGGGCAAGTTCCGTCTGAGTCCATTTCAGGATGCCTGAAGAATACATCAAAACCGGCATGACCCAAGTTTTGAAGGCGCGACCTTATTTCCACCCGTTGAAGACTATTTAACACTTTATTCAGGCGGCCAAAGAAGCGTTCTTTCAAACGACTGTGTATTATTACTATTACAAAACATGCTGCGAGTCTTATTCACTACTTCAGCGCTATCGCCGATTCAAATTACCCCGGCCCGGCGCACTTTGGGCTTGTTCTCATGGGGCCAGACGTACGCACGGCGAATGTACCTACATTAAAAAAATCACATCTCTTTGCAGGTACAAGTACAATGTTTACCGACCAGCGCAAAGAATAAAAGACCAATACTCACTCCTCCAGTGCCGCCAGGGCCGTAATCTAAGCTGTCGTCGTAGTGTGTGCTACGAGTGTCAGCGCCCGGCTTTCCGGCCCCCCCGCCTGGCCCACCAAGACCTTTTCGGCCAACGGGGTGACCCGGGCCAGCGGGGTGACCAGGGCTATCGGAGCGACCAGAGCCACCGTGGCGACCAGGACCACCGGGGCGACCAGAGCCACCGGGGCGACCAGAGCCACCGGGGCGATCAGGGCCACCGGGGCGACCAAGGCCGCCGGGGCCGTCAGGGCCGCCAGAGCCGTAAGTGCCAGGGCCACCGGGGCGACCAAGGCCGCCAGGGCCGTACGGGCCCCCGGGGCCGTCAGGGCCGTAAGGACCGGCTGCAGCAAATCCTGATGCCATGGTAGCGTGCAAGTATTTTACCATCGCCTCCACTTGAGCCGTAAATTCTGGGGGCACCATGCCTGATTGTGCAAGCTGTGTCAGCAATTCGGCCATGCGGTACAGACCCTGCTCTGCCGCTTGCACGCGCGCGTTTAGCTACGAGAAAACGAAAAATATGATTTTATATTTAGAACAGACTAAAATACGAGGGCAGCCGCAGAAATACCCGACCTAACAAAGAAAGGTTGACAGCCTATCGGTTTTTTATCGTTTACATTACGGGGATTGTGCTGTGGAATTACACTATACACCGTGTAAATCACCTCATCACGAAGCCGTCAACCAAGCATTCTGTACATGAAACTAAGTAACTTTACGCAAAAATTATTGCTGGGAAACGACTTTTTTTTGGGGGGTGAAAAATCATGTTTTGTGGTAGAACTCAATGTAACGCACTCAAAACATTGTGCTGATGGACGGATTGAATAGTACGGGGGTCGTGGAGGTGTTTAAAGTAAAAATCTTACATTAAAAACTAGTATTTAAAAAAATACTTGTCAAAAAGTTGGAACTTTGACCCCTAATATCTCCGTAACTAGAAGGTTCCCAGGTATGGTGTAGAACAAAAAAAATATCGCAATGACTGGGAGAACCAGTGCCTTTCGGCTTCGTTAAGAGGTGTTTTACACCCTTTATAACTCTGTCCAATCCCCATTCTATCATCGGATGACCGAGAGGTATGGCCAAGCATCACCTTTTATGATTAAAGTTCCACGCACCCGAACAGAGCGCTATGCTCCTGTATCTGGATTCATTCAAAATGTAAGGGGGATGTGTGGTGTTACGCGAATGGACAAAATAACGAATGAGAAATATGTAGTGAGAAAACGTTGAGTATGAATGTAGATGGCTATAAGAGTAGAGGAAGTCCAAATAAACGATGACTGGACTGTGTGAGGGATGATATGGATACAAAGGAGGTAACTGCTGAGATGACGAGTAACAGAGAAGACCAAATAAATTGTGATCAGGGTAGGAGAATGTCGAGGTCTGACGAATGGTGACAAATCAAAGCAAATAATAAATAATATGGCGGCTTGAAAGTTTTGAAATTTTAGTTTTAATGGTATCTTTGTTTGGACACGGTTGTAAAGAATCTGGTTCTTTTAACCTAACAGACAAATGTGTTACTGGGGAGTTTGTACCGCCACTTCTTCTTACCAGCTAGAATATGGGGAAGTGGCGAAGGGCGTTTTGGGGGACTGTCTCTTATTATTTTGACATCCAAAAAGTGTTGATTATCAGCCTAATTTGAGTTGCTATAATTTACCAAAGGCATTGTTTTCAAACATCAACCGATACGTCAGGTCGTGCACATTTGGAACTGCCCTAGTATACTTATATTTATTTATTTAAACTTCATGTACAATAGTGGTACATAGGCGGACTTGAACCATAGGGTCAAATACGACAACATTGTGGTAGGGTACGAAAAAAAAATTATTTACAAATAACTACTAGTTTTCGAAAACTCATACAGTTACATAGAAACTAATACACATTATACAAATAAAATATAATAATATATAATTATAACTAATACCAAAATAAAAAAGGAGAAACCTAATAATAATTAATTTGACTAGACTTAAAATTAAGAGTTATTTAGTCTGACTTAAATAGTGGTTGCGAACTTTCTTTTTAAAAGTGAATTTACTTTCGGCTTTTTTAATGCTAATGGGTAGCGCGTTCCAGAGTTTTATAGTTGAGATGGCATAAGAATTTGACAAAAAACCGGTACGGTGTGAAGGAATTTGGAGAAGTAGATTTTTGGAAGCTCGAAGGTTACGACTATGAGAACTGCCCAACACTTTGAAATAAGTTTTCAGATAATCAGGAGCACATGGATCGTTCTATATAGTGGAGAGCATGCAGAGAGATCTGAGGGATCTCCTGAGTCGGATAGGCAGCCATTTAAGCTGAGAACGGAAAGAAGAAAAGTGATCGTATTTTCGAAGGCAAAAAACAAAGCGAATGCAATTATTGAGTAGTCGATCCAATTTATTTAGAAGTTCTCGGGATAGGTCAGAACAACAAACATCAGCATAGTCAATAACGGATTTTGGTGCTAGAAGGGAGGAAATGCTTGAATCTATAAAGAGACCTTATACATAATACATCATAATACATCTTATACATAATATTATGTAAAAAGCAAAATCGACAAAAGAAGAAGAGAAAATGCAAGACAGTAGGTTTAAAAGATGAGCCTCATGTGGAATGTACCTGCACAGCTTGCATGGTGTCATGCAGTGACGAGCGACCTGTCGCCAGCTCATGTCTCAGCGTCTCGTTGTCCGGCAGCACAGGCTCCGGCAGTGGTCCTGTGATCTGCTGCAACTGCTTGACTGCCTTCCCGAGCAGCGCGAATTGACTGGCGGTCACTACCTCAACACTGCCTACACGGACTGGCTGACCTGAAGTTTTACACACAAAAATTTTATGCTCTGCTAACTCGAGACACCTGTAATTTTTAACTACGCATACTCGTCAAAAATGACTAACTTCTTCAAGAATCTACTTTACCAATTAATGCAGGTTTACATTGTACTGTAGCCTCTACCTGTTTTATTCCCATCTAATACTTTAGGAAACTTAATAAAAAAACGGGCGTGTACCTTTAAAAATGTTTAATTTATAAACCAAGTAACATAGTTAAACACTAAAAAAATTGGT
Source organism: Cerastis leucographa (assembly GCA_963082945.1). Lineage (NCBI taxonomy): Eukaryota > Metazoa > Arthropoda > Insecta > Lepidoptera > Noctuidae > Cerastis > Cerastis leucographa. The sequence goes on from OY720360.1 coordinate 747,911, forward strand.
TCGAGGGTTTCGGTCACTTCCGCAGAGACAGGTAGTAGAGACAGGTCCCGGCCTTGGCCGGAGATGGAAGTTGAACGATGTTCAGGAATTTGCTGTATGGCGATGACGCTGATACATTGGAAGGGCGCGCGGCATGGCTGACCTCTTGCTCAGCAACTGTGACAAAGCGTCAAATTTGTCGTTGGGCCTGCAGCATACGAAGTTGATTGGCTCGCAGCTCGAGGTATGTTCTTACCGTAAAACCTGGAAAATACTGTTCCAGCTTATTACAACTTGGTCCAATAACTTCCGTGCTTGGGTACCATCGACGACAAGAAGAAAGAACCTATTTAAACGTAGTAGTATTGACGTGGCGTGGTACTGACTAGAACGTAGTTTGCATAACATGCAAGCTTGAGCAAACGGTAAAAATCAGTCATTAATAATCAGAATAATCAGTAATTATAAAATAAAATTGTTAACTACATGAAAGTAAAAGGAAATTAGGCCGCACGATCCAGCATCACGAGCTGATGGCTAATACTAAATTATTGCAAGAAATTCTTGATGGAAGGGACACTGGCGCACTTGACAAACGGTTGCCACGATTTTTTTTTTTAAAGTTTACAATTTTTATTTTTTTATTGTTGAAGTGAAATTTCTTATAGGACTTCCAACAAGGTTGCGTTAAACGTTTAACGCTACCATGGAGGGGGAATAGAAAGAGTCAGAGCGAGAGTGAATGCGTGGCACTCGAACGCATGCGTCTAGTATTACGAAGTTTCACTTATTCCGCGCGGAGGGAAACCACGCACAATTTTTTTCTTAATGACTAATGAAAACCGTATAATTGAGTAATTCCTTTGTGAATTGTCCTCAGAATCATGTGCTGAATACGTGGGATCCGTTATCTGTTTGTGGGCCGGTGTTCCTTCCACAAAAAATAATGATGATTAGAAAAAAAATACAGGACGATGATGTGCGTGATTTGTGCGCTAATAAAGAAGTCGGTTAAAAACTTACCCGACTTCGAGATCATCACCAGTAATACTATATTGGCACTCGTTGTAACTTCGTAAAAAAAAAAAAAAAAAAAGCTCTCGTGTCTGCTGGTGCGCTCGATAGAACGTAAAGCCATACTTCGACTTCTAATAAAAAAACTCTTTTGTATAAAAATGAAACCGTCTTCAAAAATACAAAAATAAATGTTTTTGTAGTAGGTTTTATTTGTAGTCGTAATCTCATTTGCTTTGCATTTATTTTAAACTAGCTTATTTATTTTTGACGTTGTGTAGGTAAGTACTCGTATATTGTAGTTTTATTATTTTCACCAATCAAACATACCATCGACAATCATGTAACATTCGTTACAGTACTTACATTGATTTTATTTGCAATATTCCTGGGATAATTATAACACTCGTATGTAATGCTTTAAGAAAGTATAAGCATGAGACCAATTCTGAAATAGCAAAAAATCATCATCGTTTCATCGCATCTTCCTTCGGTTAGATTCATTAACACCCATTTACTATCTTACTCCAAAAGACTGCCTCCAAGTCAGCCTATGACTACGGGGACTACAAAATCCCCCCCCCCCCACTACGAACTACGCGGATTACAAAATCGCCTGAGGCATTTTTCTGATAGTATTTTCAAGTAATAAAAATTGAGCTGTCCAGTCAGTCAGCACAATTTTAACTAATTAAGTTTTTTTACTTACGAGCGGCTGCCCTCCTTTCGGCTGAAATACAAAAAAAAATAAGAGTTACTGTAATTCTCAAATTAACATACATCCAAGTCCAAGTAATATTTGCGTGAGGCCTCTGAACAACTAACTATTCGACCTGCAAATTCTTAGTTCATATTCCGATTACAAGTGACAATAGAGGTTAGGATGGATGGACTGTATGACAGATTATATGGTGATTCATAAGATAACGACTAATAGAGAAATATAATTTACGTACATGCTGCGGCAACTCAAAATAAATTGAGACAAGTACAAGATAATGGTGATGATGTGAAAATATAAGCTCCACTACAGTAAGATCTACAGGATATTTTGGAGTAACAATAAATACCTGAATCTATGACACTTGTACCAGACGTGTGTCTGCCAAAGTCTCTTCCTAATCCCTAAAATAATAACAAATTGTGATATTGTATGATAGTTAATAAATATACATACTTCATACTTCACCTTCACAGAAAATTATGATCAAGGTGTCATTCGATTTGTAATGTCATCTAGAAAGTTTTTAGAACAGTTGACCACATGTAACTGTTCCTAAATTACCCTAGGCTAGGCTGATAAAATTTTCGTTTTTCTTAAATTATAATAATTCTTAGACTAAGGTGGGTTTCCTCCGGAGAGGAAAGGGCCGGTAGTTCGCCTTCACAGAAAATTATGATCAAGGTGTCATTCGATTTGTAATGTCATCAACAATGATTCTCGACCCGAATCAATAATAAAACGTATAAGTATTTTTTTATTTGTCTCTTACACTATACGGAAATCGGTAAGTGTGAACAACCTGTGTTTTTAACGAGGCCCGTCTAATCCTCGCCCTATAACTGCCCTTTTACACATACAAACAATCTCTAATATGATAATTTCTTATTCCCTATATCACGTTAAGGGCGTTATTCTGAAATACTGCCAAATTTAAACAACAAAAAAAGCAGCGTGTGTTAATAATTGACTAGGTACCGTGATTTAATTTGATTATTTATGTCTTTTGGGACAACCTCCTGACCTTTGACTTGGTTGCAAAACAACATCTTGTATAAAACTGCATGAATAAAAATACCTATATAAAAACAAAGTGCCAATATACAAAAAGAAAAAAAAACATATTTATGAAACAGTTACAATAACACCATGACATACTTCAAATAAAATAACGAGTATACAAGGTGCGGTGTGCGTCTCAAGGTTGCACCAAATGGGAGCTCAGCATATGTCAGGCATTCACCTGACGTTGATATTCTGCTGGATCCCTGTAGTGACTTACAGACACGATGCGTCGACCCCAAATAAATTGGGATAAGAGAATGATGATTATGTTAACTAGACTACAAATGAAGACAGCAGACGAAAGCTGACAACAATATTATATTGAAAAGGTAGTAGACAGGTGCGTTAGATATTATCAAAAGGATAGTAGATTTAGCAAAGATTTTTTTTAATTAATTTACAAAACTTGATAGTGTCCAAAAATAAAACAGTTGAGAGCGGATCCTGCAATTACCCCGCAAGGCCGTCAACAATGATTCATTCATATCACATAAATCAAAGCGAAATTAACTCTGTCTATCTCTTAAATGTTTCGCGCCTTGACGGCTGATAGGACTGTGAAGATTGAAGCTTAGGACAGTGGATACTTTTTATCCCGGTAGTCCGTTTCCGTGGGATAAAATTTCAACTTCCACGCGGGCGCACCTGCGGGCAAAAGCTAGTATTGATATAAAGCTTACTATACTAGTAAATCTTACCCTGCGGTCTTGTTCCTGAGCATCACGGTCTTCACGTTCAAATCTCCCTCTTTGTCCATCAGCTCCTCGTTCCCCACCCAGCTCCCTACTTCGCCCACGATCTCGACCACCTTCATCTTCTTCATCTTCACCCTTTCTATCCCTAGAACGTCCATCTTTGTCCCCACCCCGCCACCTACTTCGCCGATGTTCTCGACCATCTTCATCTCCATCATCTTCACCCTTTCTATCCCTAGAACGTCCATCTTTGTCCCCACCCCGCCCCCTACTTCGCCGATGTTCTCGACCACCTTCATCTCCATCATCTTCACCCTTTCTACCCCTAGAACGTCCATCTTTGTCCCCACCCCGCCCCCTACTTCGCCGATGTTCTCGACCACCTTCATCTCCATCATCTTCACCCCTTCTACCCCTAGCACTTTCATCCCTATCTATGAAATTTTTGTCTTTCTGATCTCGATCTTTGGAACTGCCTTTACCTTCCCGGTCTTTTGAATAAGTTTTACCATCTCCTTTTTCACCTTTTCCTTGTCTACCCTTACCTTCCCCCTTTTTCTCTTTTTCATCCTTGTCGCTTTTCTCACGTCTTTCCATTTTATCCCCTTCTTTACCTCCGTCCTTTTTATCCCCTTTTTCTGTTTTCCCGGCTCGATCTTTGCTTTTCCGTCTTTCGTCCCTTTTTCTAAAACTTTGACCCGCTCGCTGAGCTTTTTCCTCTTCTGAAGAGCTGCTCGAGTATGTCCCCGATTCATCATCATAGCTGTCATAATAGCGAGCATCTTGTTCGCGTGCGAATTCCATTTCATCGAAGTTTATATCCACATCTTGTTCGAGCAAATGCAACTGGCGAGCCAAAATGTGGAAGATTGTTTGAAGCAGTTTGAAGTTTACTCTATTTCCCTGGAAAGATAAATTTTCAATGTAACGCCACTGACCTGAGTCACTGCTTTATCTCACGTAATGTTTAACCTACGTTTCTTATATTCAATTCTATCATAACATTTCCCTTTGCTGCTGAATTAGTACCTATCGGCTGACTTTTGGTACACACAAGGACCTACCTACATACGGAGACGTGGTGCGTAGCGCGTCGCGTGCGGCCTGGCGTCTCGAAGGGCGATTTGCGTTTTAAGACGACTACCCATAAAAGGAGTGTCGCTATATATGTTTGTGTGTTTCTTTATTCCACCATAACTTTTAAGCCCCAAAACCAATTTCAATGTATGTGCTATCGTTAAAATCTTTGCGCTATCACAGGTAACAGAGGCTACTGAAAAATTTAATAAAATCTTTTTTTGCAAAATAGACTTCCAAAAAAAAGAAGCCGGTTTTGTTTTAATGTATTTTTATACCCTTTTTAGTTGTTGAATCTCACACAAATAGCAGATCTAGCCAGTCGCCTTGTGAGCAACGAAGTGAAACGAACGTTTTAAAATTACGCATCATACTGCACTGCGCGTTATTACGGCTTTGGAGCCGTAATAACGCGCAGTTCAGCAGTGCTCTAGGGACTAAGTAAGCTACCTGTCAGTTCGTTTGTAGCTTTAGTGATCAAACCTGCCGACTAGAGATGTATACCAACCGCTACTACACTGCTCAACTAGCTGAGCAGTTGAGCAGTAGGACATAGTTTGTATTACCAAACCTTTTTAATTTGCTCTGTTGCTCAACTATTCTTTGCTCAACTTAATTAATGATTAGGTCATTCTGAACATATTATAACCATTATATAATGAGCAATAATGAGCAGTAGCTCAACTGCTTAAAAATGTTGAAAGGTTGTATTGTAATTTGCATTAAATGCGAATATGAAAATACGAAACTTGTATTTAAGCCCTTTATGTGGGGTGTGGCAAAGTATTGCAAAACATTTAAAAAAATATGAATCAAATCGGTTAAATCGTTCTCAAGTTATGGCGTGACCAAACGAAAATTATTTTTTTAATGTATAGATAGATTGTTACACTTGAATGGTGTTTCGATATTTTTTAGATTCTGAAGGTCCATTATCGCCACCGTCCTTTCTATGACCGCACGTGGGTCAACGCACCCTTTTTTTTTCTTTTTTTGCGAATGGGAAATCATCAAATGACTTCTGCCGCTCTGGGCGGAGCGGGAGGGAGTGTCAGACTTGACTGACTAAAACCGACCCATGTTCCTTCTTAGCCCTTTGTGTTCCAGGGCCGCGGTATCTCTTTCGAACAACCCGCAGGGTCAACGCACCCTGCGTTGTATAATGTTTTCAATGTGGGCAAATTCACTGCACATGGGACGCTATGGATATTGCCGATGCACCCCGGACTCCGCCGAAAACTATGATTGGCTTGGCTCTGACTAGTTGGCCGATTAGTCGGCCTTTTTACTACCGATTAGTCGGCCAGTCAGCCAAATCTTAGTCGGCCCATCTCTACTACTGACAATTTGTAGCGAGACTGAATAAGTCGTCCGCTGTAATAATAGCGGCAGATAGTTTAGCCATGTTTACTTCTTCGCTCACTTGGACTGCTAAGAATTGTTTGGCCTTTTAGTGGCTAACAAAATATTATTAGCAAAGTCACAGACAAACGCAGTGTTGGCTGAAAATAATAGTGTCGGTTGAGCGAGCAACATTCGCAATTATGGACCGGTATCACGAATCCTCGATAGCTCTTTATCTCCTTAATTGGAAATTCACCAAAAAGAACAATGAAGAACTTAAATTTCTAATTACTTAAACTCACTTTATTAGATCCAAAAGTCGTGTGTATGAGGTCTTCGACACTGACGAGGAGCATCTTGTCGCTCATCGTAGGCTCGTCGATCATTTTACGAAATTTTCTATTCATGGTTGCACGTAGATATATTAAAGCAAATAAACAATTACAAGAAAGTTATGTAAACCATCGAAAAGAAATTTGCTTGCTTTATCAAGAATATAATCATAACCAAATTCTGTGAAAATTCTTTTCACTGACAGAAAAAGAACTGTCAAGTTCGATAATCTAATAGAGTACCGCTTACAGTTAAGCAACTGGATTCTATCAGCCGGTATTAACCCGAAAAAAGGTTTTACAATCCCAGTTTTTCTGTTTTCTATTCTGGCTGATGATAATTCTACCAAAGAGTATCGTAATGGCATTGACAATTGAGAGTATTTTTCATCTGTCAGAGAAAAGGTTTATACACAATTTGGTTATGAATATTGTCTTAATTTAGCAAGCTCGTAGATGGTTTAGATTACTTTCTTTTAATTGTTTATTTGCTATAGCACATATTTTTACGTGCAACCATAAGTAAACAATTTATAAAAATGATCGACGAGCCTAACATGAGCGACAAGACACTTCTCGTCAGTGTCGAAGACCTCATATATACGACCTTTGGATCCAATTTAGTGAGTTTACATTGAAGTATTTAGAAACATAAGTTCTACTTGTTCCTTTTGGGAACTTGACAAATAAGGTTTGCCATTAACTCCGAATACTTCTGTTTGTCCCTTGTGAGGTGGAACAGCTCAGCAGCATTCGTGATTCCGGTCCATTTGCGAATGTTGCTCGTTCAACCTAAACTGCGCTTGCCTGTTACTTTGCTAGTAATCTTTTGTTAGCCAATATAAGACCAAACATTTCTTAGTAGTCCAAGTGAGCAATGAAGTTAACATGGCTAAACTATCCGCCGCTACGATTGCGGTGCAAGACTTTTTCAGTCTCACCACAAATTCTGTCAGTATTGAGATGGACCTTGGCCGACTAGCCGATTAGTCGACTGGCTGAGTAGGCGGCCGGCTGACTAGCCGGCTGGCCAGTCTGCCAGTGACCTTCTAGTTACTGAGGTATTGAACGTCAAAGTACCAACCTAATCAATTTTTTTTTAATTTTATAACTGTACTTTAACTACCTCCATGACACGTGACATGACACTACCTCCGTTACATACATCCTTACTAATATTATAAATGCGAAAGTTTGTTTGTTACCTTTTCACGACTAAACGGCTGATCGGATCTTAATGAAATTTGGCAAGAAGATAGATTTCAACCTGAGAAAGGACATTATAGGCTATATATCATCACGCTACGACCAATAGGAGCGGAGCAGCAATGAAAAATGTTGTGAAAACGGGGAACGCAGACGAAGTTGCGCGGGACAGCTAGTATTTTCATATTTTATATTTCCAGACAAATCGAGTGAACTTCAAACTGCTACAAACAATCCTCCTCATTTTGGCTCGCCATTTGCGTTTGCTTCAACAAGCTGTTGAGATAAATTTCGATGAATTCGAAGTCGGACACGATCAAGAAACTGGCTATGACGACAGCTATGATGATGAATCTGGGACATACTCGAGCCGCCCTGCAGAAGGAGAAAGAGGTGAGAGAGGGGCTCAAAGTTTTAGAAAAAAGGACGACAAACATATAAGCAAAGATCGAGCCGGAAAAGAAGGGGATAAAAAGGACCGAGGTAAAGAACGGGATAAAACGGAAAGACGTGATAAGGGCGACAAGGGTAGACAAGGAAAAGGTGAAAAAGAAGATGGTATACTCTTTTCAAAAGACCGGGAAGGTAAACGCTACTCCAGAGATAGAGATCAGAAAGACAAAAGTTTCATACATAGAGATGAAAGTTCTAGGCGTAGAAGGAGTGAAAAAGATGGAGATGCCGGTGGTCGAGAACATAAGCGAGGTAGGGAGCGGGTTGGGGAACGAGGAGCTGAAAAACACGGGGGGTGGAGTGGCGAACGAGGAGCTGATGGACACAGCGGGTCGGGTGGCGAACGAGGAGCTGAAAGACTCGGTGGGTGGCGTGGCGAAAGAGGAGCTGATGGACACGATGGCTTGGGTGGTAAACAAGGAGCTGAAAGACACGGGGGGTTGGGTGGCGAACGAGGAGCTGATAGACACGGCGGGTTGGTCGGCGAACGAGGAGCTGATGAACACGTCGGGTTGGGTGGCGAACCAGGAGCTGAAAGACACGGGGGGTGGGGTGGCGAAAGAGGAGCTGATGGACACGGTGGCTTGGGTGGCGAACGACGAGCTGATCGACCCGGGGGTAGGGGTGGTGAACAAGCATCTGATGGACACGGGGAGAGAAGAGTTGAACGGACAGACCATGGTGCTCAGGGACAAGACCGTGGGGTAAGATTTACTAGTATAGTAAGTTTATATCAATACTAGCTTTTCCCCGCAGCTGCGCCCGCGTAGATGTTGGAATTTATCCCACGGAAACGGACTATCAGGATTAGAAAGTATCCAATGTCCTAAACTTCAATTATCAAAGTCATAGTTAGTTAGTAGTAGGTGGCGCGAAAAATAAAACTGATAGAAGAACTACTTTCGCTTTCATTACATTATATGGGATATGAATGAATCGTTGTTGAGGGCCTTACGGGTACCGTTTTATTTTCGGACACTGCCAAGTTTCGTTTTTTTTTGTTCTCCTTTAGTCTGCGATCGGCTGTCTAGCCATACTATATTACTACATATATACATTACTACAGATAGCGTCTTCGTTTGAGATTTTTTTGTGATGTTCCATTAAACATTCACATTATGTGGTTCAGTAATAATATAAGTTAAAAAATTTCACTGTCTCTGGTCCAAGTTCAGGATTTGTTATCTCTTTAGGCGGATTATATCCCCTTCCTGGCTAAGACGTTGCTGTACTTGCCCAGTCTCTATTTGTAGTTTTTGCATTTTTCGCACAGTTCTTCTTTCAGTGTTGGTATCTTTAAGATATTGTGTATTTCCGTGTTGCTGACAAACCAGGGTGCAATTGAGATTGTTCTTAGGGCAAAATTTTTAAACCTTTGCAATTTTCGATGTTGGAGTGGCTAGCCGATCCCTAGAACTCTAGTTATCGTTATCTATTCCGTAAGTCCAGATTGGATGAACTATGTATAGCTTTGTAAACCAGTGTTTTGTTACCAGTAGATAGTATTGAATGATTTCCTAAAAGCCAGGATAGACTTTTCGTTGCAATGGTAGCTGCCTTTTTCTTGGCCTTAATTGGCCCAGGTAAGCCTTCTGTCTGTCTAGATGTAGCCTAAGGTATTTTACTGTGTTACTGTTTGGCAGTGGTTTACATTTCCATGTACACTGGAGCACAATCGCCCGTCTGAAGAGTGAAAGTCACTTGAACTGACTTAGTTATACTGGGTAGTATTCTCCATTTTTTCAGCCAAAGATCAATTTTATTCATTTAGACTTGTAATTTTTGTTTTTTTCTGTAGTTGTTCTATAGGACTGTTTTCTTATTCCTTTTTTTCGGACATTGTTCTCTGTGACTCTTTGATGTCACTGTTATAAATACTCTTTTGAGTGTTATCTCCAAGGGTTTCAACTCCTTTGACAACTCTGCTGTATAATTTGAGGTAATCATCTTTATTTCGATGTGCCTTAGGTTGTACATTATGTTATAATATAATTTATTTTGATATTTTTTTGTTTGTTTCCCCAGTTTCTTGCAGAAATTTCTTTGTAGACCTGACATCCTATATAGCTAGCAGGGTGGCTTCTTGAGCACAGAGTACACAATGCAGCGGTGTAGCTGTCCATGGTACATGCAGTCGTTTTGTGTTCACCAGCACGCTTAAAACATTTATAGGGTCGCATACAATTTTTTGTATGCCCATACTGCTGGCATCACGTTGGAATTGTACCACAGTATTCTATTTTATTTTTGGATCTTCTATTGTGATTTTTTGGTGATAGGTATATATGTTTGGTCTCTTTTACCTTTCGGTTGTTTTCTAGAGGGAATAGGTTCACAAAGAATGTATTTAATGACTCCTTTGACGCATTTGCACGTGCTGTCACTATTTCACCTTTGACTTTATTGCCGGTTTCTTCTATCGCTTGTACCATGTCGTCTTTGGGAGTGCTGAACTGCTGAAGTGTAGGTGTTTAATGACAATTCTCATGCACTTTTCATCCTTTTGGGTAAAAGTGTGCCCTATGAGTCCTTTTGCTCTAATGTGTTCTTTTATATCTTTAGTTTGTTTATGTATTTCAACAGAGCTCGTGGTTTTTTTTTTAATCAACGTTGCTCCACACTAGGAATTTCTCCTGCAAAATCACTAATTATCCAACAGCGTATCTACGCGTGTTGACAGCTAATTCGTTTCGTAAATAAATAAAAAGATATTGGCAATTGCTACATCGACTATCCCTTCGTATATAACGTACCTGTCTACTACCTTTTCATATAATATTGTTCTCAGATTTCGCCTGCTGTCTTCATTTACACAAAACCTCAAAGTTTAGGAAGAGCCATTGGCAGACAAACGTCTGGTACAAGTATCACTGTTTCAGGTATTTATTGTAACTTCAAAATATCCTGTAGATCTTACTGTATATATTTTCACTTCATCACCTTATCTTGTACTTATCTCAATTTTTTGGTGTCTCTGCACCATGTTCTTTTAATTTTTCATACTTCCCTTCTAGTCGTTTTCTCATGAATCACCATATAATCTTACATACAGTCCATCCAGTGGTTTTTTTGGTCTGACCCTCTGATTTCTTTGTACTTAGTACTTACAGACGAAATATAAACTGAGAATTTGTAGGCCGTATGGATAAAATATATTTTGATTATAGATTAATTATAATATGTTTGTTCAGAGGCCACACGCATGGGTTCAGTAGGAAGAGGAAGTGCAGATAAAATATTAGTCGGTAACTATGAAATGTCACAACATGTCAAGACTTGTATGGTAATGTGAGAATTACAGTACTTAACTCTTGTATTTTTTTGTTATACAGCCGGAAGGAGGCCAGCTGCTCGTAAGTAATAAACTTGATTAGGTAATATTGTGCTAGAGGAGCTCGTGGCTAAATAATAACAGCCGCTCAGGCGATCTTCGAGGATAAGCTGTGCTTATCGAGGTTGGTCCGTGGATGGGTGATCATCTTTACATACCGAGGTTCCTCTGTGCCTCGGAAAGCACATTAAGCCGTTGGTCCCGGCTGTCATTTGTAGATCTTTGGCAGTCGTTACGAGTAGTCAGAAGGCGAAAGTCTGACATCCAGTCTTACCAAGGGGTATCGTATTACCCAGTTACTGGGTTGTGGTGGTGAACTTACCCGATATAATAATGATAAACGCACACAGGTGTTTTTTGCTATTTCAAAATAGTTGGTCCCATGCTTAGAAGACTTCTCTAAGGTATGACATACGAATTTTAAATTATCCCAAAAATATTGCAAATAAAATCAATCAAGGTACTTTAACGGAACGTAACATGTACACTTGGTCCGATTATTTAGTGCGATGTATCGGACGACGTGACCTTTTTTTTACTTTTGTTCTGACTCATCGATCAAAGCGGACTCAGCGGAGCATTGTAATGTGTATAAAAACTCCCCACGATTCATTTTGGGGTATTTACTTGGATGAAGATACACATTTGCAATAATATCAGTAATGGTCAAGTAAAATTTAATACTTTTAGCTATAGCTTTAGTTGTTGATGAAGAAACTGGTTGTAAAAAAGTGAAAAATAACTTTACTTTCAGAAGTCGGTTTCTGAAAGTAAAATTATTTTACGGAGGTCGACTTTACTGATGCAGCATAAAATCTTTTGTTTAAAAACATCAGATGCTGGGCCACCCCGTATAGGCAGTATTGAGGTAGTGAGTGTCTCCGAGTTCGCGCTGCTCAGGAAGGCAGTCAAGCAGTTGGAGCAGATCAAAGGACCACTGCCGGCGCCTGTGCTGCCGCACAATGAGATGCTGAGAAAAGATCTGGTGAAAGGTCGCGCGTCGCTTCAAGACACCATGCAAGCTATGCAGGTACCTGACACATGAGGTTCATCTTTTAAACCTACTGTCTACCATTTATCTATATTTATCTTCTTGTTTTGTCGATATTGATTTTTGCAGAATATAATGCGTATACTAGGACAGTCCCAAATGTATACGACCTGACGTACAGATGGCGGTTGATGTTTGAAAATATTGTCTTTAATAGAGAGCAAATAAAGTTAAAAAAAAACCGTTTTTATTTGTACATAAAAGTAAATCGAAAATACATCTTGGTAGAGATCACCAATCTTATAAAACTTAAATATAATAAGTTTTTAAACCGCAGTATTATATAATAGTGGCTTCACGCCCATCACGTAGACACATAAAATAATAGTTAAATAAAATTTGTCCCCGCTACCTAATAAGTGACCAAAACGAAAGCCGAGTTAGTAAATACTGTAGCGACCTACAAAAAGCAATTTACAACAAAAAGTACTACAGCGCCATCTATGAGAAAACAGAAGTACTTATATGGTCTGAATCGCGCAAGCAAAGTTTACATCGACTTAAGAGTATATAGAGAAACCCGACAACAATTGTCGGGCAGTAATTGCCCACCAGACATAACACTTTCTTGGTCGGAGAATCCTCCCTTTTCAATGAAGTATTGAGGAACTATACACCCTGTTCCTCATACCTCAAAACTGGTGACCCCGACGTTATCAACATCACTTCCTCAAGCTTTTGAGTAGCGAAACTCACAGCCAGCCAGCTTCGAATGGGTATTCCTGACCACCAGCATGCAGCGGAAGCGCATTCCTGGTCAGCTCCCTCAGCCTCTCTTCAAGCGACCTTGTCACAGCACACTGCATTTTCGGCCGGTCGAGAGCTTCTACCTCCCGGTCGACACCTCTGTAGCTGTCTGCCACATCGCGGCACTGACTACGGCCGACGCACTGGAGCAAACGCAGCGCCGGCCCCAACTCACTGTTTCGCATCACCACCGGCGCCTGTTCCGACTTACAGTGAACAATACGGCAACGAGTTTCCAACTGGCATGGCATAATACTAAAAGCTGACTCGTTCACTGTTTCGTTTTATAAATATTTTATAATTTTCTTCCATTCGTATGTCATCAACATCATGTTTGGAGGAGTCTGCTCCTTCATTTTCAACAAATAAATTAATGGATGGCCGAGTGTAAGCGAAGGGCTGGCGGGCGGCCGGTATGAGCTAGTAAGATGAAGATCGCACTCGCTCTGATCGACATGAAGTGACTACACCAGAAATGGTGAAAATAATCCAATTAGGTTATTGGATGACCGTCGAATAAAAATGCGCAAATTAGCAGATATTAAGGTAGGGATTTTACTTGAAATTGTCGTTTTTAACATTGCCCAAGATGGCTGCCGCAACAAAAATAGCAATAAAGTCGTTTTTTATGTATATTGAGTTAAAAGGGAACCAAGAATAAATAAAAAACTCAGTTTTTTGTTAGGTCCTGTATTTCTGGGACTGACCTCGTATTTTAGTCTGGGCTAAATAAATTCTTTTTCCCGTTCGGTTGAACCATTTCAACCTTTTTACTGTTCATTTAACCGTACTATAATCTCTTACGTAGTAATTTGATGTTATAGACAGTTTATGTCCGAAGCTACCGCTCAAGCTGGTTTCATATCTTCCTTTCATGAGTAACTCGCCTGAAATCACAGAAGGCTAAGGCAGAAGTGAACAAAAGTGATCTACACGGTGTAGCTGCTAGATAACAGCTGCGACGTTATTTATGTATATTATAATTTCTCGTAGCTAACCTCGCGCGTGCAATCGGCAGAGCAGGGTCTGTACCGCATGGCCGATTTGCTGACACAGCTGGCTCAATCAGGCATGGTGCCCCCAGAATTCGCGGATCACGTGGGGGCGATGGAGGAATTCTTGCAGGCTGCCGTGGCAGCAGGGTATGTTGCAGCCGGCCCTGGCGACCCCGGCAGGCCTAGCAGCCCCGGTGGCCCTAGAGGCTTCGGTGGCCATGGCGGCCCAAGTGGCCCTAGCGGCCCTAGGGGCCCCGGTGACCCTAGCAGCCCTAGCGGCCCCGGCGGTCCTATGGGCCCCGGCGGCCCTGATGGCCGTGGCAAATCTGGCGGCAGCCCTGACGGTCGTGGCAAACCTGGCGACCGCGGCAGTCTTGGTAGCCGCGACGTGGACCCCGTTGGGCCAGGTGGGGGGCGTGAGAGACAAGGCGCCAGCCCTCGTGGCGCACACTTGGATGAGGGTGTAGCAGCACCGGTGAGGACACGTTGTATGCAAGGTGATGGATGAGTTGCTGTGATGAGTTTTTAGGGTTTTTATGCATATAAAAAATATGCATTTCTTTCATAGAGCAAAATTGATAAAAGTAATTATACAAGGTGGAATGGATACCGACGCGAAAACGGTTACCACTTACTCAGTAAGTCAGTGCATCATTTTAACACCCCCCCATATACATTTTTTTATCATTTATTACTAAAACAAATCTGCTATTTCCTACAAGGTCAAAACATCTGGAACAGCAGTTTTTTGTCCATTTTGTCTTCTTTCGCCCATCGGCCCCAAAATTGTTGGCGAAGTTGTTCTGTCCTCTTGTACCGCTAGAGATGAGTTGAAATAACGTCGTGTAGGTCATCGCAGACTGGTGCAGTTAGCAGTGGGCCAATGAAAAAGGCTTGTGAACCGGGAGAAAGAGTAGACAGAGGTAGGGAATCTAGTACGGCTTCTATTTGAGCCAATACTGTGCTGTGTTTTTCAAACGTCAGGTGCGCGTTCCCTATCACACGACGAAGATGATACTCACTAGACTTGATTTTTCCTTCCCACGTTCCCACATACCACCAAAATGCAGAGAATTAATGGAATACATATTATGAACAAATTATAAAAAAAATTGTAAAATCATTTATTACACCTTTCGGCGAGAATAGATAGATATTTGCAGACTTACCACGGCGTGAAATAAATCTTTTTAATGTAACGCTTTACTGACACTGGTACCTTACTAAAATCCAGGTGAATTGAGCGTTCACGAAGAAAACAATTAAACAATGTAATGTTGCCTTTGATAATCCGAAGTTTTCCAGTTCAAAATTAGTACAGGCCCAACGTAATCCACCCCACATCGAATAAACGAGATTTTTCCTGTTGAGTCTCTAGGAAACTATTTTCTGACTTAATATTCATGACCCCAAAAACAACGAAAACGACACAGCAACCCTCTTATTCTACAGACAGTATGGACTGTGTCTGGAATGGACGCGAAGAAATCCGAGGCTACTGCGGATGTCGAAGCCCAGGGCAAGGCATGTGTCACGTACTATGAGATGAAGTAAGTTCTTGTTGTACCTGAACTAGTTTGCTGCGTGCTTTTGGCTTAAACAAGCAAGCTGGTTTAGTTTGGAAGACCTGCAAGGTAATTGCGAAACACACTCTCATTCCCGATACATTTCGACAACTTCATTGTATTACGAGTTTCGACTTCATTGTTTAAACGCTTAGATCTTGCAAATAATTGTCTCAAAATTCCACTATTGGAGCCCAGTTTGAACCATCATCGAATTTTTCAAGGACTATGGCCATAATTGAACGGGCATTAGTTTTTGATCTGTTGACTTCAGGTACTTTTATAATGTATTCTCACTGCACTTAGGCTACTGACGCTGTCACGCCAGAGCCGCCGCCGGTCAGCCTCGCGGCGACGCAACAGGCACAAGCGCCGGGGAGGGGCGAGTAGACGAGACAAAAACTATTTCGGTCACTTTTTTCCGCGTGTTAATTAATATGCAGATTTACTGGGTAAACTGCGGATATCTGCCACCTTAAGTAAAATTTTACACATTAACGGATTGTACCAAGTAATTTGTAGATAACCTGCTTAAACGCATAAAAACGTATTCTGTATTCTAACGGTAACATATACATACAGCGATCTCGTACATTTTATTATTTTTTACTATTTACAGTGAAGCGCTGCAGAAGATGAAGGGCGCACTTTTGAAAGACTTATATAACTTGACAGCTCACGCCGAGCACTGGGCTGATATGTCTTCTAGTATGTCGAGGAGTGTCGGTGAGTTAGCTGGTTTAACCTGCGTTACAGTTTTATGTCTGGGTTTTAAAAGGTGGCTACAACAATATACAGTATGTTAGTTTAAACGAAGGGACATATTCAAACCCATAATAGTACATGCTAACATGATACTAATAAAAATATAAACAAAAAAAAAACACTGATAAATAACAGACAGAACCATACCAAAATTTTCGCAAATGTCACGCAACGTGTATACACCCTTGCGCTAGCGACTTAATACTATCGCAGAACATGTGGGCGGGTCAATGACTCTTAGGTATAATCCATTTTCCCTTCATACTTTAAACTTACCTGGCTTAGGACAGTCCAAAATATCTAGGCACTAAACAAAACATTAAAAATTCTTCTATATACGTTATAGGTTTTTTACATATTTGGGACGAGAATCGAATACTGAATACCCTCCCTCAATATGTCCCTCGTTTAACCTAACATACTGTATATAACTTATACGTTTAAAAGTAATTGAAAATGACAAATCGTGAAAAAGGTGATAAAACAGTTTATTAAAAAGTAAAATCGTCCGTAAAATCTTCGCGCGGGACCCATTGTGAAACGAATGCACTCATTAAGTTTATATGCATTATTTGGTTTAAATATTTTATTTTTTCTTTCTTCTTTCAACTGACCTTGTACATTATGAACGGTTATTTTATTATATTTTCAGTGGAGAAGCTAGACATTGCTATGCAAATAAACGAACGCGTCAACGCCCTGTTCGAGCAGAATGCAGACTATGCGGAGCAGATCCGTGGGTTCGATTCCGGAATTACTACACAGGTATGTTCAGGGATTGAAGATAGATTTAGATATAACAGATTGTCACACCTTTCTCACTTATTTTACCTTTGATTCTTCTTGAATTCACATTGATTTTTATTTTCATTATATTATGGTAGCTTATGGTTTAATTGCCACTGACAAGTCTGTCAAAGGGGTACGAACCTTTGTGGCATATTTAGCCGCCGCCATCTTGATTTTTTTTTTCACAATTTCCGAGCACGATAAAAGTGGTATATTTGGATAGGGGACACTTATACAAACAAAAAATGTTAAGTAACATGGTATCCTAAAGTGTCACGTTTCCGAGATTTTAGAAGTAAAGATCGCCATATGAGTCAGTGTTTGTATAAGTGTCCTCTATCCAAATATACCACTTTTATCGTGGTCGGAAATTTTGAAAAAAAAATCAAGATGGCGGCGGCTAGATATGCCAGGCCCCATACAAAAATGTTCGAACCCCTTTAAAGATTTTTCTAAAGTCCGATATTCCGCGTTAACGGCAGGGTAAGGCTTTGCAGTTGAAAAATAATAGTTTGAAATTGCGATGATTTCTTGTATGTAAGGCCATTTATAATGTTTCAGGTGCAAAGCTTCCAGGACCACCTGGTGTTGATAAGGAACGAGCTTGCGGGAGGACTCGCGCTGCTGGAAGCGGCCAATAACAATGCTGAAACTGCCGGTTTGTATTTATAGTAGGATGTGGTTTTGCTATTGGTGGCTTAGACGCTGGCATCTTACTTTTCAACACTATTTCCCCAGATTCGAGAGGGGACGAAAAATTACTTTTTCTTGTTATTTTGAGCTGTTTTATATGTTTCCTCTTAGATTTATGTTGTCTGTTATGTCGTACTTGTTCTCTCGAATAAATAAATCATTGACGCAGGATTGCATAGTCAGTTATCACGACACAATGTCGTGGCGCAATTTTTACGCTTTTCTAAATCAAAAGTCATGCATTCAAACGAGGCTGGTTAGCACGATCCGACAGTTTGATAAAATTACAGTTTTGTTGGACCTGACGGAGCGTCACCAGGGCTTGGTCATCGAGCTGAACAACACCGTCCACGCGCATCGGAACCTCGACTTAATACAGCGTCAGATCAGCGATGAACTAAAGGTTTGTGTGATCTTCGTGTGGTCGACGTTGGTGACTTTACTTGATGATAAGCCAATGGCAGAACAATACTTTTTCTGAAGCACGGAGTAATTCAAGATCCCGTCCTAGAGCAAATCAGAGGAGTGACAAAGTTCTATATTATTGAAAATGAATACGAGCAGAATGGTGCAAAGGAAACAGCAAGTTCTATGTCGCTTACGCTATTCCAAGTATCGCGAGGATAAAGATGTGACGTTAAGGTGGTTCCGCTGACGATCCCGCCGCCGTTTTTTCAATAGATGGCGTTGTAGTCGCATTTGGGAAATATCAAAGATATTTGGTCTCGCAAATATCTTTGATGGACAATATTCTATTTGCGTAAACTAGCCTTTTGTCTTGATTTTTCCACATATACAGTTTACTTGTTAACTCTTCTCAAACGGAGATTTTCAAGATTCCCCCAAGTCGTCTCCACTTCATATATGTACACACCATGCACACACACATGCACACGTAAACGGTTACTTTCTGAACCGCTAGATGGCGTTCTCATCAAAAACGTTTAATTAGGAAAGATGCAGATAGCTTAGATTATCATTATTTTATGACTAAAATGTTTAAAAAAAATAATACGAGATGGGCCACTGCAACGTTTTTATTTTAGTTATTTTTTTTTTACAATAACTACCCATCAATAGTACCTAACATGAAACGGAACGTCGCTTGTCGCGATTTACATATTTAAATGTCAGTGACATAAACATTCAAGTGCGAAAATCTATTCTGTTCTGAACAGTTCTTTCTACAAGGGAATCTTATGTTCTGGTTCTGGAATCTTAAAGTAGTTGTGATAAATGTGTTGTGTAAGTGTCATCATCGTCATCATCAGCAGCCTACCGCAGTCCACTGCTGGACATAGGCCACTTCAATCGCTCGCCACTTAACCCGATTCTCGGCAACTCTCATGCAGTTGCTACCAGCTACCCTGCAAAGATCGTCGCTCCACCGAGCCTGAGGGCGTCCCATCTTACGCTTGTCGATTCGCGGTCTCCACTCAACAACACGTCTACCCCAACGGTCATCGGTTCTACGGCTAATATGGCCGGTCCATTGCCACTTCAGATCACCTCGTTCCGGATGCGATCCTTCAAAGAGACTCCTTATGTTGTGTTTTACACAATTTGTTTGGTTATTTTGTGTTTTACTCTAATTATATAATTAACTATTGTAAGTCATGCTTTTTATTCAAGTAGTATTAGTATTCATTTACCCAAAGTAAAGAGCCTGTCAGGGTTCGAACATACAACCTACAATTCATAAGTCAAGGCCATTTCCACAAAGAGGATATCACTGCCCACCTTTCAACTACATAATACAATAAATTGTTTATAAATAAACAATCTAAGTCAAGTCATATAGGCACTTATAATAAGGCAAAAAAATACAATTGATACAAACTCAACGCATTTATTTAAATACCATTTACAGGCAGTTTTGAATCAAAATCAAAATATTTTTATTTCACATAGGCCTACAAGGGCACTTGTAAAACGTCAACAAGAAAGGTGCACGGTTCGTGTTGGTCGTTTCCTATGGAAAAGAACCGGCAAGAAACTCCATGGTTACTCTTTTAAAATCATTTGGTTTTACAATATTTTTTTGTTACAGCGTTAATACGTAAGTATGGGAGGATATCATAGGCCCGACAATAAGTTCTTGCTTACTACAAAACATAGACCAAGATAAAAAGTTACCAAGGATCTAGGAATCTATAAAGCCCACAATATCAATGTCCACACATTTCAAGGTGTTTCAAAGTGTCAAGGACTCAGGTCTCTAGTTGCACGTTCCAAAAGGGAGGTAGATCTCTATGGACAAGAACGTGCAAGAAACTCCATGGATACTCTTTTTGCAAAAAAATTAAAACTGACTTCAAAAAACAAAAAAGTGAAAAATAACTTTAGCTTCAGAAGTTGGTTACTTGTTTGTTTGATTCAGTTTTTTTGCCACCAACTTCTGAAGCTAAAGTTATATTACACTTTTTTGAAGTTGTTTTGTTCTTTGAAAAAAGTTTTTTATTTATCCATTTAGTTGTATTATCCTATTAAAATTTTTGCTATGAATGTAAATACAATACATGTATTGTTACATTATCATGGTAATATGCTTATCACCAATCAAATGGAAACTAACATACTATGTATAACTAACTGTCGAAATCTGGTTTTACTGTACACATCTGCATACCAAAATGAAAAATCAAAATGTAATATGATGAAAATCAATTTATAGAATATTACATTTTGGCCCCAAGAGCATACAATACACGACTTCCTAAAGAAGACACGACTTCCTAAAGAAGGAGGTTATCCATTCGACTGTGTTTTTTTTTATCTTTGGAGATATCCAAATAAATCTGTTGTGACAACATCATAACATTACAGCGGGATGTAACGTTATGATGTTGTCACAACAGATTTGCTGTCTATTATTGAAAAAACACAGTCGAATGGATAACCTCCTTCTTTAGGAAGTCGGTTAAAAATATACTAAATAGCCACATGGTGCTTATTTACAATGAAATTAATTACTGAATGAAATTAGTATACAAAAAAAAACTTTCCAATTGATAACCTCTTTCTTTTAGAAGTTGGTTAAAAATAGGTAAAAGGAATAAAAAATGAAGCATTGACAGATAAATAGGTATAGATATATAAATATGTATAAATAGATAATAGCGCGGGTAGGTGTAAAAAAAAGAATGTATCTCCAATATTGATTTGATACCTATTTTAATTAGAAATACTCAGTTTATTTACTTATTCTTTATAAAATATCAGTGTATAACTTCTGCATAGTGAGTACTCACGTTTGCAGCTCACACATGTGACTAAAGCTATAACTTTCCACCACCTGCCAGCACATCACTTCACTTTCACTGTTTTTTTCACTGTGACCGGTCACAAGGACACCATGTCACAGCTTGATGAGATTGCATTGGTACAGAAAAGCCTTGAGGATAGCTTTGTCTGGAAGATGAGCGAACTGGAGGCACAAATTCAGTGCGCAGGACCAGCCAAAGATAATGTGGCGAGGGTAGCTGAGGAGTTTCGGACCTTCAGGGAGCTAATCTTTAGCACTTTAGCATGCTAAGTCTGCTTAGGAGACAGATCAGCGAGTGTGCCAGACAGGTTGACCAATTGGAGACCTGGCATCGTCGGAAGGCACTGATCTTTCAGGGCATAGCAAAGGTTGAAGGAGAGGTCAGTAGCACAGTGATCCTGGATCTAATTAACAAGAAGCTGGGCCTTTAATCAGTAACCACATCCTCCATAAAGGTCTGCCACAGACTAGGTGCCGCCAACAAGCATCACCACAGTCCTATTTAGTTATTTATTTAAAATATGTTACACTGGAACGCCACACTTAGCAATTACACCAATGAAGCACAATAATAACTAAACATATTATAGCTGTTGATCTTCCATCATCATTCGAAAGGCCGCGGGCCGGCAGCGGGCAGCTCCAGCATATGGTGGATCACGCTCGCTCACGCAGCGATTTTAGTAAGATTCTTCAACTATGACGACAGGTCTGCGGTATGGAGAGCGAAGACAGGTCTGTGTCCGTCAAGGAATTCTTGACCAAGACCCGACAATCCATCTTTGGGAAGGCGAGGCTTCACTTTTCTATGCGGTCATGCTGGACTCAGGACGGTGTCATCGTAATTAAAAGTCCCCGATGGAAGTAAACATAAAATCTCATCGTTTGAAGAATTGAGTCCGTTGCTGCTGAAGTACCTATCCCAAAGTGCAAACTTCTGGAGATAGCCTGAAAAACAAGTAAAAATAATCGTTAATTTTTGGTAACAAAACTCTTAAATATTATCTATATATAAATTCACGCATTAGATACCTACGTTGCGTAGGATTTACTTACCTTTTAATATGCTATCTTTTGCTGTTTGGTAATGATAACCTTTGATTAGTTTTGGCTCGTAATCATTGTTTTGCTTGACTTTGTTTTTTTTTTATCTTTCTTCCTCACACGACCATGAGATGGATTGTTACATGTCTTGCGTACATTCGTACAATAGTTTACCCTCAACAAGGATGTTTTTGTCATTATTTTTCTTTTTTGAAAACATATTGCTAATGCCATTATGACATGACTGTCTTTGACATTGACATCGGGTTTTCAAGGATCGGATACGCTCACGACGTAAACAGATAGTTTTCTCTGTCTACGGCTCACGATAATTTTATGTTTGTTGAGGGCGTAAGGTGCGTTCCGAATGCCACAATTTTATTTTTCTGTACTTTTGTATTTATTTTGGGTTTGTTTTTTTTTTCTATTTCATTGTAACTTATTTTCATTCCTTGGTTGTTCACTGTGTTTTAAAATGATGATGTTAGCTGGCGGGTGGTGCAGAGATGCAACCGTCGTACCTACTTGTTTAGCATGTAGTTTATTTTTTATTTTTTTTATAGTTATTTTAATTTTACAAGTATATTTTTTAAAAAATATTTTATTCGTATTTATGACCACTATTTTCGATAATGAATCGTTTTTCTCAGCTAACAAATCTACTGCCACTCTTGAAGATAGTTTTTGTTCCATTACAGACACCCTTGGTGATACTTTACGTCAAAACTTTAACCATAGTCTTGACCGACTGTTTAATGTTTGTCACATCAATGCCCAGAGCATTCCCAGCCACTACAATGAGCTTTACGATACTTTTACGAACAATAACGTCCATACCGTCCTCATTTCAGAGACCTGGCTATAACCTGAGCTTGCGTCTACCACTTACTTTCTACCAGGATTCGTTCTCCTACGGAATGATCGAATCGGTAAGAGAGGGGGTGGTGTTGCAATTTACCTTCATGCCGATTTTTCTTTTAAAATTATTGCTACTTCTTCCTCTACTACTAATTTGGCTGAATTTCTTTTTTTAGAAGTTTGTGTTTTATGAGCTAAAACTGTTCTTGGAGTTGTGTATTGTCCCCCGTCCCTTGATTACTTCATCGAATTAGAATCGGTCCTAGAATCATTAGGTTCGGAGTATGCACATCACAGCGTCATGGGGGATTTCAACACCAATCTCCTTGCCCACAACTCCCCTCGATCCTGTTAACTCCTACATCTGGTCGAGTCAGTTAGTCTGCATGTCTTGCCTCTCCAACCAACGCATCATAACACTGTCGGGGATGATACTTGGCTCGACTTGATTCTCGCATCTAATCCTTCCCTAGTCGCCTCACATGGTCAACAGGACGCTCCTGGCTTTTCCCATAACAACCTTATTTTCCTGTCTTATGTCCTTAAACCTCCTAAACCCAAACCTACCTTCCAGTACAGGCGTGCCTTTGCGCGGATGAATGCAGAAAAACTCATCGAGCATGCTTCCAATATTGACTGGACGCCCCTGGAGGAAGCCACATCAGTCGATGATAAAGTGAATACTTTTAATGCGGTTGTAGTCAAGTTGTATGACACCCACGCTCCTGTCAGGAAAGTCAAGTTGAAGCGCTCACCGGCTCCATGGATGAACAATGGAGTTCTAATGGCAATGCGACGAAGGGATCGCGCGTTCACGCCCCTTTTCAAAACTGCTCGCAATCGTTGTAATCAGATGCTATGATAACATCAGTCGTCACATGATTGTGAAAGCTCTTGATCAGCTCCTTCCTGCAATCTCCCATATCGTTAACTTCTCCCTTTACTCCGGTGTTTTCCCTTCTCTATGGCGGCAAGCCCATGTTCGGCCACTCCCTAAAATTCCTAACCCTACTCTTCTCAGCCATTTTCGACCAATTTCCATCCTTCCCTTTTTATCTAAAGTACTCGAGGCCTGTGTTCACAAGCAATTTTCCCACTTCATCTACCACAACTCCCTTATCAGTCCATTGCAATCCGGGTTCAGGCCCGGCCATAGTACCGTATCAGCCCTCCTTAAAGTGACTGACGATATAAGGCGGGGAATGCAAGACACTAAAGTTTCGGTTTTGGTCTTAATTGATTTTTCCAATGCTTTCAATACCGTCAGTCACGAAGTCCTTTTATCCATCCTCTCCTATCTGATGGTCTCTCCGGAGGTATTGGAATGGTTTTCTTCCTATCTTCGGGGGCGCCAGCAATCAGTTCTTGCTGGTGACTCTAGCTCCAGCTGGTGTGATCTTGATGCTGGCGTCCCTCAAGGCGGTATTTTATTCTCTATTTTTATAGATCTCATAACTACCGAGCTTCAGTGTGTGTATCATCTTTACGCTTTCGACTTACAGCTTTACTGTCAGGCTAGTGTTGACAGCTTGTCCAGTGCGATCGAGGAGCTAAACCGGGATTTACGTTTTGTCAAAAACTGGTCTGATCGTTTCGGGGTGGCGGTTAACCCAACCAAGTGCCAGGCTATTATTATAGGGAGTCCCCCATAGCCTGAGAAGGCTGAATGGCTTAACGGTGCCACCGGTTACCTTTGACGGCACGGTTATTCCGTTTAGCTCTGACGTCAAAGATCTGGGTTTTCATGTTGACACTTGCCTTGACTGGCGTAAGCAGGTCGCGATTGTGAGCAAGAAAGTCACCGGAACATTGCGGTCGCTCTATCGGCTAAAAAATATTCTCCCATCACACCTATAGGTAATGCTTGTACAGTCCCTAATCTTCCCCATAATTGACTATGGTGATGTGTGCTACCGACTTCTTAATAACTGCATTCGATTCGTATTTAATCTTCGTAAGTATGATCACGTCTCCGCACATCGGTCACTTTTAAAATGGTTGCCCATCCGACAACGCAGAGCGTTGAGAGCTTTGACTACCCTATTTTCTCTTCTTAATAAGCCTACTTCTCCTTCTTATGTGACTACTTATTTTCAATATTTATGCTCTGCGCACAGTAAGAATCTTCGTTCCTCCAATAATCGTCTTCTACGTTGTCCTTCTCACCGCTCTCTTTTCTCAAGTCGTCTTTCTTTGTCCAGGCTGTCTTCCTTTGGAATGCGCTCCCTCTGAACATCAGGTTGGCCAACAGGCGGTTCACATTTAAAGTTAAAGCTCGCCAAGACTTACTTAAGAAGCTGGCAGATTCATCTCTTAATTAAATTGTTGTTAGTTTGTCTCTCTCTTTACTTATTGTACATATATATGTATGTATTTATGTATGTATCGTTATATTTTATTTGTAAATGTTCTCTTACCATTTGTTATGCTGCACCTACTATGTTTTCTCTCTGCATCACCCTAAGGTAGACTGGTAAAAAATGCCTAAGGCATTAAGTCCGCCTTTGTACAGTGTTTTTATACTTGTGCATAAAGTTTTAATAAATAATAAATAAATAAATAAATTATGTGATAGATATTTACAAACTGATTCAAGATCAAAGAACAAAATCGTTTGGAGTGTGGGCGCTATGGCGCGAGGACTTATAAAAAAATGCATTTTTTTTTGGTTTTTCGTACACCATCTCATAGTTTTCTACTACAGCAACAGTTTCTTTCCAGAAAATATTTTCATCTGAGCTACCATTTTGGAAACATAGAGCGTTTTGTAAAAACAAGAAAAAAATTAAAAAACTCCTAACTCGGAAACGGTGCGTCGGAGGGCCATGCCTCTCTGAACCTAAATAGTTTCTATGGACAAGGGTAATAGGCTTCTGCAAGAAAAACGGACGAAATCTGTTAGTTTTTTTTTTTCCGAAAATTTGTGTCTTTGCCCCTAACGATACTCAAGCTGAAAGATCGACACAGAATATTTTTTTCAATATTTTCTTTTTTCTCAATATTTCTCGGTTTTTTTTACACCATCTCATAGTTTTCTACTAGAGCAACAGTTTCTTTCCAGAAAATATTTTCTTTTGAGCTACCATTTTGGAAATGTAGATAGTTTTATAAAAATTAAATAAAATTCGGAGGCCCATAATTCGGAAACGGTGCCTCTTGGGTCCATACTTCGCAGAACCTAAATGGTTTTTATGGCCAAGGTTAACCCGAAACTGCCATTTTTTTTTCAAATTTCCTATTTTTTTTTTTTGGAAAATCCACTAAGTCCCAAAAATTTTTTTTGCCGAAAATTTTATTTTTTTGGTTTCTTTGCTGCGCATAGTGCCCCTAAGCGTATACTTCAACTCCTAAAAATCTGCCCCTTAGACGACCCACTGACCAACAAATCACCAAGATTTCAAAGATAAACTTCCACTAGCTTGAAAGCTTTTTAGTTCTAATCTTCACTTTATATACAAAGCCTTGGAACACTAAGGGTCAGCTCACACCGAGACGCGACACTGCGCGCACATTTTAAAAAGCGATTCAAAATTTAACTTTATTTTCTACACGAAAGGATACACATTTCTTTACAGGCGTCACGTGGCGCAGCGCTGCGTGGCGCAACGTTTTCTCACAACGAAATGTGTATCTTCTCTCTATAAGTGTGCGCGCAGCGTCGCGTCTCGGTGTGTACTGAGTCAGAACACCTACACCTACCTGTTAGGGTCAGTACTACTGACATAGGTTTTAAGAGATTGTGCCAAAATCTACAATTCTTTCAGAAATCCCTAAATTTACTACCTACCTACTACCTACCTACTACCTACCTACTACCTACCTACTACCTACCTACTACCTACCTACTACCTACCTACTACCTACCTACTACCTACCTACTACCTACCTACTACCTACCTACTACCTACCTACTACCTACCTACTACCTACCTACTACCTACCTACTACCTACCTACTACCTACCTACTACCTACCTACTACCTACCTACTACCTACCTACTACCTACCTACTACCTACCTACTACCTACCTACTACCTACCTACTACCTACCTACTACCTACCTACTACCTACCTACTACCTACCTACTACCTACCTACTACCTACCTACTACCTACCTACTACCTACCTACTACCTACCTACTACCTACCTACTACCTACCTACTACCTACCTACTACCTACCTACTACCTACCTACCTAAGAGAACCTTCTCCTGTCAGTAACATACAAAACAAAAAAACAATTATCGAAATCTATCCAGCCGTTCACGCGTGATGCCGTGACCAAGGGAAATAGGGATTCATTTTTAGATATATATATATATATATAGACTAGCTGTCCCGCGTAACTTCATCTGCGTCACATGTTCCCCGTTTTCGCAACATTTTTCATTACTGCTCCGCTCCGATTGATCGTAGCGTGATGATATATAGCATACGTCCTTCCCCAGGTTGAAATCTATCTTCTTGCCAAATTTCATTAGGATCAGATTCGCCGTTTAATCGTGAAAAAGTAACAAACAGAAATACAAACAAACAGAGTGACTTTCGCATTTATAATATTAGTATGGATATATAGATCGACTAGCTGTCCCCGGCATGCGTTGCAATGCACTTTTTACCTACCCTATCTACCTACCCACCATACCCTACCCTACCCTACCTACCATACCCTACTACCCTACCTACCTACCTATCTACCCTACCTACCCTACGCTACCTACCTACCTACCTACCCTATCTTTCCTTTTAAACCTTCCCTGGACTACGACAAACATTTTAAAACCAAATTCAGCTAAATCGGCCCAGCCGTTCTCGAGTTTTAGCGAGACTAACGAACAGCAATTGATTTTTATTTATATAGATAGATAGATAGATAGAACTACGGCGTTTCAACGTGACCTTGACCGCGTCGTGTATGTTTTATTAGGTAGTACCTACATTCATGAATGTAAATAGTGTGATGAATGAATGTAATCCTACTAATAGGTATTATAAATGCGAAAGTTTGTGAGGATGGATGGATGGATGTCTGTTACTCTTTCACGCAAAAACTACTGAATGGATTTGGATGAAATTTGGCACACGGGTAGTTTGTAACCTGGATTAACACATAGGATACTATTTATCCCGATAATATGTTCCCGTGGGACAATTATCGAAATCCACGCGGGCGACGCCGCGGGCATAAGCTAGTGTTATAAAATGTAAGTACATTATTAGCTTATTACATATACCACGAAAAGTGCACGTACAAAATTAAAGTTTAGTAAGATAAGCTTTGTGCTGCAGGCTGTGGCTTCATAACGAATTATGTCTGAATACCTACTTGTTAATAACTAATAAGTTTTACCTATCACACAGTAAAATTAGAACCAACTCCGAATTACACATTTCATCCCTAATAGGTACTTTCAAACTTAGGTTTGAACATCATGACATAATTTAAGAATGTTTAACTTCATTCTTAAAAAATGATAAATCTAATTCACCCAAACAAAAACGTCGCAGCCAGTACCTACCTACCTACTTGTTTGACGAATGAAATGTGAAATATTCGCGAGTCCACGCACTTATTACTGGCACCAACTTACAATGACAACGCCACGCCATCTAGTATCAACAGATAATTATTTCGAGTTTTGTTATGCAAGGGGCTCGATTGTTCTTTAGAAGTTCTTTAGATATCCGGTAGATGGTGTGACTCCAAGCACGCACACTAGCAAAGATTTTTCGTTTTTTTTTCGGCCCTGGAAATCCTATAAACCTTGTTATTTCTTTATGTTTGAAGGGTTTTGCGACAACACTAATTCGTAATAACATCATATTGTTTCATTACTTCTACAAAAAGCATATAAGTATCGAGATTTTCAAGAAACAAAAATGTATGGGAAAGTGCGATTAAACTTCCACCTTAAGATAAAGTTTCAAAAAACCTTGACAAATGAGTAATTAATCTCTTTCAAATTGAAGTCAGGTTTCACCGCGATAAGCGATATTGATAGCGGGATATCTCACTTGTACTCTCTCAATGTTTCCAGAGCCTGACTCAGTGCCTCGAGATACTTCGTGAACAGAAAGCTGATCGTGATGAATTGCAGGACGGTCTCAAGGATAAGGTGTGTGGAAAATTCCATTAAACATGATGCAATTAATCCCCGAAGAGTTGGGCAAAGGTGTACATAAGTCATAAGTCATTTATTTCAAAACAATATGCATTGTGTAGAAATTTTGTAAATAAAACAGTACCATCAAAACATTACAATCGAAAACATTACATAAATAAGTAGCCATCAGTTCACATAAGTATATGTAAAATAACATTTTCAAAACGATTTGATCCACTTCAATTAAAAATAATTCGGTGTCACCTTGTTTCGCAGACAGAAATTTCACAGAATTTCGTTTCCCAGAAAATGTTTCACATACTATTTAGTCCCTGTATTTTTATTTCGAATATTTTTGTTTCGACTACCATTTACTTAAATGAAACATATTTTACAAAAACACAATTCAAAGAATTTTACAGTCACATTTTTTTATTTGACAAACTTATCAAACAGCAGAATTATTTTTCAACGAATATTGTTTGTTCGATGTATGTTTCCATGGTATTTTATTTTAACGAAATTATTAACTAAAAAATAAAATATTGTCTTTAAAAGCCAATATGTTGTACTACAAAAGCTAGTGACAGAAACGAATGGCTGCAAAACAGGCTCCACATAGTCTTGTTTGCCCTACCCCCAGAGTGTAATTTAAGCCCGCGTAGGCGCGGAGGGATGAGGCGGCCCGCGAGTTGAGGAGCAGGTGGTTTCTAAAGCTCGCCGCCGCGGCTGAGGCTGGCCGGCTCGCCGGCCAGCAAGCCGAAGCTGCGGTGGTGAGCGTTAATACCATCTGCGACGATAAACTCGCGTGGGGCCGCCGGAACCCCGCAGCGCTGGAGCCGTGACAGAAACCATGCCTATTGCATGCTTGCTTGCTTGCATGCTTGCTTGCATGCTGCATGCAACAGTCATGGACACCATTAGTGAGAATTGAATAACATGATTGTTTTCCTGCTTGACAAGAATTTACCCGCATTATTTTTGTGAACCCGGTGTTGTAATTTTATAGAAGGTTTGAATTTTAGAAACTGTCAGTCGATTAAAATGTTATTCTTCGTAATAAGTTTTATGTGAAACAAACAATATGTGGATAAAGAATATTTGATTTGTTATTCTACGATATGGATATTCTAACATTAAACTTTATTTGAAACAATAATCGATGATTTAAATTTCTTCAAAGTAAGTATTCTGGGTATTGATTATTCTATGAAATGATAATATGAGAAAAAAATTATGTGTAACAAAATTCGATTAAACAATTAGCGATGAAACAACGCACAACCATATAATTCATATAAAATAGAGCAAAAGGTCACAAAAAAAAGGTAAAACGAATACAATCATTTTGTCAATAATGTTTAAGTCATTTGTAATAGGAGGCGACCCTATTGTTTATCAGTTGGGCATTGAAAGACTTAGTGATGTGAAAATGTACTACTTAAGACGGACAGAAGAAGGAAGGAAGGGGAGGGCCAGTTACTACAAACACGTAGTGACGTACGAACGTCGACTGAATTTTGTTTTGATAAGTGCTATTTGAGTTATACCCACACCGATGGAAATCTAGATAGAATGTTAGAAGTGGTTGTTGAACGGCAGCAGCTTTTGAGTTGTAGGTCGCAAGTTCGCGTCCAGATAGATGTATCAGCAATGCCTTCACAAGATGCCTACAGCAAGCATGTCTTAGAACAGAGAATTACAAGTCATGAGACATAAACCTACCCGGCAGTAGCTCGCGTAGGTAAGGCAGGAGACCTGTGTCTTCGCAGTGGGAACATTATGGGCTGATTATTATTGGAATTTTAATGAAACCCCGGCAAAACCTAAGTTTTCTACTACTTCTGGGATCACCCCGTAACATTGCTGTACTGTTGACTCCTTGTTTTGTTGTCCAGACCGACCTGTCACGCTTGGCTGGACTGCTGTACGAGAAAGACTTCACTCATGCGCGCTTTGAGATGGAGAAACGCATTTCGATATGTTACGAGATATTCGGCAGACAAAACATAAAGTGGCGGGTCAGTGTATTGTGTTGTCATTTCTTCTTTTCTTTGTTATATGTAAAACACAATTCAATAGGCAATTAAATATTTAATGATTGCAAAGATCCAGCACTGGTCCCAAAATTATTTCTCTAGCTTTTTGACTGCGGGCACCGCGGCATCGCTCGATCGGAAACTATCCCATGGGAACGTCGGAAATTTGGAATCGGATCAATAGTTCCGAAGATTACCCCCTACATCCTACCTTATAAACTTTTAGTATTTGTATAGATATATTATATCTATGAAATAAGTCTTGTAATGGAGGTGGCGTTAGCGGGCAGAGAAATAATGTAACGGGGTGGTAATAATAATTATTATATAATCGGGAACACATACAAGGTATACCTAGTAACATTATAAATGCGGTAGGTATAGGGTACGCGTACAACCATTGTAAATGGGTATGGCGCCGCGCAGTTGAGCGTGTGCACTCTCTAGGAACGAGGTAGGCCAACTGTCCGCGCGGGCGCGGGGCGCCGGTGGCCGAGCGGCGCGCGGCAGGGGGGAGCGGCAGCGGCACCTATGTTACGTTGTTGCACACTCCTCTATGTCGAACAAAGCGCCCTCGTGTTGGACTAGCAATCATATTGACCACGTCTACGCTTTTCCCTAGTCGGAACCCCTCAACATTAACGATAAACTGCGTCAAATGAGAGACATGGTAACGTCCAATGTGGTCACCTTTGAGAGCCTATGGACACGGTGCGTTGCGGCGCGGCGGCATGATTTCGCCGCATTGTAAATTAAAATGTTTTTTTAACTACTTTAATTTAAAAAATCGACTTTTGGGTACCTATTTAGCTCATAATAGCCTGCCCCAGTGTGCAGCGGAGCAAATGCGATGTTACGTTGTTTGTAGTATTTATTTTATTTATCGGCAGGCATTTCTCTCTAATCTTAAGTAGGTACTCAAATCCTAATATTTATCGGCAGGATGTGCTAAAAGATCTGACGGCTATATTGAACAACAAGGCGGAGCTTATCACGCGGATCGAACTCAAGGACGCCACCAATGCGGAGCTCACCGCCATCCAGAAGCTGCTGCGCAAGCTGGAAATCAAGCTCGGAGAACCCAAGGTTTGTGAGTGATTGAGCGATCGACTGTTGTGCTGCATGCCGCGGGTCGATCTCCGCACGGAACAAATATTTGTATAACGTACAGTAGTTGTTCCGGGTCTGGCTGTTTGTGTATGTGAGTTCCAATGCTTGTAAACGCACCCACGATACAGGAGAAATTACAGACGTATTATGCCGTTCAGTTGATGCCGCCAGTAGTTCATTCTGGCGCAGCGTCTGGTCGGTGCCCGTCTGTCATACTGAGGCTGACTGGATGCGAAATGTTGAGTGTATGAGCCCAGAACTAAAAGAAATTCTAATAACGCCGTTAGATGTGGCCAGAGCAGTTCGTCCGTTGCCGAACTGGAAGTCTCCGGGACTGGACGGACTGCACAACTTCTAGCTTAAATTGCTGAGTAGTTCACTCACTCGTCTGGCATCTCAATTTCAGTCATGCTTGGAGTCCTGGGTCGCTGGCAGAGTTTCTTACTACGTGTGTTACCAATCTGAGCCATAAGTCAAGTAGTTAGGAACCCAAGAATTATAGGCCGATCACGTGTTTGGCGACAGAATATGAATTTCTTACATCCTTTTTCAGAGTGAAAATTAACAAACACATCGATAGTAATTTCATTATGTCGGCCTCTCAAAATGGATGTACGAATGGGTGCCGTGGTACTAAGGAGCTACTCCTCATCGACATGGCCATTAGCCAACAGGTTCGTCGATCCCGCAAGGATCTGTCGATATGTCGGATAGATTACAAGAAGGCCTACGACTCTGTGCCACATACATGGCTCTTGAGGGTGCTGGAGTTGTACAAGATTGATGCAACTCTACCCGTCTTCCTTGAGTAGTGTATGTAGCAGTGGCGGCGTATGTCGACATCCTGGATATCAAAGGACCCTCCTTCGATATCCAGGATGTCGACATATTCTCTAACTACTTGGCAACTCAGAAGCTCGCGCGGTGGCCACGGCGGCACGCCGGTCACTTCTCGGGCAATGACGTCATAAATAAGATCTTGTCCCCGCTTAGCCAGATCATCCTAACAAACTGAGCAACTCCCTTTGATTTTTCTATTTTGTAATAAGGCTCTTCCTCCGATGCCCTTTTTCAACACAGGGAGATTAGCAAACGCCCATAAGCCCAGTTCGGTTAAGGTCGGTAAACAAGAATGAAAATTTAATCAAATCACTGCTAAAAATGGATGCATTAGTTTTTTTTTAATAGGTACTATGTTTTGTTTTCTAATTATTATCCTGTCTTGCAGTGATTATAATAGTTCGTTTAATTGGTGTTCGAGTCACAAGAAATCGGGGTAATCAGTATCCACTGTGCACGAGTGCAAAAGCAAACAAATCATTTTTGACATTGATTTTATTTTTCATTTAGCTTTTTGATCTGACCCATCAAAAGATGAATAAAACGTTTAAGTTGGAAGCGACAAGGTAGCCCGCGAAATTCAAATTTTCTTATATTTTTTTTTGTAATTTGGAGGGCAGTGTCAAGTTGTATGTTGATTAAAATACTATGATTTTCGACCGCAACAAATAAGGCTTTTTTTATATAGTGATTCAACGGTGATGGAACATACGAGGTTTGTTTTGATTATAATTCTGTAAATAAATACACACGTATTACGGCGGCGAATCATATTTGTTCAATGTATAGCCTGGCACTCACCGGCAAATTGCAAATAACGTAAGAAAATTTGAATTTCGCGGGGTACCCTGTCGCTTTCACCTTAAAAATAAAATAAGGACGATAAAAAACCCCAGGCTTTTGGGCTTTTTACAAACAACGATAAATAGACATGTATGCGTTTTTTTGGTATATATTTCATTTTAGTCCGCTAATGCTATTCCGCCAATGTCTATTGACGAAGAAATTGAGTAGTTTTGGGGTACATTTGAATGATTCTTACCAGGTGGCATACCAGGCCAATATAAAGTTGGTGGCCCGGTAGGTGGCGCTGTATTTGGCATCCAGAACAATGTCTGTTGGGTCAGTATTACTACGATATTGCGTTCCCCAGGCGGCTATGCTGATGCGCAAGTTAGGCAAGGACGCGTCGGGCGACGTGTGCCCGACGCGCGCGTTGGATGAGCCGCTAGACTCCACGCACGGCACGCCGCTGCTGCTGCCCGAGCTGCGCCCGCCGCCGCTCGGCACCGAGCTGCAGCCTTGCCTCAGAGACATCAAACTGGTGCCGACCGATGCGAGGTGATGCACTTGTTTCACACTTATCTTACCTCTGATAGCACCATCCCAATTACATTACACATTACATTTACTTTACAATGGGAAATATTAAGGAAGCCGAGAGGCACTTGTCCTCCCCGTCAGTGTTTTTATTCATTCTGGGCCATACATACTTTTAAGTAGATATTGGAGGTCAATGTTCCAACTATTTTGCAAGTACAAAAAAAAAAAGATTTTAATAGTACTTTAAATACCTCCATGAGACCATGACCCCTGTACTATACCATGCATCCACCAGCACACTGCGTTATGTGCGTTAGATTGCACTGAAAATCTACATAGACTTTTATTCTAGAAAGCTGCAGTCATTGACTTTTTATTT
Source organism: Cerastis leucographa (assembly GCA_963082945.1). Taxonomy (NCBI): domain Eukaryota; kingdom Metazoa; phylum Arthropoda; class Insecta; order Lepidoptera; family Noctuidae; genus Cerastis; species Cerastis leucographa. The sequence goes on from OY720360.1 coordinate 782,698, forward strand.
ATTCAATTTTAGATATCGAAACGAATCCACACGAACCGATCCATTCATAACGACTGCGGAGTTTCGGTAGCTAATTTAATTTCGATCCTGTCTATTGAAGACGAGTGTTGTGCAGGGATCACATATGTCACCGCTGGGTGGGCGGCTCGCACACGCTGATGGCAGGCAATACCGGGAAGGAGAAGGCGGGAAACTTGCCACTGCAGGAAATACCCACCAAGAAGTTCGAGGGATTCGGCACCGGTGGAAGGGTGAGTGGATCAACAGCAAAAATCAGCCAAAGGTCCAGATGGACTTGTTATTTACAGGATACTTTTTCGTTTGCTTACGTCTGCATCACTTCATTTTAGTCCCTAGTGTGCATCAGGACTACGGACTGAAATTACCATATTCTAAAAGTAATACTAATAGGCTATTTACAAGCGCAGGCCACAAACTGTTTTAGATCTTTATCGGCAATTCAATTGAAATGGAACTTCTGTCCTCCTTTTGCCATTTCCAAATGATACAGGTGGAAAACTTTGAGCGCTGGTGCAGCTTTGGAGAGGCCTATGTCCGGCTGAGGACTGTGGTAGGCAGGCTGGATTGTGTACCTACATCAATGCCTCATTCTATTTATTTTGCTATAAATTTACTACTTTCGAGAGCAGCGGTGGCCCAGTGGTGGCAGCCGCGACTTACAAGCAGTAAGCCGTGGGTTCGAATCTTTGAAAGCGCATTACTTAGTGTAATTTATTTCATCAAAACGGCGAAGGAAAATAATGAACTAATATGTTATGCTTATTTGTCCAGACAAAATAGACAAAATTCCCACCCAAGAAGCGGGATTTTTCAACAGATTTTTATTGCATCATAACAAATGCATTCAAAACGTTCAAAAAGTCTCCATTGATGCTGCTTGCGCGTTGTGCTCTGAAACAGTGAGAGCTACCTGAAAAATTGAGTGCAAAAAGTTTACCTTTACAAAAGTCAATTTTTAGGAATAAATGCAAACTGGAATGTCTATTTTGTCTGGACTGTTAGACACTTCCTCCAGTGCGTTAGTGAACCATTTCAGGAAAATACTTCCCCATGTCCCACGTCTCGACGCAGTGGGATATATTCAGTTTGACGAAAACTCAGGAGATTTGGACGTCCATTGTCGCGTTTTCATAAAGACATCTCAGCTCTTGGATGTATCGCCACTCGACTTGGCAACCTGGAACTGGAATTGGTTCTGCATGCCCAATAGCTAATATTACTGAAAGTTTCAACAACACACGCGGCGTGTGTGCGGAACCTGAGGAAGGCTGGGAAGAAGAAGGGCGTGTCGGTAGGTACTGAAAGTAAAAAGAACTGACAGACTTTTTTTTGTTCAGCCGTACATGATGGAGGAAGAGTTGCAGCCGTGTGCGGAGTGTAACATGTTGAGCACTGACGAGCCGGGCCGAGCGCCCCCGCGGCCCCCCACGTCCCCTGGTGGCGGGGACCAGGCCTCGGCTCCACCCACCTAGTGAGAAACAAGGCGACGATAAAGGCAACTGTAAACCGAAATTGTTTTCTTTTATGTAGACTTATTTACCTGTCCCACCACCGACGAGGAAGCAAACAGTTATACAAGGTGCGAACAGAGCCTCCAAGCATTCTATCATCATTCTACATCAAATGAAACACCGGAACTACACTCATTTCGGCCAAATGGGGGGTTTTAATTGCAGTTAAGAGTGAACTTGCCGCTGACACCTGCAGTGGATGATGCTCGTCCGCGGAGGATTTGTGGGTTACGTTGACGCTGCATCATAAGAAAACCAGAGTAGTTCATAAAATTCACATCTGTGTTGTAAGTTTGCTGTACTTGAAATTAACCTCAATCGTCCATCGGATGAGTTTGTTGTTTTAGGGTCAGTTCACACCGAGACGCGACGCGACGCGACGATACTTGAAGAGGCCAGTGATTTCGCGCTCCGTCGCTCTACGCCGCGAGGCGCAGCGCGGCGCCGCGCGGCGCAGCGCTGCATGGCGCAACGTATTCTGAATTCTCACAACGAAATGTGTATCTTTTCGTGTAGAAAATAAAGTTATATTTTGAATCGCTCTTTAAAAGTGTGCGCGCAGCGTCACGTCGCGTCGCGTCTCGGTGTGAACTGACCCTAAGTCTGCCGATTAGATAAATATTAAACTCGAGTTTAATCGTGTAGACTGACAGTCGGAGTTTCGTAGAAGGTCGATGGATGAAGCGGTAGCATACTTTTATAGTATACTAGCTGTCCCGCGCAACTTCGTCTGCGTCACATTTTCCTCGTTTTCACAACATTTTTCATTGCTGCTCCGCTCCTATTGGTCGTAGCGTGATGATATGAGCCTATGTCCTTCCCCAGGTTGAAATCTATCTTCTTGCCAAATTTCATTAAGATCCGAGCAGCCGTTTAGTCGTGAAAAGGTAACAAACAAACAAACAGAGTGACTTTCGCATTTATAATATTAGTATGGATTAAGGAGGCTACATGCAACTTAAATACCAACAAAAACTGTCGTTCCCAAATCAAAATACCCTCTCTGGTACAAAAGTCCGTTGATAAAAGTCTTAAACGAAAAAGCTAAAGGAGATGTTTCATTTTTGTATGGGACTCCGGCCATGACCTGTACCTTTCAGGAAAGGTGGGAAACAATCCCCTGAATAGAATAAAGTAATATTTTTTATATAGTAATATATGGTTTTAATGCACATATTAAAAATTAAAAGTGTTTGACGTTTGTCGCGAGAGTTATGACAGCCATGACAGGTTGTAGAGATGACGTTTAAATAACCTAGAAATTGTAATTTGATATTAATTGTTTATCAGAACTGATTTTTTTCGATGCTTTCGTATTTGTTTTGTCCTCTGTTTTCATAAAACGTTAGACAATACGAAACTGACTGACGGACACTGATGGGTTATGTCACTTGTCAGAACAAAATGTCATTTTGAATTTTTCGTTCAGAAGTACACTCCACAAAAGTAGTCCCTATTATATAGTTTATAACGATGAAATCACCACACTTGCTTATAATTGGTTCGAAAGTAGTAGTCTAAGAGACCAATAATGATAATTAATTACAAAAACACATACTTTTCATAATTTAATTAACGTCGATGTGATATTATGTTTTTGTGTGACATGATTTCAGAACGAAAGCAAACTGCAAACTGGAAGACGCCATGTTGAATAGAATGGGGCAATAATTGAAAAACTATTACTTTTTGTGCACAGCAAATCAGGCTTAAATTCACGAAAGAATATTTTTCTTAAGTTCGTGGTATTTTTTCCTCTTTTTCAATAAATGTACATCTTATGGCCGAAAATGAAACATCTCCTTTCACACTAAATTTTTAAAAAGTAAGTATATACCGACTTCAAGGGAATACACGTTATAAACTTCACTAAAGTAGAGTCATAACGAATACAGTATTCTAGGCATTCGGTTTGACAAGAATAACATTACTTTCTTATGATCAGTTAGAGCAGAGTGTGCAAACCTCAAACTGATCGCATGAAACAGTTGCCGTGACATATTTTTCATGACAAAAACCGAAAGTTCAATAAATTCTTGAATTTCATGACAATAGGAAATGATCACTCTTTTTTTTTCTTTGTCCGTCGGGTAGATTATTGAAAGGTATTGATTTCTTTTTTCACGTGGTCATAAAATTACGGAGATATATTGAGTTGAAATGGCGCATGACGTCACATGTAGGTAATTTTTATACCTACTTGGCGACGTAGTGAGCCCCCACTTTCCAACTTTAATGAGTTTTAACTAAGTAATTTCTTGATATTTTGATAAAACAAAAAATACGTGTCTAATATTTTTGTATTACCTGTCTGACGGACAAAATAGAATTTCGTTTTCTTTACCCAGTCTTGACCCCTCTTCGCGTCACCCCGCCGATTCAGCTGATGTGCCAAGTGACAAAATCTTGCCTTTAGCTCAGCTGCTTCAGCTGCTCTAGGTAGGTACTTAAAAATAATGCATTACATTTACAAAATGTATTTATTAAACTCAAAATCACTTACACACAGAAATAAGACAGTATGTCTATTATTAAGTAAAATGTACGGTAAAAGTAAAAATAAGAACTAAAAACAAAATACGACCTTATTGACACGAAATAAGCCGTTGTCTTTAATTACAATGTACTTTTTCTTACAGGAATAGTAAATTCAACCGCACATTAAAATTTGTGGTAGGTTATCCAGATAATTATAAATGCGCTTCACTGTACAGTTCGCAGCACTTAAGTGGTATACCTCGTCCACTACGAAAACCTCCGTTGTACATAAAACTCTACGGACATTGCCGATTCGACATTTGGTACGGACATTGATCTCTAATTTTATTAGCCATTTGGACTATTACATATTTTATTTCGGATATGTGTGAACCTCATATCGAGAATTTCCAAAAACATTTACAATTACTGGTGCAGCTTTGCAGCCGTATGGTTATAGATATCTCAAAACAATCACAGATTAAACTATTTCTAAATTAGTCTACTTGGACTTTCAGGCTTAATTTACGGTAGGTGCATTCCAGATGACCCCTAAAACAAATAAAAAATAAAAAACTGACTTAAAATCTAAGCATAGGCTTTCATTCGTTAATGAAACACTCGATAACATACAAATGGTAGAAAAGTTGAAACTAACATAAAGAAGTTTATAAAGCTTGTAACGCACAGTTCTCATCACACGACATGTTTGTTTGCCAGGGGAACACAGTAATAATCCACATTTAACGAAGATATTTCACGATGACAAATTCACATAAGACAGGATAGGAAATCAAGATAGCGATTGTCATCGCTCAGTGCGATGACAGTGTACTAAACATAATGTTTTACGGTGTCACCTTGTTTGGCAGACAGAAATTTGACAGAATTTCGTTTCCCAGAAAATGAATGCAGCAATGCTCTGAATCATACCCTCAAATATGACCACACCTTTCAGCATGCTGTATATGTATGTCACAGTCAAAACGTTAGTTAATTAGTCACTACTTTTGACCGTTTAAACTTTTTAACAATAAAATAAAATTTACTTTAAACATATTAGGTTGTTTTTGTTCAAAAACATCGTGTATTAGTCATTAAAACTGAAGCGTTCTCGTGTTTAACATTTACATATAGTCTTCGCAATTACTTATCACTTTACACGGTAACTCTCAGCATATTGAAAAATAAAAGATTCTTTCATAAAAGAATCTTTTTAACTGTTACTTTGGATGACTGGTAGAGAATGCCTAATCTTAGGCATTAAATCTGCCTTCGAACTTATATGTGTGCGAGAAGTTTAATTAAATAAATTGGTCTTGAAATTTAAACAAAAAGTGGAAATGGCGTATTTAATAGAACACTATGATATAAGTGCGGTAAGTTGAAAATTGGGTAAGGCCACGAAAAAATGTTCATTTCAAAAATTAAACTTGGACCGAGCTAAAATTTGAAAAAAAAAATTTGGTACCGTTATTTCTCACACCATTTACAGTTTTATCAATACTAAGAGCATACCAGCCCAGCATGGTGTAATTAAAATCCAAAAATATCTTAACTATTTATGAAAATTTTCGAATAATGTTTTAGACTGATTACGGCTTCCATACAAAATCAAAATGTCCCTTGTCCATGTAGCACCAAACTTTTGTTTTTTTTTTATCTAATCATGTTATTATCATATAAATGCTACATTGCACCTATTTTATACTGTTATGGCCTAGTTATACAACAAATAAATAATGGATATCTGCATATTAATTAAAAAAAAAAAAACACTTAAAAATATGGCCCGAATTTGATTCCCGTGTGTGACATAACATGAAATACACATTAGTTTTTAATTTTATCATCACAGCAGCACCAAAAGTATTTTTTTGTGTTGGCAAACTTCCCTAAGGTCATAGAGAAATGTCAAACATCTGTCAACAATTTTAGTGTGGAAGCAATCGCGAGGTAGTTGTGAGCGGAAATTTTGGTCACCAATTTTTTTTCAGTTACTTAACGTGATTTGACAAGGTAAGTATTGAAGTTTGATCTGTTAATGTCAAAATTACTGTGGAGAATGTAGTTTTTTGGGGAATCGACTAGTTTTCTGTGCATTTAAACTGTATTTAAAAGTTTTATTCGTCGAAACATGTTTTATTTTCAAGTGTGTTTGTTCTCGCATGTTACGTGTGTTATGTTTTGTGTTACGTAACACACGAGAAGATACGTTAAGCCTAGTTCACATTGAAAGATAGTTGAAACATACAGACTGATGACCTCTGTGGCCTAGCGGTAGCGTGTCTGCCTTCGACACAAGAGGGGTCCTAGGAGGACATCTATGAGTGTGAATGCGTTTGGTTTTTTTTGTATTGTAAGTGTGTAAAGAACGACACTACGAGGTATTGAACACTGAATCAATTTCAATATTTTTCAATGATGAACACAAGGGCCTATTTTCGGTTTAGAGGTACCAGTCCGTGTAACACCATAAACATAATTAGTGCATTGTCTATATATTTTAGATATGCAACATGAATCTGAGTGACGAAACGAGTGAACCGCTTGCATGTTGGTGAATGTCGCGCTTGTACAAACAAATTTGTACTTGCTAAACATTACCGGTGAAGGGTATATTTTAGTTTTTTTTTCAGATGCCAATGACGCAAGCCGAAAGGCAGAAGTTGTACAGGGAAATACTCAAAGGCACCCGAAAAAAAATTTGCGCAGAACAAATAGTAAAATATTACGTCAAATTAAGTTTTAATAAAGATTTTTAGTATTTATTTGTGTTTTTTTAAATTATATTTTACAATCTTACGGGCAAAGCCGCGAATAAAAACTAGTTTTATTATTTTATCAATGATGTGCACTAGGCTTTACAATTTTCCGGTGTGTTATATATATTATTCCAAATGTGTTATTGTGTGTTACAGTTTCAAGTGTGTTATTGAACATTTTTTCGTGGCCTTACCCAATTACAGCCGAGGCGATATTGCTAGCCCGAGCCGTAGGCGAGGGCTACAAGAAAGCAGAGGCTGTAATTATCAAAGCGCACGTATGTCATACGACGTTTTATAACACATAATTGCGAGGAAATAAATAAAATTCGGATGACATTTTCAAACAAAAACAATACAGCGTAAAGAGAAAGCGCGCGGAATAATTTTTACGCTTTTTTTAAGGCAAAGGCACAAAAACAGCCAGTATTACTAATAAAGTAAATTAGTATTTTTGTGTTTTGTTACAGATAAATGGTTGTAATTATGGTCAAAATTGGTGTACGTTACCCCAGCAAGAAAGTATCACCTAGAGTTATATGAGTAGAACGTATAGTTGGTGCCTTATCTGCTGTAAATGTGCCCCCACATAAAAAATATGTGCCCCCTGTCGTTTTGAAAAAAAAAGGGAAAAACGATTCTTGCTGGGGTAACGTTTTTCTAGCAGGAAAATTCTAAACGAATGATCGGAGAGAGAAAAATTGTGCATGGCCAGAGAGCTTATATGTGTGCCAAAATGTGCCCCCAAAAATAAAATCTGTGCCCCTTCAGATTTTCGAGATATTGCATTTCCTGCTGGAGTAACGTTTTGATGAATCGTATATCTCTAAAACCATTGCATGTGCCCCTGTAGAATAAACATACACGAGTAGCTCTTAATGTGTGCCCCTATGTGCCCCAATTTAGATTTAAGAAAATAATTATAGTTTTCAAGTTATCGCGGTTTTATGAAAACCCGAAAAAGCATCGCAGCGCTTAAATGAGACAAGGTATAAGTTCGCTGAAAACTGTATTCGGTCCTTCTTGACGCTAATAATCACCATACAAAGTTTCAAAACTGTTCATGCATGCGTTTTTGAATAATCTTGCTAAAAGTCAAAACGATGGTGTCATAACTTTGACGGCAAAATACAAGGAACTGGCTCAATCCCAGATGTGTCGGTGTAAACCAAAATAGTGTGCCCTTAGTTAAAAATATATGGTGAAAATATTGAGCTTGGAATGTTTCGCATTAAGTAAATATAAACAAAAAACCAAAATATGTAAACAACGGCTGGTTATCCGACCAAATTCCAATGACTACTAAAAAGCGACGGTTTCATACATATCGATGACCTTCTTTACTTTACACACGTGTTTTTGTGCCTGAGTACACTGAAGTAGAAAAGTAATAAGAAATAAAATAAAGTTGTTATTGAATTATATTCAACTAGCTGTTTCTATGACCTTAAACATGATTAAGTACATTATAAATAGTAGCCTAAGTGCAATTCCAAGGTAAGCTATCTTCTCCATTCTAAATTTCATTAAAATACATCCAGTAATTTGCCCAGTCTTTGACCCAAAATTGATTGGTCCCGATGTTTAAAAAAAATATAGTGATGAAATGGGTGATGTTACTAATAAAAAGAGGTAGCTCTTTTTTGTATATAAATAAAAAAGCCCGTATTTGTCTCTTTATATATATATTGATAAGCCGTAGGTTAAAGTAAGTTTTTCATCATTATGTAGTACTGTTTGTTTACTTTTTTTTAAAGTTGGTTGAAAGTGGCGTATTTAAGCATTTTATAACAATTATGTGGTTGTAGGGGTGGTGAATTTTATGGCACGATCTGCGGTGGTAAGTATTTAATGGCATTGTTTTGACTTATTTAAAAATACTTTTACCTTATCAAGTACTTGGATTTTTTTCATTACTTTACCTATTTATTTATTTTGACGTGACAACGTCTTATAAATTGGTTTGCCGGGTGACACTTCAAGAAACTGCGTTACGCTCTGCTCACGTTATGCGCTCACAATGAGAGCGAGTGAGAGGCACGCGTCCCTATAGCGTTGTCACGTTCAACTATCGTCAGTAAACAGACTTTTTTTAAGAAAAAATGTTCTAAATCATGTTTGTTTTGTTTTCATCTGAAAGGATATACATACTTTCCGATTGGTCCAATAGAAATTTCATCAAAATCGATTCAGTAATTTGTTTTCTTTTTGTTTTATACGTATTTAATTTTCTTCTTGTGCTAGGTTGATGACATTATAATCCCTTAATAACTTTTAGTTACTTATAATGTAAAAAAAAAATTCATGACAAGAATTATTCATATGTCTCCAAAACTAAGACTCGACCACAATCCGTCAACACTCAACATGTCACAGTCACAGGGCTGTATCTTTTTAGCCGAAATAGCTAAATACTTGATTTGATTATTACAGAATGTTCTATGGCAGCTATTAAAACAATAATATAAATCAAGCAGGGAGGGGTGGCATTTTGCCTATTGGCAAGTTGCATAAACTTCCCATTGTTTATTTAGATGATGTAAGTAATAATTTAGTTGATCTGTAGAATATATGTATCTAAAAAAGTTCTGGCGGACCGATCAGGCTGAATATATCTATTTATTCAGGGCTAAGTTTCATCACAACTTAATTGCTAGAGTAGTTCTGGAAAAAAATTAGCACAAAATTTTATATCCACGGGTATACACAAACTTACATCCTATAAAAATAGTGTAAATAGATTCAGGAAACTTTGAAACGTAAAGATATTATCAAAATTTCAATTTCGAGTTTTGGGCCAGTTACAATAACTTCCCTTGGTTTGGGCCAAGTACAAAACCTATCTCGTCATTTTACACGCTGAAGGCTAAACGTACTTAAATCAAGTTTCTCGTTTATCGCCCGTGTTCCCGGTCCCTTAGTCCCTGAAAGAGTTTGCTCTTATAGTATGTGCACAAGTCATGCAGATGAAAACAAATTGTACAATTGCAAGTATTTTTCGTTGAATTTGAAAAATAATCATTTGCACATCAACAAGCTGTTTCATTATATAGTCACAAGGTGCATTTAATATATTTTTTAATTAGCCCCCAAAACTTTTGAACGCGACTGTACGGACAACAGCTTAGGTATAATACGTCCAATAAAGAAGGTCATCGATATGTATGAAACCGTCGCTTTTTAGTAGTCATTGGAATTTGGTCGGATAACCAGCCGTTGTTTACATATTTTGGTTTTTTGTTTATATTTACTTAACCTCTCCAACCTTGCGGCTAAACGGTAAAACACCCAGCCGGCCTCACAATGACGTCATCGAGCGTGTCAAGTGTCCTGCGCTCATAAAAAGCTTATCGCGCGAGTTCTATTAGCTCTTATCTCAAGCGGTAAACAGTTTCGGGTTCTTGATTAACGAGACCATGTATTACAATATAAACAACTGTTTTATAACTACTTGAGAATTATAAACATCGCATAGAATTCAGAGATCTCGCCGCAAACATACTGTTGTCGTAGTTTGTTTTTTTTTGGTAAAACTACTGAATCAATTTACACGAAACTTTAGATCTAACATAACAAATATACAAGTAATCTAATGACAGTGTTTTTTAGGAGTCCTACATAAATTATTCTTGCAAGATTCCAATTCAAACGTCTTATTAGAATCGACCATTTTCTAACTGCGCAGTTCAATGCATGAAAATACTTGAAATATCAATAAATATGAATAAATATGCCTCGAATGCATGAAATTATGAATTATCACTATTTTTTCGCTTATTACTAATGTTTCCAAGACCATATTTCATTGTAAAAGAGTCAAATTCATATTTTCAATTTCGACTGACGAACATCACAGCAAAGGAATTTTTGGAGAAATTTTTGGGTCAAAAACATAATTTTTAGATATTTTTTCCAGCAAATGACTATCTAAAAAGTAACATTATACACTTATAACATACTATACATTTACTTACCAAAGTTTAACAACACAAAACACAAAAATTTCACTGCATTCCAAAACAAAACACCACCGTTCCACACTGGCCGCCATGACTCATTTTGACAGTCGACAAAGACGCGTTTCTTATTTTTTTAATAATTTTGTGCAGTTGTTAGGTTGGTATGTTTGGTTTCATTTTAATCGAACTCTAGTTGGCCAGAGACGTAAATTTTTACAAACGAATTAGACCCTTACTGTACGTACGATAAGGGTTTAAGTTTGCTTGTACGAGGCGTTCCCATATGGGAACCTCGGGGCTCAACCGAATTGTTCGGCGTTCCCATATGGGAACCACGGGGCTGGAGAGGTTAATGCGAAACATTCCAAGCCCAATATTTTCACCATATATTTTTGACTAAGGGCACACTATTTTGGTTTACACCGACACATCTGGGATTGAGCCAGTTCCTTGTATTTTGCCGTCAAAGTTATGACACCATCGTTTTGACTTTTAGCAAGATTATTCAAAAACGCATGCATGAACAGTTTTGAAACTTTGTATGGTAATTATTAGCTTCAAGAAGGACCGAATACAGTTTTCAGCGAACTTATACCTTGTCTCATTTAAGCGCTGCGATGCTTTTTCGGGTTTTCATAAAACCGCGATAACTTGAAAACTATAATTATTTTCTTAAATCTAAATTGGGGCACATAGGGGCACACATTAAGAGCTACTCGTGTATGTTTATTCTACAGGGGCACATGCAATGGTTTTAGAGATATACGATTCATCAAAACGTTACTCCAGCAGGAAATGCAATATCTCGAAAATCTGAAGGGGCACAGATTTTATTTTTGGGGGCACATTTTGGCACACATATAAGCTCTCTGACTATGCACAATTTTTCTCTCTCCGATCATTCGTTTAGAATTTTCCTGCTAGAAAAACGTTACCCCAGCAAGAATCGTTTTTCCCTTTTTTTTTCAAAACGACAGGGGGCACACATTTTTTATGTGGGGGCACATTTACAGCAGATAAGGCACCAACTATACGTTCTACTCATATAACTCTAGGTGATACTTTCTTGCTGGGGTAACGTACACTCAAAATTGATTAAATTAAAGAATTAAATGTTTATTTATTATATTTTATCTCCCAACTTAATTTTATTCATAAAATGTTGACTACTTTTCTGACATAAAAACTCTTTGCTAAGATTTAAAAAAGTACCGTTCGTTTTAGACGGAGCATTATGATAAGCCGTGCGTTTTACTTTACATTACCGCACTAGTGCGTAATGTGATACATTACGATACTGAACTTGGTGCAATAAGAGACCCTTTACGAGCAAATGTGTTATAATAGTACATTATGATATAAGTGCGGTAAGTTGAAAATTACAGCCGAGGCGATATTGCTAGCCCGAGCCGTAGGCGAGGGCTACAAGAAAGCAGAGGCTGTAATTATCAAAGCACACGTATGTCATACGACGTTTTATAACACATTTGCGAGGAAATAAATAAAATTCGGATGACATTTTCAAACAAAAACAATACAGCGTAAAGAGAAAGCGCGCGGAATAATTTTTACGCTTTTTTTTAAGGCAAAGGCACAAAAACAGCCAGTTTTACTAATAAAGTAAATTAATATTTCTGTGTTTTGTTTCAGATAAATGGTTGTAATTTATGGTCAAAATTGATTAAATTAAAGTTTAGGGGTATGAGGAACAGGGTGTAAAGTTCCTCGATACTCCATAGAAAAGGGAGGATCCTCCGGCCAGACAGGTGTTATGTCTGGCGGGCAACTGCCCGATAGTTGTTATCGGGTTTCTGTATATATACTGAAGTCGATGTAAATTTTGCTTGTGACTTGTAGGAAATTGATGTTAGTTCCTCCGTCGTATCATAGATGGCGCTGTAGACTTTTTGTAGTATGTTGCTTTTTTGTGGTCGCTACATCACTCCCCCCCGGAGACCGGAGGTCGATAGTAGAATGAGTCATCTTTTTTTTTTTTTTTTTAGTATTTAGCCGTGCCAGTTGGAAGCCTGTTGCCGCATTGTTCACGGTGAGTCGGAACAGTCTGCGGTGGTGAGGCGAACCCCAGTGAGTCGGGGCCGGCGCTGCGTTTGCTCCGGTGTGTCGGACGTGGTACAGCGCCGCGATGTGGCAGACAGCTACAAAGGTGTCGACCGGGAGGTAGAAGCTCTCGACCGGCCGAAAGTGCAGTGTGCTGTGCCATGGTCGCTTGATGAGAGGCTGAAGGTGCTGACCAGGAATGCGCTTCCGCTGCATGCTGGTGGTCAGGTTTACCCAGTTGAAGCTGGCTGGCTGTGTGACTCGCTGCTCGAAAGCTGGAGGAAGTGATGATGATGATGACGTCACGTTGCTCGAAGGCTGCGCTGACGTCCATTTCGGGGTCACCAGTTTAGGTGTATGAGGAACAGGGTGTAAAGTTCCTCAATACTCCATTGAAAAGGGAGGATCCTCCGGCCAGACAGGTGTTATGTCTGGCGGGCAACTGCCCGATAGTTGTTATCGGGTTTCTGTATATATACTGAAGTCGATGTAAATTTTGCTTGTGACTTGTAGGAAATTGATGTTAGTTCCTCCGTCGTATCATAGATGGCGCTGTAGACTTTTTGTAGTATGTTGCTTTTTTGTGGTCGCTACAAAAGAATTAAATGTTTATTTATTATATTTTATATCCCAACTTAATTTTATTAATAAAATGTTGACTACTTTTCTGACATAAAAACTCTTTGCTAAGATTTAAAAAAGTACCGTTCGTTTTAGACGGAGCATTATGATAAGCCGTGCGTTTTACTTTACATTACCGCACTAGTGCGTAATGTGATACATTACGATACTGAACTTGGTGCAATAAGAGACCCTTTACGAGCAAATGTGTTATAAATAACATTTCAACTTATGGTGGCAAAGTAATACAAGATCCCGACTATATGTACAAACACAGAGAAAAAATGAAGAACCTTAATACATTTTTTAAAACTTATAATTTAATTTTTATAAGCTTTGGTAGCTGAGAGTTATGAGTATGACCGTCGGACTGCCAAGTTATATATAGGTCACAAGTTCGAACCCACGGCACGCACTTCTGATTTTTCGGATGCATGTGCGTATTGTACAATCACAAGTTTCGATGGAGGAAAACATCGTGAGGAAACCAGCATGCCTTAGAGATATTTCTCGACGGCATGTCAAGCCAAGGAAGAGGCACATGGATGGCATAAAAACTCTGACACCAGTATAGGCACAGGAAAAGAAGAAGATGATTATAACATTGCCTCCAAAGCCAAAGGAAAGAACTATTTCTTACAGCATTTACCCGTAACTATAACTAATATTCATTCATTATGAAATTGGGGAACTTAAACTGCACAATATGCGTAAAACATTGTATAAATGAGACGTAAGCTTTAACATACTCTGGGGAGCAAGGTGCATCACCCAGCGCTGACAAGATGTTACATGTTTCTTTATAAAACGTTTTAATATTTTTAGGGAAATCTGTCATGGCACTAGTGCAGTATTTTAAAAATTTCTTAAAAGCTTTCTCTTGTGTATTATTTAGGGGCACATTAAGAAAGATATTGTCAGCGCGACCACCACAGATGATACAATCTTTGCAGACTGTTCTATGAAGCATGAAGATTTGTTTAGCTCGCATTAAATTTTCCTTTGGGATGACTTCCAACCAATGACCTCTGAAAAGTAAAAAAAGAAAATATAGGTATTATTATTACATTTGTTCTTTCTGAGCTACAGTTACAAAGTCTAGAGTTGTGCATGAACTATACATATGATTTACAAAGTGATTTTAAAAGATAATCTATATATGTAAAAGAAAGTCGTGTTAGTTACACTATTTATAACTCAAGAAGGGCTGGACCGATTTGGCTGAAAATTGGTGGGGAGGTAGCTTAGAACCAGGAGACGAACATAGGATACAGTAGGGTAGGGTAGGGTAGGTAGGTAGGTGTAGGGTAGGTAGGTAGGTGGTAGGTAGGTAGGTAGGTGGTAGGTAGGTGGTAGGTAGGTAGGGTAGGTAGGTAGGTGGTAGGTAGGTTGGGTAGGTAGGTAGGTGGTAGGTAGGTAGGGTAGGTAGGTAGGTGGTAGGTAGGTAGGAAAAAGTGCATTGCAATGCATGCCGAGTACAGCTAGTAAAAAATAAAAAGTAAAAAAGTTGGTCATATAGATATCCAAAAGAAGTGCAAATCAAAGAGTCACCAACTCACTGGCTATAAATGTTGAAAAAAAAAAGAATTAACTCACATATAAGAAAATGTTAGTTCATCTCCCTTTTTCACTGGTACTAAGGTGACCAACGCTGCGCTGTTGCGAAGTCCCGTCACGTAACAATTCGGTAGGCACGAATTGGCCAGGTTACCAATGAACGGGAAATATCCTTTATTTGTGTGTTCATGCAACTTCCTGCGACCTTCAGTGCATATTGCGGTGTAATGCCGCAGTTGTACCGGAGTACAAAACAGCGACAGATGCATCATCACCCTGGACACTGCCCGTATGGCTGCACTCTTGTCGTCAGGAGATTTAGGCAGAAACAATGTATGTGTATCCAAATAATGAATGATATTAGCTAAATACATACATCTGTTAAACAATGCGCCATATATGAAATGTGTGTCATAGTGAGAATTCAGTAAAGAAAACTTTTCTGAACCAAAAATCTCGGCATAAGTACTGTTTTTCATTCGATCAGCACCTAAATCATTAGATGCCAAGATGAACTCATCCCAAGAGCTACACAGTTGACGAATTTTGAGAGTAGCTTTGACAGCTGGCTTCATTTCATCCACTATGATTTCAAAGATTTTACACTCAACATTATGCCCCTCCTGCATGGCTTTATCTTTGCATTTTTTGTCACAAAACATGACATTACAGCCTCCTTCACAAGGAATTAAATTAAAGTCCATCTTGAGACAGTAGTGGCATGAAGTGAACTGATTCAAAGTGTTAGTAGATACTGTAAATGCTGTCTCTACTGCTACAACAGTACCTACAGGTATATCTCTGGTAGCAACCACTTTTGGCTGTCCCGTCTCCATATTGACTTCCACATCTGACGTGGCACATGGTATGTCCGGGTTGCGAGGTCCTTTGAGTTTAAAGAATTCTTCAACAAATGGAGTGGCACTGAAACATAATAATTAAATTAATTTTTTAGTTTGAAATATGGATTCTTTTTACTTTTCTTTTTTTTTTTCTGCGTTCATCACTAAAGTAATACATTTATGTTTTCCTTCCATAAATGCATCTGTTTTAGCCACTGTTCACAGTTTATAACCATAACATCTTTAATTCCTCTCTTTTACAGGAAACCACTTTAACACCAACAATATTTTTTTGGACCCACAAGTTGGTTGGTGCTGAATTAGTTGGCCTACTGTCTGCTAAACATGTAACATGTCATGACCATGTACTACAATACAACTTAGCAATCATATAGCAAGCAACGAAGATGGCCCAACTCATTCCTCAGATATTTTCAAACTCAGATCTTATTGGTTTACCAAATCAGTCCTGACAAAGTTTAATTCTACCTAAGAAAAAATTATATTGAATTACAAAAACTTGTTTACACTACAGAACAATGAATACCTACAGACAAATATATTCCAATTATATTACTTAAGTCTGTGCTCCAAAAAGTAAATAAAGTGGAAAATTATTGAAAAAAGTAGGTAATTTAATATTTATATTTTAATAGTGTTTAGATACATTTTAAAGAATTTGAATCATTAGTTACATTTGCTCACTAAGGAAAATTTCATGAGGAAAGTGATATGGCAAGAAAGGAGGTGTCTCATGAGATGACAAGCAACAGAGAAGTATGTAAGAAGACATGCTGCGTTGACCCCAAATAAACTGGGATAAGGGCAATATAATGATGATGAATTGCATTTGCTTGCTCACAGGCTGAAATAAGATAAGTTTATGGAAACCCAGTAAGTATTTCACTAAATTGAAAGTGCCAAACTCCTTGCAATATTTTGGGCTACTCAATTTAAATTGTCATTGACACGCTAAGAAGAAGCTTAGATTGTTAACATTTGATAGGAGCATTATTATTACACAGTGAGTTCAAAGTACCCAAAGTTGATAACAGAGGGGAATAGACAGAGTTATACTCACAACTGCTTGCGTGCCAACTGTTCTATCCATGTATAATGGGAGGCTTTGGCCCTCATCTCCCTCAGTTTGTTGACCAAGGTTTCGGGGCAGCTCAGGGCTAGGCAGGTTTCAATATCCTTGACACAAGCCGAAAACTGCTTTATTTTCAGCAATAGCTCTGCTCGGCTATAGTAAGTCAATCTCATGGCTTCTGAATTAGGTGGAGCCGCCAATAACGCCACGTTGTACTTCAGTAACGCCATGTGATAGTCACCCTCGCATAACGATTTTTTACCATCTATCCTAAGCCGAAGCGCTTCCGAAGAGGACTTTTCTTTTATTTCAAATGTCATGAAATTGTTATTTTCTCTAAGTGCTTTAATCGCCAGTACTACACAGTCGGCTAGGTCCTTATTGCTTAGTGCTTTGTAGACGTCGTCTAGAGGACTTTGCTCATATTTTTTGTACATTGATGGTAGTTGTAGCACTTGTAGCATTTTGATCATTTTAACAGCAGGACTTCACCAAATGATAACTTCTGAAGCACTTCACAGGTGCACAACCAGAGATTGTACGACGAACTATGCACAGTATGCACTCAGGCAGTTACAGTTCGATTTATTTATATATTGTTTGGATTTCTGATTCTAGCTAGATATATTGTACTATTTGCTGGCAATTATCAGAAAAAACTTAAATTAACGACCGACGAATTCCCCACAACTTCTATTTCAATGTTACCATTAGCTAAAATGCTAAATTGCCAACTAAGTAGGGATGAGACGTATTTACGCAACCAGGTTTTGAAACCAGGGCTTTGCTACCAACCAGGGCGCCCTGCCCCCGTATTCACAAACGCTCGGTTTCGATTTCGATTCGGAAAGTCGTATGTCTATCTCGCTCGCTTTCCTAATGCCTAAACAAGATAGACATACGACTTGTCGAATCGAATCGAGCGTTTGTGAATAGGGGGCCTGGTACGAGTGGGAAATACTTGCAAGTATTAAAGTTTTAGCTAAACGCGGCCGTGTGGGCAAGTTAGAAAAAACCAGACTTGAAAGGCACTTGCATAGGAAATTAACCCTTGTCTTCATATTAATAAGGAGCACAATCGGATCTGCGAAAAAAATTAATACTTGGATGTTAAAAGATTTTTTTTCGCAAATACGATAATGTTCCTTATTTGTAAGACGACATGGATTGTTATCCTATGCAAGTATTTTAAACCCTGGAAGTACAGGGTGCAGCGCGGGTGCGAGAGTCTCGCGGCGCGGTTGTGGGAGCAGGGCTCGCGGCGTAGGTGCTCTAGGCTTGCGCCAAAGAGTATAGTAATATAGATGGCTTGCGCCGCGGGGCGGTCGCGGTCGGCTAGCGGCATGGGAAGCGCAGCCATTTTGTAGACTTGTTCGCGCCATTTTTCCATACTGATATAGAAATAAGACACTTATAAGCGTGAACGAAAGAATAGTATTACTAAGTTACGTTTAAAGTCAAGTAAATATTTTGTTTTCGTTTTGTTTTTGTCAGTTGTCGTTGAACTGACCGTGACGTAATTCATTTTAAAGAAGTTATTTCGCGAGTTTATTGTGTTTTTGTTTGTTTTTTAATAACGAGAAAATAAAACTCTGAATAATATTATAGTCACCATTCTATAAACATGCCTAAGCAGACAGTCTAAATCTATTCTGGCACGGTAGGAACTAGACCGAACTCTACAAAATACTTTCAAGTATTTTAAAACCTGGTTTTCGACCCTTGTTTTTTTGCACACTCGTACTTGGAAGCCCTGGTATTGAATGTGGCAAGTATTTCTCATGCCTACAACTAACTAAGTCTGCTTCTACATAGGAAGCTACTTGCCAGGCTGTAAAACTGCGCACCATAAATTTCAATAAAAATAAATTGACAGTTTCGGGTAACTTGACGATCTTGACGTGCTGCTGGCCCTGTATTTCCGTTGTCCCCGTAGGCCATGTCCCCGTTAACGGGGACAAAGGGAATTTAATAAAATAATTAAAATTACTTCCCGTTGTCCCCGTACGCTGTCCCCGTGAATTTCTTGTAATATATGCTTTTCAAATTATGCCCGTTGTCCCCGTTGGCGTCTGTCTGTCTAGGAAATAAAAAACTTTTGGATGTACACCATATATTTTAGAAAATCTATCGCGTTTTGGGAATGTTTGTAGATATTTTTCTCTCGTCTCGCGTCTGTCTATTTAACATCAAAAACTCGTTAAGTAATTATGTTCACCCATCCACGGACCAACAGCTCCGGTCGTTCTTATTTAGCCACGAGCTCCTAGATTAAATTAGTTCCTAAATTATCCACTTAATAGGTAACAAAAGAAAATATGATAATGAGTGCCACTAGATAGGTAATAAATAACGTTGGGACCAATGCTATAAGTAATCTAAATCCAGACGAGTAGCATTGGGACCAAGATGTGGAGTCGGCCGTTATGTTTACGGTCCGTTAAGCCGGCTCTCAGGCCGGCTTGTTAAAAGCTCCAATTTCGGCACTGAAAGAGAGGGCTCAAGTTGCGGATTCTGTCCTATTTTAATAAGGCAACCATTATATTTTACTTTAAAGTAGGACATGATGACAATAATAACTGAGATGCTAAAATATGGGTATGATTTTATCAATAACCTAGTAAATGCATTTCTATTGACCTAATAAATAATATTTTTTCCTAAAATAGTAGATCTGTCACCTAAATTTAAAATCAAATAATATCAAAACGCTTACTTAAATCTTAATGATTGAGTCAATGTCGATAAAAATTGACACGCAAAAAGATCGCAGATGCCGGTCACCCAAAGGGGACACCTCAGTGGCCAACTTCAAATCCGACGGCATTTCATTTGAGCCTGATTTTTTAGCTTTGACGAAGGACCAGAAGAGCTTGGGATTATGGGTTATCCTCCCCACCCTCCTCCATCTTCCTAAAGAAGTTATCATAGCTACTTTTGATAACTAGATTGGCTGTTTGGCTCAATAATTTATATTCTCAGTCGTCACGCGCATTTTCATACTTTTTGTAGCTTCTTCTAAGTTTTTCTTTTTCATTTAGAATGTTTATAAGACTCTTTCGGGAACCATATGGGGTATTTATTGCATTTTCTTTTGGATTTTGGCACAAATTAATGAACTTATGATGTTGTCCAATATCTTATAGAGCTCATCTACTATAGCATTGGCATCCGGACTTTGGGAAAAGTTTACCATCCAATTAACCTGATTTATTCTCTTGTTAATTATTTGGCATTTTAGAAATGTTGGTGATACACTGGTAATATCAATACACAAGGGATCCCCCCTTAAGAAGGGTAAGAATCTACTGTTGACAATGGCTCAGTACATTCATGGACAAGTACACCATGAAAGGTATACAATATTAGGTCTAAAGATTTAGATTGGTGATTTCTTTTATGATTCAGCTGTGGTAAGCTGTTAAGAGATAAACAATCTACAAGGGAGTAGCCTAACGAGTTATTTTAATTACTTGCGGACATACTTGGAGACTGAGCGTTAGTGTTATCCAGCTCCCAATTGATGAATCTCAGATTGAAGTCACCAGCTATGAGTGTCTGGCTACCCATTAAGTGAATTACAGATAAGTTAAGTCAATTACAGATAACCTTATCTAGGAACGTGTTCAGTGTTTGTACGAGTAGTTGCACAGGTGGAGGCAAGTATACTGCGCAGATGTTCAAATATTGCGTCCTGTTTTCTTCCGTAATCATTAGTCTCAGCCACAAATTTTCGGAGTCAGTTTCCCATTTTGCCATGCGAATACTACCAATTGTCTTCAATACAGCGATTAGCAAGCCTCCGTCCTTTTTATGTCCCAGAAGAGTTGAGGATACGCCTATCTGCCTTTGTATCTTAATCCAATATTTCGCCGTCATTTAGTGCGTCGTCGAGCCAAGTTTCTGTAGCAATAATAACGTCATATTGATGGCGTTGTACTGCGGCATATTCCTAAGTTTGGTAGCAGATCTTGAATGGGAGTTTATGTTTTTGACCCACTCGTTTATTAACCACTCTTCATTATTTTTTATCATTATTTATATCAACCTCTAAATTGGGAAATACCTCTACGATAAGTTCATCCTATGTAGCCACTGGATGGGAAAATTCTTCGGAAAATAGAATTCTCCCATCTGCGTCCGATTTCAGACGATCTTCTCCCAATTGCAGTAGTTTATTTGCATAGACATCTGATTCGTGGTCGTTGAACAGTTGTTTATTATTTTTTTACCTAAAACTATTTCAATAACAAATAGACAATACTGCGGCTGTTTGTGTATGTGAGTTTAAATGTTTGTAAACGCACCTACGATACAGGAGAAATTTCTAGCGTGTGTAATAGGTGGGTGGTATTGAATTCGTTCCTGGAATAAATTGTCTGCTATGATGATTTAGCGGAAACGATATAATGCTGGTCCTAGCTAATATTTTAATCTTATCCTACGGTCTTGGATCGAAATCGAATTGAAATCTACCATTGCATGAGTAATTCTTCTTCAAGTTTATCTTGTGATAAAATGTTTATAAGTACAAAAAATATGTTTTAATCTTTTGTATGCATGGTCACCCTACATATTTTGTCGCTTAGAAATATAATAAAGTTGATCACTGTTAAAATTAACCGTTCACAAGAAAAGAAAACGTGTTATACTTTAGTGACAACATTTTTGCAATTTCTGATGTGGTCGCCATTTGTATAAAGTTTTGGTTAGATAAATAAACGCTACAACATGGAACATTCAAAGGGGACGTTGAAAAGAAAGTATTTTTGTTATTTACTCTCTTTTATGTTTTACTTCCAGGTTATTGTTTTTTTGTTTTACTCTATTTTACGAGTACAAATTGAATATGAATTATTCATATTCAATTTGTACTCGTAAAATAGAGTAGGAATATTTAGATTTTATTTAGCCAAAGTTGGAGAGTTTTAGAACACTCCGTTTGCATCAAAGGAGAATTAAGTGTTCTAAAATAAACCTTCATAACATCCAGATAAACCGTTAAAATCAATTGAATATTTGTGAATGGTTTTCATAAATGCAATTCAATTAATCCACATACAAATATTAAACATATGTCTAGTATATTTTGAGAGACACGAGTTACAGTATTTTCTCAGGTGAGCAGATTGAGAGTTCTAGTTAATTGACTACGACTTTCTCACCATTGACGTCACATTTCATTCACCATTTCTTAAATTCTTCCTTGATTTCGTAAAAATAAAATCAACTTTTAAAAAAGAGCACTCAATCCACGCGCACACGATTATGATGGGGTCGTCAGGAGTGACTTGGGTATGGCATACCCGATCAATACCGTATGCCGTGGTCGGCGAATCCTGTAATTACGCAAAGGTTCGTATCGGGCAGCCGAGGCGATCAGAGGGTTGCACATGTCGATGAGTTTTCTTTTTAACCCCCCACCAAAAAAGAGGGGTGTTATAATAAGTTTGAAGTGGGTATCTGTGGTTGTATAATAGCTCCTGTACGGATGAACTGATTTTGATAAAGTTGGTTTCGTTTGAAAGGTGTCTTAATCGAGATTGTTCTTATGTTTCAAGAAAATCTGCTCAGCCGTTTGAAGATCATCACCTCTTTTCTAGTTGATCAAGAGGGACTTCTAGTTGATGAAGAGGCGCGGCTGCGTTCGTAAATTACATTTTCGTAATTTGAAATATATTTTTATTCAATAGCTGGCGCTGTATGTTGTAAATTATATATTTTTGTACAAATTAAAATTAAATTAAGTATAATGCATTTTTATTAACTATTTTAAAATATAAATAACAAAACAAAATTACTAAATAAATACATTGAATGCGTGCGGTCTAACCATGTCTGTATTACCTGCAAAAAAAAAACAATTCATGCAAATAGCTAGGATAAAATTACAAATGTACCTAGATATCTTTCGGATCTATCGTTTTGCTAAAACGCCGTTTCAATACGGAGAAAAAAAATATATTTAAAAGCCAAGCATTAATTTTTGCGTGGAGTCCATAATTTGTTATATAAAATGCCTGGTTGAGCTTCGTAAAGGTTCCGTTATAGTTGGTTGCTTCCTTGTCGGGGGTAGGACAGGTGGGTAAATAAGTAATACCTAAAAAAAAAACTTGAGAGATGTCAAGGGACACCCGGATGGAACGAAGTTCCTTTCACGTACATAATATCAATACATTTTAGATTTAAGTTAGTGTGCGAAAAATAAAATATTTAATTTAAGGAAGATAAATCCTGAATTCAACTTTATTTTAAAGAAATAAAGCTTACAATAGCTTACTATAGCAAAAAGTGTCGTGACAACTTTTCGTAAGAATTTTTTCCGTCTAGCCCCCTTTCACAACGCGCGATAAGGAACTTCGTTCCAAAAACAATTTCAGTTTACCGTTGCCTGTGGTGGAGCGGGTGGAACTTAGGCCTGGTCTCCGCCACCAGCCAGCGAGGGGCGGCGCTGGGGTACTCGGCCCGGCTCGACAGTGCCCAACTTGTTACACTCCGCGCACGGCTGCAACTCTTCCTCCATCATGTACATCTGAACAAAAGAAATCTGTCAGTCCTTTAACTTTTTCAGTACCACTGACACGCCCCCGTGTTTTCGTAGGTTCCGCAGACACGCCGCTCGTGTTGTGAAGCATTCAACAATTTTAATAATGGCCATGCAGAACCGGTTCCAGCCAAATTTTGTTTCAACCGGTCGGTTCTGAGAAGCAGTTAGAACCGGATCAACCCGGTTCCAGCTGATGGTTTTCTTTTGTGTCTAATAATACAGTAATTGTGACAGTTTATACAAACATTTTAGCACTTCATTGGGTAGGTTAGATTTTCATTTGACGATTCATACAGGAGTTATTATATGGTAAAAAGACCCTGTCCGATCCGTGAGGGTGTTGTTACATGTCAATATAAGATTATTTAAAGTAATAAAACGAGGAAATTTACATAGCAATACAGGGGTGAGGGCGGCAGTGGTGTAGTGACGTCATAAAGTCATGAACCAATGACGTCTGTCATTTGCTCTTAAAATATTTTTTTGATCATGTATGACAACAAGTGGTTCGAGTTTGGATCGTGTGTCAAATGAAGACGCCAATGCGATGGCTGTGTCGGGGATTCTGTTCCATGTTTCTGCCTCCAACAGTGATACAGGTCAGGCACATACGTAAACGTTGTTATGTGCCCTTTTCGGATCGGACAGGGTTTGTTTAACATACTGTATATAAATGTACTTAGTCGACTGATGCAGAATACTTTGGAGAAGTAATAGAATGCAATAGCGAGCTCGAAAATTTTGCACCCCTCCTCGGATAAATTAAGGTCTGTTTGTAAATTCATACGGGAATGAAAATAAGAGGAACTATGTCAACTTATATGATTGAAACGAGACACTGACACACGCGACATGGATTAAAATACTACAAGAGATTGACTTGTGTGTGTAACTGAATATCGCAGTGAGAACTCACGGTAACGCAGACGCTCTGTCAAGGGATCTGGGACATTAGCGCGAGAGACATTTTCTTGAAGGATACTTGCGCGAACCTCTTTGCGCGAACAAACATATCCGCGAATAGACACTTGCGCGACTTAATGGCTTCATGGGTGTCATTTTCGTGGTGTTTTTTGGTCACTCATAACGAAAATGAGGAAAATATCAGCGACCCCGAAAACCACGAAAACCCATGATGGCAAGCCGGAAAATTATCATTTTGACTTCATTTTCATTATCACTGACTCCGGAGAAAACAAAAACGACAGTCTTGAAGCCATTAAGTCGCGCAAATGTCTATTCGCGCATCTGTCCTTGAGTGCAAGTGTCCTTGGCGCAAATGTCTTTCGCGCAAATGTCTTGATACCTTTTAAAAAGATCTGAAGACTCTTAGCAATGCGCCAGGCAGGAAACTAACGATGTAGTGCCCGTGAGGATGCTAAGAACGGATCTTAGCGATGAAGGAAACCCTTGACAGCAGGCTAAGCAAAATGACACGTACATTAAACATCAAACCAATCTTCGACTGGCTTAAAAACTGGACCAAAGAGGAATGACGTGCAGGCAAAGAATTCCATCTCGAAGAGTTATTGGGCATAATGGAACAGCTTGGTTATCCAGGATGGAGTCTTGTGCTGTAAATAGTTGATAGCCAAGATTGTGCTGTAAATAGTTGATAGCCGGGTGTTCTACGGCTCTACCAGGAGTCCAGGATGGATGTTCAGCAGGACATATTGGAGAAAAAAGGACTTTACTGAAGATCCGAGAGCGATTTTACTTGATCCACAGTCTAGATGATGTGGAGGACTGGTGTCGCAAATGTACCAGTAGTGCGCTTGTGAAAGGACCCTACACACGCACCACCTCTGCTATGTGTGTGTGGTCCTCATTAAAAGTGTACAAAGTTGGAGGATGGGTCAAAAATAGTACCCGGAACAAATTCCATCTGCGAAGGCCGTTGTCTGATCTTAGCTGTGGATTCACTCACCTTTCCGTCGAAGCCGTATCCCTCAAACTTCTTGGTGGGTTTGATTTGCAGCTGTATCTTTCCCGCCTTCTCCTTCACGATGTTGCCCGCCATCAGCGTGTGCGAGCCGCCCACCCAGCGGTGACATATGTGTTCCCTGCACAACACTCGTCTCAATTACACAGGGTCGAATTAAAGTAGCTAGCGAAACCCCGCAGTCGTAATTTCGATGTCAAAAACTGAATAAATAAAAAAAAAAAAACATGAAATATTTATTTTGTAAACTGCTCTTTCGATTCGTTTGTAAAAATGACAAAACAAAAAAAAACACGTTACTGCGGTCCACCTTCACCGGGAGCCTTCGTATGAAACAGTTCGGATGCAATTGTATCTGTACAAAATTGAATCTTGGTTAGTTACATTACAGGCGAATGCTCTCGGTCAGAGAGTGCTTTTAGGTCAGCTAATTGGGCTATGAGAGTGAGAGAAGAGAGAGAGAGTACACTTGTGTCTAGGCATACTAATGTGCACTACAGTATCTCCCACGTCGATGACTAGTCTCCGTTGAGATTGTCTTCCATAATCAGAACAGGGAAATAACTGTGTCTGGTCTGGTCTCTTTGATATAAATATAGGGCTCCTAGCAGGCCGCCTTGGCTTCGCACGGATTCGCACGCTTCGTATAAAATAACAACAGCGCCACCAATTGGGCCCAAAACTATCCTATCTTTCAAACTGGAACCAATCGTACACATTCACAAAATTGAAATTGGGATCGGTTGGGTGGTTATAGTTGGTAGAGATTAGCGAGTACGTTTTTTTATCTTCAGTCCTTCCACAGTCATTACCTCAGATTTTGCATCACTGTTGAAATCTTCGTTTAAGTTGTCATAATCACAGAAATCTTTAGTCCTTTAAGGTGTAAACGGGCACATAACGAAACCGCAAAATATGCTGGAAATCGACTTTTTTGGGATGAGAAATCACTGTTTACGTTAAGATTCGGTCTAACACACTCAACACATTGTGCTGATGGATGCATTGAATATTACAAGGGCCATGATGGTATTTATGGTAAAGTTAAAACGTTTAAAACTTGTATTTTTTTTTACTTGGGAAAAACTTGCAACTTTGACCTCCAATAGCTCCGTAATGGTCCGGATCACTCGGCTTCGTTAAGGGTCTTTCTACAACCATTATAATGTTTGTAGAAAGTCAGATCACCTGATGTCGGGCGGCGCCAGCTTAACCTGCCCGTAGCAGGGCTTGTGCTCGGCGCCGAGCGGCGGCGGGCGCAGCGCCGGCAGCGGCAGCGGCTTGCCGTGCGTGGCGTCCTCCAGCTCCATGAGCGCACGAGTCAAGCACGAGCCGCATGACGCGTCTTTGGCTAGCTTGCGCATCAGTATGGCCGCCTGGGAAACGGAATATTGTTGCACTACTAACCCAACAGATCTTCTTCTGGGTGCCGAAAACATCAGCCACCAACTCTATAATTGCCTGGTATACGGCCTGCTAAAAGCTCTCAGATGTACATCGTTGCCAGTTTTTTTTTTGCCAAGTCGGGATTTTGGAACTTTGAGTGAAAACAGCGGGATTCTTTCGTCAAACGCGGGACATAGTAAAAAAACGTATATAATCAAAAGTTTTCAAATATTTATCTTTTTATTTGAATTAAAATTACGTTTACGTGACAATAGATAGCAAAAATAGCCATAGAAAATGTATTTTAATAAAAATATAATATTTTAAATCAAATTTACCCAATCGTTAAATAGTTGAGTCTTATTCGTCTTCAGAAGAAAAAAAACAGAAATCAAAATCAAAAAGTCTTATTGATTAGAAAAATAGGATGGCGTTTCAAACCATAGTCTATGGAGTGAGTGTTGTTTGCTTTATGTAACTAATAGTTATTTGTGCAACAAGAAAGCAAAGTCGTTTTTTGCTGCGAGTGCTGATTTTGAATCCTGAGCAAGCGAAGGATTCAACGATTGTAAATTACATATATATGTTACGGCTAATAGCCGAAGTGCGGCTACACCTAGTTTTAGCCGGCTACAACTAGGTGCAGCCGGCCACATGCGGTTAAACTTAGATGTATTCTACTTATCTTCAGTTAGAACTAGGTTTAGCCTTCATCATAGCGGCTAGAACCAGGTGCAGCCGCACACCGGTGGTTGAACCTAGGTGAATCCTATTTATCATCGGCTACAAATAGGTTTTCAGTTCAGTTAAGCATTTTGGTTTTGTTTTGAGATTCTTTTCTTGCGTTTTCCGATTGATTCTATTATAATGAAAAATTAAAAGACAAGGATGTTGAAGTGCCATTTATAATTATACTTATAAGTATTTAATAAAACTCACAATTTTAATCTTCTCTGCAGAAGTAAAAGAACTAGACATCTTACACGCAAAGATTAAAAATTAAACATAAAAAAAAGTTTTACTCTTAACTATGAAATAATCAACCAAGTACCTACCTATTTGTACTCCTCTCTCACATTTCTATGTTAAAACAAGTAAGATCTCTTTGACTCAGTTTTAATTATAAAAAAAAAAACAATCAACAATCTCTTCATGTGATAGTATGTTGCAAGAATCTATCACTTATTCAAACAAGATAAACTTTAATGACATTTAGAGTATACACAAAATACCGGCTGCTTTACAGAGGCACTTTAAATTACCACATTTAGTTTTGCAATGGCATCTTTTGTAACCTTGTCCTCGAGTTGTGTTAAAATGCTTAACTGAACTGAAAACCTAGTTGTAGCCGATGATAAATAGGATACACCTAGGTTTAACCACCGGTGTGCGGCTGCACCTAGTTCTAGCCGCTATGATGAAGGCTAAACCTAGTTCTAACCGAAGATAAGTAGGATACATCTAAGTTTAACCATATGTGGTCGGCTGCACCTTGTTGTAGCCGGCTAAAACTAGGTGTAGCCCCACTTCGGCTATTAGCCGTAACATATATACTAGATACAGAAAAATCATCACTCAGCCCATCACTAACAAATGGTATTCGTTCTTCCTTCGTACGTAATCGTGCGTTCTCGCTAAATAAATAAACAAATGGGAACAAGAAAAGAACGCAAGAGAAAGAGAAGCTGTCGCGGTCGCACGCATCGATTGCGTGACGCACCCCTCTCTCTCTCCCGCGCTCTTATCTTTAATTCGCGCCGTGCGGGCGGCCAGTACGGTACACACTTACGGGACATTTAATTTTGATTTAAAAATCGGGACGTCCCGCCTCAATTGGGACGTCTGGCAACGCATGTACCCCAAAATTACGAACAATTCAACATATTTTTCATGGAATGAGTATAATGAATGATACAAATAAATAATAGTTTTAAAAAATAAAATACTTGCTTTAGTAGAAAAGCAACCAAAAAAAAATTGTGCGTGGAGTCCCTCCGCGCGGAAGAAGTGAAACTTCGTAATACTACACGCATGCGTTCGAGTGTCACGCATTCACTCTCGTTATTTTATTGAGCTTCTAAATAATATTTTTCATTACTCATACACTGAAAGTAGATCTGAAGTTGCCTGAAGAGCGGGTTGAAAGTAGTACTTTTCAGCCCTAGGGAGAATCGCTTTCAACTGACAGATGTCAAATTATTTAATAGTATATTGTGTATTAAGGGCGGTAAGTAAGGAATTACGATCGAGGCTCTAGTAGAAGCCCGAAGTCGAAGACTGAGGGCTTTCTGAGTCGAGGTTCGTAATTCCCGTACCGCCCGTGAAACATACAATGTTTTTCATCACACTTGCGAGTTAATAATTATGAATATACACAAGTCAGCACACATATTATTACGAAATACGTGAACTGATTTGCGGATGGCGGGCTGTTTGCCCACACCACAGATTATACAAATGTTTTGTTCAGAAACTTTAAAGGCAAAATACTTACCTAGGTATATACAGCCATGACGGAGTGTAAAAAAATAAAAATTTCGATGTTTGGATACAAAAAACTATCGATTATTTAGATTTTAGAACATTAGTTGAGTAGTTAAATAACATGTAGCGAGATTGAATGAAATTCCTGTTTAGATAACATTTTAAGACAATTTTTCAATTGCGTGTAAACTCCTTGCTTAATGAACTTGCATGACCTGTGTGCTGTCAAGCGGTGCTGTAAATTTAAAAAAAAAATACTTACCGCCCTAGGGTTTTATATGGGGCATTACAGCCAAGTTCACCTGTATGTTATGACACTGTTTGCGTGCAAGTGTGATGAAAATTAAAAAAAAAAATACTTACCGCCCTAGGGTTTTATATGGGGCATTACAGCCAAGTTAACCTGTATGTTATGACACTGTTTACGTGCAAGTGTGATGAAAAAAAACTAGTTCTATTTTCACATTTTTATTGAACCATGTTCCAACTTTCTATGCAGCCACGATGTAAAATTGAAATAACTTAAGTTAAGTATTGATTAAAGGATATATATTTTTAAAACACCTTATTATAATTTAGTTTCGACAGTTTTTTTTTAAACAACATTGATTTGGGCAAAATATTTACCATTTTTTCAAAGATGAAAATGAAAAATAAAGGCTGACTAGCTAGCTGGCCACAGAAAAAAAAACAAAACAGGCGGGAAAGCGGCAAAGCGACTTATTAAGTCCCTCGAACTATTGGCGCCCTCACTTCGTTCGGGCGCCAAACCCCGTCTCGGGACTAAATAAGTTAATTTCACCCCTAATAGGGTAACAATGTACTATTATTGTTTTATTGGTGTAATCTTTTTATTACATAAGTTTATCTAGGTTATTCTACTCATGGAAATTGAGCAAAGGCTGGTCACACCGAAGAGTCGAATGCCATGACTGTTTGCACGCCATCTTGCGTACCTAGTAGAACTACGTAGTCACAAATCTGATAATAGCGCCATCTCTTAGTGGGTAATAGAAAATATTCCCCCTCCATTAGAATGTTAAACTTGTGGGAAGTCGCATAAGAAGT
The DNA here is from genome assembly GCA_963082945.1 of Cerastis leucographa. Taxonomy (NCBI): domain Eukaryota; kingdom Metazoa; phylum Arthropoda; class Insecta; order Lepidoptera; family Noctuidae; genus Cerastis; species Cerastis leucographa. The sequence goes on from OY720360.1 coordinate 813,030, forward strand.
TTCACTTCAAAAAGTAAAAAATAATTAAGTATCGATAAAGGACCTTGAGTAATTGGACCTATCCCATATGCAAGCTTTTAGGGTATTATTAATTTCTTATTATGGCAGCTACATCGAATTCGAGCGCGAACATGGTGTTTTGGAACGTTTTCTATACTGACAAAGCATCAAAATTCGGTGTCGAAATTGTAAACAAAATATTTTTTACTATAAATAACATTTGTAACGGGATATTTACCATGCTTACTATTTATTCTGTCAAAGTTGAAACACAAAAAAAAAAAACAGACATTTCTAATATATATCGGCTCTTAACCAAGGAACTAGGATCTTTTATTTTATTACATTTTACAAATTAATATTATTTTTAAAACTAGATAACTAAAATAACAACAAATTATAAAAGGGCGTCAAAAAACTCCTCCTCAACGCTGTCAACTGGTAACGTGCCCAAGAGACTGGCAGCGTTGCCACGTTGTATGGCAATACTTAGCCTCTGGCCAAAGTAAAACCCAGGAACTAGGATGGATTTTGAACTTTTAGGGTCATTAAGTGAGAGTGACATGATTTTTGGACTGGACTTAGTATTGAGCAATTTAATGCAGTTGTAGAAGAAACTTCTTCACTGAGCCAAGTGGCTAACCGTCCTCGTACTGTACTTGGTATTTATTTGTCCAAACTTCGTACAGATGAGTCCAATGAACGATTGGCGAGCCTATTTAATATGTCACGCAGAACTCTGGAAAGGAAATTGGCACTAGCCAGAGAACATCTGACTGGAGATTTTGTCAATATTCATTTAGGCATGGACAACATAACTAGAGAAAATATGTTACAAAGGAATTTACTTTTACCAAAGGGTTGCAATGACGACAAAAACGATAATTATCTGTGATGGGACGTACATCTTTACTGAAAAAAACAGTAATTTTCTCTTTCAGAGGCTATCATATAGCCATCATAAGTTCCAAAACCTTTTAAAACAATTTTTAATAGTTAGTAGTGACGGTTACATTATAGATGTTCTTGGTCCGTACCCAGCTACAACAAGTGATGCAACAATAATGCGCAACTTGTGTGAGGATGAAAATCACGCTTTTCATTGGTTTTTTGAACCAAATGATGTTTTTATATGAAATAGAGGTTTCAGGGACTGTATTATAGATTTATAATCACTGGGACATGAAGCACATTTTCCTCCTACAAAGGATGGAAATGAAAGTCAGTTGACGACAGAGCAGGCTAATAAATCTAGATTAGTAACAGCAATTCGCTGGCTGGTGGAAGCAGTCAATGGCAAGTTTAAGAATAGATTCAAATTGCTTCGCCATGATTATTTTAATAGAGCGTTGCCATATATTATTATATTTCCGGATTTTAGAATTGCAGCTGCGCTAATAAACGCGTCCTATAGAGTAGCCGTAAATAATAGATTTGCTGGAGACATTTTGCGCATTATAAATGCTAAGATCAACACCCCGAATCTTTTATTTGACTATGTGACATTAAAAAATCTTAACAGACAACTTGTTGCGTTTGAAAGGATAGATGCTCATCTTCCTCAGTTGCAAGACTTCCCGGTATTAACGGATGATGATTAAGTTCTTCTGTCCCTTGGTTCATATTAGTTGAAACTTGCACGTATATACACTAGCGATTCCCAGCAATCATTTTTGCGTAAAGTTACTTAGTTTCAGATGTACAGAATGCTTGGTTGGCGGCTTCGTGATGAGGTGATTTACACGGTGTATACCTATACAGGGTGTAACGGAAAGGGTATATACATCCTTAAGGGTGTGCTACAGACCATCAAACTGAACATGTTTCTCAATACAAAAAATTTTTTGCAGCAAAAAAAATATCAGCTGCCTATACATTTGGGTCGAACAGGTATTGTAATTTTCTATGGGGCAGCAGATTTTTTTTTTGCTGAAAAACATGTTTTATGATGAGAAACATGTTCAGTTTGATAAATGATAAATGATGTTTATTTTGCAAGTAGGTTTTTACAAACACTTTTACACGTCATTTTTTTTTTAAGCTAGATGGGGCCGGTGTTTCGTACCTGACTACTCTGAGAAGAAACAGCCGAAACAAACTCAGAGGTTCCCTGTTAACTTGTTACTCTTTTAAAGTCCAGACATTGCTCAATTTACATGAGGACTATGCAGATTAGTATCTGAAATGGTCTTTTGAAGAAAGAACCACACAGATTTGAGTGGACCTGTCCAGTCAGTGCAAGCATTTGTCAGTTATCGTGTAGCTCGACTTATAACTCAAGGAGCTCAACGAAACGACGAACAATACCAAAGAAAGGACATTTGGGTAGGTCGCTTAAAGTACTCAAACTGCCAGATAGTGGTGGGAGAAAAATAATGTGACCTGCATGGTCCTCACATTCACAATAATTAAATGTAATTAATAATAATTTACGAAATTAATTTTACCAATCACGAATATCAATAAATGTCACAATAATAATAAAAAAGTAAATATGCATGTCAAATCAGTAAATGTCACATAAAAATAATAAAATATAAAGTAAAAAAAAATAATAATAATAAAATACTGAAATAAGTATTCATGTCACATCGGTAAATGTCACTTAAAATAATAAAATAAAAATAAAAACTAAAAAAATAAGGTAAAAATAAAAAAAATAAAAAATGTCACAGTATATAAAATAAGGAATTAACAATGAACAAGCAAAGTCCGAAATTTTGACATTCACAGAGCAAATTTCATTGGAGCAGTTTAATCCCAAGCCTTTTTATCTTCGAGATAGTGATTAACATGATAGTAGGCTTTCAGGCATAGCTTCCGTTTTATAAACGATTTGAATTTATTTAGGCTTAGTGCTTGAATATGGCTCGGAAGCTTATTATAAAAACGTATACATTGGCATCTGAACGTTCCCCCTACTTTTTTGAGCCTCGTTGCAGGAACAACAAATTTGTGTTTGTTCCTCGTATTTACGTTGTGGATATCACTGTATTTTTTAAACAAATTAATATTTTTATGTGCGTACAAGAGGTTTTCATAGATAAACTGAGAGGGCACAGTAAGAATATTAATCTCTTTAAATTTTTCTCTGAGGGAGTATCTGGGACTTAATTTATAAATTGAACGAATTGCCCTTTTTTGCAAAACAAATATTGTCTGAATATCGGCGGCATTGCCCCACAAGAGAATACCGTACGACATCACGCTATGGAAATAACTAAAGTAAACTAAACGGGCTGTCTCTAAATCAGTCAAACCACGAATTTTCCTAACGGCGTATGATGGTCTGTAGCACACCCTTAAGGATGTATATACCCTTTCCGTTACACCCTGTATATGTTATAAATAAAATTGAAGTGTCTGTTTGTTATATTAAAATAACCGCTTTTTACTACATGCATTTGAATATATATACTGTGCATATATACCATTTTTTTTTTTTAATTATTATTTTCTGTCATCCTGTCTGTTTGTTCCTGTAAATCTCTGGAACGGCTGGACCGATTTTGACAAGACTTTCACTGGCAGATAGCTGATGTAATAAGGAGTAACTTAGGCTACTTCTATTTTAGAAAAATCTAAAATTATTATAAAACTAAATAACTTTTTTGTTAAATTCCACGCGGACGAAGTCGCGGGCACAGCTAGTTCAAACTAAATGTTAATCAATACACGAATAAACATGTTGTTTTATTTTTGTTTATAATAATAATATGTTTAGTTCCTCGCTAGAAGCTACCAATAAATATATTTTTTGATGTTCGAAATCACCTTGTTGGCGCTCGATTTCGGGTTGGCTCCCATAGTAACAGTTAAATAATACCCCAAAATCTTTCTTTTGGAGTAGGTTTCATTAATGTTGAGGATTTGGTCCAGTCTCCATACAAATTTGCCCATGGTCCTTTAAATTAAGAATTTCACGAAATCGACACCCATGAAGGAAAATCCGAAAATTTGCCTCGGCGCTATGTCGACTCCCGCAAAACTCTATGCGCGCAAATGTCTTTTCACGCAAAAGGTTTCAAGCAAGTGCCTTTCGCGAAAATGTGTTTAGCGAAAATATCTTTCAGGCAAGTGTCCTGATACCAGTTACATGTAGGGAAGGCCACTCCTATTATTTTTCATGTTTTTCACATCCTTCAGTGTAGCGGTCCTTTAATTTATAGAAAACACCTACTCTCCAAATTTCAACTGTGTGGTGCCAAATTTCAACTGTGTGGTGCCAAGTTTACGATTAAAATGTCTTTGACATAGGTACGGAAGGATAGAAGGACAGGACGAATCTTTAGGGGTTCAATATTTTGTCATTCGACAAGGGAGAATGGAAGATGTCATGGCACATGCTGCGCCGACCTCAAGTAGGTAATATATTATAGGACAAAGCCATGAAGCTGATGATGGTTACAAACCTTGGGTTCTCCGAGCATGATCTCCAGCTTGTGCAACAGCTTCTGGATGGCGGTGAGCTCCGTGCTCGTGTTGTCTTTCAGTGACAACAGCTTAACAATCTCCGCCTTGTTGTCTGCCATGACCATCAGATCTGTCAGTACATTCTGCCGACAATCATTAGGATTTGAGTACCTAAAATTCCATCGAGAAGAACCGTTATAATATATCTACGAAATAAGTATTTTATTCATCTAGGTACTAGCTGTTGCCCGCCACCTTCGTCCGCGTAATTTTTTTATAGAAATATTACTTCCCTATTTGAATCGGATTTTGTTAACAATTTCAAGAGTTTTAATTTTTAGTACGGAACCCTAATTTTTTCTAAAATAAAAGTAGCCTGAGTTACTCCATTTATTTAACTATTTCTATCCGAACAGGATAGATAATACGGCGACTGCAAATCATAGGTCTTCTGTCGTTTTTTTTTTTTAATAATTTAGGATTCATCATCATCAGCCTGTATTCGTCCACTGCTGGACATAGGCCTCTCACATGACACGCCACTGAGCACGATCCTCGGCCACTCTCATCCAGCTCTTGCCAGCCGCCTTGCAAAGATCATCGCTCCACCGAGTCTGAGGACGTCCTACGCTACGTTTACCGATCCGTGGTCTCCACTCAAGAACTCGTCTACCCCAACGGTTATCGGTTCTTCGGGTTATATGGCCGGCCCATTGCCACTTTAGCGTGCTTATGCGGTGGGCTATGTCGATAACCTTAGTTCTCTGTCGGATCACCTCGTTACGAACTCGATCTTTCAGAGAAACCCCGAGCATAGCCCTTTCCATAGCACGTTGAGCGACTTTAAATTTGTGGACCAACCCTACCGTGAGTGTCCACGTTTCGGCACCGTACGATATGACGGGTAGGACGCACTGATTATAGACTCTCGTCTTTAGACTCTGTGGAATTGGCGATGTAAAGACTCGACGCAGTTTCCCTTACGCTGCCCAGCCCAGCTGTATTCTTCTGTTGGCCTCTTTCTCGAAGTTGTTTTTACCCAACTGCATAGTTTGCCCGAGGTAAACATACTCCTTAACAACCTCGAGAATACTGCCTTGAACTGCAATTGGTTCCGGACTGACATGTTCATTGAACATAACCTTGGTTTTATCTAGGTTCATCCGGAGACCAATGCGTTGAGAAGAATCAACTAGGCCATTCAGCATATGTTGCAAATCTTGCAGCGTTTCCGCCACGATGACGATATCATCTGCAAATCGCAAGTGTGAGAGGTACTCGCCGTTTATATTAATGCCGCGCCCCTTCCAGTCCAGCGTCTTGAATATATCCTCCAATGCATTTGTGAACAATTTGGGGGATATAACGTCCCCTTGTCTCACACCACGATGCAAGGGAATAGGCTTAGACTGCCGGTTCTGTACTTGGACGGCCATAGTAGCGGCGTTGTAAAGACCTCTCAGCACTTGGATGTATCGCCAATCGACTTGGCATCGCTGCAGAGATTCCAGAACCGACCAGATTTCGATCGAGTCAATTTAGGATTAGTTTGTACAAAATTAGCCACCTTATAATTATGATTAATAAAGAAGATGAACTTAAAATATTATGCTCAATAAAACATGGTTTGCAGCTATCGGTAACTTTTAGACCGAACATAGCCCTAGCATTGCATGTTTTTTGGGACTTAATAGTGCATTATGGTACTAGTGTGTAATGTTGGTGATTACCGCTGAGGCGCCATTGAGACCCGAGTCGTTAGGTGAGGGTCTTAAGAGAGCCGAGGACGGTAATCACCAATACACACGTGTATCATACGACATTTTTCAACACACTTGTGAATAAAATAACAATAAAAACTCATTTTATTTAGTAGATAATAGATATTTTTCCTTGGAGTTTTCAGGTAGTAAACTTTCCATAACGTTTAGGGCTTCACATTTCGGGTTTATATCGGGCGGTGTACAACTTAAATCATTTTCTTCGTAACTAGTACCTACTTGTAGACATTTTAATTAATAAATAACTATAATTTCAACAGTGAAAACGAGTTTTGAAAAATGATTCGCTATGGTGGGAAAAATTAATCAGTTTTCCTATGCGCGCGCATTGCGATCAGCCACAAACTAAAGGGATGAGGTTTTTTTTTTATTTTCCGCGCATAGGGTTTGCGCTTATTCTGCCACGTACAAAATGGGGAATTTAAAGTTTTCTTTTATTACAGAGAAAACAAAAGTTATATTTGAGTGAAAGTTTTATTTATTAAACACGAACGAGTTAAAATTATCTATTTAAATAAGAAGTTGCATGAAATGAGCAAGCAATAGATTGAACACGATCTTTTTTTTGAATAAAAACTTTTTTAAGAACAAAGCACCACAAACAATAAAATTTAAAAAAATCTAATGAAAAAGTCACAGTTTGATTATGGGTCATTCTGTGCCTAATTGCGGTGACCATTAAGCCACTTTATGAGCAAGTGTGTTGAAAATTATCATTTCCTTATTGGTAGAGTACTCTAAATAAATAATAATATAGAATGATAATTAAGAATATAACGCCAAACCTTAATAAGGAACCAACAATACCACTAGGGTCTACCATGGTATCGTTGGTTCCATATGACAGTAAGAAGCGCACCAGTGCTTATAATGGATGTATTCATTCACTAATGTAGCTTACATTATACTAGAGGCTAGGCTTATATTTTCGACGTTCTTGTCGGATAATTTCCGACCGAGCGAACCCGCAGACAAAAGCTAAAGAAATAATTTTGAGCCCGTCGAGTAGGTACTGGATATTTGACATTATGATATTATAGTATTTTTCCATACAAATAACAGAGAGAAAAAGAAGATTGATAGTACAATACACTGACCTGCCACTTCGCGTCCTGTTTGCCGAACATCTCGTAACATTTCGAAATGCGTTTCTCTATGTCCACGCGTGCATGAGCGAAATCTTTCTCGTGCAGCAATCCAGCCAGACGTGATATGTCCGCCTGGACAACAACACAACAACAACGTGAACAACAACCAACAGTCCAGCTCTGTTACGAGTAATACCAGAAGTAAAAGAAAACTTAGGTTTTACCCGGGTTTCATTAAAATTCCAATAATAATCAGCCCATAATGTTCCCACTGCGAAGACACAGGTCACCTGCCTTACCCACGCGAGCTACTGCCGGGTAGGTTTATGTCTTGTAATTCTCTGTTCTAGGACATGCTTGTTGTAGGCATCTTCTGAAGGCATTGCTGATACATCTATCTGGACGCGAACTTGCGACCTACAACTCACAAGCTGCTGCCGTTCAACAACCACTACTAACATTCTATCTAGATTTCCATCGGTGTGGGTATAACTCAAATAGCAAAATTCAGTCGACGTTCGTACATCACTACGTGTTTGTAGTAACTGGCCCTCCCCTTCCTCCCTTCTACTGTCCGTCTGAAGTAAGTACATTTTCACATCACTAAGTCTTTCAAGCGACAAATAGTGTGGTTTGCCATTGGTCTTTTTTTGTGACAATTGATAAACTAAAGGCCTATTATAAATGACTTAAACATTACTGACAAAATGAAAGCATATTGCATGTACACTTTTACCCAACCCTCCGGAGATTGCGTCATATTATTTGCCACACACCTTATCCCTGAGACCGTCGAACACTTCGTCACGATCAGCTTTCTGTTCACGAAGCAACTCGACGCACTGAATCATGTTCTGGAAATATTGACAAAGTACAGTCACGGACTTTAATTGATGAGCCATTTTTAAACTTTCCGATTTTGCAGTTTTATCCATTCACGAAATTACAATTTTATCCGAACTCAAACCGCACGCTCGTAAACAAGATGACATATTACTAATAATCAGAAATAGTATTATCGATGGAGGTTAGAGGAAGAAAGACTAATTAGATGTCAATGAAAAATCCATAAAATGTTACATACGTTTATCCAAACTATTTCTTACTGATCTCCTTTGAATTAGAGCATATTAAATACTCTTTATTTCTGAAAACCTTGAATTGGTTTTCAGACAGTTGAAATGTCGACGTCAGAGACGATTATTCTGAATTTTGGTGAATCGAATATTATTGTCATGAACGTCATCTTGGACGCCACGCGTTCGGATAAAATCATGGGTGCTAGTTTTACCGATGTCAAAACTACCAATCATCACTTTCTCCGTACGCTTAGCGTTATTATGGCTACGCTAAAACAAATTGTCTCTAGGTAACGGTTGCTAGACTTGGAATTGGTTGACTTTGGGTAGTCACTCTGTACTATGTACGAATATAGCCGACTAAACCCGATTTGCGTTACACGGCTAAAATACGAACAGTGTGGCAAGTGGCTCATCAATTAAAGTCCTTGACTGTACAAGTGAGGTACCACGCCATTAATATCACTCATCGAGTTTAAAGAAATGTGAAATTGTAACGAGCTCTCTATGGCAGACCCAAGCTTTTTCTGAAGCACGGATTTACCATTCAAGATCCTGTACTGAAGCAAAATACAATTGGAGAGTCAAAGTTTAACTAATCACTATTCAAGGCTTTTCAAACTTTATCCTAACGTCTCATTTTCATCCCGACGAGCAACGTTTGAAATAGCGTAAGACACAATGGACCAGTTATTTCAGTTGCAATATTCAGCACGTATTCATCAAGTAAAATTTCTACTGTCAACCACACAAACCTTTACTTCATCTCTGATCTGGTACTGTATAATGTGGAGGTCCTTATGCTTGTGGATGGTGCCGTCCATCTGGACGACCAACTCTTGGTGCCGCTCTGTCAGGTCCAACAAAGCTGTAAAAACATGAATTTGATCACATTGACTTTTGATTTAGAAAAGCGTAAAAATTGCACCACGACAATGTATCGTGATAACTGACGATGCAATCTTGCGCCAAGGATTTATTTATCCGAGAAAACAACATAACAGACGTAAATCCAAGATATTGTAGTTAAAAGAAAATAGTTCAACATAACAAGAACAAGTCATTTTCCCATACTCCCACATAAACTCAACATCCACGACCCATCTCGAGGCAAATAAATCGCACTCCGGAGTCTACGTCAGTTATTAGTATTCAGCATCGCCGGAACGTCGGAAAGGGATGGATGGACCCAGTATTTTGTGTAAATAGTACACAACCGACGTTGCAACGATGCTTTCTTTTCACAAAGTTTTTGCATCGCTGTCCCTTCCACGCGGCTGTAGATAATAATTTCATGCAAACAAAGGTCGCGAGCAGCAGCTAGTCCTACTATAAATACAAACCGGCAGTTTCCGCATTGTTATTGGCTGCTTCCAGCAGAGCGAGGCCTCCCGCAAGATCTTTCCTCATACACACTATCTGCTCTTGGAAACTTTGCACCTGAAACATGATATTTTTTTTTTCTTTTTTTTTTTTTCTTTATTAATCTTAATGTTTAACATACAATTTTTTTTTACAGTTTTTACTCGCCAATCTTTACAGTTTGATGGCGAGACGCGCTCGTTTATCATACAAAAATTAAAAATATAAACTTGACTTAAAATTAAATACCCAGTGTCAGACAATGACACATTTGTTTGCTGATAAAATTACGTTTGCGAACACAAGACAACTTAGAACCAATAGAATTAATTATTATGTATCTATTTTTAAAATGTACCGATGCCGTCTAATAGAAATAGATTATTTGACTTTGTTTTTAATGATTGACGACTTCTTTACTAATTACTTTAATAGGAAAAAAATAAAAGAAAAGGTTTCACTCTCAGACAAACACGCCAATTATCCGACACTAGGAATGTAGACATAATACATAACTTACTGCCAACTTAATGTTATGATACATCTCTCTCTCTCGTCTCGTGAATTTATTTCTCGACAACGGCAGACCGACACCGACATACAACAGACAATGAATTCTAAACCAGAGTGACCAGCTGGAGCTGGCCACTCCGGCCCAGAAGAACTCACCGCCTATCACAGCTCGACGATGTGCCCGCGTTCTCCAGAAATAAATTCTTTACTTTTGATTTTAACACACCTTTGCTTAAGTTACAGTTATTTCTTAATAATTCTATTTTATTGAATACCTTTGGCACCAAATATTTAGACGTTCTTTTTCCGTAATAGTTTTTTATTTTTGGTTGTACTAGTCTTCTCTCTCTCACACTCCTTGTGTTATACTTATTTTTATAAAATACCTTGAAGTTATCACTATAATAGTGTTCTAGCCCTATCAAATATTCAACTTTCAAATCTACTGGCAAGATTTTACAAATGGAAAATAATGTGTCGTATTCTTTGTTACACTTTATCTTAACCTGTTTGCTAACTAGGAACTGAAAATGGTCTTACATAAATGAAATGATCACAATACCAAACTAGTATTGCTCGGCTGCTTGCAAAGCTTGCCCTGCCGTTAACAATGAATATCGAACTTTAGAAAAATCTGCGTTGAAGACTATCTTCTCTGTCATTAATTTCTGTATATCATGTTACTTTCTAGAGACTTCCCCGAGTTATAATACCCTGAACTGAACTCACCTGTGTCATGATCCCGGAATCTAACCCGTTGAGCTGCTCCGCATAGTCCTCAGCCTGGTGGAGCAGACTGGTGACGCGTGCGTCTATTTGCATAGCAATGTCCAGCTTTTCCGCTGAAAATATAAATATACAAGCGTTATTGCCGCTGCCGGTACCCCGACCCATGAGAATGTCAGGAAGGGTCAGGGGTGCGTAGCAGCACGGTTCGGGGAGATCGTACAATGAAATTAGCGAACCAACGTAATACAATCAGTATGTAGCGTCATAGCAACACCACTCTGCCACATTATTAACTTATATCTAAGCACTGGAATTTTTCCCAAAGGCTTCAAACCACCATCATAAAGCCACTCCATAAAAAGGATTGTAAAGGATAAATGCAAAATTATAGACCCATTACCTTGAGTTCTCGAAGGTGATAGAAAAGGTGATTTATGAAATATTAATCTCATATTTGACCACACATAAGCAAGCGTTATTTGATTTGACCAATGAGCGCGCGGTACGAGTTCAACTACTCAACGCTAAAGGGCACTGTAACCAAATTACTAAATTTAGCGCGCTAACGTCTTTGAAATTCATGTCATATTCGCATACAACTTATCTATTTTTCTACGTAGCCAGAAATGTGGAATAGATATCGATTATTTCATGTTGAAATTTGATGTTGTTATTAATAACATTTACTACGGGATATTTACCATGTGTATTATTTGTTTCGAGTTCCCGATATTTTTTTTGTGATTTTATTGTGAGTGACAGTGGTAGTGGTACGGAGCACAAAAAAGCGAACAAGGAAGAGGGTAGACCGATTTGTCTGCACATAAACACCCACTCGCAGTAACTTCAGTTTATCCGTGATCATGGCGTTTGCAACAGCGCCGAAATATCGGGAACTCGAAACAAATAATACACATGGTAAATATCCCGTAGTAAATGTTATTAATAGTGTTAGTGACCATGTCAGTTTAAAAACTTATATTTTGATGTTGTTGTTAGCACGGAATGGAAAAAAGAGTGGAGGTGCAAAGTAGGCATGGCACGCGTGCCAAAATTAAAGAAATGATTATATCTTATTCCTCGAAATGGTTTCGCAATTAGTGCACATTGCGAATGAGTGGACATTGTAGGCGTTGTTTTCTTTTTTTCTTTTACTACCTTCTGTAGTTAGCAACGACTCATTGTCGGGCCTACGCTGTCCTCCCAACGCTTTAACTTCAAATATTGTAAAACCAAATGATTTTAAAAGAGTAACCATGGAGTTTCTTGCCGGTTCTTCTCCATAGGAAACAACCAACCCGAACCGTAAACCTTTTGTTGACGTTTTATAAAAGGCTTCAAACCACCATCATAAAGCCACTCCATAAAAAGGATTGTAAAGGATAAATGCAAAATTATAGACCCATTACCTTGAGTTCTCGAAGGTGATAGAAAAGGTGATTTATGAAATATTAATCTCATATTTGACCACACATAAGCAAGCGTTATTTGATTTGACCAATGAGCGCGCGGTACGAGTTCAACTACTCAACGCTAAAGGGCACTGTAACCAAATTACTAAATTTAGCGCGCTAACGTCTTTGAAATTCATGTCATATTCGCATACAACTTATCTATTTTTCTACGTAGCCAGAAATGTGGAATAGATATCGATTATTTCATGTTGAAATTTGATGTTGTTATTAATAACATTTACTACGGGATATTTACCATGTGTATTATTTGTTTCGAGTTCCCGATATTTTTTTTGTGATTTTATTGTGAGTGACAGTGGTAGTGATACGGAGCACAAAAAAGCGAACAAGGAAGAGGGTAGACCGATTTGTCTGCACATAAACACCCACTCGCAGTAACTTCAGTTTATCCGTGATCATGGCGTTTGCAACAGCGCCGAAATATCGGGAACTCGAAACAAATAATACACATGGTAAATATCCCGTAGTAAATGTTATTAATAGTGTTAGTGACCATGTCAGTTTAAAAACTTATATTTTGATGTTGTTGTTAGCACGGAATGGAAAAAAGAGTGGAGGTGCAAAGTAGGCATGGCACGCGTGCCAAAATTAAAGAAATGATTATATCTTATTCCTCGAAATGGTTTCGCAATTAGTGCACATTGCGAATGAGTGGACATTGTAGGCGTTGTTTTCTTTTTTTCTTTTACTACCTTCTGTAGTTAGCAACGACTCATTGTCGGGCCTACGCTGTCCTCCCAACGCTTTAACTTCAAATATTGTAAAACCAAATGATTTTAAAAGAGTAACCATGGAGTTTCTTGCCGGTTCTTCTCCATAGGAAACAACCAACCCGAACCGTAAACCTTTTGTTGACGTTTTATAAAAGGCTTCAAACCACCATCATAAAGCCACTCCATAAAAAGGATTGTAAAGGATAAATGCAAAATTATAGACCCATTACCTTGAGTTCTCGAAGGTGATAGAAAAGGTGATTTATGAAATATTAATCTCATATTTGACCACACATAAGCAAGCGTTATTTGATTTGACCAATGAGCGCGCGGTACGAGTTCAACTACTCAACGCTAAAGGGCACTGTAACCAAATTACTAAATTTAGCGCGCTAACGTCTTTGAAATTCATGTCATATTCGCATACAACTTATCTATTTTTCTACGTAGCCAGAAATGTGGAATAGATATCGATTATTTCATGTTGAAATTTGATGTTGTTATTAATAACATTTACTACGGGATATTTACCATGTGTATTATTTGTTTCGAGTTCCCGATATTTTTTTTGTGATTTTATTGTGAGTGACAGTGGTAGTGGTACGGAGCACAAAAAAACGAACAAGGAAGAGGGTAGACCGATTTGTCTGCACATAAACACCCACTCGCAGTAACTTCAGTTTATCCGTGATCATGGCGTTTGCAACAGCGCCGAAATATCGGGAACTCGAAACAAATAATACACATGGTAAATATCCCGTAGTAAATGTTATTAATAGTGTTAGTGACCATGTCAGTTTAAAAACTTATATTTTGATGTTGTTGTTAGCACGGAATGGAAAAAAGAGTGGAGGTGCAAAGTAGGCATGGCACGCGTGCCAAAATTAAAGAAATGATTATATCTTATTCCTCGAAATGGTTTCGCAATTAGTGCACATTGCGAATGAGTGGACATTGTAGGCGTTGTTTTCTTTTTTTCTTTTACTACCTTCTGTAGTTAGCAACGACTCATTGTCGGGCCTACGCTGTCCTCCCAACGCTTTAACTTCAAATATTGTAAAACCAAATGATTTTAAAAGAGTAACCATGGAGTTTCTTGCCGGTTCTTCTCCATAGGAAACAACCAACCCGAACCGTAAACCTTTTGTTGACGTTTTATAAGTGCCCATGTAGGCCTATGTAAAATAAAATATTTTAATTGATTGATAGGTTAATAAATAATGTTTAATGTTCCTTTCCTCAAAGAGATGATACTGTAACCCAGGGTTAACAAACTAACTCACCTACACTCCTCGTCGTGTTAGAAGCCATATCAGCCGAGTGGTTGGCGCGGGCTGTCATGTCAGTAATTTCTTTGTAAAGTGCTTCCTTCAACTGATGCAGCAATTCACTGAAAACATTTTTTTCTTCTTGTATTATAGAAAATGTACGTGAACGCTGTTATATATTATGTATATTCTCCTCGCCTTTGGCATACTTAAGTTACGGTATAATGCCGAATGCGTGATGTTAAATATAATTTAATGAGGAATGATGGCATGCAAACCACATAACTACTTTTTCGAGTAAAGGAGGCCTGCCGTCGCTGTAATAACATAAATGTTTTCTGCTATCATGATTCCAGTTCGTAAAAGTCATGGTGTTTTTCCTGTCCTCTTGACCATGACTTAAATTTTGTCCGACCAGTACGATAGAACCTAGGCGGCTCTGTACTTTCCTCGTTTATGAGGAGTCAGTCCATCTAGTTATACTATTAGTTATACAATATAACAGAATGGACAGCAATAGTCCCATTTGTCTCACTGGAATCATGATGGCAATTTTCTTCCTAGCCTTTTCTGCCCCATTCCTTGGCGAAGGCCTCCACTCCTTCAGTGATGGCATTAAAACGTCAAAATACGGCACGAGCACCCCAATCGCATAACACACTGTTTTATCGCATTCCAAAAAAAAAAAAAAAACTCTAAACTAATACAATAAAGTGGTCAAAATGCATCTGGAATGCGAGTGTGTTTCACAACTACCCGGCAGGTCTTCCAAACTAAACCAGGCTAATTCAAGCCCAAAGCAGGTAGGCAGAACTAGTTCAGATATAACAAGAACTTACTTCATCTCACTGCGCGTGACCCCTGTCTTGCCCTGGGCTTCAGCATCAGCAGTAGCTGTGGATTGTTTCGCACCCTCTCCAGACACAGTGGATACTGCCTGTAGAATTAGAGGATTGCTAGTACTGGTAATATTACCCAAATAATTCTTCAAACCTTCATGTCATAGAAAAATAATGTGTTAGCAGACTGACCCGTGGTTTTTACCATAACTGTCTTTACCAAAACCACGGGTCCAGTAAAGGATAAGAAAAGCTCTTGTGTACAACTGGTTTCACCCGGCCAGCCCGGGCGACGGTCATCTATGAAGCATTATTTAACCACCCTACTGGTCTTATGGTCGCAAGCGCTACTGTTGAGCGTGGAGTCCTGGGTGTGATTCCCGGGTTGGGCAAAGTGATATTGGGTTTGTCCATAACGAACTTCTCAGTAGCAGCCCAGAGTTTAGAAGTAGGTGGTATGATACCCGCGTGCCTCGGGAAGTACGTTAAGCCGTTGGTCCTGCGCCCGATCTCTCTCCGGTCGTGTCGTATTGCCCGACCCATCGGACTATGAGAGCGAGGGAAGAGAGGGTGCATTCATGCCTACGCACACACTTTTGCAGTATAATATCTCCGGCGCTAATGGCTGATCTCCGCTTAGATTGTCCACTGTAATTGAAATGCGGTCAATAATTTGTATAATTATTATTACGGAGCATGATGAAGGCTTGTTCACTACTTCAGCGTTATCCCCGATTTAAATTACCGCCACCCTTGCCTGGCCCGGCGCGGCGCACGGTGAATTATGAGAATCTATGAGGGCTCGCTTCATTGGGCAGACGTACGCATGGCACATGTACCTAAACAAAATCACATTACTTTTCAAGTTTAACCGACCGGCGTGAAAGGAGTAAACGGGTAACACTCACTCCAAGGCCGCATGCTGTGCTGTCAGCGCCCGGCTTCCCACGCTTCCCGCCTGGTCTGGCAACGCCCGCGCCTGTGCCGCCCGCGCCTGGCTCGCCGGGCTCGCCTGGGCCACCCGCGCTTGTTTTCCTCGGCCCAGCGTCAACAAGCCCAGCTGCCATGGCAGCCTGTAAGTATTCCTCCATCGCCCCTAAACGATCCGCAAATTCTGGGGGCAGCATGCCTGATTGTGCCAGCTGCGTCAGCAACTCGGCCATGCGGTACAGACCCTGCTCTGCTGCTTGCACGCGCGCGTTTAGCTACGAGAAATTATAAAACACATAGAATGATAACGAGAATGGAAGAAGAAGACATACTGCGCCAACCCCAAATAAATTGGGATACGTGCAAGATAATGATGAATGACATAACGATATGGCTGTAGGCAGAGGTGTGCGTCAGTAGCTGTAGCTACAGAGAACCAAACAAGACTAAAGGTGACAAAGTAGGTATAATAGATGAAGCTCGTAGTAGGTACCTGCATAGCTTGCATGGTGTCCTGCAGCGATGCCTGACCTGTCGCCAGCTCATGTCTCAGCGTCTCGTTGTCCGGCAGCACAGGCTGCGGCAGTGGTCCTGTGATTTGCTCCAACTGCTTGACTGCCTTCCCTAGCAGCGCGAACTGGGAGGCAGTCACTACCTCTATACTGCCTATACGGGCAGGCCGAACACCTAAACAAAACATTTATTGCTGTATCACCTCAAGACACCTGCATTTTAACGAGTAACTACATATGCTCATACGCACAGTGTTTTTAACTAAGCATACTCGTCAAAAATTACTGTTTACTTCAACGAATTATTTATTATTGATTCAGGTTTATATTGTACTTTGATTGATTTCTATCGGGTAGGTCTCATCCTCATCAATATCTGAGATATTCTTTCAACATTTAAGACTTAGTTTCATCGCATCTTCTCTCGTTTATATTCATTAACGCCCAATTACTATCTCACTCTAAAAGACTGCCTCCGTTTCAGTCTGTGAGCCCCCCTGCCTTCCATCACGAAGTAGGTACGGGATTAATAAATCGTCAAAGGCATTTTTTTTTTGCAGTCTTTTCTAGTAATAAAAATGGAGCTGTCCCGGCAGTCAGCACAATATTACCTAATTACGTTTATTACTTACGAGCGACTGGTCCCCTTTCAGCTGAAAAAAATAAAATAATTAAGATTTACTGTAATTCTCACATTAACAATATGCAAGTGTTATTATCTTGTCAGAAAATTTCATAGTTACCTACTAGTATACTTCCTCTTTCTCCTGGACCCCTGCGTGCCTCTGAACAAACATCTTATAATTAATGCATAATCATATTAATCCATTCGACCGTAGTCGAAATAAAGAGAACAAAATAAAGAGCAACCAGAGACCAAAAATACGATGAATAGAAGGTATGTAAGATTATATTCTATATGAATATGAATACTATACAAATACTAAATCTAAATACTAATATAATACTATATAATATATACTATATGGATGTGATCTATACATTTATACAAATAATAAAAATTGAAGTGTCTGTTTGTAATTTTAAAATAACCGCTTTTTACTACATACATAATTAAATAACATTTTTTTACAATTTTTGTCTGTCTGTTTGGTCCGGCTAATCTCTGGAATGGCTGGACCAATTTTGACGGGACTTTCACTGGCAGATAGCTGATGTAAAAAGGAGTAACTTAGGCTACTTACATTTTAGAAAAAATCTAATTCCTAGCAAACGAAGTCGCGAACACAGCTAGTTTATGAAATAAAGAATAATAGAGAAATGTACTATGTATGGAAGAACATGACTTTTTTGTTGTTATAATTTTAAGTACTTTTTTATGTTCATCATACTTTATTCTAAATATGTTTCTTTTTACTGTACATTTAATATTAATTCATTAATTAGGAGGATGCATGAAAGATGACTTTTTTTTTTGTTGTAATTTACTTTATGTACTTTATTTTAAATGTTTTATCATACTTTATTCTAAATATGTTTCTTTTCACTGTACAATTACTTGGATTTTCTGTTATATTGTGTGTCTTTTCAAATAAATAAATAAATGCTGCGGAGACAAATCATAAATTAAGATAAGTGCAGGAGAATGGTGATGAAGTGAAAATAGAAGCTACACTACAGTATCTACAGCAGAGGGCTGGATTCACAACTAGTGATTTACCCCACTAGTGGGCTACATTTGGGCGTTGGGGATCTTATTTAAATCCTAAAAATAAAACACAAAAAATAACCAATGCGCAAATTTTGACAAAATTAATTTAATCGAATTTAAATAAAAACGCATTTTTATTCTAACCATCCATTACAGCCCCCTCGTGCTAAAAAAACAAAATATTTTTAACTTAGTAGACATGCGGAGGGGCGTGGTAATTTAGCATAAAGTTGAGTGACGCGCATACGCTCCGACCGTTGATCGGTCGATGGTCGGCAGCGCGATGTCCTTCTGCGAAACAGTCATGTCGCAAAAAACTGCGGAAAAGGGGCTACGGCTTCGCAAGTCAAGCGCAGGGTAGTCGCTTAAGATCCAGCTGCCCCCGACACAAGTGTGCGAGGGAACACCGGTGTGGTTTTAGTCAGTACGACAGACCCCTCTGCTCTTGCCAGGGCGGAGAACATCCATCAAGGATTTCCAAAGCGGGAAGAAAACAAAAGGCGCATAAGGTAAAAGGTTGGGAATACATTATCTACAAGATTTAATATGAATAACAATACATACCTGAAACAGTGATACTTGTACCAGAAGTTTGTCTGCCAATGTCTCTTCTACCCTAAAATAATGACAAAATGTGATGTTTTGTTAAATGAAGACAGCAGACGAAAACTGACAATAATAATATATGAAAAACTAGTACACAGGTAAATAGATACCAAGGGGATAGTCGGTGCAGCAATTGCCAAACATGTTTTATTTATTTACAAAGCTTGGAAAGTTTCCGAAAATAAAACGGTTGAGAGCGGATCCAGCAGTTTGGCTCTCCCATACTAAATAATGAAAGCAAAAGTAACTCTATCTGTTAAATTTTTACCGCCTTAACGGCTGATATGACTTTGAATATTGAAGCTTAGGGCAGTGGATACTTTTCATGCCGGAAGTCAGTTTCTGTGGTATAAATTCCAACTTCCACGCGGACGCAACCGCGGGCAAGAGCTAGTATTAATATAAAGCTTACTATACTAGCAAATCTTACCCCGCCGTCTTGTCCATCGGCTCCTCGTTCCTCACCACGCTCCCTTCTTCGCCGACGTTCTCGACCACTTTCATCTCCATCATCTGCATCACGCCTTCTTCGTCGACGCTCTCGACCATGTTCATCTCCGTCAGCTTTACCCCTTCTTTGCCGACGCTCTCGACCACCGTCATCTGTATCATCATCACCCCTTCTTCGCTGACGCTCTCGACCACCGTCATCTCCATCATCATCACCCCTTCTTTGATGACGCTCTCGACCCCCGTCATCTCCATCATCATCACCCCTTCTTCGCTGACGCTCTCGACCACCGTCATCTCCATCATCATCACCTCTTCTTCTCCGACGCTCTCGACCATCGTCATTATCACCCCTTCTTCGCCGATGCTCTCGACCACCGTCATCTCCATCATCATCAGCCTTTTTTTGCCGACGCTCTCGACCTCCAACATCTCCGTCATCATCACCCCTTCTTCGCCGATACTCTCGACCACCATCATCTGCATCATCTCCATCTTTATTAATTTGGTCCCTATCTCTAGAGCTTTTCTCACGATCTCTTTTTCCTTTCTCATCTCTATCTTTGGAACGGCTTTTACCTTCCCGGTCTTTGGAAGAGGTTTTACCATCTTCTTTTTCACTTTTTCCTCTACTCTTACGTCTCCCCTTTTCACCTTTTTTATCCTTTTCGTCTCGGTCTTTATCCCTTCGTTCCTTTTTAGTCCCTTTTTCTTCTTTCTCGGCTTGAACTTTTCTTTCCCGTCTTTTGCCCTTTTTTCTTCTAGGTTCAGCCCCTCCATCCCTTTCTGCAGAGCTGCTGGAGTATGATTCATCATCATAGCCGTCGGAATAGCGAAGTTCTTGGCGTGCGTTTGCGAATTCATCGAACTTTATCTCCACATCTTGTTCAAGCAAACGCAACTGGCGAGCCAAAATGTGCAGGATTGTTTGTACAAGTTTGAAGTTCACTCGATTACTCTGAAAAGATGTAATGAAATAATATAGTGCCAGTGACCTAATCGAGTCCCTACTTATCCCACTTGTTAATAATCTGCTATTATACAGTATGTTAGTTTAAACGAGGGACATATTCAAAATGTGGATGGATGGAGAGGGAGAGGAAGACCAAAGAAAAGATGGATGGAATGTGTGAAAAATGATATGAAGGAAAAAGGAGTAAATGATAACATGACGAATCACAGAGGAGTATGGAGAAAAGAGACGTGTTGCGCCGACCCCAAATGAAATGGGACAAGGGCAGGAAAATGAATGATATTCAAACCCATAATAGTACATGCTAACATGATACTAATAAAAATATAAACAAAAAAAAAACACTGATAAATAACAGACAGAACCATACCAAAATTTTCGCAAATGTCACGCAACGTGTATACACCCTTGCGCTAGCGACTTAATACTATCGCAGAACATGTGAGCGGGTCAATGACTCTTAGGTATAATCCATTTTCCCTTCATACTTTAAACTTACCTGGCTTAGGACAGTCCAAAATATCTAGGCACTAAACAAAACATTAAATTTTTTTCTATACATATACGTTATAGGTTTTTTACATATTTGGGACGAGAATCGAATACTGAATACCCTCCCTCAATATGTCCCTCGTTTAACCTACTGTATTTATGTTGAGAGCAGCGGTGGCCCAGTGGTGGCAGCCCCGACTTACGAGCAGTAATCCGTGGGTTCGAACCCAAGCAGGCGCATTACTTTGTGTAGAATAGAATAGAATAAAACTTTATTGTACACCAAACATAACGGGTTTGTGTAATTTATTTTATCACTGCAGCCCTCAAAAACGGTGAAGGAAAACATCGTGAGGAAACCGTCATGTCCTAGAACGAAAAATTGGAAGACATGTGACATCTACCAAACCGCACTGGGCCCACGTGGTGGATTACAGCCCACTCCCTCTCATAGATAGAAGGTCTGTGTACCAGCAGTGGGAACATTATAGGCTGATGATGATGATGATATTTATGTTTAACTAGCTGTACCCGGCATGCCTTGCAATGCACTTTATCCTACCTACCCTATCCTACCTACCCTACCCTACCTACCTACCTTTCTACCTACCTACGCTACCCTACCTACCTACCTACCCTACCCTACCGTATCCTATGTCCGTCTCCTGGTTCTAAGCTACCTCCTCACCAATTTTCAGCCAAATCGGTTCAGCCGTTCTTGAGTTATAAATAGTGTAACTAACACGACGTTCTTTTATATATATACGATTAACCTACGTTTCTTATATTCAATTCTATAATATCATCTCCCTATGCTTTTAGTCTGGATACAGCTGAATTACCTATCGTCTGATTGAAAACCCTAAGATAAAGGACCTATGTATTGTAAAAACCTTTTGCGCGTATGGATTTTTGTGCGAACGGACACTTGCGCATATGCCGTATATATATGCGCAAATAAACATTTGCGCAACTGATACTTGCGCGGATTAGGCTCGTGAGATTTCTTACAAACATCACACCTGATATTACCTTGAAAGGTGGGCTGAGTTGCAACTGTGAACGGTAAGTCCAAGACAAACTGGAAGGTAATAGTTATGATCGCTGTTTTTTACTCTCGATTTTAGGGTATTAATTTTAAATGTTTAAAAAAGAAACAAAATGGCGGTGATGAAATTATTCCGAGTTCTTGTTCTTCGGTGTTATTATGATGGTTTCTGGGATCGCTTACAGCGAAAATAAGGTAAAAATGATAAAACAAAATGGCGTCGCGAATATTTTCCGGTCTTTCCTTAATTGATGTCGGAATAATTTCATCTCCGCCAATTTGGATTTTCTTTGGCTTGGCCGATTGCCGACTAGTTGGCCTATTAGTCGGCCTTTTTGCAACTGACTATTTCAAGATTCTTTATTTGCATGAAATATGGTACATAATGGTCTTATAAATAAAAAGGTTTCACATATTTCGCCGACTTACTTCAGCTATTTCTAGTCGGGCAAAGTCATAGACCGGCCTATCTCTACTACTGCCAAATTTTTGGCGAGACTGCAAGAATTCTCCGACGCAATAATAGCGATACAAAATATAGATAAAGACAAAGAGAAATATTCGGAGTTGGCGGACTTGGTAGCCAACCATAGGTAATTCGAAAATCACTAAAAGAAAAAAAAAAGAACTTAAGTTTATAAATACTTTTTTTTCGATGTGGAAATCCACAATGGTAGGACTCCGCCCTGGGGGGGAGATGAGAGGGGTCTGTCAGACTCGTACTGACTAAAACCACACCAGCGTTCCCTCGCACATTTGCGCCCCTGGGCTGGGAGATCTAAATATGTACTACTTCGTAAGATGAGAGTTGTTCAAATAAATGAGTGGAGGTTCATGAGGGGTTTTATCACATAGTTCAAAAATCATAACATTCGCTCGTGGTCGCATTGAACATGAGACCATGCATCTCAACATACCGCAAACAAACCTTCAGAAGGTTGCGAAAGGGTATTGAGGGGCTCAGTTATAGGAAAATGTCGTCGGCGCGGCGCGGCGGCGTAGCTTATACACGGTGTAAATCACCTCATCACGAAGTCGCCAACCAAGCATCCTGTACATGAAACTAAGTAACTTTACGCAAAAATTATTGCTGGGAAACGACTTTTTTTTTGGGGGTGTAAAATCATGTTTTGTGGTAGAACTCAATGTAACACACTCAAAACATTGTGCTGATGGACGGATTGAATAGTACGGGGGTCGTGGAGGTGTTTAAAGTAAAAATCTTACATAAAAACTTTTATTAAAAAAAAAAACTTGTCAAAAAGTTGGAACTTTGACCCCTAATATCTCCGTAACTAGAAGGTTCCCAGGTATGGTGTAGAACAAAAAAATTATCGCAATGACAGGGAGAACCAGTGCCTTTCGGCTTCGTTAAGAGGTGTTTTACACCCTTTATATATCACAGCGATTCCATCACGTGCATGCATATTAATAACTTATTTCACTATTATTTTTTACCCTTTAAAAAGAAGGGTGCTATAAGTTTGACGTGTGTATCTGTGTGTCTGCCTGTGGCATCGTAGCTCTTGAACGGAAGAACCGATTTTATTAAAATTGGTTTCGTTTGAAAGGTGTCTTAACCGAGAGTTCTTAGCTACGTTTCAAGAAAATGTACTTAGCCGTTTGAAGATCACCACCTCTTTTCTACTTGATGAGAGATAGATAGATAGATAGAGATATATTCAAAACACAACTTCCACAGGTCTGTACGGTACAAAATTTGAAATCATGTCACTTGTGCATAACATAAACATGGGCATCGCCAAAGGGGGCCGCTGGACCTCCCTCCCCTACCCCTTCCCACCTACAAGGTCAGGATTTTTTAAAGTTACAATTTTGTTTATTTGTTTTTATTTTATTATTATGTACATAAGTTTAAAAAGTATTATTTATATTTTATTTTTTCTTTTGAGAGGATTTTAAATTGTGTACGGGGGTTTTAAAAATTTTAATTTTGTGCTTTAATGTTAAATATTGTTAAGAAATCCATTGTCCAAATAGTAATTTTTAGACCTCATAACAAACCAGAACGAAGGCTTTAAACAAATCTAAAAAGCAAGGATCCAAATAATACCTAACCGTGTGCTTCATACAAAGAATAGCACTCTCAGTGGAAAGGCCTAGTTTGAAGCCAAATTGCGAGTGACGCAGGTTTAAGTTCTTTCTTAATATTAAGCAGATTATTCAATACTTTAGCTAGAATAGGGATGGTGACTCATTTTTTTTTATTTGTCTATCGGGTAGATTAATAAAAAGTATTTGACACGTATTTTTTCTTTTTTCACGTAATCGTAAAATTACGGAGATATTTTGATTTGAAATGGCGCATGACGTCACGGCTCAGTACATTTTATACCTAGTTGTGACGTAATGAGCCCCCACTCTCCAACTTTAATGCGTTTTAACTAAGTATTCTTTTGTTAACTTGATAAAACAAAAAATACGTATCTAATATTTTTGTATTACCTGATTGACGGACAAAATAGAATTTCGTTTTCTTTACCCAGTCATCATCCCTATTGTTACCAGCACGCGTAGCATGACCGCCGTAGAAACGGGCTATGTCGACATATCGACGTAAGAATCGACAAACTGACACTATCTGTTATTAAGTCGATTGTTCCGTAGACAAATCTCGTTTCTACAGTGGTCATGCTGCGCGTGCTGGGAGATAGGACAATAATTACTTTTGTCGCAAATTTCTGCAGTTTTACATTTAACGATTGGTATGACTATTGTTCTTATGACGTCCCGAGGAAGATACTTAATTATGACTTATACACAGCGAGAAAAACATGGCCAATAACTGACAGCCTGCATGTCTTAGATGTTCAGCACTCAAGCTGTCATGTCCAGGCGATTTACCTCAAGTCATGTTGTCAATAATACTGTTAATATATCTGCAATGAGAAGCAAAAAGATAACGTCCATTGAGAAGAATTCCGCAATGGTGTACGGCAACTACCTTGTGTTTGGGCTTACAGGATGCGTTTTGAAGAGCCCATTACAAGCTGGGTGGTTAAGGACATAATTTAGAGGTGCTAAATGTAAACATTTTTAGATATTTCAATGTCTAAAAATATTCAACACTTTGGTTAAAATTAAAGTGTAGGTACTGTTTCTCAGTCTTTGCAATTCTGCTAAAGCCGATCTGGTAATGTTAGTTTAAAAAGCATGAAATAGAAACAACATTTTAAAAACCCCCGACGCAAGAATCGTCTAATAAAGAAGATATATTATATATCTAAATATTGTCCCTTCACGTTTAAAATAAGTAGGGGAACAGTTTTGTTTGTTACTTTCTGTGCGTGTCCCATCTACCTACTCGAAATAACGGTTTAGCGGGACCCGACGCAATGACGCGACGCTTGAATTAATATTGCAACAACTACTACTAACTGACGGCGCGGTTGGCGCAGTGGTTGAGCGATCGACTGCTGCGCTGCGAGTCGCGGGTTCGATCCCCGCACGGAACAAATATTTGTATGGCCTACAGATAGTTGCTCTGGGTCTGGCTGTTTGTGTATGTGAGTTTAAATGTTTGTAAACGCACCCACGATACAGGAGGAATTCCTAGTGCGGAGCAAAGTTTAAAAAAAAAAAAAAAAAAAAAAAACTACAACTACATATAATGTTTTTAATTTAAAGTTATCGCAACTCCGGCCCCCAAGATACAGGCACAGCTTAGTTTGGGGTCCACTGTTATCTGAATTTGTTAAAATAAAACTTGTTACCGATATCCTTACTGATGTTAGACTAAGAAAATTACTGTAACTATGGTTTAATAAATTATTCTTATTCTTATTGTATTCTACATACACTAAACGTAGTAACACGGAATTCGGTTTTGTGCCCGGCTGATGGCAATAGACTTGCCCCCTATTGTACAGACTACGAAGTACACCTCTATTTTTTATAGCTTGTATGTTTCTTGTAACTGTGCAATAGCTTGGATTTACGACTAGTATGTTGTACAAGTTTTCTGGAATGAATAATTGAGAAAAGGGGTGAATTTATTTCAGAATGTTTGTAGTTAACTCACGGCATCGGCAGTGGATCCAAAAGCCGTATATATGAGGTCTTCAACGCTAATTAAGAGCGTCCTGACGCTCATTGCCGGCTCTTCACGATATGTATCATACCGCAGGTCGCTCATGATTGTTTAAGTATAAATCTAAAGCTAACAAAGAAACAATAATATTACTATATAAATCTTAGAATAACGGTTATATCTCCAGCTATAAAAACTACGATGGAATCGTTTGTAACATTAAGGTAAATCAACAATATTCGTTTTCAAATTCTTTGACTGATCTGTCGACTGTCGTGTCTTTCTTTTATTGCTGTCATAAGAGTAGAATACATTAACCAAACGGCTGTCAATTTAAAAATTATACTCATTTCTGACAATAAAGTTGCAGCCAGAACCAAAAAATAGTTTACTTTATTCACTATAAATTCGGGTTACGCCTTAGACCTTTAGGAAGGTCTAATTCTAATAGGTCTGCTTTAGTGATAGGCTTTTAACTCTTTTATGGGGTTGCATACTAGACGCCATCAAGAAGGCTGCTGGAGGCAGCTTGTAGCGAGCGATTCGAACTACAGGAGACCGCATGGCTTGGAGACGCAGCATTTGTGGTCGCGATCCTCAGCAGTAATTGAACGATGAAGAATACTAGTCTAATCTTAATAGCAGACACAGATTCTGGATTTGTTTAAGTTATAATCTTTCCTGCCACAGAACAGAATCACTAAGGTTATAAATTGTAGCGTACAGAAGAATCACAGTTTCACTATTATACAAGGTGTTGCTTTGCAACCTCGACAAAATTCAGGAGGTTGTCACAAAAGACAACAATAAATAATCAATTTAAATTACGGGAAGTACCTAGTTAATTATTAATAAACGTTGCTTTTTTTGGTGTTTAAATTCGTCAGTATTTCAGAATAACTCTCTTAACGTGGTTTAGGGATTATGAAATTATTGAATGAAGTTTCAGATTGTTTGTATGCGCGGTTATAAGGCGGAGATCAGTCGGACTGCGTTTAAACACAAATGGTTCACACATACCGATATCCGTAAATAAGAAAAAAAAATATTTACCCATTTTATTATTGATTCGGGTCGAGAATCATTAGCATAGTTACCTCCTTAAATTTGACGAGGATGCAAAACAACAGCCTGTATTTTATAAGCCACAAAATGATCATCTCTTACTACCAAGCTTACTACTTCAACAAACTTAAACATTTTTTTTTTGGTATTTGTTCTCTACTCTTCTTCTTTCTTTTTCTATACAAGGTACCCATAGTTTCTATAGTTTTTATTATTATCATCCCCGTCGTCGCGTGCAGCGTGGTTATGGTGATGGTAAGAGCCATCTTTCAATCAAATCAAATCAAAATCATTTATTTCAAGTAAGCCAATAGGGGATCGGGCTAGGTAAAGAAAACGACATTCTATTTTGTCCGTCAGACAGGTAATACAAAAATATTAGACACGTATTATTTGTTTTATCAAAATATCAAAAAATTACTTAGTTAAAACTCATTAAAGTTGGAGAGTGGGGGCTTACTACGTCACAAGTAGGTATAAAACTTACCTACATGTGACGTCATGAGCCATTCCAACTCAATATATCTCCGTAATTTTATGACCACGTGAAAAAAGAAAAAATACGTGTCCAACACTTTTCAATAAACTACCCGACGGACAAAGAAAAAAAAATTGGATTATCCCAGGCACTTTTGAATAGTCAAACAACAATAAAAATGAAGCTACAGTCCCAGTCACAAGACATAATAACTGTGAAAGTACTGTAGTTGCCCATTCCAAAGCGTAGATCTCTATGGAGAAGCATGGGCAAGAAACTCCAATGTCGTGTTGTGTCACAAACAACATGTTGATGTAATATTGCTAGCTACATGAAGATGACGGTGAAGAACCCTGTCTCTAAGCAAACATCTCCACCGTGCTTCGAGTAATACAAAACTCAATCCAGTTACGGGCTTGCACATGCTTTTGAGTGTATTGTTAGAACCTTGCACTGCTTGGAGGATGTGTTATAAGCCCAGGGCGTTGTGGGTATCCAAGGGCACCTGCAAAATTAGTTTCTAAAGACAAAACACAGAACGCCTATAACATTATTCGATCTTTTTACTAGGTTTGTGTAAATACATACATAATAGCCATACTTGTTTAATATTTTGACGAAGTTCACGCATTACATAAATGATTCAACTTTACTAGAAGACCATACATAATTATGTCAGTCATGTGCAGCTCCACCAAACGTTACATTCACATTTCAAGGAAGTTTTGTGTCGGTATTCTTGACGAAGAGCTTGGAAAGCAGATTTGTCTAGTTTTTCTTCACCGTTTTGAGAGCAGCGATGATGAAATAATTACACAAAGCGCCTGCCTGGGTTTGAACCCACGGCTTACTGCTCGTAAGTGGGGGCTGCCACCACTGGGCCCACCGCTGCTCTCCGTTAAGTTAAACGATACCACCAGGTAATAGTGTTGTATCACTAGGATCCCGTATTGTATCACTAGGATCCCGTGCTGCTAGATGACGTTCAACCCATAAATGCTAAAGTTTGTGAGGATGTTTGATACTCTTTCAGGCAAAAACTACTGAACGAATTTTGAAAGCCATCCAGACACTCCATAAATATTTATCCCGGTAATACGATCCGAAGCCATATACAAGCTGATAATTGATAACAAATATTTTTTTTGAAACACGTCTCAATTTTTTAGCTAATCTTCTTAGCCCAATGCATGTACCATCTCAAAAACTAGGTACCTATTTATTTATAAGATTTTAAGTAAATAAAACAACATTGTATACACTTTATATTTATTTATTTATAACTTTCGTCTCCTCACGTAACGTCACAGAGGTTCAAACCGCAAGTAAGTATATACGTTATTATAGCGCATGATTGTACAAGTCGCCGTTAGCTACACAGCGACAACTATCAAAGTAAACATAATACTGAACTCTTATACATTTCCAATGCATCAAAATGCAGGTAACACTGATATCGAGTCACGCAAAAGCGTAAAAAACCTGCAGTTTCTTTCTTTAACAAAAACAAGTTACTTCGATTAAAACTCTAATAATAACGTGGAATGCAAGAGGGTACTCGATATTATGACTTTACAACACGCGAAATTTAACCGGCGTAAAATAATTCATTGTTAGTGTATAAATAGTATATATTTTATATAAATAACAACTAATTAACTGCGAGCGGTCGCGCGACCACTCGCCGGCATTTGTTCGTGTATTTACAAATGGAGCGGGATATCCGGCGAACGTCGCGCCACACTCGATTCAATTTCAACAATTGGAATAACGAATTCTGCATTGAAATACGAGTAATCATATAATTAAACCTATTCACACTACGTAGACTTTCAACACATTTATTTACGTCTATTTAGTGTATTAACAATACGCGTTCGCGCTGCACTGTCGACTGTCACCTAGCGGGACCACGCCAATATGGCTCCTATTTACTTAGCTGTAAAGTAGATAACGGCATGTGTTTGTGCAAGTGTTAGGCGACAGTCGCTCGTGAAGCGCGAGTGAGTGCGGCGGGTCTAGTCCTCGAGGTTACGGAAGGCGCCGGCCATATCTTCCAGCAGTAGGTCGAAGTCTGCCTTAATCTTGGCTTCTCCATCTTTCACGGGGTCCTGGGAAAACAGACAATGGTTAATATTTGGCCTATAAATGGGTCGTAGCAGTGGCTGTCTTGGAAATTTACAAATGGACTCCGAATCCAAGTCGATAAGAGTAAATACAATCTCCACAGTCGTCTCACATCGCACGCTGTAGCCTGCCAGGACTGCAGCAATGTGAGAACACCGTGTAGTTGAATTTTAGCAGTTTAAATATTTGGCAAATGAATCGTGTTTAAACTCGGGTTACCTTGAACTTCATAGAGGAGAGCTGGTACAGCACATTGCCCATGGCGTCGCGGATGACGTTCCAGGTGACCTTGTTCTCTGACTGAGCGGTGGACTCCACGGCGTGACGCGACATATCGTAGAACGAGATGATGTTCTTCAGCATACCCACTGTCTTGTAGAACGGGCAGAAACGATCGTAGTTCGAGTAACTGTGGGGGGAAAGATGCGGTCAACAATATAACAATACTAGCTGTCCCGTGCAACTTCGCCTGCGTCACATTTTCCCCGTTTTCGCAACATTTTTCATTGCTGCTCTGTTCCTATTGGTAGTAGCGTGATGATATATAGCCTATGTTACTTCTAATACCTCCAAGCATATGTGTACAAAGTTTCATGATGATCGGTTGAGAAGTTTTCGCGTGAAAGCGTAACAAACAAACTAACATTTATAATATTAGTAGGTAAGTAGGTATAACAATATGGGTGAAACACTCGTGACTACATAATAACAGCCGCTCGGGTCGATCTTTGGGTAAAGCTGTGCTTGCCTAGGTCCAGGATGGGTGACCACCCATTACATACTGAGTTTCCTCCGTACCCCGGAAATAACGTTAATCCGTTGGTCTTGGCTGTCATTTGTAGATAATTTGACTGTTGTTACAAGTCAGTGGCCCAAGTCTGGCAACCAGTCTTACAAAGAGGTATCGTATTACTCAGAACTAACTGGGTTGTGGAGGACAGAAAGGCAGTCACTCCATGTAAAATACTGGTATTCAGCTGCATCCGGTTAGACTGGAAGCCGACTCAAATATTGTTGGTTAAAGGCTAGGCAGAGTGTCAGTGTAAGTGTTGACGTTGTGAAAGTGCTGATCATCAGCGTGATTAGAATGGCTTTTGAATTCAGATTTTCATGAATTAGTTACGTTACCTGTTTTGCTGCAAGAAATCGTCCTTGAGCAGCTTAGCGACCTCAAGCGTAATCTTGTCGGTCTCGGCGAGCGACGCCTTGCCGACTAGCTGCACGATTTCTGACAGATCCTCTTCCTCTTGTAGGATCTCCTTAACCTGGTGGAACATACAATGTTAATTGAAAAAAAAAGAGCATTTGATTCATCGATAACAGTGAAATAAAACTCTTAATCAGTGGTTGAATAAAAACATTATGAATTTAGTACTAGTTCGAAAAAAAAAATGCGATAAATATAAAAACTATACTACTATTTATTCTCTATAGTTAATGGTAAAAAGTAGAATACACAATTGGTGAACGAAATTTATTATCTCGGTCTTTGTATCCCTCGCTCCGCTATGCTCCTTGCTACTTTCGGGGTCCAACTTAGTCCCTCAGATTAAATGCCCTATTTGTTTACTTGTTGTATTGTCTACTATTATTGTTTCATGTTATGCCTATAATGTTCCTACTGCTGGGACACAGGCCTTCTCTCTATGAGAGGGAGTGGGCTGTAATCCACCACGCGCGCTCAGTGCGGGTCGGTAGATGTCACATGTCTTCGAATTTTTTGTTCTAGGACATGCCGGTTTCCTCATGATGTTTTCCTTCACCGTTTTTGAGAGCAGCGGTGGTGAAATAAATTACACAAAGTAATGTGCTTGCCTGTGTTCGAACTCTGGGCTGCCACCACTGGGCCACCGCTGCTCTCTGTTTCAGTTTGTATATGCTAGAGTTTCGGGTGAGACGCACCTTGGTCCTGAGCGGCACGAACTCGGGGTAGTTCTTGTCGTAGAAGTCGTCGAGCGCGCGCATGTACTTGCTGTAGGAGATAAGCCAGTTGATGGAGGGGAAGTGCTTGCGCTGCGCGAGCTTCTTGTCGAGTCCCCAGAACACCTGCACGATGCCCAGCGTGGCCGCCGTCACCGGGTCCGAGAAGTCCCCGCCCGGCGGCGACACCGCGCCCACGATGGACACCGAGCCTGCGCGAGAACATTATATTATGACGGGGAACCAACTTCTTTCAAAGCTACATCTTATCCAACTAACAGAAGCTGTAAAGTCGCGGCCGAAGAATAAGAATAAATTTATTAAGCCATTGTTACAAACTTTTCTTAATCTAACTTAGCGCTATGAGTAATCGTAACAAGGAACATTTAATTTTGTTAAAAAAAACAGAGGAACCCAAACTAGGCTGCACCTGTATCTTGGGGGCCGGAGTTGCGATATCATAAAGTTAAAACACATATTTGTTGATGTGGTAGTTAACAAGGCATAAGTAGGTAATTGTGGATTACTTTTAAACAAAAAAATAAAATGATATAAAATAAAAAGTACCCTAAAATTCAATAACATTGAGATTGTGGGTGTGTGCGTGCGTGCGTGTGTGTATGTGAGTGTGTGTGTGTGTGTGTGTGTGCTGATGTTTATATTATTAGCAGTTATTTTATGTTTTTTAGTTTATGTGTTTTAAGATTTCTTCTGTCTCTTCATATATTAGTTTGGCAAACCATTTTATTAAAATTTTCTTGCATGAAAAGTTGTTCATGTCTTTAATGTCACAGCGTTTGCTGATTTTATTATAAATATGGATATGCGAGTAAAACGGGCATCGTCTGGCTAAGAGGCTTTTTGCTTCGGGAATGTTACAACAAGTTTGTTATAATCGGATCTATTTTTGACGTGACAACGTCTTATAAATTGGTTTGCCGGGTGACACTTCAAGAAACTGCGTTACGCTCCGCTCACGTTATGCGCTCACAATGAGAGCGAGTGAGAGGCACGCGTGCCTTTCACTTTTTATGTCTGTCTCTCTCGCTCTTAGGCGGGCTAACCATGCCCGAGTGGAAGGGACGCGTGCCTCTATATATGTATATTTGTATATAAATACGTATGTATGTGTAAAGGTAAAAATAAAATTTTGTTAATATGAAATTCAGTGCGAGATTCTTTGTATAAATTAATGTTTTAAATATAATTCTTTGTATAAATAAATGTTTTAAATTGTTACTATTATTTCATCCTTCTTCCTACTATACGAATGAATATTCACATTAAAATTATTTTACCACTCAAAGTCGTTGTCACGTAAAACTTTCGCCCGTATACCGACTTTACAGGCAACCAATTTTTTTATGGTTTTGTGAACATGCAATGTTGCGTTTAAGATTAGTTATTTATCCAACATGTGAGGAAAGTTCGTTTTTCCTATGAGTTTTGATTTTGAGTCTTGAGCGAACGAAGGATTGAAAAATAGAATCACGAGCGCAGCGAGTGATTATAAATTTCAATCCTGAGTAAGCGAAAGACTCAACAAAACGAATAGCAAATGAACTTGCTCACAAGTTGCATACAAAACTTTTCACCACTCCCAGCAAGAAAGTATTCAGTCATCATAGGTAAATAAATTAAATAGTCACAAAGCAAATCAAATAATTCTTTTTTCGAATTTTGCTTCTAATGGCCTTCTTTCACAGGCTTCTTTCTTTGAGTGCGTTCAAAAATTATAATCCTAGACGATGTAATTTTTTCAATATTTTATTAAACTTTTTTAATGTTTCTGAACTTATACACTTACAATAATTTGATAAATTTAATAAAAAACATTAATCTTAACTTATAAATATTTCTATTCTAAGCATAAAATTATTTATTTTTGAAAATATCTTTAAAACTTAACATAAAAATATCAAGCAAAGTTAATTTCTGAACGGGATCATTACTTTCCTCACTGTTCAAACAGTGAGGAAAAACCAATTTTCCTCACTGTTTTCGTAGAGGAAAGACACTTCTTTCGTGCGGGAGTGGTGAAATAGTTATTTATCCAACATGTGAGGAAAGTTCGTTTTTCCTATGAGTTTTGATTTTGAGTCTTGAGCGAACGAAGGATTGAAAAATAGAATCACGAGCGCAGCGAGTGATTATAAATTTCAATCCTGAGTAAGCGAAAGACTCAACAAAACGAATAGCAAATGAACTTGCTCACAAGTTGCATACAAAACTTTTCACCACTCCCAGCAAGAAAGTATTCAGTCATCATAGGTAAATAAATTAAATAGTCACAAAGCAAATCAAATAATTCTTTTTTCGAATTTTGCTTCTAATGGCCTTCTTTCACAGGCTTCTTTCTTTGAGTGCGTTCAAAAATTATAATCCTAGACGATGTAATTTTTTCAATATTTTATTAAACTTTTTTAATGTTTCTGAACTTATACACTTACAATAATTTGATAAATTTAATAAAAAACATTAATCTTAACTTATAAATATTTCTATTCTAAGCATAAAATTATTTATTTTTTAAAATATCTTTAAAACTTAACGTAAAAAAATCAGGCAAGGTTAGTTTCTGAACGGGATCATTACTTTCCTCACTGTTCAAACAGTGAGGAAAAACCAATTTTCCTCACTGTTTTCGTAGAGGAAAGACACTTCTTTCGTGCGGGAGTGGTGAAAAAATAATTGCCGCACTCTTAAGACGGCGAATTCCTTATGGATTAGATCTGTTGGGTAGCGGAAAGGTTTTCTTAAAGCTACTTTTATAACGGGTCTTTGAGCTCTTTCTACTCCAATAACTGCTTTTCCCTGCTGCACCCCAAACAGAAATCCCGTATTGAAGTACAGACTGACACAGACCAAGGTCAATTGTACGTAGAATTTCAATGGGTTTACAGTCACGTAGTTTTTTCATCACGTATATCTAGGTAGCTTCCTAACGCGCCCAGAAAGCAGGTGTATATGTGATTTGAATGAGAGGTTTTCGTCTAATGTGATGCCAAGGTATTTAATTGAGGCAGTGTGATCTATAACTAGACAGGTACAGTGTGTAAGCGTTGATGTCTGGTAGCTGCAGCATGTATGGTATTTAAGTATAAGATGACGTGTAGGTCGAGAAGCTATTGTTTTGAAGAAGGTTATGAACTTAGTTTTCTTTATATTCAGAGTCAGGAGATTCGCGTCAAGACACTCCTTTTTCTGCAAGAGGGTACACTTGTTCCCAGGTTTTTGCGTTGATAATTAATTATGAACGTGTCATCAGCATAGGATATTATTTCGCGTCGTTTAGTTAAGAGTTTAAAATATCATTCATGTAGAAGGTGAAAAGAGTTGGGCCGAGTGTGCTACCTTGTGGAATTCCAAAGTCGATGGGAAGCACGTCACTCGAGTGTTCATCTACTTTGACTAGCTGTTTGCGATTAGACAGGTAACTTGTGAACCAATCAAGTGCAGTCCCTCGTATACCTGCACATTCTAGTTTTCTCAGAAGAAGTGCAACTGATATTGTATCAAAGGCCTTTGCCAGATCTAAAAAAAATCCTATGGACTTTTCTCCGTTTTCGGTGAAAGTAGCCACCAAGTTAGTCAGTAATTTAGCCGCATCTTCAGTTGACCTTCCTCGTAGGAATCCGAACTGTCTATCTGATTTCAGTTTGTGTTTTTCAAAAAAGTTCACTAGCCTGTTGTTAACCAATTTCTCCAGTATTTTGGACAAAATGGATGGAAGTGCGATTGGTCGATAATTTTCAGATAAGTCTGTAGGGCCGTTCTTGTGAACTGGTCTAACGGAAGTAACCTTCCAGCAATCCGGAAAGGTCCCAGATTCTAAGCTTAAATTATAAATGTGGTCGAGTGGTTTAAGGATTGCATTTTTAATTTTTATTATAAATCTTGTAGTGATACCATCAAGTCCTGGTGCAGTGTCAATTTTAATTTGGTGGATATATTTAGTTATTTCTGCTTCGTCTGTCGGGTGATAAGACATGAAACAGCAGATCGCATTTGGAGCATTTTATGTTGGAAGATCTCAGTGCTTTATTACAGCACGCGCAGTTGTTGACCATTTTTATTATTTACGAATTTCGTTATCAAATCGGCGACAACAATTTCCAGGAATCTGAGCTAGGCGCACCTGCGTCGACCTGTGACGCATTATTCGCGGAATTGAGCCCGGCATACTTATTTATGTATCATTAATATGCGCTGATCTTTCACACGAATGATTACACTGATAGGGTTCAATATTATGTAGCATTAATTGTTTATTATTAGATTATTTGTTCTTTTATTTCTGCACTGTACTTTGACACTTCTTTTGTTAGCTTAGGATTCAATATAATTTAGGATTATTTGTTTTTAATTGTGGACAATAATATTTTTGTAAAAAATCACGTCCGCACATCACCAGTCTAACGACGCAACTCCAAAGTGCTAGTACTGAATAAAACTATCAGGTTTGCTATATTTGTACACTGCCAATCAATTTATTTTTGATTGTTAAAAAGAAACCTTGAGAAAAATGTCGGAATGAACACCTAACTATCCTTTAATTAATCATATTTGTAAAAAGGACTAAGGACTAGGACTGAAGGAATAGACCAACTAGTCTGAGTAAAATTATTTATGTCTATTGAAAATAACAAGCAATAATAACTCGAGCCCTTCACTTACAAGGCCTGAAAATTCTGGCTCGTTATTTGGTACGCGCTTCACATAAAACAGCTATTTTTAATAGACATAAATTGATAAGGTAATTAAAGCCTCGATCACAGGAGATCTGATTTAGAAGCCGTATTTCAACTTGATTTTATCTACAAGAAAGTGTAAAATTGGCCAACATAAATATATAGTTCTTGAATATCCTCACCTTCCCTGTCAGGGTTACCCAGACACTTGACTCGTCCAGCTCGCTCGTAGAAGGAGGCCAGCCTGGCTCCCAGGTAGGCGGGGTAGCCGGAGTCGGCCGGCATCTCCGCCAGACGACCCGAGATCTCACGCAGAGCCTCCGCCCAACGGGACGTCGAGTCGGCCATCATGGACACGTTGTAGCCCATGTCACGGAAGTACTCCGACAGGGTGATACCTTAGGAATACAATGGAATACATGGAAAACAATTTCACAAACAAAAAAAATTTTTTTTTAAACAACATCAACGTCAGTCGAACTCACCATTCGACTGACGTCGATGTTGACTTAATGCGCTGTTGGTAAACTTTTTACTGTGAAATTCAAATGCATTCTGTACATCGAACTAAGCAACTCTACACAGAAATAATTCCTGGGAAACCTCCGCCCCTCGGGTCGGGTAATTTTTCCCAGGTATCATGACCCGTCTTTTTGAGGTGAACAATCACAGTAGGAGTCAATGTAAAGCACTCAAACATTGTGCTGTTGGATGCACTTGATAGTGCAGGGGTCATGAAGGTATTGAGAGTAAAGCTGTATTTATTAGTCAAACTTGTGAAAAACTTGGAACTTTGACCTCCAATATCTCCGTAACTAGAATTCTCACAAGTATGGTCCAGAACGAGTGCCTTTCTGCTTCGTTTTTTTACAGCCATTATGCATTTAAGACCGGATTCATCCGAGAAACTGGCCAATCTGAATGCGGAGCCGATTTAAGTATTTCCAGGTTGGCCGCGGCAACGCATGCCTATAAATTTATGGGTGGAAAGCTGAAAGGATCGATAAGTTCATGAGTAGTGTAGTTACCGGTGTAGATGGAAGCCTCTCGCGCGGCGACAGGCATGTTGGATGTGTTAGCGACCAGCGCAGTTCTCTTCATGATGGATTCGGTCACGCCATCGATCTCCACGGTCAGCTCGGGGAAGTCTCGCAGTACCTCAGACATCTCGTTACCTGCACACAGATCATAGATTAAAGAGCGCTTTTTTTATTGGCAGAGACCACAGAACGACACCTGCCATGAAACTTACGACGAAACGAAATTACATTACATCATTTAACGTTCATACAGTTTGTCATACAGAAGGTTCAAATTTTAACTAAGGCTTTGAATTAGAAATTTAATTTATAGTTGTTATAAAACCTATTATTCTATTTATTATTACTTAGTATTACTGATTGTCTGTCCCAAGGCTGTAATTTGAAGCTTTTATTCAGCAGTTTTTCTTCTTTACTAATGAGGTATTTCAATGAGTTCCACAGTGAATGTGAGAAAACGAGTTCACTAACTTGCTAGAACAACAACAATTAGAAACAGGTGTCACTCCTGGAAGTACGTACCACGCTCTCCGCAGCCGACGTAGATGATGACGTCAGAGTTGGAGTACTTGGAGAGCGCCTGAGAGATGACAGTCTTGCCGCAGCCGAAGGCGCCGGGGATGGCCGTGGTACCTCCTTGCACACAGCTGCACACACACATTCAAAACTTGTCAGTTCTACACAAGTTTTATCTTTATACCTTTGAACCAGTTATTGAATTTTTATTCCGACTGATTGTAGTCCTTATTAAATTAAATAAATTAGACTGAGATTTGAAGTGAATGTTGAATAATTATTTTTTATTAAGAATTTTACAATATAGTTGACAGAGGATTTTTTTTCCTGGCAAAAAGATTTCAAGATATATACTTACATATAAAAGAAATGTCATAAAAAATTGTGATCCAATATGAACCTTAAAGCCAATTTACATAATTGTCAAGTTTAAGATGTTACTCTTGTACCAACAGCAACCAGTTGACTCTTGCAATATTTTATGCTTTCCGGTCTATTTTATATAGGGAGGAATTTTCATTTAATTTATCATGTTTGTTAGAGATTTCATTCTTATTCTTGGCCCTAATGATTGATGCCATAAAAGTATGGTGTTATTAATTCGAATTTTAGCCATTTCGATTCCAGAGTGTGGCAAGGGAATTTTCGGAAATCCTTGTATGCGGATTTGTTTATTTTTAAAAGTAAAAAAAAGTTTTCTTGTATTTAGAATACTTTCCCCCCAGATCAGGTTGAAAAAATTCAGCCTGTATTTTGAATTTAATTTTTAAATGTCGCGTTGGCTTTTGGTCTTGTAAACCTGGCTTGAAAATGTGTAATGTGTGATGTACTCACGGGAACAGCGAGTCGAGTACCCTCTGGCCGGTGAGCAGCGGGTGGTTGGCGGGCAGCTTCTCCGCGACCGGCCGCGGTTGGCGCACCGGCCACACCTGCAGCATGCTGTACTTCTCCTTCTCGCCGTCGAACTCCGTCTCCAGCACCACGTCCTGCGCGCGAGGGGAGCTTATACCAACGACTTTCTTATGCCCATCATCATAAGGGGCCACAGTTCATTTGTAACAACTGCCAAAGGCGGTTGCTCGCTATATTGAGTCATGCACTGTTGTCCCAAAGATAAAAATTCATATTTCTGTTTAATTACGTAGACACTACGTAAGTACTGCGCTCGAGATTGAACTAAAAATGTCAGTGTTGAAAGTGGTTTAAAATTAAAAAAAAACTGGCTATTCTTGGCATAGATTTTGAAGACTTACTTAATTGACTTTACTATTGATCCTTAAAGTATCAATAGTCAGTTTATTCATGTCAGTTTGTTTATAGCAATAGAGTTAAGATTCGTTTAATTACATAAATAATACGTAAGAACATATACTATAATAATCATGCTGGACTGTA
Organism: Cerastis leucographa; assembly: GCA_963082945.1. Lineage (NCBI taxonomy): Eukaryota > Metazoa > Arthropoda > Insecta > Lepidoptera > Noctuidae > Cerastis > Cerastis leucographa. The sequence continues at coordinate 852,256 of OY720360.1, forward strand.
TCATTTTCGGAGTAATTTCACTTGACACATTTAGAAACATTTTTTCTTGAAAATTTTTTGAAGACAGTTAAAGCAACTAGTACTTACAGTAACACTGTAGTTGCCAGCGGGCGCGATGTAGGTGACGGTTCCCTTCGCCTTGGGCGGGATCAACATCTTGTGCTTGACCAATGTGTTCTCGTGCACGATAGCGTACAGGTCTCCGCCGGTGATGTGCGACCCGATCTGATCAACACACATTTATTATTGTAGCAAGGAAAAGAAATCTCCAATCACACCTACAGATACAAAAAAAAAAGATGTCAGCCGAATATATACTTAACCCCCTAGTGTTTTAGAAGTCAGGTAGAAAGCCACACTCAGTGTACCCACCTTAACATTCAAAGGGTTGAATTCCCAGGCTACAGTCCTGGCCAGACTGGGCACGTTTACACCCTTGGGGATGTAGATGGACTGTGTGAGCTCGTTGATGTCCTTCAGAGGACGCTGGATACCGTCAAAGATGGAACCCAGGATACCAGGGCCCAGCTCCACGGACAGAGGCTTGCCGGTACGCAGTACGGGGTCACCCACTGTTACACCTGATGTTTCTTCGTATACCTATGTGGAATAACATCACTAATTAGGAAACAAAATAATGTTCATTGAAAAACTTCTAAGCATGAATTATCAGTGAACACATTTTAGACGTGTGATGAGGCCGAAAAGACTCAATGTAAAGCACTCAAAACATTGTGCTGATGGATGCATTGAATAGTATGAGGTCGTGGAGACGTGGACATTAAAAAACTTTTAAAAAATACTTATAAAAGTTGGAACTTTGACCCCCAATCTCTGTAACTAGAAGGTAAGGGGAATAAAAAAAAAATCGCAATGAGGAAGGAGAACAAGTGCCTTTCGGCTTCGTTCGTCCCTTTATAGGGTAAAGAAAACGAAATTCTATTTTGTCCGTCAGACAGTTTATACAAAATTATTAGACACGTATTTTTTGTTTTATCAATTAAAGTTGGAGAGTGGAGGCTCACTACGTCACAACTAGGTATAAAATTTACTTAGCCGTGACGTCATGCGCTATTTCAACTCAAAATATCTCCGTACTTTTACGATTACGTGTTACTAAAAAATACGTGTCAAATATTTTTTAATAATCTACCCGATAGACAAAGAAAAAAAAAACAGTCACCATCCCTATTAGACCACATACCTGGATGGTAGCCATGTCTCCCTCCAGACGGATGATCTCCCCGACCAGCTCGTTGTACCCTACTCGCACCAGCTCGTACATAGCCGATCCGGACATTTTCTCCGCCGTGACGACTGTGGTACCAAAATTACTGGTTTTATTTTTGTGGAACAAATTGTAATCAACTGGATAATATTATAATTTAAACAATGCCGTAATGGCCATAAAGGAAAAATTAAAAAAAAAAAACTCGTTTTATTTTTTACTCATTAAAAGGAAGTCCCCTGAAAGTTCAACCACTATAATCTTCGTTCCACCTTATGGTCTAATTGCACTCGACTATGTACGTCTTCTATAAAGAAGCCATTATTAAAATTGACTTTTGCATGCTCATATTACAAAACGAAGATGTAAAAATCGATTTTATGTCGTTCAGTCTGTTACTTTTTCACGCCTTTCGGCTGAACACATGTCTATAAAATTTAGCAGGCAGACAATGACCTGAGTTAGGACAAAGGTTACTTATTTGTCCTGGTACCTAGTAAATACCTCTGGGATAATCTCAAGTCCAAGCGGGCGATGCCGCGAACAAAAGGTAGTTTAATCTTAAGTATTGATTTTTTCCAAGGTTTTACAGGCTGATCCAAAAACCCTCACTTATTTTGAGAGCATGCATTATCTATGTCATATCACACTGAATAGAATCTGGTGCCAAATACGATGAAATGACGTAATATGCGTTCATAACGATTCGACCTAAATATGTAATGGAAAATTCGTAGCTACATTTTACTTTGGCTGGAACCTTCCAGATCCTCCATATGATCCCCCTTTTGTTCCCGAGTTGGGTTTTACGTTTTTTTTAAGCAGTGAGGGCTACTCCTAGTATCTGTTTATATCACAGTTATTTCTTAATTATTTACAATTAGATGGATACATGATTTAGTGGTTGAAGTTGATTGTTGCTTTGTGACATAAAACTGGACAAAAAAACACTATTAGCATCACTTATGATAGATTAAGGTCTTGCGTGCATATACCCTTCAATTTGAAACAAGGCTGCTTGGCCATAGAAATGTGTGTACAATAGCAACATAACATTATGAGTTCCTTCCAAAAGAGATCTGCAGGTATCTGCATACATACAGTATACATTCATGCATTGATGCATTTTCCACATAGTAGTACTAGACTCTAGTAGTTGCAATTGAGAATGCTGAGCATGAGTTCCTGAGTTTGATTCCCAGGTAGGCCAAATTGTTATTGGGTTTTGTCCATCACAAATTTCTCAGTAGCAGCCACGAAGTCTAGTCTTTTGTGCCCATTTGATGGCAATAGGCTCGCCCACTATTACATGGGCCTGGAAATATAACTGGCGAAATCTGGGTGTACTATTAGGTACTCCTCTGCCTACACTTTTAGGGAATACAGGCGAGTTGTTATGATATGTAATGTAGGCAGAAACTAAGAGACCTGGATAAGTAAAAGTTATAAACAAGTACATACCGGGACCGGATACTGCAAAGACATAGCCGAACCTATCCTCATTCTCCTCATCAGCGATGGTCTTCAACCCCGTTCTGCTCATTTTGAATTTTTAATTCTATACCTGGATAAAAAAAAAAACTTTTCGTACAATTATTTCAAGAGTTAAACGCAGTAGCTTCAGTTCGGAGGCACGGTGTGTATTGTGTTATGCAAGCCTTTGCTGTTTCCATTAATATGGTGCTATAAAGAATTGTAATGGGTAATCCCATTGCTACAAAGAAGTACCATGACTTTTACTGTGTTAGTAATGCAATGGTACTTAATACACACTTCATCTATCACAACATACATGTAAAGTCAAGTAAAGGAATAACACATACAACACACAAAGACTGAAAGATTGTTCTTGATTTTGCCATTATTTACAGTCCACAGTGTAATGCTGGTGACATTAAACTTTGGACTGTCAAAAACTTTGAATCTTATCCTGCTAAGAGCCAAAATCATCATCAATATTGATGACAGGTTGACCTAATTAATGAAAAAAAAAATGTTTTGACAACACTGTGCTTCCACTGTTTCTGGTGAGACTAAAACCATAGACTGGCAGATCGGCAGATCGGCAGATCAGCTGATTTTTTTATCAATGAGCACTGATAAACAAATTCATCCATCAATGTCAACTAGCCTTGTATAAGAACTTTTTGAGAAAAATAAAATGGAAGATTTGTTGCCTTAATTATAGGAGCCTTCTTCTTTTTAGTCAATATATGTTTTGCCCTTGACCTAGGAGTAATAGATAGAACAATGAGCTTCTAACTTTTGTAGACTAATCTTATTAGCACACTTGAGAGATAAATTTTATGAAATAAGTATAAGACTAATGAGACAATGCAGTTACAGTATGAAGTAATGGACTCTATGTATTGATATTTCCATAGGACAAAGTCATATGACCTAAATATTCCATTCACATTATGAAAAGACAAAAAAATTAGATTTTTTGATAAAAATCATTGGTATTTTATGTAACAATTTCATAATATTACACATTTAACAGCTGATAAGCAATAGTTCATCACTTACTGACTTCAAACAGATGTTACAACCAATCAGGAGTTAGTTTATTGAAAACTTAAGTTAGAATTCATTTACACACCCAAACCTACATCACAGCATCATAGCCTGACATCACAAGCTTTATTAGCTGTTGACGAAGTAACATGAGATAGTAAACCAAATGAGAGAGAAGAGATTTATATAAGTCTAAGTGAGACCCATTCAAAATTACTACCCCATTTCCTTGCTACGAGGGGCTAATGGTTATTTACATAAAACTCAATTTTACAAAGCTGATTCTAATATGAATGGAAGACAGGCGCCCATAACACAAACTTTTACATTTTGATGTAGGAAACACTACAAGTTTATCACTTATTAGTTTGATTTTGGTCAAAATGAGATAAGTACATACAATTAAAGCAGGAACCTATAATTAGGTGAGCACTGTAAACTGCCTGCCTTCGTTTGATACTTCGGCAGACACACAGCACAGTTATGTACTTTAGTCAATACTGAAGGAGCTGAAGTGTTCAGATACAAATCTCGTTTACACATAGTCACATGATAAATGGGTGGAACGATAATTAAGTCGTTATATATTAACATACTTGCGTTAAAAACCAATATCCTTTGTAATTAATACTCAAATGCGTACTAATAACACATAAGAACGAAACTATACCGCAAATTAACGGATATATCCTAATAATCTAATGCGTGACATTACATGGTTCTAAAGAGGGAAATACTATGGCAGAATCAGGAACAATCTTACCGCAAATTAGGAAGAAAGGAAGGGTTTCCACAGTCAATAACACATGCACCTACGATAACAAACTTAATAATGTACAAATTACAATATTTTAATATTTAAAACCCAACTCACGGGACGAGAAAGACGGAAAAGTCGGACCGAGAATGGCGGAGGATCACAACTTATCACAAGACCAATGATAGAAAATGAAGTCAGCTGACCTCAGTCTATGCCTCATTGTCTATTCCACACACTTCATTGATTTTCTGTCAGTGCTCATTTTCGCTGTCTATGGTAATCCGAAAATATTATAAGCAGTTTTGACCTTTCCCATAATGACATTGGAGTTATTATTGCATGTATATTCCATACACAACAGAATGGTTGAGTTACTATAGTTAGTTGTTTATGGTAAGCGTCCTAAATTATATCTTTGTGTAAAATCGTAAAGAAATCTTTATTTTATTTATTCGATTGAGTAAAAATTTCGGTCATATTTTTTTTGCTAGCCTGTCATATGTGTGTGATACCCTAGCCTTGGGACCAAAGAGTAGAATACTTTTACCAAACCTGGGGTCCTAGGTATGCCTAGTATTCAAAATTACACGCCATTGTAACCTTAGAATATAGAGCAAAAAATGTATAACGACAGCTGAGGCAAAAAGTCCTGACATTCCTATATCAATATATCAAGCGTAACTTAACCTTCGTTTGAACTTTGTGGCTGTTATTATTTAGCCATATATCAGTTATGATAATAGGACAAAATTAGCGGAAATTAAACTGAGGGTATTCTTGCTACAATTTAGGCCGATAAATTAGTTATAGCAGAAATTCACTGTATTTTTGAACCGGACGAAGATCAGAGGAATGGTGGGCAAGGAAAGTACATTAAAACATAACATCAGCTTGAATATGAAATAGACGGCAAGCCTATTTAGTCAACCTTTTCCCGATGGCAAAACCGAAAAACAAAATGCCCTGACTTGTGAATAGAACCCATGTTCAAGTTAAAATATTCTTAAAAATTATGATTTTGTAGAAGACATGCCCTGATCTGTGCATTTTGTAAACTTCACAGCCAGATTGAGTGTTTATTCGGTATGATAATTACATTAAAATTTAATTAATATTGACCAAAAATATATATAATATGTACATTATTTACAGACTACAAATAAATATAAAATAAAAATAAAATATGTACAAGTATCAAAAGTACAGGGCGTCAAAAAATTCGTCGACATCGCTGTCGACAGGAAAAGTGCCCAGAAATTAAATTAAGAAATTAAATTAAATTAAATTAAGAAATTACATTTGGGTCTAGCTGGGATTTGCTTTGGCAACACTGTTTTTTAAAGAATGACATATGTCAAATCGACGGGAAAATAACGCATGCGTTTATGCGAAGACAACCGCATCCTTTGTTTTCTAGTTTTCCGTTTTAAAACACAATCTCGCAAATTTTCAAGTCGTGTAAGACTTGATAGACAAAATATAACGTAGTTCCAGAATTAGTGGTAAACACGGGTTTATTCCAGTAGTATCGCGCGCATCGTAAATATATTTCGTTGACAAATTAAATGTATGTTGGCTCTCAATGACGCGTTGTGTTGAGGAGTCCAGTATTATTATTTTATCCAGTTCATGTTTTTTTTTGCAGGCATAATAAAGACATACAGTTGAGTAAATCGTTATCTTGGCTGCTACGACACGGAGCAGTCCGAGAAGGTTTCAGACTAAGGTATGTTCGTTAATGATCTCTGACTCCTTATTTGCCACAGCTGTAGGTACATAAATATAATAATGAATGTCAATTTGTATAGCTGTTGTGCCGTTGAGATGCAACCGAAACGGGGCGCGATTTGAATTGGATCGCGTCAACTTTGCGTCTTTTTGCTATTTACTTTAAGTAGTTTCACTTGTGCTGTGTGCCCTCATTAAAATGCACACATCAAGGAGGTCACGTTTGACATTCAAATTGTTATGATCCAGTAAGCAAAAAACTTTTTAAATAATTAAACATTCTTCAATGCAGAATTCATTTAGAGTTTGAAACTAAATAATCTGTGGTTTTTATTAGCAATTTCTGTAATTATTATAACAAAACATCACGCCACGTAAACCCCTAAGGGTTAAGCAGAGTTGATGGAAAACACAATAACAGCGCCCAACCTGGGAATCAAACCCAAGACCCCATGCTCAGCAGTTGCGCAGGGTGACCAATAGACCTATGAGGCAATTATCAAAAGCACCTATCAAAAATGTTGTAAACAGTAGATTCTTTAGGCTGTGTTCACCTGTTGATTGTAATGAAAAGACTCCCGTCTCGAAGATAACCCTCTGGCCAAAAGCTATCCCTACACTACTCAGCTCAGAAAAGGCTTGTGTTCAATCTGCAAAGTGAAGGAAGTGTACAGCTTGCACTACATATAGGTGACCATGTTCTGGATTAACAGATATCATCCAGCTTTGAAGTTGGCCTACTTATAAATGTGTATACTTGTGCCCATATTTCAATTATTATTTAATCCTAAATCACAAGCTAGAAGTTACGAGATACAATTAATTTTAAAGATTACATCCACATTTTACCAGTGATTTAAGTCATATGTAATAGACAAGTATAGAAGAATACATGCTGCGCCAACCCCAAATCATTTGGGAGGAGGGTGATGATTTTTAAGTCATATATAATATGGGGCATGTCTATTGCCATTAACTTGGCAAAAATCTCGACTCTGGGAAAGTATGATCCCACAAAAAAGCTGCTGCTGGGCAAAGACTTCTCCCCGTCACTTCTAGTTCTTTCGGTCCAGTACTAATGTGAACCACTTGAGTTTATAAAAAGGATGCTTTCCTTTTCAGCCCAGAAGGATATTTAGATGTAAACATAATATTGCAACACGAAACATTCAGAGGTAAATACAGTACATCAGACATTGAACGAGTTGTAAAGACCAATGATAAACAGAGGTTCAAACTGAGGCACAACCCCACCACCAACTGTCTGGAGATCAAAGCTAACCAAGGTCACACTATCACTGAAGTTTCGGACGCTGACCTCATTCCCATTACTCAGGTTCTAACCCATTTTTGATCAAAAATATGTGTTTGATAAAAAGTAGCTTCACTGACACTATTAACATAGTTCTCATTTCAGCCCAAATACAACACAGTTATCCATGGCACATATTTAAAATGCTGGCCACAAATAAAAAATGAAGGCATAAGTCATATGAAGCGCAAACACATACATTTAGCTAAAGGAACATTGGAGGATGCTTCCGTGATCAGTGGCCTTCGCCGGGACGCAGAAGTCCTCATATACATAGACCTCGCGGGAGCCCTAGCAGATGCTATCAAATTCTATGAGTCAGAAAATGGTGTCATCCTAACTAGTGGTAACGAAAAAGGATATTTGGAGCCAAAGTACTTCACAAAAGCGGTTAATATTCGCACTGGTAAGTTGTATGGTTATTTCTTTTCTTGACATTCACTGACCTTATTGGTGAGGTTCTTCTCTAAAAGCTCAGGTGTGTAGTAATGGCAACTAGCATGCTTGTATGATCAGATGATGAATTTGGATGAGACGCAAGGAGTATTTGAGAAGCGTAGCAGGTGGTGGTGCTGTGGTTTGTCTACCTCCTATGGGCAAAAGACAATGTATTTATGAATGTTTATTTGCTTATTTTCCATAATTGGAGCAAGCAAGGATGAATTGAATTCGAAAAGCAAGGATGAATTTTGTGCTTGTAAAACAAAATTGCTATGTCATGCCAAGTTTGTTTGTAGACAGTTAGTTAATTGAACACTTGGGCATCATTTACTAATGGAGGGTCACAAGATAAGGTTTTAAATACTATAATTACTATTATACATATTTCCTGTTCCATTAAATTAGTGCCACAACAAACTTGATTCAAAAGGTTCACATCCATTGATTTTGATTTGAGTAACAAACTTTGACTTGTATGACGTATTTGATTTATTCTTATTTTTGTATTTGATATTACATTATGATTATTTATGTAATACCAATACCATTTTTCACATACCTGTGGTAAGAATTTTTATGTGGCTATCAACTGGGGCCAAATTGCAACAAAAACAAAAAAAAACAAACATCTAGGTCAAAGTCAAAGCATTTATTTCAATTAGACCATTACAGGCACTTTTGAAAGTCAAAAAAAAACAAAATAAAACGCGAAGCTACAGTCCCAGTCACAAGGCATAATAACTTATGAAAGTACTGTAGTTGCCCATTCCGTAGCGTAGATCTCTATGGAGAAGAACGGGCAAGAAACTCCATGGACACTCTTTTAAATCAAAATATGTTACAAAATCTTGGTTACATCATTCATGTTAAGAATTACAAATATGTGAGAACAATGTAGAAATACGGGCAAGTTAAGAGCGTCCAGAGTAAAAGATTAAATCAGTAATTAAAAATAAAGTAATTAAAATAAACCGTGGCAGCTAAGAGATGACCAGTCACAACTGACAGCGCCCGTTCACGAACATGACGCATGTATCAGCCATCATTCAACTCAACCATTTTGAAGGGAACTAAACGACCCGACACACCCGCCACCATCAGCGTGACATTTAAGTGAGCATGACATTCACTCAACCACCAGGGTAATTTCGCGTCAATGAAAGATGTAGGTACTCATTAAGTGGTGGCTTTACAGTACATAGTACTCACCAGTGGCGAAGGGTCAAAATTTTGTAAGGGGAAGCCGACGAAAAAAATGAGATCATTAATTTTGTTTTTAAAGTGAAACTTTTATTACATCGTCTCAAACTTTTTCGTTTGTGTGTTGCATGTCGCGTGACGATCGGCCGCGGAGTAGGTACGGATAAAATGAAAGGCGCTCGTCATAGCGCCTTTCACTTTATCCCTACTCCGCGGTCTACTCCGCGCTATAGTGTGAAAATAAGTTTCACTTTTACCGTGGTTTCATAAAACCACACAATCCTTTTATTCGTCATCGCATTTTTTAAATTTCATTTTGATTGTCAGCGACCCCGAAAACCACGAAAATGTCACCCATGATGTATACACAAAAATTTTCGAAGGACCCAACTTGATCTTTTTTTCATAACTTCTTTATGTATTGTAACGATTAAATGCACAGGAACTATAGAAAATATGTTTATTCATAAAAGTTAATGCGTATAAATACAATGTTTCATGTCTATGCTATTAACCGTTGAGGAGTTCCCTCGTGAGAAGACAATCCTGGCTGCAGGATGAGATCATGATAGAATTCATGTGTATCCATCACATATGAACTCGTATGCAAAGTTTTGTGTCTGTGCTATTAAACGTTGAGGAGTTCCCTCGTGAGAAGACGATCCTGGCTGGAGGATAAGATCATGATAGAATTTGTGTTTATCCATCAAATATGAATGTGCATACAAATTTTCGTGTCCGTGCTATTTACCGTTGAGGAGTTCCCTCGTGAGAGAAGACAATCCTGGCTGCAGGATGAGATCATGATATAATTCATGTGTATCCATCAAATATGAACTCGTATGCAAAGTTTCGTGTCTGTGCTATTAAACGTTGAGGAGTTCCTTCGTGAGAAGACGATCCTGGCTGCTGAATGAGATCATGATAGAGTTCGTGTTTACCTATCAAATATGAACGTGCATACAAATTTTCGTGTCCGTGCTATTTACCGTTGAGGAGTTCCCTCGTGAGAAGACAATCCTGGCTGCAGGATGAGATCATGATAGAATTCCAGGTTATCCATCAAATATGAACTTGTATACAAATTTTCGTGTCTGTGCTATTAAACGTTGAGGAGTTCCCTCGTGAGGAGACGATCCTGGCTGCAAGATTAAGTTATGTCTGTCATAAAAATGTATTGTTCTTAGAACCAAAGGTGTGCGCTAAATTTCAGCTCAATCGGGCATCGGGAAGTGGTTCTAATTTAGCTTCCTATACATACAAACATTGAAAGTTCCCTGTCGTAACTCGAAAATCTTCGGCTTACCTAGTCCTTACAAAACGCTGCTGATAGCTGCGAAGTCACGTGTCCGCGTTCATACGAATTTAGTTCTGAATTCTGACACCCGAGCGTCGGCTTACTGGCGCCACATGTTGCTTTCTTTGTTGAAATGAAAAATGCTGGCATTTATGTAATGTTTTCAATCCTATGATGTATTTAATGTCTGTACTGTGATGTGATAACCTCAGATGTGTACATAATTTACTACAGTAGACACTAGACACTACGTATAGTGCCTTGTTCCCAAAGGGAAGCCGGTAGGAATCGGCTTCTTAGGAGCCTTCGGGCCTGGTACTCACACATGTGCTATGCAATTATATAATACTAAGAGATTGAATCTATACAATGCAAATATATTTTTACAATCTTCTGCAGCTTTCACAATAACTTCACTTTCTAATTCAGATGATTCCGATTGCCCCTATGGTTGTGGAGCAGGACCAGCATTGAGCCAAGCATTTTTATCATCAATATAATCCCCCAACTTATAATATGCTTGCCTACATAGTGTGCGTTTTATGCAAGATTTAAATTTCGTTTCATTCAGTTGCAGAATGGGGGGAGGTATTTTATTGTAACATTTTAAACAATACCCCATGAAAGATGAGTCTACTTTAGCTAACCTGAAACCTGGCTGAACTAGTTGGTCCCTGTTTCTAGTATTATAGTGGTGCCGGTCACCTCTTCTACTAAATAAATGCAGATTTTTCCTAACGTACATGATGTTTTCATAGATGTATTGACAAGGTACCGTCATGATGTTAATTTCCTTAAACAGTTCTCTTAGAGAATCGCGCCTACGTAGATTATATATGGCTCTGATAGCTCTTTTCTGCAGAATAAATATAGACTCGATGTCTGCAGCCCGTCCCCATAGTAAAATACCGTATGACATAATACTATGAAAATAACTAAAATACACTATCCTCGCGGTATCTGATTGATCTGAATTGAGAAACTCCTCCTTTTTTAGAAGTCGGTTAAAAAATAATAAAAAAAAAAAAACAAAAAATTAGCTGACACCTTGGTAATGGTGTCACCTTGTTTCGCAGACAGAAATTTGACAGAATTTCGTTTCCCAGAAAATGTTTCACATAATATTTAGTCCCCGTATTTTTATTTCAAATATTTTTGTTTCGACTACTATTTACTTGAATGAAAAATATTTTACAGAAACACAATTCAAAGAATTTTACAATCACATTTTATTATTTGACCAACTTATCAAACAGCAGAATTATTTTTCAACGAATATTGTTTCTTCGATGTATGTTTCCATGGTATTTTATTTCAACGAAATTAATAACCTTAAATTAAAATATTGTCTTTAAAAGTCAATATGTTGTACTACAAAAGTTAGTGACACAAACGAATGGCTGCAAAACAGACTCCACGTAGTCTTGCTTGCCCTACCCCTAGAGTGTAATTTAAGCCCGCGTAGGCGCGGAGGGATGAGGCGGCCCGCGAGTTGAGGAGCAGGTGGTTTCTAAAGATCGCCGCCGCGGCTGAGGCTGGCCGGCTTGCCGGCCAGCAAGCCGAAGCTGCGGTGGTGAGCGTTAATACCATCTGCGACGATAAACTTGCGTGGGGCCGCCGGAGCCCCGCAGCGCCGGAGCCGTGACAGAAACCTTGCCTGCTGCATGTTACATGCTTGCATGCATGCTGCAAGTTGCATGGTTGCTTGCATGCATGCTGCAAGTTGCATGGTTGCTTGCATGCATGCTGCAAGTTGCATGCTTGCTGCATGCTGCATGCAACAGGCATGGACACCATTAGTGAGAATAACAAGATTGTTTTCCTGCTTGACAATAATTTACCCGCATTATTTTTGTGAACCCGGTGTTGTAATTTTGTAGGAGGGTATGTATTTTTCAAAGGTTTGAATTTTACAAACTGTCAGTCGATTAAAATGTTATTCTTCGGAATAAGTTTTATGTGAAACAAAAAATATGTGGATAAATAATATTTGATTTGTTATTCTATGATATGAATATTCTAACATTCAATTTTATTTGAAACAAAAATCGATGATTTAAATTTCTTCAAAGTAAGTATTCTGCGTATTGATTATTCTATGAAATGATAATATGAGAAACAATTTATGTGAAACAAAATTCGATTAAACAATTAGCGATGAAACAACGCACAACCCTTGGTAATACATACTATACGCAACTTACGTAGGAGACATTTTGCAATGTTGTGGTACAGCCCGCCCAATGTGCACGAGCTTCTTTGCAGTTAAACTTGAATCTTACTGCGTTGCAGCATGGACCGACTGAGAACAAAGAAATATTTCAATGACTGAAATAATTAGGGTAGGAGAATAGTGATGTTGACTCTGAAAAAAAAAAATTGTCCTTGGCCTTTGGTTTTAAGATATTTGAAGTGGTCCTTCTGTTCTTATTTCATGGTATGAGTAGCACATATTTCGGGGAACTCCCCACTCAGAGACGCGAATTATTTGTGTATGTCATTAGTCTGGCTATCATTATACACGATAGTGTACAAATAGACAGTAGTTTTACTCTGTATTCAATAACTGAAAGTAGAAGTGCAGACAGCCAGTCAAACACTCAATAGAATAAGTGTTTTTTTTTCTAAGTATTTATGACTAAAGTGCTTGCTTGTGGTTAACTAAAGTGCTGGGTTGGAGTATATTTACGTGTGTAGGTAAGTAAGCTAATATTTTTGTGATAAACAGTTTCTTACTATTTAATTTGGTGAGTTAAAAGTAAGTAAAAGAAAATAATTGACCACAATAGGGGATAATCTTTTTTTTTTTGCTTATTTGGTACTTTTTGTTGTGATGACTCGCATTATGTGCGACGGCTTCTTCATAACATCAAGGACTCGTATGCATAATGTAGGCATGACAGAGGACGATAAGAATGACTCAATATCTAAAGCTAGAGGGTCTGTTACTGAAATTGATTCGGTGATGAATTGATGATTCATATCAGTACCAACGATTTGCCGACAACACGAAATCAGCGCCTTGTTTGCAGCGCTTGCTGACTGAAGCTCTGTTCGTCTGAGCAGTTATTTAGGAATCTACCAATCAAAGACGAGTATAGAAGTAGAAACGTGTGTGATTTGTCGATTCCAGTACGTGTCTGCGCTTTGCTTATCTCCGTTTCAGTAGCAACGCACCCTAATTCGTTAAATTAACCAGGTCAGATTACTCGGGAGGTCAGTGCAAGCTGCGTCCAAGTTCTTAAACGGACAGTTACCATTACCTACCTTTACGGTAATCTATTGGTATAAAAAGGTAAAACTTAGGTGTAGGGAGTACTATTGGGAACTAATGATCCGATTCCGAATATTCTTTCAATAATGTGAAGCTTCATTATCCTCAAGTGTATGTAAATTTAAAACGTAATTTCCGACCATAACGTTAGCGAAGCCGCGGGAAAAAGTTTGTTCAATGCAAAATTGAGTACCCTCGATTTATTTGACGGTTTGTTTGCAGGTGAGCCCCTACACCAATGAGCCATGGAGTCCTCGGCGTCGCCGTCGTCGGTGTCGCCGCGCCACGCGCCGCGCCGGCGCCGCGGCCCGCCCGAGCCCGACCGGCACGCTCAGGCGTCCGATCGGCACGCACCGGCATCCGACCGGCACGTGCAGGCGCCCGATCGGCACATACAGACGCCCGTCGCACACAGGATTCTGGTTACAGGTGAGAAATGCTCTTCTCTTTTCACCTACTCGAATGAGGAGGCACCTGTGCCGCTGCCGTCGTGTAAAAGGCACATCATCAGCCTAGCTTTTTCCAACTATGTGTGTTGGGGTCGGCATCCAGAAGTGGTGTCGTAGTTTCAAAAGAAATAAAAGTTATCCATTTATTTTGTGGAGTTGTTTGTTGTTGTTTGATCTTCTGTTCAGTTTTAATGTAAGTTTTGTAAGAAACATTCCACTTAAAGCATCAAATAGAAAAAAATACATTATTATGATTAGAATTCACACGAGATACCTACCAGAGAATAGTTAAAAAAAAACCAATGAATGATCCCAAATAAATAATATTAGAAGAGTTCGCTGCCGAATGCCGATGCTTTGTTCATGGACTTACTGAGACCCTGTTCAAGAACTTACTAAGTCCATAGCTTTGTTTGACAGCTTGACAGACATTGACACATTGCGATAGTGTTACCGACTGTTAATCTAAAGCACCCTGGCAGTGATTTTTCAACTAATGAATGATTTATTAATCAGTAAAGTAATATAATTTGAAAGATGTGAAGTAAGAAGTAAAATATATTATTTAAAAAAATACCATTAAAACCCATAATGGGATATCAGAACAATCAAACCAAATAGTAACCATGGTAAATATCCCATTAGTTAGCAGTGTTTATGATAATGTCAGTGACCATGTCAGTTTAAAAACTTATACAACCTGTTTTTTTGATATCCCATAACTCTAAGATATCATTGAGACCATATCAAAGAATCAACTGGCATATGAATTATGTTTCAATCATACTTTTTTTTTGTATTTCCTTAGCTTTAAATATGAATTATTGGTTTAAATAAAAATAATTACTCGTATTTATCAAAGAAACTACTACTATTTTACTACACTACTGCGAAGTTTGGCAACCTCGCAAAAGTAATGATGACGTTGAGAGTTCGATTGCTGCGTTACGTGTCGCGGGTTCGATCCCCGCACGGAACAAATATTTGTATGGCCTACAGATAGTTGTTTCGGGTCTGGCTGTTTGTGTATGTGAGTTTAAATGTTTGTGAACGCACCCACGATACAGGAGAAATTCCTAGTGTAGAATAGAATAGAATAGAATAGAATTTTATTTTTGCAAATATGGGTACAATAGTTGTTATAATAATCAAGGCTCAGCCATATTTTACCATTCGGCATGCAAACATTTACTTACATTGTTTATGAGACATGTACTTAGGTATTTACATTTTAAAACCAATCAAAATTAATAATATATCAATTAAATAACACATAACATAACAATTAATTAAGTAATACATTTTTCTGCCAGGAACTCAGTTACACTGTAGTACGCTTTATCTATCAAAAATTTACGTAGTCTACTCTTAAACATCGCGGTATTTAAATTTTTCCATCCACTTGGTAATTTATTATAAACAATTGGAGCCATGCAATAAACACTGTTGCGCATCAAAGCCGTTTGACTTGATACTTGACATAGCTTGCTATTGTCACGCCTGTTCCTTGGGAATACATCAGCTAGGCGATTAAAACGATTTGGATTTTGCTTAACAAACATAGCTACTTCGAAAATATAAATACAAGGAAGTGTTAGGATATTGTATTGGTTAAAATAGGGCTTGCAACTGTCTGTAGTTTTAAGTTTAAACAATGATCGGAGACATCGTTTTTGGGCCTTAAATGCTATGTCTCTATCTGTTGAGTTCCCCCAGAAAATGATGCCGTAGCGTAAGTATGATTCAACTATGCCGTAGTAAGCCGTTAGAAGCGTTTTGGTATCTACTATGGAGGATAATCTATATAAAACATATGCAGATGAACTCAATTTCTTACACAAAATATCTATATGTGCTTTCCAATTTAAGTTGTAATCTATTTGTAATCCTAAAAATTTAGTATCTTCTGCTTCCTTAATATTGTGATTTTTGTGGTGTATGTGAAGATTAGTTAAGCCGGGAGTACGTTGTCTAAAGTGCATTATCTTTGTTTTATTTAAATTTATTATTAAATTATTCTTATCTAGCCATTTAATTAGTGAGTCAAGGGAACTATTAATGTCATTTTCATATGTAACTGCGTTTTTACAAGGGATCGTTATTGTGCTATCATCTGCAAACATTGTTATAGGTTGTTCAAGGGATAAGGGCATGTCATTCACATATAATATAAACATAAACGGGCCCATTACGGTTCCTTGTGGAACACCGTACGAGATTTTACGTTCTTGTGATCTTGTTATCTCTTCATGTTTATTAGCTACGTCAATACGGCTAACTTCGGTTACTTGTGTTCTATTTTCTAAATAAGATTTTATAAGTTGGAGCACGTTACCTCTAACGCCGTAGACTTCTAATTTATATAGTAATGTATTATAATGAACATAATCAAACGCCTGAGTCATATCACAAAATATTGCACATATGGGCGATCGTTTATCCATGTTTCTAATAATAGTAAACAAAAAGTCATAAATTGCCATGTTAATGGTTCTGTGCTGTCTGAATCCTTTCTGTTCTTCACAAAGTATATTATTTTTCTCCATGAAATTATATAATTCTTTGTAGATGTATTTCTCAAATATCTTTGAAATAACCGGTATGAGTGAAATTGGTCTATAATTTTCCAACAGCTCCCTATCGTCTTTCTTAAATAAAGGTTTAATTATAGATGTTTTTAGAGCATCTGGATAAGCACCCGCAGAAATAATAAGGTTGAGTATGTGACTTAGATGGTCGCATATCTCGGCTGACACTGACTTAAGTACCTTTGTGGCAATTCCATCAAAACCTACACTGCTAGTGTTCTTTAGGGACATTATTATTTTATATAAATCGTGTGGTGAGCTAGGGGCCATAAACATTGAATTATGTTTCATGGATGACATGCATGCTTTCGGCTTACATTCAGCGTCTATTTTTGGTTGTATTTTGTCAACGAAAAAGTCATTAAAAGCACTAGCGATATCCGAAGGTTTGTATATAATTTGATTACCAACTTTAAGTTTCTCAATTTGTTCTTTTGGGATGTTGTACTTTGTCTGATTAATAACTTGCCATGTAGTCTTTGATTTATTTTTGGATTTCTGTATTTTGTAGTTATTTTGAGCTTTTTGTGTTAAATTAATAATTTTATTGTATAGTCTAGAATAAGTAGTAAATTTCTTTTTATTTTCGTGGTTAGGCTTCAACCTGGATTGCCACAAAAGTTCCCTTTTTTTTCTACTGCATAACTTGACACCTTGTGATAGCCATTTTGGTTTATTTATTATGTTGATTTTTATTTCCTTATACGGAAAGCACAAGTCGTACGTTTTAAAAAAAAAATGATTTGTCATACTGGTGACAATTTTTGACCTAAGTAAATTAATGATTGATGATATCTCCGAACCTATGCATTGTGGGCCACCTATAACACAAAAAATAAAAGTAAATAAATAGAAGTAGTAATATAAAGTAGGTAAAATAATACGTAGTAGTATTTTTACCTACAGAATATATAACCCTAGAGATAAGGGTTGTAAAAAAAAAAACAATGTGTGTAGTTGTAATTATTTTAAAACTCAGCGACTGACCGATTATG
The DNA here is from genome assembly GCA_963082945.1 of Cerastis leucographa. Lineage (NCBI taxonomy): Eukaryota > Metazoa > Arthropoda > Insecta > Lepidoptera > Noctuidae > Cerastis > Cerastis leucographa. The sequence continues at coordinate 870,045 of OY720360.1, forward strand.
GGGAAGTTTTAAAATTGCCAACACTGCTTTCACCAATGGAATAAGATCCAATCTATATGAATAAAAATCAATTGCTGTTCGTTAGTCTCGCTAAAACTCGAGAACGGCTGGGGCGATTTAGCTGATTTTGGTTTTAAAATGTTTGTCGTAGTCCAGGGAAGGTTTAAAAGGTGAGAAAGGTAGGGTAGGGTAGGGTAGGTAGGTAGGGTAGGGTAGATAGGTAAGTCGGTAGGGTAGGGAGGTAGGTAGGTAGGGTAGGGTAGGGTAGTGTAGGGTTGGGTAGGTAGGGTAGGTAGGTAGGGTAGGGTAGGTAGGTAGGTAGGTAGGGTAGGTAGGTAGGTAGATAAAAAGTGCATTGCAACGCATGCCGGGGACAGCTAGTAACTAATTAAATACAAAATAGTAACCCAACATTTGATTTCTATCAACTAAGAGAAATTAAAAAAATAATTTAATAATTTTTACTATAAAGCGATTTTGTGCTGGTAGATTTCCTTTAGTGTTAGGTCAATTTTGCAGGGTACGATTGGTATCGGTATTGGCGATTTTTCTCGCGACAAGCTCATCACTTTTTTCTTAATCTACGTTAATACCTTTCAACTTATCATGCCAATCTATTTGATTGACCCAACGACATATGTAGTTATTTCTCTAGCTGAAGCTTTGATCATCACTAGGTCCTACAGTAAATCAACTTTCAAGAAACAACACATTTTCTAGATAGGGATGATCACATTTTTTTTTCTTTGTCCGTCGGGTAGTTTATTGAAAAGTATTGGACACGTATTTTTTCTTTTTTCACGTGGTCATAAAATTACGGAGATATATTGAGTTGAAATGGCGCATGACGTTACATGTAGGTTTAGTTTTATACCTACTTGTGACGTAATGAGCCCCCACTCTCCAACTTTAATGAGTTTTAACTAAGTATTTTTTTTAATATTTTGATAAAACAAAAAAAATACGTATGTAATATTTTTGTATTACCTGTCTGACGGACAAAATGGAATGTCGTTTTCTTTACCCAGTCCGCACCCCTATTGTATGACACTTCTGCTCCTCCCCTGTAGGCTACCCGAACTACACGCAGCCGCAGGACTTGCTGGAGGTGTTCACAAAGTTCGGTAGCGTGCGCATCGACAAGTGCAACAGCTGGTCGTCGAGCCTGACGTTCGGCGGCGCGGCGGCGGCGGCGGCGGCGCTGGCGGGGCACCGGCGCCTGCACGTGTACGGCCACTACCTGTCCGTGCGCGCCTACTCCGCCAAGCTCGCCACCGAGCTCAACAACCCGCAGCCCACCACGCCCAAGAGGGACTTCCCCATGACTAAGCAGAAAGGTAATACAACTAATCGGAGATTCCAATTCACTTGACTTTTAATCAAACAAATATCAACGTTAGCATCAGCCTTTATTGTTCCAACTGATTTCGATGAATTTTGACACTCGGTTGTCCCATGTGACAGTCACGTGGTCTAACCATTGCCACATTTGGTTGCCCCCACTTGGTACCCGACAGTTTTCATTGTTTTGAATTATACATAAAATTATTATATCCAAGCCTATTTTGATCATTCTAATCACTCATGTTTAAAACTTAAGCAGACGCGCTTGACCTGCAGACAATCTGTATGCTGTGTCTTGTTCGATGCATGAAAGCGTCATGAGGAAACCTGAACTTATTATATAACTAAAATCGCAACCCGCATAGAGCTAGATTGTTGATCAATGCTCTTGCCTTTTCTGAGAAATCTTTTGCCTTGCAATGGTGCAGTAATGAATAGGCTGGCAATATTATATGATATTATTATGGTCCAGGTTTAATCGTTGAGCCGAAGAAGATCGACCTGGCAGGCGACTTCCACAGCCAGCTGGACAGCATCTTATCGGCCGTCAGACTAACGCAGGAGGACGTCAAGTGCCTTAGTCAGCTCTACACGGACCTTGAGATTGCGCTACAAGCACAGTGGCCAGGTTAGTAATACTTCTACACGACAGTCAGGTTTAGCGTCCAAGACAGCAATGTCTTGGACGCTAAACCTGAGTAAACATGCCGAATGCGATCTCATACTTTCAGTGTTACCCATCAATGTGTCGTGACTCTTATGTAAAGTAAAGATTTTTTTCCGAGATCACATAATATAAAAGTTAAAATGAATGTTTTTTTTCCTCACTCAGGTTGCAAAGCAGTGCCCTTCGGTTCAATAACAACGGGGCTGGGCATCAAGACGAGCGACGCCGACTGCTTCATCAACATCCCGGGACAGTTCCGGCAACCCAACGGCAACTACGTGAACAAAGCCAAGCGCGTTCTCATGCAGTACGGCAGCACCTTCGCGGAGATCCTCGCCATCCCTCGCGCCAACACGCCCATCGTAAAGTTCTTCCACATCCCCACAGAGACCAACTGTGACGTCACGTTCAAGACCCCCCTGGGGGCCCAGAACAGTCGCCTCATCGCCTTCCTGCTGCACTCGGACCCGCGCCTGCTGCCCATGTCCGTCATCATCAAGTACTGGGCCAAGGTGCACGATCTGTCCGGCACCGGCAAGCTCACCAACTACGCGCTCACGCTCATGATCATCTTCTACCTGCAGCAGCCGCCGCACAGCATCCTGCCGGCCGTGGCCTGGCTGCAGCAGGACCCGGCTCACGCCTACATCGTGGACCACTGGAACACGGGCTTCATGAACAACCCTGCCCTACTCCCCCCCTCTTCCAATACGTCTTCCATCTCCGAACTGCTCGGAGGTTTCTTCGAATACTACTCCCTCTTCAATTTTGACGAGATGGTCATCTGCACGTACCTCGGCGTGCCCGTTAGGCGCGAGGTGTTCCGCGATACCGGCAGCATCCCCGACGAGTTCCACCGCTACAAGAAGAACGTCCTCAACCACTACGTCATGCCGCTGAGGTTCCAGACGCCCTTCGTGGTGCAGGATCCCTTCGAGCAGTGCCACAACGTCGCTTCCACCGTCACCAGTAAGTTAGCCATCGACATCATAACTTACTTCAAGTTTTGTGCCAACGCCTACGAAAAGGAGAAATTAAATTCGTGCCAAGATTTTCTTAAAATTGTACTACTGCAGCGACCTAAACTGATTCGAGGCAAAACGCATCCCGAGTTTAGAGTGAATTTGTTCCCTAGAATTGTTAATCCTATCATTAGTTTCGACTGGAAGTCGGTGGTCAGAGATATGGTGATGGAGATATTCGAAAACATGTTAAAGATCAAGCTCGGCAAGGTGGAGGAGAAGGTGAACCCTGACACCAGGAAAGAGAAAGAAAAGTACAGTGGGGGAATTACGAAACCGATATGGAAACGGAAAGTGTTTAACAAATTGTACAGCGTAGTCGACTTGTCCTTTGAAGAGAAGCAGGGGAAGATCACCCAGGAAATAATTAACTCTGAAAAGCAAGAGATCAATGTACAGTTCCAATTGACTTTGACATATTGTCATGACCCTAAAAGCGCAGTGATCTCAATCAGATTAGGATCTGGCGACCTGGATGCGTTCAAAGATTTCGGCAAGTTCTTCATATCGGTGACGCAGAACTGGTTAACAGAGTTGCTCAAACCTTTCTCGATGCCCAACTGTAAGGACACTGCGGCTAAAATAGCGGAAACCTTGGACGACAATAATGACAATGAAATTGATTCCGATGACGACGACGACTCTGAAGTCGTGCTCGTGCCCAAATCAGAACGAGCCGTGAAGACGCCGGTGACAAACGACATTAAACAAACTACCAACAAGACAGGCGACACGTCGGCTAATAGTATAGAACAAACTTTAAAGAGTCCTTCAATAGAAAATTTGACGAAAAAAACTAATGAAATTTTGACAATCAGTGAAGAAAATCGAAGTGAAAAGACAGCTACAGCTAATACAGCAGAAGTTCTGACAAATAATACAGAAGCAATTTCGAGTAAAAATATAGAAACGTTAACTAAAAATGTGGAAAACTTCTTTAAAAGCGCCGAAAGTTTATTAACAAGCGCCGCTAGCAACGATGCGGCGACATCTAGCGCCGCTGACGTCAAATGACACAGAGACTATGTTCTGTTTTGAAAAGTAAACCTTTTATTTACTAGCGTAAAAAATCGTTCTATCAATCACGCAGTGACAACAAATTATTTTAATATTTTAAGCTAAGACTTATGATTTATTTTTTATGCGGTTTTTAGAAATTTTAATTTCAACTATGATTGCTGTTTGATTTTTATCCCACCTGACTGATGAGGATGACACGTTCTGCACTCCTGGACAATACCAGTACCTTAAAAAAATATCCCATTTGCTTTCAGTATACAGCTACTCAAATATGTTTCCAAATAACACCACCGCTATCTATAGTGCCGCTATGGGAAATATTTGACTTTGTTCTCACTGGCAACAAATGGGATATTTTTTCTCATTTGTCACCAGTGGCGACAACTGGGAAAGTATGTGTTAAGGTGCTGCCATAGAAAAAGTTTAGTAGCATGGAAAAGTGCGATTTCCTGCTGTTAGATGGGGTTTAACCCTAATTAGTGTGTACAGTTGGGTTGAGATATTTTTACCAAGAAGATAAAAACATGTGGTTTTGCGTCAATCAAGCATTTACTCTATCCCCCCCTAAAACCTAATATAAGTCATCCTGCAAGAGTTTTGACAAAATCAATGTCACAGTTACGTGTGAACCATTTTTTTTTATTGACCAGACTAGTGAAAGATCCCTTCTGTTTGTCCCGAACAACATCCATTATAACACGTGGGAAGTTAATAACACGAAGACATTTTGACCTTTGAGTTAAATAGGACTAGATTATGACAAGGTAGGCACAAAAATAATCATTTTGTCTTCGAAAACGAATAAGTACTAGAATAATTAATTAATATAATAAATACTAATAAACTACATAAATTCAGAAGTTATAAAGCAATGTGTTGGCTTTTATTTTATACCTGGCTGTTGCCAGCGACCTTCCGCGTGAAATTATTACAAACATATAAAATACCCTAATCCTTTCTATAAAATAAAAGAACCTAGCAGTCTCCAAACTCCTTACGGTGCGGATTCCAACGGTGTCCGGCACAAATGTGCATGTTCGTCATGCCCCTGAATACCGCCGGACCACCAACGCCAATCGCTTCCACATTGGTAAAAATAATTACTACTCATTTTTATTGATACTAAATAATACACGAAAAACAAAGTGAGTACCCTAAAAGTTTTCGAGAAAATCGACTTTGAAGGATGGTGGTAGTCACGCTCCTCCCTTCAGCATCAGGACCACCATGAGTGCCAAAAAGGGGCATACTGCAGCATGTGCGTGTAAAATACGTGTCTAATATTTTTGTATTACCTGTCTGACGGACAAAATACTATTCAACTAGAGTAAGTACTTAAATAGTTTACCAGATATACCATGCCATTGGGTCGTTCCAACTCGTGTTAATACCCTGTCGTTAACACTAATAAGCGCATTACACACTGAGGGCCCACGGGTGTCGGGCATCTGTATTTCATGTTCTCATATGGCCGACATCTCATCAGAGCGTGCGCAGGTCAGGTGAAGCGCACGCACCTTCGCGGCTCCTGCGCATCACCCGACCTGCGGCTGCGCTTTCACGATTTGGAATTTATAGCAATGTTGAAGAACACGACATTTTATTTCCAATCGGTCACCCCTCGTTCCGCGTCTAGTTTGGGAGTTAGGGTACAGAACAGTGAAATGGAACAAAAGAAATGACGGTTATCGAAATTGCTTTAATCACGATTTTTGAGGCACTAAATTAATAATGATATCGTTTAAGGTTCCATAGTTTACGTTTCAAATGTCTACAACTTTAATATATTATCAGTGATTTTACGGAAGACGATCAAAACGTTCGCTGACAGTAACGTGACAGTTGGTTGACAGTGACATGACATGACAGTGACACTGACGATTCATTGTGCAACACCGCAGGCAGACAAAACAAAGTGGTATTTGTAATTTTAAATCCTATTTTTAACGATTTATTTAAGGGTTTCGAAAAAAGTAATATGAATTTGGAAGGTAAATATTATTATTGGCGTATAAAAACTATTAGCAGTTATTTATTCTATCGCGAAGATAGGATTTTAGTGAACTTTTAAATATTCTGATCTTGTGTTTGTAAATAAATCGACACGTTTTGAGGTACCTACTTGAAGTCTGTAATCATAGTAAGCGTCATAAATATTCGTTCTTTCAAGTAATTACAATACAATACATCCGGAACATTAAAAAATAATTGTGAAACCTTTTAATGACAATATCCAAAATAGTGTTCGTAAATATTTATTTTGTCTCCAATAAATTAAAATAGAAATCAAGAATAACCACTTCAATGTTTTATTTTTATGAAGAAAACATACTGGACACCAGAAACCTGCAGTTTGAAGGTGATTTTGATGCACAAGTGCAAGAAATCTTGTGTTTTGTGAGGCTCACTGCGGAGAAGGTACACAACCTGAAGCATTTGTTTGATGACTTGGAACGTGCTCTACAGCATGTAGCACCAGGTAACAACATACCAGCTTGTACTTTGTGTTTCTAGAAACCTAAGTTAAAAGGTATAAATAATATGAAAGTTGCATAATGCAACTTGCTATGCAACATGCATTCAGTAATTGCCAGCTAGGCCGCTGTAATTTTAAAGCTTTTAAAATTACAAGTATTATGTATTTTCTTGCTTTGAACCTAGCAAGAACCTTCATAGTTTATTGGTGACATGTTTTTGTTTTATTTACATACATGTTAATTCTATATGAAGTCTATTTAGAGTTATAAAGTTACAATGGCAACATCTCAATGAGGGCTCTAATCATAAGTGTGAACATTAGTATCATAATTACTTGTGTGGTTACCTTAATTTTACAATAATTTGTTACAGGTTGTATCATTGAACCCTTTGGTTCAGTAGTAACCGGACTAGGAATAAAAACAAGTGATGTGGACTGTTATGTTGCCTTGCCAAATGGGGAGCAATCCCATTTAGGACATATCATTCGTGCCAGGAATATTCTTAACCGATACCCCAGGAAATTCTCTCAGATATTTGCCATAACATCAGCCAAAGTGCCCATTGTTAAGTTTTGTCACATACCCACCCAACGTCAATGTGATGTCAATTTCAAAAGTCCTGCTGGTGTGCGAAATAGTAAATTAATTGCATTTTTATTGAATTGGGATAGAAGAGCTCTACCTCTAGCTGTGCTCATAAAGTACTGGTCTAAGATTCATAAGTTTACAGGAACCAATCTAATGGGCAACTATTCTTTGATAATGATGGTGTTATTTTATTTGCAACTACAGAACATTTTGCCTGCAGTCTATGAGTTACAAAGAAACGTGACGGGTTACTATGTGGAAAGTTGGAACACTGCGTTTGATGACAGATTGTCATGCAGAGAAACAAAGAATTTTGAAACACTTTACCAACTGATGGGCGGGTTCTTCAATTTTTATAGTACATTCAACTTTAAGGAAAATGTGATTTCGCCGTTTATGGGGAGAGTGATAAGCAAGAAAAGTTTTGATAACTTTGATCTTCCTGAAGAGTATTCTTTGTACAAAGAACAAGTATCAAGAGATGTGCGTAAAAAGATGAAAACTGATTCTAAAATTTGTATTCAGGACCCTTTTGACCACAGCAGGAATTGCTCATCCGGCGTTTTCGATAGAATGGCGGGGAGGATATTCTCTCTCTTACAGTTTGCTTCAAAAAAATTTGAGGTGGAGCAAAGTAATAATTTTCTAAGAGCAATCTTCACACAAGACCCAAATAGTTCCCCAACTGCCCCAGGGATAAAACAAATATTCAATAACAAAATCAGAAAGACAAATCGTAAACAAAAGAACAGAATGTTAAAAAAACAGGCTGGCTTACACACAATATCTACTCAAAGTCAGAACTTGACGAAAGGAAACCAGTAAATAACTTGAATTTTATTAACAACAGGACTGTAATTTTAACCAAAATAATAAAAAAACTTGTGATTCTCAGTATTGTACCCTACATTTTAACTATTTTTCGTTAACAAATAGAATTATCAGAAAAGAGCTCAGCAATTTATTACACAGAACATTATACTCTAGCGATAAGAATGTCAAGAACAGACGCCAGTACATCAACCTACAACCATCTGTCAAATTCCTTTAATAGATTTTCATCTTCATCGTTAAATTATTAGGTTCAATGTTGATTGGAATAATTTGACAGTTTCGGATAGCTTGCTGTGCTGACGTCTGTATCAACATACAAAAAATATGAGACGTGCTTGCACGCTTTCTATCGGATGCCCACCAAGTCTATTGAAAAAACGAAACTACGCGGGTTTAACGACGTTGTCACACATACGTGACAAGCAAGCGCGTGCCCTGTACGCCAACGACACAAATATGTGACAAAAAATGTGGTGCACTATATCACGAAATAAGTTTCAATCAATACTTTTTTGTGTGTTCATTTATATATCTTTAAAATGCGATCTATATATCTTAATAAGTAATTAATAACTCATCCGCGCTTCTTTATTGTAATATTAAAGGAGATGTTTCATTTTTGTATGGGACTCCGGCCATGACCTGTACCTTTCAGGAAAGGTGAGAAACAATCCCCTGAATAGAATAAAGTAACATTTTGTAAATAGTAATAGATGGTTTTTATGCACATAATAAAAATTAAAAATGTTTGACGTTTGTCGCGAGAGTTATCGGCCATGACAACTTGTAGAGATGACGTTTACATAACCTAGAAATTGTTATTTGATAATAATTGTTTATCAGAATTGATTTTTTTCGATGCTTTCGTATTTGTTTTGTTCTCTGTTTTCATAAAACAACAAAAAATACGAGACTGACTGACTGACACTGATGGGTTTTGTCACTTGTCAGAACAAAACGTCATTTTGATTTTTTCGTTCAGAAGTACACTCCATAAAAGTAGTACCTATTATATAGTTTTTAACGATAAAATTACCACACTTGCTTATAATGAGTTGAAAATTATGACTAAGAGACCAATAATAATAATTAATTACAAAAACACATACTTTTAGTAATTTACGTCGATGTGATATTATGTTTTTGTGTGACATGATTTCAGAACGAAAGCAAACTGCAAACTGGAAGACGCCATGTTGAATAGAATGGGGCAATAATTGAAAAACTATTACTTTTTGTGCACAGCAAATCAGGCTTAAATTCACGAAAGAATATTTTTCCTAAGTTCGTGGTATTTTTTTCTCTTTTTCAATAAATGTACATCTTATGGCCGAAAATGAAACATCTCCTTTAAGTGAAACGGTTAAATTCACTCACTTATAATATACTAGCTTATGTAACGCTTGGAGTTCGATAATTGTCCCACGGAAACATACTATCGGGATAAAAAGTGTCCTATGTGTTAATCCAGGTTATAAACTACCCGTGTGCCAAATTTCATCCAAATCCATTCAGTAGTTTTTGCGTGAACGAGTAACAAACATCCATCCATCCTCACACACTTTCGCATTTATAATATTAGTAGGATGTTAAATTTAACTGTAATTATATTCTATTTTTAATGCTCTTATATCGTATTACTGCACGTACTGCTACTAAATTTCCTAGCGATTCGTTATTGTTTTGCTTTATAGGTTAGGTTAGCCGGGCTGTTTCCGCACTTAGCCATTTACGTTTTACATTTATTTTTTTTATTTACATTTTATTGGGCCATTGTACGTATGAAAATCCTCTGGTTCTCCAACTCCAACCATCCCAGGTCGTCTCAGAAAGCTAGCAGCCTTTACAGGCTGCTGCAGGCTTCCAGGAGCCATGCCAGCTATTGAAGAGTACTTGCCCGTTGATCTGCCACGCTGCTGCACTACATGAGCACGTGCTGTGGTGTTTCTTCCGCCTGTATGCATCCTCTGCACAGAGGGCTGTCCGTCAACCTACGGTAAATAGGTGTTTGTTTAGGGGACAGTGGCCGGTTTTAATACCTATAATCTTGCGAATTTCGTTCCGTTTCAGTCTAGTGATGCTGCGGGCAAGTCTCGTTGAAGCTTCCGGAAATGCACTCTTTGTTTGCCTGCAGGTTACACTGTTTTTCCATTCCATTTGGTGTGTTTCCTCGGTTTTCTTACGCAGCTATGATTTTATTGGGGCTTGGGGTATGGGCAGCAGTGGTTCTGTACCGTATGCTGTTGGCTCCGCTGATCCGCTCCCATTTTAGCCAGTTCATCTGCTGCGTCGTTACCCAGTGAGTTACTGTGCCCTTTTATCCATTGCAGAGTTACTTTGTTTATGTTTGCAATGTGTTGGAGTGCTGTTTTGTATTTGCGGTGAATTTGTGGGTTGGCGTGGAGAGCACGCGCGTGTGTTTATGTTCTGGCGTTACAAAGATTAAACATAGGCCGCTATCCCACTGGCGTTTTACGACCGTTGGCGTTTCTCCAACGCTCTTCACCGTTGACGTCGCGGCTCTCTAGTGGCAAGCGTTAACGTTGCGCACATGCTGCAATTTGAGACAAAATTGAAAAGGGTGGGTGAGATCAGGCCGCCCTGCCTCACACCGCACTCCAACCGATACGGCTCTGACACTGCCTCCACCCACCTGACGCTGTTGACCTGAAGATAGCCACAAGTTCATGCGGCAGATTAATGCTCGCGAGCTTATCCCACAGGATATCATACGCAACCAGGTCAAAAGCCTTGGATAAGTCGAGGAAACACGCGTATACGGGGGTCCTACGGTCCGTATAGTATCTGACGGTGTGCTTAAGACACAGTATGGCACTCTCCGTAGACAGTTGTGGTCTGAAGCCAAATTGGTTATCATGTAGGTTTACATACTTACTCAACTGTGTATTAAGCAAACCGTCAAACAATTTGGCTATGATGGTGGCCAGCGTGATAGGCCTATAGTTAGCTTTATCAGCAAGGTCACCGGTTTTATTTTTCACCACCACCACAGCCCTCATAAGATCCATGGGCAGGTAAGGGTGGCTGGCTCACAGTTAGAAAAACATCGCGAGGACTCGATTAATATGTGGGCCAGCATGTTGCAGGTGTTCAGCGCTGAGACCGTCATGCCCAGGCGATTTGCCTCGCGTCATATTCTTGATAATTGAAGCCACGTCTTTAGCCAAGTATCGAACCCCAACAACCTCATTAGACAACCCAGCACTGAACACTCCACTTGCCGCCCCCAGTGGGGATTGTAAGGAAAAATGCTCCTTAAAAACGTTCGTAATTCCCTTATGGTCGCTAACTCCATCAACGCTCACAGGAAGACTCGGTCTACCGTTTGCTTTGCTCGTGTGATTCCAAAACCCACGGAAGTCACCACCAGAATGCTTCTCCGCAAGGGGGACACCCTTGCGGAGAAGCATTCTGGTGATGACTCCTAATCTGTACTTCACGATCTTGACATGTCTTCAATCGTGATTTAAACACCCTTCTGCTCTTACACATTTCTGCATACATGATGCCAGACCTAGACCTACCACACGCAACCCACTCTGAAAACTTCAACCGAGCCTTTCCGTGAGCCTCTCTGACCAGCTCGATCCATCCCACTAAACGCGGACCACACTTCAATGATGAAGTTTTAGTTTTCATCAAAATTGGTTTGAGTCCTTTGAAGGGTTTCGGGATTTGGCCACTTGAATATAGGAAATATCCTGAATATAGGTTCACCTACTATTTACTTCAATTATGATGAAAAACCTCTGTATCTCTGTTGCACGAACATAGGTACTGATTTTGAATTGTAATAATAACTCTAGATTAGGTGTTGTAACAGTTCTAAGACTCAAAAAGGCATTGGAAGATCTCGCAAGTTCCACTTTTGCACCTAAAACTAAATAGTAGATAATTGTCAGGATATGGAACTGCAATTCATAGTTAATACTAAGTTAATCATTTAATTTACCTAGTCATATTAGTTAGCTATAGCTGTTTGCGACATTCCCAGCTTTCGGAATGCACTCTAAATGTTAAATGCAAAATAAGTCATTACTGTGTGTTAAAACAACATGATGCGTCTGGTGCTACGGTGCGGTTTTGTTAATGTATTTCCTCCACAGTAGCATTATTGCAACTGATAACTGCATGATTCATCATGTTGACCCGTAGCAAGGATAGCTCTTAGGACACTCACCAGGCAGATCTTCAAACATTGTTGCGACTGACTTCATCAAATATTTGAACTTCGTCGCCAGTTCATGTGACATCAATTCTGCAGTGTTTAAATCCTGCATGAATACATCTTAAATAAATAAATCAGTAGGTACTTGTTTTCAAATTATTTTGTATCTTTTGCTTTATTGTGTGTTTCAACATGTGGAAAATTTTCGATATCTATAAAAGCACTCCTCGGAATAGGACGTCCAGTAAAAGGCGATACGATGTAATCCTCAAAGTTAAATTCGCTGTAGTATTTGAAGAATCCGCCGAGCAGTTGATGTAGATTCTCTGTATTAGTCGAACTGTATGGCACCTCGTTGAAACCTAGATCCCAGATATCGTTAAAGTGACTTTTTGAAGTTACTTGTAACACATAGCCAGGAGGCGCCATGTTTTTTTGCTGCAAATAAAATATTATCAACAAATACAATCCATAATTCAGGAGAAAGCCATTTCCATGACCAGTGATTCCGTGCGTGCTGAAAAAGTATTTCAGAAAAACTCCCACCGGCAAGAACCTTTTATCTAACTTGAAGTAGTATTTAATTAGTTGAGTGTTTGAAACAGCCAACTCACCAGAATGAAATGCGATCTCAACAATTCGCTGGGAGGAAATGTGAAAACATGAGAAATAATAAATAATAATAAACGTTCGTCATGTATTTCACTCGTGAATACGTTTCAGGTTGTTTGTTGAATAACTTTGCTGTTACTTCTAGCACGTGTAAGCTAGCTGAGGCGTTAAAATCTGGTATTTGTACGGCGAGGTCTATATCACTTGATAGTGTTGCTAACCCTGTAGCCAGCCTCATAATCAACAAAAAACAAAAATGTCATAAAAGCATAAATTAAGACTTTCGTACTGCTTTACATCAGTGTTTTGGATTTCTAACATGTTTCGGGCAGATGCTAAGTACCTAGCGTTTTTCAGACTTGGTTCACACCAGTTTGTTTTGCTACACACGCCGGAAAAGTCTTTGCTTCCTAGTCTAATGATAATTTAGCAAAGCGAGCTCAAAGCGTCAGAGCGTTTTTGCATCCCGCCTGGGATATCTAATATTTTATTTCTAACATTCATACAGATGATACCTATTACATACTGAAGTGACTTTGTCGAGTTATGTTAGATACAAGAGCGAGCGAAGTGTGCTGGAAAACCTTAGCTTTGGATATGTTAGATTGTCTTTTAACCATTCATATACTTAACTACATAATATAGGAATGACTGTCGACTGCACGCGTAGCATGACCGCTGTAGAAACGGGCTATGTCGACGGTAGAATCTACAAAATGACACATAGTCATTGCCTATCTGTCATTATGTCGATTCTTCCGTAGACAAAACTCGTTTCTACAGTGGACATGCTACGCGTGCTGATGTTGAAATGTATCAGAATATATTATAGCGGTTCGAAAGCTCCCCCTCTCGGATTTGATTTACTTTTGGCCTTAATACAGATTAGTAGCTACTGGGTGGCAGGTTAGAAGAGACTACACTCCTCTGGCATTATTGCTTGTATAGAAATAGGCAGCAGGATTCTGAATACCTCCGCCTCTCGCTACTGTAGTCTGCTACCCCGCCGGGGTCAGAGGGACATAGGGTAAATACGTCAAATAACTTGTGCGCTCTATACACCTTGCCATTGTTGGTTCAGCGTGGCCTGCACGTCATCAAGTACTCTAGAAATTATGGAATCTTCAGCGGACAGCATCTGCTCGTGCAGTATGAGCCGCAGCTGGGAATCGAAGTCTCCCGTCAGACACAGTGGCGTGCACAGCAATTCCGCCGATGTCACTTCCAAGAAAAATAATATATTATTAACGGCGAGTTTGTAAGAGTAACATCCTATGACGTTGTACAACAATTTGCATAAGTACAGTCGTGTAAATGAAATTTAAAAGAGCAAGCTCTGTATCGAGTGCCAGTGGTTCCCGTAGTAAAAGACAAAGAAAGAGGGTAGACAGATTTGTCTGCACCTAATTATTTATTTCCCATCCACCCGCATTCTCCAGTCATCCCGCGATCATGGCGCTTGCAACAGCGTCGAAATATCCGGAACTCACAAGAAACAATAATCACGGGAGATATCCCGTAAGTATTAGTGTTATTGGCAATCTAGTAACAGTTATCTCAGATAATTTATAAACACATTGGGAGTTACCTTGTGAAATATATGTATTTTGTGCAGCCATACTGTCATGCATGATGTATCAAATACTACTGAGACACTAAAATTTCTTTGATAATCTAGGTACAGGTACATAATATACCTACTTAAATGTCATTATAATAATATGCGTGTTATCAGCTTATGTGTAGGGGAGAGTGGGAAGAAATATATATTGAGTAATTTTCAAGCTTTCCATCCGTATCTATAAATATCCTAATAAAAATATATTTGTTTAATCGATAGTTAATTTAAATTAACCGCTCATTACCTAGTTCGAGGTGACGTACCTACTGAGGCAAGGCCGCAGCTAGGGCTCACAAATATTATAATGGAGGTACAACGAAAAGACTTTAGTTTCCTTTTTCGTGGATATTTTTTTTTGTTGTTGAAATCGAATTTGTGTTGAGTTTGGTTGCTTATGCCAAATTAAATTAAATTCTAATTCCTTGATAGGCGAACTGTGGCGTTTGGTAAACAATTTAAAGATGGTGGTGTACCTAGTAATACGAATTTTCCCTACCGTCAAACTAGTTGACGAGAACGTACATAAGCAAGATGACTACCATCATCTGCCTAGCCTTTTCCGAACTATCTTGGGGTCGGCGTCCAGTCTAACCAGATGCAGCAGAAAACCAGTATTTCCACGGAGCTACTGCCTATCTGACCTCAACAACTCAGATAGTACTGGGTAATATGCCCCTTGGTAATACTGGTTGTCAGACTTTCTTGCCACTGACTACCTATAACGACTCTCAAAGATCTACAAATGACAGCTCGATATGTATATCGAGTTTCTTCCGTGTTTAGGAAGCCATTGGTATAATGGGTGGTCACCCATCCACGGACCAACCCAAACAAGCACGGCTTAACCTAAAGATCGACCGGAGCTGGTGTTATTAATTTAACCAAGAGCTCCTCTAAATCAAATCATAATCTTAGGTGATTACTATGAATTTGAGACACAATAGAGTATATACAACTCGTTCCATCCATGAGTCTCGCGAAGTCTATGGGAAGCAATGAAGAGACCTCCAGACATTGCAATACCGAAAGATGTAAAACAAATGCGGTGGCCTTTTATCCGACTAATATTATAAGCGCGAAAGTTTGTAAGTATGGATGGATGGATGTTTGTTACTCTTTCACGCGAAAACTAGTTTATAACCTGGATTAACACATAGGTTAATTTTTATCCCGATAGTACAATCCCGTGGGACAGTGATCGAACTCCACGCGTGCGAAGCGGGCATAGGCTAGTCTGAGATAAAATTATCTACCGACTGTGCTATGCTGAGACGTAACATTTACTGCACTGTAAAGTACAGCAAAGTGAAAACACTCAATAACATTGCATTATTAGAGTTATAATCAAATAAGGTGTAAAACAATCAGTACGATGAACGAACGCCGGCTGAAAGACAGAGACTGCGAGGCTTACCTACTAAATCCTGAATATTTTCTCGGAAATACTTGCATTTACCGCTAGAATATTACTTATTTTGTTTTCACAAATACAGGCTTCCTACCTGTATCTGGTATTTATTCTCATACAGTCATAGCCCAGCCCCCTTAGCATGACCGTTCTATCTCTATTCTACCAAGAAACGACAAGAAATCTTTTCTATACAACTTGACATTTCTTCTGCCCGAGCATGGCGCGCCCCGCCGACTCGCGTTTCTACGAAGACATATACAGAAATTCTTTCCATAGCAACGGGGACGTATCACGTGATGTTTATATTCCCTGAATATTATTACGTTTAGTTAACAAAAAAAAATTGCCAATTGCACGAGTTTTTATTTTTCGTGGTCGGGATGGTGTTGCTGCATCCTGGATTTAGGCCTGGATCTTTGTCGCGAAATTAAACCTAAATATTTTACATAACATTTCAACCTTTTGAACGTAACTCAACGCAACCACGAAACGTATTTCTCGTATTTAGTTTTTAATAAGACTAGTTTGACATTTGTTATAGAAGTAATGTTTCTACCCCAAATGTCAAAAGAAGAGAAAATATGGTCGTCATGCTCGACGTTGTAGACTTGTGTCGACTGAAGAAAAGAAACATTTCTTTTCTACATTCTTAATATCGCCATGCTTGGGACGATAGAAATATCTGTCAAATTGTCGATTCTTCCGTAGACATAGCCCGTTTCTACGGCGGTCATGCTAGGCCGGCTGCTAGATCTACAGTTCTCATCAAGGTGCACGAAATGAGCGCAAATACGATATACCTAGCTACTGTATACTATTGCGGGCCTCTTGCAACTGCCTCCCGTCTCCATCGACAGACCTTCGATGACTGTCATACTCCAGTTAGGTCTAAAGTTCTCATCAAGGTGCATGAAATGACCTTAAATAATAATTTAATATAGCTGCTGTAAAGCTGCTTTAGAGCTGTTCTACACTCCACATTATTTTTTGTGTAGAGACGTAAGACAGAGATGACGGGTGCCAAGTTATTAGTAGCTGCCAACAAGGTGTTCTTCCTAGCCGCTAGGAGTTGTTTCGTAACGCAGTGCGACCTCGAAGTAATCAGCGGTTAATTTAAATTAACTATTGAAATAAATAATCTATAAAATTTAAAATCTGAGGAGAATGGGGTAATCCAACGCGTGAAGTATTCAAACTGAATAAGGTTCTATCTATCAAATAACGACTGTAGCCTGAAACAGACACAGAACAACCTGTAGTAATCGAACCCGCGGGCACCCGCTACCCGGTGTTGGCAGGACATTTTGGTTGAAAAGGCGGGTTTTTAGGCACTGAGGAATCTTTTTGGACTGAAAAATATATTCCAGTTTACCAAAGGCCGCCCATCCAAGCTGACTCTCCAAGAGAAATCTCCTTGTTGGAATGCTCCTTGCCAAAACAGAACATGTCCCAGATAAACATAATGATCAAACAGCTCCAAACGCTCGTTTCCAACCATAACAGCTCAGACAGAGTCGTCCGGGATGCCTGACATCAACTTGGACATGTTCATTCTCAAGCCAACTTGTATGGAAGCATCAAAAAGTTATTTCAGCATGCATTGCAATCGTGTTATTCTTCCGAAGACCTGAAAGTATTCCAGGGATTCAGGCAGCAGTGAAAAGTTTAGACGAAATGGTATCTCCTTGTCGCACTCCCCTTTTGATCGCTATTGGTGCGGTGAGATCATGTAATCTAACTTGCATTGTTGCTAAATCAACACCTTGAGTACGTTTATATACCGAGCGTCGATCTGGCAGGGATGGAGAGCCAACAAGTGACGAAAGCCAAACACAGGGACGATTGTATTCTGCATTCTTCTCTATATCTGCTTCACGTTATCAATGTGGTTAATCATGGAGAAAGGAAACCAGCCAGTTCCCTTCGGAAACCAGCTTGTTCATGTTCAGTAGTTTACACTTGCGAAGAAATAAAATAATAGAATAGTCTGTTATTTTTGTCATTAATTTTTTTTATTTTTTTTTTCTCGGCTGTTGGCCTGATTTGGTTGGGTTGATTTGGTTCGCGCGTGGAAGTTTTGATGTGTACGTGTGAGAAAAAAAAGTAGCCAGTATGTTTTATTGCGGATTATAATCTCTCTGAGTCTTTCGTCAGTCCAGCTCCCGTATTCACAAATGCTCGGATTCGATTTCGATTCGGAAATTCGGCGTTTGTGAATACGGGGACAGATCCGTTCAACCGTTCTGACGTGTGAAATACATAGCATGTTGAACCTACTCGTAACGTGTTTCAATAAGAGCGAGTTTTCGAGGAAGTATATTGAAAAAACAATCACAGCCGACTAATAATATATAATAGTTTTTTTTTTTGTGGAAATAACAAACTAGTAGAAGTAAATGAAAAAACAAACCACGAGTGTGAAAAAACATTGCATTCTTAAGTTACTTAATAATACTGCGATAGGAGCCAGTTTTATAGAAGTGTTTTGAAATATATTTGTTGTTATGATATATCTTGAAAATAATAATTAATTATTTGATACTGGAAGTTTTTATTCCAATCTCCCTTATTTATACGCTAATTACACGCACATTATACATTTAGGTATATGTAATGTATACGCACTGAAACATATTTTTACTGTCTTAGGCGTTCTTGATAAGTCATCGCAGTATGGCTGCACAAAATACATATATTTCACTAGGTAAGTACCAACGGATGTATATAATATATAATATCTGAAACAACAGTAAATAGATTGCAAATAATACTTACTTGTTTCTCTATGTCAACATTTAACCTTTTTGCTTGACGTATGCGAAGATTTAAGGTGGAAAACAAAGGTCGTCTACGTATTTAGAGCTTTTAGTTGTGAAGGCAAGTATTCTCATTTGTGTATCGATGTTGAATAGCGTTGGAGCAAGTACACTTCCTTGAGTGAGCCCAATTTTTTGATTTGACTTCCTGCTCTTTCTAATTTTAAGTTGATTAATTGTAAGCTGGAACCAGGGTTGTTCGAAATTATGCTCAGAATCTGTATCCTTATAAATCCTTTCCGTATGTATCCTTCGAGAGGTTGTTGATCTTTAACAGAAGTCTTCTGATGTTGACTGTGTCAGAAGCTGCTGACAGGTTACAGGTGACAAATACACCACATGGCACATTGTTCACCTCGAAGCTATCACTGATGTATTGTGACACAACTTGCCGGGCCTGAAGCCAGCTTGGTTAGCGATAAGATGAGATTCAATGATAGACTTTAGACGATTAAAAACGAGCCTTTCAAAATGCTAGAACAAAAGGCAAAGTAGGAACATTGGTCGGTAGCTTTAACGGTCTTTTGGGAATTTTCCAGGCTTACGCAGAACACTACTATTTATCCAAAGTTAAAGGACTTTTTTGTCTTTAAGGCTTGCGTTGAATAAGTCAAGTATACGCTTACTGTTCTATGGTATTTCAATTGTTCTAAACAATGTCGTCGAACCAGCTTTTTAGGATTTATATCACATTTACTAGTTCTGAGAGTGCGAAATAATCGCTTATGTTAACGACATTATTGCGTGGCGTGCAGTTTACCGTTGAGCAGAAGTTAATAATGTGTAACTTGATCGGCCGTCACCTGGCCTGGATTCTAAGCCTCAAGGGGGTTCTTAATAAGTTTCATAATCCTATTCCAGGCCTTTGTACTATTGCGTGACATGTCTATGTCTGTGACTAGTATCATCCATTGCCGTCGACGTCTTTCTTCCTAGTCTACACGCATAAGTTCCTCACTGAGCACCAGGGTTTTCTCAGAGAATTGGTCTGTGTTGTTTGTGCTTTCGTAGTCTGCAAGTGGTATAGCGGGCTTGCTAAGACCAGGGATAAAAGCAGTATGACAGCCACTTGGAATGTGTTGCCGGAATACTGCTCAAACAACGTCAACAAGCTTATAAAACCCGATGTACATCATCATTATTACCTAGTTGCTTTCACAATTATGTCAGTTTATTATATATTTTCTCTTCGAAGTGACAGCGGCGGCAGTGTTTGTGTACCGGTGGAACGGTGTGCTGTGCGCGCCGCTGTGTCTTACGGGAGACTTCGACTCACAGTTGAGGCTCATACTGCACGAGAAGATGTTGTCAGCACAAGACCACGTAATATTTCGAGCGCTTGATGATGTGCAAACCACGCTGAACCAACGACGGCAAGGTGAATACAGTGCGCAAATTAGTAGTATTTTATTTATGGCTGAAACATGTTTAGGTATGCAAGTCTTTATTTATGCTTTTATCACTTTGTTGTTTGCAGGTTATGAGCTGATTCTCTGTGGATCACTAGCTACAGGGTTAGGTATAATATCAAGTGATATAGACCTCGTCGTAAATATACCGAACTTTAACGCTTCAGCTGGCTTATACGTGTTACAAGAAACAGAAAAGTTGTTCAACAAACAACCTGAATTGTATAGAATATTGAGATTTAGGAATAACGCTGATTGTACAATTATCTCATTTATCCACATTCCCTCAGACCGAAAAGTTGAGATCGAATTTCGTACTGGAGACATTGGTGTCTCAAACAGCCAACTTGTAAGATACTACTTCCAGTTAGATAAAAGGTTCCTTCCCTTAGGGGGTTTTCTGAAATACTTTTTCAGAAAGCACGAAATCTGTGGTCATGAAAGCGGGTCCCTTCCAGGTTATGGACTTTATATGTTAATAATATTTTATTTACAACAGAAGAACATGGCGCCTACTGGCTATATGTTACAAGGAGATTCGGAAAGTCACTTTATCGACAACTGGGAGATGGGGTTTAACGAACTGCCATACCGTTCAACGAATACAGAGAATCTACATCAACTTTTGGGCGGATTCTTCAAATACTACAGCGAATTTAATTTTGAAGATTATATCGTATCGCCTTTTACTGGACGTCCTATTCCGAGGAGAGCTTTTAGAGATATTGACAAATTCCCACAAGAATATACTTTATACAATAACACGTTACAACACTCAATGCAGATTGCGATACAAAATAATTTAAACATGACTACTGATTTATGCATTCAAGATGTATTCATGCATGATTTAAACACTGGAGAGTTCCTGTCGCATAAACGGGCTACGCAGTTTAAATATTTGCTGAAGTCAGTAACTAAAATGTTCGAAGTTCTGCCTAGTGAGAGTATCCTCAGAGCTATCCTTGTTATGGATCAACCCAAGAAAAAAGTATTCGACCAAAATCAATCTTTTGTGGGTGGACGACATGAACAAGACTGCATCGACATATAGTAAGAAGAGGAGTATCCTAGGAGCTATCCTTGCTACGGATCAAAATGAAAATTAATCTCTTTCCTTTAAGTATCCTTAATCATTATATTTCTTATTTACTCCCTTTATATACACCTAGTACCTACCTAATGTATCTATCTATATAAAAATCAATGCCACTTTTCGCCGCTACTGGCCACTGGCCACGCGCGATCACCTGAGCTACCGCTTGCACCGGTCGCACTTACGCTGAGCGCGTAGTTAATTATTTACAGCTACCCCCTCATTCTATAAATGAAATTATCACAATCATTTAATATGATAATTGTTAAAACATACATTCTATAAATTAAATTATCACAATCATTTCATATGATAATTGTTAAACTTTAATTAATAAATTTCTCATGTTGTGATAGGTTTGTAACCATTATTATTATATACTTATAAAGGCGCTCCTAGCCTGTAAAAGTGTTTGTTATTAATTATTAAGTGTTACTGTTACTTTATTTATTTTATTTATAATGCCACTTTTCATTGTCATTTTATAACTCAAGAACGGCTGGGCCGATTTAGCTGATAGGGTAGGGTAGGGTGGGTAGGGTAGGTAGGTAGGGTAACAATAACAGTAACAATAGCAATACCCTGCTTGGCTGCAACTGCAACTATACAGTTGCAGGTAGAGTCGCATGTTCATCAAACGTACGGTAGTTACAGCAATAGCGAGTTCGACCAAAACCAAACAGTTAACGTAGACCTATACCCATATTCTAAGAGCCAAGCAAAATCCATTTTTGAATTTTGTCGAACTGTATTGCTATGAAAACAGTTGAAAATACGCACCAAATTGTATTCCTAGAATTTCTTGGCTGCAATTGGCGGATCTTCGAAAAAGGTACCTCCTCCAGCTACCTATCTTTGTTAAACCTTATGGGTTTATCAAAGATATACCCATATATATATATATATATATATATATATATATATAGATATAAGATAGGGGAGGTACCCTAAATAATTGTTTTTTTTTTTTAATTTTATTTTACCACTTTTCCGGCGTCATTAACGTGTATACTCATGCCAAATTACAACTTTCTAGTAACAACAGTTTTTGAACTAAACCGCCGCAGACAGACAGACGGACATACCGAAACTATAAGGGTTCCTTATTGACTACGGAACCCTAAAAACAGAACCAACCGCTTTTTTTAAATTTATAAGAATGAAAGGAACTTGCGCTGCATGAGAGAGCGAAGCGAGCTCGAGTACCCTTTCAGCCCCTACTTCGAATAACTTAACTTTTATTTTGACCTTTTATTTAGAAACTAGCTGTCAGGTACCATACCTTGCAATCCCACGAAAAAAGTTAAATAGTTAGGTTGTATGATTTTTCGGGCCCGGGACTTTCGCGGGCGTACACAAAAGACTAACATTCATTTTAGATTGTAATTAGTCGACTTATACCACAAAATTTTAAAAACAAAATTAACTAGGATTGTAGGATTGTGTTGTTTTATAAGTGCCCATGTAGGCCTATGTAAAATAAAATATCTTGATTTTGATTTTGAAGCGCCAGCGAAGCGAGCTCAAAACCGCCTCGGATAGGTTAAATTAGATTATCTTGTGACCCTTCATTCAGAAATGAACTACTTGGTGTTAGTTCTATATAACTTTTTTGCAATAATATATATAATTTACATATAACTATTTTTTATACATAATTATACAGAAATAAGATAATCTAAGCTGCAAGACAGGGTAGAAAGTTTCGACCCTTCATTAGCAATAACTTGGTCGTCTTATAGAGACAATGCCATCGTCTACTCCTTTCTCTTGCATATCATACCTCACACCATCCATCCATCCTCAATTATAATCCACAACATTTAACATTAAAACAAAAACATTTAACTTTCCAGGGGGTGACACCACCAAAGTTCGATGGGCTGACACACAACAACTTCTGCACCGTCAACAATCTGCAAAATTATACGAAAAGTTAGGTTATGGCGCCACAATTCCATGACTTTCCTAACGTTAGTAAATTGTAACTCAACATTAGGCCGAATCCACAAAACAAGAATTTCGTTTCCATAGGTATTTAAGTTTTTTTTTTTGTCGTTCCCAATGGTAATTGTTCCACGTTTTTGATAACAGCGCTCTACATGTTCTTGTAGTTTTCAAACCTTGTTTTTTTTTTGAAGATTCTAAATAAAAAACTGAAGAAAGATTTATTTAGTTTTTTTATTGATTATTCAGTAGGTTTACATTTACCTTTTCCTAACTTTTCTTGACAAAACCATTTCCCTGACGCACCTACCTACATTTTTTTTGGATTATGACTCATTATGTCGATGCAGTCTTGTTCATGTCGTCCATCCACAGAGGATTGCTTGTGGCGTATTACTATTTTCTTGGGTTGATCCATAACAAGGATAACTCTGAGGATACTCTCACTAGGCAGATCTTCAAACATTTTAGCTGCTGATTTCAGCAAATATTTAAACTTAATAGCTTCTCTGTAATGTACAAGTCGTGTTATTTAGTTTAGATAATGCATAAATGGGTCTTGAACGCATACAGCAGCGCTTACGTCAAATTTGTTTATAATCTCCAGCTGTAATTTGTGTTTCAAATTGCTGTTGTATAAAGAGTATTCTTCAGGAAAGTTTTCGATATTCTGAAAAGCACTTTTTGTAACAGGACGTCCTGCAAAAGGTGCTATGACATATTCTTCATAGTTAAATTCGCTGTAGTATTTGAAGAATCCGCCGAGCAGTTGATGTAGATTCTCTGTATTCGTTGAATTGTATGGCAGCTCGTTGAAACCTACGTCCCAGTCGTGGATAAAGTGACCTCTCGAATCTTTTTGCAACATATAAACAGGGGGAGCCAAATTCTTTTGTTGTAAATAAAATATTATGAGTAAATACAATATATAATCTCTTGGTAGGCGATGGCCATTTAGACTCTGAATTTCGAACCAGAATTTCAGAAATTGCCCCAAAGGCAAGAACCTTTCATCTAGATTGAAGTAGTATTTGAGAAGTTTGCTGTTCGCAACAGCCATCTCACCGAACTGAAACACAAGGTCTACTTTACGCTGCAAAGGAATGTGGATCAATACAATTGACGAATAATTAACTTTGTCGAAGTACATCACATGTGAATACAGTTGAGGTTGCTTCTTGAACTTGTAGGATTCCTTTAGCACGTATGAACCGCACTGTTAAAATTTGGTAATTGTATGTAGAAGTCTACATCACTTGATGGTATAGCTAAACCTGTCGTTAGTGACCCAAAAGGGGTTGCTTTATAACCTGCAAATAACAATAAATAAATAATTACTGGTGTTATAAAAACTTTATAATTATAATTCTTACCTTGCCATCGTTGGTTCAGCGAAGTCTGCACATCATTTAGAATTCGAGATTGTATCTCAGCAGGATCTGCCGCGGACCACGTCTGCTCGTGCAGAATGAGCCTCAGTTGGGAGTCGAAGTCTGCCGTCAGACACAGCGACGTGCACAGCACACCGCTCCACGCCGACACCAACACTGCAGCAGCCGTAATCACTTGAAAGGCAACAATATATTTAATAGAACTAGTTGCGATGATGTACTGCGGCTTCATTATTGCGGTCTAAGATCTAAGAAACAATCGAGTCTAACTGAATTTCAACATTTAGTATGAAACTAAGAGGAACATGTGGGTATTGGCATTCTTTTGATTCCCCTAATATTTAAAAAAAACTATTGGTATGTAAATATATGTTCAGAATTGCATTACAATGCATTAGTTTTTTTTTCCATATATTTATTACCTACATCCGAGTACCGTTGGTAGGTATTTTTAATGGGATCAAATAAAATGAGCACCAAAAAATACTTTGAGATCCTAAGCTACGTTACCCAAAAAAAAATACTAAACACCAAAAAAATTGTATTCAAAGACCAAATATAGTAAATGATCACCAAATTTTGTGGCAAGAAGAACTTAGGAAGCAAGTGCGAGCAAAGCGAGCTCGGGATATTGGGCACCCCGACACGGACAGGTTAGGTTCGAAGGGGATGGCGGGGTCTAGTGAGCGAGCGGAGCGAGCGAACTAAGACCCCGACATCCCCTTCGTGTTAGGTTACTTTAAACCCTGCAGAGAGAAACAGGAGCCCCGCGTAGCGGGGCTCCGTCGACTACGCCTTGGTTCGGAGCTGTGATTTTCAGGTTTTTAATTCTGGTGATCATTTACTATTTCTGGTGATCATTTACTATTTTAGGCAGTATAAAAATGTTTTTTAAGGTTATATTTACTTTATCTGGTGTTATGTTAAACATAAGCCATTTTTAATCGCTTACCTAGTGTATTAAACATATGTAGTGCAGGCGCGCTTTGATGACTAATCAAGCGCTACTAAGACCTAAATATAAGAAAAAACTTCGGGAAAATGAATTGATATACCTGCATGGATAATGTGCGTGTAATTTGCTTACTTACATGCAGGGGAGACTGGGGTTAGCACTAATAGTGAGCAATACCAATGAAAACAGAAAAGCGGGTGAAATTGGAGTGTGGATGATAATGGTGATGGTAAATCACTCGAGGGACTCGTGGCTACCTAAAAAAAATCTTATTAAAGTGTAAGCCGACCCCAACAAGTACTTAGCAATAGGCTAGGCAGATGATGATGACATATACGTGTCCGGTTAGACTGGAAGCCGACCCCAATACAGTTGGGACAAAAGCTAGGCTGATGCATATTTGCATGATAAAGTCAAAGTCAAAGCATTTATTTCAATTAGACCATTACAGGCACTTTTGAAAGTCAAAAAAAAAACAAAATAAAACGCGAAGCTACAGTCCCAGTCACAAGGCATAATAACTTGTGAAAGTACTGTAGTTGCCCATTCCGTAGCGTAGATCTCTATGGAGAAGAACGGGCAAGAAACTCCATGGACACTCTTTTAAATCAAAATATGTTACAAAATCTTGGTTACATCATTCATGTTAAGAATTACAAATATGTGAGAACAATGTAGAAAATAAATAAATACGGGCAAGTTAAGAGCGTCCAGAGTAAAAGATTAAATCAGAAATTAAAAAATTAAGTAATTAAAATAAACCGTGGCAGCTAAGAGATGACCAGTCACAACTGACAGCGCCCGTTCACGAACATGACGCATGTATCAGCCATCATTCAACTCAACCATTTTGAAGGGAACTAAACGATAAGTTTATCTACGCATAGTGATAGATAAACTTAATACTTTAAACTTAATATTGTCATAAAAATGGCCTTCTAACTATTAAATGATTATTTTACTCTTGTAACATTAAATAATTCCCTAATTATTTTTATTTCTCCACCTATTTGTTAGACGCAATTAAATAATCTGAATCATTTATGGTTACTTATCGTAATCGTATCGCAATCGAAGAACATTAAAATAATTTTCCAAAAGCCTTGGGTGATTCTTTTGTTCTCCGAGGTAAATAATAATAATATCAATTGTTACGTTAGAGGTAGGTATTGTAAATTGCATTGTTATTTTTAGCGTTTTGAACGTAGTCAGCAGCAATTAATCCAAAAATTCCAGAGATATTATAAACAGGCACTTATAACCATTTACCTACCAAAGTTACAACATTTTGTACTGAAATTCTGATGCACACAGTGCCCGTAATTTAGTTTAAGTATACATCCACTTTATCATACGTTTCTTGCTAATTGTCATTTAATGAGATTCTATACAATCAACAAATTAGGAGATAATTACTTTTGAAAGTTGCACAGTGCACGCGAATAAACATACCTACACCAACACTAATCGAGGGGAAAGAATAACAGCTATGATTTTTGAAAGAACTCACATTTATTTTATCCAACAAACATTTAACTAACAAAGCTTATATAGAGAGGGACGATACTGAATTTGCAAAGCTCATTGATAAGAATGTGAAACAGAGTTGGGCCCAGTGTGTTTCCTTGTGGGACTCTCCAAGAAAGAAAAAACACATAAACGCTTTGCCCGACCTGAGAATCGAACCCACAAGAGGTCCTGTTCGATTCTCAGGTCGTATTGTGTTTCTCCATCTAGGACTTCTCAGAAGCTGCCACGGAGTTTGGATTTGCACCATTCTTTCGATGATAGCGTTCTGAATCGTCCCTTCTCCCATGACTACTATGTTGGGTTCGATCCCTATGGTTTAATTCGACTTAGAAACCGCGACTGCTGAGGACGAGGGTCATCAGCAGCCGCGCTTGTGACACTAGACCTACGAGACGGAACACATTTAGAACGTTTAAAACTAGGTACATGAGTCACCTAAACAAAATGCCCGCCCTGCACCACTTCCAGTGATTCAGTTGGCGAGAAGAAGTGGCAGAACAAACTCGCCAGCAACTGGTCTGTCTGTTAATTCACAAGAACTTTATTCTAAACCTGAATTGTCAAGACTCATAGCCAGGTTACAGTTATCGGGAATCACAGATTTCAGCAAGGGCGCTGTACCTACGCACAATGTCGTTTGTGCGTATTGGTGTGGGTGGAAAGCCCGCCATAATAATCCGAATCTTTTACAGTTACTTAAGACAATGCAATATTATAATTACCTTTTTTTTTTTTTTGCGGATGGGAAATCATCAAATGACTTCTCCCGCTCTGGGCGGAGCGGGAGGGAGTGTCAGACTTGACTGACTAAAACCCACCCATGTTCCTTCTTAGCCCTTTGTGTTCCAGGGCCGCGGTATCTCTTTCGAACAACCCGCAGCCCTGGCAGGCATCGGCCCTTTCGGACCCCTTCCGGTTTGCTGACATCTCCTTGAGGCGCGCGTGGAACACGTACGCGCCGTCGACACGGCCTGTCGTCATGAGACGGACGGACGGTGAGCTAGCCCATTACTCACCGTCCACAGGCTCGCGCCTACGGTGGCCGGGGGCCACTGGTTGCCCCCCGACGCCCGGGGCGTCTCCCGCGGCGGCTGGGACGTGAGGTTCTCTCCCTCTCACGTTCCGCCACCTCCTTCGCTAGCATGACTGCTTCGCAGAAGGAGGCGACGGCTTCCCATTCCCTCTCGCTCCGGACCATGGATTGAACCAGGGCCGGACGCGAGAGGTCACCGCCGCCAATCGCCGCTACGAGGACACGGCGGTGCTCAGCCCAAGCGGGGCAGAGCTCCACGGTGTGCTCCACCATGTCCTCCGGCCGATCCTCGCAATGGTAACACATATTATAATTACCTTGGTTACCATTTTTACAATATTTTTTGAGAAGCCTTGAGCATTTCTTTTGTCCTGTTGAAACGTTACGTAGGTTTCAATTTATCGCTAATTTGTGTTGAATGAAAATCAAAATGATATGCTGAAAGATGACGCAAACAGCGTACAAAACCAGTTTTAACACCATGTAGGCCCGACATTGGTTTAAATCCACAGCCTCGCGTCTTTTCTGTGATTGGTCGAATTACACAGGTATACTCTCCGCTCCGCTGACCGCTTTGATGAAAAACTCGCCTTATAGGAGTATTATAAAATAATAGGCCTTCGGATTATATATAAAAAGGTATAATGAAACAAGAAAGTTACAGGGTGCATGATTGATTAATCTTATTCCAACCCCTCCTATAACATGTTTGAAAATAATGCGTGGAGTCCCTCCGCGCGGAAGAAGTGAAACTTCGTAATACTACACGTATGCGCTCGAGTGCCACGCATTCATTCTCGTTATTATATTGAGCTTCTTAATAATATTTTGTTGTAAGATTTTTTATTTCATGCTTTTTAAACTTGAATATTTTTTTCTTAGCCTTGACTGTCCCACTCCTGGGCATAAGTCTACTAATTTGTCATAATTAAAAAAAAACACGAACTTTTAGGGGGGAGGTAAGTTTGGTTCCCCCCCCCCCTGGCGATGCCCTTGGTGACAAGTGATACCAGAGTTCAAATTTCGAATCGATCAGTACCCACGACGTTGTTTATATCCCTTCAACTAGAAAAGAGGTGATGACCTTCAAACGGCTGAGCAGATTTCCTTGAAACATAGCTAAGAACACTCTCGATTAAAACACCTTTCAAACGAAACCAATTTTATCAATCGGTTCATCCGTTTAGTAGCTACGATACCACAGACAGACACACAGATACACACGTCAAACTTATAACACCCCTCTTTTTTGGTCGGGGGTTAAAAACAGCCAGATCCGGAACGACTATCTGTAGGCCATACAAATATTTGTTCCGTGCGGGGATCGATCCCGCGACACGTAGCGCAACAGTCAATCGCTCAGCCACTGCGCCACCCGTGCCATCCTATTATTACAAGTTATAGAACTTGTAGTAATAGGACGGCATGTGACATGTGAACATGAGCGTGACCGCCATTTTGAAAATAAAATATAATGGCAGAAGTTAGGCCGGCCAGTTATCATACAAATATCTTCCAAACCCTAAATAACCTATAAGTATTAAGAAAAGATAATTAAATGAAGTCTAGTCTAAGTAAATAAAACAAAGTTTAAAATTAAACAACGTTTATTGAAGATTCTTACAATGCGTGAAAGCGTCTTAATTTGGTTTTCTGAACTTACTATAAGTTCTATGATATCTATTAATTGGAGAAACTCTCCGTTAGTAGGGTGGGAAAAGTTTGTCGCGACCTACTAAAAGCAACTTATAATAAAAAGTACTACAGCGCCATCTATGATAAAATTAAAGAACTAATATGGTCTGAATCTCGCAAGCATAGTTTACATAGAGACCTGACAACAACCTTCGGGCAGTTGCTCACTAGACATAACGCCCGTCTGGTCGGAGGATCCTCCCTTTACTACTGGGGATAAAGAACTTTACACCCTGTTCCTCATACCCCTAAAAGTTTATTAATATTATATTATGAGTAATGTCTAGCTATAAACCTCACCACACGGATATAAGTACTGCACCCGTAGGTGATCCCGATCCGAAGCGATGCCGTTAAGGTGCTCCCACACCGGAGCTCTCGCTTGCATCATAACGTTACAAATAGACGCTCCCAGTGAGGGAGCATTCGCTTTCCCCAGTTATGTAACAATCCAAGTTTTTTTTTTACAGAAACATTTGATTGTTACAAATTGTATCGTTACATACAGTTACGAATCTGAACTGTAACATTAAAATTCAATGAATGCTCCAGGTTAAGGAACGCCTTTAATTCGCCTTTAGCTGGGTGGCTTTAGCTTTAAGCCACACTAATACACATCGTGAGTCAAAAGGCTGTAATAGATGCCTATCGCATGCTTCCAGCTTCAATCGTAGGCTAACCCCACTTAACGTCGCTCGACAGTATATTTTAGAGAAACGTGCGTAGTTCCCCCCCCCCCCCACGATACCTTCCGGTTACCTCCCCGCACGTGTTGCAAATCCAAGCTAAGATGCGTTAACATGCGAGCATTCTTTCTTACTTTCGTTTTTACAAATGGACTTCGGAATTCTTTATTACATATAGACACTTACAATAGAAAAGAAAATAGTGGAGTACCTTAGGCTAAATTGGAATGTAAATTATCTGACATTATGAATTAACTCAAGAATTGTTAACCTATCAATAAAGAAAAAGATTTGTTACAGGGTGTAATCACTAAGTGATAAAACCACTATAAAATAAATAAAGAAATAAAAAAACAATTCACTAATCACAAGTTCCATAGGCAACCGACAGAGGCGCTGGAGTGAGTCCTAATGCCACCATTAGGCAGGATTGAGCTAATTTATTACTACTACATACTACAGTTAAGAGAAGGGTCTTGTCTTGTTCTTCACGAGCCACATCGAGTCTATCACCTCTCCGTCCAGGTCTACTGACACCTGGAACAAGATAACTTACATCATCGAAGGGTTGGCATTTTGGAGGACTCTCATGTTACATGTTTCAGTAAGGTCCAGAAAGCTCCGGCCTACACACATTGGATTAATTAGAGATAAAAAAACTATCATGTCACTAAATTACTGAAGTTTTTTCTAGTTACCCCACAGTAAAACAGTAATATTTTTGTTCAATATAGTCTCCCTTATTTTAATCCATTTTTGTTTGCAGATTAATTTTATAGTTGAAACCGGAATCTTTCCAACCTTACCATGTATTTTATGAATTTCAAAAACTGCCGATTATTTAAATAAATGAGTTTTGATTTAAATTGGTATTACTATCGCAACAGTTTTTTAAAGTGTGGTCCTCCTCACTACAGTCACTACTCATTGGAGATTGCTCTAAGGAATTCATCAAGCTGTGGCAAGATAGTGTTTCCTAAACGATAGTTTAGTATTTCCAATACAGTTTTGCCACCTGCTGAATATCTTACATCTGGACACGAGTTGCTATGGCTGACCTGGAAGTCGTAAATATACTCCAGACCCAGATTTGGCGAAGCAAGAAAATCCAGGAGCAGATTCATGGATGGCTGCCCAGAAGTGTAAATTTGGTGTTTTTCCACAAAGGATAGAACACTTCATATCGTGTCCTGTACAGAGGAGCTGATGGAGGCCACTTAAGGCGCCAAACTACTCCTAAAAATTTTGCGACATCAAATATAAGGATGAATGTGCAGCTAACCTGTTCCATGTAGATGTGCGTCTTGTTGAATGCCTTGAACCTCGTGTAGCCGAAGTCCTGCGACCTGAACGCTGACCACTTGGGCTGGTCATCTGTCGACAAACAAACAAGTTACAATTCCTGTACATTCAGTTATTTTGCCTCAAAATTTTCTTAAACTTGATATCATTAAAGCCATTTTTTTTTCAAGTAGTAAGTACTCTACTTGACAATTTAAAAGTGCCTACTTAGTAGGCGGTTACAGGCACTTTTAAATTGTCAAAAACAAGACAAAAAAATGTGACTACAGTCACAAGGTATAATAACTGTGAAAGTACTGTAGTTTTTACAAAGCGTAGATCTCTATGGAGAAAAACAGGCAAGAAACTCAAAATCTATATATATCGATAGCGTGTTGAAGTGTGCAACACGCTATCGTAGATAGGTGAGTATAATATGTATGGGCGATGATGAATAAAGTTAATTTACTATAATTACTATACCTACAGGCAACAGTATTTTTTATTATTATTAAGTTTTACTTTGTAGTACCGTCAGGAAATGAATTTTTAAGTTAATTGACAATTTGCGCGCATTTATACAGTACAGCTATTTGAAACAACCGTCAAGGAATGATAGATTATTTGAACATACGGAATATTTAAAGCGGTAGAGGATTTGCTTAATATATAATAGAACACTTATAAAATATAATAAAACACTTACTCAGGAAATGGTCCCTGCCCTCTTGGCAGCCAGCCGACCCGGTTACGATGTGGACCGGCGCTCTGAAAGCATACGCCCTTATATTTCTTTTCGTGTCAACGACACCGATAGACACCGACGCTAAAAGGACCACATAGAAATTTGTCATCGGTTATTTTAAAAAAAACGGCTGTTTACCAGCTGTTTTGTTGAATGTTTCGTTGCAGTAACCTCTGTTTAATTTTTGGTGTACAATAAAGTTTTTTTTCTATTCTATTCCGTTTCCTACAAAACTGCAATACATACACGGTCAAAATGTATGGAACAGCTGTTTTTTATTTTATTACCGATGACAAATTACTATAACCACGTTTTCAGAATGATGCACTGAACAGGTGCTAACAGTTTTAGCTTCGCTTTACCTTTCACCCAACCTAGACTCTTTGGGCCCAGTAAGTGGCCACGGTTATTGCGATGTCAGAAGCATTGCTCAGATCATCAACCCGATGATCCAACTAGGCCAGATTACACTCATCAAATGTTTTGCGAAATAGATAAGAAAGGACATTAGGGTAAGGACAGTGGTTGAAACCGATCGCACAGTTCAATCATCTAGGTTTTCGCCACTCGCCACTGTAATCGCAGTCGGCAGTCGCCACTTGACTCATGTAAATCAGGCCTTATATTTTAATATGTACAGTACATGGACGCATCAGCGCAGAATCAAAGCGAATGGAATGACGGCTTTTTCACTTTTATTCCATGGACATAAACACCAGTAGGCCTACTATGACATCTTAAAGCAGTATTGTTTTACTCTTATTCCAGTGTGAGAAAGAGACGCAGCTATACAGGATGTCTAGCGCCATCTCTTTCCCACACTGGAAAAGAAGTAAAACGATAATGTTTTAAGACGTCATGGTACGCCACCTGATTCAATCTGATTCCGCGTGGACATTCACCATACTGAATGTTACTGCATCATTGCATTTTTAGTTCTTATCAAAATGTGGCCCGCGAGACTCCATTGAGAATGTTGACAGTTACTTATTGTTTCATATTTGGCCATTTGAGCTCATTTGAAAAATTAAAACTGTTTATAAGCACATCGAATTTTAGAAAAAGTTAGGCCTCGTATATCGTTATTAATTATTGTGTCATATTACTATTATTTACATAATTATACATAATGGGGTGGAGTTTCTATATTCTTTTTATATCACTAGTAATATTTTGCCACCAAATGGGGAAAGGTGGCTTTCTGAAGTAAAACTTTAAATTCCAAATATAAAATAGGTAAGTAACCATTTTAATATTTCGACACATGCACACACTATATAACAGAGTGTGCCAGAAATTGCTGCGGGTTGTTCGAAAGAGATACCGCGGCCCTGGAACACAAAGGGCGAAGAAGGAACATGGGTGGGTTTTAGTCAGTACAAGTCTGACACTCCCTCCCGCTCCGCCCAGAGCGGGAGAAGTCATTTGATGATTTCCCATCCGCAAAAAAAATAAAAAAAAAGTGTGCCAGAAATTTATGGTCATATTTAAGTGTTTGGTATTGACGTAATCTCGAGAAATCAATCATTCAGTTCTCCATAAATTTGTGCTGAGTAGTAAGAAATTATTGAATTTTGATATGGGTCAGCTGGGTTTTGTCCCGATAAAGATGTTTGTCGCTTACAGATAGCTGTTTAGTTTGATGGTCTTGATAATATATTTCCGATACTCGCTATATTTGAAATGACAATAAGATCAAATATATTATAAACATTTATTTTGAAAAAATATACAATGTCTTCTACAATAAGAGAATCGTGAAAGTGAATTCAATAGTCAATTTGCAAAACAATAGTGATATTAAATTAAACAGAGCTAATAACATGCTGTATACCAGGACCTAAGATCCATATATCGAGAAAAAAACGTATATCAAGAAAAATACACTATCAAGAAAAACTACAGTGGAACTTTCCTCAAAAAATATCTGTCAAAAATTTCTGTCTTTGGTATGCCAATAAAGAAACCATTTTATTCACTTTCTTCTACACATAATTTTACTGGTAGTAGTAAGTTTATCTTTACTCGGAGATTACCGATAATCATTTCTATAGATGCAATACCTACACGTAACTAATGGACGCCACAGAGGGCGCCAAACAAGTGGCTCAGTTCTGTGCCGACACTATTTAGATTGCCATCGACACACTAAGAAGAACATTAATGCAATTAGCTCGACTGTTAATTATTTAAAACCTCATATAAATGAGAGCACCTACAAAGTAACTTGTTAAACAATACTCATAAATGTCTATTTGAAAGTGAATCGATGAAATATTGATAGATTAATGCTTAATTTGAAAAGGTTTGTGCTGATCTTTGACGAGCCAGAACGAGTCGATCACTTTGCCTTTTAGATCCACGTCCACCTGGAAATAAATAAATATCAAAATTATAACATCATCATCATAACATCACGCCTGTAATCCTCAAAGGTTAGACAGAAGTGCACCTAATAGTACACCCACAGTTCGCCAGTTACGAGTATGGGGAGTAGGGGGTGAGCTTATTGCCATCAGCAGGTCACAAATTCAGACACCGCGGCTGCTACTGAGAAATTCCTGATAGAAAAACCCAAGAACAATTTGATCGACCTGGGAATCGAACTCAGGACTGCATGCTCAGCAGTCGCGTTTGACCACTAGACCAACGAGGCAATCAAAATATTAAAATGAGTGATAAAATCTCAAATTATAGAAAAAAATCTTAAGAAATACTTCGTATAAAAGTACAAATTGTGCTCAAAACCACATATTAGGAGATTTAGTGACGCCTGATTTTGTTTTCATTGATAGTTAACTGATTGCGGATTCACTAGTTATTAATTCGGGTTTTTGACGAATTAGCTTTGGCGCAATAGAACCTCTAACAAACACAGGAATAATAACTTTGTACGTGTTCCGAACTAGCCGACCTACACACAAATAATAGGGGATGATCACATTTTTTCTTTCTTTGTCTATCGGGTAGATTATTGAAAAGTATTGGACACGTATTTTTTCTTTTTCACGTGGTCATAGAATTACGGAGATATATTGAGTTGAAATGGCGCATGACGTCACATGTAGGTAAGTTTTATACCTACTTGTGACGTAGTGAGCGCCCACTCTCCAACTTTAATGAGTTTTAACTAAGTAATTTTTTTGATATTTTGATAAAAACAAAAAATACGTGTCTAAAATTTTTGTATTACCTGTCTGACGGACAAAATAGAATTTAGTTTTCTTTGCCCATTCTTCACCCCTATTGCATATAAAATACGTCTCAACGCGATTTTAAAAGTAGATAATGATATACCTGTTCCATGTAGAGATGAGTCTTGTTGTGCACCGCGAGCCTCGTGTAGCCGTAGTCACTACTTCTGAACGCAGACCACGGCTCCGGGTTAGCTGTGAACCGTACAATATTAACAATTATACAACAGCCGTATGAAATTCGTCTGTGGCCTATCAGCTTGTGATGAAAGTGAATGAGTACAAAAAAAATATTTCTTTGGGAGAGTTGTTTGTTATTATGAGTATAACCACGTGTTTAAGTATCTGTCATTAATTACCAGTCACTCTATATAAGAAAAACCCAAAAACACAAAACATAACACCCGTCTGGTTGGAGGATCCTCCCTTTTCTATGGGGGATGAATAAATTTACTCCGTGTTCTTTATACCCCTAAAAAAAATAGTTTTTTTTTTTATCTGCTGTTGCCTTTACTACAAAACTGTAATACCTACACGGTCAAAATGTAAGGAACATCTGATCTTTTTTAAATTGCTGATGAAAAATATGTATGTGGTGGGGTTTGTAAGTCGATGTCCCTTCTCTCCTCACCCCCTGTATAGTTATGTACTCACGTTTGAAGGGGTCCGTGGCTTCCTGGCATCCAGCCGACCCCGTCACGATGTGCACTGGAGCCCTGCAACGTACAATATACAAGTTAGCGGCCAATTATTAAGGCAGTGTTATTTATCATGTCCACGTGACCAGAGCTTAACGAAACGAGTTTGAAATCATTTTATTTTTATTGAAAACTGCCCCACACTACGAATTTCTCCTGTATCGTGGGTGCGTTTACAAACTTTTAAAATGACATACACAAACAGTCATACCCGGAACAACTATCTGTAGGCCAAACTAATATTTGTTCCGTGCGGGGGTCGAACCCGCGACACGTAACGCATCAGTCAATCGCACTGCGCCAACCGTGCCGTCAAATTAACAATATGACGGGAAAAATCGTGCAATGTTTTTCAAATATGGTAAATCTTACAGTTTTTTGGCCCACTGCACTGCAACCAAAGTTCAGTTAGTAAGTTCGATGTCAAGCTGAGAGCTGTTGGATACGAATACCAAACCAATTACGAATAAGAATATCTTTTGCTGATCTAATTATAACAATAAAAAGTAGTTTATTTATTATTTTATTTTAACGCCAACCCGTTTCCGTATTACAGTAGGCATACATATATAATTGTTAATACATAAAGCAAATATTTACCTTTACAATTTTGATTGAAAACAAATACTTTGATCACCAAACACTCGAAAAATAAAGTGCGTAAATAAAATACGAAATGTTTTAGAATATATTAAAGTTTAAAAAATAACAATGATTAATTTTAGTGCACACACCATAACAAGAAAGTAGTTTAATAAACATAAATGTATATATAACCTGGTATTATAAACCGTTAAAATCAATCCAGAAACCGTTCCACTAAGCATTTTTAAAAATAGAGTGTAATGGCAGTACCCACTCTTTTTTTAAAATACTTAGCCAACTTACTACTAGCTAGGTTACTAAGATGATAATTATTTGTGCAAGCACACACACAAACACACACACATATTAAGTACGTAGGTCGGTAGGTCTTGTCCTTTCGTTGTGATATTTCAAAAAAGCTCGTAGTTGAAGAATCTATGATTCCGTCGACGAATCTTTACAGAAAAAAAGTTTTTTTTTATTTTTTTTTTTAATGAAATTATTAACAGTTAAAACTTTTTCGGAGAAGAAGGTCCAAAATCTTCAATAAAAACATCTAGAAAAAGAGACTGCAAAGTTTAGTTCCTCAAGTCGGTGCCATTTTGCAACATAAATCAAAATTAACAAGTTCGAACCCAAGACATACATCTGATTTTTGGGAATTCATGTGCTTATTGAATATTATTATCACTTGCTTCGGTGAAGGAAAACATCGTGAGGAAACCAGCATGCCTAAAATATATTTCTTGACGGCATGAAAAGCTAAGTCCATGACACGGGCCGCATAAAAACTCTGACACCAGCCCCCGTATTCACAAACGCTCGGATTCGATTTCGATTCGGAAAGTCGTATGTCTATCTCGCTCGCTTTCGTAATGCCAAAACAAGATAGTCATACGACTTATCGAATCGAAATCGAATTCGAGCGTTTGTGAATATTGGGCCAGATTAGGCAAACCACACGAAAAAGAAAGAAGAATAAATACAAATAACAATAGTATGACAATAATGAGGGTGGAGCTACTCACCCCGGGTTGAGGTAGGGGTAATCCGCGGAGCCGTTGTAGACGCGGTTGTCGTACAGCGGCCACGAGCGCTCGTAGCTGTGCTCGTGCGCCCACACGGCCACGTCCACGCCGAACTGCATCAGCAGCGGCTCCAGACCTACGACATGTTGCGTACTTACCACACTTTTACGTATGTTTTCGTTTAGGTACACGTGACCAACCATTACGTACCGACTTACCTAGTTTCCTCTGTGCCTCTCCGTAAAGCAGTTGGTCCCGGCTGTCATTTGTTGATCTTTGACAGTCGTGACAAGTAGTCAGAGGCCCGAAAGTCTGACAACCAGACTTACCGAGGATAAAATCTTTTTATCCACATACACCTACATGGGCACTTCCGAAACGTCAAAAGAAGAGAACCAGCAAGAAGAAACTCCTAGGTTACTCCATGAAAACTTAATCTCTTTGTACCATAGTTCCTCACATGATCCGATTAAGACAATGCGACTGCGACTGTGTCCTGAAGTTTGCTCGGTGTTTCTTTTAAGAATAATCAGATAGGAGAGAACTAACTAGTAAACATAGCAAATATCTCATTTCTAGTGTTAAAGACCATGTCAGTGTAAAAACTTATACAGTGGGTAACGGACAGGGTATATACATACTTAAGGTTGTGCTATGGACCATCAAACTGAACATGTTTCTCATCATAAAACATGTTTATCAGCGAAAACAATATCTGCTGCCCAATACAACATTGCAATACCTATTCAGCTTCAGCTGATATTTTTTTCTATTACGATGTTTGTCCGATGGAGAAACATGTTCAGTTTGATCGTCTATAGCACACCGTTAAGTATGTATATACCCTTTCCGTTACACCCTGTATACATTAGCTTACCATACACTCCGAGCAGGCCAACGCGCGTATATTCACAACTGCAGTCGATGTCGTTCGAGTCGCTACAGTACATGGGCCGGTGTCCGAACAGCACGATCCATGGCCGCTTTTGTCTGAAACAAGCACCTTATCACACAGCGTAGAAAAAGTATGCACCAAGGAACTTACATACTAACAGCACGGGTTATGTCGACGGAAGAATCGACAAAATGACACATTGTCATTGTCTATCTGTCATTATGTCGATTCTTACGTAGACAAAACTCGTTTCTACAGTGGTCATGCTACGCGTGCTGGAATGTCAATGTCAAAAAAATGTACATGTCGATATCAAAAAACAGTTTAAAAATTAACTTTATCTCTAACACGTATGGTTCGTATTACTTAAATTAATTCGAACTATATGTCAAACGGGAAAGTTCAGAGCGAGATAGCTTTCGAGAGTGGATTTTGTCCTTGTCTAGCAATTGCCAGTGAAATTAAAACGATATAGAAATCGGAAATCATGTTGATACTTAAACAGCACATCAATCGTAAAAATAATTCATTTCTTGCAAAATAGTATTAAATTCAATTATTTGTGAAATATTTATGAAGAAAGTTTAGTTTATGAATGGCAAGGGCAACACATGACACTAAATATACAAAACATGGCTGAGAGACTTTCGCGAATTCGTATTTTGCTTCCTCGAGTGCTTTTTACTGTATCTAAGTAAAATCGTCGATTTAAAATATGATAATTTTGTATTGCGTGAAGGGGATTAATAGTCAGGGGTTTGCTGGATGTGGAGTTTCTTTTTTCAGGTAACTTTTATCTTTGTTTACAAATTACGACTAGGGTGACAATGCTCTAGACCTATAAACGGGGATCACGAAAATATTGTAAAGAAAACGTCTTTTCTAGTATCAATATCTGTATTTACAATCTTGTGCACATAGGCACATTTTTAAATTTAGGTACCTAAAAATAAAGTAAGCAGTAATTTCTTTTTTTTTTTTAATTGCTCATTCTTTGATGAACAGTCTAGCGTTGATCTAGCAAAAGAATTGTTATCACGTAGGTGATCGTAGGGTATCCCCTTTTCTTATAAGTAGGAGTCGGCTTCATCAAGATGTTTTATACCCCGTAATCTTAAATAAACTACTACCAGGTGCCAGCAAGTTATAACACAATAATAACTGCCCCAAATTTAAGTACAAAATAATGAAGACCCTATTAGAAAAAAGATGTCATCTACACTCGAAGTTTTCTCGCTCAGAACGCTTTTGAGTTGCTCGTACTCACTCCAGTTAGTATATAAGTTCCTAGGTATGCACAATTTCTAACTGTGCGCACTTTTCACTGCTTGCAAATTCTAAATTTTGAATGTTTCTTAATCAAGTACAAATCGCTAATAACACCAAATAATTGTCTCGCCCTCACCTATTCTCCGGCAGATTAGCCTTAGCCAAATCCTTCTTCAGCCACTCATACTGGTTGACGATGAGCTTGAGCCCGTACTGAGTGAAGTAGTAAACTTCGGTGGAGATGGACACGAAGTGCACGGGCCCGAGGTCGAAGCTGTAGAACAGGCTCGCGTCGCGGCCCGGCATCGAGAAGCGCGCCGCGTAGTTGCTGAAGTTACTGCGCCAGAAGAGTATAATGCGTTTTAGTTTCATGCGAATTTGTTGATGGACGTGGGATTGGCCCGCTTCTATACCGCCGTATACGAACTTAGTGATATATACTCCATCGCGCTATTAACATACATATAAAGAGACCGGACTTACCGGTCTACCGATTCTCGGGAAGTGGCCACCAAGCAGACACAACAACGCCAGAGGATCCTCCCTTTTCTATAGAGGATATGAAACTTTATCTCCTGTCCCTGACCCAAACTTGTAAGGCTTATGGCGGTGGATAACGCGAACGATATGTTTACCATCATCTACTGGATATAGCCGTTCAAACGTTGCCATGTTGACAATACAACTTGAAATGAAAATCCACGTGACATGACGAAAATGCGGTGCAATAATAGCTGAAACTCCATTTTTATTATTTACTTAAAATTAGGCACGATTTTGACTTTAATCTAGCCTGATGGAAAGCACTGCATGAGTTCTAAGATGAAACGAGTGTGTCTAGAAGATGCCTGTTTATTCTTATTCTTTATTTCACACAAAATTACTTTTTTATGATTGATTATTATATGATATGATTGATGCTTTACTGATAGGTTATAGGTGGTAGGAAACACAGAAGTTAGCAGGGAATAGGACTTCTGCGTTTTCTATCACCATCGACAGCCTACAGTAGTCCACTGCTGGACATAGGCCTCCTCAATCGCACGCCACTTCATTCGATTATCTGCATTTGTCAACCAGCCGCTACCTGCACCATTATCTACGTTCCTATCCCCACTACGCAAATAAAGTAGACTCACTAAGCTTGCTCGTGGTTCCCGGGACACGTCATGTAGGGCACGACGGCCGCCAGCGGCTGTATCTGCCGCATGAACTCATCACCGACCAGAGCGTCGTTGGTATCCATGTCGTATGCGAAGTCGCCCACGTGCAGGATCAGGTCAAAGCGGTCGCGCTGGGCTTCGTCTTGCAAGTACGATAGGGACTAAAACAAGTATACGTAAAGGGTCTAGTTCATGAGTTCATGTTTCAGGTGTAAATTGTTGAGTTTTGAAAGAATGTTTAAAGGAATTATGCGTGTTGTCACTAACGCTTCGGGACATCGAAAGTAATACAATCCTTTATTTCAGGCAACTAGGCCCATAGAACACAATACATATATAAACATAATATTTTTTTTACAATACAATCCTTTGTTTCAGGCAATGCAAAAATTGCATTGCCTGAAAATTGCTGCCTCTTGTGTTGGAGTTTCACACGTCGGCCTTATCAAGAAGTCAAAAGTCCGTGTAGTAGGAGCTCGTGGCTACATAATAACAACCGCCTAGGTTGGTGCTCAGATTGACACCCATTACATACAGAGACTCCTCCGAGCCTTTAGTCCTGGCTGTCATTTGAAGATTTTAACAGGTAGTCAGTGCCCCGAAAGTCTGACAGTCTTACCAAGGGGTATCGTATTACCCAATACTAACTGAGTTGTGGAGGATAGAGAAGGCAGTCTTTTGATGTAAAATACTGGTACTCAGCTGCATCCGGTTAGACTGGAAGTCGACAGATGTTGATGAGTGGTCTGGGCATGACAGTATTTTGTTGTGTTAACACTCAGCCACTTCGACGGCGTCATCGGTAGTAGCGTAGTGTTAGTAAAAACGGCATAAAACTCTAATTTAAATACAAAAGCACTCACATGTGCGTTCTTGTTGCCCATGTCTCCGTAGACGGCGGCGCGTACTGGCCAGTTCTCTCCCGCGGGGGGCGTGCGGAACGAGAACTGCTCCGACCACCCGAACACCGAGCCCGCATGGTACACTGTGCAGACAAACAGACACGATCATTCATACAAGGTGTAAATCACCTCATCACGAAGCCGTCAACCAAGCATTCTGTAGATGAAACTAAGTAACTTTACGCAAAAATTATTGCTGGGAAACGACCTTTTTTTGGGGGGTGTAAAATCATGTTTTGTGGTAGAACTCAATGTAACGCACTCAAAACATTGTGCTGATGGACAGATTGAATAGTACGGGGGTCGTGGAGGTGTTTAAAGTAAAAATCTTACATTAAAAACTTGTATTTAAAAAATTACTTGTCAAAAAGTTGGAACTTTGACCCCTAATATCTCCGTAACTAGAAGGTTCCCAGGTATGATGTAGAACAAAAAAATGATCGCAATGACAGGGAGAACCAGTGCCTTTCGGCTTCGTTAAGAGGTGTTTTACACCCTTTATAAGATACTGAAACACAAAAACCGCCGAAATGTGGTGTTCTAAAAGTATACCTCTGTTTGACCAACGGATCAACGGACTACCAAGTCATAGGTCAAGAGTTCAAACCCAAGCACGCAAGTCTGATTTTTGTATTCATGTGCGTTTTGTATAATTATGACGTCTTGACTTCGGTAAAATAAAACATCGTGGGGAAACCGGGATGCCTGAG
The DNA here is from genome assembly GCA_963082945.1 of Cerastis leucographa. Classification (NCBI taxonomy): domain Eukaryota; kingdom Metazoa; phylum Arthropoda; class Insecta; order Lepidoptera; family Noctuidae; genus Cerastis; species Cerastis leucographa. The sequence continues at coordinate 912,861 of OY720360.1, forward strand.
AGATATTTGTCGACGGCATATAAAGCCAAGTCAGAGGCCCATGGGCGGCATAACAACTTCGATACCAGGCACTAACCGCACGCAAAAGAAGAAGACCTCTGCTTAATCTCTCAGGGATTACCGGCGTGATGTCATGTTATAAAGATGTATTTTATCGAAGACTGGGGAGATCTGAGTTTCTAGGAAGACAGAGCGGAGCATGAACAAATTTACCAATTTTACTGGTTGAAATTCACATCGTTTTTTCGTCTCGTCTACGATTGGTCGATGCTGCAATCCGCATCGCTTTGCTTTTTACCGATACAATGAAAATGCAACCTTATTTATGTTTAAATATGGCTCATTCATCCGATCATTAAAAACACTTTCATAATTATCTACATTGTGAGCGCAAAAATATAGTGCGGGCCGAATCTGTTATCTTATCATTAACTAGACTGTTATTGGCTGATTAATTTAATACTAAATAAACGAAAGTTTTGCAAGTTCAATATATTGGTACCTAATTAATTATTATCCATTTATTAATAATCATAAAATTAACTGCTTCGTTGGTCTAGCGGTTGCAAGCCCGACTGCTGCGCAACAGTTCCTGGGTACAATTCCCAGTGTTATTGGGTTTTCCGTCAGGAATTTCTCAGTAGCAGCCACGAATTCCGGATATACGCCCGGTTAAGGGAAATAGGCTCGCCCCCTATTACATGAAACTTACACATAACCGGAGAAATGTAGGAGTAATATTAGGTACACCTCTTCCTGACTTTTAGGGGATCAGGCGAGATGTTTTATGTTATGTAAATCGTAGCAGCAAACAGATAAGTATGACGCACAGCAGAGCGTGACCACAGGATAAGTAGGCCAACTTGATTTAATTTAAAAGTGGTGTGGTCCGAAGATAAGCCTAACGGGCGCATTACTTTAACCATCGCAGTCCTAGGATCTGTTCTCATGTCGGGCCTTCGGGACTCCCTCTCTCTTTTCCACACAATGCTGACTATCTTTCTAATTTACTTTTCTTTCTATCTTTGGCTAATCCTTTCAGTAAAGGCAGTGCCAGTACTTTCACTAAAGACGAAGTAAGTTTTGGTGTAGTGTAAGTAATGTTTTTCCATAAATACATTACACATAGGTAGGTTTAAAAACAAAATCAGTGACTGTATCTATAACGAAATGAGTTTATATCATAATGCCGGATGAACATCCGCCAAGCATATCGAAATACGATTCCAAAATAACAGGATTATACCTACATACATCACATCATCAAAATTCTAGGCAACAACCTCACATCAATAACAATTTGATAAAGAAGCCACCGTTATTTCTTAGTAGTAAGGTTGATTTACGCAGTACAAGTGTTGGGAACACCACTGAAGTTAGTCTCATGTCACCTTGATAGTGTTCATTCCAGTTTGCTTCATCAGTCATGTCCTTCGCCAAATATGGCCAGCTCACTGCAGCTTGCTTACTCTACAAGCTATGTCGGTACCTAAAGCTCAACATACTAACTCACCATATCTAGTATTAAACTTGAGGTCCTTCAGCAGAACTTTGTGTATGTACTGGCTCCTCTTGAGCTTGCCTCCGTCGACGAACAGCTGGCTGGAGCCGCTGGCCTCCTTGTCCATGATGCCCTCTCCGTACTGCACGCGAGACTCCTCCGTGTCGTTGAACGTCGACCATGTTACCACTATGTCGTTCACTTTCTCTGGAAAGTTTCGTTTTTACTATGTATGTGGATGGCTATGAGAGTAGGAGAACACCAAAGAAATGGGGTAAAGGCAGTAGAAATGACAATCACGAATTAACGTTTACAAGTATCTCTATCTCATTCTATCGGGTAAAAGCGTCGTTTGGTGAAGCGAGAAGTAACAGTACGCAACACCCAGTAAAGCACTTTAACGTACGATTGCACTCGCTTTTTTGTTATGAATGGCATCTTGCAAGTCAACCTAGGAGGTTGTTGTCTGCTATACCGGACTAGCCTGTGGGTGCCTTGAGTGTAAGGCCTCCAGCCAGGGCGAAATCTTACTAACTTAGCGACTACCCGCAAGGGCACCCCCAGTGGGGTAGTGGGGTACGAGACTCGGCTTAGAGCGTCGCTAGGGGGGAGGATAGCAAAGAGACAGGCTGTATCGGTACAAGATCATTGTTTAGGGACGTCATGTTTAAAATTACAGACTCAGCATCGCGGGCTGGGTCGAGCTAGGGTCGGTGGGTCGGTAGGGTCGTCGCGACGGGCCTGGACGGCGTGTATAGAATGAATTTCACTTGCTTTAGTGAGATTAAATTTTAAGTGGTAGAAAGGTAAAAGATACAAGAAAGTACTGATGTGTGTGTTAAAATGTGATTTCACCCTAATACTGTACCAAAATCCAAGGTTAAAAATATTATTATTAGATTTCATCATTGTATAGCCTTTATGAGGAAAATAACAAAGTTGTTAACAAAGCTGACTTTTGTACTAGGTTTACTAGGTTACATGACACATTACATAGCAAAACAAGATAGTCGTCTTGCCATTTGTTGTTTACAAACATAATTTGAGTTATGAGTATATTCTGCATTTTTTCCTTTTAGCTTATTGTTCAATATGGGCGACATTTCTCATTATATTGTATTTTACTGTAGGTTTTCCTTTAAATTAAACCTTGGTCACATAAACTGCGCAGAAAATTCACAGTTGAGCTGAGTGCAAACGGGGCCCATGGCGAGATATGCATTCAGTCAAAGAACTTTACTTTGAAATTACAAACAGACACTTCAATTTCATTTATTTGTACACCAAGAATATTGTAAAATTAAGCTTTATTCAAACAAATACGTAATTCGAAACATCATAAAAGGATTCCATTAATCATATTAGTTAGTGGTAATAACCTGTTATGAGTAAAGCAATTTTATCAATTGTTGTTACTTGTTATCAATTATTTTAATAATATTATTCAGTCCAGCGTTAAAACTGTTATTGACTGAAACATATTAATAATCACTTTATCATTTGTAAATAGGATATGCGTAACTGTTTATAGTAAGGCAGTTTTCAATTTTATATAATTCTTAATCTTATACATATATATATATATACAGTTGTGGTCATAAAATTAAGAACGATTTTAAGTTCCAGACATTTTTATCTAAATCATGTCATTTCTAGTATTCTAGTTATGTGTTCCTTCTTAGAACTAACTAGTTATGTTTTGAAATAGCCACATGAATAGCAAACGAGATTAGGAATATAGAAATTAACCGCTAACTACTTTTTTTACTAATTGTATTTATTATCTACCGTTGCAAATTCAAATAGTAATGAAGCTGGACAAATAATTAAGGACGATTTATTAAATTGCTCGACAGTTGTTTTAAATGAAAGTTAGATTAAATAAATCACATTAATGTGAAGTGCGTAAAGAAAAAAAAGTAATTTGATACATTTTGAACTAAAATTAATAGTGAGTAGCATGGTAACGGCTTTTAATTAATGCTTTACACCGGACAGGCATTGACTTATCAATTTTTGACATTTCGCAAGAGAGATAGAGTTCCATTCTTCTAAGAATAAGAAAACGCCGTACAGCTCTCTTCGATTGCCACACTGTCAATTTGAAACCTTTTTCTTGACCTCGTACCTACCAAAGATGCTCTATTGTTGTTTTCACCAAAATATTCTTGTCTCAGGCTCTCAGCTCATTAGACCCTTTAAAAGGATTTTGTTTTGCCAAACGAACGATATTTCGATCATCTCGACGAGATGACTTTCTCTGTTTAGGTACACGCGGTACATTTGAAATCGTTTGAAACGTGGCAAAATGCTTCACAGCATGAAAAACCTTCGTTTTTGAACATTGCAGGTGGTCCGCTATCTTTTTATATGACCGATTCTTCTCCTGAAGTTTTATTATTACTTCCCGTGTAGACTTATCATAACTTTAATTTTTCCCCATTGTTTTCATATAAAGCAATCACCTATAATAACACTTTTATACCACTAAATGGCGCCAAAATTATACAAATAGTCACCTACAACCACAGAGCCACAGAGTGTTCACTATTTAAATTTGAATTAAAAAAAAACTATTCATCATTCTTTATTATGTGACCAGCCAGTAAATAGTAATACTAGGTTCAGATCTAATGTACAATATAAAGTTTATCTATTTATGTTTTAGCCAATCATGTGTATCAACGAATGTACCGCTAGTATGGAAAAGTTTTGCGATACCAAGAAAAATACAAAACAATACATGCAATTAGTTATACTTGTTAGTTGTAAAAAATTCGTCCTTTAAATAAGCGTTCTTAATTATATGACCACCACTGTATATATATAAATAAAATTCTCGTGTCACATTGCCATCATCATCATCATTAGCCTATAATGTTTCCACTGCTGGGACACAGGCCTCCTCTCTATGAGAAGGAGACACATTGCCATACTCCTCCGAAACGGCTGAACCAATTTGTATGAAATTTTGTGTGCATATCGGGTAGGTCTGAGAATCGGCCAACATCTATTTTTCATACCCCTAAAACCCATCAAAATTTCCACGCCATCAAAGTTGCGGGCAGGAGCTGGTTTAGTAATAAATTTCAAAATAAGATAAGCAATTTTCCCAATTGTTAATAATTCATATGTAGATACCTACTTTTACTGTTTAATGCCTATCATACAGTTGGTACCAGAAACCAGTTTTGGCAAGTTTATGAGGTCAAATGGGGCTAATGTGTCACAAGAAAGAAAACTCAGTTGACATGAGCTTCATCTTTCCTGTTTCTGGCTTAGCACTACTTAACAAGAAGATTTTTAAGGCTAGAAAAATTCAATAACTCTGTGGCCTCTATGGAAAGCTGCATACCTACCTTGATGATGGATCATACTTAGTGCAGGCAGGTCATGAAATATGTGGAGAATTCATAGCTACCTCTGGACCTTAGGACATGCCCGGGTTAAGTTCAAAGCAAGAGTTTAAGAGTATGGTGACATGCTCAATTTTTACTTGTATTTTTAAGTTATCTAAATTACACATTTTGATTTTTTAAAGTTACATTTGTATAGGCAGGATATGTAACAGTACGGTTAAAGGAAATAGTCGTCGAAATCGTTAGTAAATAAGAATAGTTATAACGGATTTACTTGATCCATTGCTTGAGCAGCGCAAAGGACTTACCTCCAAAAGCAATGTGCATTTGTTCCGGTTGGCAGTGAGTACATTCATACGTTGGTCCCGGGTTCCCTTGTAGACCCCCCCATCGCCAAAATAGCTTACTACCCGAACTTATCCCTACTAATAGGGAAATTATTAGCAACTTCATAATCATACGTAAACAAATATGAAAAAGTCGATTATTTCCACAGATATACTGAAAATGAACACGAATAAAATGTAACTACTACATTAAGTAGTAGTTCTTCGTCACTGAACGACTAATTAATTACTAATGGCCTTTGTTTGTGTTATTTCAAATTTTATAAACATCGCCTCGCTCGGAATTGTCACGGATACGTCACTGACGTTCTGAAACTTAGAATCGTCTTATAACATGGAATCAAATGATTAACCTGATAAAATAAAAAAATAAAACATCAATTGTTTCTTGACTTAATAAATATTTACGCATTTTTTGTAGTTATTAAAAGACCTGCTTTTAATAACTACAAAAAAAAAATGCAAATAATTTTATCTTCGAAGTTTGAAAGGTTTTATTCCAAAGATTTCGAACGCGTCCACGTTTCGTTCTTAGTCCATACTATCCATACTTCCAATACTTCCATACTTATTATTATAAATGCGAATGTCACTCTGTTTGTTTGTTTGTTTGTTACCTTTTCACGACTAAACGGCTGATCGGATCTTAATGAAATTTGGCAAGAAGATAGATTTCAACCTGGGGAAGGACATAGGCTATATATCATTACGCTACGACCAACAGGAGCGGAGCAGAAATGAAAAATGTTGCGAAAACGGGGAAAATTTGACGCAGACAAAGTTGCGCGGGACAGCTAGTAGGTAATAAATGATTAGAAAAGAAATCCCACCAAAAACATTTCATGTAAAATGTTGCCAAGACGACCACATAAGGTTTGCCCTGTGAAAAAGATATCAGATCTCATGTAGAGCCAAGCTTCTGAATCTACACGGCCTAACTCTACCGACCCTAACTTCAAAAATTCTACATATCAGTAAAAATGTATGGCTTGGCAGTTTCGTTACTTACTTCAGAAACTAAATATTTGCATCACCTCCACAACGGAAGCGAAACGGTGAAGATACATTGAAATTGAGATGAACATACATTTTTACTGATATGTAGAATTTGTTAAGTTAGGGTCGGTAGAGTTAAGCCGTGCGCGTGCGTGTAGATTCAGAAGCTTTGCTCTACATGAGATCTGAAAACTTTTTCACAGGGCAAATCTTATGTGGTCGTCTTGGCAACATTTTACATGAAATGTTTTTGGTGGGATTTCAGTTCTTTTTATAAGTTGCTGGGCAGTCTTTTTAGTGTTTATTTTTTCTTCTTTTTTACATACCAAATTTCGGCTTTCTAGCACTTCAGGAAGTACCCTAACATTTTGAAGTCTTATACAAACTTCCACCCCACCCATTTTAGGGGATGGGGGGCGAAAGTTATAAGTTTATGAATTTTTTTGTTGGTTGTATACTAAACTTAGACTACATACCAAATTTCAGCTTTCTAGCACTTCAGGAAGTAGCCAAACATTTTGATGATCATCAGTGTGTCTGTGTCAGTGACGAAGTCGGTGTATTTTAGATATCAATAAAATCTAAAGTATTAGAGATATTCAATTGAGACTTTGTATGTTTAATTAGTCTATTATTGACATCATATCCTGAGAATATGAACTATCTGGTACATCGGAAACCAATTCTATGAGGGTTCGAAAAAACGACGAACCACTTCGAGAAAAGGTAGGTAGTGCCCTTGCGCTTCGCTTGGCTCGTCTTGGCGGGGGCACTGCCGTGCCCCCAGATATTCGTGGAAACTTATTTAAAAAATATTTCGTGGTATGTCGCAAAAAATGCCACATTTATGTTTTAACTGCATACCTGTACTTTTATTAAGTTTTGGCATTTTGTGTTCAGCAGTGAAGTTTACAGGAGTTTTATAGTTACCTATTTAATTTTACAGTAATTCCAACATATTTATTGTGCTGAATGTACCACTGCGGCACTTCTTATTAAGTCACTAATAAGAACAGCACCTTTGTTCTTTAGTTCGACTCTTTAGTTCGACTCATTCATTGCACATAAAGAACTCTTCGCGTCTTTTCAAACATGTCACTTATGGCCGTGATTCGATAATGCCAGTCATAGCCATTGCTTTTATGTTGTGACTAATAATTATGATTCCGAACTAAATAGTTATTTTAACTGAGGAAGGGTAAAACAGATCTCGCTATACTTAATGAAATACCAAAACATTAGTCTATAACAATTTATTTATAAAATTGGTATTTAAACTTCGGGAAATATTTAATCTACTTACTTAATCTAGTTTAGTCTAGTTTTAAAAAGCTCATTTCATTACTTTAACAGAAGATCAAGTTAAAAAGCCGGTTTGAGCGAAAATCTTCGTCAGGTTGATTGATGTTGATTCTTAAATAACGTAAGGTTTGTGTTCATTTTTGACTAGCCACAGCGAGTCGATAACTTGACCATCATGTTCCACGTTAACCTGAAAGACAAAAATAAACTAAAACAGCAGGTACGTAAAGTCCGCTTCATAAAAAAATATAATGTTATGTGTGAATCGAATACTTTGCCTTCTACAATGGAGATTATTAAAGCAATATTTTTGTTTCAGCTAGTCTAGGTCTCATGACCACACAACTAATACACTTAATAAACGTACCTGTTCCATGTAGATGTGTGTCTTGTTATGCGCCGCGAGCCTCGTGTAGCCGTAGTCACTACTCCTGAACGCGGACCACGGCTCCGGATCACCTGCAAACGTTAACAAGTTCGATAGTCTTTAGTAAAAAGTTGTCACGGATATTTACATACGTCCCTAAAGATGTCAGTTTATTTCAACTATCTGGGTGACTCTTAATTCATAACCTGTAAGGGTCAGCTCACACCGAGACGCGACGCGACGCGACGCTGCGCGCACCTTGAGAATTCAGAATACGTTGCGCAACGTATTCTGAATTCTCACAACGAAATGTGTATTTTTCCGTGTAGAAAATAAAGTTATATTTTGGATCGCTCTTTAAAAATGTGCGCGCAGCGTCGCGTCGCGTCGCGTCGCGTCTCGGTGTTAACTGACCCTAAATTGTTCAGTTGAAATTTTAATACTTTAAGTTGGTCAAAAGCCTCGGGACGAATTTACCTACCCATCTGATTTTCCAAGTTAGGCTAGAGTCATGGATAATACTTACAAGACTAAATCTAATGTTCTATACATATACAGCGTGTACCAGAAAGGCGAAGTCTTACTATAGGATGAGGTATAATATAAACTATTAAAAGGTCTAAATTCGATCTTGGTCTTCAATCAGTCTAAAATCAACCCTTAAATATGACCTTACTGATACCTACAATCCGACGACTTAAGTATACTTACGTTTAAAGTGAGAGTGACCTTCCTTGCATCCAGCTGAGCCAGTTATAATGTGCACTGGAGCCCAAGAACGTCAAAAAAAAAAAATTATAAACAAGTTTTCGTCCATAAATTCAGTCGATGCTATCAGCGACACGTGTGTGTCTTTTGTTTTCTTCGCATTAGTTGGTACCGTCGCATCGCGGTGAGTCCGGACATGCTTTTTTTTTTTTTTTCGGATGGGAAATCATCAAATGACTTCTCCCGCTCTGGGCGGAGCGGGAGGGAGTGTCAGACTTGTACTGACTAAAACCCACCCATTTTCCTTCTTCGCCCTTTTTGTTCCAGGGCCGCGGTATCTCTTTCGAACAACCCGCAGCCCTGGCAGGCATCGGCCCTCTCGGGCCCCTTCCGGTTTGCTGATATCTCCTTGAGGCGCGCGTGGAACACGTACGCGCCGTCGACACGGCCTGTCGTCATGAGACGGACGGACGGTGAGCTAGCCCATTACTCACCGTCCACAGGCTCGCGCCTACGGTGGCCGGGGGCCACTGGTTGCCCCCCGACGCCCGGGGCGTCTCCCGCGGCGGCTGGGACGTGAGGTTCTCTCCCTCTCACGTTCCGCCACCTCCTTCGCTAGCATGACTGCTTCGCAGGAGGAGGCGACGGCATCCCATTCCCTCTCGCTCCGGACCATGGATTGAACCAGGGCCGGACGCAAGAGGTCGCCGCCGCCAATCGCCGCTACGAGGACACGGCGGTGCTCAGCCCAAGCGGGGCAGAGCTCCACGGTGTGCTCCACCGTGTCCTCCGGCCGATCCTCACAATGGTAACACCAGTCCGGACATGCTGTGAGCAACTTATTTATATAGTTTTCACTAGATCTCACGATGGGATAGCAATTTGAAAACAGATTTTAACACGCTTGTATTAGCTTCACCTGTAACTATCCCCGGTCTCAGATGGAGCTGAAATTTTGCACAATGTAGGTAGCTGGGCGGATTCCCAAAGATGGCGGTCTAGTTATTTTTTATGCATTCCCATGATATGGGAATCAAACGCAAAGGTTTGCTGAGAAGAATACGAGAAAGCGTGTTTTATTAAACTATGTATATTATTTTTTACCGTGGACATATTTTTTTTTACCAATCAGAGTCGGTGGACGAACGACTCCAGACTTACCCAGGGTTAACGTATGGATACTCAGTGGAGCCGTTGTACATCTTGTTGTCATAAAGAGGGAACGTCCTCTCGTACAGGTGGTCATGTGCCCAGATCACCAGGTCTACACCATAATCCTTCAGCAGAGGCTCGAGAGCTATGAATGAGTGAGTGTTTATATTAGTAGTCGCACTTAATTCCATCATTAGTCATACTTCTGGACTCTACTTATATCCTCTTACCCCACATTCCATGCAGGCCGACGCGTGTATGCTCTTGTTTGCAGTCGTGATCCATCCGGTCACTGCAGTACATAGGTCTGTGACCGAACAGTACCATCCATGGTCTCTTCAATCTGAAAGAAAACGGATCTAAATTCCCTTGATGATATAATTAGGCTACACTTGGTTACAGTACCATAGTAATATGAGAGAATTAACGTTAAAAAAACTCCCGAAGAAAAAAACCTCGGAAAACGAAGAAAAACTATATATAGTTTACGTTTAATATAACTAGAAAATACAAATAAAAGCGTCATAGCGTCGGGGGGCCTACGTAGACTGCTTAATACTGCAGATGAGATACGCACAGAGAGTGCTAATGAAAGCGGACAGAATTTCAAATTTTGATTCGACTAGACCTGCGGAAGTTGTGTACATCTCTTAATGAACTAAACAAGAGCTGATGATTTCCAAAGGGTGAGCAGATTTTCTTTAAATATACCTCAGAACTCTCTCGATTGTGATACCTTTTCAACGAAGCCAACTTTATCAAAATCGGTTCATCGGTTCAGGAGCTATGATGCCACAGACAGATACACTCGTCAAACTTATAACACCCCTCTCTTTTGGTCCGGGGTTTAAAATGAGGTGGTTCATATATCCAGTCGTTATGCCTAAAGATGATCAAGTTGGTAGTGACGACGGTGACTGTGTGGTCCTCAGATTTTTAACCCAGAAACTAAGCCAAATATTTGAGGATACCCTCTCTACAACAGCTAGTTGTATTCCCATATTATTTGTATCGCATTTCGTGAACGCCTACTGTAATTTATACCATCAGTCAACTTCGTAAGTTAACCTAAGCTGGATAAATGTTTCTATGGGACTATGGCAAGATCTACATTTTTATATTCTAGATTGCTGGCTGGATATAATTTTGCCTGACCTATTCTCCGCAAGGTTGGCTGTCTCCAAGTCTTCCTTGAGCCAATCATACTGGTTGCTGATGAGCTTGATGCCGTAATTAACGTAGTAGTAGACTTCGGTGGAGATGGACACAAAGTGCACGGGCCCGAGGTCGAAGCTGTAGAACAAGCTCGCGTCGCGGCCCGGCATCGAGAAGCGCGCCGCGTAGTTGCTGAAGTTACTGCGGATAAATATGTTAAATATTATTGCAAGAATGAAAATTGTCTAAAGCATTGACGAGCTGTCGCTTGCAATATTTAAATTGTCAAGACCCTAAAGCTTCGCGCAAAAGTTTCAAAATGGCTTTGTCCCATTCTCGGGATACGTGCAATATTCTTTTCTCTTTTAATCTACTCTCATCAGCTTTCACGCTACAGCTCAGTTTCCATTCATATCACCCCAGATAATAATAAAAACTGGACGGCTGACAGAGAAGAATCCCACAATCCATATTTTCTTAGATCTCATAGTCTTTGGCAATCCATCAATATTTATATTCCAATCTACGAGTATTTCTCAATCACGTGCATTGCATTCTCCCTTCCTTGCCTAGCGAGGTCTATACTCACTACTTCTCCTCATGGTTCCCGGGACACGTCATGTACGGCACTATGGCCGCCAAAGGTTCTATCTGTCTCATGAACTCGTCTCCAACAAGGGCGTTCTTGGAATCCATGTCGTATGCAAAGTCTCCGACGTGCAGGATGACGTCGAAGTGAGAGCGCTGCGCTTCCTCTTGCAGGTAGGATAGAGACTGTAAGAAGAAATTTTCTTATAGAATTATATAATATTATTTTAGAATATAATAATATTTTAGATTAAAATAGTCTCTTCTTAGACAATTCTAAACAACTTGACAACATGGTTGGCGTAGTGGTTGAGCGATTGGCTGCTGCGTAGTTTGTGGCGGGATCGATACCCGCACGGAGCAAATATTTGCATGGCCTACCTACATGAAGTTTTCTGGCTGTTTGTGTAGGTGAGTATAAACGCACCCTATACAGGATTTTTTTGCGAGACAACTTTTTATAAAAGAAAATAAAATATTAGGAATAGTTGTCAGAGAGGTTTCGGAGTGTTACAAAGGTCAACCATGCAAAGCGTTTACTGTACTAAGACAACAAAAGCTTAACTCTAAATGACTGGCTATTTTTAGACTATTAACTAAACCAGGTTTCCTTATGACAAGAGCATGACCTAGCACAGTAGGCCAAACGACAGTAGTAGCCCCTTATTCCATTGAAATTCCGCACAATGCTAGCTTAGGTCACTTTTATGGTATTACCAGTTTACCAAAGGCGCGCGGTGTGCGGTCAACGGCGGTGGTCTTTGTTACCAGTCACTTTGGACATAAGAAATAGATTCAGATTACATTTTGCTCGGATAATTCCTAGAAAGGTGGACAAGCGCCTGCAAAGTAACGGAGAATAGAAGAATATAGTATGTCGTACTTGTGCGTTCCCGCTGCCCATGTCGCCGTAGATGGCGGCTCGAACGGGCCAGTCCTCGCCCGAGGGTGGCGTGCGGAACCAGAACTGCTCCGACCAGCCATACACAGAGCCCACGTGGTAGACTGCCAACATTCATTATAATATAATATTATCCTCCTGACCGCGTTTTGTCTGCGACGATCAATCTCAACGGAGATTAGCCAAGTGCGTAGGAGCTTTTATAGTGAAAAGTGTGTGCGCAAACTGAGAACAAAGGAACAGCGCCATGACCAGGGATAGATCAGGCTCAAGACCAAAGGCTTTATGTGTTTTTCGAGTCACGGAGGTGTCACACCACAGACTTCCAATCTCCGGGCTGTGAAATTCCTAATGGAAAAACTCAAAATCACTTTTCCTCAGTACTCGCGGTTGCAACCATGGGACCACCGCGCGGCAGTCGACAACATACGTATCCTATAATTCCTTCATCACTATCTACAATGTAAACATTGATGTTCGCCTACTGAGCTGGCATTTCACCAAGCCAATCTTCAGAACGAGTTGCTCATAATAATGAGCTCCGAACTCCGGACCCTCGGGTGATAATGCACGCTACTGTAGGTAGTGTAGGGCAACACACGTACAAGATGACCTAAGCCTAACTTAATTAAAATAGAATTCTTAATAACCTTTAGCCTGTTGATATAAAGAAGACGTTGAGATAACCTCAATAAAGCCATTGATAACAGTAACCTAAGAATAACCGTGGATTTGAAAACAGTCTGATGGACTTCAATTTACCAGCTTAGACCTAATATTAAAAAATTGAGGCCTCATGTGGATCCTAAAGCGAACGTTGAATGTGTGAGCTTATTAGACGTTTTAGAAATACTAAAACTTGACTTGTGTTCAATTTTGACGCGTCGATAATATTTGCTCCAAAAACCCGGCAGTAGGAACTAGAGACTTAGTGCTCTTGTTTACGACCGTTTTTATCCAGCCCGGATAAAAACCAGCCATGTACAAAAGCCCTTTCTTGTTTTATCATAATAAACAACATAAAGAAGAATTACCGTAACTGGTATTAAACTTGAGATTCCTCAACGTAACAGTGTGTATGTACTGGCTGCGTTTCTTTCGCCCTCCATCCACGAAGATCTTGCTGGAGCCCCTAGTCTGCTTGTCCATGACTCCTTCGCCGTACTCCACGATTGACAACAGGGTGTCGTTGAACGTCGACCATGTTATCACTATGTCGTTTACTTTTTCTGGAAGTTCAGGAGTCAAGAGTTAAGGGATAGTGAGGAAGTTCAGAACGAGCGTGTTTTCTTTAAGACTGTCAGGATATGACGTCATCAATGATTCTTTCAAAGGGATATCGTGTTACATGTAGAGGTCAAATAGACAGTCGTTCCATGTAAAGTATTGGTATTCAGATACATGGTGGTTAGGTTGGAACCGATCCCAACATAGTTGATGATGATAAGGTCTATTTGATCAATAGATCAATTACCTTCCATTATAGAATTCTACTACACTTTGTACCTACTAGGTAATTATCTTATTTGCAATTGACTAACGATTGAATAACTGTCAGGGGTCTCAAGTCCAACAAATAAGGTCAAACGGATACTGACTTACCTCCTAACGATATGTGCACTTGTTCTGGTTGGCAGGTACCACAATCGTACTGTGGTCCCACTCTCGCTTTGGAAAAATCTCTACCACTACTTAAACCTAACAGAAGCGAAATTACAAACAACTTCATTTTCTATTTGTTCGTTTATTTCAATAAAACGACTACCCTCCGTGCCTCGTAATTGATTACTAAGTAGTTAATTGGAGTTTGGAGTTTAAATGTACAATAACAATGCCGATAAATGTTACTGACACTATTCATCGTTGTTTTGCGAATGATTAATCAGTTTCAAGCTTCTTTCTTTGTTTATTAATACTTTTAAATTGTTGATAGTAAAACGATGTACAAAATAACATTGGTGGTTTTTTAGAGCACGGGCAATAAAATCTTATTCATTTGAATGTGAGTCACTCATTTACTTTATAGCGAGAATAAAAACAAATGATTGTGTAAATTCATTGTATTCAAATTGATTTTTCAAAAAAACATCGAAATGTCCAGAAAATGCCTTTTCTAAATTGGTACTGATTTAATTTGCTGTTTTCGGTATGTCTTGTGTAGTATTAGGTACTACTTTCTTTCTAGTGACTTGCTGAAGTCGGTACTTCAGCATGCTTTTGCCACGGTAATGGTCTACCGACTTACACGTTAAGAAGCTAAAAATGAAGCAAGAATTCCTACTTGCTTCATTTGTAGCTTTTTTAGCCAAAACTCAATAAGGGTTTCAATATGCTGTCTGAACGGATGATCAAAATTTGTGGTAAATGGCTGCTTTTCGCGAATGGTCAATCGGAATACCTCAATGATCTCATTTGGATTCTCATGCTTTACACATGCTTTGGCGTCAAATAATCTAATTAAGTACGCGCTGACAGCGAAAATCGTATGTTGGGTCGTTTAGTTCCCTTCAAAATGGTTGAGTTGAATGATGGCTGATACATGCGTCATGTTCGTGAACGGGCGCTGTCAGTTGTGACTGGTCATCTCTTAGGTGCCACGGTTTATTTTAATTACTTTATATTTAATTACTGATTAAGTATTATTTAATTATGTAAACCTGATTGTGTATATTACATATTTACATTATTTACAAACTACAAATAAATATAAAATAAAATATGTACAAGTATCAAAATTACATATTTAATCTTTTACTCTGGACGCTCTTAACTTGCCCGTATTTCTACATTGTTCTCACATATTTGTAATTCTTAACATGAATGATGTAACCAAGATTTTGTAACATATTTTGATTTAAAAGAGTGTCCATGGAGTTTCTTGCCCATTCTTCTCCATAGAGATCTACGCTATACGGAATGGGCAACTACAGTACTTTCATAAGTTATTATGCCTTGTGACTGGGACTGTAGCTTCGCGTTTTATTTTGTTCTTTTTTTACTTTCAAGATGCCTGTAATGGTCTAATTGAAATAAATGCTTTGACTTTGACTTTGAATCGGTAAAATTGTGGTTGTCGTTTTCGAAAACTCATATAGGTACTCTTACCCGTTTTTGTTTTCCTTTGTTGCCCATCTAGATTTTGCTGTCACTGAGATGGATAGAAATAAGCAAGTAGACGCGGCTTACTTTGACTTTAAAAAGGCTTTTGACCGTGTCAAAAATGACGTCCTCTTAAAAAAGCTATCAGCTATTGGTTTCACCCCAAAATTGCTTCAACTGTTCGCGAGCTATTTCTCTGACCGCCAACAGTATGTCCAAATTTCTGGGCACAAGTCTGGTCCATACACTACTAGTTCTGGTGTAAGTCAGGGAACCAACTTAGGGCCTACACAATTTATTGTAATGGCCAACGACCTGCCTAAAGTCGTTAAAACGGCGCGCTGTCTCATGTTTGCAGATGACCTGAAGCTATTTTTGGGTGTTGATAGTGAGAAGGACTGTGAAGCTTTGCAGAGGGACATCGATAGGGTGGTAAAATGGAGTGAAGCCAATCACTTAGAATTTAATACTTCTAAGTGCAAAACTATTTCTTTTACCCGTTCGCGTACGCCCATTCAATATAACTACCACGTTTCGGGTGTCCCCCTGGAGCGTGTTAACGAAATCAGAGACCTGGGACTGACCTTAGATACGAATATGACTTTTAATCAGCACATCTATAATATCTGTTGCAAAGCTTTCCAATCTCTTGGTTTTGTAATGCGGGAGGCAAATAGGTTCAAAGACAGGAGTACTATAATTACTCTCTATTACTCTTTTGTACGTAGCAAACTAGAGTACAATGCTCTGGTATGGGATCCGCATGAGCAAAAATATAAACTCATGATAGAATGGGTCCAACGAAAATTTGCTCGCTACCTATATAAAAAAATATATGGATATTACCCCTATTTGTATCCGTCTCTGTTTGTCTCAGGAATGGTAGGCATCAACACGTTAGAACTGAGACGTAAGTGTGCGCTGTTGATGCACTACTATCAATTACTAAATAATAAAATTGACGACGCGACTACTCTAGCTCGTTGTTCATTGTTTGCTCCGGACCGGCTGCGGCGGTCGCGGGCCTGTTTCTCACGGGGCTTGTTCGCGCCTCCTTCTGTGCGTACCCAAACTGCTCGATATGTGCCCACAGCCCAGGCGATAAATCTGCTTAACGCCTTGATTGCTCAGGAACCTGATCTTGATGTGTTTACGTGCAGCAATAAGGCTATGCTGAATTATTCTGTAAATTTCTTTAGTTAATGTTATGTTTTTGGCTTGCTGCACGCTTTGGTGCAAACTGTAAGTGCAGCGAGTACTTGTATAAATAAATAAATAAATAAATCTACCTCAACCCTACTTTTTGTGCTATTGGTCATGACTTTTGTGACTGAATCATTATTAGTCCAACCACAAGGCGTGCTGTACTCAGATCTTGGAACATCTGTTATAATTTCGCGGCATGGGAAGAGCCGCGGCTTGCCCTCGTAACACTGCGGAACAGTTGAGGGAAGTTGAGACCACTCTCCCGACCCGCAGCAGACGTACCGGCAGGGGGAGGACACTGCCATACTTGACATAGGCGTCCAATTTTACACAAAGATACTAGCACCATCTCTTACCAAATCCGCATAAACTTGAGATTTAGTATATTAAAATGACATAGATGGTGCTTACGCCAATTATCACCAGTGTGATTAAATACCTTTTTGATTTGAATGAAAATTGAGTTAAAAATAATGAATTTAAACCAACTCTAAACAATATTAAACCATTTATTTATTTTAAAAGCATTTTGTAATTACGAATATATATTTTTTTGGTTTTGCAACAATATCATACAGATTGTTTACAAAATGGCGACTATCGTGCGCATGCTTGTAGATCTCTCCCATTTTGTGTAATATATGTGGTTTCTCGGTTCTGTCTTCTTTTACACTCAACTCGACCTCACTTTCTGGAGCTTTAGATGCAGAAAGTGCGGTTGAGTGTAAAAAAAGAAATAAAAACAGAAACCCATAGAAAACCTATTCAATAACAAAGATATAGATATAAGTATATGTACGCACCTATAGCTACTGGGATTACTTCAACGGATTTAGTATCAGGTGGCGACACCGTTCAATGTAGGTGTCAAAAATTCGCTTGAGTGGGCTCTCTATTCCATCTATATTACTATACTCTTTGCATACCGGGCGACGGCAGAGCGCGGACAACGCCATCATCCAGACTCATACCTCATAAACTGAGTAATAGGATCCATATAGTTGAAGTTAACGGAAAAATATCTCCAGTATCTGTTGTAACAATAGGAGCAGTGGCGTGCCTCCAATGAAACGGGGGCAAAGCCCAACTAGACAACTGACGATATTGGGGTAAAAAATAAGTTTCGCTGCCTGTTATAATATTGGCTTTCAAAACCGTTTTATTTTCCAATTATTTAAATGTGCCTAAATATAAAAATAAAAACAGTAGTTTTAATATAATAAAAATACTGCGTATTTTATATCCCGTCACAAAATTACAACTACATATTTCAATATCTTGATTTATAGTCAGTGTCAATTAAATGATATAAGAGTCATCTATTGAATTAAATTTAACAACTGAACTCTTCTCTACAGTCGCTATTGGCAAAAGTTTAAAAACACCGATAGATAGCGCACAAACAATAAATTGGTTTCTAACTACTAAAGTATTGAAAATATTTGTAACTTCCCGCGACTTCGTTAGGGTGGAAATTTTGATGTTTTTCAGGCATAAATTATAAATATAAACCTTTCTCATGAATCACTCTGTAGGATATAAAAACCCA
The DNA here is from genome assembly GCA_963082945.1 of Cerastis leucographa. Taxonomy (NCBI): domain Eukaryota; kingdom Metazoa; phylum Arthropoda; class Insecta; order Lepidoptera; family Noctuidae; genus Cerastis; species Cerastis leucographa. The sequence goes on from OY720360.1 coordinate 931,091, forward strand.
TCAAAATTCTTGCGTAGGTACAGACGGCGGGAAGCGAATTTGTTTTATACTATGTAAAGATTACTCACAACGTAAACAGCCATAATTCTTCATTCTTCGCTTCTTTACCACGAACAGATGACAAACAACAAAGCAGACAGACACTCACGCATTTAACTTGCACAGTAACGATTTCACACATTTAAAATCCTTAACAAGAAACAATTTGAATGCGTTTTTGAATTCAAAACAAAAATGAATCACTTCAAAACAGTTAATTACAGCAAAAACTAATCGCAAAACTTTAAAATTCAAGAAAGTGAATAAATAATATCACAAAAAAAAGATGCACCAGTAATCGCTCAAAACAAATATGAACTAATTTGACATCAATTCGAATCCGAACACACATTCTCTCTCAACCTTACACTGACATACACGCACACATTCATTTTTTTTTTTTCTATATGGCATCTCGCAGTTCAGCCTCTGAGGCTGGCTTCTGCTTAACCGGTCTAAGGACGCACACATTCAAAGAAAAGCCCGGCTTTTAACTCCATACAAATTCCCAGATAAGTACCTATCAATTTTATCAAAACAGAGACATTTTACTAGGAAAAACAGAGAGGTCCGATAAGCCAAATGCAGAAGCCAGTGAGTGCGAGTGGGAGCATCCGAACGAACATTGACTGTAGGGTCCGACCATAGCGAACTAAGCTCGAACTCTTCTTTTGTTTAGTGTTAGAGCGAGCCAGTCTCGCGGCCGGTAGGTATAGGAGATATTAGATTTTTTTTTGACAACGTCACGCATTGATTCTTCATAAATGCGCGCGAAATTTGACGTTATTAATATCATGGTTAAGCGTCCCGCACCGGCCGCACCCCGCTGCCGGGCGCGCGCGCCGCCCTCGTCGCGTCGCGTCGACACTTCCGACAGTCGGCCTACCACCTTGCTAGAGTGTGCGCACGCTCAACTGTGTGGCGCCATAGATACCTAAAGTTTTGTACGCGAGCGTCGTACATAGTTTAATATGTTGGGTGCCTGATTATACCCTATTATTTCCATCCCGTTGCTTTATTTCTCTGCCCGCAAAAGCTACCGGCGTTTTAAATTGCTGACAGGAGAAGCCGCCGCCGTGTGGTGGCAAGGCATCAAATCAACCGTGGAGACCTGGGACGACGCGATACGCTGACTTCGGTTTATGTACGGCGCCCCTCGCCCGGCCCACTGGATCTTTCGAGAAATCTTCCCACAAGAACAAAGTGATAGTAATAGTGCCGATTCGTTTATATCACGAGTGCGTGCTAATATGTCGCGAATACAATATTATGACTAGACATAGTAGACGGCGTTTTACATCGTAAAATCCGCAAGATAGTGTCACGCGATAGTGTAAGTAGTGTCGACTGTCTACTCGAGCGAGCAAGATACGTAGAGGAGACGCTGGGCGAAGTAAGTCAATCTCAATCATTAATTCCACCCCGCGATAATGACTCGAGCCACTGTCACGCAAATAACATTGAAAGTTCTACGAAATCTCGAAATGTAAACAAAAACCTCCCCCTGCGAACGTTATTCAAAATAACTCTTCGCATGCACACCCAACTCTAGTTCGATTAAGTAGGTAATTTTTACAACAATTCACATTGGTTAAAACCTGCTATACCATAAGCTGCGCTTTTTGTAAAAAGTTTGGCATTCGATAGATGGGTGTAGGAATAAAAAGGAAACAAGTGATCGAAATGTTGACTACGCGCCATTGTCTTGTTACGGCTGCGGTCAACAAGGGATAATACACTCTAAGTGTCCGCTGAGACGACCGCTTCACCACCCTGTAGAATGCCGCAACTCGCAAGGTAAGAAACAGTTGTTAGACGGTGAGCATGACAAGCTGCTGCGCGCAGATGTCATTAAGAATGTGATTGTTGATGCACTAAGCTGCCAAGCCTGTTGTGAGGAAAACCTAGGTGGTTGCGAGGTAAGCTTAGTGACAGTAGATGCTGAGCTCAAAGACCTCGAGCTGAAGAACATTTTAGAGGCGACCGACGATCCCTTTAGGGGGAGAGGCTGGTCAGAGAGAGGCTGTCCTCTCGATTGTAAGGTAGGTGACCTTGATTTGTTGAGGACGCTAGGGCTGAACGATGTTAGTCCAGGACAGTCTGTGAAAATACCTCGTAGGGATAGCCCGTACCGTGTACGAGAAGTCCCGCTACTTACCTAGTAAAAGGAACCGTCAAGGGTCACATTGGACGTGACCATGTCTCTCATCTGACACCGTTCATCGGTGATGTTGAGGTTCCGATTAGGGAAAAGCGCAGACGTGTTCGTCGTCGACCCCGTAGATATGATTGCTAGCCCGAACGCGAGGGCGCTAAGTTTGAACTAGAGAGGGAGTCACCGCCGAGGGAGGCGCCCCCAACCTTACTTCGTCAGCGTCGCTGGCTCGTACAAGGTTCAGCGTCCCGCACCCCGCTGCCGCGCACCGCCCGCGTCGACAGACGGCCTACCTTGCTAAGAGTGTGCGCACGCTCAACTGTGTGGCGCCATAGATACCTAAAGTTTTGTACGCTAGCCCTATAGCGCGTTGTTAAGTAGTTTTAAGTTACTCTGTACATAGTATATGTTGGGTGCCTGATTATACACTATTATTACCATTCCGTTGCTTCATTTCTCCGCCCGCTAACGCAACAGCGGGCGTTATAGTTTGGGATTGAACTGCTCCAATTTTAATAAAAATTTAATTGAATTTATTTTTTCCTTTATTCATTAATATATACAAATTTAATACATTTTTAAATATTTCTTATAAATAATAAAAAATAAAAATAAAACATTTAAAAATATAAAAAATTGTAGCCCACCGGTATCGGGAACAGGGTCCAAGCTACCGGCGGTCAGGGCTACAGAGAAAGGAACCTCCTAACAATACGAGCCGTGTCCAGGAGTACCGCTTTCTGAATCAAGCCCTTGATCCAGCTGCCTAACGAGAGCCTCATCAGATGTTGGTCGAGGCTCTTGGCAATTAGGCCATTGGCTGAAACGACTATCGGCACAATGATCGCTGAGTCAACATCCCACATGTCGACAACCTCGCGAGCCAAGTCAAGATACTTGATTTGCTTATCTTTCTCGGCTTTCACGAGGTTCTCGTCATGTGGAACCGTTATGTCAACAATAATTGCGCGCCGCTCTGATCGATCCACCACCACTATATCAGGCTTATTGGCTACAATAGTCCTGTCAGTGATGATGGATTGATCCCAATACAGTGTGATATTGCCATTTTCGAGAACTGGGTCGGGCACATACCTATAGTACGGCACTTCCGACTCCACAAGGTTGTATTTCAGAGCAAGTTGCTGATGAATAATCCTGGCTACAAGGTTGTGTCTATGCAAGTATTCTCCGTTAGCTAGACGAGAACACCCGGAGATAATGTGACGGATCGATTCGCCTGGACGGTGGCATGTCCGACAAATGTCAACCGTGCCATCCTTCACTAATAATAATAATTGAATTTTATTATTACAGTTTGACATTTTAATTTTATATAAGTAGATACAGTTAGACACAATGACATTATTCACTTTTATACAAGTGTTCTTTTGCATCCTCGTCAAATTCAAGGAGGTAACCCGAATCAATACTAACATGGGTAGGTCATTTTAATTTTTTTTCTTATTGACTGAAATCGGCTGAAGTCGGTAAGTGTGAACCACCCGTGTTTTAAACGCGGCCCGTCTGATCCTCGCCCTATTAACCGTGCTTTCACACATACATATACAATCTCAAACGTTTATTCTATAATGTCTTATTCCCTACACCATGTTAAGGGGATTATTCTGATATACTGACAATCTTAAACAACCAAAAAAAAAATAGAGTTTATTGATAATTTACTTAAATTGATTATAATGACGTCTTTTGTGATAATCTCCTGAATTTTGAGGAGGATGCAAAACAACACCTGTACACTAACTTTTACTTTTTTGTTATTATTATTCTAGATTTAATTGACAATATTTACTTTTTTTAAGTACTTATTGTATTTCCCTTTTTTTACATTTTTTTTAGCTTTAGTTGACATTATTTTTATTTAAGTGTTGTACTATTTTTTTCATTACTGTGAATCATCAATATATATATAAAAATCAATGCCACTTTTCGTTGTAATTTTATAACTCATCATCATCATCATATTTTTAACAATTTAATTCAAGAACAGCTGGGCCGATTTAGCTGATTTTGGTTCTAAAATGTTTGTCGTAGTCCAGGGAAAGTTGAGGTAGGGTAGGGTAGGTAGGGTATGTAGGGTAGGTAGGTAGGGTAGGGTAGGTAGGTAAGATAGGGTAGGTAGGTAGGGTATGGTAGGTAGGTAGATACTATAGGGTAGGTAAAAAGTGCATTGCAACGCATTTCGGGGACTGCTAGTATGTTATATTATTCGATCTAGTTTATCTAGCTGATTGAGTACCTACTATATGCGTCCTACCCAAATTTCCTTTCTTTGGTTTGTCGTGTTGTTAAGCTCCTTGGTTTATGAGTCGAGCTATACGATCACAGACTAATGCTTGCACTGACTGGACAGGTCCACTCATCTGTGTGGTTCTTTCTTCAAAAGATCATCTTAGACGCTAATCTACATGGTCTTGATATGATTTGATCCATGTCAGCCCCCCTAGCATGACCGTTCATCTCTATTCTACGAAGACACGACAAAAAAACTTTTCTATACAACTTGACATTTCTTCTGCCCGAGCATGGCGCGCCCCGTCGACTCGCGTTTCTACGAAGACTTAAACATAGAAGTTCTTTCCATAGCAACGGGGACGTATCTAGTGATGTTTATATTCCCTGAATCTTACGATAATACTACGTTTAGTTATCAAAAAAAGTTATCAATTACACAAGGTTTTCATTTTTCGCGGGCGGGATGATGTTGCTGCATGGATCTTTTTCGCGAAATTAAACATTTCAACCTTTTGAACCTAACTCAACGCAACCACGAAACGTATTTCTCGTATTTAGTTTTTGATCTGTGGCGGACTCAGATGACATTTGATTGTTTACAAACAAATTAATCTATTTTTGATGAATGATTAAAATAATAGTAAAACATTGGCGACGGTAGGACGCCGACATGTTTTTTTAAAAATCACGAAAGCTCAAGCCAGTATTATATTATTTTATAATAATAGAAGATGTTGTATACTGTACTGTATTTCGAATACTGGCTAGGCTAACGGTTGTTAGAGCTGCTACGAAATAGTAGGTATGTATGTAGTAAGACCCAGACCCGCCTAGCCCCTTCCCCACTTCTCTATGAAATACCTTTTGAAGGGGTAAAATTTTTCGTAGGTCACTCAGGTATATAAGTTATCTTAAAATTGTTATAAATAGGTATAGAATCTACGCATATAATTTAAAGATTTGACAACTTTCTCCAAATATTGTAGATGTCTTATTAAATATTAATTTTATTAACTTATTTGTTTGTTAATTATTGTTGTATATAATATTTTGATTTGCATTTTTTTTTATCAATGTAACATGTAATCTTACGTTTTTCGAGTAATTAAAGTGTAAATATTAATAAATAGCTCAAAATTGTATATAATAATTTAAAAAAAAATCGTATTCCAGTTTTTTCGATTTTTTGCATTTTCTGAGAAGATTTACTATAATAACGTTTTTTTTTCACCATCGTAAAGTAGAGATTTCAACGAACAGAAAACATACCAACTTTTTGAAAAAAGCTGATATTTTGACGGGTGAATTTTCGATTGAAAATTAGGGTGCTTTTTCGATATTAATTCAAAATAAGGTGAAAAAATAAATATTTCTAATCAAATAAGTTACAGCGTATTTGGGACATAAAAAGGTAAGTTTTCACCAAATTTGTAAAAGTTAAAAATAAAAACCAAAAAATTGTTTTTTTGAATTTTTCACATAAATTTTGAGGTTATGTGAAAAAAAGGTTGATACAAAAGTTTTCGATCTTTTTATTACCTACAACTTTGCCTTTGTTTTCGATCTTTTTAGTTTTGCCGGAAATCGAGAAAAACCGTTTATTACCCTTAAAAACCAACCCCCATCCCCATCCCGACCTCAGATCGCCCGTAAATTATTTTTCCTTCCATTTTTATAATATTCCCCTCCTTTCCTAATGGGTTTTATCCTACTATATTTTTTTTTGGTTTGTAAAATTGTCGACCTTTTTCTATAAGACGAACCACAGACCAAAAGTCATAACACTTTCGTTGATATGACATCACATTAATAAATCTAATCACTTTTCACACCTAAAAAATAGTCGTTTCCCGGATATAAATTTTGAGCAGTGTTACTTAGTTTGATGTTCACAGAATACTTGGTTGGGGCTTCGGTGAAGTGTCTGTTTACACGCCGTAAATCGTATCTCGAATAAAGGCTCTAGCTTTAGAGAACTAAAGATAAATCTGCGCCTAGTGTTGGGGGCGTGCCCCCAAAAAAAACAAAAACTCGTCTTAAGTCACTCCCCAAGCGAAACAAGAGGCACATATTTTCTTAATAACATACAAGTAACAACTGCAGTCTAGTCAGGCTTATTGGAATTCCAGGCTGGATTCCAGTCACGCTTGTGCCATTTTTGCTAACATGTGGGACCTGTTTTAAGGCTGGGTCATCGTTTATTTATACTTAGCTTGGCATGCTGGAATTCTTTACCTTTGAGCTTTTACATAACATATCTTAAAGCAGTGCAGAATCGACAACTTGTGTGAATAGAAGCTTGAGTTAGTTGTGAAGGATATAAACCTCCGACTTCCGATAGATTGTTTGGATTGTATAAAAGGCACAACTTTACGAGGCAGTCGACTGCAAACAAGTAGAAACAGTAAAAAGAAACATTGTCTTCCTAAAGAGGAACAATCCTCTTTAGGAAGACCAGATTCTGTCATCATCCGATCTGTCACATCAGGGCTATAGAATTGTGCGGTTGATTGCCAAATATTAGAAACATTTTAAAAACGAAACTGCAAAATATCGACTCCTGGGGGATTTGAATGAACCGATGTATTGTTTGGGTTGTACAAAAGGGACAGTTGTACGAGGCAAAATAGAAGAAACATTTTGAAAAATTGTGATTGCAAAATAGAAGAAACATTTTAAAAAAGCATATCAAAACATTTTGCAAAAAATTTGACTCGTGAAGGATTTGAACCTCCGACCTCCGATGGATTTTTAAAGATTGAATTCGGTGCTCTGCCGACTGAGCTAACGAGCCTTGTTATATAGATGCAAAATTATCGTCAGCTTAGCTAGACGTGACGTCAGGATATCTCATGCGTTCAAATCGTAAGTACATAATATGGCGCAACGCCAAACACATTGATATGTTACGTCTGCATAGTGCATAGCGTCCAGACTATTTATGATGATTGACCTGATGTTTTGTTTGGGTTGTACAAAAGGGACAATAATTGTACGAGGCAGTTGATTGCAAAGTAGTAGAAACATTAAAAAAAACATAATTATCAAAACATTTTGCAAAAGTTTGACTCGTGAAGGATTTGAACCTCCGACCTCCGATGGATTTTTAAGGATTGAATTCGGCGCTCTGCCGACTGAGCTAACGAGCCTTGTTGTATAGACGCAAAAATATCGACCGCTTAGCTAGACGTGACGTCAGGATTTCTCATGCGTTCAAATCGTAAGTAGGTACATAATATGGCGCAACATTGATATATTACGTCTGCATAGTGCATAGCATCCAGACTTTATTTATGACCCAAGGGATTCGTAGTTTAATTTATTCGCGCACTGTTAAGACAATACCCACAAAAATAATTTTTCTAGACGAAACTGCAAAAAAAATTGACTCGTGAGGGATTTGAACCTCCGACCTCCGATGGATTGTTTGCGATTGATATCGGCGCTTTGCCGACTGAGCTAACGAGCCTTGCTAGTCAGAGCTGAAAACTACGTCCACAATCGTGAATGTGACGACATAATTACAATGAACAGTTTCCTCATGATGACATTGGGAATCTCCCTAAAGATATTGGCCCACCTAATCTTGCGGCACCTGGTCCTGTGAGCTCGACGACTTCATGACCGAATCAGTGACCGAAAGTAGAATTTGCGTTAAAGATGTTAGAACTTTTTACTATACAAGGTGTTGTTTTGCATCCTCGTCAAATTCAAGGAGGTAATTCTACTAATGATTCTCGACCCAAATCAACAATAAAATCGGTAGGTTAATTTTTATATTTTTTTTCTTATTTACGGAAATCCGTAAGTGCGAACCAGCAGTATTTAAACGCGGCCCGTCTGTTGCTAGCCTTATTACCGCGCATTCACACACACAAAAAACGCTAACAATACATACACAACGCAAACTCAATGAACATTCGATAATGTCGTAGGTATTCCCTAAAACCAATGCGCAGACGCACTCTCTCACTCACGCGCCTAGCGACGCACTCTCTCGCACACGCGCGTAGCCACGCCCCCCGCGGTCCCGGACCCCGGAACCAACAGTATGTTTAATGTCGCCGACTAGTGCATGCGTTTTGCGAATTCCGCTCCTAGGTACTGCGATGTACATCGTTGAGACGTAGGTATAAACTGCAAGTGCGGTTTGGACTGAATGTGTGGGCTTGGGATAATAGGGGAACAAGTGCTTGGACCCTACTTCATCGACGGGTACCTCAACAGCGCCACATACCTGGAGCAGCTGTTCCACGTTGTTGAGGATATGTTGGAGGACGTTACCCTGGCACTCCATCGCGACCTCTACTACATGCAGGACGGTGCTCCCCCTCATTACGGTCGGCAAGTACGCTGAAAGGTTTGGTGACCACTGGATCGGTCGCGGAGGACCTGTGGCCTGGCCTCCGCGATCTCCGAACCTGACGCCTCTAGACTTTTATTTGTGGGGAGACGTTAACAGTTTAGTGTACACGGAGGAAGTGGCAAGTGTAACAGAATTACGAGTAAAGATCATTTAGTGCTTTCGACACTTTACTCGTAAAAACGAATGTGTTAGTGCTACGTTAGCTGAAGGCAAAACCAGCTATGTCGTGCTCGACTGTGCCAAGAGTGTGGTGGTGGCAACTTTGAACAAGACCTCCGGGTAACTTAGTTACGTAATTTACTTATTTTTTCATACGACTATCATTTTCTAAATACGTTGTTAGCTTAATCAAATTTATTCAATAGTGTAAATAAGTTGATTTCAAATTTTTAACTACGCCAATAATACCTAACAGTCGAAAGTATCACCACATACCTACTTTATCTAGCACATCTTTACATTTCCATCAAACATAAAAACCTTAGAATAATAACGCAAAAACATTATTAGATACTAACTGTTGTATGGGCTAATAGCCACGGTGCCAGATTCATAAGTAGGTTTTGACAGCCCGCCTTCTGGGACGTCAGTGTGTGTGAATCTGAGACACGATTGTAACGTTGATTGAATTTATGTGATTATAATATACTGTGAAGTTTAAATTTATTGAGACTTTTATTCATAAAACATGGTGGCAGCGCAAAAATGGAAGAAGCCGCAATAATGAACGTAATTCAGCAACAAACTATACTCTTGAAGTCTATGCAGGAGGAGATCGCAAGACTATCTCAGCAGTCACTCCCTCAAAACATAAATGTGCCCTGGCCAGCTCCTATAAACATAGATGCGGACCCACAAGACGCATTCAAATCATTCTTATCTGCATGGAACAATTATTGTTCCGCAACTCAAATGAATGAGTGGTCGGCGGAACAGGAACCGAGAAAAGTGAGCGTCTTGTTCAGCGCCATAGGTGTCGAAGCACTAAAAAAATATGGAAATTTCAGTCTTACGGACACAGAAAAAGCTAATAAAACATGCAAAGAGATATTACAGATTATATCTACCAAAATGCTCCCTAAGAAAAACATAATCTACAACAGATACATCTTTCTAAGTAGAATGCAACAAAAATACGAAATGTTTGATGTTTTCTATGCGGACCTAACAAGGCTGATTGAAGACTGTGAATATGCTATGTTCAAAGATGATATGTTACGAGACAAAATTGTCTTAGGATTAATAGATATGAAAACAAAGAAAGAGTTATTAAAAAAAGATAACCTGACTTTATCAGATGCTGTTAATTTGTGCCGTGCCGCAGAGGCCACTGAAAGACACATGAAGGATTTGTCAGGATCAACAACATCAGAAATAAAGAAAATAGCGGACAATGATATCAATAACAAGAGAAAATGCAAGTTTTGTGCAAATTATCATGTGTTCAAGAAAGAAATATGTCCAGCCTGGGGTAAAGAATGTGAAAACTGTAAAGGTAAAAACCATTTAGAGAAGGTATGTAAAAAAAAGAAACAAGTAAAGGTGGTGAAGGAAGAACAAAATAACAGCCTTGTCTCAGAATCGGACACTGAATATGTTATCAACAAGATCATAAACAACAAGAATAAGAACTTAGCAGAATGCACACTTGAATACTTTGATAGAAACAAATGGAAAACCACAAAATGTTTACTTGATACAGCAGCTGATGAGTGTCTCATTGGTCTCCAAAATGTTAAGGAGATGTTTGGTGAAAGTTATGTACAAAAAAAAATGCGACCATCAAAGAAAACTCTGTTTGGTTTTGGAGGAAATCATATTATAGTACATGGGGAAATAGATTTAACTATAAGAACCAATATTTCAGGTCATAAAAACAATCACAATGTTATATTTCAAATAGTACACAACAAACACATTCCACTCTTATCATGCCAAGCTTGTACAAATATGGGTCTTGTGAAATTCTGCAAGGAAGTGCGATGCAATTATACACAGGAAACCCAAAAAATTCTAAATAAATATAGTTCAGTTTTTGAAGGCAGAGGAAGTTTTTCAGGTGAAGTTGATCTTGAAATCGATGAGACGGTTTCACCAGTCATCCAAAAAGCTCGTCGCGTCCCAGTAGCTCTACGACCTATGCTGAAAGAAGAATTAAAGAGGTTAGAAGAAGAAGGGATAATCACCAAAGAAGATAATCACACAGATTGGGTGAGCAATGTACTTATTATAAAAAAAAAAGAAAACTTCAGAATATGCCTAGATCCAATTCCACTAAACAAAGCCATTAAAAGGCCTAATCACCAATTTACTACAGTTGAAGAAATCCTACCAGAGCTCGGTAAAGCTAAAGTTTTCTCTACATTTGATGTCAAAAAAGGGTTTTGGCATTTAAAACTATCTGAAAAAAGCAGTAAATTAACCACCTTTTGGACACCATTTGGTAAATACCGATGGAAGGTCCTTCCCTTTGGCATCTCTTCAGCACCAGATCATTTTCAGATAAAGATGAGTGAAATGATTCAGGGGTTAAATGGTATTGAGGCATTGGTCGACGATTTGCTTGTTTATGGAGTCGGAGATACAATGACAGAAGCTATTATAGATCATAACAAAAATCTTGAGAATTTACTAAATACACTACAAAAATACAATTGCAAATTAAATAAAAATAAAACTAAACTTCTAGAAACATCAGTAAAATATTATGGACATGTGTTTTCCAACAAAGGCCTCCAACCAGATCCGTCAAAAATAGAGTCTATTTCAAATATTCCAATCCCAAGAAACAAAAAAGAAGTTCAGAGATTTCTGGGTGTAGTGACATATCTCAGTAGGTTTATTCCTAACTTGAGTGCCAACTCGATATATCTAAGACACCTTACACATGATAAAACGGAATGGTTGTGGGATAAAAAAGCTCAAAAGGAGTTTGATACACTAAAATCTATGATCTGTGACACTAAAACATTGAAATATTATGATAAAAATGAGGCACTTATTGTAGAATGTGATTCCAGCGAAGGAGCCCTGGGAGTGGCTCTGTTTCAACAGAACCAACCAGTGGCATATGCATCACGATGCCTCACTCCGGCTGAAAAGAAATATGCCCAAATAGAGAAGGAACTTCTGGCAGTTCTTTTCGCCTGCAAAAGGTTTGATCAGCTCATCATTGGTAACACACAAACAATTATTAAAACAGATCACAAACCATTATTAAATATATTTAAAAAACCTCTTCTTCAGGCTCCAAAAAGGCTTCAATCCATGCTTCTGATGCTACAAAGATACAGTCTGGAGTTACAATTTGTATCTGGAAAAGAAAATATTATGGCAGATGCATTATCTCGATTTTATTTAGAATGTAAAGACATTGATAGATCAAAAGACTTGAAAATATTTAAAATTATAGAAAGAATTAATCCATTATTAAACTTACCTATATCTGATACCTGCATACAGGAAATAGAAGATGCAACATCAAAAGATAACAATGTTCTGGCTTTAAAAAACTTTATTCTACATGGATGGCCAAAATATTTGAGAGATGTGCCAGATGCCATTAAACAATACCATAACTGCAAAAGTGAGTTAACAACCTATAATGGTCTTGTACTTAAGAATCAAGCTATACTAATACCAGAAAATTTAAGAAGAAAAATGTTGATTAAGTTACATAAAGCGCATTCAGGGATTGAAAATACCTTGAAATTAGCTAGAAATGCTATATTCTGGCCATCAATGTCTAATGACATAAGAGAAATGATTAAAAACTGCACTACTTGTAGTAAATATCAACCAAGTCAGCAAAAATTTACAATGCAAAGTCACAGAATACCTGAATATCCATTCCAGATAATATCTATGGACGTTTTTTTTTTCAACCAAAATGGAAAACAAATTAAATATTTAATAACGGTCGACCATTACTCAGATTTCTTTGAGATTGATGTACTAAAAGATTTGTCTTCAAAACAAGTAATAGAAATTTGCAAGAAAAACTTTTCACGACATGGAATTCCAGAAATTGTTGTCACAGATGGTGGCACTAATTTTGTCAGCCAAGAATTTTCAGATTTTGCTTGTAAATGGAGCTTTACACAAGTCACATCATCTCCACATCATCCCCAAGGCAATGGCAAGGCTGAAGCCACAGTCAAGATAGCAAAAAAATTATTAACAAAAGCTAATGAAGATAAAGAAGATATATGGCTGAGTCTGCTCTGCCTGAGAAATACCCCTAACAAATTAGATTCAAGCCCTGTACAAAGGTTATTTTCACGTCGAACAAGAGGATTTCTACCAACCATTCAAACTTTACTGAAACCAAATGTGGTTGAAAATGTTTCTGAAAACATAAAGAGTAAAAAAGAGAGGGTGAAATACTCGCATGACAAAAGGGCCAAAAGAGCAACCACATTAGAAATAGGACAGCCCGTATCAGTTCAGGTTCACCCAGCATCTAGCAAAACTTGGACCCCTGGAGTAATTGCAGACGTTCTTTCAGATCGTTCCTACTTAGTGGATGTGAATGATTCAACATATAGAAGAGACCTCATACACATTCGTCCATTTTCACCACATTCAACAGAAGCAACTGAAACTCAAAATACCACGAATATCACACCACAACTTCCTGTTATTAAGGAACAAGAGAATGTCACTTCATCAAACACACAACAGGATGATGACAAAGTTGTATCATTTCCTTGTACCTCTTCAAGTAATTTAGATGTTAGCCTGTTAGAGAATCCTGAAACTCAAAACTGTTTGGTAGCTACCAATCCAAGTTCTCAATCTACTATTAAGACTCCTTTAGTTGATAAGTCGCCTAGCCCATTATTTAATAGACCTAGAAGAGAAAGAAAAGCCCCAGCTTTTCTGAATGACTATGTATTAGATTAAATAGGTTTTTTTAATGAAAAGACAGCGTGTTGTATGGGCTAATAGCCACGGTGCCAGATTCATAAGTAGGTTTTGACAGCCCGCCTTCTGGGACGTCAGTGTGTGTGAATCTGAGACACGATTGTAACGTTGATTGAATTTATGTGATTATAATATACTGTGAAGTTTAAATTTATTGAGACTTTTATTCATAAAACACTAACTAAATTATTGATGGACCTAAGCCCGTTATGTAGGAAGAAAAAATATCAAATCAACCAATTCAATCCACAAATGAAAACAAAATCATTACGAATACTTTAGGCTGAATTTACGTACAATGTACCGAGTGTTAGTGTATTAATTATTATTAGGTACCTAAATCCGCCCGACGCGCGACGGGTGCGCTTGTTAGGTATCTAAGCAACATTAGCGCAACATAGCCTCAGTAGTGCGCCTCAGGATCCGGAATAAAGATCCAAGATTGCCAATTTTAGGATTGTCCGTTCAGCAGGATAGCAATAAAGCAAAACTAACATTTTATTAAACATCTGATAACTACCAAACTTACAGGTCAATGAACTTTTCTTTGGTGCACTTGTATTAGGTACTGTACTGATTTCCGTATTCCAATGATGCTTAAAAATTAGTTAAGTATCAAGCGAAATTTATGACAATAATGTAGGTGATTTTCGAAATAAAATTAGAGCAAAATTATTGCTGCCGGTCGACGCGCGCCGTAGGCTATCGCACGGCCGCACGCGCCTGCGTTTCGTAGGTATGACGTAGTCACTCACACACAGAGCTCCATTGTCGCTGTGTGCGTAGTTGGGTGATTCTGTTTCAAGTGTTTTGAATTGAGGGTTGTAGTCTGAAATACTGTTAAATTTCAACAACAAAAAAAAGCAACGCTTATTAATTATAGACCGGTATTGATTATTTATGTGTTTTATGACAACCTCCTGAAATTTGACGAGGATGCAAAACAACACCTTGTATATGGATACGCTAAGAAGAACAGAAAAACTCCTCATTAGGAAGTCAAGATTCTGTTAAACTTTATAAAAGCGAAACTGCAAGAGATCGTAGCTCGTAAAGGATGTAAACCTCCCATTTCCGATAGATTCTTTGGTTTGTATGAAAGGCACAACTGTACGAGGCAGTCGTTTGCATCCTAGTAGAAACAGTTAATTATTTAATCATAGGAGAACCAACAGCTGTAACAGATGGATAACAATTGAATATGAGACATAGAGCCAATTACAGGTTCTCACGGATAGAAATAAAAAAAGTAGTAGAAAACTTAGGATCACTAACAAGCACGATTTATATAAGTATATATAGTCCGGGGAATTTACGCCGAAAATTAGGCCAACTCTGCATTAATTAAAAACAGCGATTTTTTTCATTGAATGTGTAGGGTATGGACAGGAGAGTATGTTATGCTGTATCCCGCGAAAAGTTCACCTCCACGTATGTGTTTTTTTTAAGAAAACGTCTAATACCTATGTTGTAACTTGGTGGAAAAAAATATAAACAGGTATGTTTATTTGGAGTATTGTAGAACAGATTGAGTGCTACGAGTAGGTCAGCAAATTAAACATTTTTCGTCCACGGAACAATCAGTTTTTTTTAAAAATCATATAATTTGACTTCGTACTTAAGGCAAAAATATTAACAGGACAAAAATAGTGCTAAAGTGATTGTTATCAACATATCTAACTATTATTATGAAAATTAAACAAATTCTGCTCCGGACTTCACAGAAAATCAAGAAAATCCAAAAATCTTGAATACTACTTACGGCAAAAATGTAACAGGACTGAAATTCATTTAATAATGGGATATATATCAATCCAAACCTTAATCTCCCAAAATTAAACAGATTAGAGCGTTATTTAATAAAGTAAAAGTAAAAAATAAATTACGATGAACGTGACGTCAGCGCTAAGCAGCGAGCAGCGTACAGCGTGTGCTAGTGTGCGTATCCAAGATAAGCGCTGCGTTCATTGTATGCGTATGACTGTGTTCTTTTTTAAGAGTCGGTGTGTTTTTATTGATAAATGATAAATGATGTTTATTTTGCAAGTAGGTTTTATTGTGTTACTCTGTAATTGTAAAAGCATAGGAATAAAAACGGCAAGCCATCAGTCGGTCAGTGGCGACATACCTACTGTTTACAAACATGATCGTCATTAACGTTAAATCTTCATTTAGAAAACCGGCCAAGTGCGAGTCATACTCGCACACACCGAGTTCCGTAGCACCAAACAATATGTATAATAAAAATATTTTTAACGCTAATTAATTTGTAAACATACACTCAACAGTAAAACTAAATTTGTTAAAGTGAAAGTTTTATTACATCGTCTCAAACTTTTTCGTCTGTGTGTTACATGTCGCGTGACGGTCGGTTTTATGTACTCCGCGTTTTATACCCTTAATGCAATATTATTCCAACTTTTTTTAGATAAATGTCAAAAGTATGAAAAAAAGTTTCACTTAATTTACCGTGGTTTCATAAAACCACACAATCCTTTTTCTTTTATAGTATGTTTATGATGAACAAAGTTACTGCTGCAGTTTTGATAAAAAAGTTCCATATCTCGAAACCTAAATGATTATTTCAAGAGTGGATTATTTTCAGGGTGGTTGAAAAAATGTAGCACCCACCTCGTTTTCTTTGGCTAAAAATACAGAAATAGTGTTATTTTATAAAGGACGATAACAACACAGTTTCCCAACATGTTAAATGCAGGTGAGGTAATTATATTACTTATTTCACCATTACAGTGCAGATAGCTACTACATACTTAAGGTGGAAGTGGAAGGGTAGCCTGCGAAATTCAAATTGTTCTTTTGCAATTAGAGGGTCAACAAATGGCTTTACAAAGTTATATATATATATCTATATTATATAAATAAAAATAGAAGTCCTGACTGACTGATTGACTGACTCATCAACGCCAAGCCCAAACCTATGACCCAGGAAAGCTGAAATTTTGCACAGAGGTTTCCTTTATAATGTAGACAAGGAATAAGGAAGGATTCTGTTGTGACATCACTAATTAGTATGTTAGTAAGCGTCAAGCTCTAGTGATTATCTATGGTGCACATCCTTCCGGAGGCCATAACTTGGTCTCAACCCGTCTGTGACACTACGCTCTGTCTAAATATAAAATGTAACCTGTGTCCTGTGATAATAAATTAAGTATACCCAACGGTATCTTTCATTCCAACTATCCAACATAATATGGTGTCAGAAATCAAAAAGAAAAAAAAGGAATGAGTCGTAAAAGTGCCGAATAATGTCGACGGAAAAGATGGCGGTCAAGAATTAGGCTTGCGTACCTAAGTCAACTCCCAATCTCGTCTGATCTCGCAAATGACAATGCGGAGGCGTGGAGAAGATGGTCACAGCAAATTGAACTGCATTTGTTAGCCGTTATGTGACGATATTTTCATAGCTAACCTACACATGGATTTATCACATGTGCGTCAAAGATTGCTTCAAGAACATGACCTAACCTACAAGAGGATGCAAGAGATAGCGAGCACACTCATAGTCGCGCAGCAGGATGCTGATAATATTGTCCAAGCGAGCGGTGTCGCCAGTGAAAACGTCATGCATCTTAGTCGGAGAAGCCGTGGTCGACGAGACGATCGACAGCGAGCTTCCAGTCGCAGGTCAGCTTCGAGCAGTCGCAAGTCTTCAAGCAGTCGCAAGTCTTCAGGCAGTCGCAGGTCAGCTTCAGCTTCGAGCGGCGACTCGAGGACATGCAGTCGCTGTGGGAAGTCTCACCGATACAAGTGCCCAGCTAAAGGCGTTTAATGCAGGTCATGTAAACCTTTTGGTCATTTTGCTAAATATTGTTTTATAAATAAAAGTCAGTCAGTTGCAATTGTGTGATTCAGTTAACTGTAGTCAAGAATATTTTGTTGGAATGTTGCACAGTCAGCTAAAGTCGAGTCAAAGTCAAAACAGTCAGTCAAATCACTATGATCCACATAGTGGTCAACCAACAAATAGTCAGAACACACAAGCGCACAGTCAGTCAGTGTCACATAGCGCGCAGTCACCGTCACAAAGTTAGTCAAAGTCAAGTTGTATATGTGTAGACCTATTGAGACCAAGTTATTCATTACAAACATCTAACATAACAGATTCTTCGAAATTCAACCCCTAACGGACTTAAATAGGGGATGAAAGTTTGTATGGAAATTCGTCATTTTTTAAGTTAGAAGGCTGAAATTTCATATACAAGCTTCTGGTTAGAAATAAATAAATACGTATTTTAGAGTTTTTAAGAATTTACCCCCTAAGAGGGTGAGATAGGGGTTCAAAGTTTTTCACAGCTTGAAATTCACTATTTGTGTTTCTCGATTGAATTGACGTGAAACACGTATCTATTTTTTTGAAAATTCCACCCCTCAGACGAAAACAGGGATGGCATTTTTTTGTTATTGTTTTTTGTGTTAGCACGTTTGTGTGGACAAATACGCTAAAAAAAACTTCATTTAAGTACACACTTCTAGGGAATCTGGGTCATTTGTGGGAAGGACACTTGCGGTAACCCATTTACGCGAAAAGATATTTGCGCGCATGGACACTTGCGTGACCGACACTCGAGGGCTGGACAATTGCGCGACTCAATGGCTTCACGGGTGTCGTTTTCGTGGTTTTAGCGGGTCGCTGGCAATAAAAAAAAATCGGAGATTGCCCCGAGGAAAATTTCCTGTTTTTCGTGCATGGGTGTCGTTTTCGTGGTTTTTGGGGTTGCTGACCAAATTGACGGCGAGGAAAACATTCGGTTTTTCTTTCACAAGTGTCGTTTTTGTGGACTTCAGGGTCGCCGATAAAGAAAATGATGACCTCATTTTCTAGGTGCAAATAATAAAAATTAAAATACGCAATGTCTCAATATCCTCCCCTAGGCTATGGCTGGCATTGATTTAAGTGATAACTGTTTCTCACGTGTGCAGTTTTATGTTGCGTGCTCCGAAGTGAGCTCGGCGAGTATCTTAGTAATCTTAGCCCCAAAAGGAAACACCGCAAACGTCATTTACACAGAAGAGCTAGGATAATTCATTAGTATATAGTTTTCCGGGAGTTAAAAAGATTGGTTTAATCTGAGTATTTTTTAATTTAAAATATTGAAAGTTAAGTAAGTTAGCTCATTTACACCATAACCTATATCGCTAGGTGGATGGATGACCGGGGCATTTGAGCTACAGCATCGTCACTCGGAAGACATGTATAAAATAAATTCTGGTTCAACCCATTTAGGTCCCTAACAACACAAAAAAAAATTAAAAAAAAAACGCCGTAATATACATTTTTCTAACCAGAATGAATTATGTGGCGTCTTACTTCGAAAAGCGCAGATTTTTACACAAATATTAAAATGTGTCCTATACTTAAACTTACGCGCGCGCGAAGCCGTAGCCAACAACTATTATCTATAACATTTAAATGACTATTTTCGACATTATTTTGGGGAGGTTAACGCATACGTGGGCAATTGCCGAACTTCACGCGGGCGAAGCCGCGGGCAAAAGCTAGTCATTAACATTATGAATGAAAAAAAAAAATATCGCGTGCGACGAAAAATTTCATTTGGCCCGTGATGTTCAAATTTTCTTACGCTTTTTGCAATTTGCACAGCAGTGTCAGGTTTTATATTGATTAAAAACTGATTTAAACGGATCGTAAATACGTCGATTTCAAAATGGAAAATACTTGTATTACGTACAATATTTCATAATTTATTTCGTATATATGGATGACTCTGACGAACAACGTAACGTGAACATCGACATTTTACGTTTACACCATGCGCTCGTGCTAGGGAACCAGATATTTACTTGAAAGTATGACAACCGGGAACACATCAAAACATTTGTAAGTCTTAATAGTGTTTTGTTACGTATACGCGATTTTACACCTTATCTCTATTACGGAAAGATCAAATTCCTATGAAAGCGCTGCACCAAATACAAGAATGAAGCTTGCAAACGTATTTTACGTAAACATTATTTTTATTTTTTTTCAGTATTTGCTTTAAAGTGTTTAATTTTCGTGTAAATTGGTTAGAAATAGCCTTTAGATGAAAGTTAAACAAAATTAAACCCTGTTACATTTTTGCCCCGACCGCTATTGTAAAAAAACTGATATTAATAACTTCCGTGAGTCAAATTTGTTGATTTTTTTAACGGAGGTTTAATATATTAATTTAAGTTATTTTATGTAAAAAAACCGCTGTTTATATTTTTGCCTCGAGTACAATCCAAAAATTACGTAAATGTTTTTTTATCGAAATTTCCGTGGACGAAAATGTTTAATTCTGAAAAAATATATTACTGTCACCAGTTACCTAAAATAATTAAATTCGTCCTGTTAATAATTTTGCCCACGTTTTTATTCACAAAAACGCGTTTTCGTCTTTTTGACCTTGATCCGGCCTTGGAAAATGTTTAATTTTTTTTTATTATTTGGAGAGCTAAGGTCAAGTACACGATTCAAGAAAAAAATCGCTGTTTATATTTAATGCAAGGTTCAAACCTAAAAGCCCCGTACTAATAAGGAACAATAAGAACTAAACACTCTTAAAAAAGTCAGCATTCAGCCGAGTGCGTGCCGAATAGGTTTTAGTGGTAAATGGGTCAAATGAGAACTCTTTACAAAGGATATTAAAGTCCTTACTCGCTCGCACCATATATGAATTTCGCCTATAGTTAGTTTCGCCTGTTTTCAAGGTATGAAGTAAACCAACGAAGAAGATCCCCTCTAATACCGTTGTTAAAAAGTTTTGATTTAAGAATATTATGGTCAATTCTATCAAACGCCTTACTGTAATCGGTGTAAACGACATCGACCTGTGCCCCATTGTCCATACTGTCCGTTAGAAAGTCATTGAGCAAAGCCAGATTAGATACTGTTGTACGGCCCTTAAGAAATCCGTGCTGAGAAGGGCTAAAGGATTGACTCAGCGCTGCGTAAACTTGGTTGTAGACTACCCTCTCGAAAACTTTAGCTAATACGCACAATTTGGAAATAGGTCTTGTAATTAACTATTTCGTTTAAAAAAAAACAATGTTCCTCTTTAGGAAGACAAGAGTTTGTTGATGTGGAATAAAAACACTGCAAGAATTGGGCAGTCAGAATTAAAATACTGTCGCGCAATGTTAAAACAATGAACACAAAATAATTTTACTAAACGAATCTGCCAAAAAATTTACTCGTGAAGGAGTTGAACCTCCGACCTCCTATGGTTTGTGCGGGAATAAAATCAGCGCTCTACCAAGTGAGCTAACGAGTCTTGTTGATATCACGCTAAAGCAACGACCAATATCCTCAATGTGACGTCATGACTAATCACCCTCTGATCAGCATCAACAATGAGGTGTCAGAAGTAACACGCTATCAGCAATTACCAAACTTTACCTACGACAACACACCACCAGCAGGTAAAGTTGTAACGACAAATGTAGTCGTCCTGACGCTTTCAATCAAGGCAGCCAGTGAAGACTAGCAATCGACGCAGGAAATTTTACAGTGCACAACGGGGAGACAACAGGCGCAGGTGTACTTACGACGTGACGTGCAAGCCGAGACACGGAGTGTCACGCCACCAGTGGCCAAATTGCGGGAGAAACTGGTAATGGACGCAATAATTGCCGACCTGGCAATTGTACTCCGGACAACATGCTCAGCAGTCCTTTTTGTCACCACGAAAACATCGGGGTTATTGAATAGGGCGGTTGATTGCCAAATGTTAGAAACATTATAACAACGAAACTGCAAAATGTCGACTCCAGAGGGATTTGAATTAAACCTCCGCCCTCCGATGTTTTGTTTGGATTGTACGAAAAACTTTTTTACAAAAAAAAAAGCAAAAGTCAAAGTCAAAGCATTTATTTCAATTAGACCATTACAGGCACTTTTGAAAGTCAAAAAAACAAAATAAAACGCGAAGCTACAGTCCCAGTCACAAGGCATAATAACTTGTGAAAGTACTGTAGTTGCCCATTCCGTAGCGTAGATCTCTATGGAGAAGAATGGGCAAGAAACTCCATGGACACTCTTTTAAATCAAAATATGTTACAAAATCTTGGTTACATCATTCATGTTAAGAATTAAAAATAATTATGTGAGAACAATGTAGAAATACTGGCAAGTTAAGAGCGTCCAGAGTAAAAGATTAAATCAGTAATTAAAAAATAAAGTAATTAAAATAAACCGTGGCAGCTAAGAGATGACCAGTCACAACTGACAGCGCCCGTTCACGAACATGACGCATGTATCAGCCATCATTCAACTCAACCATTTTGAAGGGAACTAAGCGACCCGACACACCCGCCACCATCAGCGTGACATTTAAGTGAGCATGACATTCACTCAACCACCAGGGTAATTTCGCGTCAATGAAAGATTTAGGTACTCATTAAATGGTGGCTTTACAGTACATGGTACTCACACATGTGCTATGCAATTATATAATACTAAGAGATTGAATCTATACAATGCAAATATATTTTTACAATCTTTTGCAGCTTTCACAATAACTTCACTTTCTAATTCTGATGATTCCGATTGCCCCTATGGTTGTGGAGCAGGACCAGCATTGAGCCAAGCATTTTTATCATCAATATAATCCCCCAACTTATAATATGCTTGCCTACATAGTGTGCGTTTTATGCAAGATTTAAATTTCGTTTCATTCAGTTGTAGAATGTGGGGAGGTATTTTATTGTAACATTTTAAAAAGTACCCCATGAAAGAAAAAATTATACTTGACTAGGATTAAAGTGAGATACCACAACTGAAAAGGCTAAAATAAAAACTTTTTTACAAAAAAAAATAACCATTTAGATTTCCATAAAACACTAAAAAGTGGCAAATAATTTTAGTTTCGGCAGTCGGTGACTTGTTTGTTTCATTTACTTTTTTGCCACCGGAAGTCGGTTATTTTTTTTTTGTAAAAAAGTTTTTATTTTAGCCTTTTCAGTTGTAGCATCTCACTTTAATCCTAGTCAAGTATAATTTTTACATCGTAACTAGACACCAGCACATCGTCCATACATACGACAAAGTACAAAATGCATAATAAAGAGGATGACTCTAAAAGTACCTAAGCAAAGATAATAAAATTCATATGGCTCCACCGGGCAAGCTTCTCTACCAAACGAATGAAAAATCATCTAAATCGGTCCAGTAATCACGGAGAAATCGGTGTACATACGTGAAATTTTACATATAACAAAAATTTAACTATATGGCCAAACTATATTAATTTTTTATGGGACCAAATGGCAGGTATTCCACATCAAACTAAAGAAGAATCACGCAAATTGGATCATAAATCTCAGCGTAATCGGTGTACATACATAAAAAAAAACTAATCGAATTGATTGATGAAGCTCCTCCTTATAGAAGTCGGTTAAAACAGAAAAAAAAAACTTTTTTTTTAAACTTATTATTGGTACACCTGGAAAGTGCATACCGTTACGATTCCAACAAGCCCAAACACAGCTAAGATTCATTGCCTTGTTATGGAGTTCCGAAGCCTGTCTCTTGGATTCATCATCAGATCAGATAGTAGAATGGTTCTTATTGGACGCAAATGCTTCACCTGTTGTAGAAAATACCAAAATCGCTGTACGTTTTCCTATCAAATTTGAAGAGTTCCCTCGATTTCGCCAAGATTCCATCATCAGATCGTGACTTGGTGACTATGGGACCATTTGGGAAGTATACCCTTTCCAACAAAAAAAAAGAATTTTCCAAATCGGTTGGCAAAAAAAAAAAATACAAACATCCGAATTGAGAAGCTCCTCCTTTTTTAGAAGTCGGTTAAAAATCATGAAAGCTCAAGAAACCCAAATAATAGCTACAAAAAGATTCTTGTCTAGGTCCGATGTGATGAAAACTATTTTGACATTTGTCAGAAGAAATGTTTCTACCCCCAAATGTCAAAAGTAGAGAAAATATGGAAAATATGGCGTCGTCATGCTCGACGTTGTAGACTTGGGTACGTATTTGAATATCGAAGATTAAAATACCTACGCTTAAAATACCAATGTTCAAAACATCGAAAATTTAAATATCGATTATATCAATATGTCGAAAATTGTTATACCTACGCTTAAAACGTCGAAGATTGAAATGCCGAGTGATTCAAAATATCGAATGACATTATGCCTAAGTTCAAAATATCAACTTTTAATACATCTAAGTTCATAATATCTACGTTAAAAATACCTACTAGTTAAAATACCGAAAAAAAAATGCAACATATAAGCAAGTATGGTTTCTGTCACGGCTCCGGCGCTGCAGGGCTCCGGCAGTCCCACGCGAGCTTAACGTCGCACTTGTTGGCCGGCTTTGCCAGCCAGCCTCAGCTGCGGCGGCGCGTGTTAAAACCATCTGCTCCTCAGCTTGCGGGCTGCCTCGCCCCTCGGCGCCTACGCGATTCTAAATTACACTCTAGGGGTAGGGCAGATAAGACTACGTGTAGTCGGTTTTGCAGCGATACGTTTCTGTCACTAACTTTAGTAGCACAAGAAAATACTTTCAAGAAAATATTTTAATTTCAAGACCTAAATAATATTTCACGATTGTCCTATGCTTGTCACTGGACACTGATTTTCATGGATAAAATAGGTCGAAATTGTTCCAAAACCGAATTGGGGCACCCCGAATTTTCGTAGTCTTTTGGCTGTTACCCGTAGAGTGTATATAAAAATCCGGAGGGAGGGCAACCCCCGCCCGCTGTAACAAAGCATAGGCACCCGTGGGAGCCGTAGTGGCTGAGGCAAGCCGAAGCTGCGTAGGTGAACATGGGTGCCTATCCTTTGTTACGCGAGGGCGATGGGTTTGCACTTCCCGTAGTGCCGGAGACGTTGCAGAAGCAACCTTTTTCCACTCATACTACTTATATCAGAATTTTTTAGGGTGAATTAATGAATGTATTAAATGTTGAAAATTAACCCATTTTACACGTAGGTATATTAATTTTCGATGTTCAAATAATGTATGTACCCATCGATATTTAGGACGTTCGATAATCTATTATATTGGTATTTCGATATTTGGATCTTTCGATGTAACTTTTGTAGATATTTAGATTTTAGATATATTGAACGTAGGATATTTATCCATTTGATAATATAAACTTTCGTTATTTTAATTTTCGGATTTATGGTCGTTCGATATTTCCATTTTCGATGTTTTGAACATCGATATTTTAACATTAAGTATTCTAATCTTCGATATTCAAATACGTACCCTGTAGACTTATGTAGAAACATTTCTTTTCTACAATTCTTAATATCGCCATGCTTAGGACGATAGAAATATGTGTCAAAATGTCGATTCCTCCGTAGACATAGGCCGTTTCTACGGCAGTCATGCTAAACCGGCAGGACTTTAAAAAGAGACAGTGACCTCTGAGTTTGTTTCGGCTGTTTCTCCTCAGAGTAGACAGGTTCGAAACACCGGCCTCATCATCCTCACCTTGTTCCTCTCACTGCTACTTCATATGTGTTCTGTAAAAAGCCGTTGTTTTTAAATTACAACCAGACACTTCAATTGTACCTATTTGTTTAGAAATTTAGATTCCTTAGACCTGATAAAAGCGACACTAAAATGAACTGCAAGCTGGCGTGTGCAATTCGAGATGTGCTATCTCAATGTGTTTGTTTAATGCGCATAGGAGTGAGAACTTTCCAACCACACATGGAATACCGCAGGACAGTATCTTGGGTCCTGCCTTTGTTCTGGTACACAACTCGCAAATCTTAAACTGTCCCAGGCGAAATAACCTCCTTAGCAGATGATATTCTCTGTTTAGCTGCCCGGGAAGAGGCCTTCAGTGCTGCTCTGCTAGGTTTTGATAACGTTGGAAAGTGGCTACAGAGAAATATTCTTACTTTCAATTTTGATAAGAATAAACTGATTCCAACCAAAACTGTAACTTATATGTCCTTGAAAGATCCTAAATTGCGGGTGCAGAAAATCCAATTCCTACGATTTTACTATTTAGAAATAAACTTCTTACAGAACAATACATAAATAAAAAACAACATTTACTTACAACTGTTTATTCAGTCATAAATCCATAATGCAAAAAATATACTTATTTCCCTAATCACAATATAACTAAATGGCGTAAAAAATATACAAAAATACACTTGGCAAAATTAGTGGAGCTTTAAAGTAGGTAATAAGCTTTGAGTCATTTTCACTAAAATTGTCATGTACTTGAAGAAAAAAAACAACAGAGGTAGTCAGGACTGCCGACAAAAGTAAAAACTCAAAACAATGGAATCACTGTGTTCTTTATTTTTTAATTTTTAAATGCGCAATTCGTCACGAGCATGTCGAGGTCATCGGAGATGCGAACCTATTGGTTTCATTGGAACCCAAGAAGTTTTCACTTTCTTCTCTTGGAGAAATAATAATCAACCATCAAATTTACTTATCAGATCTTGGACTTGATGGCGAAAGAAGTAAAGCCCTTTGAAGAGCTTTGTAGTATAATATATAATATATGTAGTAATACATTGTAAAAACCAAATCTGAAGTTAAACTCATCAGCTCCACAAAAGACAAAGCTATGCCTTAAAAGTTTAAATTTCCTTTGTATTCCGCTTATTTTGCCAACGTGTTTACTATTTACACAAACATAAAGGTAAAATTATATGTATATTATGCTTATTAACTGATTTGTACTTCAGGTGAACAACAATTAACGACAATGATAAATGAACACACAGTAGTACTACTTGTAATGAGAATCAGTACTGTAGCTATCACCTTAAATATATTTTCAACAACCACAGCAACTTTAATAATGCCCACATAATTATTATATCGTTTCACGAAATATCACAATTTTATAATTCAACTATTCATTTTCATAAAAATGATAATTTGCCTGTAAAAAATCGTTACACGGTTTATTCGTTCATTATCAACAATATTACTAAGAAAATCTTAGCCTTTATCAGTACTGATCCTCATTAGTATTACATCTACACAAAACTCAACAGCTAAGGCACCAAAAGAATAATCTTAGATCAAATTCATACAAAAGTAACATTTATAAGTTCACAACAGACCAAGACTGGCTTCTCCTTCACTTTTGATTTGTTTATTAGGCTTTTTATTGCGACCTATACTCATTTCTCCTTCGCTCCTCAAAGGTAATATACCTGATGGATAATCTGATACAGAAGAGGAAGTGACGGAGTCTGTATCTGAGACAATTCTAGTCTTGCTTAATTTCCTTCTAAGCCTCACTTCGCCTAAACTACTGATCTCTGACGAATCAGCTTCCAAAGAGCTTGTACTTGTTACTGTAACATTCGTTTTTACATTAGTTTTCTTTAAATTTTGTACTTTCGAAGCAGTCTTTCTTTCGGACCGTGGAACACTATCTCCTAAATTGGATAAAACTTCTGTAGAAGTTCGTGGTAATCGCAAACTGAATCGTGGTGACGATAGGTTGATGGAAATGCCAGGATCTTCTTCGTGTTCAATTTCTAATTTAACCTCATCATCATTCACGACGAAAATTAATGGGCTAGTGTGATGATCGACAGTTAGTTTAGAGAATGGTGAAGTAGTTCTTGTTTTAGTTCTCGTAGGTGAAGTCATAGCACACTTCACGTGTGCTGGAGAAGTTTGAGTGTTTTTCTGTGATGCTGCCACGTTTAACCTTATCTCAACCTCTTTAGAAGTCGACGGTTTCTTAATATTCTTTTCCAATAAGTCGCCATACTCTTCAACTATGAGTTTTTTGATAAATTCCTTTTCTAAATTAAACATTTTTTCGACTTCACCCTTAGGGTCTATGCTTGATTGGTTGGTCCAAAGGTCGTTGTGAATCGGTTGTATATTTTTATCAGGAATGGGCGACGTTTGCGTCTCTTTAGGAGATATGATTTGTCTTGCAATACTTTGTGTGGCCGAATCCTGCGTGTCAACTGAGTGTACGAATTCAAATATATCAACTTGATTCTTAAAAGATAGGTTTGAAATTTTTGTATAAGTCATATTTTGAATATTAGTTTGCGATGAACTCGGAACGGGTACAATTTTTTTTTTATCATCATCGTTGTCACTGTCATCGTTGACTGATCTATTAGTATTTTCCGCATCGCTCAATTTCTTATCATCAATGGAATGTGTACTATTTGTTTTTTGATAACTTGATTGTCCTGAGCGATCAGATTTGTCATCTTCAAAATCGTCAACGTAGCTATCATTTTCTTTGACTTCATCACTATCACTTTTTTGTTTGTTTGTATCTTTGTTGGTATTCTTAATATTTTTCGATAATGTCTCACTGACAGTCTTTTCTATATTGATTACTTCTTCTAATAAATTTTCATCGGATGTGGTAAGAATATCGAGTTTATCTTTTGGTTTATGGGTTTGAGAGCTATGTTTGGTGAATGAATTCTCTTTACTGCTTAATATCCTATCCAAGATAGGGCTCAATGGTATATCCCAGTTGTTAGGAATGTCTGATATCTCTCTTTCAATGTCACTGGCCCTTGCACCGCCTACAGTTAGTTTAGAATAAGGTATGTACTCCATGTTATTTAAGTTATTTTGTTTAGTTGAAGTTTCTTGATATTTATTTGATTTTGTCGAGAAGGACTTAGCTTTACTTTTAGTTTGAGGCTTGGCTTTCTTTGAAGTTGTTGTATCATATACAGAATTCAATTTCTTTCGCCACTCATCTAAATTTAAGTGCGATCGCTTCTCTGACTCTTTTTTAACATTAATTTTCTTGCGATCGCTGCGCACTGAAGTTTTTGGAGAAGATCTAATGTTTGTTAAGATACGTTTCTGTGTCTTTAACTTTATTTGTGTGTCAGAGCTGATATTGTTAGTAGTGGAGCCGCTACTATCGTATGTAGGCAGTTTTGACACTTTCCTTTTTGTATTAGGTTGATTTGACTGCTGATGTCGTGGCACTTCGTGGACTATGTTAGACAATGTTATGGCTGATTTATTTATAGGTTTACAGATCTCATGTTGAACGGTGACTACTGCTACATTTTTCCTTATTATCTCGGGCTTCTCAGATTCTTTGACCTCTGGTAATATATCTAACTGCAGAACTTTCTGCTCTTTCAATTCGCTTCTAATATTTATACTTGGCATTTCTTGGATTTGTAAACTTTTGCTTGGTATCTTAATTTTAGGTTCTAAATACTTATAAGAATATTCGTTATAAGCTACTGCTGGGGCGTTAACTACTTTACCATTATTAAGCTTTTCAGTCTTTGTGCTATTTGTATCACCATTTATTTGTATTACCTTAGTGCGACTTATTTCTAAATTTCTATTAATATTAGGTTTCTTCTTAACTGGTCGATTATTAACCGGAACGTTAACGTTAGTATTTTTAAGATTTTGCGAATTAAAAGTAGGTTTGCTATCGTTTGTGATATCTTTCCTCGACTTCTGCTCTGGTACTGATAATGGTTGTGAACATTTATCAATGATTTTGTACCCATGGAATTTGGCATTTACAATTTCCTCAATGTGAACTTTTTCGTTAAATTCCTCATCTAATGGTGTGGGAGTAGCTTTGACTTGCACGCCCGGCTCATGAAATTTCGACAGTTCCCCGGAGAGTAGCTTTAGGTCATCCGCAGTCGATTGCAGCGTATCATGCAGTTTCCTTAGTAATATTTCATCTTCTGGTTTTAAAGCTGGTTCTGTTTCCCATATCTCGTCATCTATGATATTAACCATTTCGAACTTGTTGCTGCTCTCAACCTGAAAATCGAAAAACGGAAATAAGGAATAAATTGAACATTGGTCAACTATGATCCTAATGTGCTGTTTTTAGGGCAGTATAAACACACGCGTCCTATTTGGATCCATTAGGCATGATTACAAGTAAAGAGGTCAGCAATCAACATGATACTTGCGTGTTAGGGTAGTCAGCGTGGTAAGTAAAATTGTTACTAACCAAATATCGATCGACTGGGTATCTGGCTGCGACGCTTCTCATCTGTTGGTCAGGCACAGGGGCTCGGAGCGGTCCGTCGTGCTCGCGCTCCGCTCTGTGCACAAACATAACAATACTTTTAGATATTTTGATTTATTGGTGCATTATTACATAGGTATGTAGGTATAGTACGAAACCACATAAAGGATTCGTCGGCAAATTGCTCATCAACCATGATTACGACCAAACTAATGCGAACTCAGGTAAGCACAGTCAAGGACGTTTATTAAGACATAAATAAACACGTTTATGGGATTACTTTTATTAAGTCGGCCAAAGCAAAACATTAACCGAAACAACCTCTTAAATGTGTCACATTATGTTATTGAGGAATTATAAATAATTTAATCAAGTATAGGATAGGTAAAATTGAGGAAAATTTGGTTGTTTTTTTTTAATAACTGCAAATCTTGCTTCAAGTGAACCTTCCATTGTGTGATTACTGACTATTTCTCGACGGCTTGTAAAGCCAAGTCTGAGACCCACGGGCGCCACAAAAAGTCTGACACCAGGTCAGTAACTAACCACACGAAGAAGGGTTGGTGCAGTGCAGGCAAGTGCCTCTTAATCGGTCGAGGAACGAGTATTTATACCAGGGTAAATAAAAATGCGAAAATATACAAAATCACATCAATTGTATTTCACCAACATTTACATTAACGTCTTAATCGAAGCATTTCACTTGCTGCTTACAATAAGAAAGAGACGAGTCTCAAAATGATTCATGTTTTGTGTCGATACACTGTCGACATCTACAAACAAGCCTATGGGTAAAGGCGGACAGTAATATTTTGATATGTTACATGTACGTTAACACGACGACACGCTGCTGGCAACATATTGCGCCTATCCACAACAGTGGACCAAGAATAAAACCCTGAAGAACTCCTCTTAATCACGTACAACAGTTTTGAGATCCTTGTTACAACATTTGGCAAAATTATAAATTAATGTCAAAGCTACATTTTCAAGTAAAAGAAGAAACAAACCAATCGCAATAATAATATTATTCCAGCAAATAAAGGATAACACAAACTCAAACGTCTCAATAGAAATGTCGTGTTCGACTCCGATATTGACGTACATGTAACATTACAAATATATAAAAAAGTATTATGCACAATTTGTGCTTACAATTTTTCACCTTTGCCAATCTTGGCGACAATTAATATTATTAATATTTGACAAACCCGTTTCGCGGGTGATTTCCATTGATAATACTATATCAATTTCGAATCTATCAGAATCGCGACGTTGAATAAAAAGCCTACTGACAATATGAAAATACGATATATCATGACAACTAAATTAAATCCACTTGAAGTACATCATTTAATATAAAATGATAACCAGCTCAAATAGATTTATAGAGAAGAAATAGTTCAATACGAAAAGTATTATTATGTAAAAGTTATGTATGTATAGAAGTAATATTTCTTGTTAAGCACAAATAGGTTAAAATTTTAGCATTTAGAAAAACAACGAGTAATAATAGTTTCAAATAAAAATATAATAAACAACATGGCTCAATGTCCTATTAATACTGGATCTGTAGCCCTGATTGTATTGGTTCAATACCAATTCTACCTAAATATTTACATGTAGACATAATATGTACAACGTACGTATATGTACACAAATAACATCTAAAATAAATAATCGACATATCAATTTCATTGTATGCTCTAAGTTTTAATATTTAAAGACACTGTTTCGTCTCGATTTAAAGATATAAAAGCTTTCGAATTTAATGATATTGAAGTAGGTACGATAAAGTTTTGACAAGCATAAATACTTAAACTTAACAATGATCGAAATCTCGAGAATGATTCAGCAGATAATATAATTATAAATATTACATCATAAAATCACCAACTAGAGTACTAATAAAAAGAATTTAACGATTCAAGATTCGATCATCATATCGCACACCACAGATCTGCTGAGAAACACAAGAACGCACTGAAGCTAAATGGTCGTCGTCTGATAGCTTTCGAAACTGACGTTAACTACGAATCGTTTAATATTATGACATATATAATGATAATAATATAATGATTACTTCACTTTATACAAATAGCAGCGAGTTTTAAGAGTTCCTATAACGGCCGCGTGTTCGCGGTTCTGACAATTTGACATTTCACAAAATGACTAGGTACGCCCCCCTCACGTATGCAAAGCGATCTCGCTAATACGACGCCGGCGCGCGCGCCGCAGCCGTGGCCCGCGCGGGCGACGACTGCGGCGCGGGCGAACCACACTCTCGAGTAAAGTATAACTTATCCTTACAAAATAATCAACTCAAAAGACGCTCGTCAAGCGTCACAATACAATTTGGATTTCTTCTCAATTATGATTGCCGCTAAAATATAAGATTCAACCAAAATTTCTTAAGCGGAATTTTGTCGCCAATTGCGAGACAGTAACGGAACTCGAGCCACTCTGAATAAATCGATTCTTAGTAAAATAAGACTATTTTGCATGCGGTGTATGTGATAAATACAATATACATCAATCTACGGTCTGTACAGGGAGCGATACGCATCCGTTATTAAATAACTACGATTTTACAATCAGTACTCTGGACTACATAATGTCATGATTATTATATCGTATAATACTTGTATAGTATATAAGAATCACATAAATAAATGCCATGTTCACTATGGTTCAGGACCTAAGGGTAACTAAGAAAATGGCATCCGAAGAAATGTCTGCTCGCAAAACAGCGTACCAACCTCGAAATGTAACAACTTCTATCGAGAAGGACCTCAGATCATCACATTATTTAGCGTGAATAGTGTTCACGTCAACACAATATAGTAATAATCGAAAATTCGTCAAAACAGACAAGCGCTACAATCGGAATATCGCACCGAACTAGCCGATCGACACCAGGCGACGGCACGAGCTCATCAATAAATAAAAAGATGCGATACGCCGAGCACAGCGCCCTGCGGTACAGCTGACGCCGCTCGTCAGCCGCGAAATCCATATCCGTATCGTCGATGGCTATCGGTGAGCGAACTAAAGATACCAAGTTTACTATTTACAAAGTTATATACAAGTGATCGGTTTGTACGGACGAGGGCCCGGCCTCGCCCCGCCGCGGAGCCGCGCGTCCATGCGACGCTTGCGGCCGCGTGCCGCGGACATACTCCTCCCGTGCAGTTCACAACGAGAGGGACAAGAGGTAAAGTCGGAGCAGCGGAGCGCTGCCCTAGGTCTCCCGTTCCTTCTTCGGCTTGAACTCCTCACCGAGGATCGTAGCTATTTCACCCTGCATGAAAGCCCATGGGACCGTCGAATTTGCCAACGGGCATTTATCCCCACTTGGACAGTATACCTGTGGACGACGAAACAAATAGTTAATATTTGTCAAATTGGTATTCAGAAACGGGTATTTAATTCACACAGTTATGTTGAACCGACTGATTAAATAAAATGTAGAACTAACCTCTGATCCTTGCTGCCGCTTGATCGAGTCTCGGGAGCAGGGGAAGCAGAACTTGTGGTGAGGCTGACTGGGGCACTGCACGAAGTGAGTGTCCTCGAGGCGCTCCTGGCAGAGCGTGCACTTGAGCAGCGGCGCGGGCGTGGGCGCCGCCGCCTCCGTGCCCTCTCCCGCCTCCGTCGACGACACCGATGTCGTCGACGACACGTGCCGGGAGCCCGACGACCGCCGCCCGCCGTTCGACCCTGTCGGACCGGAATGGAATCGTTAGCTACCGTCTGCCATACGCAAATTCAAAAAAGAGGGAGATGTGAGTACAATGAGAGTGGCGTCCGCTGTCGCATTAGCCACATGTCTAGGTGAGGCTCGTGATAGGTCAGCAGACTGTAGCTGGACGGCATGGGTGCAAGCGGTCGTCGGGCGCCGCGCCGCGTCTCGGCAGCGCCGGCGCAGTGATCGGACGCCCGCCCGAGTCCGACCCCTCTCACGATACGACACAGTGAACGCGGACTACCGTTAATCTGCACCGGCAACTTTTGCAAAAACTGACGTGTTCGCAACTACTTTCTTTTCTACACGATACACTGACACGTTTAATTGTAGTGAATCTTTTTCAACGGTACGAATATAATAAAGAAACTGGTTTGCTATGTACGTCAAACAACGGCATACATTTGTACGATTTGGGCTTGAGTTTGGTTTAGTGATGTTTCAAGTGTTCGTACCTGATGAGTTGGGCGAGTGTTGGCTGGAGCGACTGGCAGACCTCTGGGGAGGTGGCTGCGGTGGTGAACCACCAGCAGATCGCGGAGAGCCGGGAGGTAATGTGTCTGCCACAGACATCAGAGCGGCCATTGGTGACGGGCCGGCCCCGGTCACTCCTGAAACTGGAGGCGAGCCTGCCGTACGACCCAGAGGTGAGCCAGCTGAGCCATTTGTCAGCGGTGTCGCGTTACCATATCCTGTGGAAAAATGGTTTTCTGGTCACGATATTGCGTGGTAACAAGAGCAGAATATCAAAAGTCGACATTATGTTGACGTTTTTCGATAAGAACTTTATAAAGAACTTGATGATTAAAGCTAGGATATCAATTGTTACTAGTCAGATAACTTGCTGTCTACTGATTGAGATATAGTATGTCGAATGCCTACGCACATTGCACAACATAAACAAATGCCAAATAAATGTGTGGCTGACAGACATAAAAAAGAACATACACCGACAAACTTCTATAGCGATGATGCTTATCAATTCTAATGTGTTAAACGAAATAAAAGTGAAAATTAATTCAATATGTCACCGTTCAGAATAGTATTTGGCACAAGACGTTGAACGCGAGTTTCGTCGACGCACCAAAGCCATACGACATCATTTCAATTTGTCCGAATAACCTCACATTCAATGTTGGATGACACATCGTTTGCGGTGGACCGACGGATAGTAAACACACGTTCGCACACGCATATAATATCTTATAAATAGCATTGTGTGTTAATACAAGCTACGTAGTGAACGGCGATGTGTCATTGCCTGATCACAACGTCGCGGCGCGCGGCAGGCCTTTCGGACTGACTGCTTTAGTAGACGGGTAGGTACGTATAACAATTGAAGATACGAGTGCCACACTCTTATGTGCAGCGAATCGTGTCGCGAACGAACCACAGCGACGTTGCCAAACATCGCACGATGTGGGTCCCGTATGTGTACGCTGTCAGTCGGCCGTTGCTACGTTATGAAACTTTTATTGCGATTTCAATTCACACTCACAGATTACATTATGTAAAATAAACAACAAAAATAATTTAAAAATTGCTGCCAGCATATCGTAAATAACATTTTCATGCGTAACGTTTCTGACTGTGGCGCTATCAAGAGGTTACTGCCAATGTGTGATTGATAAGGATAACACATTTCCTATGTGACACAATTTGTATCACACCACAATAGCATATTCATGATAGAACATGACTATTTGGGAAATTGTTTTTTTAGTAAATTGAATAAAATCAGCATAAGTGATCAAGGGAAATATTCGTTGTTTACCTAGACGACATACTAGTTACACGTTGCTACAAACAATGCGGTCGCCGGTCGACCAGAAATACTTTCTTCTATTGTCATTGGACATAAACATTGGATCATTCATTAGATTAACGTGCAAAAGGGCGTGAGTTATGGTCGGTTGGTTCTGTGTAAAGGCACGGCCCATATGGCTGTGGTGACGTCACGCACGGTGACCTTTTTGGCCGGCGGCTCGTGGCGAGCGGCCGCGAGCTCCCTATACACACGCCAACGGAATGTGGTCGAGCAACTCTGCCAAGCGTAGGCAGGCGCTATATTTTTTCGCCCGTCAGCCTACCTACATACGTACGCGAGCGAAAATGTCGTCACGCGACGTTGCCACACCGCCGTGTCGTGCATGCATTCACGGCGCTGTGGCGCGTTCTGTATTACGTGGGTGTTTGTACGTAGTGCCGTGGTGTGCGAGAGGCCGCGGGCGCGGGCTTGCTTTCGAGAACGCTCAACCAGTCGGACCGGTTTCGTATTTATGGACTGAGTTAATGCACCTACCTAGATATGAATCCCGTGGCGGACGCTTGCGCAAAACATCTACACTCATCCGTCTGAGCACGTTCACGTTCGTTTGCTATCGTTCGTGTTATCAAACTGCGCGTGACTTTACTAAATAACTATTTTTTACAATATGTAGGTTACATTCTGACATTTGTAAACAACGGAAATGTTGTGTTGTACAAATCATAACTTATATTTTCCTCTATAATCGAAAGAACCAAGACATTCTGTACTTGCACCTGTTTCATCATTTCGCTATCATAATTTATATTATTAACGATTGTAAGTAAACAAGCACAAGAAAAAGTTTACGATTTTTTGTTGGTTTTAGGAAATGTCCTTTTTTAGATATCGAAAATGCAAACAATGAAAACAATGCTTTTTAATGTAAAGGTGCCAGTTAGAGGTCCAATTTTCAAGCCGAACTAGTTCCCTAATAACCAGAATGACTTTTCCTGGAAAGGGCTGGATTAGCACATCATAAAACCAGCTGACAGAAAGGTTAAATCTTAAGGATTACCACATTTTTATTCAGCAGTATTTTTTATTAAATTTCTAACAAAGAAATCTTTAAATCTGGTATTGTTTGAACCTAAGTAACATCGACTTTTGATACTTGGAATGTGCTTAATAAACAAGGATAACAGAAAAGCATCTTTGAAAGAGACTCACCATTTGATTTAAACGAAGAAGCATCAAAAGAAGGTGTGCGCAATGGGTGCTTCTCTTGCTTGAACACACGGTCTGGAGCAAAGGGAGCTGCTAATGAGACTGCAGGCAGGGAATCACCACGAGTTAGCGGTGGGCGAGAGTGTTCCTCCATGAGCCTTTTGGCGGGTTCGTGGTGGTTCTGATGGTCATCTTCATCCAACTGTCGCTTTAGAGCAAGGCCGGGAGCCAGGCGCGCTCCTGCGTGTGTCGACAGATGGTGTGTCGGCAAGTGCGCCAGTCGTCTGCCCTCGTGTTCCTCTCGCCTGCCACCGTACTCGGCTAAAAGCCCAGCACTTGCGGTCGGCCGCGGATGATGTAAAGTAAAGCCAGTCGTAGGAGCATGATGTGCCGGTGGAGCCGGTTGTCCCCTTGCTGCAGTTTCCCCTCCATTTTGATGCGCTTCTAACGGTGCTCGGTGAGCTCCTTTAGCGTGGGTCGGACCGCGGCCCTCCTGGAATCCATGGGCGCGCTTAAGCTGCCTAGCTGTGTCCAGAACCACTTCGATGCGGTCTGCGCCTTCATAATTTACGCATCCGCGACACACCGCCTCAGAAAATTCATGCAACATCGCCCACGGCATGCGGGGCAAGTCGCACAGGTAGCAGTGCTGACGCTTTTGCATCACCGACATCTCGCCGCCGGGTGTTGATCGGTGAGCGAGAGATCGGTCTTCCTCGTGCCTCTTGTAAATTGTCACAGATTTTTCTTGCCGGATTCGAAAAACACCGTCACCATGGTACACATAAAACACTTAACAATTTCACACTCGGTTCGCGGACGTTGGGTATCGAAGGTGCGTAACGTTAAAGGCAATCGCTCTCTGAGCGGGTCGACGAGAGACTGAAGCTCGGGTCGAGGCAGCCGCGGGGGGCCGGGGCGGCGCGCGGCGGCGGCCATTATCGAGCGGTGACGTCAGCGCGCGCAGCACGACGACGCGCCGAGCGAGGACGAGCCGTTAGCCGCGACGCGGATGCGCCACTCGCGCCACGCTGCGAGCCCGCAAGCCCTATCCCGACATACACAACACGCTTATCGCTCGATAACCAGCACGATACATGCACGCCTTAACAGATGCAACCAGTTTTACATTTTATTTACAAAATATTCATTGAATACGTAGAGTGCCTCGGAAAGCACGTTAAGCCGTTGGTCCCGGCGCTGTCATTTGTAGATCTTTGACAGTCGTTATGAGTAGTCGGAAGCCAAAAGTCGGACATCCAGTCTTACTAAGGGTTATCGTATTACCCAGCTACTGGGTTGTGGAGGTCAGATAGGCAGTCGCTTCATGTAAAATACTGGTACTCAGCTGCATCCGGTAAGACTGGAAGCCGCCCCCTAGATAGTTTGGGAAAAGGCTAGGTAGATGATGACGTAGAGTGGCGCGCTATCAGCGAAGCAGAATCAGAAATTCATCTAACCACCAAAACCAGATTGTGTTATCAAAATGACGACACTGTACATTAATATGTCCCTATTTATGATAGATCAATGATCATAAATAAATGACTAAGCTTTTGGCCAATAATGGTTTTTAGCATAATTATATTATAACGTAATAAGTATTAAACTAAAATAAACACCTGTCTCTATTGAAAAAATACGAAGCAATAGAAATATGAATGCAAGCTATAAATATTAGTATCTCATACAGTATAATTATTAACTTATGCACAGTGAAAGAATGTGTCAAAGATTAGGTAATTAGAGCATTAGCTAAATGAATCACGGAGTCACCTGCCAGCCCCGCCACACATACTGGCAGGCCAGGCCCTCGATTCCGCTAACAACTGTCTATATTATTCAACGAAAGTAAACAGCATCTGTTGTAGAATAACAATTAGTGTGAACACGTATAGCCGACGTGTTCGATGCATTAAATTTCAATCTATTCTCGCTCGGTTTCCTTTCTGACGGCTGCATTCTAAATTATTATTACCGAGCAGCACGATCGGATCCGGCTGGAAGACGGGAGAGCGCGGGGGGACGCCGACCGGTGTGGCGGCCATCTTGAGACGTGACGTCACGTGACGAGTCAGCCGAGCGTGCGGCGTGGCAACGTCGCAATCGCAGTTAAACACCGCCATGTTGCCGCTCATTTCTGTTGTGCTTTAATAATAATGAAGGCATCGGTTTTTGTATGCGACTGAGGATCGGAGGAAAAACAGTTATGCGGCCAGGTAAACGTAGACGGAGAGGACCGCTGATCGTGGCCACACGGCACACGTACTATAACACCAAATCAGATTTTATTAAACTCGATCGTCACGTTCTCACCATTACTTTCTAATTCGTTTTTTTTTTTCTTTAAAAGAATTAGGGGTGTCCCTGTGTGTTATTAAAAGCTATTTTAAAATCTATAAGTAGATAAAAGTAGTTTTCGTAACTGGAGAATGATTAAAATAATCGCATGCACTTCTTCCAAGGAAATATGATTGTATGTTTTACTATGTTGTCTGAATTTCTGCGACATTCGTTACCTACAACCAATTTAAAGTGTATGGCCAGATCAATAAATATTATTATAAAACATAGATTTGAGTGTGTTTAATGCTTTTCTTACTCAATAAGAAGTTACCGTAGATCCATAACTAGTCCGTGATTCAGTTTAGGTGCAACGACAAGTTAACAAATAATTGGTATAAATTGAGAGGAACATTTAGCAGTCAATATTTTACATCAATTTGAGAAGATACATAACTACTGCGTCAATTTTTATCTTCCAATTTTTATAATCCTTCTCTTGGAGACCGCCACTGCATATCCATGACGTGCCCGGACACAAATTAGATAATCCCGGTAACGAACACAGTCAGCCCTTTGTTCCACAGTTCTCCTGGCAGTTTTTATGGCGTCCAAAATTCGCAATCAAGTAATCAGATTTGCCATTGAACTAAGCTTTTTCACCTCGTCATGGATAAAATAATAATTCGATTCAGCTTGCAAGTGCAAATTACTAGCAAGCTTAATTTGATTATTCTATAAACAGTCGAGGTCTTTAGTTAGTTACTGTTTGATCTGCACCAGGATCGCCTAATTAATACTGCAAAGACTATGAAGTTAAACAGTCCAGAATATTTTACAAACGTTTCAGTGGACTTTCAGTCGAATTTTTGACAGATTTGTCGTAGAATAAATTGTCAAAAGAGTGTCGAGAAACTTAATTAATAATATTATAAAGCGCCGTTTTAACATCAAGAAGCCGGTAATTAAAAAAAAATGGTTTATAAGTTAGTGGAACCAAAGCCAGGACCTCGCGCCTCGGTGGACTGAGATTCAACATTTTACAACAAAGGAAATATACGTATTCTATCCTGAATAGTCATCATACTTACGATACTTCATAACAAAATGACGCAGACGATTGCATGTTCATGGCTAGACAGTTTGAATTTTTGCTGTTATACGATAACGAAGATTTAACGACGCGCTTTATATACTTCATGGAAATAAAAGGTAGACAGGAAAAAGCAAATAACCTTGCAAAGGTAAAAAACCAAGATGAACCCAAAATGCTAAGGTACTACCAATTAATAGATACTACGTTCTACAGGAACCGCATTTTGGTGTCAATCGAAGGTTATGAAAAACAAAACACTTTCCATTGCATTCATGTCATTCAAAAACGATATGAAACCCATGATGATTCATTATCCAATCACGCTTGCGCAATCCCTGGTCAAAAGTATTAAAGGCACGTGGTAAGGGTAATTTAACCTCTGTTTATTTACATCTAGTTGGCTAAACACACGCGATTCCGGATCTAACATTCATTTTGACATTCAACAAAGTCATGAAAAACATTCGTATATAATTATGTATTAGTCGAGGGGCGAGTTGCTGCAGTCGGGACCCGCCCTCCGCAGGGCTATTGATTTTGGGGACCTGCATGTCTTATAGCTACAAACTGTTGTATGGCTATGCTGAGTCAATTAGTACTTTGGTGGGGTGCCTAGTCTGTTTTTATAAGTAAAAAAAAAAGTGAAATTGCTGTAATAAAACAGATAGCTCAAAATAATTCAGGACACTTTACTTTTTAGGAAGATAACGACTTGGATGAAATCTGAACTGTTAAATGATGACTCCTACCAAAAATCAACTGCCTAAAATGATTCAGGAGCTCGAACCGCAACATCTGGTTAACATTACTCAGAAAAAAGATAGCCAAAATATCTGCCTGAAAAATTGTAAATAGATTGGAATATGGTAACAGGCTATCGTGGGGTCTACCTAGCCTAGCATCACGTATAGTGTGCCGGGAGTGGGCACGGATCGATGGCTGGGTGTACAGTGCGCATGTGCCAGCCCGCACCCATAAACACGTGTCAATGTTTATTTACGTTCCGTTCACGTATTAACTAGTAAACTTATACAATCATCGGGTAGGTTAACGCTTTCTTACAACGAACATTCTCTCTGTATTTTTGAGTAACTTGTCCAGTTTAAACTCTTGCAGTTTTCTTCTAGTATGTTTTCTTGGTAATAAAAGACACGATATGGTATGGTATCAATTTGTAGAGATTTTACCCGAAAAGAGGGACTTTTTAGAACCCCATTTACTAAGTGTCCATTTCAATCATATCGTTATAAAGTCTTTTAAGTCCACTTTTATAATTAATCGCTGTACGAATGAACGAGTTATTAAATGTAAAAATAAATATAATTCTTGTTTTCCTTGGTCAAGTAAACCGGTAAAGTATATATGTATGTTTTATTTTGAGCATATTTTCCTCGAAAACACGTTATGGTTTTACAAGTTGAATTTTAACGACTTTTGGCTAAAACAACGTGTCATTTTTATTAAATTAGTCGAAAAAATATTATACCTACGTGTGGAAATACATGTCAAACAAGAAAAAGCAGAACTTCAAACGTTGATTGTACAGACTACATTAATACTAGAGCCACATGAATTGTAGCATCAAATTTTGGACATCTACGTCCTATACGCCTAGAAGTTAAACTTGATCTTGATTTATTTAAATATACCGATGGCATGGCACCAACCACCAGTTGTCAGAAAAAGTCAATGATTGAAAATAATAAGGGAAGAAACAAGAAACAAACCACAGAAATGATTGTTCACATCTTTGGCATTCTGACTACGGTTGATATAAAAACGGCAAAGCAAACACTGAACAAGCAGGTTGATTAAGGCTAGGTTGTTGGCCGGCCTTGCCGCTTTGCAGTTGAGATACATCGACAACTAGACGCAAAACTGACACGAAAGGTGAGCAACAAAAATTGATTATCGCTTGGGATTATTAATTTACAAGTTGAAGACCTAAATAAGGCTTTGAAACCATGGCATAGTTGTACCATTTCGTCTGGTTTCATGTCTACCCACATTTAGAGTACTATGATTCAACAACCTCAACGAAAATATTGCGTTACATCATCCCGTAACGCCAAGGGTTGAGGGCAGTGGTACTATCGATTGGTGACGTCACCAGCCGCCCCACCCTGGCTTTGTGTACCGTTAAAACGAATTAGTTTGGCTCAGCTATTGATTAATACATTGCCAATTAAAACAAACTAGAAGGCGATATTGCGCTCTAGGATTCATGACAATTACTTTGAATAAATCATAGGAATTGTAAGTACAACAGGTTCGAAGGAGTTTCAGAATGAGATCTTTGACATGATTTTTTGATAAGTTGAAGATTTATCAAAATTCATATTAAAGCAATTGAAGTGCATGATAAGTAAGGAAGTGCATGATGATAGCCAACGACTGGCAGAGGAGATTGGAAGAAGCGTTTTGCGACGACCCAAGTAACCAGTGTAATACAAGACCAGAAAGAGGACGATGAAGACATCATACATAAAGGCGTTTGCAGAAAAAAAATTGGACTCACACAGAAAAACAATGAAACAAAGGATATGAAACTAAAATTTAAAAAATGAGGCTACTGAAGAAAACTAAAACATAAAATTAAACTAATTGTACTTAGGTTCTGTACGAGGCCAAAAGGCCCCTTTATCTCAGCATGGCGCTGCGACATGCGGAAGTGATGCGGCATGGGTTAAAATTAAAATTCTACAAAAATTATTATATCGGCTCCTGGATGATAAGTAAGAGCCTGTAATAGCATAATCTTCAGTGTCTTTGATTCATTTATAGAATGTATTTCTATCAGCTTCCTTTTGAATCTTCAACCTGCTTATGACTAC
Organism: Cerastis leucographa; assembly: GCA_963082945.1. NCBI lineage: Eukaryota > Metazoa > Arthropoda > Insecta > Lepidoptera > Noctuidae > Cerastis > Cerastis leucographa. Next base: position 973,736 of record OY720360.1, read on the forward strand.
TGCACGTTACTACAACCTGATTAGTATTGTTAATGTATTATTGGATAAAGTTATCATATTTTTACTTTTTAATGCCATTCGATAAATTCTAATCATTTGCGTTTCAAATGATATTTGAGTACGTTTTTGATATAGGAGCTTAGTTACGAATTTATCTATTTAATAAAGACAGTGAAAGGCCAAAATATTGATAATCGTCACGTGTCATAAACTCATATCTAATCACTTCCGCTACATAAAGTAATCAAGGTTAGTGCGGTTCCGACGTCCATTATAAAGCGGCGACTGCACACGTAGTGCCGAGGAGCTAGACTATTGACTATCCATATTACGTGTGTTTACGACGCCAATCAATAATCCAAGTAACATCCCCATGGCATCAGTACTTAAAACACTAAAATCAGCTATTTTTAGCGATGGCTCAATGTCATTTACGTAGACGCCACGTGTCCACATTTCATAGGCGCTTTCACAAATACCCAACTAAACGAAAAAGACGTCATGTAGATGCAAAGACCATTAGCAAAATCTACTGAATATTCAAATGATATTAAAATATTACAAAATGGTATGTTAACATCAAGACCTATCGTAACGTTTTCGAGTCGTTTACCTCGGCGACGCAACCGAGGGGTGACGTGTAGTGTCGGTGTTTATCGAGCGCCGTCGTCGCCGCCGTGGCCTAAAGCGCATGCGCCGACGACATCGATTCGGCTGTTTAGCGGTCGATGCGCTCCCATCGCAACACGCCATAGCGGAACAGATAAAGCACCACACACTTCAGTGGCACAGACATGCACACTCACACAGTTAAATGCGCCCAAACCAGCAACAACGGTGTCCCGAAGTGCACGCTATCAATGTCTGTGTGGGATTTGGGGGGAGTAACAGAACACAATGGAGTCTGCGACAGCTTTGTGTGCAGATACACAGAGATTAGATGGAGATAATGTTCACTGCCGCACATTATGCAGTGAATGCCACTTGGTATTGCAGAATCCCACATTCAAGACACGTGACAGATGGATAGGCGAACAATAAATACTCCAGTAGTTCTGCGGTCTGCTGGGTATCTTCTAAACGTCGATGACCTTTTCCAAACAAAACATTATGCAGCATAAAACTGTTGTATATGCCATTGTTTCATGATATTCTTTGAAGTTGCAATGTGTAATAAACGAAAGGTAGTAAAACAAGTTGCTGACAATGAAGTTCGATGGAACGGTGCTTTAGCATTTTTATTAGGAAAAGTTAGAAAGCTTACTATTACTATAATGCTGTAGTAAGCTATTTTATTTTATGATCAACTTTAGATAAGAAAAGCCGTCGATAATAAGTATAGAGATATTCTTTGTTCGATGAAAGAGCCCCACGATATGAAAGAGCAGGACGCAACATTCTGAGAAGCAAAACGCAAGCTTTTAGTGCTTTGATGCGCACAGGGCGTCGGTGCAGGCTGCGATCAATATCTCACCCGGTGGGATCAACCACCCTCAGTTTTGGCACTGGACACTAGGTACGGGTAAATTATGAATGTTTGTGCTTAGGGTGGTGGAATGTCTGTATTTGTTCAATAGAGCTTGCTAGCAATATGTACTAGGCAATAGTATTTTTTTTTTTTTTCTATCGATATCCGGTCCCGCCTTATGAAATCGTATCAAAACTTGCACTGTCACTTATGACGTATCTTACGTGGTTATTCATTTACAACAGCGGCAGCGCGCAAAATATCGAGAGCGCACAATAAGTAATAATCACGGAATATATCCCGAAGTGACAGTGTTTATAAACCGTGAAAGCTTAAAACAGTGGTTTCATAGTATTCAGTTTATATTTGACCTTTCTTTGTTTTGGTTTCACAAAACCTTTATCCGGAAGTGCAGCTGTCTCGTGTGTTTTCCCCATCCCGGGGCGACGGATCAATAGCCTGCGCCCGGGGGATTCTTGGCCTCATTTGTCGTGACCCGGTCCTTAGCTCCGCAACCTCTCCTTCTTCTAGTACTACGGCGATGTGTGGATCCTTACTCATCACTAACAATTCAAGGATTGGATGTGTTTCATTTTTGTTTTTGCCTCTAAGGCTTTTCCTTCCGGCTTTTCAAATTGTACTCAAAACTATTTAGAATTTTGTTTCTTAACAACTTAATGGTTTTTAAAGTACACGGTTACATTTGCACCTGCCGTGTTATCTTTCCACCACCCTTGGTTGACTGATAGATAATGTCTAAGGCATCTGGTCCGATTTTGTGTCTTTCTTTGATGAGTAGAAATAAATAATGCTTATTTGGTTCCATTCAAAATTACTAAAACAATATCACTATAAATAACAAAAAAAAACATTATGAGGAACTTATTACTGTCTTAAATACAGCTGAGTAACTTCGATTTTTTCATAATTGCTTATGATAAAAAAAAAACAAAACAAACCAAGGAATCCGGGAACCTCGTGCCATTCGATACCAATGAAACCATTAGGGGCAGCAGCCGGGAAAGAGGAACCCACATCCTTGGCCCCGTTGCCTATTTCGCCAAGGCCTCTACCTGTTGATCTACTTTTTGTTGTCACACCTATCATACAGCTGTCGGTTTAGGAGACCGTGAGAAATGAATATATACGTATATTATGCAGGTGTCAAGACTTTTTTATTCAGTGATGTTTTGTAACCGTTGTTGCTATAGTAGGATAGTCTACGTTATTTTTGTTTCGTCAATTTGTTATAACTAATACAACATCAATACAAAATGTGTGTGTGTCACAATACTCTTTATTTTATGAATACTCTTCATATAATTTACCACCTACATATTTTGAAAATAAACAATTCTTAGAATTGTTTAAGTTTGTCTCCATCAGGTTTTACAATTACAATTGCCTTAGGCGGCATAACTTCACCATCAGCTAAGTTAGTTCCATTTAGAGCAACAACACGTTTAACTTAATTAGATCATCATGAAAGTTTGTTGTAAAGTTGGTGGGCGCAGCATCTGCAGCTGTGAGATCGATAGCCGGGGCTCGTCGACCGGGCCGCAGGATCCTTGGCCTGGTTTGTGAACTAACCCGGCCGTACACCTCTCATATCACCTTCAGAACAAATAGGGCGATGTCAGAGCAAGCCATTACCTATTCTAGTAGCATTACTTCATTACCACAAATAGACATATTTCTTTTATTTGTTGAACAGGAATCACCTACTTCGGGAATTCCTAAATACAAATCGCGTGGTGTGTAGGAAAACCACATGAGAATGAATGATCAAATCATATTTTTAGTTGTGTTGATTTACTATGCAATGGTCATGGAAAGTTACATAATACCTACGATAGAATAAACGATCTATTCACATAGTTTGATATAGGAGATATGGGATAAAGCGAAACAACAACAGATTAAGAAAAGCATCAGTCATCCATCAACTCATCACATGGCGCGGTTACTTCCCCAATTATAATATCTTTAATTGTATTTATAGGTGTTCAAAATAATAGGCAATTAAATGCAGGAAAAACAATGTACTTCGACTCCTTAGCTAGTTAGCGCTTTAAATTATATTTACGTAATGATGTAGGTTGAAACACCCAGTTGTTGTGGGTCATAGTGATTAGGTTTATGTTGCGGTTTGCCTGTTTTGCAAAGAATGGAACCCGCGTTTTCCCTGAACACGACTAATGGTGACTAAAAAGGATAAATGTATTATTTATTCCGTGTCGTTTAATTAAATGACGAAGTTTTGCGATGAATATGGATATTTAGATCAATTAATGTAACGCGCATTACTATTTATGTAACATGTGCCTGGACATGACTCGTTATTATTAGGTAAATTGTGTGTAGTCGGAATCCGATGACTTCCTGAGGGATTGCGAGAGGAAACAAAAATCAAAAGAACTGGGAAATGAGAAGGAAAATATGTGTCAGGCAGACTTAAAAAGCAACCTATTACAGAAATATAGTAGGAATTGTTAGGTTGTAGTAGGTTTTTCGTACGTCAATAAATACTGAAGTTCCCTAAAGGCTTTCCGAATAAAAAGTTTAAGGTTTGTCCAGATAGCCTAAAAATAACAACCAACTCGGGCATAAACATAACCAAACTTCAGTTAATAATATTTTCCATGACATTTAGCTTAAAGAGCACGTTTCGAGGAAGCAAAAAACTTAACCTTCTGTATGTACAGACTGCGAGGGCAAGGTGAAACACACGTGGGTACTATTTGTTGGCGCACCCATCTATGTCAGGAGAACTTATCGATTCGCTGTACCTGGTAATATGATAAGTGTAACAGGAAATCCATAGTTCGCTAAAGGAAATAAGTGCTTGTAAATAGAGGCTCGGTAGACAGCGGGGCCTTGTGTGGCGGTGTCGAATTGTGCGTCGGTTACCGTTAAATGTCACGATCCTCGCAGGACCTTAATTGATATTGGAATTGTGACTATATTTAGCTCACTTGCTTTAATGATATTTGTTAAAGGATAAGATAAAAGCCAGACACATTATGTAGATTGGTAATTCAAAGTTGTTTACACTTGGTCAATTGATAAAATATCGAGTGCAGACAACGAACGTCTGCTTGAGATTTTATTAGAAGAAACACGGAGGTGGGAAGTCCTGGATGATGATGTTGATGTTGTGTAGATGATTGGGAATTTGGGACGTCCAGCTGTTGATGCCTTTCAGCTCAATGACGGTGGTGATCATGACAAAAACAAAACATTGCCAAGAGTATCTAAGGAAAATATTTACGAAGTTTGACACCAAGGCTAGCGCCAGTGTTACAGAATGCAAATAATAGCGATAAGTGATAACGTGGTGTGACTGGACGCAAATAGACGCATCCTCTCGGGAACGGAAAGTGTGTTCGACAGCGGGGCAGGCCGGGGTACGATTGTTGGAAAATTGAATGCACCGCTTGCTTTTGATTGATATGCTTTGCTTTGTGTAACGGTCTCTGACTCAGTAAGGTGAATTCGTTTTATTTCAATTTCCTATCATAGTAAATACAATTAGAACTTAAAAGAATGTAACCACATAATATATCAATACAACTTATCAACAAAAAAAAATGACAGTCTGCATAAATCATGTATACAGGCAAGCATAAATTGACTAAGCAAACAACAAATACATCTAAGCATAGCAAGGCATGAAAGCAATTAAGATAAAGCAAAGAAGCAGGCAAACATAAAAGCAAGCAAAAATGCAAGTATGAAGCAAGCATGTTAACGACTATATAAGTATAAAGCAAGCAGCAATGACACAAAATGGTAAGCAAGAAAGAAATAACGGGCCGATTGGTGCAGTCGCTGGGTATTCGGCTCCTGAATTTGTAGAAGCATGTACCTACAGAAAAAAAAGAGCACGATTTTAAAGACTGCAAACACGCAAATTTCTAAGCAAGGAGGCAATAACGGGTAAATTTGGATACATTTGTATAGGATTGGTGGCACAGTTTTATATCACCAGGCCACACAGAAGGAGACCTAGAGTAGGTGACCGTTACTAGTCGTAGCGCTGAGAACCACCTCGACGCTCAATCAATAACAAATTACGGGGCTGGCTATATATAAAATGATATAAATATTTCGGAAAGCTTAATTGATGAACTTTCCATTATCAACAGTCATATTAACCCTGTTACTAGGTTGTGGAACTTGTGGAGGCCAGATAGGCAGTCGCTACATGTAAAATACTGGCTTGTATTTAAACAGTAAGCCGACCTCAACGTAGTTGGGCAAAGGCTAGGCAGATAAGGATGATGATGATTCAGTTTATATTTTTTTGTGATTATTATGTCTATGAATTTAATTTCCAACAAATAAGGATGCCCTCCATAAAACTAAACTGCAGCGTCGGTAAAACTTTTTGATTGTATAAACAATCATTGCACATTATAAAATCGTCTAAGAAAGAGTTAATTGCGGTGTCAATGAACCTTTGTGGTAGGTAAACAGCGCTGATTGATGAGCTCAGCGTAAACATCGTGTAGTATGCTCACAACGTATCATGGCCGTCGCTTCATATCCAATGTCTTTCTGCGTACCTTGCGGAAAAAGAACTGATAATGTATGTTACTCGGTATTAACCTACAATTCACAATGGAAGATTCAAGAATACAATCATAGTCGTATATCACAGTCAAATCTTCGAGTGGCAAAAGTTTGTTTGTAATATGCTAAAGTTCATATAGAAGACATAGAACCTGCTGGTTGTATATTATGCTTTGGTAGTGGTGTCATCTGCCTTTCATCATCATTATTTCATTAATTCTTTGATATTTATTTTGTGGTCTAGCAAGGCTTGTAGCTCGCAATTATACTTGAAATGCACAAATAACAATAGTAACACCTAACGCAGGAAACTTCAACAATGTGTCATTCTCAGACCCAATACACTATACATATGTGCATTTAAATCCATGGCTTAGCAAGATATCTGAAACTGACAGCACTATACTTTCCAGTAAATATGACTGTCCACCCACTCTGCGTCTGCAAGTCCTTCTGTTCTTAGCATTTTTACGAAAGAGACCTGAAAGAAGGCAGTAAATAAATGTTATATCCGGTGCATTGATAAGTAGAAAATATCTGAGAGCGACTAGAGGACAAGAGGAAGTTTTATAAAACTATGGTTAGATAGATAGATAAATCATTTATTCAGTGCACAAAAAGACATAGCACAATACACAGAAGCACAATTAAATGACACAGATTACATAAAATATACAAAAAGAGAAAAAAAAACACTAGGTTAGACTTGCTGTCTTGTATGGGTCAGAATGTTGGGCTACAAATGGGATGAATGAATGAAAAATGAAGATGAATGGCTTAGATGAGAATGCTTAGGGCGATGTGTGGTGACGGCGACTGAAAAGAGGTGTGGCAATCTACTGTCGTGGTATGGGCATGTGATGCGGAGGAATGAAAAAATGTCGTGAGGAAAGGTTTGATTATGAATGTGGATGGGTATAAGAGTAGAGGAAGACCAAAGAAACGACGGATGGACTGTGTAAAGGATGATATGGCAAGAAAGGAGGTATCTCATGAGATGACAGGTAATAGAGAAGTATGGAAATTGGGATTAGGATTGGGGCAAGACAATGATGATGATTGATAAGGAGCAAATATAATTTGATCATGAGTATGACATAAAATACAATAGTGGAGTTTCTACTTAAAACATCATCTTATTTATTTTGGTTCATAAAATACAATAGTGGAGTTTCTACTTAAAACATCATCTTATTTATTTTGGTTCATATATCTTAATTTGGGGATTTTGGTAAGTAGTACTAACTAGTTTGAAGCTAACCTTCGTTGAATCACTCTGACCGTATTTGGAAAATTACCTCATTCGTTATTTTTGGTGATAATTTATCAGGTATTATCAGGAAATCGATAAAATAATGTAATATTCAATATCTTTTGCTGAACGATGACGAAAGAGTACAAGCATATAAATTCGTTGTGATTTGTGACAACGAGGTGAAGTCTAATAAGTTTCGTCAAAATACACGGTTTAATAAGAAATTAAATAAATAACTTCATATTTTAAGCAATTCACACTCAAGGCTGTAATGAAAAAGAAAATATAAGAGTTTGATACTTATCAGGTGTTTTTGTTGTGTTTCTCAATTCTATAATCTACAAACAAGATATCAGTTAAATACTTCGCAATAAATCTTTAAAAACAACTTCATTCCGACTAAAATCTTAAAACCTCATCCCCAGACATTGATAAGCATAAGCTGCCAGTATTTACACATTGTACGGCTACACAAACACAGATGTCAAGAAGTTCTAGAACAAACTACAAACGTTATCAATGTAGCGTAGTGTTATGTTGTGAGTGAAGCCACTTTGCTTTATCTACGCTTCATATAAACAGTGTTACATAACTACACCTATGTAGGTAATCGATGTTATCATCTATATCACTTGACTGGCAGTCTAGATTTGAACAAGGGCATGGCAAGATCAGCCAGTAATTGCAATAGCTACATTTTAAGAAGAGGAATTGTTACCGAGAAATACTCTACCGATCGTACAGTTCTCAGTAATCTTAAAATAAGCATATCCAGCAGTTAGAAAAACAAAGTAGGATAGATGAGAAAATAAACTGAAACTGGTTGCAAGAAACACAGATGTTACGTTCGAGCCAAATAGGTCGCGATCGCTTACTGAGTAACCTTTTCTGACACCCATGTCACACTTAATAATTATATTTCAAGAACGTAAACAGCTAAAATTCCATTTGACATTGCGGGCACGTTTGGCAAGTACCAATATTACGATCGTTCTTATTACAAGGATTATAAGTATGAAAATGGTCGAGTTGGTCAAATTTTACGAGTGTCGTGAGCTCATCGCATTACGAAGCGTGTTGTCATTGCATAGGCACACCGCGGCACACGCCTTTTCCCAGAATCCTGTTTCGAAATTATCGTAACGGATCACATAACTCGTTTGTGCAGTAGTGGACATTCTTTCATAGTTGTTATTCATATGGCACCTCAGACGCTCCGGAATCGTTGCGTTCACTTCATAGAATTTGGGATTCACGGAGTTTTGTACTGTTAAGTTATAGTAATCATTTGTCATAGGTAAAACATCGATGTTCAGGAAAACTCTAAGTACGTAGTTAGTTAATAATAAGTTTCGGCCATGTCATGCACAGCAGTACCTATAGGCTTATCGTTACTCTGCATAGTTCTGAGTCAAAAAAATAATTAGGAACGAAAGATAAAATAAAATCATGACGAAATTTTTAAAGTACGGTAATCTTGAGTCGTCACAAGTTACCAAGCAACAATTTCCAAATAACAAAATAATTAGTAATGGTGTGTTGTCACAGAGACCGGCGCTCCGCGCTCACACGTCGGCCATGCGTGTTCGATAAGCACTATCATCGCCGGCTGCGCTCGCAGGAACTTTCCGTTGCGATACAGCTAAATACGTAACTCGCTACATTTGCTATATTGATGTGTGATTTCGTATAACCGGATGTTTACATGTGATAGATAACAGCAGATAATTCCAAAGTAATAGTAGATGATAGGTACGTTGAAGCGAAATATGTGATGAGTGCCAACAATACCAATGAAACATTGTTTCGATGAAAACTCATCATAATTTTCGGGCAAGATACTGATGCTGCAGTTGAATCACAGGATGACGTGGCAGATAATAAATAGAAATTTCTAGTCAGGTTGCATGCTGTGGATGAATACGATTAAGTTTGCTTACAACTGATTATAACTGGCAGATAAAAGACAATAAACAACAGGTTTAAAAACGTAGACCAAACGAAACTAACCAGAACCGGAATTTAATAAAGAATTTGGTAAAATCCAGCGGCCAGCAGGCAACATTAAATACGTTGTATTTTTGTGGATTCTTGGAATTATGCTGCGTAGTGGTAATGCTGTAACGTTAAGCACATCAACAAGCGTGTCTGCTACGTAACGTGTACTTGTGAGCCGCGATTGCGTATGCTTATCGGGGCGAAGCGGACCCGTTATGTATTTGCAAAACAGTCGCGAATCTCCGGGGTGAGCGTTATCGCCGCCGACGAGGTCACCCAATTAACTCTATCTCGCATTGATAACGAGTTTAAATTGCAATGTTTTTCGCATTAATCGGATAAAAATAGACGTTACGTTGTTGAAATGTTGTTTACTGCATGGGATCGAAACATTGCCAGCGATGATTCAAAAAAAGGATGTGTAAGCATTTGCGTGATAAAGCAACAAAGGCGATAATTTCATAGAAACTGAAGATTATGTAATTCACATTGGTGTGACTGATGACGTCAATGGGCTGCTCATCAATCAAGATGGCGGTCAGATGATTACTATTAAAATAAGTGAAGTAAGTGCGCGACCTAGCATAATGTGCGAGCTGCTCGGAGCAATGACATTATATGAAGAAGTATATAGCAACGTTTGAAGAAGAAAAGTCATGCTATTTAATGGTTATAATCAATTCACATAGTAGCCGTACGTACGCACGTACCTTAAACTAGATTTTTGTCATTTAATAAAACTTGTGATGGTCGATCCCCAAGAGATTTTCTTATTCTTGATAAGTATACGTATAAGGAAAATAAACGATTTCCTAGCGGCATACATTAAAATTGACGTCAATGGGGACATCTGGTATTTGTTGTTCTAATAAGTGCTTCTAAGGACGAGACAAAAATGTTGAAAAACCACAAAGATACCTACCCACTATAATAAATATTACGTAACATTTAATAAGAATTTATAATATGTATCACAGACACAAGATCGTCACATGTGCATAAAACTGGCAAGTAATCGTTCCCGAAGCATTGACGATTGCCATCTAGAGCTCCTTCTTTGTTAGTCTTTTGCAGAGAAAACTAAATAAAGCTGTACAAACACTAAACAGCAAATGTTTGTCCGGCGGATTTTCCAAATAGAGATGATTATCGGAGCGAATTCCGTTACATTGGATCGTAAATGGATGTCAACTGTTATCACGCTGATAGCGATAGCGACGATATCAATTTATCAGTTGTTTGTTGAAGTGAAGCCAACACTTACACACTATCTATGAGTATGAGCAGCGCGTTATTTTGAATTTTAGGTAGAAAGCCTGAAGAAAAGACCAAAGAAACAATAGATGGACTGTTTAAAAGATAATATGGTAAGAAAGGAGGTGACAACTAAGATAATGAGTAGAAGAAAAGTATGATAGAAGACGACGTGCTAAGCCGACCACAAACAAGTTAGGATAAGAAAAGGACAGAAGAATGATGATTACTTGAATGGCTAATTCTAACCGGAAGACTAAACTTTCATTCACATGCAGTATGACAAGTGTGTAACAATTTAACTGCATTTAGTCAAAAGTCATATATCATGCTGGGGCTAAATATGACTGAAATAAGGAACAACATAAAACTATACCAAAAAAAGATCGAGGTGAAAGCACAATACACGGAACAGATGAAAGCAAAAGCAAATTTAGAAAGAGCAGCAAAAATTTAACATAGAGGAAGATACAAACTGCTAAACCAACAATACATGTATTTTTTCATGGATGCAATCATCGTCATCGTTCCTATGCTAGCATACATACTCGAGACATTCTGAATAAGGCACTAGGCAATAAGCACATAGTATCTTGCGTCACAAGTATGAGTAAAATATTGCTCGTAAACTTACGTGCACAAAATTCGGAATTCTTCGATTTACACGTTCCGTAAGATAACCACTAAAAGTAGGTAACTACTTTTAATCTCATCTACTGTTACATTTAGATACAATTAGCTGTTGACCGCGACTTCGTTTGCTCGGAAATTTTGAGGTGTATGTGTGTGACTGACTCGTTGTTCGATTAGTCGCAAGCACAATTACTGAGCAGGAGGTCCTGGCTTCGATTCTCGGGTCAAGCAAAGTGTTAATGGGTTATTCCATCAGGAAATTCTCATTAGCAGCTACGGGGTCTGGATTTAATGTTTCGCCGTGTTCATGGCAATACGCTCGCCCCCTATTACATAGGACTTCAACTTCACTGGTGAAATATGGATGTACGATTAAGTAAACCTAGCTGTGTGTAACCCTTCGGGAATTACAGGCGTGATGTTATGTTATGGTGTTGTTATGTATGAGAACTGACGGTCTGATCAAAATGTTATTAAGTCGGTGATGACTACAAAAGGCGTCCTTTTGGGCGGCAGAGGTCCAAAACAAAATTAAATGGCGTTGAAGCGACATTATGGCTTAAAAACCGGAACAATCACACGTATTGTTTTGCACTATTTATTCCAATACCGTTTTGTTTACAATAAAAAATGACTTAATTTTGTCCGTTAGCACGTGCAAGTTTTGGCTCCTTGAAACACATGAATAACCAACATAATTATGATTGACAGTCAGAGAAGCATGGAGTGCTCGAATGAATGCCTGCCACTTTTAAGGATTGGCTCTAGGATTTATGGATCCTCATTGAAAAAGCTTGTTTAAAGGCAAATTGCTACCTTTTAAGTAAATTATTTGGAAAACTGGGCATGCAGTGAACTAAAACGCTCTCTCCTTAAGCAGCTCCTGTAATAATGGAGGTTTTTATAATATTACTGCCCAGCTCTGTGATACGAAGCCTGGTGCCGTTGCACAGTCTGGGTGCATCAAGGTTTCGCATCAGCAGGATGCAAGATACACCGGCAAATTTGAAAACGGAATGTGCAGTCGGGTAAGGAAAGTTGCAGCAATGCCCCAGGAAGCGACAGCCAGAGCTATATACACCGTGTAAATCACCTAATCACGAAGCCGTCAACCAAGCATTCTGTACATGAAACTAAGTAACTTTACGCAAAAATTATTGCTGGGAAACGACTTTTTTTTGGGGGTGTAAAATCATGTTTTGTGGTAGAACTCAATGTAACGTACTCAAAACATTGTGCTGATGGACGGATTGAATAGTAAGGGGGTCGTGGAGGTGTTTAAAGTAAAAATCTTACATTAAAAACTTGTATTTAAAAAAATACTTGTCAAAGTAGTAAGGGGAAAAAGTTGGAACTTTGACCCCTAATATCTCCGTAACTAGAAGGTTCCCAGGTATGGTGTAGAACAAAAAAATGATCGCAATGACAGAGAGAACCAGTGCCTTTCGGTTTCGTTAAGAGCTGTTTACACCCTTTATATTGCGGTCCTTGCGGAGTTGGGCCAGCTGAAGAATTTCAAAAATTTAAAAATATATTTTGTTTTTATTTTAAACTTTATAGAGTTATACTCCTGAAAATCATTTCATAAAGCATTAAAATAAAACAAAATACCTAGTTACAAAAAGTGTTAATTTGTTTTGGAAATCTTACAGCATTAAAAAATAACTAGTCACAAAAAGTGCTTATAAGGCGGCCGTTGAACCAGGCTCATCCCTCTTAGTTATTAGCGCGATAATATATAGCTGATGTGATAGTACATCCAGACTTTAATCTATCTTTTTTTCAAATTTCATCCAGATCGTTCCGCCATTCTGGCGTGATCTAGTAACAAACATCCATCCAAACTTTTTCATTTATATAGTAGAAGTTATTTAAGCTCAGCGGTAGACGGATTTGTTTTGCCTGTTCATTGATATCAAGGAGTACATACAAAGCAGTACAACTTCGAATAAAACGCTATTTCTAGTAGTCGTCCGAAGAGTAGAATAAATTACTAATGATCACTATCACTTATTCTAGAAAAGTAAGTTTGGAGATTAAGTGTACATGGAAACGCCATCAGCTAATTGAAGTCTATTGTTAGGACTGCTACACATTCAAGCTCGGCACAACATGTAAATTGTTACGTGACGTCATACAACTTACATTATTAATACCAATATTTTATTGTTACTTCAACCTGTCTCTACGACCTCCATTGCGTGTTTAATCTCCATTTGCTTTATCAATACATTGACGTGTTCTTTTTTCCTCTTACGTCCTATTTCGAAACGTATACAATACATCACTGATACCTATAGAGGAATCATTGTCATGTTCAAAATACATATATATGAATAGGATTAAAATATCGTTCGATTTAGATAAGATACAATTTGCGTCAATCGGCATTGTAGTCAGTCAAAGAACTCGATAATGAAGGATGAATAACGAATTTAACCTTTATCACGATATTTATTTTTAGTACTTATTAGGTACAGTATTGGGCTAAGTCTAACTTCAATAGACTTTCAGACATTATTGGTATCGTATCTTAAAGGTTACTATTAATCTAGTGGGTAAATCGAAGAAGAGAGATATTTCCAAAGATACTTGAAACGTTCTTTTAGATGTAAGTCTCAAAGCTCTACCAATTCGAACAAATTGTTTGACTGCACCACCTACTGATAATGAAGGATGAATAACGAATTTAACCTTTATCACGATATTTATTTTTAGTACTTATTAGGTACAGTATTGGGCTAAGTCTAACTTCAATAGACTTTCAGACATTATTGGTATCGTATCTTAAAGGTTACTATTAATCTAGTGGGTAAATCGAAGAAGAGAGATATTTCCAAAGATACTTGAAACGTTCTTTTAGACGTAAGTCTCAAAGCTCTACCAATTCGAACAAATTGTTTGACTGCACCACCTACTGCACTCTTTTGCTGGGCATGGAGTGAATCTGGGTTTGCGAGATCATATCCAATTCCAATAATAAGCTCTGTCCGAAGAAGACTGTTCGCGCGAAGACGCAGGGATACACTTGTGTTCGCATCAACGCACCTGAAGTCTCTTTGACGCACTGCACCCGATATAAATCACACATTAGATGACTTGTCAATGTATAATGACATTATCTTGATAGCTTTAAACGGGTATCAAATTATTAATACATGTCATACCAGTATGATCGATCATACCAATCATACCATTCACGTAACATGATGAACTTCACATGATTTTTAAATCAGAAACGTCAGGATGATAAGCAGTCTAAATATTAAAACATGGTCTGATAAGATTTTTGAAATGTCGGTTACAAGGAGGTAGCTCACAAATAAACTCAAATTGGGATATTTTAAATGAAGCAGTATTCATGTTTAGGCGTCCGTAGAGTGCAAAGGCCAATATAACGTGACGTCATTGATTGCGAGTGACAGGTGGTGAGAGTAGACAGGGAAGTCATACGACCCGTTTGAGACACTCTCATGTTAAAGATGCTATTGAGGAAACCAACAATCATTTCGAAAACACTTACGAAATATGTGTATTTGTGGCAACACGCAATCACAATGAGCTCAAAATAAACGTTGCACTACCAAGTTAAAACAAACAGAAGATAATTGATGACCCAGCTATCTTAGCAAAACATAGTACGTAATTGTAGGTTGATAATGATACTGAGCTATCACACAGTGTAGTAGGTGTTTTGTAAACATTGTACACGTTACGAGCATGTTGTAGACGTTGGACCTCTTGTGCTTGAGAGATAGCCCTCGTTTAGGCTATCGGGCGGTACTAACATAATATCACGTATTGTAACTATACATAAAAATATTGTTTTCATCACACTTGCACGTAAACAGTGTCATAACATACAGGTTAACTTGGCTGTAATGCCCCATATAAAACCCTAGGGCGGTAAGTAATTTTTTTTTAATTTACAGCACAGCATGACAGCACACAGGTCATGCAAGTTCAAGCAAGGAGTTTACACGCAATTGAAAATTTGTCTTAAAATGTTATTTAAACAGGAATTTCATTCAATCTAAGCTACATGTTATTTAATTACTCAACTAATGTTCTAAAATCTAAATAATCGATAGTTTTTTGTATCAAAACGTCGTTTTTTTTATTTTTTATACTCCGTCATGGCTGTATACCTAGGTAAGTATTTGCCTTTAACGTTTCTGAACAAAACATTTGTATAATCTGTGGTGTGGGCAAACAGCCCGCCATCCGTAAATCAGTTCACGTATTTCGTAATAATATGTGCTGACTTGTGTATATTCATAATTATTAACTCGAAAGTGTGATGAAAAACATTGTATGTTTCACGGGCGGTACGGGAATTACGAACCTCGACTCAGAAAGCCCTCAGTCTTCGACTTCGGGCTTCTACTAGAGCCTCGATCGTAATTCCTTACTTACCGCCCTTAATACACAATATACTATTTCACACCACCTGCTCAATCATGTCAAAATGTATCATAACCTAAAGCAAGTCATTATGGACTTAAAGCCCTAAGCTCTAGCCGGACAATAATAATTATTTTACTGAATTTCTTCTCATAATCCGCTGCTCAATAGAGTCAATAGTATTATCGAGCTCTAGCTAGAAAATTTCGTTACGTTCGGTATTCAACCGTTACCAGTTTCCCGGTACAAATAAATCCTAAAGCTTTCCTTGGTTGATAATGAAAACATGTGCAGTTTTTATGGTAAATGATGAATTAACAAAATACTATTGACGATTGAATTTATAATTAAAAACCTACCAAGCTGTAGGTAATAGGAAAAATAATAACATTATCAGTCAGTTTGGTCATTAACCACTATATTAGTACTCATTACTGCACTTAAAACGTACTTGCCAACAGCAACAGCAAGACGTAATCATACCTACCAAAGTATTCGCAATTTTCCTTACGGTGTGGCACTGAGGCAAAATATTTTATTTTATCCGTGTATTATATATTATTTGGCGTATATGAACCTTTGTTTAAAGGAAACTTTTAATAAATATGTTTATTAGGTATTGCAAAGTGTATTCCATTCTGAAAAATAATATGTTTTGGGAGCAAATTTCATTGAAAACATAACATAACATATGTTTTATTATTTTTGTTTTATATGGGTCACGGACCAGAAAAAAAAAATATCATAACGCAAGTACCCTGAGCGGAGATTCGCAATCACACACCCAAAATGAAGGAAATTTCAATTTCTTTCCGATGATTTAACGTCGAGAAGAAGACAGCTGGAGGAAAGGACACAAAGCGGAAAACACAAGACCAACAGCAAAGGTGAAACAGGCACATACAATAAAATATTTGGTGTGTCCAATCACAAGACATAAAGGAAGCAGAAGAAGTATCGCGGCGCAGTTTCCTCAACAAACCGCTTTATGTCACCACAAGAGATGAGAACCAGGACGTCACGCTCGTCAATCTAGATCGTTTGATGTTACAAACACTTCATCTGAATGCTTTCTGGATACAATTCGTTCTGTGCCAGATATTCGATGACCGGTAGTTACGCCAAAGTTAGCTTAGTTTGATTGTCGGCATTGATACGGTATTTGAAACGGATAATTGCTGTTGTTAGTTCTTGCAGTCATAAGAAAAAGGCAGATAAAGTTCAAGAAGCCTTTAAGCATTACTTTATCACCATCATCTGCCTAGCCTTTTCTAATAAAGTTCCTACCACTGGGTAACAGGCCTCCTCTCTAAGAGAGGGAATGGGCGGCTATCTACCATGCGGGCCCAGCATGGGTTGGTAGATGTCACATATGGTCGAATTTTTGGTTCTAGGACATCCCGGCATCCTCACGATGTTTTCCTTCCCCGTGTTGAGAGCAGTGGTGATGAAATAAATAACATAAAGTAATGCGCCTGACTGGGTTAGAACCCACGACCTACAAATAGTAAGTCGAAGCCATTAACCACTGGGCGACCATCATTAAAGACAACAAATCTTAAATTATGGTCGCCCAGTGGTTAATTGCTTTTTCAGATCATCTCCTAGAAAGATTTAAAAAGCTCTTGAGATCAGTCTTCAAGTCCAGTTCCTGATTAGTAAGCATTCACGTAAACAGCATCAATTCGCCCTCACGTAACTTAAAATTTAATCATGTTAGAGCGATCAATAAAACTTGCGTTACATGTATTCGAGGAGCAGTAATTATGCAACGCGCGTTTCGGATGAGCGGCCACCGTACGGCGACACGTTCTAGAACCAAATTCAAATGTCAAGGTGATGTGATGGTGACGTGAAAGGAAACGCAAAGTGACGTCACGAGCCGCCATCTTATAGCTGCCGCGCCGTAACCAATGACACTTAAGAACTAGTGTGTGTACACGTGTATCTCGTCTTATTTAGTATACTAGACAATCATTGATATCAAGTCCGACGAGCACAGTATTACGGCGCAATTTCGATTAACTTGGTAGTTACATAGTCATATATTTTGTTGGAATGGCCGTTAAGTCGAACGCAAGAGATAATCCATATTTACGCGCAATACGATTTTAAGGTATCCTCACACCATTTTTAACCGACTGATGAGGTTAATGTGTTTTTATAATAGCAATAGATTTTCATTAACGTGTTCGGTTACTTAATCATTGACACAATAATGATTTCATTTATGTTGCGGATATTTTTGGCAATATAGGAAAGTACAGTTAATGTATAGTTTATAGTTCTCGTTTACTTGTAGTAAACGTGATCCGAAATCCATTGTCTCGTATTTTTTCTGAACCTGAAATGTCCTTGACCTGTTTAGCTTCTAATCTTCCTCAATGCTTGTAGCACCTACCTACGATATTAACTCCAAGATATATTCAAGTCATGTTCCGACCAGATTCGACAGTTAAAATGATGACAGGAGTACAAAAGCACAGTTTACACAGCACCATGTCATCAATAGAACCAACAGCATGCTTGACTCTGTTCGTCAGTTGACTGTTGTTACTGATGACACCACTAGCTACCGTATTTTTGTGTTGTAATCGTTATTTATACAGTTTTCCCTTTACATGAATCATTTATTATAAAGAATTATTAACACATACCTTGCTGGGGCTTCCTTGCAGTTTGTGAATAGTTTTTGTAATTCATAGAAAACTAACCACATTTTGCTTAATTTTGTTGCCAAACACCTACGAGGATGTCAAAAGAGGAATGTTTAACCACAGTAGGTGAGATCGAAACACTGTAAAATAACCCAAGCCAAATAAATGGAGCTTGACTCGCTTTTGACTAACAGGATGATTTCAATTTCCAGTATTTTCTTATTGGAAGTTGTATATTCCAAGTAAGAAGTGAGCTGGTCTTGTGTCGCTGTTGAAGTTCTAAGAAATTTTCAAGCAACTTTTCTATTAACTTTTACAGGAGAGTGAAAAAACTGCATATTATACCTAAGTAATTGTTAAATACTATTTTATAATAAATTTGTGTTCACTTTCAACTACATAGAGACGTTGCTTGTATCTGCTTACTTGAGGCTGAATCAACGCGTCCTCCAAGTCTCTAGCAAGTGGCATCAAAATGTCGAAACCGCCACAAATGTACTTACGTGGTATTAGAACTTCAACGACGCTTTGCACTACGTTAATCTATTGTTCATGACTGTCAAATATGCTAAATTATTTTAGGAATTATATTTCAAAATCATCAGCATCAACATCAGTATCATTCAGCCGGAGGACGGTTTCAACAATGACCTACATCAATAAATACGCTGTTTCATTCGCGAGAACTAACGAGTCTTCGAAGATTCGATAATTATATTGCAACCACAGATTGCAACTAATCGAAGTCAAAAAGTTTCCTACAAATTATTCTGTGCACTTGATTTGAATTATCTAAGAACCGGTAATAGAAGTCCTTTAAAGTGTAATAATAAAATACCTGCTCAACTAACTAATAACTGCTCGATCTCATTAAGTTGCCGATTAATAAAATTCAAAATGGAAGTCCTGATGTAAATAGAGAACGATGCAATAAAGCTCTTGTAAACTTGTAGCTTACTATAAAAGATGTCTACTAAAACAATAAAATAAATAAACTCTCAAATACAAAAAATATTGGCGAGCAAATTAAAGTGCAAAACGAAATAACTGTAACAGTTGGCAAGTTGGCAACAGTTTGAAATGAAGTCGGTGGAGTTCTCACGAGACGCCGACGACGCGACGCCGCAACGGCGCGGGCGGCTGCCGCTAAATGTTAAACAGTTCCCGCAGACCATTGTACGAGGTGAGCCAACTGGAAAATCTTACATCAATTACACGCCGAAACACTAACTTTTTTCAGACTGACAATAGACTCATTTTAGTATTTGATTCCCAAACTGTACGTCATATCAATTAGGCTCCGTATTTTTGCTTGTTGCGGTTGGCTGTAACATTCAAATATAAGTAAAACCAAATGTTTTTAAAAGAGTAACCATGGAGTTTCTTGCCGGTTCTTCTCCATAGGAAACGACCAACCCGAACCGTGCACCTTTTCTTGTCGTTTTATAAGTGCCTATGTAGGCCTATGTAAAATAAAAATATTTTGATTTTGGTTTTAATTTCCGTATTGTTATTAACAACGAAACACCAAAGAGTTTGCTTAAATTTCATAAGTGTGGGTTGTGCAATACAATATTTACTGATACAGACATTCAAGTTTCAAGAAGTTCCACGAATTACGTTTAACGGGGTCTTCCATCCGTGATGAAGTCATGTCTAATAAATACTAATGATGCAGGTGGAGTTGGTCAAAAATATGGTTTACTCATCAAAATAAAACTATAATAATAAAACACCATGATGATCAACTGATCCATTCGCATGTTTATGCAGAAACCAATTATCACTCAGTATTCAGAACCGGAAATATAACTTGCATCTAGTTTCATTTAGCAAAAAAACAGACCAGGTGACGTAGTATAGCAAGGTGGGGTTATCTGTGGTTAGGGGCCATGCCAAGCCAGTTCTCCGAAGAATCGTGAGAAGCTTCCCACCGTTTGTGCCAGAGCAATACATTCACAGAGCTTTTTGTAAGCCAACGACCGGTCCAACGACGACGCTTAAAAGGAATCGTGCTCCGTGCTCCCGTAAATCATGGGCAGGTTGAGATTTCAAATAATTTTGAACATGTTTTATGGATTTAACACGCAGAGCCCCCTTCAAGTGGACTAATTGACCCTGGTGAGGCTTTCGGCTCAAAGACCGTTTCAATTTAAGACTCGCTTACTTTTTATTTATACAGGTATGGTAATCGTTTCACTATTAGCATACCTGTATAAAAGGCTAAAATATCGGCGAATAATTTTCATGGTTCCTTGTCTCACATTATAGCATCAGAATGAATAGATACTTGACAATGGTTCTCAAGCAACGTTCGATCATGAGCAAGTTGTGAGTGGTCGACCTTCGCGGACCTGTTTTGGACGGCAAACACATCTTATTTGGCTGATCGAAAAGCAACGTGACTCAGGAGGGGAACGTGACAACCGGTATCGTACAGGGTGACTCGGAATTCAATGTTAGTTTTTGAGGCGCGTGTAATGTAATAAATAAGTTTCCCATACATAATTCTGTAAAGTGTTTTCAAAAGTTCATCGTTTTAGAGAAGTTTGCATGCATCCGTAAGTGGCTACACTTATGAAGGGAGGTCTATGTTGTATAAATAGGCTTCCTCCGTCTGAAATGATAATGATGATGACAATGAAAAACATCAATATTATTGCAAATTAGAGTTATTTTTAAAATCAATTAAATTTATTTATTCCTGAACATCTCTATATAATCAAAGAACGAGTGTGAATGACTATAAGGAGTAACGACGTTTCGAAAATTTCATTCTCATCATTATCTGCCTAGACCTCGGCGGGATCCGTTTCCAATTAAATCTGATATCGGGATCGGTGCCAAACCCATGCCTCCTATGTTGCTCCCAACTATGTTGGTGTCGGCTTCCAGTCTAACCGGATGCCAGTATATTACATGGAGCGACTGCTTATCTGACCTCCAAAACCCAGTTAGTACGAAAGTCGATGTTGCTCAGTAGGCTAAAAATTCTATTCCATCTACACATTTTGTATATTCTGTAGAATTCACTTTTCGCCACACTTCAATTTTATTCATTTGTGTAGATGTTTAACTTAAACACACAACGTTAAGGTAGCAACATTAATCCGGTTTTGAATGGCACTGCATCTGGTTTCCATAAATTGATTGGTAGCCGCAATGTCGAACAAAAAGAATAACCACACAGGTGTTTAGATACAGATAATATCCTAGCTTGCATTTGTAATAAACATGTAGTATAACTTAGTTGCACTAATAAATAACAACTCCTCAATAAACATGATATTTACCTTGCATCTGTTAAGCCACGTGATGAGGGCTGAACGACAGCTCTTGTACTGGTTGAAAAAAAAATAAACCAAATGGGAGGGCTCTAAGGGGAGCTATGAGGAAGGGTGCAATGAAAGGAAGCAAAGAACAGGCACAAAGGGTTTCCTCCATCTTACCTGCAACAAAGAGACGCGTATTATTACTCATGGTATTGTTTGACATGGAGCACGATACTGGCATGCATAATTTGCAGACTGCGACTGAATAATAATACCAAGGAGTTTTATCGTTCTTAAAACTGTAGAATGGTATAGTGCCGATTAAATTCTGTTCGTAGATGATAGAATATGCTTTATTATAAACCAATATATCATAATATATATAATAATATATGTAATCATTTAGACTATGATATTCAAGCTACTACAATGACTGTCTCACAGCTATATGTATTTATAAGATTATCCTCCATCATGATTTCCGGTAAATAATAGTATGATAGACAAATTGTAATATTAATCCATAGGAGATTGTCACACAGACCATTGAATTCAATGAGGTTAAAACAATTTATAAGCAGCTAAGGTAGATAAGAGATTCTGAAACAAGACCATAAAATCCCATAACAAAAAAGCGCCCAAAAAACACGAAACAATAGTAACAGCATCCATTGTTAAAGTTAAACCCAAAAGTGACGTCAGTAAAAAAGTAAATGCGATTGTAAAAATTACAGCCGCTCCAACGAAGGTGTTAAAAACTTAGGTGGTCTTGGAGAAAAGGCAAAAAGTGCTAACGGTAATGTACCGTACAGTAACCGTTCGGGCGAGCTCCGTAAGGGTACTTGTTGATATTATGCTTTTGATAACATTTAGTGCGCAGGAGTAGAAAGCGTAGTAAAAGTGAAATAACTTCTCAGACCTTTTGTTGCTGATTATATTGTTGCTAGGAGAGAACAAAAGTTTTAAAGGGATAAGAGTTTTAGAGGCTCTTTTAGGTAGAATATGGAGGTGAAGATTCTTTGATAAAAAAATGTGTGCAGGATTGCAGGAGGTGTTTGTGGAGGATTAGGGCTAATGTTTTACAATACTTTTCAAAATATTAAAATACGCTTATTCCTTCAATTTCGTCATGTAAGTACCTACAGGTCTTTGAGATAGGTATTTTTTATTTCCAAAGAAATCTTCTACATCAGTCTCAGGCAATTGTATTCTTGGCAGTGAAACGCATCCAAAACATTGTGCGGAAACTGAGTTTTCCTAGAACCAAAAAAATCGTCATCTACAAACCCGCACCGGGCCCTCGTGGTTGATTACAAGCCACTTTCTCACATAGAGTAGCGGAGACCTGTGCCAGTGGTGGTAATATTAAACGCTGATATATGCTTATTCTATGCCTACACTTGGCAGTGTGATACAACGGGTATTAAAGCGAGCGCCACCGTCTATATCTCATAGGGAGACATAACTTCCATAGGGAAATCTTAGCTGGTAGTATTTGACGACCACACATAAGACAAATACTTCTACATAATTCAATTGTTCTACAAATAGCCTCATACCTTGCTGATGGATTGGCATTTCGCAAGGTATCAAGAGACCACGTGTTTGAGATACCAGTCACATCGCTCACGCCTAATCAGTTCCAGTGCTTTAATTAATTTTATTTGTTCGCCTTGGCGGCTGAAGCGGGTTTTTTGAAGCCATTGTTTTTGCAAAGGCTTATCTGAGATCTAAGTTTTAGATGATATCTGCCAGAGAAACCTTTTAGTCTCATAATCATAATTTCCGCATTCTGCAATGGTGTGCAAGGAGGTCATGAGATGCCTGATGGTTCCTATTATATTGTAAGATCGACAATTCGGCAATGCAATCAAAATAAACAACAATATAAATTGTTATAAATGATCACTGTAAGTTTACGGGCATAACGTCGAACTCAATTATCAAGATTATTAATTCAGGATCCGTTACCTACTATTTACCGACTATAATGCTTTATGCATTAAAAAAAAGTCAAAAAGTGGCATTCCCAATGATTCAAGCGGTCTAATGCATTCAGTAGCGGGCTCGCGTGTTACGTACTTGCGTGCCAAGCCTACGCTCACGCGAGCGGTTTCCGTGGCTGACGGGTAGCGTGTCGCACGTCACAGACACATTTCTATCCTCCACGGTGGAATAAAGAACAGGATTGTTCCGATAACGCGGACCTAATGGTGGTTACAGACGAATGTTACAATTTGAGATGTTATTGTTGAGAGTCAGACAATGAATTTTGGGAGATTTTAGATGAGGATTCAGAATGTGTTTTAGTGTTATGTGCCAATAGTGGATTTGGATATTCACGGAATTATATAAGTAAATTCCGAATTTTACAAAACTACAAGCTTTTGGTGTCAGCTACTGAAAAACTCTTTCTTCGCTAAGGCGAAAAACGAGTCAGTATTTGTTTCATCGAAACATCTAACAAAACAACAGATTTAAACTAACGTGCGCAAAATAACGTGAAGGAGCTTTAGCGTTCACGAAGACTATTAACGTCCTCGGGAATTTGTGTGGAGCGGCGTTGTTTCCCCAACCCATCGGCGAGCGAACAGCCCCTTGTCGTGTGCCACCATCATTAAAATAAGGTGTGGACGGAACACGCAAAATGGAGATAACGGTAGTCACGGTGTTTGAAAATTACTATTTCTAACTCATAAATTATGATCTGAGGGTATTGGCAGGGAAGTTTCTGCCAAGGATCACATTTCAGAAGACTTGTTCTTGCCCTACCACTTTGGTATTGAAGACCAAAACTGTTAAGGCGACAATAAGTGCCCGCGACCTTGAGCTAGTAAAAGTGCATGCGTAACGCTTCAACGCGCACCAAGATTATTCGAAAAAACAACCCACCTTGATTTATCAAACACAATACAAATAAAAGCCGTATACTAAAATATGGGTTGTTAAACTGTCTTTCAGATGGTCAAAGTTTCATGAAAATACGTCCGATAGTTTTTGCGTTATTATCGTTGTTTTGTCCGCGTTAGACATGAATTTACAAATTATTTACACTATGTTATAAAAAGATAATTTCACATTTTGACATATCAATTTATAAAGAAAATTGTCTAGTATAACATATATTTTTTTCAAAGAAATATGACTAGAAGTTTAGACGTGATGTTCAATTTAAAATCATTAAAAGTCGTATATCTGCGCCTTAAGATTATCATTGCTCTAAGAAAGCTTTACCCAATCAGCTGATTCCTAATCAACGAACATAAATCTAAGAACATGCAACGAACTTTTCAGCACAATATCAGCAACTAGCGCAGACCCTAACGCAAATTAGCGAGGTGCACGCCAGAGTAGCGTAGTCACGCAAGCGGTGCTAGAAAGCGCTGCACACGCATTTGATGCGATAGATCTACTGTTTTTGTGATACAGATTGATGGACTGCGCTATATTAACATGGTCTAGAAGAAATTCGATATGTCGTACCATCGATACGAAAGGAGAAAAATAAGAAGAAAATAATTACTGATAGTACTTGTCTCGGCTTTTAAAATCCATTACGTCATTCGGCTCTTAACAACCAATATCTACATCATTTCGCCGGTAAGAGACTAGCTAATCTTAGCTATGGACGCTTTAGAGAAAATTTGAATCCTATTGAGAATTTACATGACATTTATTTATTTATTTATTTATTTATTTATTTTCTCCATCTTAAACATACGTTATATACATACACGTATATACGTATACGTTAACAAAACATGAAATATGGATTAGTTGGCCTACTGTGCTTAATGACGTCGTAAGTTCGATGAGTTTTGGCTGCGCTGTCCGCATCTAGCTCTGAGTAATAGTTAAAGTTGTCTTCACGGATGTATGGGTGTAACAACGGACGTGCATTTGGGCTAATGCACGACTATAAAGTGTAATGGACGATAATGTTACCAAATGACCAACTGTTCATGTTACGACTTCCTGAAATATTATGAAGTAAGGTGAAAATGAAGTTGTGGAATTTTATACTCGTGTATTTAAATATTTTTGAAGTGAAACTTCTTATGCGACTTCCAACAAGTTTAACACTACCATGGAGGGGGAATATTTTCTATTACTCACTAAGACATGGCAGTATTACAAGATTTGTGACTACGTAGTTCTACTAGGTACGCAAAATGGCGTGCAAACAGTCATGCATTCGACTCTTCGGTGTGACCAGCCTTCGCTCAATTTCCATGAGTAGAATAACCTCGATAAACTTATGTAATAAAGATAATACAACAAACAAACAACAAAATATTATTAAGAAGCTCAATAAAACAACGAGAGTGAATGCGTGGCACTCGAACGCATGCGTGTAGTATAACGAAGTTTCACTTCTTCCGCGCGGAGGGACTCCACGCACTGTTTTATTTAGTAGATTTCTACCACCAATATGAGATATTTCAGCTCTGACCCCGGGCTGACAACGCATGTGGTAGTAGTAGTGATGACTCCTGATCGTTTACCACCCAATTCTTCTATTTCGTGTTGCTTGCATGAGAGTATGTTCAATTTGGATGGCCCAAATCGTGGTGAATCACTTCCATAGCATCGTCAGTGGCAACGCAGAGGTCGCTTTGACTCCACGTTTTCGAGCTCAGAGGGCAGTATACGAGGTGAAACATAAAAGGGGATGATCACATTTTTTTTTTCTTTGTCCGTCGGTTAGTTTGTTGAAAAGTATTGGACACGTATTTTTTCTTTTTTCACGTGGTCATAAAATTACGGAGATAAATTGAGTTGAAATGGCGCATGACGTCACATGTAGGTAAGTTTTATACCTACTTGTGACGTAGTGAGCCCCCACTCTCCAACTTTAATGAGTTTTAACTAAGTAATTTTTTGATATTTTGATAAAACAAAAAATACGTGTCTAATATTTTTGTATTAAGTACCTGTCTGACGGACAAAATAGAATGTCGTTTTCTTTACCCAGTCCGCACCCCTATTATATGTAGTTTGACACAGATCCACACGGTTGTCGTCCCACCACTTTACGAGATAAAAGCCAACCATTTAAAATTAAGGCAACCAAATGACTAACTGACTTCAGAGAAACATAAAATGAACGATATAATTGTAATACAGCTGTCGCATTCTTTTATAACATTGTAAAGGATTGCGTCAAAACAAACAACTGTGTGTCATATCACTAACTCGGCCTATTTACCATGTTGACAGCTGAGTAAATTAATAACATTTTATTAGTTGCGTGGCCTATGTCACGTAATATTGGATTATTTTTAAACTTATCAATACAAGCGCCTTTTAATTGGATCCATTGCACTCGACTGTTGGATAAGGAATGTGTTGTTCTAATATTATATCAGTAATTAATACAAGGTGTTGTTTTGCATCCTCGTCAAAATTCAGGAGGTTGTCACACAAGACATAAGTAATCAATTAAAATTACGGCACCTAGTTAATTATTAATAAACACTGTTTTTTTTGTTGTTTATGTTTGTCAGTATTTCAGAATAACCCCCTTAACGTGGTTTAGGGAATAAGAAATTATCGAATAAACGTTTGAGATTGTTTGTATGTGTGGAAGCGAGGTTATAGAGCAAGAACCAGACGGGCCGCGTTTAAAACAAGGGTGGTTCACACTTACCGATTTCAGCAAAATAAGAAAAAAAAATAAAAATTACCTACCCATTTTATTATTGATTCGGGACGAGAATCATTAGCATAGTTACCTCCTTCAATTTGACGAGGATGCAAAACAACACCTTCTATAATAATCGACTGGACTGGACTGCCTCGTTGGTTTAGTGATCGCAAGCGTCGCACGCACTGCTGAGCATGAGGTCCTAGGTTCGATTCCCGGATAGGGCAAATTAATATTGGGGTTGTTCCATCAGGAATTTCTCAGTAGCAGCAACGGAGTCTGGATTTGTGCCCAATTGGCAATAGGCTCGCCCCCTATTACATTGGACTTAGACGTAACTGGCGAAATGTGGGCGTACTATTGGATTCACCTCTGCCTATACCTTCAGGGACAGGCGCGATATTATGTTATGTGCTAAAATTATAATAATATCATAATTTAAAATAGAAGTAACTTGAACAATTGCATACATTGGGTGATACCTGATTGACGTAAGTAGATGTAGAATGATCGTTTTCAAGTTACAAAAACATTTTATTACAAGAAGGCTCACTCACTACTGAGCATTCATATTAGACAACACAGGTTGGTGGTTGGCGAAGGGCAGGCGTTTTGGGGGACTCTCTCTGAAATTTTGACGTTCAAGAAGTGCTGATTATCAGCCTAGTTTGGATAAATGACTTTTGATTTTGATTGGTGGTATTTGGATCTCTAGGATTTTATTCGTTTTCATTCAACGATACCATTAGATACATTCCTGCAGCGTTTTTAGTGCAGTCGGATCCCTTATTACTACAAAAGAGTTTGCGTGCTTCCGGGTTAAAATAAATAACATGTAGTAAAACTTGTGTTACAGAATAGTGTTAACAGTATGATCGACATTGACATTTCATGTCGTTCCGCTGTTCCACATCGCGGGCTCACGAGTCACGCTGTTTCCCAAAAGCTTTCTATCGGTCACGCTATGAGCATCGCTCGTGTCAACTTTAACTTTATTGAAGCTAAAGTTAACAGGGTCATTTCGTTTTTCACCTTTACTAACATAAGTTACTCATCGGGTAGATTATTAAAAAGTATTGGACACGTATTTTTTCTTTTTTCACGTGGTCATAGAATTACGGAGATAAATTGAGTTGAAATGGCGCATGACGTCACATGTAGGTAAGTTTTATACCTACTTGTGACGTAGTAAGGCCCGACTCTCCAACTTTAATGAGTTTTAACTAAGTAATTTTTTGATATTTTGATAAAACAAAAAATACGTGTCTAAAATTTTTGTATTACCTGCCTGACGGACAAAATAGAATGTCGTTTTCTTTACCCAGTCCGCACCCCTATTGTAAAGGCTGTGTTGCCTAGGTAAGCCCGTGGATGGGTGACCACCAATAACATACCGAATTTCTTCCGTGTCTTGGAGAGCACGTTAAGCCGTTAACCCGGCTGTCATTTGTACATCTTTGACAATCGTTACTGTAAATGTTGTCAGTGGCCTAAAAGTCTGATAACCAGTCTTACCTAGCTAGGTATCGTATTACCCGGTTCTTTTAGGGTTATGGATGTCAGATAAGCAGTCGCTCCATATAAAATACTAGTTATTCAGCTGCCGGTAAGTCTCGAAGCCGACCAACATTGTTGGGAAAAGGCAGATGATTATTTATACGGAAATGTTCTCAGTTCAGTTTCATTTAGAGTTGGTTTTAGCTGTGGATGAGAGAGTAGACTTATAAAGAATGACAATAATAACCAGGACAATAAAACACAGTCTATAGGCGTTGATTGGGATACCATCAGGCGATAATATCGTTATGTCACATTTAGCAAAAGCGCACGACATCAATATTTCACGGAACACGAACCCAGTTTGACCCGTGACTGCTGACATTAAAATAGTGACATTTCGTGTCTACCCGCGTTCCGTGTTCTAGCGTGATACAAACATTTATACTGCTGAAACTTTTATTATGGAAGGCGTCCATCGATACTTATTTAGGTTGCTGGCTTATTCTGCACGTCATATCGCTATACTACCATCTGTAGTTTGTAAAACAGGTTTGAAAAAAATGGCCTATGTAGGCATATGTTAAATAAATATTTTATTTCATATAGGCCTACATGGGCACTTATAAAACGTCGACAAAAGGTGCACGGTTCGGATTGGACGTTTCCTATGGAGAGGAACCGGCAAGAAACTCCATGGTTACTCTTTTAAAATCCGAATCATTTCCTATCACTTCCCTATTTAAATTGGGTTGTGATAACAATTTCAAGGGTTTTTTTTTTCACAGGACCCTAGTATCTGCCAGTAAAAGCCCCGTCTAAATTGGTCCAGCCGTTTCGGAGATTAGCCGAAACAAACCAACAGGGTTTTTTTTTTAAACTGTTTTTTTGTTATAAGTACCGTTTATGTGTACTTTCATAATGCATTGAGTAAAATGCTTAAAAAGCTGTAATTTTGAAATTACAAACAGGCACTTAAATGTTATTTGTTTGTATAGATTGGGTTAAGTTCGCTGGAAACAGCTAGTTAAAAATATGTATATCAATCAACAAATGCCCTTTGGTACCAAAAGTATCACATATAAAATGACGTCACTCACAGATGAAAAACTATACCAAACATTGAACTGCTATGACTATGATCTCATCTAATGCTTAATCATAGCTATAAGTTTATTAATAGGCCTACAAGTGGTCTGCAGAAGTCACGTGCCGCGGTGTTACGCAGTGATTGCGTGTAATCTGCTACGTGCTCATACGATTGACCTAGGGCTAGCAGAGTACCAGCTGATAGTCAATATTTAGGGTTGTCATTGGACAAAATTTGATAATTAATCAAAATCATTTATTCCAATAAGGTTGGTAATCAGCACTTTATGAACATCAAGTACGAAAGAGACAGTACCCAAAACGGCTGGGAAGAAGTAGCGGAACAAACTCCCCAGCAACACATCTATCTGTTGGTGACTTCTATTTCAATGATACAGTTTTTTTTTGTAAATTTACAAACTGTCTTATATTCATTATTTTCTAATATTAAATATTTACATAAACTAACTAAATACATATAAATTAACTTATATGTATTACTGTTGTCCGAAATAAATGAATTTTAATTAAAGGAGGCTGGCGAAAATGGACCCAAAGAATCTAAAAATTAACTAAACTCCGTTCCAGTGTAAATATAAAATAATTATAACTACAGTTTTATGAGATATTTATTTTTAAAATATTGAATTTTTAGGACTCGGGAATCAAAAGTTATAAATATTTTCAATTTACTAAAATTAAGTAATCGTGCAATTACAAAACGCAACTTTTTTCCGATTACGTTCCAATCCAATGACATGTGTTTTTGCTCAAGGGTTTTCTTACTACAAATGGCTCTTTCTCTTAGTTTTTATACATTCTATTATGTCAAAAATTCATAAAAAATAACATGCAAACCTGATATTAAAACGCCAATTAACAATGCAAAAGCATTTAATAAAAATGGAACAATGGCGATTTTATAGTATTTCTTATAAAGGAACGGTATCAATGATGATCGATTGAGTCCCGTCACTACTGTCATTGTCAGATCTGTGATGATCTAGTCCATCGTTATGTTTGTATTTTTGTCTGGGATTTTATGTTTATCATTGCGATTTTGTAGATTCTCGACGACTTGGCCTTTACATCTTGAACTGAAGATAATGCATCCTGTCATAGACTACCTACCGCATTCTTCTCTGGATATTGGACAATGAGTTGTTTTTGATTTGGACTTTGATTTTAACCACAAACATGCGTTGTGTTAATTTCTTCTTCTCTTACGACTTACGCTCTTACGGAGGTGTCGTCTCTTTGATGAAGGTGCTCAGGGCTTTGAAAAAGTTCAGAGATGGGTGTATCCACGTGATGTAAGTATATTTATAAAAAAACATGTATTTATATCATAAGTTAAGAACTTATTTAAGATATCTATCTGAACAACAAACTGAGATTCGTTTAGCTTTTATATGTATAAATACATACTGTTGTAATCTTATATTAGGCTCATTCTTACTGTTGCCCTATACTTTATCGGACTAAAACAGTATGCAGTAAAAGACTGGCCGAGGTATCAGTAGTGTATTTTACTGAGATCTTTCAGTCATCAAAATAGAAGATGGGTGGCTGTCGCATTTTGTCATGAAATATTTATACCGAATATTTATATACCCCTCCACAGGTATCAGAGGTCTTCGACCTCTATATTATCTTTCGACATTTCTGTTTTTCTTTTGTTACTTATGGAACTCTTTATGTTTATTACATTATAGGTGAATTTATTTATTTTAACATAGTTAATTAATTCCAGATAACAGGAGACGACTACCTTTGTCACTCATGCTTGGGGCTGATAAGCTGCGACCCTGAAAATGAAACCCGACAGCAACTTGGCCATCGTAACGTCTGTGTTGCATAAAATAAAAACTATGTAAAAATACCAAAAAATAAGATTTATTACTCATACTTTTTTTATTCAACAAACCCTGCTTTTCAATAGCTGTACATAGCTAGTCAGCTCTGGCTGTTATAATTTATGTAAAACAATATTATCTTGTCTCAGCGTAATAAGAATCGTTTTACTTGACTATAATTCGCTTATAGATCAAAATCGTAACGACATAGTTTTAATAGTGATTGAACTAATTACAGGGTTGGTAATCAGTTTAGTCTCTAGCTGCAGTCTAGCAGTTTTATGATTCATCAATTAGGTACAGGCAATGAAGTAAAAATTCTGGTTTTGGCTTATGACAAGAAGCAAAACACGTAAAGTCAGAACTAAAACTGCGAGGGAAATACAGTAGTTAGAATCTTCCTTTACGAGTCGTCTTAAGTATTATTATATTTTGATTAATCTTAATTACGGAGACATTCCACTGTTAAAAACCTTAGTCGTAAGATTTTTAGGTTATCTTGTAAATAGACGTATATCTCTTTTCTCCCAACTTTTCCGTCTTACTTTCCATTTACTTTTCTGATAGTCTTTAGTAGTTTTACAACTATGTATAAGTTGCTATAGTGAATGCTACCTCTAAGAGTGGGTCCCAAAATACATGTAGTCTCGCCCGTCACCTTTAAAAACCTATCTATCTGTTAGGTTTTTAAATTAGAAGAACCAGATTCGAATATGATCGATTTACCAATTTAACCCGACTAATACATAGGTTATTTTAAAATCATCTTTAGGTTTCTGATATCATTTCATTTCAAATACATACTCATTTAGGATTTATAACGATTTAAAGTTGGTTGGTTTAAACTTTGCCCCACATTAGGAATTACTCCTGTATCGTGGGTGCGTTTACAAACAGTTGAACTCACATACACAAATAGCCAGACCCAGAACAACTAGGTATCTGTAGGCCATACAAATATTTGTTTCGTGCGGGGATCGAACCCGCAACACGCAGCGCAGCAGTCGATTGCTCAACCACTGCGCCAAACATGCCATCAAAAAATTAAAAAATATTCTAAGACATGTGACATCAATTAACACGCATTAGGTTCGCGGGGTACACTACAGCCCACTCGCCTCATAAAGTGGAAGCCCTGTGTATAAGTTAGGGTGGCTATTAGAAAAGAAAAGAGGCAAGAGGCCTAAGAGAAGATAGATGGACTGCGAATGTTAATATTGCTAGTAAGGAAGTAAAGGCTGTCATTTGTAGATCTCTGCCAGTCGTTACGAGTAGTCCGAAGCCAAAAGACTGACATCCAGTCTTACCAAGGGGTATCGTATTACTAGCAAGTGATCTAAGGAAGAAAAAGACGTGCAGCACAGACCTCGAAACGAAATAAGATGATGATACGCTGTCGTATTACCAAATACTGTTTCGGTTTTTAACGGAGAGATAGAACTGCTTTTACAAGAATTTGACGTCAACAATGGAACTGCACAAAATGAAATGTCGGGCGTGCCTCAGCCCTGATGATGCGTCACAGTGAAGATAACTGACCCTTGGGTCGGCTCACGAGCCGGAATATTCCACTGGGAAATGACGACATTACTATGTAATGTGCTATATATGAGACAAGTATTAAAATGCTTATGTTTTATTAGTTACTTTTGATAATAATTATTATAGTCATCGCGTAAGTAAACATTTATATAAGCACCTACTTAGTCATTAACTCATTAGTAATAAGTAGTGACATCAATTCATCACCAAAGCGAATACATTTTCTAGTTTTTATCACAATCTTTCAAAGACGATTAATTAGAGAAGTAAGGTACAGACGCCAAAACATCAACCTGCAACAATCTGTCAAATTTCTTCAATAGATTTTCAACATTATTGTTAAAGAATTAGGTTCACGTTTGATTGGAAAAATTTGTCAGTTTCGGGTAGCTTGACCTACTGACGTCCGTACTAGAGGTTACTATGAAACTAGCCTCCATGAGCAAGCTGCATGCATTTAAATTAGACAAGTGTAGGAACTGTAAAAAAAAAACTGAAACCGTAATGTCTAAACTGAAACCCGATCTATACCGAATCAATATACCAATGACCAGTCAAATGACAATGGGAAAAATATAGTTTCCTCAGAAATATAATTAGTAGTCGTAGATGCAGTTTTACAATTATATAACCCAACCGGTATCACATAAACATGATAACTCACACTCACCAGTACCTAGCTCTCGAGGTATAACTCGCGTTATGTAATATTATTATAATAATATACTGTGCAATACTTCACCTAGGTACCTGGCGTGTTGTCCTGCATACTTAGTACAACAGTGAGTACCACGTCGCGTTTTCTATTTTCGCACCTCTGCGCTACAAATTCTGATGTTTTCAACTGAATTCATGCATACTTTGTGGGACTGTTTCGTTGTTTATTGACACGAGTACGTCAGAGACGTAAACAGGTCTGACATTTCGTCAAAGTTTGTTGCAAATGATCGTCCCACTCGTTATGATTTACAGCGTGTTCCCAACCAACTGCAGCTTTGAAGGCACGGTTACATTCAGTTCTTTGGGTGTACTAAATTGGTCCATTATTTATGAGATTGATTACCGGATTTCTCGCGAATTACAAGGTACATGCGTCATTCATGATTAAAAAGGGAGGAAAGTTTTGAATATGAATGGCTGTAAGAGTAGGGGAAGACCAAAGAATCGATGGCTGGATTATGTGAAAGATGATATAACGAGAAAGGTGATGACTACTTAGAGGACGAGTATGGATGAAGAAGACATGCAGCGCCGACCCCAAATAAATCCGGATAAAGGCAGGGCAATGACGATTGATAACTTTTATAATACATACCCGTAGCTTTTCCTTGAATTTTTATTGAAGTGAAACTTCTAATGCGGCTTCCAACAAGGTTGCGTTAACCGTTTAACGCTACCATAGAGGGGGTATGAAAGCACTGTTGCGTTAAACGTTCAACGCTCCTGGGGAGGGGGAATAGAAAGAGACAGAGCGAGAGTGAATGCGTGGCACTCGAACGCATGCGTGTAGTATACCTGCTACAGGCCAGCGAGAGCGTTAGCAACAGTGCATTAAGAAGTTTCACTTCTTCCGCGCGGAGGGACTCCACGCACAATTTTATTTTGTTTTCACTTTAATCAACAAGATGTAACCTTGATCAAATGATCACTGACAACGTAACCAAAAACTGTAGAAGCTTAGATCACTGGTATTCTGGTATTTCGTATTTGCCAACTTGAGATGCTACATTCGGTTCATTAGGCCAACCAGATTTTGTTAACATATTAGAAATCAATCGCCAACATTATCATATCGCGTTAAGTATATTGTTAATTAAAATTCTGATAGTATCACGGGTCAACAGCTCAACTAATGTTATGACAATATGTTACGTAAAACTGTATGATGATAACGCCGAGTTTTTGCAAGACGACGTGGACTCGATAGCTTATATAGGGTGACTGGTAATTAGTGACTGATACTTAAACACGTGATTTACTCATGATAACAAACAACTTTCCCAAAGAAACATTTTTTAATACACATTTCGAGCGCCACTGGCCTGTTAGCTTGTGATAAGTGAATGAGTATACAGGCTAAAGTCCGCCACATCGGAATTACTAATGATATGTGGCACCAGATTTAATTAG
Source organism: Cerastis leucographa (assembly GCA_963082945.1). Lineage (NCBI taxonomy): Eukaryota > Metazoa > Arthropoda > Insecta > Lepidoptera > Noctuidae > Cerastis > Cerastis leucographa. The sequence goes on from OY720360.1 coordinate 1,009,013, forward strand.
ATTAGGAAAACAGACGTCGGCGATCCGTCAACGCCTTCTTACCGGCCACCTTCCTTGACAACCTCACAAGTCAATATGGCTGCCCGCAACAACTTGACGTTCCGCCAGAGAGACCGCTTCTCTCTCGTCTGTGGTCACAGTTTAGTTTGCAACGTGAATCATATGAAGCTTTTTTGCAAAGGCGCCGACAAGTATTAAAAAAAAATGTTTCTTTGGGAAAGTTGTTTGTTATTATGAGTATAATCACGTGTTTAAGTATCGGTCACTAATTACCAGTCACCCTATATATAAGTCTGTTGTGACGTCACAATTTAAGCAGATAACCTTCATGATGATAAAAACGTACGTTCAATAAAATGAAAATACCATAACTAATCAAATACGTAGTGGCTGTAGTTAAAAATAAAACCTATGTAACGTGATCGATATATGGCAATGTTGTAGGTGTTATAATTATATTACCTTCAAAACTAGTTTGGCTGGTCACTTGATATGTTGCTAGTAGTTGAATTACGAATACAAATAATTTCTGTTAATTGGACAAGATATTGATATATTTATTGAAAAAAGATCTTTTGTTTTTTTTTTAATGTCTTCCTGGTCATATAAATTTGAACAGTTAGTAAAACAAACAGGAAAAGGAAGCTAATACATGGCTAATTAAAAAAATAAACTGAATTTGTAAAAAAATACTGCTCTGAGAGTTAAAACATAATTATCTAGAAGATTATCTAGCTCGCAACAAATTAGAAAAAAAAAAAACATACGCAGAAGAGAGGTTGCCTGACCAAAATCCTTGAGTTTACCTACTACTACCTACCTCACAAACTTAACTAACCGACTACCTGCTGCAATTAACACACACGACATAATCATTTATTAATCACCATAAAGAGCCAAAAATAGATGTCTAACCTAGCCAACTTCAGAAAAACAGACTACCTGCATAAATTACAAGCTGATGCAATTAGCACTTTGGCATAAGTAGCACAGGATCATAATATTGATGCTATGTATGAATGAACGATTACGAGCGAATACGATGCGCTTCTTGGTGAAGTTCCAAGTCCCCACAATTAGTTCTTACGTGAACTGTAAGATGATGCAAGAGAAATATTATCACATGAGTATTTACAATGATAGTATGCGCAACACTATTGAGCTGCACTCTACCTACAATAATATTACAAATAGATAGATGAAAAGTTGAATGTAGGCGGTCGTATTCGGAACTATTGACCAGATTCCGATTTTTTTTCACCAATTTTTAGCGGTAAAAAAAAGGTAAAATAAAGTGTCATAGGCTATATTTAAAAAAATTCCCGTGGGATAATTTCCGTCCATAACGCGAGTGAAGAAGCTAGCAAAAGCTGCGTCTAATATTTTACTGTTTTGAGAGGTCTGTACCCAGCAGTGGGTGAAGTAAGGCTGTCGATGATGATGATGCTGAAGTGCAAGGAATGGGAATGACTGATAAATTCTTACTTGAAAAAAAGATGACAAGTGCCAAAATAAACCAAACATTAGACTTACAAAATACAGTGTAGAGTTTAAGAGCATAACAACAAAATTAAAAAAAAAAACTGCTATCATAAACCACTACCACTTTAAGTAGATAAGGGAATGCGCAAGTAGAAATATCTATAATTAATAAAAATATAGCATAACATTAAGATAAGTATCTAACTTTAATCGTGGAAGATAACAGTTTGACGTCAATGCCTACTGATATATACATAAGGTTAGACTTTAGGACGCCTGAATGCTGATTGCGCATAAACTGATAGCAGATTGAGACATTGATAAATGAAATAACAAAATAATGCATCAATGTGATACTCATTCAGGATTTACAAGTTATTGATGAATCAAAACCTACCTACCTTGTTGCTATTCTACCAATTGGCACTAAGCGTTTTCAAACGTCTTTTATAATGAGTACAGCAAAGGACCAGAGGGGTGGAACTCTCTGCCTGCGTCTGTGTTTCGAAGGGTTCAACCCTAATGTCTCTAAATATATTGAATAGGATTCTTCTTGGTAAGCTCGTTCCTTCACCTACTTTATCTCTGTCATCTCTAACCTAGACTAGAGTCAAGAGCAAACCCAATAAAAATAAAACTGACTGGCCCTAATCTAAGAGAAACATCTAAGAAAATGGAAGGATAGTGTCAAAGAGCTAGAAAAAGGTCTATTACTGAGATGACGGCTAAAAGAGTTGTAAAGATGAAGAGAACAGCACCGACGCTAAATAAATTTGTTTGTGGGTACTTCATCTTCCTGTTTTTCTACGGATGTATTCAAGTAAGACTCAGTTACACATTGGTCAGCAGAAGCAAAGTAATCGAATTAAGTTGGCGACTTCAATTTGCTTGTTACTTTTTAGAATTTATTGTTATCTGCATTAGTAGTACTAAATGAATGTTTGAATGTGGATGGGTACAGGAAGGCCAAAGAAACGATGGATGGACTTTGTGAAGGATCATATGGCAAAAAAGGAGGTGTCTGATGAGATGACGAGTAATAGAGAAGTATGGAAGAAAATGACATGCTGCGCCGACTCAAAGTGAATTGGGATATTCTATTGACATCTAATAACCTTACTTCAAGTTAAACACACCTCCTACACAATAACTAAACAAGATTCCTTTTCCTCATCCATTAACAACACGCAACAACATATTCCCAACTAGTTATCGGGTTTTCTTGAATATAAATAAATATTTTATTTATGTTATATACTAATTCTATACGCTATTTTTACTCTGTGAGATCAGCAATCACAATTCTAATGTATTTCGATAACTTCACATCTGGGATGTGCAAGTTGTATTTATCAAATCGTACTGTTACGTTTGTTTATTTGTTGCATGCAATTTACGTGGCGTTACCATTAAATCCGTCTACTTTACTCATCCTTGTGAAACAAGGCACAATGGCTAAAATTACACAAGATGTTTTGTTGATCCTTTGCAATTGCCAGATGCAAGGCGAAGTTTCACCATCGACGAAATTAACAGTATTTTTGGTTCAAATCAAATCAAATCAAAATATTTTTATTTCACATAGGCCTACATGGGCACTTGTAAAACGTCGACAAAAAGGTGCTCGGTTCGGGTTGGTCGTTTCCTATGGAGAAGAACCGGCAAGAAACTCCATGGTTACTCTTTTAAAATCATTTGGCTTTACAATTTTTCTATGTTACAGCATTGGCACTTAAGTATGAGTGGACATCGTAGGCCCGACAATAAGTCGTTGCTTACTACAAAACGTAGAACAAGATAAAAAGTTACCAAGGATCTAGGAATCTATAAGGCCTACAATGTCCATACATTTACAAACAATCGGTAAATAAGAAAAAGAGTCTATACAAAAAAAAAAAGAAGATATTGCAAACATACTAGATTAAACAAGTGACACAAATGTTGTCATCCGTGCTGTAACTATTCTAAACAAAATGGTGTAATGATTAAGAAACTATTGTAAAACATCTGATTAAAAATAATGGAAAAAAGTAAATAAAAATAAATAAAAATAAGATTGAGAATAGTTAGAGACATCCACACATTTGTGCCGTTTTATGAGCTACCAGGGAAGCCGCATGTGCGTAGGGGCTCAGGCCAAACTTCTCTATCTTCAAAGTAGTCCTTAATTTTGTAATATGCTTTTTTAATTAGGACACGTTTGATATAATTTTTAAACTTTCCATCGGTCAGTTCTGTTACTGACTTCGGCAACTTATTATAAAAGCGTATACTGTTTATAAGAAATGACTTGCTAGTTTTTGTTAATCTAAATTTTGGTATTACAATTTCGTGTATACTGCGCGTGTTTATATTATGGAAGTCGCTTCTAATTTTGAAAAGTCCTCGGTTTTTGCGGACATATAAAATACATTCTAAAATATAGAGTGGCTTGGTATAAATCATTTAACTTGGTTAAATGATTTATACCAAGTTTCCTAACTTCGTCGTAGCTGTGGCTAGGGCAGGATGTTTTTCTAATAATATAGCAAATACTATACAGTTACAGATCGGTTTCTTTAGCAAATCCGCACTTTCGGATGATTTCGATGATGATCATAACAACTTTTCCTTTATAAGTTTCGAAATGTATCCCACAAAAATCAAAACGCGAAGTCGCGGACTGATCTACGAACGAAGTCCTCTTCATTTATTAGCGAAGACTAAATTTGAGTGCAAAAGTAATATTTGAATGTGTTCACTTCAGTCTGTGAAGGCCTGGTAACGACAGGCATTTTTCCGTTATGTGTCGCCGGTATGCGAATTCGTCTTGCTCTGTCATCATTACATTTATATCACTCATTACTTCAGACACTCTCTTCAAACTTCACGATGATAATGTTAATTTGAAGCTACAGTCTGTTGACACATTCATGGATTTCGTTGGAAATCTGTTTCAAATATTTCAAATCAATATAAAAGAGCAATGAATTTGATACGTTTTCGGAGCTTCTACGTCTACATCGGTGGCAATGTGCCAACTATGAAAAATAGTTCTAATAACGAGATCATGACAGTTGCAAGCTTCACTGTTGACTTGCATTATTTAACGGGTTCGTTACTAAGGTACCTATTTAATTAAAATGTTCTTTTAGGATCAGACATAATGATTTTGACGATGCCATCTCTATCTCTTTCTATAGCTCTATCATTACTAAATATATTATGCAAAATAGCGATTTTTTTAACCAGATTAATGACCTTGCTCGTATATTTTTCCAGATCTCCCCATTAGTTTCGATCTAAAAACTCAGCCCTACTAGTAACTAGTGTAATTACATTCATATTATAGATTCTCAGAGCAGTAAATAAAAACTCAATCTGAACGTGAAGAACTGAAGGAATAATTGTTGATTTAGTCACAATTTGCACACATAATAATGTTGTGTAAAATTTGTGTCTATAAATATTTAGTGTACATTAGCATTATGTTAATAGATTGCCACATGTTTCGAATTTAATATTTAATTTATGTTTACTTAATCGTTTGACGTCGTGTGTTAGCAGTTAGCACACGTGGTAGCGAATATATTTTGCGATTCTTGTTCAACTGGAGTTGACATTTCGCTACCGATTCATATGGCCATCGTGAATAATTTGTCATGTTCGTTATCCTCCTATTACGCAATAAGTTTATGTATAAGCCTTTCACATCACGTGACTTTACGAATTTGTCTATACTTGTTATCAGATTACAAAAGAAGAGTTTTTCAGGAATTATTAGAATCACATAAAGGCTAGCAGGTATAAGTACAGCAATAGGTTATATGTTGTACTTACAGCCGAGTAGGTACAACCCTGTAGGACAAGTTTGCCAGTTTGCCAAACAAGTTTGTTTTACAGGGATTTAAGTGCAGAGATTATGTTGAATCCTGTATAAACGCAGTCTTAAAACCACCGTACAGCTCTTGTATTCGAATGAAATACTAAGTCCAATACAAACCGGTCAGCGGAAACAAGTTTCTGCGACACAAAAAATAACTTGTTACTTATTTGCGGCTATGCTGAGAAACAGAACATTCGATTTTAGCCCCTGACGATGACAACGAGTTTTATACAGTGTCCGTATCCGCACTTTGTCACCTGAAGTTCTTGTCAGTACCTATGTCTCACAATACAAACGGTTTATAGGGGTATGCGAAACAGAGTGTAAAGTTCCTTATTCTCTACAAACGGTTTATAGGGGTATGCGAAACAGAGTGTAAAGTTCCTTATTCTCTACAGAAAAGGGAGGGTTCTGTGCTCAGACGGGTGTTGTGTCTACTTCTTACTGTCCGACAGCTGTTGTTGGGTTGTTGTATAGCGACGATTAGTAAGCCAAAACTAATAAAAAAATCTCAAGTATGAATGCAAAATTGCGAATTCAATAAAGACTTCTTGAATTCAAACGCAACTGTCCAAGTGATTGCGAAACATAGCCTTCGACCGCGTTTCCTACCGCTTACATAATACAAGGATAAGTTTTTGCAATGTTCAAGTATTCAATATTCATGTGTATAACGATAATAATCAATAACTAACTTGCTACGTTGGATTCGGGTATCGCACTGGGATTCTTGGCAGTGAAATGACTGATGACGCCAGAGGAGCTTGCGCTCATGTACCAGAACACGTAGACAGGGCAAGACATACATACATTAGAAAGGCGATATTTACACGTTTGTTTATCCCAGACACTTAAATGTAAAGGACAAACTAAGGGACTTAAATGTAAAGACAACACTGATCTATTTGCAGCGGTTGATGGTCTACCGTAGAACCTACGTGATATTGGTAAAATTGTGGTGTGTCTTCCAGAAAAACCTAAAATGGACTCGGAAGTTCAGAAAATATGTATAGAACATCAACATAGTCTGTCTGTACATTGTTCAGCTCGTACCTTGAGAGGTCCATGATGAGTGATGACGTTGTGTAAGTATTTCGCAGTTTAGCATCCGACCGCCGGCGCCGATTACATACAACACCAATATTTCATGTTTTTTTTTAATGAATCACAGTTGACATGTAGCAGCGCATGATTTCTCTCCTCTCCTAGTAGTCTTACAGGGTTTTTCCACTGGTCATCTGATCGGTTGAAACTGGATTTGTTGTATAATTTCTTTCAACAGTCTATCCGCCATTCTTGGGGAGTCGGGGCAGAGTTGTGCGCTCATCAAATTCTATATTTACGTATCCAAGTAACCGGACCGCGGCCGGCGAACCGCGACCGGTTCTGTGAACGCCGACTAGACGTGTTACATTAACTACGCTTATAAAACACGCACATTTTTAGCGAACCTCACTCTTATTCATAAGGTTCATTTATTCAGAACAACTTTTATTTTCTGTTGAGGTAATATTTGCGGAAGTTTTCCGACTATTTGGCAGAGTACTGAGAATTTTCGGTTGAAACCAATTGAAATAAAATACTAAGATGGTGTTTTGGGAATGTTGGCTACTCTGATAACTTACATAACTCTAGTAAACGTTGAAAACATTCAGATACGTACAACTAAGGCCGACGCAAGTGGCTTTCTGCACGATTTATATTATAAGGCTTATGTTTAGCAGCGGTTATAAAGTATAGATCTCAAGCGTGTACCACACAACGAGGAAATACGAATGTTTATAAGTGTTAAACAAAAATAGCGCGGCTTTGACGTCATTTGCGTTGCTCCACTGTCAAGGGCGGTGAACACTCCACTCGCAATGTTGTGAGGATGAAAATGTATGCTAACTGATAGCTATATCCAATACCAAGAAACACAAAAACCACAAAATTTAACTTGTATTTTAGAAACAGTATAAATCGAATTCCACCTCAAGTCACTAAGGAGCCAGGACAGTTCCATGATCATCACATTTATTGGAAGAACAAAAACATGCCGCACGAATATACGAATATCAATAGAATTGCCGATGTCGACATGCCTCGAAATATTTCGTGGAAAATCCCTACAGTAACATTATTTTCACACTACTGCATCCAGGCTACTTTGTATCAATAGTACGTATCAACAGCCCGGTTGAAAACAGTAGGTCAACCGATAAAAGTTGTCGTCGACAACTTTATATTGAGACATCCTGCATGCTTAATTTGCATGTATACCTATGAATGTTTACACAAATAAAATTATCTTTATCTTTAAAACTTTTATCTGACGTTATTCCGGGACAGACCTAATTTGTGATGGTTACTATAAATTGAGCCCCGCTAACTAGTATCACCTAGAAGTACTATTTCTATTTGTCGAACAATGACACAATCGCCAAGTCGGCCAATGAAAGTGATCCTGTATATAATTACATACCGACTTAGTTTCCTCAGTGCCTCGGAAAGCGTTGGTCCCGGCTGTCATTGGTAGGTCTCTGACAGTCGTTACGAGTAGTCAGAAGCCGACATCCAGTCTTACCAAGGGGTATCGTATTACCCAGTTACTGGGTTGTGGAGGTCAGATAGGCAGTCGCTTCATGTAAAATACTGGTACTCAGCTGCATCCGGTTAGAACCCGACCCTAAGAAAGTTTGGGAAAAGGCTAGGCAGATGATGACATGCACAAATAAATATATGCTTTTGAAAAACATATTATAAAGGGTGTAAAACACCTCTTAACGAAGCTGAAAGGCACTGGTTCTCCCTGTCCTTACGATAATTCTTTTGTTCTACACCATACCTGGGAACCTTCTAGTTACGGAGATATTAGGGGTCAAAGTTCTAACTTTTTGACAAGTAAGTACAACACCTCCACGACCCCCGTACTATTCAATCCGTCCATCAGCACAATGTTTTGAGTGCGTTACATTGAGTTCTACCACAAAACATGATTTTACAACCTCCAAAAAAAAGTCGTTTCCCAGCAAAAATTTTTGCGTAAAGTTACTTAGTTTCATGTACAGAATGCTTGGTTGACGGTTTCGTGATGAGGTAATTTACACGGTGTATATATTTTATTTTGATTGCGTGTAAAACCAAAAACAAGCCTTAATAACCAACAAATAACTATGACTGCGCTTCTTTACACACACAAAAAAAATGTGTGTGTGAATTAACAATGACTTTGCCTAATTGTTTTCTCGCTGTCACAAGAACGAGAGAAACAGCAAGCAGAAAAATTAACGAACGTATCAATGTAAAACAGGGTTAATTTAGCGTTAATAACATTTCATACGATGATGTCAAACAAATTATGAACAATCGATTAAACATGAAAGCAGTGCGGGCAACGACCCATACGACCATGTTCGACGTTATGCGAACCCGTGTAGTCTGTGGCGTGTATCGAGTGACGTCACTTGCGACCCGATCAGTGCCAAGGCTCCGAGTAACGTAAACAGAGCTCAATCACTCCCGCATCTGTATACAAACTGATAACGATTCTATTGAAAATGTTACTTTAATTGAAACTGATACAATATTGGTGACTTGCAGTTTTGTAGCCAACAACGGCGATGATCAAGAAGCAGCAATGATCTGTGATGATGTTGTGACACGAACTTAAAAACAACACGACGTAAAAAGGGTACCGACAAAGCTTAACGATGTTAGTGGTACTGTGAATGAATAGGGACTATAAAAAAAGGCGAAAGTGAAGCATAAGATAAACTTTGATTTATCATCCCATAAACGCAAGTCTAATAAACATTTCATACTTTGGACTAAGATACCAGTCTATACAAAGAAACTCTTCCTTTTCATGACACAAAAGCGGCAATATAGGCAACTCCTGAGCAGTTATTCAAACAATTCCGTAAATAACAGTGAAAGTTTCAAGTAACTAAATGGAGTTTGGGAGTCTTCCAAATGTCTTGTCTACATCCATTACTGTTGAGCGGAAAGAGGAATGAATGGTACCAACAATGTATTCGTATTATTTGCTGAATTTGTTACGTATGTAAGTATGAATGAAGATATAAAGGATAAGTAGTAATACATTACTCAGTAACGGGCTGATGGAGATCAGACAGGCAGTCGCTCCATGTAAAATATTGGCATTTAACTGCATGCGTCAGACTCGGAGCCGACCCCACCATAGTTGGGAACAGGAAGATTATGAATATATAAGCTGCATCAACACCACCCAGCAGTCAACACACCAGTAGATTATTTCTTCATCTACTTCGTGACCCTGGATGAGCCCTAAATATCTTCCTTTGGATCCGTATTTGGATCCTCTGCAGGGAATGACCATACAGTTATTCGGAGATACCTCTTTTTGCAGTAGTATTCAAAATAAGTCACTTCGAATCACTAACATAATTATGTTGCATTACGGCTACTAACAGTACTATACTAACACAATTTTGATTTTTATTTTATTGTATTTGATTTTATTTTTAATGTGATGTACTTTTATTTATGTATATACGGACGCCAGCAGGTCAAGCTAGCCGAAACTGTAAAATTTTCCCAATCAACCTTGAACCGTATTCTTTATAGTTGAAAATCTATTAAAGAAATTTGACAGATTGTTGTAGCTTGATGCGCTGGCATCGCATGCACGTGTATGATTTCAATGCAATGTATTGTGTATTCTATGGATTTACAATAGGGTCAATTTTGTAAAAACCTGGCAAATGCATATCAGGAACCGAGACCCGGGTCCAGGCTAGTTAGTTTAATCCACAGTCCTAACGTGGATTAAACTAACGAGCCTGGACCAGAGGGGATGAGTGTTATCTGACTAAGCCCAAGTATCAAAGTATCAAGGATATTTGATACTGCAGTGGGATTGGGATCGGCGAAGTAGAAAGCAGCACTAAATCCACTGTATAGTTAAATATAAAGTCCACAAAATAAAGCGTATAAAGTAAAGTTGCATAAGTTGTTGACAATGTTCAAGGTTTGGGAACTTCAAAGGTGGTGTTTGTGTTTGAGTACATAACTTTAATTAAAAGATTTGGCATTCCATATTTATCCAAGATCAAATAATCTTGGATATTCGACAACAACAGATCTCTTGGAAGTTGCTTAAAGAATGTATTATGTTATTTTGCGCTACATGCAGCTTTGCGAGCATATCCTTTGTTTTCTTATCATAACCATAACAATCCTAGTGTTTACCTGATAGTAGAAAATTCTTCTTTATCTTATCTGGGTGGAAAGTAACGCAAGTCTTCAAAACAAAAAGTTTCACGTGCGCTTCACGCTTGTTAACGTTCTTATAATCTCTCAAAAGGATAACGGAACCGAAAGAGTTTGTTTCTTTTCAAACTTTACAATTTTATGGCCGACTTTTACTTTTTATAACTGTAGTTTTATTATTATTATACTCTTACGATCCATTCACTAAATAGTTTTACAACTGAAATACGATCACTTTTATTTGTGAGCGTAATAGTTTTGCGTCTGATTATGAGGTTTTGAGGACTCATTTGCTAACAACAAAGAGGAAGTATCTATTGTATCGAGGTGAAAACATGATGTACCTCAAAGGACTACCGACAACTCCCGATATAACTTATTTCTGACTGGATACCGTACTTACATGTACAATGTATATTACTCCATTAGGAAATACTTAACAATAAAATGAAGCTATTACTGTCCCACTGCTGGGCCAATACCTCTTCTCATACAGAAGGCACAAGCATTGATCACCACTCCTGCTCAATGCGGGTTGGCAAAAGTAGTCGTGAAAAATCTAATGGTCTAAATGGAAGAAATCGGAAAATCTGGGAATCAGGTTGTATCTCATTAGTATGAACCCATATACAGCATACACATAAGAATGTCCAAAACAAACATTACAGTGAGTCACGCCCCCGGATAATAAGCAGTTGTTACTGTAGTATAGTAGGAGGTTACGTAAGCCGCACCTGAGCCAACATCCTTGTTTGCGTAACATGTCACGTGCTGTTCCATAATATTTTCTGGTTCAGGCTATGTTTAGTTCAGGTAACACGCACAAAAACTAGGTTTCAACGACGACTGTGATACCGCTAATAAATAGGCGAATCTATTTAAGCTTGATACATGCTGCCACGGTTTATTTTAGTTACTTTATTTTTAATTACTGATTTAATCTTTTACTATGGATGCTCTTAACTTGCCCATATTTCTACATTGTTCTCACATATTTGTAATTCTTAACATGAATGATGAAACATATTTTGATTTAAAAGAGTGTCCATGGAGTTTCTTGCCCGTTCTTCTCCATAGAGATCTACGCTACGGAATGGGCAACTACAGTACTTTCATAAGTTATTATGCCTTGTGACTGGGACTGTAGCTTCGCGTTTTATATTGTTTTTTTTTTGACTTTCAAAAGTGCCTGTAATGGTCTAATTGAAATAAATGCTTTGACTTTGACTTTGACTTTGACATGGGTGGAAGTGGATTTAACAGCTCAAAGATAACGATGATTTTCATGAAGACAAATATTTTGCCGGAATAAGAGGCTAAAGCCAATTTAGTCGTCATAAATACCAGTGACGAAATAAACCAATGTCACACCAATATCACATCTGCTAGACAAAACAGGCAAAGCAACATCTTTACTTTTCAAGGACTAATACACTCAAGCAAGAAACGATGCTTTGTTTAAAACGCACAAAATTATCCGTCGCCATATTTGCGATCGCGCACCCACACTAACTCACGACGGTACACATACGTCACGGCATCAAGTAGGTCGGTGACGATGCAATACTAAAAACGTTGACAGAAGCATGTCATTGAGGCGCTGATTACGTTACTACGTACGTTATCTTGTGCCTCAGTGTTTGCATGGCGCTGATATCAGCATCCTGGCATCTGTCCTCAATAAGCATACCTATGATGAAATGCCCATAAAATGTAAGATTGTTTGGAATCACTTGAGAACGCATGTGCATGTTCAGTAATACTGCTTGTTAACTCCTGATGTATGTTTATATCTATATCATATGACAGAATTTCAATTAATGCTCTCGTTTTTACTTATACAGGTTGCAGCAGAAGGTGTGGTTATATTTAAGGGGGTGCTGCAGACCTGTGTCCGAGAGGGTCGATGCCTGCTAGGGCTGCGGGACTGTTCGAAAGAGATACCGTGGCCTTGTAATACAAAGGGCTAAGAAGGAACTTGGATGGGTTTTATTCAGTACAAGTCTGATACTCCTTTCCGCTCCGCCCAGAGCGGGAGGGGTCATTTGATGATTTCCCATCCGTAAAAAAAAGTATGTAAATACTTATAATCATTTGTTATTTATCAGCCATTGAGGAAGCTTCTTAAACATTTTGAAGTATACCATAACCATAGCTTGTTTTACTGTGTTGTTTTCTCAATAATAAGTGTATGTATTTGGAGATGCTGGTTCACTGCACCTGCAGTTAAGCGGTTTGTCGAGTTCGAACACGAAGGGTTAGCTGCGCCTGTGCCTGTGGCCTGTGCCCATGCTTGATTCATGAGTTTCATTGCAGCTTTTAATGCCCACATAACTTGGCTTGGGGAATGTGTAATTGCGTATTGTTCTAGGTCAATAACACTACTACTTTTGTGATTCTGTAATATTAGCTAAAAATTGTATAGTCAATCGCACGTCATGAACTACGAAAACAAATAGTTATTATGAACGTGCGGTTGACCTTCCTTAGTGTTAATCTTTATTTTACGAATGTGCATTAACTAATTTGTAAATGCCTAGAATATGCGTGTTTCTAAACTCAAGTTGTAAACAAGTAAATAACTGGAAACTGGAGACGAAGGGGCCGAGGCCAGAACCTTGACATACGAGTAAGTGACGTCATAATACTACGGACTACGGAGATGGGGAACTATTCACAACTGTAGTACTATTTACGAGTTTTATGGGGCATGATTCATCTCTTATTTGTTTGATATACAGATTTTCCTAGGCTTAACTTAAACTTCCACATTACAATCGTAGTTGGGCACCAATAGTGAACTGGATACGTAGTTGTTTTTTTGGTCCTCTACACGTTCGTATTTATTAGTACCACAAAGTCTTGGAAAAATATCTTCACAGTTCAAAGGGCACATCACATCTTTCGCTCAATTGAATGGATAACTCAATGCAGAATATAGTTATTTAAAAGCTATAAGATCTGTTTCTCGACTGTATTTCTTGACTTACTATGAGGTGTTATATAAGCCACAGCGAGATAGAATGCTTTGGAAATTCTTAGGTACGTTATGAGTAATAAAGTAAAGACACCGATGATAAATAGTTTACAAAGCTGCACAAACTTCAGCACTTGAGTATTCACATACAGTGTTACATTATGTTTATGATGGCAATGACGGCATCGGCCATCTGCCGGCGCAGCCGTCGCCAAGGTTAACTTTACAGGCTTATTTTATGCCACTGGTTCTTTTTGTAGGGTTCTGTGGATAATTCGATTGCGCCTCTATAGCCTCGTCAAGTCTCTGTGCACAGTGTGTCACAGCTGTATTAATAAAGGTAAGTGAGCAGAGCATTTTAGCACGTTTCGGGAATTTCTGTAGGTATCAACTTGGTGATTAACATCTTTTAAGTTTACTGACTACGGAACCAAGCTTTGTGCGTTGTCTCACTAGCACTTGGCTGGTTTTCATTCAAATCAAAGTGTTTTTGTACTGCACATGTTTGGTTGAAATTGCTACTTCGAAGGAGTTGAATGTTGTTTTAAGGATATTTAAGTATGTTGCCGAGTGCCATTTATTTCGCACATGACGATGACGGTTGTGCGTTAAGCTTATTATTTTCTAAGCATTTGAGGTAGATTGGCTTGCAGTTTGATAGCATTGGCACCGCTTCGTGGTCCGCACTTTATGCGGCGAGACCATGAGTCGTGTCTGCAATCTGGCAGTGACCAGAAAGGAATGGACCTTGTTAATTTTCGTAGTGATTTCTACATTTTATTGTAGTGTAAAAAGAAAAACACGAATATTAGACTTTTTCGGATCGGAGTAAGCGGAGGAATTGGTAAATTTACTCGATACTGTGTCGAGTAAATTTACCAATTCCTCCGCTTTTACCAAAGGACAGGAAAGAGAAAAGACGACAAATATATGTAAAGAATACTAATTGAAGGCAAAGGTAGGAGGAGAGAAGTTATGAGAATTGACATTGCGGAGAGTAAATCTAAGGCTCCGGGAACTGCCCAGCCGAACAGCACTGCAGTAGGAACTAAAGTTTTTGATTGCATAGAATCTACGCACGTTCTCAATTTTTATTACAAAATTACATGTAACACAAAAAATGAGTTGGACTTGCATAAATAAAAAATAATACAGTTTGGTTTTGTAAACTCTAAAAACTTGCGATTAAAAGAACATCAAAACCAAGTACGTCGAAATCCAAATTCCAGCTTAAGGACAAAGTCAAATCAAAATACGTAACTATTTTTGGTAAATGTTTGTAGTATGTATGAAATTCGAGAGTCTGCACGTGCTTTAAAACAATAAGCCATTAGACTTAAAGAGTATCGGTTTATTTTCACTGGGTACATTGACGACGTCCAGGAGGATTCCAATACAAGCAAACCATGGCCACATTCTGCATGATACTATTATACTCTGTAGCCTCCATTGACTTCTTTAAAGTGACACGTTTGTTGCTGTGTTTACTGACATCTATCTAGAATTGTCATGGGTTTAAAAAGAAGCCTAAATCAAACCAAAGCTAAAAGAGAAACAATGAGGAAGGTGATTTCATGAACAAAGGACACACAAATAAAATTGACAACAAAATAATTATGTCACGCACTAACCTCAATAACGCCTATCAACACCGTTTCGAAACGGGAAAAATATTTGAAAGAAAATCGAAACGAATTCCCATCACAGACTGGCTGGAACAATAAATCCATCGCGTTTGCATTACGCGCCAATTGACACGCACGGCGCGTAGTACCAAGGACCCATGTAGGCAGCTTCGTTCGGCATTCAGCAGGGCCCGCTGAACCCGCATTAGTATTCCGAACAGCACTGAGCAGCTTTGGCATTCGCGAAACGTAGCGACACTACGTCATGCTTTAGCCGAGGTACGTACGTGTGGTGAGATGCAGGGGCGCACTTTGAGTTTTGTTTATTGTGTAGAGTCGATAGGATTGGATTACAGCCCTGACCCCTTCGCACTTGATGATCTTATGGCTGCATCAGCGAACGAAGATCGCATAGCTAGTTTGGGACAAACATATTTAAACATGTTTGCCATCGTCACGCTTAGATCAAGAGGAGTGTGTAGAAATGGACAAAACTGGCTAAATAGAGAAGATGCATAGGTATAACCTATGTGAAGAACATTTAGAACGTGATATTCTTCCCACGGTTTAAAAGTCAATGTTAATGCAGTCTGGTTCACCACCTACGGAAAGCCAGTTTTACACACGCACAATTGCTATAATTAATGACATGTCACGGCTCTAAATTCCAAAAATGAGGAGAATAATAGTGGATTTGTTTCTATATTAAACAATTGTTGATCCTAAGTATAACGAATCAAAATTAAAACAAGAGACAGAGTTACGTATACTACAGCTAATAAGAAGCGAGGAAGTCTGTGAGTATCGATTACACCACATGTTAAATGTATTAACGCGATTGACGTAAAACGAAAACTTAGGCTTGTTCTCATACCACCGCTAAACGAAGTACAAACACAGATTGACGCAAGTCGCTCGTTCCCCAATACCTACCGATATTTATCTGTCAGCGTGTTGTCAAACTGATGTGTCGCGGACTGGCGGTCTTTACCCTGTACTCTGTGGCACGTGATGTTATTTCACACTAAAATACATACCAGCGGAGCATGAACTACGCTTGTAGGAAAAACGAATATTGGAAACACCTTTTGAACAACAATTTTGATCATTTGGATGTGAAACCATTCCTTTTGAGGTGGAATGGGAAACTGCTGATGTTAGCTTTTACTTTATCGAAAGATTAGGACAAGAGCTACTACTATGAACTGATCTGCGGTCGGTGATTTACTTGAATCTGGAGGAGATCAAGTTAGCACAAATATAATAATACTTTATTTTCCTTTACGTCATTAATATCAACTGCACACTTCCCGGAAGCTTTCCCGGTGGGAATGATGTTCTGATTAATCTTTTAAATGGCCACGTGCCTCCACATCAAACCGTAGCAATTCTGGAACGATGAAACCAAAACAATACCTATTTAGATAAAACTATTCAGCTATTTACTGATACATAACGGAAATGCGTAGGCACAAGGATTTAAGGAGATTTGCCAAAGCCGATAAAACTGGCGGCCATTAAAATAGTAACCACTGGCATGGTCATACTGATGTTATTATAGCAACGGACCTATTTACGTACCTCGTGAATGAAAATTCGATTGAAGGTTACGTCGTACATAATATTAACTCAATTAATGCTTTAGTATTAACAAATTCTCCAGCTAGAATCTTGCGATCAAAGATGAAAAGCTGTATCGATTTTAAAATGTACTCAATGCTGGTTTTGTACATTAAGTATTAATTGATCGGCGTCCGTTCACGTGAAGTTAGCACATATAAACCACTTTATGGCCGGTCATTAAAATGTTGCTGGAAACAGACAGATGCAGAAAATAGACAGGAGTTTGGTGTATAAACGGTATCGTAACTGTATGAAACTATATTATTTAATATCATATCATTTATGATGGCGCGACGAGCTGCAGAGAACCAAAGAGAAATGGTCAACATTGACCCTGGATGGAAGAAACTGGAAGTCATGGGGACAGGACTCCTCTTTCAGACCAGCAGTGGAAAGACGTAGACGGATACAATACGTTGAAGAGTGAAGCTGCATACTAAGCAATTAAACAACTAGTGGTTGCCATGCCACAGCTCTGTCTCAATAACCAGCCTTTTTTTTTACTGGTGGGATATTATCAAATGATAAAATCCCTTTCTAGGCGGAGCGGAACGGAGTGTCAGACTTCTACTGTCTAAAACCCATTCATGTTCCTTCTTAGCCCTTTGTGTTCCAGGGACATGGTGTCTCTTTCGAACAGTCCTGTCGCCCTCTCGGCCCCCTTCCGCTTCACGCGCGCCTCAAGGAGATGTCAGCAAACCGCTGACATCTTCTTGCAGCGCGCGTGGAACACGAACTCGCTGTCGACACGGCTCAATAAGCAGCCAACATTTTCATGCACGAATAAAGGCTAAACTTAGTCCGTCCCTGCGTTTCACCTCGCGTAGTATTCGCACGAAGGACGCAGAAGCACGGCCGGGACAGATGCGCTCGAGAAAATCGTGATCCGAAATTCCCTCTCCCCCTTCACGCCCCCACATTGCTCTTATCGACACCCAGTATTGTGTCAGCATAATGGTAACACATGGTAAGGAGGAAAGCGTACGAATGTTTTGAATGACAATGAGGCACTTGCGTTCTTCTGTGAAAATTGTATGGTGGCTACAGAATTCTAAGAAGAGTCGTATAGGACGTATATACATGCATATATGTTCGTATTAAGCTTTTATTCAATGTGCCACGAAAGAGAGAGATACGTGCTTTGTTAAGGTGGTTTGTATCAGATCGTTTAGTTTTATTGATTAGAGCATCGCCGTCTTTTGTACGTCATAAAGGCGTTGCTTGCTACATCGTGCATCGGTCACGCGCCGCCGACTGTCGGTCAGTGGCGTGTCGGTCTCACGCCGTCAGCGCCCGCGCAGCGTCGTGAGTCGCGACAAGCTCCGCGAGCCAAGCGCAAACTGCTGATGCGCTTTCTAACGCTCTTGGATATTAGCCATGCGTGTGATAATTCAATACAACAAAATGCATGGGAAGGAATGGCTTTCAAGTTCCGTGGAATTTTATGTAGCGTGCAAAAATTAGGGTTAGCAGAAGAATGATTGCGCGGAACACCAAAGCATGAAGAATATCACGATTTGAGATTGTTTCATTTTACCTTTATTCTTCTATATATTTTTAAAAGTGAAACTTTTATTACATCGTCTCAAACTTTTTCGTCTGTGTGTTGCATGTCGCGTGACGCTTGGCCGCGGAGTAGGCCTACTCCGCGTTTTATACGTTTTATACCCTTAATGGAATATTATTCCAATTTTTTTTAGCTATATGTCTATAGTGTGAAAGTTTCACTTTTACCGTGGTTTCATAAAGCCACACAATCCTTTTTAAAGTGAAACTTTTATTACATCGTCTCAAACTTTTTCGTCTCTGTGTTGCATGTCGCGTGACGGTGGGCCGCGGAGTAGGGATAAAGTGTCCCTACTCCGCGCTATAGTGTAAAAAAAAGTTTCACTTTTACCGTGGTTTCATAAAACCACACAATCCTTTTTTTTTATTTAGGATCGAAGCTGCCTATCCAGATTCCATATGGTATATTTAGAAGCTGTCATCTAGTAGTTATAGAAAATCACATCATCTTCCACATATTAGGTACATGACATACCTCATTTCTCCGTATTACCCACGAGAAACACGACACAACCGATTTCCTTACTATAATACTACCTAACTAATTCATCAGATTTGAGATAAATTCAAATAAATGTACATCTGGGTGGAATTTTTAATTCCTTGAAAAAGCACGGTGTGCAAGAAAACTGTGGTTTGATTCGGTAAGGTATACAATGGTAATCCAATGTAAATCTTAATCAGATATGCCCAGAATAATTAAGATGTTTGTACAGAACTATTCTCACCAAATATCGTATGCCGACTTCTTATGTCGATACGCTTACTGCCTCAGCTTACCGGTTTAAAAGCGAGATTCGTGGGGCAACAAAAAGCTTGGGCTAATAAATAAAATGTATCAGATGCGAGTCATCGTGCCGGCCAACGGAACGGTCACGGCCGGTGCTCGTCACGGGACGTGATCGCGTGACGCTCCCGCACACGCCACGCTCCGCCGCACCACTGTGAACCAACCTTTATTTTTGCGTAATACCTACTTTTTTGCATTTATTATTTACACATTGTTTTCTTATATTACTGAGTTTGAACAGATCTTGCTTTTGCTCCAAATTTTCTTTTTAGTTCGAAACTGACTGATGAAAATAGTTACGCAGACTGCTTCACAACCGATTTCAATAAAAACGACCCTGGCAAAGAGTCGATCGGATATAGAAGTCCAGTAAGAGCAGGTACCAACAAGCGACAACAATCTCTTAATCTCAAGCCCGTTTATCAAGCAGAACAACTCGTGACTTATGGTCGTGATTATGAAACTAAACATAATGTTAGCAATGACAGAACAAAAACTAGCCTGCATGACGCTGACGTCATAGTGTAGTCGTTAAACCTACATGAGAGGTAGGAATTCGTAGTGCAAACACTTTCTCTGTTGGTACTGCTCCGACCACCCGATAACGCGATAAAGTTGTCAAGTTACTGATAGTGATAAAGTTGTCGCGTTGTATCTAATAGTAATATCACATGAGCATGCAACATGCGTCACTAGTTGGATTAAGTTAAGCTCTGTTCAGTGTCCCGTGAATGTTATAACTAAACGATGAACAAGACTATTAGGAATGAATGCAATATGTATTTAGACACTGTACAACTTCCCGCCTGTTGCAATTTTGTGATGGAAAGAACACTAATAGAGAAAATAAAGATATTAGCAGGAAACAAAAAGGACCGGCTCCCCGGTCCCTAAGAATCGGGGAAGCACTTCTATGAAATATTGATAACGATGGCTCCTACAAGGCATGAACCATCCAAGTGATGACGACACACAGAGAAGCGCGCAACTCGCAAGAAGACCCACCAAAAGCCAGTCAGGTCTTAAATGCGGGTGTACAGTATTTACAGGCCTGGAAGAACTAGCTTTGTAGTGGAAACCTGAGGAAGGTGTTGAAATCGTCGTCGAGTAGACAATGAAGCATGCACCTCGGACTCGTTCTCGTCTATAGATAAGAACACTCCGAGAAAAAGAATAGTAATAGTTTCTCCCAACTTTATCGGAAAAAACACGAGTTTATGTGTGTATGTAGGTAAGGAAAATAGTGCGTTGGTGCCATGGTCGACTCCTTATTGATTTATTGATAGATACAGTAACGACTATAAAAAGGCACAAGGACGAGTGGAAACACAAATAAACACTTAATTAAATTGATCAAGCCCAAGAGAACTAGGAAAAAATAACAATTTCACCAGTCTTTAGCTAGGCACTGCATATTTTGGACAGTCAGCCTAAATCCTAATCATTTAGTACCAGTTCACACAGATTACAACAGGTTTTTAAAGTGTAATGTAATTACATTTTCATAGAATTAGAATCAATTGTTAAGAATGTAGTTTTACACAGTATGGTGTTAATATTTTGTAGAGTACAAAACATTCTGCCACAAGATGTGGTGTACAAATATTTAGATGTCATTCTTATGTCTAACAAAAACATTTTAAGATTTGTGATACAATAAGTCCAATATGAATTACGAATATGATTATAGTTAGAATTAAAATAGAATAGATAATCGTTATTATAAGACCAATTTTAAAATGAAGTAGCATGTCATCTTGGATTGTTAAAATATTTCATAATAATATATTCGCTAATGTCATAAAAACAATTGCCAACAACCAACTTGCCAGCTTTTTCATGAACATGGGGACACATAAGAGACTTGACAGTATGCAGACTTGACTAAAATTTGCAACTATTGCACATGGCTAA
This sequence comes from Cerastis leucographa, assembly GCA_963082945.1. NCBI lineage: Eukaryota > Metazoa > Arthropoda > Insecta > Lepidoptera > Noctuidae > Cerastis > Cerastis leucographa. The sequence goes on from OY720360.1 coordinate 1,030,090, forward strand.
CACATTTGCCTAAACCTAAATGAACAAAAACAGAATAATAATACAAATAATGTTTAACTCGTCTGGTTCGCAGAGCGCGTAGAAAAGTAGTAGATATAGACGTGGGTTCTGTAGATGAGGACTGGGGTTAATTTCACAGCGTGCCTGCGAGAAGTAGATGAAACAAAAAAGAAAGTCTAGTTTACCGTTCGTCGACCCACATGGCTGCGCGGCCGGGCCGTGCCGGGCGACCGTGGCGCGTTTGCTTCGCCGCCCGAGCCGCATCAGCGTACGTGACTCCGGTAAAAACGAAATTAAATGGCCCGAGAACTGACATCCGATGAATTTTAATACACCAACAGCGGAATATGGATGACAGTGTTTCTTTGATTTCGTCTAACATCCCAAAATGAAAATGAGATACTAAAATTTCACGCAACTCTAACATAAAATTCAGGAGCATATTTATTTTAGAAGTATTTAAATAATTTAATTTTTTAGAAGTTGATGCGTTCGTTAATCTACTCTACACTAATATTACAAAAGAGAAAAGATTTCGTTTTGTTTGTAATTAATAAACTCATTAGCGTTCGGACGGATTTAAAACATTCTTTCACATGTAGAATGCTATATATTATTGTCACCGAGTTACATAGGCAATGTTGTTTTTTTTTTTTAATTAGGGATCCTTGCTAAAACTCTAATAACGTCAACTAAGTCGTAAAAAGTGCATCTTGAGAGCTTCCGTGGCGAGCGCTGCATTATTAAATAGTTATTACTTCATTCGTTTAAATTACACAAAAATTATCCATCAGTAAATTGAGAAAAGTCCGCAATAGATTAAATTAATTAAAATTATGCCTATTTTGTCACAATAACCAAATAATGCAATATTTGTAAAGGCGTTTTTATCTACATTTTAATCCTTATTTTAATAATTATGTCAGTCGTCTTAAGCATTTAATTTAAAGAATAATTGCCCATAACACCATTTAATTCAGACGAGTTTCTTAGGAAATATCACAGAATTACAATTAGGTTCTGACACAACGAAAGCATTCCTTGACTATGCAGTAAAGCACGTCGTTCGAGATCTTCTTCCTGTGGAACCGATGTTGACGGCGTCCTACCAGAACGTTGCCACCTGGACAGTTTTGTCATTTACCCCATTCAAGTCCTGGAGGACGCAGATAGTTGGCACGAAGGGCATAAGGAAGATGCATATCCTGTGAGAACCAAAGCCAGAGAAAGAATCGAACCCATGACCAACGAGACAATTATTCGTGAGATGAGCACATTAAAAAAATGCAAATTACTCGTCTCTATCATTACCTATAGGCTATACCCTAACCCCTTACTCTTTTGTATCCTATCACAATCTTCAAAGGTTGACTGGTAAAGAATGCCTTGCGGCATAATTGGCCTATAGCACATAAAGTATAATAAATATATAATGTATAGTAGGAACACACCTTTGCATATTTACCCTTAGCGCACTATTATAACGCGATTTGAAGGTTGATATCGCAGAAGTACCTCCAGTATGCTAATCGTGAGTCCGATATTCTGTACATTCTGTCGAAAGATAACTCCTACAACTTCATAACATGACCGCCCCATCCATCCACCAGAAGTAATGCGTCTTTATACTAATTATTGCTGTAGTTAAAAGTTTACTTGACATAGGCCGAGTAAGATCACAGGACAAATCTCGAGTACAAAGTTTGACTTGTGAAAAAATCCCAGATCCCTTGTGCACTACTGATAGCAGATAACTTCCTGGTAATATGAAATTCAAATAATAACCTTCCACTGAATTATTAAATGTATTTCTTGTGAAAATACTTTGTCTAAAAGTGTCACAGAGATCTGTTTTTTTTAGCGCAACATCCTGGAACATGAGCAATTCACCCATTAAAGATAGAAATTCTGAATTGTATCATTCAATCAATAAAAGCAAAAAAGTTTCAACAAAGGTTCGAAATTTAAGGTGGTTTCAAAGTAAAACGTAGGCTGATTTAGACGTCATAAAGCGACACAAATTGAGAGAAGTTGATCCTAATTTACTGGTTCCGCTTGAACGAGCTTGCTAGAGAAATATATAAGAATACACCAAAAAAACAACTTCTCTGCAGCTAGATGTATTTTACTGAAAAGCGGCTAGCTTGTCAGATGAAGATGAAACAAACATTTTATTTATTTCAGCAGTGTGTGCAGTGGTAGTCGCGCGCTAACCAATTCTGCTAATATTCGAAAAAGCAGGGCTTGTTCTTTTTGAAAGAATAGAAATACAGTTTGATGCCTAGCGGACTACACAATCATCAAAATTAATGGGCAGCTAAACAATACGCATCTTAGAGCATCTGGTTCCAACTACGGAAGTCTGAGATAATCCTATATTATTCAACAAACTACCGTCGTCATCGTATTTCCTACACGTTATTTAAGTGCTGAGCGTACCCACTACAAAAATTGTATAACGTCAAGTTTCAACAAAGAAGATACACAAAAAAAGTGCTACCCAACCACCCGCGATTGAAATATCGTAACTTAAAATAGTTTGCATCTTCAAACGCAGCGATTAAGCAACGCGCATCGATAGGCCACGATTACTTCAGCTAAGATCACCATGGGATCATTGTCCGCGTTAGGCACCTTCGAAGGCAAGGCCTCTACCACGCAGCGTCGCCTCTGACGTAGCGTGCGGTTAGAAAGTTGCGTGCTTGCGTCACGGCGTAGCGGGGTCGACGGCCGGCGCACGCGCCGCTACAGGGCTGACACACGGGATCTCTTGCCGTTTGGTAAGGAAGGTTAGTTATGTCCAACTATATTGAATTACAATGCTAACCGACTTAAAGTGGTGTACGGAAGAAGCGACTTAATTTTGTGGATGTACTATCACCAAACTGCGTATCTGACCACGGTAAGGACTATCCTTACTTGCAGCGTCCGGCTGCTATAGAAGCGCTTATTAACGCTCAACTACCAATAGCATCGCAGCATCTATTTTTTGCCGAGTCCCTTGGTGTCGTAAATGAAAAAAAAAACTGTGGTCAAACATCTGGGATCATTAAAAGAGCCTGAGATTGTGTATAAAACAATACATATTCAAAAAACGATCGTGTATTTTTCGGTCGGATGTTTTTTTGTTTTACCACTATTGGTCCGCAAACTATTTATGCGGACCAATAGTAATAAGGGTGTTAAACAGATGTCATCGTGTGAACGGGATTTTGTTTGAAAAGTGTCCATATTCCCACTTTCTCGACTGTATAAGGTCACACACGGCAGACACTCGGTACCCCAAACAAAAGCAGCAATCAAACAAACGAAGACCACCAACGATGTCGTAGAAGTGGTGAAATAACACATATAATAGAAGAATCGACACGAAGAAGAAGTGGCACAAGTTTCGCAGGAGAACAGAGGTAACCAACGCCCCAAAAAATTGTCATTCTTAAGCGGCAGCGAGCGGAGTTACGGTTTCACAGAACAGGCTGGTAAGAGCAAAAACTAACTCACAGACGGAAGACGTACTTAATCATGTTTCTTTCCACTTTTAGATATGCTTTCCAGATATGCCACTAGCGGTCAACCCTAAAGCAGTCACGAAGCGACAACGTAGCGACCTCGTTCGCGTCTGAGCCGTCCCCCGCACTCCACCTGCGGCCAGGCTGCACGCCGCTACGACCCACCAGCTGTTTCACTAGTTATAACGACAAAACAACACCCATACTTGATGCAAGTTGTCACGTAACAGCTTTTAAGTTGGATTTAACACAAATGACTTGTCCATTTTTGTCAAGATTCCCAATTAATCATAACATATCAAGCAACAAATGAGAATCACTGAAATAGTTTATAAAATAATGGGAGTGGGGGCTAACACACATAATATAAGACTACAAGATTACACAGCAACCTATAAGTTACGGGTAGGTTGCTGTGTAAATGTCTTATAGTCGCCTTACCGGTTTCTTCGTTTGACCCAACCACAGAGGTATTTAAAGGAGCGGACATCACAAACCTGCAGAAAATATATTCCTGCAGTATACCTCAGTCATTTGAGTTAATATAGTAGTTCATTCTTGCGTACCTCGTAGAATTCCAAGTTCTTATAACTTAACAGACAGGCGTGTTGCAGGGGATTGTTGAACCACTTTTTCTTCCAGCAAAGTTTTGTTTGTCCCCCATTTGTGGAAAACAAAGTGCTGATTCTTATTTTTCAGTGAAAGTGAACTGGAGACAAAAAATAAGGAAGTACGCGAGCGTGAATTGTTAGCCTGCATAATATGACTACGAATCAATGTCAATCCTAGGGAAAGACATGAGATGATTCAATGTTAACAGTCTTAATTGATAGTCACTAGATAACAATTTTATTATTTATATGTATGTATCACCTTTAATTTCAAACCGGTGCTAATTAAGATTAGGAACCCGCATAGCAACACAGATAACGTTGTTACCAGCTGCATGACCTACTTTATTACATAGAGATAATGCTGATAGTAGATTTTTCATTTCTTATCGTTATTCAAAAACCGCTTGATAACCGATAAAGGAAACGTTGGCAACTAGATTCTAGAGTGTTATTTTAAACAGAAGGTAATCAATACTACACTGAGTATGAACGTAATTAATTGACTCGATGGCGCACTTAATATCGTGTATTGCTGTTTGCTCATTACAGGAACTGATGGACGCTACAAAGGGCGCTAAACTAGTGGCTCAGTTCTGGGCCGACACAATACAGACTGTCATCGACACACTAAGAAGATAACTATACTCTGACGTCCCTCAATAACGATTCTGGACGCTAGCGAGACCTTTCTCTCTCGTTTCAGAATCAGAATCCAAAGTGACACATCCTTTCATTTCGGCAATTCAATACCTATCCATAGCAGCGCCTGTTTAAAATCAGTGTTGACAACAACGAACTGGCAAAGGGAAACCGATTGCACTTAGGAGTTAGTTATTTGGAGCCGATGACGTCGAGATTGGCACTGTGGCTTCGTAAACGAGACGACATTGACGGGGCAGCAGCTGACCGGTCTTTGTCGAGGCAGACTGCGTCGTTGCTGTAAAGGCCGCAAGCTCGACTTCCAAGCACGAAGTTCTGAGTTCGATCCCAAGTCGTGCAAAGGGTTTTTCCTACAGAAATTTCTCAATAGCAGCCACGAAGTTTCGATTTGTGCCCGATCATTGATGGCAGTAGGCTGGCCCCCTATTACAGTAGACTTTGGGTGTACTATTATTAGGCACACCTATGCCTTATCTTTCGGGTATTACTCACGTGATGTTATGGCTCTTTTCACTGATGACAATAAGGAGGATAGTATGTCCTCAGGAGAAGATATATACCACAGACTAAGCGTTTTTTTCTTATGTTCGATATTACATAGATCGAGAAGTTGCGATGTTTTTAGTCCAAAATCGGAGTTGTAAAAAATGTTTGTACAATCGAGAAACATTCTTAGGTGTAGAGACTGATGAGCAGGTATTGAGATCCCGCAGCGCCTTGATTCTCTCGATTCGATTTCTATGGATGAAACCGTATTAAAATTAGTGAATGTTATAATCTGACATCAAAACTACAAGATACATTTGTAGATACTACATTACATACAAATTCTATTGTCAGAGTAATTCTCAACGTGTATTCAAGTTTTCTTCTTACTAATAAACTTGATTCAGAGACTGGCTCTAACAGGCGTCATGCTAGCCACATACTTGGAGCAGCAAGTATACCTTTCTCTTTTGCCAGTTATTTAGTTCCTTTCACGCACTTCAAAATATCGACAACCCTGCGTCTAACCAGTCTATGGAGACACATGAAACGTCTGTATGATTGGAAGTTTTGTACTGAGTATGTGTGGAGGCCTCCAGGCATATGGGTCTTACGTATTTTGTGTAAAGCCAAGTATCGGTTCGACGGCCGGCCTTAGCCCAGTTGTGTGACGTGAAGGGGCCCCAATTATGCTCCCCACTAAATGCCATGCGCTGAGAACGTTCTCAAGCGCTCCGACCGAACGCTCGTGGTTCAATGAAACAGGGTCAGACCGACACGGTTGTGTGAATGCATGTTTTATCCACATACACGTGGGAGATAAAGCAGGTTTTACTTTTTTCTTCACATTAAAGGTATCTCGGATTAGGAAATAGTGAACGTTCTAGCAGATACCGTTAGAATCGGACTCATAAACACTTCAACAAACGACATCAAATTTTTTGGAAGGTATACGTATACGGACTTTAATAAAAACCGCGATCTACAAAGTGAAATAAAGAATAGACTTGACAAGGCACTATTAGCATTAAGACAAAGGTTTTTGAAATTATTGCATGAACTTGAGTCACAAAAAGAAATCTGGCAACAGCTTCAAATAGTGATGTAGGTTTTTTAGGGGTGAGGAAGTTACATAATAGAAATTATAACGTAACCGACGTGGTTGAAGTGCTAACAACGGTGAGACGAAAGTACTGATCGAGGCATGCGCGAGTACGGTCAGCAAAATGTATCTAGTTTAGCGGTGTAGCGCACTACGTACTAAATTAGCTATGTCATACGACACACACAGTGATTTAAATATCCAAAAACAAAAGCGCGTTGGGTTGACGATATCGGTCACAGCTAACAGCTGGATCAAACCGCGCAGAACAAAGACCAATGAAAAAAAAGGGGCATATACAAAAGTGGGTGATTCCGGGTTGACTACTGAAATAGGTGAATTCTCACACAAATGATCGTGCTATGTGTTTCAAGTAACGTCTGAAACCATGCAGCTGCAATAATTATTCCACTTACATACAATATACAACGTTATACAGTCATTCATGGCATACTAAACAATTTACTGGTACATATGTGCAAAGATAACAGTTTGCCTTGAAACAAGTCCTGCGTTTCATTTTCCTTATATACTGGTAGCAGAATTTACTGACTTCTATTCACTATTTGTTTTACCCATTACACCTATATTATTTGAAAATGTTCATTTTCATTCAATTTAAGTTCTTTATAGTCTATATCTATATATAGTCTATCCAGCGTTGGGGTGAAGAAAAATTATTGTATAAGGCAATAATTATGTGTATGATTAGTATTAGAAATACGCATTAGGTAGACACAATATATGATCTGCATCCGGTTAGACTGGAAGCCGACCCAAGTTGGCAAAAGGCTAGGCAGATGGTAGATGGCAGGTGGCAGGTGCCACATACATGGCTCATGTGAGTACTGGAGTTGTACAAATAGACGGTGCTCTTCGCACCTTCTTGCTGTTGTGTATGGGGCAGTAGAGAACAGTCATTCTCTAGGTATCCGGGATGTCGGATGAAGCTTAGTAACGATGTATCGGTCAGGAGTGACTAAGCGGGTAATCTTTATTTTCAGGATGACAGTTAATTTCGCTTCGGTTTTGCTTTACCTTGAATCCTCGGCACACACTTCTGGAGGATTCAGGTCTAAGCTCGGCCGGCTGAGCTTTTATGTTATTTCAAAGTAAAATGGAGGGTAAATCTTCCCAGGTACTGTTCATCAGGCAGATCCTATCTCCCAGTAGTGTGCTCCCATGTAATAGGGTGAGCCTCATGCTCAAGAATAAGTAAATAATTAACTAGCATCCTAGGCACTTCATATCTTGTCTTGCCTGTCCAGTTGTTTGCACCTTACAGATGCAGATAAGAGAAACTGAGTGGCAAATTTTGGGATCATTCAATTTAGATTGCCATCGACACTCTAAGAAGAATAGCCTAGCTGTTGTTTATACAAGGTCTTGTTTTGCATCCTCGTCAAATTCAAGGACATAACTATGCTAATGATTCTCGACCCGAATCAATAATAAAATGGGTAGGTTTTTTTTTTGCCGTTATGCATAAGGGTGAACCGCCGTGTTTTAACCGGGCCGCGTTTCTCTGATCCTCGCCTTATAACCCCGCTTTCACACATAGAATTTCAAACGTTAATTCGATAAAGTCTTATTCTATTATATTAACTAGGTACGTAAAGCAGCGTTTATTGATAATTAACTAGGTCCTTAAATTGATTATTTATGTCATTTGTGACAACCTCCTGAATTTTGACGAGAATACAAAACAACACCTTGTATACGCAAATTCATTGGTCGTGGACTCGTGGTTATTATAAAAGTAGGTACGGTATTGAGTCATGTTAACCTTGGCAAAGACAAAGAGCGCACCATTGTGCGGGACACACAGCCACACACTATAACCCGATAAAAGTATACGTAAACAACAGCTCACTGCGTGCTCTGAATTTATATTGTGTTGGCTGAACCTCGGAATTTTCGCAACTTAATGAAGGAAGTCGCGAATTTACAATGAATATTATCAAAGTTATAATAGGATGTAGGAGTAGTAGTTACAATTGCTTGTTGGAGTATACAAGGGCAAAATTTAGTTTATTTTAGTACCTACTCTTATATTCTTATTAGGTACAAAAATAAACCAAATTATGCCCTTAGTTATAAAACGAATTAGGTAGGTATTAATTTATAGATAAACACAGGCTATAAAAAACGATCCTTAGGTTTTTTAATACAAACTAATATCAAACTATTCATCTTATCAAGTACCATTACCCCGTAGCATAAACGCAAGAACAGCCAACAGTCAGAACACAACAACAGTCGAACAAAATAAACGCGATGATAGTGTCATCGCGTTTATTTTGTTCGACTGCAACCTCGCGCCGACAGGTGGCGCCTTTCGGTAATCCGCCCAAATGAGAACAAACTCAAGAAACGATCACTTATATATAATACGGCCTTAAGAAAAATAACTGCTATCGGTCCTGGATAGGACCGTCTTTTACTAATGGTATGAAAACCCGTTGTTAACTGTAGTGCGTTACCTATATAACGCACGCAATGTAAATTAAATGGTTACTAGAGGAATGCAATCCCGCATGATCATTTTTTTAAATCCTGGTATTTGCCGGACTAGCAATTCTCAATCCCGCTGACTCCAGGTTTGTATGCCAATCTTCAATACTAGCGAGGCCAACGACATTATTTTAAAAGTTTCCAAGCAGTTCTTCTCCGTCGTTTAGTCAATGCTGAGGATCGAGACTACATATGTCGTGTCGCCAAGTTAACGGTCTGCTGCAGTGTGGATCGCTCGGGTCGTGCAGCATGCTGGCTTCAACAGCCTTCTTGATCGCGTCTGTCGATCTTGCCGGTGCTCTGCCTGGAGCGCGTTTACCTTCCACCCGGCTTATTGAAAACAGTTACTTATTCACCTACCTACTTACATAAAAATCAAGACGATAAATTCTTTAATTTCCAATTTAAGTCGGTAAACAATAGTGTCGAAGGCGGAACGCTTGCCTTTGCCTCCGCTCGTGCAATGTCATTGTCAAGGCCGCACGACACGATAAGGCATTCGTCACATCGCCACGTTTAATTGCATTCCAGCGATATCGCGCGTTGCATCATCGTAACTATCGCAACGTGATGTTGGTGAAATGTGATTTTTTTAACATCCTTTAGCAATTTATGTACGGTCATTTTCTCTGCTTCACAGATCAGTCACGGTGGTACAGTAACCATCGTATTATGATCGATTGTTCGTATACATATATTTGATCATGTCGTCCATATATTTCTGTTTATTTTAAGATCCGCTGTTAGACGACATTTTGTTAAAACTCATGTCATGACCGCCAGTATGTCAGTTTAGATCATACAGGAGTTGAAATTAGGCAGGTATGGTTATATGGACTTACATCTTTTACGAATAACGCCAATGAAGTACCATGGCAGCACGAACTTAACAAAATAAGGTTGACTGATGAAATAATATTTAGGTAGGTAGGTTCCTTACATATTTTTTTTTGTTCTAATTAACACTTTAAAAAGAAGGCAGTTTTAAATTACTTGAGTCTGGTTTTCAAATATTTTGAGGGATTTTTCATCTTTGAAAATATGGTATTACACAAATCTAAAGATGGAGTTTTGTCCGTGTAGGTCAAAAATCCGCGAAGCATACCTGGCGAAATGTGGGTGACTGGGTATACTATAGGTAATCCTCTGCCTAACCCATCGGGGAATGCCGGCAGGGTGTTGTGTTCCATAAATAACAATCATGCAAAATGCCGATAACGATGATGCTGATGTTGAAACGCGACCAAAATCAGCACATACCTGCACACCTTAAAAAAAGACAAAAGCCACTAGTCTGCATTAGGCCTTTACTTTCTAATAGAAGTGAGTACAATGTAATAATGCCACCTGAAAGTCACCTTCAGTAAGTTGTTATGTCACACATTTATAGCGCATCCAATACCGATGCATGTGACACCTGACACGGAACAATCGTCATGCACGCCGCCCTAAGCTTGTATAGTAACAGATATTACAGGTTTTTTATAGAGCTCTAAATGACTTGACCATAGAATTTGAAACAATACTTAATTTTCATCATTTCAGTCTTATTGATGTAAAACTGCATTGCATTTATCATCAAAAGAAAATGATTGATTTTGTCTTGGAACACCCTTCAGAAGTGCCAGGGAAGTAAAAGACCTCTTCATATTAGAAGTCTTAAAGAAATATTGCAGACAAGATCAAAAGAAATAAATGAAGAAAAGCGAATGGCAGAAATAACATTTGAAGTCAACAAATTTTTACAAACTATTAAAAAACAGATTCTTACTCCTTACCTACTTACAAACCGAGAAAGAGGCCGGTGAATTGGATGGCCCTTCTAAGTGAATACCACAGAATAACATTATTTAAGAATAGGTATAATCACGAAGAATTGCCAAACTTAAATGGCAGTGGGCAGAGCACATTGCTCGCAGAGCGGATGGCTGATGGGGCCGAAAAGTTCTGGAATGGCAACCGTGAACCGGAAGAGGATGCGTTGGAACTGTTGGAAGGCTTCCCAGTAGGTGGACCGATGTGAAGGTTGCGGGGATCCGCTGGATGCGAGTCGCACGGGACCGGTCAATGTGGCGACACTTGGGGGAGGCCTATGTTGAGCAGTAGACGTCTTTCAGCTGAAATGATGGTGAGGTAGAATCAAACTACCTTCAACCAGAAAACACCCAAATAGGGTCGATATCTTTATCTGTCAGGGCCAAAGAATACAAATAGCTCATTAGACGAAATCAGGCGAATAGAAATCAAAAGTCACGTGCGGAATAGCATTAATGAATGGAGTATGACACCGTGATCTGATTGTGAAGGCATTGTTCAACAATCATCTCGGAAGTCACATTATAACGTGGAAGTCGAGTTGCTACTTGTGGCGAATATTAATACTTTTACGCAACCTTCTGTGAGTTAAGCTGTTGAATCATTAATTTAAAAAATACTTGGTACATATCATTTCGTTTAATTATTTGTTTAATGATTACTTATTGATATTTCTTTTATCATTTGTTACTAATGTGATGTAATTATTGTATTATGTACAACCTATCTAGTGGCACTCATCATAATATTTTCTTTTGTTAATTTGTGGATAATGTAGTGGGCTGCAATATTGTTAATATTTTGTGTTATGTTTCCCTGTTCCAACACATATTGTAGCTGTTTATTGTCCCTGAATAAATAAAATAAAATTGACAGACCCGTTGGTGTCGTGGTCGCAACAACGGCTACTAAGCGTGGGGTCTTGGGCTCAATTCCTGGGTCGGCCAAAAAGTGCTATTGGCGTTTTCCACTACAAATTTCTCACTAGTAGCCGGGAGTTTGGAAGTTGGCGGTGTGATACCCACCCCCGTTAAGCCGTTGGTCCTGAGCCTGATCCCTCGTCGGTCGTGTATGATTGCCGTCCCATCGGACTATGAGAATAAAGGAACAGAGAGTGCACATACTTGTGCACTATAATATCTCCCGCGCCGATGGCTAATCTCCGCCAAGATTGGCCGCCGTGGCCGAAAACGGTCAGAAGGACTATTCTCGTCATCATTTTCGGTATATTTTTTTGTTTCATAAATCGTTAAAACAATCGAACAGCTCGGGATTACTTCCACGAAAAGGATCTTTCTTGCATACTGTGAAAATACCAAAGGGTATAGATTATTGAACCCAATTACAAGTAAAGACTTGGCCTGAGTTTTGCAAGCCGCTATTAATGAAGAGCCTGGGTGCTGGGAACTCGAATAGAAATCATAAAGAAACTCTCTGCCTTCTGGCCCTTTTTTTTTTTTGCGGATGGGAAATCATCAAATGACTTCTCCCGCTCTGGGGGGAGCGGGAGGGAGTGTCAGACTTGTACTGACTAAAACCCACCCATGTTCCTTCTTCGCCCTTTGTGTTCCAGGGCCGCGGTATCTCTTTCGAACAACCCGCAGCCCTGGCAGGCATCGGCCCTTTCGGACCCCTTCCGGTTTGCTGACATCTCCTTGAGGCGCGCGTGGAACACGTACGCGCCGTCGACACGGCCTGTCGTCATGAGACGGACGGACGGTGAGCTAGCCCATTACGCACCGTCCATGCCTTCTGGCCCTTGAGTAAGACAAGGGCTTTTTCGATCCATAGTCAATTAATATCTGGATTGCCTAAAAGAACCAGCTTAATCATACTACCCAGTAAATGATGAGGCAGTTTCGGCAATTTTCGGTGAAATGAAAGGACACTGTTTCAGATAATTCAAAAGCGCGTATACGATTAGAACGTTACCTGAATAAACTCGAACCCGCGAGAACTGTGCTATCAGAGAAGACGATCAGGAATCTTAACTTAAGACAATGGATGGGTCTGGGCACTGTAGCCTGCATTACTTGTCAGTCCGGCCGGTGGGCCGCATCGCCTGGCCGACTACGTGAAGGCGTTATAAACCGTCTATTGGTATTCCCCTCGACTCGGGACAGGCGCGATTATCATTGGAAATGTGCTCGGATGTACAGACGTAAGATTTTCCTGGCGACTTTCAGCGCTGCCATAGTTCAGCAAATGCGCTGCGCAGAGTTGTGGAGGAGTTTTCTTCAAATAAAAAATTTTTTGCTCGCAATTTTATGCATTGCGTAATTTGCGAAGTAGTTTGAGGGCTGCCAAAGTGCAAACATGTCAAACAACAAGTTCCAATACAGCCAGATAGTAATTTCAAAAATATATACTACTAGCTTTTACTCGCAGCTTTGCTCGAGTTATGTACAGAAATTAACCTACGGGAACGTTTAAAATGCATGCCTATAGCACTCGAGGATAATGTAGCTTCCCATTAGTGAAAGAATTTTCGGAATCAGATCAGAAGTTCCGAATTTTACCCCCTACATACAAACTTACAAACAAAATGTACCTCTTTATAATATTTTTATTTTAGTATAGAGGGCGATGAGTTTAGTGGTAAGATATATTGCCTATAAAAATCGCACAATCGCAGGACTAAAGAACCTCATTTATTTTCAGCACATGTACGAATGCAAATCGAGCTGCGGGAGTATCCTCCATCGCGGGCAGGACTGGCGATGGAATATCAATTTGTGATCAGGCGTGCCGGGTACTAAGTGTGCCTATCATCAGCTTTGACAATACCTGCAGTTTTTGTATAGATCTTCCGTGCAGCGCATAAAGCAAAGACCACATTTGCTGAAAAACGGGAATAACTTTCACTTTTATGACCATACTCTGAATGGTTTTGCGTCCACGTTGATTTGAGGAGCTCGTGGCAGTGGTGGCTAAATAATAACAGCCGCTAGGGTCGATCGTCTGGCTAAGCCGCGCTTGCCTAGGTCGATCCATGGATGGGTGGCCACCCATTAGATACATACCAAGTTTTCCGAAATTCTGAGAACCCATCTTAAAAAGGGTATCGTATTACCCTGTACTAACTGGGATGTGGAGGTCAGATAGGCAGAGGCGCTCCATGTAAAACACTGGTATTCAGCTACATCCAGTTAGACTAGAAGCCCAATGCTAGGCAGATTATGCTTCTTTGGACAAATTTTAATTCTCAGAACTTATCAGGTCATAAAGATCTTTTCAGATCTTTAAGTGTTTTCAGTACACACGATGTACCATAGCAACGTTTACGTGGTGGGCTCGTTGCAGTCGTTACACAAACATGCACGGTCAAGACCACGTTAGTTATTAGATACTAAGTAAGCGCTCGCAATTTACTAGGGGGCAGTTCTCCCTCACCAAAGCTCGGGAAGAGACGCGTAGATGTAGCTTCGCGATGCGCCTTGTCCGACCGCCTGAGACGTACCCGCCAAACGGGCTCTCACTGAAACGTATATCGACATCTTAAAAAGTGCGTCGCGTCAAGCTTTAGTTGATAGGGTTCGCTGTTTTTTCAGGTCTCCTGGAATAGTTTTTCCTGTTGTATATTCGAGCGTGGTTAGATTGGCGAGCTTTTAACTGGTGTTTAGGGCGTTCCATTGGGAGAACTTACCAGTTAGATAGTGAACTATTGTATAGGCTAATAAACTATTATCCAATGGCGGTCACATTCATTGGTGAGCTACAAACTATTGTAGTATCTAAATAGTATTAAGAACTATTCCGAGCCCTCGTTTGAGGCAGAGACTAGTCTCTGCCTCTAGTCTCGAAATACACATCATTCCATTCTGCAAGCGAGTAGATATTACACCAGTTGCAGTAACTATAGCAGTTAGTAATGTGACTGTAAACTAATATTTGTCATTTCGGTTTAACCTTGTATATAACATTGCAGTTTACCTCTTATTAAACTACCGACGAGCTCATAACTTCTAGTTTGTGGCTCTCAATGGCAGCTCGCCCTTAGCGTGTGAAAGAAGTATATAGTGAATGGCGGCCATACTTAGCTGGGCTACTGAGGTTATAGATCTGTACAAGATTTCCGAGCAAGTACCTACTGCAGCAGTTAATCTAGCTCAACTGGAATATCAATAATTCACGACATACTGGTACAGTAGGAATATTTTGGCTTTGATATTTGTGCAGAACTTAGCAGTAAACTTACGGTAGCATAAATTGAAACTTTCCAATAAACTGATTATCGGGACCTTTAACAGTCGATTATTTTACATAAAAAATTCAATAATAATAGTGTTTTCTAGCACGCTTTCTGAGTCTGCACCAGGTACGTAAGGGTGCGAAATGGCTATAAAATAACATCTATAGGAAAACGAGAAAACTAATAAATTATTGTAAGTTATTCAAGAGATATAATTATGAAAGATACAAACAATAAAAGCATATTTTGTGGTTCGTTAACGGTAGTTTTGTTGCAAAACTTGCCGGAACACACGCATACGTGGTAGCGCGCGAACAGCGAGATGCCCCGCGCGAACGGCGTCAGTGACGCGTGTGGGCTGCTGATGCACCGGTCGTTATAGCGTCGCAGCAGCCATTCCAACCGCATGAATCGATTTCCTGTCAGTCCCTGCTTTGTATCCGGCCACATTCTCCGACAACCTCGAGCAGTGTATATCGTCCCAACATCCAAAAACCTCTTGTAGCATCCTGGTATATAGTCCCCCAATATAGTTTTTTTAATTCCGCGACTCAAAAACTGGTCATCATGCCAGAAGTATGGGGTTAAACTTTCGATCTTCACGTGACGCCACTTCCAGGTGTACCTACAGACAGTGCGAAAATATCTTTGTAAGGTCCTTGCTCTCCAGTCTTGGGAATCAAACATATCGTGACATAATGAATTTGTGGGTACGAGTCTACCAGAGTGGCCACATCTATAACAAGTTGCTTTTATAGGAGCAGTATACCAAGTACTTGCTGGAAAGTCCTCTATCCTTCGGCTATTATTGTAGTAAGTTTGGTTACTCTCGTCCCAGACGGGCAGCGTCCGGTAGGAGCGCGCTGTCGGTGTGCTGCTGTACGGGACAGTGCCACGCGTAGTCTCGCTGAACTGCTGCTCATCGTCCGTCTCTTCCTCGCGATATACTCCAGGGTACTCAAACTCATGATGAACAGAGAAGTTGCCAACGGGCTCTGTGTATGCTTTCCTTATGAATGGCATCTTAGAGTAGTCAGGCCGCCGAACTTTTGTACTTCTTAAAGGAGCTAGAATGGGTTCCAGGTCGGGTCTCTCCTCTATAAGGTTCTCGTACATGTCATCGGGCAAGTCTTCGGGCAGCAGTACGCTCTCCGGGGGAGCGGCGTATACGTTCGGGTATCTGAACCTCGATAAAAGCGAACAATCCATCCATTCTAAAGTAACTAATTTAAATAATATTAAACACACAAAATAACTGCACGAAACACACGTCATACTCAAAAAATACCTACAATCAAATAGTGGAATACTTATATCAAAACTTAGTACAGATAAACATTATATAACGCTGTCAGCAAAGGGAATCAAAGAGTAGAATACGTATACCAAACGGATAAACCAAAGCTGTCAGCTTGTTAATTTTTTTTTGGAAACTTAAAAGAGGATTGAAATGATACAAAGTGTTCAAAAAGAATAAGACTTTTTTACTGAAAAATGTGCGATGACTTGATTTCTAGGTTGATCAATTTTGCATAACGAAGTATTTTAGCATCAGCGTAGTGATTGATTAAAAGTAATTACTTAATTAAATGGAACCTTTCTTTTATAAAAATAAAAACCATCGATTACGCAGGGTCTCATTCGATGTATGAGACGAGATAAACTCTATATTAAAGCTAAATCTAATTCGAATAATTCAATCCTGCACATTTCATACAAAAGATCCTGAAAAAATGTAATTGTAATTACGATAAAACTCTACTGGAAGAGGCGGGAAAGTATAGCTAAAAGATCTTGAAATGTTTTTAAACATACTTGACTTTTATTTTAACATTTCTACATGAATTAATAAGCTTTATTCCATACAAAAAACATTAGTAATTAAAAAAAAAAATTGGATATCGATTATTGTTATTTTTAATAGTTATTTTTGTTTCGA
The DNA here is from genome assembly GCA_963082945.1 of Cerastis leucographa. Classification (NCBI taxonomy): domain Eukaryota; kingdom Metazoa; phylum Arthropoda; class Insecta; order Lepidoptera; family Noctuidae; genus Cerastis; species Cerastis leucographa. The sequence continues at coordinate 1,046,921 of OY720360.1, forward strand.
TCGAATTATTTATTTGTTGCTGGGACAATTCTACGTACCTGTAATTAAATTAAGTGGACTACTAAACTTTACTGTTACTTTTAAAGTGAAACTTTTATTACATCGTCTCAAACTTTTTCGTCTGTGTGTTGCATGTCGCGTGACGCTCGGCCGCGAAGTAGGGATAAAGTAAAAGGCGCTCGTCAGGTTAAGCAACGTTAGCCCAGGTCTGTATGAGGATGGGTGATCAAGGTTAAGCAACGTTAGCCGAGGTCTGTATGTGGATGGGTGATCAGCCTTAAAGCAACGGCTGCCCAGGTTACATCGTCTCAAACTTTTTCGTCTGTGTGTTGCATGTCGCGTGACGGCCGGCCGCGGAACTCTGACGAGCGCCTTTCACTTTAGTACTACGCGCTATAGTGTGTACTTTTACCGTGGTTTCATAAAACCATACAATCCTTTTTTTTCTGTTCAGGGACATTTTAATCTCGCCACTGACCTACATTTTTCGCAAATGTTGTCAACAGGTTTTTTTTTTATTTGTGGTCCTAAGTACAAAGCTGGCAGTAAAGATTGCTCTATATTTTGTCACTTGGTGACTGATTCAAGACCAATTTGTTTACTAACTTCTATGTCTAAGATATTAGAAAACAATAAGTTGGTCAAATATTTTTATCAGTTTGGTTCTAGATCTAAACTATCAATGATCTATGCTGATGCTATACATCATCTGACCGACTATTTAGTAAATACTTTTTATTTACTGTTTATTTTTTTTGGTTTAAAATATCTAGTTTTCGTTGAATTATCTCAGGCCGAGTCGTAGAAGTTTAAGAACAATTTTGTATTACCTATTTTAATTTGTGACATTTTTTTTCAAATAAAGAAATTTCATCACATCAATTTATATTATCATGATATCACAAAAAAAGAAACATGTTAAAACCATTGCAACAATAAACGGTACAAAAAGTGTAGAGCGATGCCTCCTGTGAGGATTGAACTCACGACCCCTGGTTTACGAGACCAGTGCTCTACCACTGAGCTAAAGAGGCGCTGCGAAACATCGCGAAATCATGAACCCTTTGTTACGACACACAAAAAGTCTAGTTTATATCATCGTCAAGTGTTTTATCAATTTTAAAAAATATAAGAAAGGTTCTGTGACTTTCTTATTTTTAAAATAGTACAATACAAAGGTGATGCTTATTTATAAAAAAAAATCTCTTCCAACATACCTGCGAAAGGAGATACTAAAAAAAAATTGTAGACATAGTGTGTAAAAGAAAAAGAGAAAATGGAAGGCATACAACATAAAGCAGATAAATATTTTTAATATACCTACAATATAAGAATATACGACGTAACTAAGTTAAGTTTTCAAGTTTTTTTTCTAAGAAACGAAGAATTTCTAAGGACACCCTACATATCCGTGGTTTTTCTGTACCATATTAACGACGCGGCCGGAGGAGCTCGTGGCTAAATAATAACAGCCGCTCGGGTCGATCTGCAGGTTAAGCCGCAAGTGCCTAGGTTGGTCCGTGGATGGGTAATCACCCATTGCATACCGAGTTTCCTCCGTGAAAGCACATGAAGCCGTTAATCCCGGATTTCATTTGTAGAATTCTGATAGTCGTTTCAGGTAGTCAGTGGCCCGAAAGTCTGACAACCAGTCTGACCAAGGGGTATCGTGATACCCAGTACTAACTTGGTTGTGGAGGGCAGATAAGCAGTCGCTTCATGTAAAAATACTGGCTGCATCCGGTTGCAGACTTGTTGATGATTAACGACGCGGCCGTGGGCTGTATAAGATAATAATTTGTGGACATTAGGATAAAAGTTTTAATTTCGCACGCGACGGTGCTGGAGGGAGCCGGAACGGTCTAACGGGCATAGTCTACAAACTTTTCAATCCTAAGAATTTAGGTTATAACCGCGTATGATGACCGTACCAAACGTTATAAACGGCTATAGTATGCTGCTGATAAGTTCTAATGGGCATAGTAGTCCACGTCATGTTTTCTTTCTTTTTATGTTTCTTTCCGTGCTATGATACGTTCATAGGCACGGTCATGGTATGGTAAGGTGTCGTGGGCAGACTCGTGAAACATGTAACTTCACTTGTATCGTTTTTGTTATTTTCCTGAAAATGTTTTCAAAGGGCTTACAGTTTTAAAAAAACCGTCGCCGCGCTTACTTATCTCATTTAACACATCGGTGGGACGTACACTTTCTAATAATAATAATAAAAAAAATATCACTTAAATAAAAAGTAACACATAACTTTTTGAAGTATATTAAAAATAGCGCGTTATTATGTAATCAGCCTTACAAACATTATGCGATACTTTCGAATTAATTGTATGTTACCGTAACATAGCAGTGTCTATGATACTCTACGTAAGTGGCCATTATACGGCCTTACCCCAACCATTTTATTTTATTTTTGCGTCATTTAGTGCTTTTCATTTCCTTTTCCGTCGTAGTCCGTACTTATTTTTATTTTTTTTTTCGATAAAAAAAAAGAATAAATAAACACATTAAAAGTTATTATTGTCACACTTGATTATTAATCAATTCCACTTACCTAATCTTCATCTGTCCAGCGTCTGTAACAAATAGATAAATAAACTACATTAGTCCAAAAAGAATGCCGAAACCAGGGATCGAACCAGGGACCTTTAGATCTTCAGTCTAACGCTCTCCCAACTGAGCTATTTCGGCTTACCATTGTATCTGCAAAATTTCGAAATACATCTTTCCTTATCCCGAATGAAGCTACAATTCATATTAAAGTTAGAACCCAGTTTAAAATATGAGATTTTTAGTAGAAAACAAACAAGACCAAGATCCTAGTCTGAACGCAAGGTCTACGTAATTTTTTTCTATGCTTACCTTACTACAGGTAAGAACAATTGCATATTATATAAAGTTGGACATCTCAAAGGTGTTCAACACCCGGCCCTGGAGATTCATTAGGGAGGCCCGGCGTTACTACCGGGTACCATCCTAGCTCCGCAAGATTATGGGGGCATTGTGGGGGTGAGAAGTTGTCTCACCAAGATGAGATGTCGTGCGGTGTTCCAAAGGGCTCAGTTCTAGGCCCTGTCCAGTGGAACATGCAATACGACTGGGTTTTGAGGGGCGAGGTCCTACCAGACGTGAACCTGACGTGTTATGCGGACCAGCTGTTCTCGACCTGGAGGAGCTGATAGGCAACTGTCCATGTCTGCGGTCGCACAGGTTATGAGCCGCAATATGATTCCTGGGCCTGGAGGAGGCCCTCAACTTGTTGGATGCATTAGTTTTCATTTCACACATCGTGGTCGGAGGTGCCCGGATCGCCGTCGAGTCAACCAATGGATTGGTGCTCGACTGTCTTTGGGACTTCTGCTCCTAGTTTCAGCGGCTGGTGCACAAATTTATGTGAGCGGCGGGCGCGCTTTCTACGCTGCCTAAACTGGGGGGCCCGAGCACAGCTTGAAGGCAGTTGTACGTGGGGACTGGGGCTCGTGCGATCGATGGCCCTTTAACGGCCCCCCCGCCCCGATATGAGCGACAGACCTGACGCCCAGCACTATCGCAGTCCTGCGAAAAACGCAAAGAGCGATGGCCGTCAGAGTCACAAAGGAATAGCGTACGAAACGAGACGGCTTGCGTACTGGCCGGATCCCCGCCGAGGGGACATCTTATTAAACGAGCATCTTATTAAAATCTCATCTTAAGAGGTTTCATCTTAAACTTGTACCTACGTTGTTGGCAAATAAATAAATAAATCTGAAGGATCTGGATCTGCAGGCCTGCCGTCCACCAGTAGTGTACATCCGGAATCATCGGTATGGACAACCACACCGTTTTAATTTTTTCTATAATTTTACATCACATTTGTGTAGCAGTTCATAGAAGACATCTACTCTCCAAATTTCAACTGTGTGGTGTCAACAGTCTCGGAGTAAACGGGAGGACGGACGGACAGACAGACGGTCAGAACGAATCTATAACGGCAATGGAAGCTTATGCAATGCAGATTTGCAATTTTGTTTTTTTTCTTTATAATAACTACAGCCGAAAATCATATCAAAATTGCATGTGATTTATAACTAAAACGTTATCGTAATATTAATGAGACTGGAAAAAAAACCTATTCTCTGCTTATCGCATGTTGCCTTCAAAATATAGGTTTGGTTACTTGTTCTTTGGGGGTTATACCAACGAACAAGTTATTTACTATTTTTAATTACTCATAATGTTTCGTTGTTTCATAAAATTTAAAATAAGAGTCAATGCATATCGTAAACATTACAATGCATTTACTTTTGAGGTAGCTAGCGCCATCTAGTACTTTATACAAGAACTATCATCATCAATTCAAGCGTAACTATGAGAAACGCCATCTGTTGTTCAGCATTCACAACTGATAAGATTTCACACAATCACATTACCATGGAATTACTAGTGCTATAAGATTTTCCTGAATTCATGATCACAATCAAATCACCAACTAGTGGGAAGCCTTCCAACGCATCGTCTTCCGATTCGCGGTCGCCACTCCAGAACTTTTCGGCCCCTTCGGCACATCCGTTCTGCGAGCAATGTGGCCTGCCCACTGCCACTTCAGTTTGGCAATTCTTCGGGCTACGTCGGTAACCTTGGTTCTCTTGCGGACGTCCTCATTTCTGATTTGATCACGCAAGGAACCTCCGAGCATAGCCCTCTCGATTGCCCTTTGGGTGACTTTGAGCCTTCTGATGAGGCCCATTGTGAGCGACTACGTTTCGATTTCGTATGTAATCACTGGCAACACACACTGTTCATAGACTGTCGTCTTGAGACACTGCGGTAAGTTGAACGAGAAGATAGCACGCAACTTCCCGAACGCTGCCCAGCCGAGTGGGATTCGGCGATTGACCCCTTTCTCGAAGTTAGACCTACCCAACTGGACCGTTTGTCCCAGGTAGACATAATCGTCTACTACTTCGAGTGTAGAGTCTCCGATCTTGATAGGAGTGGGTGTTACATGGGCATTCAACATGACTTTGGTTTTGTCCATGTTCATTTTAAGACCTACTCTTTTGGAAGCTCTACTGAGGTCATTGAGCATAGTACTGAGGTCCTCCATGGTCTCAGCCATGACCACTATATCGTCAGCAATTCGAAGGTGAGTGATGTACTCGCCATTGACATTGATGCCTAGCCCTCTCCAGTCCAGACCCTTGAAGACATCTTACAGTGCAGCGGTGAACAGTTTCGGAGATATGACGTCTCCCTGTCTCACACCTCGCTGCAGTAGGATAGGTTCCGAGTTCTGGTAACACTCAACAAACACTTAAACACCTTGATGTACCAATAGTCAATTTGGCACTGTTGGAGAGACTGTTTGCCTTAATCAGGGTTAAATATATTCTTATTTCCACTTATTTTTTAAAAAGCTGATGGCCATCCCTCACAGTTTTTTGAGTCAATTTTTTTTCAACCCTCATTTACATCACTTTTGTTTATAGGTTCATAGAAGACACCCTTCTTCACTCTCCTTTCAATGTTGTGATACCAGCAGTCTCAGAGTAAAATGGCACAGACCCATATGTCTGTATATATAGACATTTTTTGGCATTGGACACCCTAAAAAGTACCTTTGGTGCGAATACCATATATTTTAAATAATAAACAACCAAGATCAGATAGAAGTCATAGGGAGATGCCTTACCCCAGTAGTGGGATGACACAGGCTTATATGTAGTAACAAAAAAAAAATTGCTTACCATCAGCAACTTCTTCTGCAAATTCAGCTTGAACAGCTTTATCCTCTGCAATGTTCCCCACATCGTCCAGCACTACACCACACTTCTTAAATAAAGAACTTCGCAGCCTCATCAACTTCTCGGTCTCTTTGTAAGCTTTTATTTCATCCTGAAACAATTCAAAGTTATTGTGTGATGTGAATATTCCCCAATACCTAATTGTAGTAGAGCATAGTGTAGCTAGAATTAAAAATGCATTTAAGCAGTCAAGTGATTGCGTACAATCTACTTTCTCCTACAATATGTTATCATAATATATGTATATTTTTTTGTTTAGTTAGCCTGATCTTTCCCACTCTTAAACTGCTCTTAGGTTTGCAAAGTACATACATTTGAAGTTGCCTTTCATTACTATTATGATTCTACATTATTATATATTGTTTAACTAGCCCTATGCCTAAATCATTATCATCTACTTTTGTATCCATAATTCTTATTCAACCCATGGCTGAGTAAAATAACTTTCAAGAATGTTTAACTAATGATCTGTGAATATGCTATGAGACTTAGAAATAATATATTTTAGGATAGTAAAAGTTGATTTAATTTTTTAAACACATTTTACCTTTAAATCTTGCAATCTTGGATGAGATCTGTTAGACAAACACTCTCTGTAATGTGTGGCAGACCACTTTTCTCCATTGCTGGTTAAAACCGAAGGGGCAGATTCCCGTACCCTAATATTCGATGACTTTTTAACCACTTCCCTCTGCTTAGGGCGAGGCGGAGAGACTGCGAGGTCCAAAGATCTAATAGTCTTACGAGGCTTTACCACATAAGTCCTTTTAACTTTGTCACGGGTAGATTCTGGTACATAGTCATTCAAAAAAGTTGGAAGTTCATTAATAACTCCTGAGGAGCTCACGTTCGAAGCAACTGGTTTCGCGCCAACTCTTACAGAGGACGGAATATCATGACGTGTAACAAAAGAACTCGATTTCAGGCTGGTGAGTGACTGATTTTGGACACGAGACATAACTCTATCATATTTTTTGTTTCGAGTTCTGTTAGCAGAATCCATTATTTTTGAAATATTATTATGATTTCGAAATCGAGTTGTTTTGCTTGTGTGTGGTAGACATTGACAAGAAACACAAGTGACTTGAAGTGACAGCAATGAATGTCAATCAGTTTTTTTAAATTTCCTGTAAATGTTGTTCTGATTTCTTTGAGCTGGAAACGAGTATTTTTGCACATACACAAAATTAAAATATTTTAAAAATAACAATAGTCCACATTTACAAGTATCACAAACAAGGCTACAGGAAAAAATAGAACATTAAAAATGTCCAATAACTATAGTCTCACGACATGCACTTCACTGGATGCCCGTGGAATTCAAACTTCCCAACTCATATATACTTGTTTTAGTGTCCACTTCAAACATGATTTCAGACAAAACTAAACCGCTCCGTCAACGGTGGCATCTTTTCTTTCCGTAAGCATCTTTACCTAAGCATAGGTACCCTGTAATAGTTCCCATTAAATATTTTTTTGTCGTAGGCGCGGCGCGGACCTGTGTACGGTGAGTAATGGGCTAGCTCACCGTCCGTCCGTCTTATGACGACAGTCCGTGGCAACGGCGCGTTCGTCTTCCACGCGCGCCTTTTTTTTTCGTATGGGAAATCATCAAATGACTCCTCCCGCTCCGGGCGGAGCGGAAGGGTGTCAGACTTGTACTGACTAAAACCCATCTATGTTCCTTCTTAGACCTTTGTGTTCCAGAGCCATGGTATCTCTTTCGAACAGTCTCGTAGCCCTGGCAGCCCTGGCAGGCATCGGCCATCTTGGACCCCTTCTCGGTTTGGTAAAATCTCCTTGAGGTTCGCGTAGAACACGAACACGCCGTCGACACGGCCTGTCGTCATAAGACGGAGGGACAGTGAGCTAGCCCATAACTCACCGTCCACAGGCCCGCACACGTGCTGCCCTTGCCCCATGTTGCTTGGGGTCCGCGCAACACATTTTTTTCTTCGATTCTCCTCTGTCCTCCGTCAAGCTATCATCATCCATCCATCGTTTCCTTGGTCTTCCTCTCCCTCTCCATTCATTAAAATTTATATTCATCAATTTCTATTTTCATAAAATTAAAAGATATCAAGCATGAGAGATTCTTCTTTACTGACAGCAACGTATAATATTACCAATTCCCCTGTTTATTAAAACTCGTACGTGCGGCAATGATACGGGACGCCGAGACATGTAGTGGATTTGAGGAGCCAGTTATGAAAGTTACCCAAAAACTGAAGGTCAACAAACAAAGTCATCCTGAATACAGAATAATATGACACTTTTGGCTGTAACTGGTTGATGGCTTTATAGATTGTGTTGCCTTGATTAGAGTAGAGGAAGACCAAAGAACCGTAAATGGACTGTTTGAAGGATGATATGGCAAGAAAGGAGGTATCTCATGAGATGACAAATTATAGAGAAGTATGGAAGTAAAAGAGATGCTACGCCGACCCCAAATAAATTGGGATAAGGGCAAAAGAATTCTGTTAGAAATAAAAACCTCTCTGAAGTTGGCATGACAAATGTAGCATGCAAACAAATAAAGTACTGGATCGTATAATAACCGCAAATTATCCACGAAAACAAAAAGAAGGCTAGCTTTTTTATCATTTGTTAATGGTAAAACGATTATTTGATCGCACTAGATAGAATCATAATTCCTCTTTGTCCGATGAATCGGACCAAAAGGAAAGAAAATAATGCGTTGTCCGATTGATCGGACTTTAAGAAGTTGTGATTCCACTTGGTCCCATGAATCGGACCAAAGGACGTGGTCCGATTGATCGGACAAAGCGGTCGGACACTGTTTACAGGGAAAAAAAAAAGCTCGCCGGAAAACCCGAAAATAGGTTTGTATTCTAACTTCAGTGGCAGCTAGCATGCAAAAATTAAAAAATCGGTTAGGAAAGACCTAGAGACAACTTGACCAAGGCTCATAATTAACCGTTAATTGCCGAAAATTAACCGCGAGCTAGAAAACTCAATAACTATTTTGCATGCTAACTTCAATGGAATTCAATTCAAAGTAGTCACGCTTCTGACGCACATCAACATCATGACATGCATATAAGTACCGGTTTTTGAGTTTTCCGGCTCACGGTTAATTTTCGGCAATTACTGCTAATTCCTAGAATACATACATCAGTTTGCAAGCCTCTTTCGAGTAGCGTTAAATATGTTTGATCGAGATTTTAAAATGGCCTAGCCTTTTTCAAAAATTTCATATCCGACCTCCTGGCTTATACATATAGTATTTATTTATCTACAGCGTTTAATTAACCGTTAAATATGAGTCTTGGTAAAGATGTCTAGGTCTTTCCTAACCGATTTTAATGTTTGCATGCAAACTTCTAGTTGGCGTTCTAGAAATTGGCGTGCAAACCAATTTCGGGTTTTCCGACCCGCGGGAAATTTTTGGTTTTCACGGTTAATTTGCTGCTAAATAGCGCATAATGTAATAGTGCTAATAGGGCGCGTTTAGCGTCATGACCTAAGCCTGATTATGGGTTAACGACTAATTATGACCCTTGGTCAAGTTGTCTAGGTGTTTTCTAAGCAATTTTAAAATATTTGCATGCTAATTTCCACTGAAGTTGGCATACAATCTATTTTCTGGTTTTCTGGCAAGTGGTTTTTTTTTGGTTTTCATGGTTAATAAACAGCTAATTATCCAGTACTTTATTTGTTTGCATGCTACATTTTCCAACTTCAGAAGTGAAATAAAATACATTTTTATTTTAATTTTTTATTTTTTGTGAGGTCTAAATCCCTCAACCCTAACTAGGTATATAAAATTGTCAATTTCAGGACTTTCCAACCAGTTCATTATGTTTAAGTTCATAAACATTCTTCGCTTGATTCTGGTACTCATCACATATTGCATTGATTTGTTTAGTTACATTATATACCACATCTTCAGACACACTAGTTTGTCTCTTGACTTTTTTGACATAGTCGGCTTGTATTTCTTTGACTGTATCTCTACATTTTATATACAAAGCCTTTGCATTCTTCGCCAATGCTTCCCTGTGTTCTTTTGTAACTTTGGGCACAGGCACATACAGTGTAGTGCCATCTTGCTGAGGATTCAGATTCAACCCAGACCCTTGAATGGCTTTTAATGCATTTGGTATGGCTTGAGGAAAGGAAGCAAAGTTTATAACCATAGTTTTAGGATTTTTCCGCACTATTTGAGCAAGTTCCTGTAACTCGTAATCTTTACCCTCAAACTTGACCACCAGTGACTCTATAGAGCCAGTTGTGGACCGCAAGGACAGGTTCTTAGCAAAATCTTCCTTCATTCTGTCGATAGCTGAACTGCATCGATCCTTCATCTTATCCACAGGCACAATCTCAGATATTGCTGCGATATTAATCTCCACTTTAGCTCCTTTACCTTTTTTGTCTCGTCCTTTGTCTTTGCTTTTCGCATAATTACGAGTTACTGTTAAATTCACCGCATTGGAATAAATAATCCGCTCATTACCAGCAACTATACTTGGATAGATTTTTTTCAAGTTTATTGCTGGAGCTGCTAGCCGTAGTAGTATCCTAGTACCCATTTTTGCTTGTTCCTATTACTTTTGTATATACTTTCATTCAGAAATGCAACTCGGTATCTTAACCTCAATCGAACCAAACCATTCAACATCAATGAACTTTTTTGACTTTTCTCAGGCTTTGACATGTGAAGTTTGACACAATTTGATAGAGTTGTGTTGAGGCGAAACACAAATAAAAAAAGGTCCATAAAAATAGTATGTTCGAAGTTCTAGAATGTTTTCTAGTTCTATACTTGAATAAAAGGACATGCGTGATATGAGCGGAAAGCCCGCGAAATTCACATTTTCTTACGTTTTTTTGCAATTTTCACAGACCGTCACTTACAGCTACAAAACTTCCAACTTCCAAGCCACCATAAAGTTTGAACAGAACTTTACCATGATATACTTTGTTGGACCTCTCCAACAAAATATATTGGCCATTTGACCAAGCCCAGCTTTGCCGTCTCTATCCCATTTCTAATAGCAAATTAATAATGCCAAAAAAATGACATTGACATTTCACATTTGTTATGACAGCTTGACAGGGGTCCAAAGTAAAAATGTCTGTAATATTTAAAACTTTAGTTAGTAAAGGAAAAACACATTTGTTTAATAAATTACTGAACTGTACTACCCAATCTTCATGTAAATGCTATTATTTACGGAAATCATCAGGTACCAGTCGCTACAACTTTATGAGATAATATTGCTAAGAAGGTGACTTATAGGTTATGTATACATTTTAGGCATTGCCAAGAAATTTGTGTCGTTTGATGAGATTGTAGCGCAGAGGAGAGCTGAAGCGAAACGGAGTTGCGTCGTGCAAGTCAACTCTGAGGCTTCATTCCGAGAATTATATGGTTACTGTTCAAAATATGCTTCAATCAACGGAATACATCATTACAAAACCACTGGTGGAGAGGTAATTATTGGAGTATATCGCTTCTGTAACTTTTTTCTTGTAAATAAGAGTTGTTCTATTATTTGATCCAAGTAACTATTTGTTTTTAGCACTTCATGCTCATTGAATTCAGTTCAGAAGAAAACCTGAAAGACGGGTTTCAATTGTGTAGTACTCACCAGAAAGATGTTGACATTATGGCATTGAACTCCCCATTCCTTTGGTTTCGGGCAGCTCCAGGGAAAAATGAAACATTTACAATACCTACTGCAACATTGGCAACTGTGAATGGTGTTGCACAAGTGGATGAAGACAATTTATTTAAGGAGCTAGCAAGTTGTGAAACAGTATCGGATCAGATACAGCTATTGTATGATAGAACTACACTAAATGATCTGGGTATTAGACTGAGATACATGGTGGCAAGACAGGTATGAAATATTTTCAGAAATGATAATGGCTTTATAAGAATTAGTGCAGAACATTAAATATCTTACAATTTTAATTTGCATAGAGAATAATATTATATTATAGAGGGTTTAATTCAAACTGATAACTTATGGCATCAAGATTTGGTGACTGGGCATAAATTAGGAAGCTTTATATTAGAAGAAACTATTCCAGAAGCTTTATATTAAATATTCACAATCCATACTTCCATACTAATATTATAAATGTGAATGTCACTCTGTTTGTTACCTTTTCACGACTAAACGGCTTATCGGATCTTAATGAAATTTGGCAAGAAGATAGATTTCAACCTGGGGAAGGACATAGGCTATATATCATCACGCTACGACCAATAGGAGCGGAGCAGCAATGAAAAATGTTGCAAAAACGGGGAAAATGTGACACAGACGAAGTTGCGCAGGCGGCTAGTAACTAATAAATTAAACCTCAATAATCATGCTTTCAACCATATCTTTTTAACATTTTACTTCAATAAACTAGCTGTGTGTTTAGAGATTTCCAATCAGCAAGTATACCAAACTCCATACAAACTTATTTCTATTGGCTACAATAAATAGACTAAAACATATTTTTAGATTGAGTGTGTACTCGAGAGCCTGTATGCCAACATAGCTGTGAGGCCGTTTGGCTCATCCATCAACGGTTTTGGTAAAATGGGCTGTGACTTGGATCTTGTGTTGACCAATACAATCACAGAAGAAATGGTAAGCATATAGATACTATACTAACTTTTCTTTGGGGCCTTTTAGAGGCAGGAAACTTTAAACTGAAATAAATCATGGTTTTTTTTATTAATATCTGCAAAATTGGCTCTATTTGACTGATAATTGTATGCTGTTTACGTTTGAAAATAATTTCGTGCATGTGGCCACCGACGCTGGTTTCTTTCGAGAAAATTAATCGTATCATGCCCTATCTATGCTAATAAATCAAAAACAATTTAGCACTTGGAATCCAACATTCAACACATTATTGACCAAATTCCTCTGCCTGATTTACTGTGATAAGCTGGACCGCATATTTCAATGTAAACCAATTTCATGGTTATTAAAACGTGATTGTTTGTGTAAGATTGTTAATTTAAGTTCTCTGCCTCTATAAAAAACACCATTTATAACTATGTAACAAAAAGTTTCTAAGAAAGAGTTCCTAAAACAAATTAGACTCGTAAAATGACATTAGCACTCCTGTTATGTAACAGAAGAGTGAAAAAGTACGTACATAGGTAACTACTATACATGTAGGTCCATTAGATCCCATATTAAACAAAACGTCCTGGCCGAACATTTCGATTAAAACCATGGGAATAATATTTTTGTGATGCATATAAATATTAATACAGTGCATGTATCTGCGTCCCACACGCTTGGCACGGTTTATTTTAAGAATCGTTTGAGTTTGATAGCGAAAGTTTATTTGTTATGAGGGGTAGCAACACTTATTTGGTGATTGCTTAAGGCTTGAGAGTGTAGAAGTGTGTCCTCAGAGCGACCCCTCGCGGCGGCTGGTGTACCAAGACAAGCGCGCAGAGGGCGGGCGGACGCCGTGGGCGCGCCACATGCAGAGCGTGGCGGAGCTGCTGGAGCTGCGCGTGGCGGGCGCGCGCCGCGTGCAGCGCATCCTGCAAGCGCGCGTGCCCATCGTCAAGTTCGCGCACCACTACACCGAGCTGGAGTGTGATTTGTGCTATAATAACATGTGAGTATCGCAACAATGCACCACCGCTAAGGTGTCCCCCAGATACTGGTGTATCCTGCTCGAAGGACCATGTTCGGTGTTCAACCACGAGCAATAATAGTGCACTCATCAAGGCTAGAGCAATGTAATGCAAAACAAAATTATTTTTTTCAATGAATTGACCAATTATGGTTATTGTTTGAGAATTTAATCAATAATGATTGAGAGTTTAACACTTTCGGTGCTAAACACCCAGCATATGATTTAATTACAAATGACCAGACTACCAAATGTTCAGTTTTCAGACTTTTCCCTGATCATGAGTATATACTATATTACTTGCCAAATTTCGTAGTTCTATGTCAACAGAAAGTGCCCTATAAATTTTGATTCCCTTGAGAGTGCCAAAATATACTTTTTTTTTGTGGCATAAGCGGCCGTATCTTAACTTAGAAGTTTGATTTTTTCAAAACTTCAAGCGACCGTAGACTTGAGTACTTATACGGTTTTAATTTCAACTCGATACCTCCACGCGTTCCCGAGATAAAGTATCTTGACAGACATACAAACGGACAACAAAGTGATCCTGTAAGGGTTCCGTTTTTTCCTTTTGAGGTACGGAACCCAAAAAACAAACCCCGAATAACTTTATGTATTTAGACCTCGTAAACCCACCTAGTTGAAGATTTTTACATAACATATTACTTCGAAAAATTTAAAAAGCCCCAAACGGCAAACATTAGTGAACATACTCACGTGAACTGATTATAAGTAATTATTAGTCCATCAAGCATGATTGACGTCTTCAATCCTTGAAGTTGGCTCAATGTTGCCCAACACTATATTCTCGCGGAAACCGGCGCAGATAAAAAAAAACCCTCCAGCCAAAAATGTACCCATCTCATGATGTCTGCAAAGTTTCGCTAGCTTCTCTAGATCTCGTATGTGTGTGTGTGGGCAGGTCCGGCGTGTACATGAGCGAGCTGCTGTGGGCGCTGGGCTCGCTGGACGCGCGCGTGCGGCCGCTCACGGTGGCCGTGCGGCGCTGGGCCGGGGCCGTCGGACTCACCAACCCGCACCCTGGCCGCTGGATCACCAACTTTCCTCTCACGCTTATGGTACTGTTCTTCCTACAGCAGAGGACGGCTGACGGATACGTACTGCCAACCTTCAAAAGTTTAGTAAGGAGAGCCGGTGAGTGGGGTTATAAAATTAATTCGCAGAGCCATAAAATTGGGTTGAAGGTGAAATTAATGAACGCAAGCGCTACTGCTACGCGAAGTCTTTGATTCGACCCCGAAGTCGGAAAGTGATTGGGTTTTCCTTTAGGAATTTGTGTCCCTGGTTAGGTTAAATAAATACACAAAATTAGGTGGTGCATGGTTCGCATACGACAGGTAAAACTGTAGCCCTGAGTTTCAGAAAGAGACTGCCACATAGGCATGGGTGACAGAGAATGGCGCTCTTAAAGCCGAACTTTGTGTAAAACTTGATGTGCCGCTTACTTTCATTGTTTTCGAATTACAGGTAAAGACGACATCAGAATAGCTGAAGAGAATCTCAACTGTACATTCCTTCGCGACATGAACAAACTCCCTCCCGAATGTTACGGACAGAACTCGGCCAGTCTGCAGACCCTGCTGCTACAGTTCTTTGAGTTTTACGCGCAGTTCGACTTCCAGGAGAAAGCAATATCTATCAACGAAGGCCACGCCGTTAGAAAACCAAACGCACTACCATTATACATTGTCAATCCTTTAGAACAAGCTTTAAATGTTAGTCGAAATGTTAGCTACGAGGAATGTGAGAGACTAAAAACGGAAGTCAGGAACGCTGCGTGGCAACTAGATGCAGGGCTCGACAGACAGAAAGCAGAAGACTGGGGACTGTTGGGGCTCATAGAACAAAAGACCACGCGAGGATTGAAGAAGTTACTCCGAGCAGGAAACTCTCACAGACTAGTTTCAGTCAAAGATTTGTTTAGTGATTCTGAGGATAATGAAACACAAGACAGTTTAAAGAGTAAACTAGAAAGACTAGCGCCGAAAAGCGACAAAGAAGTGGAAACAAGTGTGAAAGAGATGAAAGATGAGCTAGTTAAGGAGAAGAGGCCGCAAAGGATGAAATTTAAAAACAGCTCGATAGCCAGCGAAGTGTTCCGGATACGGAGAGATAAAATTGTTTAAGATAATGCTTTGTACCTAGTTGTGTTTTATTATAGGCATCAATGAGACTGTTTTACCCGTGTTTGTGTTTTACTTGCATATGAAACAGAAAGGAATAGTGGAACGAGAGAGTTTGAAACAAAATATCTTTATATTTAGTTTAGGTAGTGAATCGATAAACTTGTGCAGTATTAAGGCTTATTTCAGAGGGAGCCCGGCGCCAGTCGCGTTCGCTAAAGGCCGGTCGTAACATGCTTTCACAGCGTTCAGTGTTCACGTGCGCGCATTCGTTGTTAATAGTCATGGGAACATGGTAACTTAGCACTTACTGTTGCTGAGCGATATTCCTGTCACTATCGCACAGCTGTCAAATTGCAGTTCAATGTCTAAATCGAAGCCAGCTAGGTATGGTTTATAGATTTAAGGGTCTAAGAGGTTTAAGGTTTAAGAGTCTCGCTCTGAACGCTTCCTTAGGCTGAGCTCTCATTGGTGCGTTGCGTCGTCGCTGCGTCGTTTTACATACCTATATTTTTTGTGACTTGCCGCATTATTAAAAATTGTTGGTAAACTACAAAACAGTATGCAAACAGTTAGTAGTAATCAACGAAACGTTGAACAGAATTGCTATTGGTGCCAACTCACTTGTAAGTTCTAATTTCAATTGTTTACGATTTGTTTTTTTCTTTTACTGTAGCCTAGTCAATAAAAAAAATAGAACATAATGTTGTGAAGCTCAACTGCCCTGCGGGTGTTATCAATCAAGGGCATTAATTTGAAATTTGAAAAAACCTATTATTTAAGTTTGCCGTATGTCATTATCACTTCCCAGAATTTGATCCTTAGTAGAGACAATATCGAATGGTGTAATAATACACTGTTTTTTTTCCAAAATCAAAGGTTTCGATTCCTGACCTGGCCGAATCGAAATCGAATCCGAGCGTTTGTGAATACGGGGGCTGAGCTAAAGATTAAAAAAAAATCTAATATTGCAGTTTTAGTTTTCAAATATCGGGAACGAGACTCCTTAGAGTATTTTTCGCGATTCCTAATTAGTTTCGGATTTGGCCATCCACGCCACTGTCGTCAAAAATTCACTGTATATATTTTTTTAAATTGTATTTTTTATTTATTTATTTCAATCAACTTTGGATCGTACAATTATACTAAATTAAAAATTATTAAACATATTAAAGATATGACCTTTTAATTGACAATTATACATTATATTAAGTATACAATATATTAATTACATTATATTAATTAGTATTGATTTACATTAATTTATCGATTACTTTTCTATCTGTAAATTTTTTGCAATTTGACGTCACCTTGTAAAGCTAATATTTTTTTCGCATAATATGAGTAGATAGCTGGTACATAAATTAATGTCAGTTGTAAAACCTATTTATTAAAAAGCGGATAAAACAGAAGCTAACAACTATTAGCCCTACTGCCCTCATACCAACATTAGCCAAAATTATAGAAAAAGTGATGTATAACGGTTAACAGCTTTCCTTAATTTTAATATGTTCAAATCTGAACAACTTGGTTTTCAGAAAGGAAAGTCTACATTACCCGCCTACTCAGGCGCAAGAGTACTGAGAGGTTAAACCAATAAATAAGGTCTCAGAAAATGTTCTTCAGCTTCGGTTCTTCTCTTTGGCATGAGTAAAGCGTTTGATTTTGTTGATCATGATATTTTGCTCCAAAAAGCCTATGCATACGGTATAGCATATAAATGGTTACTAAGTTACCTTACAAATAGACAACAATATGTAGAAACCAACAATATTAATTATGATGATATAGAATTCGCTTATAAATTTAAACTCTATGGGAGTTTATTTTAAATCTAAACTCCCATATAACAGAGTCGGAGTCCTACAAGGTAGTATATTAGGCCCACTTCTATTCCTAAGAATTTGCCTAACGTGATATCACTGTACCCTTTGGAATGCAGTAATTCCACAAAAACATAATACATTTTTGACTACAATAAAGAAGTCAACGAAGGGTTCGAAACATTATCAAATGGATAGACTAACGAAGATAATGACATCCGCCAACCCGTGTAGTGCCCCTAATTTTATTTACTTTAGTTTATTGTCTTGAACAGTTCATAAATATAATTAATCCTTATAAAAAACTTACATGTATGTGTGATACGACTACAATTCCTGTTTTTAGGGCCATTTTTCCTCATAGCATGATTTGCTAATAGGACATTTTGAAGTGTCGTTTTGCTAATAGGACGTGGACGTGGTTAGGGGGTTTCGATATAGATAAGGCTTCAATGTGAGTCAGACTGATAACAATAATTGCTTATTTAAATAAGGCAAAATAGAAACTCATAAACAATATGTTTAAAAAAAACCTGTCCGATCCGTGACGGTATTATTAGGTATCGAGTTTAGATTCTATTTATGTAGTCATTATTTGATAACAAGTAAAAAAAACACTACGATAAAAAAATAATAAAATGAGGAAACTGATTTGCCAACGGCAGCATGGGCGGTGATACCACGGTCGCTTCTCGGCAGTGACGTCATACACAAACAACTGACGATCGAACTTACTAATACAGAAGATGGCGTTATCACGTTTTAAAAGTTTGGACAGAAAAATAAGGGTTTTAAAAATTCATTAATATGTTAACTTTTATGAATATTTTATGTTTCTTATTTTATTTGGTAATGTCATTGGTATAACTTTATGCCCCTTCGGTTTTTTTTAAACATATTGTATATCTAAAACTCACATCACACAAAAGAAACGCAAACCTACAAAAGGAAAAGAAATCAAAAAATATTATATTGATATAGCTCCATATTAACAAATTATTACACAACTGCACTCCATTTTGGTGATGTACCTACATACGGCGACACATCAAGATCTACATTTCCAGTATAGCTTGGCCTTTGTATAGATTTTAAATACAAAGAGAGATCCGTATAAACTGGTTTTGTCATAGCTTGATTGGTCGCGTACCAGGAAATAAGTTTTTTTTTTAGCCTGAGTATTCCGACTCCTGGGCAAATGACTCCCGCTATCCCTTCCACTTTTCTCTATTTTGTGCTGCTTCTCGTCAATTAACGAGAAAGCCATCCAAGGCATACCGCCATGTTCTCCTAGGTCTGCCGCGACCCCATCTAGCTGTCTCAGGGCTGCAGTTTCGTGATGTACGAGCCCACAGCTTTGCCGGCAGAAATGGCCTGCCCAGTCCCATTTTAGTTTGCCAGCTTTATGAGCAACGTCAGCAATTTGAATTCTGGAGCGCAGTGTGGCGTTCCTTATACGATCGCTGCGCTCCATTGCCCGTTGGCAAACCTTCTTTGGAGTTTGCACTTCTGGATGTTAGTCAAAGACCAAGTCTGTGCACCATATGTCAGTATGGGGAGAATACACATGTTCATAAGCTTGCGTTTTAAGGGGATGGGTAAGTCAACAAATAACAGGAAATAATTCAGATCATGATGTCAATCAGATAGCATCAAGGAAAATCAAATAGCTTTTCCTTGATGCTAACAGATAACATAAACTACATGACTGCAAATTTTGAGGCATGTTGTATCAAACAGCACTATGGTTGAGAACCAACATAGTAAACCCACACTCAGCAATCTGTATGATTAAGATTATATAGGGTGACTGGTAATTAGTGACCGATACTTAAACACGTGATTGTACTAAGCTCATGATAACAATCAACTTTCCCAAAAAAACATTTTTTTTATACTCATTCACTTCTATCACAGTAACACAACAGCCATAAAATTCGTTGACCTATCAGCTGTTAGCCGAGTGATCTCTCTGTCTGTCTGTCTCATTACTATCGTACCATAGTGTGGGGGTAGGCAGAGTAACCGCACGGCACGCAAACCCGAATTTCATATAGCTGTTGCAATTGGAAAGTTGTTTGTTATCATGAGTACAACCACGTATTTAAGTATCGGTCACCCAATATAGGACCTTGTAAGGACAACTGGATTTGTTATACAAAGCCAGTTGTCCTTACATGGTCCTGTACAGGGCAAATGTATCATTTGCAAAACATTACAAAGATTCAGTTTAGAGTATACAATTTGGAGCAATGCGTTTACTTCATATTGCATTCCTCTCTCAGAAGTACACGTAATTTTCTTCATCTTGTTAGTAATAGGAATGTAGGCTATTTACCAAGTATTTTATTCATCATTTTGTTCTGTTTGCCCATCTTTATATCAGCAACATCAACTTTAACCTGTATGGTGTCAATGATTTCGTTTTGCTGTTCTATTTGTTCACCAAGAGTTATTCCAAGTTCTTTCAGTCTTGACATGGAATGCAGTATTTCATCTAAGTCAGCGTCCAGTACCTGGTTGAATTGCTGACTGTCAGGTGCAGCCTGTGCCTGTGCATCTAACTCACACAGAGGGATTGCTAGATGAGATCTGAAGCGGTTATCACTGTTGACTTTTGATAGGTTGTGTATCGTGTCATGCAGCCTGCAGCTTGGGCCTGAGCTCTGCAAGCTAGGCGGCAGCTGGTGTTGGCTTCTAGGAGTAGTCTGATCAGATTTACCAGAGATGCACTTCTTGAGGCCACAGAATACAGATTTGATACCATTCAAATGCTTTTGACTGTAGTTCAGGTTGGTGTTTATTTCGTCGAGACGTTTGTTCGTGTTTTGGAGTTGCTCTCCTTGTCGACTGAGCTCTTCTGCGGTGACGATGCCGATCTGTTCGGACTCTCGCAGCAGCCCTATGATGCGCGACGATGATTCCAAGGTTTCCCGTTCGATTTCTTTTTGTCTTTCCAATATAGCTTGTTTTTGTTGTTCCAACGCTATGTGACTTCCATATGCGGATGGTGCTGGCTTACTTGACCGTGGTGGCGGTATTCTTGGCCTGAAACAGTAGGATGATGAGTCATCATCACTTACATCATCGTCAGGCTCGAACAAATTGTTGGGATTAACGTAAGTAGCTCCAGGACGAGGCATTTTCGTAGTTGTTTCTTGTTCGTTGTTATATGAGAATATGAATGACAGCAACACTTCTTAACTCAAAAATTGACGCCACACAAATTCAAATGAATTATTTCTTGTGGATGATATCCTAATATAAGGAAAACCCTTTTGTAGGTATTTACGCGAAACGATAACGACATGGATGGAACACACACACACACACTCCAATGTGTCACAGATGAAATCGTCTATGAGTTACTGTTAGGGACCTAAGTAGGTCTAAAGTTAAATGCAGTGGACTGTATAAAATGAATATAATAGAAGTAAAGTATAATGACTGTTGATAAACGGTAGGAGTGCGCGCGCGAGCCGGCGTCAGAGCTCGGTCGCTAGGTCGCTAGTGTGCAGTCGCCCGCGTCCCGCGCACCTCGCGCCGCGCGCTGGCACACGACAGCAGCCGAACATTGCCGAGTGGTCGGGGGTGCCCCAACAATTACTATGATTCATCGTGGGCGATAAATCATTAGACTTAACTTAGTTAGGTCGTCGCTTTTGCTAAAAGCTGTAATTTTGTTCAAGCTAGATTTTATGAACTACACTCAGCGGCATGGAATGTAGCCCAAACACCAAACATAAACAAACCGATAACAGACGATTTTGGTATCGCGTATGAGAATTTTTAGTGTGTCAGGACATTTATTTTTGCGAATTCAAAACCCAAATAACACAGGGAGCGGGAGCGGGCCAACGCTGTTCATGGCCGTCACACACAAAGAGGTCATGGGCCAGACGCTTGTCGTGAAGAAGAGTCATTATTATTTGCACTTCATCATCTGCCTAGCCTTTTCCCAAACTATCTTGGGGTCGGCTTCCAGTCTAACCGGATGCAGCTGAGTACCAGTACTTTATATGAAGCGACTGCCTATAGAAATCGTTTATTTGCCAATAATGTAGGTATACAGAATATGATGGTCATTTCGATGAGCGTCCCGATACATTTTGCCTTACGGCGTTCAAAATTACCAAATGTCAATAAATTAAATTGAAAATGGCAGAAAAATGAAATACAAAATGTCCATAAATTAAATTAGAGAATGGCAGAAAAATCAAGTACTTACAAATGTCAATGAATTAGATTTTAAAAAATGCCAGAAAAATCAAATACAAATATCAATAACAGAAAAATCAAGTAAAAATGTCAATAAATTAAATCTCGACAAATTAAACTACCAAATGTCTAAAAATTAAGATTTGAATGTCAGAAAATTCAACTAATAAATTCAATTACAAATGTCAATAAAATGGCAAAAAAATAAAATAACATTAGAATTGCAATAAAAAGTAAAGATAGAAATGTCACTAAATTAAATTACACGGAAGCAGCACACAACCCATTAACAGAAAGTTTTGTCATGTTAACAAAATCTTTAATTGGATAGTAACACTTGTCCAGTAGCAGTTTTGTTAGCTTTTTTTTGAAAACTTTTATGGGTAACTCTTTTAATTGTATCGGTAATTTATTATATATTAGGTCTTTACCTATGAAATTGCCGTTTTGTTTGAAAAAAGTTAAAGTATTTTTTTTTTCGAACTTGTTTATTTCTTTTATTCAAAGTAATCACCCCTGCAATCAATGCATCTTTGCCAACGCTGTGGCAGTTTATGGATGCCCTTCTTGAAAAAATCAGCTGGACGGGAGACAACAAACTCTTCAAAGGCGTTTTGTACTGCCTCTCGGGAATTGAATTTTTTTCCCGCTAAAAAGTTGTCCAAATTTTGGAAAAAGTAATAGTCGGAAGGCGCAAGATCTGGTGAGTATGGCGGATGAGGGAGAGCTTCCAAACCCAACTCATGCAGCTTAGAGACGGTCTGTTGTGCAGTATGGGGCCGCGCGTTGTCGTGAAGTAGCAGTGGAGACGACCGATTGACCAAAGCTGGTTGCAGACGTGCGAGTTTCGCCATCATTGTGGTCAGTTCTTCAATGTATACATCTGCAGTAATGCTCTCGCCGTTTTGTAAAAAGCTATGATGAATCACACCAGCACTAGACCACCAAACTGTGACCATCACCTTTCTAGGGGTCATTTTTCGTTTTGCACATTGCTTTGGTACCGAACCAGGATCTAACCAACTTGCTGAGCGCTTTCGATTGTCAAAAAGAATCCATTTTTCGTCGCACGTAACAATTCGGTTCAAAATTCCTTCATTTCTGTGCCTGTTAAGCAGCGCAAGGCAAGTCTCGACGCGTACGTTGCGCTGGCGATCGTTAAGTTCGTGGGGCACCCATCTATCAAGCTTTTTTATCTTGCCAATCTGTCGCAAATGGACCAATATTGTTTTAATGCTAACATCAAAAGCTGCTGCCAGCTCAGCTGTAGATTGAGTTTCATCAGCTTCAACAATCACCTTTAATTCATCATTGTTGACCAAAGTTTCCGGACGACCACGAGGTTCATTTTTCAAGTCAAAATTCCCAGAACGAAACCGAGCAAACCAATAACGGGTTGTGCGTTCGTTTGTACAGTTCTCTACGTAAACGTCGTTGATGTTACGGGTCGTTTGTGCCGCGTTGGTGCCACGACGGAACTCATATTCCATAATTACACGAAATTTCAAAGTATCCACTAGGAGGAAAAATGTTGAAATGTAATGAAAATACAACGCTAATGAATAAACAAAAGACTGATTTTGTAAATAGAATGTCATATTTTTAAAACAAAATTAATTTGAATTTAGAACTCATAGCCAATCAAAACTTTTTTTTGTTTGAAAAAGTCTGTACTGCAATACGGCAATTTCATAGGTAAAGACCTATTATAATTGGACCCATGGTTAAAATATTGTTTTTAAGTAAAGACGTTTGGTAACCACCTGTGTAAAGTTGATCTTTATAGGGATCCCTTCTTTTCGCATAATATTCTTTGTCCTAATATACTTCGGCATAACGATTTTGGCACAATTTGTTTTGGCATAATAATATTTCTGCATAATTTTTTTAGGCATACATTTTATGTTGGCATGGCCAAAACAAATTAGTCTTTAAGATGATTATCTTAAAGACTAATTTGTTTTGGCATAAATTTGATTCGCATAACGTTAGTAGGCCTAAAAATTAAACTAACTAGGTTAAAAATTTAATATGTTGTGCAACAAAAGTTAGTGACAGAACCGAATTGCTGCAAAACCGACTCCACGTAGTCTTGTTTGTCCTACCCCTAGAGTGTAATTTAAAACCGCGTAGGCGCGAAGGGGCTAGGCGGCCCGCGGGCTGAGGTGGTGAGCGAAAGCCGTCTGCGACGGTTTTGCACGCGTGGGTCCGCCGGAGGCCCGCAGCGCCGGAGCCGTGACAGAAACCCTGCCTTGTTGTTAATTGTTAATTAATTATGAATTCATAATAAATTAATCTTTTAGTTTTATTACCATATAGAAAAAAAAACATGCTTTTTCATTACGGCAATCATCGGATTTTGCAATAAAATGTTCTTTTCCATATCAATTAATATCAAAAAGAAAAAAATCGATTTCTCAATGTCACATCCCTGAGTGGATTACTTTACCGATTACCAGTTGGAGGTGAAAATTACAAAATTGTAGGGGGCCAGCACGAAGCCCATAAGACATATCTATATGTCAAGCATAGCCTGCTTAAGGCTGCCTGTTCACCGAAGCGGAGCGAGGCTGCGGAGCGGAGAAACGGAGAAATATTAAGAGGGGACTCTAGTGGGCCTTTCTCCATACAAACGTATTCCGCTGTTTTCTTCGTGGATAATGCGTCTAGAGCAATGACATTTTTCCAAAAAATCTAGGTCTTATTAATACACGCCCCTATCATTTCCTTTTTTCAAAACATAAACACTTAAAAGAATTATGACAATCCAAAAACCCCAAAAAAAGCCGACTCAGAAAAATTAGGTAAGTTTTTAACAAAAAAGAAAATAATGGTAGCATAGATATACTTTTTCTCTAAATTTTGATATAAGCATTATTTAGATCAGTTTAGTTTTGAAGAAGAAAACAGCGGAATACAAAACGTCTTTTGGTCCAGATTTTTGTAGGTAAAATCAGCCTGAGCTGCAGTTGTCCCTTTCGCTCTTTACGGGGGCTGGGTCGGGCGCAGAGCGACGGCAATAGTTTCTTTAAATACCTATTCTTCAAATTCCTCGGGGCTAGAGTCCCCTCTTAACCAATCTTAAATAATATAGCGGAGCGGGAATTTTATACAATCCTATTGGTTATTTTTCTCCGTTTCCCTGCTTCAATGGACAGGCAGCCTAAAAGACGCATCAGATGCAGTCCCAACCCTCCAGGGACTCAGTCAGTAAAAAAAATAATTGTGCGTGGAGTCCCTCCGCGCAGAAGAAGTGAAACTTCGCAATACTACTCGCATGCGTTCGAGTGCCACGCATTCACTCTCGCTCTGTCTCTTTCTATTCCCCTCCCCAGGAGCGTTGAACGTTTAACGCAACAGTGGTTTCATACCCTCTCCATGGTAGCGTTAAACGTTTAACGCAACCTTGTTGGAAGTCGCATAAGAAACACTTTCACTTCAATAACCGCTCTGATGGTCGCCTGGGGAAAAATAATCTCATGTGGATATTAAAAACATAATCTACAGTCTGCCTGATAGCATGCAGGCGGTTATCAGGACCCGGGGTGGAAATACCCGCTATTAATTTTAAGTAGGTACACATAGCTTTATTAAAACTCAGAGCTTAATGTCTTTTTTGTAATTTTGTAAAATTTTATTAAAGTTAACCCTTTTTTTAATGAATAATTCGCTACTATGATTCAAATAAACATTTTAGTTTTACAAAAAAAAAACCCTGTTTCGCGTTTCATTTATGTAATAAACCATATAACACAGGCCACATTCCGTGCCGCTGAGTGTAATACGCTTCGGCGGCATAAAGTATAATTAAGAAAACGTAAATATCAATCGTAATACGAGGGCGGGTCAATAAGTCCGTGACTTTTTGAATTTCCAGCCTTTTAATTGAAATAGGAACACTGCTCCTGTCAGCAGGCAACTGTCAGTTGACTCCTGTCAAAATTTTAACAAGCTACGTCATTTAGTTTGTGTTTGGCAGCCGTTGATAGCAGACTACCACGCGTTTTGACAAAAAAATGGAAAAAAACTGAATTTCGTGTGCTCATTAAGCATTATTTTTTGCGGAAAAAACCATCACGCAAACTAAGGCTAAGCTTGATAAACATTATGAGGACTCTGCACCATCCATTTGAATGGTAAAGAAATGGTTTACGGAATTCCGATGTGGCCGTACGCCGAACGTTCTGGACGCCCAGTTGAGGTGTCAACATCCGAAACAATTGAAAAAATTCACGATATGGTTTTAGCCGATCGGAGATCGAAAGTGAGAGAGATAGTAGAAGCCATAGGCATCTCACATGGCACAGTAGTTTCAATTTTGAATGATCACTAGGGTATGAGAAAGCTTTCCGCAAGATGGGTGCCGCGTTTGCTCACAATCGACCACAAAAGCAACCGTGTGACAACTTCGCAGGAATGGTTGGCGTTGTTCAACCGCAATATGGACGAGTTTTTTGTCGATTCTTCCGTAGACATAGCCCGTTTCTACGGCGGTCATGCTAAGCCGGCTGGTAAGCGTATTCGCGTCCGTGTCCCATACACCCCGTATTATCAATTAATATAAATACATAATTACAATAGAAAATGCAATTATTACAGTTAATGTCAAATCTATATTTACAAAAATCCCTAATGCAAATTAACTGAAAGTCACAATAAGATGTTTTCTTGATCTATAACATTCTAGTGCAGTGCACAACATACTAAGAAGTCCTAGCGACCCGTTTAATAAAGCAAACAATTCGAAATATATCTATATATATAAAAGAAAGTCGTGTTAGTTACTTCACTTATAACTCAAGAACGGCTGAACCGATTTAGCTGAAAATTGGCAGGGAGGTAGTTTAGAGCCAGGAGAAGGACATAGGATACGGTAGGGTAGGGTAGGGTAGGTAGGTAGGATAGGGTAGGTAGGTAGGGTAGGGTAGGTAGGTAGGGTAGGGTAGGTAGGTAGGGTAGGGTAGGTAGGTAGGGTAGGGTAGGTTAGGTAGGGTAGGGTAGGTAGGTAGGGTAGGGTAGGTAGGTAGGGTAGGTAGGTAGGTAGGGTAGGTAGGTAGGGTAGGGTAGGTAGGTAGGTAGGGTAGGGTAGGTAGGTAGGGTAGGGTAGGTAGGTAGGGTAGGTAGGTAGGGTAGGGTAGGGTAGGTAGGTAGGGTAGGGTAGGTAGGTAGGGTAGGTAGGTAGTAAGGGTAGGGTAGGGTAGGGTAGAGTAGGTAGGTAGGGTAGGGTAGAGTAGGTAGGTAGGTAGCGTCGGGTAGGGTAGGTAGGATAGGGTAGGTAGGTCGGATAGGGTAGGTGGGTAGTAAAAAGTGCATTGCAACGCATGCTGGGTACAGCTAGTATCTATATATATAAAAGAAAGTCGTGTTAGTTACTTCACTTATAACTCAAGAACGGCTGAACCGATTTAGCTGAAAATTGGCAGGGAGGTAGTTTAGAGCCAGGAGAAGGACATAGGATACGGTAGGGTAGGGTAGGGTAGGTAGGTAGGATAGGGTAGGTAGGTAGGGTAGGGTAGGTTAGGTAGGGTAGGGTAGGTAGGTAGGGTAGGGTAGGTAGGTAGGGTAGGTAGGTAGGTAGGGTAGGTAGGTAGGGTAGGGTAGGTAGGTAGGTAGGGTAGAGTAGGTAGGTAGGGTAGGGTAGGTAGGTAGGGTAGGTAGGTAGGGTAGGGTAGGGTAGGTAGGTAGGTAGGGTAGGTAGGTAGTAAGGGTAGGGTAGGGTAGGGTAGAGTAGGTAGGTAGGGTAGGGTAGAGTAGGTAGGTAGGTAGCGTCGGGTAGGGTAGGTAGGATAGGGTAGGTAGGTCGGATAGGGTAGGTGGGTAGTAAAAAGTGCATTGCAACGCATGCTGGGTACAGCTAGTATGTCAATAAATTTCAAAATTGTAGAATTGTCGCGCTTTTAAATAAAAGTGACAAATATGCCAAAGATCGAGAGGTGAAATCTTGACATGGTTTTCTTTTAATAACGCATTTAGGTAATACAACTCGTCAAAAAAGACAGTCAAATTATTTCTAACAATTGTCGGATAGTCGTGACAATTATGTCAACTTTTGACATGTTTTTATGTTATGTTTTATATTTACAAAGTAAAAGAATCAATCAATAACTAGTGCAACTTCGATTATTTGTTTTGATCGCGTGTGAAATGAAAATGCAAAAAAAAAACTGTCTGTATTTGTTTCAAGTGTTCATCTCTCACTGCTCAAAGTACATTTTTTTGTACTAAACCATTTAAAAACACTTTCTTACACCTTCAAAATTTGATTTCGCGACAGAATCCTGTCAGAATTGTCGGATAATTCTACAAATATGTTATGACAATTTTCTGTTTAATAAAACAGATTTGACTAGTTTTTCCCGACAAATTGTCAACAGTCACTCAAAACGTTTAAAATTAAACAGAAAAATTGTCGAGTTGTCACTTTTTGACATACGTCGGACTTGTCGGATTGTCAGCTTTATTAAACAGGGCCTCTGTGGAAAATATTAAGGTAACAAATATTCATTTTCCTTAAACGGTAAACCTACAGACAATAAAGTATTTAAAAATATATTTATTTTAGGATTCAACGCGTCACTTCGTGGTAACTTATGTTCAAGGGCCATCAGCCTGAAAACTTCGACATTGTCTTTGCACAGCTTGTTAAAAGTTTCTTTGAAGAACGAATGCTTGGTCATGACCGCTACCTGACTGTCATTGATCTTGAAGTCATTTATGAGAATGTCTGCGCACGCGATCGTCCAAACGGTCTCCTCCAGGTATATGTTGTATCTCTCGTTTTGATCAAATACTCGGCACTGGAAATGGATAGATTTTGTGGTTATAAAGTAATCTAGGTAAGCTCCATAATGAGTTTGAGGCTAAATAATAGGAAAATTCTAAAAAGATGTATGTATATGTGGCCTTTTATTGAAGCGGGGAACTTACAGTTACTGAGGAGTATGAGGAACAGGGTGTAAAGTTCCTTAACACTCCACAGAACTTTGCTTGCGCGATGTAGAACATGTTAGTTCTTCAGTTGTGTCATAGATGGCGCTGTAATACTTTTGTTGTATGTTGCTGTAGTAATTTTTGTAGTGTCGCTACAGTTATTAGCTGACCTCATTATTGTTATTATTTATTATTTAACACTTCAAACACATAGTACAGAGGCGGACTTAATGCCATAGGCATTTTCTACCAGTCAACCTTTGGGTAATGCAGACACAAACAGTGGTAGGTGTATATCTATAAAATATTATACATTGAATACTAAACCAAACTACAAAGGATTCATAAAATACTGTAAAAATATATCAAAATACTATACCTCATCAGTGACATCGTCAGCCACGACTACTACCGACTGGAAGTCCAGCAGCGCGATGACTGCGAACAGAGCAAGCCGGTCTAAATGTTCTATATTCGCACTTCCCAGATACCCAGCCCCCAGTAGCCAGGTTTCTTGATACGCAGTCCCCATCTGCTTTCCCGGTTCCCGCAAGAGATTCAAAACAAGGTCGCAGCTCATGCTTGGGGTAACCTTCATCGGAGACAGCACATCTGAGATTCGCTGTCGAATGGCGTCCTCGTCATCTTCCAGTAACGTTATTATTGTTGCCCAGATCGTTGCTAGCAGTTCAACTGGAATAAATAACATAATAATCAGTTTAAAACCTCTCAGTTGTTGGTCACAGACCTCTTTTCTTTGGAATACTAGGTGTAAAGGGCGCCAAGAAGTTTCACGAAGCTGTCATACAAGCATTCTGTATAACCTACCTATGATCCTATGACCTATGATCACATTTTATTTTCTTTGGTCGTCGGGTAGATTATTGAAAAGTATTGGACACGTATTTTTTCTTTTTCACGTGGTCATAAAATTACGGAGATATATTGAGTTGAAATGGCGCATGACGTCACGTGTAGGTAATTTTTATACCTACTTGTGACGTAGTGAGCCCCCACTCTCCAACTTTAATGAGTTTTAATTTAACTAAGTAATTTTTTGATATTTTGATAGAACAAGAAATACGTGTCTAATATTTTTGTATTACCTGTCTGACGGACAAAATAGAATGTCGTTTTCTTTACCCAGTCTTCACCCCCTATTGTACGTACAAACTATTGCTGGGAAACGAATTTTTTTTGGGGTGATAAATCAAAGTTTACGGAAGGTACTCAGTGTAACTCACTCAAAACATCAAGCTGGTAGATGCAATGAATAAGTACAGGGGTCATGGAAGTATTTAAAGTGAAGTTATAACATTCAAAATCAAAATATTTTTATTTCACATATGCCTACATGGGCACTTATGAAACGTCGACAAGAAGGTGCACGGTTTAGGTTGTTCGTCGTTTCCCATGGAGAAGAATCGGCAGGAAACTCCATGATTTTTTGCTACTCCATTAAAAACTTGTGTGCGCTCTTGTGACTTCAGGGCTAACGATTAGAGGTGGCCGATTTTTTGCTTTGAATCGATCTTCTGGAGCGTAATGAATCGTAACCTCGTGAACCGATTCATGATCTTTATTGTATTGTATTGAACCGATCTCAAAAGATTGTATCGTAATTTTATAAAAATAATGAAAAGCTCAGTTTGCATGCAAAATTATTTATTTTAACTTAATCTACTTAAAAGATCTATTACTAATTGTGCCAAGGACGCCGTCGTAACAGATAGCCATAATAGGCGATCCAGAGAGTCTTTACAAATTATTAGTTTAAAAGTATAAAACTTGAAACAAACAACATTTTCAGGTAGAGAAAACAGACGTCCCGAACTGAAGAGACCGATATTCAGATACTTAAAAAGAAAGAAAGTTCACTCAGCTACTGTCAGGTAGATCTCTTGGAATATTTTAATTAGATTGTAAACCTAACTGGCTATGAAATTTCCAAATGTTTTAATTTCCAACGTTTAGGTTTTAGTTGGCACGATTTTCTCATACGATCTTATAGGCGACTAAAAAATCGGTAGATCGCATGGCCGTGAATCGATCTTCTCGAAGATCGATTCAGATCGGGCATCCCTACCAACGATGTAGATGGCGCCCGAACTCAGTAAAAGTAATTAGCAGGATTAGGTAAAAGTAATATTAACTTACATTTTTCTGACCGACTTAGCTCGCCCACCTCTTGCCACTTGAATCCCAACAGCTGTCGGATATTAGTCTCTATGAAGCCGACGACGACCTTTCTCGTGTCCTCGCTGTTTTCGGACGAGCTGCACTCGAATACCACTCTTATGACATCTAGCAATACTCGCAAAGAAAGACTAGAATCCTGTAGCTGACCCGTCACAAAGTTGAGGAGACTTTGAAGGTAAATGTGAGTCACTTTTTCATGTTCGTTTTGAATGCAATCAAACAATTTGTCTATTATCATATCATCGGTCACTTTTACTCCCATCTTAGTTTCTATAATGTTCCGTTGTGTATCGCCTTCTAACACCAGAATCTTCAAACTTTTCTCCTTACATTCCAAATAGTTGCTTTTTAGGACGTCACATAACAATTGGATGTAGTTTTCATTCTTGATTTTACATAGACTTGATGTGTCAGTTATTGATTTTAAATGTTCGTGAAACTTACAAGTGTCTTCTTTTAAATCGTCATAGAGTATTAGAAGATAGTTCAATACGGATAGTACGACATCGTATGAGGAATGTTGCAGTCCTTTGTAGACGAGATCTGTTGAACTTGCGAGCTTGTACTTTGTTGCCAGTATCAAGTACAGGTACATAGCATTAGCTAGGCAGGTGTCCCTTCCGGGGTTTACTGTCGCTGCTCTGGCCTCAAATATCAGTGTATGTAGATTGGAACAAATTTCGGTAACTGTTTCTTGCGGCACAGTCGGGGATCTGAAATGTTAGTAGATACAATCCGTTAAGTTATATTCTGGCGCCCATGTGTCATGAACAAGCGTAGGTTATGTTCCGAAGCACTAGCCATAAACAATCCTGTCTGTCAACATTTTTAAAAAGCATTCACACCAAATTTACTTTTTATAAAGCAATATTTTGCAACATGATAACATCTGTCATTGGCCACTTGCAAACATGGCGCAACAACCATCTTGTCTTCACGCATTACTATATTGATTCTCACCTCATAAGCAGTAAATTGAGAAGCTTCACAAACTCGTCAGCTATGAGATAGCACGGCGGGCCAGCACGGCCAGCCTGGCCCAGCAGCCACATGGCGGGCGTGGCCCACGCTGGCCACTGCTGGGCCAGCGCCTCCCCGCCCGCGCCCGGCACGTGTAACAGACGAACCAGCTGCAGAAGGATGCCGTGGCAGTAGTTCCTCGGGATACACGAGTCGTGCAGCAGTTCGAACATTGATTCCATGTGGGCGATGTATCTGTCAAATTGTATATTTTACAATGGTAAAATTCATGAAAAATACACTCTGTGTACATAAATGTTATTTTCGTTTTTCATTTCTTTTCTTTTATCTTTTTAAGAGTCTCGTTTTTAAGCTGCGTAAAAAGCTTGTTTAAAATACAAAATTAGTAAAGTGTTAACTTAATTGGTTGCGTGAGAACTGTGAGAAGTTAGGTGTGTAGTATGAGCAGACGTATGCACTGGCGGCAGTGGCGTGCCTCCGATGAAACGGGGGCAAAGCCCAACTAGACAACAGACGATATAGGGGTATAATATAAAAGTTTCGCTGCCTGTACTGATATTGGTTTTCAAAACCGTTTATTTTCCAATTATTTAAATGTGCCTAAATATAACAATACAAACAGTGGTTATTATAAAAAAAAAAAACACTGCGTATTTTATATCTTGTCACAAAATTACAACTTTTTCAATATCTTGATTTATATTAGTCAGTGTCAAGTAAATGATATAAGAGTCATCTATTGAATTAAATTTAACAACTGAACGCTTCGTGTCAATTCGTCATTATTTCGCTCGCTCTCTACAATCGCTATTGGCAAAATTTTAATAACACCGATATATTGCGCACAAACAATAAATTGGTTTCTGACTACTAAAATATTGAAAGTATTTGCAACTTCCCTCGACTTCCTTAGCGTGGAAATTTTGATGTTTTTCAGGCATAAATTATACATATAAAACTTCCTCTTAGATCATCCTGTATATTAAATTAATGAAAACTGCATCAAAATTCGTTGTTTTATACTATGTAAAGATTACAGACACTCTCACACATTTCCTTTGCACAGTAACGATTTCACACACTTAAATCCTTCACAAGAAACAATTTGATTGCGTTTTCAAATTCATCATAGTGTTAAAAAAAAAATATCACTTCAAACCAAAGTTAATTACAGAAAACTGGCCTAGTGCGATTTGGACTCGCGCTCGAAGGGTTCCGTACCATCACTACATAGTATAAAACAAAGTCGCTTTTTCTGTCCCTATGTCCCTTTGTATGCTTATAGTAGATTATGCACCAAGGGGATAAAGTAGTGTCTTATGTAACGGGCGCCGTATTGAATCCCGAGCAAAACGAAGGATTTTAGCGTTAACTCCCGAGTGGAGCGAGGGAGTTTAGAGTTAACTCCCGAGCAAAGCGAGGGAGTTAAGACAAGAATCCTGAGTGCAGCGTGGGAATCAAGGTCGCCCAAGACGAAGGCACCTTTATCCCCGAGGTGAATACTGTACTTTTCACACCATCTACGAGAGAATAAAAGCAGTAGTACTAGAATCAAGTATTCCGGAGTCAAATCACTATCGTCACTCAACATTTTTGTTAGAATTTGCAATATTTTAAGTAATTTGTAACAAAAAATAACAATGAACAAATCAAAGCAATTTCCAGTATTCGCGCCTCTTTTTAATTTGTGTTCTATTTTTCTTTTAATTATATTCTATCTCGTGGTGGCCAGTTCGATTTTTGAACAATTAATTTTTTTGTGCAGATAATGATGGTGAATGCGTGAATATTCGTATGCGATTTATGTTCCAAATTCAAATCACATTATTGACCAGCGGGTCATAATGAAATTCAGTACAATATTATTGCCCTGCTAGACCTCAGGTCTTTAATGACTTACTTTAGGTTAGGTTTGCATGACATATAATTTGACATTATCGAGCAGGTGGTGTGAAAAATCTTTAAAACTACGCAACGGATTTTGATGCGGTTTTTTTTTAATAGATAGAGTGCTTAAAGAGGAAGGTTTATATGTATAATAACATCCATTGAATAGTGGAGAAATACTGTTATTTTTGAGGTTTCTAATGTGATGTCGTAAATAATTACATTTTTTCGCTTACATTGCAAACGCAGGCTGAACCCTACGGGATTTATCAAAATAATGTACTAAGTATTTTACACATTGAAAAGGTCTATAGAAAACTCCGCGATGGTATATGTCTCTTATGGATATCCACATCCATATCCCACAATAACATTTTTTTGTCATTTACTTTTTAAGACAAATAATGGCTAATTTTCGAAGCGATTTTAACCAATACAGCATTAATCCTTATCCAATTAAATACCTTAAATACATTGTTGATTTAATATAGATCTATGTGGCTCTTTACAGCATATGATTTAAATGAATATTTTCGAAGATATTACAGATTTAAAAATTGCGGGACGTAGCGTTTGCGACGGTACCGGCCGGCCGGGGCGGGATGTTTGTATTGTCTAATGACAAGAAAGCTGTGAAGTTGTATATAAAGACATTCTGTAATATATTAATTGTTGTAAAAATAAAATAAATAGGTAAAAATGTAAAAAGTAAATAAGTAAAAATGTAGTGCATGTGCAATTTAGATATTCCAAAGATAGCAGGAAATCTTCATGGTATAGGGAAAGAGGAATTGTTTTACTCCAAATTTAACGCGTGCGGGCCACGGGCAGTAATGAATAAATCAAAACTACTGGATCGATTTTAATCATTTTTTCAGTGACTGACATAGGCTATATTTAGCTTTGGCTATATTTTATACCCGTGCGAAGCCAGAGCGGGCCCCTATGTTTTTATATACAACGTTCACAGTTTTTCTGTAGTGTATTTAGTATCAGCATTGCACCCGTGCGAAGCCGGGGCGGGTCGCTAGTCATTCATAAAAACGAGCAAAAAAGTCAGCAGCAGGACTTTGTCAACTGTTACACACTGAGTTAGTTAAGTCGTTATTAGTACAACCATGTAAGCATAGATGGCGCTTTCATCAAAACTGCCGCTCTGCACGAAATGTTTATTATAAATCTTATCACTTGAAAAAATAATATAGTCCTCATACACTTAGGGTAATTTAATTTAATATAATAATAATTAAATGGTGTTTGTTGCCATACGGTTACATCGACATGATAATTGTTTTTTATTAGAAGCAAGTTCTCTTTATAACTGCTAGATGGCGCTGTTTACAAGGTTTTACCCAATTTTACTTTATTGTATGGGTGCCCCCTTAAATATTTATTTTATTCTGTTTTTAGTATTTGTTGTTATAGCATCAACAGAGATACATAATATGTAGAAATTTCAATTGGCTAGCTATCACGGTTCATGAGACACGGTACAGCCTGGTGACAGACGGACAGACGGACAACGAAGTCTTAGTAATAGGGTCCCGTTTGACCCTTTGGGTACGAAACTCTAAAAAATGAATCGCAAAACTTTAAAATGCAAGAAAGTGATTAAATAATATCACAAAAAAAATATTCAACAGTAATCGCTCAAAACAAATATGAACTAATTTGAAATCAATCGAATTCGAACACGCATTCTCTCTAAACCTTTTTTTTTTTTTTTTAGAATGGTAAATCATCAAATGATCCCCCCGTACTCTGGGCGGAGCGGGAGGGAGTGTCAGACTTGACTGACTAAAACCCATCCATGTTCCTTCTTAGCCCTTTGTTTTCCAGGGCCACGGTATCTCTTTCGAACAGTCCCGCAGCCCTGGCAGGCATCGGTCCTCCCGAACCCATTCCGGTTTGCTGATATCTCCTTGAGGCGCGCGTGGAACACGTACGCGCCGTCGACACGGCCTGTCGTCATGAGACGGACGGACGGTGAGCTAGCCCATTACTCACCGTCCACAGGCTCGCGCCTACGGTGGCCGGGGGCCACTGGTTGCCCCCCGACGCCCGGGGCGTCTCTCGCGGCGGCTGGGACGTGAGGTTCTCTCCCTCTCACGTTCCGCCACCTCCTTCGCTAGCATGACTGCTCCGCATTAGGGGGTTTTTGTCTCAACCTTACACTGACATTCACGCACATACAAAGAAACCCAAGAAGAAGCCCAGCTTATAACTCCATACAAATTCCCAGGTAAGTACCTATCAATTTTATTAAAACAGAGACATTTTACAAGGGAAAACTGAGAGGTCCGAGAAGCCAAATGCGGAAGCCAGTGAGTGCAAGTGGGAGCATCCGAACGAACATTGACCGTAGGGTCCGACCATAGCGAACTAAGCTTGAACTCTTCTTTTGTTTAGTGTAAGAGCGAGTCAGAGTCTCGCGGCCGGTAGGTATAGGAGATATTAGTTGTTTTTTAGCAACGTCGCGCATCTTGAATTCTTGATAAATGCACGCGAAATGTGACGTTATTATTATTTTGACATACATATTTATTTGAAGTGTTTTTTATTTTAATTTTTTTTGTTTGATTGCTAGGCAAGCCGGGTTTTTCAGCTAGTATGATAGATCCGCAACTGACTGGCGGTACTCACCGGTCGGGCGCGACGAGAGGCACGATGGCGCGCGCGGCCAGTTGGCGCGTGTGCAACACGCGGCTGCGCGCGCACGCCAGCACGTGCGGGATGAAGGCGACTAGCTGCAAAAGAACGTTACCACGTCAGGTTCAAAACGGGGAGCGGGTCAGAAAGAAATCACGTTGGGGTGGGGGCATAGAGGTAGAGTGACAACCACATGTATTTTTTCGAGACATCAAGAGATATCCGAGTTGCCAATTTTTAGCAAGGTGTTTTTTTTTTTTACCAACATACTTTTTCACAATCAACAGTAAGGTTTCATCAAAGGACGTTGTACGACTGACGCCGGTATCACCATATTAAAGCACATATTTAGTGCTTGGGACTCTTCCCAAGACGCCATAGAAATATTTTGTGAGCTCGCCAAAGCATTTGATTGCGTAAATCACGACACCTTACTTTTGAAACATGAGCATTACGGGCTAAGTAAACTTCTTAGTTTGGTGACATCTTAATGGGGTGACAGGCCACAGCAAATTCAAATAAATGATGTTAATTCAAAGATTTTAAGCTCTCTATTATGTCCTTTCCTATTTCTAATCCAAAACAACATGGCAAATAATAAATCAAAATAGGCTAAATATAACAAAG
Organism: Cerastis leucographa; assembly: GCA_963082945.1. Taxonomy (NCBI): domain Eukaryota; kingdom Metazoa; phylum Arthropoda; class Insecta; order Lepidoptera; family Noctuidae; genus Cerastis; species Cerastis leucographa. The sequence goes on from OY720360.1 coordinate 1,083,800, forward strand.
AATAATATTGATAAAATAAAAATTAACAAAAATTAAATTATCTCTGATCCAAAATGAATTTCTAATGTATTTAATCATTATTTTATTGGTAAAATTGAACCGATTAGTAATTCGGGGCAGAGTCTAATAAAAATTCCAGAAAACATATTTCAAACAGATTTTTTTTATGTTCATGGCTCCAAGTTTGCCGAGCGTAAAAATAATTTTAGCCCTTAATAATAAAACCTCCACTGGTTACGATAGAATTTGTACTAAAATACTGAAAGCAGTAGCCGAGGATATTGTGTCCATTAAGTTACATTATAAATTTGTGTAAATGCGAAGGTATTTTTCCAGCTGCCCTAAAAGCCACGGTATTTAAGACATTGTTCAAGAAACAAGATAGAAAGGTAATGGAATACTATAGACCGATTTCATTGATACCAATGTTCTCGAAGATAGTTGATAAATATATTTATAAAGAACTCAATTTATATCTAGAAGCGAAAAATATTCTTTGCAACGAACAAAAATGATTTAGGAAAAACAAATCAATTAACATGGCATTTTATGACTTTTTGCATACTGTTATGACAAATATGGATAAAAACACTCCAGTGTGCGTAATATTGTGTGACATGTCCCAGGCATTTGATTATGTACAACATAATATTTTACTGAAAAAGCTGGATGCTTATGGTATAAGAACCTAAGAATGTCCTTGAACTCTTAAAATCGTACCTACATGTAAGGAAACAAATAACGTTAATTTATAGAATAAATGTAAGCACCAAAAAAGAAGAAATCTTTTTTTTTGGAGGACCGTAACGTTATCTACGGAGTTTCACAAGGAAGTATACTAGGACCACCGCTTTTTACATTATATCTCAATGACTTTCCAAGGGCAATCAATTATCCTACGAAGATAAAGAACGATAGGCCGGTGATGCTAAGTATCGTGGTCCCAAGCGCTACTGCTAAGCATGAGTTACCGGATTCGCTTCCCAGGTCAGCCAGTCCTATTGCAACCCGGAGTCCGGATTTGTGGCTCGTCCCCTATTACAAATGACTTTAAACATAACTGGCGAAATGTGGGAGTATTATGGTACACTTCTGTCCGAGTCTTCGAGGATTACAAGCGTGATGTAATGATGCACAGTAGGAGGTTACCTTAAGGTTGGACACGGTGCCCTCCAAGGAGGACGGGTACAGGCGCGCTAGCAGCAGCAGCACGGGGTACAGTGAGGGTCGCACCACGTCACTGTCGGCGTCTATGCTTACTTCCTGCAGTTTTTCCTGTCAAACCCAAAGCAAACAATATTGAAAGTTTTAAATTACAAAGAGAAGAAGTGGCAAATCCAAAATGTTTCAGGAGATTTCTGTCATGAAGCACTGGTGATGGTATGCATAAGTTACCAGCATGAAGTCGTAGACCTCGGGGTAGCGCAGGAAGAAGATGCGGCCGGTCATCGTGGAGCGCTGCACGCCGAACACCCTCTGCACCAGCGCGCTCAGCAGCAGCGTCGACGAGTTGCGCTCCTGTCGCGACATAACGTCTTGTTATACTAGCTCACGGCTTAGCCTGCGAGGACTTTCCTCATTTGTACACGGGATTGCACTACCGGTATAAAATATCTTATGAGTATATTCGAGATGGAATTTCAAATAACTCAAATAAGTAATGCACAATCAATAACCATTCAAACTTTCATTCGCTATTTAAACGAACGATGAAAATTAAGATGAGAATTCTGGGGGATTTGTGGTGAAACGTGAATGAATAGAATAAGAAATGAGTATAATAATTGGAAGTCTAAAAGTGACACCGGTGACTGAAAAGTTGTGTGGTAATTTGTTGTATGGGCATGAGATGCGGAGGAATAAGGAAAGAGAGAGGAAAGTTTTAAATATGAAAGTAGGGAATCTGTAGACCCCAAACATATTGGGTAGCGGGCTGGAGAACGGTGATGAAGAGCGATACGTACGGCCCAGCTGTGCGCGTCGAAGGCGTGCAGCGCGGCCACGAGCGCGCGCGCCACGTGCGGCGCCGCGCGCTCCGCCAGCGCCGCGTGCCGCACCAGCGCGCGCACCACGTGCAGCGCGCGCGCGGCCGCACCGCCCTGCGCCGTCAGCTGCAGCAGCATAGACATGCAGCCGTTGAAGCACAGAGGGTTGCCTTGCACTTGTACTTCGGTTGTTACCAGAGCCTGTCAAAAAAATGTGCCCCTACGTGCGTTATACAAAGTCGATAAGCTCGAAGAACGAAAACACGAGCAAAAAAATAGCCACTGTTTCCAAAAGAACCACAACATGTTCAAACTTATAACAACCGTAAAAAGATTAGCGTTATGGTTCTTATGATTTTCTAGCACAGCGCGTTCTGGCTATGAGGAAATCCAGGACGCTCTGACCTGTATGATGAAGGGCACGCCAGCACTCCTGCGCGTGGCACACAGCGCGCCCTCGCCGGCCGCGATGGCGTGCATCATCTGCGCCAGCCACACGCGCGGCAGCTCGTGCAGTACCGAGCTGCGGCAGCGCCATAGTCTGCACATACCACACAACATCACGCCTCCCACCCCCGAAACGACAGGCCGACGTATGAATAATACACCCACATTTCATCAGTCATGTGTACTTAATAGGGACCCAGGGGCCTAGTGATTGCTACTAAAAAAATAATAGAATGAGATGAACTAGCTGTCACGATGACTTGCTGCTATTACCGTCTATACCTATTAAAGTGAAACTTTTATTACATCGTCTCAAACATTTCGTCTGTGTGTTGCATGTCACGTGACGCTGACGGTCGGCGTTTTATACGTTTTATACCCTTAATGGAATATTACTGTGTCGGGTCATTTAGTTCCCTTCAAAATGGTTGAGTTGAATGATGGCTGATCCATGCGTCATGTTCGTGAACGGGCGCTGTCAGTTGTGCCTGGTCGTCTCTTAGCTGCCACGGCTCATTTCGAACTAATGATTTCATATTTTAATTGTTCTTTTCGTTTTTACTATGGACACTTTTAACGTGCACGTCTTGCTACATCGTTCTCACATAATGTACCATCTCTAAATGAATGATGTAACCAAGGTTTTGTAACAAGATTCTGATTTAAAAGAGTGTCCATGGAGTTTCTTGCCCATTCTTCTCCATAGAGATCTACGCTTTGGAATGGGCAACTACAGTACTTTCACAGTTATTATGTCTTGTGACTGGGACTGTAGCTTCATTTTTATTGTTTTTCGACTATTCAAAAGTGCCTGTAACTGGCCTACTTGAAATAAATGATTTTGATTTGATTTGATTATTATTCCAAAAATTTTAAGTTAAATGTCTATTTATAGTGTGAAAAAAAGTTTTACTTTTACCGTGGTTTCATAAAACCACACAATCCTTTTTTATTATTTAGCGTCTGTATGGTGTCGGACGATACAACGACTCCACGGAAAGATATGGGATTAGCATCATCCCATATCTTTCCGTGGCCTCCGGCCACCGGGGCCATAAAGTAAGGAACAAGTTTAAAGTAGGGAACAAGTGACTATTACTTTTACCAAATATGGAAAGCTCTAATATGTAAAGACAGGGAAAGTAAGTAGTTTATTGCCACTGAAAAAAGTTTTGCAGCTGTCTGTAACTTTTAATTTAAACATCGCTCTTAGACAGCGTTTTTGGGCTTTAAAGATATTTTCTCGTTCACAACAATTGCCCCAAAATAAGACACCAAACCTTAAATTCGACACCACTAAGCCATAGTAAGCAACCAGTAAAGTTGCGTGGTATCTTCTCGTCCAACTTACCGCAGTGTCTCAAGACGAAAGTCTATGACCAGTGTGTGCTGCCAGTGATTACATACGAACCGAAACGTGGTCGCTCACAATGGGCTCTACGCGGGGGTCGTGCGGTCCATGGCCCTTTACGGGGCCCCGGTGTGGGCGCGTTCTTTGAGGCGGCGAGCCGCCCATTACCTGAACGCGCCCCAGAAGGTGGTAGCCGTAAGGCTGGTCCGGGGGTACCGCACGATCTCCGGCGAGGCGGCGAGCCTCGCGCACCGGATTGCCGCCATGGGATCTGGAGGCGATAGTACTGTACTCGCGCGCCGGAGGGAGTGTCGCGCGGAGGCACTACGCCGGGGGGAAACTCCGCTGCCGCGGCAAATTGTCGCTCAGCGGACAGACCTCCGGCGCGATCTCATGGCGGCATGGAGACAGCGACTGTCGCAACCACGTGCAGGGCACGCCACAATAGTGGCGATAAGTCCCCTCTATGAGGAGTGGCAAGAGAGGCGCCACGGCGCCCTCACCTTCCGCCTGACGCAGGTCCTCCGGACACGGTTGTTTCGGGAGGTTCCTGCACCGAATCCGGTGGGACGAAACGGGTGTTACCACTGCGAGGATCGGCCGAAGGACACGGTGGAGCACACCGTGGAGCTCTGCCCCGCTTGGGCTGAGCACCGCCGTGTCCTCCGAGAGGGAGAGAACCTCACGTCCCAGCCGCCGCGGAAGACGCCCCGGGCGTCGGGGGGCAACCAGTGGCCCCGGGCCACCGTAGGCGCGAGCCTGTGGACGGTGAGTCCGTCCGTCTTATGACGACAGGCCGTGCCGACGGCGCGTTTGTGTTCCACGCGCGCCTTAAGGAGATGTCAGCAAATCGGAAGGGGTCCGAGAGGGCCGATGCCTGCCAGGGTTGCGGGACTGTTCGAAGTTCGAGTCTGACACTCCCTCCCGCTCCGCCCAGAGCGGGAGACGTCATTTGACGACTTCCCATCCGTAAAAAAAAAAATGCCTCCCACTAGTTTGACTAGGTGGACCGATGACATGATGATGAGGTTGTGGGGATCCGCTGGATGCGAGTCGCACGAGATCGGTCAATGTTGGGACACTTGGGGGAGGCCTATGTCCAGCAGTGGACGTGTTTAAGCTGGAATGACGAATACATTCTTAGCTTACAGTTAGCTTAGAGCGAGTCAATAGGGATGATGACAGGGTAAAGAAAACGAAATTCTATTATGTCCGTCAATCAGGTAATACAAAAAAAATTTGATACGTATTTTTTGTTTTATCAAGTTAACAAAAAAATACTTAGTTAAAACGCATTAAAGTTGGAGAGTGGGGGCTCACTACGTCACAACTAGGTATAAAATGTACTGAGCCGTCATGCGCCATTTCAACTCAAAATATCTCCGTAATTTTACGATTACGTGAAAAAAGAAAAAATACGTGTCAAATACTTTTTAATAATTTTTCCATACACAAATAAAAAAAAAAATGAGTCACCATCCCTATTATTAAATAATTTTGGACTTGACCATTTGCAAATAGCAATTGTTTTAACAATTACTGGCTTTAATTAAGGTTTGCATGATTTATAATTTGCATTTGCGAGGAGGTGGTGTGAAAGTGGATTATATTTGTAGTTGCCATCGGGGGAAAAACCTGGAATAGGCTTATACCCAGAAAAGGGAGGCCTATACCCAGCAGTGGGTGAATCCGGGCTGTGGATGATGATGATGATGTTCCGTCACCTGTCCAGCAGCAGCGTGAAGCCCACGTAAGCCTGCTCGAAGGCCCCGCGGTGCTTGGTCTCGGCCAGCAGCGACGTGAAGTGCTCCCCCACGCGCTCCAGCTGCGCCGCGCTCAGCGAGCCCCCCTCCCCCTCCCCCCCTTCGCCGCGCACGCTCAGCCGAGCGCACATGCCGCCCAGCAGCAGTGATACCTGACCACCAGTTAAAGACGATAAGTGTGAAGCCCGTGTTTTATCACTTTTTCGGCGTCATTAACGTGTATACTCATGAACTTTCTAGTACCAACAGTTTTTGAGCTAAACCGCGGACAGACAGACAGACGGACATACCGAAACTATAAGGGTTCCTTGTTGACTACGGAACCCTAAAAATCGCCCTCTCTCTTTATAATATTAGTATAGAACTAATTGATTTTAGAAGTTTTTTTTCAAAAAAATAATGCGCTTGCGTGTGTTCTAAACCACAAACTATATCGTGAGAGCTACTCGCAAGTGTCGCCACCCCGGTATAATGCACTTGTCAACAATGAAGTATACCGTACCTCTTTAACGCACCGCCAGGCGCAAAGCAGTACCATCTGCGACGTCACCTGTCTGCCGTCGTTCAATGTCACGTTTCTGGGAAAAAAAAAACTCACATTTAAAGTAAATAAAAGTCGTATTTCCGAAGAGATACACGATGATTCCCGAAGCACATAGTTTTTCTGAGTGATCTGAATCCGTCTGTATGTTACTGTAAAAACCTAAAAATTGGTAAGTCGATTTTTCTGGCTTTTACCAATGACAGTTGGTAAATGTTGGTTTTGGAAATGAAACAATGACAATTTCTTAAATATTTTACGACGGATGATGTTATACTGGTATTCAGCTGCATTTGGTAGGACTGGAAGCCGACCCCAATAAAGTTAGGAGAAGGCTAGGCAGATGATGATGCCATATTTGAACAAATGGGTTAAGTGGATGATCTAAACTTTTCATAAATCTAATATAATCTAAAAATATTTTTGTAAGCGAATTTTCGATGAAATTTGAATGCAGATTTGTTTCTTTAAAAACATAAAGGAATGAATGAATTCCCTAGTAACAAAATTTGCTATCTCCAGTATAAAGAGTAGGTATAAGTACCTTCCCGCCAGGTAAGGTTGAAAAATTCCACCCTGTATCTGTGCGACGTTGCCAACTATCTGAACCTAGGATTTCTTCAATGATTCCGATAGCGAACAACGCTTCAAAATTCATTAGAAATCTTACAAGTATTTTATTTATTTATTTAAGGATTTTCGTGAAGACCCGTGTTTTTCGATTATCCTACGGCATGTAGAATGCTGACTTACCCAGTATTCCCGTGATCGGTGACTTGAACTGTCATGTCCATGGGCAGGTGACCTTCGGGAGAGGAGTTATTGACTACGCAGGCCACCGCGTCGTTCACTTCCATGCAAGTGTCGATTATCTCTCCAATCAGAGCCGTCCAGTGCTCATCCGACGATATTTCTCTGTTAACATTAATGAGTCGAACTTTTATATGTATAGAACATAATATAGCATCACAAGTTGTCGTGCAGATTACAGAAACGACATCTTTGTCTCATTAGGTTTCTGAAATTGTGCTATAACACCATCTTTTACTTAGTTAATTAATGACCACAAAACAGTTGTTCCTCACAAGGTAGTTTTTTAATGAAACTATGTAGTACAGTTTTTCGATGCACGCCTCCCTTGTTGCAAATTTTCTTGTTCCCATCGTGTGATGTTAGCTGTTTGACTAAATGCGCCGAGTCCAATTCGGTCAGATCAGTCTATATCTGGCGTATTTTAATCTAGACTATCAGACAGTCAAAATATCTATTTTATTCTGTTTGGACGTCGTTAAAGCGGGATCAGGCCCAGCAGGATATGGTAGATAGGCCTATGTGAAATAAAAATATTTTGAGGATGAAAAACAAACAAAACATTGGAGTTAATACTGTCAACGCCCATGGATTCACCGGCATCAAGTCTCATGGGTCCAAATATCAAGGAGACGACTGCGATCACAGCCTCTGGATGGAAGTCAGTCAGTCAAGCCACCGCTGCGAAGATAGCGGATCTTTGCAGCGGTGGCTTGACTGCCTTTACAAGTTCGTCAGTCATATCCTCTGATGGTTTTTTTCCGTTTTTGGGGCAGGACGGCCAGCTGCGCGCGGCACAGCGCCAGCAGGCGGGAGCACAGCGCGAACAGTAGCAGTAGGGCACTGACCTCGCGTCCACGTGCAGCAGCGCGCGCGTGAGGCAGTGCAGCACGCCGTACGCGGGCGCGCGCGCCGCCGCCGCCAGCACGCTGCGCGCCAGCACGGCCAGCTGCGCGCGGCACAGCGCCAGCAGGCGGGAGCACAGCGCGAACAGTAGCAGTAGGGCACTGACCTCGCGTCCACGTGCAGCAGCGCGCGCGTGAGGCAGTGCAGCACGCCGTACGCGGGCGCGCGCGCCGCCGCCGCCAGCACGCTGCGCGCCAGCACGGCCAGCTGCGCGCGGCACAGCGCCAGCAGGCGGGAGCACAGCGCGAACAGTAGCAGTAGGGCACTGACCTCGCGTCCACGTGCAGCAGCGCGCGCGTGAGGCAGTGCAGCACGCCGTACGCGGGCGCGCGCGCCGCCGCCGCCAGCACGCTGCGCGCCAGCACGGCCAGCTGCGCGCGGCACAGCGCCAGCAGGCGGGAGCACAGCGCGAACAGTAGCAGTAGGGCACTGACCTCGCGTCCACGTGCAGCAGCGCGCGCGTGAGGCAGTGCAGCACGCCGTACGCGGGCGCGCGCGCCGCCGCCGCCAGCACGCTGCGCGCCAGCACGGCCAGCTGCGCGCGGCACAGCGCCAGCAGGCGGGAGCACAGCGCGAACAGTAGCAGTAGGGCACTGACCTCGCGTCCACGTGCAGCAGCGCGCGCGTGAGGCAGTGCAGCACGCCGTACGCGGGCGCGCGCGCCGCCGCCGCCAGCACGCTGCGCGCCAGCACGGCCAGCTGCGCGCGGCACAGCGCCAGCAGGCGGGAGCACAGCGCGAACAGTAGCAGTAGGGCACTGACCTCGCGTCCACGTGCAGCAGCGCGCGCGTGAGGCAGTGCAGCACGCCGTACGCGGGCGCGCGCGCCGCCGCCGCCAGCACGCTGCGCGCCAGCACGGCCAGCTGCGCGCGGCACAGCGCCAGCAGGCGGGAGCACAGCGCGAACAGTAGCAGTAGGGCACTGACCTCGCGTCCACGTGCAGCAGCGCGCGCGTGAGGCAGTGCAGCACGCCGTACGCGGGCGCGCGCGCCGCCGCCGCCAGCACGCTGCGCGCCAGCACGGCCAGCTGCGCGCGGCACAGCGCCAGCAGGCGGGAGCACAGCGCGAACAGCACGGGAGACGCACGCCCCGCACTGCCGAGGGGAACAAACGTCATGCCCGATAAAAAAGCGATAAAGAGTGGAGAGCCACAGTCGCCGCCGCATGTCTTCTTATTCCATATACTTCTCTATATCTCATAAGTCACCACTTTGTAATCTTATCATGATGATGATCAGCCACACAGTCCATCCCTCGTTCCATGAGTCTTCACTTACTCTCTCCTACTCTTATGCACATTCAAACTCAAAACTTTCGTCACGACATCTTTTTCATTCCTCCACATCACATGCCCATTCCATGACAATTGAAACCCACACAACTTTTTAATCATAGCACAGTATTTCATCCAGAACAAGCTAGGTGGACAGTCATTGTATGGCTCAGAGTGGCTAGTTGCTTACAGTTGAGTTGTTGGATGTGAGTTGACGAAAACCACAGACTTCACGATAATTTAGTTAAATAGTAAGGAATACATGAAAGTTCCGTTGGATGATAATCCCCGGTTAAAGCGCAACGGCAGCTATTGGCCAACTAAATAATTATAAAAGTAAATTAAACGAGTAGCGAAAAGTAAGTCGCGCCGTTAGCAATTTGCCTGTACGTGAACCATACAGTATCAGTGCAGTGCGATGCACGGTCGAATACGGACGTGTTTCTACTGTGTACGGCAAGAATTATATTCGCGTGTTGCGCAGCCATAGCCGCTGCCCGTAAACATTATGAGTTCCAAACAACCATGCTATCGACTACATGGATCAGGTGAGCATTCTGCAGATTACTAATTGTCCAATTTCAAGGAGGACGAGATCAGCAGCGGAAAGCAGTTATCATCCCCAAGATATCATCGATATATTGAAGAAGACTGACCCGGAAGACGTGCCAGATTTCGTGGCAAAGGAGCTGAGTAAACTGCTGCCAAGGTGCAAGATGCATCTTGGTCATCATAGTTGGACTGCAGTCCAGAATGGACGTATCAGAAAAATCCAATCTGAACCACGTGCGGAAATAGGTTTATTGTGCAACGTTGCATTGGTTCAATATTTTTGGCAGACCTCAAAGGTGAACACGAAAAATGCTTATATCGGAAGTTTTGACGCAAGTGCATCACCAACTGTCGATAATGCTGACCAAGCGCCGCCCGCCGCCACCATCACCCGCACCACAACACTGGCTGCGAGAACGTCACGCGTAGGTACGTCGACCCCTAAGCGGTCCTGCTAATGTCACGGGCAAATGAGATGCGTCGCAGTCTAAGCGGCAAATCCAAAAAGGGGAAAAACTGAAAAAGAGTGTTCTACCTGCCCTGACTGCGGTCCGTAGCTCCCTGCCGATAACATGCTACGTCGATAAGGAGGGTTTCATAAAAGTATAAAAGAAGAAAGAAAAGCCCTGTTCACGAAACCGATGCGGTACCGCTCTGAGTGGACCCAAGATGCTGCTGCGCCCTGCAGTCCCTATGACGCAGCTGTACATTTCATGTCTGCATCACTCCACGACGGTTGAAGAAGTCTTGCAGTATTATAATGAAGATCAACTAGACTCGCGGGTCGAAAAGTTGGAATCGCGCCACAACATCAATTTTAAGTCGTTCGTGGTAAGAGTTTCCACCCACCATCTACAGACCTGCTCGAGAGGACTTTTGGCTGAAAGGTGTCGTATATCGACGCTACGAGGGCGTTTATGCGACAACACGCAGCGAAACACGACGCCGACAACATCACGTGTTTAGTTATAATTAAATAAGGTTTTTTGAATATGTTTTAGTTTATTTTTATTATTTAACATTATTCTGTGTATTTGTCTATGGGCATTAGTTGCCTGATATTAAATGATTGATTGACTGATTATCAAATTTTCTGGAATTATTTTACTAATCCATTGTTCGAATTCTAAGAATAATTTTACACTAATTTCACCTTACCTACTAATAAGATAATGAGGGAGGTATAGTAGGTAGGTAAATTGCTTTCACCCTAGAGGTGCGTGTCTTTCCGCGAAACGTCAGTGAGCGCGTGTGGAGGCAGGCGGTAGGCATTTGGTAGGCAGGTGGTAGGCAGGTGGAAGGCAGGTGGAAGGCAGGACGTAGGCAGGTGGAAGGCAGGTGGTGGTAGGTCGTAGGTAGGTGATAGGCAGGTGTTAGGCAGGGTGTGGTAGGTCTTAGGCAGGCGGTAGGCAATTGGTAGGCAGGTGGAAGGCAGGTCATAGGCAGGTCGTAGGCAGGTGGTGGTAGGTAGGTAGGTAGTATATTTTGTCACGGTATGACGGTAGTTGAAAGAAAAGTAGATTACGCACCTCGCTAAAGTGAGTTACTAATGCACTCGTGTTAATTTAGTGCCCTCGCGTGCGCTCGGGCACCAACATAACACTCGTGCGTTAATAACTCACTTTGCGCTCGATGCAACAATCTACTATTTCTATTGTTAATTTTATTCCTTTGTCAATATTTTTTTAACTATTTGTTGCTCGCGACCTTTATCCGCGTGAAATTATTATAAAATATTACAATTAAATAACAAGGGTTCTAACTTTTTTAACTCCAATACTTTAAGTAAAAAAGTCTAAAATTAGCCTAAGTTTTCCTTATAACAGCAGCTATCTGCCAGTGAAAGTTCCGTCATAAACTTTGCAGCCGTTTGGTAGGTAGCAGAAAAACGTAATAAATGATACCGTCTATCTAGCTTGTTCTGGACATCACACTCTGCACCGGTGCGTCTTTCAAACTTCCTTTTTTGTCTATGGTAATCTTACAACCATCGCGATCAATACAACTTTGATAGCTTATATTTAGCATACATGGGGATGTTTTAAGGTGACACTTTTCGACATTTTTTCCATAGAAACTTCGGGGGAGTTTTACTCCACTGTTGACACTGCACATCCAAAGTAAAACATGATATGGTATTGTCTCATTATTGATTTTGTCTGTACGGAAACAGAATAGGAAAATAAAAGGCATTAAAAAGTTACGAGCTATCAAAGATTCGTTTTTATTGCAAATTTTAACGCAACTTGGGTCGTAAATTAGTAATAAAAGAAGTGTCAAATTTCCAAAACAAAGTCGGTACCGACACAGCACAATTATCAAAGAATTCAATACATTTTATTTGTAATTGATACACGCAGTGTTTTTTTCATAAAACACTATCTTTCAAAGGCCTCTTCGTATTTTTTTTCTCGCGCCTTACGTTTCGGAACGCTATGTGTGTGCGTACGAACTAGATGTGCGTGAAGACTAGTGTCTAACTGCTCATCACTGATACTCTCTACTGATAATCTCTGTCGGGCACGATGCCAAGTGAGACAGCGTGCTTTTCGACCACGGCCACCAGTGAGTTCGAGCCCGCGACTAGTTAGTAGTAGTTTCAGTTTATTCACTTAGTTATTTTAAAACTTTGAATTTTGATGCAGGTTTCACCAGAAGAGCAGTAGCTTGTCACCCGAGCAAATTAGGGGCACACAATACATTTTGATGCGATGTTTACCACAGTTTAGAGAATTTATTCGGAAGGGTTTTTATAAGCAATTTAAATCCTAACCAATATTATAAATGCGAAAGTAAGTTTGTTTGTTTGTTACCTCTTCACGCCTAAAAGGTTAAACTGATCATCCTGAAATTTTGCATATACGATGTCAGGTGGCACAGAAACGGACATAGGGTAGCTTTCATTCCAAAAAAAGGACTGTTCCTGAGGAAGACAACAATAAAGTTTTTGTGATAATAGATGGCGTCACGTGTTTGAGCCGGTTATTGTCAAATTCTAAATCAACACGAGCGAAGCTGCACTAGTTAGTAAAAATAAATCTCAATGTTTTATCAAATAAATAAATATAAATTCTTACCAAGGTTCATCTTGAAGTATGTAGTTAGGTAGTCTCGTCCTCAACAAATCTAGCTTATAGCCCGCCGAAACACACTCAGTGGGCTTTAACGACGACGCTTGACAGAATATGTCCTCTATGTCCAAGCTGATAGAGTAGTTTTTATTATTCTGAAACAATATCACATACTGAGTGGAAAGAAATAATCAAATAATGTATACAGAGTATTACAGAGTTTACGGGAGAGCCCTCCGCAAACTAAACAGGGTGCATTTAGCTCCTTATATTGAACCATATTCCACCGGAATTTATCTTTACTATTGCTTTATTTCAATGTAAAATTACATTTTCTGTACTCCATTTATGTAAATAATACAGTTAAAATAAAAAACCAGCATACGAGGTCGTTTTGATTTGATATAATAAATAATAAAATTCTTTTATTTCAGATAACTTATCCATAAAATAATAAAAAAAAGCCTTTTAATTCCTATTAGCTTACACAAATAAAGTTACAAACTATAAAAATTTATAACACTGAGTCATGCAAATGTGTGCCTTACTTTCTGTTAAATTACAATTTTATTAAAAACAATTTAGGTGTTAACACTTCTTAAACTTCATTTTTACGGATAACAATAATAAATTAGTAAATTAATCATAGCGTTTAAACAAGATACTTTAAATTAAATATTAGATTTATAATAATTAGATATTAGATTTAACAATAATAATAATTAGATATTAAAATCATTCAAGCATGCAATGTAACGTTCTAAATATAAAAAAACATGACATTTTGTTGATCAGGTATTGTATATAAGTAAATAAAAATAGAAGTTATTAAGCTAATTGGACCCCTTTTCGGGTAAAGGCCTCCTCCAGAGATTGCCAATCGTCTCGGTCTTTGGCGACATCAGTCCAGCCTATTCCTGCGATTGCCTCTATTTCGTCCTTCCATCTCGCTTTCGGTCTACCTCTGCGTCTGTATCCGTGAGGTCCTCTCCATACTGTCACGGTCTTCGTCCATCTGTCATCAGTAAAGCGGGCCACATGCTCTGCCCATCTCCATTTTAAACTTCTAGCGAACGTTAGAGCGTCTATTACTTGTGTCTTTTTCCTTATCCATCAAAATCAAATCAAATCAAAATAGCTTTATTAATTCCATGCATAATTACAATAATTAAACTAACGTAAACAGTAAGTTATCAAAAACCTAATTGAAAATAATCAATGTTACATCATCATATAAAAAAAAAAAAAAAAAAAAAAATTGTTAAATAAAAATACTAATAAAACAAAAACCATTTCTACATGCCTTAGATAATAAATTAGAGTAAATTAAATAATATAATTCAAATTGTTGGAAATTGATTACTAGTTAGGTACCTACATTGAAAATAAATAGTTAATTACTATGCATGGACCCCTCTCGGGTAAAAGCCTCCTCCAAAGAGTGCCAAATGTCCCTGTCTTTCGCTCTCTCAATCCAATTTTTACCTGCAATTGCCTTTATTTCATCTTGCCACCTGGAGCATGGTCGACCTCTGCATCTGGTTCCCTGTGGTCCCTTCCATGTTGTAATTGCTAATGTCCATCTATCGTCGTTGAACCTTGCTACATGGCCAGCCCATTTCCATTTTAGTCTCTGGGCGAAGATTATTACGTCAGATACCTTGGTTCTATTTCTTATGTCAGCGGCTTTAATTCTGTCTTTCAGGCTGATTCCCAGACAGCTTCTCTCCATTGCTCTCTGTGTAGCTTGAATTTTCATTTTTGCTTTGGTATCGAATGTCCATGTTTGGCAGCCGTAGGTTAGACATGGTAGTGTAGCGACCACAAAAAGCAACATACTACAAAAAGTCTACAGCGCCATCTATGATACGACGGAGGAACTAACATCAATTTCCTACAAGTCACAAGCAAAATTTACATCGACTTCAGTATATATACAGAAACCCGATAACAACTATCGGGCAGTTGCCCGCCAGACATAACACCTGTCTGGCCGGAGGATCCTCCCTTTGCTATGGAGTATCGAGGAACTTTCCACCCTGTTCCTCATTCACCCTAAACTGGTGACCCCGAAATGGACGTCAGCGCAGCCTTCGAGCAACGTGACGTCATCATCATCATCACTTCCTCCAGCTTTCGAGCAGCGAGTCACACAGCCAGCCAGCTTCAACTGGGTAAACCTGACCACCAGCATGCAGCGGAAGCGCATTCCTGGTAAGCACCTTCAGCCTCTCATCAAGCGACCATGGCACAGCACACTGCACTTTCGGCCGGTCGAGAGCTTCTACCTCCCGGTCGACACCTCTGAGCTGTCTGCCACATCGCGGCGCTGTACCACGTCCGACACTCCGGAGCAAACGCAGCGCCGGCCCCGACTCACTGGGGTTCGCCTCACCACCGCAGACTGTTCCGACTCACCGCGAACAATGCGGCAACGAGCTTTCAACTGGCACGGCTAAATACTAAAAAGAGTAGACTCATTCAACTATCGACCTCCGGTCTCCGGGGGGGAGTGATGTAGCGACCACAAAAAAGCAACATACTACAAAAAGTCTACAGCGCCATCTATGATACGACGGAGGAACTAACATCAATTTCCTACAAGTCACAAGCAAAATTTACATCGACTTCAGTATATATACAGAAACCCGATAACAACTATCGGGCAGTTGCCCGCCAGACATAACACCTGTCTGGCCGGAGGATCCTCCCTTTGCTATGGAGTATCGAGGAACTTTCCACCCTGTTCCTCATTCACCCTAAACTGGTGACCCCGAAATGGACGTCAGCGCAGCCTTCGAGCAACGTGACGTCATCATCATCATCACTTCCTCCAGCTTTCGAGCAGCGAGTCACACAGCCAGCCAGCTTCAACTGGGTAAACCTGACCACCAGCATGCAGCGGAAGCGCATTCCTGGTCAGCACCTTCAGCCTCTCATCAAGCGACCATGGCACAGCACACTGCACTTTCGGCCGGTCGAGAGCTTCTACCTCCCGGTCGACACCTCTGAGCTGTCTGCCACATCGCGGCGCTGTACCACGTCCGACACACCGGAGCAAACGCAGCGCCGGCCCCGACTCACTGGGGTTCGCCTCACCACCGCAGACTGTTCCGACTCACCGTGAACAATGCGGCAACAGGCTTCCAACTGGCACGGCTAAATACTAAAAAGATGACTCATTCTACTATCGACCTCCGGTCTCCGGGGGGGAGTGATGTAGCGACCACAAAAAGCAACATACTACAAAAAAGTCTACAGCGCCATCTATGATCAGACTTAGTAACTAACATCAATTCCTACAAGTCGCAAGCAAAAGTTTACATCGACTTCAGTATATATAGAGAAACCCGATAACAACTATCGGGCAGTTGCCCGCCAGACGTAACACCTGTCTGGCCGGAGGATCCTCCCTTTTCTAAGGAGTATCGAGGAACTTTACACCCTGTTCCTCATACCCCCTAAAGTAGTATCGCTGAATCCATAACAGTTTTCTTCAGTTCCATTGGGAGTTGAGATTTTAGTATCTCTTTATGGGCCCAAAATTTCTTCCACGTTGAGGCTATACGTCTGTCTATTTCTTCTATGTTTCTTCTGGTTTTGAATGATAATTGTTTCCTTATCCATAGTACAATAAAATTAACATTGAAATCACACCAAAAATTTAAATAAGTTAACATTAAAATCAAAATTAAAATTAAAATAGGATAAAAATTAAAATAAGATACAATACACAATAAAAACAATTAAAATTACCCTCTTAACCAATCAAAATAGGATAAAAATTAAAATAAGATAAAATAACATAATAAAAACAATTCAAATTACCCTCTCAATAAAGGACCTCCATATTGGAGAAGAGATCCTATCTGCAACAGTCTTCAGAATTCCGTTGCAGCTGCCACGCATTCTGCAGATGAAGGATACAGTTTTCTTTCGAATGACGGCATGAAAGCCATCAGTTCGATACTGCGCAAACATCCCCGATGCACTACAGAAGCGTGGCAGCCCCAACATTATCCTGAAGATATTGTTGTACTGGACGCGCAGGACTTCCAACGATCTTTTGGTGTGACTGACCCACAGATTTCCCGTATAAAAGCTTTGACAATATGCTTTGAACAACGTTCTTTTTACTTGTTCAGAGCTGCGGGAAAATCTGCGGACCAGCATGTTACCTCTGACCGCTAAAGCTCTGCGCTCCCTCTCAATATCCAGATCGTCTTCAAGATCGTCGGTAATTAAATGATCCAGGTATTTAAATTTGGAGACACGATTTACGCACAAGCCATTAAGGGTAATATTATGAGAATACCTGGGGCAACCACCGGCGGCCCTAAAGCCCATATATTCCGATTTTTGTACATTATATACAAGCCCATGTGCCACAGCATAGGCCTCACACACCCTTAACAACTCTCCAAGACCTCTCACCGTCGGGCTCAGCAGAACCATGTCTAAACTCACTAAGAGATGGCAGTATTACAAGATTTGTGACTACGTAGTTCTGCTAGGTACGCAAGATGGCGTGCAAACGGTCATGCATTCGACTCTTCGGTGTGACCAGCCTTTGCTCAATTTCCATGAGTAAAATAACCTCGATACATTTATGTAATAAAAATAATACAACAAAATATTATTTAGAAGCTCAATAAAATAACGAGAGTGAATGCGTGGAGTGCCAAGCATTCACTCTTGCATTCAACGCATGCGTGTAGTATTACGAAGTTTCAGTTTTTCCGCGCGGAGGGACACAACGCACTATTTTTTTTAATATATATAATGTTAGTTACAGTTGTTGTTGAGTAACGAATCCCTTATCTAATCAAGTTAATATTAATTAAAACAAAACTGTGATAACCGATATAAATAACAAGTTGAGATTAATTTATGTTATATGAGTTTACAATATGATGATGTAATAATATTAACGGAATGCAGATTAAATATAAATAAACCCATACCACAACTCAGTAACTATCACTCTTATGTAACAACACGGCACTTGAACCAGAATGATGGGGTAGTGGTTTATATAAAAAACTCGCTTAAATCACATGTTCAAGAAATAAAACTGTCTGAGGCGTCTTGTCTCCAACTGGACATACTTAATTATACTGTCTTGTGTATTTATCGTTCCCCGTCAAACACAAATCCTGATATTTTTTTGGATTCACTCAGTTTACACTTAGATTCAGTGGATTCACAAAAAAATGTGCTAATAGCGGGGGACATAAATATTAACATTAGGCCCAAAGTCGTTGAATTAGCTCATGAACGAAAAAACCGGAATAGCTACCTTAACATGTTGTCGGCCTATGGTATATTACCTGGTCATACCTTACCCACCAGAGAGCTGAATTGTCTGGACCACTTCATGATGCGAATTCATAAGAAAAAGACATCTGCTTCAATTGCTATATTACAAACCACAATTACTGACCACTACACTACATTCTTATCTCTTTCTAAAATAAAAAATAAAAAGGTTATAAATAAAACTACTACTACTATAAATTTTGAACAAGCACTAAAATACTTACAAGAAAAAAATCTTGCTGAGTTGTTATTTTGTTATGATCCAAACCTACTAACTGAATTACTCATACAGAAACTAACTGATACTATAAATAATAATACTACAATAACAAGCATTCCTAACAGTAAACGTATAATCAAACCTTGGATCACTCCAGGAATACTACGCTGTATTAAAAATCGCAATAAACTGCAAAAAAACTCGCGGTCTGATCCGTATAACGCAATATTAAAAATCACATACTTTCGATACAGAAATCATTGTAATAACCTCATCAAAAAAATAAAAAGAAAATATGAAAGAGAATTACTTACCAAATCAATCAAAAACTCTAAGTTACTCTGGAAAAACATAAAATCAATCACCTATTCAAATAAAGTAAACAGCCAAAGTGCAGCTTTGTTAAGTATCAAACCGTCTCCAATGGAATCAGTAAACTTCGTAAACGATTACTTCGTGAAAATTGGAAAAGAATTAGCTGAGCATATTAAACCCAGGACTACTGAAATACTCTCTGATCGACCTAACATTTCCCCTGCGCAAACTAATTCCTTTGTGCTTTTGGACACGGACCCAATGGAAGTTGAAAGAATTTTGATGAGCCTGAAATCGTCCAGTTCCCCAGGATGGGACAGTATATCTACAGTTTTCTTAAAATATGTTAGCAAAGAAGTGGTTCCCATCATTGCCCACCTGGCTAACCTTTGTTTCAAAAATGGCACTTTCCCAAACCCATTAAAAAAATCCATTATTACACCGGTACACAAGGGAGGGAACAGAGATGATGTCAATAACTACAGACCGATCTCGGTCCTCCCAGTCCTGTCTAAGATTATAGAGAAACTTATTAATACGAGACTTATAAACTACTTAAATAAATTTAAAATAATATCATCAACACAATTTGGTTTTAGACAGGGAGTATCCACTGAAGACGCAGTTGCTGCCCTTAGCAAATTAGTTACTGAGCATCTCGATGCAGGGAAGAAATGCCTGACGGTATTTCTGGATCTAAAAAAGGCTTTTGACACCGTTTCTGTTCCAACCCTTGTGACCAAACTGGAAAGAATCGGAATAAGAGGTACCCCTCTCAAGTTTTTTAAAGATTATCTGTCTAATAGAAAGCAGAGGGTTAAGGTAGGAGCATATATCAGTGATGATGCGGACGTTTCATTTGGCGTGCCCCAGGGGAGCGTACTAGGCCCCACTTTATTTTTAATTTATATTAACGATCTTTGTAACTTAAAAGTCAATAGTGCAAAAATTTTTTCTTACGCCGATGACACTGCCTTGGTCTTTTCCGGGAATGACTGGTCCGATGTCAAACTCAAGACGGAATTGGGAATGATCCAAGTAACGAACTGGCTTAATGACAACCTTCTCACACTAAACACAGTTAAAACTAACTACATTTGTTTTACCATCTCGAATCGTTCACAACCAAGTGACGCATTTAGCATCCAAATACACTCATGTGATAAAGTCTCAAAAAATAACTGTACCTGTCCTGCAATTACTAAAGTCTCTCAGACTAAATATCTAGGCGTCATAATTGACCAAAAACTATCATGGTATGCTCACCTTGAGCACGTAACGGGAAGAGTTAGGAAACTGTGCTGGATATTTAAAACATTACGACATATCCTCCCTACAAATATAAATAAAAAAGTAGGCCCTCATAGAAATCTCCTTAACGAAGTGTATGTGGCACTTGTGCAATCAGTTTTAGTTTACTGTATCCCCATATGGGGCGGTGCGGCAAAAACGAGATTTATGGACGTTGAACGAGGACAACGAGCACTAATCAAAATTATGTATTTTAAAAAGATAAGATTCCCTACCAGCAGTCTATACCAGATTAGTGGTCTGCTTTCTGTTAGAAAACTGTATATTATATATACAGTCCTTAAAAAACATAAGACACTTCCCTACGATACAAACATCATATCTAAAAGACGAAAAGACATGATTGCTCAAATCCCACGAACTAAAACTAAATTCGCTGCTATACAATATAACATACTTTCTGCTCAACTATATAATAGGATAAATAAAGAGATATATATATATACTGAACAAGCACATGTATGTAAAAAAATTCTAACAAATTGGATTAAATCATTTTCTTATGAAGACACTGAGGCACTATTGAAACACATAAATTAACCTACTCGCTTCTCACAACACACAAATACACACACACATGCACACACATACACACACATACACACACACGCACACACATAATACACATACACACAAAAAATCTCATTTTATTTTTAATATTTTAATTTTTGTTTTTGATTCTACTTGCTGTGAAAGAGCGGAGTCTCCTAATACAGGCATTTCTTTGCTTACAAGGAGGCTCCAATCACTAATGTGTTTTTTTTTTAATTATGGTTACTTAATAAACATTATTATTATTATTATAAACATTATTATTATTATCTCCTTTATTCATTTTACATATTATTTTATATATTTTTAAATATTTCTTAAAAAACAAAAAAGGTAAAAAAAACATTTAAAAATATAAAAAACAGATTTCCGCCGGTATCGGGAGCAGGGTCCAAGTTACCGGTGGTTAGGGCTGCAGAGACAGGAACCTCCTCACAATGCGGGCCGTATCAAGGAGTACTGCCTTCTGAATCTGGCTCTTGATCCAACTGCCAAGTGAGAGCTTCGATAGATGTTCGTCGAGGCTCTTGGCCATAAGGCCATTGGCCGTTACGACAATCGGCACAATGATAGCCGAGTCCACATCCCACATATCGACAACCTCGTGAGCCAAGTCGAGATATTTTATCTGTTTCTCTTTCTCAGCTTTCACGAGGTTTTCGTCATGCGGGATGGTAACATCGACTATCATTGCGCGGCGCGCTGATCGGTCTATCACCACTATGTCAGGCTTATTGGCAACAATAGTCCTGTCAGTAATGATAGGCCGATCCCAGTACAACGTGACATGGTCTTTCTCGAGAACTGGGTCGGGCACATACTTGTAGTACGGTACCTCAGATTCCACAAGTTTATATTTTAAGGCAAGTTGCTGGTGAATAATCCTGGCCACTTGGTTGTGCCTGTGCAAGTACTCGCCGTTAGCCAGACGAGAACAACCAGAAATAATATGTCTGATGGACTCACCCGGACGGTGGCATGCCCGACACACGTCCACCGTCCCGTCCCTCATAATATGTCTCCGATAGTTGTTCGTCAGCATAACTTCGTCCATAATCGCACAGACAAAACCTTCAGTTTCCCCAAAGAGGTCGCCGAAACGTAACCAGGACACGGACGCTATAAAATCTACATCGGGCCCATGAAGAGCCTGGTAAAAGCGCCCGTGAAGAACTTTGCCTTGCCATATTTCCTTGCGGTCATCGGTAGTCAGTACTACAGGTTTGCGCCAATTCTCTTTAGCCATGGACAGCGGGGTGAGTGCCTTGTCCACTGCGACCACATCTCGGTGCATACCCACCTCTGCTTTAAAAAAATATTCTCTGAGGCTGCACACCTCGCAGTTGTGGAGGGTCTTCGCATTTAAAAAGCCTCGACCCCCACACTTCCGCGGGATGTACAGTCTCATCACCGATGATCGTGGGTGATGCATCCGATTTGCGGTCAGCAGTGTACGAACTCTCCTATCCAGGGTGTCCAGTTCAGTCTGAGTCCATTTGAGTATGCCGAAAGAGTACATTAAAACTGGCATGACCCAACCGTTGAAGGCGCGCACCTTGTTTCCGCCCGAAAGAAGGCTATTTAGTACCTTCTTCAGGCGACCAAAGAAGCGCTCCGTCAACGATTGCTTCATGTCAGCTACATTAATGCCTAACGCTTCTGACATACCCAAATACTTATAGTTTTCGGATGAGGAAAGGGATCTTAGGTGTATGGAATCAGAGAGCTGAAGTCCCTCGGATTCCATAATCTCCCCTCGCTTTACATACATGACTGCACATTTGTCCACACCAAATTCCATCCTAATGGCGCTACTAAAATTTTCAGTTACTTTCAGTAGCTCCATCAGTTGCAATTTGCTGGGGGCAAAGAGTTTCAGATCATCCATGTAAAGAAGGTGAGATATGACCTGACCACCTCTCCTCAACCGGTAGCCTAGACCTGAATCCTCCAGCAATGTGCTTAGAGGATTCAGGGCCAGACAGAACCAAAGAGGACTCAGACTGTCACCCTGAAATATTCCCCGTTTAATCCATACAGGCTCATCGTTCTCCTGGATCTGTCGACATCCTGGATATCGAAGGACCGTCCTCCATTGCCTCATACACGACTCAAGGAAGGCGCGTAGAGTTGCATCAATCTTGTACAACTCCAGCACCCTCATGAGCCATGTATGTGGCACAGAGTCGTAGGCCTTCTTGTAATCTATCCAACATGTCGACAGATCCTTGCGGGATCGACGAACCTGTTGGCTAATGGCCATGTCGATGAGGAGTAGCTCCTTAGTACCACGGGACCCGTTCCTACATCCATTTTGAGAGGCCGACATAATGGAATTACTATCGATGTGCTTGTTAATTTTCACTCTCAAAATGGATGTAAGAAGTTTATAAACCGTCGCCAAACACGTGATCGGTCTATAATTCTTGGGTTCCGCAGGACTACCTGACTTATGAAGCAGGTGGGTAACACCCGTTGTAAGAAACTCTGGTAGCGACCCAGACTCTAAGCATGACTGGAATTGAGATGCCAGGCGAGTGTGTGAACTACTCAGCCATTTAAGCCAGAAGTTGTGCAGTCCGTCCGGTCCCGGAGATTTCCAGTTCGGTAACGGACGAACTGCTCCGGCAACATCTAATGGCGTTATTATAATTTCATCCATTTCTGGTATAGATTCACACACTCGCTCGACATCTCGCATCCAGTCAGCCTCAGTATGACAGACGGGCACCGACCAGATGTTGCGCCAGAATGAACTAGTGGCGGCATCATCTGGACGGCATACGTCTGTCACATTTTGTTCGGGTCGCTCCCAATCTCTGTATACCCACCTCTCATCGCTCCGGAACATGCGATTCTGCGAGTACCGATCAACCCTACGCTTATACCGCCGAATACGGTTCGCCCATGCATAAACTTTCTGCTTCAGGAAGTCGATGCGCTCTGTGACACGAGACATGTATTCTTGAGGACTGATTCCAGTCCCCGAGAATGCCCGCCTCACAAAGCGCATCACACGTGGTCGTGTGTTGCCCTCCCTGAAGCAGTATAGTTTGCCGATGAGTACCCTGGCCCCGTCGATACGGCACTCGATCCTGCGTTGCCAAGCTGGTACGGCTGGTTTTGGTCGAGTAGCTACGTCATAATTTGGGAATTTGACGTTAGCTAAACGACAAGCCGCTACAGCCCCACAATACAAGATCGAGTGCGTATCAACGAGGTTCTCACTACTCTCAAAAATATTTTTGAGTTGCGAGTCCAAGGCACACACCAGCGCCCTATTACTCTTATGCATGGGTAACCGCGGTAAACGGGGTCTAAGTTCGGTAGGAGTGGATCGATACTCGCGAAGCGCATCTTCCAGAGCACTCCTCAATTGGTCGTTGCAGTGGCTACTTACCGTAGTAACCCTATCATCTTCCTCTACAACAGTAAAATTAGGCTGTGGTGGAATGGCATCATTAGCAAAACTTGTTTGTGAAGAAGTCAAGATGATACGGTTGCTTAGTACCTCTGAGCGCAGCCTATCAAGTGCGGCGTCGTCCAGCATGTGATTGCGTTGGATGACCCGCACCTGATCCGACAACCGTTGGGCCGAAACGTTGACAGTTGGTTCAAGTTCCTGAAACATAGACAGCATCCTAACACGATACGCAGTGAGGTTAGTTCCCCCCTCTGTAGACCCATAGTATGCGCGCATGACGTTCTCATTAATGGAATAAGTCCATCTCATGCGCTGCACACAACCACCGGCAGCGAGGACCCGGCTCGGGGCCGGTTGGCCCCTAAGTCCCAGGCTTCTCGGTGGCCGGCCTCGTCCCGGCCGACGTTCAGGTGTTGGCGACGTCAGCGGGGAGAAATACTCGTCACTGGAACTCGACGCGACTGCCGCTGCCGGTGACACAGATGATCCGGGGTCCGGCGGCGGCGAGGCGGAGCTCAGCAACGAGTCCGGGGGTGATGGGCGTGCGCGACGTGCAGCAGCTCTCGTTAACATGATAATGTGTCGACATTATTTATCCTTAAACATCGTGAACTTTAAAATGTTTTTACATTTTCCATGACATCTGTCATAAATTTTCATGATTTGTGATTTCTGCATATTTCTGGTTATTGTAGATTTATTTGTTATTGGTTTCTTTTTTGGAATAAGGTTTGTGATTATTATTGTTACACACAACAGATTACAAGCAAAGCAGCAATTTTAATTTGAAATAAATAAAATGGTTTTTTGCAACGACGTACGAATGTCACCGAGAGTTGCCAGTATTTTTATTATTATTATTATTATTTCCTTTATTCACTTTCATACATATCAATTACATTTTTAAATATTTTTACAAAAGTAATATAAAAAAACATTTAAAAATATAAAAAATAGTAGCCCACTGGCATCGGGAACAGTGTCCGGGCTACCGGTGGTCAGGGCTCTTGAGAGAGGAACCTCCTAACAATACGTGCCGTGTCCAGAAGTACTGCTTTCTGAATCAAGCCCTTGATCCAACTGCCAAGCGAAAGACTCCGTAGATGTTGGTCGAAGCTTCTGGCTAGTAAGCCATTGGCCGACACGACTATCGGCACAATGACTGCTGTACTCACGTCCCACATGTCGACAACCTCGCGAGCCAGATCTAGATACTTGAATTGTTTATCTTTCTCTGCTTTCACGAGGTTCTCGTCATGCGGGACCGTTATATCAATAATCATTGCGCGACGCTCCAATCGATCTATCAACACAATGTCAGGCTTATTGGCAACAATAGTCCTGTCAGTGATGATAGGTCGATCCCAATACAACGTGATATTACCATCATCGAGAACTGGGTCGGGCGCATACTTATAGTATGGCACTTCTGATTCCACAAGGTTGTATTTCAAAGCAAGTTGCTGGTGGATAATCCTGGCAACAAGGTTGTGTCTATGCAAGTACTCTCCGTTAGCCAGACGAGAACACCCAGAAACAATGTGTCGGATCGATTCTCCCGGACGGTGGCATGCCCGACATATGTCAACCGTGCCATCCTTTACAATGTGTTTCCGGTAGTTATTCGTCATTATAACTTCGTCCATTATTGCACAGACAAAACCTTCGGTTTCCCCGAAGAGGTCACCAAAACGGAGCCAAGATACGGACGCTAAGAAGTCTACATCAGGCCCATGTAAAGCCTGGTAAAAGCGTCCGTGAAGCTCCTTGCTCTGCCATACCTCCCTGCGATCATTAGTGTCTAATACTACAGGCTTGCGCCAGTTCTCGTTACCCAAGAAGAGCGGGGTAAGGCCCTTGTCCACTGATGCCACATCTCGGTGCATCCCCACGTCGGCTTCTAGGAAGTATTCCCTGAGACTGCATACCTCACGGTTGTACAGGGTCTTAGCATTTAAGAAGCCACGACCCCCGCACTTCCGCGGGATATACAGTCTCATCACCGACGATCGTGGGTGATGCATCCGATTTGCGGTCAGCAGTACGCGGACCCTCCTATCCAGGGCATCAAGTTCTGTCTGAGTCCATTTGAGTATGCCGAAAGAATACATCAAAACCGGCATGACCCAACCGTTGAAGGCGCGCACCTTGTTTCCGCCTGACAGAAGACTGCTTAGCACCTTATTCAGGCGGCCAAAGAAACGTTCCTTCAACGATTGTTTCATGTCAGTAGTATTGATGCCTAATGCTTCCGACATACCCAAATACTTGTAGGTTTCTGTTGAGGAAAGGGATCTAAGGTGTATGGAATCCGAGAGGTGAGTTCCCACGGATTCCATAATCTTCCCTCGCTTCACATGCATGACTGCACATTTGTCCACACCAAATTCCATCCTGATGGCGCTACTGAAAGTTTCTGTTACCTTCAGTAGCTTCATCAGTTGCAAATTGTTGGGGGCAAAGAGTTTCAGATCATCCATGTAAAGAAGGTGAGAAATGACCTGACCACCTCTCCTCAACCGATAACCTAGACCTGAACCCTCTAGCAGTGTGCTGAGAGGATTCAAGGCCAGGCAAAACCACAATGGACTCAAACTATCACCCTGGAATATACCACGCTCGATCTTTATTGGTTCGCTGTTTCCCTGTATCTGTCGACATCCTGGATAGCGAAGGACAGTTCTCCAGCACCCCATACATGACATCAAGAAGGTACGCAAAGTTGTATCTACTTTGTACAACTCCAGCACCCTCATGAGCCATGCATGAGGCACCGAATCATAGGCCTTCTTATAGTCTATCCAACATGTAGACAGATCCTTTCGGGAGCGGCGAACCTGTTGGGTAATGGCTATATCAATGAGGAGCAGCTCCTTAGTACCACGGGACCCGTTCCTACATCCATTCTGAGAGGGAGACATGATGGAATTGCTCTCAATATGTTGGTTAATTTTAGCTCTCAAAATGGATGTAAGAACTTTATAGACCGTTGGTAAACAAGTGATAGGTCTATAATTTTTGGGTTCCGCAGTACTACCTGATTTATGGAGCAGGTGGGTAATGCCTGTCGTCAGGAACTGGGGCAGCGACCCTGACTCTAAGGCTGATTGAAACTGGGACGCCAAGCGAGCGTGCGATCTTTGAAACCATTTGATCCAGAAGTTGTGCAGTCCGTCCGGCCCTGGAGATTTCCAGTTAGGTAACGGACGGACTGCACGAGCTACGTCTTGGGGGCTGATGATAATTGCCCCCATTTCTGGTATTGGATCACACGCTTGTTCAACCTCCCGGGTCCAATCGCCCTCAGTGTGACTAACAGGCACCGACCAGATGCTGCGCCAGAACGAACACAATCATGGCGTCATCATCCGGTAGACGCATGTCAGTCACCCCTTGGTCTGGTCGTTCCCAAGCCCTATATACCCACCTTTCATCGCTTTTGAATGTGCGATTCTGAGTGTATCGCTCCACTCGCCGCTTGTACCTACGAATACGGCTTGCCCATGCACAGATCTTCTGCTTCAGGAAGTCGATACGCTCTGTGACGCAGGCCAAATAATCACGAGAACTAATGTCAGTTCCCGAGAACGCCCGCCTCACAAAGCGCATCACTCTAGGGCGAGTATTGCCCTCCCTGAAGCAGATTAACTTGCCGATGAGTACTCTAGCCTCACCGATACGCCGCTCAATCCTGCACTGCCAAGCTGGAATTACTAATTTTGTTCGTGTAGCTCGGTCACAGTTAGGAAATTTGACGTGAGCTACACGACATGCCGCTACAGCTGCGCAGTACAATATTGAGTGGGTATCAGTAAGGTTTTCGCTGCTGTCAAAGCAGTTTGACAGCAGTGAATCTAGAGTACACACCAGTGCCTTGTTTTTCTTGTGCATAGGCAAACGAGGTAACCGCGGTCTAAGTTCAGGCGGTGTGGAGCGGTACTCCCGGAACGCACCCTCCAAAGCGCTCCTCAATTGTGCGTTGCACTGGGTACTCACGGTTATAACTTCGTCATCATCCTCTTCACCACCGCGATCCGATCGCGTCGAAGCACTGGATACATTTGGTAGTTGCGTCGTGATCATTGGCGAAGCAGGCGTAACTGGGTTACTCCGTGAGTCGAGGCGTAGTCGATCAAGTACATTGCCATCCAACATATGGTTACGTTGGATGACCCGCACCTGATCCGATAGACGCTGCGCCGACACACTGACAGCTGGCTCAAGCACCTGAAACAGAGACAGCATCCGACCACGATACGCAGTCAAGTTACTTCCCCCCTCAGTAGCCCCATAATATGCGCGCATGACGTTTTCATTAATGGACTCAGTCCATCGCATGCGCGACACATTTCCACCGGCAGCGGGGACCCTGTTCGGGGCCTGTTGGCCTCGAGGTCCCAAGCCCACTGGTGGCCGTCCTCTTCCACGTCGTCGTGGTGGTGATGGCGTCGACGGCGGGGAGAAAAACTCGTCGCTGGAGCTCGACGCAACTGCAGCGACCGGCGACGCAGCGCCCACGGATGTGGCGCGTCCCGGTGGTTGCGAGACGGAGCTCAGCGACGAGCCCGGAGATGGTGGTTGTGCCGTTTGCGTTCTGGCTCGAAGTCGGGTCAGCATCGGTGACGTTTAGAACAATTAAAATTTCATTTTCTAAATGTTTGTTTTAGTCTTGAATTGACTAGTTTTCTGGAATTGGGTAGCGGTTTTTTTTTTCTTTTCATTATTTATTTGTATAAATCCGTTTTGTTGCAGTAATATGTAAAATATTTATAATATAAAACAGGATTGAAGAAAATTTATGTCACGTCAATTTGACATCCGAGCCACAGATTATTATTATTATTATTACAATAACGACACTTCAGATATGAAAGCTGCATTTATTTTTTTATTACATTGCATATTGTGCGACTACAGTTTTCATAGTGATAAAGAGTTTATTTTTTAAATTAATGCTGGTGATTTAAAGGCGGATCAAATATTCAGTGGAAGGTTGAAGGAATGGGAAGTGGAAGGATTTTAAACGATACTGGAAGAAAAATCATTCGTATCAGGCGCCATTGCGTCCCTGGACAAAGCAACTATACCAGAGTACACCTGAACACAAAGAAATATCCAGATAACTGCGTTGGGAATGAACCCGGAACAAAAAGGAAACTTTAACTAAACAATGGTCTACAAGAACAGGACAGAAATTATACAATACGTGACTACAATAGTATCTATCATCTGCGCCATAGCATCCACAGTAGCGTATCACGCGCACCCAAAATTGCGGAAACACAACTATTTATACTATAAACAAATAATCTTCAAATGCGCCGCTATATGCTGGATGGTATTAATAATCATTTTGCCAGAAGACCTGGTTTCCAGAGACATGCTGGTCATTGCATATTTCACAATCGTCCTTGCGACCGTGTTAGGTACATTGCACACTATCGCGCTCGGACACTTACATATAGCTTTAGGCTGTGAAGAAATACCGGATGAAGAAACTTTAGTGGAACACTCATGGTATTACATGACTGTACTAACTGGCATCGTCTTATACTGCGTCAAATCGGTCTTAAGCCTAGAACTATTGACAGTTGATTGTCTTATAGGCATTTTATTACTAGGTATTTCAACAGGAAATGTGTTGTTACTATCTAGAATATTCAAACTTGTAGGTAAATGCAGCTTAACTTTCATGTTGTGTGTGAATACTTTGGCCATATTGTGCGATGTGTTCCTAATCTTATATGGGGGCCTACTGGTCAATGGAGATAATGTCGGCTTATTCAACGATGTTGTAAAAGTGGCCTGTACCGGGACCATGGTGCTGAAAACTGTTTTGATTCTGTGCAGTAAGGACGCTATGGACTGGACTAAGTTTAAGTGTAGCAGTGCCGAGATTATAGAAATGTAAAATGTTTATGTTATACTTGTTCTGGACGTTAGATTTGATTTGTCAGTATTTTTTTATTAATTTGATGCTCAACAAATATTTTGCTAGTTAACCACCAACACCAATGATAACACCATATTCGGCTGTGAGGATCGTCAAACTCCATCGGCCTCGGATCGGCACAATCCGCCGAGCGGCTCTTTGCGGAACGTGTAGATACACGCCGTTATTATTGTAGTAGTAGTATTTAATATTACAGGGCCGTGCGGACTCGAAAATGTGTGTACAACTTAGTAATTTGAGAAAAAAGCTTTGAATGACACCAAGTTTTTTATTAGAGCGCTGTGTGCGACGCTCTAGTTAATGGCCTTATTAATTTAATAACAATATAACCACCGACCCGCATATATGCGACATCACACAAATGATAGATATTGCTCAAAAACCAGCTCAGTTGCCCACCACAACATGGCGAGCTGGACACAACCACCGACCAGAGCTCCGCACTAGTCCGGATCGAAAAATATAAAAGTCGTGGGAAGAGGCTTGGACGGGTTTGGATGAAATTTGGCACACGGGTAGTTTATAACCTGGAGATAAACACAAAGGACACACATTTTTATCATAGGCTAGTAACAATAATAAATAAGTGAGTACATACCCTCAGCAGGTGGTCGGGACAGCTGGCCAGCACCTCCAAGGCGAACGCTTTGTTGTTCTCGTAACTGTCCTCCAGGTGGAGTAAGAGCTTTTCCACGTACTCCGGCTCCCAGCCTCTGTGGAACCATTATACACGCCTGTCATCCCCGATGGGCTACGTAGAGATGAACCTATAGGTTCACTACGGTACGGTTTACTACGGTAAGTCTCAAAAAGATGTTTAAGTGGGGACTCTAGTCCCGAGGAATTAGAAGAAACTATTGCCGTCGCGCTGCGCCCGACCAAGCCCCCGTAAAGTGTGAAAGGGACAACTGCAGCTCAGGCTGATTTTACCTACAAAAATCTTGACCAAAAGACGTTTTGTATTCCGCTGTGTTCGTCTTCAAAACTAAACTGAACTGAACTAAAATTTAGAGGAAAAGTATATCTATGCTTCTATTATTTTCTTTTTTGTTAAAACTTATCTAATTTGTCTGATAGTCGTCTGAACATGGCGGTAAAATGTCGTGACGCGTTTTTTTTTCGGGTTTTTGGATTGTTATAATTATTTTAGTGTTTATGTTTAAAAAAAAAGGAAATGATAGGGACATGTATTTAATAAGACCTAGATTTATTGGGAAAAAAACATTGCTCTAGACGCATTATCCACGAAGAAAACAGCGGAATACGTTTGTATGGAGAAAGGCCCACTAGAGATTCCTCTTAAGTCACAGTCAAAACTACTTTTGACCGGTTAAACCTATTTTAACAATAAGTAACATTTACTTACTTAGAAACTCATTAGGTTGTTAGGTTTATTTTTGTGAACTTATGAAAACCATTGTGTTGTAGTAATTCTGGTTAAATGAATAAATAAATAAATGAGGCGTTTTCAAACGAAATATTTATAATAAAGAAAACGCCTTTTAATTTAATAAGTGTTTTGATGACATCGGTCAAAAGTGGTTTTGTATTTTATTAGGTTATTACTAATTCTAAATTATTAATAGAAACTTAACTGAGCTGAGTTTTTCGGGACAAAGTGACTAATTTAAACGCATTATTGAAATAATGCTGATTCATTTATACTATAATAATACTGGTATTCAGCTGTCATACTGAAAGCCGACCCTAACATTTGGGTAATTGCTAAGCAGATGAGCTACAGCCATACCGCAAACCTTTTGTAAAACTAAGTGATCCAAATCCTAGTAGGATTTGGATCACTCATTTTATAGACGCCACCTATCATAGGCATTCATAAAATTTCATTGAAATCGGTTGGCTGGTTTCGAAGAATAAGAGAATGAGTTTACGAACAGTGACATGCTTTTTCTGCATGAGAGGCCTTTGCCCAGCAGTGGGACAGTAATGGGCTGGTATTCATCATCATCATCCTACAAAATAGAATCCACTGCGCCTCCCGGGTCGTATCGCGGCTGCGGCGTGCGCTCGCAGTCTCCACTCGAGAGCTTGTCTACCCTAACAGAGATCGGTCCTACAGCTCATATGGCCGGCCCATTGCCATGACAAGTTACTTATTCTATGAGCTATGTCGACAACTCTGGTTTTATAATATAGGCTGGAATGATTGTCATATTTACCTTTCATACCCTTCCAAAGTAATCTGTTCGCACCACGCAAGTATTTGTAAGGCAACAAATCGCCTGCTATAGTTGGCTCCTGGTATCAAGCTGTCGAAACACTGTCGACGCAAGTCCTCGGCGAAGCGCAAGTAATAAGCGACCTTATCACTCACGCCGTTAGGTTGCCTTTCACGCTTTATCACCTTGTAGCTTTCTTCGAGACGTTTTATGAACTGCAAACACCAATATGAAGGTTACACTTGAAAATTATTTTTCTTCTTCTTAGAGCATAGAAAAGCAAGTAAGAGGAGCTCGCGGCTAAATAATATATATAGTCGATCGGGTCGATTAAGCAGCGTTTACCCAGGTTGGTCCGTGGATGGGTGACCATCCATTACATACCGAGTAGTTGGTCCCGGCTGACATTTGTAGATCTTTGACAGTCGTTACAGGTAGTCAGTGGCCAGAATTTCTGACAACCAGTCTTCCCAAGTATCGTATTACCAAGTACTAACTGGGTTGTGGAGGTGAGATAGGCAGTCGCTCCATGTAAAGTACTGGTAATCAGCTGCATCTGGTGGGACTGGAAGCCGACCCCGACATAATATAAGAATAAAATTTTCAGTTGCCTCCGGGTGGCGACTGGGAAGTTATTGCCCCACGTCAAATCCCTGCACACTGCAGCGTGATTCGCCAACCCCCCCATCGCGGTCGTAGGACAGACGCTTTGCCGCTTGGGGGCAATACATAAAGGGTGTAAAACACCTCTTAACGAAGCCGAAAGGCACTAGTTCTCCCTGTCATTGCGAGCATTTTTTTGTACACCATACCTGGGAACCTTCTAGTCACGGAGATATTAGGGGTGGGTAAGTTCCAACTTTTTAACAATTATTTTTATAAATACAAGTTTTTAATGTAAGATTTTTACTTAAACACCTCCACGACCCCCGTACTATTCAATCCGTCCATCAGCACAATGTTTTGAGTGCGTTACATTGAGTTCTACCACAAAACATGATTTTACACCCCCCAAAAAAAAGTCGTTTCCCAGCAATAATTTTTGCGTAAAGTTACTTAGTTTCATGTACAGAATGCTTGGTTGACGGCTTCGTGATGAGGTGATTTACACGGTGTATGGAGGCGACTGGGAATTTTCGGAGTAGCAGGCAGATGACAAGACAAGTAAAAATAGAACAAAACAAGACGTATACCTTTTTCATGTATGACATGGTGAGCTGTCGGAAGCTGGGCGCTTGCGCGTTGATGTTGTAGCGCAGATAGTGCAGCACGAAGCTCAGCTCGCCGCGCGCGAACAGCTCCGTGCTCTTCGGAGACTCCACGATCAGGGACAGCGACAGGATGCGGGTCTAACAACAGTTATAATAGGGATGATGACTATTTTTCTTTCTTTGTCTATCAGTTAGATTATTAAAAAAATTTTGTTTATTTTATTTATCCAGTAGAAAATACAAATAGTTTTGTTTGTGCATAAGATAATTATCCAGTTTTGGACACCCAAACTCAATGACAAATGTCATAAAGTTCAAATTTCTTCGTAACCTAAAGTCAATCCGTCTTCCGAATTTTCCAGTTTCGGAAACCCAAACTCAATAACAGATGTCATACAGTTCAAATTCCTTCGTAACCTAATGTCAATCCGTCTTACGAATTTTCGATCAGGATCATTATCAATCCTGATAACATTTTTAACCCATCACAAGTGCACAACGCCGCTAAAGAAGTTTTCACTTCAAAAATAGAATTTGGTTTGATTTACCCTGTCACCATGCCTGTTACAGATCCGATATTCGGATGCATATTTACCTAAAGTTTGAATGTTGTCTAGTACGGAGTACGCGGCAGTACGGGAATAGTCAATAGTTAATATTTTTTTTTTAATTTTGTTTTTTACTCCAAATAAATTATGCCCAGCCATATTTACCCATAGCCATATATTAGATATTTCCACAGCATAATTTGAATTTAAATAAGAAGTTGATGTATTATTTTACTTGTTAAAGTGAAACTTTTATTACATCGTCTCAAACTTTTTCGTCTGTGTGTTGCATGTCGCGTGACGCTCGGCCGTGGAGTAGGGATAAAGTGAAAGGCGCCTTTCTCTTCATCCCTACTCCGCGTTTTATACGTTTTATAACCTTAAATGGAATATTATTCCAAAAATTTTTAGTTAAATGTCAATAGTGTGAAAAAAAGTTTCACTTTTACCGTGGTTTCATAAAACCACACAATCCTTTTTTATTTTAAACAAATTTCTTGCCTAGTTTTAAATAGATTAAGTAAATTTAATGGTTATGCTTGTGAGTACTACATTTTATAAACAAGGAAGAATTTAGAAAATACCGAAAGATAAACTGAATAACAGTTTGTCCTACTGGGAGCAGAAACCAGGACCATGTTACCATGAAGCATATCTTTTCATTCAGAAATCAATTTTAAAAACACATGAGTAAAGTTGATAATTGTTTAAATAGAAAAATAATAATTATAATAAAGTTACCTCGTCTACGGCATCAACGGCGGCTTCCTTTAATATGTCGTAGCTGATAACACCCTTCCACTCCTCTTCCTCTGCCACCCCAGCCTGGGCAGTCGCGTCGGTGACGCACAACTTGCGAACTACACGTAGTAGCAGTAAGATACATTTTTGATCGCGCACGGTGCCCGGCTCCTTAGCTTTTGTGTAGGACAGGCTGTATAAGAAAAAAGTGGTAATAATTGATACACAAATCATGGAGAGCATAAGAAATAACTAGTCCGCCATATTGGATTAACCATGGCATTGACATACAAACTAAACGTGATCGTAAAATTTTAGTTCAATCGGTTGAGGATAACTGTTTTAAAATTCAGTTGCAATATTTGCTCTCAACAAACATACATACAAATATTGTAAGTTAAATAAAAGCTTCCACAAAAACCTTCCTCTCTCGAATTATTTAAAAATTTGATGTGCACGTCAGGGTCCATAACTGTTTCTATTATTTTTTATTTTATCACCTGTAAGTGTTCATTATGATTACAATAAACGATTAGAGATTCGAAGCTTGTAAGAAGATGATGTCGTATGCTGGCTGACTGAGTAAGACACTTACATATCTCGCATGAGGTCGGGGCGGGCGGCGGCGGCGCGCACGAGGCCGCGCTCGAGCACGGCCAGCGTGGCGCTGTCGGCGCGCGGCGCGGCGCGCACCAGCGGCGCCAGCAGCGCGCCGCGCAGGCACGCCAGCGAGCACTCCGCGCACAGCTTCGTCAGCAGCGCGTCTAGTGCGGCGCTCGCCTGTACCACGTACGTATGCTGGCTGACTGAGTAAGACACTTACATATCTCGCATGAGGTCGGGGCGGGCGGCGGCGGCGCGCACGAGGCCGCGCTCGAGCACGGCCAGCGTGGCGCTGTCGGCGCGCGGCGCGGCGCGCACCAGCGGCGCCAGCAGCGCGCCGCGCAGGCACGCCAGCGAGCACTCCGCGCACAGCTTCGTCAGCAGCGCGTCTAGTGCGGCGCTCGCCTGTACCACGTACGTATGCTGGCTGACTGAGTAAGACACTTACATATCTCGCATGAGGTCGGGGCGGGCGGCGGCGGCGCGCACGAGGCCGCGCTCGAGCACGGCCAGCGTGGCGCTGTCGGCGCGCGGCGCGGCGCGCACCAGCGGCGCCAGCAGCGCGCCGCGCAGGCACGCCAGCGAGCACTCCGCGCACAGCTTCGTCAGCAGCGCGTCTAGTGCGGCGCTCGCCTGTACCACGTACGTAATGAATGTTACATCATATTAAATTAAAATCACTCGAAAAGGAATGCTGCATGCAGCATTATTATTTTATTTTATTACTAGCTGTCCCCGACATGCGTTGCAATGCACTTTTTCCTACCTACGTACCCACCCTACCTACCTACCCACCTACCTACCTACCCTACACTACCTACTTACCCTACACTACCTACCTACCCTACCCTACCAACCCTACTTTACCCTACCCTACCTACCCAACCTTACCCATCTCTACCCTACCCTACCCTATCTACCTTACCTACCTATCTAACCTACCTAACTATCTACCCTACCTAACTATCTACCCTACCTAACTACCTATCCTACCCTACCTTTCTCACCTTTTAAACCTTCCCTGGACTACGACAAACATTTTAAAACCAAAATCAGCTAAATCGGCCCAGCCGTTCTCGAGTTTTAGCGAGACTAACGAACAGCAATTGATTTTTATTCATATAGATATGGATAGATTATTTTGTTTTGATTCACCTGGATGATATGTTCATTAGTTCCGATATTTTGAGCAACTTAACAACGCAGTCTGAACGCTAACCGTTAATAAAAATTGATACAGCTCTGAGGATGGAGCCCATACAAAAGCGTCCATTCTCCTTTAACCTCGGGGAAACTGCTACTAATGCTATAAAGCAATATCGTGGTTAAAATGGACGGTTTAAAGATTCTACGCACATACCCGGAGCGGTAATTGCCGCTCGGTACGATCCAAGGAGCTTTTTGAAGCACATATCGATGAATCGTGCCAAAAACGTGTCTAGCATGCCACATTGTATATAGGTAGTGTGTACTCACAGTGTTGCGTAGCGGCTGTTCAGCGAGCGCATGTATGACGTCAGCAGGCTGCACGACGGCGAGCACCTGGCGCGCGCTGAGCTCGGCCGCCAGCCACGACACGCACACGTAGAAGCTCTTGCGCGACCGCTCCAGCGACACCAGCGCTGCCGTCAGCGCGTCCAGCGCTGCACTGTCGCCTATACCACACAAACATATGACTTGTAACATATCAGCGGAGTTACTATGACGTCTTAAAGCTGTATTGTTTTAATCTTATTCCAGTGTAAGAAAGAGACTGAGCTAAAAAGTAGTAATGAATAAAGGAAATAATAACTTATGCCTAAAATAAATACTCTTCTATTCTTTAATAAAAATAACTTCTTACCATCTCTATTAGTTTTCGCACAGTATTTGACGACACAGCCCAGAGTCTGTCCGGCCAGATGCCTGACACTGTCCATATAGTGCTCAAGATGGCCCCACGCGAACATCAGCAGTGCCTGCACTAGTGTTAGCCCCGTGGCGCTGTCTGTGAGCTTGTCCAGCAGCTTGCTGATCTGTAGCAGAGTACGCGCTACGCCCAGTATTAACGCAGATTCTGACGAACTCCTGAAAATGTACTTATCATAACATATCAATCATTAACATAACATCCCGCTTGTAATCCCTGTAAGGTTTGGCAGAGGTGTACCTAATAGTACAATCACGTTTCACCATCTGTAATAAGAGTGAGCCAATTGTGACAACCGTCCACAAATCCTCCGTGGTTGCTACTGATAAATTTTGATGAAAAATACAGTACAACCAGTCAAAAAAAACCGGACAAGAGCGAGTCGGACTCGCCCACTGAGGGTTCCGTACAAATTTGTATTTTGTAAAGACTTTATTTTTTACGATTTAATTACAAATGGCCAGACTACAAACGTTCAGTTTCCAGACTTTTCCCTGAACTTGTAGTTAAGACGATATTACTTGCCAAATTTCATAGTTCTAGGTCAACGGGAAGTACTCTATACATTTTGATTCCCCGAAAAACGAATATTTTCACAACTTCAAGGGACCATAGACCTGAATATATGGTTTTAATTTCAACTCGATGCCTCCACGCGTTCCCGAGACAAAGGGTCATGACAGACAGACAGACGGACAACAAAGTGATCCTATAAAGGGTTCCGTTCTTTCTTTTGAGGTACGAATCCCTAAAAAAGACAAAAAGTACTCCAGATACAATATTTAACTTGAAAAATGAATGAAGGAATAATAAAGAGCAATACAAACCTGTCTCCAATTTCCAATATCTTGTTGGTAAGTGTAACAACAAGGGGGCTATCGTACACGGTCTGTGTGAAGAGCTGGTCTACTGGAGCAACGGTCACCATTGCCGAGAACAGGCTGAGCCGCCCCGCTTCTAAGCCCAACAGCTTCCTCAAATATCCGACGGTAGTACTTTCGTTAAGTAACTGTAAGTCAAAATGAGAGGGATCATAATTTGGTTGGTGATTTTGGAACAATAAATAAATAAAAATCCGAAATTATTTCGGGTGTTGTTGCTCGCGCGAACCCACCGTAGCTGAGATGCCCATCTCTTGCGCATTATGGCCGAAAAGCTATCAACGTCCGCGTCGGCAAACATACCGGACGCGCTACAAAAACGCGGCTGCCCCACCAATACCCGGAACGTGATGTTATATCACTCACAGGCTGCACGTGTAAAAGGATTGGCAGTTGGCTTTGAAAAGCGTCACCTTAACCTGAGCCGTACAGCGTGCAAACTTATGGGGCAACATCCTACATCGAACAGCCAGCGACCTGCGCTCCCGCTCAACATCAACATTATCTTTCAAATCGTCTAAGACCCAATGACCCAGATATTTAAAATTTGCAACTCTTTTTAGAGGTCTGCCACATAGCTGACACAGCATCTGGTAGAATTGTGCTATAGCATTTTTTTTCATAGCTATGAGATTACATTTTAGGTAGGTACTCCAGATTCGAATGCCTTAGGGACTGAAGTCCTAATACTGACAGCTACAAACATTCAGAATACTCATGGTAAGTATTATAGCGAAATGCTTTAAAAATAATATATAAATAATAATAAATTGTAAAGGGTTTTTTTCAACAATAATAAACAATACTTACTTCAATCCATTTACATGATCCATGCTCCGCAACATGCAGAGATAGGTACAATATACCACACAAAGACTTAGTATCCATAGGCACATCATCATCAAACATCAAGTCTTGCATAACTTGTCTTATCGGGGCAAAGAAACAGATCAATCTGCTGACATCCTTGTTGGTAGCTCTCTGGATAGAGTATAGAATCAATCGTAAAGAGGTATGCGCTAAAGTGAATATTTCATTCTTTTCTGTTGGTGATAAGTTTTTTTGTGCCCTGAAATTATTATAAATGTTTGTTCTTAACTCAATGATTATGTAAAGAAAATCGTGTTTTTAGTATTCAAATGATCAAATCCATGCCAATGATTGGCCACCATGACCGAAAACAGTCCGGAGGACTACTATTATTGTGTGTGGTTGCAAAATCGTAAAAGTACAAATTTATTGAGTTTTAAGTTTGGCATCACTTTCCTCAGCATTCATATTCAAAGAGCAGGCATTATTATCAGAAAGGGCATTGGTTTTCATATTTAAATTAAGTTGTACAGACAGTTGAGGTAAAAAAAGGTTTTTGGTTTTGACATTAAATTAATAGGGGATCGGACTGGGTAAAGAAAACGACATTCTATTTTGTCCGTCAGACAGGTAATATAAAAATATTAGACACGTATCTTTTGTTTTATCAAAATAAAAGAAAAAATACGTGTCCAATACTTTTCAATAAACTACCCGATGGACAAAGAAAAAAAAAATAGGATTATCCCCTATTGTGTGAATTATAGAAGACACACTAAGCTATATTTTACTACCTATGTTGTGCAGATATCGAGACAATCCTTTGTGTTGGCAACACTAAGTGAAGCTACTGAGAGTGGCGGTGAGGGAAGAGGGGCCGAGGTGACGCCGGTGGACACGGCGGGAGGATCGCCCCTTTTCAGCGACCGACCTCGACGCGAACGCTTGTGCTGTGCTTACCTTTACTTAATTTTGATATAATAAGTTGATTGTCTAAATTTATGGTTTTAATATACACAAGTTATATATCTAGTTTGTTTTGCTTTAACAGCCTTAAATAGTAGAATACCTACAAAAAGTTAACATCAGAAGTGGGATAAATACCTAGTATTTAACCCAGCCCACATAATGGGGAAAACAAGCAAAAGTAAACGCAAGCATAAAGCCAAACGCGCTAGACACACGTCAAGTAGCAGCAGCTCAAGCACGGAAAGCAGCAGCAGTGGCACGGAGACGCCGCCACTGCCGTCGCGATCTCGAAAGAGGGTAAAGTCAACAACGACTGTGAGTACAAATTTGAATACCCTCCATAATATGATACCTGAGTTTGAACCTTTGAATGATAATGTTACCTCATGGCTGAATGTAATCGAATCTTATGCATCAACTTTTAAATGGTCTGATAGTATCGTTCGTTATCAAGCTCTTAACAAGCTCAAAGGTTCCGCTAAAACGTGGTACGAGTCTATATTACGTAATGATCACATGTGGACGGCTTGGTTATGGAAAGACTGGAAAGAACGGATTTCTATAACGTTCAAAGTCAAAAGGAATATGTTTGAATTATTGCGAGAAATTATTGACCGAAAACCCGTTGATAATCAATCCTTATACGATTTCTTTTTTGAACAAAAGGCAAAAATTGATAATTTGTGTTTAAATTTCTCCGAAAATGATATTATTTCTATTATATTAGGAAATATAGGCGATAATAATATTACAGCATCTGTCGAAGCTAGTAATTTTAAATCATGTGATAGTTTGGCGGGCTTTCTGCATAGTCGTGTCTATAAACCCAAAATAGCTAGGCAAGCAGTCAATCATAGTGGATCAAGTAATCGTGAAGTAAATATCAAAGGCGCAACGACAAATAATGTTCCCCAAACCGTAACGTCTGTTCCACTACCCACAAGTTCGTCAAATCAAAACAACACTAATGCATCATTAGGTCGTAAATTAATAGAATGTTACAATTGTGGCGGTAATCACAAAAGAATTCAGTGCACAGTTAAATGTGAATATTGCGGTAAAAAGGGGCATTCGGAAAGTTCTTGTTACCATAAAAAGAATGCGAAGGTAGAAAAATCAAATTCCACCACAGATAAACAGGAAACAAAATTCGTGCAGCAAATAAATACCAAAGATAAATTTTGTAAGAAAATAAGTATTTGTGGTCTCACACACGAAGCGTTTATAGATACAGGCAGTAGTTGTTCGATAATAAGGTCTGATTTCGCTAAGAAATATAATAATTTTGAGATAACTCAACTACCCTCTCCTGTGATTTTGCAAGGGTTTTCGAAGGATAATGTTAAAACAGTGACAAAGAAGGTTCGAGTGAATATCAAGTTAGATTCGGCTTGCATTAATGATATAGAAATGTATGTTCTCGACGAATTATCTGGTTGTGACGTGTTGATTGGTCGTAACGTAACAGAAAGATCTGATTTGATGTATACTCGAATAGGCGATACACTGACATTTCAAAATGTCACTGATATAGAAAACATTTGTAGTATGGTAGACGAATCACTTCTAAACTTGGATACTGGTTCGCATAGTAACGAACTAATGTTACTATTAAATAAATATAGGCAGTGCATAGCCTCAACTATAGGACAATTGGGTAAAGTAGAAGGTCATGAGATGGTTATTAATGTGAGTGATGATAAACCAGTTCAATTTAGGCCATATAGAACGTGTAATTCAGATAGAATCATTATCAGGGAGATGGTAAATGAACTTTTAGAGAACGGTATCATACAAGAGAGTAAATCATCATACGCTAGCCCGGTTTTACTTGTTAATAAAAAGAACGGTGAGAAAAGATTGTGTATTGACTACAGAGCTTTAAATAAATTAACCATAAAAGATAAATACCCAATGCCACGGATAGAGGATTTAATTGACAGACTTCAAGGTTGTACATTTTTCTCTTGTTTTGATTTAAAAAGTGGGTATTATCAAATTAAAATGGCCCAGGCGTCTATCCATAAGACAGCTTTCATAACGGAAGACGGGCATTATGAATTTTTGCGTATGCCGTTCGGCTTGGCCAATGCCCCTTCGTGTTTCCAACAAATGATGGATAAAGTGATAGGTAACATGAGATTCGGTAATATCATTAATTATCTTGACGATACTTTGCTTATAAGTAAAACGGCGGAAGATAACTTAGTTCTTATTGAAAAGGTACTCCGCATTTTTAAGGAAAACGGTCTAACAATTAATTTTAAAAAATGTCATTTTCTCAAAAGAGAAATAGAGTTTTTAGGGTACCGAGTAAATTTCGAAGGTCTCAAACCTAGCAAAAATAAAGTTAAAGCAGTAAAAGAATTCCCT
Organism: Cerastis leucographa; assembly: GCA_963082945.1. NCBI lineage: Eukaryota > Metazoa > Arthropoda > Insecta > Lepidoptera > Noctuidae > Cerastis > Cerastis leucographa. The sequence goes on from OY720360.1 coordinate 1,125,818, forward strand.
ACCCCCAAAACGGTTCACCAACTTCGTCAATTCCTGGGCCTTATTAGCTATTTTCGTAAATTTATTAAGAATTGTGCCGTGCTTTCTAGTCCTCTTACTAAATTGTTAAAAAAAGATATCCCATGGCAATGGACTTCCGAACATGATAATGCTTTTTTGGTTTTGAAAGACGCTCTTATCTCTGACAATGTTTTAATAGTGTATGACCCCAATAAACAAAATGTACTGTACACGGACGCAAGTAGAGACGGAATCGCTGGTATCTTGATGCAAGTTACCGATCACGGTGAGAAGCCAGTACATTTTTATAGCCGTCAGACTACAGAAGGTGAAAAGAAATATCACTCGTTTGAACTAGAATTATTGGCTATCGTACAGTCGTTAGAAAAGTTTAGGCATTATCTACTAGGCACTCATTTTCGTATAGTGACGGATTGTAATGCAGTACGTTACGCACTGACAAAAAAAGATATAATTCCCAGAATATCTCGATGGGTTTTGTCTACACAAGAGTACTCGTTTGACATTGTTCATAGAGAAGGTAGTCGGATGCAACATGTGGACGCTTTAAGCAGGAATCCATTGGATTCTGGAGAAAAATCGGAGGCTGAGGTAGTTATGTCCATAACTGAAGCAGACTGGTTGCTTTCTGTTCAGTTGCAAGACCCTCGTATAAAAAACATTCGAGAAACCTTAGCATTAGGTGAAGTGTACAAAAACAAAGAAATATTTGATAAATATGAGCTCCTAGGTAATAAAGTTTACCGACGTACCAGTCAAGGTCGTCGTTGGGTCGTGCCTAAAAAGTGTATATGGCAAATCATTAAATACAATCACGATGACGTTGGTCATTTTTCAGTTGACAAGACGGTAGAAAGAATATCATGTAGATATTGGTTTAAACGCTTACGACATATAGTAAAAAAATATATTAAAAATTGTTTGCACTGTGTCTTCTATAAGTGTAAGGGAGGGCCAAAAGAAGGCGAGTTACATTCGCTACCAAAATATGCGCAGCCGTTTCACACCCTACACCTAGACCATCTGGGACCTTTTGTCACTACGCAAAATAACAATAAATATTTGCTAGTTATAGTAGATTCTTTTACAAAATTTGTATTCATTACGGCGGTACCTAATACAGAGTCTAGTAATGTAATCAATGAACTAGGAAATATTTCCAAAATATTTGGTAACCCTCGGAGACTTATCACAGATGCTGGATCGGCTTTTACATCTAAAATGTTTGATAAATTTTGTATTTCTAAAAATATTAGGTTACACACGATCGCTACGGGCATGCCCCGATCTAACGGCCAAGTCGAAAGATTTAATAAGACTATATTAGAATCTATGAAAACTATGGGAGCTAATTTAGATGAGGATCATTGGGATAAATGTATACCGCCATTACAACAAGCTATAAACAGTACTTACCACAAAACAATAAAAGCTGTCCCTTGTGAAGTGTTCTTGGGCTATAGACTGCGTACAGATAGTGACAGTTTAGGACCTGAGCTAGGAGACGTTGATGGCCATACTATTGACGTGACCAAATTACGTAAAGATGCATCTGAGAATATAAATAAGAATGCAATATCGCAGAAAAAACGATTCGATCTAAGCCGCACCAAAGCAAAATTGTATCACGAGGGTGATCTAGTACTCGTTAAAATCCAAAGTCAAACTAACGATGGGCGGAGCAAGAAGCTACTACCAACATTCAAGGGCCCGTTTCAAATAAAGAAATACGTAGGACAAGACAGGTATCAAATAGAAGATATGAGAGGAAGTCAAAGGTCAAAAAAAAAATATGAAGGAGTGGCCGCTGCGGAGAATATCAAACCATGGATCAAAATCGATAATTGGTCTATAGAGTAGGACGCGTGTTGGCAAGGTACATGATTTATACACTTATTTACAGATACCTCTTATTATGTTATAAGCTTATGTGAAATAGGGTAAACTATAAATGAGTATGTGTGCTGGTTTGCCAGAAACAGTGTTCACTATCCAGGGTAGAAGTGGTGTGCTGAAGCAGTTACTGCCTAAGACTAAAGGAGTAAACTGGAACAGGCACTTCTTCGGACTAAAGGAGTGAACAGCTGGTTTACAGAGTTTTTCTAAGCCTAAAGACAACAAGCTGTAAGTTGGGCAAATCAGTACTATAAGGAAACAGTGAATCTGTTTCGCAGTTTCCTAAGCCTAAAGGAGACTTTGATAAAGTTCACTGATTAAAGGCAACACAAGTTCAAAATTTCTAGAATACTTTCTAATACTTGTGTTTTATTTCTAGATGTATTGATTCCGGTCTGCAAAGATCGGTATTGGTTGGAGCGTGCCTGAGGACATGCACGATGCAGGAGGGCCGTGTTGGCAACACCAAGTGAAGCTACTGAGAGTGGCGGTGAGGGAAGAGGGGCCGAGGTGACGCCGGTGGACACGGCGGGAGGATCGCCCCTTTTCAGCGACCGACCTCGACGCGAACGCTTGTGCTGTGCTTACCTTTACTTAATTTTGATATAATAAGTTGATTGTCTAAATTTATGGTTTTAATATACACAAGTTATATATCTAGTTTGTTTTGCTTTAACAGCCTTAAATAGTAGAATACCTACAAAAAGTTAACATTTGTGACAGATGTCCAAGAAAAGGAGAATATTTTGATTTTCCTTTTTAGTTTCAAACCTTAACTATAAATTAAAGAAATTGAAGTGTCTGTTTGTAACTTCAAAATGAAATTGAAGTGTCTGTTAGTCATTTCAAAATAACTGCTTTTTACTGAATACAAATGAAAGTATATATGGTACTTATAATATAAGGTTCAAAGTTTTGTCTGTCAGTTTGTTCCGGCTAATGCCAAAACAGCTGGAGCAATTTTGACAAGACTTTTAGTGACTTATACCTGATGTCATAAGGAGTACTTAGGAAAGAGAAACTGTTATTTTAGAAAAAGGATTAGTGTCCACGCAATAAAAATAAAACTCATGAAATTGTTAGCAAAATCCAATTCAAATAGGGAACTTAACACGCAGGAAACAGCTAGTAAATACTAAAAGAAGATGAACCATACCTCAAGGTAGTCACACAGCAATCCAAACAGTTGTACAAATCCTTAACACAGATGATTATGGCATCAAGCAAATCATTGCATATTGCTATCTTGCCTGCCTGAAGGTTCTCTATACATGTGAGTAGCTTATTGACTGTGTCCACATACTGTTTATAGTTAGGCGGATTTCCAACATCCCATGGGATGGAGGAGATATGGTTTCCTAGGGCTTGCGAGAATGGTTCCTGTAAGTTCTTGTTTTTGCTAATGTGCCTGGAAATATAATCAAATAAAATATAATGATTCTTTTTGTTGCAGAGGATGTTTTTTTAAAAACAGTTCTCAAACCAACAAAATATTATTTTATGATGAATCATTCAAAATATTATAAGTATTCTTGAAATCATCAAATATTTCATGTTTACTTTTAGTCTCAAATGTAAATAGATCACTAAGAGTTAAAAAACCTCAATAAAACATAGAAGCAGAGGTTAACATTAAAATATACCTTGATATAAAGCATTTTAATGGATGTTTGGCCTCGGCATGAAAAAACGCGGCAACCAAAAACTTCATAACATTGTCATCAAAGGAATCCTTATTTGCGTCTATTATATTTTTCAGAACTGCTAATTGGTCATCCGTAGACGGCGAGTTGATAAATGTCTCAATTTCAGTAGTATTAACCACTGAAAATACAAAACATGTCTCGTCAGTTCAGAGTTTAATGAAACGCAGAAAGTAAAGTCTCAATAATTGACGTTGATTAATGGTCAGTGTGTAGTCAAAGCAACCGGTCCTGAACATTTTAATTTAAAAAGATACATATTTTGTAGTATGTTTTACCTTTTCCTTTTAATAAACAGTCTGGGATAGCAATAGGAGAATATCCAATGGAGTTTTTAGATTTACCGCCCCCACCTCGATTTATTCTTAGTGCTAATCCGTTCATTGTGCCAGTAGATATTTATTTTATTAAAGAAAACTGGTGTTTCATTCATAGATACTACTCCTATTTTCTAAACTTTTGCCAACAAATATTGTTGTAACCTATAAATTTGACATGTTTTTAAACGTCACCATGAGTACCGTGAGTCCGGACGTACAGTCTATTTACAAATATTGCTTTGCCTCGCAAACAATTAATGTATTTTACAAATGTAAGTTTTCTCAATCAAGTTATCATTTGGCCGCTATGCGTTTGTTATATTGTGAACATTGAAATTACAACATTAAATAATACATTTAAACCATTGGACCGCTAATGCTGGCCATGTTAGTCATTCACTAACTTTGTAAACATCACCATCTTGTTTCACCCAGTTCAGAAATTATCAAAAATAGTGATAAGTTTCGATCGTATAATCTAAATACTGTAGATTCCACTAGCGAAGTGTCAGAAAAAAAATTGTTGGACGCAACCTTGTTGGAAGTCGCATGAAGTTTCACTTCAATAACAGTATGAAAACTACGACATGGAAGCACTATTATTTAGTTAGTTACTCTTTTATTGAAGTAAAACTTCTTATGCGACTTCTAACAAGTTTGCGTTAAACGTTTAACGCTACCATGGAGGGGGCATAGAAAGAGACAGCGAGAGTGAATGCCTGGCACTCGAACGCATACGTGTAGTATTAAAAAGTTTCACCCCTTCCGCGTGGAGGGACTCCACGCACTATTGAAGTGAAACTATGCGACTTCCAACAAGGTCGCGTTCAAATTTAACGCTACCATGAAGGGGGAATAGAAAGAGACAGAGCGAGTGTGAGTGCGTGGCACTCGAACGCATGCGTGTAGTATTATGAAGTTTCACTTCTTCCGCGCGGAGGGACTCCACGCACTATTTTTTTTTTCATTTTTAAATACAAATTTGCTACATTTTTTTTGGCTGATACGACTATCGCCACAATGATCGCTGATTCCACATCCCACATGTCGATAATCGTCATGTGGAACAGTTATGTCAACAATCATTGCGGGCCGCTCTGATCGATTCACCACTATACTATATCAGGCTTATTGGCTACAATAGTCCTGTCAGTGATGATGGATTGATCCCGGTTCAGTGCCATTTTTGAGAACTGGGTCGGGCACATACCTATAGTACTGCACTTCCGATTCCACAAGGCTGTATGGCTGCAAGGTTGTGACTCTACAAGTATTCTCCGTTAGCTAGACAGAGATAGATAATGAGACGGATCGATTCACCCGGAGGGTAGCATGCCCGACATATGTCAACCGTGCCATCCTTCACAATAAATCTCCGGTAGTTATTCGTCATCAAATCTTTATCCATAATTACACAAATAAAACCTTCGGTTTCTCCAAAGAGGTCCCCGGAACGTAGCCAAGCTACGGATGCTGATTGGTCTACATCAGGTCCACGCACGGCCCTGAAGAAGCGTCCGTGAAGCTCCTTATTCTGCCATACTTTCCTGCGGTCATTAGTGTCAAGCACTGCAGGTTTCCACCGGTTCTCTTTAGCCAAGGAGAGCGGGGTGAGGCCCTTGTCCATCGCGACCACATGTTCCCTGACACTGCATATCTCGCGATTGTAGAGAGTCTTAGCGTTTAAAAAGCCTCGACCTCCACAACTCCGCGGGATATACAATCTCTTAACTGAAGGACGTGGGTAATGCATTTGATATGCCGTCAGCAATGTACGGATCTTTCTATCCAGGGCGTCTAGTTCTGTTTGGAGTCCATTTGAATACGCCGAAAGAGTACATCAAAATCGGCATGACCCAACCGTTGAAGGCACGCACCAAAATTCCACCTGATAAAAGACTATTAAATACTTTTTTTAGGCGGCCAAAGAAGCTGTCCTTCAACGATTACCTACTTCATGTCAGCAACATTGATGCCCAGCAATTTCGACATACCCAAATACTTGTAGGTTTCGGTTGCTGAGAGGGATCTAAGATTAATGGAATCTGAGAGCTGGGTTCCCACCAATTTCACAATCTCCACTCGCTTTACATGCATGACCGCACATTTGTCCACACCAAATTCCATCCTGATGGCGCTAATGAAGGTCTCGGTTAACTTCAGTAGATCCTTCAATTGCAAATGATTGGGTGCAAAACAATTCAGATCATCCATGTAAAGAAGTTGAGATATAACCTGACCACCTCTCCTCAATTGAAAGTCTAGACCTGAATCCTCCAGCAGCGTGCTTAGAGGATTCAAGGCAAGACAGAACCAAAGCGGACTCAAACTATCGCTCTGCAATATACCACGCTCTATTCTTATCTGCTAGCTATTTTGTAAGCTATTCCTCTGGATATGCCGACATCCTGGATAGCGAAGGACTGTCCTAGGATACACGACATCAGGAAGATGCGCAGAGTTGCATCTAATTAAACAAATCTAGCACCCTCATGAGCCATGATGTGGCAACAGTCCTAGGCCTTCTTATAATCTATCCAACATGTCGAAAGATCCCTTCGGGAACTTCGAATCTGTTGGTTAATGGCCATATCAATGAGGAGCACCTCCTTAGTACCGCGAGACCCATTCCTACATCCATTTTCAGAAGCGGACATGATCGAATTGACATCAATGTGTTTGCAAATTTTAGCTCTCAAAATGGATGTAAGATTATTAGATTACTTTACTTATTATTTTCGGAAAACTTTGCTATGCTCAGCCTGTTAGTAGTGACATTTCTAAACTGATGTACTACATCAGTACTTTCATTAGCGTAGCGAATTTCGCAGCACGGCGGCAATTTATGTAATGACATCATGGCATAATGCAGGCTCTGAGCTTTGTACATGAAAATGAGATCCCAGGATCCTTCTTGATAAAATGAGGGTGTAGTGTACAACACTGTACAGTACACTTCTGTCTACCCATACTGTAAGTACCTACATGATCTTACCTTAATTATATTAGCCAAAAAGCTTAAAGGGCTAAGATAATTAAAAGAATACCGATAACCAACAATGCTCGTTTGTAAGAATTGTCGTTCACACATTCTAAGTAGGCACGTTTTCGAAGAAGTCGTCAATCGTTTGTGACAATGGATAATTAAGATCTTCCTGCGATCCTCTTTAGTCCATGTGTGTTTAATGTCCAGCTATTGTCGGTAGATGGGTAATTGTAGGTAGAATTAAGGACTTACGACTATTGATTAATTGACAGGCAACTTCGACGTTTGAGATAGATGATAATTGCAAGGTTGCCGATGTAGAGTATTAGTTGAGAGTGTCATACTATACTATAAGCATGTATACATCCATTATACATCCATTTGTTTTTATGTCAATTTACTCAATTTAATATTTAGTTTCACCTTTTTAAGTGTTTAGAAATTTATTTTGTATATTAATGTACATTATTTACAAACTACAAATAATTATAAAATAAAATATACAGGGTGTAACGGAAAGGGTATATACATCCTTAAGGGTGTGCTACAGACTATCTAACTGAACATGTTTCTCATCATAAAAAAAAAATTGCAGCAAAAAAAAATATCAGCTGCCGATACATTTTGGTAGAGTAGGTATTGCAATTTACTATGGGGCAGCAGATATTTTTTTTCTGAAAAACATGTTTTATTATGAGAAACATGTTCAGATTGATGGTCTGTAGCACACCCTTAAGGATGTATATACCCTTTCCGTTACACCCTGTATACAAGTATCAAAATTACAGGGCGTTAAAAAATTCGTCGACATCGCTGTCAACAGGAAAAGTGCCCAGAAGGCTGGCCAATGCTGATTTTTTGACCAAAAAAGAGGCCAGCCCTCTGGTCCCGTGAAGCGTCGACCAACCGCTTGGCGATATCCCGAAACACAAGATGGGCACTCGGGCCCCATGGCCCTAGTGTTTAAACCCCAAACGGCTCAAATACATAATTACCAATTAAATTATTGTATTTGCGCCGTTTAAGGTTTTCAGCGCCTGTTTGTTTAATTATTATTATTCCTGTTTCACCTTTTTTAATCTAAGGCGGAGAGGTGATCTTTAGGTACCCCCTTCTTACTGCAGACACCTTACTTTATAGGTACAGAGATTTTGCGTATGTGAATCAGCCTGTAATTCTCGATGGAGGTATATGATTAAGATTATTGCTATAAACAGTCTTTCTCAGGAAAATGAAAAACAAAAGATCAGTTGAAGAAAACTTTAATTTTCGTCATCATTGCCTTTTATTTACATTAAATCTTAATAAATAAATAATTCTACTCTTATAAGTATCGTATTATGACTCATTCAGTCTTGTTAACGACCTCTTCGGTCTTATGTTCTTTAATCTCGTCTTCTGAAGCCTTCTGAACTTCTGGCACCTTCTGCACATCGGGAATCTTCTGAATTTCTGAAATTTTCTCAATTTCTTCTTTGACTTCTTCTGGTTGTTCTACCCGGTCGCTGCTGTTGCTACTGTCGTAATTATCCCCTGGGAACACAAAAACGGGAACATAGGTAAGATTTACAAAACATGAACAATCATATAAAGTTTGCTTGTTATACAACAGTGTTAGAAACAATTTAACAGTTGCCACGACAAACAAAAAGGTTAAACTATTAACTCTTATGTAACCTACTTATATATATCATTGTTTTAAACTTTCACGGTTTTTATCTGAACCTATACTTTCACTTACGGGATTATTTGTTAAATTTAATAAACAATGATGGAAGATATCCCGTAAGTGATATTATAACTATTTATATTCAATTAAACTGTCAATACCTCATAAGTCAGTGCCCATTTTATTACCTTCCTCTACATCATATCTACGTCCTACTTTATCATAAACTAGAGAGGAACCAAGTTTTATGGCCACATTTTAATATACCCGTCTCTAAGACAGTAATAAAACTTTTCCTGTTCTCTTCTTAACAACGAGGTGGTCAAGAAACCGTTAGTCTATAAAGATGAGGGCTTTGACAAACACACTGTTCATAACATAAAGTGCCTTTCTTATAAATAAACTGCCTTTCGAGGAAAAGAAAGTAGCATCGCATGCAGGTGCTAACAATGTACGTAGGTAGGCATAATATTTGGTCTCACCCAGTTTGTGCGCTAAATCGAATGCAGTTTATAGTGTGCCATTCAAAATTTCACTGTATTATTTTGGTATCACATCACACTACTGGATGTGTTTTTAAACAAAAGATTATTCGAACCACATAATACCTACAATATGTTAAAAAAAACTCTCCGATCCGAAAGGAGCAATATAGGCATCCCAAAATAATTCCCTAATCAAAAATTAAAAAATTGTGCCCAAATTGAGGGATATTCACGTGTGATCCTAACTATAGTTACCTACTTACAAAAAAGTAAGAGGCCGTCCATTAATTACGTGATGTTTTTTTTAGCACTTTTTAACCCCCCCTCCCTCTTGGTGATACGTGGTGACGTTTAAGACTAACCCCCCGCCCCCACCCAAAATCACGTGTATTTTTAGTACCTACACAGAATCTTAAATTTTTTAGTATATTATCTTTAAATACAGGTAGGTACTTCGTTCGTTGCCTGGGAACGGAAAGTCAAGTTTACACTACAAGCCGCTTTTCGGTTTAGAATCGCGTGTTTGACGAATAAATAAATACACGTGATATCTTACTACACCCCCCTCCCCCCTTGTGATATTTCGTGATTTTCGCTAAACCCCCTCCCCCCCCCCTTTTAAGCCTCACGTGATTAATGGACGGTCCCTAACTACTAATACTAGGTCATGTAAGTTAAATGACCTAGTATCAGTTATTTATTACACACAGTAGCATGTGTTGCATTGTTTGATAGCTCTATAATTACCTAATCTAACGCCAGAATAGTTACAAATATGAACGAACTGGTTATACCTAATTACACATATTATGTTAACACATAGCTCACTATACATAATGCACTGGCACTTGCATGACTGGGTTAGTTTTACATTTCAATAGCTACCTTGATCAGGTATATTTCTTAAATTAATATAGCAGTTTTTATGTTGCAATACAGTAGGCACCTAGAAGATCTTTTTATGGATTGCTGAATAAATGAAAACAACAATCATGAATAGACTATGCTTTTATGTAAGCTGGTATTTGGAGTTTTCATTAGAATTTAAACAGTTGTTTTACTTTTTTTACTACAGTCTCTTGTTACTTAAATATCTCAATATTATTAACGGTCAGCGAAGATAAGTGGATTTCACATTAAACTTGGCAAATATAGAGATCGGAAGCTCATTCCTCGAATAGTTGAATCTAGGTGTATGATCACCCTCGGTCAAACCTCAAAACAACACATTCAAAACACGGTGTGGGACATCTGCGCACAAATTCTTAAGTACCTTGGATTCAGCATTTTAGAGAAACTGATTATTAAGCCACATGTATGCCACAAGTACACAAGAGCAAAGAGGGCGAGCCCCGTAACTAAATTATTGGCTGGGTACTATTATAAGTGTAAGAGTTTATGAGAATGGATGGATGAATGTTTGTTGCTCATTGACGCAAAAACTTCTGAACGGATTTTCATGACAAAGATACATAATATCCTGGATATCATAGATAGAAAGTATCTTATGTGTTAACATAAAATGGGTACCTAGATACTTTTTATTCCGATTAAATAACTTTATCCACTTTCGGAATTCGGTGACTTTGTTAGTTTCGTTGACTTTTTTGCTACCTAATTCCGAAAGTATTTTTTTTTTTATTTCCTTTACTTGGATGCCATATTTTTCATTTTAAAACCAAACTACTGAACCCGTTTTGATGAAACTATGAAACTTACACTGTTCCCTAAATTGAAATATATCTAAACCAAAAAAAAAATTGCAAACCGACTTAGATAGGTATAGGTTTTTGAGATATGCGTGGACAAACATACAATTCCTTTAATGAAAGTTGGCACACGTGTTTAGAAGCTGGTATATAGACTGACATATTATTACACGAAATCTGTGCAATTCTGAAAATATTACATACATACAGGTCGAATTGATAACCTCTTTTTTTTTAAGTTGGTTAAAAATGCACGGTCAAAATGTATGGAACAGTTATTTTATAACCGACGCATTTCCTCAAATATGGTTTATCTATCTGCTAATAGCAAACATTATAATTATGCTGAATTCATGGTTACAGTTTGTGCGGTGATGTTTCCATACTGTATAAGTCTCACAGGTAACTGGTTCAACAGCATTTTTAATTTGTAGTCACAGGAACTCTGCTATCGATACAAATAGCACAGACAAAAGCGACACATTGAACACGCAATGTTAGTCCACAATTTACATCGGAACACAATACACATAGCCCACACAGAACGCAGAAACTCTTGGTTTCGGTACCTGAATGTTACCGCCAACTGTGTTTATGGCACTGTTAACTGCTGTGCTGATGGTGCCAGTGGTACCATTTATAACAGCACTTATTGTGCCTATCAGACTATTGATGAATACCCCCCACGCTGCCACTGTTGGGAAATGTATTAAACAAGGTAATTTGTTGTGTAAAGACATGAGTGTTTTGTTATAGTATGTGTGATTAGTTACTCACCAGTATTGGGACCGCCTCCTTTTTTAAATTCAGCATCAGCTTTGTCCTCATCTAGATTTTTGACTTGATCTGCGGTTTGTTCGTCTCTTGGTTTCTCAGGGTTGTTAATGTTTTGTAGGCGCTGCACGGCGCCGGCTATGCCCTTGGTGATGGGGTTGTTCTGCAGGATCTGTCGGATGGGGCCGGCGGGGGTGACGGCGTCGGCTTGTGCGGAGGCAGCCGTCTCCGCGGGCTTCGCCGAGTCTGGTTTGCTGTCCGGCTTGACGGCAGCTTCTTCTGGCTTGCTCGACGATTGCTCGGGCTGTCCAGAGGAAGCTTGAGTGCCCTGTGGAGCCTGAGTTAAAGGCTTGTTGTTGTTTGGAGAGATAAAGTTCCAGATATTATTAATTGCTGTTGAAACTGGATTCTGCTGTTGTTGTTGCTGTAGTGCAGGTGGTGGCCATATGCCTAGAAATGCTGGAGGTCCCACCTGGCCTTGGTTTTGACCCTGAACTTGATTTTGTGCTTGACCTTGGTTTAGTCCTTGACCAAATAAGTTACTAAATTGACCTTGGATATTTTGCAAAAAGTTTGTGGTTGACGTTGTGGGAGCAGATGTCACTTGAGAGTCACTCTGCACTTCCCCTGCTGCAGCTGGGGAGGTAGCTGTGCTCGAGGGCGAGTTCCAATTTCCCATTGCCTCTTGCAAATTATGCAAACTAGTTTGAAATTGATTTTGCATATTGTTAATTATCTGCATGAAGGGATTTAGTGGCGCTGGTGAAGGAGCGGCGGTGGCACTACCGGCGGTCGATCCAGAGCTTTCGTTATTCGCTTCATTGTCAGCCTTCAGAGCTGCAACCACATCGACACCACTAGCTAAAGTGCTCACTCCTCTGTTGAACTCATTTCTAAGTTTAAAAAGACCTTGTTCAATTTGTTGGAAACCAGCTTTAGTCTGCTCTGCAGCAGGTTTATCATTACTTGCACTTTCTGTGTTTAGGTAACTTTGAATTGTTCCGTTGACCTTTACAATTTGAGCAGTGAAACTGTCACGCAGAGACTGGATGTTCACTTGCAATGTTTGGATCGGCTCGTTGGTTGCTGCAATGTGTTGGATGCCTTCGGCAATTCGCTGGAACCCTTGACTTAAAACATTCTGCGCATCGCTAATACTTTGTTTAAAGTTAACGACAGTCTGTTGTTCGGATGCATAGAACTCAGGATTTTGAGTCTCGTGTTCTTGACGTTGAGGTGGGCCAGGGTTCCGCAAGTCTGGAACTGGTCTGTTTATGTCTTCGTTCTGTTCTTCGTCAGTTTTGAGGGTGGGCTGCGCTTTGTCGACGATGACTTCGACAGGGATGTCCTCTGGTTTGGCGCGCAACTTGTTATCGACATCGTTGATGGTGTTTTCTTGGTCGATGAGTTCTTGTTCACTGGATGTATTTTCTGGTAGTTTATCCAAGTTGTCGAGGACAATGTCAGTTATTTTTTTCTCTGTTTCCGCTACGGGGATAGAAGCGGCGCGCGCGCACAGCGCGGCCCCGGCGACCAGTAGGAACGCGTATAGTCGCATGGTTGGTGTCGCGGTGTACTAAGGTGGCCGGGAGCGGTTGTTCATTTATACGAGTGAGGTAACGGTGCCGGACCGGCCGCCGGCGCACATCCATGTTTACGCTTTCCGTACGTTCCGTCCGCGCTAAATGTTTTGTCATTATTTGTATTTAAATTGCCTACACCGCGATACGTTGTCTCCTTGCAAATTAACTTTAATATCATGTCGCTTATAATTTTTCATTTCACCAAGTAAATCGATATAACTGTATGAATTAAGTACCAAATAATATGTACCTAATTCGTACAGTTTTATTTATACATTAATTAACAAGTACCTACTTATAGTTCTGAAACTCGTTGAATTGATATCTATGGCTTTCGCATTGGTTGAGTTTTTATAAACAGTGGTCAGCATTCTAGAGTTAAAACGTCGAACTGTTTTTTTTTTTTTAAATTACAAGATTCATGCTTGTTTCAGTCATGTGTTGGTGTAAATCACCAATTATAAATAATTTATAATCACATCACACAGATTCACACAGCATAGCATCATGCCTGCTTTGTTGGTGTTTGACAGAGGTGTACCCACCGATCCCATATTTCGTACTAGATTCAACATTATAACATCACATAACGTCACGCCTGTAATCCCGAAGGGTTAGGCAGAGTTGTGCCTGGTAGGACACCCACATTTCACCAGTTATGTTTAAGTACCATGGGTCTTTAATGTAACTGCCCAGTTGATGGCAATAAACTAGCTCCCTATTGCATGTAATAGGGGTCGAGCGTATTGCCATCAATCGGACGCAAATCCAGACTCCGTGCCTGTAATTGAGAATTCCTGATGTTAAAACACAATAACAATTTTCCAAATAGAAATGTTATTCAGAGTTCTTAAGGGATAATGTAGCTCCTTATTTATAAAATAACTAGCTGTCCCGCGCAACTTCGTCTGCGTCACATTTTCCCCGTTTTCGCAACATTTTTAATTGCTGCTCCGCTCCTATTGGTCGTAGCGTGATGATATATAGCCTTTGTCCTTCCCCAGGTTGAAATCTATCTTCTTGCCAAATTTCATTAAGATCCAATCAGCCGTTTAGTCGTGAAAGGTAACAAACAAACAAACAGAGTGACATTCGCATTTATAATATTAGTATGGATTATCGGAATCGAATTAGGAGTTCCGAAGATTACGCTCTGTATCCAAACTTATGAACTTTGCCTCTATACATATAATACTAGTGAGTATTATATGTATAGAGGCACAGTTCATAAGTTTCAGGTTTAAGACAATCACTAGATATTAAGTACCTTTGTACTCTAATATTTTATGTTTTTTCCTATGTTGTCTATTGGGTGTACATAAATATTAAAATAAATAAATAAATAGATTGTCGGTGATTACCTATACTGATTAGTCGCCATCCTTTATATTTGTTTCAAACAAACATTCTGTACCTAGGGCTTTAAGAACAAAATACAGTATAGGTACTCAACCAACACATTACTTTCATTTTCCGAAGCATTTATGTTGTGTGTGTGTCACAATGGCAGGTCAGGAGTCATACGACGAAAGTGTTCACCTGAAAGGAAAGTTACTTCCGAGGATCCGAGCAGAGTAAACATGTTATTTTCGTTAAATAGCCTTAATTACCATCATCTGCCTAGCTATAACTACGTTGGGGTCTAAGTTTTAAAACTGACATGGTCACTAACACAATCAATAACACTTGAAACGGGATATATAGCATTGTTTAATATTTGTTTTGAGTTCCCAATTTCGGCGCTGTTGCAAACGCCATGATAACGGATAAACTGAAGTTATTGCGGGTGGGTGTTCATGAGCAGACAAATAGGTCTACCCTCTTTCTTGTTCGTTTTTTGCGCTCCGTACCACTAGCCCTGTCACTCACATCTGGGTGAATTTCAACAAATGCCATTTTTTTTATCATATCGGTGAACTTTTTCATTTATAATTTTTTTGTATATTTTTCAGGTTTAATGTAATCTTTAAGATATCAAATATCCCTAAATTTAATATCATCAACGTATCATTTAAGACTAAGGAGAAAATTCAGTTTGAATTCTGGTTTCCACCGATATGACAAACCGGCACCGATTATTTTTTTTGTACACCGGTATGATAAGTTTATCCACCGAAATGATGTACATATCCAGCGATATGATAATCTATCACCCTTTGAACATCAAAAAATGAAATAGTTAGTAGGTACCTATATATTTTTACAAGGGTGACTTAGAACTGAATACCTGAACTGAGGGTCTTATGTAAGTAGATCACATCCAAAGAGAACTGAGTTTTTAGAAATTCAGTTGCAATATATTTTTTTAAATTATGTACCTATTTTAGTATATTTACTTTCTTTATTATTATTATTTACTATAGGTACTATGAATTTAAAAAAAATATGTTTCTTATCATTGTCTTTGTGATAGTATATACTTTACTTAACGAAATGACACGGGATCTACCGATATGATAAAACGAATCACCGAGATGATAAAATGATCTACCGATATGATAAAGTAATCCACCGATGTGACAAAACTGTGCGTTGATCATGAATCAAAACACCGATATTAGATATAAGACACCGATTGATTTTTTCGGTGTAAATTATCACATCGGTGGTAATAAAGACCACCGATTACAGCGATATGAGAACAGCGACGTGAGAAATAACACACTTTTCCGAAAATTAGAAAAAATGCATAATATCTAGGATAAATTCAATAACAGTCAATGAAGCTAATTTACTTACTAACTGTGTTAGAACCAAACAACAAAAATAAAACTACTCATTACACTAGAAAAATGCAACCACCGATACTATAAAATAATTGTCCGGGAGCAACTGAAATGGCGTACTTATGTTATTGGTGAGAATATGCAGCGATTTAACACAAATCCGTCTTGACTGCGCACTAGCACACACTAACGAGGAAAATAAAATTGGGGTGGGGACGCTGTCGGACTCGTCGATGAAAAGTTAGGTTTAAATTACTTTTGTCCAGCGATATGAGAACATTTTTCAGGACAGGTACGTTTGTGCCTCTCATTAATAATAATCGTTAATTATGTAATAAAATATGCTATATATTAATAACAAAACTAATATTCTATAAAATAGAATAAGTTATATACTTAACTTACTTATTTCTGTTAGTGTATAAGCTTTTTTGTTTGTAAAAAAAGTAGAGGGACAGCACCGATTTGAAAAAAATGGAGGTTTATGAATTTATTTCAACCTTTGTAAATAGTCCTAGGCAAATTATATTTTTGCCACAACCCAATAACTACCTATTAAATACTAAAAAATACTAATTTCACCGAAGACAAAAAAAAAAGTCATTTGGGAAATTCACCCATCTCGATTCTGTTTCCGACACACGAAACTCACTGTGTCCACTCGCGAACTTTTTACGGCACTTTTTCAGGTTTTACACAGTTGAACCACTCCAGTAGTTCCAGGCTCTTGAGAGTTGAAACCAACCCATCGTCTCGGTTGAAGTTCTTATATTTTGTAATTTCGATTGCTTCTCTTACGAGTCTGGGTATATAGTGGCGTTCTGTCGAGATGACCTGAGGGTTATGTAACTCAATCCAGTGGGTCGATCCTGATTCAAGGAGATGTTGACCTATGGCCGATTTTTGGGTGTCATTATTTCTCACTGCTCTGATGTGTTCCGCTATTCGACAAACTACCGAACGTTTCTTCTGACCGATATACGACTTGCCGCAACTGCAGTCTACTTAATAAACACCCGGCTTTGCCAGCAGAAAATTGTCCTTCGGCGAACGCAGCATCTCAGACACTTTCTTGAAAGGAGTGAAGGCAGTCTTTTTGGCGTATTTCCGAAGAATATTGGCAACCTTATCTGTCAATCCCCTCACGTACAGCAAAACTGCTGGCTGCCTTTCAACTTCAACCTCGCAGTTCCGGTGCTATCGAACAGTTTTTCGTTTAAGTTAACAAATAGTAAAAACGGTAAATATCCCCTTTCAAGTATATTGATTATGTTGGGGTCGGCTTCCAGTCGGAAGCAGCATACAAATACAAATATTTTACACTATATAGGTAGCTTATGCCCGCGGCGTCGCCCGCGTGGAGTTCGATAATTGTCCCACGGGAACATACTATCGGGATAAAAAGTATCCTATGTGTTAATCCAGGTTATAAGCTACCCGTGTGCCAAATTTCATCCAAATCCATTCAATAGTTTTTGCGTGAAAGAGTAACAAACATCCATCCATCCATACTTACGAACTTTCGCGTATAATATTAGTAGGATGGAGCGACTGCCTATCTGACCTCCACAATCCAGTTAGTACTGGGTAATACGATACCCCTTGGTCACACTGGTTGTCAGACGTTCGGGCCACTGACATCCTGTAACGACAAAGATCGGCATAATGACAGCCGGGACCAACGAATTAATGCTTTCAACAGTAATCTACAGATTACTTTGCTTGTTAGTATAGACCCCACCCCTTTTCATAGCTCACTGTTGTGAGTTTTCAGCAACAAGTTCCTTCGCTTTTAAATCATCTTCCCATCTTCGAAATGGTCTTCCTCTTTCCTTTTCTTGGATTGTTACCATATTAGTACCTAAATCGTGATCCAAAGAAACAATGGTTTGACTGTGTGAAAGACGGCATGGTTGGATAGAGGGTGACTACTTAGATGTCATTTAGTTGAGCAATAGCTTTAGCTACTCGGGGGTCGGTAGGTAGGTAGGGGACCCCTCAAGAGTTTGATGATCGTGTACTACTGCTAAGATCTAATCAATTTATCATCAATCATGTTTCACAACAATACAATTTTTAGAGGTACCTTTAGCGAAAAGAGAAATTTCAGGGCTCAAACTATTTTCAATTGTTAGTTGTAGTCCGATGTTTTCAATACGTTGCTTATGTAAAGTTATAAATAAACTAATTATTGTAATTAGCATTCTTTTCTGACCCAACGTCATCATCATTTCAGCCGAAATACGTCCACTTCTGGTCATAAGCCTTCCCCAAGTGTCGCCACATTGAAAGGTCCCGTGCGACTCGCATCCAGCGGATCCCCGCAACCTTCACCAGGTCATCGGTCTACCTAGTGGGAGGCCTTCCAACGCATCGTCGCCATTCAAGAACTTTTGAGGCCCCATCCGCCATCCGTTCTGCAAGCAATGTGCCCTGCCCACTGCCACTTAAGTTTGGCAATTCTTCTTTTTTTAACTAATGCATAGAATTACATGATAACGTACATCAACAACAGCGTCAACAACTTGACATACCTACTAATATAAAGTTCTTCTAACTTCCATGATTGCATTCCACGAACCTTTAACAATATTGTTTTTAACGCAACCTAGTATATTCCCTAGATACTAACCCAGCCCGGTTTCATGCTAAACTAGTTTATTGAAGGCTAACCACAGGTTCTAAGCGAGTAAGAGGATCAACCAGCTTCGCTTCACTTGGGTTTGCTAGCTCTTAGCAAAAAGCTCGCAATATCTTAGAGAAATATTATGAGATAATTTTATGAAAAATATGTGCGACGCTTGCAAAGCGGATAATTAAAACATGAACTTTGTTTAATTTTCTGTATCGTGATATTTATCCGACATTAAGGATTTAAGTAGAATAATAACAGTATCCGTTTTTTTTCTAATATATAGGACTAGCTGACCTGTGCAATTTCGTCAGCCAAGTTAACCTGTATGTAATGACACTGTTTACGTGCAAGTGTGATGAAAAATATTTTTTCAAAATAATTGTTCTAAAATCTAAATAATCGATACTTTTTTGTATCAAAACGTCTTTTTTTTTATGCTCCGTCATGGCTGTTTACCTAGGTAAGTATTTGCCTTTAACGTTTCTGAACAAAACATTTGTATAATCTGTGGTGTGGGCAAACAGCCCGCCATCCGCAAATCAGTTCACGTATTTCGTAATAATATGTGCTGACTTGTGTATATTCATAATTATTAAGTCGCAAATGTGATGAAAAACATTGTATGTTTCACGGGCGGTACGGGAATTACGAACCTCGACTCAGAAAGCCCTCAGTCTTCGACTTCGGGCTTCTACTAGAGCCTCGATCGTAGTTCCGTACTTACCGCCCTTAATACACAATATACTATTTCAAGTCGCACCAGGGTTTCTGAAATCAGCGCGTTCAACCTAACAAACAAACAAACTCTTCAGTTTTATATATACTACTATTATATACGAACTGTACGAACTTTTTAGATTTAGTATAGATAATCTCTAGTTTATTACCAGCCAGATTTCTACATATTTCTCTTTAGTACAAACCAGCCAAGTGAAAGTTTTCGCAGAACTTAATCAGTGGCTAATCAATTCTTAAATTAATGAAGAATCCTAATCTAGGTAAGTAAGCCAATATCGGAGCGATCCCAATACCAGCTAATATAGTGGTAGTTCCACAATATATTCAAAGAAGTTGTAAGTTTTTTGCGGGTGTTTCGCATTCTGAGTTGTAAGTTTTTTGCGGGTGTTTCGCATTCTGGTCAAATCTGCAGTTCTTGAGGTAAAATTGAAACTTTGCTTTGCTACATCTGCGAATGTTTTGAAAAAGAAATATTGCCTATAGAAAACGTTTTGTTTAAATGAGCAGTTTGTCTTTCGGTCCCACTGCTGGTCAAATGCCCTCTCCAAGTCCTTCCAAAGCCTACTTCTACCCTTTCTCTTGCCGTTACAAGCCAGCCTTCATGCCATGGTACTCGCATGAGTCTCATTTAGTAGTCCTCAAACCTTTTTCTGAGCCAGCTTACAAGTCGCCTTTCATGTTCAGGAACTCATTGCGTGGAACACATTACTAATTGATTAAGGAGGTGTCTGATGACATCTCCACGTCTGTTATCTCCGAAGGATTAGATATATCACCAGTTATGTTTAAGTTCCATCTATTAGAAGGCGAGAGTATTGTCCTCAACCGGGCATAAATCCTGACTCTGCGGCTGCTACTTAAAAAATCCTGATTGAAACACCCAATAACATTTTGTGTTGTCCTGGATGTCGCCAAAAATCTCGTAATCGGAACTGAAGATGACGATCCGAAGATCAGGGGGATTACTATGACGTCTGTTTTATTCCTATTCCAGTGTGGGAAAGAGACGGAGCTATAAAGGACGTCTAGCGCCATCTCTTTCCCACTCTGGAATAAGATTCAAATAATACTGCTTTAAGACTTCATGGTAGGCCACCTACGACCTCGGAATGTACTTAACAATAGAAGTAAAAGTTGGTAAACAATCGTCAAACGTCGCCTTACAAGTGCTGTCGAGACTGTATAGCGTAGGCATTAGTCACAGGTACCTAATGTGCTTGTTAGCTAAATAATAGTCAAGAGCAACAGTCACCCTCTTCAATAATAATGTATTACGATCGAGATAAATCGATGACTATCTATGTATAGACGTATCGAGTGATCCACTGTTTGTGTTCGATTGAAATTGTACGTGTATATATGTTTATTGCTTTGGGATCGTCAAATCAAGTACTGGCATTCTGTGACGACCCCAAAGAAATTGATAAGGGCAGGTGAATTATGAAGACTTCTCTTATTATAGCACTTTTGCATCATCATCCACAACCCCACTTCACCCACTGCTGATCTCTCTTTGTGCCAATTTCCACGCGCTTGTGCCAATATCCACTGTCCTGTGCCAATCTCCACGTTCTTGTCCCAGCCGGCCAGTCAGTCTATCTTGGTTTTACCTGCAATGGCAACGATGTCGTTTCCCATCCCGCCGCCACCGACCAAAACTCCAAGACATTACTTACTTTAATCTTTTTTTCTTGTATTATTGTGAAGTATTTAAGAGTACATCTCTGGCTGCTATTACTTCACACTAATACAAGAAAAAAGATTAAAGTAAGTAATGTCTCGCGAGTATATTATTTTTATCTAGCTAGGATAAGAGCAGTACCTAACCTATTGTTGGTAACGCGATACCTACATTTACGTTACTACCTACATGTATGTCTACATATAATTTTCTGGATCGGACCATAAGTGCAAGACACCACAAGCTTTTATCATTTCTGAAATATCGATTTTCAATAAAGCTTTAGTATATTTTTAGCATTATCTTAAAGCTATCTCTGATTTCTAAAAGGGCTTGTAACAAAAAGACAAAAATCTTAAATTATGCATACATTCGGGGTTCATTGGTCTCTGGGGCCGAACTAAAGGAAACCAGTATTTGGAGACATTTCGAGATTAATACAGAAGGGATTTAGATAAATATATTCAAATGTATGCACGGAACGAGTGCGGCGCCCGCGCTGCCCACAACAACAGCCAATATTTGAATATGCCGCCGGGTATTTCCAATGTTGAGACCACTCACACGGACCACAAAAATAAATATTCCACATGTAACATCAATTTTTAAGTTGACTACAGCCTCGGTTTAAAATATGCACCTATATCAAGACACTAAAGGTTAGGGTTCCAGCAGGATATTTCTCACCAATATTTTCTAGAAGAGTAGTTCTATTTTGGCTTTAGGCTGTTTCGGCCCAAATACTCTCTGAACCTTACCAAAAAGCACCAGAAGCCGCTAGCCAAATAAGGGCTTTCTGGGCATCGGTCCTACTGCTCCAATATCCAATAGCCTGACAAAAACGGCTGCAGTTAGAAAAAGATTTGAGCACAACGAGCCAAAAGAAAGCCGTGATGTTATTGTAACGTTTAATTAAAGAAAGAGACACGTAAAGACATAATATATCAAAATTAATATAAGCTCAGTATCTAAGCAATTCACAGCTTGTGTGAGTTGTCTCCACCTTGATAGTGTCCATACACGAACCGTTACCATGACGAGCGTGTACTGACAAAATTTATTCATTTCCACAATTTATGGTCACCTAAACACCTGATTAGCGGTGCTCACCGGAATATCAATAAACAACCTCTTGTTGAGCTTTCTAGGACAATGTCACAACTGTGTTTTGAAAATGAAACTAGAACGAGACTTAATGAATTAGAACTAAAGTTTTTATACAGTTTAATCAAAACGTCTCCAAATGGGGTTCAAATAAGTAGATGAACTGAAAAAAGTGGTCCTCTAGAATTAATTTTATGCTGTCAAAGGACCAAAGCATAAAAGGACCGTTACTATAACACCCATATATTGACTTATGCTTCTTCGAGTTGGTCTCAAGAATTTCAACAAGTTAGTTCCGAAGCTTTCGATCTAGGCCAAGCCTACAACGGTTTTCTAGCCTGTCTTGAACCGACTGATGCAAATTATGGTTACGCTCTCAGAAAATCAATGGGATGTTTAAGTTTTATTTTGAAATGATTAGATTTGTATGTGGGTTAGTGTTATGCTTGATTATTGGTTTCATAGGCCACTTCAAAGCTTCTTCAAAGAACTTCTTGGTTGTTATTATTTTAATTTTATTTAATTTTACTTTTGTGCTAGACTTGCTACAACATTTTTTTGTATTGTATTTAATTTTCTTATTGTCTGTTATTTTTACTAATTATCTTTTATTGATAAGTACTCTCATTATTTGTTCAATGTTGCATGCCTAAACTCAGGCAGAATGTACTCGGCTCACTTTATCCAATAACAACTTTATTGTACAATACCTACATTACATGCCAATAAATCATTTGATTTGAAAGCGACTACGTGGATGATAATCAGCATTAGGATCAGAGTGAATCCCCGCATAATACATCAGCATCATCAATGGCAGCATGGTTCTACCCGCTGCTAGGTATAACATATACCTATGTTGTGTTATGCTCCCCTGGTCTTCGCAATTTTTAAAAAGGTCTTTCGACATACAGTTTGCTGAACGCTGACTAAGACCATACATTTAGAACCCCTGTTTTATAAATCACAGAGAATCTCTCAGAATGACGTACGTGGCTGAATAGCAATAATGTAGGTAACAGATGCAAACTTGTCTGAGTGATAGTTAAACTGTCACCTCAAACGCTAGACCGACCTGTTTACCTCAATTTCTTATTCAATTCTCGTAGAAATCTTCGCAGGCTTGTTTTGTTTCCTCTTGGAAGTAAACCATATTTATTATTAGTAACCTTGTCGGTACAAGTGTTTGTCCTAAGCCGAGAAATAATTCTCACATTATAAACTTGACAGAATTTTGGCAAAAAAATAATGTCCAAATCTTTTACTGTTACTTTAAATGCCATTAAAAGTGATTTAGGTGCCTTGAGATGTTTTAAAGCTTTTTAATTGGTCCTGTTTTATAGCATTTTTAATTATTATTGAGTTTTTTTTGTATTAACGGGAATTCACAGGTTCTTTCTTCTTTCCACATGATCGACAGTTTATAAGCTGTCGACGGTAGTTAAAAACTGTAAGTTAGTAGTTTTTTTTAATCGTTGCCCCACACTAGGAATTTCTCCTGTATCGTGGGTGCATTTACAAAGATTTAAACTCACATAGACAAACAGCCAGACCAACAAACAGGTATTATCATGGTACCTAGAGCCCAGGGGGTTTTTTAAGCACGCATATATTCAGCATGATAGATAATTGATAGCTAAATAGGTGTGACGTGATGAGAGAACGCAAAAATTTATACAACGAAAAGTTTCGGATAGGAGCCCCCCAGGAAAGGATCACTTTAAATTTTCAAAACGCCCAAGAACAAGCATCGGTCTATTCTTTCTGAATAGCCCGAGGCTACTTTTTGGGCGTTTTATTTTCATCTCATCGTAAGCAAAACTTGTCGAAGATATTGAAACCTTTTTTTTAAAACCCTATCTTTGATAACCGTACTATTGTTAGATTTTATTGGCTTATCTGTTACTAAGTAGAAATGAGGACATAGGATGTACTATTACTGTTATCGAATTTTAGCAGGGAGAACTTATAGACATGGTCTGGAAATAATAGCCAGAAGATCTTTAACAAACAGTGCTATCACACGATCACCCATAGCTCAGAAAGTTTTCGCCTCAACAAGGACCACCTTCCTACATACATGTATCTCTATAGTCAGAAAGACGTGACAAGTTCAAACACACAGATCCCAGCATAACTTGATACTTGGCAAGTTAACTACGATGTACTGATGACCTTTAAAAGCAGCACTGCAATGGCACAATGGCAGGCCAAGTCATACTGGATCATTGACAGGATCTCCATCAGGTTTCATGCAGATTGTCGCATCGTGTGTTGACCCCTCGTTCGCATCAATCTATGCACCTAATACGG
Organism: Cerastis leucographa; assembly: GCA_963082945.1. Classification (NCBI taxonomy): domain Eukaryota; kingdom Metazoa; phylum Arthropoda; class Insecta; order Lepidoptera; family Noctuidae; genus Cerastis; species Cerastis leucographa. The sequence goes on from OY720360.1 coordinate 1,150,161, forward strand.
TCCCAGAAATTATTTAAAAAATTTAATCGTATGCCATTTGTTTTGTCTTCGCAAATATTTTGAAACTTTTTATAGCTGAACAGTGAATGTCGCTTCATGAAGGTTTTTTGTGATTCTTAGCTTGACTGACAAACTGTGAAGAAGATGAAATGATATTTCATGCAATGTCATGGTTGTGTCCGCAGTATTTTAAGCAAATAACTCATGATCAATAATCTCAATAATCGGTCTATCTTCAATTGATTCGTCTCGTTTGTCTTTGTGGTACGGTTTGCCTCAATCATTTTCATTAGTGTTATTTTATGTCCCTACCTATATTGTTCTTCATCAGTCTGGTAACTGACACTTATTCTCGCCGTGATTGCGATATTTTTTTGGTTCTATACCTGGGAACCTTTAAGTTACGGAGATATTGGAGCTCAAAGTTGCAATTTTTTCACTCCTTTTTCGTTATCTTTGTTGATCGTCATTAGTCCGATAGCTAATGAAAAGCTAATGGATTCAATGAACCCATCAGCACAATGTTTTGAGTGCATTACATTGAGTTTTACGACAAAACGAGATTTTTCACCCAAAACAAAAGTCGTTTCCCAGCAATAATTTTTGACTAGGGTTACTTAGTTTGATGTTCAGTATGCTTGGTTGACGGCTTCGGTTATATTTACACCTTACACCTTTTATAAGGTACTGTAGACAGGTACTCCCTACATGCTCTCATAGTGTTATCACGTTGCCAGGCCATTGATCCCACTGCAAGGTGCAAGTACTCGCGGTCCCGTTACATGAAGCTGCTACTTTTGGAGGCGCTTTTTATTTGAAATCGCTTTTTACGTATCACTGGCGCCCGGAAACATTCGATACTAATGATACTGGATTGAGAATCAAGCTGCTGAAGCGCTGAGTTGTAAAGTGCGCGAAGGATTATTATTCTGGCCACTACACAGCTGTATTGAAGGAATTAAGGCCCTGTACACGACCAAAGCAGATGTTACTTGCGACGCGACTTAATTTAAGTAGGAGGTCCATGCGGCCCTTGTTTCAACCGTGTAGCGTCGCAAGTCCCGTCGCCGCGTTGAATTGTGGCATTTCTGAGCATTTGTGTCTCTCGAGTACCGAAATGTCGAGTCCAGAATTTAGTACCTCTGTTTTGGACAATATATACACTAAATTCCATTTGACGCATCTGTTATTGTGCGGACACAAATACAATCTCTACTTTCTTGTAATTCTCAATGGCTAATAGGGGATAATCCATTTTTTTTTCTTTGTCCGTCTGGTAGTTTATTGAAAAGTATTGGACACGTATTTTTTCTTTTTTCACGTGGTCATAAAATTACGGAGATATATTGAGTTGAAATGGCTCATGACGTCACATGTAGGTAAGTTTTATACCTACTTGTGACGTAGTAAGCCCCCACTCTCCAACTTTAATTAGTTTTAACTAAGTATTTTTTTGATATTTTGATAAAACAAAAAATACGTGTCTAATATTTTTATATTACCTGTCTGACGGACAAAATAAAATGTCGTTTTCTTTACCCAGTCCGATCCCCTATTATACGTTCTAAGCTTTTCAACAGCGAGGTTTAGTAGAACTGGCAAAAAGATTTTAGAGTTTTCTATCATATCTACAAACATCGCTGATAGAATGGGAATGGTCTAGACACTCTGCAAGTGTGTACCAGTGGTCAGTGGTGCAGAATACCTCTCTTGCAGCTAATTTTATTACGCTTTAACCACCTTATGTGTGAGGGCTGGAAAACAGAACTGAAACAAAATGTACATAGTTCGACACGATATCTGGCATGTTTAGGGTTCCGTACCCAAAGGGTCAAACGGGACATTCGCTCTCGAGAAAAAACAAATGACATGCGAGTATGTCGCTAGAAAACAGTTGCCTCGCACTTGGCATCGCCAGGGGTCAGGAATGCGGAGTAACTTGGCAAAGTTAATAAGCTTGTATCCAAAACAATCGAGAACAAAGTAAACTTAAGAAGCGCTTGCAGCCGCTGTAAGCTTGATCTGTGTCGGAGGACCAGTTGTTCCGTTAGTTGTCGGGTCAGCGCCAGTCAACGCCAGTGAGCGAGTCGGTCGCGAGTATGGATACCATCCGTCAGAATTCGTCCGGACACAAGAAGGGAAAGAAAGACAAGAAAGAAAAACATTTTGCAGAACTGCATAAGTACAAGTAACACACTTTAAAATAAAAACTGACATAAAGAAAATGAAACGGCTTAATGGCTGCTCTAAAAAGGCCCATTTCATCAATAATACCAGAAGTTTTTAAATGAGCCTTGGTCGATTGACGGAATATTGGCTTTTGGGCTATCGTTCGGAGTTTAAACTTGATCCGGATCTAGTCCCGTCTTGTCCAGATGAACGTTTCGACGCCATCGCCAGTGTATAAAAAAATGAATATGTATTTAAAAAAGAAAGGTAAATAGTAAAATGTCCGGACTTTTCACACTTATTGCGGACGCCCTAGTAGTGTGTGACGTAGCACTTGATCACATGTCATTACTGAATCTACCTGTAGAAGATACATATATACATATGTATACTGTCTCCTTGGTCTTGTGGTCACAAGTGCGGCAGCTGAGTACAGAGTCTTGGGTTCGATCGCCGGATCAGGTAATGTTTATGGTTTGTGGAATTTGAAGTTGGTTGAGGACAAGAGGCACTTAAATATAACTGGTGATATGTTATATTGAGTACTCAATGTGAATACACATTTCGCCAATTTGTTGTACTTTAGAAATAGCCCACATACTCACGGTAAAGGTATTTTAAAACGAATTGCCCATTTCAATGCCAACATTGAATTTTCAACGCCTTGGCTTTACACCGAGAGTTGAAAATCCAATGCTTCGCATAAACAACAAAACGCTCCACAACTGAAAAATATGTAATAAGTACGGTAATTTTCTGATTCTGTAGATCTTTGACAGTCGTTACAGGTAGTCAGTGACTAACTGAACTATATAGTCAGCAAGGGGTCAAAAGTCATATTACCCAGTACTAACTGTATTATTTATAATGAAAGCTTTTATAATGTATTACGTGTTTATTAGATACTTTCTTAATTATTTTAATATAGGATATACAGTTCGTGTGCTCGGGTCTCGGGATCCCAGGCGGAAGGGAAGTGTCAGTGTGGCCAACCATATTGGTGTTGCTAGCTCACAACTAGTGTTGCCATAACACTAACTGGGATTGTGGAGGTCAGATAGGTAGTCGCTCCATGTAAAATACTGGTATGCAGCTGCATCCTGTGAAGCTGGAAGGTGGACTCCAACGTAGTTGAGAAAAGGCTAGGCAGATTATGATTGATTTTCTGATTAGGAAAACTCAAAAACTGCCTACCTACATATATTACATAAATGTAGGTACTTTCTCCCAGCGAACTTGTGCGATGCTAGGCACACACATTTGTGATAACCGCTTGTTATCACAAATGTTTGTGTCGTGTTCAAGAGATTAGCGATGAGCTGCACCATAGACCTCTCCTCAGTAAGGTTATGTAAGTGCTTACTTTCACTGAAGAACTTTCTTTCAGTCACCAGTGTTACGCAGTTACCTTCCGAAAAGAGAGATTAGGTATTTAAATAATGGTTCTGAGTAGGTACTTATCCTCAGTGTGTTATCTTACGGAGAGTTACATTCGTGCATACATCATCTGCCTAGCCAATTCCCAAACATTTTCGGGGTCGGCTTCCAGTCTAACCGGATGCAGCTGATTACCAGTATTTTACATGAAGCGACTGCCTATCTAGAAAGAAAGAAAGAAAATAAGTTTATTTGGCACATGCCAAAAGTACACACAACATTAAACAAAAATTAACCAGAAATTCATAAATTTAAACAAAAGTAAAAGGGGAAATTATTGTGTATCTAACTAATAACAATAAAAAACAACAATAAAAAAGAGGAATAATTATTGTGTGCCTCACGGCAGCGCCAAATAGGGCCAGTTCAGCAAAATGCCGGGCAGCTAGGCTGCCTGACGCTGGTTTTCAACTGGACCTGCGAATGTGATGTGACGGACGTAAAACAGTTTTATATATTGTGTCAGAGTGTATGTGAGACGGGTACTTATATAAAATAAGATTGTGTACAGCAATAATAATAACAAACAAAAATAAAAACTGAAATAAATAATGAAGGTAAACAAATGGGATGAACTCATGACAACAGACTAAGTGCTCATTTATCTGACCTCCACAACCCTGTAACTGGGTAATACGATACCCCTTGGTAAGACTGGATGTCAGCGTTTCGGCTTCTGACTTCTTTTAAGGACTGTCAAAGATCTACAAATGACAGCCAGGACCAATGGCTTAACGTGCTTTCCGAGGCATGGAGGAAACTCGATATGTAATTATGGTCAACCATCCACGGACCGACCGCGGCAAGCACGGCTTAACATTGAAGATCGACCAGTGCGGCTGTTATTAATTAGCCACGACCTCCTCCTCTGGAACATACGTGCATACATACCTCCATAATTATGTATGCAGATGAAGGTACTGCAGAGATCAGAAATACACAAAACGAGCAAAATATAGTATCTACTATGGACAAAAATCTATCTAATAGAACGTAGCTCAGGTTCTGAAAACACCAGAGGTATTGTTGTCCTTTCCAAAAGCACTCAGAACGGTTCCTTGTGTCCAGGAAACTTAGCTACCTTCATACGTAACCCTAGACTGCCCAGTCGGAAGGTAGCCATGAGTGGATAAACCACACGGTAGGACCTTTAAATCATACACTACCCAAGTAGCAAATAAGTCCTATAATGAAATTTATAGGACTGCCAAGACTAATAAAACTCTTATACTAGCACCCGTAAAGACTTCCATTCTTATAGCTTTCCACAAGCTGTGATTTACTCAAGATCAATTGTTCTTATAACAAATTATTATAGTATACTACCGGATTAAGTTATAAGCCTTATAATACTCAAGATCTCTTGATCAGAAATAAGGTTTATAGTTCACTACAAGATTAAGTTATTAGACAGTTGTAGGACAAAAGTGCATGTGTCAAGACTAATAGTCTTTGTAAAATTTCTGCTTCTGTAGTAGTATTGAGTGGGAGTATAAGATTTAATGACATACTTAGCGGAGTCCTTAATAAGATTGTAATAATATAGTCTTGATCAGAATCATTATAAAAGTAAAAGCACTCAATTAGAGCACTATGAGAGCAATAAGCTTAAAAACTATTTAACCAAGCATATTATTAGTAAAGTTATCATGTTTAATCTGTTTTGTGTTGTTGCTTAAAAAACAGTCGACATTACGAAATACTGTAATAATGGAATAAGTCTTGTTAATATTGAAATAAGTGTTATTATGCTTATTATAGACTTAAAACGCTCTCGGTCAATATCATTTTTAAAATATGGCGAATACTAGATAAATAACATTGTTATATTAAAAAAATGTGTAACGTTAAATTTTTGGAGGCGCTTTTAAAAAATTATATAAACATAGTATATTTTACATTGAATATTACTTCCAAATGATTTCGCACCCTATATTCACATTCCCACATACTATGCTACCATAAATAGTAATACATAACACTCATAATAAATTAATCCTGTATTTACGTTTTTTATTTCAATGATTACTCACGGAGCAAACACTAAACAAAATACATAAAACAAGTATTGGAAAATACACTTATAATCAACAACGAAGTACTTAATAGCACATTATAAACAAGATTTGTTTGGTAAGGATCTTGTATCAGACGCTTATATAAAAGTTTTCATACTTATAAAAGTTGTGTGTCTATCATTGTAGTACTCATTATACTTCTCTAATGCTATTACAAGTACATCATAGGAGTTAATAACATTGTGTAAGTTGATTATACGATTGTTATAAAAAATAAAATGCTCCTATAAGTGTGCCCAAATCCAGGGTTGTAGCAAGCTATAAGTATTTTATAAGCGTTAAAAAAATAGTCGAGTAGATTTTCAGTTACAGGGTAAGCCGATGGTTAGACTGGACAGGCCTACTCTTGCTAATGAGAGAACTTCACTGTCGAACTGTAACAGCATTAAAACCAAACTGTTTATTTACAACATTTATTAACTTTACAAAAGTACTTAAAACTAGAATGTCTTTTCTAAGTAACATATTTTTCGTCTAAGTCGTCGCAGAACCTCTAAAGAACTCCACCACACACACCTCTAATATATGTACCCAGAGCATTCAATATGTGGCAACATAGTCATACATAAAACTCTTCTGGAGCAAGTCCATAGTAAGAACTACTGCGGCCATCTTGATTTTTCAATATAATGTCCACAGACAATCAATTTATACAAACGTTCACGAACAGCACCTTCCCTGCAGTGTCACTCAAGTGCCAAAAGACTTCTATGTGCAAAAATGAAAAGCTTGATTTACCATAAGGCAGTTATAATTTAATAAAGTTTTATACAACTAGATATAAACTTATCAGCTAGGTGTTGAGGTGTTCAGTAGCGCGACCTTCGGCCCTTGTTGCGGACGGTGTTCGCCAGGCACAGCCCGAACACTGCTGCCACCAACTGCAAACGAAGAACATGACGGTAATATTTATTCATCACAAGTAGGGGTGTAGGTTTTTATCTATGGGCCAAAGTTGCCTGAAAATAAATTAATGTTATGTTTCTTGTTATAGCGACATCTACACCGTCGCTTGTCTACACTTGTGTACTACTACCGTCGTGTGTTGTTTACTCGTCTATGAAGTAAAAAAGGCTTTACACCCTGTACCTCTGCAAGGGAATTACCATACTTACCAGGTTGATAAGTGTAGGTAATTCCATGCTCAAGATTAAGACATGTTATGACATCCAGTAGCAGATCTATATGCATCCTTGTGTTTTACTGGATCTCATTGCATGAACATTTGTTTTTAATAATAAACAGACATACAACTAGGTATATCGCCATTCTTTCAAGTACAGAGATAATAAGTAGGTTATCATCATATAGATTAGCTGATAAACAGAATTGATTACCTCATGCTTGGGCGTTAGTGCATGAATAACATACACGTTCCATAGAAAGGTGTAACTCTAAATCAATCAGGATATTATTATGTTTGCTATTTATGGATGAAACTAATAAACAACTTGATTTTAATATGTTGTCAAAAATGATTTGCGCTAAATTGAGAAGGAAATAGAAGGGGGACTCTTTATTCCCAAACAAAAAAAAAATATTGTGCCTTCCATGGAGAGGCCAATCTAAGGATCTAAACAGACGAATCTGATGACCACCACCAGATGCGGGCACTTACATATAAAACGATCAGCCTGTCCGTACTAACTGACCGTAACTGGGGGCCTACCCGGCCTACTCTCTAAGTCCGTCAACGAAAGTACGGGTCCGTCCGTAACTAGCTTTATACTTTGAAATTAACCCTACTCTCTAATATTTTCAGATTCATGAGTTTTGAAAACAAATCGGGAGTAAGGACAACTGTCCAATCGTATTGTCATTCATTTTTAGTTCGGGTCCCTAACGAATCTTATGTCCGTAAGTGATAAAGAGTAGGAAAGCGACCGTAACTTCGGCCGAAAGTACGGATTTCGTGCTTAGAGAGTAGACCTCCTGTACCGTATGGCATATACTCATTACCCGTTATCACCCAACATGTACTAAGGAATACCTAATCACACGTCACCCGGCCTGTGAATCGAACTCAGGAACCTGTGCACAAAAGTTGCGATTATGGGCACTTAAAATAGCCTCCTCCTTCGACGGCTGGTCTTTTCTAAAATTGGCTGGTACGATCGAAATTCGATGAACCTAAACGATAGGCATTGTAAAGAATGACGATGGGATGAGACAAGGATGAGGAACTAACACTCTGTTCCTCAAACCTCTTAAAGTCATCTTTACCTCGATAGACACGATGACAATCATGACGGATCCGATGGCGATGCCGAAGGTCTGGAAGAACTCCTGCACGATGGTGGAGCAGCTAGAGTAGTTGTTGATCAGGCAAGGCGGCTCGGCACAGCAGGTGTTTGACGGAGGTTGCGGCAGGTAAGACATAGCACCGTTGGGACCGCAGCATGTGAACTGGAATGTGGAGATTAAGTTTTACATAACAACTCGCCTGTAATCCCTGAGAGCAGGCAGAGGTATAAACATTAATACACCTTACACCAACATTCCTACAGTGTTGTTATAAGAGTCGGGGAAAACGAAAAAGCGCCAAACTAGTGGCTCAGATTTGGGTCGACACAATGTAGATCCCATCGACACGCTAAAAAGAGGCGGGCTTATTCCCAACAACCGCACAAATCAGAACTTCTGGCAAGTACTGAGAATTCGTAATGGGAAAACCCAATATTACTTTGCTTGACCTTGAAATCGAAGTCAAGATCTCATGCGCTTGCGACCATCCCAACCATTATCATCAGTCTCTTCACTTACCGTCTGTTCAATAGTCTGGAAAGCGATCCTGTCTCTCTGGAAGGCTTCAGTGAGCCACTTGGGTACCTCAGCGACGACGTTGTCCAACTTAACGAAGATGAGGATGGCAAAGGTCAGCTTCACAATCATCAGCAGGAGCATGAAGATCGCATACTGGAATCATTTGTGTATTGGTCAGATCAACATTCAGTTCTTCAATAATAAGTTTTTTGTTTATTGCAGATATTTTAATTTTGACTTTGCTCCAGACAGGTAAAATTAGACCGGAAAATTGGTGAACAATAAATACTACGTAAATAACTATTTGCTTCATAGCGGCCATGGCACATTAGGGATAATTTTACAGGAAAATACACAAACTATTGCTATATTGTTATTCAACATTATTTATATCTGCTTATCCTTTTCCTTAATGGGGTCTTCCAACATAGAAATCAAAAGGTAGATTCGTTTGAATCGGATTTATCGAGTTCATATGACCTGACCAACATTATGCCTGAACTTTAAAACAGACTGTGACCTCTGAGTTTGCTTTGGTGTTTCTTCACAGTCAGACATAGAGAAACTAGGTAACAGACAGGGGCAGACTATGCTAGACTAGGGACAAAGAGTGAACCGGACAGCGGACTTAGAGCCGGTTATGTACTGAAATATCAATCAGTCAGTTGTCTAGAGCAGGTTAACTGTCCGGTCAGCTCAGTTTGGCTGCGCGTTAAGTAGCCAGATATTCATAATTCGAAAATCACTCATTTCTGATGTTTATAATTTTTACAATCAATTTACAGACACAAATATCATTTATCAAGATAAATAAGACCAATACTTACAACGACCAGCATGCAGTTGCTCTCCCGGATGGCGCCACAGCATCCAAAGAAGGCTATGAAGAAAATGATGCTTCCCACTATCATGGAGGTGACAGGAGCCACCTCGAGGCTGAAGTCTGCTATCTGCACGATGTCCGTGACCTTCAGCTGCACTGCTATGCCGAGACCCAGCAGGGTTAGGCCAGCGAGCTGGAAGAGAAAGGTTTCATGGTTACCTACTTACTTTTTATTAGGTAGCAATTAAACCGACTTCTATTTAATAGCATTTTTGCCGTCCAAAAAAATTACTTGACCTCTAAATTACTAACTCATCTGCCTAGCCTTTTCCCAAACTGTCTTGGGGTCGGCTTCCAGTCTAACCGGATGCAGCTGTGTACCAGTATTTTACGTGAAGCGACTGCCTGTCTGACTTCCACAACCCAGTAACAGGGTAACACCCCTTGGTAAGACTAGATGTCAGACTTTTGGCTTCTGACTAACGACTGTCAAAGATTTACAAATGACAGTCGGGACCAACGGCTTAAAGATCGACCCGTGCGGCTGTTATCAACCACCATAATTATATCATCCCTCGATATCAACTTCTCAGCATGGTTTTTATTCTAAAGCATGACTGTATAATTGTGATATGAATTCCAGCAGTAAGCTTCTAAAATAACTATACAGGGTGTAACGGAAAGGGTATATACATCCTTAAGGGTGTGCTACAGACCATCAAACTAAACATGTTTCTCATCATAAAACGTGTTTTTCAGCAAAAAAAAAATTCTGCTGCCCCATAGAAATACCTATTCAACCCAAATGTATAGGCAGCTGATATTTTTTTTTGGGGATGATCACATTTTTAGGGTTCCGTAGCCGAATGGCAAAAACGGAACCCTTATAGATTCGTCATGTCTGTCTGCCCCCACTCTTCAACTTTAATGAGTTTTAACTAAGTAATTTTTTGATATTTTGATAAAACAAAAAATACGTGTCTAATATTTTTGTATTAGCTGTCTGACGGACAAAATAGAATGTCGTTTTCTTTACCCAGTCCGATCCCCTATTCTATCGACTTCTAACTTAAGAACTTAGTACTTTTAAAACCTAGTTATGTATGACTAATTCAAAACTCGTCCTAATATAATTTATTTATCGTACATGTACCTAAATAACCATCAAATAATTATTTATAGCCCCTAGATATAAGAAAAAAGACAATCGTAGCATTTCGTTTTTGGGTAGAGACAGAGTAGACTTTTTTGTATAAAATTTACCTAAAGTTCTAAGATGCAATGTAAACATTAATTTTTGTGATAGGCTTAGTCTTCGTATCCGCTGCACGGGGGCTCCTATTTCTGTCTGCAAGGTTCAAAGTAACCTAATACGAAGTGTTCGAAACCTAACCTAACCATTCAAACCTAACCTGCCCGAGTCCGGGTGCCGCATTTAAAAATAAATCGAGTAATTTAATACAAATACATTTTACTAGCTTTTTCCCGCGACTTCTTTAGCGTGGAAGTTTTGATGTGATTTTCCGGAATAAAAAGTATCATATGTGCTATTCCAGACTATAATCTATGTCTGTGCCATATTTCATCCAGACTCCTTCAGCCGTTCTGACGTGATTGAGTAACAAACATCTATCCTTATGGTTACTTAATAAACATTATTATTATTTTCCGGAAAGTGTTGTTCTTCTCAGCTCTTAGACTGGATTTTTTCTACATTTACGGGCCGAAACCAAAGCAAATGTAGTGTGTGGTGTGTAAATAGTGTTTAAGTGTTGTGTTGAGGTCCTATTTCGTTCTCTTCTATCTGCATGAACTTTCTAACAATCCTACATGTGTTTAAAATCGCAGCTTTTTGCAGTGTTATGTAGAGGGTTTGTCTAAGATCTAATAATTTTAAGCTATGGAGGAGATGATTTGGGATTACCCCTGTTGTGGAAAGGACAATTGGGACTACATATACTTTTTCTTGTCGCCAAATTCTAGTAACTTCTTCTTTGAGTTCTGCGTATTTACTTATTTTTTCAGTGATTGTTTTCTGTATGTTGTGTGTGTTGGGGACTGCGATGTCTATCAGGTATGTAACTTTATTTATTTTGTCCTGTAGGATGGTCTAATTATTATTATTATTATTATTATCCATCCATCGAAGCTTTCGTATTTAAAATTGTAGAAACTAGGTAGTAAGATTTTCCTGTAGATATGCACTTTAACGAATCATGCATATCACGCTGCTATTTGCAGGTTCTAGTATCACCACCGAGTGTTGTGTAAACATTATATTCACAGAATTTTAGCATACATAGCTTGTGTACAATCAATACGAGAGTATCTGTAATTGAACCGTTATCTCCACCCTATAGCGAGCTATCAGCTATCTTATCATCGTTATCACTAGGTTTTAGGAGCGAGAGTGAGACGCACCTAAAACTGTTGAAGTTATAATTTTTACGAGTATCGAACGATGTGGGTACATGAGGAAATAACGTACTAATCGAACCTATTGTTTTTAAATAGCAACGCGATAACGATACCATTGTGGGTGTGATATTATTTAAGATAGGGTTTTTCGTATTGTTTCAGGAAATTCTTGTGTCAAAGAATGCATTTTCATTCTGGGAATAGATGACTCATGGATCTAATTAGTCATGAAGATTTCAAAACACTTATATGGCCGAGTGGGTGACTGAACAAATTCAATGAAGACATGAATTTAGGGTCTCGCTGGTGGGTAAATAATAACAGCCGCACGAGAGTTTCCTCTGTTCCTCGTGAAGCACGTTGTAATTCTTTGACATATTTATCGAAGCATTCGTTACAGGTAGTCAGTAGCCCAAAAATCTGACAACCAGGCTTACCAAGGGGTACCGTATTACCCAGTACTGGGTTGTGGAGGTTAGAAAGAGTCCATACATTGTAAAATACCGGTATTGAGCTGCATCCGGTAAGACTAGAAGCCAACCCCCAATAAATTTGGGTTTAATAGCAAGGCAGATGCTGACATACATTTAGGGTCTATGCAGGGAAAAACAATAGTTTTCGTCTAGCTGAACTGGTCCAATCAGTAGGTGGGTGCTTTTTATAATATGAGTTTTAATAAAAATGGTCTACACGCGCAGTTGAAACACTGTGTTTCAGGCACTTAACAAGCCATCTATCCATGACCCACTTGTAACACAAATCGATCGAATAAAGTAAAGAGCTTTCAGACAATCACTATTGAAACACTAATTAGATATTAAATGCACTCTCGTTTGCTGGTAGTGTTAGCGTTATGTGACGAAAGCTTGCACTGAATGGTCAGGTGCTCTCAAATCTATGTGGTTCTTTCTTCAGAATAATCAGACGCTAATCTGCATGGTCCTCATATGACTTGAACAATGTCTGGACTTTAAACGAGACAATGACCTCTGAGTTTGTTTCGGCTGTTTCTTCTAAGAGTATTCAAGTACGAAACACCAGCCTCATCTAGTTTAAAAAAAAGACGACTTCTAAAATCGTTTGTAAAAACCTATTTGCAAAAAAAAACATCAAGTCACTAAATTACTGATATTACTGTAGCACAAGAGAAAAGTAATATTTTTGTTTAATATCATCTCCCTTGCGTCGCCAGGCACCCCCCTTAAGGAGAAGCGACAGGATAGACCGCGAAATTAAAATTTTCTTAGGATTTTTGCAATTTGCAGGTTGTCAGGGTTGTATGTTGATTAAAATATAATTCGCGGCCGTAACAAATACGACTTTACAGAGTTATAATCATAAAAGTCATCAATACAACCCTTTTAAGTTCATAAAACCCCATTGAATGACTATTTGCATAAAAAAGTCAATCAACGGGATTAAATAAACTTAGAGGGTTGTATTGATGATTTTAATGATTATAATACTGGAAATACATGCATATTACGACCGCAAATCATATTTTGCAAAACATACAGCCTGACACAGACCGAAAAACTACAAAAAAACCCCATAAAATTTGAATTTCGCGACTACCCTTTCGAAACTCATTACCAAACAGGAACTGGCGCGAGAGCGATTTTGGGGCCTGCCTAATTTATAACTTTGGCCATTCGAAAAGTGCTAAAATTCTCGTCCAGGAATATGGGCGTGGCGCAGCGTTCAGCAATCGCGTCGATACTCCCCTGACTGTCACCAATTTCATCATAAAACAGCCGGAGCCAGCCACTACCGAGTACTGGACAAACACGAAAATAAACTTATGCGAACACCCAACCAAGTTGGTGGTCGATCACGATCTTTGCCAGCTGTACTTCGGCATGGTACAGGTCATGCTGCCAGCGAAGATCGCTACACCGAATCCGAGGACGTGTTGGTCCTACCCACCGCATAGAAACGCAACAAACGGATTCCTACCCTACATTTGTTGATTTGCCCTCCTCAGGAACACGTGTTCCCTACATTCTTTCTAGGTATAATAAATATTTAAATGAACACTATTATCAATTTATCATAGTTCAATATAAAATCTACAATAGATCGTAAAACAATTCATATATAGCCACATTAAAAAAGTAGTTTTAATACATAATAGCCCAGGCTGTGTTCGATTTAAATTGCCAGCGCGCGCGTGCCCTAGCTTCTTTTGTTTCAATTGAACTATTGTAATTATATATTATCAATGCTGCATTACATAAAATAATACCCGATTAAGTCTCGCATTGAAAGCAATAAGTAAATAAGGCGTGTTTAGTATATAAAACTGAAAACAATAAAAAATATGATATAGGCTAAATCGATATCGGGCGCAACCGCGCATCTAAACAGAAGCCTTTAGATATTTTCTGTTTAAAATCATAATAATGTCAACGTACTTTAAACCAGAATTAGTTCACTACACTGCAGATAAACAAGGCGAACAAACTACAGATAAACCAGACAAGACAAACAGGCTAAACACACCTACTTCTAAAAGAATTCATATCAGATAACTACCTAAATTGTCATCAACAAATTCACCGGCTTTTCGGAAAGAAATACAGAAAACCACTTACTGCAAACACCAAATTGGCGAAAAACAAGATGTATTTAACCACAAATTCACCGCACCCCATCTTGATTTAGTATTTAATAGATGTAATAAATTAAAAAGTAAAGTACTTTTTAAAGTACGTTCGTCCAACTACGAGGTTGTTCGTACACTGTGCGAATACGGGGCGGGAGTGATAGAAAAACTTATCGTTTGATAACGCTCAAGTTATGAATAATTTATTCTATATTTATTTTATCCCGGGAAAAACTTAATGTACTTGATGTCAAACAGAAACAGTGTTAAAGAAAACCTTCGTTGTAATTTAGAAATTAAATAAGGAAAGGAACTCCCTTTATGGCTCCTTCATACAGGCGCGACGCGGGTGCGGCGCGGCGCGGCACCGCATCGAATCGATTACTCGATCCTAACGTATTGAAAAGCGACCGAAAAGTGATAGATTAGGATATCTTAAAATTGGGTTGTCCTATGGACTGAAATCTTTTTGGATAATCATTTTTATGTCTTACTACTTTCAAAATCGAAATAAATCAAATACGAATAAAAAAGTCAATTTTTAAGTTAGAGGCCTTCCATAAATTTCGTCACACGTTAAGGGGGAGGGCGGGGGTCGACGAAGTGTGACATTGTCTGGCAAGGGGGTGGGTGGGGTCCTAAATTTCGTGAAGTCAATTTGACGATTCAAAATCTATTATAATCTAAGCGTTAAAACACGAACTTTAAACTATTACTTTACGAAAACCTGAAAAATAAATACAACTATATTATTTGCGTTTGGCGGCATTTATCAAAGGGCGCCTAGGCGGTCGGCGCGTACCACTGGTAGAGCGAGTGGTCGACAAAACAATTGGCATCTTATATTTACACAGATATACACCGTGTAAATCACCTCATCACGAAGCCGTCAACCAAGCATTCTGTACATGAAACTAAGTAACTTTACGCAAAAATCATAGTACGGGGGTCGTGGAGGTGTTTAAAGTAAAAATCTTACATTAAAAACTTGTATTTAAAAAAATACTTGTAAAAAAGTTGGAACTTTGTCCCCTTATATCTCCGTAACCAGAAGGTTCCCAGGTATGGTGTAGAACAAAAAAATGATCGCAATGACAGGGAGAACCAGTGCCTTTCAGCTCCGTTAAGAGGTGTTTTACACCCTTTATAATTTTATAAAAAAATAACTTAAATGGTAATAAAACTGATTTCGGAACCGCTGTTTTCATTCAATAATTTCTAAATGTAAATTTGCAAAATATTTGACGTCACACTAGAGTGGGGGGGGGGGGGTGTCACAAATGTGACCAGCAGTGACAAGGACAGGGGAGGGGCAAAAAATCATGAAATTCGTGTGACGTAATTTATGGATGACCCCTTACCTAATTATACACAAAACAAATTTCGTAATTTTCGATTGCCTTTTGAAACGCTAGGATCGAGTAATCGATCTACGAGTTGATGCCGCGGTGCGTTGCCGCGCGACAGAGCGCTGCAAGCTCGGCTGCATGCAATTTTTTTTACGAATCTCTTGTTACTTATTGCGTCGCGCCGCGTCGCGTCGCACCTGTGTGAACAGTCGCGCGCGTTTTCATAGGAATTGTTCTACGTAGGTTTTGTCGCCGCGTGCGGCGTCGCGTCGCGTCGCGCCTTTCTGCTGGAGCCTTCAGTTTTTCAGTTTTCAGGAGTTAATGTTAGGTATGAGAAGTACAGCGTGGAGTACATCCGCCACCGAACCCGAACCGGGTACCTATCTTTCGACATTACTCATCTGACCACGTAGGCCTATGCGAAATAAAATACATATATATCGACGTCCCCGGGGAATAAACCAGTAACCGCAAAAATCTAATTTTACAGGAAAAATGATTTAGTGTTTTTCGGGTATATCTCTTCAACAAAACGTAATTATGACAACATTATTATGTTATGGAAAAGCTAATTTTTACCCGAAAAGCTTATAGTATTAAGTGTAACTATTAAATATACATAGAATTAGTTATTCACCAAAATACACATTACCGAAAATAGTTTCATAAAATTTTTAGGGTATTTATATCTTAGGATCGTGACTTATTAATAATTCCTGTAATGTTTACTTACCGAATTATTCTTGTAAATTTCTTAAAAATCATAGGCATAATATTGCTTTACTGGATTATTATTTGTGTTTTTTCGTTACAGAGAAAGATTGTAATGTTCAGTTACCGACTTATTATGGTAAAATTTTTAATAACCATAAAAGGGTAAAGTAGTGTAACCCGTATTTTATAGAAAATTTTTGGTGGTCATATTATCGTAATCATTGAAAAGCGATAATGTAAAATAAATTTGTCATCGGTATCTTTGAGAGAATAATTGAAGAAAACTCACAAAATTTATTAAAATTACAACGTTTTTTGGAAACAAAGTTTTCATAGAGATCACAAATCAGTCAATCACCAAAATCCAAAACACACACAAATCAAACAAGAAAATCAGACAAATCAGTAAAAGTATAAAAAAGTAGTCAAGTAAAAACATTAAAAACTAATCGGTATTATCATTGGCATCATCATTATCATCGCGATCATCACTATTTTCTTCTACAGAAGTTAAGGATTCATAAAATGCGTGGTAATACCGTGGAATCGCTCCATTATTGCACAAAGACAGTAAATCTGTATCCAACGCCTTGCTTATAGGAAGAGGCTGATGATAAGCACGTGCCAATACAGTATCTTCTATCAAAGCGTCTGTCTTAGGTTTTCGCCCACGTCGTTTGGTATTTATTGAACCATGTTCCAACTTTCTATGCAGTCACGATGTAAAATTGAAATAACTTAAAGTTAAGTATTGATTAAATAATCTTTATTTTTTAATAACTTTATTATAATTTAGTTTAAACAATTTCTTTAAAATAACATAGATTTGGGCAAATATTTACCATTTTTACAATGATGAAAATGAAAAATAATGCCTGAATAGCTGGCTGGCCACAGAAAAAAAACAAAATAGGTGGGAAACGTTGTTGATTTATGTAAAATAAAATTTACTAATTTTTCTTTAGCTAATTCATGTTTTTATTTTTATTTTCCTTGTATTCGTAATGAAAAGCACAGTGTTTACCTCGAGTTAAAGACTTATATAGTCCCTCGAACTATATTATAACCAATATACAATAGTTCGAGGGACTAAATAAGTTACTTTCACCCCTAGGGTAACAATGTACTATATTTCTCATGTTCCTTTCAATACAGGCATGCATTGAGTCTCCCTCGTTTTGGCTATGTCCAGTCTTGAAAAATCTGTGCGTTATAGATAAATTTAAAGATTTAGCTGCATACGCATATCATGCAAAAATGAACCTGTTCTTATTTGGGCCGTAACAACCATCCGAATAAAAATATATCTTGTTAACACCTCGCTCCTGTTCACTCTTTAAGAATTGCAACAAACAACTCCCAATTTCTATGCAGCCTCGCTTTGCGATTTGGTAATGCCACACGTAGCAATACCCTTTTTTACGTAGGGCGTCAAAAATAGTAAAATTGTACACAGGGTACTTGCGTTTATAGTGGAAAAAGCCTACAGCAGATTGTGGAATACTTAACACTTTTACAGGTCAAAGATAGCAATCGTGCTATCGTTTTTGTCAATTGTTATTTTTTCTTCATTTTTAATTTTCCGAATTCTCTCTTTTCTATTTAAATGACGTCTATAGCTTTCTTCTAAAGACTCTTTCTCTGATGGACTTGCTTGCTCATATACAAAACATGTAGAATATTGATCTTTTTTAGGCTTAAAAAATGAGTCTAAAGTTAAATTTTATGTTAAAAATGGTTTCATATTGACGTTTTGTCGCCATCGTAACTTCAACATAATTTTGCTGTGGAAACCACTCAGTGTACAAACGATGCATTTTTGATATGTTGAGGTCTTGTGACAAATATTCTCGAGTTGAGCTTTTTCTTGTGTAATGAGACTCTACTTTAGGAAATAATGAAATATGCTTCTCAACACTCGATTCCGTGCTGGAGCTCATTTTTCGAGGTCTATTGGTGTGCTTACCTCTTAAGTCTGTAATACCGTCGTCTAATTTAAATAGGTAGGTATAAATTTATGTCCCGGATGATAACTGTAATAGTGCATTACCGAAAATGTTTACCACAAAATTTACGATATTAAACCTGTAATCGCGTTAACCAGAACTTTTGCTGAAATATTTTACAGTAATATTACTTTACCGAAATGTAGCCATAGAATTTAATTTGTAATAATGTATTTCGTTATTTTTCTAGTAAATAAAAAATAGAAAATTTCCCAAGAACAAAAGTGTTATAAGGAAAACCGTTGGAAATTACCGCAGAAAAAATTTGAAAAAAATTGCGTCATAGATACCGAAAATGAAATAACAGTAAAAAGTCAGTAATAGTATAATACAGGTTTATTCCTTGGGGGCGTCGATATATAGATTTTTGACTGGATGTTCAGAAAATTCGTTTTAATTTTCACCGTATCCCTTAAAACGGTGATTGCCATTTTAAGGCAAATTTTGGTATAACTTTTGTTGATGCAGTACACTTTCTGATAAGTTGGCGACTACACGATGTGGGTGAACTACACGGGGTGTCATAGCGAGCGGTCATTTAACTTGTACCTCAGTTTGTAAGCCCTGGCTGGAGGCCTTAAATTCATTTGAGGTCACCACAGGATAGTTGAGTATTCACGCAACCTTCTAGAGTTGAACTGCGAGTGGCCACGCCTTTAAAAGGGGAAATAAATTATTACTAATCATAAGGAAAAAGGCCATTCCTGGCAAAACCCCGTATTTATTATTATAGGTACTTAACACAACTATTAGGTAATAATTATATAATTTTGATCGTGTGCTGTTGTTATGACAGCATGGGTTTCACGTCTCAGCATGGATAGTGAATATAAAAAATATTTACTTTCCCGCAGTTTTTCCAATGAGTAGGTTCTACCCATTAAAGCTGATCGCTCATTTGTCAGCCCCGTACGCGCCGCATTTTACAATTCGTTGTATGAAACCATTTGTGAAACCACATTTCATCCGCACAGTACGCGCCGCATTTTGTAAAATGTATGTAGCTATCCGAATATTGAAGGAAGGATGCTGATGACGTCATGGCTGCGCGTGCTGATACTCAGTGTTGTCTGCAGTGAAAAAAAGTGCTTAGTATGATGGAAAATCACAAGCCAAATTAAAAAAAAAAAAACAGAGGCAGTCTACGGACTGCCGGCAGAAGTAAAACCTCAAAACAATGTAATTACTGTGTTCTTTTTAGAATTTTAAATCAATTAAATACTGGTATTCAGCTGCATCTGGTACTAACAGACTAAGCGATGATGATGAAGCTGGCATTTAACTGCTAGCTTCTAAATATAACTTTATCGATTGCCCTTATAGATTAACCACCGGTATTTTTCGCTATTTATATTTCGGGAAAAACAGGACACACAGCGATAATATTACCGACGTGCACTGAGTTAGTTGGGTTGGGTGCTTTTCTTAGGCATCGTTTTCGTTGTTTAGCTTGGATCGGGATATTTTACATGCTGACATTATTACACCTACAATGAAGTCAGGCTGGTGACTGTCAATGCAATAGTGTCCCCGCACCCCAGCCAGGGCAGCCCTAGGCACTTGAGAATAATGGGGCCCTTGTAGAATGCAAGAGCGAGCGAAACGAGCTCGATTTTTTTGCACCCCGCCTCGGTTAGGTTAGGTTTTCTTGTGACAATTCACAGAAATTAATAGTTCTTTTTAGTGGCGAAAAAGTTGAATTTTAAACAAAATATAGAAAAATAAGTTACGATTACTTCCGCGGAAGGCTACGCGACACCACGCAGCGCAACACGACGCCGCCGTCACTTCGTGTACAATAGTTTTATAATACTTTCCTAGTTTTTATAAATATGTATGATAGTTTGTAAGGTATTTATGCTATGGGTCTTTGTTATCCGAATTAAATGATTTGATTGATTGATTGATTGATTACATCAATTGGCTTTATTTTATGCGATGCTATTTTAGCTTTGGTTAAGTGGCCACTGGATTGTAGTATACACAGATATATAATTGACATTACGTTGAAATATCTGAAATATATTTTGGATCTCAATGTCAACGAATTTACAAATCTGATCTTCGAACACTTACATATGTATGGCGTACGCCAGGGCAGTGTTTTATGGCCTCCTGCCAGAAGTGACGAGGAGGAACAGAGTGTGATTTTAATCAGTATTGAGTCTCCCACATCCATTGAGGATTACCACACGTCATCATCTGCCTAGCCTTTTCCCAAACTATCTTGGGGTCGGCTTCCAGTCTAACCGGATGCAGCAGAGTACCAGTATTTTACATGAAGCGACTGCCTATCTGACCTCCACAACCCAGTAACTTAACTGGGTAATACCATACCCCTTGGTAAGACTGGATGTCAGACTTTTGGCTTCTGGCTACTCGAAACGACTGTCAAAGATCTATAAATGGCAGCCGGGAACAACGGTTTAACGTGTTTTCCGAGGCACGGAGGAAACTCGGTTACCCATCCACGAACCGACCTCGGCAAGCTTGGCTTAACCTTGAAGATCGACCCGTGCGGCTTTCATTATTTAGCCACGAACTATTTGAGGACTACCACACGTAAAAGGCTGATGACTTCAGTGTTTTCCCTACACTTCCTGTCAATGACGTCATAGCCGTCTCATCACCAGTTAAAACAAATGTAAGTGCCGGAATTGGCTCGTAAACACAGATAACTGACGAAAATGAGTAACAACACTGAAGCTAATCTTATCTTGAGCTGATTGTGACAACATGTTCGTAGTACTGTGTTCGCTAATATGGAAATAGATACGAAGTGAAACAACAGACGGCAAAATAACAATCCACGCTTTAGTACGATGGCGTTTGTTTCAATTTTCTTTTTTTCATTATTGTTTGTTTTGGCAATAGGCTCGCCCCTATTACATAGGACCCAAAACATAACTGGGTTTACTATTAGTGTACACTTCTGCCACCCTTCGAGAAGTAAAAGCGTAATGTTATGTTTTGCAAAGAAATACGTTATCATTTCCCTAATAGCAAACACCATTCTTAGTTATAACCCGATCAAGACATCGTTGCTTAGTAAAAATATCTGATTTTAGGTATTATCAATTTGATTGTGAAAACAGTAAAAGTCTTTTATAATTAATTGATCAGTTAATTTTCAGAAATGGAGATGACTCACGTACGTATACTTCGTTCGACCAACATATGTTAGATTTAGGAAGTAACTTATTATCGATTTTTACAGAAAAACCCATTAATCGAAAAAATATAGGATGCAAGAGCGAGCTTAAAAATTTTAGCACCAACTTCGAATTTAGTAGGTTTTCTTTGTTCTTTATTTTAGAAATACGGCTTATTCTGCTTATTATAAAGAAAAGTTTTTGAAAGCAAAGGAATTATATTATATACAATTATTCGAGCGCGCTAAAATATCTAATTAGATATTTGAGCGCGCTCGAATACTCGTTTATACGAGTAAAGTATGAGGATATTTTTGGATCAATAGACTATTTTTGTTCATACATACTCGATCGACATCATACCTACAACAACACAGCGGTGAGATCAATTATCAGTAGGCCAAACAGCAAAATCACACAAATTAACATTTTATTCGTTTGCAACCGTCGTGGTTGGCTGTGGAAGCCGAGAAAAGAGTGTTGTGGTGCAGTTCACAGAGACATGTCCAGCAGTGGATTGCTATAAAATTAACAACATAATTGCTGCATACTGCTGCTGCTGCTGCATATTGTTTATACAGGGTGTTTGGTGCATCGTTTGCCAAATCGAATAGGCCGAAAGGAGAGGTCATTTGCTATTTCTTCACGCCCTTTAACTCATTCTTTGCCACACTGGTTTTTTTATAACTTTTTAATTTTAATTTTGAAAAATTCCAAAATTCAACATTTAACGTCAAATAAAAAAATAAAAAAATTGTTTAAACTTAAAATTTCGATTTAATTTTGATGTGTACTGTTGTATGATTCTATCAAATTCAAAATTAGTTGCTAGGAATAATAATTTTCTTTTTGAGAAGCTCGTAAAGTTTTTGTAAAAGAAAAATAAACCTAAAACTCAACTTTAAATGGCTATAAAAAAAAACTAAAAGCGATCGGGATCTTCGAATTCTTTTAAAAAGTTTTCTAGTCTGTATCCTTTCCAACGGTATGCAATATACCCAAAAAACGTTTATTACCTTTTCATTTTTAACTAAATGTGTAATCGAGACACTAGGCTGATATTCGAAATTACAGTAAGAACAGTAGTTTTAGCATAATTATAACTTGCCTCAAGTAAGTAGATAAATACTGTTATGTCACTAGTGCGTATCTCTTTCTTAAATAGGAACCATCTTTTTAAGAATTTGAAATTAAAAAAAAAAACTTTTCAGAAATCACAAATCTTGTTCGAGTTGTCCGCCACTGTTGTGAATGCACGCACGGCATCTTCGTTTTATCAGCATCGGCATCTTCGACTGTAGTTGTGCGTAACGTGGAGGCCATAGAATAGGGCCATCCCTCCCAATCCATGATTCTGGAAACTGACGTATAATTGAGGTACTCCCTGACAGTTAAACTCTAGTGAGGGGGACAACCGTCTTGTTGGAATACAAAAGACATGTCTTCACGGAAAGTTAGCAGCTCAGCTAACAATAAGGGGAAGTCCGTTTCGGTGTTTTGGGATGGCTATTTCATGACCTCCACGTTCCCCAGACTTAACTCTGTTAGATCTTTATGTCTAAGAACGAGCCAAAGAAATAACGCCACGGAAGTTGAGACTAGGGATGATTTAGTCTAACGCATTGATGCGGCTTTCGTGACTATCAAAGCAGAAATACTTTTACGCTCAACTACAGTTGAGATAAGATGAAGATGCCGCGCGTGCATTCGCAACAGTGGCGGACAACTCGAACAAGATTTGTGATTTCTGTTTTTTTTTTTTTTAATTCAAGTTCTTAAAACGTTGGTTTCTGTTTAAGAAAGAGATAGGACACTACGCACTAGTGACATAACAGTATCTGTCTACTTACTTGAGGCATGTTATTTATGCTAAAACTACTGTTCATACTGTAATGTCGAATTTCAGCCTAGTGTCTCGATTACACATTTAGTAAAAAATGAAAAGGTTTTTTTTTGGGAAAATTGCATACCGTTGGAAAAGGGAGAGACTAGAAAACTTTTTAAAGGTATTCGAAGATCCCGAACGCTTTTTTTTTTTATAGACATTTAAAGTTGAGTTTTAAGTTTATTTTTCTTTTACAAAACTTTACCAGCTATTAAACAAGAAAGTAATTGTTACTAGCAAGTAATTTTAAATTTGATAGAATCATACAACAGTACACATCAAAATTAAATCGAAATTTAAAGTCTAAACTTTTTTATTTTTTTTTTATTTTACCTAAAATGCTGAATTTTGGAATTTTTCAAAATTTAATTAAAAGCTTGTTGTAAAAAAACCGGTGTGGCAAGGAATGAGTTATAGGGCGTGAAGAAATAGCAAATGACTTCTCCTTTCGGCCTATTTGATTTGGCAAACGATGCACCAAACACCCTGTATAACACTTTGATTAGTCCTCATCATCTGCCTAGCCTTTTCCCAAACTATCTTGGGGTCGGCTTCCAGTCTAACCGGATGCAGCTGGGTACCAGTATTTTAAACTTTGTTTAGTCCTGTGCGAGAAAAATAAATACTTTTTCTTTTTTTCTTTCAATAGGCTGAGATAGTAGAGCTAACCCCGTGAAGTAGACTTCGTGTCACTTTTCCCGGGATTACTGAGATTATCACCTTCCGTAGCCTTTTCTCAACTTCATTGAGGTCTTCCAATCTAACCGGATGCAGCTGAATACCTGTATTTTTCATGGAGCGACTGCCAAACTGACCTCCACAACCCAGTTAGTACTAGGTAACACAATACATCTTGATAAGACTGGCTGTGGTGGTCAGACTTTCCGGGTATAAATAAAATTAAACCCTAACATAAGTAAGGCATCCACAAACTGGCCACTGTGGTTCTGTATCTTTTCGCTGCTAGGCAAAGGTTTCTTCCCCCCCCCCCCCACTTCTGCGTCCATGTCTAATGAGGTTAATAGTTTGTGGATGTCGCCCACTAGGTCCTCCCGCCATCTCCTCCTTGGTCTATCGTATCATACGATTCGTATGACTTGGCTGTGACAGAGCTCTTGAATTATAAGCTAGTAAGAGTAGACGGCACGGTTGGCGCAGTGGTTGAGCGATCGACTGCTGCGCTGCGTGTCGCGGGTTCGATCCCCGGACGGAACAAATATTTGTATGGCCTACAAGTAGTTGTTCCGGGTCTGGCTGTTTGTGTATGTGTGTTTAAATGTTTGTAAACGCAACCACGATACAGGAGAAATTCCCAGTGAGGGGCAAGGTTTTATAAAAAAATAAAAAAAGTAAGCTGGCGAAATGTGGGTAAACTCTTGTTGCACCTCTGCCTAGCCCTTCGCGGATTGCAGGCGTGATGTAAGAGTTGTATTAAGACCTGATTTTAGCAACAAGGTTTTGTAAAAAACATGCTCTAAAAATAAAATCAATCTTATCACAAAGATATCACGACGATAAGAACGATAAAATTACATTTCCAAAAGTGCCAAGTATTCAAGCACCTATTTAAAAAGAACTAGCAATACTCGTTTAGAAATGATTTCATGATTATATCAGGCATGGGCGCCGGCAGCAAGGGGGTGCACTAGCACCCCCTTGTCGGGAAAGATAATCATAGATAAGATTTTGATCTTAAATCCTATGATTTTACGATTGATAGGCTTTTGTGGAAATTACGGCAATTACTCCTTGCATGAATTGTTAAACGAAAAAAAAATTGTGCGTGGAGTCCTTCCGCGCGGAAGAAGTGAAACTTCGTATAATACTACATGCATGCGTTCGAGTGTCACGCATTCACTCTCGCTATTCTATTGAGCTTCTAAATAATATTTTATTGTTTTATTGTTTTACACTTTTTATTACATAAGTTTATCGAGGTTATTCTACTCATGGAAAGTGAGCGAAGGCTGGTCACACCGAAGAGTCGAATGCATGACTGTTTGCACGCCATCTTGTGTACCTAGTAGAACGAAGTAGTCACAAATCTTGTAATAGCGCCATCTCTTAGTGGGTAATAGAAAATATTCCCCCTCCATTAGAACGTTAAACTTCTTGGAAGTCGCATAAGAAGTTTCACTTCAATAACTAAAGTCTGATATCCAAGCTTCAGTGCAAAAAAATCGATCTGTTTTCATGGAACTGAAGGTGCAGCTCCCTGGAAATAATCCTGCCGGCCGCGGCACCCATAATATCAAGCGCTTTACAATCGGCACAGTGAAGTACTTATACTTTTAAGTTATGAATGTTTTAAAACGGATTTTTAATCTAAATAACAAGTTGTAATAAATCCTGCACTTGCAAGTAATTATATGCACGCACGCAGTTCACTTGGAGACCTAGTTTATGTTTTGTTCTCATTTCAATAACTAACTAGGTAAACATATAATACAAGGTGTTGTTTCGCATTCTCGTCAAAATTTAAGAGTTTGTCACAAAATACATAAATAATCAATTTAAATCACGGTACCCACTACTTAGTTAATTATTAATAAACGCTGCTTTTTTGTTTGTCAGTATTTGAGGAAAACCGGGGTTTAGGGAATAAGTTTTTTTTTTTTTTTTTTAAAGAACGTTTCCCCACACTAGGAATTTCTCCTGTATCGTGGGTGCGTTTACAGACATTTAAACTCACACACACAAACGGCCAGACCCGGAACAGCTATCTGTAGGCCATACAAATATTTGTTCCGTGCGGGGATCGAACCCGCGACACGCAGCGCAGCGGTCGATCGCTCAACCACTGCGCCGACCGTGTCGTCTATTCATTTTAAACAATCGCAAATGTTAATTATCGAATAAACATCTGCGATTGTTTGTATGTGTGAAAGCGTGGTTGTAGGGCGAGGATCAGACGGGACGCGTTGTTTCACGGGTGGTTCACACTTACCGATTTCCGTAAATTAATAATAATTAAAAAAAAATACCTACCCATTTATTATTGATTCAGGTCGAGAATCATCAAACGGCTGAGCAGATTTTATTGAAAAAAAGCTAAAAACACTCACCGATTTGTCAGCTTCTAATTATTTATTTACCATCCACCAGCATCCACCAGCATTCTCCAGTCGTCCCGCGATCATGCGATGATCAGGCGCTTGCAACAGCGAAATATCGGAAGCTTACAATAAAAAATACTAGAAGTATGTGCAGTTGATCCGAGCGATGTAACAGTCCATGTAGTACCCAAGTACGGTCTACAGCGGGCACTACCGGCAGCTGCAATGTGGCAGTTGGCTTGCACCAAGGGTCGGCTTTAAGCGCTTACATCTTCCTGGTGATAATGGACGATCTTACGTCGGTCATTCAGGAAGAGGCTCCCTGGTGTATGCTGTTTCAAATCAAATCAAATCAAAAGTCATTTATTCAAATTAGGCTGATAAACAGCACTTTTTGAACGTCAAAATTACAAGAGACAGTCCCCCAAAACGCCCGCCCTTCGCCACTTCCTAGTGTTTTAGCTGTTTGCTGACGACATTGTTTTAGTTGCCGAGTGTAGTGTCCTATAGAGGTCCAGAGCAGATTGGAGAATGTTGGCCTGAAAAGTAGAACCAAAACGGAATACTTGTTTTGTGATTTCGGCGGTCTCTCCAGTCCTGTGCCTATAGCCCTTGCCGGAACGCCCATACCGATCTGCTCCGATTTTCGGTACCTCGGGTCGCTTGTCCAAGGAGATGGCGATGTAGACCGGGACGTAACGCACCGGATCAACTCAGGATGGATAAAATGGCGACAGGTCACTGGAACAACTTGTGACCCACGGATGCCCCTTAAGTTAAAGGGGAAAATATACAAGTCCGTGATACGACCTGTCGTACTGTGTGGATCGGAATGATGGGCAGTGAAAAAGACAAATGAAAAAAGATTGCATGCAGCAGAGAAGCGAATGTTGAGATGGATGTGTGGAGTGACTAAAATAAATAAAGTTAGAAATGAGCATATAAGAGGAAGGTTGAAAGTGGCGCCTGTTACAGAAAAGATGAAAGGGAGTCGTCTATCTTGGTATGGTGGACATGTGATGTTTCCTCCATATTCCATGAGGTTAAGTGATTGATCAAGATAAAAACTTATTTCTCAATTTAAATAGGGCTATAGTGTTACTTGAAACAATTTGTTTTATTCAAACTCAAACTCAAAGCATTTATTTCAATTAAACCATTACAGGCACCTTGAAAGTCAAAAAAAAAAACGAAGCTACAGTCACAAGGCATAATAACTTGTGAAAGTACCGTAGTTATTTAAGCGCCTGTAGGTTTATCATTTCCTAGTTGCTCAGTAGAGAATTCATCAAACTGCTAAAAAAAAGTACTCTGTGCTGCTAAATTACGGTTATTGCTACCACAAATATTTCAGGCATAACAATAGCGGAAATCAAAGTCCGGAGTTTAAAGTTATGCCCGACAGATGGCAGTGGCAGTATAATGTTGGTGAGTTTGGCAGCTGGGTCTGCATGTGCGTGTCTACTTGTCTAGTTCAATTCCCATGTCGGGAAAAATTATAGGAAACTCTGAATGGCTGCCTAGAACTGAAACTTGACCGATTGGCCTTTAACTTAGCATGGAAGTTGGAATAGCTGATTAGTTTCAAATACGTCAGTTTCAAATAAAATTTTGAGAATGAGTATACAGCGTATACTTAATAATTCATATAATACTTTCTTAATAGGTATTACCTAATAATGTTGCTTTTGTAGTTATTACCAAAACAAGCCAAAGCCGTTTACTTTCCTATTTTTTTCAATACTACGCAAACCAGCGCATTAACTGATTATTTGCTATCGTTGCGATCAAGCGACAAGGCACAAGGAATAAATAAAATTATCCTGCGGACCCAGCTCGTATTCGTTTACCTACTTATGTGAAATCTACGTAACTTGCAGTGTATTTTCCCGTATATGGCCACTTTCATTGCAGCCTAAAAAAACCTTAGTGACCTAACATTACCAGACCTATTAGGTTATTAAAACATGACGCGTTGCATCATTCTTAAAATCCAACATCGATATTTTCCATCGGTCATTTAAAAAAAACAGCTTTTCCATGCATTTTGAAAGTGTATGTATTGCACTTTTGTAGGAAACATCTGTTTTTTTTAAAAGCTTTTATTTGACGTGCAATGTTTAAATATGTAGGTAATAGGTATGTATGTGTGTTAGGCACGAATCTTGGAAGCTAAATTAGAACCACTTCCCGATTTCTGATTGAGCTGCATTGCTTTAAAATTAAAAAAAAAAAGTTGTTAAAAAACGTTTTTAAAAGCAAACTTTTATAAAAATCCACTGACAAGAAGAAAAGAAAACGAAAAACAATCGTTTTCATAAAAGCTGGTCTCGTATACTTATTTTGCCTTTTCTATTAACGCGACAAGCTTGTATGAAAACTATTGTTTTTGTCCAGGCATTGCACAAATCTGAGGCCGTCTCCATAGCTCAAGGAAAGCTCCACTCCAGGATCCAACGACGTGGTGGAGTAGAAAGAACCTTATTATTAAATAAAATAAAAAATCAACGATTAAGTACGTGGGACTGGTTCTCGACAGCCGGTGAGACTTTGGGCCCTACTGCCAGTTACTGCCAGCTACTGCCAGCAGTTGGCACCCCAGTTGATGGTAACCGCTGCTTGATTTAGAGTAAAAGTATCTCTAATTATTTTTTGTTCGTTTCTATGTTGAAAGCAACTTCAGTAATGTTACTGTTTAAATTACAACTAGTAATAAATCGAATGAAATAAAGAAGTTGGAATATGAACAGAAAATCTATACAAATAAAAAGAGAAGTCGAATTCAACCCTTGTGGGACTTAAATAGGGGATGAAAGTTTGTATGGAAAATCGTCATTTTTAAAGTTAAAAAGCTGAAATTTCAGATACCTACAAGCATCTGGTTAGAAATAAATAAATACGTATTTTAGCGTTTTTAAGAAATTACCCCCTAAGAGGGTGAGATGGGGGTTCAAAGTTTTTATACGGAATCCGTCATTTTTGATGTAAGAAGAATGACATTAAATATTGAAGCTTCTGAGCAAAAATAAACGAACACATATTTCGTCGTTTTTAGAAATTCAACCCCAAAAGGGACAAAAGGGGTTGAAACATTAGTAAAACAAAAATGATCTGCACATCTTGAAATTTACGATTTGTATTTCTCGATTGAATTGATAAACACGTAAGTATCAATGTTTTTGGAAATTTGGCTCTGACGATAACAGGGGTGGCAATTTTTTTTTATATTTGTTTTGTTGTGTTAGCACGTTTGTATAGAGAAATACGATAAAAAACTTCATACACTTCTAGGGAATCTGGGTCATTTGTGCGAAGGACACTCGCGGGAACCCGTTTACACGAAAATATATTGCGCATGGACATTTGCGTGATAGACACTCGCGCGACTGGAAACTTGCGCGACTCAATGGCTTCATGGGTGTTGTTTTGGTGGTTTTAGCTGGTCGCTGGCAATGAAAATGAAAATCCGAGATAGCGCCGCGGAAAATTTCCTATTTTTCGTTGAATGGGTGTCGTTTTCGGGGTCGCTGACCAAATTGACGCCGAGGAAAACTTTCGGTTTTTCTTTCATGGGTATCGTTTTTGTGGACTTCAGGGTCGCCGATAACGAAAATGATGACCTCATTTTCTAGGTACAAATAATAAAGTTTAAAATACGCATTGTCTCAATATCCTCCCCTAGGCTATGTCTGGCATTGATTTAAGTGAGAACTGCGAAGCCGCGGGCAACAACTTTTATCTATAACATTAAAATGACTATTTTCGACATTATTTTGGGGGGGGGGGGGGTTAACGCATACTTGGGCAATAGGGATGGTGACTCATTTTTTTTTATCTATCTGTCTATCGGGTAGATTATTAAAAAGGATTTGACACGTATTTTTTCTTTTTTCACGTAATCGTAAAATTACGGAGATATTTTGAGTTGAAATGGCGCATGACGTCACGGCTTAGTACATTTTATACCTAGTTCTGACGTAGTTAGCCCCCACTCTCCAACTTTAATGCGTTTTAACTAAGTATTTTTTTGTTATCTTGATAAAACAAAAAATACGTATCTAATATTTTTGTATTATCTGATTGACGGACAAAATAGAATTTCGTTTTCTTTACCCAGTCATCATCCCTATTGCCGAACTCCACGCGGGCGAGTAACTTATAAATCGCCAAGAGTCCAACAGAGACTAAATAGGTGAGAAATGTTCACTATTTGCGAAGTACACATTCTGCGTGCAACCTAATATAAATTCGACGAATTACATGTTATACAGGATCTAAAAAAAAAAGTAAATTAAAAAATATATTAGTTTTTGAGCGCCGAATTATTTATTTTTACATTATTATTCTCTTCTCTTCCTTTCTAACACAATAAAAAAACCCATGAAAATCCAACCACTATAAACTGGTCTTTTAGAGTATTATTATTACTTTTAGAGTATTATTTGTCTGATTGTACTCGACCGAAACGGATGGAATTTTGTAATGAAAACAATCAATTTTCAAACGGCAGCTCGCGAAGATGGCGCGCAGTGTGTCAAAGATAGGCGCGATTGCACCAAAAATATGTTGCATTTCCCGATGCCACTGAATTCTAGCAATAAGCTGGATTCTTGCTGCATGCATTATTCAGGAAATCCCTGCGTTATTCATTTCTAATCAATATCATCTATTAAGTTCAATCATTTACTCAGATTGAGGCTAGATTTGAGTAGTCATATCTTATCTTAGTAGTAGATATCTTTATAACTTTACACCATATTACGCCATTCTTGACGCGTTATTAGCTTAAAACAGTGTGTGCCGCGGCACACTGGTGTACCGTGGTCAATTGGTCATAAGTTGGGGTGCGGGTTCTCGCCATAGTGTGCGTTTGAGTAACACGTGTGTTAGATTTTCTGGTTGTTTTTCTGTGTTATTGTGTTAATCGTGACTTGTCATTGTATTTGTTTGTGTGTTGTCCCATTGTTAACTGATGTCAGGTTTATTTAGTGTTTGTTCTTAAAGACATTAGTCATCATTATCCATATGAATAAGGATAAAATAAACCCCAGATCCTCCTGATGATACCTACTCCTACTACTCCCCTATCCGGCTTTTCTCCATCCATCTCAACTCCCAACCCAACAGATTAAGCCAGTTTTCAGATGTGGGCTGTAATCTGGAATCCCAAATCCTTCCATCCCAAACGAATATACGTAAGCGCCCTGGTCATTAAGAGGATGTTTCCAATAGCCTACCAAACAACCGAGAACTCACATAGAACATGTTAAGTATTCTGTAACAGATACAGGACCTTTTATCGTCCATGTTTCCCAACCTAACTCTGGAACTACCCTACACCCAGTTTTGGGCCCATATTTGGGCGCTTTCTGGCAAATCAAAACTTCTCCAATATGGTTGCAGACGAGCGAGTTGGTAGAAACCGCGTCACTGTTGAGTTTGCAGCCCCTCAGGATGCAAACGCTTTTATTTCAAATAATGTTTTAGGAACAAATTTGTATGAAGCAGTAATTCCCTCTTTTAACATAACCCGTATGGGTTTTGTAAGTGGCATTCCTACAAATTTTTCAGAAGAGGAAGTTCTTACATATTTAAAAGTTCCAGTAGGTTGTGGCCCAATAATAAAACTTAGGCGTGTTAACAGGAAGGTCAAAGACGGCGTAAATGAATACAGGCCCACAGAAACTTGTGTCATCACATTAAAATTTGATAGCCAAGTTTTACCAAAAACGTATTTTCTGTTTTTACACATCATTGTCTGTAGAACACTGAACAGTATATTTACCCTACCATCCAATGTCGAAAGTGTTGCCGATTTGGTCACGTACAATCTGTTTGTTGTTCCAGACCTCGTAGCAGCATGGTGAAGTGATTTCGTATTCTGAAGCGAGTAAATCTGTTCCTGTTTCTACGCGTAATTATGCAGACATTGCAAAATCACAGACCCAGTGGTACCGCAAAACTGTGTTCCTTAAGCCAAAGATCCATGCTCCTCTCTCTCCCTCCTATGACAAAGAAGCTCACTAGCACTCCCCCCCCCCCCCCCTATTCTTCTCAGGATAAGGGCTGTGCTCTCAATAAACAAACAGAATCTCCTGAAAACTTAACTTCAATCATTGAACTTCTAAGTAAACTCCTAATAACTTGAATGTCTTAATCCAACAAAAATCAATTACCGTCCAACGTTGCTTCTCCACTTATAAATTTTCTCGCATCCCATAATTGTGGCTCGGTTGGTGTTCCTTCAATGGAATGTGAGGAGCGTGTGGCATAAGAAGCACGAGCTCACATTCCTTCTGAACAAATATAAGCCTTAGCTTGGTCCCTCGCTGAGACTTGGTAAATTCCGAGTCTTAGCTTTTTTTTATTTCGGGTGGGAAATCATCAATGACTCCCGCTCTGGGCGGAGCGGAAGGGATGTCAGACTTGTACAGACTAAAACCCATCCTTGTTCCTTCTTAGCCCTTTGTGTTCCAGGGCCACGGTATCTCTTTCGAAAAGTCCCGCAGCCCTGGCAAGCATCAGGCCTCTCGGACCCCTTCCGATTTGCTGTCAACTCCTTGAGCGCGCGTGGAACACGAACGCGCCGTCGACACGGCCTGTCGTCGTGAGACGGACGGTCGGTGAGCCAGCCTATTACTCACCGTCCACAGGCCCGCGCCTACGGTGGCCGGGGGCCACTGGGTGGCCCGCGCCGCCCGGGGTGTCTCCCGCGGTGGCTGGGACGTGAGGTTCTCTCCCTCTCACGTTCCAGCGCCTCCTTCGCTAGTATGACTGCTTCGCAGAAGGAGGCGACGGCTTCCCAATCCCTTTACTCCGGACCATGGATTTTCGCTTACCTTCTTTTAACATTATCAGATGCGACCGATCTGATGGCTATGGTGGGTCGGCTCTCTGCGTGAACAATCGTGTTCCACTTGTGACTGTATCTATGCCTTCTCTAGGCGATGATATTAGCATTGTGGCTGGTAGAGCAATGCCAATCTCAAATCATCAAAATCAAACGAAAAAGGGAACGTCTCAGGACGATTGACGAAGAGCAGCACTGTCAACGAATACTTCAAATTTTCTATGCTCAATTAAACAAGATCATGTTTCCATTAAATACCTTTCTGTAATATAAAAATTAATAATATCATTTATGGTGTTCTTCGAAAATTTTCCTATTTCATGGATGTACCTTGAACACAAAAAGTGTGCGGAACACTGGCCTATGGTAATCCCACTGCTGAGACATTCTCCCCTCTATGAGAGGGAACTCACCACGCTGGCGGTTGGTAGATGTCACTTGTTATTCATAGTTCTAGGGACTGACTGGTATGTGTGGTGGATTCTGTATGGTCCTCATTGACCAATAGAATGCAGGCCTTACACAACTAGTCGTTGCAATAAGTTTAAAAATAATATAGCTCTTAAGGTTACACCGTCAATAGTGGATCACGAAACTCCTAATGAAATTTATGAAGCCCTTTTCGATGTTGTTCAAAATGAGTACCAATCTGTTTTTAAGTCTAAAACTATTAACATTAGTGGGCCTTCCGCTGGGTTCAACCAATGGGCTACACCAGGTATTTATAAAAGTCGAGCTAGATTATACGAGTTGTATGGTTTGAAACAACACCGGTTTGATGCAACTTTTCTTGAGTATGTTAAAAATTATTCAAAATTATTTAAAAAGATCTGTGTTATTGCTAAATCAAAATTTTTAAGTCAGACTATCAAAAATTCTAATAATAAAGTAAAAGCCACTTGGAAGATAATAAACAATGAAACGGGTAAATCTGTTAATAAAGACAATCAACTTGAAATCATGGTTGATAACAAATTAGTTAATAATGCAGCCGACGTAGCTGAGGCATTCAATGAGTATTTTGCCAGCATACCGATAACTACGACTCGCACTTTAAGTTCGTCGCCGTCTAAAGCTGAAAACCTTTTGCATAGCAGCGTGCCTAAATGTGGTCTCGTATTTAGTTTTGAACATGTAACACCTCGTGATATAGTTAACGTTTTTAATTCACTTAAGTCTAAAAACACAGGTGATTACTGGGGCATTTCCATTAAACTTTTGAGTAATATAATCGAAATCTTAGCCCCCTATCTTGCTGTTACTTTTAATAAATGCGTTGATTTAGGTACTTTCCCTGACCTTATGAAGAGCAGTAAAGTCATCCCTCTATTTAAATCAGGCAGTAAGAATGATATTGGCAACTTCAGACCAATTTCTATTTTACCTGCGTTTAGCAAAATTTTTGAAAAGTTAATACTTAAACAGTTGCTAAGACATTTTAATCTCAACAACCTTCTTCATAACGATCAATATGGCTTTACAAAAGGTCGTTCAACTACAGATGCGGGTGTTGCTTTGTTGAGACACATATTCAACGCATGGGAAAACGCGCAAAATGCAATTGGTGTTTTCTGCGATCTCTCAAAAGCTTTTGATTGCGTTCACCACGATACGCTTTTACGGAAACTACGTTATTACGGTGTTCAAAATGAAGCCCTAAATGTAATAGTTTCGTATTTACAAAATAGATTCCAATGTGTAGATGTTAACGGCGCGAAATCGTCCGGGCTACCTGTTCAGCTAGGTGTACCTCAAGGCTCAATACTGGGACCGTTTTTATTCTTGGTTTATATTAATGACTTACCATATTATTTGAAGAATATTTGTGACGTTGTACTATTTGCAGATGATACCTCTCTTATCTTTAAAGTAGATAGGAATAGACACGATTTTGAAGAAGTAAACAGCGCTCTATCAAAAGTCACGGATTGGTTCACAACAAATAACCTTGTTCTTAATGCCAAGAAAACTAAAAGTATTAAATTCGCCTTACCTAATGTTAAAAATCTAGGTCCCAACATTATTCTCGGCAATGACGAGCTTAAAACGGTTGACTCAGCTGTGTTTCTGGGTATAACAATAGATTCAAAATTACAATGGGGTCCTCACATATCAAGCCTAGCGGGGAGACTTAGTTCGGCCGCATACGCCGTCAGAAAAGTTAGACAATATACTGACGTTGATACAGCACGGTTAGTCTATTTTAGTTACTTTCACAGTGTTATGACCTATGGTATTCTGCTGTGGGGCAAAGCCGCTGATATCCAAAATATATTCGTTCTTCAAAAACGAGCGGTTCGTGCAATTTACCAGCTGGGTGCACGAGTATCTCTGAGAGATTTTTTTAAAGAGATTGGTATTCTCACGGTGGCTTCACAATTTATTTTAGCTAACATTTTATATATTAGACAAAATATCCATTTGTACTGTAAAAACAGTGATATTCACAACATAAACACTCGAAATAAGCATAAACTACGTGCTCCCTTTCACCGGCTTCAAAAGGTTCATAATTCATTCGTAGGGCTTGGTATAACATTTTACAACAAGCTACCATCTTCCTTTTTAGACTTGCCATTTAATGTGTTTAAAGCTAAAGTGAAATCTAACCTTTGTTCAAAAGCCTACTATTCCATTAACGACTACTTAAACGATAAGAATAGTTGGTCGCTGGGTTGAACTCAAGACAATGTTTATGTTCTTTCTTTCTCTAATTAGCTTATGGTATTATATAACTTCACGCGTAGTTATTTTTTTTTTTTTTTTTTTACATATTTTATTTAATTTTTTTTTTTAAATTTTACTTTATCTTTATTATTATTTTATTCGTCTGTATGCACGTGTAAGCGGGCACGCCCTTTATGTCTGGAGGCTTTATTTATTTTTGAGTATATTTTTTAATATTTTATTTTATTATTGGTGTGTGCTAGCTGACATGTGACATTAATTTGATATAATGGATTCCTTGTTTATATAAACTTGAAGACTTTTGTATAGAATCTGGTTCTTCTAACCTAACAGACAGATGTGTTGCTGGGGAGTTTGTTCCGCCACTTCTTCTTCCCAGCTAAAACACTAGGAAGTGGCGAAGGGCGGGCGTTTTGGGGGACTGTCTCTTGTAATTTTGACGTTCAAAAAGTGCTGATTATCAGCCTAGTTTGAATAAATGACTTTTGATTTTGAATATAACCTAGACAGGGAAAGAGACTGTGTGTGACCTCTGAGTTTGTTTCGATGTTTATTCGGAGACTAGTCGGATAGGAAAACCCAACCCATCTAGATTAAAATATGCCTTTTTTTCAGAATTTAGGGAAATAATTATTATATTTTATCAACAGATTCGTACTTTTTCATGAAAATTGAGAAAGCACACTTATATTTAATGAAAGAAAATTCTTCATTACTTACCATAAAATTATGAATGAAACTTATTAACGAGTTACATTATTCGATTTCCTTATAATTTTATTTTAAATGAGAAAATATTTCGAAAAAAAGAAAATGCGACAGTTAGTTTTCGTTTGTATTTCTGTTTTGTCTCAACTAATATTATAATGAGGAAAGATTTGTTTGTTTGTTTGTTACTATTTAAATAAACATAGGTTATATATAATATTATATCAAAATTTTCGCGGACGAAAACGCGGGCGAAGTGCTATCATTAATATCTAAATAACACATACATACAAGAAAGGAAAAACGAAGAGTAGATTAAAAAGAAAGCTGAAAATAGTTTAAAGTACGGAATAGACAAAAAAAATACATTTTCATAGAAAAATGTAATTTCTAACTAACAAAAATCAGACAGACAAGACTAGGCCCATTATTTTAAACAAACATATCAGCAAATAAATGTTTAAACGTGA
Source organism: Cerastis leucographa (assembly GCA_963082945.1). Lineage (NCBI taxonomy): Eukaryota > Metazoa > Arthropoda > Insecta > Lepidoptera > Noctuidae > Cerastis > Cerastis leucographa. The sequence goes on from OY720360.1 coordinate 1,187,332, forward strand.
AAACTCTTAATACAGTTCTTAAAGTTACTCATATACAAGTTGCTGTTTTGCATCCTCGTGTAAAATATGTTGGTTGAACTTCGCTTTTAGCTGTATTTGGAGGGCTGTCGTCACATTGAAAGCTGTAAATGTAGCTTAACTATAGTGAATAAGATTTCCTAACTAGGCGGGCTCTATTTACCCACAAGCCAATACCAATAATTTTGGCAACGTAATGTCAACGTCATATTTTTTACGTCCGTCTGGGTTTATTTCATTCAATGTTCCGTGAAAAGCCAGACAATTTAAATCAACTGGTCACTTAGTATAAACTCATAGATACTGGCGGACAATTAAAATCAGTCGCGTAATAATTTTTATTTTTAGAGATCAAAGTCATTAAATCATTCGCGCCGGACCACTTTTGCCAGTCTTTGGCCGATCGTTGCGAAGAGAGATCGTGTGCGCGCGCGCAATTTAATAAAAACAATTTTACCGACTAACTTTATCAAAGAGTACGTTGTAAAGAAACCTTCGTACTGTGTATTTCTATTGTTTATTTAATTTGTGTCAAACATGGCTAAGGATCACGTGAAATTGAATATTGTGAACGAAACTCACAAAATTTTGGACCAAAGTTTTGACGACGAGGTGGAAATGATTTTCGGCAGACCCCCGCAGGGTACCACTAAGAATCATCTGACGAACAATATTCACTTAATGGACGCTGAGCGAGGACTTGAAGCACGTTTCGTAAGTTCTATTTGTCTCTATTTATTACCATGACAAGAAAATAAGAAAACACATTTTTCTCTTCTTTACAAGAGTTGTACCACTTTGCCTATCTCACCAGCTACAGTAAAATCTAGTGATAAAATAGTCCTGCTAGAATAAGAAAGAGAGAATTGAAAAAAAAAAAATAACATTAACCAAACGCCGATCTGCCCCGAAGTGTTAGACAGAGCAGAGCAACGGTTCTATCAATCAAACAAAAAAAAATTAATTCCGCCTTGTAGCGGTCATTGCCCCATCATTTAGCATCTCCATGTGTCTACAATAACATCGACGTGGTTTCCTAGCATGAGACTGCATATCCTCTATGACAATGAAAAAAACAGCCATAATAGACGGCAGACTACGTGACCCTAACAGGTTCAAAAAATGACCGGTGTCCAAATTACTGGTTTTGATCTTTAGTATCATAATATTATTATCAGTTCAGGTTAGGTTGTTTTCGATCTATTAACAATTTAACATTCTTTGGGCAACCTTTCATCATCACACGCCAATATGAAGGACTCGTTTACTTTTAAAACTTAAAAAAAAAAACAATCATCTAACCACCATCATTCATCATTTTATCACACTATAACATCATTTTACCACTGACTATGACAAAGGGACCACCTAGGGAGTATATAGTCGACAGTTAGCGGAGAAATTGGTGATCATATACACGGTGTAAATCACCTCATCACGAAGCCGTCAACCAAGCATTCTGTACATACATGAAACTAAGTAACTTTACGCAAAAATTATTGCCGGGAAACGAATTTTTTTTGGGGGGTGTAAAATCATGTTTTGTGGTAGAACTCAATGTAACGCACTCAAAACATTGTGCAGATGGACTGATTGAATAGTACGGGGGTCGTGGAGGTGTATAAAGAAAAAATCTTACATTAAAAACTTGTATTTAAAAAAATACTTGTCAAAAAGTTGGAACTTTGACCCCTAATATCTCCGTAACTAGAAGGTTCCCAGGTATGGTGTAGAACAAAAAAATGATCGCAATGACAGGGAGAACCAGTGCCTTTCGGCTTCGTTAAGAGGTGTTTTACACCCTTTATAAAAGAAAATACATACAGTCGAACATAGAATCTCCTCCTTTTGGAATTCGGTTAAAAATGCGACAAATTCTGCGTATTTATAAAGAAAAGCTTGTGAATGCAAGGGCTCCCTTTGCTGCCCTCCCCAAGCGACACCCTAAGCCGAGGCCCGAACCCCGCAGGGGGTGCCCTTAGCGAGTTGTCGCTTAATACAGATAATTTTGCTGCCCTGGCTGCATGGAGGCCTTAAATTCTAGGCATCCACAGGATTAGACCGGTTAAGCAGAAGCCAGCCTCAGAGGCTGAACTGCGAGATGCCATACAAAAAAAGAATGCAAGGGACATAAGACGTCTGAATGCCCTCTAGGATATTCGCTAGGATATTCTCGAATAAATCAGGTTATTTTGGTTCACATAACCCGAAACCAGAATAGGAGTACAAAATTATTCTTAATCTATATTTTCTTTTTCGACAAGGGGGTGAAATACAATAAAATAGCTAATCGTTGTGTTGATTATCCAATGGGACTCTGGGTACTAAGTGGTAAAACTACGCACTAAATTATTTTTTTAACAGAGCAAAGCGAAATTAATGGTAGGCTTGCCACTCATCATAACGTTTTCGTATCATTTCCGTGAACAACCATTATGATACGGAATTCCTTTCCGCTGAATACCGCACAGTTTTCCATTTAGAGTAGTTTAAATAATTCAACAGTTATGTGACTTATATGCGTAACTTTACTTTGTTTCGTGTCAAGTAAGTTTACTCACCACCATAATTCTTTAAAAGAATGGATCACAATTTTTTTTTTTAAAGAATGATTATAATGCTAGACTTACTGTGTAAAAAGATAATCCGTGAGATCGACATTGAAGAAAGAAATCTTCATGCGAAAAAGTAAAGTTTATATACATTTATATAGGAGTCACAAACATGCAGTATGTTTTATGTTTTGGTGATTAATGTTTGCCTCATTTTTCTATGAAGCCGAATATGACCCAATAAATAAAATTGCAGGGTAATATTATGCCTATAAGTAGCTTAACTTCGCTCAAAAAAAAATGCAGTATCAGGGCGTGTTTTCCCCACAGTTGTCTTATTTAAAGATAATATTAATTGATTCTGTTTCCCAAATTCCAGTTCTAAGGAAATTAACACGCAATTATTTTAATTTACGTTTTAATAAATGTTTCTATCTGGAGTCGTCTGCAACACCGGTTCCGCATTGATCTACAATCAGTCAGACATGCTTGTATGAACGATTTCGCATGCGGCTGACCTAGGGCTTTGGCATGCCAGTCACAAAGGTTCTATAAGGCCATCCAATAAATGGCTAAACTATTGCCGTTGCTTTCTGTTCCAAAGAAAATGAGTCAATGAGATTGTATGCAAAGTTTTTGCACGTCGTTGCATTAACTTTATTTGGTTAACAATAAAGCATTACCGATTGGATCAATAAGACTGTTTAATATTTATGGGATCCGGGGTTTTTTTCGCCATGTTTATAACCTTAAGTCGAGTCATCCCTCAGGACCTCTGATTAACAGTTTAGCAAATAAATACAGGCATATTGTTGTATTTAATGTAAATGCTCGATTATAAATATTTATATTTTTTTTTTATAGTCATCCTCCGCACTCACCAATAAATACGATTACATAATAGTTTCTGATAACCAGCCTTAAAAACTTACCCAGTACTAACGGGTTGTGGAGGTCAGATAGGCAGTCGCTCCATGTAAAATACTAGTATTCAGTTGCATCCGGTTAGACTGAAACCCGCAACATAGTTCTACAAACGCTAGGCAGATGATGGAGTTTAAAACTACCTACGACCATTAAGATTTTCAAGGTAAAAATATTCTGTAAAAAAAAAATCGGAAGTGACTTTTCATTGATTATTTTTGCCGCCGACTTCCGAAGGTAAAGTTATATGTGACTTGTTTAGTGGTTTATTTTGAAGTCGGTTTTTTCTTGCAAAAACTTTTATCTGGCCCTTTTTGCGGTAGAAACCCACAAAAATTCTTGTCTGAATTAATTTTACATTGTAACTAGAAGTTTTAAGGATTATCATGTCATCAATACGCCAAAAAGAAAATATACGTAGATATTAAAATGGGCTAAGTCATAAACTCCGTAAGCAAAGTCAATAAACAATTAAGTTACCATATGTACACCAAATTCCACCAAACCAAACCAAACTCTGTCTCTACCAAATGAAAAAAGAATCACGTAAATATCGGCCAATTTATTCGGTGTACATAGTCGTACATAAAAAAAGGCAAATACAGCTCCTCCTTCTTCTGAAATCGGTTCAAAGAAGAAAATGAAGCGTCTAAGAAATGATTTTCTTAGAAACCTAAATTGCATCACATTGCTAGGTAACTACTTCATGAACTGATACAATTTCCTGTAACAACAACGTTGCGCACTTTTCACAGTTTTTTCACACGTTTACACTAAGCAAACAATTTGTCTTGAAATATTGCATCATTGCGTAGATAAATGTAATTTTATGCAATGTTTAGATAAGACAAGTTAATGATTAGTATTAAAAGATTTAAAGTAATTAAACAATTGTAATAAGTGCTATTTTACATGCAAAAATTGTAATAAGGAGCTAGTGCGTCGCTACACCGTAAGTCATAACTATACGATCAATTTAATTAGTTTTAGGATTAATTAAAAACAAAAGCCAATTAAAAGTTAAGGAACGTTAAAAGCTATAATTAGTACTAAGTTACATATTAAAACATACTATCGAATTGATAAAATTCAAAACCAGTATTGTAGTGTCGGACAAATATCTTTCCGGTTTTCAGTACAAATGTAATTAACAGCAAATGGATTACTCGTACACTAAGTCAATTAAATGTTCTCATTTTATATCACGGTAATCAGACCATCGTCCGTTGATAAATGATGTTTATTTTGCAAATAGGGTTTTACAAACTTTTACACGTAATTTTTTTTTAAGCTAGATGGGGCCGATATTTCGTACCTGACTACTCTGAGAAGAAACAGCCGAAACAAACTCAGAGGTTCTCTGTTAACTTGTTACTCTTTTAAAGTCCAGACATTGCTCAATTTACATGAAGACTATGCATTAGAGTCTGAGATGGTCTTTTGAAGAAAGAACCACACAGATTTGAGTGGACCTGTCCAGTTAGTGCAAGCATTTGTCAGTTATCGTGTAGCTCGACTTATAACTCAAGGAGCTCAACGAAATACGATAACTGACTAACATACGAATCATTGAGAAAAAAAGGTTTTTTTGTTCTAGAAAATAATAATAAGATTGTTTTTTTTACGAATGAAGCCTATTATAGTAATATATCCTGCATTTTAATTATCATTTAAAATAGCTTATTCAACAGCCTCTACGAGTATCTAAATATTCCAGTGGCGTATTTTCAGTCGCTCCATGTAAAATACTGGTATTCAGCTACATCTGGTTAGACTGGAAGCCGACCCCAATATAGTAGAGAAGAATCTGATGATGATGATGATGATGATGATGATTCAGGCGTATTTTACGTTATCCTCGGTAACACCTAGCTGATCTGTCTGGCTACATGTATTTTTATCGAATTCGAAGTGTATCTCTAACAAATATAAATAAATTGTATACAAACTAACAATAAAAGTAATGGGTCTAATTGTACATAGAAACAAAGCCGGAAGGCACTAGTTCTCCCCGTCATTGCGGTATTTTTTTTTATTCTGGACCATACACGGGAAATTTCTAGTTACGGAGATATTGGTGGACACAGTTCCAACTTTTTCACAAGTCCTTTTTTTAATTAATGTTTTTAATATTACAGCGTTACTTTAAATATCTACATGACCCCCGTGCTATTCAATGCCAAGATGGACGATGACTAAATTAGGTAACAACAACGCCAGCCTATTTTGGTTTGATAGCCTCTAGGGTAAAGGCCTCTAACAAGGAAGGCATTGATTCCCTCGCTTGCTAAATGCGTGTGAGTCACTCACTATTGCAAAAATATCCAAAATTTAACGTATTTACTATTTGAGTCAAAAGACGCGAATTCCGGCTGTAAGGAAAGCATACGTTCACGCCTCCACGGTAACAGGTGACTATGTCTGTGGTGAAACCTGTTTCGAAAAAAACCCAAAGATGAAATCTTACTCTCTCTCGCTGCTTATTAACTTGTTTTATACTTCGCCTGTAGTAATTGTCACAACGAAAGAAAACTATCATGCAAAAATAGCTGTTTATTCCATGGGGGCGACACAGACTTTATGTACGAGTATAATAAGGTAGTTATTCTTTTGCAGTTTGTTTTTACCACTAGTCTTACCACCAAGGGGTATCGTATTACCCAGTACTAATTGGGTTGTGGAGGCCAGATAGACAGTCGCTCTATGTAAAATACTAGTATTCAGCTGCATCAGGTTATACTGGAAGCCGAACCGAACATAGTCGGGTAAAGGCTAGGCAGATGATGGCTAGCCCGTACTGACACAGGCCTGGACAAAGACCTCGATCCTTACGAAGGTATCATGGAGGTCTTTGCGATCGGTCGCCATTTCGCGCGATGCCGCGATGGTGTGAAAATGTAAACAGTAATACTTTATTATGTCACCGGATTCGGTTTCGGGTTTCCCCTTCGAACTTGCAAAAGCACTAAGTTTGTACCTTAATCATGATTTTATCTCCTAGAGAGGAGGTTTTAAACGTTAAAAGTCGAACAAGCATTATTTTGTATCACGGAAATTTCCTTCGATGGCCATTACGGCGATTGTACGCACGGAGACCAATCAAGCTATACAAACCAGTTTAAGCGGATCTCTCAATGTCCGGGATAATCTTTCCAAAGCGAGGCCATGTTATGTTGGACAAGTTAGCTGGATGTGGCTCCGTGTGTACCTGAACACAAGCTCTGAAATCCCCGCAAACATGACTCGGTTCTGCGGCGTGCGTTTGCGTTGATAGCCCGGACACATCCGACGGTTTACGAAGATTCCCGAGTGCTACCATATTGCCAGTTTGAGTCGCGACCTCACCGCGTAGTGATCCCATGACTAAGCATGGGCGTCAAACTTGAAACTAGTCTGCAAACTCGAAACTTACATGTGAGTAAAACCACAATCATTTGATGCTGATATACTTTCTTTATTTGAAAGAATCAGCATTGCCATCCAACCTGGCAATGCTGCCAGCCGTCTTGGCATTATTCCTATTGACAAGGATGTGGACGAACTTTTTGACGCCCTGTACATATTTTTATTATTATTTAAGATCCATTTGTAGTTTATAAATAATGTAGGTACATAACGATTTCAAATACAAATACTTATGCAATGTAAGTTCCTAATTTACAAAACAAAGTCCTATTTTTAATGTTCTTATCTTATTGAAAAACATAACCTACCTATATAGGTTTATATTTTTACCAGGATTATTAACTTATTCAAATACATAATTTGAAACAAAAACAACCGTCAGGTTTAACATTTGTAACTTAATCCTTGCTCTATGATTGTGATTGAAGAGTTTGTAGCGACCTATAAAAAGCAACTTACAACAAAAATTACTACAGCGCCATCTGTGACGTGACGGAAGAACTAACATCAAATTCCTACAAGTCGCAAGCAAAATTTACATCAACTTACGACTATTATAGGAAATTCCTATAACAACTGTCGGGCAGTTGCCCACCAGACATAACACCTGTCTGGTCGGAGGATCCTCTCTTTTCTATGGAGTATAGAGGTAATTTACACCGTGTTCCACGTACTCATCCTCAAACAAAAACAATTGGGGTGGATGGCGGGCCCAGCCGTAATACCTACTTTATACGGTAAAAATATTTGAGACAACTGTTTTTAGGGCCCCGTTGCCAAATGGCAAAAATGGAACCCTTATAGATTCATCCTTTCAGTCCGTTTGTCTGTCTGTTTTTATAATTTAAATTAATTTATTATATTATGTGGTCAGCGGTTTCCTCAACACTAATTACATAGTAGTAAGAGTAACGTACGTTGAATCATTATATTAATCTTACAGGAATAGGGAAACATAGCATCAACAACATCATTTTAAGAATTGCCCTACTTCGTTGTTGTTGTTGTTGTTGACGATATTATTTACTTCTCATATTTACCTATTGTTAATTATAATAACACGTTGACTGCCAACTGTCACCTCAAGTTAGTTATTCCCTCATTTTGTAACTACGGATCGGAAAAAAAATATTTTGAAGAAAGTGGACAGACTTCTTTGAAGTCATTCTAGTAGGATTTCACCCCGTGTGTATGTATGTATGTTCATTTGTTACCGCATAACATCTAAACTACTTGTCATCATTCGAAAAATGAGATAATGTCGTTAGAAGCGTTTTTTTTTTGTATGACATCTCGCAGTTCAGCCTCTGAGGCTGGCTTCTGCTTAACCGGTAAGCGTTAGAAGCGTCTTGATTGTCCGCTGTTTATAAGCCTTGTGGCGTCATACCAAATTCAATATGGCGCCCTTAAGAGTCGGCTCACACCGAGACGCAACACGACGCGACGCTGCACGCACACTTTAAAAGAGCGATTCAAAATATAACTTTATTTTCTACACGAAAACATACATATTTCGTTGTGAGAATTCAGAATACGTTGCGCAACGTATTCTGAATTCTCAAGGTGCGCGCAGCGTCGCGTCGCGTCACGTCTCAGTGTGAGCTGACCCTTAGAGAACATAAAGTAAAAATTATCATAAGTTTCAATAATAAACTTATTGATAACCTTATACTTTTTAGAGCGCGATTTAATAAGTAGTTTTTTCGCAAGTAGTCGTGTTTTGGTTCTTAAATTCTAATTTGTTTTAATTTTAGATCTACTTAAAGCAAGCCCCTAAAAACTCTGCAAACTTAAAACTCTTCAGTTAGTAACAGTTCTAGATTACATGCGGAAAATAAATTAAATAATAATGACAGATTAACACCTCATTTTACATAACAATACTATATTTTTCCTGAAAGTTGTTTTTGTTCCAACAATCAATAAATACGGAACGGAAACGTAATTAAAATATAAGATAACATGCTTGATATAACCTCAAGGCAAGACTGGGTTATTTTGAATACAGAGCTTTTTAAATAATTATTTAAAGTATCAGTAGTAGTAGTGTATCAGTGGAGGAAAAGGAACAATCGACTCGTTACCGATCACGATTTTGGCGGTGAAGTTATCGGATTTACGTCATACCTACTTATGTCGAATGTTTTGTGAACGGAAATGTTATCTGAATGCGAATCCTTCTGGCCGTAGATTCCAATGTCATAAATTTGTAAGACTTACGGTTTTACACGTTGAACAAAACATTATAAAAACTACATGAGTTTGGTGTTTCGTATCCAACTACTCGGAGAAGATACACCGAATATTGAATTGGAAGGAGCCAAGGAATTTAAACAACAGATGGATAATTTCTACCCGAAAAAAAAAACAAAGTTGTGGACGTAGTTAACTGCTGTAGGTTATACTGTTAGTTACTGGTAAATCCCTTCCAGAAACAAGAAAGTTTTATAACTCCAATGAATCCCATTTTCCTTGAAGAGAAACTGGGCAGATGACTTATTATATTTACATCACAAAACAGTCTTACACAATACGAAAAGATCTTAGGTGACTAATAGGTGTTATTTAAACGATGAGTGGTAACGTTTTTTGTAATGTTATTTTTTTGGCAACATGTGCTTAGTTATTGCGCAATTTCAGTTCTAGATTTGCAAGATTAAAATGAGCTATCAGAATTGATTGTTGAAAAATGATGAAATTGTTAAATTACACATGATGTAAGTCTATGTAAGTATTACTTATAAAAAGTCTCCACGGTTTTCATCATTTGCCAAGCCCTTTCTCAGTTAAGAGGGAAGCCCGATGGTAGCCCGGGAAATTCAAATTTTTGTCTATACAAAATATAATCCTAGACCGAAATACTTAATGTACGTAGTTCAATACAACCGTTTAAGTTCATTTAAGCCCATTGAATTATTGAATGACTTCATTAAATAGCCATTGAAACAACTTATTTATTCAAGTAATAAAATAATTAAAACTAAAATAACAAAAAAATATAAAAGGGCGTCAAAAAACTCCTCAGCGCTGTCAGCTGGTTACGTGGCCAAGCGACTGGCGGCGTTGCCACGTTGTATGGCACTACTTAGTCTCTGGCCAAGGTAAAACTCAGCCCTTGGGTCATGAGAAGCGTCAACTAGGCGTTTGGAAATTTCCTTAAAAAGGCTGTGAGTACACGGACCCCACGGCCCCAGAGTTTCAACCCCAAACGAATAAAAGAATGGAATTAAATAAACTTAGAAGGTTGTGTTGATGTTTTTTTTATGATTATTACTCTGTAAACCATATTTGTTAGGGCTGCGAATCGTATTTTAATCAACATACAAGACGACACTGACTGCGAAATGCAAAAAAACCTAAGAAAATTTCTCCAACCGGGTGCAGGTGAGTTTCAGTATTTTACATTGAGCGACACCCAGCTACACACACAACACAACCCAGTTACACACACTTTACACATACACTTTGCAAAGACTGGTGAGACATGCTAAAAAACCCCTTTGGCGTTATTGACTAAATTCGACAGAAGTAGCTACGTCTATTTCTATCACCGTTTTCCACATTTTTATAGGAGAGATTGTTTGAAAAGCAAATGCGTTAAACAAAGCAAGATTAAAGTGTAAAGGTAATAAATGTTTTTATTTTCTTTTTTAATTTGCTGTGGGTTTGCTCTTGACTCTAGTCTAGGTCAGAGATGATAGAGACAAAGTCGACGATGGTACGTGCTTACCCAGACGAAGCCTGTTCACTCTTACTTTGAAGAGATTAGGGTTGTTAGCGTTCGGAAACTAAAATGCTACTAAAAAACAATGATAGTTTGAGCAGTTATGACCTTATTTTAGTTGTTACCCGGTCTGATAGGCAAATGGCGACTATTCATGCATATAAAACGGGTAGGTAGGCTTTGTAATATGGAATTTATGTTTTTATTTTTTTGTTTACGTAGGAATGTACATACAGAAGTACCTACGTGAACGAAAAACGTAACGTGCTGTACGTAATGGGCAAAAATAAACGTCATAAAAATCTAAATGAAAATCATGGAGTTTAACAGCTTTCATTTTGTTGTGGGATGTGATTGTTGTGATGTCATTTCCTGACAAAGAAACGCACAAAATATTGTTGCGGAAAATTGTGGTGACTGGCCGGAACCATTCATACATAGTTGCGTGCCTTAATTATGTATTAATGAGTGACTGATATTGTCATGACGATACTACGATAGACTTGCATTTTCCTTGTGACGTATCTAGCTAGAGTTACTCTATAGTTGATTTAAAGCGGATATATTAAAAACTAACATATTTGGATATTGTAAATTGCTAGTACATAGCATACTTACCTACTATGTTTTTAGAAACGATTTGTTGAGTTATTCATCCCCTAAATATAGGGTATTAAAACAATATGTTTTATCGCAAACCTGGAACTCTAAAGTAAATAAAATAATAAATATCCTATGAATAAACGCGGAGTAAGTATCATAATAATTATATTCATGTTAAAATATATTTGTGCCTATGATTTTTGTTCCTTTACTTAGTGACGGACTAACCCTGTCAGCGAATTGGGGCAGCAAAACTAAATGCGACCCTATTTGCACAAATAGGCCCCCATTTAATATATATTTAATTCCATTTAGTTTGTGTAGTCGTTTAGTTTAGTGGCTCTGGCGTGTTATTGGCTTGCAGACCTCCAAGGATTGGGTAGGTTGTTTTGTTAGGCCCAACAAATAGCTGTTATGTACCCCATCCGGAGATCTGCCAAGCAAACTAGCCGCCCGGGCCTCAGGAAGCGAAAAGGTTTGTGAATAACATATTACGTTAAGAAGATACCGTGGTCCAGAGGACATCGTCATTTATGTTTATATTTAAGTAGCTGTCTGAAAACCCTAAAAGCCCAAAGTTATCGTCGAACATGACCTACGACAAAAATTTTATAAGCAGGTGTTGGTAAACGCAGTCGTCACAATAATTATTGTACATTTAAATAATTGTTTTACTATACATATATAAATAATAATTGGTTTACTACGTTGGGTAAACTTTATAGTTTACGACGTCAATTCTAATTTGGAACATTTAATAGGTTGAGGAAATTAAACGTAGCCTACGTACCTACATAGGTACAATTTCATAATACCAAATATTACCCTACTTTCCCGGATATTACGACAAATGATTTAATTTAACTTGATACCTAAATTATATAATCTACGTCACATTGTTGTTACGTAGACACACAAGTTTCCTCATTTTGTTGAATTTTCGGGTAATATCCTACAATATCCTGTCATTAGCTTAGGTATTTTTTACTGGGGGCCTAAAATGGCCGGTTTAGCTGAATCATATATTAATCACGGTAAACTTCTTAAAATGGTCACAGTCGCGTTTTATTAAAATTATCTACCTAGTTATTGCTATGACTGTTGACCGAAATAACAAGCCAATCCTATCACTCTTCTTGACATAAGTTTTGACAACAGATTGATTTGGAAGTGATGTTCCGAAACCTAGTAGGTATATATATATACCTATACTTATAATAAAAAAAAATAACTATGGGGCCTTGATAAAGTGAGATTCTTTGATCGATAATTATGACATTTTCATAATAAAGATTATAAGCTCATATTCTTACCATATTATTGCGTGCGTCAGGTCAATCAGTGAAAAGGCTTCCCGGGATTCGCTTCAATTTGGCTTGAGCTTAATTTATTATTAACCAAGTATTTGTTTCTTGCTGCCATATTAACTGAGGCACTCATTGTTCTACTTTATTGAGAAGGTACACAGTCATGCTTAAGACATTGAACTACTTTCTGCACAAATTCTTGTACTCAAAGTTGCAATGAATCATGAAAACCACAACAGGCGATTGACTTGATGAATTTGATGACTCCTAAGTAAACAGTTAATTGGTTTATATAATGTTGGGGATATCCCAGTGTGCTCTAGTCAAGTGCCTTTGTTCTTAGCAATACATGGGCGCCGGGCGGATATTTTCCAGCGAGGTGCACCGTCAGTACTATGAAAACAGCTCGACTTTTTTGCACTTTAGGTATATGTTCGATTCAATGGGTAACTTTTTCGGTCTAAATAGAATTACTTACAAAAAAGCCCATCAATAAAAATAAAAACTGGACTGGAGATCTAGCTTGAAAATTTAAACACCCACCTCTCATTTGATAGGTTTTATTTTATCATTGATTAAAGAAATACGGCGATTTCTGCATATTTTTAAATAAAAGCTTTTGTACCTAACTTATCTTAACCTTTTCTCTGTATTTTCTTTTCCGACAGGGATCCAAGGGAGTCTAAGTGCACCCCCTTGGACCCCGCTGCCGCCGCCCATATCTCAATATGTTGGTAGGCAAAACGGCTCGATCTCTATTACATGGGAGATAGGTGACCTTAAAAAAAACCGGCTAAGTGTGTGTCGTACTCACACGCACACAGGGTTCCGTAGCACCAAACAACATAATAAAAATATTTTGAAGGCTTATGCTATGTTGTTTTGTATTACATTCAACAGCAAAACTAAATTTGTTTTTCATAGTAGGTATGATAATGAAAAACAAAGTTACTGCTGCAGTTTGATGAATAAGTCCCATATCTCAAAAACTACTCATCAAATCTTATCCAAAGTAATTTGTTAGTTTAGTTAAAGTTATTAGTTAGTAATTTGTAAGTTGAAAGTTTTGTTTTACGTTCTACAATCCTGTATTTTCCTTCTTTTACTTTAGAAATTAGAGGGGAGAACACACTTTATACCACTTTGGAAGTGTTTATCTTTCAAACGATTTACTTTCAGCAAAAATGGTTTTGCTGAAAGTAAATCGGTATCTCAATGTAATTTTTAAAGACCTATATAGATAGGTCTTTAAAAATTGAACTGTAACTTAAAAAAATATCAAACCTGTACGTGCAGGGTGTCTATATCTATATATGTTTGATATTTTTTTAAGTTTCAGTTCATGTATGGAGAGCCCCCCCTTAATCTCTTAATTTTTGTATAAAAATCGTAAAGCGGTTACACACAGAATACATCTACCTACAAAGTTTCAAAGTCAAAGTCAAAGCATTTATTTCAATTAGACCATTACAGGCACTTTTGAAAGTCAACAAAACAAAATAAAACGCGAAGCTACAGTCCCAGTCACAAGGCATAATAACTTGTGAAAGTACTGTAGTTGCCCATTCCGTAGCGTAGATCTCTATGGAGAAGAACGGGCAAGAAACTCCATGGACACTCTTTTAAATCAAAATATGTTACATCTGTGTAGTCCTAATATTTTCGGAATAAAGTGGCTGTGACATACGGACGGACAAACCGACGAATCCATAAGGGATTCGGCTCCGGAACATAAAAATCTATACTTAAAGTTCTTGTGAAAATATAATTTCATAACATCAGCTCATCCAATCGTTGCTTAGAGCCTAATATTCGTTTCCGCACATAACATTGAGACGAGTGCAATGATCTCCGCCCACATACATATATATTGACTCATTATATTAACATAGCTCGTATTAATATAGCCTTCAATATTCATACACACAAAAACCTAGGTAGGTGGTAGTTTTTGGAACTTGAATGATGAAATGACTTGCCTATTTCAACATTTCATACTAAGAATTTGTAATCGTTACCTCATCTCATCAGACACCTATTTTCTTCCCATATCATCCTTCACACAGTCCATCCATCGTTTCTTTGGTTTTCCTCTACTCTTATACCCATCCACATTCATACTCAAAACTTTCCTCACGACATTCTCCTCATTTCCTCCGCATCACATGTCCATACCATGACAACCGTTTACCACACAACTTTCCAGTCGATTTAAATTATAATTATAAAACAAAACCATAATACATAATTTGCATAGCTTTTCACTTACAAACCCGTGACGCGGTACCGAAGGCTTTTAACATAATTTAATTACTAACTGTTTATCTAATAGTAAATTTAAGTAAAACCTAGAAAAAAAAAGTATAGTTGCTATGAAAGACATCTATTTACTACATAATTGTGTTTTAACAGACACTGCGGTTCAATAATCTATCGAGGATAAAACAGTATCTACGTCAGAAAACCATAATGATCTCATTCGTTTATTGAAAACTCTCATAAAATAAAACGTAGCTGTTTACAAGTTTGTTTTCACTTTATTACTCGAGTTTTTAACGCATATTCGCGAATGAGTACCGCTTGTCTGAAATAAAATTAATTGTAAAACGTGAGTCACTGAAACATCTTTCAGTTTTCCTCATTTCAATTCAAAAACATTCCAAATTCTTTACTTCTTCTACAAAAAAATAGTTTGTGATTGGAGCCTTCTATTAAGCAAACAATGTCTATTAGAAGACTCCGCTTTTCCATAACAAAAGAAAGAAAGATATTTATAAAATATTTAACATAAGTACTGACCCTCCCCAGAGAGGTTTATGAAGTAGTTCTCCAATTCTCGATACGCTCGTATACGTTTGTGGTCCACTATCTGACTGTTTATTTGTGTATTTTGAATATTAAACACCGTAGCCTCAAACAATCTTGATTGAATGCTTCAATCAGTCTTTTTTCTAATATATTCAGTATTCAGTAACTAGAACTCCTGTGAGCTACTACAAAATGTTAAGCGATTCATAGGCTTACAATAACCACTTTCTGAACGTCAAAAATTATGTGAGGCAGTCCCCCAAAACGCCCATCCTTCAGATTTTCTACAATACCAGAATTATCTCAGATCATAACATAAAATTGTTCAAGAAATACCAACAATTGTACCAATTGCTTTACGTAGAGAGCCCACATTTTATCTAAAGATGTTAACAAGTGTTTTGTCACAATTAGTGAGGAAGTGTCGCTGTTTGTTTACTTCCAAACACTGCGTAGGCGCAGTATCGCTTTAAACGGTGTCTTGAGGTCATTGCCAAGGGCACACCTGATTGCTTTGGGTTATTTTGATTCTGTGTTTTGGCCATGCAAATAATTTAGTACGCTGACTTTCTTGTTCGTTTTGTTCGTCTTGATACACAAACTAAATTGAGTGAATAATCAAGTAACCTGTAAATTCAAAATAAACTTTGCATAGAAACCTAGGTAGGTACCAAAAGAAGTATCCTAACTTAAAAAACTTTGCTAGGTTAATTTAAGCTTGTGAGTATGGCTTTTTCAATGTTTTTTAATAGGTAAGTAAGTATATGTTTTAATAATGCTGTCATATTTAACCCAAAGGTGGACTGGTAGAGAATGCCTTAAAGGTATAAAGCCCGACTATGTACACCAATGTACGTGAAGTTTAAATAAATACATATATTATTTTATTACTTGAGAAAACTTATAGCTAGGATACAGATAGTTGACAGTTAGTGCACGAAGGCCAATTAAAAGTTTTCACTAACAATAAAAGGGTAACATCTTGGCTCAAGAAAGGCAGGCAAGATAATGTAAGAAGTAAGCAGCACTCGTAGATATATCCAGAATATACCAAAAATCCAGGACATAAATACAACTAGTACCTATAAAGCGAGTCTATCAGAAACGAGTACCTAGTCATAATTTAAAGGTGATAAGAACACCACAAACCACATCCTTAAATGCCCCACGTTGCTGATGCGCGTTGTTAATTATTACTGTTTATCTTTTAATGACCAATTAAACTAATTGTTATTAGTAATAGGTAAATATTCCGATATCTTAAATACTTATTTACCTTTAACAGATCTGGGACGTGGTCAAGGTTAATAGTCTAATTAGTGTTGTCTATGCCCTGATGCCCTACATTGTTTGGAGTGACGTTTGGGTTCATTCTAGATGGTTACATGCTTCCTGAAAAACTTTAAGTACCAATGTCTCAAGTGCTTACTTTTGCCCGTTTTCAGGCAACTCTTTAATTAATGCCTGAACAATTATTCTGGGATTACTTACCTACATTACAGTCATCAGTCTGTAAATTACTGTCGAATACTCGTATATTATAGAAGTCATTTAGAAAGTACTAAGAATGAAGTATGTCCTTATAGAGAGCCGAAAGAGAGATGGAAATATGAAGTGAGCGCTGAAGAATTGTTGTACCAAAGAATTATGCAATATACATTTAACTATCAAAAATAGTAAAACGGCTTTATCTAATGAGTGATTACGTTAAGAACATATGTACACTTACCTACAGTTTAATGCTAGGTATAAATAGTAGTTTGGCGCCTCGTCGACAAAGTGTTCGCGTCATGATTAAAAATAAGTTTGATTGCTTTCTTAGTTTGAGTGAATGAATGCAGACATAGGCAGCTATGTCTGCTAGTCGAGATAAATTAGTGTTATTTAATATTGGCTGCTGTCGAAATTAATACAAATTACACTTAATTTATATATATAATTACTAGCTGTCCCGCGCAACTTCGTCTGCGTCACATTTTCTCTGTTTTCGCAGCATTTTTCATTGCTGCTCCGCTCCTATTGGTCGTAGCGCGATGATATATAGCCTATGTCCTTCCTCAGGTTGAAATCTATCTTCTTGCCAAATTTCATTAAGATCCGATCAGCCGTATAGTCGTAAAAAGGTAACAAACAAACTTACTTTCGCATTTATAATATTAGTTAGGATACGGTTTGTCTCTTTATATACGGTTTAAAGGCTATAGTGTTATTCTATGGGTATAATACAAACAACTATACAATAAGCACATAGACAAAAAAAATGCAATTACTGGTGTACAAATAAGGAAAAATCAAGCTCCTTTTTCAAAGAGTCCGTATGACTAGCGACGTAAATTATTAGTAAAAAGCAAATTATTACTAATTATCAAGGTAAGCTTCTAGATAGGAGGGGAATTACAGTGTTTAAAGTTGAGTGTAATATAACAATAACAATAAGTTAAGGCCTCAAAGGATATGACGTCAGTTAAAATTCTGAGTGCACTCGGTGGAACCGACATGCACTTTCTGAATCATATTTTTTTAGCCTTGGTTAGGACTAAAAGTTGGCTTTTCCCGAGTAATTATGATTAGTGGTAGCATTTTGAGAAGGAATTTGGCCTTCTTACCTTCCCAGTAATGTGAACCTAACGAAGGCTGGGTTTTACAGCGGATGACGTGCCATTGCAGAGCTAAAGTCTACGTTAGGGTAGGTCCAGATCGTCACAGTACTCAATAATTCAATTATGATTGTACTCTGCCAGTGACGATACGTATAGTTTAACATCATCTGCCTAGCCTTTTTCCAAACTATGTCGGCGTCGGCTTCCAGTCTAACCGGATGCAGCTGAGTATTTGACAAGGAGCGACTGCCTATCTGACCTCCACAACCCATGTAACTGGGTAATACTATAACCCTTAGCAAAACTGGTTGTCAGACTTTCAGTTCACTGACTACCTGTAAATACTGTAAAAAATTGACAAATGACAGCCGGGACCAACGGCTTAACGTATTTTCCAAGGCACGGAGAAAACTCGGTATGTAATGAGTGGTCACCCATCGACGGACCAACCTAGGCAAGCGCAGCTGAACCTGAAGATCGACCCCGAGCGTAATCGTTGTACATACATACAAAAAATAACAATCTAATTGAGAACCTCCTCCTTTTCGAAGTCGGTTAAAACAGTCATCGCTAGAGACAGGATTATATGGTGCTAGACTGCTAGTCATTACACTACGTTACATATTTAATTATTTATTATGTAAATGAGATGCTTCACACCTGCATAGGACTATAGATTACCTCAACACTTTCCTTTGTATTTGACCCTGATCAAGTACCTATATCTACAACTATAGTATTGAATTTTTGTTAGCCTGGACTGTCCCACTCCTGGGCAAAAGGCGTCCCTCCATTCCTTCTATTTTATTGGATGAAACGCCTCTTTACGGCAATTACCGTGAAAACCACCTAAGGCGTCCCGCCATCTTCACCTCGGTCTGCCGCGATCACGTCTAGCTGTCCCAGGACTCCAGTCTTGTGATATGTTATGTACAGTTGGTGGGCCCACAGCTGTGCTTTTATTCTTTGTATCATTCATTGTCGGGGGGTGAAATTCCTACTTCATGAGCTGTTGAAGCAATATACTTATAATAAGTATCATGACCTGTTGTTTCGTTTATTACAGGAACTAATGGACGCTACTTAAGACGCCCAAGTAGTCCCTTAAGTTTTGGACCGACCCAACTCAGGCCAACACACTTAGGACGAATTATGCCAATGAACTGAACACGATAAGCACATTCTGAGTCCTGTCACCACCAATATTTCAATGCAATGATGACACTGACAGGTCGTGAACGCACGCAATATACATATTTTATGCTGATCTCGTTTAGTTTTTAACCCCCGACCAAAAAAGAGGGGTGTTATAAGTTTGACGTGTGTATCTGTGTATTTGTGTATCTGTGTGTCTGTCTGTGGTATCGTAGCTCCTAAACGGATGAACCGATTTTGGTTTTGGTAGGTGTTTTAATGGAGAGTGTTCTTAGCTATGTTTCGATAAAATCTGATCAGCCGTTTAAGGCCATCACCTCTTTTCTAGTTGAAGGGAAATTAGCAATTTCCACAGGTCTGATCGATTCGAAATTTGAAATCTTGTCACTTGTCATCATGGGCATTGCCAGGGGGGGGGGTGCTAACCCCCTCCTCCCAGAAAGTTTTTTTTTCATTTTATTGATTGAATTCGTAACAGGAAGAACATGTAAAATCTCCAGCAAACACCGACAAATACATCGTTGAATGAATCGTTCCTAAATATGTATATGCTCCACGAGGCTCCTATTACGTGGAACTTAAAGAAACATAACTAGCTAAATGTGGGTGCGCTAATAGGTACAGCTCTGCCTTACTTGTTATTGAGCTAATATATGAATATTTGTTCCACAGAACGGTATCGACAATAACCTGGGTGAGAGCGACCTGGAGCGACCCACACAACCTCTGTTGGAGCCCAGTCGAGACCGACAAATGCCTCCGCTAGCAGGTTAGTAAATAAACTATCAGGCAATATCAACAACAATCTACAGCGGCCTTAGGTCCACCTTGAGCCATCCCACTCTGTACCAGACTCGTAGGTAGGCACGCTACCAAATTATCAATTCTACCATTGATTATGTATTGGCCTGTAGTATACACCTTGTAAATCACCTCATCACGAAGCCGTCAACCAAGCATTCTGTACATCAATTTCCTACAAGTCGCAAGCAAAATTTACATCAACTTCAGTATATATAGAGAAACCCGATAACAACTATCGGGCAGTTGCCCACCAGACATGACACCTGTCTGGCCGGAGGATCCTCCCTTTTCTATGAAGTATCGAGGAACTTTACACCCTGTTCCTCATACCCAAGTAAATTTACGCAAAAATTATTGCTGGGAAACGACTTTGTTTTGGGGGATGTAAAATCATGTTTTGTGGTAGAACTCAATGTAACGCACTCAAAACATTGTGCTGATGGACGGATTGAATAGTACGGGGGTCGTGGAGGTGTTTAAAGTAAAAATCTTACATTAAAAACTCGTATATAAAAAAAAATATTGTCTAAAAATTGGAACTTTGACCCCTAATATCTCCGTAACTAGAAGGTTCCCAGGTATGGTGTAGAACAAAAAAAATATCGCAATGACAGGGAGAACCAGTGCCTTTCGGCTTCGTTAAGAGGTGTTTACACCCTTTATACATAGTGTAGGCGAAAACACAAAAGTTTTTCTAGGGACATCACGATCTTTTGGTAGTTGAATAACAGCAAGCTCCACTGTTGGTAAATATTTGTGAATTGTCCGTGGTAATTGTATTGAAAAAAAAACATGAAATTGCCAAAAGATCCATGTTTAACAATACCATGAGCTTGGAACTCTCTAAAAATGCTCAATTTATTTATTTATAGTTCATCAAATCAGTATTACAACAACTACAATAATTAACATAGAAACAGAAAGCAAAACAAAAAAATAGTAAAACATCCAGTTGACAACATTCAATGGTTTAAATTAAATGAAATTAAAAGTAACACGGTACAGTGGACACTCTTGCGTGCTTTCTCGTACAGAACGCCAGACATATACCTAACCATAAATTTACTCCATTCATCCGCAAACCCAAAACAAGACAGCCAACATAGTTTTTTAGTCAGGAGTATTCCAATATGATTCGCTATTCCCTATCTTCCTCCATTTAAAAGTTTCCTGACGTTTTCTTCAGGACCTGAGATCGATGACCTAGACGGAGATCCTCCGAAGGACGCTACACCGTATCCTGGCATTGACGATGGGTTGCTGGAGACCACTGACAAGACACCGGCGCCACATGATCACCACGGTAATAAGCTCTTTCTTTTCTTCTCGCATCCATGACTCATATTTTGTCCAACCAGTAAGTAGCAACGTGGACAGTTCGGTAGTTTACCTCATACAAGGATTAGGGGATAATCCTATTTTTTTTTTCTTTGTCCGTCGGGTAGCTTATTGAAAAGTATTGGACCCGTATTTTTTCTTTTTTCACGTGGTCATAATTTTACGGAGATCTAATGAGTTGAAATGGCGCATGACGTCACATGTAGGTAAGTTTTATACCCACTTGTGACGTAGTAAGCCCCCACTCTCCAACTTTAATGAGTTATAACTAAGTAATTTTTTGATATTTTGATAAAACAAAAAATACGTGTCTAATATTTTTGTTTTACCTGTCTGACGGACAAAATTGAATGTCGTTTTCTTTACCCAGTCCGATCCCCTATTGTTGGGGCTCCACACTCGTATTGTGTCTTTTTACTTATTTTAGTTGGTACCCTCGAAAACAGTTATTTATCACTATTCTGAATCAAAAATACAACTTGTCCTTAATATTTTATTTGGATGTGTGAAACAAGTTTCTACCTATATCTAACTATTACCTAATACTAAGTATTTTCTACTCAAAATTAAGTCATGGTAAAATTAACTATAGTGTAACATTCTAGGATTATTCTCGAATCTTCTAGACAATTCCATAGTGGGATATTCTAGACTCGAACGTAATCCTATAATGTTCTCGTAAAGCAGACACCGTAACAATACAAACTAATTTACTTAAGTATATTACTTAATATTTATCTACAACAGTTGTACCTGACGACCATTGTCAGAACGATACGACAGTTCTGTTAATTATACAATGTTATCAAACTCTTCTTTGTGTCAAGAAGTAGCCGCGGTCATACAACGTAACTCGATGCACTGATAACAGCATTGAACCACAGTAATATTGGGTCACCGGTTATCTTTGACCGCCATGACACGAAAGGATGTGGTGTAAGTTAGTGCGATAGTTCGTATCAATTAGAGAGGTTGGCCCTTTTCAGAATTGGCTCTATCAATGTGAAATAGACATGAAATAACATAATTTTCATTTGCTACGATTCGTAGATCTATCGCGTAGCCAAGTGCTACGCGAGCTACGGACGTAGCAGATGGACCCGGGGGGAAATTGCATTGAACAACCTAGACAAAATATTACTAGAAAAGCACAACTGATAAACGGAATTGTTTAGAAAAATATAATTCTACTGCAGACTAACTCACAAAACGGTCAAGAAAAACGTTGTCGTGAGGAAATCGACATGTCCAAGAAAAACCTGTGTCATCCACCAACACGCACTGGGCTTACGTGGTGGATTATAATTAGTGGCCCACTGTGTGTGAGGGGGTCACAGAGAGGTCTGTGACCCAGCTGTGGGAACTGTATAGGCTGCTTATGCTAACAGCCTTGTTTGTGGGTTTCAATTCCCGTGTCGGGCAAAAAACGGCTACAGGGTCAAACTCAAACTCAAAGTATATTTAGGTATTTCAATTAGATCATTACAGGCACCTTTGAAAGTCAAAAATCTAAAAAAATAAACGCGAAGCTACAGCCCCAGTCACAAGGCATAATAACTTCTCTCAGGTGTCTTCAGTAGTTTGCAAGTTAGCGGTATGATACCCCCGTATCTCGGTAAACTCGTTAAACCGTTGGTCCTACGCCTAATCTCTCTCTGGTCGTGTCGTTGTATTCCGTTCCAAACGAAAATGCGAGTAAAGGAACAGAGAGTGCACGTCGTGCAAACAAACTTGTACTCTATAATATCTACGCTAAGATTGGCACCCGTGACCGAAAACGGTCAAGAGGACTATTATTTTGCTATCAGCTTATTTCCTAAACAAAAATCTTAGATCAACCAGCACAGTCCTGGGCAAACGGCAAAAAGATTCGGTTTTTATCTTGACATACAGCGGTTGAAGGTCGCGGAGACATAGACTCGAATACTTATCTATAATGATATAGTAAGTATATAAATAAATGTACCTGAGCAGTATGTACTGCCACGACCACTAATATGTAAGCACTTAGGAACTTTTAGTAGTGATTTTCTCTGTAATTAAATTAATTAATTAATTTAACCTTTTGACCGCCACGTCAAAAAAGAAAAAGCGTGCCCTCAGCGCCAAGCTCCGAATTCATAATTTAATACCTACAAAATAATAGTGAGGGCGATATTATATCGATAAAGCTCATAGAAACCTGACAACATTTTTTTACATGGGTTTTAATTTCAATAAAGATTATTATACCATGCTTGTGTTGAGTTTTATTTCATCGCGCTTTGTACTTTATGACATAAATGTAATAATCTGTGTCACAGTTACGGCGTTTATTCCACAAATAGAAACAACAATCGATAAAACCAAGTCAATAGTATTACAGCACTATTGTCCATCATGACGTAATTTTTTGTCACCCTAAGACGACAGTGGCGCAGTTGGCACGTATTTCTTGAAATTGCTCGCTTCTTCTCTAGAGGTGCGACACCGATACTTATTAATAATATCGAAATATTTTATTTTGTTCGTTTTGTACTTTTAACATTGTCAACTAATAAAATTTAAGTTTCTTTGGAAGAACAAGCAATATTAATGCTTGAGTAT
The DNA here is from genome assembly GCA_963082945.1 of Cerastis leucographa. Lineage (NCBI taxonomy): Eukaryota > Metazoa > Arthropoda > Insecta > Lepidoptera > Noctuidae > Cerastis > Cerastis leucographa. The sequence continues at coordinate 1,211,156 of OY720360.1, forward strand.
AACGCCAGTCACTGATGACATCAGTGCAGAAGTAAATACCGTTTACTGTGTTAGTGTTGTTTACTTTCGAATGTAGACAATTTACAACACTGTAATGAATAGGAAATAATGAGGAATAATGGTACCTACCTGGACAAAGTTTCTTAAGCGTCACAAACATGAAGTTCACAAAAGATAAAATAAAACATTTTATAAAAATCAGTTTTTTAATTAAAAAGTTGGGTGGTAGAAATTGGTAGAACAATCACACCATTTTTAACCCGTGAGAAGGCGCGCTATAAGCAATTTGCTCACACAAAAATTAAAAGCTAAAACTTTTGGTGATACTGATGCCCTAATGTCTCAAGCGCCTAGGTAGCTTCCTAACTATTCATCCCCTCCCTACTGACGCAACTCTCATACCGGTCAGTTCGGTTGCGACCGCGCAGCGAAGTGTTTGTGGAGGCTGCGTAGCATCGTGCGGCAATTTGCTCATCACGCGCCCATCATATAAAAAAAGCATTATTGTATTTTCTAGAATATATTATTTTATTTATTTATATTATATTGGTTAATTATTATGTAAACACTGCAGTAATATTTGAATAATGATATTTTTTGTTTTTACCCAGAACATCTTGTAAAATGGATGATCGACGTCAAGCACAAATTTGCTTTTGAAGTTGAATTTATGTTTCGTAGTTTTAATTAAAATATTCATTTTCTTACTTTTTAAACCTTGTCTTATTTATATAATTCCATTATAAGCCAATAAATACATATAAAAGTAGAAATATAAGCATTTAAAGTCGTGTGAGTAATTTGCTCGCGCGCGCCTCTCCGTGTAACTAACTGAGGCGCGCCTTCTGACGGGTTAATACCTTCACACATTATATACCGTTCAATATGTATAAGACAATCAACATAAGTTTAATTCAACAATTGTATATTGATTTATATCGATATACGTAGGTATTTTTAGGTAGGATAGTATTAAAAAAAAAACCATTATAAACGTGTCAGTATCGACTCCTTGCAATATACTTAATAAGTCTTCACTACTCATATTATAGTTATCCATTATTAATCATGTATACAGTAAACAATAATAATAACAGCAAAAGAACTACTCTATTCAAAAATTTTCCTCGTTTGACGTCATGGGACTGTCAATCATAGACGACTGTGGCGTTCCCGGCACAGACAATACATTGGGTGATAGGGATGGGCATTGCAGTCATTACAATCAATCGATAATCTATTAACACTCGACTTTTAAAGAGCGCATAGTTCAGTATTATAAAATTTTCTTGATTTCTCAAACATGAAAGTTCAATATCAAATGTTTTATTTGTTTAATAATGCAGAATTCAGAGTAAATCAAATATAACGTAGGTTGCCGTCGAAGTCGATATTCTTGTTATATTGACTGCTGCCTACATCACTACGTGTCCTGTTGAGGTGACTGTGGCTTTGAGGGCACGAACTTTTTAACTGGTTTTCTTTTTTTTCATCTTATGTTACTACAGATGAAATTTAATGAAAGCAGTTCACTTCAAATAAATGAAGAAGAGTCAAGGTAAATAATTAACAAGGGAAAAACACAAAACAATGCTGTTTAATGACATTTATTTATGTGTAAAATTCTGTCAACCATTCGCGACCGTGGCGTGCTGGGCACATTTTGGTTTGTCGTCTACACACGACTGTGGCGGTCAAAAGGTTAATGTTGTTACAAAATTTTTGGAACCCAAAGTATTATGAATTCGGTCGTCTTAAAGTTCCACGAGAACTTGAATTTTAGTAATTGTATAGGTACATATTGCTGCTCGCCACCGTACCTACCTGCTCAGTATTCACGTCATCTATGCTAATTCATTGGTTCAGCGTGCTAGACATTTGGTAGGTACTATAATATTATCTAATCATTATTATATTCTTTCAAGTCTCGAGGCTAGATTCCTATGTGCACGTCAATCGTGGTTTTTATCTTTGCACAAAAAAAGGCTAAATAAACTAAAACGGTACTATTTGAATGTTTAAGTTGCTCAAATTTTCTCATCCCTAGTTCAATCTATGTTCTGCTCACTTTATCCTGTACCTGGTTAATAAAAGAATTTCATTTCATTTTCTAACACAATGTTCTCTCTCCGTCTCCATAGATACGGTACCTAACATCGTGTTGTCTCTTACCCCAGATGGCAGCGACCATCCCTCTGAGCTGGAGCCCAGTGACAAGACGTCCGATCACCACGACGACGGCGCCACCACTGATGGTAAATTGCCATGGGGGCATGACGAGGCTGACTACCCTGAATACGGTGATTGGAACACACCAAACTTTAACTCTGGGCGAATTACACCGATGACCTCAGATTAACACATCTGAGTCTGATCTGCGTTCAAGAGTTCATTGTTATAATTGAAACTTAAACGAAGAAAATCAATTTTAAATAGACCAGTTATAGCAATTTTTGAATTCTCAAAAGCAAGATGAAGCTGCAGTCTAGCCACAGGCATAATATCTGTGAAAGGACTGTACTTAGTAGCCAATTCTAGACACGTACATTTCTATGGAGACAAAAAAGCAAGAAATACATTTTTAAAATCAAAATATGGTTTCAAATTGCTGTGAAATATTGACTCTGACAGCTATTGAACTCAGTTCAGGATGTGCTTATCGCGTTCAGTTTCATTCGTGAAATTCGCCCTTAATACCCATCTAAAGACAAATGAGAAATAATCTTTTAGGAAAAAATATTGAAAAGCCTATTGAGATCAATGTAAAATTCATAACCCTAATTATCTTTTAGAAGTTAGGTACCTACAATCAATTCTTCACTTAATCTAAATGATATAGGTACAGGACTCTAACTTCAAGTAAAACCTAAAACTTAACATAATAAATTGAGAATCCATTCAAATGATCGCCAAGCAAAATGGGTCTAAATCTAAAGGCTCTCTATAAACCATAAAAACACCGCAAAATAAAATAAGATTTTCACTTCTGTTATTGTTCCAATTATCGCTTACTTTTGACAGCTTCGAGATTTAGCCGCACTCGCTTTTACAATAGCACAGCAATCACAAAGAATGGAACCTAAATCTAGACTTTTGAGATGACCTCAAGGTTTCATAGTTCATGAAACCTACAGAGGCCTTTGATTGCTGCCTCACCTTGCTTGGCGTGTGTATTTCATGGATAACTTATTACTGCATGAAGCATGATCCTTTTAAATACAATGTTAGGGTTTTAAAGCAATGTAGCATACGTTAATGTTATTGAAAACATCGATTATAATTCTATTATGATGTTTTGTTTACAGATGTCAATGGGCTCACAACGAGATTCGGCGATTCGCGGCCCGTGTCACCTATGCCTGGGGTAAGTTCAACATTACTTATCTTTGGATTATCAACTACTCTTAAAATGTTGATGATCAGTCTGTTATCAGCAGAACGCTTAAAGTCAACCCAAAAACCACCTAGAAAGAAAAAGTATTTATTAGTCTCGCACAAGACAAAAAAAATGGCCTAGCTAAAGGAAATTCTGTTCGGTTTTCTGAATCTGTGGTTTTGATTTGAAATCGCATACTGTGTTCGTTCAGTCCCACACAAACATAGGCGAATTCGTTCGATGGCAATAGACACGTCCCCTATATGTGATTTCAGGCGTAATGATGTGTGTTATACAACCAGTATTTGAGATTATAGAACAAAAAAATAGAACCAAAACATCCCTAAATATTCGGGAACTCCTCAAATTGAGTAGGTACTGACGTTCACCTTCCTTCCAGGCGATTCCAGACGTGAACACCTACCAGCAGAAGAAGAACTTAGCTCAAGGTATGATGGACCTTGCGCTGCTGTCGGCCAACGCGAACCAGCTACGTTACGTGCTGGAGTCAGCCTCCTCGCATCCCTACTACTACTCTAGTCTCGTGTTTATCTCGCTTAGTATCATCTTTCAAGTAAGTAACAACACCTAAACTTAGAAATTAGACATTTTTCTTTACTCATCATCTAGAATTCTAGACATCTATCTGCCTAGTAGCTTAGCTCTTTCTCAACTCTATCGGCTCGCCTCGCCTTAAAATTCTAACTGGATGCAGATGAATACCAGTATTTTACATAAAGACTATCTGCTGGCCTACCATGACATCTTAAAACATTATTGTTTCATTCATATACTAGAGTGAGAAAGAGACGGAGCTATACAGGTCGTCTAGCTCCATCTCTCATCTCATCGTTTTAAGACGTCATACCTAGTAACCCCCCAGACCTCTACAACACAGTTATTATTAGGTATAGGTAACCTTAAAGTCTGACAGCCTGTTAGACCTTCAAGATTCGGATTACCCGAACCCGTAACGACTGTCAAAGATGTACAAATAACAGTCGGGAACAACAGATTTTCGTGCTAACCTGTCTGAGTAAGCACGAAAGAGACGCCCACCTTGCAACTTGCAACGTATGCCTGTTAGGGCACATCTCTGCCGATCATCAGTGTAGGTACCTACCTAAGGCGAATAGAGTTTATTATAATGACATATTACGAGACCAGACTCTCGTCTCGTCTCATCTCGGTATGATATGGATGCTCAATTGGTCACTCATCGACGGACCAGCCTCGAGCGCTGCTTAAATTTGTACGTCAACCCTCGGGTTCTGTCATTTTTGTTGTATTAAAGCCCCAGTAATATTCCCAACAGTATTCTTCGTTGTAGAGCATTTATGGTAGAACATACAGTACCACAAATAACAATATATAACCAATCTCTCTTCCCCCAGATCCTAGTTGGCGTAGGCCTGATAATGAACAGCCGCTACGACGTGAACGACCACAAGGAGCGCTGCAAGGCGGACAAGATCAACAACATGACAGTGTTGGGCATCTTCCTCATCACCATCGTCAATGTGTTCATCACCTCCTTCAGCGTCGCCACACAAACCGCCGTCGTTACTGTGACGGCAGCGCCGCAGCAAGTAGGATAAACGTTAACGTTAAAACAATAGACGGCGTTAGTTCTGTTTGTGACCACGCACGCACTAACAAGCTATTTATGGTGTAAGTTTAAATGAGTGATATACTTTAATGAAACGAAGTTTTTTTGAGAATAAACTACGTTTACTAAGGGACCAATCCTGAAATTGCGAAACAAAAAGTGCTGCGCCATAAATGTAACATTTATGGTCGCTCATCAAAAAATTATGTAAGGTAAAGCTAATTAAATTTTAAATTTAAAAAAAAACAATATTTCAGCGTTGGTCTGATGGTAAAATGGCGCTCGCTTAAAGTAGGTAAGAACTCGTATATCTCTCGTTTATTAACTTACAATGCTTTTTCCATAAAATTAAATCTTTTGGCGCCAATCGGAACTAACACCGCCATTTTGTTTTTAAGACCACAGATAATTTATAAGAGGGAATGTTACACGGTTCAACCAAATTGCACATCATTGTGTCCTGTTATTATTTGGTTTGGTTGAAAGTCAGAATAAAGTGTACCGTGTAATATTGCCATTAGATACACAGTACTGATGTAAATATAGACCTGTAGCCAGTTTTTGACATGAAGCGTTACTTCTACTTCTAGATTTATTAATCAATCGTTTTTACAAACTGACTGCCTCATTATTATCAATAAGTACAACTTTAATATTATGTACTCATAAGTATATTTTGCATTTAATAAGTACTTAAGTAAGTAATCACAATATTAAAATTTTCAAGTGTCCTTATATCTGCATAAAATCATTTTTGCTCAATCTGGCTACGCTGAAATTGTATAAAGGTAGTTTAGTATAAGATGAAGATCTGTAAAGGTATATAGAGATCGGTGTTTTTTTTTTCCAAAATCTATGGGTTCGATACCTGGCTAGGAATATTGATTTTTGAAAAATCGATATTCTGCAGATTTAGTTTTCATTAAAGTCGGGCTCGAGACTCCTTTGAGTGTTTTTCGCTATGCCTGATAGTTTCGGATTTGGCCATCCACACCCACTTGTAAAAATCATCCTGTATAAGCTAACAGCGCAGGTGTATGTACACTAATAATAGCTGTAATTACCTACAATGCACCTATTAATAACATGACTTATGAGTTATTACATATAGCAGAATTAACTTTGCTCATTACGATTCTAACAATTAGTAGTAAACATAACGTATCAGTAAATTTATGACACTCACAACTACAACATATATTAAGAAAATAGGCTTTAAAGTCAATTTACCTGTTTAATTTAGCCGACCCCAACATAGTTGATCATTAGGCGTGTCCACACAGAGCGAGCCGCCTCGCGAGGCATTTGCCGCGCGAAGCAGCTCGGTTAGTGTGGACGTGCCTCGGCCAAGGCAAGCGCGAGCGCTGCCGCGGGCGAGCGTCCGAGCGCCCGAGCCATTCAGTGTCGGTTTTTTGTTTTGTTCAAAGGCGCCTCAATCGTTAGCTGCGCGCACTCTGGACGCTCGCGTATATTGTTTCGTGCCTCGCGCTTGCCTCGGCAGAGGCACGTACACAGTCACACTAACCGAGCTGCTTCGCGCGGAAAATGCCTCGCGGAGAGGCTGCTCGCTCTGTGTGGACACGCCTATTAAATGCTTTAAATTTAAACTATTCCTCACTACCAGTCCTTTCAGTTTTGACCCAAAGAGTAGAATAGTTATACAAAACGGATGTTTGACCTGTGAATTTAGGTACACTGGCAATGTGACAGTGATCTTTTTTTTCTGTCACATAAGCGTTGATATCGGATGGCTGTCGCTGTCAGAGGTAAACCTGTAAATTGCCTGTACGTACTCCGCTGTTTTCTTTCGCAACTGTGGTTTAAAACAAGTTCCTTTAAGTAATTGTCCCAGACTAATTAAATAATTATGTAAAATAAGTATTCCTGATCTTATTCAAAAGACTGACTTTAATCATCATTCTATTTTGTACCTAGTTAGTTATAAAAATAATGTATCATTTGAAATCCAGCTAATCTCATATTTAGTTTTATATTTATCCGATTATAAGTTATTTATAAGATGAGAGGACTATAATTTCTCACATGTGGAAGATAGTTATAAGTATTTATAAATTGTTTTGTACATTAAATAAAATTTAAATTAAGTTACCGATACTCGTTATTTCATTTAATACAAATACAAAATTATTTAGTTTATGACAACTACATACAAAGGTTAGTACCTATACAAAATAAAAGTTTCACTTTAAAAGTACTATACAATTACAAGGACAACACTCATTGTAAACATCTTATTCTATTCACAAAAATTCCCTTGTCCCGAGCTACCCCGCCCTGTCAAGATAAATAGAGACATTACTCCACTAAGGGTCAGTTCACACCGAGACGCGACGATACTTGAAGAGGCCAGTGATTCTGACCCTAAAAGGTCACCAGACGGACGAAATGCATCAACACAGATGCATCACGTGACGGCATGTAACCCGACAGTTTGAGCCTGCGCGAAAATCTCAGAGACACTGCAGAAACGAGGAAGTCCCATCATCATCCTGAAAAATTTATTGTATAGGACTCGCAGCGTTTCCTAGGTTTTTTTTATATGACTGACCCAGTGACAACCCGTGTACAGACCCTGACATTACGCTTGTAATGCTTACGCCGGGGCACTTATTGGAAATTCGAAAATTAAAATAACTACTCTTCGGCAAACACCGATCAGCAGAGCGACTTTATTACAATATAAAGGTACTGCACTAGCAATTATCGTATACATGGTGTGAAAAAATAAGTGGTGTGACAAGCGAGAAAAAAATCCTGTTTGTCACACTGGTGTGACTACGAGTCGGCAAGGGTAATATCAATGTTCAGAACATCGAAAATTTAAATATCGATTGTAACAAAACATCAAAAAATGTTACAAAAGCCTAAAATGTCTAAGATTGAAATGCCGAGTGAGCTCATCATTCTTGTGCCCAAATAATCTTGTTCATTTTGCTCGTTGATTTTTGACACGTAGTTGCATCTTTAAAACTCTGTCTGTACATAATGTACTTTTCTTAAAATGCAGAGGTGACTATCCTGACATGGAAAAAAGACGTTTTGGAGATTCCCTCCCTCCTTCTGCAACCCCACAAACAACGTGTACACGCTACAAGCTCCGCCGCCGACGTCGCGGGTGCACAGCTGCTCCCCACGTGTCCCACGCACGCGCCGTGTCACGCCCCGCGTCTTCGTAAACAACGCCCCTCTATGCCGCGTAAAATCAACCTGTTCCCATTCAAATAAAGTTTGTTTTGTATCGATTGTTGATGTTTACTCTGTAACTCCTGCAACTTTTAGAATCAAGATACCCTACCAAAATTCTGCTTGATCAGAGTTTTTGTTAATTGAAATGTCCATTTAGACCGGACTATGTGTGCTTTTGTAGGTGTGTGTACTGTATAGGAATAGTCGTAAATAAAACAAAGAAATTCAGAATCCAAAATGTATTGAATACAAAACAATCTAATAAAATTGTCAGATGGCAATTTCAAAATATTCTATTTTAATAATAGTTAATAGTAAGAGGAAACATTGCCAGTTGGTCGCGCAGCGAGGCGGCGAGGCGCGAGGCGGCCGATCGTAGCCCTACTATATATTACATGAGAACTGCGCGCGCCTCATCACAAATAAACTAACCTAAATTACATACACATATAAGATACGCAGTGCCCAGTAACCGCATAACCGAAGCTGTTCATCGTCGGCTACTCAGCCCGAACGTCCGCCGATTTTTTTGTAATACTAAAATCAATCAATTTCTATTACATGTTTGACATCGTACATGCGTCATGTTGCTAAACGTTTTAGAACACATCTCTTTTTGTGACTATCGAGGCGACATGAGGAGGCTCTCATTCACTTTTGCGACGCTACCGCGAGAGACCAGATATACAGTAGTTATTTCATTTCTCAACTAGTTCATTTTGTGGTACGCAAGCAGTAGCGGCTTCACGCTGTCTCCTCATTCTAATACAGCATGATGTTACACTAATGTATATAAAACTGCGTCCCAAAATATATATCGGAAAAAATTGATTAAAACCATATTTAAAAAAAATCTATATATTGAAACATAGTGTAGGAAGTAAGAAAAAAAATAGTTTCCTATAAACAGTCACCCTAGTAATAATAAGCTTTGAATATAGTGAGTTTAGAAACATCGTTCTTTTAGTTTTAACCATCGGTGCTCTCATGAGTGACCTAAAATCTGACTAGAGAGAAGTATTAATTTTTTTAGGCAGTTTCAATAGGGAATGCTGTAATTTCAAGTCGAGCTGCCCTTACGCTAAATACATATCAATAATCTTATAATTGAATTAGATATGATTACCTCAGAACATCTCCGATAGAACCGCGACAGCCACGGTGCTATTGTTAGAAGTTAAATTCTAGATGACTAATAATTTAGTTTTATAATAGTAAACATTGCGTCATGTACGTGGGCAGACGACCACTGCCTCCGTAAACGGTTGCCAGCGACAGCAAGTGCTAAACGAACGATGTTACATTATGATTTTGAAGTAATTTGGATTACATCTAGTGGAGTAAATAAACTTTACGCCTCCCGCAAGGGACAAAAGGGATCCATCTATGCCTATTCTAATTACTTTGGAAGGGTACTTTAGATAGGGTGAACTACATATTAAATGTCAGCGCTAAGTAAACGGGTCCCGAGTCTGAGTTTCGCAACAAGATGACGATATCTATGATCTATTATTATTATACAAATAAAGATGAAAAAGTTTTAATTTTGATTTTAATTCGAGACGCGAAAGCGGAATCACGGAAGGGGATAAGGCAGTAAGACCAATAAATGCATAGATTTTAGTCGGATAACATAATTTCGTGATTTACAGTTATCCGAGTAGTGAAAATCAATAGATGTCTGAAAATTCCAGAGCAGGAGTGCTTGTTAAAACAGTAGACGATTGCGTGTCATACGACATACCGACAGGTGAATATTTAGAGTTGCGCTATGTTACGTAATCGCGAAACAGTCCCGCTTGGTGACGTGAGGCGCGCGACGTCTAGATGGCGTCGATGTCGACGTCGACTTCGTCGTCGTCGTCCTGCGGCTTGGGCTTGGCGGGCGCGGCCGACACAGCCTTGATGGGCGTCGCCTTCGCGCGGTCGTCGTACTCGATCTGAAACGATAGCAGACGGGTTATTGTTCAATCTTACTATATTTACAAAACCAATCTTATTTTATTTACAAAACTAAATAACTACCCGCAGTTGTGTGTTAAGGGAATCAATCGTAAACCCAGCCATCACAGGCCAAGTTATTGCACAGCCCTCTCCTCTTAACAGAGGATGTTTTATGTTTATTATGCTTAGGTTGGGCTGTAGATGGGTGACCAGCCATTACATACCGAGTTTCCTCCGTGCCTCGGAAAGCACGATAAGCCGTTGGTCGCGATTGTCCATTTGACAGTCGTTCGGTAGTCAGTGGTCCGAAAGTCTGACAACCAGTTTTACCAAGGGGTATCGTATTAACCAAAACTAACTGGGTTGTGGAGGTTACATAAGCAGTCACTCCATGTAAAATACTGGTATTCAGCTGCATCCGGTTCGACAGGAAGTCAACCCCAACATGGGCAAAAGGCTGGGCAGATGATGAAATGAATGTAGTATGTTTGTTGGTCACCTCGATGTCGTGCTCGGAGTCGTCTCCGTCGCTGGAGTCCTCCTCGGCGTGCTGCAGCCACTCCAGGAAGGGCGCGGCGCGACGTCGCACGTCCGCGATCAGCTCCTTGCTGGCGTACTTGCGCGACGGCTTGGCCGACCACTCCAGGATCGCCTTCTCTTCCACGATGTCTTCGTCGTACAGCAGCTGTCGGTTGTAAGTGGTTTAGTTTAGTTACAGTAATGTTCTAACGATGTACTTTTAATGTAATAAAATTGACATGTTTTGTTAGGTAAGAATAATAAAAGGCGGTTTTCTGGTGTAAGGCGTTCTTCTATTTTATGATACTAAAAATGAGAAATCAAAATGTTTAAATCTGCATCGCGCACATAACAAAAGACCGGTCTGCAGTCGCAAGTGATGAGTACCTTGAGTTTGGCGGGCACTTTGGGCAGCAGCTCGGCGTGGTGCGCGCACAGCGCAGTGAGCGCGTGCAGCACGGAGCGCGACAGTTACCTTGAGTATGGCGGGCACTTTGGGCAGCAGCTCGGCGTGGTGCGCGCACAGCGCAGTGAGCGCGTGCAGCACGGAGCGCGACAGTTACCTTGAGTATGGCGGGCACTTTGGGCAGCAGCTCGGCGTGGTGCGCGCACAGCGCAGTGAGCGCGTGCAGCACGGAGCGCGACAGTTACCTTGAGTATGGCGGGCACTTTGGGCAGCAGCTCGGCGTGGTGCGCGCACAGCGCAGTGAGCGCGTGCAGCACGGAGCGCGACAGTTACCTTGAGTATGGCGGGCACTTTGGGCAGCAGCTCGGCGTGGTGCGCGCACAGCGCAGTGAGCGCGTGCAGCACGGAGCGCGACAGTTACCTTGAGTATGGCGGGCACTTTGGGCAGCAGCTCGGCGTGGTGCGCGCACAGCGCAGTGAGCGCGTGCAGCACGGCCCGCTGCGCGCGCACGTCGGCGTGCGTGCAGCACGGAGCGCGACAGTTACCTTGAGTATGGCGGGCACTTTGGGCAGCAGCTCGGCGTGGTGCGCGCACAGCGCAGTGAGCGCGTGCAGCACGGCCCGCTGCGCGCGCACGTCGGCGTGCGTGCAGCACGGAGCGCGACAGTTACCTTGAGTATGGCGGGCACTTTGGGCAGCAGCTCGGCGTGGTGCGCGCACAGCGCAGTGAGCGCGTGCAGCACGGCCCGCTGCGCGCGCACGTCGGCGTGCGTGCAGCACGGAGCGCGACAGTTACCTTGAGTATGGCGGGCACTTTGGGCAGCAGCTCGGCGTGGTGCGCGCACAGCGCAGTGAGCGCGTGCAGCACGGCCCGCTGCGCGCGCACGTCGGCGTGCGTGCAGCACGGAGCGCGACAGTTACCTTGAGTATGGCGGGCACTTTGGGCAGCAGCTCGGCGTGGTGCGCGCACAGCGCAGTGAGCGCGTGCAGCACGGCCCGCTGCGCGCGCACGTCGGCGTGCGTGCAGCACGGAGCGCGACAGTTACCTTGAGTATGGCGGGCACTTTGGGCAGCAGCTCGGCGTGGTGCGCGCACAGCGCAGTGAGCGCGTGCAGCACGGCCCGCTGCGCGCGCACGTCGGCGTGCGTGCAGCACGGAGCGCGACAGTTACCTTGAGTATGGCGGGCACTTTGGGCAGCAGCTCGGCGTGGTGCGCGCACAGCGCAGTGAGCGCGTGCAGCACGGCCCGCTGCGCGCGCACGTCGGCGTGCGTGCAGCACGGAGCGCGACAGTTACCTTGAGTATGGCGGGCACTTTGGGCAGCAGCTCGGCGTGGTGCGCGCACAGCGCAGTGAGCGCGTGCAGCACGGCCCGCTGCGCGCGCACGTCGGCGTGCGTGCAGCACGGAGCGCGACAGTTACCTTGAGTATGGCGGGCACTTTGGGCAGCAGCTCGGCGTGGTGCGCGCACAGCGCAGTGAGCGCGTGCAGCACGGCCCGCTGCGCGCGCACGTCGGCGTGCGTGCAGCGCAGCAGCAGCGCGCGGTGGCGCCGCACGTCGGCCGCCAGCGCGCCCGGCCGCACCAGCACCTCCAGCATCACCAGCGGCGCCTTCGACCGCACCTCCAGCCTGCGCCACCCACCACGGTTAGGGGATTCATCGACACATCGTCAGCTACACCTGCAGTCGACTGCTGCACTAGGCGACGCACGAGAGCGACGCGCGCCATCGTAACGCACCATAACGTAACATCTCAGTAGGGATTTTGGTCTTCATTCGACAATAATGTCGAATGAAGACCAAAATCCCTAATCTTAACGCAACGCACTAATGAAGCCTCAGCCTTAGTATAAATGATATGCACAAAGGCTGAAAACGCTCATTGAGCGAAAAAACCGTTCATACAGCGATGTGACAATTACAAAACGATCACTAATAGTCCGATCAAGATAGACATTACAAATATTACAATTAACAAACTGAACTCGGATAAAGCTGAATTTTGGTAGCGAACTAGAGTTCACGAGTAGAAATAAAGTGTGAAAAGTCCCCCCATCCATCCCATGTGTGCTAAAATAGTAGATTGTATCATAAGGGAGCAAAATAATATTTTTACGGCGAGGGCGCTTTTTTGAATCCAGAGCGAAGTGAGGGATTCTTTAGTAGAATCCTGAACGTAGCGAGGGATTCAAAGTACGTCGCCCGAGCCAAAAATATATTTTCTTCCAACTACGCAGTAATGGTATCATTAATCACTACAAAACCGATCACAAAGGATGTCTTTTTTGCTTAGAACCAAAACAGTGCAGAAATGTTGTCATTACTGCACTGTTTTCATTACTGCACTGTTTTTTATGTTTTATCTATCTTCTATACACCGTGTAAATCACCTCATCACGAAGCCGTCAACCAAGCATTCTGTACATGAAACTAAGTAACTTAACGCAAAAATTATTGCTGGGAAACGACTTTTTTTTGGGGGGTGTAAAATCATGTTTTGTGGTAGAATTCAATATAACGCACTCAAAACATTGTGCTGATGGACGGATTGAATAGTACGGGGCTCGTGGAGGTGTTTAAAGTAAAAACCTTACATTAAAAACTTGTACTTAAAAAAATACTCGTCAAAAAGTTGGAACTTTGACCCCTAATATCTCCGTAACTAGAAGGTTCCCAGGTATGGTGTAGAACAAAAAAATGATCGCAATGACAGGGAGAACCAGTGCCTTTCGGCTTCGTTAAGAGGTGTTTTACACCCTTTATATTATACTAGCTGTACCCAGCATGCGTTGCAATGCACTTTTTACTACCCACCTACCCTATCCGACCTACCCTACCCGACGCTACCTACCTACCTACTCTACCCTACCCTACCTACCTACTCTACCCTACCCTACCCTACCCTTACTACCTACCTACCCTACCTACCTACCCTACCCTACCCTACCTACCTACCCTACCTACCTACCCTACCCTACCTACCTACCCTACCCTACCTACCTACCTACCCTACCCTACCTACCTACCCTACCTACCTACCTACCCTACCTACCTACCCTACCCTACCTACCTACCCTACCCTACCTAACCTACCCTACCCTACCTACCTACCCTACCCTACCTACCTACCTACCCTACCCTACCTACCTACCCTACCCTACCTACCTACCCTATCCTACCTACCTACCCTACCCTACCCTACCGTATCCTATGTCCTTCTCCTGGCTCTAAACTACCTCCCTGCCAATTTTCAGCTAAATCGGTTCAGCCGTTCTTGAGTTATAAGTGAAGTAACTAACACGACTTTCTTTTATATATATAGATAAAAATGAATCGGACGGATTTCGCTAATTTTTTTTTTGTTGTGTTTGTTATTGTCAGGAGAAGGTTCTTAGGTAGGTAGTGGGTGGTTAGTAGGCAGGTCGAAGACAGATCGTACGCAGTTCGTAGGCAGGTCTTAGGCAGGTGGTGGTAGTTCGTAGGCAGGCGGAAGGCAGGTGGCTGGCACGTGGTAGGCAGGTTGTAGGCAGGTCGTAGGCAGATCGTAGGCAGGTGGTTGTAGGTCGTAGGCAGGTCGTAGGTAGGTCGTAGGCAGGTGGTAGGCAGGCGGTAGGCAGGTTGTAGGCAGGACGTGGGCAATTGATAGGCAGGTGGTAGGCAGTTGGTAGGCAGGTGTTTTTTTTTTTTATTTTTTTTTTTTTTTGGCAGGAGGGGAAATCCGGTCGGACTAACACCCAGGCTGTTTCACAAATCGATCCAGTCTGGGTAGTGTCAGGCTCCAACTGACTAAAACCACGTCCTGCCTCGCTCGTGTCCCCCTGACATGGTCAGAGATCTTTTTAATACATTACTAGTTTTTACTGCTTATTTTACAATTTCTTTCTTATTAAAATAAAAGTTAACAAAAGTTTCAAAGTTTTCAAAATTTAAACAACAAATACGTTATGTTACACTATGCTTATTTCTAAAATATCCTTTCTAGAAGAGAAATATCTATATTTGTAAATAGCATAGGTTTTAATTGGCTTTATTACGTTTTATTACTTTGATGGCTAGAGTTGTGCAGTATTCTATAAAAATTTTCCTTCGTTTCGTCTCTGACATTATTTTATTGATAGAGTTAATATTTATTTCAGTCTCTAGCCTTCGCTCAGCTTCATATCTCTCAGTTTGATATACTGGGCATTCTGTCAATATGTGTGCGATCGACTCCACTTTATCCGGCTCGCAGATGCACGCTGGGCTCTCCTTACATTTGAAACAGTGCAAATATTCGGAGAACCCACCGTGCCCCGTCAAGACTTGCGTCAATATGCCAGCCGGTTTTAACTTAAGCACAATCCTATGGGCGTCAATCGCATCTGGGAAAAATATTTTAGTTACGGAGGCTGTTTCGCCATTCTGGTACCTCCGGTTCCATTCGTCGAGCGACCCCATACGGATCTGCCGCTTGACGAATGAAACCGGGCAGCTGTCGTAGTCCGGCTTCTTTTTGGATCGGAGTGCAGCCTCCTTCGCGAGGTGGTCCGCTCGCTCGTTGCCTTCTAGACCGGCGTGTGCCTTTACCCAGAACAGAGACACATCTTTGCCCTGGGATAAAGCCACGGCAACGTTCGCTCTCGTCTCCACGGCCTAGGCGTGGAGGGAACCCTGATTTGTGACTGTTTGTAGTGCGGCCTTTGAGTCACTATAGATACCGAAGGTTCCCTCCCCGCGCTTGAGGATTTCGCGCGTGGCTACGCATATGGCCAGAAGTTCAGCCTGGTAGACCGTGCAGTACGGAGGCAAGCTAAGTTTGGCGGACTTGATCTCGGCCTCACCGTCCCAAAAAGACAGTGCTGCTCCGACCTTGCCCTCAATCTTGCTGCCGTCCGTGAACACTCTCGACTGCTTGACGGTTGTGTGTCTCCACAAGCGCCTGATCTTCCAAGCACACGAACTTCATGGGAATATGTTTCGCCGGGTGCGGAGTCTCCGTAAATGCCACCACCCGTTCCACCTCCCTGCCCGCGAGTGCTGGCTGTGGCACCCCTCTTTTTGCCTCATACAGAGCGGCTGCTTCCTGTATTCGGAGGTCGAGAGGGAGTATCCCAGCCAGCACCAGGGACGCGTTCAGCGAAACGGTGCGGTAGGACTTACAGAGCTTCTGCGCGAATCCTCGTTGGACCGTGTTCAGGCTTTTCTGCACTCCGATCTTCTTCGCTGCCGGCGCCCAGGCGCTCGCTGCGTACAATATAACCGGCTCCACTGCTGCCGTGTAAATTGTGTGAATGATCTCCGGGTTAAGGCCCCAGCTCACTTTTGCTGCACGTGCCAGCTGTTTGTAAATATTAACAGCTTTTCTGCACACATTGGCGACGTGGGTGTTGAACGTGAGCTGGTGGTAGACGGTGAGCCCCAGTATTTTTATTTCCTTAGACATGCCAATGTCTACCCCGCCCATGCTCAGGAGCGGGACATTGTACCGAAGCTTCCTGGTAATCACCATTGCACATGTTTTATGCGGTGCAAACTTCAGCTTGTTACGAATGCCCCACACCCGGACATACTCGAGGGCGGCATTGGCCTGCCTCTGGACTTCCAACGCTGTGTCACCGTCGAAGATCATCACGACATCATCGGCAAATGCTTGGCAGTGGACGCCTTGCTCCTCCAGCCCCTTCAGCAGGGGATCCAGGATCAGGTTCCATAGGATCGGACCGCCAATGGACCCTTGCACACACCCCTTGTTCGTCTCTCTATGGCATTCGGCGCCCGCGTACCTCACTCGGACACTCCTACCAGTCAGGTAGCTGTCTATCAACCTTCTGATATTCACCGGGCACTTTTCCTCAGCCAGTCTGGTTCTGATGGCCGGCCACCATGCGCTATCGAAGGCTCCCTCTATGTCCAATGATACAACAGTGATCAGCTTCTTTTCATTTAGCTTTCCCTTGATATGTTGTATCATGGTGTAGAGGGAGTCTTCGGTGCTCCTCTGTGGCATGAAACCAAACTGGCGAGTACTGAGCCGCGGGATAAGGTGCCACTTCAGTCTTGCTACAAGAAGTTTTTCCAGCGTTTTACCTAGGACTGGTAGAAGGCCAATCGGTCTGTACGACTTAGGGGTGGTGTAGGAATCCTTGCCGGGTTTGCGGAGGACCACCACCGTAGCCACTTTCCAGGCCCCAGGAAAGTGTCCGTGCTCTAGGCACTTGTTGGCCAGTGCAAGGAACGTTCCTGGGTCCCGGGATATAGCCTGGGCACAGATATCGGCTGTGAGACCGTCTGCCCCGGGTGCCTTCTTAGGATTGAAACTATCCACCGCGGTTTGCAGCTCTTGAAGTGTAAACGGTGGGTCATGTTGTTCATCATGCGCCCAATCGTTTACACGACTGGCCGCTTCACGTGTCCGACGGTGGTCTTCGGTTTCACCCTCCTCCAGGTCCTCGGGGTAGAAGGTCTCGGCCAGTAGCAAAGCCGATTCCTGCGCACTCAGTGGTACTCCATCCTTCACTAATGGCAGGTCCTCCTGTCTTTTGGCGGTTCGTCCTATGACCCTATAGATCCCTTCCCACATACCTTCCCTGTCCTGTCTTCCGCAGAACCCCTTCCATCCTTCTGTCTGCGCCTTCATAGCCAGTGACTCATAATTCCTTTTTGCTTGCAGGTACTCATCGATGACTTTTTGTCTTCGGACTCTTGCAGCGCATCGGATGCGGCGTCTTCGGGTGTTCACCTCCGACATCAACTCAGCGAGCTCTTTGGACCACCACGGAATGGTGAGTTGGTTATTATTACTAATTTTGACCAAAGTTTCTTCGCACGTTTCTTTAATTTTGTCTACATATTTATTTACATAATGTTCTAGATCAATGCTGTTATTAATTTTACCTATTTCTGTTGAATTTAAATTTGCATCAGCGTTTAATTGGGCCAATTTCGAATGAAATTGGCTCCAATTTGCTTTTTTCGTGTTGTATACTCTGGTCGTTCTGTTTATACTAATTCCTTTTGATTTTTTGAGGTTAATTTTGAAGACAATAACGTTATGGTCCGAGCTCGTGAGTCCTTCTTCGACACGCCAGTCCTCCACCAGGTCCAGCAGGTCCATTGAACAGGCTGTTACGTCAACGAAGCTGCTGTACAGGGTGTTACCTCTGACGGTGTCGAAGGTCGGTGTGTTGCCGACGTTGAGTACCTGCAGGCACATGTCTTCCAGGGTTCCCGACATATCTTCTCCCTTGGTATCGGTTACCAGGCTGCCCCACCAGGTGCTCTTAGCGTTGGCGTCGCCGCCGATAAGAATCCTCGTGGGGCCTATTTCCTCACGAATCTGCATGAGTTGCTCCAGGTATGGCTGTATGGGCTGGTCTGGTTCAAAGTAGAAGGAGACCACTGCGATTTCCCAGGCGCTGGTACGGATCCTCACCACCACGATGTTATTGGTGGTGAGTTTCGGACACTGTGTCACGTCCAAGTCGTGATCATAGACAACTATTGCTGCCTTCACAGTTCCACTTCCTTGTTCAGCGCACTGGTAGACTCTCGCTCCTCGGTAGTCTCGCATCCTCTTAACCCCACCCACATACGGCTCCTGGAGCAATGCGAAAGCAACCCTCCGCTCACTAGCCACAAGCATGAGTTCTTGGGTTGCAAGGTTCTTCCTCTGCAGATTCGCTTGGATTACCTGGTAATTCTGACTGGCGCTCTGGTGGGTTCGAGAAACCCTGCATGAGTCACTACCTGTTTCCGCCAGCTTGCCCTTAGCAATACGCCACCGACAGTCGCGCCAATGCATCCCACTTGACGCGGACTGGGCACTCGCTGTCGAAGGCGTTGTGCTCGGTCTTCCCCAGCTTTGCGGAAACACAGTTCCTGCACTTTGGTGCTTCTGCTGCCAGCCGCGAGGGGCAGTCGACCCTTAGATGGGGATCGCCACAGTGTGTGCAGAGGTCGGCGGGTTCCGTGCACAGTTTACGGCCATGGCCGAAGCGCAAGCAGCGAGTGCACTGAATCAGTGGTGACTGGTCCAGTACACGCACCCGCTGCAGGTCTATGTGCACCCGCCCAGCATAAGTTAGCCTCTGCCACACACAAGGAGACACCTGCAGGATGACGTGGCACATGTGGGGGTTCCTCGTCCTGCGACGGTACTTCACCCCCAACCTCAGGTCATCCGCAGGCACGTCCCCTATCAGGTGGCTGTTCTGACGCTTTAGTGCGTCGATGACCTCCTCATCCGAGTGGCACGAGAGGACGTCCTTGGCGATGATGAGAGGATCCTTATTCTTCACCTCTTCAACATTTAGATTTCCAGCCTTCTTAATCCTCTCTGCCACCCGAGTAAGTTCCTCCCTGCCGGCCTAGCATGACCGCCGTAGAAACAGGCTATGTCTACGGAAGAATCGACAATTTGACAGATATTTCTATCTTCCCAAGCATGGCGATATTAAGAATGTAGAAAAGAAATGTTTCTTTTCTTCAGTCGACACAAGTCTACAACGTCGAGCATGACGACCATATTTTCTCTTCTTTTGACATTTGGGGGTAGAAACATTACTTCTGACAAATGTCAAACTAGTCTTATTAAAAACTAAATATTAGAAAGACGTTTCGTGGTTGCGTTGAGTTACGTTCAAAAGGTTGAAATTTTATGTAAAATATTTAGGTTTAATTTCGCGAAAAAGATTCAGGCGTGGATCCAGGATGCAGCTACACCATCCCGCCCACGAAAAATGAAAAACTCGTGCAATTAGCAACTTTTTTTTGTTAACTAAACGTAATAATATTCAAGGAATATAAATATCACGTGATACGTCCCCGTTGCTATGGAAAGAATTTCTGTCGATGTCTTCGTAGAAACGCGAGTCAACGGGGCGCGCCATGCTCGGCCAGAAGAAATGTCAAGTTGTAGAGAAAAGATTTCTTGTCGTTTCTTGGTAGAATAGAGATAGAACGGTCATGCTAGGGGGGCTGGTCCTGAAGCCGACCACCACCTTCTGGTCCTTCGCCTTTCGCAGCCTCTCAACCCTGGTCCCCTCGTTCCTGGCATCGACCGCCGTCCTAAGCTTCTCAAGAACCTCTTCCCCGGTGTCCTGGTCATTAACTGATGACACGACCATCGAGTGAAGAGGCTCCTGGACTTGCTGCTTCGGGACGGCGGCCATTTCCGCGAACGAAGGGCCTTGGCCCGTGACAAAGCGAGGTGCCTGCTGTAAGTGCTCCGACAGAGCCCGCGTATGCAGCTGGCATTCCTCCAGCGCATTTTTATGCTGCTGGAGGTTCTCCATAAGCTGCTTCATGAGCTCTGTCGGGGCACCCGAGGCCGGCGTCAGGTCCTGAGGGGCCCCCTCAGGTTCGACTGCCTCTCCGGAGCTCTTCCTTCTCTCAATCTCTCCCTCCTTGACGAGCTGGTACAGTCTTTCGACTGCTTTCGTGAGTTTATCTTTCATCTCCCGTTTAAGGTTCCGAGAGCAGTCGAGCTGTAATTTTGCACTGGAGAGACACGCCTTTGCCTCCGTGGTTCTATTAAGGTACTTCACGGGTGGCTCTTCTCGAGGCGAGCTCTCCAGGGCTCTCACAGGCTGCGCTTTTGGCAGCTTTGCCTGCTGTGAGCTCGTATTTTTCGAGTTGATTTTGGGGGGAGTGGACACGAGTGTCTTCTTAGGGGGAGTGGTAGCGGGTGTAGTTTTTTGGGGTGATGGGGTTTTACGGGGTTGTCCCGATTTGTGCTTCTCCGCTTCCCACTCGCCAATACTGCGCCGCACTGAAGGGCCCGCCTGTACTGGGCATGCCCCCTCAAAATCAAAATCAAAATCAAAATATTTTTATTTCACATAGGCCTACATGGGCACTTGTAAAACGTCGACAAAAAGCTCGGTTCGGGTTGGTCGTTTCCTATGGAGAAGAACCGGCAAGAAACTCCATGGTTGGTTTGTCTCCTCCCCTTCCAATCTCTCCTCCACAGGCTTCGTCACGGGAGTCCTGAATCCGAAGGTGGGCAGGTGTTAGGCAGGTGTTAGGCAGGTGGTAGGCAGTTGGTAGGCAGGTGGTAGGCAGGTGGATGGCAGGTCGTAGGCGGGTGGTGTTAGGTCGTAGGCAGGTGGTAGGCAGGTTGTGCTAGGTCGTAGGCAGGCGGTAGGCAAGTGGTAGGCAGGTGGTAGGCAGGCGGTGGTAGGTCGTAGGCCGGTGATAGGCAGGTGTTAGGCAGGGTGTGGTAGTTCGTAGGCAGGCGGTAGTCAATTGGTAGGCAGGTCGTAGGCAAGTCGTAGGCAGGTGGTGGTAGGTAGGTAGGTAGTATATTTTGTCACGGTATGACGGTAGTTGAAAGAAAAGTAGATTACGCAACTCGCTAAAGTGACTTATTAATGCACTCGTGTTAGTTTAGTGCCCTCGCGTGCGCTCGGGCACCAACATAACACTCGTGCATTAATAACTCACTTTGTGCTCGATGCAACAATCTACTATTTCAATACACTTCCTCGAAAACTAGCTCTTATTGCACTACGATTAGGTTCGAAATGCAACATATTTCGCTTAAGGTAATTCGATTAAAACATAAGAAATTAAAAAAAAACAGCACTGACTATTATAGAGCAAGCGTGTTTTTTTTTTTTTTATCTCGTCCTTTTGATTTGCGTCTTTACAGCGTAAATATTTTTTGAATATTTAAAATGTGTTCATAAAAAGAATACTACTAATAAACATGATTATTTTAAACAAATATTACTTTTATGAACTAGTTAACATTTTATTTGTGTTCTTAATTAAAATATATTTGAATTTTATAATTTTTCTGTGAGGCTGTTTAACGGCTTCATACCTTTGCTTTTCCTTTAGCCTGCGAACATAAAGCGCGGGAAAAAAAGCAAAGATAGTCTTAATAATTTGAGTTATTTGTGAAAAAAAATCGAATTTAAGGTTTGAAGAGAATTCTTTAGATGGTACTCCGCCGGATATTGTGATTGAGGCATAAAATGCTTGCGATAGCCTGTTGCCATCTAAATCTAAGGTGAAATATATGGCAGCTTTGCAAAGTTTTCTTCAGTGGAAAGTTACTAAAAAGGTAAAAATACGTATCGTTTTACTATTTTATTTCTTCGAAAGTGTATTGAAAAACGTCGTTTGATACACGTGGGAATTTGTTATTGCGTTTCTCGGCCCCATAACACCCTCGCCTTACGGCTCGACAGCGAGGTGCGTAATCTATTTTTCTTTCAACTACCGTCGTACCGTGACAAAATATACTACCTACCGACCTACCTACCACCACCTGCCTACGACCTGCCTTCCACCTGCCTACCGCCTGCCTACGACCTACCGCACCCTGCCTATCTCCTGCCTACGACCTACCACCGCCTGCCTACCGCTTGCCTACCGCCTGCCTATGACCTACCACAACCTGCCTACGACCTGCCTAAGACCAACCACCACCTGCCTACGAGCTGCCTAAGACCTGCCTGCGACCTACCTATGACCTGCCTAACACCGGCCTATGACCTGCCTACAACCTGCCTACGACCTGCCTAAGATATACAATCACCTGCCTACCACCTGCATTTCGCCTGCTTAACACCTGCCTACCCCCTGCCAACATCTGCCTAACATCTGCTTGCCACCTGCCTACCACCTACCTACCGCCTGCCTACGACGAACCACCACCTGCCTACGATCTGCCTACTACCCACCCACTACCTACCTAAGAACCTTCTCCTGACAATAACAAAAACAACAAAAAAAAATTAGCGAAATCCGTCCAGCCGTTCACGCGAGATGCGACCAAGGGAATCATTTTTATATATACTCGTATAGATAAAACATAAAAAAACAGTGCAGTAATGACAACATTTCTGCACTGTGTTGGTTCTAAGCAATAAAGACATCCTGATCGGTTTTGTATTGATTAATGATACCATTACTGCGTAGTTGGAAGAAATAGTACATTGTTACCCTAGGGGTGAAAGCAACTTATTTAGCCCCGAGACGGGGTTTGGCGCCCAAACGAAGTGAGGGCGCCAATAGTTCGAGGGAATAAATAAGTCTTTAACCCGAGGTAAACACTGTGCTTTTCATTACGAATACAAGGAAAGTAAAAATAAAAACATGAATTAGCTAAAGGAAAATTTAGTAAATTTTATTTGACATAAATCAACAACTTTTCCCGCCTTTTTTTTTTCTGTTGCCAGCCACCTATTCAGCCATTATTTTTGCCATCATTGAAAAAATGGTAAATATTTTGCCCAAATCTATGTTATTTTAAAGAAATTGTTTAAACTAAATTATAATAAAGTTATTAAAAAAATATAGATTCTTTAATCAATACTTAATTGTAAGTTATTTCAATTTTACATCGTGGCTGCATAAGTTTGAACATGGTTCAATAAAAATGTGAAAATAGAACTAGTTTTTTTTTTTATAATTTGACATCTGTCAGTTGAAAGCGATTCTCCCTAGGGCTGAAAAGTATTACTTTCAACCCGCTCTTCAGGCAACTTCAGTTCTACTTTCAGAGTATGAGTAATGAAAAGATAATTGCGGCGCACTTTTTAAAATAAAGAGGAATAAAAACTCATTACTGCCCGCTAAAAGTTTTTTATAGAAAACACCGCCTTTGGGTGCACTTATAGGCGAACCAATTCGTCCTTTTCGAATAGATGGGATGAAAAAGTTATTTGATGTCAAAAGTAAAAATTTACGGTTTTTTTTTATTTTTCTCGAAAGCAGAAGTTTTATCAAAAATGTAGCACAAACAAAATTGTAAATCATAAAATTATCTACAAAAATAGTCATAAACTTTTTCCTAAGAATCACCACTTTATTTGAATGGGAACAGGTTGATTTTACGCGGCATAGAGGGGCGTTGTTTACGAAGACGCGGGGCGTGACACGGCGCGTGCGTGGGACACGTGGGATGTTCAGGTGCTTGCGCCAGCTGTCAACGTGCCGGCGCAACGATTGTCGGGTAAGGTGTGGCTCATCCAGCGTAATAATATGCTGGATGACACCGTACTTGATCGCTTGCGAACTGACATGCAGAGTAGCCACGTCATTGTCTCTCCGTCGCAGGCTGTGGGTCCTAATCTAATCAGGTAGTCGATCGCGAGTAATGACATGGCTACTAATGTAGTACCTAGTGCAGTGAGGAAATGATGAGTGCTTTGGAGGGTGCGATTCGAGAATATACATGTCGCCCCAATTTAGACAACGCTTTTCTCGTTTGCCCATGCATAACAGAAATAAGGCCCTGGTGGCTGTTATGGATTCGCAGTTATCAAACTATTTCGATAACTGCGAAACCTCATTGATGCTCACTCGATCCTGTATTGTGCGGGTGAAGCGGCATGTCGTGTAGCTCATGACTAATTTTGTGATGACAGAGTTACACGACCTAAACCTGTCGTATCGCATGGCAGGACAGAATAGGGTGTGGACTGGGTAAAGAAAACGACATTCTATTTTGTCTGTCAGACAGGTAATACAAAAATATTAGACACGTATTTTTTGTTTTATCAAAATATCAAAAAAATACTTAGATAAAACTCACTAAAGTTGGGGCTCACTACGTCACAAGTAGGTATAAAAATTACCTACATGTGACGTCATGCGCCATTTGAACTCAATATATCTCTGTAATTTTATGACCACGTGAAAAAAGAAAAAATACGTGTCCAATACTTTTCAATAAACTACCCGACGGACAAAGAAAAAAAAATGTGATTATCCCCTATTAAGCGACGTATTGGTGGGGCCAGAGGACTCATCGGCAAACTAATCTGTTTCAGGGAGGGCAATACGCGGCCTAGAGTGATGCGCTTTATGAGACGGGTGTTTTCAGGGACTGATATTACTCCTCGAACTATAATGTTGCTTATCACAGAGCGTATCGACTTACTGTACCAGAAAGTGTATGCATGGGCAAACCGTATTTGTAGGTGTAAGCGGCGGGTGGAACGATACACTCAGAATCGCACATTCGAAAAAGAGATGAAAGGTGGGTTAGGAGTTGGGAGCGACCGGACCAAGGTGTGGCCGACACGTGTACCGGGTGATGACGCCATGTGTTGTTCTGTCGCACATCTGGTCGGTGCCTGGCAGCCATACTGAGGGTGATTGGACTCGAGAAGTCGAGCGAGTGTGCGATTTAGTTGAGTGGTGCCAAAACATAGGATGAGTTTAAACTTTAAAAAATGTTTTCATATAACATTTTGTCGCAATCAACACGTTTAGTAATTCGTGTTATACTAAATTTTGGGCAACATTCTCAAAGAAGTGAATAGTATCCGGGACCTGGGAATCTTGATGGACGGCAAATTGACGTACAATAACCATATTGACAAAATAATAGACAACGCAAACAAAATGTTAGGTTTTGTATTAAGAACCTTAAAACTGTTCGGCAACCCTAATGGGCCTAATTGGCGCAACCATAAGACACACAATAATTATCTTTTTCTGTTTGGATTTAAACTATATTTTTTTATGGTGTGTGCACTTGTGGCATGTGCCAAATAAATGTATTTTCTTTCTTTCTTTGAAGGTCAGATAGAAGTTTCTACAGGTAAAAACTGTCGAATGAAAATCGATCCCAGCGCAGTTAAGAAAAGACAAGCAAAGTCTGACCTGTCGGCCTCGTGCAGGATCTCGGTGACGGCGCGGTTGGAGTCGACGTCTCCTGCGCTGGCACGCTGCTTGAGGTACGCGTAGAACAGGTCCATGCGCTGCTTCTCGTTCTTCTCGCTGTCCTCCGACAAAGTCATGCACTTAGCGCCCTCCGTCAAGTCTGCAACATAACACATTATCTCCTTCAACTCTCAACTCACTCATACAGGAATCATAGTCATTAGCTACTGACAATTTCTAAATTAAATACCGAATAAAACCATGCCTAACCGAGGTATAACTCTAGAAGAGACATTTATTTAAACAATCAATATTTGTTTAACTTTTGGACGCAAATACAGGAGAATATTTACTTAGTTCTCCAAAAATTGAATCAGAATATAAAGATGACCATGCTGGTTCATGGTCGATTGGCTATTGCAGACTTTAAATTTATTTCAAGTTTTTTCAGCAAGCATAAGCATAATCAGCCTGTAGTGAACCCACAGCTGGGACACAAGCCTTTCGCTATGAGAGGGAGTGGGCTGTAATCCACCACGTGGGCCTAGTGCGGGTTGGTAGATGTCACATGTCTTCGAATTTTTAGTAGAACTAAAAATTCGAAGACATGTGACATCTACATGGACATGCCGTTTCCTCACGGTGTCCTTTACCGTTTTGAGAGCTGAGGTGATGAAATAAATTACACACAGTAATGCGCCTGCCTGGGTTCGAACTCATAGCTGCTCTAAAAACGTAGGATGCATTGCTACTAGTATCCAGTAGTAATAGGTGATGTAGAACATGTATACCCTGCATGCGCGCGCGCACGGCTGCCTCGCTGACGTCGACGGTCCAGCAGTCGTCGTCGTCGTCCTCGGCGGACTTGTCCTTCTCCTTCTCCTTCTTGCTGCTCTTGGGGTTGGGAGTCGTCGGAGTCACGGGAGCTTCGCCTTCCTGTATCATTTGCAACAGTTTATATTGAAACTTATGAACTATCAAGAAACCGGTCAGTTTGTCAAAAAGTTGCAAGTTGGTGTTCACTCCAATAAATATATTTCGAAAATAATCAAACCAAAGAAATAATCAATTAATGCTGTAATAGAAACTGTGCCTTCATGGGCACAGTTTCTATTACAGCATTAATTGATAAACTAAAAGATTTGGAAGTGTGCAAAAATAAATTGAATACAAGAGTATATCTCAGTAATGCATTTATCATCTTACAGAAGAATGAGTTGTTTAGCAAGACAAGAAGCGGCGTATGAGTCTTAGCATCAGTGCCCTTGCGTTCAAAATGACGTTAAACATTGATAATTGTGAGAGATGTTAAGTAAATAGTAATGTTGCGTGTACCTTGGCGTCGTCGTGCGCGTCGTGGTTCCCGTTGGCGGCGCCGGGCCCGGAGCGCTTGGAGCGCTTGCCGCGACTGCCCTCCGTCACGGACGAGCCCTGCACCAACAGAAACACTCGCTCTACTTCTATCTAAGCACAATACCTCTGGATAGGAACAGTATGGGCCACTAACTGTAACGACTGTCCAAGATCTACAAATGACAGCCGGGACCGACGGCTTAACGTGCTTTCCGAGGCACGGAGGTAACTCTGTATGTAATGAGGGTCACCCATTCACAGACCGACCTTGGCAAGCGCGGCTTAGCCTTGAAGATCGACCCGTGCGGCTGTTCTTATTTAGCTACGAGCTCCTGAAGCTGAAGGCATACTTGAGAAAAGGCTGTTAGTTAATAATGATGTTAACTGTCGACTATGGGCTTAACCTCGTGTGGGTGTGTCAGACTGTCAGGATAAACAAGTGTTTGCCTGTCTGTTACCTCTGTCCTGTTTGTTACCTGCTGGTAAGCCTGCAAGCTGGGGTCGAGTGCGGGCGGGTTCTTGAGGATGAAGGTGTTGAGCTTGTGGTTGAAGTCCAGCACGCCGTGGTAGCCGCACGCCTTGCATCCCTGCGAGATGGTGTTCCGCTTCGTGGACACGATCAGCTCCGTCTCCGGGTTGTCGCATTCAGGACACAGCACGAACTTGCGGATGAACCTACGAGAAAAAAGGTTTATAAATCTCGCTGCAGTGTTTTTTTTGTCGTTTTGAAATGGTTATGTTGCGAACGACGAAGTGACGAAAGAAGTAGCACCACGCTGCCAGGACACAAGCCTCCTCTATATGAAGGAAGGAAGCGAAATCTACCGCGCGGTACCAGTTTGCGTTGGTGTAGACTACGACTTAGCCATTATTATTATTCAAACAAGTATTAAATATGTAAAAATATATATAAATAATTCGTAAAAAATATGATTTTACAAGAGTTATAATCATTCAAATCATTAATACGACCCTTATTTAACACTATTGAATGACTATTTCACGAAAAAGTCAATTAATGTGATTAAATGATTGAATGAACTTAAGAGTGTTGCATTGGTATTTTAAATGTTAATAATACTAGAAAATCGTTGTATGCATCTAGCATATAACGACTGAAATCATATTTTGTTAAACATACATTTTGGCAAAGTTCAAAAAACCTAAGAAAATTTGAATTTCGGAGGCTACCTTTTCGCTTCCACCTTAAGAGGAGCGGTCATAAAATATTTTGTTAGTTTCGATTCCACCGCACTCATAATCTATCACCCCATTGGGACTCTACAGTCGATGGAACTGTCTAGTGACATTTTTTTCTAGCTGTTATGGTTATGCATGAGTAAGTTACCCGTCCAGCAGGTCCTGCAGCTTGGCGGAGTCGTGGCTGCCGTTGACGATGAACCGCTCGTTCTTGAAGTCGAACTGAGTCTGTGCGCCCAGCTCGCAACCAAAGTACTTCGTAGGATCTGAAAGTGGAACATTTACTCTATTAATGTGGGCCATATTTTTTTGCAGCAGAACCAGTTAATTACTAACTTTTTCATTTTACATAGTGATTGTTATATCTTATGCAAATTGTTGAAAAAATATTTATTATCTTAAAATATGAGCAAATATCTCCAAATATCATGAGGTTCTCGCACGCTTCGCTAGTTATGTTTGAATCTTATGTAACACAAGGCAAGCCTATTGCTATCTATCAGGCACTTATCCAGACTCCAGGGTGGTAATAAGAAGTTAGTAACGGAAAACTTGACTTTTTGAAGTGAAACTTCTTATGCGACTTCCAACAAGTTTAACGCTACCATGGAGGGGTAATATTTTCTAAAACTCACTAAGAGATGGCAGTATTACAAGATTTGTGACTACGTAGTTCTACTAGGTACGCAAGATGGCGTGCAAACAGTCATGCGTTCGACTCTTCGGTGTGACCAGCCTTCGCTCAATTTCCATGAGTAAAATAAGCTCGATAAACTTATGTAATAATAATGTAATAAAAATAATACAACAAGAAAACAACACAATATTATTTCGAAGCTCAATAAAATAACGAGAGTGAATGCGTGGCACTCGAACGCATGAGTGTAGGTAGTATTACGAAGTTTCACTTCTTCCGCGCGGAGGGACTCCACGTACTATTTTTTTAATTATAAAATCGTCTTAGCTCGGCAAATGATTCAGTGACAGCTAATTTGACACTTTGACCACAAGTTAATAAACTTGCATGGTGGTCTAATAGTTTTCAGCTTAAACTATAAAACTAGGATTATACCAAAAAAAATAAGGGGAATTTAAAAAAAAAAAAAAAACTAACGATAGAAAACTTCAGTAATTTAGTGACATGATATTTTTGTAACTCTGATTAATGTAATTTGCGTAGGCCGGAAACTTTTGGACAGTACGTGATACAAGATGATAAAATAAATGCAAGAACAAGCAACACTTACAAGTGGGAGGTCTGCCAATCGCCTTAGCTACTTCAGGCATGTTGACGATGACGGTCTTGATGCCGTTGCCCTTGCCCTCGACCTTGGCACAGATGCGCGGCATCTTGTACCGGTAGAAGGCGTCCGCAACGTTGCGGTTCACGTTCACCGACCCCATGGCGGCGGCGGGTGAAGCTACCTGCGACGGGAATGCAAGGCAATGTGCCTTCTTGAACAGGTCATCATGGTAAACATTACTTTATTGAAGAGCTTAAAGCGCAACCCACACAGGGAGAGGGCGCAGGAGTACGGCATCTGTATTATTTTCATGTACTTTTATGGGCGACATCGGCTGTGTTTGATGTCGTGCTATTGATCACGATTATGCAGACGAATGTTCACAGCTGGACATAGGTCTCTCCCAAGCATGCCCACTACTACGACCGGATCTTTGTTCACATGGTATCCAATGGACGCCGGCGACAATTGCCATAGTTCATTGGTCCACGCTGCCCATGGCTTTTCCAGAACGCATCGGCCCACCGGCAGTTACTCCAGCTAGGCAATTCTTCAGACCATTTGTGTTCCAGTAACCCTGGGAAAGGAACAAGGGACAAGATGAAGTTGAACTCACCGGATTAAGTAAAGCGGTCCTGTATCAGTATGTAGTGTGTGCGTGTGTGTGTGTGTGTGGCGTGTGTGTGGCGTGTGTGTGGCGTGTCTAGGGTCGTGTTGCGGGGCGGGACGCGGAGAGAGTCAGCGGGGCGGCATGCGCGCGGGCCGCCGGGCGCGCCAGTCACGTCTGCCGCAGAGGCAACAGCTTGCGGTGCCTGTTACTGCAAAATTTTGATGGTCTGCAAACAGAGCGGTGGTGATATGCTGACTTAATACTACACAGTGCTACGTTATTCCCCATCTTGTCATTGATTTTTATGAGTGGCTAGCAAGCAGGGGCCATCCCTCACATTAAGAAAGTGACCAAAGCGTTGCCGTCGTGTCGTCGTTTTCGTATGGACATAAAGCTGATAGGATCAAAACGATTTTGTGTTGATAAGTGGGGACCTACCATCCTGCTGACAGATTAATACATCGGCATGAGTTAAGTTATTCCTTTAAATAAGAAAAACAACACAGTCTCACTGTCTCACCATTCTGAACCTTTATATTACTTCCATAGTTCAGATTTCCACGTAATAAATTCAAATCACAGTTTGTGACAAAAATTGATTTAAGGTCAATGAGCTTTCTGATTGCTTTTCAGAAATAACGCTTGAAAGTGTTCCATATAAGCCTTCTTTTAGAACTTAGAAGATTTAAAAGTTAATTCAGTAATTAAGGCTTATTCAACTCTCCAGTTTGGATTATCATAAAGTGTTTTTTAAAACGGGTTGGAGAAATGAGGAAAATTCTTGTTTTAGCATCAAAACTTTAGAAAAGGAAATATTGATTTTATTCGGTGTTGGATTTGAGCAAACTTCGAATATTAGCGATCTTATTTTATTGACTTCGTTAAGTTAACCGGAAACCGTAGAAATTGTGACCGAATAAATCGGCGTTATTATTTTGGTTGATTTGCGGATTCCGAAGATTGAGAGATGCATAAATAAACTCAACATTTAAATTGGAACACAATTTTGTGATTAGTTTGGACTTCAAAGCCAAGTTAAACTGATCCCCATGCTGACAAATCCCATGTCCCTCTCTTTCTGAAGAACTTATTTGTTTTTTGATTAATTAATAACTATGCCTTGCCCACGACTAGAATATTGTGAAATTTTAAAGGATGTTTGATTTGCGAGTCCGTTTGATCATGTGTTGGATGGACACTCTAAGGGCACTTACACGATACAGTCAGCGCCAAATATGAATGAGGTAGCTTTTTCGTTGATTTGTTCTTCTAGCAACAACTAATCAAGGGATCGCCCCTGTTAACGGAGGTTTGGCAAGTACCTAACGACCCTTGGTCGACTTGAATGGCTCCACTAGCACAGATGTTAGTGCGATCATGTTTTTGTTTTTTTTTTTTTATCTATTAATATATGGCCCTTGGAGTTTAATATTATAAAGTTCTTTGCCGAATACGACAAAGCCAACAAGCAAAAGGAAAGGCTATTGTTTCGGCGCTGACTGGTCTCGAGTAGCAAGGTTGTTAGTCCATACCTGCGGGCAGTATATCTAGGTGTATGCGTCATGCACGCTCGACGGCTGCGGGCCCGTCTCCTGCTCGAAACACACCGACTACTCTCCTCGCACTGTACTGATGTCTCTGCAATACAATATCACAACTACGTTAATATTGATTGGCGACAGACTACTAAGGTTTTATACAAAGATGGGCGACGAATTTGAATCGATAGGTTTGAAAAGGGACTTGATTCTACGCATTAACAAACGTTTCAAAATTAAGTTATTTATTCAAATAATTGTGAGAAGCCGCTTTCTGAACATCAAAAGTTACATGAGGACATTATCCTCAGAAAAGCCCATCCTTCACCAATTCCATATCGCTTCAGCTAGACTAGAGCGAAGACAAGTGGCGCAACATAACTGCTTGAGCCCTGATTTCACTTTACAAACACTTCAGTGGCCCTCAAATTGTGAATTGTTTATACACAATCGAGACACCATTGAAACTTTTGCAAATTTGTGGAATCAAACCCCAGCGCCCTGGCTAATGAGGACAAATAGATACAAGAAAATCTATTTCAAAAGACATTATTCTAGCTAACTTTTCGTTGGCATTCAGTGATTGACTACAAAGGCTTATTAACTACGATTCTTCTTCATCATTTATGGAGTCTACTATTTTATGTCCAAGAAAGTGTGTTAAGGGCATTTTAAATCCGCTTCGTTCATTGTTACAAAGCCTGGCAAATGCATGCGCAGTTATAGACGGATAAGAGACGCAAAGATTGTTATTTTTTTTCGTTGCTTCTCTTAAAAGGATTCGAGCCATAAAAATCCTTTTACGTTTAAGATACCCGAGGTGAATTCATAGGCGAATGGAGCCGTGGACCGTAGAGTAAAATGGGTATAAAATTATACGCACAAATCGAATCGGGCACATTCAATAAGACATCTGTTACTTTCCTCTATTCCGAATTTATTCCCACGTTAGTTTGGAATAGGAAACCTTTAATATGGAGTGGAAGAAACAAAGTGGCGCTTAGTCTAGTTTTATGTCGGCTTAACATCGCAGCTAGAAAATAAATTAGGACTATCTCTTTGCCATCTCAGAGTTCAGAGTTCATTTATTTGTCAAAAACATTACTATGCACACACAAAAGCATGCAAGATGTTAATGTACATTGCAGAAAGGATCACAGTCATGTCTTTACGGCGTACAAATATGTATTATAATAACATTTGATCAATTATTAAATTAATTGTAACTATTAGTTATTAAACATATAAAAAAACACAATCAATAAATAATAAGAATAAATTACATTTGTATCTATACAATCTCTGGAACGGCTGGACCGATTTTGACGGGACTTTCACTGGCAGATAGCTGATGTAATAAGGAGTAACTTTTTTGCACGCGGACGAAGTCGCGGACACAGCTAGTACAATATAAGTACAGCATAAGCATTCTCTGAGCAGACATTTTGGTTTTATAAAAAAGTAATGCCCTCTATTTTTGTAATGCATAGTGTAATCCACTGGCTTTTGGGCTGCATGAAAACTGTGCAAGAGTTTATACAATGTATTTCGCTACATCTGCGTTAGTTTTGCAGAAAGTATTACTGAATAAACTAAACGCTTTTTCACGCAAAATAATGTGGACAAATTTAAATTGTAATGTAACTAAATCATTGTTATTCATGTAAATAGCCTGCCCTATGGCAAGGTACAGAATATATTCCGATGTTTACGGCTAAATGATTCACGTTATGATGATGTGATTTCATCATCACATGGCATCATTACATAGGTATGTACCCCTGAGTGATTAGTCCAGACAATGTTTTTTTTTTTCTGCAGAAATTGAGACACAAACACTTAGTAAACAGATAAAATCCACCCATTACATTAATTTACGCAAACGAATCAATTTATCAGTAAATAATGTTTCATTAAGAATAACCGGACTAAGTAGGCAAACGTTGACACGTCCGATTACCGTTCAAAGTTACATAGATAAAAAGCGTAATGACGTCAGGAGAGTGATAAATAAACTCACATAGTCATGAGCTATCTCCATTCCCCGGCGTGGTCCGTCAAGCTAGAGGTACAATACAAGGTGATCCTATTATAACTGCAACGTTGACACGCAGTGGATTCAAAACAATCCAACACACGGGGATATAACTTCAGAACGTCCTTGGAATGGTGCATTCTGATTGGAGGAAAATTTCTCGGCACATACACACACGCATTGGAGTAGGCTGTTTTAGTTACATTTTGGCTAGTGTGTAAATTGGTGTTGAACTTGCTCGACATTACGGCTGCCTGCGGCGTCAAAGAGAAATGTACGCAGACGCAGAATGTTATTGAATAGGAGTGTGCGGTCACGGCAATCGCTCGCCAATCATGCTCGTTTCGACACGGTTGCTCGCTCGAACCATCGTGTTGTGTGTTTAATGTGGTTTCGGATGTGGCCACTTTATTGCTACATTGTGATAAGCACTCTGATATTGAATTTTTCAAGCGTTATTGATTTTACCTTTACATATTTATATGTATTGGTAGAAAGAGAAATTCTAGGAAAACTTTTTGTCTCGTTTCTTTAAACATTTTCTTGACTAGGTACTGTAATCTCCAGAAAGCCAAATATCACAACGCTTTAGGAAAATGTGATAGCTTTTTTTTTACGGTTGGGAAATCATCAAATGACCTCCCCCCCCCCCGCTCTGGGCGGAGCGGGAGGGACTGTCAGACTTGTACTGATTAAAACCCATCCGTGTTCCTAGCCCTTTGTGTTCCAGGGCCGCAGTATCTCTTTCGAAGAGTCCTGCAGCCCTGGCAGGCATCGGCTCTCTCGGACCCCTTCCGGTTTGCCGACATCTCGTTGAGGCGCGCGTGGATCACGAACGCGCCGTCGACACGGCCTATCATGACACGGACGGACGGTGAGCTAGCCCATTACTCACCGTCCAAAAATGGCAAAATGGGATAGCTTACACATGTGTATCCAACCCCACCCAAGACACTTTTCTCTCCCATTCCCCCAAAAAATATAAACAACCCTTGCAACGAACATAACATAAACTAATAAATTACGAAATTGCTCTTAATGAAGTTAGATAGCCAGCAAGCCCCGCTTTCATTAGAGCAGGAACCAGCGTAATTAAACTAGTGTGTTGCTTCGATACTAGATGCAATTAATTAAAGAGTTCCGAAGACTACAGCCACTTCAGTGGGAAAACTTGCTTTGAGACAACACATTTGTCGAGCACACTTCAGCGTCACAGAGCAAAAATAACAGAACAACCAGTAAAAAAAAAATCTCGGTATAACGGTAGATCGACCTGATCCTTCAGCCTTTGGGGAAGGTTTCTGGAAGCCTGCGGGGAAGGCCAGACTCATTAAGTTAATTAAGATTATGGAATCAACTCAAGATTTCTAATAAGTCACATGGAACGTGGTCTAGTGCCTGACAGTGCTACAGAAAAGGACTTCAAGAATGAATGCAAAAAGTTGCATTCAATTAAAGATTTTATGTGAACGATGGCAGTTTTGCACTTCAACAATTCCCGGCAAATATTTCGTTCGAGCCTTGGCGCGTCGGAACTTTGAGAATTGCCATAAAATTACATTTTTATTTTCTTGTCCCACGGCTGTAACTGGGTTGTGTATAAAGTCGTGCCAATTACACCGTGCCGGGCCCGCAATGCGCCACAGCGCCACGCTAGCCGCGCCTTACACCACACTAGACGGGCCGCTCTTTTAAACGGGACGCGAAATAGGGCTACAATACATTTGCAATCGGAGAGAAGATATCGGATTTCTATGATTATTTTATTTGCACATAAATGTAAAGTTCCTAGGATAGTACATACTATTAGGACTAATATCCGCCACACTAAACGAGCTACTCTTTTAAATGAAACGCATTAATTAATTTAAAATCTGGTTTTCTGATTCAATTAGGGTTGAATATGGCTTTGACATTATATTTTACAAGTGGATGGGAAGGTCTTAAGGTAAATCTACGGGGGACAATGGCGGATCAATATATAGCAAAATTGTCTGGGCGCATATTTGTTGTTCATTTTATTTATTCTGTGCTATATATTATTCACATTTTCAATACGCTACACCCAGTAGAATGCCAAACTCGTGCTCGTTCCGCTGTTGTTGTAGTAGAATCCTCATCTGTTAGCCGTTGGGTTATAAATTATAAACTAAGTAAATAACTAAGTAAGTAGCCTATATTTCTCCAGACCGAGACGTGCAGCCCATTAAGACGAAAATTTTCGACGAGACCATTTTCTAGCTGGAAATTTTCGGAAAACGAACTAATGGCCCTTATAGAATCGAATCCGCTTTTGTCAAATTTGACGACAGCGCCTGATTGCCATTACATCGGCATCTAAGATGTTGCGTTTACTAAAAGTAGCAGAATATCTGCAAATCTGCAACGAACAAGATAACAGAAGACCGGAATTGAATAAACATGCTTGGACGTAGGTCTATAAGAACAATGGTCCTAACAAGCCTACGTCTATACAAGGTGTTGTTTTGCATCCTCGTCAAATTCAAGGAGGTAAATATGCTAATGATTCTTGTCCCGAATCAATAATAAAATGGGTAAGTCATTTTTATTTTTTTTCTTATTTACTGAAATCGGTAAGTGTGAACCACCGGTGTTTTAAACGATGGCCGTCTGATTCTCGCCCCATAACCGCGCTTCCACACATACAAACAATCTCAAACGTTTGTTTGATAATTTCTTATTCCCTAAACCACGTTAAACGTGACAACGAAATACTGACAAACATAAACAACCAAAAAAATCAGTGTTTATTAATAATTAACTAGACGCCGTAATTTTAATTGATTACTTATGGCTTTTGTGACAACCTCCTGAAGTTTGACGAGGATGCAAAACAACACCTTGTATAATAGGAGCTACATAAGACTTATCATTGTAAATCGCAGTACTTTCAACTTGACAGTTTACAGCACGTTCAAAACTCAAACGACATTATTGTTTACAACTCAGTGTCTTGTTACAATGTGTTTGTGAAATAGCAACAATAACAGGAAACGTGTAGCATGCATTACATGCGCCGCGAGCCGGGGAATTCGCCGCTCACAGTGACCGGACACGCAGGCGACGCCACGGTGGCGGGGTAGTACTCCACCTTTTCAAAACACGAGACAATGCTGTTTGGACTATCATCGACACACATTCATTGACTGTGTCTAGAGTACGTGCGGTGTCGACGATAAGCGATAGCGAATATGTTGCTGTAGATTGTGTTATTTTTTATCAGTATACTATCTGTGAGCTGAGATACAGAGGTGCTCTTTTGAGCTCAGCTCAGCCATGACTGTTCTGGACAAAAAGTGGGTACAATCTGTCTACATCATCATTCTATCTAACGTTTCCTTCTTCTTCCATTCTCCCCTGTCAGAAGTCCCCTGTCCGGTATCATTTACTCCTTTCTCTTCATTCCTCACACAATAATGGTGTGTAAAGATTCTTTGGCCTTTTAACCAGTCAACGAAATGCATACTTGTATATAGGTACAATAAATAAGTAAAGTTAAGTAGAATGAACAAAACGATTAAAACAACTCAGTGTAATCAATTTATATAGCTTTCAAAAGTATTTTATTTTTAAGTTTTTTGTTTATATTTTTCAAACAGTGTATTTCTTGATATATTTATTCAATTGTGTATTCTGCGCATAATGTAGTGCATGCGGTGCTTTTCTGTAAGTGATGAGGCGCTTAGACTTAAGTTTACAATGTGGAAATTATTATGTAACAGTGTCCTCATTGTTGAGAAGCCTAATAATAATAAATAAACTTTCGGAACCGTTCACTTATTTAACGAGTTTAAAGAATTTAGGAAAAGTGACCAGTCATCAAACTAATCAAATATCGGATGGGAGTCGACAACAGAAACATTTGCCTGGTACTCCACCAGGCAATCACTTGCACCACAGCCACTGGATATCAAATGCGGGTAGATCCGATGCTGTAAGGCGATACGCGCGCGGGCGCAACACGATAGCAGACTCTTGAGCTACCAACGCTAAGGCCTGCATTTATCACGTGTTACATATAATAAACATATCGTATTATATTTCAGGTGGGATTTATACTGACAATTAATATATTAATATGGATTAACACAAGGTTTCTCTGAGATAGATGGAAGATCTCGTTGTGGAAACAACAGATTTAATCAATAAATAAAAAGTGTATAGCCAATTAGATTAGATAAGAGGGTAAGATAAGAAAGAGTAACCTATTCAGTCAGATAGTTTGACCAGTAGACAAGGCTAGAAAATGACAAGACGTGACCTCGTGACGTGAAATGAAGTACCTGTCAGTTCTCCAGGATTTAGAAACAGTCCAAATCGTAAATATGGGTTAAAGAAACCAGATAAACTACAGTACTTTCACAAGTTATTATGCCTTGTGACTGGGACTGTAGCTTCGCGTTTTATTTTGTTTTGTTGACTTTCAAAAGTGCCTGTAATGGTCTAATTGAAATAAATGCTTTGACTTTGAAAAAAAATGCTTTGACTTTGAAGATGAAACTAAGGGAGAGGATGATTGGAAACCAGGAGAATAGCGAGACTCACGTATCTTTGAACTTTTGAACGAATGTGAACCTAGACATTTAACTGGTACGGCAAATGCGTGACTCAGTATTATAATTTCAGCAAACCTACGCCAGACTCTTCACAACGCAAGTCATATTACACATTACCGATTGTTCCATACACCCGACACCGGGTCTCGGCAATCTATAGACAATGCACGCTACATCCGGCTGACTAAACTACACCGTAGATAGCTAGGTGGGAACACTTCGATAGCAAGCATGGCTGCTTCCGGCAAACCCCCTAGCTAGCTACCACCCTGACGCACGCATCAGACATATTGACGTTGCTATACATACAAAGCATGACTATTATAAACTGCCTGGCAGACATTGATTTATGGCAGAAACTAATATTTCTGTATCAAAGTTTTTGATCGTCTAAAACTTTGTTTTATCGTTAGAGACGCTTTTAATGAAAGTTTCGAGAGCTGAAGTGAACAGAATTCAGGATTGCTTAGTCAAATAGATTCACGACATTTAGAATTATTGGCAAAGCACTGTACTTGGGGAAATCACGCAGAATATGGACTGACTAAATAAGACGATTAATTCAAAATGGAGCAATTCATACATAATATTCTATGCATTGATTCGCCACTGAACGACAGAACAATGCAATCGTATTGAAATGGCATATTTACCTAAATTGCATATCACTTACAAAGATTGTAACAATCATAAACTGCAAAGGCACATGCAAACGTTGGAGACGTGGAGCCCGTTTATGGTCAATATCAAAGAAGTGAATATGTACAAAGTTGAGCAAGACAGCTGTACCCTTTGAATGAGGCCATAAAGCTCGGGAGTTACAGCAGAGGCCCATTAATGAGGCATCGTGACCACAGCATGAACGAGGGGTAAGGGAGGGCGGGGGTGGATGGGCGACGAGCGGTGATAACGACCGGCGACGCTTCACGGGAGCGTGCGAGGGACACATTTCACCCTTCTACGGCCGATTGCAATGTTTTGATGGCCGCATCGCAAGTTGGTTCCTTTGAGCGTGGATCCGTTCCCGAGCATGACGAGTTTCTAGAAATAATTAAATGTAGTAATCTTAGCCCTACTAATTCATGTGGGACCTGAGAAAGCACGTGCTTCAGTGTCGCTGCCAAACAGTAAATTAGCTTCGGCCGTTATGGTATGTAAGTACATATTTATGTGCATGAGTCGCCAGTAAAGTAAAATGAACCAGTCAGTGGAAGCTACAAATCTCTCCAGCCTGTATCTTCGACCACGGAAAATGCCGAGGGCGTCATATTAGCAGAACTTGAATACAGTTATAGGCGATTTGTCGACATGGAAATAATTCGTTCAACAAGAATACGTCGATCGATCCAGGGCTTATTTTGCTTTGAAATAGGAATAGGGATGATGACTGGGTAAAGAAAACGAAATTCTATTTTGTCCGTCAATCAGGTAATACAAAAATATTAGATACGTATTTTTTGTTTTTTCAAGTTAACAAAAAAATACTTGGTTAAAACGCATTAAAGTTGGAGAGTGGGGGCTTACTACGTCACAACTAGGTATAAAATGTACTGAGCCGTGACGTCATGCGCCATTTCAAAATATCTCCGTAATTTTAAGATTACGTGAAAAAAGAAAAAATACGTGTCAAATACTTTTTTATAATCTACCCGATAGACAAATAAAAAAAAATGAGTCACCATCCCTATTTTACCAACGCTTATTTGAAGGAAAAACATTTCTTTGTTCTAAGATGAAAGCTTTCAAGTGGAACAAAACAATTTTTAAACAAAGAAAAACGTGTTGTATGGAAAGAAAAAGGACACCATAAATTGGTAAATTGTACGAAAGAAGGAATCGCTAGAAAGGGGGTGAATAATAAGACTAAGACTGATAAAAGAGACCTTGCGCCGATCCCAAATTAATTTAAAGAGAACTATGATAATTCTCGAGATATCCATCCATCCACGAGCACACAACATAATCATTAAAATGAGAACCTCGCATTTAATTTTGGTTGGTTACAAAGGACTGGTATAAGTCGTTTGTTACTTCGGGGGGAATTGTGAACCTTTCCCTTAATATTAGTGATTGCTTTTGACACAATAGAATTATTTCCACGTATCAGGCTCAGCCCGCCTTCTCGTAAATTGAGTTTTAGTATCAATATCAGAGACGGATTCTTGTAACCAAGGTAGTTACAGAAGTATCCAAAATTTTGTTGCTGGGGAAATAAACTAAGTGAAAAATGTGATACTTAATCCAAAACTGTTCCACAATATGACTTTTTTTACCATATTTTTATAGCAATATTTTCAGCAATATTTAAATCACAAAACGTTCGTGTGTTTCGTCTTATCTTTAAAATATGATTGTTTTTATATTAACACACATCAAATTTGTAAGACGAGTGATATAGTGATCAACTTCAATGGCTGATAAGAACGGACAGAACTAATGCTCGTTATTATACCGACACCCAAAGAATTCCCCTGGCCCTTACAAACAAAACGTATGGTCCCCTCGTCTTTTAAAATCAACTGGCAGAAATTGTATTGACTACGTGCACCTAAAGCTACACAGATTTTTTAGCGACCCTTAATGCTATTAACCGTCTCCCCTTCGAACCCGAATGACGTTCAAACAAATCATATTATTATTAGTACACGGGTGCCAGCCGGTCTGCAACAGCGAGATTTATTATGACGTTATTACAGCGTCACCTTACGCAGACAAATTATAATGTTAGGATAACTTTTTGGAGGGACGACAGAGATATACACACTCTATCTACTATTGACTCCTGTTCCGAGACTGACGTCACGGATGTCAAACAGCCATAAGCTCTCTGTGTTCTTCTCTCGCAAATAAATAAAAATACCAGTTAAATTCGCATAAGTTTATTGTAAAAATACTTCTGTCAGTGTAATTTACAAGTAACATTGTTGTCTGGTGTTTATGTGCTGTGCAAATAAAAATAAAACGTAAATAACGTTATAGTGAACCCCAGCAAGTGTCTAAGTACCCGAAACCCACAATATATAATTCGGTAATTATTTGGGCAACCGAAAGCCAACTTGTGACACAACATCAGTGTGTGCGGACCTCTACTCCGTCGCTGTGCTCAACTTATGGTGTTGTCTGTACCATACACACCATAGAAAACTGCCATAACGGTGATCTTGTGAATAGCGCCATCTGTTGCCTTATCAGTGTACTACTTGGACTCATAAATAGTTCTGCGATTTGTAAACAAACCAGTTTCAACTCACCATGGTCAAGTGTGGCGGTTGTGGTAAATTTCTTTCGTCGGCAGAGGCTGTTAATTGCAGCAAGTGCAAGCGCTGGTACCATCGAGGGTGCGTAGGTATCCAGAGTGAAGGTTCCGTACAGACCCCCTGGCACTGCCCCGACTGCGAAAAGAGCCAGGTGAGGGATAACCGGGCTGAAACACCGGTAAGGGCGCGGGCACCAGCACCAACGCATCACGAGGATAGCCTTGTAAACCTAATGGACACCAGTCCCATTAATAGCACAGCCCTAGATGCCACACAGGAGCTCAACCTTGACATCCTCAGGGCAGAGCTAAGTAATTTTAAGGACGAATTTTTTAAGGTTGTGAGAAATGAGTTTCAGCAGCTGCGTGACGATCTGTCGGAGCTAAGGTCCTCTCTAAAATCTACAAACGATAGGATGAGCAACTTGGAGGAAAGAGTAGCGGTAATGGAGACTAAGCTGGCTCAGCCCCAAGTGTCGCAATCATCGGATGTGGACGAGCTAATAAGCCAGTTAAGGAGCGATATAAATGATCGTGACCAGGACTTGCTCGCCAATGATCTGCAGATCTCAAACATACCTGAGGTTAATGGCGAAAACCCTACTCACACTGCCATGCTGGTGGCGGCAAAGATCGGCGTAAAACTCAAAGCGCGCGATATTGTGAGCGCCGAGCGTGTTGGAGGCAGGCGTATCAACGCTACGCAGGCGACGGCGCCGGTGGAGACCCGCCCCCGCTTCCTCGTCGTGCGCCTCGCGCGCCGCGATCTACGGGACGAGCTGCTGGAGGGAGCACGAGTGCGTCGCGGCATGACTACAGCGGATCTCGATCTGCCGGGTCCCGCGACGCGCTTCTACGTCAACGAGCGGCTTACTAAGCTAAACCGGGAGTTGTTTCGGAACGCGCGTGAGGCCGGTAGTCGCCTCGGTTGGCAGTTCGTGTGGTCTAAGCGTGGTCGCATCCTCGCCCGGTACAAACCCGGTGATGCCACCTGCCACATACGCAGTGAGGCTGACATACTGCGCACCTTCGGTCTGCCACCTGGAACCAGCGCAAACACCGCTCTTTAGAGAAGCTGTCTTGTTTATTTATGTTTCTTCAATTGTTTGTACTTTTTATTTTGTTTGTTTTAGTTTTTTTCTAGATAACTACATTACTTATATATGTATAGTTACGTGTTCTTTAGAATTAAGTTTAGTAAAAGTAAGTACCACCCTATCAACAGTAATATTAATACTTTTGTTTTCACGCTATAAGCCATGTTTTGTATTTGCAGATGTGTGTCTCGCGGCGCACCTCTGTAATCTACGTGTAACGAACCAGTTTTATAACACTACACAAATTTACCTACA
Organism: Cerastis leucographa; assembly: GCA_963082945.1. NCBI lineage: Eukaryota > Metazoa > Arthropoda > Insecta > Lepidoptera > Noctuidae > Cerastis > Cerastis leucographa. The sequence continues at coordinate 1,253,983 of OY720360.1, forward strand.
CCTATTTATCATACAACTTCTAGTCTATTTTACAAACATATTATTTACATACCACAGTTTAAAACCTATGTACACTATCTACAGATTCACAAATCGACCTACACTATTTCTATTTCAAATTACTAATGAATGTGCTCTGACGATAATACTTTTTTGCCAGAAGACAAAACTTTTTTTTTTTTTTTTTAACTTACTTTAACTATTACAATGACGAATAAACCTAAGAAAATGTTTAAGGTTGGGTTGTTTAATGCTGGTTCATTGGGTACAGGTCATGATGACTTCATTAGTGTATTTGACAGGCATTGCTTTGACATTATGGCCATTAACGAGACTTGGCTCAGACCGGGCGAGGAGGGGCGCGCTCCGGTAGTGCCGGGCTATCGTCTGCGTCACACACCGCGACCAGCGAGTGTTTGCGCGGGCCGTGGTGGGGGCGTCGGGTTTTATGTGCGGCGTGGGCTGAGCGCACGTACTTGGACTAGCGCGGTCGATCCCAGGTTCGAATCGGTCGAACAAATGTGGTTAACAATCTCCTTGAACGGTAAAAAGATTGCCATAGGAACAGCGTACCGTCCGCCATGGTTAAATCTTGTCCTCTTTCTCGATGCCATAACGGATTCTATTAGTTCTTTGGGTGATTGCGATCACTATATTCTACTTGGTGATTTCAATGTCAATATGAAAGACACAAATGGGATAAAAACTAAAAATATCAATGAATTTCTTAACACTTTTAATCTTACACAGCTGGTCACAAGCCCGACTCACTACACAGCATCCAGTGAAACCCTCATCGATCTTTTGTGTACTGATTTGAGACCAAGACACACAGCGGTAGAACCTTTCGGTTCACTCAACGGCCATTCCATTGTAGTGAGTGAATTTAATATTAAGCGTGACAAATTCAAACCGTACTTCGTAAAATTTCGCCCTCTTCAAAACGTATGCACGGAAACATTTAACACAGACTTATCCTCTTTAAACATTGGTATTATTTCAACGCTCAACTCCGTTAATGATATGGTACATGTCTTCAACACCCTTATAACTTCCTTGTTTAATGCTCACGCACCTGTCAAATCATGTACTATAAGAGATAAATCGTATCCGTGGATTACAGACACAATAAAAGTTATGATGCGATTACGTGACGAAGCACTAAGTAGTTTTAGGAAAACTAAATCGGATTCAAAAAAGAAATACTACAAAGAATTAAAGCACTTAGTGATTGGTGCTCTGTACAATGAAAAGACTGCGTATTTCAAACATAACATCAATACCAAAATAAAAAGCCCAAAATTACTCTGGAGGAATCTGAAATCCACCTTATTACCTTTTAAATCAAGACAAGACCTTCCGTCGCATTTCACAGACCCTGACCTAATTAATAGAAACTTTTTAATCGTTCCCGGTAACCCCGAGCCAAGCGCATTGCTTATGAGTTTTTATGAAAATCATACCCACGGTGAGACAGTTTTTACAATAACTCCAGTAGACCAGAACAATGTCTCACGCACTATCGCTAGTCTCAAAAGTAAGGCCGAAGGCCACGACAACATTAACCTGGACATGATTAATATGACTTTGCCGCACACGTTAAATGTTGTAACGGATATAATAAACCACTCCATCGTGACGTCAACATTCCCGGACCAATGGAAAATTGCCTCCATTAGGCCCCTGCCAAAAAATTCAAATCCAGAAACCTTAAAAGATCTACGCCCAATCAGTATATTACCATGTTTATCCAAAGTATTAGAAAAAATTGTCAGCCAACAACTTACGCGGTTTCTGGAACAAAACAATATTTTACCAGACTTACAATCAGGGTTTAGGAAACAGCGCAGTACATCTACTGCGCTACTGGATGTTACTGACAACATATTATCCGCCCAAGATAAGGGAATGTGCACATTACTGGTTTTACTAGATTTTTCCAGGGCATTTGACGCCATAAACATACCATTATTACTGTCAAAGTTAAAATATTACGGTTTCGACAGAGAAGCAATACAATGGTTCCGCAGCTACTTAAGCAATAGGGAACAATTTGTTGACCTGCGTTTGAGTGACGGCACTACTCTTAGATCGGCACCTATCTCCGTAGTGAGAGGAGTCCCGCAGGGTTCTATTCTTGGTCCCGTTCTCTTCATTTTGTACTGCGCAGACATAATAAGATGCCTCCAGAGATGCAAGTACCATATATACGCTGACGATGTACAACTGTATATTTCCTTCAGACCTGACGAGTATGACAGTGCCATTAAGGATCTGAACGAAGACCTTCAACGAATCGCCGTTTGGTCCGAGGAGAACTGCCTGTCGCTGAACCCTACCAAAACGAAATATATAGTTTTTGGCACAAGACACCAGCTGTCCCGACTACCTTTATCTTTTGACTTGGTACTAATGGGTGAACAAATTGAGCGAGTCTATGAGGCGCGAAATCTGGGTCTTGCGATGGATAATGCTCTTCGTTTTGAGAAACATATAGCAGACTCTGTCAGAAACTGTTTTTATCGCCTGAAGGTTTTATATAAGATGAGGCCCTACTTATCAGAACCTCTTCGGGAACAGCTCGTGGAAACCTTGGTACTGTCTAGATTAAACTATGCTGACACAGTATATGGCCCACGCCTATTAGCTCGTACAGATCGGCTCATTCAAAGAGTACAAAATGCTTGCGCGCGGTTTTGTTACAATATTCCACGGCGAAGTCACGTAACACCTTTTCTAAACAAGCACTTATCATTAAAAATGAAATCGAGACGCAAACTGCATTTGGCATGCCTCCTGTTCGGTGTGGTTAAATATAAAAAACCGGACTACTTATATAATAAGCTTAGTTGGTTAACTAGTAGACGCGAATGTGAGAGAAGACAATGTTCACAACAACTCTCGACTCAGTCTCATCACACAGCAGCGTTCAGAGGTAGCTTTCGTTATGCGGCTTCCAAAGTATGGAATAACCTGCCACCACCGATAAGAATGATTGGCACAATAGACACTTTCAGAAAACGTTTACGGCAGTATCTAGTGGAATCGCAACGTAAGTTGGATATGGTCGCACTGAATGTTTCAATTATATAATGTACAAACTAAGAACCTACCTACACCTTAATCACGTCACAATATTTTAGCCGACTAATGTTGCTCAAACTTACAAATTGGTGCTGTATAAAATTATTCAGCTCATGCTTAAGCTCTTCTCGCTTAGCATTACGTCACTTGTGTCCTCAGCCGGAGGGTGCTATCGTGATTGCGCGGCGCGGCGCCGCGCCGCAGCGACACGCCGCATTGTGTGAGACCTACGATTTTATAAAATAACAAAATAAAATAACCGCCTACCTTTTAAACAACACTTTGCAGCAACGCAACACACGTGCGCACGTTCTTACCCAATGTGCATGGCCCACTTGCATGCTACTGGAACAAACGGCGACGAGATGACTTCATTCATTCATCCTTTCAGTCACATCTGGCAGGAGCTGATCCTGAGCGTGGTCAGCGCCTTTGTCGTGAATCTTGACAACTGCAAATGCAAAAATAAATTAAAATATGACAAAGGAGTCTTTCACTTTCAGATTAGGTACATGACATTTTTTATCCAAACGTAACAACTTTTAAACTAGCTTACCTTTTTTTTCTTTTTATTTTATATGCTTTGTTTGTCTACGGTTGCATAATTTAGTTCCACTTCCGTCAAATATAATATTATAACGTTTTATGTACCCACACAATTGCCATCGCATCTGCAAAATTTTTCCGTTATTTCTTACAATTAGTCCATCGCGCTCGGCTGCTTGCAGCGTATTGACGAACTGCACGGATTAATTAAATGTTGTGCGTCGTCTAGTAGTTAGAAACGAAACGTGTGAAACAGGTTTGTTTACGTTCGTCCGTCCCATTTGCTTTTGTACCTAGCGGTTTTTGTTTTGTTTTTGCACTTTTTCTTGATTTTTTATTAATATGTAGTTTTATTTGTTATTATTGCACAGATATTTATTGTTTATAAGAACATACATATTCATTATTCATACACATTAATTCATAACACAAAGTACCTACATACCTACTTAACTGTTTTTCGTCCGTCACGTCATTATATCGGGTCCAGTTGAAAACCAGCGTCGGGCACTAGCTGTTCGGCAGTTTGCTGAACTGGTCCTTTTTGGCGCAGCCGTGAGACACACATCTTATCTTTTTCTGTTTTAGCTTTAAGTTTTGATTTTTTTTTTTTTTTGTTGTGTGCACTTGTGGCATGTGCCAAATAAATACGTTTTCTTTCTTCTTCTTTCTTTCTTTCTTTCTTCTATCTAAGAAACGCAGCCTTATTCTGCTTGAAAAATCATCAGCCTATCCACCAACACGCACTGGTGGATTACATACGTCTTTCCACAGAGAGGAGGCTTGTATCCGGCAAGACTAGACCGCACACTTTCCCAAACCACTGTACCAAATTCCTGTACGCCAGGATTAACAGTGACGACCATCTTCTAAAAGCGCCGAGACAATGAAGCTCGATGAAGTACCAGAGAAATACAATTTAACTGTCTGGGATCCCGTAAAGAAATTAATCAGAAAAGAATAGCAGAGGAGTAGGCTGTGTCCAGCAGTGAGTATTTCGAAGGTTGATTTTGCTATAGCAGTAGATTGCTCATCATGTTCGTAAGCATGGCCACAACCAAGTAGACTAGTCCCGCGTTCCTCATCCAGCACATTATGTCACGTCTTCGCCTTGTAACAAGTGACCTGATCTCCGCGTACACGTGTTTCTGTGTGGGAGTTGATAGTATTATCTCATTGGTTCCTTCTTTAATTAAAATTGTTCGCAGTAACCATTTAAGTACACCAGAGCAATATCCGCAGTAATTCCAGTATCCAGTAACACGATACTTAAATTGACCTAAACTTAACTTTTTAATCTTAACACGTTTATTACGCCGTTGGAATTTCAACTTGCGGAACTGAGCAGAACGTATTTAATTAGGCATTCATTTTGTTGTCGCAGTGTGTAAGTGAAAACATAAGTCTCTTTTACAAAATATTTTTTGCATTTTCACTGCCTCCGTATCGAACATTTAACGAGCAGCAAATACACTGGTATGGCACATACGACATACCTTCAAGAACAGCGCTGAATCACCAGCATCGTGACGTCAATAAACTTGCTACAATTTAAATATTTCAAAGAGGGTGGAAAATAATTGTCGCGACGGAATCTTGTGTTTAATAGGCGACAAATCACGAAGAGGGGAAATGGAACCATTAGAATATGAAAACTGAAGTTTTTATAGGATTTGCTATTTATTCCATCTTTGGAGCCTTTAGAATTTGGGGCACCCAACACCTTTCGAGCGCTAATCCTGCAGTTTTTGTCATTTGTACACTAACATGGCAATAGAACTCATCAATAAACTTTACACACAGGTCTCGAACTAGGGCACTGGCAGAGAGTTTGGCACATCAGTGACGTAGTTAGGAAGGTGACAAATACCAAGGCTGAATCCATTTGGCAGGTGTGAATGATTTATTCAGGCTGACTTGGTCATATTTGAACTACATGGCAAGAAATCCCATTGTGCCTACGAATTTGAAATCAAAATGGCTATGAAAAGAGCTTGTTAAAAAGGATATGATACACCTGAAATTCAAGCAAATAGCGCTGAAATTGTGGGCACAAGTGAGGAATGATTACAACGCGCTTCCCTAAATCGGTTGCAATTTAAAGCCCTTATCCAACGTTTTAGCTTGTTTTTGATTGGTGTAAGTCAAAATTCTATAATTACCTGCCCAACAACAAAGTATCCCGTCTCGTTTCATAATTAATTCAGCGTAATAGGCGTTACAACAACATTCGTCATTTATCATTGTGGTTCTCCGGAGGTTTAACAAAAGGAAAAAGTAGCAGAAGGCATATTCCAATTGCGTGACACGAAACTCAGTCATATTTGCGGCAAAGCCTCCAAACCACACTGCAGTGGTAATATGAAACGGGCAAACTGTGTTCAGTATGTTTCGACGTGTCGTGTGGACCTTTTGTAGCTTTTTACGATTGCCCGAAGGCTTCGCAGGGCGCAGCTAGGCCCGGGGCACGTTGCCCGAAGGGGCGCTGAAACGCATGCGCTGCGCTTCCCTATCGATTATGAGCCCAGTCGTCTCCAGTTTCTAGTCTAAAGTAGTTAAAAAATCATCGCATCTTTGTAATAAAGTTTGATTGAATCCTTTTATAGTTGTGATAGAGGGTAGGTAGTTGGTGGAAAAGTGGAAAATCTAGTTTGAATACGAGATGTTAATCCAATTTGTGGAGCGTATAGCATTTATTTTTCTAACCAACGATTTAGTTGGAATATAGTTTTAAAACTAGCGAAAAACAAAATGAGACTTCAGTGGTCTCGAGTTCTGAAAAAAAGTCAAAGAACTTTTTATTCAGTTGAAAGAGAACGGAAAGCTGTGAACTCGACGCTATTCGAACTCGCTATTCGAACTTTGAAAACACGTGGCATCAAATCAGCACGCGACGCCCGCACCCAGCCCTCAAACTAGGTTATTAAAACTGGCAGGAAACACAATAATATAAAAATGACAACAAAAGCCATCTAGACAGGCTACGTAATAGAGGAAAAGTAAATTGAAAATGGAGCGCGGAAAATGATCCCGAAGCCGGGTCAATATACTTCGACAGAAATATCGAGAAGCAATGTTCGGCTGAGATGTCCTTAAAATTTGTTTCGAAGGCTTTCAGCTGAAGGAAAAGTTTGAAATACTGTAGAATATACATTGTTCTGAAAGTGTTTTGGGCTTCTGAAGAGTTGTGAAGTTGTGAGGTCAAGGGAAACCGGTGCGGTCCGTAGGGATCTTTCGCGTTTAGCGTGCTCCCGACATTTCTGGGCTACTGAATAACGAAACATGATGTGTGCGTGTTGGTTTAGTTTAAAATAGTTCCGAGACCTTGTTATTTAATAGCCCGCTTTTGTATTAGAATGTTTTGTGGCAAATAAGTTTCTTTGTTTAGGTGCTTTAGTTTATTTTGTATGAAGAATTACGGAACGTTATTCAACTCGCAACCAAAACGTTTCCGATTTTACTATTTTTCTTTTTTCAAAAACTGCGATTTAGGCGGCATTAACTGGTTTTACTCACGATTCAAGTTTCCATAAATGTTTCTGTAACTTCGTTTATCACTATTTAATATGGCATCTGACAATATCTGTTTACGGTTATTAAATATCGGCAATCCAATCCAACCGAGTGCATCTATACAGCTCTACCGACATTCCCGCAAGGGAAACAGGAACAGGCAAGAATGATTCCAGAGGGTAAAAAGCATTCACTTCCTTCGTAATTAAAATGACTTGAACAGTGAAAGTATCCATTTTGGGTATTATATGCAGGATCGATGGCTTATTTAGGTATATGAAATAAATGGAAGAAAAAACCTTGTTTAAATGGATTCACCCCACTCGACCTCAATAGAAGAGAGGCTTTCGCAATATTTTTACATAATATGCGTATTTTACTGAGAAGCAATCTGATAACAGGCTGAGAAGGAAATAAATGCTAATAGTATACAAAAGGGAAGTGGATTTTATTTCGCGATAATGAGGGCCGTGGGCGGAGGGTGTTTTCTAATTATAGAGAACAGAGAGCCTACGGAAATGTTAGGTAAATAGATTGATAATTAAATTGAATGGCCCACGGCTTCATGAATGATGGCATTTTTTTTTGCCATTTATTTAATGTTAAATAGCTATTGGGCAGCCGAAAATGGTGGAACAGAGGGGTTGAACCTAGCGAGTCTGATGCAATAGCGAGGATATTGACACAAAGCAAACGGCGAATTTTTTTCTTGCAAGTCCCGATTTTAAACACTGCTGTGATCGTAGCCGGCGAGCAATGGATGACGAGGTAACAATGAAATAAAATAATTTTTTACATACCATATTTCGAGTAAACCAATACTCGTTCCAACAAAATTAAAAGCAAAATTTTCGAGTAAAAGGCCGATTTTCATGTAATAAATCTAAGTAAGCCGAGGCTAAACTGGTCCTGTTATCAGGGCTGTCAGCAGAGCCTACAGTGACGTAGATAAGGACTAATGTAACGCCTACGCGTCATACAAGCCGCGCGTCACCGCTTACCCAAATGTTTTGCAGACGTTACGCAAGCAGTATTATATTAAGAACAACGGTGTGGACTGTTGAGATTAGATAAAAGATTCTGTTGCTGAGCAACACTGGTATACTGGTTGTTTGATAAAAAAGCCGGCCAAGTGCAAGTCAGACTCGCGCACGATGGGATCCGTACCATTATTTATAAAAACGAGCAAAAAAATCATCTTTTTTGTATGGGAGCCCCCTTAAATATTTATTTTATTCTGTTTTTAGTATTTATTGTTATAGCGGCAACAGAAATACATATTCTGTAGAAATTTCAACTGGCTAAATATCATGAGATACTGCCTGGTGACGGACGGACGGACAACGAAGTCTCAGTAATGGGGTCCCGTGACCCTTTGGGTACTGAACCCTAAAAATTATCTCCATTTTGCGAAGAAAATGCACGTAGCGACCACTTATTGCGACCGACTCAAACACAGTTATTGTGCTCAAAATAACCCTCATCACAAGCCTGGCTTATACATAATTATGATAATGATAACCGAGGTGACCATTAATGTGGAAGTACACCTTTCCAACTTGTGACGTACATACACACTCTTAAGAAGTTTAACTAGTATAAAATGCACGGATGGCTTGCTTTATTTCTCCCACATCGTTTTACAATCTTAGTAAAGTTTGTATAATAATATGCTACCCGAATGATACGACGACAACTTTCGGGAGCATGAAACGCCGGGTCATTAGTCGTTTCATACCGCGAGCGGTTCGGACCGCGGCACGGTGTGAATTACCCAAGAGCTCATTTTGAATGGGGTCCTTTCGCACCGCGGTGCGAATCTCCCAGGAACTTTTTGCAATTATGGGTCCATTCGGAGAGCTGATATACATAGGTATATAATGGATATACATAGGTGAATAAACGATAATAAATACATATTATTTACATTTTTAAATATTTTTACAAAATTATATAAAAACATTTAAAAATATAAAAAATAGTAGCCCACCGGGATCGGGAACAGGGTCCGGGCTACCGGTGGTCAGGGCTCTTGAGAGAGGAACCCCCTAACAATACGTGCCGTGTACATCCCACAAGTAGACAACCTAGCGAGGCAGATCTAGCTGACTTGATTCCACAAGATTGTACTTCAAAGCAAGTTGCTGGTGGATAATCCTGGCAACGAGGTTGTGTCCATGCAAGTCTCCGTTAGCCAGTTGAGAACACCCAGAAATTTTGTGTTGGATCGATTCTCCCGGACGGTGGCATGCCCGACATAAATGACAACTGTGCCATAGTTTTTGATGTTTTATAATTGTTTTTTTTTCTTTTTTCACCATGAATTTTTCTACTCAATTATTTATTCGTAAGTACAGATACGAATAAATAATTGGAGTCCTTAAATTGGTGATACGAGTCCAAATCGGACCTACGAAAAAAGCATTGGGTCGTTTCGCCCCGTGGTCCGAATCGACCCATTCCAAAACATACATTGGGCCATTTGCACCGCTCCAACCACCGCGGTGCGAAAGGACCCATTCAAAAAGAGCTCTTCGGTAATTCACACCGCGGTCCGAACCAATCGCGGTGTGAAAAGACTAAAGCTCCGAAACGCCAAGGTTTTGTTAACCAAAAACAATGGTTATTATTCAGACCGTGAAGTCTGGATACAAAGGAAGAATAAAAATTGTGAGCAGCTTTGTGGATCGCTAGAATTACTTCAGGTAAACCGGAGTTTTATCAGACCACGGAAGTTTGTGTGTTTCAGAAGATTTGATTTTCGCGGATTTGTGTTGTCGCAGGTATATTGTCAAAGCCGTAATATTAAAATTTCACTAGTGACATTATAATTAAACGGTAGATTGTCAATCGACTTCATTTCTTACAATTTAACGGCCTGGTTTTAGTGTCATTGTTATGTCACGGGGTCATTATAGTGACATAATAAATCTAGGTATATTATGAATGAAGTTGGCAGTGAAAGACGTCGAGCGTTCTGATTGGTCAATTCATTGGAAACGGACCAATCAGAGACGGCCTCATAATCTGACGACCAGTAAAATTGACAAAATATCATTGCCTTACAATATTACTATTGTACGAAACCATGAATAATTTCAGACTACTGGGAAACGACAATTAGAAGATTGATTACCGACCATTCCAACATGCAGAATGACGTTTTTCTTCCAACTACGCAGTAATGGTATCATTAATCAATAAAAAACCGATCACAAAGGATGTCTTTTTTGCTTAGAACCAAAACAGTGCAGAAATGTTGTCATTACTGCACTGTTTTCATTACTGCACTGTTTTTTATGTTTTATCTATACGAGTATATATAAAAATGATTCCCTATTGTCCCGCGTGAACGGCTGGACGGATTTCGCAAATTTTTTTTTTGTTGTTTTTGTTATTGTCAGGAGAAGGTTTTTAGGTAGGTAGTGGGTGGGTAGTAGGCAGATCGTAGGCAGGTCTTAGGCAGGTGGTAGGCAGGTGTTAAGCAGGCGAAATGCAGGTGGTAGGCAGGTTGTAGTCATTTCGTAGGCAGGTGGTAGGCAGGTGATTGTATATCTTAGGCAGGTCGCAGGCGGGTGTTAGGCAGGTTGTAGGCAGGTCTTAGGCAAATGTTAGGCAGGTCTTAGGCAAATGTTAGGCAGGTTGTAGGCAGGTCGTAGGCAGGTCTTAGGCAGGGTGTGGTAGGTCATAGGCAGGCGTTAGGCAACCGGTAGGCAGGTGGTAGGCAGGCGGTGGTAGGTCGTAGGCAGGAGATAGGCAGGTGTTAGGCAGGGTGTGGTAGGTCGTAGGCAGGCGGTAGGCAGGTGGAAGGCAGGTCATAGGCAGGTGGTGGTAGGTAGGTAGGTAGTATATTTTGTCACGGTATGACGGTAGTTGAAAGAAAAGTAGATTACGCACCTCGCTAAAGTGAGTTATTAATGCACTCGTGTTAATTTAGTGCCCTCGCATACGCTCGGGCACCAACATAACACTCGTGCATTAATAACTCACTTTGCGCTCGATGCAACAATCTACTATTGTATAAAACATTGCGGGTAAATAAGCATTATTCGCCTGACATAACAACATTTCTACTTTATGGAGACTGAACCAGTTTAAATATTAATAAAAATCTGAAGCTTTTTACCGAACAAACCACATTATTGATGGGAATGCTGACTAAGGGATGTAAAGGATAAAAAAATATAAGTTGGAAAATGAAATGAGACTTTTCGGAGCTCCGTATTTTAGTGTGTCAGCAGAGTGAGATATTCGTTTTCGGCAAAATATTATTATTTTTCAAACATTGCGCCACACTATGTATTTTACTTGTCTCGTGGGTGCGTTTACCAACATTTAAACTCACATACACAAAAAGCCAGACCCAGAACAACTATGTTATAATCCCGCCTAGCCTTTTTCCAGCTACAAAATGTTCAAGAGTTGTAGAGTTGAGTAGTTGAAGCGACAGCCCTTTCAAACCAACCAAGTTAAGCAGGCAAGACTGGCTGTCAGACTTTTGGGCTTCTGAGTACTCGTAACGACTGCTAGAGTTCTACAAATGACAGCCAGGACCAACTTCTTAGTGCTTTTCAAGGCACGGAGCGGTCTCGACGAGAGTTATTTTTTTGTTATTATCTAGCCACGAGTCCCACTTATTTGAACTACTGCGGACTATTTGTACTGTGTTTAATACCCGCATAAGCTTCGCCGCCCGCTTTCCATAAGTTTTTATGAGATGACATCCTCACGAGTCACAAGACACGAGCCAGAATGTTCCCACATCACTCAAAGGAGCCGTCGATTGACAACGATACATCTATTCGATTAATCGATAAGCCGCATTACTAATGCAACGACCGTCGCCTGCGCACTTTAGTTGCAAGATCTTGGGCCAACGAACTGTGTGAAACGACCTTAGGTTTTTTGCGCATTTGTAGTTGTGTTGTCACATTGGATAGACGATTTAATTTTAGTGCTGGGCCAATTAGGTGGTTCATTGAGTTTTGAGGTTGCGGCGGAAGTAGACAGCCAGGGTTGTCATTAATGTTACTGCCAAAGCATAATAACAACTTTCTAAAAAATGGTTTTGGTTTTAAGCACATATTACATACACTTGCATATTTACAAAGAGGTTGCTCATTGTTGCATTAAAACGCGGCTAGTCACAAAATTGTACCAGAAAAAAACCACAAGCAGTTACTGCTCGATCTCTCTCGATGGTATTCCAAAGCATGCTCATCAAACATGACGCAATAGTAAAACAGCTATTCAGACAGGCATTCGCTTTGTTTACCATAGGATGTGCGGTTGTTTGCGATGCCATGTCCACGTAAACTATTGAAACGCGGGCACACAGAGCTTGTGTCCACAGCCTATGTAGCCTACACGATGTTTTCCGTCATATTGGATCAAAGCGACTATTTTATTATTCCGAAATGCGAATTCGAAACGGAATCATTCAGAAACAAATGACGTGGTCGTGAAAAAGCCTTCATAATTAGGTCATATGGTTTTTTAGGATGGGTCTGAACCTGAATTAAGTTGCTCCATGTATACTACTAATACTGGTATTCAGCTGTTTTTGGTAAGACTGGAAATCGACCTCAAGTTAATTGGGAAAAGGCCCTCATATAGCCATAACTCTAGAAAAAAAACTATTTCCTAAAAAAGCAAAGCGCCCATGGGCTGGCAGGATGAAAACCGGAGGTTAATTAAATTTACGTTTACCAGTCGGACATGTATGTGCCTTTAAGTCAAGTCTGTTGAGGGGCGACATTATTATCTGTAGGTAAACATCGAAATCTTGAATGCAGTAATTGTTTTGATTGAATTCAGATAAGTGTGTATCAGTGGAAACGGGTGTGCCAGACCATTGTTTGCAGTTTTATATTCAATCGCTTCGGGTACTGCTACAAATATTCGATCCGACTTCATAAAGATCTTTGATCACACATCATAGCTTAGAAATCCATTAAATTAATGATTTAACCCTAACCCTAAACTTTAACCCTAAACTACATTTAAGATTTTGTTATAGAAGACACGTTGTTTTGAGCCAAAGTAAGTTTACCATTGCACGGACGATCAGATTTGGCAAACCCGAGAGACAAGTTTATTCTTCCTGTCCAAATCATCACTGTATTCTTATATACTAGCTATCTCTTGGTGGACCTGGTACACTGCGGTCGACTTGCGAGAGGGAAGGTCACTTCCGTCCCGCTTGAGTACTATCGATCATTGTGTGTCAAGGGTTCCGGGTTACAACACTGCAGGCGGATGAGCATTAACCAATATGATAGTCGAGCAAAATGTACACATCTTGACAAAGTATTGAGGTAATAACTTTTGGATGAAATGGCAAGAAAGGAGTTGTCTGATGAGATGACAAGTTATAGAGAAGTATGGAAGAAGAAGACATGCTGCGCCGACCCTAAATAAATTGGGATAAGGGCGAGAGAATGATGATGCATGGTAGACAAAAACCAAAAATAAAGATTATTTATTTAAAAAAAAAATTGGTTGTCTGTAAAGTTTGTTTACAGACGTTTAACGTGACAACATCATAACAAAACATTGATGCGGCGCAAGCGTACAATGAGCGTAACGGGACAATGAGTCATCCTTTTTCGTGAATGCAGCCGGCGTTCATTGATTTATTAGACGTTTTCACGTAAAAAAAAAACAGATTAAGTTACTGAAGTTTTGACGTGACCAGAATCCCGATTGAATAACTTCTGATTTTAAATGAGCAAGCAAATGGGGACAAACGTGAAGAGTGTACATGGTTCATTAATTACAATAGGAAACGTTCCACGTGTTCCTCATTATCGCGGATTTTTGATATAATAGGAACAAACACGAGACGTCCACTAATGATGATAATCCCTGCCCTTTAATGAAAACAACATCGACTAGCACAACTAGGCCTTTACATCATTCCCTGACCAATTCCAATATGATACTGCTACATATCAGTTAAACTGGAATACATCAGCTAGGCGCCTACATCTAGACGCCACTAGCTACATGATTACAGACAACACTATTTCGCCATGACGGTATTTTTAAAATTGACTAGGCAACTGGTTTTAATCTAGATTTCTAGAGCGAATTAAACGATCGGTTTAGGTATGACTCAACCTCACCATCAATTACGAGGATTAACTATTTCTAATGTGACGTCATTATAGGAGTCGGTAAAATTAAATTACGTAAATTCTAGCAAGATGGATACAGGAAAAAGAGAAGACCGAGCGAGTCGAAGATGGCAACCGCGAAATCTGTCTGGAATCTAAAGAGACTAAACTAAAATAGTATTCAGTTCGTTCAAATGACAGTAGAAAACAAAACTAGACGATGAGCAATGTTTAACATTCCAGTTCAATCCAGAACTCTTTGGAAACAATGCTCTTCGGTGTACTGGCAAAAAGATTGAAGCAGCTGTGAGAACAAACGGAGAAAAGCTGCGATATGTCGCTTAGGAGGAGGTATTGGTTGGTTACACTGCAATTCTTTGCTGCAAGCTTTCTTTTGGTAAGTGTTAGGTTAGATTTTCCACGTGTGGCCAATAGTCTCACATCTTTCTTATATGCTGGAGATGATCTGGTTCGTAGAACCATTTTCCAATTAAACACCAATAAGAAATGAAGCTTTTGACAACCTCGGACCTATGCGGTATATTTGCAGCGTACTTCAATGAGGTCCAATCATTTATAATTCTTGGCCAATCGGCAATCCTTCGCCTTAGTCTAAGTCTTTCGCTCAAAATCTCTTGTGAACACGCCGCTCTCCCGCTAGACCGAGAGCCGACGTCGCGTAATAAACGTGAAAGGCGGTCGTTGACCCCGCGTGACATAACCACGTTTCGGCAACACTCGTAACATTCGCTAAGGGATCCGCTAGACCAGTGCCATTAAAAGGAAAGTGTAGGTGCTATATAATTCACTCACGACTTTACGATTATTCTACATGTTTATTATTTTGGACGTGTGTGAAATTTTACTGTTCAGCATGAAATAATATATTGTGTATCTTTAATTTATTGCAGACAGGTAGACGACTTCTGGTATAATTTCTCTAGTATTTTTAACAAATTACATTAGGTTAGGTCGTACGTAGCTAATGCTAAGTGCATGCGGTAACATGGGGAACTGTACATGCAGTATCTGAAAGTTTTTTTTTATAATTGTTAAAGGCTTATGTTTAACGAACCACCAGATCTAGTAAAATGTAACGGCAAAAACGACGACTTAATATTGCCAAAAATCGTAAAAGAGTGGATATAGGTTATGGTCACAAAGCTATTTTTGGTGGCCATTATATTTATCCCCGTTGTTAAATACGCCCAATGACAAAGCAAGTTGCACCAACTTATGCAATACTTTACTTACTATTCAAGTATATTGCAGCATTAAAAAAAATACTATTTATGTATATTTGTATACCAAAAACGAATACATCTAAACATGCGCGGTATTTCCATGCCAGTGCAAAATATTCACAAAATTTTTACTGTAGATTCATGAAATTTACATGGGCTTTGTGAATAATATGTAAATGTGTAAAAGGGTAGTGAAGGTACTTAGGTTGAGGCTCGTGTTAATTTGGTCTAAGGTGTGTTTGGTCTTGTCGCAATTTCTCAAAGATATGTTAAACATACGGATACAGGAGACAACGGCTCTTAGCTTTTGAGACACAGGTAAAATAACAGCTGAATATAATACAGTACGTATACAAGAAATGTATAGTACAAAAGGTGAATGTAGTTCGTAAGAACAAATTAAGGTTACTAGGTAAGTGTGGCCATAGATGAAAGATCAGTAATCTGTCAAATGTGTTTTTAAATAATGCGTCGAAGTTACGTCACGGTTTTGAGCCGAACCGGTATCAACTAGTAATACAAATGTTGAGATGTTTCTCCATAGTACCGCAAGAGTAGACATATTTTTTTCTTTCATATATCATTTTAGTTCCAAATCAGGAAGATAACTTCAGACGAAAGGACCAGAGAAAACTCAGCAATATTGCTTAGGGGATGATCACATTTTTTTTTCTTTGTCCGTCGGGAAGATTATTGAAAAGTATTGGACACGTATTTTTTCTTTTTTCACGTGGTCATAAAATTACGGAGATATATTGAGTTCAAATGGCGCATGACGTCACATGTAGGTAATTTTTATACCTACTTGTGACGTAGTGAGCCCCCACTCTCCAACTTTAATGATTTTTAACTAAGTAATTTTTTGATATTTTGATAAAACAAAAAATAAGTGTCTAATATTTTTGTATTACCTGTCTGACGGACAAAATAGAATGTCGTTTTCTTTACCCAGTCTTCACTCCTATTATTACACCATATTCGTCACACCACGCAATACTGTCGTAATTTTTGTCACAAGTTGAAACTTGAAAGGACTATACCATGAGTCACAAAAAAAACATACTAATAATCTACTTACTTACGCTTATTCCACTAAGTAGCCATTGGCATTACGCACCGACTGAGTGGAATCAATCGAAGCGCGCACGACAACGCGCAAAAAATGTTGTAAACATTTCTTAGAAGGCAAGGAAAACAAGCTGGCTCTAATGATTTGTCAAACTCTTTTGGAACGGTATGAGGGATGGAACTTGTTCTTAGCACTTCTTTTATCACTTGTCGATATCTCTCTAACGAAATTGAATTGAACTTCTAAAGGGTGGTTTAGGTCTTGAAGAATGGTCGCTGTTTGCAAGAGATCAACTGCCAACAAGCTTCGCAAGTTAATTTGCGATAGCAAAATGATACAAGTACCAAAGATCATCTGATACTATACATGGCTTCAATTTCTTTATTGATCAACTTGTTTATTAATAACCCCGCTATATTTTTCAACACTCCTTTCTACATTCACAGAATCGTCAATTGACCGTTAAAAAAAAAACAATAGGCAAATGTTTTCTCGCGCGAATACAGGGGCCCGGCAAGGTAAGGTAAATGCAGGGGTTCGCAATATGTGCTCGGCCTTGTCGCGTTCGCATGAAATCGGACCTTGTCAACGGCTTCCCTATTCATAAGGTATAGTGTGCAGTGACAAATGACGAATGGATGGAAGTGTTTAGACCGCCGCGCGCCGTGTATTAGCATATTTTAACACAAATATGCAGATGTTATTAGCATATTGTAGAGTAGGCACCTTTTTGTGGAGCCTATTTCTCGTAGCTTTTCTCGTAAATTCCACATTTCAATTTCTTTTCCGAATGTTGACGAAGAATGTTATAGAATGGAGTGTCCGCGAATCACAAGAAGCCATAGCCAATAAGCCCGAAGGTAAAAGAAGTTTTGAAAGATTTTTTCACAACACACTAACTTAACACTTTTAACACCGAGTAGCAGGCAGGTCTAGCCAAGCTGAGACTTCCGTAAACACTGTAAAGAGCTACATAAAACTTATGCACGAATTGCGAAGAACTGTAAAGAAATAATTGAAAACAGCGATAACAGTTCAAAACTAGCCGCGATTGTTACAGCAATTGGATGCAGCCGCTGCATTAGTACGGAACTACTTTTAATTAATAGTCGGCAGTTCAACACTATTACCTTTTTACAAACGAAGTAACGAAACTTGGCAAGTCGGACGTAGACGAAGCCCCATCGACACTAATGCCTTGGATGACAAGATGGTATATGGATTGCGGAAAAATCGCCAATTGCCATCGATTTTATATTTGTTATTATAAAACTAGGGGATGCACAGGGATATAATGATGACATGATACAAAAAAGGGCGGGCAGCAAGCAAAATCCTCAATAAATTTGTGAAAATGATCATGCAAGCACGAATACTGGAATATGTTTTTCCAGCTAATCAGTATTCTAAAGATACGCTGTGTGTCAAACTGTACATTTCTTTGAAATTACGTTTCGCATTTTCAACTAGATTCTGAAGCTCGTGGTGCGACCGTCCCGCATTCTCATACGTCGAGTGAAAAGCCAGCCATGCGGGAAATCAAATGCACTGTGCAACGCATATCTGCATTCAGCAAACTTTAGAATTTTCCGTGTCACTGCTTTTAGCACATTGACATCATCTTCCTTTTCGTAACTCACAATAGATAAAGGTATTCTACCTTTTCAGGCTACAAAAATCGAATTTTCGGAAGACATCTCTCAATGTCCCGAAAAAACAAATCTTAAGATTTTCTACAAAAGTAGACCCTTCCTTTTTAAAAGTTAAAGGTCAAAGGTAAGTGCGTATCTGAAAAGGCATAGAATTTCAGGGCGACCATTTTATAATGAAGAATTATTATGAGCCGACGGATATGCTATCATATTTTCCAATCAAGCTTGAAGACTGAGACCCACGCAGTCTATTATAGGACGTAATATCGAGTTTCCAGTAGATGAGGTACTCGCGAACCGTAATGGTATATGTAACCCAATATAATTCTGTGCAAAATGTGTATCGATCGTCTACGAGATGTCAGGGAGGGTGGGGTTGCAGCCGCTGGCACGTTGTCGGCCGTTAGCCACGCTCACATCGGAGATTGAAATTCTTCTCAATAAATCTTTAGTACGTTACACGTGAGCTAGTTTTACCGCGCACTCAATTTAGTTTTGTGGATGGACTAATCTATGTTTTATAGTTTTTGGGCGTAGAATTTTGGACTATTGTAATGGAAAAGTTGTACATGCGTTTATAAAGTCCTATAGAACTGTATGATAGTAATCGATCTCTAGATCTGGAATGCTGTTGGCATTTACATGTCTTAAAGGCCCTGTCCCGCGAGGTACGCACATGTAAATCGTTTTTGGATCTCACTCAATCTCTCCAGCATTTGCATGAAAATCACGCTGCTAGGATTTACATCAGAATTGTGTATTCAGGTTCAAAGCTTTTATGACATCAGGTACGTTCTTCGACAAATAAGATGTGTAATCGAGGGAATGTATGTGAGGTACGCGACAGGAATTATTTCAGCAGGTATGCAGGAAGCACAGATTTTGTGACAGGGGTGAGAAATTCTTGGTTTGACTGGTTCGATATCTGAAATCATAGATATCGCTATCGCTCATGCTTTCATAGACTAAGGTATTCCACAAGCGCTCATATGTAAAATAAAATATGCTATTAAATCATTACAAATTACAATGTTGCTGAGAAAATGACCGAGAGGAGTCCCAGCAGTACATTTTCAGTTGGTTATGCTAGGTAAATAATTCCATGGGTATAATGACAATTTACTGGTAAATTGCGGGTCGTGTGGGGATTAAAATCCCGTTTGAACTTAGAAGCGGATCTTCATTATAGAAGATCGGATCTAATGTCAAAGTTTATCACGGGTTCAAGACTGCCTAAAGAAGAAAATGACTTCGCATCTTTATATCATACGAAAAGACACGTTTATATTTATTGTTCTACTTTTAAGCGTACACTTACGATAAAGCCTCTATTATCTTCCGGGGTCGGCAGAATTGTTTAGAAGATATGCCCATTTATCGTTAGGGTGTCCCGTTATTAGGGGGCGAGCCTTTTTAGAGCATTTGTAATTGTACCAGGGTTTCTATTATTCTATATAGGAGTGATATTAGTCATCGAGGCAAGATGAAAGACGCTGGCTAGAAAATGAGTGGACGAAATAAAACTTTCGTCTTTCGTTCGGAGAATAGTAGGGTCAATGCTGCGTCGAAACTTTGCCATGTCTCTGAGGAACCTGCGTAAGTTGATGTGTGATCAGAAAACCACTTAATTTATTCAATTGTCATATTCTAACAATAACACCAAATACGACGATAACAAAACGTTCTTCTGACAGTTTTGAAATTCCGGCCAACCTTAATGACATGGCGATAATGAGTGGCAATTAAAATAGCTGTATTGATAACAAGTGACACGTTTGATGTAGCTATCTAGGGGTAGTGCCCATAGATATTCACAAGACGTAGGCAGACGCAGGAACTTAGAAAGTACCGACATGTTTTCGAGTCACGTCCATAGAGCTGGCTCGGTAATTGATAAGAAAATCAGGGTGGATGGGGATAGTCCATTTAAAAAAAAATTGCTAATTGCAAAACCATTTCAAGGAATAAGGTCCCTAATCATTTTTGTGTAGTCAAAATTAAAAAAAAAATCCCTATTCATTTTTATTTTTAAAGAAATGTGGTTAACCTTTATTTGACCTTCAATGACGTTATCACAAACCCTGTAAATCTAACAATTAATACTAGACTAGACGAATCTGAAACCTAAAAAGATGGGCAGTACAGGCAGAAACGTCGCAGTTTTATGGAGCTATTGTATTAGGCCAGAACAAAAAAAAATGTTTTAGATTTTTTGGACAATGACCATTGCACTAAGTGCGTTCACTACAGTGACTACCAGCTCCATTCTGATGAATTTGACTACTATTAGTCTCCATCAGCAGGTGAAGTTATGCACCCTGGGCAGTCAGCCTTTCTGCCAGGTTAATCTTTTGATGATGCCACATGAATTACTTGGCCTCATGAAACACAAGAAGATTTAAGGTCATGCATTGGCTGACATCTATATATATAAAAGAAAGTCGTGTTAGTTACTTCACTTATAACTCAAGAACGGCTGAACCGATTTAGCTGAAAATTGGCAGGGAGGTAGTTTAGAGCCAGGAGAAGGACATAGGATACGGTAGGGTAGGTAGGTAGGTGAGTAGGGTAGGGTAGGTAGGGTAGGGTAGGTAGGGTAGGTAGGGTAGGTAGGTAGGGTAGGTAGGTAGGGTAGGTAGGGTAGGTAGGGTAGGTAGGGTAGGGTAGGTAGGTAGGGTAGGTAGGTAGGGTAGGTAGGTAGGTAGGGTAGGTAGGTAGGTAGGTAGGGTAGGTAGGGTAGGGTAGGTAGGTAGGTAGGGTAGGGTTGGTAGGTAGGGTAGGGTTGGTAGGTAGGGTAGGGTAGGTAGGTAGAATAGGATCGGTAGGTAGGAAAAAGTGCATTGCAACGCATGCCGGGTACAGCTAGTAGTCTATATATCTTCTATATATATAAAAATGAATCCCTATTTCCCTTGGTCACGGCATCACGCGTGAACGGCTGGAACGATTTCGATAATTCTTTTTTTGTTTTGTTTGTTATTGTCAGGAGAAGGTTCATAGGTAGGTAGTGGGTAGGAACAAGTGCATTGTAATGCATGCCGGGATCAGCTAGTATATAATACAAATTGTTGTCTTATTGACAGTCAAAGACAAAAAGAATGATGTGCCAGCTCTTAGCCATGTTTTGGCAAAGCGCATTGTCAAAGTTCGTAAAATCATAAACATTAGTATCTAAGTAGCTTTGAAAATGGCATGTCATAATAATGTACAATCAATCACATATTGATATGGAAGTAGGAGAAAAAGAAGGATCCATAGTAAAGCCTGAGGAAAAACTAGGTTTTACTATGGGACAGACACTGTTACCTAATAGGGGATAATCCATTTTTTTTTTCTTTGTCCGTTGGGTAGTTTATTGAAAAGTATTGGACACGTATTTTTACTTTTTTCACGTGGTCATAAAATTACGGAGATATATTGAGTTGAAATGGCGCATGACGTCACATGTAGGTAAGTTTTATACCTACTTGTAACGTAGTAAGCCCCCACTCTCCAACTTTAATGAGTTCTAACTAAGTAATTTTTTGATATTATGATAAAACAAAAAATACGTGTCTAATATTTTTGTATTACCTGTCTGACGGACAAAATAGAATGTCGTTTTCTTAACCCAGTCCGCACCCCTATTGTTGGCAACTTTATTACCATGACCTGGCCTACCATAGAATGGAGTCTCAATAATAAAAGAGGCCAGCATATACTTTATGGTTTTGTAACGACTGCTATTTTTACGATAGGCCTATCAGACAAGCTGTTAGTCAACCAATTATAAACGAAAAGTTGTTCAGACTAGGTGGCTGGTTAAAATATAATAAAAAAACATGTTGAAAGTACAATAATAACTAGCCCACAATCAGTAGTTTCACACAATGTTATTTGTAGCATTTACTACTATAGCTAAGGTAATTAAGCGAGAGATAAGACAGCTATTTATAAATAAATTATAATCATCGTTAATTTTACATTTGTGCTTCATTTGTAATTAGCTTGCCTTTTTTTCTAGCTATCATGCTATCATGTCGGTTGTCTGACTTTGACTGGGTGTCAGTCAAAGTCAGACAACCAATTTTACCAAGAGGTATATACATGGAGAGGTGTATATGGCCCCGTACTAACTAGGTTGTAGAGGTATCTAACGTCCACAAGGCAGTCACTCCGTGTATAATACCGGTATTCAGATGCATCCGGTAAGACTGGAAGCCGACCCCAACATAGTTGAAAAATGCTAGGCAGATGAGGATGCCAAAGAATTCTTTCAATAAAACTTTTAAACATTGTGATAGGCTTGGGATTATAAACTAATACTCAAGGTCCTGATCTCTCCTTGGGCATAGATTGTAAGCCATTGGTTGAATTTAGCTTAAATAATCATTCATTTTGTGATATGGAAGTACGAACTAATTTAATCATGGGTTAAAGGAACATCTTATCCCATGAATAAATTATTTTTTTCAAAATTTCCACTTAGGGACTGTCCAATGACTGGTAAATTTAGCCCAAGACAATAGGTTTCCATTTCATTGCATGGTGCTAAAATCAAATTCCGTCTTTTTTGACTTCTGTAATCCATACTTATCTTAAATTATTGATTGTCTTGATGACTTTCCAAAAGTCCTGATAACATTGACCATGTAGTTTTTTTTTATAACAATCAATAATAGTGATAAGAATGACAAGTTATTTTAAAGATTATGTTTATTTGGTTGAAGAATCATAGTTTTAACAAATAAGAAATATTTTATTAATATGTCACAAAAGTGCTTGTCTTCACAGACAGATTGATTAAACTATTTTGTCCAAAATTTGGATGTGTGTATGAATTGCATTGCAAAGAGCAAATTCCTACATTCAATCTTTACTGTGAATATAGATCGTTATGTTGATATGTAATAATATTTTTACCAAACCTTTAAATATTATTGAGAATTCCATAGATTTGTTAAAAGTTAAGCAAATGCCTAATGAGGATTCTAACAAACTAAATAAAGCCATAAGTTTTTCCAGGGTATTTTTGCACTTTTTATTTTTGCCACAAGTACATTCAGATTTTTGCATAATCATGCAAGTAAGTAAAATACGATTCGTTTATCATAATTATTCGAGTAAAATTTAGATAATAAGGCTCGATGTTGAGTTTAGGCACCATTGATGAAGGTAATCTCCACTTGGGGTTCTAAAAAATCTAGAAATAAGTTTCCATGTCCACGCGGGCGTTGCGGGTTAAAGCAATTATTAAGAAACACAATATCACTCACCTTTATATCTTGCTAAAGTCATATAAAACGGTAACGCCCCAATGGACGAGAGCTGACGAACGGGATCAATTGTTGATACTGGCTTCGAGGAAGCTGGCTTCAGATGAACTGCCTCGCACACGCCGGGCGCACTACCTGCCGCAATCAGTAACACCACAATCAGCTATAAATACACACACACTATCCCAACGCAACATTTCCAACTATTCTAACCAATTTCTACTGCAGCAATGTACGCACCAGCTGGCGAAAACGTGGTGACCACGGTCCGCGATACCTACTATACTATATGTACGTAAATATGGACTAAAGATATTCGATATTACGTCGCTAGCTACCTTCCACTGTCTATGACGAAGCACCTCGCTATTCCAGCCTCGTCGTGCACTCGGAACGCGTAATATAACTAGGATCACGATCGACTGCTAACGAACATAAAATAAATGAGATTTCATCAAACGCAACACGTTTCCGTGTCTAAATATGACGACAGAAAATAAATGAAAATTGTACACTTTCTTATGTTTCTTGAACTGCCTTCACACCGGAAACGGGCATTTTTTTTAAACTTGATACAACAACAGCTATCTCATAATTTAGTATGTATGATTTTATGCTGGAGAAATATTTCATTTCTATTTTTTTGTAGTAACAGAAAATTTTTTAATTCATTAATTGTTACAAACAAGCGAAAAAGTCACTCCAAAATAAAATTGGCAACAGGAAATACAAAAACTTTTAAACATTTGCTGTGTTTATTGTCTATGCCCTACGCTTGACAGTTTTATTTACGCTAGTTTACAAGATTTCAAGTCTGTAATTTAGAGAGTTTTGAACGAAAACTTCAAATAATTACGTTGTAGCAACTAACTTTCAAATACTCCAGCAAAATTTACATAATTGTTAAAATAATCACTAATCAATTTTGCTCCTTTTGTTTTCATTTTTCTTTTTAAATTTTTCGTTTATGGTCTACCTCTAAGAGAACGTAGAGCCACTATTCCTCAGTGAACAAAGCTGATTTCTGATTCGCTACGGAATCACAATGAATTAAGTGATTGGTCAAAACATTGAAGTCTTCATGGAGCATAGACAAATAAACTTTTATTACACTGCAGCGAAAACAAATGACAGGTCTTTTTGACAGAAGTTTGCACGGATTATGAATAACTTTTCGTCGAAGTCCTAAAATTCGACTATTTATTTTAATATCAGATTTTTCATTGAGAAATATTGTAGAAAACAGTTTTTTCATATACCCCGTGCAATTTCTTAGGGTGTTTACAAAAAATGGTGAGAATAGATGGATGATTTTTAGGTTAGGTTATGATCAATGTCCTTGGTACACTGATACTTCCCACTATTTTCAATATTTTTTAATTTTTTTAGCATGCATGTCGACAGTTTTTATACAGTCCAGCTCGGTGGAAATTTGTTTTACCCACCAGTTTTCGACCGCCACTACTCGTCAGCAAACCAGAACAGGTAAAGAATAATATATTATTCAATTTACACATTACAATGATGAAATTTTATTATTAAAGCTAAAATAAATTCATCTTCATATAAGTCGAGGTTCCCTAGACTGACCAACCTGAAAAAACCAAAATCAGTTGCTGTTTATGTCACAAATACTGTGTAATGTCAGTGAAATCAGTTTATTATCTTTTAAGATCCAACAAGAACCTTATAAGAACTCGTAGATATTACTAAAATATTAGTTCTGCTTATGCTGGATCAGAGGTTCATCTCACTGCTCAAAAAAAGTGTCTCACTCAAACTTGACCGTTACCCCTTTCAGTTCAATGTGCCAGAATGTCGCCAGTACTCGGCACGGAAAGGGTTCTTCTCCACCATCATCGAGAATATCAAGGAAGATATGGCCAAGAACAAGGAGATGAGAGACAATATCAAGAAATTCAGGGAAGAGGCACAGAAGTTGGAGAACTCAGAAGCATTAATGGTTGTTACTACATACATATGTACATAAGCCTTCTGCCCTATGATGCAAGGAAAATATTGTTGTTAAAAAAAATATTTGTTATCAAGCTCTCATACAAACATAAAAACTAATAAAATCATCATCATTCAGCCTTTGTCCCATGGTATTACAGTGACCACCAATTTCTATTTATCTCGTCTCATTACTTTGGGTTTGCACAACTAGCTTTTTTGTCTATTCTTACATGCACACACACTATCACTTATTCCTTTTCCTTTCATATAATTAATTCCTCACAATCCATCCAACTTCTCTTAGATTTAAACCTCACTAAATAAAAAAATTAAATATAATTGCCTTAAAATAAGCATGCACATTCATTACACAAGACAGTCCCCCAAAATGTTATGTTAAGGTAAAAAAAAAACGAATACTAAATGAATTAGAGAAAAAGATAAAAAGTCAGTTTCAGACAATATTTTTATTTATTTATTAAACAATTTTAATAAAAACTTCAATTTAAAAACTATTACTAGATTCTACTTGTACAAAACAGTAAAACTGTCTCATGGAGTTACTCAAAAAACTTTGTTATGAATTAGTTGGTCTCACACTTCTTAGTGTGTTGATGGCAAATACACATTTTAATGAAAAATATTTGGTTTGGCTTGGTATACAACACTTAAACTTTTTGTTTTGTAACTTTCAGGCTGCCAGAAGAAAGTTCCATGCAGTTGAATCAGAAGCTTCCAAAAGCTCGGAAGTACTGAAAGAAACCCTTGAAGGCATCAAGGGGAAGATGGAACATGTCATTGAGGAAGCTAGTAAAACTGATATTGCCAAGAAAGCTGGTAAGAATCAATTGTAAATGTACTTGATTGGGTGGAAAAGTATGAGGAAAAAAAAAATTGTTGGTTTGAATAAGATTTGATATTTTGCTTTTGAGAAATGGGACTTTTACTTGAAACTGCAGCAGTAACTTTGTTTTTCATCAACATACTATCAAAAACGTTTGTTTTGCTGTTGAGTGTGAATTGACTATGAATGAGCGTTAAAAAATATTGTTATTATTGTTACTGGCTTTTTCCCGCAGTTTTTTCGCGTAAATTTAGAATTTGACAATATCTGTCTCGGATTCGTGGGGTCGTCTATTATCATATGGATGTTATTGTTGTTTTCCTTGGGAACAGTACTTTTTTTTCGGGATGAAATGTACCTACAACATCTATGCAAAATTTCAAAATGATTGGTTTCATAGTATAGGCGTGAAGAGGTAACAAACAAAGAATCTTACTTTCGCATTTATAATATTAGTTAGGATAGGATTAGGAGTACTTGGGATTACTACGGAATCCTTTTTGTGCAAGTCTGCCTCGCACTTGGTTGGTTTTTTCCCCTTTACAAACTCCTTCTTGCAAAAAAGCAACCTTATGGGTGGTCCCATTATGTCGTCTACGCTCTCAAGTGCCAGGGTCGCATCCTGTACGGTTTCAGCGGTTAAGCGTATATGTGTCGCCCGTGCAACCAGCAGCTCTACATACTGTGTGTGTTGTGTTTGGGTTGCATTTAGTTCCATCTCCCCATAATGATGTCCATGCCAAGTGAATAATAAAAAATCTGTTACTTATACTTTGTAACCTAACAAAATAATGATCTCTACATGGAGTTTAAATACAGATACCAATTTCTTTCTCTTACAGGACAATTTAAGGAGGATTTTTCCAAGAGCGCAAAAGGCGCGGCAGAAAGCATAGCTGACAGGGGCTCCAAACTTGGACAGACTTCTGCTTTTAAAACTATTTCACAAGTAAGATTCTCTGAATTATACTGCTAGCTTTTAACTGTGGCTTCGCCGGCGTCATGAAGGTCGTGAATCATCCCAAGGGAAACAAACTGTCAGGAAAAAAGTATCCTATTTCCTATGCCAGCTCATTTGTTACCTGTGCGACAGTTTTCCTAAGTGAATTTTGATATTTCCCATTTCGAAGCCAAAAAGTTCATACATCTGATGCCATGTTGGTCTGACTAACTGCTTAACGTCAGTCGATCTCGAGTCTATGGGCCCGAAAAAAACTGGTTGGTCTATCCATCATAAAATTCTTTGCAGCAGACTGGGTTTGTGGGGCCTGTTAGTTTTAGTTTCATGAGCTTTGCCAAATAATATACGTGTACCACCTAATGCCCTGGTGCCAAGAGCTCGAGACTAAATAATAACAGCCGCTCGGGTCGCTCGTTAGGTTAAGCCGCGTTTGCCTAAGTCGGCCCGTGGATGGATGACCACCGAATACATAACGAGTGTCCTCCGTGCCTCGGAAAGAACTTTAAGCCACAGCAGTCAGTAGTAAGTCTGACAACTATTCTTACCAAGGGGTATCGTATTACAGCTACTAACTGTATCAGTACTAGCTGGGTTATGGAGGTCAGATAGCCAGTCGCTCTATGTAAAATACTGGTATTCAGCTGCATCTGGTTAGACTGGCAGCCGACTCCAACATAGTTCGGGAAAAGATAGGCAGATGATGACCACCTCGTGCCCTGCTTAGCTACTAGCGTGGTATATCACGATGTTGTTGGACTGATCGTAATTTCGTAACAATTTGTTCACAGGCAACCGCAGTCGTGAAGGAAGAAATATCGCCGCGAGGGCTGGAAGGTCGAGTGTACATGGCGCCCTCCGCGCTAAGGAAACGTGTCGAGGTCAATATTATTTGCATGCTTCTTAGTTAAAGGTGTAACAGGTGAGGAGTATGTTAGTTTCCCCAGAAACTACTGCTCTTTAGTATAAGTAGCTGCGAATCCGTGGGAATATTCGGTAACAAATAATCCGCACCAAAGGCCTGGACTCCCATCAGAGTGGAGACGTAGAGTGAGGAGATGCTTAGGAGCTAGGATGTATCTACTCAAGCTGTGCGGGGATTCCTACTGGCTAGACTGGAGCAGTGTGGACAGCCTCCGCTAACCTCACGCCATTCACGGAGGCTGGCCTAAACGAATATGAGACATCTTCTCTCTTCTCTGCTAAACCGTTTTCACTAAAGCTAAGCGGAGACAAAATAACGAGATTCTGTTGGTGGTTTGTACCACATCTCTACTCTCATCTCGTCTCCACTTTGGTGGAGTCCGGGCCTAAGACGACCCACTGACCAAAACCCGCCCTTACTCCTTGCTAATATTTTTACCATCAATGAGGTAGTGTCCGACCGAATTTTCGGTTTTGGTTTCGGTCCAGATTCGGCAAAAAAACGAGTTTCGGTTTCGGTGGCAAACCTGCCGAAACTACGACCGAAACCGAAACTGCATTCGGGAGTTCTCGCGCTGCGATCGGTCATGTTCGGTGCGTTGAGACAAGATAAAAGAAAATAAGGACTGACTGATTATAATAACGTTTTCTTCATTTTTCCCTCAAAACACGATCCTTGTAGGGAAGTTTTGGTTTCGGCCGAAACTGTTGCCGAAATTCGGTTTTAGTCGTAAAAACCAGTTTCGGTCGGACACTACAATGAGGTGGAGTTGGTACTCATTGTTGTCTAGGTATAAAAAGGATTTTGTAGTACATTACAATCGACTATTATCCTATCTATTGACTGCCCGTAACAACGTTACTCAGTGATTAGAATTAAACACATAAAAATTGACCACACTATGTTTAAGTCTCGCCGAATTATAAAAAAAGCTAACTTCTGTTTTACTGAAGTTTTTAATTTCGTGCAGGTTGCTACAGACGAACGGACATTCGCACCGGACACGGAGACGATGGGCGTCGAGCTACACAAGGATTCCAAGTTCTATCAGCAGTGGGAGAACTTCAAGAATAATAACCAGTATTTTAACAAGGTAATACACATAAATATGTAAAAATACTCGCGCGTTTAATGCCTTTATTCCATGGAGGTAGGCAGAAAAGACGAACGTCGGAAACCTGCTGCGATCCTGACATGTCAGTCTTTTTGTTTCTCCCACGTTCGTACAGCTAGTCAATGGAACAAACACATACCTTATTGGTCAGATGTCAGTACTCGTAACCAACGTGCTTGTATGACCAGATATATAAACGTATCATATATATATTTTGTTAACAAATAATATTGGGATTGCGAAAGAGGACGCGCAAATTCGTATATATACGTCTTTGCCAGCAACGCTGGTAAAATGATTACTCCTCAGTGATATCCATTCATCGGGAAATCTCTGTAATTTTCATATCTAAACATTTCACAGGTACTAGATTGGAAAATAAAATACGAAGAATCGGACAACCCCGTAGTAAAAGCGTCACGTTTCCTCACAGAGAAGGTAAGCAGCTTGTTCGGCAATATATTCGAGAAGACAGAGTTATCCAAAACCCTCACCGAAATCTGCAAGATCGACCCAAACTTCACGTCTCAGAGCTTCCTAGAAGACTGCGCAAACGATATTATACCGAACATTCTCGAAGCGATGGTACGCGGAGATTTAGACATATTGAAAGACTGGTGCTACGAAGGAGTGTTCAACATCCTAGCGACACCCATCAAACAGTGCAAACAGCTCGGCTATCATCTAGATTCTAAAATACTGGACATTGAACAGATTGAACTCGTCATGGGCAAAATGATGGATCAGGGACCTGTTCTAGTGATAACATTCCAGTCTCAGCAGATCATGTGCGTGAGAGATAGTAAGAACAAAGTGATAGAGGGTGACCCCGACAAGGTGATGCGCGTCAACTATGTGTGGGTCCTGTGTCGCGACCCGCAGGAGCTCAACCCTAAGGCGGCCTGGCGACTGCTCGAGCTGTCCGCCAGTAGCGTAGAACAGTTAATATAGGTGAATTTATGTAGTCTTTAATTAAATCGTTGACATTTTACTGTATGGTTTCCATAAACCTGTCCAATTTCCTAAAAGGGCGCAACATCAGACGAAATACTCGATCGGACGCGCTCTGCGAAATAGCGGGGCTTGTGTTGCGACCCGCACTCTGTCATGTGAACTGTAGCAAGCTTATTATTTAGGTACGACTCAAATGATGTTACGAAAGTCTCATCAAATTTATATGAGACCAAGACGATTATTATATAAAGTCAATGAAATATTGAGACTTAAATTATGATACGAAAGTCTATGAAATATATCTGAGACTAAAACTACAACGGAAAGTCTATGAAATATAATTATTTGAGACTTAAATTGTGATTCGAAAGTCTATTAAATATATTGGAGACTTAAACGATGACAGAATCGCTTACATAAACAGTGATATGTAATATATTACCAAAGCGGTATAACCAGCCATTGTGTATAATGTACCATGTTTAAGTTATCCCAGAAGTTACAGATAGTTTCGTTAGTACCTAATCGGATTAGAGCTGTGTTCAGTCGATAATTTACTTTTAAGTTTTTGAATACTCTGAAAACTTTTCATGCACATTACAAATTAGATTTAATTTCTGTTTAAAACTACAAAATATTGGCCAATTATCTTGTTATCCAATGAAATAGTAGTTCCGGAATTTAGTGAATAAAATAAAATAAATAGTAGATTACAGCACATTGTAAGGAAAGGTTTTCGAGTAGCATTATGTTTTGAGTAATAATTTATAATTATTTGTATCACTATTAGTTACGTTTCTAACGATTTATTATTTATTTTAATAAATTGTTTATTTTTACTTGTTTCTTTTAATTTATTTTTTGTTTGTTATATTCTCAAAAAGAACTGGGAGCACATTATAGGTAGGAACCGTACAGAAAACCGGTTACATACGAGTGAAAACACGCGCTTGCAATCGCGCACCTGGAGACGCCTACGAACGACAAACTCAAATGAACACTACTAGTCGCCTGAAGGCTAGACGTGAGCCATTTTTATCTTAAAATGTAGACTTGTTTCTGTATATATTGTGTTCTAGAGGATAAGTTATTTAATCAAGTACCTCATAGTTGATAAAGTTGGTAGAGCTATAAATGGACCTAGTACAATGATAGCAAAAATAAGCCTTATCCTCTTTGAATTCAAGTTGAGTTTACTATAGGTAAAATGATCAGTGTGCAGAGACGAGTAACCTCCATAAGCCCTTCTGTATTTGGTTTCTTAATCAAAAAAATATATATTAATAAAATCATGCATTTCGTCGAGTTTTTAAGTTTTTACAATGTTTGTCACCTTTTACCAACTGAGTGTTTTTTTCAACAAAAGGATATCTCTAAATTCATAGTTCGTAGCTATAGACACTGAAAGTGCATCATGTTGCTGCAAGAAGTTTGGTTTCTGATATTCTGATCTGGCCAATCTAAGCGTTACGAGGCTTGGGTACTAACTACCGCTACGTTAAGTACGTACGTGTGACATGGATATTTTCCCGATATTTCTTAACGATGTAACAGCGCAACGATCGCGGTAAAACTGGAAAATGTGGGTACCTTACCTAGGTTGTAAATTAATATAGAAAAATGGGTCTACCCTCTTTCCAAAGATTGCGGTGACAGGAAATTGCTAAGAAAACTGGGGATAGACAGGACAGGACAGGTTCTTGACTATTTTCAGTGTCTCCCTGATTTTTTATTTCATCATTTTTTACACAAATGCCCAGGATGAAAAGTGTATATCTTTCAATACGCGTAGCATGACTGAAACGGGCATGTCGACGGAAGAATCGACAAGCTGACACATTGTCATTCTCTATCTGTAATTTTATTCATGTTAAATGAACTTGAAAGGGGTTGTTTTGATGATTATAGCTTCGTAAAGCAATATTAGTTACGGCAGCGTTTCATATTTTATTCAACATAAAAACTGACACTGACCGGAAAATTCACACCCATTGTCGCTTTCATCTTAGAAAAGGAAAAAAAAAACAGCAATAATTTTAAATACTCAATTATATTGGAGGCACAATGAACAGACGGTGGTGCCGTCGTACAATACAATATATTTACAAATACAATAAAACATTAGTGCTACATTACTCGTGAGAACACCGATGCGGATGATGTAGTGACTAGGCTACTAAACCTTAACGTTCCTAATGAAATACTTAAATAAAATCTATTTTAGGCTTGCTTGCTCGTGGAATGTATGGTTGGAATAATTTTTTTATGTTGAATTGATATCAGTTTTCACTAAAAACGTAAATATGTTTTGAACTCAGTGCGGTTAGCCCAGTGTTGAAAATCAAACAGTGTTTATATTTAGGCATACATTTTTATGTTTTTTATTTTTAGTGTAAACGGCCATTAGTGTTTAGTAAAGTGTACAGACAGCGTCAGTATCTAACCCTCTCAACACTCCGGCGGAGCAGGCCGGGGGGGGAAACTACTTAATTAAGCTGTCCGTACCTAATGAATGCAAGACGGTTAGTGACAAAGAATATAAATATTTAACTGTTAAACCTCTTGTTAGTACAGAAAAATGATATCTGTCGAGCACTTTCTGTGATTTAAAATGAAATCTAAGCTTACTGTATCTGAAGGCGCAAGATAATAATAATTGTTAGCTTTTCTTTGTACTGTAAGCTGCATCAACATATTGGTATCGTTAAAAACTATACAGACATAACTTTGCTGTCATTCAAACAATAAAATAAAATTAATAAAACTTGTAATGCCTGTCGATTTCAAGAATTTTACTCATTTTCTGATCAGACAGTTCAATTTTACAAAACGCAGATCTTAACATAAAAAATAATAATAATTTGTATTAAATTTCTTATCTTGACTTAAAATTAAGTATAATATGTATACACAATTATATTATGCCTAAAATATTATAATTACGCGCCAAAAAGCTCAATCACATAATAATTAACTACACAGTGTTGCAAGTGTGTAAAATTCGTTAAAAACGTTAGTAGTGTTGCCATACACGCTCTACACTTAGTTTTAAAATCGACGGATTCTCTTAATATTTTGTTTATAAGTAAACATTTGCATTTCTCTGTTCCTTTATTAGATTATTCCAAGTTCTTATTCAAACAAATGTTTACAAATAAACCAACCTTTCTCTACTTAGCTCGTTTTGATCACAACCGTGCATCTACGCAAGTGATGGTAAGTGTACGCGCTAGGTAAGTGTACAATATTTTAAAATTAATTATAAATATTAGAATACAGTACAATTTGCATACAAACTAAAATTACACCAATAATCATCGAATAGGCTTTTGAAATAGGCATCGCAGATCACAAGTGTGTTAACTTCAGTTGTTTTTTTTTTTGCAAAAAATAGATTATAAGGTAAGGTAAATTTATCCTTAACTTCGTGCTCATTAAAACAAAGCAATGAATGATTTCTTCGATAAATGTATTGTGTTCGACTAATAAGTCCAAAAGTGATTGAATATCTTGATTTGTTTCAAATTCTCAAAATTGGTCTTAAAAACTTTTTCATGATTTTTAAGCCGGATTTATACAAAGGGGCAATATAGAGAACAATACAGAATCTCTGACAGTACGATATTAACTTTTTAGGTCTCAAAGAAAGGTTTATCTTTTGAATTTATTCCCTAAAGACTAATAAAATGGGCATTCCACATAAAGCTTTTTTTAACTGCTCAACTCGACCTATAGGCTCTTGTCAAATGTCTATTCGCCTATCCCCTTAATATAAATCCGCTTGTAAGACATGAGGCTGTGTGGTCTAGTCCAGCACCCACTGCAGCACGCTGGTGTCGAGCCCGCCGGTGCTGACGAGGCGCGAGTCGTCCGGCACGAAGCGCACGCACGTCACGTGCGACGAGTGCCCGCCGTACTGGTGGCACAGGGACTGCAACAGGGGAGCGTGTTCTATATGTGTGGACCAGCGGTGCAGGCAGGCGCATTACTTCATCAAATTAAAAAAAATCGAATACATGTGACATCTACCAAATCGCACTGGGCCCGCGTGGTGGATTACAGCTCACTCCCTCTCATAGATGAGGAGCCTGTGTCCCAGCAGTTCCCACTAAGGACACAGGCATAATCAGCCTGTAATGTTCCAACATTACAGGCTGATTATATATTCACAATGCCTTCGCCAGATGCGATGGCATTATGGTAAGGTATGACTTACTTTAGGCTGGGTTACAGGATAAGCGAACAGCTTCACTTTGCCGAAGTCGTCACCCGTAGCCGCCAAGCGGCTGTCGTTGGACCTGCAAATATACAATTATACTTACGATTTAGACTTCACTTGTGTACCTATAGATTTAAATATATATTAATTTTCTAGGGTAAAGTTCAAGAAACCATTGAAAATTAGTTCTCAAAGGAGCCACCTACTTTGAAAACAAAGGAGATGTTTCATTTTTGTATGGGACTCCGGCCATGACCTGTACCTTTCAGGAAAGGTGGGAAACACTCCCCTGAATAGAATAAAGTAACATTTTTTAAATAGTAATAGATGGTTTTAATGTACATAATAAAGATTAAAAATGTTTGACGTTTGTCGCGAGAGTTATGACAGCCATGACAGGTTGTAGAGATGACGTTTACATAACCTAGAAATTGTTATTTGATAATAATTGTTTATCAGAACTGATTTTTTTCGATGCTTTCGTATTTGTTTTGTTCTCTGTTTTCATAAAACGTTAGGCAATATGAGACGAACGAAACTGACTGACGGACACTGATGGGTTTTGTCACTTGTCAGAACAAAATGTCATTTTGAATTTTTCGTTCAGAAGTACACTCCAAAAAAGTAGTACCTATTATATAGTTTTTAACGATGAAATCACTACACTTGCTTATAATTAGTTGAAAATTATGTCTAAGAGACCAATAATAATAATTAATTACAAAAACACATACTTTTCATAATTTAACGTCAATGTGATATTGTGTTTTTGTGTGACATGATTTCAGAACGAAAGCAAACTGCAAACTGGAAGACGCCATGTTGAATAGAATGGGGCAATAATTGAAAAACTATTACTTTTTGTGCACAGCAAATCAGGCTTAAATTCACGAAAGAATATTTTTCCTAAGTTCGTGGTATTTTTTCCTCTTTTTCAATAAATGTACATCTTATGGCCGAAAATGAAACATCTCCTTTTCAATAGTTCCTGATTTCGACGTACGAGGCAGTGACGTAGTACAATCGATCGTTGCGTTTTTTTAAGTTATTCGAAGGCGTCGTCGTCGCGCCGACAGAGGGCGCCTGTGGCTTTTCGGAACTAGTTACAAGAACTAGAGCAACTGACGGCAATGGGAGACGCTGCGTGTTACTTAGCGCAACTTGTGCGCTGATGTGTTACTTAGCGCATCTTGTGCGCTGATGTGTTACTTAGCGCAACTTGTGCGCTGATGTGTTACTTAGCGCAACTTGTGTCGAAAGTCGCATGAGGCTGACGCCTCAGTAGTGCGTTGCGTCGTCCCTGCGTCGTTTTACATTAATTGTATTTCAGTGACATGCCGCATTGGTCGCATGCGACGTTTCAACGGATCGACGGCCGAGACACTCTCGGGGGCAGGGTGATGAGCTGCGGTGTTACACTGCTAGAGGGGCTAACTAGTGCTCAGCGATGGCGTACGTCGCCCTTTTGTGTTATGACGTCGTGCGTCGTTGCAATGCAAATGTGGCATACAATGCGACGATGCAACGCACTAGTGAAGCCTCGGACTTACATGATTCTTTTCACAATAAGATGTTAGAGCAACGAGGTGCGGCATGTTACCTGGTGCAGGAGTTGATGTCGGTCCCGTCTGCGCTCTCGGGCCACACGCCGATGGTCTGGAAGGTGATGGGACAGGACTGCGTCGCCCACACCACGTCGCGCATCGACGTCGGCGCGGGGATCTGACGACATGTCGTCGCGTTCCCTGCAATTATGACCAAATTTATTACATTTGTTAAACACAGGTATCAGGAAAGGTATGAGCAAAATGTCTTGAGGAATGTTTTGAGTATGAATATGGCTATAAGAATAAAGGAAGACCAAAGATGGCTAGAATCATCAGATACAGATGTACAATAGATGAGAGGACGAGTAATAAAAGTATTGAAGAAGACGTCATGCCGCGACGGCCCCAAATGAATTAGTTATCCCAATTAATTTGGGGTCGGCGCAGCATGTCAAGAGCGAGATACGAGAATCCAAAGAATCTTCGAAGATCTTTTGGAGAGTAGCTAAAAACGGATCTAACAACGCTACCCTGTCAACATCATTCGAGACCAAAATAGTAGCATTGCACATGCATTTAGTTTTCAACTGAGTGTTGCTAGTTTTTTCAAGTAACATAACTTCACGCCTGTAACGCTCGAAAGGTTAGGCAGAGGTGAACTTATTAGTACACCCACGTTTCACCAGTTATGTTTAAGTCTGTAATAGGAGGTGAGCCTATTGCCATCTACCGGGGCTGAAACTCACAGACTCCGACTCCTCGAACCTGGAACTCTGCTCTGAAGTCGTGATTGGGACCACTGAACCAGGCAGGTCAAATAACTGGGTAGGTACTGTGACGAAAGGTCTTTTCAAGTCAATTCCACCATTGCGCCCTTGATGGAACTTGAAATTCAAAGCTAAATATGTAAAAGACTATATACTTACAGTAAAGCAGCTCATAATCTCCAGAATTGCTTCTTATGTACTGACTGTCCTCCGACCAATCCAAGTGTGTGATATAGCTTGAGTGACCCTGTGAATATTATGAAAATATCTTAATTAAGTACATGTAGAATTCGGTATATAGGCATGTATAGCACTACTTGCACTACTGTATATAATTATATTATGTACAATTATTTGTGTGAGTTCTTTTTTTTAATAAAGGATTGCCTGTGGTTCAATAGATTAGCAGGGTTTTAGGATCTAAAAACTGTAGCAAAAGCGTAGTTTTGTATTTCCAAGATGAAAATAGATATAATAATATTAGATAGGCTGACAATCACACTTTTCAAGCATTATTTTTAGGTATTTAAGTTATTAGTATTTGCATAAGGCTACCCTCTAACCAAAGCGATCGCCGTAGATTTTATTTGACGCAGACAAAGGGCGTTTTTACGTTTTTCAAAAGAAAGAACCATATCAACAACTGACTTCGAGGTCTCCGGTTTGATTTCCCGGTCAAAGAAAGTTTTAATAGTATTTTGAATTAGGAATTTCTCCGTAGGAGCTTGATACCGTGCCCGGCCATAGGAACCCCGTAGTTGAACATAACTGGCGAAATGGCCGAGGTGTACCTGTACTACTATAGGAACAACTCAGCCTAACCTTACGGTGACTACAGCGTGATGTTATGTTACTTCAATGACACATGAACGCGACTTCACTTGAAACGATCGCTTTCGTTAAGGCGGGGTTAGGATGACAATCACACTTTCAAGCATAGGTTACCTATATTGTATTAATTGCAGTATTTGCATAAGCATATTTATAGTTTTTCATTACTTGAAACAATAGGGGTCTAAATAGGAAGGGTTTCATTCCTGGAAGCTATCTAGGGCGGTTATAATAAACATGCAATATGAATCTTGTCAATGTTACCCTTCTACGTTTTTTCTCCGTGCACTAAGTCGCGTGAAATTGTACAATTTAGGATATTACACTTCATAGATAAAGATTAATGTTGGTAGATGATAGTTATAATACACAAAAGTTAGTAATAATAAAATATTTCAGGAGTTTGTAACAATGTAATACTTTAGGAATTAGTTCTAAGGATGCAAAGTTCCCAAGAATTTTTCACTACTCTAAAATAAGTTATTTTAAAGGTATTATGGTAAAAGTAATAATTATACGTCAAGAAAGGTTTGGAATGATTTCAATCGCTAGGTAGATCCTATGGATCATGAGGCCGTCTAATGATAATGGCTAAGATCGATTAACAGCACTATTTCAAAAGTAAAATCGACTTTAATGACATGGTGGTTCGTCTCATGGTACGCATTACTTTCGTAGTGAAACTCGTAGGTACACTAACTGACTGGACTACATCTCTGCCTCCCGCTTCGGGGATTGCTGGGATGATGTTATACAGGGTGGTAGGGACATCAACGAACAAACGTTTACCACTTATTAAGTACATAATAGGGGATACTCCTATTTTTTTTTTCTTTGTCCGTCGGGTAGTTTATTGAAAAGTATTGGACACGTATTTTTTCTTTTTTCACGTGGTCATAAAATTACGGAGATATATTCAGTTGAAATGGCGCATGACGTCACATGTAGGTAAGTTTTATACCTACTTGTGACGTAGTAAGCCCCCACTCTCCAACTTTAATGAGTACTAACTAAGTAATTTTTTGATATTTTGATAAAACAAAAAATACGTGTGAAATATTTTTGTATTTCCTGTCTGACGGACAAAATAGAATGTCGTTTTCTTTACCCAGTCCGATCCCCAATTCTGAAATCCCACATAGAAATTTTTCATCGTTAATTAAAGAAAATCAGCCGTTTCATACATTTAGATTGTGAAGGTATGGAGATAAGTCCCCGTATTCACAAACGCTCGGATTGGATTTCGATTCGGAAAGTCGTATGTCTATCTCGCTCGCTTTCGTAATGCCAAAGAAAGATAGACATACGATTTATCGAATCGAAATCGAATTAGAGCGCTTGTGAATAGGGGGCCTGGTAAGGTATTAACAATAGAGTTAAGTGGGCAGGCTCTTATTTTGTTATGTATGGGCTAGATTGTGGGGTAAGGCAAGGGGAACTGAGCTCCCCAATCTGTTTATCCTATACTTATATCCTATATATGTCTATCTTATACAATACTGATAAGAGTGAATGTTAAATCGGGTACTTTAACCTACAAACAGCTGCCTGAACTCTTACTTTCTGGGACTTCTTTGGTTCGGGTTCTGAGGTTTAAGTATTTGGGTCACTGGGTCACGGATGACTTAAAAGACGATGTGGATTTGAACAGGGAGCGCAGGTCGCCGGTTGTCCATGGCAACATGCCGGGTACGCAGGTTTGCACGCTGTACTGATTCTGTTAAAATAACGCTTTTTAAGGCCTTCTGCCAGTCGTTTTACACGAGCAGCTTATGGGGCAAGTATACCCAGCAGACATACAGCGACCTGCGCGTTCAGTACAATAACGCATTCAGGGTGCTTTTGGAGCTGCCGTGCGATGTAGCGCGTCGGGGATGTTGCTGCAGCCCATCCGGAGTGTGTGCTCACCGGTGGGACTGCCCCTCTTACGAAGGTGGCGCAGAGTTCAAACCACATAGACAAATTAACTGATGAACCATTCAACGATTGTTTTTTAACTCAACATAATTTGATACTAACATAAGGGTAAACTTTATTACTACTAACACTATATGGATTTTTATTTAAAATAAATAATATGAAATGCACTTTTTTTTAGAATACAGCTTATTTTTTATTTAAATTAAGGATGAAACATTTCTATGTGGGGGAGGGAGATGTTGGAACGAAATAAGTACGGTATACGTGGTAGACGCTCATGTGTCGGTGTCCCATCCACCCTATATTTAGGTCTATACATCTGCCTTTTTCCTCAAAAGGGCTTTTAGAGCTCATTTACGGAGAAGCGGTGCGTCATGCGGCGCGTCTCAGTAAAAAAGCCTTAAAAGTTTCCTAAGAATAATTCCGATGGAATATGATTCAAAATAAGGAGCTGGAACTCTGTCAGTGTGCGGAGGGCTGTCCCTTACACTATGTATAACTCATAATTGCCACCACCGCTGCTAGACTAGATCTGGCCACCGACTACCCCCAGTGATCTGTATAGTATCAGTATCGTGTTGACAATGCGAAGAGTATTGTGGTTCCCTCACCAAGCACTTGCCGAGCCGGCTGTAGGAAGCGCCGGCGTCGTCGACGCGGTACACGTAGATGAAGTTGTCGCGCGAGCCCAGCGCTACCAACTTGTTGTCCGGAGAGTACTGGATCGTCTGGATCGGCTCGCACCTGGAGATGACATTAAGGTTCACAAATCATTTATGAAGCCAGTACTGTTTCTTCTGTCGAAAAGAAACGATGGATGAACTGTGTGAAGGATGATATGACATGAAAGGAGGTGTCTGATGAGATGACAAGTAATAGAGAATATGGAAGAAGAAGCCATGCTGCGCCGAACGAAAATTTACTGGGATAAGGGTAAGAGAATTATGATGATGTTTCTTCTTCTGAAGGAAGGTTTTGCTATTGTGATTACAAATTTTCTCTAGCAAAGCATAAATGGATAAACTCAACACGTTGGTGCGTAGATCAGTAGCAAGGTTTTCGTCCTTATTAGTGAGTATATGCTGTAGTAGTAACGTACCCGTCCTGATGGTCCGCCAGCAGGTCCCTCGAGTGCGGGTCGTACACGCGCCACTTGCCGGACAGACAGCCCACAGCCAGCACGCTGCCGTCTTGCGACCACGCGCAGCACTGCGCGCGCTCCTGGAACGACACAGTGTCAGCGATATGTCCGGCACCTAGATGAGCAGACGCAGTTACAGTGTCTGTCGCAGTAGTGCGCGTACCTCGATGTCCTTGCTCCACACGGTGCAGTGCGCCAGCGCGTCCCACAGCTGCAGCAGCTTGTCCCAGCCGGCCGTGGCGAACTGCGCCAGCGTGGGGTGCGGCGCCAGGCCCCACACCTCGTCCGCGTGACCTGACCACCGACAACCGTACATCTAACTTCATATCACACTGATCCACATTTCTTGGAAATGTCATCGAATATAGTGTTTATTTTAAAGGTTTAATCATTGATTTGATTCTGCAGTACAAATGTCAAATTTAAATAAAACAAAAGAATAAAAACAAATGGGTATAAAAAGGTCAGTAATATGTCATATAAATTGTAAAAAATCAATATTAAAAAAAAAAACAATGTCAAAATTAATGTCAAAGATAAAATTAATAATAATTATTACCATAGATAAAACAACAATATTAAGTAAAAACAAAATTATGACAACGTGCTACTTAAAATTAATTCAAATCAATAACAATTACGGTTGTCGCTTATCATCTAGGTACTCGTCGACACTGTAATAGCCCTTCCTCAATAGAAACGTCTTCAATTTGTTTTTAAATAAGTTTGCGCTATTTATGCTTTTAAATTCTAAGGGAAGCTTGTTGTATATCAATACTGATTGGTACCTAGGACTGTGATGAACCACGTTTATTTTCGGTTGGATTGTGTAAGGCAAGTCCTCCCTACGTGTGTTAACTCTAACTTGTCGTTGGTCATCAGATTCAAATTTGTGTAAATTCCTAACAAAACAAAACTGGTTAGCAGCACCAGCATATAAAGGCAATGGGTGGAAAAGTAACCTTTACCACTTGTTCTCCCTGCTATTGCGTCTACACTATACCTAGGAAACTTCTAGGTATGGAGATATTGAGGTTTAAAGTTCCAATTATTTTAGGGGATTTTTAAAAAATATACTAATTTCTTATGTTATTACTTTACTATAAGTAGGGAATGCATTCATGCACAATGTTTGGAGTGCGTTACATTGAGTCCTATCGTAAAACGTGATAATACACCACAAAAAAAAGTTGTCGTTTCTCAACAATAATTTTTGCGCAGAATTCCTTATGTTTGATGTAAAGCATGCTTGGTTGACGGCTTCTGAGTAATATTATAAACAAATAAACGCATGTGCAAGTCATAAGTAGCACAAGTTACCAAGCACGGCGGGCGAGAAGCCGAGCTGCAGGTCTCCGTGCAGGATGCAGTTCCTGGTGGAGCCCACGAACAGCTGCGAGCCGCGACCCTCCGCCAGCGCGCGCACGCCGCCGTAGTGGCCCTCGATCTGCAACATGCGCGAACGTACTGCAGTGGCGTACCTACTAGTAGGGCTCTATCTCATTTTTTTGGAAGCCCTCTGAACCGAGTGCGGCGAAGCCTAAAAATTAATAGTGATGAACAGACGATTTTTGACTGACTGAGCTGACTTGCATCGATTAATTTAACTACGAGAATGTATGAACAAGCTTAATTTGTGAACAGTCTACCAACCGAAATGTTAGTACAACAGTATGGTGAAAAACACTCATGCAAAAAATGTAGGTTTTCCTGTCTAGGAAATGTCTCGTTCCCCTTTGTATAATGTAGACTCACGACATTCTCAACTCCCGCCGCGTTCATGTCGGGATCGAACATGACGATCCGTCCGTCCTTCCCCCCGCCGGATAGCACGTGTCCCTCCTTGAGCACACAGAGCGCGAACACGGAGCCGTCGTGCACGCCGCGCACGAGCTTCACGATCGTGTTGGTGCCGCGCCCCCACACTATGATGTTGCCGTTCGAGTCGCCCGACAGAACGTCGCCTGTTGAACGAAAAATATACATGATTGTGAAACACCATTTTATTAAGGAAACAGGAAACCATTCGTTCTATCGTCGATTTTGTCTCTGTCATCTCTGAACTTGACTAAAGCCAAAAGCAAACCCATCTAAAATAAATAAATAAAAAAACCCGCGAAGTTCAAATTTTGGTACGTTTTTTGAAATTTGCAGGTCAGTGTCGGTTGTTTGCAAATATGATTCTCAACCGTTTATGGCTTTACAGACTTATATTCATTAAAATCATGAATTTAATTCTTAATTAATTTAATCCAATTAAATGACCTTTTCATGAAATAGTTCTTCTTCTTCTTAGCGTTAAATTGAGTCATCCCAAATAGTCATTGTATGGGATTAAATGAACTTGGAGATAACCCTCCAAGTTCATTT
The DNA here is from genome assembly GCA_963082945.1 of Cerastis leucographa. Lineage (NCBI taxonomy): Eukaryota > Metazoa > Arthropoda > Insecta > Lepidoptera > Noctuidae > Cerastis > Cerastis leucographa. The sequence goes on from OY720360.1 coordinate 1,297,010, forward strand.
AATTAACACAATTAACATTGATGAGTTTAACTATAATAATATTAAACTCATCAATATAACTCTCCAAGTTCACTTCCCTCTCATAGAGAGGAGGCCTGTGTCCCAGCAGTGGGAACATTATAGGCTGATGATGATGCTGAAGATAATTTGAATTTCGCGAGCTACCCTGGCGCTTCCCCCTTTACTTGAAGGCGACAGGTGTTTAGACAATTCAGACATTTCATGACAGTTCTTTGTGATAATAAGATAGGGAGTTTAGGAACTCTGCAAGCATTTTTCCTCATTCTAGGAAATGCCCATGTCGCAGCCTATGCACCAATCTTTCCTCCAACCATCATTTTTTATGGTGATTGGTTAGGTAAGATGCTGCTTTACATACCTGTTATTTTATAACATCATAGGACAGGATTATATGATTGAATTCAATTAAAAAATCCGGAGAAAATTTCGCAGTAAAATGTGGAAACGATGGATGGACTGTGTGAAGGATGATATGGCAAGAAAGGAGGTTTCTGATGAGATGATAGTTAATCAAGAAGTATAGAAGAAGAAGACATGCAGCGGCGACCCCAAATAAATTGACATAAGGGAAAGAAACGACAGTAGAAAGAGAGTAAAAACGGACAGCAAACTTACCATTATGATTAAACCCAAGGCAGGTGACGTACTTAGGCTTGTCCCTCGTCTCGAAGACGCCCATCCTCTTGTACAGCATGTTGGTCTGGTCCAGCGTCCAGAACGCGATGTGGTTCTTACCGCACGTCACGATCTGGTTGCGGTCTAGCGGATGGAACTCCGCTGCTACCACCGTGTCTACTGAGCACTGGAATGTAACGTACAAGAGTTAGTAGAAGGGAATTCAACTCAGAGGTGGATCTTTTAGTACACCTTATCCTAACCCTATATTTATTCATTAATATAGGTTCACCAATAGCTTCTGTGTACCACATATCTTAAGTATAGGCTAACCCTTAGCGCATTACAGGCATGATGTTGTGTGTTTTGATATTCGTTATTAACTAACTTCACTGATATGGATAGCAACAAGTGGTGCTCTTTAATTACTGCCAGCTGGCTGCTATACACATTTTGTGAAAGGGCAACACTGCTCCTGTCAAAATAAAAATGTTTTTTTATCCAAAAACCTGTGTCTCATTAAAAAAACAACGGACTTATTGACCCGCCCTCGGATATACAATAAAACGTGCCGAACCCGGCCTTATATAACTGTAGCAAAAAGTTAAACACAAAGGAACAAACAAGAAATTCTCTTTTAAAGTTCTTCTGCCTTTTTTTCTTGGTTTTCATCTTTACCTTAGTCTCAGCCAGACAATGTCCCTTATCTGGGCGCTGCCATTCCCATACAGAGATGGTATGGTCCGGTCCATCGTCCACAGCAGCCAGTAGAGAGCCGCCATCAGCGCGGGAGAAGGTGATGCAGGAGACCGCGCGCTCCATGTGACCCGCGCCGATTACAGCCAGGGTCGCGAGGGAGACGGAGTTCCATACACGGACGTGAGGCTGTGGGCAGATGGATCATACGTTTGAAGAATATGCTTGGATTGTTGGTGTAATTACAGGGTGTAATTGTTTTCATACACCAACTGTAATTTTCAGCGTGTGTTTCGTGTCTTGAATTAAGGGAATAGTGTCGAATTAAAGAAAATATTCTAGAACATAATCATCTGTTCTGTTTACAGGTGTTCCCCACCTGAGCATTCGCTTAGAATGTAACAATCTTAGATTCGATTTTGTACAGAAACGAGTGATTATTACAAAATGACAGGTTGTGCACTTTAATGCTGTTCTCCTCTCTTACTGATACAATCATCATCATTATCATCATCAGCCTATAATGTTCCCACTGCTGGCACACAGGCCTCCTCTCTATGAGAGGGAATAGGCTGTAATCCACCACGCGGGCCCATTGTGGGTTGGTAGATGACACATGTCTTCGAGTTTTTAGCTCTAGGACATGCCGGTTTCCTCAAGATGATTTCCTTCACCGTTTACTGATACGATGTACGATACGAACGTACTGATACAATGCACTGTAACAATCTAAGATTCGTTTATGCACAGAAACAAGTGAATCTGAACTGTTTCATTACATGCAAATGCTTGAGTTGAGGGAGCACCGTTACAATCTAATCGGAATCGGTGGCAGCTGAATACCATTATTCAATGTTATGGAGTCATGGAGCACCAGTTAGTCTATTTAAAAGTCAACTTTCATTCTTTACAACTTAGGAAAGAGGATAATTAGTAACCACTCACCCTGGCGTCAAGCCGGTCATGACCCGCGCACTGGCCACTAGCTATCACCATCTTGTTGGGGTGGATGGCCAGGCACTTGACGTCGTCCGTGTGGCCCGTGTAGTGTCGTTGGCACTGCTCCTCAACGTTGAACAGCACGACTACAGCTGCCACGAAGTAGACTATCTCGCCGGTGGGCAGGAGGTACAGGTTGCTGCGACAGTCCTTACCCCTAGAACAAGTGGGAAAATGTCAAGTTAAAGTTTAAAGAGATATGGGGAACAGAGCGGTCCTCTGTAAACGCGTCCGGTGGGCTACTGTCCGTTTATTATCGGGTTTCTGTACACAACATATTCGCGCGGATAACTCCGATATCGCGATTTGGGATGAGGGCCCTTTTTGTTGCATACAAACTAAGCACATGAAGCATTTAAACTTTGTCTAGGTGAACTCTTGGTATTACAAATATTTCCTCCACAAACCATACTTGTTATCAGATGTACATGAACGTTTCTAGTTGCTACTACAGACATGTTATTTTTGTTCTAGGAACTTGATTAGATGAAACTACTGTAACTAAGCAACTTTGTCGGTTTCAATTGTCTCAATTACTAGACATAAACCGATACAGTACTTCCAAGTTTTGAGAGGTCTAGACATCTCAAATATTGCATTTAATAAAGACTCATTTAAAACAATAAAGAGTCATTGATAGGTCAATTTTTCAAATAGAATACATGACATGTCGAGACTGGCTAAATTTCATCACAGCCTCGAATTTTAGTCATACGAAAGTAGAAGTCTAAAACTCCCAGTTGGTATAAACCCAAGGTCGTTTTACCTGAGTGGTCACCTGTAACGATTGATGAGTCACACAACAAGCAATCGATTGAATACGTGCAAGACACCAGTCACCGATGAAAGTAAAACTGATCAATGATTCAGAATCTAGAAAATGGGTATTGACATATTGTCGAAGGACTATCGACCGGTGACCTTCTTCGAAAATAAAGTGATTGACAAGACAATAAAATGTCGTAAGAAAAGTTTTGAGTATGAATATGGATTGGTATAAGAGTGGAGGAAGACCAAAGAAACAATGAATTGACTGCAAGGAAAAATAGATGGCCATAAGATGGACTAAAAATAAAGGATAACGGCAAAAGAACGATGATGACAAGACAATAAAAGGGTATATAATCTTTTACCTCGTACCTTTTTACGTATCTTTTTTTTTATGAATGGCTTCTCGCAGTTCAACCTAGGAGGTTGTCGTCTGCTTAACCGGACTATCCTAAGGGTGCCATAAGAGTAAGGCCTCCAGCCAGGGCATAAAAACTTACAAACTAAGTGACTACACGCTAAGGGCACCCCCTGTGGAGTGCGAGCCTCGGCTTAGGGCGTCGCTGGGGGCTTTGCTACTTTCCTGGAGGAGGGTGATAGCATCATCGGGGGTGACGAGAGTATGCCTCGGACGGCATATTGAACTAATGCGCGAGGGTTCGTAGCGGGCGGCCGCTGCAATCAGGGGATTACGGTGCTATCTAAGGCGTATCGAATGGAATTATCGAAGAAACGCTTCGAAAGCCGTTTCATAATCTGAAGGACAGTGGGCATTCTAAGGTCTACGTGTAGACGGTCATTACGGACGTAAAAAGGGGCTCCCGAGGCTCTACGTACCATACAATGCAAACTTTACAGAACCGGTTCTGTAAGGTTTGCATCCTATGGATGGACTTACACGACGCAAGCGTCCGTCATGATGGGACGGGTCACCGCGGTATAGAGGCGTAACTTGCACTTGAGTGACAACTGGCTTTTTGCCGAAATCATGAAATGGCGTACCTGCATATGTTATTAGTCATAGTATATACAGGGTGTAACGGAAAGGGTATATACATCCATAAGGGTGTGCTACAGACCATCAAACTGAACATGTTTCTAATCATAAAAAAAAAATTGCAACAAAAAAAATATCAGCTGCCTATACATTTGGGTCGAATAGGTATTGCAATTTTCTATGGGGCAGCAGATATTTTTTTTGCTGAAAAACATGTTTTATGATGAGAAACATTTTCAGTTTGATAGTCTGTAGCACACCCTTAAGTATGTATAAACCCTTTCCGTTACACCCTGTATAAGAAATAAATACAGAAGAGCTTTCATTGGATAAGTACGTAAATCTCAAAACAAATGCAAATGTACCCAGTTTCTGCGTAGTAGTCCTACCGTGCTAACCATGGTCATAAAAAACTGTTCAGAACATAAACAAAGATCATGTATCAGCATCAAATACTAAAAAACTAATGACTCAGTAGCTAATAATTACAACAATAAACCTCATTGTAATGTTTTTGTTTCAAGCCTAGCTGTGATTGTTGAGTCCATGGCCTTGAATGAAACTGGCTTGTGGTCACTCTGCCGGAACGGGACGAGTTTGTAGTAACACTAGGTACAGGTTTACTAGAGCTGACATGCTTTCTGATCTTTTATTTCTTTGTAGATGTAGAAAAAGAACCTGAAACGATGGGCTCGGTGAACTTGTTTTGTTTTGAGGCGTGTTGCCAGTCTGGATATAGGCCTCCTGCCGCTCTATGACCTCCAGCTATTCTGTCGGCTAATGAGGACCTTGTTTTGAAAATCAGGCTAGCGTCCGCAACTTCATGTGTACTCTATACTGCATGTCCATGTAGAAATGGAACCCTTTGTGGGTTCCATTTCTGTAAAAAGGGAATGTTCCTTTTTACTGAAATTGATGGATTTTATTGTATCCGCTTCCGAAATCTTAAGGAACATTATATCAAGGGTTCATATTAACAGCTAAGTTATCTAGATATCGTGAAAGATTTTTTACTACATCTTACATATGATATGGATAGTGGTTAGCGGTAGAGCCTTGTACTAAAACTGGAACAGGTTTTAAATTCGTGTGTGTTTAACCAGAATGTGCTAGTTATAAGTTGCGTGTTTCATAACTAGAAAGGTAGTTTAGGTACAAAGTTCAAAGACCGATAAGGTCTTGTTGGCGTTTCTATGGAATATAATCAAATATTCTAAATGCTACCGGAGTGTTGACATTTAGGGAATAATTTACGCCTATAAAGCTCAAGGCCTTTTTGAATATTGTACATAGATACGGGCATAAGAAGCAGTAGGCGTCTCCCAATTGCTGTCTTCCGCTGCCCGTGCCAGTGGTCTATGGACCACAGGTCTATCCAATCTACCACAATGGAAGGTAATTTAAATAATTGTATTAAAAAATCTTTTCTACTGATAGGATCCATTTTTCATCTCTATGAGAGCGACTGGATGGGAGTGAGACGTAATGCATCACGCGGGCCCAGTGCCGTTCGGTGAATGACGCGTCTTAGAATTTTTAGCATGTAGGACATGCCAGTCTCCTCAACACGTTACCCTACAACGTTTTGAGAGCAGTGGGTACTGAAACAAATGACTACCGATGATAGTCAGCTAACAAACTGGTGACAGATCGTATTACTCAATTCTTCGAAAAGCTTGGGTGACCAAGCGTCAGCGACCTTGGATCTGCGGTAAAGATTGCAGTATTGCTAAGACAAAGGCGTAATTTTCTGCTGACAAAGCTAGGTAATAAGTTGAGTTGCCCGGAGATTGGTTAGTTTCGCTACAAGGTTGCCACACTCATGAAATTGGTTTCTTTTTTTTTGGCAAATTGTAATAATGGTGAATGTCGTGGTTCCATGTTGTTGCTATATCTTAAGCCGGATTTACATTACGAAACAAGTGTCATGCATGATAAAACTAGTTTCGTGAAACTAATTTTAGCACATGTGAAACTTCTTTCGTTTAAATTATAGTGCCGTGAAATTGTCAGTATTGCGGAGATAATGGCCCTGTCAAAATCAATGCTGTATTTTATGATGCAAAATGTCTTTGTAGAAATGATAAAATCCATACTAATATTATAAATGCGAAAGTCACTCTGTTTGTTTGTATGTTTGTTTGTTTGTTTGTTACCTTTTCACGACTAAACGCCTGATCAGATCATAATGAAATTTGGCAAGAAGATAGATTTCACTCTAGGGAAGGACATAGGCTATATATCATCAAGCTACGACCAATAGGAGCGGAGCAGCAATGAAAAATGTTGTGAAAACGGGGAAAATGTGACGCAGACGAAGTTGCGCGGGACAGCTAGTATAAAATAAAAAAAAGGTTATCTCCGAACAAAAGACGTTGGTGGATTCGAGGATGGGTTGAAAAAAAGCATCTGGGTGCAACAATTGTATATTTTTATCGCCTGTCCAACGGTGGTTAGCCATTTTTGGTGCGTAGCTATTTGTCAACAATCCAACAAAAAACCACACGTCCACTCTGCGCAGGTGCTGTCGCGACAGTCGACACTAGTTTCGCGTCGCATTTACATGATGAAATTAGTTGCACGACATTAGTTTTACAAAAAATATGCGCATAGCACGAAACTACTCCAGTGTCACAAAAGTAATGCATGCATTGTAAAACTGAACGTTTACACGTAAAATAACTGATCAAATTAGTGTCATAAAACTAATTTCAAGCCACTAATTTCGTAATGTAAATCCGGCTTTAGTGCAGTCCGTGTCCAGCTTTAACTACTTGAACTGAACCATCCTTGTTTAGAAGAGGGATAGTTGGGTATTAATACTGACTTATGTGGTCTTTTAACACCGACATCCTGCCCTTGCCTCATGTTACTTGGGGTCGGCGCAATATGTTTTGAAGTGAAACTTCTTATGTGACTTCCAACAAGTTTAACACTACCATGGAGGGGGAATATTTTCTAAAACTCACTAAGAGATGGCAGTATTACAAGATTTGTGACTACGTAGTTCTACTAGGTACGCAAGATGGCGTGCTAACAGTCATGCATTCGACTCTTCGGTGTGACCAGCCATCGCTCAATTTCCATGAGTAGAATAACCTCGATAAATTTACAAGAAAACAATAAAATATTATTTAGAATCTCAATAAAATAACAAGAGTGAATGCGTGTCACTCGAACGCATGCGTGTAGTATTACGAAGATTCACTTCTTCCGCGCGGAGGGACTCCACGCACTATTTTTTTTCGTCCATTCTTCTGTGTCAACCATAATTTCTCACGCTATCCATCGTTTCCTTTTTCTTCCTCTCCTTCTACTTCCATCGACATTTATATTCATCACTCTTTTAGTCACATGCGATTCGTCCTTCCTCATCACATGACCATACCATGACGTGGTCTTTTATCATGCCCTTATAATTTACATGTTCAGAAAATCAGACCGATAATGTGTTTAGAAAGTAGTGTTATCGTTTCCGATGTATTCTGTCGCCATTTATCACAGTTTCGTTATGCGGGTATATAATTGCAACAGGACTGTTAACATGTCACAAAAAAAACTACTCTATTTGGACTTTAAATGTAGCCCGCCTATTAAAACAAATTGGATAAACGTTTGTACGTTAAATCGTGCGACATTCACATAATTACTAACATTAAAAGGGATGATTACGGAAACGGTGTCATGTTTAGGAATAATTCCGAGTGTTTCCGAGTTCGGTTCGTGTGTAGGCGCAAATGACTACTGTATAGGGTATTACAATTGGTAAATTGACCAATGAATTTTACTCAATATAGAGCTTATGGCTACCGGCGATTGAGTTAATAGAATGGGAGGCACAATAATGGTAGCAAAAAATGTATAAGGATCTACGCAACTCTGCGTCCTAACCAAAACAATTTTCACGTGAACATGATGGCCAAACAAGAAAGCGTGGCAGTGCCATCAGAGGTGGGTCTTTTCGCACAATCCTATAAATGCGAAAGTTTGTGAGGATGTATAGATATTTTTACTTTTTCACGCAAAAACGATTGAATGGATCTGGATGAAATTCGGCACAGAGATTGATTCAAGTCTGGAATAGCACATATCATACTTTTAATCCCGGTTGTACGATCCCGTGGCACAATTACCGACAAAGCGAGCAAACCCACTATAATAATTATGAACGTGAAGATCAAGTATACGCGTGACTGATCGCTTTGGTAAGAATGCCTGTTTTAGTTGTAATGTTTAATGAGCTTGATAAAAAATAATGAGTTTCAGCTGTTGTTACAATAAGTAGTTATCCTAAAATGCACAGATTAACAATACTGTTTTGCAACAGAAATAAATATGAAAGGTAACCTTTGATATTTATTTCGAACGATTATCGCACCATCTGGTACAACTCGTACAGTGCAAGTTTGCCCATTTTGCTATATAAACGAGTTCTGTTATCACATTCATCTTTTCCTTTGAGGTTCTTTACTGTGAAAGTAAACTTGCGACATGAAATGTTTACAAAAAATTCATGACATAATTTTATCGTTTCTGTGTTACTTAAAAATAATAGTAACAATGACGTGTTTAATTCCCTGAAGTAACCCTTTATCTTCATTTTCATGAATAAATTACATAACGCAGGTATTATGTTGATGAGGTAGAAAATACTTAATTATTCATAAACTATCTTTTGTGCTTTCATGGATGCCGGAAATTCTGGCTTGGCAACATACTACCAGGGTAAAAAAAAACCGGCCAAGTGGGAGTCGGACTCGCGCACGACGGGGTCCGTACCATTATTTATAAAAACGAGCAAATAATCACTTTTTTTTTGTATGGGAGCTGTTTTTAGTATTTGTTGTTATAGCGGCAACAGAAATACTTAATCTGTAGAAATTTCAACTGGCTAACTATCACGGTCACTGAGATACAGCCTGGTGACAGACGGACAGCAAAGTCTCAGTAATAGGGTCCCGTTTGACGTTTTGGGTACGGAACCCTAAAAAGTACCTACCTTATGTAGAAATCCATGTCACGGTCATGATCTATCCCTGTGCCAAATATCACCCAAAGACTTACTTTTGCTTTTATAACAACGTGGATTTATACTAACTGGCAGATTTTATTCCAACCGTACTTATGTAATGTTATCAGATCTTAGTATTACCGTAAACGAGATTGGTCGCTTTCCTCTTCCTCTATTATCAAAGACTCATATTATCTCCATAATCGGCACGTTAAGCTTGGCTAACCAACCGAAAATAGCTACCTACCTATTTAGATTCTCATAATTTCATGATAATCTTAATTTCACCGATGCTAGAGTGTAATCAAGATTCTGTAGATTTTTTAGAAAGTTATTATATAGTTAATTGGTTTAAACTTTTAGCTTGTTCTTTTCGGTCGAGTGGCCACCAGCGCAACTCTAGTGTGGTGGATTCCTTCGCTTCGATTCGATCATTCAGGGATTTGGGTACAAATCCAGCCTCCATAGGCCATGTTGCCAGTAAACACTGGAGCAAAACTCGACCCTTTAAACATAGGACCTAACGCAACTGCCCTTTCGGGGAATAAGTTATGCTGTGACATAGGTTGTGACTAAATAGTAACAGCCGCACAGGCCGATCTTCAAAGGTAAGCCATGCTTGCTTAGGTCGGTCTGTGGATGGGTGACCAACATAAAATTCCGGGTTCCCTCCGTGCCTCGGAAAGCACGCTAAGCTGTTGGTCTCGACTGTCAATTTGTAAACCTTTCGAGTCTTCCTAAGGGGTACCGCATTATTATCCAGTACTAACTGGGTTGTGGAGGTCAGATAGGTAGTCTTACCATGAAAGTGTCTTACCGGTAAGACTGAAAGCCGGCCCCAACATGGTTGGGAAAAGGTTAGGCAGATGAGATGATGATGTTTAGTTTTGATCTTTACTAGAAACCGTTTACATAGGAAAAAGCTGAACCCTGAAATAGTCTATTAGGTACTTGTTGTGTTCACTAGTGACACTAGTTAAGGTTTAGAATAAAACCACCAAATTATCAGTAAGTAGTGAATGACTTGGGGGAACGTGCTCTCGCTACCCTGGTTAATTGCTGACTGGTTGAGACGTTACCTCAAAGCAAACGCTACGTTTATTAGAATACCACATCTCTTCCTTTTTATATGAAAATATTTATTTCAATTAAGCACATTTCTTTTCCCATTCGCTAAGGTAGTTTGTATGGAGAAGAATGGGGAAGAAACTCCATACTTACTCTTTTAAATTGTTTTACAAAAATGTGTAGGTACTTATATCAATATTTATAATATTAAGTTTATATTTCTGGAATACAATTGCTATACATATATGTTACCATTTAATACTATGCTAACACAGGTACACAATTTTAAAATTTATACAATGACTGATAAATTCATTATGTTAATAGACATAATCCAGGTGCAAATATTGTAGGCATATATATTTCTTCTTTAATTTTACATAAAAATAGTTTTAAGTACTATAATTACAATATTTAGCACATTGAAATTCGGTCATTAATTCGTTTACAGGACTAATATTTCCATTTAGAAATTAATTTACATTTTAGGTAAGTACATTCAGTACCTGCAATATTTAGCATGAAAGTTACTTTATTACACTATAGTAAATTTTAATAAACGGTACGTAACTTTTATTTTACGTTTTGTGATCGATAACTTTCATTTGTTTTCACCACCCTTATTTGTACCTTCTTTAGGTGTATGCTGTTCGTCATGAGTCAGTTCATCTTCATTCGAGTCAGTTCGTCTTGAAGAGTTTCGTTTTACTTTATGTTTCAGCACGCTGCGGTGTAGATTAAGTTACGGAGGTATTTTATTTTGATTGTTTTCGTTCTCCACATGTAATTTTTCTCCAATCCCAATTCTCAATGTGTAACGTTTCTTTTGATATCTGCGTTTAATAAATCTGTCTTATTTTGAATGGTTGTATCAACTTCGAGATCTGATTATAGTTATTATCTCCACTTCACCTCTGAACGGTCTTCCATAAAACAGCTCTGATGGCGAGTTTTTTTTCTATTTTGTTGTAGTGTACTATTATACATTTTAAGTACTGTAACAAATCATCCTTTCAGGCTGATTTTCGCATTGATGAATTCTCAATTGATTATGAATATCGCTGTTGTGCTTCTATCATTAAGTACTTTAACAAATCATCCTTTCAGGCTGATTTTCGCATTGATGAATTCTCAATTGATTAAGAAAATCGCTGTTGTACTTCTATCATTAAGTACTTTAAAAAATCAATTTTTTAGGCAGATGTTCACATTGATAAATTCTCTATTTGTATTAGATAACCCTGTTGTGCCTCCCCATCATTTTTCCTTGAAGTAAGTACTTGTTTATTCCTTTTTCGATACAGAATGTCTCGAACTCTTGAGACTACAAAATTGTCTGTCAAACTCAGATTTTATACTTGCAGGATTTTGGTTTATGATAAATTTGCTCAATACTTTTACCGTGTCCTGTATATGTAGAGAGAAAGAATAATTCAGTATTTCAATCTCTTTGTATCGACTGTAATAGCCGATAATCAAAAAAAATAATCTCTACTTGGCAGTGAGTTTCTACCAGCTTCTGGAGAAAGTTCACGCCTCTTAACTATTCTTGAGGATTTGGGCTTGAGACTAATTGCCCTGCCCATCTCTGGCACCAGGCCTTGTATATAGCCTAGCCTTCAATGTACAAATGGACAATGCTTGGGGCCTCTCAGACATAAGGAGATTCTCATACTTATTTTGTTCTCATTAGTAGAAGAGTTTGTTTGTTCTTAATAAGATAGTTTCATGAGTTTCATTTAGCTTAATTTCATATTTAATTTTATGAATTTAATGTTGCCCAAGTTCATGTTTACATGAAACTGGCTTATTTTTTTTTAATTATTTTCATTGAAGGGTCGTCGATTAATTTAAGCTTAATCTTCGATACTGCATTAATTATTTAAAGGATAATATGGATAAGGCCCATTTTATTGTCCTTTGTATTTTTTTTTATGCTTGGTTTTGAAAGTCCTTTAGGTCACTCTCAAGGTTTAATTTTTTTGCGAGATTAACCTAGGTTACGTCTTATGATCTGTGATAAGTTCATATTTATATACCCAAGGAAATTATTGTTTGTTGACTTGTCAGTAATGTTTTTTCAACGTCTATCAAACTCTTGTTTCCGAAAGAAATCATGATATTTGTTGTTATACTGAATTAGTACAGTTCTTTAACTAACAGAACGTGTATCGGCATTTGCTTGGTTTCGATATTTTGTGGTATAGTACCCAAAAGTATGAATTTTATTCGGGAGGTTATAAATCGTTGCTAATGCAACTCAGTAACATGTTCAGTACAAACTATGCTACTGCTCTCTCAGAGTACTACAATGTTCTTTATTACCGTTTGAATAAGGTTGCTGTTCGGTTGCAGGAACTGACAAGTTTGTCAAATAACTACCAATTTCTTTATTCTGATTACATTATGGTTGTTGTTGGGTTGGTGTCAGATGTAAATTCATTGTGTGCTTGAACATTTCAATAAATATTACTGACCACTTGTTTGTTAGTGGTCAATTTTACATTTTTATTTTATTGTATCTGTTCACTTTTGTTGCGCTTTGAATATGCACGGTGTGCTCGTGTAGGCAACTTAATCTTTTAGTTTTTTTTTTTTTATAACATTGTAAATATTACACAGAACGTTTTAATACGGCATTTTTCAACATAATGTAAAGTTTCACCACCGTACAGTCAGGTGAATATAGTTATTTTTTTTTTTAAAGCAAATTGGTATTTTTTTGCTTTTTGTGCAAATTTTTGACTCTATTAATTATAGTATTTTTTTTTTTTTTTTTTTTTTTAACTACTCCTGTTGTCTGCTAATGCTTTAACGCTTTGAATGTATTTCTCAAATGGTTTAATGCCTGATACTAAACAAAATCAAAACGGTTTTAAAATTTGTTTTCGTGTGTTACATTTTCTCTTTGAACACTGTTAATGCTTTTTATTTGGCATTATTCAATGACAACTATGTTGTCTAGATACAGGTGACAACTCGTTTGCATTGTGATAACATTTATTCCATGTAGGTATATAAAATCGGTACCATCAGATAAACCCAAGATTATGGTTTACTTCCAGGTTCAATGATGTCCATTTTACGAGTTTGTCTTATTTATTATTTTACTTTGATCCCCAAAGAATTGGAACTCACCTATAATAAAGCTGATAACTAGAGGAATTGTTGCATAAATACGTTTTTTTTTTTTTTTTTTTTTACTTTATTAACTTTGAACTTTGGTATTGATTTGAGAACAACTTTTACTTGAGTATTAAATCAAATGAACCATTTTTTTTCCGTATGTTTGGCACCCATGAATGTTTTGTCTGGAGTCGCTCGTTAGTTGCAGACTATTAGTTTTGCTTCGTGACCAATATTCATGACAATTTTATCATTTAAAATCTACAGTCAGAATCAATGAGCATTTTATGTCAAACTCATCTACCTGATTTAGACACTTTATGTTTGCTATTTAGCCATTATTAATAACTGCTCAAGTTATTTGAGGAGAGTTAAACAGTTTTTCTTTTATTGCCATTGTTTTGTTCTGGTTCTGTTTATGACATTATGTCATTTTTTATGCGATTTATATTATTCGCAGGGAGCCACTGACTATGATCTTATGATCTTTACTCCCATATCGGCACCAAAGAGTAACATCTCTATAGTGAGATATTTAGTTTCATTTGTTGGTATTTTTTCGTTTGGTTAGGTAACCTGGTGTCAGAATTTTTATGCCGCCCATGGGCCTCTGACTTGGCTTTATATGCCATAGAGAAATTTATCTCAGGCATGTTTGGTTTACAACTTTATTAAGGCAGGCACTTGTTGCATTTGTACTGTAACTATTGTGGAACTTGCTTAACGGCCTTTTAAAGTTTTTAGGGAGACTTCTCCTGTTATAATTTCGATTCTTGTTGTGTCACCGAGAATTTAAATGTTTTTCTTAATTCAGTCGAGAGACTATTGTTGTTCTAATAATTTCAAGGTTGTCTCGAGTAAGTCATATTATTTTTAATTATTTTCACCACAACATTAGTGAGTGTAATAAAGTTGTATTGAAGTTAATATAATCAAACTGCTTAACTTATTATTTCGGCTTTAACAAAAGAACCAAATGGGTTCACAAGTTTTTGTTATTGTATTGGTCGTATCCGGCCAATAATAAACAGTTCTGTGGGTGCTGATAACACAGCATTTTAAATACTTCGACGAACTATAGCTTGCAAGTCTGACAAAGAGTCATTTATAAGACCCCGTTAAGTGTCAACTCAGCAATGCGGCCACTTGAAATTATACACGTCGGAGCTAGGGATGTACGATGCTTTTATCGATACTTTGGATTATGCGAATCGTTCTAGGATCGTAATGAATTGCTTTGATAGATTCACAATATAACTGAATTGCATCGTATTTTATTTTTGTTGACAGTACAAAATGCATTTTAGATTTAGTCAAAAATCCTTAGCCTTAACAGATTTCATGACACTTGTTCAATTTTAACAATAGTTGTGGTAATAATTACCTCCATTACTTCGAAATTTTCGAAGGAGTACTTTGTTAAAATTTTATTTACGAGAACATGGTCTCGTAGGCACATTGATTTTATCGAAAATTTCTTTCGATACAATAGGGTTTCATCGAAAATAAATTCTGATTAAAAATGGTATTTACGACAAATTGATCTCTTTTTTTTGAAACTATAGAAGGAGTACTTGGTTATAATAATATTTGTGAGAAATTGATATCCTTCTTTGAAATTATCAAAGGCAAACTTGGTTATAATCATGTTTGCGAAAAATTGATATGTTTCTTCGAAATTATCGAGGGAAACCTGGTTGTAATTTTATTTGCAATACGTTGATCTCTTCGATATTATCGAAGACGAAATAGGTTATAATTCTATTTGCGAGAAATTGATCTCTTTCTTAGAACTTTTCGAAGGCAAACTTGGTTATAATTATATTTGCGAG
Organism: Cerastis leucographa; assembly: GCA_963082945.1. Lineage (NCBI taxonomy): Eukaryota > Metazoa > Arthropoda > Insecta > Lepidoptera > Noctuidae > Cerastis > Cerastis leucographa. Next base: position 1,312,143 of record OY720360.1, read on the forward strand.
AACTTGATCTCTTTCTTCGCAATTATTGAAGGGGAACTTGGTTATAATTATATTAACGAGAAATTGATCTCGTCAGTTAATTATTTTTTCGATAATGTTGTTTGCAAACGGATTTGGTCAACAATAAATAAGAACTAAGCCATTTATTAATGTCGTACATACAGAGTCGTATCAAAATGTAACCTCATTCCGATATTCAGTTCTGTTTACGAGTTTTAGTGACGTAATTACTCAGTTCATCGATATATGCTGCACATCTCTTAGCTTATTACTGACCCAGATCGTGCATAGGATATTCGAGTAACAAAATAGCTAATAACAATTATTAATCAAAATATTCAACAATTACGGAAATAATAATGAATATTTGTATTACATTTTGTATTGTACATCATAATATATTTTAGAATAACTCGTTTACCAATTTTAGAATAGCTTCGTGTACGATAGAATAGAATATTCTTTATTATGTAGGTACACCATACAAGTAACATTCATAAATTAAAACATTTCACATTGGGTGACACAATGGCGATCTTATCACTAAAACAACCATTTCGAGACAACAAATATTTACAAAATAAACGGGAAATATTTCACGATTACTGAATTTCGCAATTGGTTCGCCCCTAATCCGTACTTGGGACTTAAACATTAGTAGCAAAATTTTAGAGTACCTAAAAAAAGTACATTTTTGTCTAATCATGCGGTCATTACAATCGTGAAATGATGATTTTTATCACTCTATTTCACTTAGATCACCCAATGTCGTTCGTCACTCAATTTCATTAGATCACTTGGATTACAGACGTGATGTTATGTTAAGGCTTGTTACCAACTTTTACTGAGATCACCGTCACATTTTTTTATAACACTTTTTTTTTTCTAATTCATTGTTAGTTTTTTTGTTGACCAATTTCCGTAAGCAAGTATATAATTTCACTTACTGCGCTTTTACTCGTCGCCAATGTTGTGTTCACTAGTGACACTAGTTAAGGTTTAGAATAAAACCACCAAATTATCAGTAAGTAGTGAATGACTTGGGGGAACGTGCTCTCGCTACCCTGGTTAATTGCTGACTGGTTGAGACGTTACCTCAAAGCAAACGCTACGTTTATTAGAATACCACAGTACTCACAATGTTATCAAACACAAACAGCCACGTTGTTATCGATAGTGTTTAAATAACATCCATGTTTTCCTTCAATACCATTTATGTTTTCTATGTTGCTAACCTAAAAATTTTAGGGGACACCAATCACTTTTTACATCTATGTATTTTGAAAGGATGACTCAATATTTGTATTATTTATTTGTCTAGTCTAGACCATTTACCTTGACAACAGGGGCGTGCTATCCCAGTCCATTACGAGTATAACTTAATTAATATAAATAAATAATGGAGAATGGAGTTGTTATCACCATACTGTGACCTTGGTTAGAGCGGTCGATAGCGTTTGGTACTAAGTTCGTTTATTATTCAACAGGAAAGCTTTACGGTTCGGGGAATGTTTTTTTCCGTTAGATTATACATTATTTAGATGATGTAGATTATTGTAGATAACGAGACATGTTTGGAGGGCGTTCTAATGTGCTGTTACATATTGGTGGAATAATAATATGTTAACACAGGCAGGTGGTCTACTTTACTTTGTGGCTTTGACATTCAAGCCTAGGTAGTTCGTACCTACAGGTCACACATACAGGACAACTACCAGGGTCATAGACTTCTAGCTACTTATGTCCCATGTGATTGACGTGACAATGCCAGCAGACAAGGACGCTACATTATGGAAATTATTCTACTAATTACCTGGGAAAAAAATCATTTTACAGCTTGCCCAGAAAGTCTCCAAAACATAAAAGTATCCAACACACTGTGTGTCCAAGAATTACTTTCGTTGCCCCTTGACACTGAAACCCTACTTGAAATTATTATGAGTAGTTACCAAAGCAACTATAAGCTTCCCTTTTAAAGCTTACAAATATGGCAAAAATTTTTTTTTTTTTTTTTAAAGGCATATAGATAGTTGTTCCGTTTGGCTGTTTGTGTATGTATGTTTAAATGTTTGTAAACGTCACGATACAGGAGAAATTCCTAGTGATGCAAAAAAAAAAACAGGGTCTGTATCACTTTCCACACATCAGCTTACACTTCAGACTGTCAAGTCAGCGTTTCTTGGGTATGCCTCGGGTATGTCGGCCGTCTTCAGGCACCCGCTGTGTGAATATATTTGCCAATCTGTCCGGTATCAACCTCGAAACGTGACCCGCCTCTCTGAAGTGACATTAAATAATACTGCTAAGAGGTTGAGCCGATCCTGTCTGTCCCTTACTGTTCTCCCCCAAAGACACCCTTAGTTTAGTTCACCACAAAGGGTGCCTTTAGCTTGTAGTCACATCGGTTGTGTCTTAAAATATAAAATGGGTCTACTCTTGACCGCAATCTTGTCTTGAGGACAGAGATGAGTTCGATGATGGAACGAGCTAACCCAAAAGAAGTCTATTAACTTGCGACTTAAATAGATTGGAGTCATTTGAACTCGGGAACACCGGTGTATAATAAAAGATGTAGCAAAGCGGTTCGCGCGATTCTGCCCTGGCCTTACATTAAAAAAAAAAACACAGGTTTGCAGGGTCAAGCAGACGACAACCTCCTAGGTTGACCTGCAAGATGCGATGCAGAAAGAAGGTAGCCCCCTGATTTTATTTCACGACTGTAATGTCAATTTATTAAAACTAAAAATCTTCACAACAAAACCTCACCTGTACCCATACGCCCACTCCAGCTTCAGCTTATTCTGCGGCGGTGGAGCCACCTTCGCAGGATCCAGACCCTCGTGCTCGCTGGGGCCGTACAGCACCACGGGTCTACCTCGAAGGTACATCCGCATGGTGCCATCTTCTTCATTGTATTGGCATGTGTGGGTGCTGTAATGAAATATGGCTTAGATTAAGATGGCTAACGACGGACTTTTTTTGTTGCAGAATTTACGGGTACGTCAAAATGTTGTGAATTTTGAAAACTCGGTTTTTTTACAGGACATATTGTAGGCCGCCTGGGACACCGGCCGGACAATGACAGAGACAGTGGTATCTGTCAGTGCTGTCGTGTTCAACATAATTTGCCTGTACCGGTTTTAAACTCGTCTCATGTCTTTTAGATGATGATTTCTAGGGACATAAACATCATTCTGAAAAAAAAAAAAACTAACCAGTCACACCTGGTGATCGGTGTCAAGGTAAGTAAGACGGTTTGAGTGTTTGAAGATGTGATAACACTTTTGCAGGATAAAAATTGTGATATTATACAACGTTACCCACTTTTCAGTGTTTAATCAACCTTTTTTAACCAGAAAGACTCAAATGACGTCTATTTTAAGGAAAAGGCATGACATTATATTATTAGGTACAATTCCCGCAAACCAATGAATAGTAAATTCTTAAAACTAAAACGTAAACAAACAGTCAATTTGTTAGTCAATGTAGTTGTTAATAAATCAATAGCTTTAGTACAAACAGCATGAGTTAATCTTAGTTAGTATGTAAAGATGCACCTGCAGTCCCGTAATTGGATGCACAGTTAGATGACGTCACACAGCCTACCATTACCTGAGTTGATTAAAATAATTAGAAGTGCAGTGTCTGCAAAAAACAATAATATTCCATTTTGCTCCTTAATAGGATTATTTCACTTCGTAGCATTAATTTAACTCATAAATATTCCAAAACTCAACACTACACAAATCTCCACCAAAAACGATTAGTGGGAGAAATTGGTGGTGCAAAACGGAATAATCCAAAATTAACGTCAATGTTTATGTACGGTCAGCAGCAAAAGTCGCTTTACATTACCAAAATTATAAGACGTCTTAGTTTTAAAACGACCCATATTAAGAAACTGGAGTAAAAGACATAACAATATTTTCATCAATGGTTACACAAATTCGCAAAACAATATAACATCAGATCACACTGACCAGCACAAAACATGGTGTAATATAAGTGTTGTCGACTTTTGATGCTGACTGTACCTATGACCCTTTTATTTATTTATTAAATAAACACAATTTATTGCTCATTTGATGAACAGGGACACTTTCTATAATTTTATTACTCCCTTGGTGCTCCAATTTTATTCGCTAACCTGGTAATCGTATGACATAATTAGTAAAGTACTTTACCTATTAACATACTACTATGACATAATGACCTCAATGGCTTTATGTATGCACATGACTTAATAAGAGAAAAAATACACGTACATATCAAGAATATTAATTAAATTATCCAATAAAAAGAAGATTGAAGAATGATGATGGTTGACAAACCTAAACCCAATTAAAAATAACTCAAAACTTCAAGCATTAAAAAAAAAGCAAAGAACAAGACATTGCAACATACATCCAAAAGCCTGAATTCGCAAAAAAAATCCCCAAAGCGACTTACATCGAGGTGAATGACATTGTTACTTCGAAGATGCGTTTAGCATCTGCCCACTTTAAAAAAATATAGCCACCAGCGCAGTAAGCCAACAATGTTCGACTAGGCGATAGAAACTAATCTAAAATAAAATACACATGTGTTATGCTTTTATACAAAATATCGGTACTGATAACATCTACGTTTGTATACAATAGGCATCGAATGTGCGTTATTTCTATAGTTTGTGGACAACTGTGTAGCTAGAACAATATTTACATATACAACTTTAATAAATTGTTATGTCAATCTATTAATTGTGCCGGCGATGTAATGTGTAGATTATGTATTCCTAATTTATTGTAATTCATTTCACGACTGTTTTAATTGTTGTGTATTAGGAAAGATGAATCTACTAGCAATAACAAACAGATAAAAACCAAAATCAAAAGTAATTTATTCTAAATAAGCTGGTAGTCAGCACTTTTTGAACGTCAAAAACGTAGATAAACGAACAGAATAGTTATTTTTACCCTTCCTCCATGGCGCTAAAAGATTACCAAATAACTATTTTTTATTCTTCCAAATAAGGCAAAGGCACCGAATATACGGACGCGAACTTTTTAAAACCGGTATTCGAGGCACGGGCACGAAACATGCAGCCGGCTGTCGAGAATATCTTAGCTAGACTGCGTGCGGTGAGGATTGTGAGGATTGTGAGGAATAAACGGACCATGAAGTTTAAATCAAGTTCTGAATGCGTGCTATTCGAATCGTTCGAATTCCATCGTTGCTTTTGATGAACCGCTAGAATGAGTTGTTGATGAAAAAACGGCAATGTAGTTCAAATACTGAGTATTCTTCGGAATGATTCCAGCATTGTACAAGTTTCGCGAATGCTGCTATAGCTAGTTTTAGTGAGTCATTCTCATGATTTCAATGCTCGATGACGTATACCTTGGATTTAAGGAAATTACCATTTTACCTGTATTATTGTTGACTAGATAATGAACTTTGTTACCGCGGTCAGATCAAGGTCAGAGATGATCGCAGATTAGAAAAATACCTACTTATGTAAGTTTGTTTTTTTTTTTTATATTTAACGGCTAACTATTCCAAACCCGGTTTTTCAATCTAATTAATTTTAGTTTTTGGAGCGTATTATTTAATAATACCTATAATTTTTCCTATCCATATCCTTCAAATAACGAAAAAAGCCAAAAAGGCTCTATTTGCTCTGTATTTTTGAAATGGACACAGCAGATATTAATATCCTCGAGGCTCTTTCGTGTCGTAAACTCACACCACCTAAAGTCTAATGGTGGCTGTACACTCTCGACTGATGTATGTCTCTCCCAAGACGTCTCGCCAAAACCCAACAAGGGACGGAAAGCAAGCAAAAAGAGGAACACCGAGGGTCTTTTTAGGGTTCCGTAGCGAAATCTTATTTTTTATTATATTGTTTGGTGCTACGGAACCGTGTGCGTGTGAGTGCGACTCGCACTTGGCCGGTTTTTGTTTTGTAATGGCAGCTCAGCCTATGAGGCAGGCTTCTGCTTAACCGGACTATTCTATGGATGCCTTGAGAGTCCAGCCAGGGCATAAAACTTATAAGCTTAGCGACAACACGCCTCGGACGACCCCGCGGGTTACGAACCTCGGCTTAGGGCGTCGCTGGGAGACGGCAGCAGCAAAGGGACTGGCTGGACCTAAATGAACACAGAGGTTAGGCGAGTGTTAATACATTTTCGCATTCGCCGTGCCTCGGAAGTTCTCGGTGAGAGTTTACCACTATTTAAACTAAACAGTTCAGCATTACAGAAGCCATTGCTAAATCCTAAACAGACTATAAGTCAAACGGTGGCAAGGATTAATTTTAAGATAAATGTGAATCAATTTCTTACGATCTGACGGCTTCCTGCGACAAAATGATATATTTGACCCACCCACGCGTGACAAATAAGTGCCGCTATTATTCTACAGTATGTTAGTTTAAACGAGGGACATATTCAAACCCATAATAGTACATGCTAACATGATACTAATAAAAATATAAACAAAAAAAAAAACACTGATAAATAACAGACAGAACCATACCAAAATTTTCGCAAATGTCACGCAACGTGTATACACCCTTGCGCTAGCGACTTAATACTATCGCAGAACATGTGAGCGGGTCAAGGTCTTAGGTATAATCCATTTTCCCTTCATACTTTAAACTTAACGTCATGCTCCCTGGCGGAACCACCTTTGCTGTAACAAGTATAAGTTACATGAACAATTCTATGAAATGTCTATAAAATTCTAGTCCTATTAAGAAAAAGTCTATATCTCTAGTTTCGACGTAAACTTTAATTTAAAGTGGTTGCGCTGCGGAGTATCCTTCCCGGCGAAACCACCATGATATTTATATTACTATAAATATTACAAGCTAATATGTAGTCTCAAATAATTCTATAACAATTCTATATTGAACTAGTACCACTAAATCCTCAGTCTAATTTAAATATACGAACAATACGGTACCTCAAACTTTGTTTTCGAAATAGTAGCTAAGTGCCTAGATTAAAGTTCTTAGCAAATAAAGGTTACGTCAAATATCAAACAATGTCCTCTAGGCGTTTAGTTTATAAGCATACAGATAAATTATTTTCTTGTTTCAATAGATTATTGTAATAAAAAATGATATAAGGTGAAACATCTGTGCATCCATCACTGACTTATACTGGACACTGATAATAATTAAGCGATAAACAAATATTGTCATTATCCTTTACTATTGTCAGTAAAGTTCATCATTGGAATTTTATTTTAATAATATAGTAATAATAGAATGGTTATTTCCTTTTACACTTTCGTGTAATGGCTTGTCTGTTTTTAACCAACTTTTTTTAATAGTTCTTACTTCAGTTCTCTGTCATTTATGAACCGATTTGTTTTTTTTTTAACATTTGAAATGATGTACTTCCAGATTGTAACAAGAAGTATGATTTTCTTTTTTGTTTGGTGTGTAACTTGTGTTTTAATATTTAACTCGATGAAATAGTCTATTTAAGTAGTTACGCCTGAACTAAAACAACGTCTTATTCATTTACAAAAAAATCAAATAAAAAAAAACCGAATCGGTTCATAAATGACGAAGAACTGAGGTAAGAAACATTAAAAAAAAAACACAACCGAGTTGAGAACCTCCTCCTTTTTGTAAAGTTGGTTAAAAATACACAATAAGCCATTACGCGAAAATGTAAAAGGAAATAACCATTCTATTATTATTCTATAATAAAATAAAATTCTAATTATAACCTTTACTGACAATAGTAAATGACAATATTCGTTTATCACTTAATTATTATCAGTGTCCAGTATAAGTCAGTGATGGATGCACAGATGTTTCACCTTATATCATTTTTTATTACAATAATCTATTGAAACAAGAAAATAATTTATCTGTATGCTTATAAACTAAACGCCTAGAGGACATTGTTTGATATTTGACGTAACCTTTATTTGCTAAGAACTTTAATCTAGGCACTTAGCTACTATTTCGAAAACAAAGTTTGAGGTACCGTATTGTTCGTATATTTAAATTAGACTGAGGATTTAGTGGTACTAGTTCAATATAGAATTGTTATAGAATTATTTGAGACTACATATTAGCTTGTAATATTTATAGTAATATAAATATCATGGTGGTTTCGCCGGGAAGGATACTCCGCAGCGCAACCACTTTAAATTAAAGTTTACGTCGAAACTAGAGATATAGACTTTTTCTTAATAGGACTAGAATTTTATAGACATTTCATACAATTGTTCATGTAACCTTATACTTGTTACAGCAAAGGTGGTTCCGCCAGAGAGCATGACGTTAAACTTACCTGGCTTAGGACAGTCCAAAATATCTAAGCACTAAAGAAAACCTTAAAAATTCTTCTATATACGTTATAGGTTTTTTATATATTTGGGACGAGAATCGAATACTGAATACCCTCCCTCAATATGTCCCTCGTTTAACCTAACATACTGTATAAGTTCTATTCAATACATTTTTCTAGATAAACGACTAGTGTTGGTCCTGGACCTAACTATGTTCAATTTAGGCCGAAATCTGTACGGCTTTGTTCCTGTGCTTCAGAACTCGTTCTTCTTCATTTAACTTAGAGGGGAAACCGACCTTAGTAATAAGGTTTAAATAATTTAAGAAAAACTAAATTTTATCAGCCTAGGGTACTTTAGGAACAGTCACATGTGGTATACTAATAGTATAAAGCTGAAGAGTTTGTTTCTTTGGTTGGTCAACGCGCTAATCTCGAGAACAATCAGAAAAATCTTTTAGTATTGGATAGCCCATTTCGAGGAAGGCTATATAATTCACGACGAATAGGAGCGGAGCATCTGTGAAAAATGTTGCAATAACGGCGAAAATGTGACGCAGACGAAGTTGTGCGGGTCAGCTTGTCTCTTGGCTGTATAAGATACTACCAAACATATCACCGAAGCCATGCCAAGTCCCCTCACTAGTAATGCAGTGTGGCGGCCGACGTCCATTACAGAGTAATCAGATGCGCTAGCGTGGGCAAAGTTACACAATACACGCTTTTTGTCCTCAACCTACTGTGCAGACAAATTGCCATGCAGACCGCAACGACTGCCAATGTACGCAAATATGAGGAGATCGAACAATAGTTTAGTTTTAGATAACTAGCGACCCGTCCCCTGTTTCACTTGATTTATCATCTTGAGAAAACATTGTGATAACATACGGTTTACGGATTTTCTAAATGATGGTGAAAACGTCTTCAAAATTTGTTCCGCAATCTAGAAGAACAAAGCACAAATCGACAGAAAATTACTTGCAATAGGGGTGAAGACTGGGTAAAGAAAACGACATTCTATTTTGTCCGTCAGACAGGTAATACAAAAATATTAGACACGTATTTTTTGTTTTATCAAAATATCAAAAAAATACTTAGTTAAAACACATTAAAGTTGGAGAGTGGGGGCTTACTACGACACAAGTAGTTATAAAAATTACCTACATGTGACGTCATGCGCCATTTCAACTCAATATATCTCCGTAATTTTATGACCACGTGAAAAAAGAAAAAAAACGTGTTCGATACTTTTCAATAATCTACCCGACGGACAAAGAAAAAAAATGTGATTTTGATTGAATAGGGGTATTCAATCAAAATCAAAATACTTTTATTTCACATAGGCCTACATGGGCACTTGTAAAACGTCGACAAAAACGTGCTATTGTAATTGTATTTATTGAAGCCCTGTTTTTTTAAAAGCCGATTTAAATTGTTATACATTTACTGAGTGTATTGTTCTAGAGAGCAGTGCATATTTACAATCCTTACACGGTTGAATATTTAAATTATGTAAATATGTGTATTGCTCAGTTTGTGCAAATATTAGGACTAGATAACTTTCTTCAGCGAGTATGTACTCTATAATTGCAATACATTGGTGGACGTAAAAATAAATATGTACAGTAGGTAATCAGTAAAAGAAAAATTACGATTGTACGGGTTGTAGTAGTTAAGAGCGTTTACGCCTTACGACATTTCATACAAACTTTCAAGTCGTTATTTTCCGAAATGACTGAACTGATTTTGATGAAACTTCGTACACATAAGCAGGATACACAGATCTAAAAAGTTACTAAAAATCATTTTCGAAAAATAGTGTTACAGTTAAATTAGACTTGTAATGCACTAAATAGTTAAGTTTATTTAAGTTAAGAGTAAACTGTAACTTACTCTTAACTTAAGAGCGCGCTCACATATTTTAAGCGTTTGACCAAAAATACGTACTTTTTCAAGTTCTCGATATTTGTTATTTAAAGATAATGGCATAATATTTCAATGAAAACTCATAAATCTAACTTTGATTTAGTTTGTAGATTGATTAGAATTTTGTTATATACGTAAATATTTCGAGAAATAGCAATTTCCCGACACCCATTTTCAAGCAATCGTAAAACATCAGGGTTTTCCCTGCTATTTGTGTCAAACTGGCAGCACGAAAAGATCTGAAAAAAATATATATTTACAGGTCATATAGTCTTCAAGTTCGTAGATTGATTAGAATTGAGAAAAAAATTGAATCCACGCAAAAAAAAACGATATTCAAAAGCAATACTGATCTAAAATGTATGCATTTTAAATATTGTTTAAACATAAGATAATGACAAAATTAACAAAAAGAAAGTTCACCATACTATAATATAAGACTTTACCTTTCCTCTAAATATTTTTATTTTTACTTTTTACCTTCACATTTATTTATTACAATATTCTAAAATAATGCCTTATTAGTTGATGTACGACGCGCGTACTGTCAGTGTCGCCTGAGGGCTTGTGGAGAACGGACCTGTGTCGCTCGCGCTCCCGCGCGCCTTAGTGTGCGTGAGGTAATTTTGACAGAAAACCCAGGGGTCGTCAGCAGTTTAAATGTTAGTATTCTTTGTACTTATGATTCATTGTAGTCATGTTTTATGATTGAAAGATACACTTTGTACAATCTAATTATAAAGATTCATCATCATCATCATCAAGATGATAATCAAAAAGAAGATCATTATAAAGATTAATCGTCAATAAATTACAGGTAACAGAAATCTTTCTTTTAGAAATAAATACATACGGTTCCTACCCAAAGAAGAAGAGGAAAGCTAGTAAAAAAGAATACCTACAAAAGGCAAGAGCAGTTCTACGGTAAATGTAAAAAATACCTAGTTGATCTGAGTAGTGTATGCGGTCATTACTTAAGTTATATTTTATGTTTACAGCGGATTAAAGGACCCTGTTATTAATCAGCACATTGATGGATTATCATCATCGCTTGCTCAAAATGTTGATACAAGGTAAAGTTACCTCTGTCCTGGAGGGCATTGTACTGCGCCCCTCCCTGGCGGGAAACAAGGCGACCGCGGGCCCGAGGGCGGGCTCGGGCCCGAATGCGACCCCGGGCCCGAGGTTGGTCCCGGGCCCGAAGGCAGTCTCATATGCGGCTGCTACAGCTGCCAATTCTGGGCCGGGGCAGTCTGGCCAGCGTTCTGGCAGGACTAGGCCGGGCCCCGGAAAGTCGGCTCCGCCAAAACAGGCAGCGGCCCAGAAAAAGGGCAAGGTGGCTCCTCAGGTGGTGGCGGTGTCTGTGCCAGCAGCAAGCCGGCCGCAGCCACCGCCACCACCCCCCACGCCTGCCGCGGCCGAAACCGAGTGGCAGGTGGTCGGGGAAAGGAGGAAGGGGTGAAAGGTGGCCAAAAAGGCCCTCAACGAGGAGCGAAGGTGGCGGCACAAGGCGCGAAGCGTCGCGGCTAGACTCCGCGCCCCGAAGACCGCAACTGTAGTGATCACGCTACAGCCGGAAGCGGAAAAGAGGGGCGTGTCCTACCGCGACATGCTCTCGAAGGCGAAAGCGACGGTGGATCTGGCAGAGCTCGGGATCACCGGGGGCTTCCTGCTTAAAGTCACCGCGACAGGGGCTCGAGCGCTGGAGATCCCCGGTGTAAATAGTGGCCCGTCCGCTGACGCTCAGGCTGAAAAGCTAAGAGCGTCCCTAGGTGCGGATGAGGCCCGAGTGTCCAGGCCCGTCAGATGCGCAGACCTGCGCATCCTGGGCCTGGACGACTCTGTGACCCAAAAGGAGGCGGTCGCCGCCGTCACCAGGACCGGTGGGTGCCCTGCTGAGCAGGTCAGGGCAAGCACCCTACGTTCGGACCACTCCGGCATGCGAATCGTTATGGTAAGCTGCCCTGTGACGGCGGCGAAAACAATCGTGGAGGCTGGAAGGCGTGGTGGGCTGGGTGTCAGCGCAGATGAAGCTGCTGGAACCCCGACCTCTGAGGTGTTATTAATTATAATTATATTAAAATTATTATTAATTTTTATTATTATTATTTATTTGTTATTATTACTAGATAACAATGATCTTTATTGATAAAGCTCTAGCCACTCCTCAAAGAGGGGACTTATCGCCACTATTGTGGCGTGCCCTGCACGTGGTTGCGATAGTCGCTGTCTCCATGCCGCCATGAGATCGCGCCGGAGGTCTGTCCGCTGAGCGACAATTTGCTGCGGCAGCGGAGTTTCCCCCCGGCGTAGTGCCTCTGCGCGCCATTCGTGCAGGCGCGCGAGCACTATCGCCTCCAGATCCCATGGTGGCAATCCGGCCAAGAGGCTCGCCGCCTCCCCGGAGATCGTGCGGTGCCCCCGGACCAGCCTTACGGCTACCACCTTCTGGGGCGCGTTCAGGTAATGGGCGGCTCGCCGCTTCGAAGAACGTGCCCACACCGGGGCTCCGTAAAGGGCCATGGACCGCACGATCCCCGCATAGAGCCTCCGGCAGGAGGCGTTTGGATCCCCCAAGTTGGGCAAGAGCCGCTTGAATGCAGCCCCTGCCCGTTCCAGTTTTGGGGCCAAACGTCGGAAGTGCTCAACGAAGTTCCACCGGCTGTCGAGGACAAGCCCTAGGTACTTTAGCGTCGACTCGACGCCGATGGGAACCCCTCCTACCGTCAGTATGGATCCCGACGGTGGCGCATTCCGAGGCCCATGAAAGCACATGGCCTCGGACTTGTGCAATTCCACCTCGAGACCCAGTTGCCGGATTCTTTCCACGACTATCGCAACCCCGCGTGTCATAAGTTCGGCCGCCGCCTCGTGCGACCTCCCCTGTGCCAGCACCAGCGTGTCGTCAGCGTAGCAAACTACGCTGACACCGCTAGGTAGATCAGCGCGCAGCACCCAGTCGTAGCCGATGTTCCACAAGGGCGGCCCCAGAACCGATCCCTGTGGAACACCGCACGACATCTCTCGCCGGTTCCACTCTCCGTTGCGACCGGGGTAGATGACGGCTCTGTCCGTCAGGTAGTCCCCGACCACACGACGAAGGTAGGTCGGCACCCGGTGATACCGGAGTGCCTCCCTAATGCAGGTCCAGGGCATGATGTTGAAGGCGTTGGCGATGTCAAGAGACACCGCCACGATGACCCCACCCAGGGACACCGCATCCCCCGTCGTGAGAGCCCTCACGCGCATGATGAAGTCCATCGTCGAGCGCCCCTTGCGGAAACCAAACTGGTGATCCGCAAGATCCGACCCCATCCCCACAAGGTGCCCGAGGTGGTTAGCAATGACTCTTTCAAAGAGCTTGCCCACCTCGTCGAGCAACACAATGGGCCGGTATGCGGACGGAGAGTCCGCAAGGCGCCCCGGCTTCCGGATGAGGACCAGCTTCCCCGTCTTCCAACGAAGCGGGAACTGGCCTCTCTCCAAGCATGCGCTTAAGAGACCTTCCAGTCGGGGCCCGAGAGCCTCCGAGGCCAGGACCCAGGCTTTGCCAGGCAAGCCATCGGGTCCCGGGGCGGTATTTTTGGCTTTAAACCTGCCTACCGCCACTCTCAGGTCTACCCCAGTCACTTCCGGAATGTCGGCATCGTCCTCGATGTGGTCCACTTCTGGCACCGCAAGCGGCGGAGCCATAGGCGGGGGAGGATGTTCCCCTCACAGAGGGAACAGAGCGCTCACCACGTCTTCCACGAGCTGATGGCGGAGACTCTGCGTCAGCGTGGGGGCCCAGGTGCGGAGTTTGTCCCGCACCATCTTGTAAGGGCGCCCCCACGGATCTCTGTCGAGAGGCTCCAGCATATCCTCGCGGCCCAGGTCTTTGGCCCGCTAGACAGCCTCTTGGAGGGCGGTCTTCGCTGCTCTGTATCCCTCGTACAGCTCCGCTTCAATGGCTGCCGCATCCGGAGGGCGGATGCGGAGCCTGCGATGCCTGGCGTACGGGTGCCGCGCGGCGACGCACGCCTCGCGCAGAGACGTCAGCTCTCGCGACCACCAGTACACCTGACGCCGGGCGCTTCCTGGCTGAACTCGGGGCATTGCCACGTCGCAGATGTCGGACATGACCTCCTGGAACCACCCTGCCTCGTTGTTGACGTCGGCAGGCCTGTTCGGTGATGTCACCCAGGCCTGCACTATCGAGGCTTCCAGGAGGAGCAGATCGATGCCCTTGAGGGAAATTGTATTATAAAATTATTACTATGTTACGTTTTTATAAAATACTATCATTTCGCCCGTGATTTCGACCGCAAAAATTGTGATATAATATAGCCTTGTTACTCGGTAAAGATGTAGCTTTTTAGTGGTGATCAAATATTTTCTCTTCATAATATATATTAGTATAGAATAGCAGCACCCCGTGGTTTCACCCGCATAAATAATGATCTCGTGGGAATATCGGGATAAAAAGTATCCTATGTCCGTTGCCAGGATTAGAATTTGGATAAAATTTGGCACGTAGGTAGACCATGAGTATACCTAGGTGCCAACATTTATCCAAATCTGTCTAGTTGTTTTAGTGTAAAAGCATAACAAACAAACGAACTCACCAATAATTATTTTACTTTTGTAGGCTACTCTTATACTATTTGTATTTCTTTATCATAATAATACGTTCCATATCTTGTATTTTTTTCTCAATTAAATTATAAGTAAACCGCAGTGAACCGTGTTACGCACCCCTGCCTCTGCACGTGTGTGTATCAAGAAGCGTGCACCACGCACACAAGCGCACTCAACGTCAGTCGGAGTTGTTTTTTGAGTTAAGAATTTTGCGAGAACGCTCTTAAATAAAACTAGAGTGGAAGGCGATTATTTCTCTCAGTTGTTCAAACTACTTGGTGCTTATCTAAACTGAAGTTTTTTATATACATTGTTCTTCAGTGGTCACATTGTTCCTCAATGGTTATTATACATAACGTTACATCACGCCTGTAATCCCAGAAGGATTAGGCAGAGGCGTAGCTAATAGTACACCCTTAAAAGAGTAGCCATGGAGTTTCTCGCCGGTTTTTCTCTTTAGACGACCAACCCGAACCGTGCACCTTTTTGTCGACGTTTTATAAGTGCCCATGTAGGCCTATGTGAAATATAATTATGTTTTTTTTTTACCCACATTTCGCCAGTTATGTTTAAGAGCAGAGTAATACGGGGCGAGCTTAATGCCATCAACAATGCACAGTTCCAGGTTCCGTGGCTACTACTGAGAAATTCCTGATGGAGAAACTCAATAACACTTTGCTCGTGGGAATCTAACCCAAGACCTCACTCATCATTCGCACTTGCCACCACTAGACCAACGATGAATACTTTTGAATTAGGCTAATCTACGTTAAAGTCTATTATGATTATTGTACACTTCTCAACAAAGACTTATAATAGGTATATTTTGCACCTTTAGCTACTATATGTAGAATCAGTCATAAAAGATCTAAGTTCACAACATTATACATATTATACATATATAAGGGAACGTTCAAGTATTACGTAACGCAATTTTCGGAGATTTTTAACCCCCCTCCCCCCCATGTAACGCGCCGTAACGTCTGTTTGTAATCCCCCTACTTGGGGGGCCAAGTAACCCGCCGCGAGAAAAATATCTCTACGACGACCGTTCGGAAGGGTTAAAACAATGTCACGTAACGCGTAGTTCAAATCCCCCCTCCCGCCCCTCTAACGCATCGTACCGTTTCAGAAGACCCCCCTCCCCCCAAATTCGTTACGTAATACATACTTGAAAGCTCCCTAAACAATTATTTGTTTTTCTCTTATTTATAGAGTATAACCAAACCATACATTGGTGTCACCTTGTTTCGCAGACAGAAATTTGACAGAATTTCGTTTCCCAGAAAATGTTTCACATAATATTTAGTCCCCGTATTTTTATTTCAAATATTTTTGTTTCGACTACTATTTACTTGAATGAAAAATATTTTACAGAAACACAATTCAAAGAATTTTACAATCACATTTTATTATTTGACCAACTTATCAAACAGCAGAATTAT
This sequence comes from Cerastis leucographa, assembly GCA_963082945.1. Taxonomy (NCBI): domain Eukaryota; kingdom Metazoa; phylum Arthropoda; class Insecta; order Lepidoptera; family Noctuidae; genus Cerastis; species Cerastis leucographa. The sequence continues at coordinate 1,328,425 of OY720360.1, forward strand.
TTTTCAACGAATATTGTTTGTTCGATGTATGTTTCCATGGTATTTTATTTCAACGAAATTAATTACCTTAAATTAAAATATTGTCTTTAAAAGTCAATATGTTGTACTACAAAAGTTAGTGACACAAACGAATGGCTGCAAAACAGACTCCACGTAGTCTTGCTTGCCCTACCCCTAGAGTGTAATTTAAGCCCGCGTAGGCGCGGAGGGATGAGGCGGCCCGCGAGTTGAGGAGCAGGTGGTTTCTAAAGATCGCCGCCGCGGCTGAGGCTGGCCGGCTTGCCGGCCAGCAAGCCGAAGCTGCGGTGGTGAACGTTAATACCATCTGCGACGATAAACTTGCGTGGGGCCGCCGGAGCCCCGCAGCGCCGGAGCCGTGACAGAAACCTTGCTTGTTGCATGTTACATGCTTGCATGCATGCTGCAAGTTGCATGGTTGCTTGCATGCATGCTGCAAGTTGCATGGTTGCTTGCATGCATGCTGCATGCTGCAAGTTGCATGCTTGCTGCATGCTGCATGCAACAGGCATGGGACACCATTAGTGAGAATAACAAGATTGTTTTCCTGCTTGACAATAATTTACCCGCATTATTTTTGTGAACCCGGTGTTGTAATTTTGTAGGAGGGTATGTATTTTTCAAAGGTTTGAATTTTAGAAACTGACAGTCGATTAAAATGTTATTCTTTGTAATAAGTTTTATGTGAAACAAACAATATGTGGATAAATAATATTTGATTTGTTATTCTATGAAATGAATATTCTAACATTAAATTTTATTTGAAACAAAAATCGATGATTTAAATTTCTTCAAAGTAAGTATTCTGCGTATTGATTATTCTATGAAATGATAATATGAGAAACAATTTATGTGAAACAAAATTCGATTAAACAATTAGCGATGAAACAACGCACAACCCCATACATTACATCTTTTGTTATTCTTGTTTGCATAGAAAGTCTCCAACAAATACATTTGTTTACTCCTATTTGTCGAGAAATACTGCAAAAAAAAAAAACATTTGTTCTTTTTATTTTATATTTTTATAGAAATACACACAACAAATCATTTATTAAAAGCTTTTTTTTTCCTCATATATTTGTAGAGAAATACTTCAACAAATTCGTTTTATTTTCTTATTTTAAAGAAATCTAATATTCGTAGAGAGAACCTGACAATTCTATTGGGATTAAATATAATGAGCACCAAAAAATACTTTGAGATCCTAAGATACGTTACCCAAAAAAAAATACTAAACACCAAAAAAATTGTATTCAAAGACCAAATATAGTAAATGATCACCAAATTTTGTGGCAAGAAGAACTTAGGAAGCAAGTGCGAGCAAAGCGAGCTCGGGATATTGGGCACCCCGACTCGGACAGGTTAGGTTCGAAGGGGATGGCGGGGTCTAGTGAGCGAGCGGAGCGAGCGAACTAAGACCCCGACATCCGGCTCCGTCGACTACGCCTTAGTTCGGAGCTGTGATTTTCAGGTTTTTAATTCTGGTGATCATTTACTATTTCTGGTGATCATTTACTATTTTAGGCAGTATAAAAATGTTTTTTAAGGTTATATTTACTTTATCTGGTGTTATGTTAAACATAAGCCAATTCTATTTAACACACATCTTGTCAATGTCCATATAGGTATACCTAATGTCGTATATCGTTAAAGCCAATTGTGCTGAAGGTCACTCACGATCATTTATCTCGACTAGAGGAGCATCTTAAAGACTACTGTGTTGCGTCAACTCTAAATTACCTGTAATTGTCTTTTTGATCACAGGGTAATGATTTGTGGTTTCGTTTTTATGTTTATTTGATTATGTGTTGTTTACTGCCCAAAATACTCGTACATTATGATTTCGTTGAATTTTGTGATGACAGACTTGTTTGGCACATCGATTCGCCTGTATTTGTTAAAAAATATACCAGATTGAGAGCAGCGCCCAGCACCCAGAGGTGGCAGCCCCGACTTGCGAGCAGTAATCCGTGGGTTAGAATTTAGGCAGGCGCATACTTTATGTAATTTATTTCATCACCGGTGTTCTCAAAACTGAAGGAAAACATCGTGAGGAAACCGGCATCTACCAACCTGCACTGGGCCCGCGTGGTGGATTACAGCCCACACACGCCTCCTCCACAGAGGAGTATGCTCCAGCAGTGGGAATATTACAGGCTGATTATGCTATACCAGACTCGAAACAATTACTTTTTGAATTCGACTTTCAATCTGCGCATGCTGATCGGTTAACTCCGCTCGGCATCTACTATCGTTAGATCATGTTTGAGTTGGCTCAACAACATTCAAGCTAAACCAATCAGCTTTTTTCCTGAACGGATTTCTACAGATATTCGAATTTTCCCTTAATCTTGCTTGCACGAACATGTAGGAAGTGCCCTTTTCATGTTGTTTCGTATTTAATTAGTATAATTACAATAGTTAACAAATGCTTATTGTTGTACTGGTTTTGCAAGATAACGCCTAAAAGTAGTCCGTGGAAGAAGATATTATAGTTTAATGATTAGTACTTATACTACAGTCAAACAGAGTAAATAAGGGGTGAATCGGGACGTATCTTTAAGAGTATTTTCACATTAATTGTTAATGATAGCCTTAAAAGACCCTATTTTTATTCAGTTAAAGCAATAATAATTCCAACACCTTTTTAGCTACATTATACTTAGTCAACGTTGTAATCCTGTTCAAAGTTCCCGTCCCGATTCACCATCGATAGTTCTCCCCGTTTGACGTTAATAGAAATTAAAACTTATAATAATTCCCACCACCTCACCCAACCTTAAAATAAACAAACTAATAAGTACAAATAAGTGAACTCAATTCAAACGCATTCACATTAGTTCCCAAAACTGTTATTTTCCCTTCACCAACTATCGCCAACATTTGTACAAACTTTTGTACCAACTTACCCGTGTTTCAGAATCGGTCCATTTTGTGACGGCTGCTTAGAATATAAGTTTAACAACGACTTTGTAGTTGTAAATCTAAAGAGCACAAATAACAATTAGACATTACAGGAAAATAATAAAGAAATGTGAAATAGCGAGAAAATAACATTAATTGCGGCCAAGAGGGCGTATTGCTATAGCGCTTATGTGTGCAGAGTAAACAATTACTAGAATGATAAAAGCTTTTTATGTTTATGTGTTTTGGCCTCGGAGTTAGCGGTGCTTATATTTCAAAAATAATGAGATAATACCAGTTTTTTTTTGGCTTATTGCGTAGTGAGGTACTTACACAATTTACTTTTCTATAGTGATATGTCCAACACTGCGATAAATAATTGTTTTTTTTTGTTAATTTTCCTCTGTAGACAGTTTCTGCCTGATCTTTAGCCGCGTTGAAGAATTTTTGGAAGACGATTTTCCTATGGGGTCGCAACACCGATGACCTCGACATGCTCGTGCCGTATTGCGCCAGACTAGCGACACGTTATTGCTCAAAGTGCCAATAGATGTGAAAACCAGACTAATGTCAATTCACAAATTATGAAATTTAAAAACGAATGACTATTAAATCAATTCAAATAAAATAAAAAAAGAATACAGTAAGCAATTCCACTGTTTTTTTTAGTTTGTATTCTGTCGGCAGTCCTTATGACACCCTCTGTTATTTTTGAAAAAACGATAGACAATAGAGGCCTGTGCTTGGCTCATTCCTAGGCTAGGTTGAGGCTAAAACTTAAATTTTATGTTGGCGAACTTTGCTTGCTCAGTGGTGCCATCTATTACTGTTGAAACTGTCAAGCAGATTCTCATTTCATCCGCCAGATGGCGCTACACAACTTGTTCCTCTTGGAACTCTTTCGTTATTATTCTAAAGTCCGCTAACTCCTTGGCAAGTAGACATCTTCCACATACCTGGTGTTAGGCAGCAGTCCCTGAGCATTGAAGTCACCCGTGGAGTTCCACCGCTTGGTGAGGTTGTTGACCCCGGGCGAGACGCTCTGGTTGCTGGACGTAGAGTTGTTTCGTGATCTAGATGTAGACGATATCACTACGATACTGGCGCTTAGCTACTAGACTAGGAAGCTACTGCGCTAAGCAAGCGGCTGAGTCATGATGGCTCAAGCTTTAGGATAGCTCTAGCTGATAAGGAATTTTCATAACATCACGCCTGGAATCTGCGAAGTTTTAGGCAGTGGTGTCCTATACCACATTATGTCAGTTATGTTTAAGTTCCATGTAATAGGGCGCAAACCTATCTCTGTCTAGTGGGCTCCCTGGCGGCTACTGATAGCCGCCAGGGAGCCTAGATTGGCCCACTAGACTGAAAGTAAAACTGGGTTTTTGATTGAAAGAGAAATTGAGTTTTTCATCAGAAAAAAAAACCAATAAAAATAATGAAAAACCCAATTTCACTTTGTCCGACTCGGGAATCGAACCCTTTTGCTGAATAGTCGCGCTTGCGACCTCTATACCTTTGCGGCATTTATATAGCATTGCTATTATATTGTCATTCAGTGGAAAGATGTCCACTGCTTGACATAGTCTTCCACAAAACATAACCACAATGTCACCTTCGTTATCTCAAGCTAATCTGTTCGCAGCCTCTTTAACTTTGAGAGTATCATTATGGTCGGCCGGATTTAAGATCACAATATGTTGTTAATATTGCAAGACAGAATGATGTTACGACAAAGGCTCTTAAAAATCCTTGTATCGTTGTTTATGGCAACTATAGGAAGGAAGGAAGGTAGGTAATTTTGTATTCTAGCACTGCCAGGAGTAGCTGCATGCATTTATGCAGGTGCTAACATACAATGCAGCAAAAGAAGCTATATCATAACTGCGTACTTTCCTCTCTCCGCCACCATTGCAATTTCTACCTTATTTAAAATACCATATTGTACTAATCAACTTGACAGCATTTTACAGCATGTATCAAATAGGCTTGATTATACAAGGAGTTGTTTTGCATCCTCGTAAAAATTCAGGAGGTGGTCACAAAATACATATATAATCAATATAAATTACGGTACCTAGTTAATTATTAATCAACACTGATTATTTTGGTTGTTTAAGTATGTAAGTACTACAGAATTACCCCCTTAACGTGGTTGTTTATTTGTAAGTGTGAAAACACGATCATAGGGCGAGGATCAGACGGGACGTGTTTAAAACACGGGTGAACCACCCGTGTTTTAAACACGTCCCTTCTGATTACCACTTACCGATTTCCGTAAATAAGAAAAAAAAATTGCTACTCATTTTATTATTGATTCGGGTCGAGAATCATTAGCATAGTTACCTCTTTGAATTTGACGAGGATGCAAAACAACACCTTGTATTTAAGTGTGTGTTTAAACTAAACAATTTTTTCCTTGGGACCACCATCGGAATCGCGAAAAATATACCAGCTAATCAGCTTTTCCATAATGTTCGAGTAGGCGATGAACTTTGTATAGAACCACTGATTATTTTGTCATGGTTACGATATCGGTCCCATGGAAAAGTTGTTCAGTTTGATCGTCAGGATCATCACCTTAAATATGACCACACCTGACTGATATACGCTGTAATGGCTCGATAATCACTTTTAAACAATCGGTGCAATACCACACCACCGAACTTAAACTTCACTTTGTATGCAAATATTGGCGCTTAGTACGCGACTATACGACCAAGGCCCTGCCAGTTTACGGCACCCACTACTCATACTGTCAGCAAACTGATACTAGTACTGTTGCGCACCGACTAAACTAATAAAATTGCTACATGTAAGTAATATATTTCTAGTGAAAAGGGCCATAAGTCTAAAATTTGACTTCCCCCTACTCCCTTGGGTTCAAATCTAATGTTTCTAGTGAAAAGGGCCAAAGTCTAAAATTTGACTTCCCTCAACCTTCCCCCTACGCCCTTGGGTTCAAATTTATAGAGAGAACTAAGACAAACACACACAGAGAGCGTGCGCGTCTCCCGACCTGCGCCCGTCCCTTGTGTGTGTCCGTTTAGACTTAGCTCAGTCGATCTTCATCCAAAAATGAACCCTATTTGCTTAAGCTTCTAGTTGAGTCAGTGCACAACAGCACCAAGATGGCTGCGTTCATACCTGTAAGCGCTGTGTGCGGGCGCGTGCGGCACGTGGTGCGGCGCGGGCGTGGCGCGCGGGGAGGGGGACGGCGCGGGCGACAGCGACGACGACGATGCGGGCGAGTCCGACTGCAGCGAACCCGTGGACTGGTGCTGGGGACCGCGTCTGTAAGGACCAAGGTGACAATGGTAAGTTTTACAGAATAATGTTGGTATAGTGAGGGTTCATTTCTATTTCCCGGGAATTCTCGGCTCGAGAATTCCCGGGAAATCGTTGGGCTTTGTTCCCGGGAAGTCAAGCTCGAGAAAAGTCGAGAACTCGAGAAATCATGTATCAAGTCACACTATTTAAAAGCTATTGCCAAACGTTATACACGTGCAACCTGTGGAGCAATTACACTAAAAACGCCTGCAATGCTCTGCGCGTACAGTATAACAACATCTTTGTTGGGGTTTGTTGGGGCTCTTATGGCGGAGCAGTGCCTTCGGCATGTTCGCAGACCACAGCACGGAAGGCTACCAGATGCTTCGCAAATGAACGGCGACCCTGCGGTCTCGGGTAAAAAGTAGCACCAACACGCTTCTGAGCTTGGTGTCGGACAGAGTGGACAGCCAAATCCTGAGGTTTCGCCAGTTCCAAAGCCCATACGATATTAAGACGTATATTCATGACTAGTAATCACCTTTGTGGCAGTGAGGATGTACTGGACCCGTAGCTGGAGGTCCTCTTTGCAGTCTCCCGGTAGGATGGCTGCCTCAGTCGGAGCTCCCTCGTCGGAGTACCCGTAGATCCTGGAAACAAAAGAAAAAAGGTTTTTATGAAAAATATAGTTTATAGTTTTGGTTTGAGCCGCGAAATAATTGCATAATTAACAAACTTACATCTCAATTCTATTCATATTGCCAATTCAAAAACATTCATTCATTTTATTAAATAGTTCATGTTCACTGTAACGTTTGTGATGACATTTATTATTTATTTATTCATAGCGTAATTTACGTGTCGATAACACACGAAGCGATTACCCATCATTAAAAATCCTAATTACGCAATTGGGGTGCAGGTTAATTTTGAAAATTATGGCCGGTTTCACTGTTTATCATGATATAGAAAGTGCCAAATAAAGTAACCTGAACTTGTCCGGATGTTGGTACAGACTATAAAAATTGGTTTACTATTTTATTGGTCACGATTTGCCTTCCCCTCTAAATCTCTGTTACCGTCCTTTTGAAAGAACGCTTTGTGCATTTGCTGTGCAAAGAAATCTTCACACGCTCATCATAGAGAAAAATTAACTTTATCATAATTTAATATTTCCCATCGGTAACTTAGTTATTGGATGTAAAAATCATTGAGATTGATAGCATCCGTGGGACAGTGCACTTAAGAGCTTGTTCTCATTATACTTTGACGTTAGCTTGTAAGACAGCCAGTCTTACAAGCTAACGTAGCCTTTAGGCGACATTTTAATCGATCTAAAAGTGACGCCTGTGACTGAAAAGCTGGCTGTCTTGGTATGGGCATGTGATGCGGAGGAATGAGGAAAATGACGTGAGGATAGTTTTGAATATGAATGTGGATGGGTATAAGAGTAGAGAAAAGCAACGATGGGTGGACTGTGTGAAGGACAAATAAATTGGAATAAGGGTAGGAGAATGATTATTAAAGACTGCCTCTATGGTTTCAGTGCCCGATTAATGATCATGACAGTCAGCATTCAAATCAAGACTGAAGAATCATCTTCTGGACAAGTTAGTTGCATGATCGCTTTCGATCGGGCGAGATCAATTACGAGAAAAGCACTGGCCCCCTATTCACGCTCGGATTCGATTTCGATTCGATAAGTCATATGTCTATCTTGTTTTGGCATTATGAAAGCGAGCGAGATAGACATACGACTTTCCGAATCGATTCCGAGCGTGTGTGAATACGGGGACTGTTCTTGTATTTTCCCCTGAGGAATTTATTTGTAGCAGTCCAGAGTGTAGTTCTGTGTCCAGGTGATGGGATTAACTTAGGCTTATTACCCATATTTCATGTAAACCGTTAGAAATAACTGGGGAAAGGCACCTTAGAAATATCGAACCAAATTGATTGCAACACTATGATCCTTTTAATACGTAACTTCAACGTAACATGCCAACCGAATGATATATGAAAGGCTTAACAAAACTGGGCCACCAGTCTGCCTATTCATGTAAGTATTAATTTATTACATTTAATATTAAAAAAAAAACTATAGCGGACAGTGAAAGGACATGGTTTTGTATTTTATTGAGTTATAAGTTGTATGCTGTTATGCACTGCGGAAACATTTAAAATTAATGTTACAACCGTGAGGTACACCGTACAGTCGAAGTATGAAAACGGTTTGTATCTTTGGGACAATTTCTAGTTTTTATACACTTTGCCTTTGGCCGTAACTCGTCTTAGGTGAACCGATGATGCGGCTTAGGGTGCCTAGAAGAACCGATTCCCTCGAACTTTGAACAGATCTAGATTATAATGCTCGGGAACCAAAGAAGCCGGCAGTGCATTACACAGATTGGCGCTACTTGGACATATTTGTAATTTTTGTACAGTCTCGTATCGCACTGTAAACTGTACATAGTGGTAAAATTTGATAGCGCCTTTAAACAGGGTTATTTGTAAAACACCGGCAACCTCTCAGGACTATGTTACTAACATCATAATCAACAACTTTTGTTCTATGACTTTTAAAAATTCGTCATAATTTAGTTCATCAGATTTTCATACAAAAATAAAAATATTTAAATTGAACGCTCTAAATTTTACAACTATGCTCCCCTCGCTCGCGTGTACTATCGCTTTCTTTTGCTTCGCATAGACTTCGTAACAAACAACTAAAGTTGTTGATTATGATGTTAGTAACATAGTCCTGAGAGGTTGCCGGTGTTTTACAAATAACTCTGTATACATAGTAACAGTAAGGTAGGTTTTTAGACTGTTCTTTCTGCCACTTATGTCGAATTGGCCATGCTTCTAAATATAATGCGAATTTATAACAGTCCATAAAGGTGAAAACATGGTTCCGCTATTAATAGAAGTTTTTGCAAAAAAAAATATCACCCTAAGGTAGACTGGTAGAAAATGTCCAAGGCATTAAGTCCGCAAATAGGCGCTAAATAGTCGTAATTTATTGCAAATTAATAAGTTATTTACTAATAAAAACGTTATTTCAAGCAGATATTTATTTTACATATTATAAGGCATTTTATTTTTGTTTTTTTTATATGCTATCTCGTTATTAAGTTTATGACGTTATTGTATTAATTAATGCTATGCTAATGACATAGCTAATAACCTCCCAAATCCCTGTAAAAATTGTGTCAGTCCATGTGCCAAATACCCTGTATAAGTTCTAGTGTTCTAATAAAAATAAAATTCACCAGTATAAGCACCATTTCTCTGTCCGGTGGCAGGAGCTGTGGGTGCTCTGCCCTCCAGTGCGTTGAGTCTCCGCAGGGCATCCGCGAGGGTGGACCGGAGGCACAGCAGCTCCTCAGCCTGGCGCGCACATCGCACCTCGAGCTCGGCCACGCGGGCAGCTAGACCCGCGCCCTCGCCTTCTAGCATTTCATCTGGAATTAAGAAAGAGAAGTTTAGATGAGGGGTTTTTATGATGATGTTTAGGCAAAGCCTCTGATGTTAAACCACAGTTCCACCGCGGCTTTAGGCTGGCCGCCAGAAGATGGCGGGGCCACTCTTATGGTTCTGCCATCCCTCAGACCTTCTTAAACTGCTGTTAAGTTTTAGTAAGGCCCGCTTGCATCACTGTATTTTCTAAATGTACAATTTATACAGGTTGGAATGGAAGGTACATCGCCGCACAAACAGTTACCACGGACAGTATGGTACAGTAAATTTTTCTTCGATAATTTTAAACAAAATGATTGATAAAACAGAGCAACGGTTTAGGTTGCAGTAAATAAATTTAGTAATCCGTGATGGAAGAGGGCCGAAGAGTCTGACGGACCCTCAGCCTGCCCTAGAGCGAAGGATAGAAATAATCATTTATTTGTTACAAAATATATAAATGTCGCAGTTGTACGAGGACAAACAAAGTCGTAAGTTATATCTCTTTCAACTATCACCGAATGTGGTCTGATAATAGTTGCAATAAACATTATATTGACGGATCACGGAAATTAATTATTTCTTACGTGTCTTAATAGTATCGGTGGTAAATTCATTAATAGAATGCTATATGCAATTAATTTTGCTTTCACACATTGCCGTAACTCATGCAGTCATGATATTCGTGATGTATTTGAGGGTGTCTTAATGATGATTGCGACGATACCAAGGCTAATAATGTTACAAATTATCTTACGTCAATAGGAAGTATTGAATAAGATGTTTATGAAGAATCAATTGGTGAATCTTATCTAGAGAAACGAAAGGAAATAATATAAAGTTGCCAGATTAATTTTGTTACAGGTAAAAGAGCAAGATATGAAAATGGAAGGTAACAAGGTATCCGATAAATATATTTTAGAAGTTGCAGCAAAAATCTGCTTACGCAAATACAAGGAGACATGCCTTGATGACTTTATCATTACTCCTGATTGTTTGGCAACGCTGACCAATCACCGCATAATGTAGCAAGCGACCGACTACAGTACAACAGAATTGGTTTGCAAACTCAGCTCCTTCGTTGACAGACTATTGTGTCCCAAACAATAGTATAAACGAGTGTGCATGAAAAAAATTGCATAATCAGGTGTATGGGAATTTAGACTTTATGTTTTAGGTGGAAAGGTTAATTGGTGTGAAGTAATCAGTGTTTTATGTGATTGTATTATAATGTTACGGTGGAGAGCTATCGGGTTGTTAAAGAAGTTTGAGTTTACTTTATTTATATTTGTAGCTGCTGCGGGATCTAAGTGAAACTTTCATAAAATTTTAATTCATTTCAATAGTGCTTGCTCACAAACACAAATAAATGCTTTTCATTTTAATAATCCATGATTTCTCAGAGAGCAGCGCTGGCCCAATGGTGGCAGCCCCGACTTACGAGCAGTAAGACGTGGGTTCGAGCCCAGGCAGGCGCATTACTTTGTGTAATTTATTTCATCACCGCTGCCCTCAAAAACGGTGAAGGAAAACATCGTGAGGAAACCGGCATGTCCTAGAACTAAAAATTCGAAGACATGTGACATCTACTAACCCGCACTGGGCCCGCGTGGTGGATTACAGGCCACTCCCTCTCATAGAGAGGAGGCCTGCGTCCCAGCAGTGGGAACATTATAGGCTGATGATGATGATGATGATGCTTTCTTAATTTTGAGTCTTCCAAAAACTTGTGTAAGTGTAAATAAGTAGGTATAGTTTAGATAAAAGTACCAGACAGGCTATTATTACTTACCGGTCTGAAACCCAGGAAACAAAAGGCATAACACAAGATACACAAAAGACATGAAATAAAGACACAGCTCAAAAAAACAGTGCTAAAGCTAAAAACTACAAAGGTGCCAGAACTAGGTTCAAATCTAATCCACTCACGCCAGGCTGCATAGACATCGTTCATGGTGTCTCCGGGGGAGTCACTAGCCCTGGAACTCCTGGAGTCACGGTCCCCATGGCTGTCCATCTTCAGTGGCACTTAGTGGACCATTTGGCACATGTTAGGTTACTCTATACAGTTCTTTTAGTTCATACTTTGGTACTTGGTTTCCTTACGCCTAACGGACTTCTGTTTTTTGAAAGTGATTTAGTTGTTGGGGTTTCAAAAGTGAAATTCTATGTATAGGTATGCGTTTTAGATAATGAGAAAATTAAAATGTCGAATTTTCAAGCTTTATGTTGAAACCCATTGTATGACTATTTTAGAAAAAAGAAATTAAATGTGATTAAATATTATTATTTTTTGAATTAAGTATTGATGATTTTAATGATATAAGTTTAAAAGCTGACATCATGGTCACACGCTTGCCAAATGCTTTGTCAAACGCTTCGAAAAAGATTTTCACTAGTCTACTTGCCTCAGTAAATCTGCATTTGTTTTGCTAAAGCTTTATTGTATCTTTCTGAATGCAATAGTTTAGTTAGTTTAGTTTCGTTTAATAGATTAGATTGTTCGTTTTGTCGATGATAGATGATATTCAGACAACTGTGCTTTACGACTCAAATGGCATAATGATTTCACAAATATTTTTATTTATTAAAATTATCCATATTAGCATTAATAATGTTATTTTTTTCAAATCCCACACTTGAAATGTTTGGATTCACATCTTAAGTAAGTGTCACCAAATAATTGCAAAAACGCGTGTAACAATGTACAGTCATGTCCAAATACAGTTTCCCACATATTGAGGAATTCGGGTAACGGTGAATGTACAGGTGTGGCCGTTTGCATAAACATGTGCATTCTATCGGTAACTGTACCTGAGCTCATCTCGCCGGCTGCGCTGACCTTTTTGTTTACAATCTTTATTGTGTCCCGTTATTCCGGTCATCAATGGTTAGATGGGAAAAGAAACCATTTTCCTCTTTCTTTATCTTATTAAAAAGCTCTGAGCAGCTGATAGCTGATACAGGATAGACGGACACATCCCTATTGTTTTAAATGATCTTACTAGAAAACTTGCTATTCGACGAATTTACGAGGAAAACCATCTTATATTCCAAAACGACAATTCGTAATTATACGACCCATCAAATTCTGCCTTTCGAAATATTCGATTGCTATCAATTCCCACGATTCCGTAATAATAAAATATATTTATCTAGTTTCGTAATACTGTCGACTTATGAAAACCTGAATTATACTTCGAACCTTGTTATAATTAAAGTACACAAGACCGCACGTTTGTGGTAACAATTTTACTTTGAGCTGGTCTAACGTAGTATCGAGTTGCAATAGAATGAGAGGCCAGTATATATTAGGTTTATTATCACTGACGTACGGCTTACTGTATGATGTAAATGGCTTCGTGAAAGATGTGACGTATTCCGGTTGAGTGAATGTCATGCTCACTTAAATGTCACGCTGATGGTGGCGGGTGTCTCGGGTCATTTAGTTCCCTTCAATATGGTTGATTTGAATGATGGCAGATATGTGTCATGTTCGTAAACGGATGCTGTCAATTGTCACTGGTCATCTCTTAGCTGCAACAGTTGATTTTAATTACTTTATTTTTGAATTATTGATTTAATTTTTTACTCTGGACGCTCTTAACTTGCCCGTATTTCTACATCATTCTCCCATATTTGTAATTTTCAACATGAATGATGTAACCAAGATGTTGTAACACATTTTAATTTAAAAGAGTGTCCATGGAGTTTCTTGCCCATTCTTCTCCATAGAGATCTACGCTTTGGAATGAGCAACTACAGTACTTTCACAAGTCATTATGCCTTGTGACTGGGACTGTAGCTTCGCGTTTTTCTTTTGTTTTTTTTTGACTTTCCAGGTGCCCGTAATGGTGTAATTGAAATAAATGCTTTGAGTTTGAGTATCCACCAAGAGTTAAATGTGACAAAGTCACAAACTTAAGTCATTTTCGTAACGTGACTTTACATTCAAACTTCATCATCATCTTTCTAACCTCGTCCCATATTATTTGGTGTCGGCGCAACACGTTTTTTTCTCCAATTCGCCTTTGTCATCCGTCAATCTATCATTTACTCCTTTTTCCTCCATACCATTCCTCTCTCTCTCTCCATCCATCAAAATTTATATTCATCACTATTTTAGTCACGTGTCTTCCATCCCTCCTCATCACATGACTATGTGTTAATAAAAATAAATTAAAAAATGTGATGATAAACTTGTTAGGTACATTATTATGTAGATTACTTTTGCTTGCAAGACCATTAGTTGGAGGGCAACGCACTCAGCACTCACTTTATATAAGAGGACGGTAGATCACGAAAGTAGGAAGTCACCGTTTATTGGACGACAATCACCATGGGATGCTGAGTCAGTGCCACACTACACGAGCTTATGAAAGCAAACTTGAAGTCAGTTGAAGTAAATATAAGCTATTGCATCATTTCATCAACGAGGTGAATTGCTGGGATAGATCGTAGACTACGGAACCCTTTAAAACAATAAAAATAATTTAGGCAAATTGTGCATTAATAGACAGGACCAAAAATTGCGAAGGAACGGGATAAAAAAGGGCTTCGCCCAGCAGTGGGATAGAATTGACTCATAATAAGCATGCCGGAGAGCAGCGGTGACCCAGTGGTGGCAGCCCCGACTTACGAGCAGTAAGCCGAGGGTTCGAACCCAGGCAGGCGCATTACTTTGTGTAATTTATTTCATCACGGTATCTCAAATACAATGAAGGAAAACATCGTGTGGAAACCGGCATGTTCCTAGAACTAAAAATTCGAAAACATGTGACATCTATCAACCCCCACTGGGCCCGCGTGGTGGATTACAGCCCACTCCCTTTCATAGAGAGAAGGCCTGTGTCCCAGCAGTGGGAACATTATAGGCTGATGATGAAGCGGGAGGGGCCTAGAAAGTGACATTATATCTATGGTCATCATCTGCCTAGCCTTTTCCCAACTATGTTGGGGTCGGCTTCCAGTCTAACCAGATGCAGCTGAATATATACTGCCTATCTGACCACCACAACCCAGTTAGTAATGGTTAATGCGCTACTCCTTGTTAAGACTGGTTGTCAGACTTTCGGACCACTAATCTGTAATGACTGTCGAAGATCTACAAATAACAGCCGGTTCCAACGGCTTAACGTGCTTTCCGAGGCACGGAGGATCAGTAAAACTTACCACTCATTACAAATACAGGTACCTAACGCCTACAGTACACAGTCCCGTGTACCACAACACTTAAGATATTCGCACAACAACAAAGTACTGATATTTCTCACGACCGAGAAAGTTACGTGAGAAGATCCGAACAAAAACTAAAAGTAAACGCAATGTTTGATCTTAACTACTTTGAAATAAGGTCGCTGGTCGGACATAGATTTAAATTGCTCTATTACAGATAAGTGGAGCGTTGGAATGATTAGAATTAATAATGTATCATTTCTAATGGCGCTTAGATAAGGTTGTTATTAGGTTTTAAAGACTATGAAATAATCATAGTGTTTTATATTATTAATAATTCTTGTGTTTGTTTTGTAGTTACACATTATTCTTGCTTAGTTCTAGTCGGATGATTTTTCAGGAAGAGAAAACTTTAACCTGCTCAGTTTTCTTTAAAGGGGACTCTCTCGCATTCCGTTCATCAACCCATCCACGGAGCAACCTAGGCAAGCGCGGCTTAATATTTATGCACGTATCTAGGATGCCGATGTGGAAAATTGTTTTAGTAGCTTCTTAAACTACAGGATATAATAATATACTTGTGTATACACGTTAGCCTACCATAATCATAGTTCCTATAATATTTGATTATAAACTTATGTTCATAACCTTCCTTCATACAGTCTCGTATAGATGGCGGAAAACGATTGTTGTAATTTTGTTTTAAATTACACCAATAATGCAGGCCTGCGAAAAGTCTGTTTCAATAGTTCCCGCGGGTGAATGAGTTGCAAGAGTTTATCAAACAAACATGCCTCTTCAAGAAGAATGGTTACCAAGAGGGAAGAGTGTTGACAGACGAAAATGCAGATGTGAAGGTGGATGGGCTAGTGAAGATAGGGGGAATGACCTGGAAGAGACTCGCACAGACCAGAGAAGCATGTTATAAAAGAGAAGAACGAGAAGGCCTTGTTTAATGAGCCAGCCCGCGCCACTGAGCCTGGAGCTTTTTTTTCCCCAAAGTAATATTTTTATGACCCAGCCTGCTCCTAGCTGCCCCACAGGGGGTTTTTATGCTTTTATTACAAATGTATAGTTTTAAGACGGTATTACTTGTCAAATTTCATAGTTCTAGGCCAACGGAAAGTACCCGTAGTAGTACAGTGCCCCGCACCATTACCTGACCCATCTCACAAAGCAAAAAAGAGGCAAATGGGTCAGGTAATGTTGCTCACTGACTGTACTAGTAAGTAGTAGTAATTTTGATTATCTTGAGAGTGTATGCGATATAAACGTTTTTTGCGGCATAATCGGCGGTATGTTTACAGCTTCAAGACTGTAGACCTGAGTATATGGTTTTAATTTCAACTCGATACCTCCACACGTTCCCGAGATAAAGGGTATTGACAGACAGCCAGGCGGTCAACAAAGTGGTCCTATACGGGTTCCGTTTTTTCCTTTTGAGGTACGGAAAAACAAGCAATATTCTTCCAGAATCTTGAATTAAAACGTATTGTTGTCATCCATCAATACTGAATCAAACGTAGCTAGATAAAGTTCAGCACATGTAAAGCAGTAGACATTCACGGAGATCTACGAATAAATCTGTAATAAATTCATCGATTATTCAATATCAAGCGTAATTTAATAAATTACCATTTATCTCCTCACATATTTACTCAGCTGAGGTCACACGTTTAAAATTCCAACATTCATACAAACGTGTTACAGCATTTGAATGTTAAAATGGTCATTTACGTCAAAGGTAACGGGAATATTCCCGTTGGGTATTTAGTATTTAATATTTATCTGATAGATATGAATGTTATCTCGTTTGTTGGCGACGACGTTGAGTCTAGAAGTAACGTTCTGCTTTATAGCTTGGCACGAATCTCGTGGCGCCTGCGAACTGTGGCCGGAAACATTGATATTTACTACGTCTGAGTTAAACGAGGAAACTAAGTCTTATTGTGATTGTCTTCAATCGATGAAACAAGGAACTAGCTAGAAAAAAACATGATTACTAGACCTGTTGTTGTACAAGACTCCAAGGTTGTAGGAGGTAAAAATATTGATGAGGGCTGAGAGTCTGTACAAGGAGCGTTGGAAGACCAATGGCATTATGAAGCTAAGACAAAGTACCTACTAAACTGTTTTTCGTCCGTCACATCATTATCCCAGGTCCAGTTAAAAACCAGCGTCAGGCACTAGCTGCTCGGCTGTTTGCTGAACTGGGCCTATTTGGCGAGGCTATGAGACACATTTTATTCTGTTTATTTTTATTTTTTTGCACTTGAAGCATGTGCCAAATAAATATGCTTTCTTTCTTTCTTCTTTAAGCTTGTGGGAAACACTTGGAAATAAATGATGGTCTATGATAGCAGCGGAGCTGTCTATTGCTTGAAGACAAAAAATAAACGCACACAAATGAATAAGTTAATTCAGGAAAAGAACATGTACGATTCCTAGCCTAGGCTAGACTCATATCAAACAGTAAAACGAACAAATTATTACACCCCAGGAGCCTCGTGAGAATCGTATGACAACAGATAGTATTGAAACTAAGTTTATGTTCTAAAAGCAACATCGAATGTGCCATTACTATCGCAATCGGCAAATAAAATCCACCGATTGGCTTTTAAATCTAATATTTTACGACTTCACAAAGCTTTTTATCATACTAAAGTACCATTTGTTCCTACAGCTTAGTATTCCCCTCGCTTCGTAATGGAAAATCCAGACTAAGTGCGCACTTAGGCTGATGATACATCCGTCAAAGTAGGAGAAGCATTGCAAATCAAATCACGGCATGATAGACTAGTAATCCCATGGTTGACGGCGAACAACCGGATATGACGGCAACTAGGCATAGTTTCCATTTCTAAAGGTTACGGCACACCGGTGAACGGATAAGCTACGCAGTTAGACTGCTCGTACTCTCTATTTTACGACTTCGAAAACATTGAAGCAACCGCCTTCGGAAGGATCTGTCCCCAAAACTCTAGCTAGACGTTATGGTTACTACTGTTTGTTTCAAGTCGAGATGGAAGCGAAAATCGTTTGATCTCAAATCTTAGGGGCCAGAAAACCGAAAGTGACGATCATCGATAACGATGAAGAAATGGTCAAATTTGTACAGGATTGACTACTGAAAATTGTTGTCAACTCTGTCGAAAGTGGTTGTTGAAATAAGAAACGTTCTGAAAGCTATTGCCCCATGTCCCCAGGACGTTTTACCGGTGAGAACACTTCCTAAGATCAGATATCCCATTGTAATGCTGCGCGTGCGACCGTTACATACATGCTAAACACGCCATGAATTTTAATACGGAACGAAATGATGTAAATGACGAGAATCGCTTTAATTCTGTCAGCCTGTCGCTTTTCTAACGTCTTTATTACGTTTGGTTACGTTTTGCAAAAATAAATTCGAGGATTATGAGTTCATTATAAGAATTAAAGGGAATTATGAGTTGTATGAATGGCATGAAAATATCTTGACTGTTATATTGAACAATAAATGAATTTGATTTTTTTTCCCCTCACTCGGTATAATTCATTTCAGTTTATAATAATTTCGATTCACTGCCAGTTTCTCCCTTTCGTGTCTGTGTAGCGGCAGCATGACATAATTCACCTCTTCAACGAACATGATGCCGAATGATGATAAAATAATCTCAAAATGGCAAACCAAAACTCAACTCCACCTTTCTCAACGACCAATAACAATAAATTCACCAAGACAGACGAACAACTCGTAATACATGACAGTTATCCAGCAGATGATAAATGCGAGGTACAAGTACTTACACAGTCGACAACACGACGACGCAACGTCTCGCTCCGCTGGTATTGAAAACGATGCTTGTCAATGAGATACGGACAGCGGGACTCCAACCGAACGTGACACTTCGGAAACTGTTGACTTTGATCTACACTATAAAGAGAAGTTAAGTTTGGGAAATCCTTGGAACCACTGCACACTGATCCGGTTCCGAAAATTCTTTCACTAATGGCTAAATTCGAAGCTAACGCGAAGCCGCGGGCAAGAAACCAGTCTTAGATAAAGTAATGAGGATATAAAAAGTAAATTGTAAACAGAAGTTTTTGCTTATAATTGACTTTGTACACAGACATGACAGTGGTTTTATAAAAATGATAAAGGAAGCTCATGTTTAGGATGTACAAACATAATGTTAGATCATCATTCTGAATCATCCCAAACGCTTCTCAAATAAGTTGTGGTTAGAAGCTTGGATACTCAATCGTTTTCGACATCAACTGATGGCTACGTATACATATTAAAGGAGCAATACAAATACTTGCATTATAAAACCATGAACGTTGCCAGGGACGTGAAATAGGACACGACTTTTCGTGTTTCAAAAGCTGTTCCATAAACTGTTGGAAGCCCGCCCGCCTGCTTCACTTTGAAATGCGTTGGGATTAATAAGTTACGGAATACTGGGGAATACGGACTACTCGATCAATATTCGCCTATCGGGGTCAATATCGCTAATTTGAAATAGTTTCAGAAGTGATTCTATTTCAATTTTTAATATTATAATCTCTAATCGTGCTATCCACAGGAAGTAGTTACATTTTATCTGCTACATCCCAATTTTAATTGTACTCACGTTTGAAAACACAAAATTGTACAGTTTTATAAAACCTGCATGTAAGTATAATTTACAAAATGTCTGCATCACGAGAAAAATACAGGTGTTTTTTGATTTGCATTCATATCCAAACACATCTACGGTCATGTAAACATGAATCGGTGACTTTAAATAGAAATGTGGTCAATTTAAGTGCCAATCAATGATGTTAAAGTTTAGGTCATCTATAATTTTGGGAGCATACATGACTGACTAATTCTGCAAACATGATTTAAATAACCAATACTCTATAATGGAGATTAAATAAACAATCAAGTAAGTAATTCAATTGTCTATTTTGAGAATTGTAGACAAAGGCGCACGTGACCATATACATGGATGAAGAAAGGCAAAGTCCTAGTCGAGGCTCTAAATAGGCAATAGGAAATAAAAATAAATAGGCAGATGAAAAATCGTTACATCGTTGCTTAAACACGACACAAGGTACCTTAAGACTTGCATCTACATAATGTTTAGTTTTCCTTAAGACAATAATACTGCATGTATTCCCTGCGGAACATTTTATAAGTAACAGTCATCATCACATACGAGCCAAGCCTGAGGAAGTCATCATATGCCTAGCCTTTTACCAACTATGTTGCGGTCGGCTTCCAGTCTAACCGAATGCAGGTAAATACCCGTATTTTATGAGCGACTGTCTAACTGACTCCACAACCCAGTTAGTACTGATAAATATGATCGACCCCTTGGTAAGACTGGTTGTCAAGAGCCTGATGAAGTCATGACACTTAACATGAACTGAAGCAAAAGAATCTCTTATCTTACTTAATTCTTTAAAACGTGAACTACAGTCACGTACAGACATTATTCTAACCTAACAAAACGGCCATCATGTTTACATAGTTATGACGCCACGCAGGTCGGAGTCATAATATTTGATTTAAATGTTTGCAAGTTTATTAAACAAACGCGCAGTAGATTGAATAGTTTACAATAACTTGGGATTCCACTACTTGTTTCATCGTCTGTTAAATAAATTGTTTTGTATCTTTATTTTTGATAAGATTGTCTGCATTACTTGTTTTATTACCTTCAATACAATTTTTTGGATTTTTACATTAGTGTCATTGGTGGTTTAAAGTTTCCCCGACGGTGCATGTGTTTACTTTCCCACGACTCCCCTATTATTTACCCCATTACCATCATTTGAATTGACTCTAATAGTCATGGGTTTTACCCCAGGTTTGAATAGTTTTCCTGAAACAGTGCAACCTTCCATCACTTTATTCTTATCATTTTCTGACTTTTCAGCGCACTGCATGTGTCGTAATATGTATATTTCATCCAAATGGTCAACGCAACAATTTCGTTTTACGTTTTGGCAAGCGGTAATCAGTTTACACCAAAATAAATAGAAAAACAATTGTTTCCAGAAACAGAAGAAACCTTGACCAGAACGATGTGTATGAGGAAAACCCATAAATCTGCAAGTCCAAGGTCCATGGCATAATTAAGGTTGACGTTAGTGAATATGGCCAAAACCAAGCCAAGCCTCACAGCAGGTAAATCGAGGCCACGGTATTGTAATTAGACGAGGATTGTGAACCGAAATGACCAGTCGTTTAGCAGATATCTGATAATTATTTGAGATATAGTGGAGCTAAAAATTGTACAGAGGGTTTTGGATGAACTGGAGAAATAAGAAAGATAATTAAGGATATAATTATGTTAGACAGAAACATAAAGATTGTTTTCATCAGTGCTTTTTTATAAATAAATTCCAGCGTAGAAAACTGTGTAGAATTATTAATTCTAGTTTCCACGTATAAAATAACAAAATTGGCCCCATTTAAGCTTTGATAATTTCAACATAAATAAAAGCCGTACCCCTATTATCTTATCCATATTGACCGGTCACGGAGCGCACACAAATTCGATTAGTGATTGGCACACGCAAAAATGGCTTCTATTATGAACTACTTCACATTTAAAAACATGCTGTATCGTTTAGCAAAACAAATGCAAACAAAAAATTGCACACTCCCAAATTACGTTGCTCAGGCAACGAAAGATAACCTCAGTCTTTATCATAACCTCAATAATTTGCAGTTCTATTTTTACAACTCTCAATCACAGACAATAGCACCAATTTCACACTTCACTTTTATTATATTGTATTTTTTGTAACAAAACGTGGCCCAGGTTTTGAGCCGGCAGCCTCAGCACTAACTGAATTATCAATTGGGGACACACAGCTGATTAAACACAAGATGAAATGGTTCTAAATGAATCCAGATCTGAAATAGAACCTTATTCTCATAGAAGAAAAGTAGAAAGTGGGGAAATGGAAATACTAGGAACCCTGTCGTTGTAAGTGGGGTAGGTCGACGCGCATGCGTGTGCTATCACAATGGACCATCGAAAAATACTGCAAGTTTTTGAATTTAAGTCTTATTACCAAGTGAAAAGGTGGATAATTGATAAGGAGGCATATCGCGCGTGCGTGTAGCTGTTGTAGAGTAGTAAATATTTGAAATATTTTGTTTGATGATTTACAAACAGTAACCAAGGAAATGTAAGGCAGTTGTGTACATAATACGGTTGATTTACTTAGAACTTACAACCGAAGCGGAGAACAATATAGAAAAAGGTAAAAAGATTTATGACATGGAAAATTCCTTGGAATAGTAAGAATACGATTAAAAGTAATAATATAATGGCAGTCATCAAATCGAATTGATTAAAGTTATCGTGTCAATCCAAAACAAAAAGCCAGTAAAAGGATACGAATCAAATCAAGAGATTGCAAAAGGATTACAAAGGGACGAATTTCAATGCGAAAGCAGATCCGAGGATGCTCAAGGGTTAAACTAGAACTGCTGTGTTCCAACAATGATAAACCCAGAGGACAGGTGGTCAATTTTGTAATAAAGAAAATAACTTTATTTGGTCCAGATTATCAAAAACACTATATAATATGAAGCTCTTTGGATTTGTTCTACGCTGACTTTTGTCTTTTTGGGATGAAATCTATCATCCTAAAGAAGTTGCCAACTCGCTTAGCAAAGGCAGATGTACAGTAAACGTTTTATTTAATAGAACTCGCCATTCTACCATTAAATAGTTTACTATAGATTAAGTAAGCAAGTAAATAATACCCTAAACCAGTATTCTCATCGGTCAACAAGGTTAGTGATGATGTAACATTGACATCATTTGTACCATTCAATTCAAAGGATGGCACATGTACAAGTATAGTTTGACCTTCGATGTCACATTGATCGGCTGCTCCTATAGTAATGATTTTATTGTCTGCCTTGTCAATATATCCTGTCGAGAGAATAATGAATCTTTTTAACTTTTGACAGTGCATTTGTAGCTTAGTTGTATTTCATTCGTAGTTAAGATTAAATATTTAATTGTAATTTCATCCCAGTCACCTTTGGTGGGTTTATACGTATGGGCCTGCATTCTTTTCTGTTAGTTAACGGTTAAGTGCGTCCCCCGTCACGAAGGGTCTAGACAAAGAATTACTTTATAAGCGACAGGTAACTTTGTTGAAAATACAAAAATGTATTAGTGCGATGTATAAACTTCCCTCAGATGCATCCTGCTACTTGGAAGATATCGGCTGCTTAAAATGCTTTCGGAACTCCAAGCCCTCAAATTGAATGTACAGTAAAATTAAAATTGGCAGCAGTTACTAATTTTGCTGCCAATGGACGCCTTGCTAAATATTCAAAGTAAACATCAAGTTTTTCATACAAGCAAACGCTTCTAAGGTTACGCATAATAATTAGTGGGGAATTCCATAAGCGACACAAGAATTTTAATTACATTCTTGCTGAGGACATTACACACAAAAATCAAGCTGTGTATATTGACAAATGTTTAAGAATAAACACTCACAGCAATATTTATGTCTTTCGGAGTTAGGTCATCACCTTTTTAATGATAATCTTTACCACTTCTTGGCTCATTTAGGTAAGTTGCAAGCACAATATCAGGACTGTTTTTATCCATGGCCACTTTGTTTTCGGTACTTAAAATGGAAACCATGTTATCAGTGTGTTGTTTTACTTCTTCATTTAGGCACTATGAAAATCGATTTAAAAAACCCTTTCTTCAAAACTTGTTTGTGTATTATCCGATCATTGACTCTCGCTCAATGCACCCATGTTTTGTCCCAAGTCATCAAAACACTGACAATCAAAATTTAACGTACCAAACAACTCTTCAATGCTTTTTATGACCACCATACATGTCATACAAACGTCATCCATTGTCCACAGACCATTACATTTGACAGTATTCCATTCATTACATTATGTACCATCTTTATGTTGTCTCGGAATCGTTTCACGACAATGAACTCTTATTGCACTATCTATGTAGGCGAATATTTATTATGTTAATAAACGTTATCATCTTTACACCACTTTCTAGATAGTTATCAAGGATGCTAAGAATGATACAGCGAAATTACTGTTTGTTGATGAAGGTTTATTGAGCCACCCATTTTGGACTTTGTACTTGGTAATTGTATTGCTACTGCGTGAGATCTTGGACTAGATTACACCACACCCTGTACAATATGTATCCAAAGTATAAAGTATGTATCCAATTTTACCATCAGAGAGTCTAGCTAAACAGATGACAACCGTTTTTAGAAGGTTTTTTTGTTTCGACAACAAACACTATTTCAATAGACTTAGTTTATAGTCTCTAATAGTGATGACTTTGCTAATAATTATCCCTCTTATTTGATAATTGTAATCACTCATTAATCAGAGTACAATTATCCCATATTTAAATACTGGTTTGTATAACTACCATTATGACAATTCCATGCTTGAACTAATCGGTCACCGCTGACATATATGACAGTATTTTAAAACACCATTTACCATATTCGTATGTAAATAACCCATGCATTTGTCTGTTTATTACCTTAAGCATCGAATTTGAATATACCTACCTTAACCACTATGCCCGACAAGATTTTGACACATGACACATCAGCTGATTCGGCGGGGTGATTCGAATTGTCAAGAAATTCACGAAATTTTCATCAACTTTCAGGATTCAATTTTACTGTGAAAAATATGTCATGGGATCTGTTTCATACGATAAATTTGATGTTAATATCTCCAATATCGTGTTGAAGTCGCTAAAGCGGAGTCAGTCTATTGCGAAATATGTGTAAAATACATATTACTACACCCTTCCAAAAATTAGGTACCTTAGATGCGCTGGAAATAATGTACATAGGCAAACTTCTCATATGCTAAAAGAATTCGAAGAGGCAAAATAAAAACAGTAACATTCTATCTCCGTTCTTATTTTTGCCATTATTCATACACAATTTCAAATAAAAACACAATCAAAGTCTTGACAAATATTACTAAAAACTATGTTGTTACATAATAACACTTCTTAGTGCTGACCGAAAACCCGGGTTCCATAATTACGATTAATAAGTTGCATTCAGCCTAATCGATAATCGTAATAAAATCGAGTTTCGAAAAAAGAGTTGAGACTGAATAAAAACTTATTGGTATAATTTCAAATAATTATTTAATGTAGAAATAGGTCATAAAATATTTTCTTTTTTAACAATTTCATTAAGTAATTATTAGATCGAAAGCATCTTATAATTAATTAATGAACGTTGACTTCAAGGGAAGGAGATTTATTACTAAAAAGAACGACAGAAGTCTGAAAACCCAACAAAAAACCAAATCAACATTTTGATGATTTTTTTTCTTTGAGAAACTTAAAGATAGGAGAAACTTTCCGTTGAACTAGCAGCGTGAAATATAACAAGAAATTAAGTCTCAAAGTTCAAGCAAAGAAAAAAACAGAAAACGGAATGATTTTCAAATTTAAGCACAGACAGCACCTTAGGCTTAATTCGCGCCGATTATTTTCTATTTCAAAATTTAAATTAAGAATGCGCTCGCCATTCTCATAATTTGAAATAAGTATTTATTTTACTTCATAATTATTGAGAAGTTGATTGTGTAATATCTGATGTTTGGTTAAAGAATGACCAGGATCTTGGAAGGAATCTTAGCTAATATTATAAATGCGAAAGTAAGTTTGTTTGTTACGCTTTCACGCGAAAACTACTCAACCGATCATCATGAATTTTACACATATTCTTGGAGGTAGGTACTAGAAGTAACATAGGCATATATATATATATATATATATGCCTATGCATATGCTATTTTGCTCGCAACAAATTGGAGCAAAGTACATACGAGCTCAGAGCAATCTGATAATGTATGCATATGTAAAGCAAATTGTGACACCTCAAAACATTTTATTTTCGCTTATAAAGCATAGTCGACGTAGCCCCGCTACGCGGGGCTCCTATTTCTGTCTGCAGGGTTTACGGTAACTAACAGGAAGGGGAATTCGGGGTCTTAGTTCGCTCACTCCGCTCGCTCGCTAGACTCCGCCATCCCCTTCGAACCTAACCTGACCGAGTTGGGGTGCCCCAAGTCCAGAGCTCGCTTCGCTCGCTCTTGCATCCAAATTCTCCTGGATGTGTATAATAGGGATGGTGACTCATTTTTTTTAATTGTCTATCGGGTAGATTGTTAAAAAGTATTTGAAACGTATTTTTTCTTTTTTCCCGGAATCGTAAAATTACGGAGATATTTTGAGTTGAAATGGCGCATGATGTCACGGCTCAGTACATTTTATACCTAGTTGTGATGTAGTGAGCCCCCCACTCTCCAACTTTAATGCGTTTTAACTAAGTATTTTTTTGTTAACTTGATAAAACAAAAAATACGTATCTACTATTTTTGTATTACCTGATTGACGGACAAAATAGGATTTCGTTTTCTTTACCCAGTCATCATCCCTTTTGTCCGTGCACTTTCTTTGAAAATATCTAGGCAAAAAGCTAGTCCATTTGAGTATTTTTTTTTACTGAGATAGATTAGGTTTTGGCGAGTAATATGCATAAACAAAAGCTCATCTATTATATTCTGGCTCGTCACTCAAGTAGTATTATAGCCTTTGTAAATTCGCCGTGTGGACTCGTATGTATTTTGCTCTAGTATTTTAAAGCAAAATGTATATTGATTCAGACACTCTCTGAATAGGTATACAGTTTGCAATTCAACTAAAAAGGCAAACTGCGATCAAACTCAGAGCAGCCCCAGTCTGGGTCAGTTTACAGTTTGGCAAAACGCTCGCGGGGCGTTTTTTTGATCCACCAAAGATAAATTATATTCTTCCAAGATTGTGTGTCGTATGGTTGGGTTATTGTTATGTTAAGTGGGTGATAGACGTGCGAACTTAATGTACGCGGTTTTTAAGATCCCGAACTTACTCGGCTCGACGTTGGTGACACACGAGAAGCTGGATTTCTACAACACAGATGATTATAGCTAAAATAACAAAAAATACGCAATTACGGTAGGTGGGTACCCTCCTCGTGCATCTGCATGAACTGACGAAAAAAATGGCGGCTCGCGGCTCGCAGTGCTGCCACACATGCCACACATGTACTCGTAGCTCGTCTCGGCTCGTACGAGCCGAGACGAGCTACGAGTAAGATTTCAAACCGGTTGGATCGACGGCGAACTTGCGCGGCAATTTTAAAGTACGCGTTTTTAAGGTGACACACAGGCGAAAACGGTCGTCGAGCCACAAGTCTGCGTACTTACTCGCACGTCTATCACCCACTTTACAGGTAGTCAGTGGCCCGAAAGTATGACAGCCAGTCTTACCAAGGGGTATCGTGCTACCTGATATTAACTGGTTTGACGAGGTCAGATAGGCAGTCGCAGGTCGCTCTATTTAAAGTACAGGTATGGAGCTGCATCCGGATAGACTAGAAGCCGACCCCAACAAAGTTGGGAAGACACTAGGCAGACAGATGATGATGATGGTTGACAATCAGCAATGCATAAGCCGTCAAAGCGGGTCACTGTACATTCTAAAAAGGTTTTTTTTATATCTGCCAATTTCAGGTTATCCATCATATGCCGTGAATATCCGTGATATGAACCAGAACCATCAGGACATGAGTCTTACTCGTAAATTTTGTAGAGTTGTGTTTAAAATTGTATTTTTAGTTTGGGGTTGTTATACCCAAGCTTATCTAAGAAGGTATCAAACAAATAGTATCGATTAAAATTATTGGTCGGAGAACGCAAAAGATAAACAAAATTGGAAAGACATGGGCGCTTTCAACCAGCAGTGGGACAGAGCAGGCTGATAAAAGAGTAAATACCCATTAACCAACCCAACCTCCTAACCAATAATCAAACTACATAATTCTTTTTTACTATGCCTACCGAGATCCTCGGCATTCTATTCTACCAACCTTCGGATAGTTCAAAACAAAATTCACAATAAATTATCTAATATAAGAAAAATAGAAATAATAACATATAAATAGTAAATTTAAATACCTACAAAATAAATTGGAACAGAGAACGAATTCCTAATTTAAATTTTGAAATGGAAAAAAAATCGGCGCGAATTTAGTCATAATATCAGTTTGTGCTGTTTATCGTTGGGTCAGAATGTACGAAAAACAATTAAGATTACCATTATAAAGCTTAAAAAAAATAGTATAATAAATATTTATTGTATTTACGCTCAAAATAAATTAATTTTAATTTTCATCCATAGATTTAATAAATTCCTTAATTTAATTACTCGAGTAAATCGTTGTTTATAAAAAAAATAATCGATTGGAATAATCGCTTTCACACATCACAATAATTAAAAAAAAAAAACAAATGGTCGTCTATTTCAAATTCAAATTGATTGGTGGTAATGAATATTACGTGTTATTGGTCTTGTTTTAGTAAATAACGCTAAGATCTGGGCATTTTCATGTGGTTTATAATATTTGGAATGATATTTGTCATAATTGTTATCGAATCTATACGCGTGTTTGTGTTATATGT
The DNA here is from genome assembly GCA_963082945.1 of Cerastis leucographa. Classification (NCBI taxonomy): domain Eukaryota; kingdom Metazoa; phylum Arthropoda; class Insecta; order Lepidoptera; family Noctuidae; genus Cerastis; species Cerastis leucographa. The sequence continues at coordinate 1,356,791 of OY720360.1, forward strand.
GAAATATAAAAATGTAAACACGCACGATTGGCGCGAAACTTCGACTTTAGATATCAAAATTCATCATTACCACTGCTTATTTAAATTGAACTATGGATGAATTCGCACCATAATTAAATGACGAGATCATTATTGTCCACATAGTGGAGATAGAATGTTCGAAAAACACAATTTTTATGATTTTTAGCCTCGACCGGCACTGCCGTCAAAATGGCGATGACCGTATTTATGCACTTGCATTTTATAAGGGCAAATTAAGAAACTTGCGTGCTAAATACAGAAGTTTTAATGGCGTTGATATATGAGATTTTTATCCAACTCTCTTAATTAACGCACACTCGTAGTATTTGATAATTAGAATATTAAATATTTACATAAATAATGAGGACGACGAATGACTTAATTGCTAGCCCCTTTCGGGGCCCATACCAAGCCAGCGGAGGTATGAGCGTCGAGCCCCTTCGGGGGCCCGTACCGAACTATATGGTTAAAAGGTATTTTCTGCATGCGTAATGTAACTTTGAACGGAGTGATTTAAGACTTGCGTTGGAATAAGCTTTACAAAGGCAATATCTCCTGGCTAAAGATGCCCTATAGCTGCCCTTACTAAGTCAGATCACGAACACGGACATTCAAAACAAATATCTGCAGCACACGCAAGTATTTCAAAGTCTCAAAGAATCATGAATTTCCACAGCATTCCTGACCACCGATTTCTGGAAGTCTGATTCTGGTCCAAATATCTACATGCTAACTAGCTAAATATGTTCACAAGTGGATACAAGCATATCATCATCATCAGCCTATATTGTTCCCACTGCTGGGACGCAGGCCTCCTCTCTATGAGAGGAAATGGGCTGTAATCCAGCACGCGGGCCCAGTGCGGGTTGGTAGATGTCACATGTCTTCGAATTTGTAGTCCTAGGACATGCCGGTTTCCTCGAGATGTTTTCCTTCACCGTGGTGAGAGCAGCAAGCATATCAATAATATTTAAATGGATGAATTTTCGGAAAATCCTTGAACATGTTCAGGAAGTCTGACAACAGACCAAACCGAAATCATCATCATCCGCCCTCCCTTTATCCCGTTTCATTTCGGGACGGCAAAGCATGTCTTGTTCTTCCATACTTTAGACCAACACCAAATACCAAATGAAACAGTACTTACTCCAAAATCCTTTCTGCACTAAGGTGCTCTCTTTATTTCTAGATAAATCAAACAATATTATACAACAGCAAATTCTTCGCTTCTATTTTTTTTATAAAAGTAATCAAGGTTTTAAGAACAGCGTCCGGCATTCCAAAGTTCCTAAAGACCTAGATTATTTGTTCTGCATAATGTTCCGAAGGAAATCGCATAATGTAAGCAACATTACGCGCATTTAGTTCGTGTTGCGCATTCTTAGGACATCCGTGAATAATTGACATTGTAGACACTGGGTACTGGTGTTGGGGATACGTTACATGGTCGCTAATAAATATATTTGAGGTAACTTTTGATTGCTGATAAATGACAATTTGATAATAGAAGAAAGAAAATAAGTTTATTTGGCACATGCCACACAACATTAAATAAAAATTAACACAAAAAATACTTAAGTTCAGCAAAATGCCGGGCAGCTAGGCTGCCTGACGCTGGTTTTCAACTGGACCTGCGAATGTGATGTGACGGACGTAAAACAGTTTCATATTTTGTGTCGAGAGTGTAGGTGTATGTGAGACGGGTACTTAAATAAAATAAATTAGTAATAGGCTAATGATTTCCTGGTCGCATATTTGGTCTTCTTCTATTGGGAGTTTTAGGCTAAACATATTTGAACTTTTTGCTATCGATACGCTAAGAAGTACTGACGGTTAATTGCGAAACACACTCTCAATCTCAATACTATTCCTCCATTAGTAGTCGAGTAGACGAATTTTTTAAAGAAATGATCACTACATTTCTTGAAAAATTCCTTTGACCACGGGTTTTCTTCAAAATCTTTTATGCCATTGCATATGCACCATCTTTTTCAGTTTCTAAAATCAATAAACGCAAATGTGCACAAAATAATCAAACAGTTTTTTCGCTTCAAAGCAATTGAGACACGATTACCCGCTTTTTGTACCGATTGCAGTCAACAAACAAATCGGATAGCGCTAATTGAAGTATAATCAGATCCACTCGGCCTTGACCGATGTCTGACGTAACTGAAAAGTTTGTTTTACGCAGTGATTTATTTGCTAATCGCTTTTTCACTCCAATCTACTCCGAATATCGTAGTGGGGGCCTCTCTAAAGTTGGTCTTTAACACCTGAGCAATGATTTGCAGTTATTAGCGTTTCGTATTTCTAAAACGACTTTCAACAGGATTGACAAAAAACTTATCGGTAGCTTATGTTATTCCCATACATTATTAAGTTCTCCAATATCCTTATCTCTGATAAAATCTTTGTCTAGTATATCTCTGTATTGAATTCCTATATTAAAGACTTATTTGCCCGGTTAGCTGCTGTTTGCTTTCGTTGCAATATTATCGCGTGTCTGTTGGTGATATGGATCACTTCATAATGCGACTTCAAGTTGTAGAACAGTAGGTCTGTAATAAATGGGTGTTGCAATGTCTACAATATTGTCTTTTGAATTTATCTTACTTTGCTTCTTCAATGTTTTCAACGTTACCTTTATTGAATACTTCATTTATGCTTTGAGCTCTCCCCAGTCGTTAAATTAAAAAAAAAAACCGCCCAAGTGTGAGTCGGACTTGCGCACAAAGGGTTCCGTACCATTATTTATAAAAAAAACCGGCCAAGTGCGAGTCGGACTCGCGCACGAAGGTTTCCATACCATAATTTATAAAAACGAGCATAAAAATCACTTTTTTGTTTTATTCTGTTTTTGGTATTTGTTGTTATAGCATAAACTGAAATACATAATCTGTAGAAATTTCTACTGGCTACCTATCACGGTTTATGAGAAACAGCCTGGTGACAGACGGACGGACGAACGGACGGACAGCGAAGTCTCAGGAATAGGGACTCGTTTGACCCTTTGGGTACGGAACCCTAAAAATGAGCAAAAAATAATTATTTTGTATAGGCACTCCTAACAAGTGATCAAGATATCATTATGAACGAATAACTTACAATTAACCAACCTAGAAGTTACTAATTGGCATAATTGGTTGTTATTCCTGAACAATTTTATTGATTCTAGGAATAGAATGATGATCAGATGCACCTAGTTGTTATACGACCTCTAATATTTAAATAGCATTATTATCATTCTTTGTCTCGCAAAGTCAATGATCTACATGGCCATCCTACGTAATTATACGCAATCTTATCAATCATACTACGGCTATTCGTTATTGAACTATATGATTGGTTGATTAAGATTTATAATGGAGTGTTAGGCTAAGAATTTGGTGGTGCAATTAAAGTAAAGGTAGACAAGTTAAGTATTATGAGCCATCATATGGGCGATTGTAATGTAAATCAGTTGTATGATCATTTCTTTTCAATAGTTCACACTCAATTCAATAAAACATTTGAAAAGAAGATGAAAAGCATCTGCCCTAAATTTATATTTAGTGATTGGGCAACTACAGGGATAAGAAAAAGTAGGGAACGACTATTTGAGCTGTATGGCCTAAAGCCTTTCATAAACACTGAAACTTTTAACAAGTATGTTGCTAATTATTCGAAAATTTTTAGAAATACATGCAAGGCTGCTAAAGCCTTGCATATTAGCAACAAGATCAAAAACGCAGATAATAAAATAAAGGCAGTTTGGAAAATTATAAATAATGAGACTAATAGGAAAAAAATACTTAACACTAACTATACATTAGATACTAAATGTGGTCCTAAAAGCTCTGATCAGGAAGTAGCTCAAGAATTTGTAAACTTCTTTACCGATATACCGTTTAAAACTACGGAGGCTCTAAATTCCTCATCCGAAGTCTCACTAGCTTTGTTAAAGGCGAACGTGTCTGGCTGCCCGGCTGAATTTAAATTTAAACACATAAACCCTATGACAGTTATTAAAACTTTCCGGCAAATAAAAATCAAACTGACCGAAGATCTATGGGGAATGTCAATCAAAGTTTGTACATCCATAGTTGAGACTATAGCACCATACCTAGCTTTAATTTTTAATTTGTGTGTGGACCAAGGAGTTTTCCCTGATTTAATGAAATATAGTAAAGTTATCCCTCTTTTCAAATCCGGAGACAGTAAAGATACAAATAATTATAGACCTGTATCCGTGTTGCCGGTTTTTAGCAAGGTGTTTGAAAAGGTAATGCTGAATCAAATGCTTAATCATTTTAACACCAACAAAATGTTTCACGATCAACAGTATGGTTTCACCAAGGGACGTTGTACGACAGACGCCGGTGTAACCTTATTAAAGCACATATTTACAGCGTGGGAAGAGTCCCAAGACGCCATAGGAATTTTTTGTGACCTCTCTAAAGCATTTGATTGCGTTAGTCACGACACATTGCTTTTGAAACTTGAGCATTACGGACTTGGTAAACTTGCACTTAGTTTGGTTAAATCCTATTTGAGTGACAGGAAACAGCAAGTTCAAATAAATGGTGTTAATTCACAGGGTTTAAAAGTAAAAATGGGGGTTCCACAAGGCTCAATATTGGGTCCTTTCCTCTTTCTAGTATACATTAACGATCTACCCTATTTATTGAAAAACCAACCTCAAAATATGGTGTTATTTGCTGATGACACTTCTTTAATTTTTAAGATTAATAGACGGGCCCAAAATCTAGATGACGTTAATTTTGCCCTACTTCAGGTTCTTAATTGGTTCACAGCAAACAATTTAGTATTAAATGGAAAAAAGACTAAATGCATAAGATTTTCATTACCGAATGTTAAAAGTAGTGATTGTGATATAATATTGAATAAAGAGAAACTAGAATTTGTCGATAAAACGGTTTTCCTGGGGATTACGCTTGATTCAAGGCTGCAATGGGGTTCTCATTTAACATCTCTTGCGGGGCGGCTCAGTTCGGCAGCATATGCTGTTAGAAAAATCCGTCAATATACCGATGTAGATACCGCAAGATTAGTCTATTTTAGTTACTTTCATAGTATAATGTCTTACGGCATTTTGTTATGGGGACGGGCTGCAGACATCGAGTCTATTTTTATTCTGCAAAAAAGAGCCATCAGAGCCATTTATAATCTCCGTAGGCGCGATTCTCTACGGGAACTGTTTAAGGACATTAAAATCATGACGGTACATTGTCAATACATTTATGAAAACATTATGTACGTAAGGAAAAATCTGCATCTTTTTAGTAAAAGAGGTGACAGACACAATTACAATACTAGAAATAGGGACCAGTTAGTTCAGCCAGGCTTCAGACTCGCTAAAGTAGACTCATCTTTCATGGGGTACTGTTTAAGATGCTATAATAAAATTCCACAAAGTATTCTTGAACTGAGTGAGACGAAATTTAAAACATGCATTAAACGCACACTATGTAAGCAAGCTTATTACAAATTGGACGATTATATCGCTGATAATAATGCTTGGCTCAATGCCGGTCCTGCTCCACAAGGACAGGGACGCATAAAATGATAGCATTAAAAAGTATTGTTGGAGCTGCTGAAGATTGTACAACTATCCTTGCATTGTATAAATTCAATTTAGTATTATATAACTGCATAGCCCATATTGTGTGAGTACTATGTACTAGCTATCATTTACTGGAAACCTGCGTCTTTTATTGACTTGAATGTGCCCTGGCGGTTGAGAGTATGTCATGCTCACTTAAATGTCACGCTGATGGTGGCGGGTGTGTCGGGTCATTTAGTTCCCTTCAAAATGGTTGAGTTGAATGATGGCTGATCCATTCGTCATGTTCGTGAACGGGCGCTATCAGTTGTGCCTGGTCATCTCTTAGTTGCCACGGCTTATTTCGAACTAATTATTTTATTTTTTAATTGTCTTTTTTATTTTACTATGGACACTTTTATCGTGCACGTCATGCTACATCGTTCTCACATAATGTACCATCTCAACATGAATGATGTAACCAAAGTTTTGTAACAAGATTCTGATTTAAAAGAGTGTCCATGGAGTTTCTTGCCCATTCTTCTCCATAGAGATCTACGCTTTGGAATGGGCAACTACAGTACTTTCACAAGTTATTATGTCTTGTGACTGGGACTGTAGCTTCATTTTTATTGTTGTTTGACTATTCAAAAGTGCCTGTAATTGGCTTACTTGAAATAAATGATTTTGATTTGATTTGATTTGATCAATAAAGTGTAGGCAATAATTAAATTAGCATCGTAAACAATGCTGCGGTGGTTTAACGCCGGCGTCTGCGACCATAGATCAGCGACGAATAAGCAATCACACGATCAGTCACGCACGCACGCTTTGGAGCGGTTCAATAAACACCTCTTGCGTGTTCTTGGGAACTGTCGGTAAACGGCAAAGAGGTCTGGTCTTCTTTGCCCTAGACAGCATAATTTCCATAATTTCTTATGAATGTTTTATAGAAGGAATCATTAATTTAAGCTGCCTGGCCCTAGAGACCAATAATTTTGAGGATCTAATCAACATTACAATTTTGTAACCCTTTGCTGAATTTATTCAATTGTAGGGTTGTGAATTTATTTATTTACAGGGCATTGCCATAGGATTGAGTGGGCTATCTGCCAAAATATCCATCGTATGTGCATTTGTAACTTCCATTTCTTGAAATTCAAATTATGCATTGCTATCTCTCAAGTCGTCTTTTACAAAAGCTAGTAATGTAATAGTATTGCCAACTCCTTCCCAAGACTAACGGTATTCAATGTCTCGGAAAATCACACCTCGAACCACGATTACACAAAGTTCAAAGTGCGGTAAAAGAAACATTTTAGCAGAAGTTGCAGTTACTGTTACGTCATCGAGAAATCTTATAGATGTTACCATGGTTGCTTCTTGACATCCATTCCGAATCGTTTACTGTTGATTGTGTCTTGCATAATCTTCGTAAGCTGGGCACTTGAGGAAATCATTACCACTGATTGCTCAAATATTTTTATTGACATGCGTTTTTGTAAGCGCCTCTTTCCGGATGGAAGTATGAACTTTGGCTTCCTAAGTTAGACATTCTAATATTTCTCTGGTTGATTACCTACAAGTAAGGACTACCGTTTTTGAACCACTCAGCAATTACGCTTTGTAGAATGATTTGCAGGATTTATTAGTTTACAAAAGATTTACTATGGTATCTTACGTGTCCTCATATCAAGTATTAGCTTATAGATTAGATTCTGTTAATTAGTACAGTCGACCAAAGATCATTAACAACATTTGCGCTACGAGTACCGTCAAATTGTTACCGTACAAAACTTACAGTTACGTACGGGCAAATCAAATTTTAACTTGACATAATTTAAGTGCAATGCCAATTCATTTGAGAGGTAACTTAAATCAGCCTTAAAAAGACAGAACAATGAATTGCCATATCTGATCTAGAATCTATGTGCAGAGCAAAGGCGCACGCGTCACGTAGGCGGCCATATTGGCAACATGGCTACCGGGCCAGGGTCGACACTCTTAATTACACACGACAACAGCAATATCCGATGACAACCAGTTGCACAATCACAATGAGTCGTTAATTCAATTGTTGGTGCTTTTAAATTGTTGAAATTGTGGTCGATTCTGGAAATCTGGACTACAAAGGATGTAGGGCAACAACCTGTGCTAACCTGCGATGCAGTGTGTAAAGGTCAATGGGCATTGGATTAGACGGTTGCATTCAAATGTCCAGTCGGTCAATAACCGGTTTGACCGACGAAATGAATGCATTGTGAGTTTTGTGACCTTATTGGGACTTTGCATTTACCTTATGGATTGTAGTTATCTTATTGAGGAAACTTTACAGATCAGATTGGAAGGCCTGTGTGAAAGTAATCAGAATTTCACTGATTTGTTTTGTAGTTGACTTTGAAGTCTTCCGTATTGCGATGTAAAGTAAAGGTTCAAGTCAAAGATCAAATTGTTATCATGTAGAACCTATCTTGTAGTACAGACTGATATTGATTGTAGTTAGTCTGAATCAATTTCGCTATAGGAAAGATTGCTTTTTTTATTTATTTGTATAATTTTGTAGGCTTCAGACTGAGGTCATACTACAAAGGGATGAGAAATTTAGAATGAGAAATTTTATATTATGGGTGTAAAAAGGGAAGATCCTGCTACTAGACCGAGCGTTGCGTCTGGTTTGCTAACTAATGTACGACAGTTTTTGTCTTGTCCGGGTGTTTGTAACTAATATAACTATTCTAATATCGCGAATAATTCTTCTACCGCGATGTCAGATTTTGCATTACATCAAGATACGGTGTATACGTGGCGTGAATTTGATAATCGCTTCAAAAACACCATAAAAATACCAGGCAACGCTCCCCTTCAAAATAAGATTAAAAAAATACGCTCGACGGGTCTCATTACCAGAGTGGTTGTAAGCAACCACGCGGAACGTCACAGGTTCGCTTCCTGCGCAACAAAACGCAGGAAACCGCCACCGGAAGTCAGGTGCGGCGCACATGCGGGGTTATTGTCTGACCTAATGGTTTGCGTTAATCATGCTTTTTGCTTGTCTATGAATACGAACCCAGTTTTATGTGGGCTAGGAGAACATTCAGTTCAAAACTGATGCCCACCTTCATTAGCAGAAGGTGACAGACACAAAAATAAAAGTGCATAGTTGGATTTTGAACGCTAGACTCAGAGCATGGAGCTCAAATTACAACACGGCAACAAGATATCGGCATTTATTTAGGTGTTAGAGAAAATGGGCTTAAGTCTATGGAATGTAAAGATATACTCAGTACTTATAATATGTAGTTTCCATTACTAGAAAAGGTCTGAAAAGGATGCCTAAAATAACCTAATAGAATTGTGGACCTCGCAATCCCCGTGCAGGCATATAGCCTCACAGATCTTGACGTTTCAGGCCAGCCTGCTCTTTTAGAAAGTTCAAGCATGGTGGTAACTGGTATGCTATTATATTATATCGTAAGAAAGGAGGCTTCGTGCAGCCTTCTGGGCGTGTAGAGAACTAAACAAATGCTAATATGTTTTCTCACGTGTATACAACTATGTATATACATAAGTATTATTTTAACTTTGTTTGTGTTGGAAAACTTAGCGTAAAGTCTCCACTCGTGCATATTTATATATATAATATATATTAATAAGAGTCATTATGGATGTCACGTTACCCGCATGTCTAAATATAATCTGGTCATCTGGACGTGACTTCTTTATATTGAAGGCGAGATTCAGAGGAACACCGAATACCAGGTCGTGGTAAAAAAGGACCACATAGCAAAATGCTAAGCGAACAGGACAGATAACCCTCGACAGACATACTCGTTTGTTGGAAGCTGGAGAAAGAAAGGAACGAATAGGACATCGATAAGAGATTGTAAACCACCTACTGTGGAGAGACTGATGGCGGCGTACGTAAAGTACAATCCATGCTGAGCAGGACCTCAGTCCTGGGCTCGAATCACAGGTCGTGAAAAGTGTTATTGGGTTTTTCGATCAGGAATTTCTCAGTAGCAGCCACGGAGTTTGGATTCGTGCCCGGTTGATGGCAATAGGCTCGCCCTCTATTACATGGGACTTAAGGCAAAATGTAGGTGAACTAATGTACATCTCTGGGATCTCCTTCGGGGCTTACAGGCGTGATGTTATGTGTTACAATCTAGGAACAAGACCCTACTGTTATTTTTAATTGTTACTTCTCGGAATCTGTGTGTTGTCGATACATATGCGGCTTTGAGGCCCTAATGAGCACCGCTTATAATGCTGTTAATGTGGTCACGTACTACGTCCTTCTCTTCATTCTAGAAGATGCAGGGGGTAGTGCAGGATGGGCAGGACAGTAGGTGGGGCATATTCTGCAAAGAGGATCCAACCTGGCATTCTTTTTTGGTATAAATCGAGGATACCCTATTTGGCCAGATTATATCTAACCGTAACCTGGGCTCGCGATCGGTTAAGAGATTTCCAGATTAATATTTTACCACATGTCCTACCTTCCTTAAACATATTTGCATTATAATTACAATCTATCTAAGGTATAAGGTTTCACACTTCTCATATTTAAATTTCGCATAATCAGCATCAGATTGTATGGCGATATTCCCACGAACACGCATTCTGCTGCAGGTTCCCTCGCCCTATGACATTGTATTAAGTTTATGTACAGACGATGAAACAAGCTTTTATAATTACTAAGTCTTCCGATTTATTGAGACGTTATACGTAGTGAACCTGAACCATAGGTGTAAGATCTTGAATTATGATGATGAATTAAGTGGTTACATGTTAAGGAAAGACAACTGCAAAAAGTTCGTAAATTATAGGTAAGTAAACCTTTCCTAAAGAGCAAGGCCGCAAATGAAATTGTATTTAATACCATTTAAATCGCTTTAAGTGATAAATCCAAGATACTGTAATTACGTGCATACGTCATTGTCGTATTTACTTTTAATAAAAATAACTTAACACATAAATAAAGTGGTAGTAATGACACATAATTAAGGTATGGTATTAATGTTCACGTTAATGTGGCTTACAAGCCGAATAATGGCTACTGTTACTGCAATTACTTTCATATTCTCTATACAGGGTGAAAGGACACCGACGCAAAACTTTCAACATGCCATCCCTCCAGAATGGTGTCTTGAATACATGATAACCGTTTTGTCGTCGATGTCCCTTCCACCCTACTCGGTGGTTCTGCCCGTTCGTTCAGTGTTTGTTTACCGGGATGAAAGAACTACTCTACTCTATCTCTTCTCCACTTCAGACCCTAAGAAATCTGCTTATTTCTTTTTCGTGTGGTTGGTCCCTAACCTACGATTAGTATTAGAGTTTTTACGCCGCCCAATTGGGTTGTGGGTCAGCAATCTGCTCCCTCTGGTCCTCTGCTTTAGAGACGAGCAATGCTGAAAGATGTAACTTAGTATTGTATGCCAGACAGCCCACAATCTGAACTTATGAAGACGTTTTGGCAAGGGAATAATACATATTATATTCTTTTTAAAATGCAAAAGTCCCTACAGAAAAGTATGTTTGTGACCAATTGTAGGTAAAGCGGAGTTGTGAACTTCAAATTCCATTGAAAAAATCGACACCACATAATCGAAGGTTCAGGCAGAGGAGAACACCCACACACATACTGAGCTAGTTGTGTTCAACTCGAGCCTAACCTAATAAAGTCGAAAGAGTGGAATAATAAACCTAAAATATGCCACCTACGTTTGTTGCCGACGGTACAAAGTTGCATGCAAAGCTAATTACAAAAACAGTCATGGGAAACGAGAACAATTAAATATGATTTTTATGCCTTCTTGAATGACAATACGAGACCTTTGCGTTTTGCCTGATAAACGTAATAACAGGTAACTATAGTTATAAAACTAATAAACAAAGGTTATGAGATGGTCAACGCTATGTAATTTATAATGCCAAGAGTTTTTGTTGAATAAACTAGAGTTGAGAATTGTTTGCGTGTTGAATGTGGTAATGATGACTTGGGACGATTATCGTCATCATCTTGTTAGCCTTTAAGCGTCCATTGTTGCACTGGTTTTTGAATGATACACTTATTAACATTTATGATTTGCTAAAGGATTAGTCATGTCAATTGCTTCCTTAGACTAGGCTTTGAATAGGCTAGTTCTTCCTGCGAGATTTGGGCAAACACAAGACCAGCATAAGGAATCTAGCCCATTATATTCTCATCCTTACACAATGCCACTGTTATTACAAAAATGTGACTGGACCCACTTATAAGCCTGTCTACGGGATTGGTTTAATTTATTATACGATCTACTGTATTTCGACTAATTGCATTTATATTCCACAATTTCACTTTCAGTCCATAAAAACAGAGATAGCAGACGGACTACATCACCAGTGTTCCGTGCACAGTTCCGTGTGAAAAGATTCGAAGCTAACTACGTGCATGAATAAAATTAAAAACAAAAGTTGTCTATACTCACTGGCATGGTCGTCGTGCAACAGATTGTGGTATCTGTGCTGCTTCTCGGGCGCGTCGAGCCTCATCATCACGCCGCGCCGTGCTCACCACGACATAGCGATCATGCTGGAACAAGGAGATCACTGATTAGATTTGAGATGTCATGACAACAGATGTCAACAAACGTAGCAATAAATACTTTGTTTTAAAGGAAATACAGATTGTTATTTTTTTGCACTTGAATGCTATAGTTCGGGGGGAGTTGTTGGTAAATATTTGCGAAATTGTATAGTCTGAGACGGCGACGTGTTTTCAGATTTTCGCCGCGCGGTTAATTAAAGCGAAATCAGGGCAGTTTCAATATGACCGCAAAGTTAGCCAAAAACTAGACCACATGAAAGAGTGTCAATAATTTCTACACATGAACACATCATACATTTTGTATGTCAAGGCTACATAAGATGGTTATACAAACACGCTTCACATTGCGAAGACATGTTGAATCCAAATACGAAGATGGCAATGTTGTATCATAAAAAACAGTAAAGACTGTAATGTCAACTGCGCTAAGGCCCCGATCATGACTTCGGGTGATGCAACTCGCGCGTGTCATTTGTTTTCTTCTAGGAACGGCGGGCGTCGGCGGCGCGTCCATACTCGGGGTATGCTCTGGCTGAACTCTCTCTATGTTTCGCAAAAAACCGATGCGGTGGTCAGCCATAATTATAGTGGCGGTAAACTAACGCTGAAACACTCTGGAGGCAGGGCGAGTGCGAGATTGTATAGTAGCGCTCACGTAGCGTCAGTGTTCAACGCTTGCTCCCGGGCCCGTACCGGTTTATTGCGAGACGTCTTGAATTCTTGATAGAAACATATAACATCGTTCGAGAGTGTACAGCCACCATTAAAATAAGCAACAATTTCTATCGTTTCTTTTTTCACCAATTGCTGTCACAACACGTGTGCTTGATCGTGAATTTCGTGGCCAAGCGGTAAAATATCAACATCTTCTAAGCTACTTCACACTTCTAAGCAAATAATCACAACACAATCTTCAAGTTCAGTAATTCAATTAGCTGCCACGCCCACACTGATAAGGATTTGTAAATAATTTCCAAATGTCAGATAAGTCGGTAAGAGTGGGTTGCAAAAAACGATGGTTGCCTAACTTAGGTTGTTGACCGACTATAATTGGGCAATTCAATTGATGTGATTGTGTTTTTATTGTTTGCTTTTTAAGTAATTTAATAACTCTGGGATTTATGGTTTTTGGTATTACTCATACTGTTATTTAAGTGGGTGTGTTGGAGAGTAATGTGGAGTATTTATGTCGCAAGTTTAATGTTTATAATTTTTTTAAACATCAACTTGTAATACTCAGAATAAATTATTAAAATTATAACTATTCAAGTAGGTTTAGGTTACTCAGATGTTTATAGTTTTAAATCATTTACACCTAGTTTCCGAAATGAGAGTTAAGTGGGCACTTTTAAATTATCGATTCAAAAACCGTTCGATCCTATGAATGAAAACATTATTTTTATGTGACTGTTGAGTTTCCTAATAATTAAAAAAACCGGCAAAGTGCGAGTCGGACTCGCGCACGGAGGGTTCCGTACCATTATTTATAAAAACGCAAAAAAAAAAAAAAAAACAATTTTTTGTATGGGAGCGCCCCTTAAATATTTATTTTATTATATTTTTAGTATTTGTTGTTATAGCGGCAACAGAAATACATAATCTGTAGAAATTTCAACTGGCTAACTATAACGGTTCATGAGAAACAGCCTGGTGACAGACGGACGGACGGATGGACAGCCAAGTCTCAGTAATAGGGTCCCGTTTCACCCGTTGGGTTTGGGTTTCACTCAAACCTAAAAATGATATTAATAAATACACATTTAACGAGGTTTACTACACGATTCGTGGCAAATCTACAGGCTAATGAGACCTACATTCATCATTTTAATAAGTCTGAACTAGATTAAAACGTGAGTAAACTTGCTGAACATTCAGAATTGTCCGATTATTTAGAGCATGTTCTAGCTTAGTATCGCGTTTCGCACGATGCCTTTAATAATACAGTTTTAGGCAAGTAAATGATTCCTAAATAGCAACAAAAAGTAGACCGTTAAAAAATATTAAATGTTTAATATAAAATTAATTATTCAATTTAAATACAAGATTTTAATCCTTTGTAGCCACTATTGATTTCTAAAATAATTCGGATTAAAGCTAATCCAACGGATAACTTCATCAATGTAAAATATGAATAATACAAGAAAGTTTGAAAAAAGAACACGCTCGACCCAAATCGAACAAATGTTTTTTACCTACTTTTACATTCGCAATCACAGTCAGCCTAGATTCTTTAATGAAATTGGTCAAAACAATACTGTTTTGGATAGCGCTATTAAATTAAAATGACCATTTCTGCGGTAGGTGCTCTTATTACTCAGTAATTGGAGCATTGTTGTGCCGAGATGAAATCAACCTCGTTTTTGTACGAGAGATAAAATGTGCGGTTTTGTGAAATGAATGTGAAAAGTTTTGATATTTTCAGCTATTCATTGGATTCATGTCGGCAGATATAGTCGCAAACCCGACTACTAAGCAGGGTCCCGTTTATTGGGTTGAACTTAGGCCCGGTTGACGGCAAAAACAAAATAAAGAATAAAATAGAACAATGGAACTCATTTAAAAACCGAAAGCAATAGGCTCGTTCCCTACATGTAACTAAAACATAACTGGCGAGATGTGCGATTCTGAACTCTCTAGTCCTATAGGGAATGCAGGTGATTATGGTGTTCTTATTAAGTACTCAGGTCTTCGGACGTACAGATGACACAATTATGTTCAATTGACTTGATCTAGGTTCATTTTGGTTAGTGCGTAACCTTGACAATGAAGACCATGATTAGCAGGAGGTAATTGGTTAAATTCGTCGCTTGAAGGATGACAAAGATGTATCTGATGCTTCGTTCAGCAATTGAAAAATAGGAGTTGGAAGTGAGCTTCCTAGTAATACAGGAAGATGCTAAAAGTTTATTACACCGATTCAGTTGGTTACATCATTCATGGCTTATCTTCATGGGAGAGCAATTTGTCGACAGCAGAAATTGTGCTATTTTTATTTCTTTGAATCTCATCTCTTACCTTTTGCGTCACTATTATTCTTTATCTAATCAGTCATCTTATCTAGGTAACTAGCAGGGTACTTACTTAATTTACGTGAGAGATTCTTGTTTATCAGGCTGGTCCGGCGGTATAGGCAAATTAACAACAAAACGTGTATATTTTACGTTTTTGTTGGGAAAATGTGATCATTCGATCCATTACAGCTCCTAAAGAAGGTACAGCATCACCTTGGTGTTACTTACCGATCTCACGGAGAGACCTGGGTTACCGAAATACTATGCAAGAGTGACACGGACCGGATGTTCAGGTAACCTGCTGCACTAATAGTAAGACGACTAGTTTTTTTTTTTACTTTAATGACCGATTCTCGTCTACCTGCACTAACCAGTGTCAATATTACACAACAGTGGACACGTAAACTTGAATCGTGACCGTGAATCTACTGTTGAAGAAAAACGTAAACAGCTAACTGGTCTGTCAGGTTTTTCTATGAATTAAGTAAATTATTAGAGGCCTAAATTAACGGCAAAAGCCCGAATCTGGGGGTCTACTCTTTAAGCACGAAATCCGTAGTTTCGGCCGAAGTTATGGTTGTTTCCTACTCCGTATCACTTACGGACATATGATTCGTTAGGGGTCCGAACTAAAAATTAATGACAATACAATTGGACAGTTGCCCTTACTCGCGATGTGTTTTCAAAATTCATGAATCCAAAAATATTAGGGAGTAGGTTCATTTCGAAGTATAAAACTATTTACGGACGGATCCGTATTTTCGTTGACGAACTTAGAGAGTAGACCTCCAGGTTTTTGGAAGTGTTGATTTTTTCCAGCTGGTACTTGCAGTAAGTAATAGCTTTTGGTTCGTTTTTCGGATATTTTACTTACATTTTGGGAGACATCATTATCATCAATATAATTTGAAAGTTGTCCTAAGCTTCGCTACAACATATCATTTGGAATTGCAAGACGCGATCGATTAACACGTCATAAAATGATTAAACTAAATTACCCGTCAGATAATCCCAGAATTCCTAACAACGCTAGTTAAATGTTGCAATCAATATATAGCTTTTTGTATGCGTACGAATTTGGCGCGAAACAAAAACATGGCGCCATCATTGTTTGCTTTTTTTCTAATTCCTGACTCCATGCACTGCGCCAACGCACGCCTACGTCTACCTGTGCAGGCACTAGGGTTGTCCTAAGAGAAAAAATGCTCAGAAGATATTCTATTGCTACCTTTGATCGGGAACATATGGGATAAGGTTTATTATTGCATCAATGAAACAGGAGTGCAAGTGTAGTGGGGCATGCTCAACTCCAAAAAGGCTGACGCAGACTGCATGTGGAAAGTGAAGGACCAGGTATTGTGGCACAGCTTGGTAAAGGCATATATCTAGGAGTGGACCGCGATAAGCTGGGTAACTTGTAATAGAAGCATTTTTTGTATTGTTTCCTTTGTTTAATAATGTCTCAATAATATCCAATTCATAAAACCGGCTAAGCGCGAGTCGGCCTCCTGCACGAAGGGTTCAAATGATAAATGATGTTTATTTTGCAAGTAGGTTTTTACAAACACTTTTACACGTCACTTTTTTTTAAAGCTAGATGGGGCGGTGTTTCATACCTGACTACTCTGAGAAGAAACAGCCGAAACAAACTCAGAGGTTCTCTGTTAACTTGTTACTCTTTTAAAGTCCAGACATTGCTCAATTTACATGAGGACTATGTAGATTTGTATCGGAAATTGTCTTTTGAACTGGTCTTTTGTTCCGTGCTATTATTTATAAAAACGAGCAATAAAACACTTTTTTGTATGGGAGCCCCCTTAAATATTGATTTTATTCTGTTTTTAGTATTTGTTGTTATAGCGGCAACAGAAATACATAATCTGTAGAAATTTCATCTGGCTAACTGTCACGGTTCATGAGATACAGCCTGGTGACGGAGGAGCGGAATCTCAGTCTTAGGATCCCGTTTGACCCTTTGGGTACGGAACCCTAAAAACATACAATATTCGAAGAGAAATGATAATTAATGGCCAGATTAAGTAGCCGGAGTTTTAATAGGCAACATGTAACATGATAATATGAGAATTTAAACTACACAAATAACGGTACTTTACAGTAAGCTTAATAAAAAGACACATTATTGCTAACGTGCCATAAGACGTGTGACAGAATCAAATTGCATTCTAATACGTTATTTAATATTGTAGTTTCTAACGGCATGGGCGAACGTTGTAGAAAACATTGGATTATCTGCACATTACTGCATAGCCTAGAAAAGCTTGTTGAAAAGCAACTAGGTGTTACCCGCGTTTTTTTTTGTGTATTTCATCCACCTATCCTCGTATGTAATTATAAGATCAAAATTTGAATCGCTAAAATACTTATCTTATTATGATTCTGCTAAAACGGCCATTTAAGGCTTAGCTGTTAGCTCACCGTCCGTCCGTCTTATGACGACCGGCCGTGTCGACGGCGTGTTCGTGTTTCACGCGCGCCTCAAGAAAATGTCAGCGAATCGGAAGGGGCCTGAGAGGACCGATGCCTGCCAGGGTTGGGACTGTTCGAAAGAGATACCGTGGCCCTGGGACATAAACGGCCTAAGAACGAACATGGATGGGTTTTAGTCAGTACAAGTCTGACACTACATTCCGTTCCGCCCAGAGTAGGAGGGGCCATTTGATGATTTCCTGATTTCCTGAGATGATTTTATTTGAAAAAAGGCCCCCTGGCTGTTGATGTGACAAAACTTTTTCATAGGACTCTCGACAACCATTAAACCATTCAGTTAGTTATTTTCATTCTTCTCTATTCGGTATCATTTAATTAGTCAACCCATTTCTAGCCCAATCATACATTCACACAGTGCAGTTTTTGACGATGTATCTGGCCAAACATACATTTTAAAAACATGTATGACATAATATGCGCAACAAATCCTATATTTATATATTATTGATAAAACAAATCGTGTTCAATGTCATTGTTTTGATAAGAGACCATTTTGCACCTGACTATAAATCACACGTTCTTGCTAGTGTGATCGAAATTACTGTAAATTAAATTCGAATGTTCTTTGGCTGTATTTAACTTCCACAATTATTATTAATTTTGTTAAAAACTTGAAGATTTGTTCCGAATGGGTAGCAGCGGTGGCCCAGTGGTAGCAGCCCCGACTTACGAGCAGTAAGTCGTAGGTTCGAACCCAGGCAGGCGCATTACTTTGTGTTATTTATTTCATCACCGCTGCTCTCAAAACGGTGAAGGAAAACATCGTGAGGAAACCGGCATGTCCTAGAACTAAAAAATTCGAAGACATGTGACATCTACCAACCCGCACTGGGCCCGCGTGGTGGATTACAGCCCATTCCCTCTTATAGAGAGGAGGCCTGCGTCCCAGCAGTGGGAACAATATAGGCTGATGATGATGATGATGATGGGTGACAGAGAGAACATACTTAAAAAAACCTCGGGATTATGAATAAAAAATGAAAAAGGAACTTAATGACTAATGTACAACCTATAAATAATTAAATGAAGATTAAACAAATTATCTCCGGATAACACACTAAATCAATACTTAAAATTGAAACTATATTTTCATTGTGACTATTGTAATTTAACAATCTTTGATACTTATGCCAAATCATGGGTTTTTCGGGGAATTATTAATAATATTATCAGTAATTTAAACTTATCTTCTAATAACATATCCACAATAAACATTAAACAATATGACCCGCTAATGTAATCCGAATCTTTAAAAACAACACGTACCACCTTCGATAATTTTATCAGTTTATCACTTACTCTTCATAAATACACACGAACAAAATAAATCACATTATATTTGTATTCAGCATGCATTGTTCACGATGGGATTCCCATCCGTTACTAACTTTTACTCATGACAAATTACCACGTTACCAACTTTACAATCTTTCTTTCCCTATTTAAGCCCCCTTTTTTTTCGAATGGAAATCATCACATGACTCCTACCGCTCTGGGCGGAGCGGAAGGGAGTGTCGGACTTGTACAAATCCCATTCATGTTCCTTCTTAGCCCTTTGTGTTCCAGGGCCACGGTATCTCTTTCGAACAGTCCCACAGCCCTGGAACCGAAACCGCCCTGAAACCGGAAGTGGTACGAGAGGGCCGATGCAGGCATCGGCCTTCCGGTCTGCCGACATCTCCTTGAGGCGCCCGTGGAACACGAACGCGCCGTCGACACGGCCTGTCGTCATGAGACGGACGGACGGTGAGCTACCCCATTACTCACCGTCCACAGGCTATTTAAGCCTATTGGGGGACGTTTTTAAAAAAAATCTTCCTTAGAGGTGAATTGCTCACTTTCGTACAAAAGAATCTTTTGTGTAGTAGTTTAGGGTAGCTGGCTATGCGTTGCCTCTCAGTGTATTTCATGTAAGATTTTAATAGGTAGATCAGACAAGATACATAAAAGATAATAATGATCATCATCATACATCCTAGTTTCCGAGCAAACAATACAATACCATCCTCTGCAATTTTAACGATGCATATGGTAATCTTTGTTAATTGTTTCGTTATTTAAGCTGTGCGCTATCTGTCAGCCAATAAGTGAACAAATTCATAATTCCTATTAGATAGATTTTTAAGAAAACCACCGTTTTCGTGCCAACCCTACTCCCGTCACCGCGTCACTTCGACTCAGGCACACGCATTCGAGGGCGGTCATGACGCAACCGTGTTTAAAGTTTTGTTCCTATTCCTAACTCCCAGTTGATAAGCTTGTTAGGGAGCTTAGAAGCCAAACAGGAAGCTCGACGGGCCGGTGACCTGAGCTGTGTGTAAATATTTTGTAACCTGGATAATGGATGTTTGTTTGTATGTAATAAAGGTGTGAAGGCAGATAAATAAAGTAGTAAATGATTGATTGCACGGTATAATTTTCCATATAATTTATGAGGATGACATCAACTTGTTAAGATTAATGCAGTAAGTACTAGGTACCTAGGTAGGTACGAATTTACAGGTTGTGAATAAAATGCTACTAACTACATCATAATTTTAATTATTATGTTCGAACATTAAACCTCGGTAGAATCAAGAGGATTTTATGTAATAAAAAGTTATAGCAGAATCGTTACAAAACATTTTATCGTGTTTTTAAGATCGTGGTCTTTTGTGAATAGCTCGAAAACTTTCAAAGAACCATTTCAAATACAATTTGCTTTTGAGGCCCTCTTCCGTTTCCAGAATTGGAACTTTAGAAAACTTCCTAGTGTGGTTAATAACTCTTAAATTATTATTTAACGACACAAGTTTGTCTGCTTAATTACAAACCATTTATTAAAATCATCTTCACGACTGGCGCAATTAGCAATTTAATCTATTCAACCATTAGAACCATTTATAATTTTACCGACGTAAAATAACTAAAAGGAGTTCTTTCGCTTTGAGTTGATCATTGGATTAGCTGCACCCCAAATAAATAGAAAGGAGAATAGGGAATGGGGAATAGGGATAAGGGCAGGAGTATGATGATAACCGCACTCTTGGGTTACACCAATCCTACTCATTCAGAGGCCTGCGCGTCCCAGCAGTGGGAACGTTGTAGCGTGATCATGATGACTTTGTTTATCGTTAGTAGACCACGTGGTCATCAAAGAATAGTAATATCAGGTACAAAAATCTAAAGGTCGAATACTATCGACATACAGGATGATAAAATGATAACGATAGATATTGATAATGAAAGTAGGAACTGGACAAGTGTCAATACTACTTAGTGAATGATAAATTAAGTTTCTGAAACGTAGTTTTGATCAAAACATCATACAGTCACGCTTTCTTTGTGTTCAGTTCTAGTCACATGAAGGACATATCAATTCCTTTTAGGTCTAAAGTTTTTTTTTGTAATAACCTGAAGAACTGTGAGGGCTTCTTCGGTGTGCGTGTGGATTGAGAGATCTTTTCGAAAAACTCTTCCAATCCCACCCAAATTATAAGAGGATTTAGGAAATAATTGTTAAAACTTCATGGTAAGGTATAAAATTTGTCAAACCTAAACAAAGAAAGTTAGAACTCGTTAACTGGATCTCTCAATCTGGACAACTGAAGAAAAAGCCATAACGCGTATCCAAGAATATACTGCCTATGTGTTTATTATTTGCATTTTAATTAATTGTGAAGGATTTGTGAAAGCTGCTAAACAAAATTTCGATTCGTTTCAAAGCCACGTTTAAGATTTATAACAGTTTATATGGATCACTCAGAGTGGACAATTTTCAATTGAGTGATCTTGTAAAACACGACCTAGTACTGAAAAAGTATGAATAATTATCATATTTATTACAAATTATGCTTCTGGGAGAATTTGTAAAACAAAAATCGTGATTGAAATCTTACTGGTTCAAGGGAAAATGAAAATTTTGTTTTATGTCGATCGTCCCAACTGAGAGATCCTTAATTTGAACTATATTTAATAAACCAAAACTTATAGGTAGAAGGTAGATACATCAGAAATTGTTAAAAAGGTTGTACTAAAATTTGACGAATCAGTCGTCCCTGTAAGTGTTATACTTAAAAAGATAAATATTTTTTTGCAATCCTTGAGAAAAACGTTGAGTAGGGTGACCATATCGCCGGTCGGAATCATTACCGGTACAATTCAAATTTTGATGCTGTTTAAACGTTTTTATACAAGTTTATGTCTGGTTTCACTACATAATTTAAATAATATAAAATTACGTTTTAAATGACAAGTTTCTGCTAAGTTAGGTACTGTATGTGTAGTGCTCTTACTAAGGAATTCTAAGTTCGTAATTCTAATTCTAAGTAAATCTTACACACAAAAAGTTCAGAAATTTTAAGTTAACCAAAAAAATACTTTATTTTTATTATTTAAACTTTTTTTAATTTCACTCATAATTACATACTTGCTCAAGTAAGCGTTCCGTTGACTCGCAAGATTGTAAGAAAGCAAGCCTACTTATTTTGTCAAGTCAATGAAATACTAAATACTTTCAATGACGTCAAATGCATAGCAGGTAGAAAATGGCTTTCGAATTTTTCGAAACGAAACCCTGAAATTTTAGTTCGCAACGCACAGTTTATGAACTCTGCAAGGGCTAAAAATTGAACAAGTACATTATGCAACAGCATTTAACGGCAATAAAAAAAAATATGATGAGTTAGAAATTCTTCGGCATCCAGAACGTTTATATAATATAGATGAAAAAGGCTGTCGATTAACATTGCACCACCAGCAACATGTTCTTGCACAAAAAGGCAGTAAAAGAGTACATTTTATTGCACAGGAGCATGCTGAAAACGTCACCATCGCTATATGTCAATGCTTTAGGTAATTAAGTACCACCAATGATAATATTCAAGGGTAAAAGGCTAAGGCCTGAATTTAACGATAATTTGCCTGATGGCACTATAGTCA
Source organism: Cerastis leucographa (assembly GCA_963082945.1). NCBI lineage: Eukaryota > Metazoa > Arthropoda > Insecta > Lepidoptera > Noctuidae > Cerastis > Cerastis leucographa. The sequence goes on from OY720360.1 coordinate 1,379,385, forward strand.
AAATGGCACCAAAAGGTTAGCATGACTACTGAATTATTTATAGATTTCATCCATCATCTTGGCAACTACAAGTCGCCTGGAAAATGTTTGCTAGTTTTTGATGGACCTGCTTCGCATTAGGATGCTAGGATTGTGGATGCCGCAGACGAAAACCAAATCGTATTATATTGCTTACCCTCTAACACTACCCATGAGTTACAACCGTTAGATAAATCAGTGAACAAATCATACGAACATCATTGGGATAAAGAAGTCTTGTCGTAGGCCTACCGTCACCCAAAAAAAAAAAAACGGACAAAATAAAAAAGTGTGTCTACCCTACTCAACGTTTTCCTTAAGGATTGTAAAAAATGATTTATCTTTTTAAGTATAACACTTACAGGGACGACTGATTCGTCAAATTTTAGTAAAATCTTTTTAACAATTTCTGATGGATCTACCTTCGACCTATAAGTTTTGGTTTATTAAATATAGTTCGAAATAAGGATCTCTCAGTTGGGACGATCGACAAAAAACAAAATTTTCATTTTCCCTTGAACCAGTAAGATTTCAATCACGATTTTTGTTTTACAAATTCTCCCAGAAGCATAATTTGTACTAAACATGATAATTATTCATACTTTTTCAGTACTAGGTCGTGTTTTACAAGATCACTCAATTGAAAATTGTCCACTCTGAGTGATCCATATAAACTGTTATAAATCTTAAACGTGGCTTTGAAACGAATCGAAATTTTGTTTAGCAGCTTTCACAAATCCTTCACAATTAATTAAAATGCAAATTATAAACACATAGGCAGTATATTCTTGGATACGCGTTATGGCTTTTTCTTCAGTTGTCCAGATTGAGAGATCCAGTTAACGAGTTCTAACTTTCTTTGTTTAGGTTTGACAAATTTTATACCTTACCATGAAGTTTTAACAATTATTTCCTAAATCCTCTTATAATTTGGGTGGGATTGGAAGAGTTTTTCGAAAAGATCTCTCAATCCACACGCACACCTTCTTCGTCGTTTCGATGATTCTTATAAGAAGAATTAGCTTCGTCCGGATATCTTTACCACATCGTAGGCATTAGCAGTGGCTTTGGACTAAGTGCAGGTGGAGATAGACAAAGACCAGTGTAGTTTCAATCAATAATTGGGTCCATCAATTAATCCATCATTAGCGTCTTCCTTCCGTAGTGATATTAGCCACTATTCAAAATCAAAATATTTTATTTCACATAGGCCTACATGGGCACTTATAAAACGTCGAAATTGGTGCACGGTTCGGGTTGGTCGTTTCCTATGGAGAAGAACCGGCAAGAAACTCTATGGTTAATCTTTTAAAATCATTTGATTTACAATGTTTCTATGTTACAGCGTTAGTACTTAAGTATGGGAGGACATCGTTCTCTTCTTCCTCGTTTCCTCATGGGGTCCCTGAGGGTCGTGACCACATGAGGTCGTCGTCGAGGACATCGTAGGCCCGACAATAAGTCGTTTTCGCTTTTGATAGCTTTTTTGAGTGTCATTAGGATCCTAGCCAGTAGTAGATACAGAATAGAAACAGACAGGATACCTTGTTTATACGTGTTCGTAACGTTTATCTCCCGCCAACGTGTTTCCGTGATAACCTGATAGCCAAGAAGAGATTACATCACTTTGTAATTGCATTGCATTTGTAATACCTATGAACCTTACGTGGGTGATACGCGAACATTTTATCACCGCACTCCAAAGGTGCTAATTGCTATTCACATCCGACACAGTGATTAGGATATTGTCATGTTGTGTAGTTTACAGTTTATTTCAGCAAATAAACTGCTGTTCATCTAATTACAGCAAGGCTGGTCAAGTCCAGAACTCCGGAGCTTGATAAATCTACATGCACAGTCGGCCATCGTCGCACAAAGTAACCATGTATTCATATTTCATATTCCATGTATTTTTATTTTAGTTACTTTATTTTTTTAATTACTGATTTAATCTTTTACTCTGGACGCTCTTAACTTGCCCGTATTTCTACATTGTTCTCACATATTTTTAATTCTTAACATGAATGATGTAACCAAGATTTTGTAACATATTTTGATTTAAAAGAGTGTCCATGGAGTTTCTTGCCCGTTCTTCTCCATAGAGATCTAAGCTACGGAATGGGCAACTACAGTACTTTCACAAGTTATTATGCCTTGTGACTGGGACTGTAGCTTCGCGTTTTATTTTGTTTTTTTGACTTTCAAAAGTGCCTATAATGGTCTAATTGAAATAAATGCTTTGACTTTGACTTTCAGTAGTATGTCTTTGGACCTACCAGCAGTGAAATTTTTCTTCGGTTTGAGTGACGATGCCTTTTAGACCGTGTAAACTAAGTCAGTTCCATGGATGAGTAACTGACTGGAAGAAAACACAAAGTCTACATCACAAAAGACCATCATCTGCCTAGCCTTTTCCCAAGTATGTTGTTTCTGACCTCCACAACCCAGTTAGTACTGGGTAATACGATCACCCTTTCTAAGACTGATTGTCTTTCTTTCGGGCCACTGGCTGTCTGTATACATCACTAAAGAATTTTTCAAAACTATCTTTAGTGGTTTAGGTGTAGATAGAATGAGCACTTAAATTTAGAGGTATAGAGTCGCAATTTACTGACCAATGACTAATGAAATTCTGACCACAGTACAACAAAACGTAACGAACTTGGTCAATGGGCAAATCTAAAAGACATACAAATCGATCGTAAGCCGTCCGTCTCGGTTATCAGATGGTTCCAATTGGCTACAATTAATCAATCAAGTGATCTCCATTCCCAACCTGCTGTGTGAATGGTTGGTAGTTGTTACATCTACCGCTGGCACAGTTTCTCTGCTATGTGAAACGTTACGAGATTGGGGCGACGAAAAAAGAGGCGACCAAGATGCAATGCGTTTCGGAAGCGCTGGTCAAAGTCAGTCAAAGACCGCTGCCCATTTCTTTAATTTTAGGTTTTCTAAAAGAGCTCATGTTTTAGTAGAAACATATATCACGTAGCTAAAAACTATGTCTAACATACCATACAAATGACTAATAAATAAATAAGATCGCCGAAGTCATTTGCTTAAAAGATACGATTTTCAGTCAAAAGTATCAACAAAGTATAATCTACATGCTCGTACTTGCACCGTATGTTACCTTCTCGAATAATTACTATATCATTAAGCAATAGAAACAGCCACTTTACAAACAGCTGCCTTGTTGAGTGCTATTACAGTAAGTAGGCAATTGTGCTATTAGGAAAACACTCAAACAATTTAACAATAACCACCGACACTAATTGATTCGTAATGTTATTTCGAGTCTGTCGACACAGGCTGTTCGAATCGCGATTTTCATGGCCCCACCGAAAATATAGTCGCTCATTGTATGCAGATGTGACAGATGGCGAAAGTAGATCCCCTCGGCGTGCCGGCGCGGGAATCGAACCGGCAAGCCTTTCGTTTTGGTGCAGTGTGCGGTAACTAACGACCCTACATGCATACGAATTTTATGGAAATGGTTTACATAAAAACATGTGACGGTGTGCGAATTTTAATCGAATTTCAAACGCACTTCAGCACGTTATGTTTTGCGTTTTATTAACGTAAGTGCATTTTTTCAAAAATTTCAAGGAAACACAGCAGGTGGATTTTTGGTAACTGGATTTTTAACCAATATGGTATCGAGTAAAGTGGCATGTACACTTTCGGTATGTAACCGAAAGTGTTCCAGTTCAATAGACCACTTATTGCATAAGTAAGTACGAGCCACTTTTGAGACGACGTAAGCATTTTAAGTCCTACATGATCTGAATTTGGATGCATGGAATTGTAAACGTTGGTTGCATTGGTGTGCCTTCCCTAAGTTACTTCGCTAGTATCTATTGCGGACTGCTTAACCTCTTTGATCTATTCCTATCTCCTTCTCGTAGAGAGGAGGCCTGTGTCCCAGCAGTGGGAACATTATAGGCTAATGATGATGATGATGATGAACCTCTTTGAAAAACATTGTTTGTTTACACATACACAGATAAAAAAGTTGTCAAATTAAATAAACATATTATTATTATAAACTCACTCCTTTTACCCATGGGGGTAGACAGAAACAACGCCACCTGCTACGATTCGAACACACGACTTTCGCCTCGTCCACGATCATACATGTGATCATAAGTCATACACACTCCGGTTGCGAGTCCTCACCTTTCTGAAGAACCTCACCAAAAAGGTCAGTTTATGTTTTTCTTGTGTCCTCTCCCTTCGTTGCCAGTCAGACTGCCTTGTTAATAACAACGAAAGGGCTACGACAGAGAATAACAGATGACTTTCTAAATAAGTCCATTTACACACGTGCGACATATCAAAATTAGTCAACGTCACTTTACATAACTTCAACTTAAAGTTCTATAGGTCACTATAGCTAGTGATTGTTGAGTTACACATCTAGCCGCTTTGCCCACAAACAAAACAATCAATCTTTATATAATTAAGTAGGTAGGTAGGTATCTAAGTGATGTCGAAAGTGAATCGAAAGTAAGTTGACACATGAAACAGAGCCGTAATGTTTATGTAACGGCAATTACATACTGCAAGTTCTTGCGACATTTGTGTGTAGACAGTTTTCAGAATTTCCTTTGGAAATTGGTATGTTTGTTATGTTACACTTTGTAAAGGCAAGGCACGATTTCATAAATCTCACACCCTATTTATTACATTTAGTACAGCATAAGCCATTAATATTAAAGTTAAGTAAACCCTTAACTCGGTCTTCTCACAGAACCACAAACATTCTTGACCCATGTCGTTAACATGGCGAAATGTTGTCTAGAAGTAGCCTCGACTACATAATTATTGACCTTTATAAGACCATACCCAGAGATATTCTAGATCAGCGATAACGATGAAAGTCAAAAATTATTGAATTAGGAATTAAATAGTAACTGGTATATAGATATATGTAGTTTAAAATTTAACTACACAGATCTATAATTATATACCAGTTTTACAAGGTGTTGTTTTGCATCCTCGTCAAATTCAAGGAGGTAACTATGCTAATGATTCTCGTCCCGAATCAATAATAAAATAAGTAGGTAATTTTTTTTTTTTCTTTTTTACGGAAATCGGTAAGTGTGAACCAACCTTGTTTTAAACGCGGCCCGTCTGGTTCTTGCTTTATAACCTCGCTTATACACATACAAACAATTTCAAATGTTTATTTGATAATTTTTTAGTCCCTTAACCACGTTAAGGGGTTTATTCTGAAAAACTAACCAATTTAAACAACCAAAAAAACCAGCGTTAATTAATAATTAACTAGGTACCGTAATTTTTATTGATTATTTATGTCTTTCGTGACCACCTCCTGAAATTTGACGAGGTTGCAAAACAACACCTTGTATAAAAAGTCGCAGAAATACGAAACGCTAGACCTCCTTAAAATGTCCCCTGAATAAGTTTTTAACAACAATGTTTCTGATTATAATAGAGCTTCCCCTTCACATCTGCAATTTCAATAGAAGCACTATTAGATTTAAAATAACCCTACAGCTCTCAGGACCTTGGATTACAAATTCCAGATTGAGAACTTTTGTAATATCCCTTTCAAAAACTTCGGCCGGATTAGCAATATCCGTAGATTGTATTTCAATTGGTTCTGCTGTTACATTAAATTTCAAGTGTTTTAGGAAATATACTGTAAGATAACAATGTTGCTATGGTGTAAGTTTCCTTCCTTAATACCATTTTTAGGTTTGTTAATCACTTTTCGTGCCAATTGTTGCGAAGTCTGACCTCCTTGGTATTACCAAAAGACTGGACTATTAAAACCTACACACCCGCCTATGCTGGTCCTTTGTTAGAATTATGAGGAAGCTAATTCTTTGCACATAAACCTACGCGGTGTTTCACAAAGACCTTTTTTTTTTATTTGTTTCTTTTGTTGGATATTGATTGTCTTTAGCTACTGTAACTGCAAGCTGCGTCATAGATAAAATATTTGTGATTGCTCTGTAAGTCAGGCTTCCAAATATTTGGTCCAATGAAAAATTAAAGAGAAAGTTGGTTTGATATGTGTTCACTCATATCATATTGTACTTCTTAATCACAGGCTGTCATTTGTAGACCTTTGACGTTATAGTTAGGGTATGGTATTCAGAAGCTTGTCTGATAATCAGCTAGGCAGATGATGTTATTCGCACCTGCGTACGCACTCAGTGAACTAAGTATATAGTGACCTTATCTACTTACTACTAAGAGCTTCTTGCTATGTTTGTTTTTTTTTTGCTGGCACAGCCGGTGCAATCAACCTGCGTAAGTGATGGCACAGACACAGACAGGTTAATTTAGCAAATTAACAGGTGTTCTAAACTGTTCACATCTAACCTTCTCTGACCGACTGACCCACAGTTTCATTAGACTGACATAACGTTCAGAGCATCGACATTTAACTCCAGACATCGAATTGCACATCATTTAAAAAGAAAGTATAAGATGCAGTTTTGCTGTGCAATTATGAAATCGCTTTAGTGTTCGTTGAATAACATTGGTTTCGAGAAAAAATGAGGTATTTTTTCTTATCTATCTATTTAACTATTACTTTTTTTCAAATAATTCTGTTCTCTGCTGTTGAGGGTCGGTCCCTTTGGTAGGAGTAGGTACTAGCTATCTTCTTTTTGTTTTACCATAGCTTCCATTCAGTGGTACTTCGTGAGCTCATTTCTCATCTATAATCCGACAGATATGTCCAGCGCAATCTCACTTAAGCAAAGCGACTTTCTGGGTATCGGTCGCGACTTTGGTTTTGGCAAGGCTTACTGGCAAACCTCGAGCTCTAACATAAATTAATTTTAGCACACAGCAAGATGCTGCTCCCACAACATTCCTGGTTTAATCGTCTTGAGGATATGTAGGGAGGTCCTTTTTTCCTTGGAACTAAGTGCACCTCAGCTGCCTGCCATTATACCTAGGTTACAGTCTCGCAGTACGTAAAAGGATACAGTAAAATGTCGGTAGCTGACCGGTTTTTTTGCCGATAAACGCAGCCAGATGCATTGCGACGCGACCTTGCGAGTGAACGGCTCTTACTTAACTCCGGAACATTATCAATTTATTATCATCTGTACCTACACTTTCGGAGAAAGAATCTTTGGAGTCAACCGATAGCTCAAAATCTTGTAAAATCCTTTTAAATATTGTACATAATATATTTGTAAATATTTTCTCTCGGTACATTTTTTGACTGTACAACCTTCAGTTACACCTTGTAAATTGTTGATATCGAGTACTGAAACAAGTTTTTGATCGATTCAGGAAATGACATCCAGACTGGTTGGGTTCAGCCAACAAAACTGAATACAAGTACTTGAGGAAACTGAAATTTTAACTGTTCAACTGTAAGCAGGAAAAAGGCGATGAATAAGATATAATCCGAAGTAAGTATTGCAAAAAAGTTTGATTCGATTAACTTTGAATAAGATTTGGTCATCCATTTCAGATCACAACAATTGAAATTGACACTATACAAAAAAGTGTATTGTGTATTATTTTAATGGGTTCAAGTCATGCAAAAGTTCCGCAAGCCTACTAGAAACCATTGCTTCCCCTGAAAGCGGTGTATTTTAAAGTGCACCTATCAAATACCTGATAAGGACAGTCATATTAGTAGCACAAGTCCTATTATCATAAAGGTAATTTTTGCCAAGACGAGGATGCTAAACAAGGCGCCCATGTCTGCCTACGCCCAATGCTAGGTGCAGCTTGACATTACCCATTTAGATTACTTGTCGAACAGGCAGTCCTTAAATGACTACCTGGAGGATTATTGTGGTGTTTTTTGTGAAGACTCGGCTAACAAAAGAATTTTAAGTAGTTCGGAATCTATTAAAAGAGCCTTTGGTCTAAACAAGGTGTTTCCGAAGAGGATTTTGGCGCAAAAAACTTCAAGAATTTGGATACGGCGATTAGAAGCTATTTTGGGTTTTATGCTACTTAACTTAAGAAGCCTATTTCCATGGTCCCGGCTTATTTGAACAGGTAAATGTATTATCCATTAAGGTATTATACTACAAAGAACTAGCCGCCCCAAGCCATACATCATCCATCACAATAATGTCATACAAATGGCTGCAGTCTGGCCTCTGCGACCTTTAAGTAAACCAGGTTTTTGCATTGTGACTATTTTTAGCCAGTAAGCATGCCATTGCTTCGTACGTTATACATGACTGTACTGTGTTATGAATTAAGTTCTGGGAAGCGGATAAAAGAAGGGAAATAATAAGTCTTCCGACGTTGATTTTGAATTTTAGATTTCTTCGCCGAAATATAATATATTTTAGTTGTCTTCTAGACTATTCGAATTGGATTACCAGCTTTTCTTTTCATTATGGATACGGAGTACCCATAGAAATATTATTATATCTATGGGGAACCTGCATTTCGATTGCTTAACACACTTTCGATTTCAATTCGGGGGATGTTAATGGAAATTCAATCCACTGCTTCTATTGGTTTGAAAAATCCGCCTGCAAAGAGTAAATAACGCAAAAGTTGAGTATTGATAAATGGTCAAAATTAAAGTCTTTGCCATTGCGAGTGTTCCAGAATTACCCTAGTGATTTTGTGTCCCAATTTCAAAGAGGCATACGCTAGCTGTGGACTTAAACCGATTGTTTGGGTTTTAACAATATTATTAGATTGGTAAGTCCATTGATTTGATTTAAATATTCTTCACACGATATGATTTGTCGTGGCTGAGTACTTATCGACACTCACGATAAGATCACTTGGGCCCTGATATAGCATTTCGTTGATGTGCGTCACTTCCTAGTTAAAAATACATGCTCTTATCACTGTGATAACTGATAAAAATTGCAAATTATAAATTATGTCAACAGGAATTTTCAATGGCAATAAAACAATTTTGTTATTCTTTAATAGATCACCGAATGATTTTATTCTCCTGTCCTCTAATTTATTTGGGGTCGGTGCTGGGTGTATTTTCTCTCTATTATTCATCATCTGACGAGATACTGATCTGACTGATCGAGTGTAACAAGATACTGATACTGTTAGCTTGCGTCATCCCACTGCTGGGCAAAGGCCTCTCCCCATGACTTCCAATAGGGGTGAAGACTGGGTAAAGAAAACAACATTATATTTTGTCCGTCACTCGTCAGACAGGTAAAATATTAGACACGTATTTCTTGTTTTATCAAAATATCAAAAAAATACTTAGTTAAATTAAAACTCATTAAAGTTGGAGAGTGGGGGCTCACTACGTCATAAGTAGGTATGAAAATTACCTACATGTGACGTCATGCGCCATTGCAACTCAATATATCTCCGTAATTTTATGATCACGTGAAAAAAGAAAAAATACGTGTCCAATACTTTTCAATAATCTACCCAATAGACAAAGAAACAAAAAATGTGATCATACCCTATTGTCTCGATCCAGGGCCAATGTAGACCACTGGTCGCTGGTCTTGTCTAACTCGTCCCGAAATCTTTCACGAGTAATGCCTAAATAAGTGTAACAATATGTACACATTTTTTGGCATTTTACGTAATGGTACGCCATTACTCTATAAAAACGAGCAAAAAAGAGACTTTTTTGTATGGGAGCCACCTTAAATATTTATTTTATTATGTTTTTAGTATTTGTTGTTATAGCATCAACAGAAATACATAATCTGTAGAAATTTCAACTAGCTAACTATCACGGTTCATGAGAAATAGCCTGGTGACAGACGGACGGACAGCGAAGTCTCAGTAATAGGGTGCGTTTAACCCTTTGGGTACGGAACCCTAAAAAGGAGTAAACAATGCCATGACGTCTTACAAGGAAGAATGGAAGAAGAAAACGTACTGCGCTGACCCCAAGCAGAATGTGACAAGGCCAGGAAGATGATGATTGGCATAGTGCAGGTAACCTTTGAGTAATATGACTGACATCCGGAGAGACCGCAAACCTGACTGACAGTAGTTACACTGTAAGCAATCAATGGTCATCAAGTACTTTGACCCTTAGCCCGCCTACTGCCATTCTACATTTTTCAAGATTCCTATTGCTCGATACAAGCAAGAATTCCTTTCAATAATTTCAGGTTACGCTATGAACGTGTAAGGACAGCGGTCAGCAACCTCGGTCCTATTCGCACGTCTGCGCTTGCGCATACAAAGTAAAGCGTGTGAATTGACGATAGCTTACTATCACTAAAAGAGAATGTACATTAGTTATTTTTTTAACGGATTTTGGGAGTTTTTTTTTTATTTTGTCATGTTTATGGATATCCATCAAATCTGCTCGCTACTTTAGAACGATCATGTAAGTTTTCGATTTTAGCTTAATTTCCAAATTTAACTTAGCAAAACTAAAATAAAAAACTTACGAAACTAAATGCACTAACGAAATAATTTTGACAGAAATATGATTATCAAAAAAAAAAAGAAACTGTAAAAATTTCGATTTTCAATTTTGTTCGGAAATTAAACAAAATTAATTATTTATTGTGTTTTTGGAATACCATCCGTCTGTCCAGTAGTATAATTAATATTATTAAAAAAAAAACTAAATTATTGAATCAAGCAATGAAGAATACTAAATCCAAATTCAATAATAAGTGAAACTTTTACCACAAGTCCACAACCAACAGGTTTTCATAGCGATCGTAGATTTCCGACAAACATTCCTGCTGCCTAGTCGGCTAGCCAGTGGCTACTAACTCCGCTACTAAACAGAGCATGGACGAAGGTTTAGTCATTGTAGCTATAACTGCAGCTAAAACGTGGAAAATAAACACTGGGACTATCACTTTAGTGGAGGCAGTAAGCACGCTATTTATGATTAAATTAGATTAAAAATTAATTGGCAGAAAATCATTAATTGTTACTGTAGCATCTTCTTCTATAACATCATCTGCCTAGCCTTCTCCCTATGTTAGGGTCGGGTTCACCCTGCCGTTTCATCTGCAGTCTAACCGGATGCAGCAAAATATCAGTATTTTACGTGGACTGCGTAATCAAATGCTGTACTATTGTTGCCTCCTTGGTACCTATCCAGTTTTTGGAGTGGGTGTTGGCTTTATATCTCCGCCATGAAAAATAGACCGTTAGAAACAAATACAATCAACATTTCTTACCTTATCTGACCTCCACAACCCAGTTATTACAGTTAGTTACAGGTACTGGGTTCTTCGATACCCCTTGGTAAGACTGGTTATCAGACTTGCGGGCTGCTGACTACCTTTAACGACTGTCAAAAATCTTCAAATGAAAGCCGGGACCAACGGCTTAACGTGCTTTCTTAGGCATGGAGGAAACTAAGTATGTATTGCACGGTCACCAATCCACGGACCAACCTATGCACATACGGTTCAACCTGAGAATCGAGCCGAGCGGCTGTTATTATTTAGCCACAAACTCCTCCGTAGTTCGGAATATTACATAGTACCTAAAAAGTTAGGTATATATGACTGATTACTTGAACAGCCAGCTATGGAATCTTGGGATTACTTAGGTTATTGCAAAGCGATTACCGTTTAATAAATTACGATCACCAACCTGCTTAGTTGATTAGACTGATGATTATGAAAACATTAAGACCACTTACAGTGGTCTATTGTGTCCTTCCGAGAACGTTTACCAAAGTAATTATGATGAGATAATGAGACTTATTAAGTTATTACCCAGTTTCTTATCTCTTCAGTTGCCTAACATGCTTTGTTTAACAAATTACAACACCATAAAGTACCTGTCTCATTGCTGACGATTAGGGAAAAGGGGGTCTAGCAACTCATGTCATGTTGTCTGTCATGTCCCTGCGATAATTTAAGAAAGTTCGCAACCACTATTGAAGTCAGACTAAATAACTCTTAATTTAAAGTCTAGTCATAGTAATTATTATTAGGTTTCTCCTTTTTTATTTTGGTATTAGTTATAATTATAATCCATACTTCCATACTAATATTATAAATGCGGAAGTCACTCTGTTTGTTTGTTACCTTTTCACGAATAAACGGCTGATATGATCAATAGGAGCGGAGCAGCAATGAAAAATGTTGCGAAAACGGGGAAAATGTGACGCAGACGAAGTTGCGCGGGACAGCTAGTAATAATATATGTATATTAGTATATTTTATTTGTATAATGTGTATTAGTATTTGTATTATGTAAGTGTATGAATTTTCGTAAACTTGTAGTTATTTCTCTTTTTTTTTTTGTACCCTACCACAATGTTGTCGTATTTTACCCTATGGTTGACTGGTAGAGAATGCCTTGTGGCATTAAGTCCGCCTATGTACCACTATTGTACATGAAGTTTAAATATATAATAATTTCATTTTTTTTCTTCCTTTTCTTTTAACTAGAAACGAGGTGGCGAGGAACGAGTAGCGAGTAGTTCGGATACTTTTGTCGCTGGGATATGGTGGCACAGTAGTAGCGTGTACGTCATACGAATTGTTGTAGGACGTGGTTTAAACGCAGGCACTTATTTCATCACCACTGCTAACAAAACGGTAAAGGAAAACATCGTGGCGGAAACGGGCATGTCCCAGAACCAAATTTCGAAGACATATGACATCTACCAAACCGCACTGGGCCGAAGTGGATTACACCCCATACCCTCTCATAGAGAGGAGGCCTATGTTCCAGCAGTGGGAATATTATGGGCTGATTTTGCTATGAGCGAGTGAGTGAGACGGGCGATTACACGCGCTCTTGTTGGTTGCTCAACACCATAGCAAAATAATCCTAGTTTTAGAAATAACGGGGTCGCTAAACATTGTTATCTTAATTTACTTAGTTTTAACGTTTTTTATCTGCGCGCTATGGTGCAGGCACGGCCGGTGACCTCCGGAAACAGGTATGGTTAGTGATTCGACTTTACCGATTACGGATGATATTCGAGACGTATTTAAAAAAAATTAAGTACTAAGGTTGTTTTTTTTTTTTTAAATACTTAATATTTTTGATCGTAGTAGAGGTGTAGTAGGTATGATGTCTACAATATAGTCATATAATAGAAAGTTCTATTTTTAAGTAACTCAATTATAAAGAACTAAGTTCTTTGATTTTCCATATTATCAATTATTGCCCTATCTAGTGTCAAAGATTAGTTTAGTTGACAAATGTAGTTATAACGCGTAAATGTCCAATTTTATTTTAATTTATTAGAAAAATTAGCCTCTCTTCAATGTTTTTGAACAAAACGAAAATAATCGAATACCTCTGATAATAATTGATCGCCAATTATTTTAAACACAAGAAACCTGCGTCATTCAATTAATTGCTAATTATTTTTAATAGGCTAGTTAAAAAAGACTTCCCTCTTCTCGTCGTAACATTGACGTAGGTATGTCGTAGCCTTTACAGAATCGATTCCCAATCGGTATTGATGATTTCTTATCGATAGTCAGACATCCACAATGAGTCATTAACGAAAGTAGGTATCGTTAGGTCTCGCCTCACTCTAGGCCACTTAATCGACTATTTGGCTAACTATATTTACTATTGTTGTATCAGACGTATCGTAATTCGTTCTTACGAATTATGATTCTTTTTTTTTTTAATTACAATGTTTATGTAAGCATTGTCAATTTGCGTCAGCAGAATGATTTGATTGATGATTCAGATGTTTTGTGAAACGGAATTAAAGCCTACTACGCGTACGGTAGCTTAAAATCTTCTTTTCGTTTCATTTAAAAAGTGACTACCTAGAACCACATTTTTACTTAGGTTTAGATGTACAAGACTGGCTCAGTTTTAAAAAGGTAGGTCCCTATATTATCTGTCAGACTACGCTAGGGTGTCGTGTTAGAGTCCATACTGGTTTGAATGAATCTTAACAAGAATAAAATACCTACCTACCTAAGAGGAACCCTGCCAGCACGGAATTTGAAATACCTATGACGTCAGTGGTCAATGGTAACAAACCGGCTTTTTGATATTCTGATCGTGTAAGGGCGCACGCCCCGCACTCCCTCAACCCGCAAGCCTCAGTGCCTCACATCAAGTTCACCTTGGAACTTTCCACAGCCTTCTTACCTTCGCCACTTAGCTTAGAAAGATCCTGCTTCATTTAATGTAATGAATAATGGAACTGCTCGGTCCTAGACCTCGTTGCATGTAAATGTTTAGGTCGAATAGTTGTCTATGGTTGTTTGTGGTCAGTTACTATCGGTACGGTTTAGACTGTGATCTAAGAATTTATTGAAGAAAACCGTAAATTCACTTTTATTTGCTGTTTGGTGAACTAATGGTAGGTGATAAACTGATGAACGACCCGCCGAACAACCATAACTTCATGCTTGCTATTATATTTTAATAAATAAATTCTGTCTTTAGCAAAAATGCGTGCAGCTTACCAACCAACCTAGGTATAAAGTTACCTTATGTTAGATAAACTGTTAAACATCTGCCAGATATGAGTGCACGCTACGTACTGAATTATATTATCGATTATTAGTGTGGAATTTCACCTGCATAGGTAGGTAACTAACGCGAAAATGAATATAAGTGATACAAAATAAAGGGAAAATACCGCTTACCAGCTGTTGTCAATTAAGTAGTTAGGTTTTAAACGTTTAGATGGATCTTCAGTTGACTTTTACTATTATAAAATAAAATGAAACGTAGAACATGTTCCTAATCATTATAGGTATAGTTACACTCAGTTCTGGGAAACAAAATCATATCAATTCAAGGTCAGTCACCGAATTCCAATTTCAAATAAACTGCCAGAGACAAACAACGATATTTGTTTCGGCCGTCTGCGCCCAATCACAGCCAAAACTTTAAAAATCAACGAACTATTTTTGCTCAGTTACAATCGTAGTTTTACCGCTATTTCACCATGAAAGATTAAACACCATAACAAAACGCTACTCACCGAATAACCCAATACTATCAGCAGAAAAATCCGACACGATTCAGTTCCGTTAATACAAAGTTTTACCCGCGATTTTTGTTTGAAAATCACGTTAAACTAAACAATTCACACTTTTAATGGTTGAAACACTTGTTTTGTTGCACTTGAACACAGTTTTCACTATCACCGATTACGTGTGAGGTATAATTTAGTCAAAAACATCGATACTTTTACGTAAAGAGTTTTGAACTGATAAGGCACGATGACGATACGCGTCTTTTCACGCCGGTGACACTGTTGCTACTAGCTACTAGCGCTAGTCGCGGCGCGCGGGGCGGCCGTCGCGGGAACTAGTTTGTTGAGCTCATGAGCTGAGCTGAGTGAGCTGACTCGACGACGCGCGATGCAAGGCGACGCGACGCTACTTAGGAGCTATGCGTAGCCTTGCGATAGATAATGAGAAATTCTTTCTCTCATCCATGGATATTATAAAGTTTTGCGAACGACTTGTACTTAAATTAATAATTATAGTTTAAGATTCTGTGCAAAAAAAAGACTTCATACTTATGTGCCACTTTAAGTAAGTAGGTACAGCTTTCCTGCCTAGTTCTGGTTTAATTTTAGTTAGTATACAGGCACAGCTTTTAACCACAAATAAAGAATGCTGGATTTACTTTTAATTAATTTTTATTCATAGTACAAACAAAATCGAAAACATTGTGACATCCACAAATACAGAGCCAGCATGGTGGGTAATGGCCCACTCCCTCTCACAATGTGGCGGCCAGTGTCCCAGCGGTCCCAGCAGTTGGAACGTTAGTGACTGATTAAAAGGTAATTTTAAGGACTCTTACATTGTATTTACTTCTCACCTATTAGGAACGTTACACCATCACTTTCCAATAACCAAAGATGATCCTCACTGATAGCGTTTTCATTTTTCAACGCTGTCAACACATTCTTAAACCCATCAGCTTTAGTGCGATACCTAAGGACCAGCTTCTGAAGTCTTCTTATATGCTGCTTGTGGTGGTGTAGCATTTTTTTATACTTCTCTATTTGTACTTTATATCGTTTCAGAGTCGTCATTTTTTGACCTGGTTTTATGATAGTTTTGGTGGTATTGATTTTACAGTATTTTGAAGCTATTGATGGCTGGAAGAGAAAAAAAAAGTGTTATTTTCTTTTTGAGTTTCAAATAGGTATAGCTACATTCCTTTCAGAGGTATTTTATTTTAACCGTATAATTTCGAAAATAATGATAAAATGCTCAAATATCAGTCACAGGACTGCATACACAATACAAAGCGAGGTCAAGTTACTGTACTATACTGTATTTGTATAATTATGTTGCCGTGTGTACATAAATAAAATCTATCGGTGATTGCTCCGCATGTTTGTTGACTGACTCGTTAGTCTTTTGGTCGTAAGTGCTACTGCTGAGCTTCAGGCCCCCTATTCACAAACGCTTGGATTCGATTTCGATTCGGAAAGTCGTATGTCTATCTCGCTCGCTTTCATAGTGCCAAAACAAGATAGACATACGATTTATCGAATCGAAAAGGAATCCGAGCGTTTGTGAATACGGGGGCAGGTCCAGGATACAATTCCCAGTACTAGTGTTGGTGTTGTTGGGTTTTTCGATCAGGAATTTCTCAGTAGCAGCCACGGAGTCTGGATTTGTGTGTTGGCTGATGGAAATAGACATGATGATTACAGGCATGATGTTGTGTTATTAGTGTTAGACGGAAGAAAACCGAAAACCTACTAAATCGATACAGCACAGCACTACGCGGGGACGCTATGTGACACATCACTAATTTTCTCTCTTGACATTCGACGATTTCGCGGCAATAGTGTTTCGAGTGTATTATATTGTCTAAAACTAGATTACATGATTAATTTGTTTATTATAACTCTTTTAATTACTAATATTAGAGATGTTGAAAAAAGTTTACTAACACTTTCAAAAACCAGTCGTAGCTTGAGGGTAGGCACAGATTCCGGCATCAGCCTGCGGGACTTAGCGTGGGGCTGGAAGCACGTCTCCTCAAAATGTGAGCTGCAGATGACGGAATGACGTGTAGGGAACCAGTCGTCTTTCTTTCCGCAAGCTTTTTCTCTTTCAATGTTGGGTTGTCTTTTGGGAAACTGTAATAGAAAGAATGAAAAGCATTTAGTAGTCTCGCAAAAGACAGAAAAAAAATATTAAAAAAAACTGGTTGCACTCTGGGAGTGCCGGCAGAAGGGAAAACTTGAATATTAACGTTGTGCCTTTTTGATATTTTGGAATGGTTAGGTTAGCAGGTAAAATACAATAAGTATTCATTTATTGCGCTATCGTACACAAACGTGACAATTTATATTACATTAAAAATTTAACACTTCAGAACTATTACAATCCGTCATACGAATTTTACCTCTTTGGAGAAACCTAAGGTTTTGTTTTTGCATAAGATAATTATCCAGTTTTGGAAACCCAAACTCAAGAAGACAGATGTCATAAAGGTCAAATTCCTTCGTAACCTAATGTCAATCCGTCTTACGAATTTTCCAGTTTTGGAAACTCAAACTCAATGACAGATGTCATAAAGTTCAAATTCCTTCGCAACCTACGTGACTTGACGGTCACGTGTCCTGACGCGAGACCTGCCCGCCTAGCATGACCGCCGTAGAAACGAGCTATGTCTACGGAAGAATCGACAATTTGACAGATATTTCTATCGTCCCAAGCATGGCGATATTAAGAATGTAGAAAAGAAATGTTTCTTTTCTTCAGTCGACACAAGTCTACAACGTCGAGCATGACGACCATATTTTCTCTTCTTTTGAAATTTGGGGGTAGAAACATTACTTCTGACAAATGTCAAACTAGTCTTAATAAAAACTAAATACGAGAAATGCGTTTCGTGGTTGCGTTGAGTTACGTTCAAAAGGTTGAAATGTTATGTAAAATATTTAGGTTTAATTTTGCGAAAAAGATCCAGGCCTGGATCCAAGTACAGCAACACCATCCCGCCCACGAAAAACTCCTGCAATTGGCAACTTTTGTTTTGTTAACTAAACGTAATAATATTCAAGGAATATAAACATCACGTGATACGTCCCCGTTGCTATGGAAAGAATTTCTGTCTATGTCTTTGTAGAAACGCGAGTCGACGGTGCGCGCCATGCTCGAAAAGATTTCTTGTCGTTTCTTGGTAGAATAGAGATAGAACGGTCATGCTAGGGGGGCTGACGCGAGGTTTAACATTTTTTACCCATCACAAGAGTGCACAACGCTGCTAAAGAAGTTTTCACTTCAACAACATATAATTACTTAGCAAAAAAAGAAAATTGCACTTAATTAACTTGTCCTACATACGAGGCCAAAATGTCCCTACCTTAGCCCGGTGCTGTGTACCTACTTTTATAAAAAAAAAGTCATATCGCCGGTATTCTAATAGGGCCCAATCAGTTATCAAGAAAATACCGATTAGGTTAACTATAAAGCAGGCACCGTCACTGGTTTATTTTTTCATCACAAACTAGGCAGTAGGTGTAAGGTGGGTACAGTAAGTAGGTATGTCGGAGCAGTAAGGGTGACTTAAACCACCAAGCACCTTTAGGTCGGAGCAGTAAGGGTGACTTTTGTAGTGCAGGGAAAGGTAAGTAGCAGTAGAGAAAAATTCGACGAAGATGTTTTTCAGCGTCTCCTCGCGCTTGCTTGATGTATCGCTGTGTGTAAGTTCTTAAATTCGAATTCAATCAGCTGTATGACACTTACATATGATAAGTCACACCACAAGTCTTAAAGTTAGCCGTAGCGCTCCTGTTTCCACAGACTTGCACAGCACAACAAGGCATTTTCAGTCAAGACTGCAGACATAATAAATAAATAAGATCGGAGCCTCCTTTTTTCGGATCAAATGACGGCTATCGAAATTGTGGAAATGACGACTAAATCTTTTTTCTGGTTCGCTTAGCATACCAGATCACGTTATTAAATCATGTCCACATTAAACATATCACACAAACATTATATTTATTCTATAATATTAGGATAATTTAATAAGAAACAGGTTAGGTACTATTCCCATTATTTTCGCACGTCGATCGAGCGTGTTCCTCGCGCGGAAAACACAGCGCAACTATTCCACGTTGTGCGAGCGGGACGCACTCTCAGTCCTCTTTGGGCATATCGATGCGACGCGACGCGACGCCATTGCCCGACCGGCGCGGCGCGCGGCGTCGCTGCGCATCTTCGTAGCTTCTAAACCGCGCGAATAATTGTTTCTAGTTCCATGAATAAAATGATGAGGCTAACACAGTTATACGTTATTGTGTTTGGCAAGGGTTCCACCCTGTGCTTGCTAAAACAGGAAATTGCTTTTGGCAAGTGGATTAGGTTTACTATTTTCATTTTGTAAGAGGGAAATCCAGGGCTTAAGTTATCATAGATACATATTAAAAGCGTACACACAAAGATTTTAAAGCATCGGGTAAATGAGGTCTTACCTACCTACAGCCTACTGAAACTAGCAGGAGGTTAAGTATGTACAGTTATTTTTTTTCAAATATTATTGGAAATGATAAGTATGTAGTCCAATTTCGTATTTATAACACACCGTAACAAAAATAATGGACACATCAGCTGGTGTGTAATTTCGCCCCATAAAAACACGCAGCTGGTATTCCATCAACTATACCTTGATGATAACAAAAACGGACTGGTCTTCAACAGCTGATCGGCATATGGCAAATACATTTTTAGAGACCAGAGACTATAAAAAACAAAAACAGGAAACGAAACCTCCTTTCTTTACGCTACCCTTTACGCAGTTTGCTCGTACATTGAGAGGAGAACAGTGAATTTGAGCAGCAATGTATGACGAATAGAATATTATTCCCGTTTCATTGTATGGTGTGGTGGAGGGATTCGGACAGCAGGTGTTGTTACCTGTTTTCAACAAAAACGCAATCTTCATTCACAATTTATTTATAGTTAGCTGCTCTTGGGTGGCAATAGCAAGGTGTTTGATTATACCTTACTACATAGGAACATGGACTTATGAGTATATATATATATATATATATATATACTAAGTAGTAGAGATGGGCCAACATTTTGAGTTGACCAAGATTATGTCTGAACTTTAAAAGAGGGAGAATCAGGTACGCAACACCGTCCTCAATTCTTCATCTAGTTTTTATAAAAGAAGTAACAGTGTTTGCCAACACAAACACCCATTTGCAAAATAAACATCGTTCATCATATAATTTCGGCCTACTGGCCAACTATTCGGTAGCAAAAGGGCCGACTAATCGGCCAAGCGAATTATTGCTTTTTGTGGCGTTTAGCGGGGATTTTGACAAAGTGCACTGCAGTAATTGTAGGTAGCATATCAGATGTGGGATACAGGTCCTCAGTATTCGACTCTTTATCTGTTTATGTCCTGCCTGTTGTGCTAATTTTGGCCTTGATGATAGCTTTACCTACTCCTAAGAGTATTGATAAATTGAGTTTACCCACAATTATGGTTTACTAAAATTGACTCCTTTAATAACCATAAACTGTTAAATTATTCACAAAGATTACGAGATATCCTCGGTCATAAAACTATTTCCATTCTTTGTTACTAAACAACCACTATGAAAATAATTGTTGAGGTGTACGCACGTCGCCACATCAAGCCAAACATTTCCAGTATAACATGCCCTCGCTTTGCAAAGATTTCCCGTATAATGAGAGGCCCGCCTAAAGTGGTTTTGTAAAGCTTGATTGGCAGTGCGCATCTGAAATAAAAACCGT
Organism: Cerastis leucographa; assembly: GCA_963082945.1. Classification (NCBI taxonomy): domain Eukaryota; kingdom Metazoa; phylum Arthropoda; class Insecta; order Lepidoptera; family Noctuidae; genus Cerastis; species Cerastis leucographa. The sequence continues at coordinate 1,400,036 of OY720360.1, forward strand.
TGATTAGTTCAATGTTCGGGTGGAATTGATAATCATGGTTATGCCTACGATGTCCTCCCATACTTAAGTACTAACGCTGTAACTTCAAATATTGTAAAACCAAATAATTTTAAAAGAGGAACCATGGTGTTTCTTGCCGGTTCCTCTCCATAGGAAACGACCAACCCGAACCGAGCACCTTTTTGTCGACGTTTTACAAGTGCCCATGTAGGCCTATATAATAATTTTGATTGATATGTTTATGCTATTAGAAGGACGAAGTATCGTTATTTTTGTACTTAAGTAATATTTTCCATCAGACCTTTTGTTAATTTATCTAAATCTGAAAATATCTACAGAATGTCAGTACAATAATTACAACAACAAAAATAGCTGTTTCCTACAAAACTGCGATACCTGTTACTGATACTGGAACAGCTGTTTTTTTTAAATTACCGATGAAAAATATCTATGACTATACTATGGCTCAGAATGCTGTGTTCTCAATACGTGGTTACCGTTTTAGCGTCTGTGTCCCTTCTACCTTGTTTAGTTGCCATGCCCGTACTGGTTCTTTCAGGGCCACAGGATTAGTTTAGCCTATTTTGTTGATTTGTTTACATTTATTGGCAATACAGTCTCTACCTATTAGCACAGTATTACTTTTACTGTGCTATTATATTAACATGCGGGAAGGCGAAACGTGTTTGTGGTACAAGATCACAGCAATATCGTTTAAAATTCCACTGATATACTTACATCTGGGTGCTGTCCTGAGGGCCTACATAAAGCGATATTCCATTAGTGACGGCACTGTTGGCGCATTGACTGAGCTAGGCTGCTGTGCTCTGTGCTGCGTGTCGCGGGTTCGACTCCCGCACAGATCAAATATTTATTTGGTCAACAGGCAGTTGTTCCGGGTCTACCTTCTTGCTTCTTGTATGTTTGTAACCCACGACGCAGGAGAAATTCCTCGTGTGGGGCAAAGTTTATTTTTGAAAAGTTAAAAATAGCATTGCCATTAGCTATCGAAAATCTTATGATGACAATCCTGTTAACAATCGTTGTAAAAACACTCGCTGTTTGACTAGTATTCTGGAATCGATATTCGTCCTGCGATGTACTGTTTTTACCAAATAAAAACGTTACGATACAATAAATTGTTTCACAGTTTTCCATGACGCCGGATGACGGTCATTACGATTCGCCATCAAATTCCTATAAAACATTCTATGAAATGCATTCACTCGTATCGTAACTATTCATAACACGACACACTGTCCCATTGTCTTCATGTCTTTTGGTAGCAACAACACATTGTACTTTCTATGAGTCAAACGAAAGCCTAACACCTGATTGTTCTATAGAAAACAGAGAACATTATGGAACAGCTATAGTTTTTCTAATTAGTTTCAAAACGGAGTGGTCGACCGTGCCAAAATTTTGCGCCTTAACTTTTGGGTGTGGCCTTAAATGGATGCTCTTTTGATTTGAAATTGAAAGGTGTGATGTCATGTGCCGTGATCTACACCGAATGTTATTAATAACGTGTTTGTGACTCATTTAAAATTATTACGAAGCAAGTAATTTATTTCCAGCAGTAGACGCAAAGTGAAGAAAAAAGAAACGAAAATAGAAGAAAAAAAAAAAACAGAGTAGTGCTGACAGAACTGAAAACTCAAAACAATGGCACTACGCGTCGCTAGTCCGGTGCATGACGTCACGAGCATGTCGAGGTCATCGGTGACGCGAACCCCTAGTTTTTTCCCCTACTAAAAATCACTCAACGCGTCTATAGAAGTTTTCACTACAAAAAGCGCAAAAGGAAGCACATACAAAAACGAAGGCGTAGAAGTTTTGCTCTGAACAGGAAACATTGTGTAGGTATGCTTCACAGTACATCAGGCGAGTTGCGGCCGGATATTTAGAATTAAAAAGTATCATAAGAATCATTACCTGCGAAAGGTTGAGAAAAGCTTATTCTAGAGCCTTCTATCCAGAACTACACAGACGTATCTGTCAGAGTTGGCTCTTGGCTGAAAGCTTTGGCAATTCATCCCAATACTGCATAGTACCAAGGGAAAAGCCTAGGAATCTGCCAAACTCAATACATTTCATTTTAGTTCATCGTTCCAGCGTGTTTCAAGAAACACTGGTCGTTTATCTGTAATTGGAAGAGGCTGCAGCATGACGTTTTCTCTGTATGACAATATATTTAGATGAGTTAGCGTTTTTCAAGTGACGATAATGTGGTAAATAAAGCTTCAGGGCATAGAAAGTTGTAATCTATGGCAGGTGATCATGTAGGTAGAGAGAGGTAGATAAGCAGTACCGAGGCTTGTGTTGAAGGTAAATGAAGGAATGTATGGTATACAGCAAAAAAAAATCTAAATGGTCTCCGATCAGTGAAGTGCCAAAGCTCAAAATCAGAAGTCATTTTAAATTCAAACTAGGCTGATAATCAGCACTTTTTGAACGTCAAAATTACAAGAGACAGTCCCCCAAAACGCCCGCCCTTCGCCACTTGAAAATGGAAGTCTTCATTGATAGCTCGTTAACGAGTAGAGACTAATAGAGAGGAAGGTATGGAAGCGTGGATCATCATCTGCCTAGTCTTTTCCCAAACTATCTTGGGGTCGGCTTCCAGTCTAACCGGATGCAGCTGAGTACCAGTATTTTACATGAAGCGACCGCCTATCTGACCTCCACAACCCAGTAACTGGGTAATGCGATACCTCTTGGTAAGACTGGATGTTAGACTTTTGGCTTCTGACTACTCGTAACGACTGTCAAAGATCTACAAATGACAGCCGGGACCAACGGCTGAACGTGCTTTCCGAGGCATGGATGTAACTCGGTATGTTATGCTTAACACAGTGACGTAGTGTGCAAGTGAAGTGCTACTAACACATGTAGTTTTAAGGTTTTATTTACTAACACAAATTGTATTTTATCATATGTATGTTAGACTGTAAGGTATATATCTATGGGCCAAAATTGCCTGAAAATAAATAAATATTATTATTATTATTATTAACCTTAAAGAAGGCAAGCACGGCTTAACCTTAAAGATCGATTCGTGCAGCTGTTATTGTTTAGCCACAATTTCCTCACCTCTCGGTATGGAAGCGTGCATAGCAGAAATAAATAAGTTGCAGGAAGTGTTATTCCATCAAGTAAATTTCACAGTTAAATACATGGAGCAGTTAATCTGGTACAAATCTATCATGACATAACACCCTAACTATTTTAAGACGATGAGCGATGACCATCCAAGTCAGGTCACTCCACTATCTTGCACAAATGTTTATAAAATAAAAGATAATAAACATCGGCCATGCCTCGGGCTGGTCACCGATAGATGTGCGCTAAGGTACACCATTTTACTTTCCAAATGATTACCACAATTACTGTTTGTAGATTTTAAGTGTACTCACATTTTACGTCAGGAGATCGTGTTTTGTTACTTGGTGAGATGATGATCGGTGGTTTCAAAGCAACTGTCTTTAATATCCGATGAAAATGTGCTATGCGGGGGGCTCTGCAGAATGATGGACTGAATACGTGGGAATCCTTTTTGCATCGGTGTCTTCCATCCGGTATTTTTGAGTTTTCCAATATCGCTAGGTGTCGCTGATAGAATGTCACCTTGTCTAAACAGTGTTACCTGGTACTATGTTGACAGTCAACAATTTCTGAAAGAGAGGCTAGGAGAAAGGAGTTACGGCCACACTCCACAAAGCCCTCCATAGCTTCTGAAAGCAACTAATACTACTCAGTTCGTTTTGCGTGTAAGTGTCGCATTTTAGTTTTGTGTGTTTTTTATGTATAATGTTGCGCAAATAAGTGTCTTTTTTTCAGCTTCCCAGAATAACGGCAGTGTAGTAAAGCTTAAATTGCAACTGGCGACCCGTGAATTCCGTCAAGTTTAAGAGGAAAATATACGAGTCCGTACTGGGCAGTGATGGTTATAAATGGATAAAGTAAGAAATGAGTATAGAGGAAGTTTCAAAAGTTGCGCCATTTAGAGATAAGCTTAAAGTAAAACTTAAGAATTATAATAATAAACTTCATGGAGGGCCGTAGCGTTCTAATCTAACAAAAAGAACGCTAGGTAGGTAAAGTAGAAAGTAAAAGTATGTTTAATAATTTGCCACCTGTCTCAGTTGCTTTATGGTGAAATGGAGGAAACATGTCGTTAATGGTGCTTGTAGGTTGTAACGTGTGAGTTAAGAACCAGTTGCCACTTGCCACTACGCGTCTTGATCTCTGACCTGCCATTATCATACATGTAGCTTTACGTTTAAACGTCACGGTTAAGTAGCTTTATGTCAGGGCTGCTACACTTGCTACAGCTAAGTATGCTTCATCTCTTAGTAAGATATCCACAGTAATTCATGTTCTCACGGAATCCATCCATTCTTTACCCTTCCTCTCCCTCTCCATCCATCAACATTCATATCCATCACTCTTTTAGTCCCATCATCACATGCGTATCATCCCTCTTCGTTATATGTCCATACCAAGTCGAACGACTTCCTTTGAATTTGTATGTAACAACACCACTTTTAAACTTCCTCTAATATACTCATTCTTTACTTTATCCATTCTTACCACTCCTCACATCCACCTCAATATTCTCATCTCTGCTAGGTACACGCAGTCTTCTTTCATCCGTCTTCTTCACTGCCCAGCATTCCAATCAATACAGTACGACAGTTCGAATCACGGACTCGTATATTTTCCTTTCTTTTATCTTGGCCATCTTAATTAAACTGCTGTTATTCTGGGATATTTCTCTGTCAAAAATACTGCAGTTCGATTTCATTCCTTTCTAACCAACTGCAATAAATCACGATACATCTTTCAACTCACCTTGTCTTCCAGTTAGATCGACTGCTCCGTATCGCGGATCACTGTTACGAGTACCAACTGTAGCTCACCTTGGCCGTAGGTATGTCACGTTGACATTTTACAACACACTGTTTATAGACAGGCTTTGAAAGAATTTGCGAATTTTGTTGTTGCCTATCGGATTAAAACTTCTTCTGTGTAAAATTTTTGCATGCAAAGACTGGCGACGACACCGTATCAGTTATCTCAACCATTGAAGCTATATTAATTATTCTTTAAAATAATGTTTAAATCATACTTTTTTAACGCATCAACTATACCTATCAACAATGTCTAACAAAAAAAATGCCTAGCCTTTGCCCAACTATACTGGATTGTTTGTTGGATTGTTGGATTACTGTCTAATTGAATGCCGATAAATACATACATTGTATTTTACATGGAGTGACTGCCTCCACAAACCAGTTACTGGGTAACATCATTCAGACTTCTAACTACCTTAATAGGTACACTCTCGCCGAGACACTCCGAGGCAGGGCGAGTGCGAGCGTGACAAGTGTCAAAATTCTTCGAATTTTAGCCGGAACCAATAACTGGATTCATGATCTGCCTGGCGTTTTCCCTAGTATGTTCCAACTATATTGGAGTTGGCTTCCAGTCCAGCGTTACCAGCTGTAGCTTAATACTAGTACCAATAACAAATTAAGCCTAAAATAACATGATTTTCAACGACCATGCATGCTATACTCGAAAGAAAACAACATTCAATTCGATTCGTTCGAGAAGAGGCATGGTTGCCTCGACAGAGGATTGCAGAGCAAGCATAATGGTCATAATGTGCACCATATGGCGACCCTGACGACCCTGGGGCCTGGTGTCTAGGTCGCCGCGAGTCCGCGACCAAAACTGGACTGATGCGGGTAGTGTTGTGTCGGTGAAATTGTCGTTTCTTAACGTCGACAAAAAGAGGTATTTTGAATTGGACGTGTCGCATAATTGTGTTAAGAGCGTTTACACCTTACCGCATTTCATTCAAACTTTCAAGTCCGTATTTTCCGAAATGACTAAACCGATTTTAATTAAACTTAATACGCATAAGCAGGATACATAGGTCTAAAAAGTTACAAAAAATATAATTTCAAAATGTATTTAAAAAAAAGATACTTAATCGGAAATATCTGTTTCTATAGATAAGTAGTTTCATTAAAATCGGTTCTGTCATTTCGGAAAATAAGGACTTGAAAGTTTGTATGAAACGTCGTATAACGTGTAAATGCTCTTAGCGACGTAGCTTAAGTATTAATATCCAAGTATCTATAACGTAAGTTTTATTTGCCTAAACATTGACTTAAGATTAACCTCACACTCACACCTTGGTTTTGCCCGCATGAAGGTCAGAAATTATCTCACGGAACGTAACGTAATGAAAACCGGGATGAAAAGTATCCTAACCCTGGACGTGGTATAGTTGTATGCCAAATCACCATCTGCCTAGGATCGGCTTCCAGTCTAACCGGATGCAGCTGAATACCAGTATTTTACATGGAGCGATTCAAAATCAAAATACATATTTTTATTTCACATAGGCCTACTTGGGCACTTGTAAAACATCACGGCACGGTTCGGGTTGGTCGTTTTCTATGGAGAAGAACCGGCAAGAAACTCCATGGTTACTCTTTTAAAATCATTTGCTTTTACAATATTTTTATTTTACAGCGTTAGTACTTAAGTATGGGAGGATATCGTAGGCCCGACAATAAGTCGTTGCTTACTACAAAACGTAGAACAAGCCTATCTGACCTCCACAACCCACTTAGTACTGGGTAATCCGATACTTCTTGATAAGACTGGTCGTCAGACTTTCGGGCCACTGACTACCTGTAACGACTTTCAAAGATCTTTAAATGACGCACGGAGGAAACTTGGTATGGAATGGGTGGTCACCCATCAGACCAACCTAGACAAGCGCAGTTTAACCTGAAGTTTGATCGTAGTGGCTGTTATTAATTAGCCACGAGCTCTAAATATATCTGTTCAGCCATTGAGCCGTGAAATCTGCATCTCTGTCTGTCTGACAGCCAGAAAGGAGACGCTTTCGCTTTTATATGGGATATAAGATTCCCCTTTGGGTATTCAAAATGTAAGATCTTTACCTCCAAGCTTTTAATTGGCATAGTATATTCAATACTAGAACAGGTTTCTATATTTTTTTTATTACTATCGCAAAACCTGCTACACTAAAATATCAATCAATTCACATATTATTGACTCTTAACGCCAATCAACTAGCTTTGCCATAACAGTCCTGTTTGACAAAGTGAATGAAATATGCCATCTAAGTTTACTAGACGGCCTTTTAGTACCTTGTATAGAGAATTTAATGCACCTACTAACCCAAAGAGGAATGTGTGGCTGACTCAGTGGACCGCTTTTGTTTCATAAGAACACGTTTTGATCTGAACAGTGCGATAAAGCGGATCTTGATCGATTTGAATCTAAACCAAATGAAGCGAGATGACTTTGCAAAAGAAATTGTGTTTGAACGTGTTTGCAAACATGATTGGCATCTGGAAAGTCCAGACAATATTTTGGATTTTATAGACAATATTTTGAATTTCAGTCACACATTTCTTCAAAGATTATTATTAGACTACTATTATCCCCTTCTCCTTACCCGTTGGTCAAGCCAGTGACGGTGGACCGGGGCTTCGGTCTGTAGGCTTCTTAAGGGCCCTAAGAGCTACTATTTATTTATTACTATTACATTTTTTTTTTTTTACTGCTTAATATTATGGTCTTTAGTTCGATTGTTAGATCGGGTAAATGGGTATTCCCATCAAGAATTTCTTAGTATCTAGTAGCTCGGTGTCTGGATATCGAACCCATACCATACCTGTTCATAGGCTTGTCCCTATTACATTGAACTTAAACATAACTGTATGTGACATGTAGGTGTGCTATTGTTTGATCTTTGCCTAACGCTTCGGAGATGACTGGCCTGATATTTTGCTATGTGAAATTACTATCTTCAAAAACTATTTCAACAAATATTTGATCTCTAATCACAAATCGCTTCACTTAGTTCCTCTCCATACAAACACCTGTTAGAAAGTCCAATCATCTGTTAATCTGATACTCATTCATAGCAATCGATCGTAAGACCATTATGCCATTATGCCATTATAGACGAATTGATTGGACGCCGGTAATGCTCCTGATTGGACGGGCAGCGGCGCACGATTGGACAATCAATGGATTGGGGAAATGATCGTCAGTTGTTGATTTGAGAGCCAGTGATCTGTTTTCTGGAGTTTGTATGTCGTGCGTGTGGAAATTGCCTCTTATCTCGCGATAATCAATGTCGGAAACTTGACAGAAATGTTTGCAATAATATAATATAAGAAGTCTAAAATTAGAAGTATTCTTGATAGATTTGAGTATTATTTGGTTGCGATTGTTCTGAGATATACTTAAACTGACCCTCAGAAGGTTTTGTTCAAACTCGTCAATATTACATACGCACGTTAACATGTTGCACGAAAGCACGTTAACATTTTGGTCCCGGCTGTCATTTACACATCTTTGACAGGCGTTACAGGTAGTCAGTGGCCCGAAAGACTGACAACAAGTCTGACCAAGGGGTATCGTATTACCCAGTACTAACTGGGTTGTGGAGGTCAGATAGGCAGTGGTTCCATGTAAAATACTGGTGTTCAGCTGCATCCGGTTAGACTGGAAGCCGACCCCGACACAGTTCGGAAAAGGCTAGGCAGATGATGATTAATGGGAACAATATTTCATTGACAGCACTTTTGTGCAGTAAGAGCCTTTTCGTAGTGCAAGTGTTACCACTAATAGGCAATCGGAATCTTATTAAATGAATCATATAGGGGTACTAAACACCAGTCAACATCTCAAAAAGTGATTCATCGAGGGGCCGAGACTTGCCTAACACAATCTCTCACAAATCTAAATCTCCAAAATTAATTATCATAATTACCACCAATAAATTATGTAAAATTCTACGAAAACATTGTAGAAAAGAAATGTCTGCTAACTCCCACGTCCACGTTATGGTCAGTGTAACATGATCAAGTGTAATCCGAGGCAGTGAGAGTGCAGAGAATCGTCTGACAAACAAACGGCCGCCATGTGTTGTATGCGTGAAAGTGATATGTTTCGTGTAACTGTCTGTGTGCTAAGAGTTCGCGTTCGAAGTGTTTGGAAGGTGTACTACACACTTCTGAGTCTTGAACTTTCGATGACGTAGATATTTATTAAATTAAAAAGTCGACCCGAGTCAATTACTACATAAAGGTTCTATTACCCTAAACGAAGCCAAAAGGCACTTGTTCCCCCAGCCATTGCGATCATTTTTGTGTTCTGGACCATATCTGGGAACCTAAGTTCAAAATTCCAACTTTATCACAAGTTTTTTTTATATGTATATACTTGCTACATAGTTTTGATGATGACCCATTTACTATTCAATGTATCCATCAACACAATGTTGTGAGTGCGTTGCATTGAGTTTTACCGCAAGACGTGATTTTTCACCCCAAAGAAAGTTAGTCTTCTTTTTTGACGTACGGAGTGTCAGACTTGTACTGACTAAAACCCATCCATGTTCCTTCTTAGCCCTTTGTGTTCCAGGGCCACGGTATCTCTTTCGAACAGTCCCGCAACCCTGGCAGGCATTGGCCCTCTCGGACCCCTTCCGGTTTGCTGACATCTCCTTGGGGCGCGCGTGGAACACGAACGCTCCGTCGGCACGGCCTTAAAATCTTAGTCTTATGTACAGAATGCTTGGTAACTTTGGACTGGCAAACTCCGTTCAGCTTTTACAGAGTCTGAATCATGTGCAGAGGTTCAAAAATAACTGATTACCAATCTCTTTGGATTTCGTATTAATTGGAGAGTGACTATCGACAGGATTATATTAAACTTTTCGTTAGCTTATTTCAAACCCATATGTTTTTGACGTTTCCCACCATCGTTATCGTTGATAGAATATTAGGGTGCTACCACTCAATCAATCCATAGCTTTACCTAGTAGAAACTGTCGATCGACGTCGACTAATCCATTCTACCATCGGTTGGTGTGCATCGATCGACGATCGATCAATTGGTGTGGTAATACCATAACTCCGTCTAGGTCCTTAACACATACGATTCGACAGTTTGTGTTAAACAAATAGCTGAAGTGAAGCTATCGCTACATACGATATTCGATGAACAGAAAACTCCGCCTGGCATCTACCGCTCCGTTAGGTTAGGTTCCGTTCTGTTTTCCAAAATCCAAGCTTATCTAAATATATTATAATATTTTGTCGCCCAGCTGTCCCGACCCATGCACTCCCAACTGCCAACCATGCTACTGATGCGCGAAATAGAACGATTGATTAACTGATGTAATTTTGTGGGGTTATTGTTTAGAGATTTATCTGAGACGCTTGGCCTAATTATGTTATGTCCTGGACAGAGATTTTACCGTCTTTTTGCTAAAGGTGTGGGCCAATATCAGAAAAGAAAATAAATTTATGCTATGGTAGAAAAGCAGAATGTCTTAGAACCAATAACTCGAAGACATGTGACCACCATTCCACACTGGGACTGCGTGGTGGATTACGGTCCACCCTTTCATAGAAAAGAGGATAGATAAGGATAGATTGAAATATATTTTTTTGTGTTTATCCTGCTACTTAGCAATCCTTGAAACAATAATGTAATATGTTGTCAGATTTTTATCGGTAGGTATATCTTCAGCTGAGTTGTGCACCCATTGATGCCATTCTCATCTTCTGTCTGCGAATCTTGTTGCTAGATCTGGAATAGTGTTTCTCTTGAGGCTAGAGTATCTTAGACTGCCTATTCCATCCCTTCAGTAAAGCAGCTAACTGGTTAATGTGTTGGTCTAGTCTGGCTTGATAATTATTGCTGTATGACTCCATTTCTTTGACAAAAATTGGAGGTGATACTTAAAAATTTCTTGGTCCAGGCTGGCCCAAAAAGAAAGTTGAAATCAAGAAGGGCTAACACAACACTAACTTTATGTAAAACCAACAGCAACCACTCTCTTAAATAACAGTCTCTACCCAAATCCGTGGTCACTAAGCATGAACAAAAAACAGTGTAAAGTTAATTAATAGAAAAGAAAGTGCGGCAACGTATAATAATGTCTGTCTGTCTGTGGGAGACCGCTGCAGGGCATTCTGTATCTGTGTTCAAATAAATAATAATAACTTAGAGATAGGTACTTGAACTTTTTGTTAATGGTCAACTATCACTTGCGATTTCATCCGCTTAATCGTTAGAACATTGTGGTCACAAAATTATCACTTTGTTTATGGTATTACTATTAACTGTGTGTTTAATGATGAAAATGATGAAGAGATAGGTAGCTCTGGACTTTATACTAAATAATATAATTTCTTTGAAGCAGTAAACGGGGACAAACTCTTATCTGATGGTAGGGTGCATCTGTGTCAGTCTTAGTTGGTTTGCCTGTTCTATAAAGAAACGACTAGATGGTCCCTATCAACGGTTGTGTAGAATTGGAGAATGTTTAGTACATTAGGGTTTAGTTATTGAAACTGGTATCAAGAGACAGCGAACTTTCGATCGTATTGATCGAAGCAGCGAATGAACATGATGATATATGTATATTGTTGTACGTACGTTTGTACAAACATTTTACACGTTAAAAATATCCTTCTTTAGCGTGTCGATGGCAATCTGAATTGTGTCGGCCCAGAACTGAGCCAAGACTTCGAAAATATTGTTAAAGAACAAGATGAGGTTCTACCTTCCTCAAGATAAAGAGAAACAGCAAAAAAAAAACAGAATAAAGTTTAAACAGAAACCTAAGATTTGGTGGTTGTAAAATTGGATGGAAGTCATTTAAGTCTTGTCGCTGGCTCGAAATTATACAGTGATAGTCTCAATGACACACTCAAATTATGACCCCACCTTTCTTAAACACGCTGTATTTTATTAGCCCAGAACTTCGCGGTTTCCACGACCTCTTCGGTGGTAGCGCAGAGGTCGGTCCATCTGCATGTTTTGGGGCTCAGTGGAGCAGGACAAAGGTAAAGGTGCCCTTAGAACCGACCTTGACACAACAAAGCACCAAAGAATTTACAAAACAAATTATAAAGTCAGAAACTCCATATGACATTCATGAGCGACAAAGATTAATGCTCAAACTTCTTAAACATGCGATTTGCGAGTCAGCAGGCAAATAATCAACAAATACGCGAATAACGATCTACGGGCAATTAAACAAACTACAAGGGATCAAATTGTAGTTAACTGTCGGTAAAACACTTAATTGCGTGTTGTTTGTGGCAGATGTTTATAGTAAACAATTATTGTTGCTTGTTTGTTTTTTTGTTTGAATATTTTGGCACGACGTAGGTAAATAAATTGCAGCGTGCTTATACATCCGCTCAGGTGGATGTGACAATGCCCTGGAGTGCAAAATGGTGGAGACGATATAAAGGGCCCCTCATTTGTGATCCTACAATATCGAAATACGACGTATAATGCAGGATAGAATATACATACAGGACGAATAGACGTAATAAAACAGGATGTAATGTACAGGAGCTGGTGCACGGTACTGAAGGCAAAACAAGATAGACAAGACAGGTTCCGGGACGACTAATGTTCAGTTTGTCATCGATACGCTGAAAAGTCACCTGCCACTCGGTCACTGAGGACAAGAGGAAAATAATCGTGTCTTCAGTCTTCTACGCCAATTTAGTTGCTGACAGGTGACTCCTTGCTAGAACTGTTTATTATAGCAGAAGTCATTCACAAGTAGCGATCGTTTTCCGAGCCTTTTCAAAAATAATGTCTTTTTTTTTTGTCTAGGTCTTCTTCTTCTCAATTTACAAGTTGCCATTGTTGTTAAATAATAATAGCCGATCGGATCAATCTTCAGGTTAAGCCACGCTTGCCAAGGTTTGTCCGTGAATGGGTGACCATCATTAAATACCAAGTTTCCTCCGTGCCTCGGAAAGCACGTTCAGCCGCTGGTCCCGGCTGTCATTTGTAGATCTTTGACAGTCGTTACGGGTAGTCAGCGGCCCGACAGCCTGACAACCAGTCTTACCAAGGGGTATCGTATTACCCAGTGCTAAACTGGGTTGTGAAGGTCAGATAGGTAAAGTCAGTCCATGTAAAATACTGGTATTCAGCTGAATCCGGTAAGACTGGAAGCCGATCCCAATAAAGTTAGGAAAAGGCTATGCAGATGATCAAACATTGTGGTTTATAACTCAGATGATCTAACACAGTATGCTACGTGCCGTTTACCCTCGACAAGTCGTTTACCTCCAGATCAGAGCATCCTAATACAAAAATCCGTTAACCACAATACCTACCTACTCTATGGTGCTAAACCCGGCAGATTGGTCCGAGACCGGCCCAAGATATCTGCGGAATGCGGACCTCCAGGCTAACGACCGCAACTGCCCTGCGTGCACTAGGGCTTTCACATTTCTCTCGCCAAATATTCACAATGGGACTGCAATAGTTTCATGGTAAGTAAAGATGTTGGCTGAGGTCCTAGGAAAATCGATGGGTGAAATTATCTAGTTAATTAGTAGTAGCAACTGTTTTAAGCTTTCACGGTTTATACCTACACTTACACGATATAGACTGCCGTGATTATCAATTAATGTGAGTCCCCGATATTTTGACGCTGTTGCAAGCGCCATGATCACGGTATGACATGACATGATGCGGGGTGATCGGTAGCTCAGATTAATTGATAATCACGGAAGATATCCAGTAATTTAAGTTACCTACAGTATAAGTGTAGTAGTAGCAAGTACGACCATAACACCATGTTTGCGAATAAATTTATTTGACTTGGACAAATGGGGTACACTGCAGAAAGAATCACGAATGATTATTTTGGCGCGTGAGTGACTATGACAGGAATTTTGGTAAACATTCCTGAAATTGTTAAGCTTCCCATTAATGGTCTTAAAGTTATTTAAAAGGCAATGTCTAACATTGCCAAGGACCAGATCGCGTTCGCCTTGCCCTTTACTTATCTCACTTTGTGTGGACAGGGAAATCTCCAATCACCCAACAGCAATACGGACCACTGGGACATACATACATACCATCCTATAGTGTAAAGCTATTGCGAATGCAATAAGGAAACTGTAAGATCACATAGGACCACTTAGGAACCGATGCGACGGACGTCACTGGTAATCAATTACTGCGGTGATTGACGCTTGATTTAACTTAAGTGCATAGCTTGCTCAGCTCAGCTCTTAGTGTGTGGTCCTTGGCTAGATTCAATCCGGTCTATCAAGTGTCGGGAAGATGGAAGGATGGGCAGGGTTGATAATTACTGGGACTAGGATGACAACATTGGTGGAGACGCCTTTGCTTGTCAGAATCTTGATGGAACCATTGATCAAAGTAAACGAGTGACAGCAGAATTTGTCCGGTCGAACAATGGCTTATCTCAGATTCTCTAGACCGAAACACCGAAACAAACTAAGAGGGCACTGGCTCTTTAACTATGTTGGGATGGGCTTCTAGTCTGAACAAACAAACAATCGTACTTATAATTATACCTTCTAAATCATGTTAAAATTGGCAAGATAAAAATAAGACACTTAACTCATAATCTGCCTAGCCTTTTCCCAAACTAGCTTGTGGTCAGCTTCCAGTCTAACCGGATGCAGCTGAGTACCAGTATTTTACAAGCAGTGACTACCTATCTGACCTCTACAACCCAGTAACTGGGTAATACGGTACCCCTTGGTAAGACTGGATGTCAGACTTTTGGCTTCTGACTACTCGGAACGGCTGCCAAAGATCAACAAATGACAGCCGGAAACAAACAGCTTAACGTGCTTTCCGACGCACGGAGGAAACTCGGTATGTAATTATGGTCACCCATCCACGGACCAACTTCGGCAAGCACGGCTTAACCTTAAAGATCGACCCGTGTGGTTGTCATTAGTTAACCACGAGCTTTTCAAAAATTACACATTCAATTCTGCCCAGAAAATGTATCCACTTTAGCAATCAATTTTACTTCAATTAAATATCTGTCAACAAAAAGATAACTTTCTAAAGAAAATTGATTATATATCTCTGTAAGACCATGTTAAGGTGTAATGTTTTCGCTGATAAGGGGCTGGCTATGTTTACCTGCGCAAAAACTCCATGCTGTAACCGCATCCGGTGATATGGCGGGTATCCACTGTACCACGTCGAATGCTATCGTTTTTAATATAGTTAGCTTGGTGCTGGTGTGTTCTGTAAATCCATACAATTATTTTGTCACACTTACTTTTTTTATCTGCACCAATTGCAAAACGTTTTGCATTACTGCCGTTTGATTTTTCTCTTTTTGGGTTTCATAATATGTATGTTAGTCTGTATATATGGGCCAAAGTTGGACCATATATAATATACCTTAAAGACTAGATAATAAATTAATGTTATGTTGTGTTAATTCTACAACGCCTCGCCTTTCAATGGGATTGACATGATTGCTTTTCAGCTGAATATTCAATAGATTTGAAAGCCATTACCAACTTTTGTGTTATCTGCCTCCACAACCCAGTGTATCGGGTAAAAACCGTTTGGTTAAGTTTTCAGTACGATGTGGTTGGGTATGAGTAGAGGGAGACCAAAGAAACGATGGCTGGACTGTGTGAGAAATGATATGGCAAGAAAGGACGTGTCTGATGAGATGACGACAAATTAATTGCGACAAGGGCAAGAGAATTATGATGAATAATGATAATGGTAATACCGTTTTTGTCTGACTTTCAGAATTTTTAAATCATTTCTTTTGTGTGTTTATTTATAAATCATTATAATATGATCTTATCAAGAAATAAGTTAATAATACTGTTGAAATCCTATTTTTTTATTTGTACGTATTTGCGGTGAATTTGTGGCTTGGCGTGGAGGGCACGCGCATGCGTTTATGCTCTGGCGTTCATGAGGTTAACGTGCTTTCCAAGTCATGTAGAGGTCTCGTTGAGGCTTTAACGAAACGAGAGAAAAAATGGACATAGTTACGAACAGGATACAGCACTCACAAGAGCCTTGACCAACGTCGAGATGGTTGCTGAAGATAACGACGGATGCGGCGCCTTGCCTGACCACTTGGCAATAAAGTGGCGTAAGCGCAAGTGTCGCAGCTATTGAGATGTTTAGCAATTAGCTCGACAGTACAGGAAGGTCTCTTGCCTTTTCGAGATCAGCGGATATGTGTTTGAGATTTGACGACACGATTGGCGCAGTGGCTAAGCGATTAGCTGTTGAGTTGCGTGGCGAGGGTTCATAGCCCGCACGGAACAAATTATTTGTATGACCTATTCGCGCTACGTGGCCAGTCCGCACCCACTTCAGCTTGGCTGTTTTTTCCTCCAACATCTGCAACTTTAATAATGGACCGCAGGGTGGTGTTTCATAAGCAATCTGTACGCTAAATAACTATAACCCGCTGGCAAATCTTGATTTTGGACTTCTGTTGTTCACTAAGTGACCAAATCAAATAAAGATTCATTGGCAGAAAGTTATACTATATCTACAGCGTTTAAAAGTGATTAGTCAATGGAAACAGCGGTACCTGTGGTCAACAGATCCGTGTAGTCGAGTGCAGTTGGTGCAGTCGGCGTCAATGGTCGCCACGCCCTGCACCTGTCGCACACGGGTTCATAACTTACAAGTTACTGGCACCCTAGAAAGTAATACCAACTTAATATTATCAATGAGAGCTTTGGTTATGGCTTTTTTAGTACTGGATAAACCAAATTAGTTTTGCTTATTTCCCACTTCAGAAGTCATGATTTCGAGGGCTTGGCTTTCAGAAATAAGAAACTAAGGTCTGAGGGTAAGGATATAGGTACCGCATTTTAAAGTAGGTACATGAAAAAAAACACTACTATAGGCTTTATTTTTACTAACACAGAGGTGCTTAGTGTATTAAAATGCTTACTATCCTTAGTTTTTTGTTGTGAATTGTATGAGCAAACAATCATTGACTAGAAGAACTTCATGTTAATGCAATTTGAACATCACAGGCGCCTCACAACAGAAGTTATCTTGCGGTCGTCTGAGGTTTTTGGGAGAGAAGTTTTTCAAATTCACCAAATCCCTTGTGCCGGCTGGGTCAAAATCGGCCCAAATAAAAGTTGCCTAAGTAACTTCTTATAACTTATAAGAAGTTACTTAGGCAACTTTTATTTTAGAAAAAGATTAGAGTTCCGTGCAAATGAAAACCCATAACATTATTAACAGAATCAGATTTAAACAGGGATTAATCTAATATTATATAAAAATCGTGTGTCACAGTGTTCGTTATCGAATTCCTCCGAAACGGCTTGACCGATTTTTACATCTTTTTTTTTTATATTTGTTAGAATAGGTCTTAGGCCTTTGTTTTCTCACACATCTATATTAAAATTTCCACGCAAACGAAGTCACGTGCAACAGCTATTACCTGTTTTATATAATAATTTCACACTAGTAGTAAATAAAGTTTCAATATAAATTAGCAGTCAATGTTCTTTTACGATCATCGTGAGATGTAAAGACATTTTTAATTATCGCCGTTTGAGATCGGTGGATTGATAAAGTTAAGCTGCGGACACACGATTCCTTTTCGCGGTTTTGTGGTTACGCTCGTTTCCGCTCAATTTAGTCGGTGTCTTATGATTGTGACTGTAATGTACTTTTTCAATACTCTTTATGTAAATTAAAATCATTATACGGATCTCTGGGAATTTCTTGAGTTAAGGAAGGTACCTACCTGGTAATTTTATTATTGTAATTTTAAAAATATATGTCCCATTTTAAACGAAGTGATTTGTGGTAAAATTGTAGTTAATGCTAATGCAGATGGAAAAAATTACGAAAGCTTTCATAAATCAAACACAAAATATTTTATTTTACATAGGCCTACATGGGCACTTATAAAACGTCAACAAAAGGTGCACGGTTCGGGTTGGTCGTTTCCTATGGAGATGAACCGGCAAGAAACTCCATGGTTACTATAACTTTCTACCACTTTATCTTCCAGTAGAAGGAACGATACCTGGTTTTTCTTCGTCATATTCTCGGTTTATACGGAAGACGGTATTACCTGACCAGCATCTGAGTTGTGAGGGTTAAAGATACAGTCACTTCATGTAATTTTGTGAACTACAGCAACAAATACTATAAAATATAAGAACGTAAGACCGGAAAAAAGATGAGCTATTAACAAATAATTTTATTTGAATCTAATCACGGAAATAAATTGGAACAATTCGATTATTTTTAAGCTTTCGCGGTTTATAACTAGATTTACTCTTTCACTTAGGTACGGGATAGCAAATAAGAAGACAATTCGAATTAAACTTGCAATATATCTTCCGTGATTATCAATTATCGTTAATTATTTTTTCCTTTATTTTTATACATATTAATTACATTTTTAAATATTTTTACAAAATTATATACAAAAACATTTAAAAATATAAAAATAGTAGCCCACCGGTATCGGGAACAGGGTCCAAGCCACCGGCGGTCAGGGCTCCAGAGAAAGGAACCTCCTAACGATACGAGCCGTGTCCAGGAGTACCGCTTTCTGAATCAAGCCCTTGATCCAGCTGCCTAGCGAGAGCCTCATCAGATATTGGTCGAGGCTGTTGGCAATCAGGCCATTGGCTGATACGACTATCGGCACAATGATCGCTGAATCAACATCCCACATGTCGACAACCTCGCGAGCCAAGTCAAGATATTTGATTTGCTTATCTTTCTCGGCTTTCACGAGGTTCTCGTCATGTGGAACCGTTATGTCAACAATCATTGCGCGCCGCTCTGATCGATCCACCACCACTATATCAGGCTTATTGGCTACAATAGTCCTGTCAGTGATGATGGATTGATCCCAATACAGTGTGATATTGCCATTTTCGAGAACTGGGTCGGGCACATACCTATAGTACGGCACTTCCGAAGGCTTCACAAGGCTGTATTTCAGAGCAAGTTGCTGATGGATAATCCTGGCTACAAGGTTGTGTCTATGCAAGTATTCTCCGTTAGCTAGACGAGAACATCCGGAGATAATGTGACGGATCGATTCGCCCGGACGGTGGCATGCCCGACATATGTCAATATATATATATATATATATATATATATATATATCGTTAATTATTGTTAAAGACTATAAAAGAGGGTAGACAGATTTGTCTGCTATTAATGATTTATTTACCATCCACCCGTCATACCGCGTCACGGCGGCAGCAGCGGCGCTTGCAACAGCGTCGAAATATCGGGAACTCACCATAATCGATATCCCGCAAGTTACATTGCGAGTTTAATTCGAATTTTCTTTTTCTTCTTCGCTATTCCTATGATGTGTACTCACCTCTACAGCCTCCAGCGTACCAGCTGATGCCACGATATCGTATTGAACACAGCATTGTTGCAAATCTCAAACAGAAATGAAAGTCCAACAATAATATCAGATTCTCATAAAAACTATTAGATTTCCTATCTCCATGATATTTGAATGAAGACGGCCGCTTTCTCTGACGCTTGTTTGATTTGAAAGGTAATCAGAATTGGGTGGGAATCGTTCGTGGTATACCTAGGTATACAATGTGTGTACCAACATTACGTAACATTACGCTTGTAATCCCCGAGGGGTTAGGCAGAGATGTACCTTTCGGTACAATCGAATTCCGCCAGTTATGTTTAAGTCCCACGTAAAAGGGGGCGAGCCTATTGCCATCAATCGGGCACAAATCCGGACTCGGTGGCTGTTACTGAAGAATTCCTGATGGAAAAACCCAATAACAATTTAATTTAAGTATAAGGTAACGTTATTCTAAATCCAACATGACTCCCAATGATGGCGGAATAGTTTTTTTTTTTGCATTCCCAAGATAATAATATGGATATCAAGTGAAAAGGTTTGCTGAGAAATAAAAATAATACGGGAAATAAAAAGAAGTGAAAAAACTATGAGTCTTTTTTAGGTTTTTTAAACTATAGTGTTATTTAAACACAAGACTAAGCGAAAGTTCTCAGTCACCCACGTAGACAATTGGAGAGTAATTGAAACTTGATCCGTTGTCACTTATTGAGACATACGACATGACCTCAATCATCTGACAAGCTTCACGCCGACGAAAGATACGACACCAACAAAACTGTTGTCAGCGAAGCGGCTAAAGTTACCTCAGGAGTTATGATAAGCGTTCAACGTTACCAAGAATTTCATGTCCATTGAAAAGCCTAGTTATAATAAAAGAAACCGAACCGAAAAAAAGTTCAATCATTACATTTTATGTGTCTGTCTTCATCTTTTATAGCGTGAAAATGTAAACAGAACATATCGAAAGAGATTACAAATTACGTACAAAAATACATGGTAAGGTCCAAGCCGTTTTAACAATAAAATTAAGAATTAATATCCAAACAAAACTTGATTGAAATGAAGGGAAACTAAATGGTGCGAACCACACATTAATCAGAGATCATACAAAACTGTCATGTCACTAAATTAATGAAGTTTTTGTAAATGTGTGGACATTATAGGCCTTATAGATTCCAAGATCCTTGGTAACTTTTTACCTTGTTCAACGTTTTGTAGTAAGCAACGAGTTATTGTCGGGCCTATGATGTCCACTCATACTTAAGTGCTAACGCTGTAACATAGCAAAATTGTAAAGCCAAATGATTTTAAAAGAGTAACCATAGATTACTCTTATAGTTACTTGCCGGTTCTTCTCCATAGGAAACGGCCAACCCGAACCGAGCACCTTTTTGTCGACGTTTTACGAGTGCCCATGTAGGCCTATGTGAAATAAAAATATTTTGATTTTGTCTCTAGTTGCCCACAGTAATAAAGTCTGTTCAATATCATAAATATCAATTTGACACCAAACTGCACACACGTCGAATCAAAGCTCCATACTCGTTCAAACGATCGTCGTATCTAGAAAATTCTAAACGTTACCAAGAATCTCACGGTCCTCGGTGGCTGGCAGAGTGGCAGATCTAATAAGAATGAACTTTATTGTGTGGGTGCGTTCACCTCAGTGCCTCGGGTGCCGATACCGTGACCTCTCAGAAAGTAAAACCGCACGCCTTCCTGTTACCTTTGTTATCGTGTGCAGTGCTGGTATTCGAAAGTACTGTTATTATACATGATTTACAATAAAAAAAATTGAAAGCCTAAACGTTTTTTTGGAGTTTTGAATGGGTGAAATCGCTGCATTAGGAACAATCGGGGATCAATTACCGTCTCTTCACAGTTCTTTTTCGATAAAACATCATGAGGAAACCGGCAGGTCATAGAACCAACAAAAATAAGACATGTGACATCTACCATACCGCATCGGGCCCAAGAAATTCAATATTCCGTGCCATCGCATCGATACGAAAGAGGCGCACGGGTCGATCTTCAAGATTGAGCCGAGCGTGCTGCGGTCGGTCCGTGGATGGGTGACGATAATAACGTACCGAGTTTCCTGCATGCTTCGGAAAGCACTTTAAGCCATTGGTCGCGGCTGTCATATGTAATCTTTGACAGTCGTTACGGGTAGTCAGAAGTTAAAAGTTTGGCATACAGTCTTACCAAGGGGTTTCGTATTACCCAGTTACTGGGTGTGGAAGTCAGATTGGCAGCTGCTTTATGTAAAATACTGGTACTCTGCTGCATCTGGTGAGACGTGAAGCCGACCCCAACAAAGTTTGGAAAAAGGCTAGGCAGATGATAACGATACGAAAGAAAGGAGGCTATCAAGTTGGGACTCAGCAGTGGGGAATACCTGTATGTATTTTTTGGAAGGAATGATCAGGATACTATGACGCTTAAAACATTATTGTTCCATTCCTATTCCAGAGTGGGAAAGAGATGGAGCTAGACGACCTGTATAGCGCCGTCTCTAATTTAAAGACATGTGATATCTACCAAATCGCACTGGGCCCACGTGGTGGATTACAGCCCACTCTCTCTCATAGAGAGGAGGCCTCTGTCCCAGCAGTGGGAACATTATAGGCTGGTGATGATGATGATTCTCTATACATACTCGTAATACCGTTCCCTTGCCCTGTAGCCCATTGGCTACAGCCTTACATATGAATAAATACGATCACAAATCCATCTGCCAAGCACAATGATTATTGACCCATGATGAGCTGTGGACATGATTATGAATGACGATTGTAATGAACTAAAAACGCCTGTCCAAATTCTTGAAGCAAAACCATCTTATGCTAACGAAAAATAAGCAAAAGGCAAGATTTTATTTATTTCTTAATAATGATAGTTATAAAAATGTTAAACAAAAACATTGAGAAAAACTAATTCTAATAACATCACATATCATTGCATCACCCCTGCCTCCCCGGAGGGGTTAGGCAGAGATGTGCTTATAGTACTTAATGTATTCTTTAACTAGTTCTATTTAACTTTAACGGTGAAGGTCATACAGCAGGCTTCATTCTCCTTCTCTTCATTCCACAATTTTATTTTTACTGGGAATTTGCCCTGGAACAAAATAAATCGCATTTCAATAAAATCATATAGAATTTGATAACTTAAAGGATCATGGTCGAATTTCCCCGAATGGTTATTTAAAGGTGTATCTATACCTGGTCATCATCTAAGGCTTCCAGTCTAAGGGGACGCTCCCTTAGACTGGAAGCAAAGTCAAGTATTACGTAACTAAATTGGGGGGGGGGGTCTTCTGAAACGTTACGTTGCGTTAGAGGGGCGGGAGGGGGGATTTGAACTACGCGTTACGTAACATTGTTTTAACTCTTCTGAACGGTCTCGTAGATTTTTTTCTCGCGGCGCGTTACCAGAGGGGGAGGGGGGTAGGTATAAACAGACGTTACGGCGCGTTACATGGGGGGGGGGGGGGTCAAAAATCTCCAAAAATTGCGTTACGTAATACTTGAACGCTCTCTAACCGGATGCAGCTGAATACCTGCCTTGACCTCCAAAACCCAGATAGTACTGGGTAGCACGATAACTTTTGGTAACACTCTTGGTTCTGGTTCATCCAAATGTTGCCATTTTTGTACAGGTTTGTTATGGTAACGAATTATTAGCATAGCTTGTCATGGCACGGCGATTTCAGAAATAGTTCACGATGTTTTCTTTTGCTCATTTATCAGATTAATCTATACAAATAAATAAAATTGTCTGTTTGTATTTTCAAAATAACAGCTTTTTACTGAATGCATATAATATAGAACATTCGTGATTCATTCGTTCGTATGAACAGTAAATACTTATAACTTTATTTTTTAAACTTTGCCTTTTTGTTCTGGCTAGTCACTGAAACGGTTGGATCGATTAGCATTGAGAAGATTTAAATTATAAAAAGAATTAGGGTGATTGATTCCGTGAATTCCGTGTGAAAAAATTAAAAACCCATGACATAGTTTTCTAATTTAATTAATTTTTCTAATCCGATTCAAATAGGGAAGTATTTTTATAGGCCGCGGGCAACAGCTAGTACATAATATAAATCAATAGATACGGGAAGTTTCCTACTGCTGAAAATTCCCAAGCAGATACATTTACCTATACCTAGTCTAAAACGTTTACTTGACCTTTTGTGCACCAACCAGCCAATCACAAACAGTTACAATAATACAATTACAATATACAGGGTGTAACGGAAAGGGTATATATACATCCTTAAGGATGTGCTACAGACCATAAAACTGAACATGTTTCTCAACATAAAAAAAATTTTGCTGCAAAAAAAATATCAGCTGCCTATACATTTGGGTCGAATAGGTATTGTAACTTTCTATGGGGCAGCAGATATTTTTTTTTACTGAAAAACATGTTTT
The DNA here is from genome assembly GCA_963082945.1 of Cerastis leucographa. NCBI lineage: Eukaryota > Metazoa > Arthropoda > Insecta > Lepidoptera > Noctuidae > Cerastis > Cerastis leucographa. Next base: position 1,423,730 of record OY720360.1, read on the forward strand.
ATGATGAGAAACATGTTCAGTTTGATGGTCTGTAGAACACCCTTAAGGATGTATATACCCTTTCCGTTACACCCTGTATATTTCTTCTAATTATAGAAATTTCTAAACTAGTTTTTGAGTAGTATTATTATGAGTCTCTTTTCAAATACTACAACTTAAAAAGCAAGTCGTATAGAAGAATGTTAACTATAAACCAAGAAACAGTAAGAAAGCGCAGAGTCCAAGCCTGTTCTTTTGGTTTGCGAAAAGAGAGATGATGATCAATCAGCATTATAATCTTCCTAACCTTTTTCAACAATGTAGGTGGTGGCTTAGGTTAGATAGGCAGTCGCTCCATGTAAAATACTGGTATTCAGCAGCATCCGGTGAGACTGGAAGCCGACCCCAATATCATCCATGGAGCGACTGCGTATCTGATCTCCTCAACCCTGTTATAGGATAACACGATTCCTTTTGGATGGACTGGTTCTACAAATGACAGCTGGGAAAAACTGCTAAGCTTGCTTTCTGTGGCTCGGAGGGTCATACCGACCACAGCTAGCGTTGCTTTACGTTGAAGGTAGACCTGTGCGTCTGTTATTACTTAGCCACGAATCCCAGTTAGTGCTGGTATTTAAAATACTTACGGTAGCCCTTTTATCCAACATCAAGTCCACGTCAAAGATCCTTCTCTGATCACCTTCAAGGGGACAGAATAGCATTAGACAAGCTTCGCTGGGAACCTTGATAACTGTTGAGAAGTTTCCACTGTTATCCACATCGCTGGTGATGGACAGCTTCAAAGATTCTGCGGCGAAGTCTGAAAATTGAAGATGGGGAATATTTTCTAAAATCTATAACTGTAGGAGTGCAGATCATAACCATTTAGAGAGAGCTCACCAGAGAAACTGAACCACGTTTGAGAGCTGTTTTGCCAATATTCCAAAGCGATCTTCTTCTTTATCGTGTGGTATAGCTATAGTGCCTAAACTGGTGTCAGAGTTTATATGCCTCCCATGGGCCTGTGACATGGCTTTACAAGCAGCCGAGAAATATCTCTCAGGCATGCTGGTATCCTCACGATGTTTTCCTTGACCGAAGCAAGTGATAATTATACTATACGCACATGAAACAGAGGTGCGAGTCTTGGGTTCACACTCGAGACCTATAGGCTTGGCAGTCCGAAATTCACACCACTACATAGGCTATCACTACCCTCTTCCAAAGCGATGATTTATTGTTTATTTATTTATACCTATACCTAATGCACCCACAGTTTGCACCAAAGGGTGTAGCCAGGCAACATACAATAATAGCTGATTATCTTTTTGCAATAACTAAGCATAGCTTTACTACTACTCGTAACATAATTATCAAGATCCAGTTCCTGAGCAATCAGGGCGTTTAGCAGATTTATCGCCTGAGCTGTGATGGCGCAGATAGCTCTTGAACGCAGTTCTAAGGTTCTGATCCGGTTCAGTCTCTTTAGCAAAATTCGCCCTTAACTATCAACTGCTTTATTTTGGCGCAGCAATGTCAGAATTGAACATTTGTTGGATAATGCATACGATTGCTTTCCTAAGTTCTATACGAGTATAAGGAGATGAAAAAAAAACTAGTCAAACTAGATTAAAGTCATGAACTGGCCTTAAAGATAGTAATTAAGCTAAGTTTAATTTGCCTATTATGTTCCCATTTCTGGGACACAGGCCTCTATGAGGAGTGGGCTGTAATCCACCACGCGGTTTGGTAGATGTCACACATGTCTTCGAATTTTTAGTTCTAGGAAATGCCAGTTTTCTCACGAAGTTTTCCTTCACCGTTTTGTTGACAGTGGTGATGAAATAAATTACATGTTAATGCTCCTGCCTGGATTCGGAAGCACGTCCTACAAAAACTCGTATGTCGAGTACCTTACCACACCAAAGCCCAGTGACAAAACTATCCGAACCGCACACTCGCTACTCGTTGCTCGAAAAGTCGTTTCTCGATGCTAGCTCCCCCTGATGATGGTGAACATAACATAACACTTACGTGGTGTTATATCCAGTGTGATGCCATAGCCCTTGTTCTTCTTCATAGTGCAGAATGCTGGACCATGAGGACAGGGGTCCACGATCACACTATGTATACTGCATTGGGTGGCATCGACTGGAAAACGAAAATCAACATTTATACCATATTATGATAAGAACATACTACGAACGAATAAAAATACTCGCACAAAGAAGAAGCAGCACATTACACGAACACAAAGAAGAAGAAAAGAGAATTTAAAATTGAAAATGTGAGAGCAAGTTCTAAAGATCTGAAACAACACAAACAGAAACCAGCCAAAACGTGTTGAAATAAAAGTTAAACTAAATTTTATCAGGTGTGTAGATAATGTGTGTGCCATTTCCCAAAATTTCTTTCATTTCAAAGAATTTGGTAAACTACATGAAAATTTGTAAAATAAACTTAAAAAGCTCACTCACCATCCTTACAAAGTTTCCTCGTCACATATTCAGACTCAGCAGCTACCAAACCAAAAAACAAAACCACTATCAGTCCCCTCATGTTCGCAACTTCTCTCCGCTATCACCCGACGTACACTGACTTATTATTGTGATAATATAATGGTCCTATTGACCGCAAAATAGATTGGAGTAGAAGGACAACTTGACTCGCCTGTTACAAACTCACGCGCACAACCTATATAGAGGCGGTGAGACACAGAAATATTGCGCATTTAATCATTTTAGCTGGTCAGTGGTTTTCTACAACTTTTTTTAATACTTGAGTGCACAGAACCGGTTTGTGGTCCACTTAATGTTATACGGTGACCTATGCTTATTTCCTTGCCTTGTCTATCGCGTTTTGTACTCATTTTTCTTATGTAGTCTATGTAGGTCACGTCCTTATTATAGGCTAGGCTACGGGTCTAGGTCCATTGCATTGCAATTGTGATCTAGAACATTCCAGATTTAATATATTGCAATTTGACTGCACCTAGGAGTATGTTGAATGCCTTTGATGCCTGTCTTCCTTTATTACATTTGTTGGTGGCACGGTTGTTGGAGGTGATGTGTTACAAACTAACAACTTTGAAACCAATTTGTCCCCTTATAGCTTGTAGTCGATCTAAAATAAGACTTTCAAACAAAGTTGAAATAAGTTAGGTATATATTGGTTTTGTTTGCTTTTTCCTCCGCGCTTTGGAGAACATGATAATCATCTTGTCAACCATGAAATTTTGTAGTTTTCTAGTAATTAGAGAGTAGAGGTCAGATTTATGGCAGTACAAGAGGTCGGTCTTTTTTTCATAGTAGGTAGACACCTATTATGAAAAAAAGACCGACCTCTTGTAAGCAAATACATGGCAGTTTAGATTCTTAACGTTTAGCAACGATGTTACAGTCTGACCGGCTGCAGCAAACATTGAGCGACTACCTATCTGACCTAAATAACCTAGTTAGTGGGTAAGATTGGTTATCAAGATGATTTCAGGATTCAGGTTTTTACTGGTATCAACCGTCACAGATCTATAACTTCATGGAACGAATGACAGCTTGACGTGATTTCAGAGACGAGAGAGTTTCGTGTTCGAGGATTTCGATGCCACCTGCTCCTCATCATTCAGTTTTCAAGTTGAAGTAGTAAAAATTATCCCTTCTTCGGTTGGCATTCTGAATTTTCTTGCATGTAGGTATATTGGCTACTAATGGCAGTAATTGATAACAAATAGGAATGTGGTCTTTTGTTTAATGGGCTGTTTGTTCATTACTACGCATTTGCGTTGTGGGTACAAGTGTTCGAACTGAGAGGTTTTTACTGTTTACAAAGAGCCAATTGTGTTATGAAAGCGTTTAGTACCTATTTTTTTTGAATGGATACTATTAACTGGGTAATCTATATCATTTTGCCTTTCAGTTCCTATTCTATTTTCAGTGTATTGAACCTATTGTAGTCAGTTGGCATCTACCAGTATCCAGTCAGGCCGGAGTAGTGGTCCGGTAGTAAGAAATTCATAAACGCTTTTTAAGAAGAATAAAATTAAGTTAAAAAACCTTTTTAAAAAAAGCTTTTATTTAAATGCTCTAAAAGAAGAAAATAAAATAACTTATAACTTCATTATACAAATAACAGAAGCTTGAAGAGTACAAAGCTCCTTTCATACCAGCAACACCCTGACTCTGGATAAGAGGATCTCTTTGCTTCTGGAAAATATCGACGAGAATTTGGGCGACTGGTCATCTTGCCATCCAGTTTCACATGCGGTCCGCGGTACATGCACGAAAGATTCCAAGATGCTTTTTGCTACGTCCGGAAATACGGCCGACCGGACCTACTCATTACGCTTACCACAAATTCAAAGTGGACCGAAAGTGGACAGTCAACAACGTCTTACAGGACAGGCGTCTTATGATAGGCATGATATAATTGCCAGAGTTTTTCATTTAAAACTCAAAGTAATGATATCTCTTCTTACGAAAAAGGACTTCGCACTAAAAACACATTGTTAAGTGCCGTCATCCACGCGAACGAAGTCGCGGGCACAGCTAGTGCTAAATATTACAGTTGATAAGCTGGGTACTGCGTCGAGACTCATGCAAACCAGGAAAGCATGGCACAAGATGAGGCAGTATACCCAGCAGTACGTGTACTGAAGGCTGCTGCTGATGATGGTGATGACAAGGCTGGGAAGCCGATGACCAGGGGTAGCTAAAGTCGACTACCATAACAAAACATGACACCGTCTGTAATCACTGAAGGGGTAGGCAGAGGGGCAGCTAATATGTAGTTAGTACTCGTACTCCCACATTTCGCCAGTTATGTTAAAGTTCCATGAAATAGGGGGTGACCCTATCAACTGGGCACAAGTCCAGACTCCGTGGCTGCTACTGAGAATTTCCTGTTCTGAAAACCTAATTACAATTTGTTCTTCCCGGAAATCGAACCCAGGACCTTATGCTCAGCAGTCGCGCTTGGGACCACTTGACCAACGAGCCAATGGTCCCAAGCGCGGTATGGTCACCACCATAACAATTAATAAATTGTGCCTACTTGTCGATGTGTAAGGAAAATGTCGGGGTGACATTCTGTTCAGGGTATGAATGTACGATTTCTTTTTAGTACTCGTCCCTTACGTTCAAAGAAAGGACTGAATGAAAGGTGATGTGCCTAGATTTTTTTTTTACAAAAAAAAACCTACTTCTCTATCCTCTTCTCTATCTCTATGCTCTCTCCTCTTTGGCAAATTTTCCTTTTAAAATAAGGTTTTCTGTAAGAAAACCTAATTCTGGGTTAAGCTCGCCGTTGTAAATAAGCTATATATTATTTGTGTGTAAATAAAGAAATAAAGACTTCAAAAACCCTAAAAGCGGAGTTAAAAATAATACTATAATCTACCTATATTTATAAACCTATCCTAGCCTACGATTAATCCATGATAAAAAAAATTGGAGTCGGTGCTAAGCTATATACGATACCTAAATGACTATGTACCTACAGACTAAGACCAGAAAAAAACAAAACATAAGTCTTACAGCTTCTAAATATTAATTCGAATCGGAAAACAACAAAAATACTGATAGATTACCTAATCCTACTAATATTTAAACGCGAAGTTTGTAAGTATGGATGAATGGGTGATCGATAAAATTTTCTCGGGACCATTTGGAAAGTAAACCGTTTCTAACAAAAAAATATTTTTTCAAACCGGTTGGCTGGCGACATAGTTACGCGCGAACAAACATAACCAAAAAAAAAATGCAAACATCCGAATTGACAACCTCCTCCTTTTTTAGAAGTCGGTTAGAAAATGGGAAAAATTAAGGTAAGGCCAGGAGTATGATGAAACCTTCTTATGCCTTATATGCCTATCTGACTTAAGTCGAGTAAAATTATACTTGCGAGACATTAAAAACAGTACATTGACTCTGAACTTATCAAATCTTAGGCATTGCTTCTCGTAACCTTTCATGTTGCACTTTGACAATAGACATTCAAGAAAATTTGCGTAAAACATTCGTAAGTTATTAGCTACTGCGTCTGATCCTAGTTTGACGAGTTTCGAAAAAAGTTTTTTTAGTTTACATAGGCCTACATTGACACTTATAAAACGTCGACAAAAAAGGTGCTCGGTTCGGGTTGGTCGTTTCCTATGGAAAGAACCGGCAAGAAATTCCATGGTTACTCTTTTAAAATCATAAGGTTTTACAATATTTAATGTTACAGCGTTAGTACTTAAGTTCTTTATTGCACACAAAATTAAAAATAATTATACAGATTGCAATATAAAAACTTATGTACAGCGGCGAGCTTAACCCAGAATTGGGTTTTCTTACAGCAAACCATTTTTCGATTGCGAGATTTGCAATAGAGGATAAACTTAAGTTAAGTTTTTATTTTTTATTTTGAAAGTTCCTAAATTAAGTGATAAAAGACTCGCTGCGATATTATTAAGTTATTAAATTAGTTTTAAGTTATTTTGCTGCGCCCTAACCGGGTCATGTACTCTCTAGTTTTAGGCCCTGCTTGTAACAGCTATGATTGTGTACATTTTGCATTAAATAAAGAAATAAATGGGTGGACATCGTAGACCCGACATTAAGTCGGTGTTTACTACAAAACGTAGCACAAGATAAACAGTTACCAAAGAATTAGAAATCTTTAAGGCCTACAATGTCCACACATTTACAAACAATCGGCAAAAGAGAAAAAGATAAAAAATTGTATTCCAATCGCATATTACAAATTCGTATTTACTGCGTGTATTTACATTATGGAAGACGCTTTTAATATTGAAGAGTCCTCAGTTTTTGCGGACATATAAAATACCTTCTAAAATATAAAGTGAAGGAAGAGTCAGTATATCGATTTCTTAAAAAAAAATCTCTGAGGGACTCGCGAGGACCTATTATATAGATTGCGCGGACTGCCCTCTTTTGTAGTATGAAAATTGAATCAACGTCTGCTGATCCCCACAGCAGAATGCCATAGGACATAATACTATGGAAATAAGTGTAGTATACTAACGTAGCTGTGGCTACATCAGTAAACTGCCTTATTTTCCTAACTGCATAGATAGCTGAGCTTAACCTTCCTGAAAGAGTTCTAATATGCGCCCCCCACTGCAGTTTTGAATCGATAGTAATCTCCAAGATAGTAGCCATGAATGCCACCCCACAGCTGGGCAATGGCCTTCCCAAACAAGTTATGTCGATAAATTAGTTATAGTTCTTAGCTTTTGCCTTTACATTACGGACCCTTTCATCATCTACCTAGCCTTGACCCAACTTTGCTGGCTTGAGTCGGCTTCTAGTCTAACCGGATGCCTCTGAATACCAGTTTACTACATGGAGCAACTGTATATATTTTTAAAATGTGACGTCACGAAATTTACGACGCCCTCCCACCCCTTGTCACACAATGTCGCACTTTGTCGACCTCCCTCCCGTCCTTAATGTGTAAGAATAAATGTAATTATGGATGGCCCCGAATTGTGGGAGGTTTTTTTTTAACTATTATTATCTCGCGCGGAATTCGCCTCAGTTTCGCTTTCCTGTGTTTATCTTCGTTCTTAAAATAGAATAAAACGATAACATGTAATAATATTATCTATTCTTTATTAAAGTGGATGCTTCTTCTTTTCCTTAGTCAGCCTAATAGTAAACTTGAAGCAGCACACTTCGCTGGAGTTGTCTTCGTTCCATACCTTCCACTTCAAATTGTACTCACCCTGAAAAGTTAATAAAAATATATTAGTAGGTATATTCAACAGGCGCGCACAGAGGGGCCCCGAAAAGGTCTTTTAAGAGTAAACGCTGGCTGTTCTCATGTGCGGATTAAAAAAGTTATAACAAAAGAGGAAATCTGTGTGTAAGCCTATGGAGAAGACATTATAGTATCTTGTAACTTTCAGTATTTTGGTCGTTAGGTGGCATTTCCCATTTATCTTAGGCCAAGCACGAGCGCGCGCTGAAAACGTTACGTAAATACACGTACTTCGATTTTCGAATTGGAAATACAACATTATCCTATATACATTCTAGTTGAATTGTTTGCAACAAGCACAATCAGCAACATCCATAGATCTATAGATATCAATAAACATTCTTTGAATTATGAAAATACGTACTACCCGTTGCCCACGACCTATCTTCGCGTGAAATTATTATATGAAAATATTACTTCCCTATTTGAATCGTATTTTGTTAACAAATTCATGAGTGTTTTTTTGCAAGGAATCCTAATTAATTTTCTAAAATATAATGAGCCTAAGTCATTCCTTATCTTCAGCATCATCCTACAGCAGTCCACTGTTGGACATGAGCCTCTTCAATCGCACGCCACTTAACTCGCAACTCTCATCCAGTTGGTATCAACCAGCCTGCGAAGATCTGCGCTCCACCGAGCCTGAGTGCGTCATTTTATATATCAAAAGTAGCTGTACCTTATTAGTTAGAAGTCAGTCAAGTAAGTCAAAATTGGGACTGTAGCTAAGGACACCATCTACAATGACCTATAACTGACTTTCCCCATTGTTTTCGGCTCCAGTTGACGTCGAAATGTGCGCCCAGTCTAACTGTCAACATCATCATCTGCCTACCTAGAGTTCTCTCTAAACTAAACTGGTGCAGTTGAATTACAATATTTTAGCGAAGATACCCTTTTGGTATAGTCCTGTTCTATATGGAGGCTCGGAAGTTTGCTGCGAGTGACGGTCTGCGTATTATACTGTCAAAACGATGCGTCCTCTGCCCCTGCTGATTGTGTTCTGCGCAGCTTTATGCTAGATGATTCGAGCCGCCATAAAGTTTGAACATCATCATCATCATCATCAGCCTATAATTTTTCCACTGCTGGAACAGAGGCCTCCTCTCTATCAGAGGGAGTAGGCTGTAATCCACCACGCGGGCCCAGTGCGTGTTGGTAGATGTCACATGTCTTCGAATTTTTTGTTCTAGGACATGCCGGTTTCCTCACGATGTTTTCCTTCACCGTGATGCGGTGATGAAATAAATTAAACAAAGTAATGCGCCTGCCTGGGTTCGAACCCACAGCTTAGGGCTCGTAAGTTGGGGCCGTCACCACTGGGCCACCGCTGCTCTCTAGTTTTAACAGAGCTAGCTAAGTATGAGGAACGGGGTGTAAAGTTCCTGAATACTGCATATAAAACTTATAACACCCCTCTTTTTTGGTCGGGGGTTAAAAAGGGAGGATCCTCCGACCAGACGGGTGTTATGTCTGGTGGGTTGCTGCCCGACGGTTGTTGTCGGGTTTTTCCTATATACTCTTAAGTCGACAATATTTTTGCTTGTGCGATGTAGGTAATTGATGTTAGTTCTTCTGACGTGTCATAGATGGCGCTGTAGTACTTTTTGTTCCATGTTGCTAAATTACTTTTTGTATTGCCGCTACTGGATTTATAGTACATTATACAAATTATAGGAACCTTAGGGAGTTTTGTGCCCAAATGAAGGTTGTAGTTCAAGGACTGGCTCTGGCCGGGCACCGTAGGGCATGAAGCGTAATTGCAGGCATTGTCAGAACCGAAACCATGGAAAGCAAGATCCGCGGTTCCTTGGGCCCAGTACACCATGGTCTTGAGGTTGCTTGTGGCAAAGTCTGCGAAGTTCATGAAAGATTATGAAATGTCTTAGCCAAACTTAACATCACATATTAATCACATCACAGTTATGTTTAAGTCCTTTGTAATAGGGGGCGAGCCTATTGCCATCAATCGGACCACAGATCCGGACTGCGTGACTGCTAAAGAGTTATTCCTGATGGAATAACCTAATTACACTTTGCCCGTCCCGGGAATCTAACCCAGGTCGTCATGGTCAGCAGTCGCGCTTGCAATCACTACAGGAAAGAAACGCTTCTAGTTTGACAGTTTCAGAGATAACACTCATGCAAACTCATGTATACAACCTGTTTTTTTTTATATCCCATAATTCTAGAGTTATATTCTGTAGGCAAAAATAATACTAAACACCTAGAATAGGTGGTCCAAAAATGCATAGTTTCGGAGATATCATCAATCATAATTAAATTAGGTCAAAAATTGTAACCAGTAGGTATGACGAATCTTTACTTTTGCGAGGTTGCCAAACTTCGCAGTAGTGTAGTAAAATAGTAGTAATAGAATAGTAAAAGTTCATTGATAAATACGAGTAATTCTTTTTATTCGAACTATATTCAGATCTAAGAAAAAAATATATGATTGAAACATAATTCATATGCCAGTTGATTCTTTGATGTGGTCTCAATCATAGTCTAGATTTATGGTATTTAAAAAAAAAAAACAGGTTGTAGATGTCGTGCTAAGAAACTTGTAAGTATTTTACTTTTCTCAAAGGTTAAAACGGTTGAATTGAACTAGCGTTAACTCACTAAAAAAGGGCATGTTGCCAAGTATGATTAAGTGTAGACTTTGAACTTACTTGGGGTAAAGTCGAAGGCCAGGGCAGCGTCCGTGCCTTTCTTGAAGGTGCAAACTTTGCCGTTGCAAGGCGTGACGCGTACTTCGCCAATCTTGCACACGTCTTCATTAGCTGGAAGAAAAGGTTTACTTAGTTTAAATAATCTTTTATACAACGTAACATCATCATCTGCCTAGCCTTTTCTCAAACTATCTTTGGGTCAGCTTCCAGTCTAACCGGATGCAGCTGAGTACCAGTATTTTACATGAAGCGACTGCCTATCTAACCTCCACAACTAAGTAACTGGATAATACGATACCCCTTGGTAAGACTGGATGTCAGACTTTTTGGCTTCTGACTACTCGTAACGACTGTCAAAGATCTACAAATAACAGCCGGAACCAACGGCTTAACGTGCTTTCCGAGGCACGGAAGAAACTAGATATGTAATAATGTCGCCCATCCACGGACCAACCTCGGCAAGCATTGCTTAACCTTAAAGATCGAACCGGGCGGCTGTTAATAATTAGCCACGAGCTCCTCTTTTATACAACGTAACATCACGCCTGTAATTCCCGAAGGATTAGGCAGAGTTGTACGTAACAGTACACCCACATTTCGGCAGTTATGTATGGGGCGAGGCCATTGCCACTAGCCAGACTTCGTCCGGGCACAAATCGACTGACTCCGTCACTGTTACTGAAAAAATCCTAGTGGAAAACCCAACAAAAATCGAACGCAGGCATGCAGCATGGTGTCATGCATACCAGTCGCTAGCGACCACTTAACAAGACCAACGAGACGCTAAATGAAGACTCGCGACGGCAGCAGGCTCTGTATGTGGAGCTGCGTCGCAAACTACTCGTATGTTCCAATTCCCATCGATCCTGCCCTCCGTTACCTTCGTACCACAATACAAGCAGTCAATGTGACCTCTACACCGCCTCCGATGGCGTAGTTTTTATTTTATTTTATCAAATAGGAACAACGAACAGCTACATTTTATTACAATCATGATAACATTGTAGCCCACAGCGCTGTTCACAGACTACCAATAATAAATAAATTTTAAATTGATAGGAGATAGGCTGTTCATGCATGACAGTTAATAATAAAAATACAACACAGAAAAATAAAAGTCTTACACTAAAATTACAAAATAAAATATTTAATCTAAGGGCTCAAGTGCCTCATGCAAAAGGCTTCGGAACTGTATCATGGAGCTGTTTGTAAATATATCGAGTTTCGTTCACAATCAGATTTTAATCGTATTGTCTCCACGTCCGTCGTATCTTTTATCGTTTCATGCGGATGTGTGAGCTCACTCATCCTGCATCATCGTTAATAAAGGTACAGACGTTAAAAAAAAACCGGCCAAGTGCGAGTCGGACTCGCGCACGAAGGGTTCCGTATCATTATTTATAATAACGAGCAATATAATCTGTAGAAATTTCAACTGGCTACCTATCACGGTTTATGAGATACAGCCTGGTGACAGACGGATGGACGCACGGACAGCGAAGTCTGAGTAATAAGGTCCCGTTTGGCCCTTTGGAAGGGACCCTTTGCGGCTAAAAAACAGCTTAAACACTCATTCAGATTTTGGTACACACACATCAATCCATACATTTCCAGTATAACATAGCCTGACTTTGTATAGATTTCCCGTACATTCAGAGATCTGCATAAACTGGATTGCATGGCTTGATTGGTCTATGTGTGTACGGTAAATTTAGCTAGTCCAATAGGCGTGTGAAATAAAGGCAACTAAAAGACTTTCGGTTGAATGGTTGAACGTGTTGCCAAGGTTACAAACGAAACTCAAAGAGGTCCTGCCTGCAACAACACACCAAATTTTTCTCTCACAGCAATTACGCACCGTATCTCCACTTCCCAAAGAAGAAACTCAACTAACAAAATCTCAAAGAAATATAAAGGACAATACTCACTTTCTTCACAAGTCGTACTTGTTGCTACGTCAGCGTAACCGACCGCGAACAAGGCAGCGAACAGCACAATTTTTACCAAAGCCATCTTGAAGCCGACTAACTTCAACTGTAACCCGCAAACTGTCTCCTCGTTATTATAATCATATTATCACTGACATTGCGACCCTCGACCATGTCACAGATAAACGATGAATAACGACATTGTTTATTGTGTCTAGTGATGACGTGTTTGTGGTCAATGTGCGTTATGATCTGTTATTGTGGGTAATTATGTAAGTGTTTAAGTTTGGGTGGATGCAGTTATTTAATTAGGTTTAATCGACTGTGTGATTTGTTAATTATTTGTAAATAGTTTGCAAGTTCTAATAGCGAGGCCCTTGTGAAATTAATATTCAGGGATTTAGGTACACACAGAGCTACAAACAATAATATTTTTCTACAGTCGAGCAGTATTGTCTTGCTTATTGTATATGTTGCGAAATAATTTACTCCAATTTATTTCATGTTTGTATAATCGCGATTAATTTTTGAAGGGGCATATTAATATAACCAACTTATTTTTGGAGGGTATCGACATGTAAAAAGGATAGCAACAAACTGTATTGTAATAAAAAATCGCTTTTTTTTTTCAAGATGAAAAGAGGGATCAACAAAACAATTTAATTATGTAAAAAATATTTATTCTACATTTATTTACATAAAACTCCCTCGAACACGCAAAGAGAATAAAAAATACAATAAACCGAGTACGTTGTTCAATTTCGTTGTCTTCGTGCATTGAATTCCTATTTAAAACTTAATTAATTAATTTCTATTTACAAGCTATTTATATACAATTTAATACATATTTTTTACATACGCCGAGTAAACTCTTTGGCATACCATTTCTGAGTGCATAGATTACTTAACTTAATAATTAAGCTATAGTTTCTATAGGTACAATCTCATTTCTATAAAAAAACAATAATTATATAGATAAATAATCTCAGATTTTGGAGTTATTGAATAAGTCTATTTATAGGCTTGGTCAATACTGTCATGGAATTTAGAGGCGGGCTATGAATGTGCGTATAAAATACGCGGCTTCAAAATGCAGATTCTGACAGACTTTTATACAAATGTACGGTCCGATCTGTCTGTTTTCAGTGTCCGTATTAGTTAGATCGAACTTTAAGTAATAACTGACCGGGAAAATGACAATGGGTGGATAAAGACCGTGCTTTTACAGTTTCTATTTCGTTTTTTAACTGATTATTTTATTTACTACTGAGTTGAGATTCCTTCAGCAAAGGCTTCACAATAGGTAGTTTATAATATTCCCTACACTCTGAAGTATGGTACACACGGGGATTCTTCAAGTAATATATTTCCAGTATAATATGGCCTCCTTTTGTATAGATTTTTCGTACAATGAGAGATCCGTATAAACTGGTTTTATATAGCTTGATTGGTCGCCGTGTCGTAAAACCTCTTTTTTAAACTTCGAAAACTGTGTAAAATTAATATTAATTTTTAATACTTTGACAACAACTTAACATTGTATCATGAGTTTACTTAACAACAAGCGATAATTCGGGATGTCGTTATGAGCACAAACATTTTTTTAAAAGCACGCATACGAATTTGGCCACTAACCTTTTTTAATGATTTTGATAACCTATAAACAGATTGGTATTTAAGAACGGAAGATTTGATCCTAAGTATTTTTTTGTTGTAACATAAACATAACTGATGAAACTTGTTCGTTTCAACGTTTAAAATAATAATATCTTACTTTATTACACAATATGATATACGTGAAAGTTTGTGATGATGATGTATTGATGTTTGTTATTCCATCACGCAAAACCCACTGAATGGATTTTGATGTAACTTTACATTAATAAAGGGTGTAAAACACCTCTTGACGAAGCCGAAAGGCACTGGTTCTCCCTGTCATTGCGATATTTTTTTTGTTCTACACCATACCTGGGAACCTTCTAGTTACGGAGATATTAGGGGTCAAAGTTCCAACTTTTTGACAAGTATTTTTTTAAATACAAGTTTTTATTGTAAGATTTTTACTTTAAACACCTCCGCGACCCCCGTACCTACTATTCAATCCGTCCATCAGCAAAATGTTTTGAGTGCGTTACATTAAGTTCTACCACAAAACAAAATTTACGACCCCCAAAAAAAGTCGTTTCCCAGCAATAATTTTAGCGTAAAGTTACTTAGTTTCATGTACAGAATGCTTGGTTGACGGCTTCGTGATGAGGTGATTTACACCGTGTATATCTTATACATCAGAATAACGGGTAGACTATCATTTACTAAGCTATTGAGTAATAGATATGAATTTACGCGGACAGAGCCGCGGGATGGACGCACGGCTACACATTTCCAGCATAACGTGGCCTCGCTTCTTATGGATTTCCAATACAATGAAAGCTCCGCATAAACTGGTTTCATTTAGCTTGATTGGGTGCTTGATTGGTTTAGGTTATAGGTACTAAATAATAAATTTTACTTCTTGTGAAGTAAGTAAATGAGATGTTTTTCCTTATAAATATATGAATCATACAAACTATCACTGAAAGATAAAGTCTTCTCGGAATGTCATGTATCGTTGTTTTTGAGTATTCTTGTTTCTTGCATAACATTGAATATGAATTACCCGTAAATAATAATATTAAAAGTTTGAAATGTTCGCCACTAGAGATAGACAACCTCCATTTTTCATCGATCCAAGTTTTTCGTGCAAAGTAGTATTTTAGTTGATAATAAAAACACACATGTAAAATATCTTTGTAAGGACTGTTCAACAAATTAAAGAGGGAAGAAATCAGATCAGAAGGCATACCATGACGTCGTAAACATTATTGTTTTACTCCTTTTCCAGTGTGAGAAAGAGATGGCGCTAGACATCCTGTATAGCTCCGTCTCTTTCCCACACTGGAACAAGAGTAAAACAATACTGCTTTAAGACGTCATTATAGGCCAGCAGGAACGCAGAACAAACAGGTGCAATGCAACGAAATAATGCTGCTATTAAACAATAATTTTATGTTATATTTAACAATTGTTTCATTATCAATAACACTGGAAACGGGGTATTTACCATGTTTAATATCAGTTTTTTTTTTGAATTCGACTTTGTTCCCAATTGTGTGTGTGTGACTTCAGTTTCTCTGTGATCATGGCGCTTGCAACCGCGCTGAAACGTCGTGACCTCAGAACACATAGTAAACACGTTAAATATCCTGTTCCCAGTGTTATTGATATTTGTTTTTGGAACGAAGTTCCTTATCGCGCGTTGTGAAAGGGGGCTAGAAAAAATTACGAAAATTTGTCACGACACTTTTTGCTATAGTAAGCTATTGTAAGCTTTATTTCTTTAAAATAAAATTGAAATTTCCTTAAATTACGTACAATTGGGGTGTGTATGTGAGTAAGGATAGATATGATTATTATTTTGAGTGACCGAACTACAAAGTACAAATTCGGTTGTGCAGTTAAGTAAGACGTATTGCTTCGAATTAAGGATTAATCTTCCTTAAATTCAATATTTTATTTTTCGCACACTAACTTAAATCTAAAATGTATTGATATTATGTACGTGAAAGGAACTTCGTTCCATCCGGGTGTCCCTTTTTTTTGTATATACAGGATGTAACGGAAAGGGTATGCATACTTAAGGGTGTGCTATAGACCATCAAACTGAACATGTTTCTCTATCGGACAAACATCGTAATAGCGAAAAAAATATCTGCTGCCCCACGCATAATTTCAATACCTATTCGACCCAAATGTATGGGGCAGCTTTAAGTATGTATTAACCCATTCCGTTACACCCTGAATAAATAGACTGTTCTAAAAAATATCCTAACTTTACATCGAGATAATACTTGAACTAAGTACATGCCTTATTGAGCTACTCCCATATAATTCAGTCTTCTCAACATGCAAAGTCCTTAAAGCAACTACATAAAGTTCAATTTCAAACGATAGCTAGCGTGGTGGTTGTATTATGCTGATCGTCTCTGGACATGTGGTGCATGTCCTGGTGTATGCCGGCTTCCTTCAGTATCCTCATCCTGGGTCCTAGAGGGACGCCCAGGGCTCTCAGCTTGTCTTCACCGACGTAAGGCAGTTCTGCAGCACCTACCTTTTCTTTTTCTAGAAGAGCTGCGTATTTCTGTGGATGAAATTGGTTTGGATTAGCATATAGGACGGTATGCCTGTATTTCTCATGGGGACAAGCAGTAGTGTGCCAGTTGTCCTCTCAAATTTCGCCAGTAAGTCTCACGTAAAGAGGCATAAATAAAATTAAATAAAAATATTTTTATTTCATGTTTTATAACAGTATTTTTTCTTATTTCTAGTGGGTCATTTGTTTAGTTAACTTCAATTAATTGTTAGTTTTTATTTATTTCTATCTAATAACTGCATATAAAACTTATTTATGCAAGAACCCCAGATTGGGTGAAGGCCTCCTCCAAAAGGCATACGTAGATTTAATTCAACTGGGCTCAAATCTATACTACGGACTGAAACATTCTCTACGAAAAAGCCAATAATACTTTGCCCTACCGGGGAATCGAACCCGGGACCCTCTGCTCTGCAGTCGTGGTTGGAAACACCATCCGACTTGACTAACAAGGCAGTTACTTTAAAATAAACTTCTTCCATTTTTTCTACGGTTATTGCCTCTTGCCTTCAAAACGGATGAAAAAAACGAGGATCGAATCCAGAAGTACTAATTGCGAGTACTACACCAACAAGAATTCAAGAACAGATTCAATAGCAGCACCAGCACCATTTAAATTGTGTCGTATTAGGGTTGGATCTAGCAAAAAAAAAACCGTATAATCTAATAGGTAACTGACCTCATATCCAAGTTTCTTGAGGAACAGCCTCATGAGGGGGGGCTCGTCTCCGAAGAACTTAGTGAGTCTCTTCACGCGGTCAGGGTTGCTGAAGGAGTACGGGTCCAGGTGCCGGCCGTGGCTGCCTGAACGAATGAACTGCTGGGACCTTAAAGTAAAGGATTATATTTTTAGAAGGATAACACAAAAAAAATATAATTGAAGCATTTACGGGCGAGCACTTTTGAATTGTCAGGCAGAAAGTTGATGCTAAAGGCCTACCACTCAAAAGTTCTTGCTAGACTTTGGTTTCATGTCATCTTTGATTATATTTTTATAGTATTGGATGGCTAACCCACTAACTGCTGACGACTGATCTAACTGCCTTTGGAAAACTGCAATAACGGATACATCCCAGATGTGTTGCCATCCCTGATGTAACGCTAGAATATGTCATAAGCCCAGTTAGATCGTTCAATTTTATTCAGAACATAGCAAAGCTATTTGGCAGAAATAAAAATTTCAACAGTCTTCTGTTGCAAACTCTTTTGGGCGCGGTTTTTGTCATTTTAATAGTTTTTGTATGGACACTGTCAAAACGTCACATTTGCTCTTCACATAAAAGTTTTCCAATGATTGAAAAATCAGTCCTTAGTAGTAATAGTAGTGGTGCTATTTGAAACTTGTCAACTTAGACCTGGTATGCACCAAAGCAGAAATGAGCGGAGCGGAGACGACACTTGCGGGAATCAACCAATCACATTGGTTGAAATCCACATCGCATGTTCCATTTCATCTGCAAAGTATCTTATGTTGATACTTCTCCGAACCGCTCCATTAGTCTCCGCTTTGGTGAACCCCGGGCCTTATTAAGAAACATAGCCAGTCTACTTACTTGTACATATGTCTGAGTGCCGCTATCTCGGCTCTGATGTTGTCCATCTCCTGCATGACGAGATGCTGGGTCCTCATCTCGCTGGACAGGTGAGCTACCGACCGCGCCAGCGTCACCACGTGGGACTCCAACCGCTGGAACCGCTTGTTTATACCCTGGACGAGAAAATGGATCCATATAACGATTCAGTGGTGGTAAATCATGGTGTGGACCCCCAGTCTGTGTAGGCTACCAATCAATGGTTTAATACACAAAATATGATATTATAAAGATTTTTTTGAGGTCCTATGTAAATATTTTTTTTTGTATGCACGAATCAACCAAGAGGTCTGATTAAACATGAACCACTTCTTTATAATTCACAATAATTAATTCAAGAACTACTTTTGATCTCGGTATCACCGTCAGTAATTTTAATTAATCTGGACGCACCGCAAGACTCATAAAGAAAATATGTTACCTTCAGGTCATGTTTCTTCCTATGTTCATTGGAGCTTCGTCTCTTGTCTCTGACTGGCCGACTGCTAACGGAACTTGAAGGTAAAGACGACATACTACCATAACGACGCTTCGACGATAATCTGGAATATTATTAATACTTGTGTTAGTATAGGGAATTATGAGAAGAATAAGAATGAATGCCAAATAGAAGGTCTAAATTCAAATAATGATATTCGGTATGTCGTCAACAGACTCTCTATGACTAAGGTACCTACTTTCCAGGGCTGCGGGTTGTTCGAAAGAGATACCGCGGCCCTGGAACACAAAGGGCGAAGAAGGAACATGGGTGGGTTTTAGTCAGTACAAGTCTGACACTCCCTCCCGCTCCGCCCAGAGCGGGAGAAGTCATTTCATGATTTCCCATCCGGAAAAAAAAAAAAGGTACCTACTTTGGGAGTATGCAGAAACATCAATTCCCTTCAAAAATTGATCGGGTGGAATGGACACCGACGCGAATATGTTTACCAGGTAGTCAGTACATCGTTCTAAATCCCCCCCCCCCCGCTACAAAAGAGCACACTATTTGGTCAAAATGTATGGAACAGCTTTTTTTATTTCAACCGGAGAATAATTTCTATGGGGTTTAAAACGATGTAATGAGTACATGGTTACTGTATTCGCGTCACCGTCGTCGCCTCCTGTATGCAGTGCTCACACGTAAGGTTTAGAGCTTTACTCACCGAGACTCCCAAGTAGGCTGCTTGGCCAGACTGGCGGGCTTCCTCACGCCCAGCAGCTGCAGCACCTCCGCGTACATGTTCTCCAGACCTCGCAGCTGGCGGCGGATAGCGCGCGCGTCTCCAGACGCCGAACTGTCCGAGCGACCCTCTAGCAGTGAGGACAGGTCCAGGCTGCGGGTCGTCGTGGACGTCATGTCCGTCGTGTCTAGGCCGAACACTGGAATGGTGGAAGGTTCGGATTAGGTTTTGTGACTGAGATATTATTTTGTGTTGTATTAGAGTGTTACCACACCAATTGATCGATCGTCGATCGACGTTGATCGATCGAGTGGTGTAGCAGAAACTGTAGATCGACGTCGACTCATCCATTCTACCATCGGTCGATGGCCTCAATCGACGATCGATCGATTAGTGTAGTAGAAACTATCGATCGACGTCGAGTTATCCATTCTACCCTTAAGGGGGAAGCGCCAGAGTAGCCCGCAAAATTATTATTATATAATTTTTTTGCAATTAGCAGGTCAGTGTCAGACTGTATGTTCAAAAATGATTTGTGGCCGTAATACGCAACTATTCACAGAATTATAATCATTAAAATTATAAATACAACCTTCCAATTTCATTTAATCCCATTGAATAACTTTTTGATGAAAATATAATCATCACAGGGATTCAACGAATTGAAAGGACTTGTATTGATTGCAAAAACGTAAATAAATTAGAATATCGCGGCGGGGTACCCTGGCCCCCTACTACCCTTGGCTACTCTTAAAGAGGGAATAGAAAGGAGTATACCTAGATGATATGATATTCACAAGACATGTGGCAACGCCGGAATGCATTAGAAGGACAGTATATTAGACGCAAACCTTACCAGTGATATTCGTCATAGCCAGTAAGAACGTGTTGGAAGCAAAAATATCTGTGAAGAATCATACTACTCTGTTGTCTCCATACGGAAAAAACGTCAGCATATGTTTGTTCAAAAAGGGTAAACCAGTCATAGTTTTCCTGGAAATCATTCCAGAATGCTATTTTGCCATACTTCCTTATATTTTTTTTATAAATAAATACAATTGTGTAGAAATATTAAATCGGACAGCTTACAGTGTTTCTTATAATGGTGGTCTCGCTTCGAGGAGTGTTTCTTATGCGAGTGCCACCGCGGTGACTCGCGACCACGACGCCGGTCCTCTGGGTACTCCGATGAACGTCCCGGCAGACTGGAACCAGAACCAAAATTACTTAGTTAATCTTTGCAGAGCAGATCTTAAGGATAACTGGCAGGTGACCGTCTTACAGGATGTAAACTGATCTTTCACGAAGACATCAAACGAGTATTTGCTGGGAAACGATTTTCTTTTTTTGGTGTGAAAAATCACGGAGACATGGAGGTATTTAAAGTAAAGTTATAACATTTAAAAGTTGCGAAAGAGTTGAAACTTTGACAATATCTCCGTTACTAGAAGGTTCTCATCTTCAGAACAAAAAAAATATCGGAAAGACGGGAAGAACAAGTGCTACTCGGCATAGTGAAGGGTGTTTTATCACCCTTCACCCTTTATGAACGGTAGACTGTAAGGGCTCACAACACTTTGAGCAGCATAATGATTAAAACCAAGTTGAAAATCACGAAACGCACCATGCGACTACTGCGTACATGATTATTGAGTCATATTTACCTGTTTCTCTTATGCATGTCTGAAGATGGTGATAGAGGCGGAAGCGGCGGTGTGACGGAAGTGTCTGATGTAGCCGACGAGTCCAGACGCATGCTTGCTAGCTTTGGTTCTAAGATGTGGCGGAGTTCACATTCCACCCAGTCGTTTTCTACACCTGGAACGATGTAGGAGGAACTCGTTAATTTGGGTTTGATGGTATTCGGATATACCTGTTAATTTAAAAAAAAAACATTGCCGCAGAATTATGATGTTTAATGCCGGTTTATCCAAGTCAAATATAATGCTATATAATTTCTTTCAATATAGCCAACCTATCTACATTACTGATTATACTAAGGTATGGCAAAAAATCACAAGCTTTGTTTTAAAAGTTCAAGAGACAAAGTGTTAATTGCAGCCTGTTCTACGATGTGTACCAAAGAAGAACATACTGAATGGATTTAATTAGGATAGTCTAGATATGATCCTACTTTGTCCCACAGGCTGCTGGCTGGTTCCAGGTTGAGGCTGCCTCGTCCTCTCGTCTCTCAGCGCATCGGAGTCAGCCGAGGTGTCATGCAGGGGCTCCGGTCGCCGGCCACTCGAGTACGCCACGCTGCCTCGCCCCGAGTCCACGTTAGACGACTGACCTCCATTTTTGTCATAGTCTGGAATGTTTGCGAGAACATTATTAGAACAGATGGTCCAACGACCTTAGTAGGAGGCTCGGTTAGACTGGACGTGAAAGGCGGAAGACTGGGTGCTGTGGCGCATCTTAAGATAGACAAGTCAGCAGTGACCCACGATAGGCAGAGTTGATTGATTTATTAAGTAGCGCAGAAGATTGCAGTCGAAAAGGAATTAGTATTTATGCAGGCGCATGAGGTATCGAAGTGGACCGACGACCTGAGAAACAGTATTATAGTGGACTAGGTGAGGATGATACAGAAGATGGATTGATACCATATTAAGATGCTAGAGAAGGTAGTAACTGCTTTACTAAGCTGATTAGTTTACAGAGACTATTATAGAAATCTTGCGGAATAAATAACATTTAAAGTTAAACACAGCTATCTTAGCCGTAGTTACCTTTTGTTTAAATGCGGAAGGAACAGATTAAATAATACTACTTTTTTATCATTTAGCTAAAGTAACTTTAAACTAAGTAGGTAGTAACTTCTTTCGATATCAAAATCTTTATTGTCAATAGTTCCATAAAAGACTGGATTTATTGCGCCACCTTGTAGCCAATTAAAGAAACAAACGTGTTTTTAACGACTGTATAATTTGTTTCTCTCTATTTTTGTCAAATCAGGAATCGCTTTAAAAGATTTATGAGAGCCATAAATCTTAACGAGGTATCAAAGATTTTTAGATAAAGAAAGAGCAGAAAAACAAATGTTGTAATATGATACACACCAGTCATTGGATTATAACATATTAGTTTTAATAGGTAATGTGTGGTTTCTCTGAAATTCTGATAAGGTCAAACTCGTACAAATTCATAGGAAATTCGGCAGCCATGCGAACTGTGACACCGAAAACTACATTGCTAATACTACTAAATTTTGATAGACTACATACCTGAACTAGCACCCGAACCAGCTCCCTTCTTTCCATGTGCCTTGAGATCTTCTATTCTATTCGGGGTTTGTCTCGACGAAGAAGGCTGCGGATTATAAGCCTCGGCCTTCCCACTGGAGTTATATACACTATCAGCCGATTTCTGACTGGCGCTCTCATCATTCCTTTCTTGCGACGTAGAAGGTTCTTCTCGGTCTTTCTTATGTCCAATAGAATCTGGAGTTCTACGTTCTTTGTGAATATCAGGAGTTTTGCGTTCTTTATGGCTATCCGGTGTTCTTCTTTCCTTATGGCTGTCAGGAGTTCTTCGTTCCTTATGACTATCTGGCGTTCTTCTGTACATGTTTTCTTGCATCCTCTCCTGTCTTTGAGATTCGACTGAGCGTCCACTGGTCCGGATTCGTTCTTCGTAACTGGATCTACCTTGAGCTGCCAGTCTTGCTCGGAAACCGCCATCGTCAGATTCCCGTTCTTCACCATTTCGAGAATGCTCATTGGGTATATGGTCCAGGAGATTTCCATGTGAGTTTCTTCTCCCAGGATCATGGATCTGAGGAGTTGTGACCTCTGGTCTATGCTGTGGTTCATCTAAGAGGTGAGGGTGTGATGTTGCCCGTCTCCCTTCCACAAAGCCTCTTTGTCGCACTATTTCTCTTTCTAATTGCTGGGGGCTTCTGAGATCTGGTCTTGAATGTGAGTTGTCGAACTGGAATAAAATATGTTATGAGTTATTAAATTATTGGCGGTACGTAAGCATATAGTAAATTGTCAATAAAATATCAATACTATGAATGAATAAGTCGATGACCGTTATTAAAACATTGAACTACAATAAATAATAAATACATATTCTCTTGAAAGGAAATGGTTGTAAAAGCAGACTATACTTCTGATACTTGATGCGTTGTAAAACTTGTTATTTTATAATCGCTAAAGGAAGTGCGAAGTTGTTCGGTTTCCTCAACGCTTGCAGATGTGAAGATGTCTATAAAATATTATGACTACATAATTAAAAGTTGCTTTAATTTTATAAAATACACGGTAATACCCGGTACACGGGGGAATTACTAAATTATTGGATCGAAGGTTTATGACCCTGGTTAATGAATTTCCCTTGCTGAGCTTGATTGCGGTGATAGTTTCCTGTTTTTGAAAAGATTGTCAATGATTTAGTCAAAAACATCTGATCTATTTGTGCTTGAATCCGATATATTAATTTCCTAGCTTTTCAATCAATAAGTCTTCATAGTAACAAAAGATAGAGTCTGAAGGACTACGGTAGAGGACGAACAAAATAGACACCAACCCTTTCGATGTTGCAAAATGTACAACAAGCCTTATCACAATAAACAATGTAATTAAAGAAACATTGGACTAATACAAGTACTACGACAAAGAGAACAATGCTCCAATAAAGCTAGTTTCTTGTAAAAATCTTTGCTGCATCGTGTCGGCACAGGCGCCTATACACAGGTTATAATTGGCGTGTACTCGTGGGAACAAGCCGTTAATTGTTGAGAACCATTGTTCCGACGGAGAACAGAACATGGGACTAGATGGAGCAAGTGTTACGACAGTTGGACTTACTGTTTAATGAATGTACCCGATTAGAAAAGGTTTTTTTTTTGTTGTAACTGGTGGTTTTGGCCTTGGTTTCAAAAGTGAATCGATTGAGCTTATTAGTGGGTTTGGATTTTGAAATTGGTGCTTTGATTTCAGTGTTGGTTTCAAAATTGGTTAAAAAATGATGAATAGGTGTAAAACTGTATCACATAATTTTTGGCTATTAGGTTATTTCAACGGTTTTAAGGTCAAATCTGTACCTTCCAATGATAAAACAGACAGTAATTTGTTTTTATTTTAGACAGTAATTAGTTTTTTTTTTATTAGTCTTTTTCAGACAGTAATTAGTTTTTATTTGCCAATAATTCTTTTCCAAGTTTAGTAAGACCTTACGACCTCAATATATCAAATCTTATATCAAGTTCCACTTCGACCTTAGTTCATCATCCATATCAGCTTTCCAAACATTCATTATGTCAGAAAAACCTACGCCGATGTTTTTATCGTTGCAAAGGCCTATTGTTGAAGCAAATGAGTTTATTGTACTCCTGTAAACACTTTCTTATCTAAATGTTAATCTATTAGAAGCATCTTAATTGTAGGTTTCTGATTAACGATGGAATGGTGGATGACGAGCGTCTATGATTTCTAAATAGTAATTTTCATGTTGACTTCTTGAAATATCATAATTTTTTTGTTGGTTTTACTTTTATTTGATGTTCTTTGAGATATATTCTTGGGAAAATTCAT
The DNA here is from genome assembly GCA_963082945.1 of Cerastis leucographa. Taxonomy (NCBI): domain Eukaryota; kingdom Metazoa; phylum Arthropoda; class Insecta; order Lepidoptera; family Noctuidae; genus Cerastis; species Cerastis leucographa. The sequence continues at coordinate 1,448,551 of OY720360.1, forward strand.
TCCCTTCCTTCAATATTTGTTTCTGCTTCTCTAACCTTTTCACTAATGCCCCTTTTCACGATCTTGTCTTGTCATGTGTCATGTTCGTGAACTGGCGCTGTCAGTTGTGCCTGGTCATCTCTTAGTTGCCACCCACGGATTATTTCGAACTAATTATTTTATTTATGAATGGTCTTTTGGTTTTTACTATGAACACTTTTAACGTGAACTTCTTGCTACATCGTTTTCACATAATGTATCATCTCGACATGATTAATGTAACCAAGGTTTTTGTAACAAGATTCTGATTTAAAAGAATGTCCATGGAGTTTCTTGCCCAATCTTCTCCATAGAGATCTACGCTTTAAAATGGGCCACTACAGTTCTTTCACAGTTATTATGTCTTGTGACTGGGAATGTAGCTTCATTTTTATTGTTATTCGACTATTCAAAAGTGCCTGTAACTGGCCTACTTGAAATAATTGATTTTCTTTTTCTTGGCAATCATTTCAAGAATTCCTAAATCAAAACGTACTGTTGAATGTTCAACGCTCGGTTTAGTGCCTAAATTCTGATTTTAGTATCATGAACTCTTTATGAGGAACGGCCTTACATACCTGTGACTGCGGCCCGGTCTTCAACGAAGTGAAGTTCGCCATGGACCTGACATCCATATCCCTCTGGTACAGCGCACTTCTCCGCCCAGGAGGTCCATACTGCTGGTACAAGGCATCAGCGCCTAAGGCCTGGGGCTGTCGGTGGGGTGTACTGGCCAGCATCTCTTGAGATCTGGCCTGAGGACTCATCATCATGTGAGACTGGACCATTTGCTGCTGCATCAGTTGCCTGAGGGGGAGCGGAATGTGGGGTCATGTTCTTGGGTCATTAATCATAGTCTTGTGTCGAAGACGAAACTATGTTGCCAGTATGTGAGATTCATTTTACTGATTGAAATTGATAAATGGTTTTTCATTCACTTTTAATTGGTTCCATATCTGATTGAAAATACCTGCTAAATGTTAGGTTCTCACATAGGTAGCTTCAGAATATCTTCGCAATTATCACTTTTAACTAGTACGTTCCCCACGTTACAGTATTATTTGAAGCAGGTGAATATACTTTTACTTGAATGGGCGCCTTCCTGAATTTACGATAGCCGAAATAAGCTTTACGGAGATCCTATTAATAGTCAACACCACGATGCAATTCGATCATGTCTCCATTTAAAATGTATGCAGCGGAAGTGTTAATATAAATTAAACATTATGTCATTTAAGCTAACGGGATATCGTTACACATTAAAGTAAGGAGTATGGCTCTATTAAAACTAGGTGTCGGTTCTAACCTGTGTGGCGACGGACTAGGATACGCCATATTATTTGCGATGCCGTGACTGTACTGCATTTCCGGCCTCGTCTGCGTCATCGGCCTCCCATAGATCCCTTGCTCCACCTTCCTCGGGCCACTCTCTCTTGGCGTCACTTGTTCAGGCTCTGGCCTCTCTGGTCTCTTCCTCTCTTCACTATTATTCAAACCAGGTTCCTGTTCATTGTTCTTCTCGCCATCATTCGCATCTTTACTCTTAAATCTGCTTGAGATCATATCTTTGAGTGTGTGGTAAGTTTTGCTGACAGACTTCGCACTTTTGGGGGCGTCTCTTGTGTTATCTTTCCCTGTTTCGACTGTGACTGTAATGAGTTGTGAATTGTTCGGTGTGTCAACTTTGCCGTACGTTTTAGCCGGTATGGGAGGTTTCGGTGAGTCGTAGTTCTGCATGTTCCTGGGCACAGCTCCTTGGTTCTGGTTCATGTAGCCGTACTGCTCGTGGTACTGCCTGAAGCCGTCCCCAGACGTGCCAGCTTGCTGGTTCTGCGTGAGAAACAGTGTGTATTAAGTATCGTGTGTTATTGTTAGTCGTGCCATGGGAAGCGCACACAATGGGCTGTTAGGGGCTCGGATTGTTGGGAGCTGTGTTTGGCGTAGCTGTAAATGTGGTAACTTTGGTGAAAGGCGCATTATTAAAGATGGAAATTAAGAAAATAAGTGGCCTTAATGCTATCGAAAGTTTTGTAATTAAATGCTCGTTTATCATCATTTTCGTGTAACTTTGTAATATACCATTGACGACACATATAAATAGCATTAGTCTTTCAGTCATTAATGTGATTGAATCATCTCGTACTATAAAAATAATATAGGAACCTATCTCTCAACCTAGGTTACTATGTTATTTTTATTCAGACCGTACATAAAGCTTGTGAAAACATTTTTATTTATTTAAAGTTTCTTTGATATCAGAAACTGTGTTTTCTCTGACAAACAACACTTGTAGAATATATTGCATTACATAATAGTCTTTAGAAAAAATGAACTTAATCAATATCATAAAACCATCCAAGCAGACATTCAAAACCAACCCAACACTACATCCTGCCCGCGTATCTACCGCATACAGCTGACAAAACAAAACCTCAATTCAATCCAAATTCACACAATTAATCCTAAATTTCTCACACCACACAAGAAAACTTTTCAAATACTAACATTTTCCAGCGCGAATTCAACCATTTTTAGTATACACACACACTTCACATGACAACACGACTTTGGTTCTTAAAGCTCTAAATAATACTGGTGTCGTGCGCCGGCGCACCGGATGCGCGTGCGGTCGGATCCGACCGTGCTGCCGACAAGACGTGCGCGTTACCTATGACGAATGTGATGTGCTAGGGGGAGCCGATGTGTAATGGTATGTTCGGTGAGATTATTTTACATTGTAATTGTGACAGGCTATTGTTCTTGCTAAAGTATGTTACGTGTTTTAATGGGAAGCAGTAGTGGCCAGGTGGAAACCACCGCGACTGACGTTTTAGGTCGTAAGTTAGAACCTAGACAAGCACTTTAAATTGCTTCATTATCACTGCTCTCAAAACGGTGAGGAAAAACATCGTGAGGAAACAGACAGTGAATCGATGACATGCGACATCTTTTCGGCTTGGCTGATGTAGTGGTTTGTAGCTAAGTCCCTTTTATAAAGGGGAGGCCTGTGTCCCTACAGTGAAAACTTTATAAGCTAATTTCCCTATGCTATCATCAGTATGCGTGAAATAACGACGGCACGGTTGGCGCAGTGGTTGAGCAATCGACCGCAGGGCTGCGTGTAGCGGGTTCGATCCCTACACGGAACGAATCTTTGTATGGCCTACAGATAGTTGTTCTGGGTCTGGCTGTTTGTGTATGTGAGTTTAAATATTTGTAAGCGCTGGGTGCGTTTACAAATATTTAAACTCACATCGATTCATCGATCTATCAATCACTCGATACAGGAGAAATTCCTAGTGAGGGGCAATGTTAAAAAAAAAGCTTAGTGTTTTGATTCAATTCAGAAGAAATAAGAACAAATAGTATCACAGTTTAATTCTGTATTTCTAAAAACATCTCTGTTTCATACATAAACATAAACCAAAAAGGGTAACAGCTGCATTTGGCTAAGATTTTTTGCTCCAGAGGGTGCTAAACATGGCCGGAGCCGATTTTTTTTATCACATCGGGTCAATGTTTAACTGGGAGTGGCTAGCACATGCCAATAGGGGATCAGACTGGGTAAAGAAAACGACATTCTATTTTTTCCGTCAGACAGGTAATACAAAAATATTAGACACGTATTTTTTATTTTATCACAATATCAAAAAATCACTTAGTTAGAACTCATTAAAGTTAGAGAGTGGGGGCTTACTACGTCACAAGTAGGTATAAAACTTACCTACATGTGACGTCATGCGCCATTTCAACTCAATATATCTCCGTAATTTTATGACCAGGTGAAAAAAGAAAAAATACGTGTCCAATACTTTTCAATAAACTACCCGACGGACAAAGAAAAAAAAATTGGATTATCCCCTATTGCTGCACGAGAATGGCCTATCCCACTTACAACATGCTTACATTCTGCCTTGCGTTTGCATAAGTTATAAAACATGAACATTCTTTCGTTCACACCTAATATAAAGATCTCCATCGTAATTTTTAGTTACTTTCTTCTTTTCTATTTTTAGTGTCTGCATAAACTTTTAAATACATTAAAATAAGTTGTATACAAAACTTGACAAAAGTTTAACAAAATTTAACAAGCATTATTATTTGAAACAAATATAGAAGATGTTTTTGATAAGACCTTTGTTTTATGTTGTAGTTGTTCTTTAAATTATTTAGATATGCATACTTTGGTCCTTTAGCTACTATAATTAAAAGTAAGTAATAAGTTTATTTTTAAATTATGAATCATAAGAAACAAAACTATTGTGTCGTACATTATCGGTGAGCTACAAACTAAGCATCGCTTCTATCGTGTGGCTCGAGAGTGCGAATTTTACAATTTAACATAAGCATATCCTAACTAATATAATATCTATATATATAAAAGAAAGTCGTGTTAGTTACTTCACTTATAACTCAAGAACGGCTGAACCGATTTAGCTGAAAATTGGCAGGGAGGTAGTTTAGAGCCAGGAGAAGGACATAGGATACGGTAGGGTAGGGTAGGGTAGGGTAGGTAGGTAGGATAGGGTAGGTAGGTAGGGTAGGGTAGGTAGGTAGGGTAGGGTAGGTAGGTAGGGTAGGTTAGGTAGGGTAGGTAGGTAGGGTAGGGTAGGTAGGTAGGGTAGGGTAGGTAGGTAGGTAGGGTAGGTAGGTAGGGTAGGGTAGGTAGGTGGGTAGGGTAGGTAGGTAGGGTAGGGTAGGTAGGTAGGGTAGGGTAGGTAGGTAGGGTAGGGTAGGTAGGTAGGGTAGGGTAGGGTAGGTAGGTAGGGTAGGGTAGGTAGGTAGGGTAGGTAGGTAGTAAGGGTAGGGTAGGGTAGGGTAGGGTAGGGTAGAGTAGGTAGGTAGGGTAGGGTAGAGTAGGTAGGTAGGTAGCGTCGGGTAGGGTAGGTAGGATAGGGTAGGTAGGTCGGATAGGGTAGGTGGGTAGTAAAAAGTGCATTGCAACGCATGCTGGGTACAGCTAGTAATATTATAAATGCGAAAGTAAGTTTGTTTGTTACCTTTTCACGACTAAACAGCTGATCGGATCTTAATGAAATTTGGCAAGAAGATAGATTTCAACCTGAGGAAGGACATAGGCTATATATCATCACGCTACGACCAATAGGAGCGGAGCAGCAATGAAAAAAATTGCGAAAACGGGGAAAATGTGACGCAGACGAAGTTGCGCGGGATAGCTAGAAAAATATAATTATAAACCTTAACAGGATTTGAAATTAAAACATTAGAGAGACCATGAGCCCGCGGCTTCGCCCTCGTGGCCGCGTATCCTTTTGACATTGTCAGGGAACATTACATGGCAACTATATTCCTAACATCCTCTACAAATAAGTTTATAGTAATAAAGATACTCACTGTTAATTTAAACTAAAACCTGTTAGTATATCCTTGTTTAAAGTATTGGAGGAAACAATTAGAGAGACATAAACTCAAATGGTTTCTACCGCTTGTTTACAAAAAGTACCTTATACCTATTTCTCGATCAATAGTCGTTAATTGTTCCTGACTTTCACATTTTCTAGCTCATAGCACCGGCTCGTGGGTAATAATTCATAGCCCTGACGTTACACCGTCATTAATAACCATCGATGTAATGCTCCGACACTCTAGTGGTACTTCCTCAACGCCTTTTATTTTCTTTTGGATAGTGAAGCTTTTGGGTATAAGGTATCGATCAATATTTCGGGTAAACGGATAAGGGAAGTTTTAAGGTCAAAACTTTGTCTTATTGGTTTAGTAAAACAATTAAAATAAAAAAAAAATCTTCATTTTTTCCTATACAAGGTGTTGTTTTGCATCCTCGTCAAATTCAAGGACGTTACTATGCTAATAAAAAAAATAAAAAAATTCAAGTATCACTGACTCATAATAGAAATAATACATTTCACAAAACCAGGTGGTGGTTAATAAAAACCAGGTCTGTCAGTCGCATCAGCCTGCCACATGTCGCTTACAACAGTGGGAGATGATGGAGCAATCAAGCCTTCCCGCGAGCGCGGCCAGCATGTTGTTATTCTCCATCCGAATCAATAATATAATAGGTAGGTAATTTTTATTTATTTTTCTTATTTATGGAAATTGGTAAGGGTGAACCACCCGTCTAAACCCGTTTAAACGCGGCCCGTCTGATTCTCGCCCTACATAACCGCGTTTTCACACATACAAACAAACAAACTCGAACGTTTATTTGATCATTTCTTATTCCCTAAACAACGTTAAGGAGTTTATTCTGACATTTATGAATAATTAACTAGGTCTAATAATTGAAATTGATGATTTATGTCTTTTGTGACAACCTCCTGAATTTTGACGCCTCCTTCCCTTCAACACTACTAAACCGCACCAACGAGGACGTTTTATAAGTGGCCTACATGGGCACTTATAAATGGGGGAGTGGGTATGTAAAATAAAATATTTTGATTTTTAACAATTATCGCCGAGTAGATATAAAAACAATGATGAAACAGGTACAACATGTTTTGTGTTACAAAAGTATTTTACAGCTATCGGGGCTCCCATACAAAAAAGGGATTTTTTTGCGTTTATAAATAATGGTACGGAACCCTTCGTGCGCGAGTTCGACTCGCACTTGGCCGGTTTTTTAAGGTCTCGTCTGTTTCTTCTAAGTTAGCTAGCTATTGTATCCATATCATATTTAGGTTCGTCATAGTGCGCCGGCACTTATCGAGTACTGCTCGGCACACAACCGTTGTTTCTCCGTACGCACCGCGCCGGCGCGCGCGCACCATGAATTTTTATGGGTTATTTTGTACACCGCCTCCGATTGGGTTTCAAAACATTTAGTGACACTATTGGTGTGTTTGTTCTAATACAGCCGGTAGTTGAAGACCTCCCTAATACTTTAGAGGAGATGACGGTTTAATAATACAAGGTGTGTCAGAAATGTGTGGTCATATTTAAGGCCAAACAAGGTGTTGTTTTGCATCCTCGGCAAATTCAAGGAGGTAACTAAGCTAATGATTCTCGTGCCGAATCAATAATAAAATGGGTAGGTAATTTTAATTGTGGAAATCGGTAAGTGTGAACCACCCGTGTTTTAAACGCGGCCCGTCTGGTTCTCGCCCTACAACCGCGCTTTCATACAAACAATCTCAAACGTTTGATAATTTCTAATTCCCTAAACCACGTTAAGGGTGTTATTCTGAAATAATGACCAACTTAAACAACCAAAAAAATCAGCGTTTATTTATAACAAACTTATGCCCGCGGCGTCGCCCGCGTGGAGTTCGATAATTGTCCCACGGGAACATACTATCGGGATAAAAAGTATCCTATGTGTTAATCCAGGTTATAAACTACCCGTGTGCCAAATTTCATCCAAATCTATTTAGTAGTTTTTGCGTGAAAGAGTAACAAACGTCCATCCATCCATCCATCCATCCATCCATCCTCACAAACTTTCGCATTTATAATATTAGTAGGATAAAACTAGGGATCGTAATTTTCATTGATTATTTATGTCTTTTGTGACAACCTCCTAAATTTTGACGAGGATGCAAAACAACACCTTGTATAACTGAACAACCGCGACTGCGACCTGGGCTCGATTACCGGGTCGGACAAAGTGATATTGAGGGTTTTTCCATGAGAAATTGTTCAGTAGCATCCAGTTTGTTGGCAATAAGCTCGCCTCTTATCACATGAGACTTAAACATAACTGGCGAAATGTTGGTGTACTACTAGGTAGGTACCTCTCTGCCTAACCCGTCGGGGATTACAGGCGTGATGTTATTTTTTGTAACTAAACGAATTTCTCCATGGGAAAAAATAACAGCTGTTGTACACAAAACTTCAATACTGAGATATGGCTACACATTTTTGATACACGTTGTTCATAGAAGTTGTACAAATGATCACGAGGCGGTCAAATATGTTATTCGCTGGCAGACAACCCATAGCTGAAAAGCGCAAAATGTACAAAAGATGCAAAGAAGGGAGGAAGGCTTCTGCCACCCCCGATGATGCTATAACCCTCCTCCAGGAAAGTAGCAAAGAGACTAGTACTCTTAAACAGTTTAGATACAAACCGCCGTCTTTCCGACCTCGCCGTTGAGGCCCGTCGCGACGTCCCGGTCTTTGCCCTCCCCGACCCTCGCTCGAGCCAGCCCGCGATGCTGTGCCAGTAGTTTTAAATCAGTCCCAAAATAATGATATCATTCAGATCCAGCCTGTCCCCATGCAGTCCTCCCCCAGCGACGCCCTAAGCCGAGGCTCGTACCCCACAGGGAGTGCCCTTAGCGTGTAGTCGCTTAGTTTGTAAGATTTTATGCCCTGGCTGGAGGCCTTACTCTCAAGGCATCCACAGGATAGTCCGGTTAAGCAGACGACAACCTCATAGGTTGAATTGCGAGATGCCATTCACAAAAAAAAAAAAAAAGGAACGCTTCTGAGACATTTTACGTCTAATGGGTTACCAAGCGGAGACAAAAACTAGAATGGAAGTTAGTTCATTATTACCGATGGATAATTTCACCACGGCTTTCGAAAGTATCTAAAAAAAAAAACAATTAAAATGTTCAAAAGACCGATTTTTCAGATGTGTTTCTGGGAAGTTTGTTTCGCCACTTCTTCGTCCCAGCTAACACACTACGAAGTGGCGAAGGGCGGGCGTTTTGGGGGACTATCAGCCTAATTTGAATAAATTTCTTTTGATTTTGTAAAGGATTTGAACCTGTCTATTTAAAATTGCATAATAATAAGCGCTCTAACCCACTGATCCAACGAGTCCCCTAAGACGAACCACAGACCAAAAGTCATACAACTTTCATTGATATGACGTCACATTAATAAATCTAATCACTTTTCACACCTAAAAAATATTCGTTTCCTGGATATAAATTTTGAGCAGTGTTACTTAGTTTGATGTTCACAGAATACTTGGTTGAGGCTTCGGTGAAGTGTCTGTTTACACGCCGTAAATCATATCTCGAATAAGAGCTCTAGCTTTAGAGAACTAAAGATAAATCTGCGCCTAGTGTTGGGGGCGTGCCCCCAAAAAAAAACTTCTCGTCTTAAGTCACTCCCCAAGCGAAACAAGAGGCACATATTTTCTTAATAACATCCAAGTAACAACTTCAGTCTAGTCAGGCTTATTGGAATTCCAGGCTGGATTCCAGTCACGCTTGTGCCATTTCTGCAAACATGTGGGGACCTGTTTGAAGGCTGGATCATCGTTTATTTATACTTAGCTTGGCATGCTGGAATTCTTTATCTTTGAGCTTTTACATAACATATCTTAAAGCAGTGCAGAATCGACAACTTGAGTGAATAGAAGCTTGAGTTAGTTGTGAAGGATATAAACCTCCGACTTCCGATAGATTGTTTGGATTGTATAAAAGGCACAACTTTACGAGGCAGTCGACTGCAAACAAGTAGAAACAGAAAAAAAGAAACATTGTCTTCCTAAAGAGGAACAATCCTCTTTTTATTGACAGATTCTGTCATTATCCGATCTGTCACATCAGGGCTAAAGAATTGTGCGGTTGATTGCCAAATATTAGAAACATTTTAAAAATGAACTGCAAAATATCGACTCCTGAGGGATTTGAATGAACCTATGTATTGTTTGGGTTGTACAAAAGGGACGAGGCAATTGATTGCAAAATAGAAGAAACATTTTAAAAAAGCATATCAAAACATTTTGCAAAAATTTGACTCGTGAAGGATTTGAACCTCCGACCTCCGATGGATTTATAAGGATTGAATTCGGCGCTCTGCCGACTGAGCTAACGAGCCTTGTTGTATAGACGCAAAAATATCGACAGCTTAGCTAGACGTGACGTCAGGATTTCTCATGCGTTCAAATCGTAAGTACATATTATGGCGCAACATCAAAAACATTGATATATTACGTCTGCACAGTGCATAGCATCCAGACTTTATTTATTACCCAAGGGATTCGTAGTTTAATTTATTCGCGCACTGTTGTGACATTACCCACAATAATAATTTTTCTAGACGAAACTGCAAAAAAAATTGACTCGTGAAGGATTTGAACCTCCGACCTCCGATGGATTGTTTGCGATTGATATCGGCGCTCTGCCGACTGAGCTAACGAGCCTTGCTAGTCAGAGCTGAAAACTACGTCCACAATCGTGAATGTGACGACATAATTACAAAGAACAGTTTCCTCATGATGACATTGGGAATCTCCCTAAAGATATTGGTCCACCTAATCTTGCGGCACCTGGTCCTGTGAGCTCGACAACTTCACGACCGAATCAGTGACCGAAAGTAGAATTTGCGTTAAAGATGTTAGAACTTTTTACCATATATGGATACGCTAAGAAGAACAGAAAAACTCCTCATTAGGAAGTCAAGATTCTGTTAAACTTTATAAAAGCGAAACTGCAAGAGATCGTAGCTCGTAAAGGATGTAAACCTCCGACTTCCGATAGATTCTTTGGTTTGTATGAAAGGCACAACTGTACGAGGCAGTCGTCTGCATCCTAGTAGAAACAGTTAAAAAAAACATTGTTCCTCTTTAGGAAGACAAGAGTTTGCTGATGTGGAATAAAAACACTGCAAGAGTTGGGCAGTCAGAATTAAAATACTGTCGCGCAATGTTAAAGCAATGAACACAAAATAATTTTACTAAACGAATCTGCCAAAAAATTTACTCGTGAAGGAGTTGAACCTCCGACCTCCTATGGTTTGTGCGGGAATAAAATCAGCGCTCTACCAAGTGAGCTAACGAGTCTTGTTGATATCACGCTAAAGCAACGAACGACCAATATCCTCAATGTGACGTCATGACTAATCACCCTCTGATCAGCATCAACAATGAGGTGTCAGAAGTAACACGCTATCAGCAATCACCAAACTTTACCTACGACAACACACCACCAGCAGGTAAAGTTGTAACGACAAATGTAGTCGTCCTGACGCTTTCAATCAAGGCAGCCAGTGAAGACTAGCAATCGACGCAGGAAATTTTACAGTGCACGAGATGTGCGCAAAGACAGGTGTACTCTCTATTCCTTTACCCTCATAATCCAATGGTAATGCAGACTGGCACAACGGGGAGACAACAGGCGCAGGTGTACTTACGACGTAACGTGCAAACCGAGACACGGAGTGTCACGCCACCAGTGGCCAAATTGCGGGAGAAACTGGTAATGGACGCAATAATTGCCGGCCTGGCAATTGTACTCCGGACAACATGCTCAGCAGTCCTGTTTGTCACCACGAAAACATCGGGGTTATTGAATAGGGCGGTTGATTGCCAAATGTTAGGAACATTATAACCACGAAACTGCAAAATATCGACTCCAGAGGGATTTGAATTAAACCTCCGCCCTCCGATGTTTTGTTTGGATTGTACAAAAGGGACAATTGTACGAGGCAGTTGATTGCAATATAGTAGAAACATTAAAAAAAAAACATGTCTAAATATTTTGCAAAAAATTTGACTCGTGAAGGATTTGAACCTCCGACCTCCGATGGATTTATAAGGATTGAATTCGGCGCTCTGCGGACTGAGCTAACGAGCCTTGTTGTATAGACGCAAAAATATCGACCGCTTAGCTAGACGTGACGTCAGGATTTCTCATGCGTTCAAATCGTAAGTACATAATATGGCGCAACATCAAAAACATTGATATATTACGTCTGCATAGTGCATAGCATCCAGACTTTATTTATGACCCAAGGGATTCGTAGTTTAATTTATTCGCGCACTGTTAAGACATTACCCACAATAATAATTTTTCTAGAGGAAACTGCAAAAAAAATTGACTCGTGAAGGATTTGAACCTCCGACCTCCGATGGATTGTTTGCGATTGATATCGGCGCTCTGCCGACTGAGCTAACGAGCCTTGCTAGTCAGAGCTGAAAACTACGTCCACAATCGTGAATGTGACGACATAATTACAATGAACAGTTTCCTCATGATGACATTGGGAATCTCCCTAAAGATATTGGTCCACCTAATCTTGCGGCACCTGGTCCTGTGAGCTCGACGACTTCATGACCGAATCAGTGACCGAAAGTAGAATTTGCGTTAAAGATGTTAGACCTTTTTACTATATATCGATACGCTAAGAAGAACAGAAAAACTCCTCATTAGGAAGTCAAGATTCTGTTAAACTTTATAAAAGCGAAACTGCAAGAGATCGTAGCTCGTAAAGGATGTAAACCTCCGACTTCCGATAGATTCTTTGGTTTGTATGAAAGGCACAACTGTACGAGGCAGTCGTCTGCATCCTAGTAGAAACAGTTAAAAAAAACATTGTTCCTCTTTAGGAAGACAAGAGTTTGTTGATGTGGAATAAAAACACTGCAAGAGTTGGGCAGTCAGAATAACAATACTGTCGCACAATGTTAAAACAATGAATACAAAATAATTTTACTAAACGAATCTGCCAAAAAATTTACTCGTGTAGGAGTTGAACCTCCGACCTCCTATGGTTTGTGCGGGAATAAAATCAGCGCTCTACCAAGTGAGCTAACGAGTCTTGTTGATATCACGCTAAAGCAACGAACGACCAATATCCTCAATGTGACGTCATGACTAATCACCCTCTGATCAGCATCAACAATGAGGTGTCAGAAGTAACACGCTATCAGCAATCACCAAACTTTACCTACGACAACACACCACCAGCAGGTAAAGTTGTAACGACAAATGTAGTCGTCCTGACGCTTTCAATCAAGGCAGCCAGTGAAGACTAGCAATCGACGCAGGAAAATTTACAGTGCACGAGATGTGCGCAAAGACAGGTGTACTCTCTATTCCTTTACCCTCATAATCCAATGGTAATGCAGACTGGCACAACGGGGAGACAACAGGCGCAGGTGTACTTACGACGTAACGTGCAAACCGAGACACGGAGTGTCACGCCACCAGTGGCCAAATTGCGGGAGAAACTGGTAATGGACGCAATAATTGCCGGCCTGGCAATTGTACTCCGGACAACATGCTCAGCAGTCCTGTTTGTCACCACGAAAACATCGGGGTTATTGAATAGGGCGGTTGATTGCCAAATGTTAGGAACATTATAACAACGAAACTGCAAAATATCGACTCCAGAGGGATTTGAATTAAACCTCCGCCCTCCGATGTTTTGTTTGGATTGTACAAAAGGGACAATTGTACGAGGCAGTTGATTGCAATATAGTAGAAACATTAAAAAAAAAACATGTCTAAATATTTTGCAAAAAATTTGACTCGTGAAGGATTTGAACCTCCGACCTCCGATGGATTTATAAGGATTGAATTCGGCGCTCTGCCGACTGAGCTAACGAGCCTTGTTGTATAGACGCAAAAATATCGACTGCTTAGCTAGACGTGACGTCAGGATTTCTCATGCGTTCAAATCGTAAGTACATAATATGGCGCAACATCAAAAACATTGATATATTACGTCTGCATAGTGCATAGCATCCAGACTTTATTTATGACCCAAGGGATTCGTAGTTTAATTTATTCGCGCACTGTTAAGACATTACCCACAATAATAATTTTTCTAGAGGAAACTGCAAAAAAAATTGACTCGTGAAGGATTTGAACCTCCGACCTCCGATGGATTGTTTGCGATTGATATCGGCGCTCTGCCGACTGAGCTAACGAGCCTTGCTAGTCAGAGCTGAAAACTACGTCCACAATCGTGAATGTGACGACATAATTACAATGAACAGTTTCCTCATGATGACATTGGGAATCTCCCTAAAGATATTGGTCCACCTAATCTTGCGGCACCTGGTCCTGTGAGCTCGACGACTTCATGACCGAATCAGTGACCGAAAGTAGAATTTGCGTTAAAGATGTTAGACCTTTTTACTATATATCGATACGCTAAGAAGAACAGAAAAACTCCTCATTAGGAAGTCAAGATTCTGTTAAACTTTATAAAAGCGAAACTGCAAGAGATCGTAGCTCGTAAGGGATGTAAACCTCCGACTTCCGATAGATTCTTTGGTTTGTATGAAAGGCACAACTGTACGAGGCAGTCGTCTGCATCCTAGTAGAAACAGTTAAAAAAAACATTGTTCCTTTAGGAAGACAAGAGTTTGTTGATGTGGAATAAAAACACTGCAAGAATTGGGCAGTCAGAATTAAAATACTGTCGCGCAATGTTAAAACAATGAACACAAAATAATTTTACTAAACGAATCTGCCAAAAAATTTATTTCTCGTGAAGGAGTTGAACCTCCGACCTCCTATGGTTTGTGCGGGAATAAAATCAGCGCTCTACCAAGTGAGCTAACGAGTCTTGTAGATATCACGCTAAAGCAACGACCAATATCCTCAATGTGACGTCATGACTAATCACCCTCTGATCAGCATCAACAATGAGGTGTCAGAAGTAACACGCTATCAGCAATCACCAAACTTTACCTACGACAACACACCACCAGCAGGTAAAGTTGTAACGACAAATGTAGTCGTCCTGACGCTTTCAATCAAGGCAGCCAGTGAAGACTAGCAATCGACGCAGGAAATTTTACAGTGCACGAGATGTGCGCAAAGACAGGTGTACTCTCTATTCCTTTACCCTCATAATCCAATGGTAATGCAGACTGGCACAACGGGGAGACAACAGGCGCAGGTGTACTTACGACGTAACGTGCAAACCGAGACACGGAGTGTCACGCCACCAGTGGCCAAATTGCGGGAGAAACTGGTAATGGACGCAATAATTGCCGGCCTGGCAATTGTACTCCGGACAACATGCTCAGCAGTCCTGTTTGTCACCACGAAAACATCGGGGTTATTGAATAGGGCGGTTGATTGCCAAATGTTAGGAACATTATAACAACGAAACTGCAAAATATCGACTCCAGAGGGATTTGAATTAAACCTCCGCCCTCCGATGTTTTGTTTGGATTGTACAAAAGGGACAATTGTACGAGGCAGTTGATTGCAATATAGTAGAAACATTAAAAAAAAAACATGTCTAAATATTTTGCAAAAATTTTGACTCGTGAAGGATTTGAACCTCCGACCTCCGATGGATTTATAAGGATTGAATTCGGCGCTCTGCCGACTGAGCTAACGAGCCTTGTTGTATAGACGCAAAAATATCGACTGCTTAGCTAGACGTGACGTCAGGATTTCTCATGCGTTCAAATCGTAAGTACATAATATGGCGCAACATCAAAAACATTGATATATTACGTCTGCATAGCATCCAGACTTTATTTATGACCCAAGGGATTCGTAGTTTAATTTATTCGCGCACTGTTAAGACATTACCCACAATAATAATTTTTCTAGAGGAAACTGCAAAAAAAATTGACTCGTGAAGGATTTGAACCTCCGACCTCCGATGGATTGTTTGCGATTGATATCGGCGCTCTGCCGACTGAGCTAACGAGCCTTGCTAGTCAGAGCTGAAAACTACGTCCACAATCGTGAATGTGACGACATAATTACAATGAACAGTTTCCTCATGATGACATTGGGAATCTCCCTAAAGATATTGGCCCACCTAACCTTGCGGCACCTGGTCCTGTGAGCTCGACGACTTCATGACCGAATCAGTGACCGAAAGTAGAATTTGCGTTAAAGATGTTAGACCTTTTTACTATATATGGATACGCTAAGAAGAACAGAAAATCTCCTCATTAGGAAGTCAAGATTCTGTTAAACTTTATAAAAGCGAAACTGCAAGAGATCGTAGCTCGTAAGGGATGTAAACCTCCGACTTCCGATAGATTCTTTGGTTTGTATGAAAGGCACAACTGTACGAGGCAGTCGTCTGCATCCTAGTAGAAACAGTTAAAAAAAACATTGTTCCTCTTTAGGAAGACAAGAGTTTGTTGATGTGGAATAAAAACACTGCAAGAATTGGGCAGTCAGAATTAAAATACTGTCGCGCAATGTTAAAACAATGAACACAAAATAATTTTACTAAACGAATCTGCCAAAAAATTTATTTCTCGTGAAGGAGTTGAACCTCCGACCTCCTATGGTTTGTGCAGGAATAAAATCAGCGCTCTACCAAGTGAGCTAACGAGTCTTGTTGATATCACGCTAAAGCAACAAACGACCAATATCCTCAATGTGACGTCATGACTAATCACCCTCTGATCAGCATCAACAATGAGGTGTCAGAAGTAACACGCTATCAGCAATCACCAAACTTTACCTACGACAACACACCACCAGCAGGTAAAGTTGTAACGACAAATGTAGTCGTCCTGACGCTTTCAATCAAGGCAGCCAGTGAAGACTAGCAATCGACGCAGGAAATTTTACAGTGCACGAGATGTGCGCAAAGACAGGTGTACTCTCTATTCCTTTACCCTCATAATCCAATGGTAATGCAGACTGGCACAACGGGGAGACAACAGGCGCAGGTGTACTTACGACGTAACGTGCAAACCGAGACACGGAGTGTCACGCCACCAGTGGCCAAATTGCGGGAGAAACTGGTAATGGACGCTGTGATGTACTGTAAAATTATTAAATAAATGTGCCCCTGCGACCCGCCCGCTCGGCATTACGTTGGTGGCAGTCGAGCCGAGCGGACGTGTCACAGACGCTCTAATAGAAATATAACTGTGTTTCATTAAACCATCAAAGAGTGAAACAAGTGGACATAACATTGGCGACGAGGATAAAAAAACGTGAGTAAAATAAACAGACACCTAAAAAAAAAAAAAAAAAAAAAAAAAAAAAAAAAAAGGCAAATGACCGGGGTTATCTGTTTTGTCACAATTAAATACTTTGTTTTCGATTTTCACTTATAAAATTCAAAAAGGGATGTCGAAATAGATAAATATGTTGTTTAGTAAAATAAGAAATACTTATTTTAAGTGTGAGCAGATTACTGACAATTGATATCTTCGGTCAAAATAGCCTTAAAACCAGTGCTTGCTAATACTTACCAATAAAATATTGTTGTGTAGCTGGTGTGCACATTCCATTACAACTATAAATCCACATTGTATAAATACCGCAGAACTATCACTACCAAAAACAAAGAGATATTCTCCGTGTCATTCACGACTTACCCACATATTTAATTATAACTATTTACATTCTGAGTAATACCGCACGGCTAAGTACTAATCTAAACAGAATTTATCGTTCATAGAATCTTATTTCTTATTTGTATGCAAGTAATAGGTAATCAATTGATATAGTTAAGAAAAAATAAATATGATTAGTGCACGGATTACTTTAAAACAATCTATTGCGATTAGACTTGACTCTTGCTCTTTTCAATCATCTACCGACTACACAACAACAACCAATCGTGCCTGTAAGTATTAGCTAAGTTGCAAGAGAATGACAAAATGCATACTGTACACTATTCCAATGGGTACATACCCATCTAGTTCCACATATACTGGTATCCTAAAACTGTAGGTACTAGTACATGCAATTCCACAAAATTACAATTTTACCAATGGGTTAATACCCATCTAGTTCTACATATACTGGTATAAAACTGTAGGTATACTAGTATATGCAATTCCACAATATGAAATGATTCATGTTCCAATCCAAAAGTTCAGTCTTGAGTAATAGAAACGCAATATTATTTATGAATTTTATATACATAATAAATCGTTGCTTATCATATCGGTACCAAGTAGGTATAGTGGTTAATTTCCGTAGTACTTTAAGCAATTTTTTCATAATTACTTGCAGATTGTCCCAACATGTCTCAATTACCGACCATAGAAACTCTCGACTGTGATGGCGATCCGACCTCATTAGGCCATCGGTGGCAAAGATGGAAAAGAGCTCTCGAAATCTACCTTCTAGCCTTAGGCATAGACCAGCCCTTAAAAAAACGAGCAACACTTTTACATACCGGTGGTTTAGGATTGCAAGATATCTATTATAACCTTCCCGGTGCACACGTTGAAGAGGCCGACTCCTCCGATGTTTACAAGTCTGCTATTAAAAAACTAGACGAGTACTTTTCTCCGAAGCAGAGTTTTGTTTATGAACGACACGTGTTCCGACTCATGAAACAGGAACCGGAAGAAAAGTTAGAAAAATTCTTAGTTAGATTACGTAATCAATGTTCCAAATGTGATTTTGCTAACAAAGACAACGCGCTCATAGACCAAATTGCTGAAAAATGTACCTCATCAGACCTTAGAAAGAAAATATTACAGTTAGGAGATTCCGTTACAATAGAAAAGGTTATTTTAGAAGCCAACTCAATCGAAACCGTAGAGAGACAATTAAAAGAATTCCAAGTAATAAAAACTGAACAAGTTAATACGATTGGAACAAGAACAAACAAAACCCGAACTCAGGGTATTCACACGGATAACACACGGTGTACAAGATGTGGAAGTGAAAAACACAAGTGTGATGATGCATGTTGTCCCGCGAGGGACAAAGTATGTAACAAATGTGGCTATAAAGGTCACTTCATGAGTCAATGTCGAACAAGGAAACTCAAGCGTAAAGCACCCACTACTTGGAACAAACAAAAAAATGACAGTAAAAAAACTAAAACGAATGAACCACAGACCAAACCACCTGTCAGTAATGTTAACTATATATTTCATATTGACGATGACGCTGAAATAACTTGCCAAGTAGGAGGTGTCAACGTAAATATGCTCATCGATTCTGGGAGTAAAAACAATATAATAAATGATAAAACCTGGGAATATTTAAAATCAAAAGCTGTCGTTGTGTCTAAACAACAACCAGGTTCCGATCAAGTGTTTATGGCATACGGTTCAAAAGATCCTCTGGATGTGCTCGGCACATTTGAAACATCAATCGTAGTTGGACCGGAAACAAAAACTGCAAAATTTTATGTAATTAAAAATGGCACCCGTAATTTATTGGGCAAGCATACAGCTACATGTCTCAATGTGCTTAAATTAGGGGTGAGTATTAACCTAGTATCTACAGAGAATTTTCCTAAATTCAAAAATGTCCAATTGGCTATCGCTATCGATCCATCTGTGACACCTATATGTCAGCCATATAGGCGAGTACCAATTCCGCTCGAAAATAAAATCAATGATAAACTTGATGAGCTAGTCAAAAAAGACATCATTGAACCTGTAGATCAAGCCACAACCTGGGTTTCTCCGGTAGTACCCATTCTTAAGAGTGATGACACCCTAAGACTATGTGTCGACATGAGATGTGCAAACAAAGCCATTATAAGAGAGAACCATCCTTTACCCACAATGACCCAACTTCTCCCAAAGCTCAGGAAGTCATGTATCTTTTCCAAGCTCGATATTAAAGATGCATTCCACCAAGTCGAAATAAAAGGAGATTGTCGGGATATAACAACATTCATAACCAGTAAAGGCCTGTTTCGATATAAGCGTCTGATGTTCGGTATATCGTGTGCACCCGAACACTTTCAGAAAATCATGGAAAGGATGCTTCTGCCTTGTAAGGGCGTCGTTAATTTCATTGACGATGTTATTGTGTTTGGCAGTAACGTAAATGAACATAACGATAGACTAAAACACGTGTTACAAGTTTTGAAAGATAATAATGTGGTCCTTAATGATAAAAAATGTATTTTTAACGCGTCAAAAATAGATTTCCTGGGTCATGAATTATCTCCACGAGGCATAAGGCCCCTTGATAAGTACGTCAAAACTATAAAATCATTCAGAGAACCTAAAACAGTCGAAGAAGTTCAAAGCTTTTTGGGACTTGTCAATTATATTGGAAAATGGATCCCAAGGTTGGCAACCATGACCGATCCAATTCGAGAAATTTTAAGACACAAACTCTCTAAACACGCCGACATAGCTGAATATTGGAAGGATAAACAATCTGCTGCGTTTGCGGAGTTAAAAGAAAGTTTAAGTGCCCTTCGCACCTTAGGGTTTTATGACCCACACGATAGGACACAAGTCATGGCAGATGCTAGTCCTGTAGGGTTAGGAGCAGTCCTGGTTCAGATTGATTTACAAGGTCCCCGGATTATTGCTTTTGGTCATAAAAGTTTATCTGACGTTGAAAAACGATATTGCCAGACCGAAAAGGAGGCACTTGCCTTGGTCTGGGCCATCGAACATTTTAATATGTATTTATATGGGTTAAAAGAATTTGAGCTGATCACTGATCATAAACCTCTCGAGGTAATATTTGGGCCGCGATCAAAACCTTGTGCACGAATTGAACGATGGGTGTTACGTTTACAGGCTTACAACTACAAGGTTGTTTACCGTCCTGGGAAAAACAATATAGCTGATTCCCTGTCCCGATTATGCCCAAGTCATAATTCACATCCTCATGATAACGAGCATCACATTAATAAAATAGTGGAGTTTGCTAGACCAATGGCTGTACCTATGGAGGATATAACTGATAAATCTAAAAGTGATGGAGACATTCAATTAGTAAAAGTAGCTCTCTCTGGGAATAATTGGGACCCCAAAGTCAATAACTATAAACTCTTTGAGCATGAACTTTGGATGCATGACGATATTTTACTACGTGGGAACAAAATAATCATTCCCACGGAGTTACGAAAACAAGTACTCGCATCGGCACACGAAGGACATCCAGGTATCGTTGCTATGAAAAGTAGATTGCGTACTAAAGTTTGGTGGCCTAAAATAGATAAAGACGCGGAAAACATGGTTAAAAGTTGTAAAAGTTGCACTCTAGTATCAGGACCAAGCCTCCCGGTGCCAATGAAGAGACGCGAATTACCTATGCAACCATGGACTGATATAGCTATTGACTTTCTAGGCCCACTGCCAAGTGGACACAACTTATTAGTAGTCATTGATTATTATAGCCGCTACAAAGAAATCAAGGTTATGAAATCTATAACATCTAATGAAACCATTAATGTTTTAAAAGAAATATTTTCCAGGCTTGGTATTCCAGTCAGTATAACATCGGATAATGGACGTCAATTTATTAGCGAGGAGTTCAAATCCTTTTGTTCAGAATTTGGCATCAGGCTTTACAATTCTATACCATACTGGCCACAACAGAACGGCGAGGTCGAAAGACAAAACCGTGACATTCTTAAGCGCTTGAAAATTAGCCAGTGCCAAAAGTCTGATTGGAAGGATGATCTCCTTCGCTATCTCATGATGTACAATAGCACTCCCCATAGTACAACTGGAAAGACACCCTCAGAATTATTTTTTAACAGACAATTCAGAGACAAAATCCCTTCCGCTGTAGATATCGAAAACCGACGTATGGACCTAGAAGTATATGATAGAGATAAAATCATAAAAGAAAAGGGAAAGTTGATTGAAGACAGGAAAAGGAAAGCTGTAGACAATGAAATTAATATAGGAGAAAAGGTTTATGTTAAAAACATGACAAAGGAAAATAAATTGACACCTGATTTCAACCCCACTCCACACACAGTGATGAGTGCTAAAGGAGGTGATATCAATATAAAAAACGATGAAACAGGTCAAAACATGAGAAGAAATATAGTTCACCTCAAGAAAATAGAGGGACAATGGAAAATTCATAATGAAAACGAAGAAAAAGACGATGGTGATGTAGGAATGGACACGGATGATTAAAATTGGTATTGTAATAAATTATTGATAGTAATAAGATTAATATTAAAAGTGAGATATCAGATTTCAATTATTTAAATATATCTAGAATTATATAAAATAACGTGTTGCTTAAAATAGTGACTATTAATCAAGGAAGAGTAGTTAATTTGATTTGTTTAAAAAAAATATTGAAAGAGAGAGATGTGATGTACTGTAAAATTATTAAATAAATGTGCCCCTGCGACCCGCCCGCTCGGCATTACGTTGGTGGCAGTCGAGCCGAGCGGACGTGTCACAGACGCTCTAATAGAAATATAACTGTGTTTCATTAAACCACCAAAGAGTGAAACAAGTGGACATAACAGACGCAATAATTGCCGGCCTGGCAATTGTACTCCGGACAACATGCTCAGCAGTCCTGTTTGTCACCACGAAAACATCGGGGTTATTGAATAGGGCGGTTGATTGCCAAATGTTAGGAACATTATAACAACGAAACTGCAAAATATCGACTCCAGAGGGATTTGAATTAAACCTCCGCCCTCCGATGTTTTGTTTGGATTGTACAAAAGGGACAATTGTACGAGTCAGTTGATTGCAATATAGTAGAAACATTAAAAAAAAAACATGTCTAAATATTTTGCAAAAATTTTGACTCGTGAAGGATTTGAACCTCCGACCTCCGATGGATTTATAAGGATTGAATTCGGCGCTCTGCCGACTGAGCTAACGAGCCTTGTTGTATAGACGCAAAAATATCGACCGCTTAGCTAGACGTGACGTCAGGATTTCTCATGCGTTCAAATCGTAAGTACATAATATGGCGCAACATCAAAAACATTGATATATTACGTCTGCATAGTGCATAGCATCCAGACTTTATTTATGACCCAAGGGATTCGTAGTTTAATTTATTCGCGCACTGTTAAGACATTACCCACAATAATAATTTTTCTAGACGAAACTGCAAAAAAAATTGACTCGTGAAGGGTTTGAACCTCCGACCTCCGATGGATTGTTTGCGATTGATATCGGCGCTCTGCCGACTGAGCTAACGAGCCTTGCTAGTCAGAGCTGAAAACTACGTCCACAATAGTGAATGTGACGACATAATTACAATGAACAGTTTCCTCATGATGACATTGGGAGTCTCCCTAAAGATATTGGCCCACCTAATCTTGCGGCACCTGGTCCTGTGAGCTCGACAACTTCACGACCGAATCAGTGACCGAAAGTAGAATTTGCGTTAAAGATGTTAGAACTTTTTACCATATATGGATACGCTAAGAAGAACAGAAAAACTCCTCATTAGGAAGTCAAGATTCTGTTAAACTTTATAAAAGCGAAACTGCAAGAGATCGTAACTCGTAAAGGATGTAAACCTCCGACTTCCGATAGATTCTTTGGTTTGTATGAAAGGCACAACTGTACGAGGCAGTCGTCTGCATCCTAGTAGAAACAGTTAAAAAAAACATTGTTCCTCTTTAGGAAGACAAGAGTTTGTTGATGTGGAATAAAAACACTGCAAGAGTTGGGCAGTCAGAATAACAATACTGTCGCACAATGTTAAAACAATGAATACAAAATAATTTTACTAAACGAATCTGCCAAAAAATTTACTCGTGTAGGAGTTGAACCTCCGACCTCCTATGGTTTGTGCGGGAATAAAATCAGCGCTCTACCAAGTGAGCTAACGAGTCTTGTTGATATCACGCTAAAGCAACGAACGACCAATATCCTCAATGTGACGTCATGACTAATCACCCTCTGATCAGCATCAACAATGAGGTGTCAGAAGTAACACGCTATCAGCAATCACCAAACTTTACCTACGACAACACACCACCAGCAGGTAAAGTTGTAACGACAAATGTAGTCGTCCTGACGCTTTCAATCAAGGCAGCCAGTGAAGACTAGCAATTGACGCAGGAAATTTTACAGTGCACGAGATGTGCGCAAAGACAGGTGTACTCTCTATTCCTTTATCCTCATAATCCAATGGTAATGCAGACTGGCACAACGGGGAGACAACAGGCGCAGGTGTACTTACGACGTAACGTGCAAACCGAGACACGGAGTGTCACGCCACCAGTGGCCAAATTGCGGGAGAAACTGGTAATGGACGCAATAATTGCCGGCCTGGCAATTATACTCCGGACAACATGCTCAGCAGTCCTGTTTGTCACCACGAAAACATCGGGGTTATTGAATAGGGCGGTTGATTGCCAAATGTTAGAAACATTATAACAACGAAACTGCAAAATATCGACTCCAGAGGGATTTGAATTAAACCTCCGCCCTCCGATGTTTTGTTTGGATTGTACAAAAGGGACAATTGTACGAGGCAGTTGATTGGAATATAGTAGAAACATTAAAAAAAAAACATGTCTAAATATTTTGCAAAAAATTTGACTCGTGAAGGATTTGAACCTCCGACCTCCGATGGATTTATAAGGATTGAATTCGGCGCTCTGCCGACTGAGCTAACGAGCCTTGTTGTATAGACGCAAAAATATCGACCGCTTAGCTAGACGTGACGTCAGGATTTCTCATGCGTTCAAATCGTAAGTACATAATATGGCGCAACATCAAAAACATTGATATATTACGTCTGCATAGTGCATAGCATCCAGACTTTATTTATGACCCAAGGGATTCGTAGTTTAATTTATTCGCGCACTGTTAAGACATTACCCACAATAATAATTTTTCTAGAGGAAACTGCAAAAAAAATTGACTCGTGAAGGATTTGAACCTCCGACCTCCGATGGATTGTTTGCGATTGATATCGGCGCTCTGCCGACTGAGCTAACGAGCCTTGCTAGTCAGAGCTGAAAACTACGTCCACAATCGTGAATGTGACGACATAATTACAATGAACAGTTTCCTCATGATGACATTGGGAATCTCCCTAAAGATATTGGCCCACCTAACCTTGCGGCACCTGGTCCTGTGAGCTCGACGACTTCATGACCGAATCAGTGACCGAAAGTAGAATTTGCGTTAAAGATGTTAGACCTTTTTACTATATATGGATACGCTAAGAAGAACAGAAAATCTCCTCATTAGGAAGTCAAGATTCTGTTAAACTTTATAAAAGCGAAACTGCAAGAGATCGTAGCTAGTAAAGGATGTAAACCTCCGACTTCCGATAGATTCTTTGGTTTGTATGAAAGGCACAACTGTATGAGGCAGTCGTCTCCATCCTAGTAGAAACAGTTAAAAAAAACATTGTTCCTCTTTAGGAAGACAAGAGTTTGCTGATGTGGAATAAAAACACTGCAAGAGTTGGGCAGTCAGAATTAAAATACTGTCGCGCAATGTTAAAACAATGAACACAAAATAATTTTACTAAACGAATCTGCCAAAAAAATTACTCGTGAAGGAGTTGAACCTCCGACCTCCTATGGTTTGTGCGGGAATAAAATCAGCGCTCTACCAAGTGAGCTAACGAGTCTTGTTGATATCACGCTAAAGCAACGAACGACCAAAATCCTCAATGTGACGTCATGACTAATCACCCTCTGATCAGCATCAACAATGAGGTGTCAGAAGTAACACGCTATCAGCAATCACCAAACTTTACCTACGACAACACACCACCAGCAGGTAAAGTTGTAACGACAAATGTAGTCGTCCTGACGCTTTCAATCAAGGCAGCCAGTGAAGACTAGCAATCGACGCAGGAAATTTTACAGTGCACGAGATGTGCGCAAAGACAGGTGTACTCTCTATTCCTTTACCCTCATAATCCAATGGTAATGCAGACTGGCACAACGGGGAGACAACAGGCGCAGGTGTACTTACGACGTAACGTGCAAACCGAGACACGGAGTGTCACGCCACCAGTGGCCAAATTGCGGGAGAAACTGGTAATGGACGCAATAATTGCCGGCCTGGCAATTGTACTCCGGACAACATGCTCAGCAGTCTTGTTTGTCACCACGAAAACATCGGGGTTATTGAATAGGGCGGTTGATTGCCAAATGTTAGGAACATTATAACCACGAAACTGCAAAATATCGACTCCAGAGGGATTTGAATTAAACCTCCGCCCTCCGATGTTTTGTTTGGATTGTACAAAAGGGACAATTGTACGAGGCAGTTGATTGCAATATAGTAGAAACATTAAAAAAAAAACATGTCTAAATATTTTGCAAAAATTTTGACTCGTGAAGGATTTGAACCTCCGACCTCCGATGGATTTATAAGGATTGAATTCGGCGCTCTGCCGACTGAGCTAACGAGCCTTGTTGTATAGACGCAAAAATATCGACCGCTTAGCTAGACGTGACGTCAGGATTTCTCATGCGTTCAAATCGTAAGTACATAATATGGCGCAACATCAAAAACATTGATATATTACGTCTGCATAGTGCATAGCATCCAGACTTTATTTATGACCCAAGGGATTCGTAGTTTAATTTATTCGCGCACTGTTAAGACATTACCCACAATAATAATTTTTCTAGACGAAACTGCAAAAAAAATTGACTCGTGAAGGATTTGAACCTCCGACCTCCGATGGATTGTTTGCGATTGATATCGGCGCTCTGCCGACTGAGCTAACGAGCCTTGCTAGTCAGAGCTGAAAACTACGTCCACAATCGTGAATGTGACGACATAATTACAAAGAACAGTTTCCTCATGATGACATTGGGAATCTCCCTAAAGATATTGGTCCACCTAATCTTGCGGCACCTGGTCCTGTGAGCTCGACGACTTCATGACCGAATCAGTGACCGAAAGTAGAATTTGCGTTAAAGATGTTAGACCTTTTTACTATATATCGATACGCTAAGAAGAACAGAAAAACTCCTCATTAGGAAGTCAAGATTCTGTTAAACTTTATAAAAGCGAAACTGCAAGAGATCGTAGCTCGTAAAGGATGTAAACCTCCGACTTCCGATAGATTCTTTGGTTTGTATGAAAGGCACAACTGTATGAGGCAGTCGTCTGCATCCTAGTAGAAACAGTTAAAAAAATTCAAATTCAAATTCATTTATTAATTTTGTGAACACAGGGTACAAATTGATGTTGTATAAAAAATGTTTGATCCATCCCATGTTCCGCCGAAAGGCATACAAAATAGTGGCGTTACTGTGTGGCTAAAGTCAATATAATCAAATTTAAATTAATTATAATAGTAGAAAATTTTATAAAATACAATGTCAGCTAATGATATTGTCAAAACTAAAATGGAACAAAACAAAATCGCACAAAAAAGAAAATACGATGTCAATATTACAATTGTCAAACTAAAATTAATTTAACAGTACAAAAAAAAAACAAAAAAAAACATGAAAAAATACAATATCAACAAAATTTAAAATCATCAAAATTAAATGAATTATAACAATTATTAAAAATTAAATTAGTTATATCCGTATCAAATTTCTCAATAATTACGTCATATTCACCAAATTAAATTTGTCAAAATTAAATTACATTGGACAAAAATTAGCTAATCATTTTTTTCATTAAGGAACTCATTGACAGAGTAATATGCTTTTTCGTTCAATAATTTAAAAAGCTGACGTTTAAAATTATTAAGGTTGCTAGCTGATCTAATTTGATTTGGTAATTTATTATATATTTTGGGAGCCATTGCATATATGCTTCTATGGAGAAATTTGGTTTTTGTATATAGCAAGTGCAGCTTATTTGAGCGTCGTTGACTTTCGACAGAAAACATTGTTCCTCTTTAGGAAGACAAGAGTTTGCTGATGTGGAATAAAAACACTGCAAGAATTGGGCAGTCAGAATTAAAATACTGTCGCGCAATGTTAAAACAATGAACACAAAATAATTTTACTAAACGAATCTGCCAAAAAATTTACTCGTGAAGGAGTTGAACCTCCGACCTCCTATGGTTTGTGCGGGAATAAAATCAGCGCTCTACCAAGTGAGCTAACGAGTCTTGTTGATATCACGCTAAAGCAACGACCAATATCCTCAATGTGACGTCTTGACTAATCACCCTCTGATCAGCATCAACAATGAGGTGTCAGAAGTAACACGCTATCAGCAATCACCAAACTTTACCTACGACAACACACCACCAGCAGGTAAAGTTGTAACGACAAATGTAGTCGTCCTGACGCTTTCAATCAAGGCAGCCAGTGAAGACTAGCAATCGACGCAGGAAATTTTACAGTGCACGAGATGTGCGCAAAGACAGGTGTACTCTCTATTCCTTTACCCTCATAATCCAATGGTAATGCAGACTGGCACAACGGGGAGACAACAGGCGCAGGTGTACTTACGACGTAACGTGCAAACCGAGACACGGAGTGTCACGCCACCAGTGGCCAAATTGCGGGAGAAACTGGTAATGGACGCAATAATTGCCGGCCTGGCAATTGTACTCCGGACAACATGCTCAGCAGTCCTTTTTGTCACCACGAAAACATCGGGGTTATTGAATAGGGCGGTTGATTGCCAAATGTTAGGAACATTATAACAACGAAACTGCAAAATATCGACTCCAGAGGGATTTGAAATAAACCTCCGCCCTCCGATGTTTTGTTTGGATTGTACAAAAGGGACAATTGTACGAGGCAGTTGATTGCAATATAGTAGAAACATTAAAAAAAAAACATATCTAAATATTTTGCAAAAAATTTGACTCGTGAAGGATTTGAACCTCCGACCTCCGATGGATTTATAAGGATTGAATTCGGCGCTCTGCCGACTGAGCTAACGAGCCTTGTTGTATAGACGCAAAAATATCGACCGCTTAGCTAGACGTGACGTCAGGATTTCTCATGCGTTCAAATCGTAAGTACATAATATGGCGCAAGATCAAAAACATTGATATATTACGTCTGCATAGTGCATAGCATCCAGACTTTATTTATGACCCAAGGGATTCGTAGTTTAATTTATTCGCGCACTGTTAAGACATTACCCACAATAATAATTTTTCTAGAGGAAACTGCAAAAAAAATTGACTCGTGAAGGATTTGAACCTCCGACCTCCGATGGATTGTTTGCGATTGATATCGGCGCTCTGCCGACTGAGCTAACGAGCCTTGCTAGTCAGAGCTGAAAACTACGTCCACAATCGTGAATGTGACGACATAATTAGATAGATAGATAGATAGATAAATCATTTATTCAGTGCACACAAAAGACATAGCACAACACAAAGAAGCACAAATTAATGACACAGATTACATAAATATACCTATATAAAAACAAGGTGCCAATATACAAAAAGAAAAACAAAAAAAAAACATATTTATGAAACAGTTATAGTAACACCATGACATTCAAATAAAATAACGAGTATACAAGGTGCGGTGTGCGTCTCAAGGTTGCACCAAATGGGAGTCCAGCTCAGCATGTGTCAGGCATGCACCTGACGCTGATATTCTGCTGGATCCCTGTAGTGACATACGGACGTCGAGCAGACGAGATAAATTGGTGTTGTGCGTGGAAGTGAAAGAATTACTTATACGCGGAGTGAAATTATGTAAGTATACCCTCAACTTAAATTTAGTGTTCTACAGTAAGCTTAGTTTACTGTATTGTAAGCGTTCTTGTTCTTGGGTGAGTGTATGATTACTTGAGCATTTATTAGGTTATAAATGTATAGTGTATAAATAAAAAATAATATAATAGGTAATACAATATTATATTAAGTGCGAATATAAATAAACGATTTGGCTAGACTAAATTATGTTTATAATAGATAAATATAGGTTTATATCATGTGACGGTATTATAATTATTGGTCAACAAAAGATTCCCAAGTCAAGTATTCAATAACCAAGTACCCCCCTGTTTACAGGTTTGTGACCACGAGTTACGCTACAGATAGACAGATTGACTCGAAAAGAATACAACAGCCAGTCATATAATGGACGTGTTCGAAACAGTCATACCCAGTTTTTTCTGCGATTCGATAAGGAACTGCCGCAGCCGAACTCTGAAGGTACCAAGACATTTAAGATTCCTTATCGGCGGGGGAATATTGTTCCAGCATTTGGATGCGGCGTATCTGAAACTTCCCCTGAAAGCAGCTGTCTTATGCGATTGAGTGGAGAGTTGCTGCGAGCACTGCCTACTTGCGCATTCTCTTCTGCTAGTGATCCAGCTCAGTTTATTGTACAGGTAGGTCGGCTGCCTGTACTTTATAACTCCAAAAAGTATGCATGCCAAGTGCAACTTCCGCCGCGACTTCATCTTAAGGATAGAGTGCTTGTTTAAGAAAGGCGTTACGTGACTTCTTGGTTATCTCATTACAATTAACAGTTTCCTCATGATGACATTGGGAATCTCCCTAAAGATATTGGTCCATCTAATCTTGCGGCACCTGGTCCTGTGAGCTCGACGACTTCATGACCGAATCAGTGACCGAAAGTAGAATTTGCGTTAAAGATGTTAGACCTTTTTACTATATATCGATACGCTAAGAAGAACAGAAAAACTCCTCATTAGGAAGTCAAGATTCTGTTAAACTTTATAAAAGCGAAACTGCAAGAGATCGTAGCTCGTAAAGGATGTAAACCTCCGACTTCCGATAGATTCTTTGGTTTGTATGAAAGGCACGACTGTACGAGGCAGTCGTCTGAATCCTAGTAGAAACAGTTAAAAAAAACATTGTTCCTCTTTAGGAAGACAAGAGTTTGTTGATGTGGAATAAAAACACTGCAAGAATTGGGCAGTCAGAATTAAAATACTGTCGCGCAATGTTAAAACAATGAATACAATATAATTTTACTAAACGAATCTGCCAAAAAATTTATTTCTCGTGAAGGAGTTGAACCTCCGACCTCCTATGGTTTGTGCGGGAATAAAATCAGCGCTCTACCAAGTGAGCTAACGAGTCTTGTTGATATCACGCTAAAGCAACGACCAATATCCTCAATGTGACGTCATGACTAATCACCCTCTGATCAGCATCAACAATGAGGT
Source organism: Cerastis leucographa (assembly GCA_963082945.1). Taxonomy (NCBI): domain Eukaryota; kingdom Metazoa; phylum Arthropoda; class Insecta; order Lepidoptera; family Noctuidae; genus Cerastis; species Cerastis leucographa. The sequence goes on from OY720360.1 coordinate 1,478,945, forward strand.
GTCAGAAGTAACACGCTATCAGCAATCACCAAACTTTACCTACGACAACGCACCACCAGCAGGTAAAGTTGTAACGACAAATGTAGTCGTCCTGACGCTTTCAATCAAGGCAGCCAGTGAAGACTAGCAATCGACGCAGGAAATTTTACAGTGCACGAGATGTGCGCAAAGACAGGTGTACTCTCTATTCCTTTACCCTCATAATCCAATGGTAATGCAGACTGGCACAACGGGGAGACAACAGGCGCAGGTGTACTTACGACGTAACGTGCAAACCGAGACACGGAGTGTCACGCCACCAGTGGCCAAATTGCGGGAGAAACTGGTAATGGACGCAATAATTGCCGGCCTGGCAATTGTACTCCGGACAACATGCTCAGCAGTCCTTTTTGTCACCACGAAAACATCGGGGTTATTGAATAGGGCGGTTGATTGCCAAATGTTAGGAACATTATAACAACGAAACTGCAAAATATCGACTCCAGAGGGATTTGAAATAAACCTCCGCCCTCCGATGTTTTGTTTGGATTGTACAAAAGGGACAATTGTACGAGGCAGTTGATTGCAATATAGTAGAAACATTAAAAAAAAAACATATCTAAATATTTTGCAAAAAATTTGACTCGTGAAGGATTTGAACCTCCGACCTCCGATGGATTTATAAGGATTGAATTCGGCGCTCTGCGAACTGAGCTAACGAGCCTTGTTGTATAGACGCAAAAATATCGACCGCTTAGCTAGACGTGACGTCAGGATTTCTCATGCGTTCAAATCGTAAGTACATAATATGGCGCAACATCAAAAACATTGATATATTACGTCTGCATAGTGCATAGCATCCAGACTTTATTTATGACCCAAGGGATTCGTAGTTTAATTTATTCGCGCACTGTTAAGACATTACCCACAATAATAATTTTTCTAGACGAAACTGCAAAAAAAAATGACTCGTGAAGGATTTGGACCTCCGACCTCCGATGGATTGTTTGCGATTGATATCGGCGCTCTGCCGACTGAGCTAACGAGCCTTGCTAGTCAGAGCTGAAAACTACGTCCACAATCGTGAATGTGACGACATAATTACAATGAACAGTTTCCTCATGATGACATTGGGAATCTCCCTAAAGATATTGGTCCATCTAATCTTGCGGCACCTGGTCCTGTGAGCTCGACGACTTCACGACCGAATCAGTGACCGAAAGTAGAATTTGCGTTAAAGATGTTAGAACTTTTTACTATATATGGATACGCTAAGAAGAACAGAAAAACTCCTCATTAGGAAGTCAAGATTCTGTTAAACTTTATAAAAGCGAAACTGCAAGAGATCGTAGCTCGTAAGGGATGTAAACCTCCGACTTCCGATAGATTCTTTGGTTTGTATGAAAGGCACAACTGTACGAGGCAGTCGTCTGAATCCTAGTAGAAACAGTTAAAAAAAACATTGTTCCTCTTTAGGAAGACAAGAGTTTGTTGATGTGGAATAAAAACACTGCAAGAATTGGGCAGTCAGAATTAAAATACTGTCGCGCAATGTTAAAACAATGAACACAAAATAATTTTACTAAACGAATCTGCCAAAAAATTTACTCGTGAAGGAGTTGAACCTCCGACCTCCTATGGTTTGTGCGGGAATAAAATCAGCGCTCTACCAAGTGAGCTAACGAGTCTTGTTGATATCACGCTAAAGCAACGACCAATATCCTCAATGTGACGTCATGACTAATCACCCTCTGATCAGCATCAACAATGAGGTGTCAGAAGTAACACGCTATCAGCAATCACCAAACTTTACCTACGACAACGCACCACCAGCAGGTAAAGTTGAAACGACAAATGTAGTCGTCCTGACGCTTTCAATCAAGGCAGCCAGTGAAGACTAGCAATCGACGCAGGAAATTTTACAGTGCACGAGATGTGCGCAAAGACAGGTGTACTCTCTATTCCTTTACCCTCATAATCCAATGGTAATGCAGACTGGCACAACGGGGAGACAACAGGCGCAGGTGTACTTACGACGTAACGTGCAAACCGAGACACGGAGTGTCACGCCACCAGTGGCCAAATTGCGGGAGAAACTGGTAATGGACGCAATAATTGCCGGCCTGGCAATTGTACTCCGGACAACATGCTCAGCAGTCCTTTTTGTCACCACGAAAACATCGGGGTTATTGAATAGGGCGGTTGATTGCCAAATGTTAGGAACATTATAACAACGAAACTGCAAAATATCGACTCCAGAGGGATTTGAATTAAACCTCCGCCCTCCGATGTTTTGTTTGGATTGTACAAAAGGGACAATTGTACGAGGCAGTTGATTGCAATATAGTAGACACATTAAAAAAAAAACATATCTAAATATTTTGCAAAAAATTTGACTCGTGAAGGATTTGAACCTCCGACCTCCGATGGATTTATAAGGATTGAATTCGGCGCTCTGCGGACTGAGCTAACGAGTCTTGTTGTATAGACGCAAAAATATCGACCGCTTAGCTTGACGTGACGTCAGGATTTCTCATGCGTTCAAATCGTAAGTACATAATATGGCGCAACATCAAAAACATTGATATATTACGTCTGCATAGTGCATAGCATCCAGACTTTATTTATGACCCAAGGGATTCGTAGTTTAATTTATTCGCGCACTGTTAAGACATTACCCACAATAATAATTTTTCTAGACGAAACTGCAAAAAAAATTGACTCGTGAAGGATTTGAACCTCCGACCTCCGATGGATTGTTTGCGATTCATATCGGCGCTCTGCCGACTGAGCTAACGAGCCTTGCTAAGAGCTGAAAACTACGTCCACAATCGTGAATGTGACGACATAATTACAATGAACAGTTTCCTCATGATGACATTGGGAATCTCCCTAAAGATATTGGCCCACCTAATCTTGCGGCACCTGGTCCTGTGAGCTCGACGACTTCACGACCGAATCAGTGGCCGAAAGTAGAATTTGCGTTAAAGATGTTAGAACTTTTTACTATATATGGATACGCTAAGAAGAACAGAAAAACTCCTCATTAGGAAGTCAAGATTCTGTTAAACTTTATAAAAGCGAAACTGCAAGAGATCGTAGCTAGTAAAGGATGTAAACCTCCGACTTCCGATAGATTCTTTGGTTTGTATGAAAGGCACAACTGTATGAGGCAGTCGTCTGCATCCTAGTAGAAACAGTTAAAAAAAACAATGTTCCTCTTTAGGAAGACAAGAGTTTGCTGATGTGGAATAAAAACACTGCAAGAATTGGGCAGTCAGAATTAAAATACTGTCGCGCAATGTTAAAACAATGAACACAAAATAATTTTACTAAACGAATCTGCCAAAAAATTTACTCGTGAAGGAGTTGAACCTCCGACCTCCTATGGTTTGTGCGGGAATAAAATCAGCGCTCTACCAAGTGAGCTAACGAGTCTTGTTGATATCACGCTAAAGCAACGACCAATATCCTCAATGTGACGTCATGACTAATCACCCTCTGATCAGCATCAACAATGAGGTGTCAGAAGTAACACGCTATCAGCAATCACCAAACTTTACCTACGACAACGCACCACCAGCAGGTAAAGTTGAAACGACAAATGTAGTCGTCCTGACGCTTTCAATCAAGGCAGCCAGTGAAGACTAGCAATCGACGCAGGAAATTTTACAGTGCACGAGATGTGCGCAAAGACAGGTGTACTCTCTATTCCTTTACCCTCATAATCCAATGGTAATGCAGACTGGCACAACGGGGAGACAACAGGCGCAGGTGTACTTACGACGTAACGTGCAAACCGAGACACGGAGTGTCACGCCACCAGTGGCCAAATTGCGGGAGAAACTGGTAATGGACGCAATAATTGCCGGCCTGGCAATTGTACTCCGGACAACATGCTCAGCAGTCCTTTTTGTCACCACGAAAACATCGGGGTTATTGAATAGGGCGGTTGATTGCCAAATGTTAGGAACATTATAACAACGAAACTGCAAAATATCGACTCCAGAGGGATTTGAATTAAACCTCCGCCCTCCGATGTTTTGTTTGGATTGTACAAAAGGGACAATTGTACGAGGCAGTTGATTGCAATATAGTAGACACATTAAAAAAAAAACATATCTAAATATTTTGCAAAAAATTTGACTCGTGAAGGATTTGAACCTCCGACCTCCGATGGATTTATAAGGATTGAATTCGGCGCTCTGCGGACTGAGCTAACGAGCCTTGTTGTATAGACGCAAAAATATCGACCGCTTAGCTAGACGTGACGTCAGGATTTCTCATGCGTTCAAATCGTAAGTACATAATATGGCGCAACATCAAAAACATTGATATATTACGTCTGCATAGTGCATAGCATCCAGACTTTATTTATGACCCAAGGGATTCGTAGTTTAATTTATTCGCGCACTGTTAAGACATTACCCACAATAATAATTTTTCTAGACGAAACTGCAAAAAAAATTGACTCGTGAAGGATTTGAACCTCCGACCTCCGATGGATTGTTTGCGATTCATATCGGCGCTCTGCCGACTGAGCTAACGAGCCTTGCTAAGAGCTGAAAACTACGTCCACAATCGTGAATGTGACGACATAATTACAATGTACAGTTTCCTCATGATGACATTGGGAATCTCCCTAAAGATATTGGCCCACCTAATCTTGCGGCACCTGGTCCTGTGAGCTCGACGACTTCACGACCGAATCAGTGGCCGAAAGTAGAATTTGCGTTAAAGATGTTAGAACTTTTTACTATATATGGATACGCTAAGAAGAACAGAAAAACTCCTCATTAGGAAGTCAAGATTCTGTTAAACTTTATAAAAGCGAAACTGCAAGAGATCGTAGCTAGTAAAGGATGTAAACCTCCGACTTCCGATAGATTCTTTGGTTTGTATGAAAGGCACAACTGTATGAGGCAGTCGTCTGCATCCTAGTAGAAACAGTTAAAAAAAACAATGTTCCTCTTTAGGAAGACAAGAGTTTGCTGATGTGGAATAAAAACACTGCAAGAATTGGGCAGTCAGAATTAAAATACTGTCGCGCAATGTTAAAACAATGAACACAAAATAATTTTACTAAACGAATCTGCCAAAAAATTTACTCGTGAAGGAGTTGAACCTCCGACCTCCTATGGTTTGTGCGGGAATAAAATCAGCGCTCTACCAAGTGAGCTAACGAGTCTTGTTGATATCACGCTAAAGCAACGACCAATATCCTCAATGTGACGTCATGACTAATCACCCTCTGATCAGCATCAACAATGAGGTGTCAGAAGTAACACGCTATCAGCAATCACCAAACTTTACCTACGACAACACACCACCAGCAGGTAAAGTTGTAACGACAAATGTAGTCGTCCTGACGCTTTCAATCAAGGCAGCCAGTGAAGACTAGCAATCGACGCAGGAAATTTTACAGTGCACGAGATGTGCGCAAAGACAGGTGTACTCTCTATTCCTTTACCCTCATAATCCAATGGTAATGCAGACTGGCACAACGGGGAGACAACAGGCGCAGGTGTACTTACGACGTAACGTGCAAACCGAGACACGGAGTGTCACGCCACCAGTGGCCAAATTGCGGGAGAAACTGGTAATGGACGCAATAATTGCCGGCCTGGCAATTGTACTCCGGACAACATGCTCAGCAGTCCTTTTTGTCACCACGAAAACATCGGGGTTATTGAATAGGGCGGTTGATTGCCAAATGTTAGAAACATTATAACAACGAAACTGCAAAATATCGACTCCAGAGGGATTTGAATTAAACCTCCGCCCTCCGATGTTTTGTTTGGATTGTACAAAAGGGACAATTGTACGAGGCAGTTGATTGCAATATAGTAGAAACATTAAAAAAAAAACATATCTAAATATTTTGCAAAAAATTTGACTCGTGAAGGATTTGAACCTCCGACCTCCGATGGATTTATAAGGATTGAATTCGGCGCTCTGCCGACTGAGCTAACGAGCCTTGTTGTATAGACGCAAAAATATCGACCGCTTAGCTAGACGTGACGTCAGGATTTCTCATGCGTTCAAATCGTAAGTACATAATATGGCGCAACATCAAAAACATCGATATATTACGTCTGCATAGTGCATAGCATCCAGACTTTATTTATGACCCAAGGGATTCGTAGTTTAATTTATTCGCGCACTGTTAAGACATTACCCACAATAATATTTTTTCTAGACGAAACTGCAAAAAAAATTGACTCGTGAAGGATTTGAACCTCCGACCTCCGATGGATTGTTTGCGATTGATATCGGCGCTCTGCCGACTGAGCTAACGAGCCTTGCTAGTCAGAGCTGAAAACTACGTCCACAATCGTGAATGTGACGACATAATTACAATGAACTGTTTCCTCATGATGACATTGGGAATCTCCCTAAAGATATTGGCCCACCTAACCTTGCGGCACCTGGTCCTGTGAGCTCGACGACTTCACGACCGAATCAGTGACCGAAAGTAGATGTTAGAACTTTTTACTAAATATGGATACGCTAAGAAGAACAGAAAAACTCCTCATTAGGAAGTCAAGATTCTGTTAAACTTTATAAAAGCGAAACTGCAAGAGATCGTAGCTAGTAAAGGATGTAAACCTCCGACTTCCGATAGATTCTTTGGTTTGTATGAAAGGCACAACTGTATGAGGCAGTCGTCTGCATTCTAGTAGAAACAGTTAAAAAAAACATTGTTCCTCTTTAGGAAGACAAGAGTTTACTGATGTGGAATAAAAACACTGCAAGAATTGGGCAGTCAGAATTAAAATACTGTCGCGCAATGTTAAAACAATGAACACAAAATAATTTTACTAAACGAATCTGCCAAAAAATTTACTTGTGTAGGAGTTGAACCTCAGACCTCCTATAGTTTGTGCGGGAATAAAATCAGCGCTCTACAAAGTGAGCTAACGAGTCTTGTTGATATCACGCTAAAGCAACGACCAATATCCTCAATGTGACGTCATGACTAATCACCCTCTGATCAGCATCAACAATGAGGTGTCAGAAGTAACACGCTATCAGCAATTACCAAACTTTACCTACAACAACACACCACCAGCAGGTAAAGTTGTAACGACAAATGTAGTCGTCCTGACGCTTTCAATCAAGGCAGCCAGTGAAAACTAGCAATCGACGCAGGAAATTTTACAGTGCACGAGATGTGCGCAAAGACAGGTGTACTCTCTATTCCTTTACCCTCATAATCCAATGGTAATGCAGACTGGCACAACGGGGAGACAACAGGCGCAGGTGTACTTACGACGAAACGTGCAAACCGAGACACGGAGTGTCACGCCACCAGTGGCCAAATTGCGGGAGAAACTGGTAATGGACGCAATAATTGCCGACCTGGCAATTGTACTCCGGACAACATGATCAGCAGTCCCGCTTTTTACCTCGAACACATCGGGGTTGTTGTATTGGGCAGTTGATTGCAAAATTTTACAAAAAAATATCAGCAAAATAATAGAAACAAATAAATATTTGCAAAAGATCGACTCGTGAAGGATTTGAACCTCCGCCCTCCGATGCTCTAGATTTGAATTATATCGGCGCTCTTACCTACTGAGCTAACGAGTCTTGTTACTCATACCTGAAAACTACGACCAGCATTGTCAACATGATGTCATAAATATTGATTACTCACCGGCTGCAAATAACAAATTAAAAAGATAACACCAGAACTAAAATATGGATATACTGATATTCAGCTACATAGTATATGATTACAGGCGTTGGATTACCCAATGAAACATGTATTCTGCTGAGCGTAGGGCTTCTCCAAGTGTCGCCATGTACATAGATTGTGTTATCTCGTACATTGGAGCACTGTACCGTGTACCCTACCTTGGTTTTACTGCGGATTACCAGCATAGCTCTTTCCATTGTCATTTGGGTTACTTCGTTTTAGTGCAAAGTTATCACGGGACTAAAACTTTCGTCGTGAGACACTACGATATCTGAGACAAGAAGATATGACGCAACTTCCTGAACACTGCCAAGCCCATTCAGATTCGACGATTAACTTTCTTAATTTTACTGCACTTAGCTTATTTGGAAATAGTGATATAGTAGTAATATTATTAAACTGAAGAGTTTGTTTGTTTGTTTGCTTGAACGCGCTAATATCTCAGGAACTACTGGTCCGATTTGAAAAATTCTTTCAGTTTTAGATACCTAGCCCATTTATCGAGGAAGGCTATTGGCATATAATCACGCTAAAACTAATATGAGTGGAGCAGCAATAAAATATGTTGCGAAAACGGGGAAAATGTGACGCAGACGAAGTTGCTCAGGACAGCTAGTAGTAGATATTTTTTAGTTGATATATCAAACATCATGAAAGAGCTTTCACGCTATCAGTAACAAATCCTAACATCATGATATTATAACTAAGATAAAAAGTTGTCTGTGCGACGACCAATCAAGCTGTAGGTACTAAACAATTTATGGAGATCTCTGATTGTACAGAAAATCTATACCAAGGCCATGATATACTGAAAATGTATTACTTGAAGTGTCGACTGTAACAAAAAAAAAAAAAAAAAAACAAAAAAAAAAATGGAAAAAGATCGACTCGTGAAGGATTTGAACCTCCGCCCTCCGATGCTCTAGTATTGAATTATATCGGCGCTCTTACCTACTGAGCTAACGAGTCTTGTTGCTCATACTCGAAAAAATCGAACACTATCATGAAAATTACGTCATCATTAGTCACCAGCTCTTTCAGCAATAAATAAAAAATATAAAAAAACTGGTCAAGTTCGAGTCGGAGTCGGGCACGAAGGGTTCAGTACCATTACCGCCCTAGAGCCCCCTTAAATATTTATTTTATTCTGTTTTTAGTATTTTTTGTTATAGCGGCAACAGAAATACATAATCTGTAGAAATTTCAACTGGCTAACTGTCACGGTTCATGAGATACTCGTACAGCCTGACGGACGGATGGACAACGAAGTCTCAGTAATAGGGTCCCGTTTGACCCTTTGGGTACAGAACCCTAAAAAATCATGTGCGTATCGTTCCACATCCTGTTTAAGTCCATTCTTATAGGGGGCGAGCCTATTGCCATCAACCCGGCATATCCAGACTTTGTGGCTGCTACTGACAAACTCCTGATGGAAAAACCTAATAATAACTTTCCCAACCCGGGAATCGAACTCAGAACCTCATTATGAGCAGTCGCGCTTGCCACCAGTAGACGAACACGCAACAAGGGGTTAACGGGTTCAAGGTATAAAAGATGTACTTACTTATATTGAATTTATTACTCATAAATTTTATCAATCATAACATAATCATATCTAAAGCGTACCTATGATAAAAATGCATAGTTTGATAATAGTTATTTGATAACTTTACATCAAGTTATAAGTTTTTATACAAGAGTGCAAAGTTGCTTAACTGCGTGCTCAATTTTGATGACCGAGCAAGCGAAGGATTCAAAAATTAGAATCCTGAGCGTTAGCGAGGGAATCAAAACAGCACGAGGTGAAAAATCTTTGCACTCGAGTGCAACACGTATCTTTTCATCCCACCTCAGCGAGGAAATGACTAAATGCAAAAAAAAAAAAAAACATTTACAATCACATACTTTTATTACGGTATTAACTACTACATTATGATAGGTAAGTATTACAGAATAATCTTTATATTATAACAAAAAATTTAAAGTAACGTTGCTACAGTTACATAGGTTGATTGTTAGGCGGGCGTAAGGCTTGATATTTCTCAACAATTGTTACGTATTCTGTATACACCGTGTAAATCACCTCATCACGAAGCCGTCAACCAAGCATTCTGTACATGAAACTAAGTAACTTTACGCAAAAATTATTGCTGGGAAACGACTTTTTTTTTGGGGGGGTGTAAAATCATGTTTTGTGGTAGGACTCAATGTAACGCACTCAAAACATTGTGCTGATGGACGGATTGAATAGTACGGGGGTCGTGGAGGTGTTTAAAGTAAAAATCTTACATTAAAAACTTGTATTTAAAAAAATACTTGTCAAAAAGTTGGAACTTTGATCCCTAATATCTCCGTAACTAGAAGGTTCCTAGGTATGGTGTAGAACAAAAAAATTATCGCAATGACAGGGAGAACCAGTGCCTTTCGGCTTCGTTAAGAGGTGTTTTACACCCTTTATACCCCTTTATACTATAGAGTGCTTGATTTCTTGGTCTCGGAAAAATTCAATAAAATATGCCAGCATAACGTTTTCTGAGATAGTTTTGGCTCCTTTAGCTAGTGTGCATTATTAACAATTTCAGCCAATTCTGTTGGCGTCAAATAAACTTCCTCGTCGCTAGAAAGCCTAATTTTCGATTTTTCACTTGCATTCAAGTTACTTGTTTTTAACCTAAGGTTTTAACAATATGACGTGAAAAGAAAATGGAGCGCGCGATCAAATTATAAAAAAAAGCTTTTAAAAAGACACCAAGAAGGTTCCGAGTCTGAGATTTTAACAAATTAAAAAAGGTTGTATGATAAATTTGGAACCATGGAGGTAGAAGTAAATAGGTTTAATGATGTTTTGAATAGGCTATTTGACAAATTTTGGAAAACCTAACTAAATTATTCCTTATTACTTAATAAGCACATCATATTGATATTTCGGAAAAAAAAATATGTTTTTCATAAAAAATTACAATGATAAAGTTTAAATTATCAAAACCGCGCGAAAAACGCTGTTGCTCTAATGGCGTTGGTCACGTGATCCGGGTGACGTCACACTGCAGTCAACATTTTAATAACCCTTTAAAAACAGCAGTGAACCCAAAGTAAAATTCATTTATCAGTTTTAGTGGTTAAAATGGTGTATAAATGGTGTGTAGTGCCACAGTGTACAAATAACCCACAAAAATTGTTTGTTTCTGTTCCAACAAATCCCAAAAGGCGAAAAATGTGGCTAAAGTTAGCTCGAAGAGACCCAAACAGTATTTCATCTCATTCAAATGTGTTTATGTGTGAAGATCACTTTGATGTAAGTAAGCAATATTTTACTTTAGTGAGAATCATGTTATCCTAAGATATACAGCTGCAATCTGTTCTGTAACCTTCAAAATATTGTACATAGGATGTTGTAGGTACGATTAATTGTTGATGAATCAAATAAAATTAACATTTATTAGACTACTTGAAATAGAAACTAAAATATCGGTTTTTATAAAAGGAAATAACATCTTTAGTACCTGATTTCCATGAGTAGGTACCGTGACAAAGAGAATTTACATGAACATTTCAAACATTTAACAACCTACTAACCTAAAATAAATATTTTATGATGATCACACATAGGTGAAGGTTTGTAAATAAATAAGTCTTACTTACATTGCTGTTTTTACATTTTTAAGTTCTGCAGCACAGTAATCAGCGTTGTTCTTAAAGAAAAGTGCAACCATAAATGCGTCTATTTGAGGCAAGTTGCTGTTATCAGCTCTTACATAATTTGTCTCCATTTTTAGATTAGAATCCAATATTATGAAAATAGTTAAAACAATAATCAAAATCTATCAGAAAAAATCTTCAAAAATAGCCCAAAGAACGATTAAAACACTTAATAAACGAAACGCGCGTACTTTATTCAGTGATCGAAGCCGAGTTTACATGCGTGTGACGTCACCAGGGTTGTGTCCAATCACAAGGCGTTCTCGTTACAGATAAAAGTTCAGAAATTATTACAAGTTTATCGGTGAAATTTTCAAAAAATATACGTATTTCAGTTTAAATTATAGTTTAATATGTTTTTTTATGCTATTATCTGATAGGATGACCACAATTTGTAGTATATTTTCAATGTTGTCAAATAGCCTATTCACAAACTTAGTGCACACGATGTTTTAAATTCAATTAACTTTATCCTCTACTGGATAAAAACTGCTTTTGCACTCAGATATCGAAGAGCAAAAATACTCTTTCCGAGATGGGGGGATGAAAATATATTTTGATAGAAGTTTCTGTTTTTTTTAATGTGGATTTCTAGATTCGACATTTACTAACGAAGGGAATGCAAGAGCCGCGGTCAACATGCACTTCTGGGATTCTGGGGAAGGAATAAGACCCAGCAGTGTCTTTAGAAGCATCATCTGCCTAGCCCTTTCCCATTTATATTGGGCTCGACTTCCAGTCTAACCTAATGCAGCTGGATATCAGTATTTTACAAAAAGCGACTGCCTATCTGACCTCCACAGTTAGTTTCTGGGTAATACGATTCTTGGTAAGACTGGTTGTCAAACTTTCGGGCCACTGACAACTTATAACAAATGCCAAAGATCTACAAATGACAGCCAGGACCGGATGGCTTAACGGCGGTCACCCATCCTCAGACCAACCTAGGCAAGAGCGACTTAACCTGAAGATCGACCACGTCTTCGATTCGGTTCGATTTAGCCACGAGCTGTCTTTTGAGGCATTAAAATCAAATAAACAATGTCCTCTGTTTGTACTAGTCTAAAATGTAGTTATTCTAGTTAACGTCGATTAGACAAAATATTGTACAAGATTGTGCAACATTAACAAACGTTTTATAATAAGTACCATTGTTTACCTTTCGCAGAGCAGCGGTGGCCCAGTGGTAGCAGCCCCGACTTACGAGCAGTAAGTCGTAGGTTCGAACCCAGGCAGGCGCATTACTTTGTGTATTTTATTTCATCACCGCTGCTCTCAAAACGGTGAAGGAAAACATCGTGAGGAAACCGGCATGTCCTAGAACTAAAAATTCGAAGACATGTGACATCTACCAACCCGCACTGGGCCCGCGTGGTGGATTACAGCCCATTCCCTCTCATAGAGAGGAGGTCTGCGTCCAGCAGTGGGAACAATATAGGCTGATGATGATGATGATGTTTACCTTTACTTGTGATAAAGAATATTTGAAAACAAAAGAGTTTTTGAGAATTCTTAATTCTTGGGATATGTACTCCGAAAACAGAACTTTAAAAGCTGAATTAAGTTTTCAGCAAATCATAAAATGCTCATCAATCAGATGCATTTGCCTAGTGCATGCATTATTTATATCAGTGGGTATTTACATACATAACAAACCGATAATAATTTTGGTAACGAGCCAATCGGTCTACGCTAGCTATTTCATATATTAGTGCATGAGTAATCCTGACGTCACGTATAGTCAAGCGGTCGAAATTTTCCAGCCGAAACAACAAGACTCGTTAGCTCAGTAGGTTAGAGCACCGATATAATTCAAATCTTGACCATCGGAGGGCGGAGGTTCAAATCCTTCACGAGTCAGTCTTTTGCTATTTTCTGATAACTTTTTTTGTTTGTTTTTGTGTCAATAGTTCTTTAGGATTCTTGGTATTGCCAACCATGAGAGCTTCAGCCGGCAAGCGTACAACTTTTCATCTTAGTGTTTGACATGCTGAGAAGTGGCATCAGAAGTCAAGTTCATCACACAGTTGAAATAAGTAGACATTACAATAGGCAGCTTGTATCATGGAATTTGATCACCCGCCAGTGCCCCCTCTTTCCAACCAAGCTAGAAGTACTTGAATAACTATTTGAAATAGTTTCGCTTCTCGCCGATGATGCTCACCGTTCCTGTTGCATTATTTGATGTATCAACTGAACAGTCCTGTGTGAAGATATCCTTCCCATGGGAAATGTTTATCCTGTAATCTACCCGCGGCCGGGACATAGAAAAGCCTCGAAAAGGACAGGACCTTAATCCACCATGCTGGCCCAGTGAGTTGGTTGGCCGAATTCTTGATGGTATTTAGTGAAATGCACGGATTTATATCTATCTTATCTTCAAGCAGAAATTGTTAATTCCCAATTTTATCATGAGGAAAGTGCTTAGTATAATTATTACGTCACATTTATGATTGTGGTCGTAGTTTTCAGGTATGAGTAACAAGACTCGTTAGCTCAGTAGGTAAGAGCGCCGATATATTTCAATCCTCGAGCATCGGAGGGCGGAGGTTCAAATCCTTCACGAGTCGATCTTTTGTGGTATTTTTACCTGGAAAATATTGGCGGTGTTTTGAAAATAAATTGGTATTTTATGGATTTTGATCTGCTCTTTCCAAATTTCACCTAAAAAATTACGGCGCGAGCGGCAAAGATATGAGGTTGCAAACCTCGTACCTTTGCCGCTCGCGCCGCCGTTTTGGAAAAAAAAGCGCCAAAAAGTAGTTTTTCAATAGTATCTCCTTTCTGACTGATTTTACGATAAAACTGTTTACGAACCAAATTAAATTTGAGAACATTTCCTACAAATTATGTTCAACGTTTTTTTTTCATCTTCACTTTATGTGCTATTTTTCGGCGCGAGCGGCAAAGATACGAGGTCGCATAGTTGAAATTCGGAAAGAGCATATCAAAATCTGTCCAAATCACTGTACTAAAAAGGAACTCCTCGGTTCGTTTTAGCGTATCGATGGTAAAAAAACCCTAAATCCTACTTTACGAATTTTGTTCACTGCCTCAGTCATCAAGTTCACGAGACCAGACGGCGCCACATTATTTAGGCCATTGTCTGTAGAGAGTCGCCGCATACTCACTTGAGATCTGAGCCATGAACCTCTGAATGTGGAGCTTGTCTTTGCACCGGCCGATTCGAAGTCTGTTTTATGAATTCCAGCTCGGTCACTAAAGCGAGTGCCCAGGTGCGAGACTCTTATTAGATTGTTCCTGAGATAACATTTTGTGATTCAGATCATCACTTCATCTCGTAAATACAGTTTCGACCATGCACTATGTACCTAGACGTAACATTATATCTACTTACGATTTTGAGTGCATTAGTAATCCTGTCGTTACGTCTAGCTAAGCGGTCGAAAATTTTGCGTCAAAACAACACAAATCGTTAGCTCAGTAGGTTAGAGCACCGATATAATTCAAATCTTGATCATCGGAGAGCGGAGGCTCAAATCCTTCACGAGTCTAAACAACCTCATGGCTATCGCCCACCCCTCATAATCAATATTTGCCAAGCATTCAAACAGGTCGGTGACGTAACCGTGACGTCATTTTCACGATACTGGTCGCAATTTTCAGCAGGGCTGAATAAGACTCGTTAGCTCAGTAGGTTAGAGCACCGATATAAAATCAAATCTTGACCATCGGAGGGCGGAGGTTCAAATCCTTCACGAGTCAGTCTTTAACAATTTCGTTTTAGTTTAGTTGTAATGATTTGTGATTTTTTAGGTCCGAGATTAATAAGTATGAGAGATAGATTATCAGTCGTTGTTGATTGTGTGAAATATCACCCCATAGCGTCTGATCATCAAGCTACTTAAATAGTGATAGGGGTGTTGAAAAGTCCTGTTTGAAATTCGTAGAGCGGTGTCAACCACGTTTAACAAATCACAGACAACGCCGAAAAGAAAATTTTATAATATTGTGCCCCTTGTACAAACCTGTGAGTGATTATGATATCGTCTCACTTCATCGAATGCTTTCACGTGCTCCATCTGCCCTCCTAGTACTTGTACTATTTATTCTGTACTCCTAGTTCGAAAGCCAATGCGCGACATTGAACGCCATCTACTGTTTCAACTTCGAACTATCTAAGAGTCGACCTTGTTACAGGAATCTTACATGCCTCGTCCGTCGTCAAGATAAAAAAAGTGAAACAAACGAGCTTTATGTACTTTAATAACTGGCTCTTAACCTGCTGGTTTTATTTTGTTGGTAAACAAACGCTTTCGCCTTGGTTTCTAGCTCCCAAAGAAAGCTGCGTTCGTTGTTTCTTGAGCCCAGTTTCTGGCCAAGTTAATAGCAGCATCTGTTGCATTCCTGAAGTCGATATTTATTGAGGTACCAGTTAGAGCGGGCTTAGAGGATGAGTAGCTCGTTTCTTTAAGTTAAGCCGTGCTTGCCTAGGTTGGTCCGAGGATGGGTGACCACCCATCATGCCTCGGAAAACACGTTAAGCCGTTGGTCTCGACTGTCAATTGTAGATCTTTGATTGACAGTCGTTACGTAACGACTCATACTCAGACGACGTCAGTGGCCCGAAAGCCTGACAACCAGTCTTACCAAGGGGTATCGTATTACCAAGTACTAACTGGGTTGTTGAGGTCAGATAGGCAGTCGCTCCATGTAAAATACTAATATTCAGCTGCATCCTGGTTAGACTGGAAGCCGACCCCAAAATAGTTTGGAAAAGGCTAGGCAGATGATGAGTACATGCGTCATGTTCGTGAACGGGCGCTGTCAGTTGTGACTGGTCATCTCTTAGCTGCCACGGTTTATTTTAATTACTTTATTTTTTTAATTACTGATTTAATCTTTTACTCTGGACGCTCTTAACTTGCCCGTATTTCTACATTGTTCTCACATATTTGTAATTCTTAACATGAATGATGTAACCAAGATTTTGTAACATATTTTGATTTAAAAGAGTGTCCATGGAGTTTCTTGCCCGTTCTTCTCCATAGAGATCTACGCTACGGAATGGGCAACTACAGTACTTTCACAAGTTATTATGCCTTGTGACTGGGACTGTAGCTTCTCGTTTTATTTTGTTTTTTTTTGACTTTCAAAAGTGCCTGTAATGGTCTAATTGAAATAAATGCTTTGACTTTGACTTTGACTTTGAGTGAGAGCGGGCTTGGAAAGCTTGAAGAGTCATTTTTGTTATTATGCCATGAGAACGGTCAGTGGTGATGACTGTGAAGTGAGCTGTTTCGGTGTATCTTCGTGTTATAAGTAATGGTCAGCTAGACTGCGTTACACAATGCTAGATGTCCGAGGTGCCGCCGTCGGACCTTTTAAATTGCGGCATGATTTAGGTTAACGCCGCTTGAAGAGGCTCCTTGGGTGCGTCTCATATCATATAAAGTTATTTGGTATATTTTCATTTTAATAACGTTCACAAGATATAATAAACGTGAGTTATACCAACTGTTGATATAATTTCTTCAGATATAACATTTATATAATCTAAAACTTATTTCGTATAACGTTTTTGGATATAACGTTTAGGCCTATCGTTTAAAATATATAGTATTGATACCATCTTTATGGTTAACAGCCCGATTCAAAGCAATCCGACTCGGATGGGTTAAATTAGGTTAGGCCATGTTCAGATGGCAAAATTTTGACGCGCGTTTTCAAATCGCGCGACTAGACATCTTAGTATTTACATACAACCGATCACATGAGCGCGCGTTTTCGCGCGTCAGCGAGCGTTGACGCGGCGCTCAGAGAAAAAGTCTCTAGACGCAGGCGATCGCGCGTTGACACAAACAAAAAACAAACAGAAACAGACTGACGAGCTCCTCGCAACGCGCGTTAGCGCTTGTCATTTGAACTCTTTATAAATTTAATTCCGCGTTGACCTGCGTTAACGCGCGTTACATGTGAACAAGGCCTTAGAAGGTTAAGGCGGGAGCGGATCAGAGTGCCAGGTCCCCTCCTATGTTGGTGAATCATTGGGGTTAGGTTTGGTTAGAACAGTCCATTAACGCGCGAAGGCGAACGAGTGAAGTGAGCGTGCTGCGGGAGCGGCGTGACAGAAACGAATCGCTGCAAAACCGACTCCACGTAGTCTTGTCTGCCCTACCCCTAGAGTGTTATTTAAAATGAGCCGCCAGCTGAGGAGCAGGTGGTTTCAACACTCGCCGCCACGGCTGAGGCAAGCCGAAGCTGCGGTGGTGAGCGTGAAACACATCTGCGACGATAAGCTCGCATGGGACCGCCGGAGTCCCGCAGCGCCGGAGCCGTGACAGGAACCATGCCTGCTGCATGCTTGCTGCATGGTTGCTTGAATGCTGCATGCTGCATGCAACAATGAAATTTTACTTTGTGTTTTTTACTAACTGTTTTAAAATATTAGACTAAATAGGTTTTATGTCCTTTGAGTGGTATATCTAACGATTTTATATTCAATGTATGTTATGCTTATAGAAATTTGTTACTTTAAAGTTATATCAATCGTTTGTTATATTAACTGATCATTGATCATTATATCGAATAAAATTATAGATTCAGTTGCTATCTTGTAAATATTAGCGATTTTGTAGTTATATCATATATTACTTACCCAGGCTCGTTTCAACCTAATTACAACTTTATGTGAAAAAAGTTTTGTCATGCAGTGCAGGGGATTAGTTACAGTTTGAAATTATTTATGATGTTTAAATCTTTAAAGACTGTTTCCTTGACATGTTATGCATGTTCATCTAGGCTGGTCTAGACATCCAGGACCTTCTAAGCTTATCCAAACTTATCCCGTCAAGGACTCGAACCTAGCTGTTCAGAAGATCTCCTTCGCCATAGCCTAACATACTTAGCTAGCCAATTATTCGAATAAATAATTGACAATCAGGTCACGATTCGTTACGTCATCACCTTACTCCCGACCTTGGCTGTTCAAGTGCATACGCATCCCTACATATCTTTACACAACTCTACCTTTACACAAATAAGGTTGGATTTGGATTGGCATTGAGATAATATTGTTTTGCTCAGGTCGGTGGCAGTGACCGATGCGGCATTTTCGCATAATGATGAGGAAAAAATATATTTTGTGACAGCCTAGAGTAAGTATCTACCTAAATGGTATCGATTATGGTATTGTCATAAAGTTTTACAGTGTTTTCTTAAAGATCTTGAAGATTCTTATGGAGAAATGAGGACTAAAAAGGCAAGTTATTCTCTTTGGTGGGCCATAAGAGAATTACTTGCCTGTGATGGATGACTTTTATTGGTGGCTTTCAACGAAGTCTAAAGTTCAAGACAGGTTTGTTAATGTCTGTGGTTTCCTAGAATGTGAAATAGTTGTAATAATGAAAAGGTTCATGATTAAAATGCTATTAAGGGTAGTGGGGAAGTAAGAGCTTATGAATTGCTTATCTACAGGTAGTGACTTTTTTATAGAGGACCCTTTAGGTTCCGAAGTTCGTATAACGTCGTAGTTTTTTTTTATGTTTACTCCTGCACTCCTCCTTTGAAGTGAAAACTTCCTTACGGCGTTGTGTACTTTTGTGATGGGTTAAAAATGTTAAAATTCGTAAGACGGATTGACATTGGGTTACGAAGGAATTTGAACTTTATGACATCTGTCATTGAATTTGGGTTTTCAAAACTGGATAATTATCCTAGGCACAAACAAAACCTTCGGTTTCTCCAAAGAGGTAAAATTCGTAAGACAGATTGTAATAGTTATGAAGTGTTATTTTTTTAATGTAATATAAATTGTCATGTTTGTGTACGATAGCGCAATAAATGAATATTGTATTTTATCACATAAATGATGGTACTTTTATACTGATAGTTAAAGCAATTCGTGCAAAATTATTCCCCAACCATTCCAAAATATCAAAAATGCACAACGTTATTTCAAATTTTCACTTCAGCCGGCACTCCCGGAGTGCAAGCTGTTTTTTTTATTAATTTTGTTGTGGGATCTAGGACATTTAAATTGTTTCGCTGGGACTTCGTCAGCTTCATTGTCTCGGTGCTTTTCTGGTAGTCGCCACTGTTCATTCTGGCTTTCAGCGGTTACAGTGGTTTGCGAATAGTGAGGGCTTGTCCCAAAAAAAAAGTCAAAACTATTTATCTGATCTCATACAAAACGGAGAAAAGAGAAATAACTCTATTACTTTTTTTAGTCATAATTAAGCACAGAAGGTCTAGACAAGTGGCAATAGCTTTCAAAGCGGTTCGTTAAGGACTTTTAATATAATTGACACTAGCTTATCTGTAGTCCTGTAGTCAATATTATACATTTTTGTATTGGTCAAAAGTAGTCAAAGTGGCCAGAGATGGATGATGTGAGTCCACCTAAGTACCTCTGTACATCAAGTTTAAATAAATACAATTGTAGTCCACAAACATTACTAATGCACATAAGAAATCAGCGTTTAAATAAATGTAACCTCCCGTAACCAAAGCACACGGAAATCTCGAACTTAGATCACAAACCCAAGCGCTAATTACATCACAGGCACTTACGATTACCACTAAGATTACAGATTACAAAACACATTACTTAGGGGCAAGGAACTTTATCTCTATCGCTTCACGCTTGCTAGGTAACAGGAAAAGGCAGAACCGTTTGAAATTCATGGGTTTAATGATACCTCTTTATGGTGTTGAGGTAATGGACAAAGAAGTTTAGATAGTACTGTCGACCACAACGATTTTCAGTCTTCAGTCATACAACTTAACCCTAGTCACTAAATTGTATGGTTTGGTTTTTGTGTACAATATAAACCACTAATTCCAATTCGCACTAAGCGTTTTCAAACGTCTTTCATAATGCGCACAGCAAAGGAGTAGAACTCTCTGCCTGCGTCTGTGTTTCCGAACGCTTACAACCCTAATCTCTTCAAAGTTAGAGTGAACAGGCTTCTTCTGGGTAAGCTCGTACCATCGTCGACTTTGTCTCTGTCATCTCTGACCTAGACTAGAGTCAAGAGCAAACACACCGTAAAAAAAAAACAAACATATTTTCAATAGAATAAGAGACCAATTTAATAACTACTCTATCAGCAGAAATAGCTTTAAATTGTGTTTCATTTCAGTCAGATATAATCTGAATAAATTACCTATGCGCCTGATACCAACTCAATCAATTGAAAGGATTTATGTCAATCTTATCTTCAAACAGGTATTGCATATCTCCAATATTATCATGATATGGAAAGTGCTTGACATAATTATAACGTCACACTCACGATTATGGACGTAGTTTTCAGGTATGAGTAACAAGACTCGTTAGCTCAGTAGGTAAGAGCGCCGATATAATTCAAATCTAGAGCATCGGAGGGCGGAGGTTCAAATCCTTCACGAGTCGATCTTTTGCAAGTTTTTTTAAGTGTGTTGTATGTAACATAGTGCAATAATATCGGGCCTCTAGTTGATGAAATCGCTGTCGTCATGTTTTTACAAGGCACTAAAAAATAAGTGAATGGTCAAACAATTGTGATGGTAGGTACAGCGCCCTTGAGTGACGAATTTTAATTAAGTAAGCAGTATCTTTGTGCTATTTTTTATTGGTGTCATTCCTTTAATTAAGTATTTTGTGTGTGAGTGAATAAGTCAATAAACTTTGATAGAATGAGATGCCCGTTTAGCTTAACTTTTACCTAGGACAGTTTGTACCGCCTTGTTGACTAGCTATTATTCTGATCTCGTTTGGAGTTGTTTTTAGAGTTCCGTAGTCAACAAGGAACCCTTATAGTTTCGCCATGTCCGTCTGTCTGTCTGTCCGTGGTTTAGCTCAAAAACGATTGGTACTAGAAAGTTGTAATTTGGCATGAATATACACGTTGATGACGCCGAAAATGGGGTAAAATAAAATATTGAAACAAAGCAATTATTTAGGGTATCTCCCCTACATGTAAAGTGGGGATGGTAATTTTTTTTTCGCCCTTCCCATAGTGTGGGATATCAGTAAATAGGTCTTTCAAAAATATTTGGTGTAGGAGAAGACCGTTTTTTGATTAAGTAAACCGTTCGTGACTTATCAAGCTTTAAAGTACCAAGTTTCGTTAGAATCAAGTGTTCCCCCCCCTCTAACAACTAGTTCAACAACGGTTGTAGTTAGAAATTCAAATGTTACGGCAGGAGTACCTAAATATAACGAAGTTTAAAAGAAAACTATCACACTTAAGTGGGCTTTACAAGTTTACGAGTAATAGTCGACCAATTGTATTTGACTCGAAAATTTTTGAACATCTCCATAGAAATGTCGATAGATGCCGCTAAGCATTAGTTGTACTCAAAACGAGTTTCATTTGCATATCACATTTGGTGGTTTTTATAAATATTGGTACGGAACCCTTCGTGCGCTAGTCCGACTCGCACTTGGCCAGTTTTTGCCTTTCAAGACTACTGTCTATCAAGGGGCAGAATTTCAACAGTCTCGATAGGTACCTAACGGTTTTTTAATCATCAGTTAACTATTTCAGCTAACCAAAGCCATAATTTACTTAGAAATACTTAACTAGGCATACCATTAAAAATACTCTTCTTATTTTAATTCTAGAGTTGACCCAATTTCGAGGCCGAATCTAACAGTCTATGTCCACCTCTATTACATGGATTAGTGAAGTACAGTTCGAGCCATTATTCGGCTCAATAGTGAGGTGCAATTTATCGATAGAATCCGTTAGGTTATCGATGTTTATGGATATTGTTATGGGCTGTCATTATGTTAGTAGGTTTCTATAGGGGTGTCAGGTTAGGATGGACAGATTATTTATAGTTTTGTATGTTGACTACTTCGGCTTCTTTGTCGACGGCCATCTTTGAGATGCTCCCAAGTATCAAAAAAACTTCATTTGAGAAACATCCTTAAACAAATTAAACAATTCACAAGATTTCGCACCCTCCAAATTGATATTTTGATTTAAAAGTTAGTAATTAATTAGGCAATAAAAACTGGAGGTAAAAATAATGTTTCCAACGCATGCAAAATATAATACTCCGCACAATAGCCAATGTTCCATGGTATATCATCAATAAAGAAATACACGAGCAACTAGAGATGATTAGTGTGAAGGAGGATATCTCAAAGACAAGAGAGCAATATCAAAATAGACTCAAAAACCAACCTAACGTACTGGCAACAAAGCTACTGACACCCAGCTACAACAAGCGCCTCAAGAGAAAGGATGTTATCTCTTGATTTAAATAAGGAGTTGATGTCTTCGCTGGAAGACACACTTTAAAAAGCGAGAGCCTAGACCACATCCGCTAAAAGCATGAAGACGATCGCTGATTATAAATAGAAAAAAAAACGGGGTTTTTAAACCCAGTTAATGTTTCTAAGGGTTCTTAAAGACCACGAGAAGTACCGGGACAATTATCGTCACACCTGCTTAGCCCATTGGCTAAGGTATGCGTGACGAATGACGCAAAATTATAACCAAATACAATTTCATGGTTGGCTACACTGAATAATTTCACCCTTTAGTGATCCTAAAGTTCATAAACATAATATAATATCAAGTCTGTGTATATGTAGAATGTTGAATAAATGATACCTAATTATTCTATATTTTTTATATGACATAAGATTATTTCTAATTTTAATTTGTTGACTTTACTAATTTAAACTGTAATTAATAATGAAAGAGTGTTTTGTCTTGTTTTTAATAATTTTTCGAATTTTTTTATTAAATGTACCTATTATTTGATCCAAAATTTTATTTTTGATTTAAATAAAGAAATTGAATTGAAAATAAAGAAATTGAATTGAAAATAAAGAAATTGAATTGAAAATAAAGAAATTGAATTGAAAATAAAGAAATTGAATTGAAAATAAAGAAATTGAATTGAAAATAAGGAAATTGAATTGAAAATAAAGAAATTGAATTGAAAATAAAGAAATTGAATTGAATGTCCCCGAGGGGAAAACGGGGGTTCTTATAGAACACACATATTTCTCCAATTACTCGTATGTTTAAGTCCCATTTACTATTCTGACCTTACCTGGTTTAGATGGATTAATAACTTGAAAGTGTGGTAAGTACCACTTGTGACCGCTAGATGGTGCTGGCGGTGCTAGTTCTGCGGTGCGGTTTGGCGGTGTTGATATCAGCGCCTTCATCTGCTCTTAATATTTTTGTTTCAGAGTTTGGGTCTATTACGACAACCAAATCGCCCACTTTGATCGTGTCGCCGCGTCCATGCGCCTCCATATGCAGGGTTGAAGCGACATTGTCGCACAAACGTTTACCACGTATGCAGCACATCATTTTAACATCCCACATAGGCAATCAGTAAATTCAATCATTTTTTTTTTGTTTGATCAGTGTGTTTGTTTGGCATGGCACTTTTGTAGGGAAAATTCGTTTAAAAAATTTCTATTTGGGCGCCCCCACATAGAAACTGTTCATCGATTTTTGGCTTCCAACAACTCGTAACGACTGTTAAAGATCTACAAATGACAGCCGGGACCAACGGCTTATGAAGGGACTCTAGGCCCGAGGAATTTGAAGAATAGGTATTTGAAGAAACTATTGCCGTCGCTCTGCGCAAGACCCAGCCCCGGTAAAGAGTGAAAGGGACAACTGCAGCTCAGGCTGATTTTACCTACAAAAATCTTGACCAAAAGACGTTTTGTATTCGTCTTCAAAACTAAACTGATCTAAATAATTCTTATATAAAAATTTTGAGGAAAAGTATATCTATGCTTCTATTATTTTCTTTTTTGTTAAAAACATATCTAATTTGTCTGATAGTCGTCTGTACATGATGGTAAAAACGGGCTTTTTTTTGGGGTTTTTGGATGGTCATAATTCTTTTAGTGATAATGTTTTGAAAAAAAAAGAAATGATAGGGGCATGTATTAATAAAGCCTAGATTTTTTGGAAAAAAATTATTTCTCTAGACGCATTATCCACGAAGAAAACAGCGGAATACGTTTGTATGGAGAAAGGCCCACTAGAGTCCCCTCTTAACGTGCTTTCACCCATCAACGCACCAACCTCGGCAAGCACTGGTGTTAACCTTAAAGATCGGCCCGTGCGGCTGTTATTATTTTGCTACGAGCTCCTGAATGTAGTAACCCTTTATGTGTCTATGTCTCTCCCAACCTGTATAACTTTAGCAGTCACAGATTCTGGATTCTGGATGGCCATAGGCTCGCCTCTTATTACAATTAAACGTGAATGGCGACATATAGGTCCATCATTAGTTATACCTCTGCCTAACCCTTCCGGAATTACAAGCGTGATGTTATGTTATGTTATGTTTATTTTAACCTTTTGATCACCATCTTGCCGACCCTAGGGCATCATAGACTGCACTATACTTTAGACAACTTAGATCAATGAGCTTTGATATCTAGGAGTCTCGAGTCTGTAATCAGCTAGTCATGGTGATCTACGGAATATGAAAGTTGTTTATGATATCCGGGATTTTAAATGTTTTGTGCTACATGGTTTTAATGTATTTGTGAAAAAACATATGATTTCAATCGATCTTAACGGGTGCGTTAAGACAAACTTTTCGATTTTCATAATTATAGAAACAATATTATTATGTCGTCTAGAACTTCTCTTTTCATTCTTTTTGTGTTACTATAAGTTATCTTAAAACATGATGAATAAGTGTCGCAATGGTCGGTGTATGAACAAGTGTATCCACGTGGACAAGGCGAAAGAATTGTATCAGGATCAGCAGCAGGTAGTTTCTGCTTACCTCCATGGGAAAAGCATTCAACCGCCATGTACCCAGGCAAAGGCCGATGCCACCAAAAGGCCAGCCAGTTGTTTGAACATCTTCTTCTATTTCGAAAAGCACATCATCCAAAGTAACCACACTTTAGCCAAGAATACGAATAAATAAAAAATCCTGCCTACTAAAACAACAAAGACCACTTACCTCTGCATGTGTCCAAGCTGACAGTGCTTTAGGCGGAGTGTCAGGAGCGACTGCACCAAGCCGGCCTCTCTTCCTTGCCTCTTGGAGAATGGGCACCTTGGAGTTCTTGTCGCCAGAAGACAGAATCACTTCTCGTTCTATCTGTTGGGAGATTTTGGTATTAGTAGGATGATGTTTTCAAAAGGATATCAAGTCAAAAGGGCGGGCGTTTTGGGGGACTGTCTCATGTAATTTTGACGTTCAAAAAGTGCTGATTATCAGCCTAGTTTGAATAAATGACATTTGATTTTGATTTTGAAAAGGGCTTGTTGCTGACATCATCAGACTAGAGAGAGTAGAGATACTGAACTAAGGGGCAAGAGAGAAAGGAGTTTCTTATGAATACAATAAGGGCAAACAATTTTATAAATTTTCCAGAAGTCACAATCTAATATCAGCTCAACACAAAGCAAAGAAAATATTTAGAGACAGCGGTACTTTACACTGAAGCTGTAGATATGATAATGAGATGGCCAGCAATACATCAACAAGCTTGTTTGCTGTTTTTATAATCATACATTTCTGGTTACTTAAAGAAATAGATTTCGAAATATCTTTTGGAATATTAAGTTTACTATATGTACATGAGCACAGTTTTTCGCTTTTGATTCTCGTTTGGAAATCCTCACCCCTTGACAGTCGAGAGACTCTTCTCCGTGCACAAACGTGACTTTATTTGTAGCAAAACTTCGTAACATTTGTTTGCTGATGTAAAGTCCTCTAGTCTATTGATAATTCTGAGATATACAGGGTAAAGTAAATGATAGCATGACGAATGACAAAGGAGTATGGAGAAAATAGACGTGTTGCGCCGACGCCAAATAAAATGGGACAAGGGCAGGAAGATGATGAGTGGGCCATAATCCACCACACAGGACAGTTCAAGTTGTTTACCAGTAACTTGCCATAATTAACGATACATAAGTATAATGATCCTGGACTTGCTAATGACGTCACGACTGATTCCTACAAACAAGGCCTTGGCAATTTGCCAGGAATGCACAAGGTACTTAGTGTTACCATACGTGGAACAGTCATGTTTCTGTTGAACAATAAATGGTCATGAAGGGTTTAAATACACCCTAAACGAAGCCGAGAGGTACTTGTTCTTATCGTCCTCGTAATGCTATGACCATAACTGGGAACCTTCTAGTTACGGAGATATTGGAGGCCAAAGTTCTTTGTTTACACCTTGTAGACTTGCCCAAAGCTGTTCGAAATTGAAAAAATGAGGAATTTGCTTTTCTCTCCAACTTTTCTTATTTTATCATGACTTGGTTACCTTTAAGCCATCATCTACTTTAAAACCCGGTGTGTTTTCAACCAGAGATCATCATCATCATCAGCCTATATTGTTCCTACTGCTGGGATGCAGGCCTCTTCTCTATGAGAGGGAATGGGCTGTAATCCACCACGAGGGCCCAGTGCGGGTTGGTAGATGTCACATGTCTTCGAATTTTTAGTTGTAGGACATGCCGGTTTCCTCACGATGTTTTCCTTCGCCGTTTTTGAGAGCAGCGGTGATGAAATAAATTACACAAAGTAATGCGTCTGCCTGGGTTCGAACCTACGACTTACTGCTCGTAAGTCGAGGCTGCTACCACTGGGCCACCGCTGCTCCCTGAAAAAATGAGGAGTTTGCGTTTCTATCCAACTTTTCCTTATTCTTTCATGACTTGGTTACCTCTATGCCATCATCTACTTTAAAACCCAGTATTTTTTCGAACAGAGATTGATACGATAATATGCACAGAATCGAATTTAACCCAGAATTAGGTTTTCTGAAAGCACAATTAAGTACGTTGGGGAAATTTTGAGTATTTTTCCCAAAATCCAACAGGCAATCTTAGCGCAACAAGCTGTATTTGAGACTTGAATTCATCATCTGCGTAGCCTTTTACCAAGTATTTTGGGGTCGACTCTCCCTAGCCACTAGCTTAGCCTAACCAGAATACTAGTATTTTAGATGGAGCGACTGTCTATTTGATCTCCACAACCCAGTTAGTACTGGGTAATACGATACGATACCCCTTCGTGTGACTTTCAGACCACTGACTACCTGTAAAGATTGTCAAAGATCTAGAAATTACAGCCGGAACCAACGGCTTAACGTGCATTTCGAGACACAGAGGAAACTTGGTACGTAATGGGGAGCCACTCATCCACGGACCAACCTAGGCAAGCACGACTGAACCTAAAGACCGAATCCAGCTGCTGTTAATATTAAACCAGGAGTCTTGAAGACTTGAATTTTAGGAACCTGTTTCTTTTATTAAAACAAGAAAATCTCACCAGTTCTACTGAGTTTGCAAACAAATATCCAAAAGTAGTAACACTTCACTTTTACTCAATTTAACAAAATCTAAACAACATTAAAATATTCTCGATAAAATCACACACGTCTCGTCAGCAGATAAGCGTCGTAACAATGAAACACTTTCACTCAGACGCTGAGAAGCAAAAACTACAGATTCACATGTATCGGTGAAATCGCGGATATACTGCAATCCAATCACGGTTTGTTTATTGCATATAAATGGAGCAAATGGTACTAAAATTTTATGCTTCATGGAAAAGAAAGAGTGTTTCGTTGATGGTTAAACTGTTTTTATGGTTGGTATAAACAATGGAGGCGATGCTTAATAGTTATGATTTGTATTACGATCTACCCTGCTTCCAATAAACGGATTGATTGCTTTATTGGTTTAAGGTTTGCTGTTTGAGAACTCAATTCTGAGGTCAGGTCACTTTTAGGGTTCCATTGCTAAATGGCGACAACGGAACGCTTATAGATGCGGCCTGTCCGTGTGTCTGTCCGTCTGTAGGTATGTCACAGAATTTTAGCTACTATTGGTACCACACAGTTGAAATTTGGAGAGTAGCGTGCCTTCTAAAAACGGCTACACAAATATTATTTGAAGTAATGAAAAAAAAATTAATCACTCCATACATATAACTGAGGGATGAAAAAAAATCTACGTATATAACCGCGTGGGGTGTTCATCGATAGCTTTTGAAATATGAACGACTCGCACTTTGCGGTTTTGTGCAAATATGTCATACACCCCAACTTTAATAATTTGATTTATTGTATTTATAGCAATGGGTCGGGAACCATGAAATTTTGCAAAAGAGTTGCTTATACAACGAGGCATGCATATGTTTGAATTATGCCCTAAAGGGGTTTAAAAGGGGATGTATTTAACTTTTTAACATTAAGAGGATGATTGTGAGTTTGTATGCAAGTCCGTCGTTTTTCGCGATGGACAATGTAATCAGGCACGTTGCTTGTAGAGAATAAGAACACTTGTCTATATTTATACTTATGAGACTGAGCAATAATCCTAAACTTATATTATAAATGCGAAAGTAAGTTTGTTTGTTACCTTTTCACGACTAAATGGCTGATCAGATCCTAATGAAATTTGGCAAGAAGATAGATTTCAACCTAGGGAAGGACATAGGCTATATATCATCACGCTACGACCAATAGGAGCGGAGCAGTAATGAAAAATGTTGCGAAAACGGGGAAAATGTTAGGTGACGCAGACGAAGTTGCGCGGGACAGCTAGTAAAGATATATGGCAACTCATTTTTCAAATTAGTTTAAAAAATAACTCTTTCTCAATTGTTTGTCCTTTCAACCACTTGTGCATAAAAAAACGCCAATACGATAGACTGGTTGGGCACCCTATGTGACCCAAATTATTTTGTACAATATTTATTTCTGCTAAGCCTTTAGTATTAGGTCATCTCTCTTTCTTCTTAATTTGTTTCAAATGGTTTTCTATATGTCAGTATTTGGAACTGTTTGGTTCATGCGCCATAAGAATCGTGCTCTTGGATTGGCTGGATCTGGCGACTCCAGTGCCATAGTTTTGGCTACCATTCACCGAACGTTTTCAAATTTGACATTCCCTATGTTAAAATCTCGGTGTGCTCTGCGCGTATTTTTTTGGTGCAGAGTTTTATTATAATTTACTCTGAGATAGACAACTAAAGGTTTCAAGAACCCGTGAAATTACTCAGCAGTGAATTGACATTTGTTTCGTGAAAGTGCTTCACGGTGTGAGCTGCGGACAAGAGCTGGTGAAGGCGTCCTTGAGCTGGTCTGAAGGTTAGTGGGCCAATAGTTTTCAATGCTGACGTCGAAACCATTTTTCTCGTTCTTCAATTCACAGGGTGGGTTTCATGGGATTCAAACTAATTAGTCTCAAGACATAAATTTTCATAATTAAGCTCCCCGCGTGTCGTCGGCTATTTACACGCCGCGTCACCATTTTTATTGGTCCTTCATAGTTCGGATATTGCACTAGCATATCATATTTTCATTCAAAATACTTATTACAAGTATTATTATCCATATAAATGCTTGGATGTTCGCAGATTTACGTAATTTTTTGGTAAAATTCTCGAACTACATAAATAAAGCGTACCGCCATTGTGCGCCGGTTACGCCATTTGCAAATTCCACATATTTTTACGTCATTTAAAATAATTTCACTTAAAATTATTATTTCATTTTTTTTTCTCATATTCATTGTGAATTTTTGCTTTAAAATGCCTACGGATAAAGAAAATGAGTTCTCAATGGCGTCTAGTGATTCCATTGATAAACATTTCGTCCTTATGACGGCAAAAAAAGAACGACTTTTTTCGCGGATGAATGATTTATTTGAACTTTCGAAAAACATTTCTAATTATGCGTCTAGAAGTAATGAAACTTTCATGGCTAAGTCTGAATCAATTGATGAGATGCGCGGTCGGTTCGAGACGTTGTTAGATGATTTATATGATCTCCAGTTATCTCATGATTTGACGTTTAAGCCGGACTACAAGCCTTTAGATGCGTTTGATGATCTATATCTTCGAGTAAAGCATACCCGAAATAATATTATTCAGGCGTTGCGATCAGATGAATCATCATCGCGAAAAGACTCGTCTAATTCTAATGTCACATGCTACATTAAGTTGCCACCAATAGAATTGCCAAGTTTTGATGGCAAAACACAAAATTGGCCTAAATTTTATGAAAGTTTCAATTCGAATATTCATAACAACAGTCAGCTGACTGACTCGCAGCGCGTACAGTATTTAGTAGGTAAACTTACGCACGACGCACTCAAGGTCACGGCAGGCATTGTGCCTACTGGTGAAACCTATAATATTATCTGGGAAAGTTTAGTAAAAAAGTTTCAAGATAAACGTGCATTAGGCACGCATTACTTAAATAATATTCTTGACTCTAAGGCCTGCATTAACACGTCTAATAGTCTTGATACATTTATTGGTATGTACGCCTCCTCCGTGGCGGCATTGAAACAATTAGGTATCGAGGATTTGTCCGATTTCATCTTATGTCATTGCGCACTTAGGAAAATCGATTCACAGACAGTACAAGCGTTTGAGTTAGCGTTTCGTAATAAAGAAATTCCGTCTTATAATGACTTGGTGTCTTTCTTACAAGATCAAGCAAAAATATTGCAACGTGCAAACAATAACTCGACGCGGACTTCGAACACTGGCGCGAGCGCAAGCAAGCCGTCCACTAATCAGTCGTCCCGTCCTCATACCTACAAGTCGTTCGTCGCAAGTAATGAGAGTGTGCCTACTACCCCGCCAACGAAATCGTGCGAATTTTGTAACAAAACCGATCATATAATTTACGCTTGTTCTCAATTCAAGAACTTAAGTTCTCCGCGCGCGCGATTTGAATTCATTAAATCAAAACATAGTTGTGTTAATTGTTTAAGTGGGTCACACACAGTTACGTCTTGTAAATCTACGCATGTTTGCGATATATGCAAGAAAAAACATCACACTTACTTACACTTTGATAAAAAAGATCATAATATTGAGTCCAATACTTACGTTCAAGTGTCTCAAATCCCTACCGGTCAAGAGTCATTGACGTCACCTGTGGTCCCGTCGCGCGATTCGTCCGGACAGGCCGACGTAAACATAGACTCGCGCGTTATAAAAAATTGCTCAGCTGATAACAGCGCACCTGTTTCGGCTGCGTTGCGCATTGATAACTCGAAACATAATGTTAATGTTTCCTCTGGTATTCCCTCGCTGTCATTAAGTGCTGAAGTTAGACCTAATTCTTCTATTTTATTGTCAACCGCGCAAGTTTACGCGAAATCAAAAAATGGTAATAAAATAATAATACGTTGCCTTATTGATAATGGCTCTCAAAATAACTTGATAACCATTGATTGTTGCAAGGCGCTTAACTTAGTTATAATTCCCTTGAGTAATTCTTTTGTTAAGGGAATTGGCTCTGCGTCTCGGCCGATATTGGGGTACGTTCATTTGGACATTGAGTCTCGCGTATACCCAAATAATAAATACACGATACATGCACTTGTAGTTGACTGTATAACGGATCAGCTGCCTACTCACTATATAACCAAGGGTGATGTTGGCTACTTAGAGGGACTGCCCCTTGCTGATTTGACGTGGAATATTCCCGGGAACGTGGACGTCGTACTAGGTGCGCAATTGTTTTCGCACATTTACTTAGGTAACAAAGTTGAGTCGGGCACTAACGCGCCCCCCGCTTTATTAACCGTGTTCGGTTTCGTGTTGATGGGTGACTATCCCAGTAATGAGTCTCAAAATAAAATAAATAAAACATCTTTTTCTGCACTCGCACTTAATGATTTAGTTCAGAAATTCTGGCAACTGGAAGAAATACCTAATATGCAATTTTTAAGTCCTGAAGAGACTGAATGTGAGAACTTGTTTGCATCGTCGATCACTCGCGCTGGTGATGGGCGGTTTTCTGTCAAGTTACCTTTTTCTAAAGACCCGAGTGCACTGGGTAGCTCTCGCAGTGCTGCTCAACGTCGATTGATGGCCTTGGAACGCAAGTTCAGACAATCGCCTGACTTACGAAAAAACTATAATAACGTAATGAATGAGTATGTCGATAAGGGTTACGTGTCACTTGTCGCCGAGTCTGATATTACTGACGAGGGATACTACATCCCGCATCACGCTGTTACCCGTCCGGATAAGCCGATGCCTCGGGTCGTACTTGATGCTAGTGCCACAACTCACAGTGGATTGTCATTGAACGACGTGTTACATACCGGTCCTAACTTACAGACAGATTTATTCTTGCTATTGCTTGATTTTCGGCTTTTCCCTGTTGCTATGACTGCGGATATAAAGCAAATGTATTTACAGATTGAAGTCCCTAAGGAACATCGTAAATATTTGAGAATCTTATATAGATTCAGTCCTGATGATTTAATTCGAACCTTTCAATTTAATCGGGTCCCGTTTGGACTCAAGTCAAGCCCGTACTTGGCAATGCGGACTATTCGCCAATTAGCTCAGGATATGAGGCCACATTTCCCGGATGCTGCCACTGTGGCAGAGTCTAAACTTTATATGGACGATTTGGTTCATTCTATTGCAGATGAATCCAGCGCCATTCTTCTTTCACGAGAATTGATCTCGTTGTTTAAGTCCGGTGCCTTTGATTTAGTAAAGTGGTCAAGTAATTCTCAAGTACTACTTGATGATCTTCCGGATTCGCATCGCAGTACGGTAGACTTTTGTGATGATACTTCTAACAATGTTTCGAAGATATTAGGCCTCTCATGGGCAACAGTCGATGACAGCTTTTTCTTCACGACTCTTAATGTAGAGGAGAAATGTACGAAGCGGAGCATACTGTCGGTAGTCGCCCGACTATTGGATGTCCTCGGTTTAGTAGCCCCTATAATTTTATATGCCAAGCTGCTTATCAAAGAGCTGTGGCTGTCCAATATTGGTTGGGATGACACTCCTCCCGAAAGTATTATTCAAAAGTTTTCGGTGTTTGTACAAGAATTTCCATTAATTTCATCTCTGAAAATTCCTCGACATGTAGGCGTTTTACGTGAGAGCACTGTGCTAATCGTTGCCTTCTGTGATGCCAGTATGAATGGATATGGATGTGTCATATACCTACACACTACTGATCCTGCTGGAAATATTACAGTGCGATTATTGTGTGCGAAATCAAAGGTTTCCCCTACCAAAGTAACCACACTTGCTCGCTTGGAACTTTGCGCTGCGGTTCTTATGTCCAAGCTGATACGTACAGTTCATGAAGCTTATCGTGCTCGTCTTCCTATTGCAGGAACTTTCGCGTTCTCAGATTCGACCATCGCTCTTTCATGGATACATTCTTCACCGCATCGGTGGTCAGTATTTGTCAGCAACCGCGTTGCCCAGTGTCAGGAGAATTTACCTCCTGAAAATTATTATCACGTCGCCGGTTGTGAAAACCCGAGCGATTGTCTTTCGCGTGGTACTTTGCCTTCGCAGCTCATATCGCACGACTTGTGGTGGAACGGCCCATCGTGGATTCGCAACCCACATTCGGAATGGCCCATAAAGCCTTTTACTCCGTCTAATGCAGGTCAATTGCCTGAACACAGGGCAAATGTACTTACTGCGACAGTTCAATGTGAACCATTGATCCTAAATGAATTAACTCAGCGTATATCCTCTTGGGACAAGCTTCTTAGGATTGTAGTTTATATCCTTCGTTTTTTAAAGAAGGTTTCTTCTTCTTCTGGCGTGGTCAATAATCTTATGACTGCAGAAAAGGTCGTGATTCGTTCTGTTCAAAGAGCTCACTTTGCAGAGGATATCAAAGCTCTTAATAAAGATAACTTGCCTTCAAAAAAGCTGCAAAGCTTATTCGTGTTTCTTGACGAAGATGGGCTGTTGCGTATAGGAGGTAGACTTTCTAATTCGGACTTGCCATTTGAGGCTAAGCATCCTCTTGTGCTCCCTAAGCATGACCCCGTGGTGGATCTTTTAATTGATCATTTCCATGTCATGAACTGTCATACAGGCCCAGGTCTGCTTATTTCCATTTTGCGCCAACGTTTCTGGATATTGGACGCCAGGACCGTTGTAAGAGCTAGGGTGCGGAAATACAACTACTGCTTCAGAGTAAATCCATCACACCCAAAGCCCATGATGGCAGATTTGCCGTCATATCGTGTGACGGAAGCTAAAGCCTTTGTACATACAGGCGTTGATTACGCAGGTCCAGTCCGTATAACGCTTACTCGTAGAAGAGGTCAGCATGCACAGAAGGCATACATCTGCCTATTTGTCTGCCTTGTAACTAAGGCCATCCATATAGAGTTAGTTTTGGAGCTAACTTCGGATGCCTTTTTAGATGCATTTAAGCGGTTTATCTCTCGTTGGGGCCCTGTTTCATGCCTATACTCCGATAATGGCACCAATTTTGTGGGTGCAAAGGCACAATTGGACAATATATTTAAATTTCTGATTGACTCCGAATATGAAACTGCTCTAAAGCAGGAGCTTAGTTCACGCCGAATAGAGTGGAAGATGATCCCACCTCGGAGCCCACACTTCGGTGGGATTTGGGAGGGTAATATTAAGAGTTTGAAAACTCACTTTCACCGTGTAATAGGAGATCAGCTTCTCACTTATGAAGAGTTGCAGACAGTTAAAACAAACTGTGGAATTTTCAAGCGTCCGGTTGTAAAACTGTATCCCATACCAACGCAATAAAAAACATAACTCTTTCCTCATATTATTTTTCATAATTTGTCTTCTTTTGAAAGTTCTGCGAACTTCCAAAGCGGGCAGCATGGTTGGGCACCCTATGTGACCCAAATTATTTTGTACAATATTTATTTCTGCTAAGCCTTTAGTATTAGGTCATCTCTCTTTCTTCTTAATTTGTTTCAAATGGTTTTCTATATGTCAGTATTTGGAACTGTTTGGTTCATGCGCCATAAGAATCGTGCTCTTGGATTGGCTGGATCTGGCGACTCCAGTGCCATAGTTTTGGCTACCATTCACCGAACGTTTTCAAATTTGACATTCCCTATGTTAAAATCTCGGTGTGCTCTGCGCGTATTTTTTTGGTGCAGAGTTTTATTATAATTTACTCTGAGATAGACAACTAAAGGTTTCAAGAACCCGTGAAATTACCCAGCAGTGAATTGACATTTGTTTCGTGAAAGTGCTTCACGGTGTGAGCTGCGGACAAGAGCTGGTGAAGGCGTCCTTGAGCTGGTCTGAAGGTTAGTGGGCCAATAGTTTTCAATGCTGACGTCGAAACCATTTTTCTCGTTCTTCAATTCACAGGGTGGGTTTCATGGGATTCAAACTAATTAGTCTCAAGACATAAATTTTCATAATTAAGCTCCCCGCGTGTCGTCGGCTATTTACACGCCGCGTCACCAATAGACAATTTATCGTACACAGGAGCAAATCTAAATATACGCATAACTTGCATGTCAGTAACCCGACTCGCCGCGACTCGGGCCAGGCCAGCCACTTAACTAGCGGACTTGAATGTGACAGCCGTGAATGACGGAAGGACGGACAGGTATAAATTGTTTGCTTGCGGTGTAGATGTCACTGATAAAAATTTTCAGGACGTAAACGTAGGTATGCGTTAACGTTGGTTGGGTGATGTTAGATAAGGAAATGCATATAAACAAGGCAAGTGATAAGAGCCTCAAAAATCTAAAGATCCTGTCTGTTGAAACGACCTGCAACCCATCTCCGCTAGTTATACTGGTGTTTTATCTAGTTTCCTGCAGCTACCAATAATCAATGATAAATAAAATTATATTGTACATTTGACTTGCTGACTGCCTTGTTGATCTGGAGGTTGCAAGGGCTACACTGCTGGGCAAGAAGTCCTGGGTTTGAGTCTAAGGTCAGGCCAAGAGTTACTGGCTGATTGCAAATTGGTCGGACTAAGTGCAAAGATGGATGCTAATATTGAAGGTGTTTTACATGATTTATAAATGCTATTGAGGACGAATTTGATATTCGTTTTTGAAGTGAAAACTTCTTTAGCGGCGTTGTGCACTTTTGTGATGGGTAAAAATTGTTAAACTCGCGTCAGGGCACGTGACCGTCAGATCATCATTATTACGTAGGAATTTGAACTTATGACATCTGTAATTTAGTTTGGGTTTCCAAAACTGGATAATTATCTTTTGCACAAACAAAACCTTCGGTTTCTCCAAAGAGGTAATTCGTAAGACGGATTGTAATAGTTCTGAAGTGTTAAATTTTAATGTAATATAAATTGTCATGTTTGTGTACGATAGCGCAATTAATGAATATTGTATTTTACCACATAAATGATAGTACTTTTTACTGATAATTAAAGCAATTCGTGCAAAATTATTCCCCAACTATTATAAAATACAAAAATGCACAACGTTAATATTTAAGTTTTCACTTCTACCGGCACTCCCGGAGCGCAACCCGATTTTTTTTTACTGCCTTGTTAGTTGATAGTTTGCAAGCGCGACTGCTGAGCATGAAATCCTGGGTTCAATTCCCAGGTCGGGCCAAGCGTTATTGGGTATATCGATCAAGAATTACTCAGTAGCAGCCACGGAGCCCGGATTTGTGCCCGATTGTTGGCAATAGGCCCCTATTACATGGGATTGAAACGTGACTGGCGTAATGTGCGTGTACAAATGGTTACATTTCGGCCTAACTCTTCGGGAATTACCAGCGTGATAGTATGTAATGTGTGATGACGATCTTCATAACCACAAAAGCCATATTAACATCATCCAATACTTACAGGAAACTTGTTGGAATGTGTATGCAGCGCGGCCGGCAGTAAGGGCGCGGGTGCGCCGGGCAGCGCAGCCTCGGGCGCCGGCGGCATCCTGTACGGAGGCCCACCTTCGACTGTACCTGATGGTATAACAACAAGTTGTATAAGAGAAGAAGTCAGATGATGAGCGTGTATGGCCAGTAGTAAGAACATGGATGAACCGAAAGGAGTAGGTAAGGAAGAGGTAACAAAAAGGTGTGATGTATACTAATATTATAAAGCTGAAGAGTTTGGCTGAACGCTAATCTCGGGAACTACTCTGCAACTTCATCTGCGTAAAATATTACGCAGATGAAGTGGCGCGGCTCAGCTAGATTTATATAATGTGTGATGAGGAATTCTATGAATAATTTCAATGGATATGCATTACAATTGACGTAGTAGTCCGAAATTAAATAGAAATTGAAACGGACCAAAACTAGAGACAGTTAATAGCTCTCATTCTTAGCTAAAGCCTATGAATGGTCGATATAGTAAAGCCAACAGAAGCATCGTATATTAGATGAAGAGAATATAGATAATCCCATTATACATAATTTACAACATGAAGAAGTAAGAGAACATAATAATGAGAAAATATTATAGCTGTTGTCAACAGCTGAGTGCTTTTGAAAAGGAAACCATAAAAAATTGCGATGATTGAAGTCATTAAGTTAATGCATTATGTGATGACAATAATCAGTGATATTAAAGTGAGTCTTTCTCATGATGCGGTGCGGTCCAAGTTACAAGTATATGAAGGGAATAATTTCTCATTTTGCTGCATATTTACAGTGATTTTGATTTCGTATTTGTTGCGTAGAAAATGGGCTCACTACAAAAACTTGGAGTTTACGCTGAGACGTGGAATGAAACAAAGAAATATGTAATCTGTCAGTTTTTTGTAAAAATATTGTCTTATTGATGGAAAAATATACATGAACAACTCACTCGAACACCTAAAATTTTAAAACATATATTTTAACTTTATTTTTCTTCTTTATCGCGTGGTTAGTGCCTATAATCCTGGTGTCAGAGTTTTTATTGCTGCCCATGTCCCTCTGACTTGGCTTTACATACCGTCGAGAAATATCTCTCAGGCATGCTGGTTTCCTCACGTTGTAATCCTTCACCGAAACAAGTGAAAATCATACAATATACACTGACTGATTTCAAAAAATCAGAGGCCTCGGATTTTTTTGATTTTGATTCTGATTCTTTGGGTTTAGTTCGTATTGTATGATTTTCACTGGTTTCTTGGGTTCGAACTCGAGACCTTATTTATAAACCAGCATGCATTAAAAGAAAAAGGTTCAACATGTCAAATAGACACCCTAAGTTTTCCTTAGGGTCAGTTCACACCGAGACGCGACGCGACGCGACGATACTTGAAGAGGCCAGTGATTTCGCGCTGCGTCGCTCTACGCCGCGAGGTGCAGCGCGGCGCAGCGCTGCATGGCGCAACGTATTCTGATTTCTACTGAAATCTACCTCACGAGGCCGCTAGACGCAGCGCGACGCCGCGCTGCGCCGCTCTACGCCGCGAGGTGTCGCGCGGCGCAGCGCTGCGTGGCGCAACGTATTCTGAATTCTCACAACGTAATGTGTATCTTTTCGTGTAGATAATAAAGTTATATTTTGAATCGCTCTTTAAAAGTGTGCGCGCAGCGTCACGTCGCGTCGCGTCTCGGTGTGAACTGACCCTTATTTGAATCAGCCTACAAGATTGTACCTTGTCCCAAAGCCTACACGACTCTGTGATAGCCAACTTCCTGCAAGGCTCGGTGGGACGATGGCATCCACACTGACAATTGAATGGACCTGAATGCATCAAATTGTGTAGCCGTGACTCAATTGCGATCATTAAGATCGGGTACTGATGGTTCAAGTGTCTCCAGGATTTACTTCCCTGATTTTGAAAATAAAAAGCTTTTGATTGCTGCTAAGTTTAAAAGTGCATCTAACTATGCATGCAGTTATGAAATTGAAACAATTTTCTTGGAACCAAAAGATGTAGATTGAATTAGTGCCATAACTATTAAAACTGTAACTAATAATATGAAGGTATTGATACTTCGACAGGATGTCAGTGATGACTTTTAAGTGCTACCCGCTAATGTAATGGTAAAGTGGGTTGTGGAAGTTGTGGTGAGCAGCTTCGAAGGTAAACCGCAGTGATCTATCGACAGATGCGGGCGAGTGAGTGCGAAACGGAGAAAAAAACTAGATTTGTTATATTGCCTTCACATACTAATACTGGGTTAAAGATTAACTGGAAATTCTTAAAGGAAATACTTCAACCTAGATAGAAGCTAAGAATCTACTGCAAAGCTGTTGATGAAAGAAACCAAAAGGTTTACATTTCCTTGTGTTATGAAGTTTTGTCAAATCTTTATAAGAATTAATAACATACAACAAATATGGCGTGAAAGTGACAAGTAAAGATTAGTTACATTTATTAGATTTACCTCAATACAACTAATTATGTGAGTAAAACGCTGACGGCCAAAGTCGTTAATATTTGAATTATTGCCAAGCCCTACATTGTTAACATTGTTAACAATAGTAAAACATAAGTTCACAAAACAGAAGATGAAGTAGAAAAAAAAACTAGCGACTAGTGGTCCACATTGGCCCCGGATCGAAACAATTCGAAGTCATGGGGAGAGCCATGCCCAGCAATGGGATGACGCAGGCTGACAGTATCAGTTGTATCACAAAACTGGCTGCTGAATGTTGTCTACAAAAACCTTCAGTTACAACCTTTTACACTATCCTCTTATTACTCGCCAATAGCCATTAAACAGCAGAAGAAAAAAAACGGCTATCCAAGTTAAACACTGATTACGGTTATCACCAGTTCAGTATCGATCGACGAAAATGAGCGATGCTCCAGTATTTTTTGCGACAGACATTAAATTAAGATGAGAGGTACAAAAACATGTTGGAGGTGCCAACGACCGGCGTTTCGGAGTCAGCTGTGAACCGGTCCGCGGCCGGAACGGTACCGTTTGTATTGATTTACGCTGACGACATTGTGTTTTGTGCACCCGATCGGGAGATCCTTGGTGGTAGGTAATTGTGGAAGTATAATTAATTAGTGTCTGAATGTTTTATTGATCGCTTGGCAGTCTGAGTGAGGTAGTTCTTGGGAGGTACGTAAATAATTAAAACTTAAGGTAAGTTACACAAAGGAGATAGCGGGACGAACTGGTCAGGTTTCGTCCTGACTGGAACGAGGAAGGACGCGCGGATTCGCAAGAAATGGAAAGAGTGGATGAAGGCCTTTGCCCAGGAATAGGACAGAGTAGCCTAGAAAAAAAAAGAAGTTACTCACAAGCAAATACTACTCCCAAAATATTGTTATACTTGTAGGTTTCAATAAGAAATTAAGTTGTGTGTGTTCATGTTCAGAAAGTTTCCCTATATAAAAGTTGTTGTCAATCGATCTCGTTCATAAAACATTCTTAAATACCAGTTAAAAGTGGAGCAAAATATTATGTAAACGGGGCTGGTTATAAATTAAATCAATACATCAACTTAATCGATTATGAAATCAACATGGCGGAGTATACCTTTTACTTAATTAATCACATTCTAGTTAATTCACCTTCATAATTATAATAATTTTGGATTAGGAACGGAAGTTATTACGTCATACTATTAAATATTGTTATATAATATTGACTTTAAACAATAGTTAAAGCATTTAGAGCGTATTGTGCAGTGTTTCTGAACGTAGCAAAAACAATATGGCGGACATTTTGGCGGCATTAGAAACGGCAAGTAGGTACCTAGTTGGTTAAATTAATGTCTGGGAGAATTTTCGTAAATTATTATATTTATCTGCAAATGTTTTCGCTGTTTTTATTTGTTTATTTTTGGAAATCTTATTTAGTTGTAGTAGGTATGTTGCTTTGAAGATATTAAAAAAAAGGTTTTTTAGCTTGCACTGAAACACTGTTGGGCAAAGGCCTCCCAAATATTATTTACACATTTTTTAATTGATTCAAAATTCAAGTTTTTTTTTAGCCTAATGCATTATTAAAGCTGAAAATCCTATTCATATCAAAAGAAGAAAAGCGCAAGATAATGTGGCCTGATTTTTATCTAAATTCTAAGAAAAACTCGTTAAGCATCTTATAGAACTAACAGTTACTAAAGTTTACTTTAAAAACCCATCTCACGATCGCAGATTTAACGGATCGGACAAACGTTGCTTCAGCTAATTTAACCATTAAAGTTAAAGCGATAGGGTATAAAATTGAGGGCTCTTTCCTATGGACAGGTGCTTTTACTTGTCTTTTAACTATACATCTGTTTTGTTTCATCGTTAAGTTAGAGTTAAGCAAGCAAGTTTTTTACTTCAACGGTTTTCAGGCAAAACATGCTTTTATTAGCTTTCTGTTACATTTAAAAAATTCTAGAGAATGGTTTCAAAAACTATAAATATATAATTATTCTTTAAGTTCTTCAGGGGACAAAAAGTGATGTTTCTTATTTATTTAAAAAGTTTTAAATATTAATTTTCGTTAATATTTGCGATATGAAAGATGGCAAGAGATATCTTTATGTGCATACTTAATGTATCTCGGATTATAAAGTATGTTTATTTAAGACATTATTGATAGCTTTAGATTTATTTTATCTAATCTAAGATGCCATTAAGAATTTAAAAACATGATTATTTGTCTAGTCTTGATTTATTTAATGCTAGCTTTTGCCCGAAGTTTCGCTTGCGTTAATTTAGAATTTGACATTTAATTTGGATTGTACTCTGCTTGTTGTTTGGTCGTTGCAAGTGGCGCCATCTATTATCATAAGAACGTTATTGTTATTTTCCTCGGGAACAATACTTTTTGTCGGGATGAGTGGTATGTCTGTTTCTGTCTGACCTCGCCGTCGAGGTCCGTCGCGACGTCCCGGTCCATGCCCTCCCCGACCCTTGCTCGAGCCAGCCCGCGATGCTGTGCCAGTAGTTTTAAATCAGCCCCTAAATAATGATACCATTCAGATCCAGCCTGTCCCCATGCAGTCCTCCCCCAGCGACGCCCTAAGCCGAGGTTCGTACCCCACAGGGGGTGCCCTTAGCGTGCAGTCGCTTAGTTTGTAAGTTTTTATGCCCTGGCTGGAGGCCTTACTCTTAAGGCATCCACAGGATAGTCCGGTTAAGCAGACGACAACCTCATAGGTTGAACTGCGAGATGCCATTCATAAAAAAAAAAAAAAAAAATGTCTGTTTCTGTACACCAAACAACGTAGGTATATGCAAAATATCAGGATGATCGGTTCAGTAGTTTAGTCGTGAAAATGTAACAAACAAACATACTTTCGCATTTATTTAACATAAGTTAGGATTAGGATTGCATAAGACTTCAACTAAATGCTTTGAGTTTGACTTCATAGCAGAACGATAAATAATAAGACCACAAAAAGAAATACAGAATTAGTATCTAACAAGTTTTATATCCAAATGTATACAATTTCGCAATGTAATGCCAATTTGGACACTTGAATGGAACAGTGGGTGTATAGCCAATGCATGCGAGTCATGAATTAATTACAGAGACAGATTTTGTTACAACCTCGTTACTGGCACCCATGTTTGGTATTAAATGGCTGTTAACCCATGTAAATATATCACTCTCTGCTTTGTATGTTACGTTCGCAGTTAATTGGGTGCATGCATTTATGTATGAAATAATTCAGATAAGTCAATAATCTAAAACTAATATCTAGCAAAAGGAAAAAAAAGCTTCAACACGAATATACGAGGAAGTTCACAATACAAATCTTTCAGTCGTAAAATAAAAAATAAA
Organism: Cerastis leucographa; assembly: GCA_963082945.1. Taxonomy (NCBI): domain Eukaryota; kingdom Metazoa; phylum Arthropoda; class Insecta; order Lepidoptera; family Noctuidae; genus Cerastis; species Cerastis leucographa. The sequence goes on from OY720360.1 coordinate 1,521,717, forward strand.
ATAAAAAACCCCCGACTGAAAAACCTAATTTAATTTTTAATTCATGCTTTTTAAACCTAAATTATTTTTCTTAGCCTTGACTGTCCCACTCCTGGGCATAGGTCTCCTCTCATTCCTTCCACTTTTCTCGGTGTTGCGTCTATTCTCGCTAATTAACGAAAACAAAGAAAGTTATAAATTTAAATAAAATCTCAAGCTTTTAGGGGGGAGGGGTGGTGTGCAGCCTCTCCTCCCTGGCGATGCCCATGGTTACAACTGACAAGAATTCAAATATCGAATCGATCAGACCCGTAGAAGTTGTTTATGTCCCTTCATCAACTAGAAAAGAGGTGATGAGCTTCAAACGGCTGAGCAGATTTTGTCGAAACATAGCTAAGAACACTCTCGATTAAAATACCTTTCAAACGACACCAATTTTATCAAAATCGGTTCATCCGTTCAGGAGCTACGATGCCACAGACAGACACACAGATACACACGTCAAACTTATAAAACCCCTCTTTTTTGGTCGGGGGTTAAAAAGTACGCTGTAGAACTGGACACCGCTAAGAAAGAACGGTTAAAGTAAAATCAAATAGATATCATCCGATTTCACTTAAAAGGCCTGAAAACTTAAGGTCAAAGGAGACCAAGTGGTCTGGGAAAGAGGTTTATTTAAGATTCTGTCGAGAAGGCCATCCTTAAACATCTATCTACTGTGGGCTTTCCAACCACTAGCAGCTAGCACCAACAAAGGGATTATCACACCACAGAGGATACTCAAGATTTTTCACGACTAACTAAATTACTTACTAGAAAGTATACAATACAAAGTGCAAACAAAAATTTCACGAAGCCGTCAACCAAGCATTCTGTACGTCACATTATATGTATAACTCTACTCCAAAATTATACTTTATTTTTTGGGGTCATAAATCACGTAACCCACTCAGAACATGGTGCTGTTTGATGAATTAAACAGTACGGGAGTCACGGAGGTATCTAAAGTAAAGTTATAACATTAAAACCTTTTAGCCCCTTATAAAATAGTTGGAACTTTGTCCCCCAATATCTCCGTAACTAAAAGCTTCCCAGGTTTGGTCTATAACAAAACATGGTCATAATGACAATGCCGAGGAAAACAAGTACCTTCTTCTAGGCTTCGTAACTTCTACACACATTATAGTCCCTTGTATTCCAACCTCTATCTTTCCCCGTACCAAGCCATAAAGAACAAGTTTCTCAACAATTTCTGCAGGAACTACTTCCATTGTCAGGTGTTCTGTCAACCGTCACATATAGGCGCCATTGTAACGACCACCTTGACTAGAAAGAACTGACAGGCTGACAGGTGACCTTCATGCAGCAGGTCGGGTTCTATCGATTGTTATTAATAGTTACCTTACCTATTGTCTACTTGTTTGGTATTACTGTGTTTTGTTCAGGCTATTTTACCATTATTATTTTAAGCTGCTAAGGTTTTATTGAAGTATACTGAATGGCGTTTGAGTTTTTATTTAAATTGGAATTGTCAGTGTTTTACTTAATTCAGCATTATCTCAGCAACTACATTCTGAAAGTCTGACAATAAAGCATTCGTTCCATGTAAAATACTAGTGTTCAGCTGAATCCGGTAAGACTAGAAGCCGACTCATACATAAAAACGCTATGCAGATTATTATATCTCAGCAACTACATTAATAATGTATCTAAACTGTATCTCTATACTTCTTTGAAAGTGTTTACTTGATTGCCTTTTCTTTAGATTTAATACGACATGAGTCGTGGAAAAAGTGAATGCAAAAAGTGATGTTATATGTGTTAAATTTAAAACATTATCGTCATTTTTGGAGTTCAATTTACACACAGACTTTTGACGTGACAACGTCTTATAAATTGGTTTGCCGGGTGACACTTCAAGAAACTGCGTTACGCTCCGCTCACGTTATGCGCTCACAATGAGAGCGAGTGAGAGGCACGCGTCCCTATAGCGTTGTCACGTTCAACTATCGTCAGTAAACCGACTTTACAGACAACCAATTTTTTTATTACTTACATAACGATTGCATTCAGCCAAGGCTTATTTACTTGAATTTATGAATTGACCACACTAATACACAGTGTTTTTAAGATGCTATAATTCAATAGTCTAGACTGTAAAGTTTTCTAACACAAAAACCTGACAACTAATTCCAATTAGTTCCGAACATAAAACTGTTAAAAGAGACATCAATTTCTTTGTCAAACCACTACGTGACTACTTTTTTTGCACAAATTTATTCTAGCATGATATTTATTACCTATGTCTATGTCCTAACAAGCAAGCATTAAGTTTTAGAGTAACTAACCGTAGATTTCTGAATTAAGTTACTTTGCAGAAACTTAAAAAGCTTAGTATACAAGGTAATATATAATGGTATAAACATTATTCACGTATAATAAAATCACTAAAAGACAAATAAAACAATGTCCAAATTAAAATAAATATTAGACGAAGATCCACACCAGACGATTTTAAAACAAAATTCAAAGTTACGTAAAATCTAGAATCTATAAAGAGTTTTCAAACTAGTTTTATTGTAAGTCTTTATGATGTAAGAGTTCCGGTCAATAGAAATTATATCACGATTGTATCTTTAGATGAACATACTAATAGAGCAACAGGAATAAAATAGATTTAGTCATGTGGACTAACACTGAATTTCTGCATCTCTCATGCTTTGCCCAGGGCAAAGGTAATGTCAACGACGTTTTAACGATGTTAGGAAAAGCTTTTCTTAGTCGTTCTTTTCTTTTCTCTCTCACCAGGAGTGTTTTCTTACTAATATGATCTCCTTGAAATAAATGCTTTGACTTTGACAATCATTGTTGAGAGATCTTTGAACATTTTAAATAAGACTACCTGCTCCCCGTGACTTCGTTCGCGTAGAAATTTTGATGAGTTTTTTTGTATTAATTATAAATATAAACCTTCCTCTTAAATCATTGTCTATTGATGAAAACCGCTGCAAAATCCGTTGTGTAGTTTAAAAGATCTAAGCGTGCAGACAGGGGAAGCGACTTTGTTTTATACTATGTAAAGATTTTTGTCTTTAAAAGGCGTTGCTCAGAAGTAGTTGAATTCTTGCTGTGGATGATAATGATAGCAGAAGGACTAACAACAGCCTCCACTTGCATACTAATAACACTAAATTAGCTTATGATCTTCCCACTGCTGGATCACATATTGATAATAATACAACTGCATGCTAAAGATAATTTTCTTTAGAATGTCTACATGTGTTGCAGTTATACATATACAAATAGCCACAGGTTATCAACCTACACGCAACACTGCAATGATCATTGACACTTACAACCTGAGCGGAAAGATTAACTGTCGGCAAAATCCTGTTTTTCATTTCTAGATAGATAATCCAGACTGATTTTTATAAGTCTTTAAAGATTGCAGGTGGCTGCGTGTTGGTTCTTAATGAATGCTTAGTGATTTAGCTATCTTAAAAGGTGTAGTTATTTTAGAATCGAATTTTTATTACTAAATAAACTCCTAGTATGTGCCGGCAGTGGTCAGTTCCCGTGACTATGCTAGCGTGCCGTTTCGCTTGGTGATCTTCGGATGGCTTTAATGATATAATCATCTTCACGGGTTTAATTCTTTCTCGGGTTACGTAGAGGTTCTTCATTGAGTGTTGATTCGAGCTAGAAGACTTCATTAGGTTCCTAGTTTTGACCCAGAATTATTATCTGTATATGATGGTTAAGTATGTTACCACTGTGTACTTTGCTCTCTGTTATTATTTGACTCGTACTTGACGAAACTGATAATATTTCTAGCATTATCAGTTTCGTCAAGTACGAGTTTTAAATTACCTGGCTATTAGTATTCAACAAGACATGGTGCATTGTCCTTAACGATTAATGACATACAAAGTGTAGCCTCTATAAAGGCTTCTTCTACGAAATCATTATCTATGAACAAGTCTGTAACAGTATTAATAAAAGATAATGTAATAGGATGTTCTTGCAGGATTTGACATAGATTCGTTCGCATACCGACCGTGACGTGAATCTTAATAAAAAAAACTGGCTGTTCATACCAAATTACTTAACAGACTTTGTTTTGGACTGAAGATATTAGATTAGGATGCAATGAAAATCAAGTCCCAAATTAATTGCAACTTGAAAAAAGACAACCTCGAAGAAGAACAGGATACTGATACTCAAGTACCTGCAGTTTAGTAGTTTGCAGTGTTAGTTTAGCAGAGGATGTATATTATGTGTTAAAAAGAGCAACAAGTTAACAGAGAACCTCTGAGTTTGTTTCGGCTGTTTCTTCTCAGAGTAGTCAGGTACGAAACACCGGCCCCATATAGTTTTAAAAAAAAAATTACGTGTAAAAGTGTTTATAAAAACCTATTTGCAAAATAAACATCATTTATCATTTAAGTAAGTGAACAATCGTTAATTTTCCGTTAAGACTCTATAGAAAACACATCCAAAATTAATGATTTCTCCAAATGAAAGTTCTCATAAGAATCTCGCTTCACTTTGTTTTCGCACGAAAGTTGCAGACATGTACATGAATGTTAATATTTTGCATGTTAAATAATAATTTAAATTGGTTAAATGGCAACAGCCTTTCGTCTGGTTATCTGACCATGCTTTCTTCATTATTTACTTCCACATCTTCAGAGCTCTTTAAATAACATACTCGTAAACGACAAGAATTTTGTTACGTATTTGGAAGACTTATCGAATAAACGTTATATTCGTATCTTATACCCGTTTCCTTGCACTAGCGTAACTTTTTTACTACATACCTACCTTTCCTGTTAGAGCTTTGAGCCTTGCTAGAGAGACAAAGCACCACAGTTATGTGAACTTTGTGAACGCTTACGATGTCTGTGAACCTTATTTCTTTACAAAATACTTTGTGCCACTTACATGCTATAAAATTAAGGTCTAAAAACAATAGAATTCATAATTTTGATTAGAAAATACCTGCATCAACCCCGCCATTAAGCTCCCCACATATGTTTTTAACTACTGAATAAAGCAAGGACACATACCGGACCGTCCGAAGTGCACAATGAACCACTTGATGAAATATAACGGTTACACACAATACTTCAAGTCAACGGCATCGATTCAACCGCGAACTATTCACACGACAACACAATAACAAATCTTTAGAGATTCAAAACAAAAGAATTCACTGGAATTTAAACTTTGGAGTATAAATAAGAAGGTTTTGCTTAAAATTAAATACAGAATGTAGTAACAAGACATTCACCTGTCAGAGGCGCGCGCGCACTGGCGGGCAAGCGCGGCTGGCGGCCGGCTACAGAACCCGTTTCGTAGAAAAAAGCGCTCCTTCCCGCCTCCGCCGCCATCATTGCGACCCTTTGCATATTCCCCTGTTCACTATTCATCACTGCACCGCCACTATCCCCGGGTATTTCTCGCAACCTCTCCGGCACAAGCTGCGCGTCTTGCTCGATTCTACGCTCATTGGCGGCCGCCACGCTCGTGGTCACCCGCGATTCCTTCAGATCCACTTGATTAGTAGCGCCGTTTACTACTGCGTTAGGATTTCTCGGTATCGCCATCGGTATTCTGCCATAAACAGGTTTGTTTGCGTACTTTTGCGAGTTATCTATGTTGGGTGGATTGGCAAAAGCGTTTACTTTCAATATTTCGTTCGCCTGCTGCAGTAGTCGCCTCTGTATCGTTTCTATCTCGGATCTCGACGCTTTCGAGTTCTCCGACAGCTCGGCTATCAGTTGATTGACGTTGAATTCAGCCATTTTGTTGGTCATTACTTGCGATTGCGAGGTCGAGGCTTCAGCGGTTTCTCTAACATTATCTTTAGCGTTATCTGATCTCTTGGCTTTGACTTTCATGTCTCGATTATCAGGTGGGGTGACCACTATCGTCGGTATGTGTTCTTTTGCGTTGGATTCCTTTTTGCCGCGTTTCACTTTCTTTACAATTCTGCTTGCCATTACATTGTTAAACACTTAATTGTGATTGATTGGAGTTTTTCGGTTTTTCATACATTTTGTTTTGAGGGATAATTTAAACCGATTTAAGTATACCTTAAAAGAAATTAACGTTAATATAATTGTCGTTATCTTATTGTGAGGCTTTCAATTAAGTTTGTTTCATCGGTTTGTTAATTTGTAACGTTTGAATACTACTATCGATTTTATCTTTATCTAGATGTGCATCAGCGATATTTACTTACTTAAAAAATGTATCTTAATTATCTTCGTATATGGCAATTAATATTCCAGCTATAATAACCAAATGTATCTGATTATGTTATTCTAAACGTAATTGTAATCGTAATGTATGTAATAATGTAATTTTGTAATGTAGTGAAATGTAATTTTATTTTATTTTAATTCTTATCTGCTGTATTATAATTGTTGTGTATGGGTACTTCTGCCTGAAATAAATAGTAAATAAATGAATAAAAAATAACAAGAGATGGCGACGTAGGGACTTGTTTATAATTGAATTAATATTATTGAATAGTTAACATTGTAGGTATGTGAGCAAGATTATAATTAAGAAACTTACAAGTGTTTATGGATATTTCAAACCATTCCTGTGTGTTCAATTAAAGTTTTAATAAATACCTTGTACATTTCAGGGTTTCCCCGTCAATAAGTTAGAATTAAATGCCGTGTATGTATGTCCTAGCCAAATATGTGTAAATACGTGTACAGGGTTCGGTTTGTGAATCCTTAAAAACATTTATTTAAACATTGCAATATCATAATAATTTTAGAAAAAAAAATAATGGTCCCGCTAACTCGACGTGATACACAAAGTATATGTTTATACCGACGTCCTACAGACAAGTATGTAGGACATACTTATGAAAAACATTAAACGGAAAGAAAAAGAGGTGAAATCCGGAATATGCCTTCAAGTTGCGGAGTTAATCAGATAATCTACAATGAACTGTAAACAAAATTGCAAGGAATAAAAAATAACTGAAAGACAAACAATCCAACGTAGAAATGCGTAAGAGAAACAGATAATAATCGGTAGAAAATTCACGAACGATTTATGACATGGCCCTGAAATTAAATTGTGGAGGAGATAATTTGTTCCGTTAAGGTATCATGAGACCAAATTGAGGATAAATTCAATAAGATCTTTTGTCTAAGACTGTGGTTCTCAACATCTACGAAAACAACAGAGCCTTTTATTTTGGACGGGAAATTATCAAAAGATCATCCTGCTCTGGGCGGAGCGCAAGGGAGTGTCAGACTTGTCCTGACTAAAACGCATCCATGTTTTTCTAAGCAGTTGGCGTTTCAGGGCCATGGTATCTCTTTCGAACAATCCCCGGCAGGCATCGACTCTCTCGGACCACGACCTGTCGTCATATGACGGACGGATGGTGAGCCATTACTAACCTACTACAGTAGCCCATTACTCACCGACCACAGGCTCGTGCCTACGGTGGCCGGGGGCCACTGGATGGCCCCCGACGCCCGGACAGACAGGGCAGACTACTCATCATCTGCCTAGCCTTCTCCCAGCTTTGTTGGGGTCGGCTTCCAGTCTAACCAGATGCAGTTGAATACCACTATTTTACTTGTAGAGACTGCCTATCCAACCTCCACAACCCAGTAAGTACTGGGTAATACGATACCCTTTGGTAAGACCGGTTGTCAGACTTTTGGGCCACTGACTACCTGTAACGACTGTCAAAGTTCTATAAATAACAACCGATGTTTTTATTTTGGGCAGACTACTGTTTTTTGTAAAACATGAATGAGGCATCAACGTTGAGATCGGAACAAACAAAGATAAGCCTATACTCAGGAATGAGGGAAGTCGGACTGTGGATGATGATGTAGTTTTCAAACATAGTGTATTCAAAAGCAATATTGAGCACAATGCTTCTTGAGATATGTAACCTGTTCGAGTTATCGCCTTATATCTTGAAAGACAAGTTATTTGTGTAAAGATCTTGTCACATCAAAAGGTGTGGGTGAAAGTGTATCCCAAATGACCAGCAATATGGAGTGTATGCATGTTTGTATGAATTTAAGTACGCATTGTCAGCATTATGTCTCCAGAATGTAAGGCACACACAGCTAATCTAAACTCTAACACGAAATTAGATAACTTGGTTTTACTAATGACGATTCTTCTATACCAATCCGAGTAAGTAACTTTGACTACCACAGCTTCACTACCAAATCGGCTCCACCTAATTTTGTTTACGACAAGACAAGAAAATAAACTAACTGATATAATCTTGCGTAGGACCCGGGTTCGCCAAATGCGTTTGCATGTTTAACGCTGGCATACTTTCGAGTTTCATAACCTTTTGTTATAGTTTGCCGATGGGAAATATTCCACTACACTTCCCATGCATAGTGTTTCTATATGTATTGTTCGTATCTTTATTTTATGTAGTGTTATGGGAATGTAAATTGTGTCAACTACTCCATAGAGCTTCGTTGTGTTGTCATATGTGGGAAGTAGATGTAGATCGTTTTGTTCTGCAGTCATTTTATGTTGCACAGTTTTGCTAATTGTACTGCAGTGATTTCTGTTCTTACTTCTTTATGTATAGTCGGACGCGTAATCGCTTGGCCATTTTGGACATAAGTGAAACTTTTCTAACGTTGAAACTATGCTAATGTTGCAGAAAAATAGACCTTCTCGTTTTAATATGATAAAGCTATTACAGTTTCGACCATACCCTTTTCTAGATTCTACAAAAAGTCATTTGAAAGTTACTGTCTAAATCGCGATTATCTCAGAAACTAGAGTTGATTCTGATGCAAGCTTTAACGTTTTCATTAAAATTTGCTACAGGCACCTTATCCTTAAGTTTAAATAAAGTCATGTCTTGCAATGTAAAATGAATAAACATTTTCGTTTCTCACAGGGCAGCCATTTGCATTTCTAAACAGGTACGTCGAAAGACATGTTCATGTTTCAATATTTCAATAGGCGTAGTGATAACCTATTAGCATATAGTGTTAACTATATGCAAATCACCGAGTATGGTAACTTTTATGTTTATGACAATGGTTTGCAGACCATGAGTGACTTATACATCATCTGATGAAGGGTTTTGGATATTGTTAAAATTGATATCAGACGCTTAACTCGAAGAAACTTTTTGGCAATTGGGCCGGTGCAGTGTCCACTATTCTCCCAGGGTCACAATGGGATATTCAATTTTGTTTTATTCTAAGTTTGCAAGACACATACAAAATAACATAGAAATTAACGTTCTTCTTCGCCTTTGGCTTTCGAGCAAAAGATGCTAACTGCGGAAATTCTAGATTATTGGATTGTTCTGGATTGGTTTACAAATTAATTCAAATTTTCCATCTGTAGTCAGATGGAAAATTTGAATTAAATTGTTGTTTGTGTTCTTCAGTTTCACTTATGTGAAAGATGACGAATAAAAGATAAAATTCATTAAAAAGTGAAACATCTGATATTGTAACTTCATTCTAAGTGTTATCATCTGCAAAATCAAGCTTGTTGAATTATTTATCTGAAGCTAGTTCCTAGGTTCATTGCCTGTTGGGTCAGAACAATGGACGATGTGGGAGAATAATTCCTTATCGTCTTATCATTTCGGAAATTGTAAGGCTCGATTAGTATAATACATGTTGCAGATTTTAGGCATCTTGGATCTGTTCTGGCAAACTTATCATTTAATATAAATATAACTTCATGCCTTTAATCGCCGAAGGGTAAGCCCCGGTGAATCTAATAGTACACCCACAGGTTGCCAATTATGTTTAAGTGCCATGTAATTGGGGGCTAACCAATTGCCATCAACTTTACACAAATCCAGATTGCGTAGTTGCTACTGAAAAATTCCTGATGGAAAAACCCAACAACTCATTGCCCGACTTGAGATTCGAATACAGGACTTCAGGCTTTCTGGAGAGCTATTCACATTTGAGAGCTAAAATTTTCCGAATACGCATCATCATTATGACCCTGGCCTCGTTCCAAGATCCAAAAATCATGTGGCGTAAGCAATGCCAAATATGTCGCTTTTTATAAAGACATGTCTCAAAATATGAGTCACTTCTACAGAAATCTTGCAGGCAGGCAGTCTACCAGTAACGACATCACACGAGAAGCTGTATACAGCGTGTTTTACAAACATTGATCATATTTTAAGGTGTGATAGAGACCATGAAATTGAAAAGCTTTCTCTGAGAAAGAAAGCCCGATACATTTGGGACCAGTAAGTATTTAAAGTGTTGTATGGAACAGCTGATTAGTTGTTCACCATCACGATATTGGCTTCATTGAAAAAATTGTGTAATGTGATGGTCTGTATGTCTGGATTACGATTTTAGCCCCATGGAAAAAGTTTTTCAATTTGTAGGTCTGTATGTCATTTAAATAGGACTTCACTTTTCTAATACACGCTGTGTGTGTAAAAGCTACAATTTTGGCTCTCTGTGAGTCACTCTGAGGTTTGACCAGCTTTCTCTGCAATGGACATCTGAAGTAAACCAGTCATTTTACGGGCACATGTTTTAAGGACCTCTATGGTTATGCAATTCAATATCAGCTGCCTCGTTGGTTAAATGGTCTCAAGTGCTACTGCCTAGCATGAGGTCTTGGGTTTGAGTCCCAGGTTGGTCAAAGTATTATTGGGTTTTTCTATCCGAATTTTATTAATAGCTAGAACGAAGCCTGGATCTGTGCCCGATTGATGACAATAAGTCTAATACCTATTATATGGGACTTAAACATAACTGGATAAATGTGGATTTGCTAATAAGTACACTGCCTAACCCTTTAGGGATTAGAGGTTTGTTGTTATGTAATATTAAGGTAGTGGAGGAGGCAATGGCCACATTTTAAATTGACAAATAATAATTTTGAATAAGTGTCTGTCGTTGCAAGGTTTTGAAAGGCACAGCGTAGGATGGATTATTCATCGTCATCTATCTTTTGAGATGTGAGGATATCAGTGGAAACAATTGTTTGAAATTGTGGTTGACAGCCGAAGTATACGTCCATACTTCGCTATTAGTCGTTTAAAGCACAATACAGTTTTAATTTTTTGATGGAACTTCCTTTTATCTCTTTCATTACATTTTTATTATTCAGAGAGCTCTTGACCGCAATGTGGAAGGAGTTGGATGATATAAAGTTACTATAAACCAGATATCAAAGGTTAAGCAGCTTCATAATATCATCCTGGCAGTTTTATTGAACAATTAACGCCTACGTTTGGACTTGAGCTTATCAAAGGTGTGTGCAGACGTCCAGACTCCTTTATAACAAACATAATAGTGTACTTATTGGACTAGTGGTAACGCTAATGCTGAGCATGAAGTCCTGAGTTCCATGCCCGAGTAACGCTAAATGTTACTGAGTTTTTCAATGGTTTTATTATCAAGAATTTCTCCGAAGCCACCCCGAGGTTGAATTTTTGCCCGTTGGTGGTGTATAGCTCTTTAACATAACCAGTGAAATGAAGGTGTACTCCTCTGCCCTACCTTCAGGGCTAACAGGTGTGATGTTATAATAGCGTAACGGATACTTCTCTTTGGCCAACTGCACATAGATTTGCCGGATCTACATGTACGGAGTCGTTTCCATGTTTCTATGGCTACAGGCTGTCCCGATTTGTAGGCCTTAACAGATCGGTAGTAGGGACCTCATATCCGGAGAGATTGGGTATGCAATTTGTTTACCCTTTTGCAATAAAAGTTTTAAGTTGGATTTTTAGACAAATTCCTAAGTTTGGCGAGTGATTTTAAGTGTCAAATAAAACCTATCACACTGAAATAAAAACGATAATAAAGTTTTTTGTTGTCAGTGGAAATTATAAACGCAGTTTCAGAATGTTTTCGAAGTTAAAATAACCATTCTACCACCTAACCATTCTAGACGCGTCTTAAGAGTAATCGTTTAACTAGTCAAGCCGAGCAGTTGCTTTTAACACCCTACCAACTTCAGCTTAAGCTCCTATGATTCACTGATTTACAATTTCGATACAACTCCTAAAATCCGAGGAGTATTTATTTCACAGTTTTGCGGGTTCCATAAGAACAGCTACTACATTAAATCCCTAAGTATTCTTCTTAGCGTGAATAGGTAGTAAGAAGTAGGATAAGCAAGTATGATGATGATGCCATCAACAACTGCATTCGATGGCTTTCTAGCGTCGTTGTCGAGAGCTTTAGTGTGGTGCTCTTTCATGTGCTCACAGGTGGCTGGCATAAAAATTTGGGCGATAAACTCAGAGCACAAAGCGGACATGTCAGAACACCATTGACTACATTGTAAGGTAAAGCAGTTATAGGTTGTCTAGATTCAAGGTCATCACTTTTTAAATCTATCTACGACCTTCTTCTCTCTTCAAAGGCGTTGATCTGCTGATGCAAATGACGTGTCCACTCGGGCTTATTTTGTGCCCGCTGTTCCCGAACTAAGGGACAATTTCGCATCTTTTGAAGTGTCTAAGCAAGCATACATAAATTACGGTACAAGAAGTGTTGGCTGACCAACTGCCAGATGTATAACATTCAGAAGATCGAGGGTAAGGCCTGGTTGAGACTACAGAAGATCAGGAAAGCCTGGCATAAAAGAAGGAGATCTCATGTTTTAATTTGAGTGGACCGAGGCTGTTAATGATCCATGAGTGATACAAGAAACACGTGAATTTGTAGATGAACTGCCATGGATGATACTCAATCTGTACATTTTTAGTAACAGTACAGTTTTTTGCATTCTGCTGCTGTAAGCTTTCTCAATGAATGGCAAAGAGAACGTAGCTATTGCTAATATAATCTCGATGAAAATCGTTGCAGAAATTAGAAACAATTGAAACGCGACTGCCGTTTTGTATGGTCGGTGCGGATAGATTGGGGTCTGTCTGCCAACACCGCGGGCACTGACAGATGCTTCAGTACATTATATATCGGAGTTCAGTGCTCGGGGCCCTGTCCACAAAGATCTTTCGACGACATCTGAATGCCACTTTCATAAAATGGTAAGCTATTGACGACATCCACAGGTACCACCTAATTGGAATGTTTTTATCGATCACAACCATCTGGTTTCCTTGACACGTTGCCCAAGATTATTACCTTCACGCCACTTAATCCGTACGGTATCTACAGCATTGTGTAGGTGACTAATTAACTCTTCTAACTGGTCTATTGTTAGTGGGCATCCGACTGTGGTTCCTTTAGCGGTCTCCAAACCTATTGTGTGGTCAACGGCATTAAAAATGTGATGGCGAAAATAGATGTTGATGTCTTTTTGTTTTGAGAGAGCTTTCTCTACGTAAAGTTTTGTATTCCCATAGATTATTACATCCTGTTAATGTTTGTTTATATGATCGTGTACATTTTGTTGTTTTGACGATTTTGGGAGATGATCAGTAGTAAACGGGTTTTGGTACATTTAATGATTGATTGAAAGACGTGCGTGTATGACTAGATGTATGATCGTGGATTAGGCAAGAATAGTCTGTAAGGCTCGTAGCAGATGGCGTTCTGTGGTTTCTACCAATGTATGTTATGATTTATTGTAACCTAATTACGACTATCTGGCTCGTATTCAATTATGCATCGCTTTGATTATGTTACATAAATTATGACTAGCTTGACACAATAAGCTAAATCTGCACTACTCATAAATTTTATTCAACACCAATTTACCAAAATTCAATTGGCAAACATAGTTTAAAAATCATAACCATAAAATTAGATCTGTGATTATACAAAACACTAGATCCATTGCAATTAGGAAGCAAATAAAAACAAATGAGACGAAAAGACTAACTCTATAATAAACGAATAAAAGTAAATTACTATACATTATACAAAATTGTCGGTATCATAAGAAGCTGTGAATCATTCTGTAAGATGTAATTTTTCTATTGTAGTTACATGAAAATGATGCTGTAATGAAGATTGTCTAAACAAAAAGTGATTTCCTGAGATTGTGCAGAAAAATATCGCGAAAGGTACTAATGAATAGTTCAGATAACTGTATAGACACTGTTTTAAGCTTTCACACTATAACTACACTTAATAACTATTACTTACGGGATATTCCGTGATTATCAATTATTGTGAATGTGTTTTGCCGCAACTCTGGGGGTCTACTCTCTAAGCACGAAATCCGTAGTTTCGGCCGAAGTTACGGTCGTTTCCTACTCCGTATCATTTACGGACATAAGATTCGTTAGGCGCCCGAACTAAAAATGAATGACAACACGATTGAACAGTTGTCCTTGCTCCTGATGTGTTTTCAAAACTCATGAATCCGAAAATATTAGGGAGTAGGGTACATTTCGAAGTTTAAAGCTAGTTACGGACGGACCCGTATTTTCGTTGACGTACTAAGAGAGTAGACCCCCTGTATCGAGTTTCAGTAGTACGCGTAGCAAAAGACGAGAAAGAGGGTAGACAGATTTGTCTTTACCATCCACCCGCATTTTCCAGTCATCCCGCGATGCCTTGGCGCTTGCAACAATATCAGGAGCTCACAATAATTAAAAATCACGGAAGATATCCGTAGTTGAGTGTAAGTTTAACTGTAAAGAATTATATTTATTTGTTAAAAGTATTATCATTCCTATAGTCATCAACAGGCAAGAAACTGAGTACTTTATTCTAAGTAAAGTCATAGACAATCGGGGCAACCCCTAGGATCAATGGACATTGGTAATTAAAGTTCCATTTGACAAGCAAATTAAAAAACTTTATCACTCTTTAACTTAATGCCTACCTACATCCGGAATCGTAGAAACATAAATCAAAACAAAATCTTAAAAAAATACTTTTTCTATGTAAACGTTAGAAATTAACAGACCGAGGAAATTCACACGTTTGGTAAAATATTCAATTGGTAGCCTCACGCAATAAATATCGCAATTCTTTGACCAAACAAAACGCAATGTGTGTTTGCTCTAGTGCCTAGCAGAACGAAAGAACGGGATCCAGTACATGTATGGGAACTTCATTACTTATTTGAATATCTTTTGTTTGTTTAAAACAAGTAAAATGGAGGAAAATTTGTTTTAGTAGGCTGAATAGAGGTTGTCTTTCGCGCGCATTTATTGAATTGGATTCCTTTTTTTTCGTTGGTTCTATATTCAAAATTGGGTTTTTTGTTTTTTTTTTCCTTCACATTTCATTTCCGAATTAAAAACAAAGTTTTAATTATGGCTGATATTAGCCTTAGTGAAAATTATCGTCCGAGATTGAAGCTCACATGTTTATTTTTTCTTAATTATTGAAAAATTAAAACCACTGACTCAAAACCAAATTCGCAAATTATTTTTCTCAACAAAAACTTTAGTCTCACTTCACTCCACACACTTTTATTTGAACAAAATCCATTCGCAAGTACAGTAGAGCACAGAGGCGCGCGGGCGCACGAATTACACTGAACGCCTTGCGGTTGCCTTTGCGCACATTGGGGGACCGAGATTCGCTTTCGTAGCCTCAAGTGATATAGACTTGAGAAGAAGTAGACCTGGCCATACCCAACATAGTCATGAAAATAGCGTTTTTTGGATAAATATTACGTGCAGGTTAGAATTGTGCTAATTTGTTGGTGTTAAGTGAAAATTCGGTAGGAATTGATTTCATTTCAGTGGTTTTGTTAAATATGTGGGCGGAGTAGTAACTGTAGTGTATGTTATTGCTTTGTGAAGTGCTTTTGTAAGTTTGCTATAAATAAAGTTTGATCATTTGTATTAGTTTTCGATTTATAGGTAGCCATAACGACGATTCTATAGGTTTGTTGTAGGAGTAATATAGAGACAGAGCTTATGTACACACAGTGACCAATTAAACTATACAAATGCAGTTTATGCGGATGTCTCATTGTACATCGTAAACAAGGCCATTTTATACTGGAAAAGTGTGGCTTGATCTGGCGACGTGTGTGTGGCAAGTCAAAGAACATTACCTTTCCTCTATACTTTAATATTCTGATATACAAGGTGTTGAATTCAAGGAGGTAACTATGCTAGTGATTCTCGTCCCGAATCAATAATAAAATGAGTAAGAAATTTTTATTTTTTTGTCTTGTTTACGGAAATCGGTAAGTGTGAACCACCCGTGTTTTAAACGCGGCCCGTCTGATCCTTGCCCTATAACCGCGCTTTTATATATACAAACAATCTCAAACATTTATTTAATCATTTCTTAAACCCTAAACCACGTTAAGGAGGTTATTATGATATACTGCCAAATTTAAACAACAAAAAAAGCAGCGTTTATTAATAATTACCTAGGAACCAACCACTAAGGTGAAACCAATGGTAATACCTATGGTATATATCTTTGTTATACACAAAAATATTTTATACAAGAACTACTTACTTATCAATAAATCTCATCATCATCTGCTTAGCCTTTTCCCAAACTATCTTGGGGTCGGGTTCCAGTCTAACCGGATGCAGCTGAGTACCAGTATTTTACATGAAGCGACTGCCTATCTGACCTCCACAACCCAGTAACTGGGTAATACGATACCCCTTGGTAAGACTGGATGTCAGACTTTTTGGCTTCTGACTACTCGTAACGACTGTCAAAGATCTACAAATGACAGCCGGGACCAACGGCTTAACGTGCTTTCCGAGGCACGGAGGAAACTCGGTATTATATAAATAGTAATTATGGTCACCCATCCAAGGACCAACCTCGGCAAGCAAGGCTTAACCTTAAAGATCGAGCTCTGTAAGTCCTACCGCACCATTTCGCTGAACGCGTCCCTGGTGCTGGCTGGGATACTCCCTCTCGACCTCCGAATACAGGAAGCAGCCGCTCTGTATGAGGCAAAAAGAGGGGTGCCACAGCCAGCACTCGCGGGCCGGGAGGTGGAACGGGTGGTGGCATTTACGGAGACTCCGCACCCGGCGAAACATATTCCCATGGAGTTCGTGTGCTTGGAAGATCAGGCGCTTGTGGAGACCCACAACCGTCAAGCAGTCAGAGTGTTCACGGACGGCAGCAAGATTGAGGGCAAGGTCGGAGCAGCACTGTCATTTTGGGACGGTGAGGCCGAGACCAAGTCCGCGAAACTTAGCCTGCCTCCGTACTGCACGGTCTACCAGGCTGAACTTCTGGCCATATGCGTAGCCACGCGCGAAATCCTCAAGCGCAAGGAGGGAACCTTCGGTATCTATAGTGACTCAAAGGCCGCACTACAAACAGTCACAAATCAGGGTTCCCTCCACGCCTTGGCCGTGGAGACGAGAGCGAACGTTGCCGTGGCTTTATCCCAGGGCAAAGATGTGTCTTTGTTCTGGGTAAAGGCACACGCCGGTCTAGAAGGCAATGAGCGAGTGGACCACCTCGCGAAGGAGGCTGCACTCCGATCCAAAAAGAAGCCGGACTACGACCGCTGCCCGGTTTCTTTCGTCAAGCGACAGATCCGTATGGGGTCGCTCGACGAATGGAACCGGAGGTATCAGAACGGCGAAACAGCCTCAGTAACAAAAATCTTCTTTCCCGATGCGATCGACGCCCACAGAATTGTGCTAAAGCTAAAACCGGCAGGCATATTGACGCAAATCTTGACGGGGCACGGTGGGTTCTCCGAATATTTGCACCGTTTCAAATGTAAGGAGAGCCCAGCGTGCATCTGCGAGCCGGATAAAGCGGAGTCGATCGCACACATATTGACAGAATGCCCAGTATATCAAACTGAGAGATATGAAGCTGAGCGAAGGCTAGAGACTGAAATAAATATAAATTCTATCAATAAAATAATGTCAGAGACTAAGCGAAGGAAATTTTTTATAGAATACTGCACAACCCTAGCCATCAAAGTAATAAAACGTAATAAAGCCAATTAGAACCTATGCTATTTACAAATATAGATATTTCTCTTCTAGAAAGGATATTTTAGAAATAAGCATAGTGTAACATAATGTATTTGTTGTTTAAATTTTGAAAACTTTGAAACTTTGGTAAACTTTTATTTAAATAAGAAAGAAATTGTAAAATAAGCAGTAAAAAACTAATAATGTATTAAAAAGATCTCTGACCATGTCAGGGGGACACGAGCAAGGCAGGAGGTGGTTTTAGTCAGTTGGAGCCTGACACTACCCAGACTGGATCGATTTGTGAAACAGCCTGGGTGTTAGTCCGACCGGATTTCCCCTCCTGCCAAAAAACCTTAAAGATCGACCCGGGCGGCTGTTATTATTTAGCCACGAGCTCCTCAATAAAATCCCTCCTCAATAAATTGACTTATCAATAAATCTATTCAATGAAATTCGAATACGAAGATAACATTCGAAAGTCGTGATGAACAAGCAATTTCTTTTTATTCACTTCTTAGTGGCCTTACTGGCATCTGTAAGACTACAAGCCAGTTACTCAAACAGGCATGATTCGAGAAAATCATCTCACTATGCCACTTCGCCATATTGGAAAATGAATTGAAAGCGACGCGACGCGCGAAACCAGTTTGACGTAAGCGATTTTATTATAGTTAAAGCCCTTTCATACTTTAGACGTTGCGTCTTGCATCATATGTAAGCAGTACCTTTGTGCTCTATTATCTTAATGTACTGTCCTTTTAAGTATTTTGTGTGTACATAAATAAATGAAAAAAAAAGGTTGCCTGTAAAGTCGGTATACGGGCGAAAGTTTTACGTGACAACGACTTTGAGTGGTAAAATAATTTTAATGGTAATATTCATTCGTATAGTAGGAAGAAGGATGAAATAATAGTAACAATTTAAAACATTTATTTGCGCGTGCCTTTCACTTTTTATGTCTGTCTCTCTCGCTCTTAGGCGGGCTAACCATGCCCGAGTGGAAGGGACGCGTGCCTCTCACTCGCTCTCATTGTGAGCGCATAACGTGAGCGGAGCGTAACGCAGTTTCTTGAAGTGTCACCCGGCAAACCAATTTATAAGACGTTGTCACGTCAATAAATAAAAAAAATAATCACAGTGATTTGAGAATAAGATCTGAATCTGAAATAAGGTTGCTGTCAATTTATCATCGGTAATTAAAAACAAAAAAAACTGCTATTTCCTACAAAACTGCAATACCTACACGGTCAAAATGTGTTGAATCGCAGATTTTTTTTTCATCTGTATCTTTCACTCGCCAATGCACAGTCTTAGAAACCGTTACTTCTAAGAAGTTTCTGAGAAGAATTTTAGTTCTGAGAAGTTTTGTACAAGTTTTCCTTTTTAACCCCTTTTTTTTTTCTTCGGATTTCAAATCATCAAATGACTTCTCCCGCTCTGGGGGGAGCGGAAGGCAGTGTCAGACTTGTACTGACTAAAACCCATCCATGTTCCTTCTTAGCCCTTTGTGTTCCAGAGCCACGGTATCTCTTTCGAACAGCCCGCAGCCCTGGCAGGCATCGGCCCTCTCGGACCCCTTCTGATTTGCTGACATCTCCTTGAGGCGCGCGTGGAACAAAAGAGCCCTAAAGACGGGTTTTTTGATTTTTTTTCTGCCTGTAAAGGTTATATTATATAAAATAGGAGAAGAAAGTTTGCGAAGATATTTCGTCATTTTTGTCGATGGGAAATTCTATCATTCAATTCCCTACTTGTTACGCGAAAATCATGATCTTGTTTTCAGATTTAAAGAAAATCGTTAAATATCTAAGAAACGAGTTACTTTTAACGCCAGCCTGCTTTTAATTGAATTAATTGGCAGGTATTTAAATTGGTTCTCGTAAATGGGTCCTAACTGTCTTGTTCTAAACGTCGGTAGACGGTGGGCTTTCCAACACCTTATCTTTTAACTCCTGTTACTGATACAGATAACACGCCATTAGATAAAATGTATCCGCTGAGCGTCGTTGGTACAACAGGCTTCCAGAGATAAATTAGTCTTATGAAGTATATGAATTTCTATAATAAGCTCATTCATTCCTATTTGACGCGGCAGGCTGGATTCAGACACCGGCAAATTGACGACGGAAACCTGTTTTTAAAATTGTTTTTTTACGTTTTTTTTTTCAAGAAATATTTAAAATGTATGAAATAAGAAATCAAATCATTAAAATCAAAATATTTTATTTTACATAGGCCTACATGGGCACTTATAAAACGTCGACGAAAGGTGCACGGTTCGGGTTGATCGTTTCCTATGGAGAAGAACCAGCATGAAACTCCATGGTTACTCTTTTAAAATCATTTGGTTTTACAATAATTGTAGTTACAGCATTAGTACTTTATGGAAAGACAGCGTAGGTCGGACAATAAGTCGTTGCGTAATACAAAAGGTAGAACAAGATTTAAAAAAAAAAGATGAAAAACTAATAATTCCTATTCAAAATAATTCCTATTCCTATGTCTAGGTCATTATATCGCTGCCTTGCAGCTTCCATAGCTCTGAAAAAATAGATCATTTGTTACAATAGAAAAAACTTAGCAACCGGATTTTAAACCCTTATCACTTCAATATTATTTTTACTTTTCTTACGTAAGGTAAGCTTTTGCAGTAAGAAGGTATCTTTTAAAATATTTGACTTTACCACTGTGCAATATGGGATCAGAAAATTAGGTTATTGCTACGAAAAATGTCACCCAAAACGGCTTAAAAGGTTTTATCCATAACATAACTTAAACATGTCAAACCAAAAACAAAAAAAAATCGAATGACAGATAGACAATGACAATGTGTTAGTTTGTCGATTCTTCCACTGACAAAACTCGTTTCTACAGTGGTCATGCTACGCATGCAGTAAGTACCAAATTTTATTCGTACTTCAGTCTTCATTTAACAAACACTTGTCCTAGTCTAAACAATACTAGGTCTACATACAATGGTGCGCTACCGAGGGTCACAGATGGCCGCACCAGCTAATGTGATATGGTCTACTGCGGACCATAGCCAAAGACGGTAGGGGAAAAAACTTAGGCTGATGAACCTACCGTGGTATATGGGACCCTATTCATGGTGGAATGGAAATTATCTGTTGTTGAGGCAGTAATAATATGCTGTGGTATGGGAAATGGTTGCGTTCAGTACCTATGTGATTTTAATTTATAGTTCCATTCTGAAAGTAAGAAACAACTACGCATTCATGTCATCATCATCTGCCTAGCCTTTTTCGCAAACCATCTTGGGGTCGGCTTCCAGTTTTACTGCGAAGCAACTGCCTACCTGTCTTCCACAACCCAGTAACTGGGTAATACAATACCGCTTGGTAAGACTGGATGTCAGACTTTTGGCTTCTGACTAATCGTAACGACTGTCACAGATCTACAAATGACAGCCGGGACCAACGTATTGACGTGCTTTCTGAGGCACGTAGGAAACTCGTTATGTAATTATGGTCACCCATCCACGGACCAACCTCGGAAAGCACGGATTAACCTTTTAGAACTCTTCAGAAATTCCAAACAATTGGAAAAGTATTTGTTCAATGCTTATTGCATTTTTTACAGAATAAGAAATGTGTCACCGATTACTGAAAATTTAATTGGAAACTATTTCGGATGGTATTTTTGGTAATGGTATTTGAAATCATAAGGAAAATGTCGTAAGAAAAGTATGGAGGTTGATGGCTATAAAAGTATGGAGAGGCCAAAGAAACGATGGATGTACTGAAAGAAAGAAGATTTCGTTCTTCATCCTTTTAATTAATCTGTGTAGATAACGACCAATAGAGAAAGAGTATGAAAGAAGAAAAAGTGCTGTGAATACCCTTAATTAATAAAGACAGAAGAATGATGAAAACTTATACATATTTTTACAGCTGTGTCGAAATATGTAGCTTTTATCTGAAAAATCATTATTTCATTAATCAATCATGAGTTCATGACTTAATAACTTGAATAGGTACTATTTAATAGCTCAGCAGAGATACAATCTTTCAACCAGCAAATTGTTGGTAATGATAGGTGAGGTGATACTATCTTTGAATCAAAACGTTCATTTTGTACGTGCATATAACGAGATACATAGTTTCAAAACAATAGCTAGCGTTAAGCGCTTCGTGCCTTGAAACGAGGTCTGATTTTGTTTTGTTTTTTTTGACAGTGATATAAGAACTGACTGGCTCTGGTCTAGGGGTGGCAAACGCGAATGCTGAACATTCGTTCCTGGGTTCGATTTCCAGCCTGATGTTATGTTATGTTGATATTACAAAGTTTTTGAAATGAAAACTTCCTCGGCGTTGTGCCTCTTGTGATTGGTAAAAAAAAAAAAACTCGGTCACGTGTCCTGATCGAAAATTCGTAAGACGGATTGACATTAGGTTACGAAGGAATTTGAACTTTATGATACCTGGCATTGAGTTTGTGTTTCCAAAACTTGATAATTATCTTATGCACAAACAAAACCTTCGTTTTCTCCAAAGAGGTAAATGTTTGTGTACGATAACGCAATGAATGAATATTGTATTTTACCACATAAATTATAGTACTTTTATACTGATAATTAAAGCAATTCGTGCAAAATTATTCCCTAACCATTCTAAAATATCAAAAATGCACAACGTTAATATTCAAGTTTTCATTTTGCTAACGAAATTTGGCAAGAAGATAGATTTCAACCTAGGGAAGGACAAAGGCTATATATCATCATGCTACGACCAATAGGAGCGGAGCAGCAATGAAAAATGTAGCGAAAACGGGCAAAATGTGACGCAGACGATGTGGCGCAGGACAGCTAGTATAACATAAATGAACATCCCGACTGTATTTCATACGAGCTTGAGCAGAAGTCTATAGTACACCCTCATTTCTCTTGTTATGCGTAAGTTTCTTGTTATATTTAACTTTGGGAGATAAAGTATTTAACAAAGTGTGAGTTGCAGATTGTTTTGAAACTTTCAACAGTTTATATTGCCATGAAAGCAAGCCGTTTTTAGTTCACATACCGTCATATTTACTACACTTTACTTCAAAACTTCGCTAAAACTTAAATTCCAACGAACTTGCTGAACATTGAAACTAAACAATTATTTCTTAAGCGAATAGCACTAAACTTAGTCAAGATAAGTGGTGACTTATGTTCCGCTGTTGTAAGTTAGCAAATAGGCGTGTACAGTATTTGGCATTGCACCATATTCGACGCCAATGTCACTTGAAAGGCACTTGAAGTTGTATATGTAGAGTGGACGTAAGTACAACAACAGAAAAAGGCTGCCAATGGTATTTTATTATAGCATCTGCCTAGCCTTTTCCCAAACTATGTTGGGGTCCGCTTCCAGTCTAACCAGATGCAGCTGAGTATCAGTATTTTACATGTGACTGCCTATCTGACCTCTACAACCCAGTAACTGGGTAGTACGATAACCCTTGGTAAGACTGGATGTCAGACATTTGGCTTCTGACTCGTAACGACTGTCAAAGATCTACAAATGACAGCCGGGACCAACGGCTTAACGTGCTTTCCGAGTCACGGAGGAAACTCGGTATGTAATTACGGTCACCCATCCACGGACCGACCTCGGCAAGCACGGCTTAACCTTAAAGACCGACCCGTTAGGCTGTTATTATTTAGCCACGAACTCCTCAATGGTATTTTCTTATTGTAAACTTAAGAACTAAAAGTTTTTCTAACAAAGTATAATGAATGTTAGGATGAGCAGGTCCACAAGGCGCCACATCAAACTATATATTTCCAGTATAACATGGCCTCCCTTCGCATATATATCCCTTATAATAAGAGATCTGCATAAACTGGTTTTGCCTTGAATGGTCGACAAGTGAACAGACAAAAAAAAATTGTGCGTGGAGTCCCTCCGCGAGGAAGTGTAACTTCGTAAAACTACACGTATGCGTTCGAGTGCCACTCATTCACTCTCGCTTTGTCTCTTTCTATTCCCACTCCATGGTAGCGTTAAACGTTTAACGCAAACTTGTTAGAAGTCGCATAAGAAGTTTCACTTAAAAAAATGCTAGCTAAAAGAGAGACTAAAGTATTTTATTTGAATCAAAACAACTTGGAAACCGTCAAGTTGTTTTGAATCAAATAAAATACTTTCGTTTATTCTATACAACTTACCCAAAACATAATTAATATCATTTTAATGAAAGGCATGACAAGCCAAAAAAAGTCTCTTTCTCTAAGTAGGAAGCGACGAATGGGCCAACATCGGCCAGTGTATAAACACAAGAGCCAAGTTACCCAACCAATATAATCTCAGTACTAATCAGGTGAATGTAAAGTTTTTCTGTAATTATTCACGTCACTAGGATGGGTAGGAAGCGTGTCTTAACTATTTCTAGTTTGTTCACAGTCGGCTGAACATTGCGTTCTGTATATTGTTGGATATGCGTAAAAACTGTGGGCCTATCAATGTACGAAGATAATCTGGTTTGGTAGTAAGCCGGTTTATTTGAAAGACTAGTAGAAGTAGCTTTTTTCGGCGTTGTATAAGGGAACCTGAAACTAGAGCTTCAATAAATGGAATTGGCTGTCGTATTGTCTTTTCTGTATCAGCGATTAATCAGGTTTGTAACTTAACTTGATAATGCTAACTGCAATCCTACTAATACACTACTAATGCACGATGGGTTCCGTACCATTATTTATAAAAACGAGCAAAAAAATCACTTTCTTGTATGGGCCCCCCACTTAAATATTGGTTTTATTCTGTATTTAGTATTTGTGGTTATAGCGGCAACAGAAATACATAATCTGTAGAAATTCCAACTGGCTAACTATCACGGTTCATGAGATACAGCCTGGTGACAGACGGATGGATGGACGGACAGCGAAGTCTCAGTAATAGGGTCCCGTTTGACCCTTTGAGTACGGAATCCTTAAAACGAAAGATTGTGAGGCTGTATGGATATTTGTTACTGTTGTTGTAACTACTATAGTATATCTGAATGACAGGGATGAATAAAGTCTGGAATAGCAGATAGGATACATTTTATCCCGTTAATGCGATCTCGTGGGACAATTCCCGAATAAAACACGGGTGAAGCTAAGCACAAGCCTTGGACTACAATGTAATAAAAACAGCGCTTTTCTGAAACGTAGATAGGTACTGACTTTCAAAAGGTGAATTAGTACACTACAGGAACATCCGCGTTCAGTGTATTTTGGTGCCCCAAAAGACTGTGGTGACATGATTCGAGGGCTTGCAAAATGACGTCAAGCAAAAGGAACTGGTGTAGAGTGTCCCGTCTCTGTGTAATGTCGGAATTCAGGTGAAATAATATCTTCTACTTTCTTACTCGTGTGGTTAGATGCCTAACCTGATTTCAGAGTTTTTATGCCGCCCATGGACCTTTTACTTGGCTTTAGATGGAGGAATATTCTCAGGCATGCTGGTTTCCTCACTATGATTAAAATACAAGGTGAAATAAAACATTACTGCGGATTCACATCGTAGGCAATGCTCCACATACTGTCCTGCTCTTTTTGCAAGCGGAGGGACCTGTTCTGATCGAAGGTCCCAGAAAGGACCTAGGACCTAGAAAATATTCGTTACGGCGATGAAGACGGATGCTAAATACTGTCTTCCTTAACGATCGCGACACATCCCGCCACCGCACCACCTGCAACTCAATCTCAGCACACGAACACGCAAGTGATTACTCCACACGTTACGCCACGCCACGCTCGGCGGCGCGTGTCGCTCCGCTTGCGCCTCGCTTGTAAGAATGCAGGACAAAAACCATACCTTCCTAGCTTCAAAAAGTGAGGATTTCTAAGACAAACAAGGTGAGGCTTCTTGGCTAAAGAAACAATAAAAATAACGGTGCAACACTATGGTAGACCATATGTATTCAACTGACACGACCAAACTTTGCCATGAACATATATTTGACGAATTTGGAAGTTCTGCTGGATTATGTAACCCATAATGGCTGATAGCAGCTGGATGAAAGTAGTCATGATAAAGCAAAATTAAGAGTTCGCAAAAACGGTGAAGGAAAACATCGTGAGGCAACCGGCATGTCTTAGAACTGAAAATTCGAAGACATGTTACATCTACCAACCCGCACTGGGCCCGCGTGGTGGATTACAGCCCATTCCTTCTCATAGAGGGGAGGTCTGCGTCCCAGCAGTGGGAACTTATTAGGCTGGTGATGATGATGAAGAGTTCGTATGACCATAAAGCTTCACCACAATGTTGCCAATAGTGTTCTTACATGACTGTTTTGTGCTCGGAGTGTTCCAACCATCGATAGATGCTAGTCACTGTCTTTGTGGATCTTTGACAGTCGTTACAGGTAGATTTCTGACGACAAGGGTTACCACGGGATATCGTATTAACCAATTCTAAATGGGTTGTGGAGATCAGATAGGCGGCAGCTCAATTTAAATACAGGTATTCAGCTGCAACCGGTTAGACTGGAAGCCAGCTCTAACATAGTTAGGAAAAGGCTAGGCAGATGATGATAGATGCTATTTACTTGAGAGCACAGTAATGAACATAGACGCTCTAGAAAGTCAACGAAAGTAGTCGCTGTGCCCGAACAAGATGGAATGATGGCATGAATAAAATTGCGATGAGAAGTCAGATTTATATACGCTATTTCATTTAAATACAGAACGAGCAGCGAGAAATTGAAATCAATCCAACATTTCCATAAGTTGAAATCAGATTACTTCAACAATGTATTCCGCAAGGCCTCATGAATCACTTAAACCAGGACAGTCTGGCTAAGACGCTCACTCGTGGCAACTGTACTTGTGTAGGAGCCGCAAGAAACCACCGCTGCGCCTGCGCCGCGCCGTGTGCGTATCTACACATTATCTGGAACGTGCGAGTTTGTTAACTAGCCGCTACCGGTATGGTGCTGTGGTGCTCAACGTTTTCTAGACTGGCAGAATAATGTAGGTGTCTCTGATTTGGATGTTACTTAGCTTTACAAGGTGTTGTTTTGCATCGTCGTCAAAATTCAGGATGTTGTCCCAAAAGACATAAATAATCGATACCTAGACAATTATTTAAAAAACCTGCTATTTTTTGTTGTTTAAATTGGTCAGTATTTCAGAATAACACCCTTAGCGAGGTTCAGGGAATAAGAAATTATCGAAAAAACATTTGAAATTGTTTGTATGAGTGAAAGCGCGGTTATAGGGCGAAGATCAGAAGAGTTGCGTTTAAAAACACGGTTGGTTCACACATACCGATTTCCGTAAATAAGAAAAAAAAACCTACCCATTTTATTATTGATCCAGGTCGAGAATAATCAGCATAGTTAACTCCATGATTTTGACGAGGATGCAAAACAACAGCTTGTATTTAATAAGGTATTCTTAGGGGACGTAAAGAAGAAAGTTTCTATGTATGGAGGTTGTAAGATTACGGGTGGAAGTATTTAGCTTGAGTGAGTGACATAATACGCCTGTTATCACTAACACTGTGATAACGTATGGTATTAGAAAGCTGACTAGGTCTTCTTTCTTTATAGTGTAATTAGTAGCTAACCATGGTGTCATGCCATGAGCCCTCCTGTCATGATGCCCATGAGCCCTCAGCAAATCGCCCTGTGTTGTGTTCACTAGTTACACTAGTTAAGGTTTAGAATAAAACCACCAAATTATCAGTAAGTAGATGAATGACTTTGGGGGAACGTGCTCTCGCTACCCGGGTTAATTGTTGACTGGTTGAGACGTTACCTCAAAGCAAACGCTACGTTTATTAGAATACCACATCTGATTTGACTTTACATGCCATCGAGAAATATCTCCCAGGCATGTTGGTTTCCTCACGAGTTTTCCTTCACCGAAGCAAGTGATTATTTCGAATACGCACATGAATCCGAATTCAAACCCAGGTATATTAAAAGAAATAAACCTGTGTGTGCTCCAAAATTATGTATTGCGACGGAGACGGCCACGTCTTTTGGCGGTTGCCAGCATTAGGACCAATCTACTGAGTAAAGCCCCTATATCGCGTACCTTGCGTGTACTTAATGACGTAGCAGACAGCATAGATCTTTTTACTTGTTCTCTGAGTGAGTTCGCAAAAATCACGATGCACAGAATATGTTACGGTAAATATCGAAATCGCTTAAACTATTCTTTCTCAGGAGTCTGTAAACCATACTTATTTTTTTTTTTTATTAAGAAGGTGATTTGCAGATTGCTGGGAGAGGGTATAATAAGTAATTTCTAAGATTTGTTGATTGAGTAATATTAGTTTAACATTGTTTATTTTTATTTTATTTTTTAATATCGTTCCGTTCCTACAGACAAACTGTGAAAACAGTTTTGTGGGGCTTAGTTTTTAAATGAAAGTTTGTATAAAAATTGTTTGATAAATAAATAAATAAATAAATAATAAAAAATAATGAAACTGTGCCACACTATTGAGTTAGGACATTCCTGTAATGATAGTGATGACGAGTTAATAATAAATTATCAACTTGGCATTCCAACGGTCACATTAGGCTTTTTTATGCTAACTAGGTACTTACCTCGTAAGGTTCAGAAGAAGCTTCTGGAAAGCATTACATCTAAAAAGCAAACAGAGAACATAGATCATGGATTGAGCACCACTGCCCAAATCAATAGAGACATAACACTTTATGAGCACCCTGTATATAGCTTAATGTCGGTTTGTTAAGATTTTTTGCTTAAAATGAAACTAGATCGGGCAAAGAAATGATTTGTGGAAAATTGCTGCGACTGCATGAAGAAATGAATAGAACAGTTTTTGTGGGGTCTCTTTAGAAGTCTGGCTTCATACTTATATGCTAATGAAACGAAGATAATGATACTATTCTTAGAGTAAGTGTGTAGCATTTCTATTGACAAGGTTTTTTCCATTAGGATTGTAATAGTAGTAGTCTCATTAAACGAAAGCTAGCAGATCAATAAGTTTACTTAATCGTCACTTGGTTTTATGGTTATTATCAAGATTTGTACGAGTTATAATATAAATAAGTTGATTTGTTAATGGTTTGACAGAAAATGGCTTTCTTTTGTTTTTATCCCTCCCTACCTCTATACAGTATGTTAGGTTAAACGAGGGACATATTGAGGGAGGGTATTCAGTATTCGATTCTCGTCCCAAATATGTAAAAAACCGATAACGTATATTGAAGAATTTTTAATGTTTTGTTTGGTGCCTAGATATTTTGGACTGTCCTAAGCCAGGTAAGTTTAAAGTATGAGGGGAAAATGGATTATACCTAAGAGTCATTGCCCCGCTCACATGTTCTGCGATAGTATTAAGTCGCTAGCGCAAGGGTGTATACACGTTGCGTGTCATTTGCGAAAATTTTGGTATGGTTCTGTCTGTTATTTATCAGTGTTTTTTTTTTGTTGTTTATATTTTTATTAGTATCATGTTAGCATGTACTATTATGGGTTTGAATATGTCCCTCGTTTAAACTAACATACTGTATAATTTATCGAGGAAGGATATAGACTAAATATAGGTTGACTGGTAATTAGTGACCGATACTTAAACACGTGATTGTACTCATGATAACAAACAATTTTCCCGAAGAAACATTTTTTTTAATACTCATTCACTTTTATCACAATACCACAACAGCCGTATGAAATTCGGGGTTGCGAGCCATGTGGGTGCTCTGCCTACCCACTGTGACACGGAACGATAGTAAAGAGACACAACGGCGTAACGCGGCTAACAGCTGACCTATGTCACAGGCGCACGCGCGCGCGAATTTCATAAGGTTGTTGTGTTATTGTGATAAAATTAAATAAGTATAAAAAAAAACAAACTCGTCACCCGAAAGTCACCCTATAAAACATCACGCTACGACCAATAGGATTGGAGCATCAATGAAAAATGTTGCAAAAACGTTTTTTTTTATGAACAGACGAAGTTCGCCGGATCAACTTACTATAAACATATTCGCATACAAGTTACAAGAAAAAATCTGCCACTAAAAGTGTTCGGAGATCCTTTAGAACGTTTCAACTGATACGGAACCCATTCCTTTCACACTTGTATTTATATTAAGTACCATTTCGTTTATTAGACCAGATTTATATTTAAATTCACCGGTCTACATACTTATATTACGAAACTAAATCTCTCACTCAACTTGTAAGTAGTTAGCACCACAGCAATGCATGTGACTTGCGCAAGAGTTCCAATTGAATCGTTATTTCAACCGCAATTACTATAATTGTTATTAGTATTAATACTCGTCTAGTGGTTGCCTCTGGCTTTGGTTGCGTGACCTATGGAGCTTACGGCCTTGAGCAATGCGGTTTGAATGTAGACCGTGGAAGGCGAAAAGGGTCTTTAACTTGGGGTTATAAAGACGAAAATGTTTTATGAGGAATTGTGTGTGAGTGCCTTATTGGTCGAGCGGTCGCAAGTGCGACTGCTGAGCATAAGGCCATGGGTTCGATTCCCGGGTGGGGAAAATTGTTATTGGGAGAGTTTGGAATTTTCCCGGTTGAAAGCAGTAGGCTCGCCCCCTATTAACTCATAACTGGCGAAATATGCGTCTACTATTGTGTCAGCCTCTATCTAATCATTTGGGGTTACCATCCGTGATGGTGGTGTTGTTTTGCAACTTGGCTGATGATTCTCGACCCGAATTAATAATAAAATGAGTAGCAATTTTTGTTTTTCTTATTACGAAAATCGGTAAGTATTTAAACGCGGCCCGTCTGATCCTCGCCCTATAACCGCGCTTTCACACATACAAACAATCTCAAACGTTCATTCGATCATTTCTTATTCCCTAAACCAGTTATTAGGGGGGTTATTCTGTAATACTGACAATCTTAAACAACCAAAATCAGTGTGAGTCAGTGTTTATTGTTTATTAATAATTACCTAGTTACCGTAATTTAAATTGATTTTTTATGTATCTTGCGACAACCTGCTGAATTTTGACGAGGTAGCAAAACAACACCTTTTATTATGCTTAGGTATTATCTAGAAAACTCCTTGATAAGGGAAGAAGTGACTTATTCTTTAAGTACTACTGAGATTTGCATTGTATACCAGTTTAGGATGACATCATATTTGTTACTTTGAATTAACTCATTACATCGAATGACCTGTTCTGCCTCTAGCGCCTCTTTCCCGTATAAGAGGTGACTATGCTATTTGCCAAACTTAAGATGTTACTTAATCTCTATTAGATTATAACATCCGCTAACTTTCTACAAGTAAATTGGATTACTATTATTATGGTGACTTACATAATGATGTAGGCTATGGAATTTTGGTGGTGTATGATTTTGCTTTGAGGAATTTCGACTTTTTGGCATTAAAGAGGAAAGAGAGGGAGAGTGAGAGACAGTGTGAGAGAGATACAGAGAGATATTGAGAGAGATACAGAGAGAGATTGGGAGCGATATATAGAGAGAGAGAGATACAGAAAGAGATTGAGAGATATATATAGAGAGAGAGAGATACAGGGAGAGAATGGGAGAGATATAGAGAGAGAAATACAGAGTGAGATTGAGAGAGATATAAAGAAAGAGAGATTGTATTACTGTATGTTACGGTAACAAATCATATTTTGATCAACATATAATAAATAATGCACTTATATTTTATACTTATACTTGTATTGCCCCCACTCCAAGTAGAATGGGACAAGTGCAAGGAAGATGATGAAATATAATGAAATACTGAGCTACACATTGCAATAATAAGAAGGTTTGAATTTTACGGGCAATCCGACTGCTTTCGCCGTAAAGTGCAGTAGGTTGAACTTGTAGTGGAGCTGTCTTCTTTAGGAAATATCGATTCACATAACATTTCTAAGTATAAATAAGTTTTCATTTAGGTTTTCCACAACATTGTGATTTTCTTGGTACCTCAGAAATAATATGTACAAAAAAATATTTAAACTGCATCGTAATAAAAAATTACTACTTTAGCAACGTCACAAATATTTATAAAAGCAGCTGAAACAAAGCTTTTTTCCTCAACAAATGATGCTCAAATATCTTTATACCGCTAATACTTCGACCTACGTCGGTTGGAAGCACACCTGCCGATTGTGGGCAGGCAGCGGCAGAGGGTGGCATGGGACGCCAGGGGGGGGGTAGGGATGTACAGGGGTGCAAAATATCAAGGACTGAGAACGGAAATCGAGCACCTGTGCACACACGCTACGTTAGGGGCTATGACGTAAGCGGGCTGACTATGTTTTGTTCTTTTTTGGATTATGATTTTTTGTTTTTTGGATCTTTTGGAGCTTGCTGGTATTGTAATCGGATGTTCTTTATAAAAATTAATAAAATAATAAGTAAGTAAGCGCTAGACTAGCAAGATGATACGGCTTTTGTTTGAAATTATAATATTAAAATATTGTATTTATGTATAATTTTAAAATGTGATGTGAATAAAATATGGATATTGAGGCTGAAGTGAAAAAAGTCGTGTGTCGTGAATAAAGTTTTCAGTCAATCAAATCAATCAATCAATCAAAATCATTTATTTCAAGTAGGCCAGTTACAGGCACTTTTGAATAGTCGAAAAACAATAAAAATTAAGCTACAGTCCCAGTTACCAGACATAATAACTGTGAAAGTACTGTAGTTGCCCATTTCAAAGCGTAGATCTCTATGGAGAAGAATGGGCAAGAAACTCCATGGACACTCTTTTAAATCAGAATCTTGTTACAAAACCTTGGTTACATCATTCATTTAGAGATGGTACATTTTGTGAGAACGATGTAGCATGACGTGCACGTTAAAAGTGTCCATAGTAAAAACAAAAAGATTAATGAAAAGATGAAATAATTAGTTCGAAATGAGCCGTGGCAGCTAAAAGACGACCAGGCACAACTGACAGCGCCCGTTCACGAACATGACATGAGTATCAATGTGGGTTGATATAAGAGCAGAGGAAGAATAGACTGTGTGAAGGATGATATGGCAAGAAAGGAGGTGTCTGATGAGATGACGAGTACAAATAAATAAAAAAATAAAGAGAAGTATGGAAGAAGAAGACATGCTGCACCGACCCCAAATAAATTGGGATAAGGGGAGAAGAATGATGAATTGATAATCGACTTGAGGTGAATACTCCAAGATTTACTGTATTCACTCAATATTGTTACGCGATATTTCCTGCCTGACTGCGGCAAAGCTCAAAAGACCCTATAAGATAAGAGTAAGTATTAAGTGGCAGTGCCACCCCATGAAGATTTTCAGTTACATATTACCATATGCGGGTGAGCGTTTTTAATAAAACTTCAAGTTCCCCGCTGTTTCCCTGGCTCTATTATTAGAAAGTTCATTACAGAGCGACAGTTAAAGTTGAATGAACACTAAATGTCTGGACGGGGCGGTTTTTGCGAGAAATTGTTGAGTTCATCACTTTTAGCGTTAATATTATGTATGTAGGTACACATTTTATGTACTTAGGTCTTTGTATGTGCGTTAAAATAAACGTTAGACAGGGTTAATGCCACATTCGAACGGGACAAGTAATAATAAGGTTTTATACAGTATGTTAGGTTAAACGAGGGACATATTGAGGGAGGGTATTCAGTATTCGATTCTCGTCCCAAATATGTAAAAAACCTATAACGTATATAGAAGCATTTTTAATGTTTTGTTTAGTGCCTAGATATTTTGGACTGTCCTAAGCCAGGTAAGTTTAGAGTGTGAAGGGAAAATGGATTATACCTAAGAGTCATTGACTCGCTCACATGTTCTGCGATAGTATTAAGTCGCTAGCGCAAGGGTGTATACAAGTTGCGTGACATTAGCGAAAATTTTGGTATGGTTCTGTCTGTTATTTAACAGTGTTTTTTTTTTGTTTATATTTTTATTAGTATCATGTTAGCATGTACTATTACGGGTTTGAATATGTCCCTCGTTTAAACTAACATACTGTAGATTAATTAATGACCTAAAGAAACAAAGGTATTCTTGCTCTGGAAGATTTCGCTATAAGCGATAAGACCGCCGATAAAACCATAAAATTAGCAGTTTTGTAAACCCGCTATATTTGATTCTTGGTGTACAATAAAGTTTTATTATATTCTATTCTCTACTTACTATGTTATTCTCGTAGACTTTAGAATCTAATGTGTAAAAAAAGAACCCCCCCTAACGAAACCGAAA
Source organism: Cerastis leucographa (assembly GCA_963082945.1). Lineage (NCBI taxonomy): Eukaryota > Metazoa > Arthropoda > Insecta > Lepidoptera > Noctuidae > Cerastis > Cerastis leucographa. The sequence continues at coordinate 1,555,667 of OY720360.1, forward strand.
GGCACTGGATTTTGTTCTGGATCATACCTGGGAGCATTCTAGTTACGGATACATTAGAGCTTTAAAGTCTTAACATTTTCACTTTTTTTTTATTACAAGTTTTACTTTAATTAAATATCTGTAGTATGCAACGCGTCCATCAGCACATTTTTTTACGTTACTTTGAGTATTAACGTAAACGTGATGTTTTACCCAAAAGAAGTAGTTTCCCAGTAAAAACTTTTTTTACGTCGAGTTACTTAGTTTGTTGTTCAGAATACTTGGTTGGCCGCGTCGTGAAAGATGCTTTTACATGTTGTAAAGTATTAGACAGAAAACTGTTTTGTTTTGAGGGGCGTTTTGGCCTCGTACAGGACCAGGGGGTTTACTTTGACGCTTAAAACATTATTGTTCCATTCCTATTCCAGAGTGGGAAAGAGATGGAGCTAGACGACCTGTATAGCTCCGTCTCTTTTTCACTCTGGTATAAGAATGGAACAATAATGTTTTAAGACGTCATGGTACGCCACCAGTTTAATTTATCTTTTTTTGTTTTGTATTACCTTTTTTTATTGGCGATGGCTTTGCTCTTGACTCTAGTCTAGGTCAGAGATAACAGAGACAAAGTCGACAACGGTACGAGCCTACCCAGAAGAAGCCTGTTCACTCTAACTTTAAAGAGATTAGGGTTGTAAGCGTTCGGAAACACAGACGCAGGCAGAGAGTTCCACTCCTTTGTATGCGTTTGAAAACGCTTGGTGCGAATTGGTGGAATAGCAATAAGGTGGAATAGTATTCTTTTGTTAATTTTAACCAATTTTTTGTCCTCTGCAAGGCTAATAAATACAGTTTTTCTTTTTCAGATAAACTCAGCTGATCTCTAAAAAAATATAAATCCAACCTCACACGATATTGAAACTCACGATTAAGAATCTTAAGCCCGAAAGTTACAAGGTACGATCATAACATACGATTACACGAGATTTATAAAACATTTCGACATAATTATTATGTGACCTAATTGTTTATGTGTTAGAGATACATTAAAGCAGTTACCATAATTATGTGTTATGGCAAAATTGTGAGCTGTGTGCAGTTTTAAATGATTATGTTCGTCGGTTAATGCAATTTTAATTTTAGGGTTAGTGTTTATAGAAGGCGCCTCTGCGTGGGGATCTTGAAACGCTAAATGCTGTGTGGCACGCCCCTTAGAAATATATTGAATGATGACATAAACAAGTACGCTATGCAACTCCAGTAGACGCTGATCTCTTATTGTATGGAAAGGACATACAAAGCGAGGTCAAGTTTAACTGAATAACAACGGCTTGATGTGAGGAGCTCGTAGCTAAATAAAAACAGCCGCACGGGTCTTTAAGGTCAAGCCGTGCTTGCCAAGGTTGGTCCGAGGATGGGTGACCATAACTACATACCGAGTTTCCTCTGTGTCTCGGAAAGCACGTTAAGCCTTTGGTCCCGGCTGTTATTTTCAGATCTTTGTCAGTTGTTACGAGTAGTCAGAAACTAAAAGTCTGACATCCAATCTTACCAAGGGGTATCCTATCCAGATTCAAATTCCAGTCTACTACCGGGAAAAAAAAACTGAACACTGCCCGACCTGGGAATACAATCCAGGACCACGTGCTCATCAGTAGCGCTTTAAAACTATACGAACGAGGCGGGTAAAACTATTTCAATACCCAAAAAACCACCTTTGCTTTATGTCCAACGAAAAATTGTCACAAGAAACAGATTTGTCATGTCAACCAATAAGGCAACTAATGTCACAAAAAAAAGGTTTTTTATAACATACTTATCGAATATAGATTACAATCTACGACCTGTCACGTTTAACACTTGCACTACTTTATTTGATCCGTGGGTGGACATTTAAAGTCATGTTACTTAAATGCTCCGCTTACTTATTACTCCATATAATAATGCGAAAATAACTCTGTCTGTTACCTTTTACCAATGTACTAATTTTACTAATGTTTATTTTTTGTTTAATTTAATCAATTTTATAGATTCCAAAATTTTTACGTTTTATCAGTGTATGTCATCAATTTTAATTTTATTATTGTTATCAATTTTTCGATTTTATCATTTTGTTTTTTAATATTGTCTTTTTGTTATTTTTTTTTAATGGGCGCAGTATTTTATAAATTTTACACGTAAATCAATAATACCAATGTTATTCACTTTATCATTTTTACTTCTTATTGTTTCTTTATTTATATATTTAAATAAAATATAATTCGAATGAAATTTGTGCAAAAAAAAAGAGTTTAATTATGTGTTTGTTTATGTTTTCGAGCGTATGGCACTCGTGGGCTGCAGCTTAAAATCAGCGTCAGGTGGTACACCTTGTGTTGCCATCTGCCATTATGCTGAGCTGAGGCCCTTTTGGCATTATTAGTCCTGTTTGATTATTTATTTTGTGTAATTTTTAAAGTGTTATTAATGCCAAATTTTATAAAAGCAATTTTCATTCTTTTCACGCCGAGGATACTTATATTGGAGACAGGGTGTTAAGTTCTTCATGCCCCATAGAAAAGGAAAGGTCCTCCAACAATAAGGGTGTTTTGTCTGGTGGTGTATTGCCTTTTGTACTGCCGCTATACAAGGTGTTGTTTTGCATCCTCGTCAAATTTCAGGACGTGGTCACAAAAGACAATAATCAATTGAAATTACGGTGCCAAGTTAATTATTAAAAAACGCTGATTTTTTTGGTTGTTTAGTTTGTCAATATTTCAGAACAACCCCCTTAACATGGTTCAGGGAATAAGAAATTATCCAATAAACCTTTGAGATTGTTTGTATGTGTGTAAGCGAGGTTATAGGGCAAGAACCAGACGGGCCGCGTTTAAAACACGGACACTTACCGATTTCCGTAAATAAGAAAAAAAAAAGTTACCTACCCATTTTATTATTGATTCGGGACGAGAATCAGTAGCATAGTTACCTCCTTGAATCTGACGAGGATGCAAAACAACACCTTGTATACTTTTATTCCTTCTTTATACTTTTTATTCAGGTAGTGTGTCCATATTGAATATTTACCGGCATCGACGTAAGCAAAACCACAGAAAGCCATAGCTAAAGTTACTCTCTAAACTAAGTAAACCAATCGTCATCGTCTTCCTTGAGAATTGAAAAGAAGTAGCACAGAAACGTGATCGTCGGAAGTGATGGAGGGAGGCCTTTGCTCAGCAGTGGGACAATATAGGCTAACTTAATAATAAAAATAATCGTCATTTGTGATTGGTGCCTCGGAAAGCACGTTAAGCCAATCGTGACGGCTGTCATTTCTAGATCTTTGACAGTCGTTACGAGTAGTCAGAAGCTAAATTCTGACATCCAGTCTTACCAAGGGATATCGTATTACCTAGGTACTGCGTTGAGGAGGTCAGATAGGCAGTCGTTTCATGTAAAATACTGGTCCTGAGGACATACGGTTAGACTGGAAGTCTACCCAAAGATAGTTTGGGAAAAGGCTGGGCAGATGATGTGTGATTGGTAGCGTGGGACCTTGAGAAGGGCATTGCCTACTTATCATTTGTTACCAATTTATCATCCTAGATACTTGTATACTAATTTACAACAAAATGAAATACAACAAAAATCACGCAGACGAAGTCGCGGCCAGAACTAGTTTAGTCTTAAAATAGCTCTTCCTACACATCGGAGTCTTTGATCTTTAATCAAGTTAATCTGGATACACCTACACGGTAACTACACAGATACCGCTTATTACAAACTGGTTCGATTTGGTAATTATGTTTTTGGTTGGCCAGGATTTCCGTATTGGTCGGGTCAACAAAAACAAGACGGGATTTTCAAATCATTTGCGACTTCCTCAACATCACTTTTTAAGCCGTTACTTGCGTTTTTTACATAAAGCGACTGCATATCTGACCTCCACAACTTCTTCATCTTAGCGTGTCGATAGGAATCTAAATTGTGTCTACCCAGAACTGAGCCACTAGTTCCACTACTACCACTAGTACTACTACTAGTACTACTAGTACTAGTACTAGCACTAGTAGTACTAGTAGTTAGTGTGTTCCACGCGCGCCTCAAGGAGATGTCAGCAAACCGGAAGGGGTCCGAGAGGGCCGATGCCTGCCAGAGAGATACCGCGGCCACAAAGAGATACCGCGGCCCTGGAACACAAAGTGCGAAGAAGGAACATGGGTGGGTTTTAGTCAGTACAAGTCTGACACTCCCTCCCTTTCCGCCCAGAGCGGGAGAAGTCATTTGATGATTTCCCATCCGAAATAACAATAGTTTGGCGCCTTTTGTAGTGTCTATCAGTTCCTGTAATGAACAAACAGCAGGACACGCAGGACACGATAACGATATTAAGTGCCGCATCGTTTGTGGGACATCACCACATTTACACTCCAGGGCAGAACCACTAATGAACCTCCACAACTGTAGTACTGGGTAATACAAAACCCCTTCGTGAGACTGTTTGTCAGTCTTTCAGGCAGGGCCGCGCCGCCCCTGTGTGCGAAGTGTGCGGCGCACACAGGCGCCAAGACAATAGGGGCGCCGCCATCGAAATTATTTTTGTTACACTAAACAAAATATTCTTTGCAGTGGAGTATCGATAAGTGAGTAGTTACAATAGGCGCAACATATGCCTTGTAAATAACAAAACTTACATTGCGCTTATTGTACAAGTCTCCCAAGATAATATTTACGTTTGTGGTTTAATTTTACGCCTTGGATTTTAGTTTACATTAGAGCGATTACGAGCTCAGCGTTAAAATCAAAAGAACCGCCGCCGCCGCGCCCGCCGTGAGTTTGTTTGGATGAGTTTATGAACGCAACCCGATGCGATGCGTGCGACGCAAGCGGGGTAGGGTCACGGGGATTCCCCAACTTTAAGGAACGAGAGAGCCAAAACAATTAAACAATCATTCAATCGAAAGTGCGTGCAAGGTGCGCATTGATTTTTTATAATAAGTTCTAATACTAAAAATAATATAATATGTACAGTGTTAATGATTGTTTTGACGTGTTTTCATGATGAGAGATAGTACTCAAGATAAAAAAAAGAAATTACCTGGTTACCAGAATTTAATAAGGAAAAATATATGTGATAAAAATACAACTAAAATAAGTAAATATTTTACGGCTCTACGGTCTACCATCCAATTCTAAAGAACTATTAGAGACAGAAACCAGTCATTCATTTCATCGATGAAGGTGTTATAAAATGTGATTCAAAAAACGCTTCATGTATGTCCTTTTTATTTAATTTTCTATACAAATAAATATAACTTTAGTCTGTTTGTAATGTCAAAATTAAAAAAAGAAATATTCTCTGTTTTAATTTCTGTCTGTCTTTTTCTTAATCTTCGAAATACCTGCACCGATTTTGATCTGGCGGATTACGTGACTGTTTTATTTTATACAAGTAATCGCTGCCGGAGGTCATAGGTTCGATTCCCACAAAGTGCTTTGAAAAAAAATGGCATTTAGGAAACAGTGAAAAGAGAGAGTGGCTGCTGTAGGTATTCAGTGTCCAAAAATACCGTTTATTGCTTCTGTTGAGGTGGATACAGACTTTGCGAGGCATGCGCCACGAATGGCGCACAACGAATGCCGCGCCGCGGCCATACTTTGGCTCGCCGTCGCACGTGCGTAGCACATGCCTCGCCACGTTACAAAGGTACACAACTTGTGAGGCATTCGCTGTGCGTTGTTCGCGGCGCATGCCTCGCAATGTCTGTATAGGGCTTTAGAAGCTGTTTGAATCATAACATAAAAATAAATTCTGCGAGGGAATAAGTGATTGGCAGCATCTAGCTTTGTATTGCAGCAGACATGAGAAAAGTTCTGGTCATTTATATCCATATTATAGCTTTATCCTCCGTAGACGAAAAATTTAAAAATCTATTGAATAATCAAAATGACGTGTTTAATTTTTTATTTAAACTAAGTGATGACCAAGATCAAAGTCGATTAAGCTAGTAGCTGTCATCGTTTGCAGGAAAAACTTTCAGCAAATGGATTCATTAGATATTAACGCCAATCATTTGTGTGAAGAAATTATGTCGTGTCAGTCTTTTTTCAAAAAATGAAATAATGATGTGGTGAAAAATCTCGAATTTATGTATTTAAACAATTTGACAGCTAACATCAGCTTAGCATTACGAATTTTGCTAACTATGCCTATTACCGTAGCAAGCGCGGAAAGGAAATTTTCTAAATTAAAACTTATAAAAAATTACCTGCACTCAACAATGAGCCAGGAAAGATTAAAGCAACAATATCCATAAAGGAGGCCATATTAGACCTTTTCTTCTTTTTTTTACCTATTTAGGAAAATATTATCTAAGTATAGAAAACTCGAGAACATTTATTTAGATCAAAATTAACAAATGATAAAAAAACTAAGTTGAAACATGAAGATTCGTGAAAAAAAGAGGCGCTTCATAGGTTTCGCACACAGGCGCTGGGGGGGGTCGGCGCGGCCCTGCTTTCAGGCCACTGACTCCTGTAACGACTGATAAAGATTCACAAATGACTGCCGAGACCAACGGCTTAACGTGCTTTCCCAGGCACGGAGGCAACTTGGTATGGAATGGGTGCTGGTCACCTATCCACAGACCAACCTGGGCAAGGGCGGGCTAACCAAAAGATCGACCGGCTGTTATTATTTAGCCCCAAGCGCTCTTATCTGACTGTCCTAGTGGGACAGTCAGATAAGAGCGCTTGGCGATTTAAAAGTGTCCGTAAATAGTTTAATTAAACGGTTAATTCAGACTAGTCCGTTTGACAAGTTAGCAAAGTTTAACTTTTGTATTATTATTTTTTTGTCGTGGCTTCTTGCAGATCAACTCTAGAAGGTTGCTTACTGCTCAACCGGACTACCCTGTGGTTGCCGCAAATGTATTTAAGCCCCCCAGGCAACAAGCTTACAAAATTATCGCTTAGAGCACCCCTTTTGAGGTTCAGACCTCGGCTTAGGGCGTACAGCAAGAACTTGATCGATTAAAACACAGGTGTAGTAATTAGTCCCAAGCTTACACATTTTCTTTCAACAGGCGTAAACTTTACCAGAAACAGAAATTCGCCCACTTTTTCTCTCGCCCTCATTTAATCTTATATTTACTTCTAAAATGTCAGTTCACTTAATCATGGCATTATCTCAAGGTGTAAACAAGTAACAATTATTGTAACTAACAGTTAAGATGATAACATATCACGCGTGGTTAGTGGTTAACTGTACGGTATTATTAATAAATAGTTATTAAGTTAGATCTGTTGTTTGATAAATGATAATCAGGAATTCGCTTGTGAAAGATCTGTTTAAGTATAGTTTTGGGTATTGTCTATGAATAATCGAGTGTGTGCTGCATTAATTTTTAATCGACACAACGGAATTTGTTAACAAACAAGCCGTGTAGGATTTCCATCGGCAAAGTAAACGAATTTTCTTATTAACTTTCATCCACAACTTAGAGATTTCATCATCATCATCTGATGATCTGATGATGATGATGATGAAATCTCTAAGTTGTGGAGTTGAAATTTCTAAGTGTGTGTTCTTTAATGTTCCCACTGCTGGGACACAGGCCTCCTCTCTATGAGAGGGAGTGGGATTACAGCCCACTCCCTCTCATAGAGAGGAGGCCCCCACGCGGGCCCAGTGCGGGTTGGTAGATGTCACATGTCTTCGATTTTTTAGTTCTAGGACATGCCGGTTTCCTCACGATGTTTTCCTTCAGCGTTTTTAGAGCAGCGCTGATGAAATAAATTACACAAAGTATTGCGCCTGCCTCGGTTCGAACCCACGGGACCAACGGCTTAACGTGCTTTCCGAGGCACGGAGGAAACTCGGTATGTAATGGATGGTCACCCATCCACGGACCAACCTAGGCAAGCGCGGCTTTACCTGGAGATGCGAGCGGCTGTTATTATTTCAGCCAAAAGGGCCTTCCTTCAGAAGATTCAAAATCATCAAAATCAAAATATTTTATTTTACATAGGCCTACATGGGCACTTATAAAACGTCAACAAAAGGTGCACGGTTCGGGTTGGTCGTTTCCTATGAGAAGAACCGGCAAGAAACTCATTGGTTACTCTTTTAAAATCATTTGGTTTTATTCGTGATGTTGAAATCGTTTTATTTCACAGTTATTCATCATACTTTTCTCTTGACATTCGCTTGTTTTATTAAACTTTTACGATTAAAAGATACGCAAAAACATAAAGTAATTGAACATAATAATTTATACTTCTACTTTATAACTGTTAGTTGTTATGTTAAAAACGGTTAACTGTCTAATGTGCTAACACATTACCCTCCTTTTAAATTCGCTGCAGTTGGCTAATAATAATGATGGCATCGTAAAATAATCATGCAGTTAATAGCCGTTGCAATTAACATACAAACAATAGACAACTACATGCTATTTTGGATATAACACACTTATTTAACTTCTTTGGCCCAATGACATAGAGGTTATTGTGGTTTACTTTCAATTCTAGCATTTCCTATATTACTTTCATGATTTAAATAATATGCAGGAAGGTTATACAGGGTTATTTGTAAAACACCGACAACCTCTCAGGACTATGTTACTAACATCATAATCAACAACTTTTGTTTTATGACTATTAAAAAATCATCATACAAATAAATACAAATACAAATAGTTTATTTTTCTATAACAGGTTTGTACTACATAGCTAGTGATAGAAGTGTCCTTTTAAGCAAGTAAATGCCTGTATTAGGACACTCCACTCTTCCGTAACTTAAATTTACGTAATGTACACATACAGGATTAAATTATGTTAACTATTACTAATATATTTACTTCTAAATTTATAATTACGAGAAAGAAAATCAAGAAAATGAAAGTACAAATGCAACGTTACAAACTTTACATCAGCTTATTTAAATTAGTGTGCTTTTTGTGTATGTTATGTGTGAGTTGGGCATGAGTGTTATGTGTGTGTGGGATGTATGTGTGGTGTAAGTGTACATGTTGTATGTGTGAGTAAGTGAGCGCGTGAATGAGTGATTTATGATGTGTGCTGCAGGAGAGCCTCAGTGGCCTCATATGTAAGTGGTTTGATCCATTTAATGACATTAATGACAATCATATTTTAGTACATCAGATTTTCATACAAAAAAAAAAAAAAAAAATTGAACGCTCTAAATGTTACGAAGTCTATGCGGAGCAAAAGAAAGCGATACTACAATATCGAGGGGAGCATAGTCATAACATTTAGAGCGTTCATTTTCAATATTTTTACTTTTGTATGAAATTATAAAACGAATTTTTAAAAGTCATAGAACAAAAGTTGTTGATCATGATGTCAGTAACATAGTCCTGAAAAGTTGTCGGTGTTTTACAAATAACCCTGTATAAGGTCATAATAATCTTCCTGCCCTTGGCCCATGTAACTTCGGGTCTTCGGGTCGGGTCTGGGGGGTTTGTTCCGCCACTTCTTCTTCCCAGCTAAAACACTAGGAAGTGGCGAAGAGCGGGCGTTTTTGGGGGACTGTCTCTTGTAGTTTTGACGTTCAAAAAGTGATTGTCAGCCTAGTTTGAATAAATGAGTTTTGATTTTGGCCGGCGGTTTTTTCTTCCATTCTCCTCTGTCAACCGTTACGCTATTTCAAATCATTCCACACACAATCCATCCATCGTTTCCTAGGTCTTCCTCTCCCTCTCTATCCATCCACGAGGTCATAGAGATAATAGAGTGAAAACCAAAATTGAAACAAACAGAGAAATACGAGTATTAAAGCCAATGCGTTGACTTGGGAGAACGAAGACAGTTTTATTTGAACGCCACTATATACCCAAACTGGTAAGAGAAGCGATTGAAATAACTAAATAAAAGAACTTCAACCGGGAGGATGGGTTTCAACTGTCGAGAGCCTGGAATCCAGTGGTTCAACTGTGTAAAAACCGAAAAAGGGCCTTAAAAAGTTCGCTAGTGGACACAGTGAGTTTCGTGTGTCGGGAACAGAATCGAGTTGTGAGTGACAGTGGTAGTGTTACGGAGCACAAAAACCGAACAAGGAAGAGGGTAGACCGATTTGTCTGCACATAAACACCCACCCGCGATAACTTCAGTTTATCCGTGATCATGGCGTTTGCAACAGCGCCGAAATATCGGGAACTCGAAACAAATAATACACATGGTAAATGTTCCATAGTAAGTGTTATTAATAGTCACGTAGTCAGAAAGTGTACGTGAAGTTTTGAATCTACTACAATAAGTTCATAAGGAGAAAACGGACAAAAGGCTCTATGGTAACCTTATAAAATCATAATACAGGGTGGTAATACATAGTAGGAAAAAACGCGAAAACGGTTATCACGTATGCAGTTCAGTTCCGAGCGGCCCCACATATGAATTTTTCATAGGTAATTAAAGCCGATCCTGTATAATTAATTATCTTAAACTTTATACTGATATAAATACAGGTCATAGTTAAAGATCTATCGTATATTTCAGGACAGTAAATAAGCTATGATAGATTTATTATTGCAAAAAAGCATTTACAGAAGAATGAGGAAGCCTATTTAATTAAGGAAATAAGTACTCTATACGATTAGTTACCTCCATATTTGGTTCAGTTAAATAAGGTCCAAACCATAACGTTCGTGTACATACGACGACATATCAAACTGTGCATTTCCAGTATAACAAGGTCTCGCTTTGTATACATGGTTGTTTTGCATCCTTCTCAAAATTCAGGAGGTTGGCATAAAAGACATACATAATCAATTTAAATTACGATACCAAGTTTATCCATACTAATATTATAAATGCGAAAGTCACTGTTTGTTTATATGTTTGTTACCTTTTCACGACTAAACGGCTGATCGGATCTTAATGAAATTTGGCAAGAAGATAGATTTCAACCTGAGGAAGGACATAGGCTATATATCATCACGCTACGACCAATAAGAGCGGAGCAGCCATTAAAAATGTTGCGAAAACGGGGAAAATGTGTCGCGGACGAAGTTGCGCGGGACAGCTAGTTATTAATAAACACTGATAATTTTGGTTGTTTAAGTTTGTCAGTATTGCAGAATAACCCCCTTTACGTGGTTTAGGGTCGTATTCCCTAAACCACGTAAAGGGGGTTATAATATAATTATCGAATAAACGTTTGAGATTCAGGGCGAGGATCAGACGGACCGCGTTTAAAACACGGGTGGTTCACGCTTACCCGATTTCTGTAAAAAAAGTTACCTACTCATTTTATTATTGATTCGGGTCGAGAATCATTAGCATAGTTTCCTCCTTGAATTTGACGAGGATGCAAAACAAAACCTTGTATATTTCCCGTAAAATAAGAGATCCGCTTGAATTGGTTTTGTATAGCTTCATTGGTCGTTGTATACTATAGTGGGTGTTTAATACGATTTCGTAAGCGAGTATGTGCTTTCAGGTTATTTTTGGGCACATGACCATTTGCTTCGATCATGTTTCTTTAAAAGGATATGGCATCCAAACTGCTTTTTACCATACTGAATGAATACGATTTTGTATTGGATGGGATTCATTCATTTTATAAATTGAGCTGAATTTGTATTTCGTACTAAAGTAGAACTTTTTGTGATTCAGAAAGTACTTACAACACATTTTTTTGAAATATGCGTGTAATGTGTCCACATGTGTTCTTTTGCTGCGTTCTTTTAGCCGTTATTTTAAATGTTTTGACTACTTGCTACTTGAGTGTGAGCAACACTTGCTTTTGAAAGGATAGGCACCTTCACTGATGATGTTTTTTTGAAGTGAAACTTCTTATGCGACTGCCAACAAGTTTAACGCTACCATGGAGGGAAAATATTTTCTTAAACTCACTAAGAGATGGCAGTAGTACAAGATTTGTGACTACGTAGTTCTACTAGGTACGCAAGATGGATTTTATTTAGAAGCTCAATAAAATAACGAGAGTGCGTGGCACTCGAACGCATGCGTGTAGTATTACGAAGTTTCACTTCTTCCGCGCGGTGGGACTCCACACACAATTTTTTTTTAAACTTGTGAGGCAACCGTCATATCCTACAACCTAAAATTATTTATAGATATACACCTATCACTGTTGCCTTTTTGCTTCTGCATCACACAAAGGTTGACTGGTAGAATGTCATATGGCATTAAGTCCGCCTCTGTACATTGTGTAAATAAATAAATAGCGACATTAAAACGTCAATATTTTAAATGACAGACCTTAATTAAGATTACAAGATAATTTTGATGGTTCCTGTATCCTTAATATTTCAGCCAGTTTTGGATAAAACCACTCCTAATAATAAAACAGTAACAATTCTGAACCTGAAAAATCGCTTCAGCTGATAAATTAGACCACACCCTACCAAGTTACCTGAGGTCTACTTAAGCACAACAAAGGATTGCATGCGTCATGCGGAGGAGGCGAGAAGGCAAAGAGGCATGCCCGACCTCACTTAAGCACACGCGAGCTCACTTAATTCCAACTTAATTTACTTACAGAGAACTTAAATTAACTACGATTGCACGAGCATAAAGGGTTCGAATATTTTAAAAAGAAAGAAAGATGTTTGAGGTTATTAGCTCAGGTTCCTTTTCCATTATCATTTTTGCCAAAGTACGAAACACGCTTCTCGTGTGAAGAAAAACTAGAAAAGAAGAAGAAAAATTGGCCAACAGTAACCTATTGGGCTATTCCTCGGGAACCTTTTCGATTGTTCTTAGGATGTTTAAATAGTCTTTAAAGATATTAATTTTGTTTGTGGATTTAAAAAAAAAAACCAAAACAAAACAATGTGTACACGGAACTTCACGTAGCCATCAAAAAACTATTCTCTATATCAAAATAAGTAACATTACGCAAAAATTACCTTAAAAGATTACATCACGTTTAACGAAATCCTCAGAGTGAACAATAAAATTAAATATGATATACTTAAAACCGAATCGAATGTACATAGTCTTACTTTTACAAAGCAAATTTTGTACATAATCGATCTGTATACACATGACCTAAAGACAGACAGAGTTGCATCACATAAGCTAGCTAGCTTAACTATTCATAATGTAGGTAACAATATTAAAAAACAAAAACAAAATGAAACTACACACATCAAAAGTGATACTTAGTATAACGCCATCTGTGAAATAGATCAAGAACTACACTAACTTAGTGATTCACGTGAGCATAGACAGTGATCTAAGTGTTTATTAAGTACCTAAGTTGTTCTTGACACGAATGTTCTGCAGTTAACTTTGTTTTGAGGTTAGGAAATTGCAAGTTGTTATGATTGTATGGTCTTGTTTATCTTGGAAACTGGAGGCGAGATTTTCATCTAACTTACTTTGATGAACAGTTTAATTGTATTTGCTACTATTTAAACAAAGGTTTATGATACTAGAGAAGCAGTATTCAACTTATGATGACTTTTATGAACAGCTTATTTTTCTTATAACTTAATTTCTTATTTCTTATTAACTTACTTTCATAGTACTCATAGTTGGACGGGGACCCCAAAATCCCTCTTCTTCGAGGATCCAGTTTGACAAACTTTTAATACACAATACACAGAAACTAAAACACCGAAAATCACTGCACTATCATACTTTAACTCAGGAAAAAAATACACACACAAAAGTATCTATACAATCACTACGAGAGTTTTCAAAAAAAATCTTACAGAAATATTTAGGATTTTTTATTGACGTAAGTACAAGGTAAACTTTTTCCGTCGAACACACGTATGTCCCATTGAGGCTGTGATTTTGATCTGAGATAAGTTTTCTGATCACGCACAGTACGTCTGTCGGCGCTGACTGCTCAGTGTCGACTCTTGCGCAGGCACTGTGTTACACTGTGTCGAGAAGCCTTACGTTTGATGTTTTTTTGTTTATTTTTTTAAACTGATATAATTTTTTCATTTGGTTCAAACGTGAATGAAATGTAGCTAATTTGTGAAGGTCAGAAATATTAGAACGCAGCAAAACAGTCTTCCTCTACTTTGTTGTAAATTAATATTAGGTATTTTGCACCTCTATTGTTATTCAGACTTTCGAAAAACTCGCAAAAATCAGGGCTCCAGGGACTCAGACAAGGACTAGACGTGGGCAAGCATTTTGTTGCAAGATAAAATACACCATAAGATATTTAATTTTTTAAAATAAAACACCAATTACCTCTCAAAGCAACCTAACAAACCTCCAAAAAATATTTGCGTTCGCGCAGCTGGAAAGCATCAAAGCACTGTGATACTGCCATCTCACTCTAACTCTCATAAATTAGGATCGTATGGTCTGTGCATCCTGCTTGCACTTTTTTCGATGTGGAAGGATGCATGAATTTGTAAAAAATTAGACGGTTTCAAATGATAGGATGCGGTGGAAGTCCCGTGTTCAGTGATGTAAAAAATGGATGTTGTAGGGGTGGGTAGCGGTGCAAACGATAATGTACAACAGTGTCCAGTTTTCAAGGTTTAATTTGGCCTGCACATAGCTTGTAAAGTGTGGACTCTTCTATGGCCAAGTTTACAAGAAGCTGTTAAATAAACATTGCGTTGGTGATAGACACGGAATTGTCGGAAATAAAACAAAGTGATAAGAAATTTATCACCATAAGTCAAGTCAACTAAGCCATTGGTCCCGGCTGTCATTTGTAGATCTTTGACAGTCGTTACGAGTAGTCAGAAGCCAAAAGTCTGACATCCAGTCTTACCAAGGGGTATCATATTACCCAATTACTGGGTTGTGGAGGTCAGATAGGCAGTCGCTTCATGTAAAATACTGGTACTCAGCTGCATCCGGTTAGACTGGAAGCCGACCCCAAGTTAGTTTGGGAAAAGGCTAGGCAGATGATGAAGTCAAGTCAACTAAGGTTACTCCAAGTTTTTACCTCTTCAGGGAATTGATCCCGGGTTCTTTGGCCAAGTTAATGATCGCAAACGATTGGTAAACGTTGTCTGAGATATAGAAAACTTATTGGGGACAGTCTACAGTACCAGGGCCTGCATGTCACGTATAATAAAAACACTTAGTAGAGCTGAGAAATAAAACATACTTAGGCAGCAAAACAAACTTCACACCCATCAAACAGAAATTAATGTAAATCAATCGAAGTTCTATTAAAGACAATTCAAAGAACCGCTAGCCGTGTGAAGTGTGCTTTGTTATTTAATTTTCATATTGCATACTGACCGAAATACGTGGAACCGATGGCCGGAGCCGTGACTTGGTTCAAGTATACCGCCTGATCGTGCACTGACCCTTCGATTGACAGCCCCTGAGGTTCTTGTCGTCCCATTTTCTGTGGAAACACAAACGGATAGAATTTGTCTGTAAACTTTCATCTTTGACTTCAGCGCCATCTATGAAAGATGACGTGCACTAGTTGGGCTAGTTGTTAAGTTAATGAGGAAGTGATGAATTAGTTGGATTTAATAAAGCTAGATGTCGCTACAAGGTGTTTCTTAAAATGGGTGGAGTTGGCTAAATTGGTAACGAAAGCTGATGAACATAATTTATACGGTTAATTAAAGTTAAAAGCTGCATTAATAAGAGTCCATTGTTCGCGTTTCCTACAAACAGATGGGTGATTCAAATTGTTTACCTGTTTATCACTATTGTCTTTATTTCTTTGTTCTTGACTCAAGTTGATGTTTTTTGTTTGCATTTTCTCTCATCCGGAGCTATGCGCCCCACCTGTGAATAAAAAATTGTAATGTCTTCATATTATACTTTCTAACTATAGCGTTTTGTATTAACTAGACGATTTGTCAGTTCCCACACTACTTAATTACTTATTGTTTTTATTCATTTGTGAATTATTTTCTCTCAAATACCGTACTTTCAAGTTTAAATGTCAACGTCTCTTACAAACAAAATACCAGTTGGTAAATAAGAAATTCTATCAAGAATGTACAAGAAACTGCGATTTTTTCCCATTAATATTTTAGCAACGAAGTAAGTTTTTGTAACTTAGACGTCGACTCTCGCAATATGGAATTATAATGCCAAAGTAAAAGTTAAATAAGTCAGAGATATTAAAATAACGAAAGCAAACTGGAACCCGTTCAATATAAAGTTTGTATTTCTTTCAAAGTGAGGGTAGATGAGTAAACAGGGACTGCGAAACGAAAGTAACGACTTTTTTTGCGGCCATCCTGTCACCAAACGAGAGTTACAGAAGGTAAACTTCATAAAAATGAATAAAGAAAAAATATTTATTTGTCGCAGGGACATGACGTGCATACAAAATTACAAGAAAAGAAACAATAATAAACATACAAGGTATAACAAATATGAAAAAAAATACATGTGGGGTAATTAATCAACTCAGGGACATTGAAAGCCAATTTCCCAGTACCTTTATCTGACTAAGGGGTATTGTATACTGTGGTCTGCGTGTCCTGTCAGTCATTTATTAAAGGAACTGATGCATGCTACTGCAGGCGCCAAACCAACTCGTAGTTCTGGGCCGACTAAACTTAATAAACTTATTAAAGCGGAGGACATCGTGGAGTACGTGCTCCAAAAGACGAGGTACACACCGAGGGTGCAGTTACAGGAGTCGCGCCGCAACGTCAACTTTAAGGCGTTCATGGTGCGAGTACCGAATTGTTAACTACCCACCGTGATGGGGGAAGTCTTTTGGCCGCAGGACGTGGTGTTCCGCCGTTTCCGCGGACAAGTTCCAGTCGTCAGTCCGCACAAGTGAAGTGTGAGCAAGTGAAGTGCTACTAACATAGTTTAAGTCTTATTTATTAACACATTTTGTATTTACTTCACATATGTTAGTATAAAATGTATAAATTTAGGGGTCATTGTAGCCTAAAATAAATGAAATTATCTTATATAATTATGTTATAAGAAGAAGGGAGATCGTGTTACTTGGTTACTGAGTTGTGGTGGTTAGATAGGCAGTCGCTCCATGTAAAAATACTGGTATTCATTTTGAAGCCGACGAGAAACATAATTTGGAAAAGGCTTGGCTGATGATGAGACTGCTGATAGTCATTGAACGCTCAGTAATGGAGGTAGAAGGGATGTTGTGTGGGTTGATGTCTCTTCTTTGATGTGGAATAGAAATCAGGTCTGGAGTTGTACTTCCTTTGAGAGTTCCATTAATGATTTCTGTTTTGCGTTTTGACGCACACCGTCTTCTCCTAAGATACACTTTAATATTGTTTTCGCAACTTTTTTTTGTTTTTTCTTGAACTGTACACTAGCCCCGGTTAGCCTTCTGAACCCTCATTTGTTAGAAGTCCAATCGTAATATTTGAGGAGTTTTGAGTAACTTTTGTGTTTTACGAGAGAATTCAAAGATATTTTAACCTTGGTCCATGATTAAAAAGAAAAGTTTTATGTTATTCGGACTTTTCTGAAAAAAAACCATTTCTTTAGGTCACTGACTTTTACAATGTTCTTTGAAGTAACAGTTTTTAAACGAAAGTTTTATGAGTTTCATTCATTTGATCATAATTATGTATTTTATTCTTGGTTTTTTCCTGTGACTGCAAAAAGTAGGGTCTACTCCAGATTTTTAATCTCGTAAAGATGGAGAATTGTATAAACGAAAAACTGTGGACCACAGAGTTAAATCGGTGACAGCTTTTCTAGATTTTGATGAGACAAATACTATAATAATTAATATTAATATTTAATAAACTCATCTGAGTTTATTAAATAAAGGCCAATCTGAAGGAGCTTAGCAAATAAGTATTACGAGTACTCTCCTAGTAACAAGCCCAAAAAACTCAAGGATAATAAAGAGATAGATTAGAACAGGCATAAAAATAATAAATGTATTATATCTGGCCGGAGGCTGATTTATATTTTCCCAGTCTCCCGTTTTAATATCTTTAATGTAGGAAATATTTTATCTCTTAATGTAAAGACACTTTCAAACAGAAGAGGAATTTTCAGTTCGGTTAGCAAAGTGAAAGGTGATTTTAATAAAGGTTTTGGTGATATTTGTCTCCAGGTGTTACAAATAACGAACACTAAAATAGGATTTCATGGAAGCGCAAAGGGTATAGACCATTTTCAGAGATACCTAAGAAGTATATTTTTTTTAATTCTTCCTTTTAAGCGCATCACACGCAGGTAGCGGGAGCGGTTTGGGTGCGGGACGAGCGCGGGAGTACGGAATCTTTATTTCATGTAAATATATGGACGACGAATAGAGCAGCGGTGGCCCAGTGGTAGCAGCCCCGACTTACGAGCAGTAAGTCGTAGGTTCGAACCCAGACAGGCGCATTACTTTGTGTAATTTATTTCATTACCGCTGCTCTCAAAACGGTGAAGGAAAACATCGTGAGGAAACCGGCATGTCCTAGAACTAAAAATTCGAAGACATGTGACATCTACCAACCCGCACTGGGCCCGCGTGGTGGATTACAGCCCATTCCTTCTCATAGAGAGGAGGCCTGCATCCCAGCAGTGGGAACAATATAGGCTGATGATGATGATGATGATATGGACGACATCACACAGAGATCGTGCGCAAGTCGGGCGCGGATCGGGTGAAGCGCGGGTGACGTGCGGGACCCACGCTGTTTTTGGTGGCGATGCTATGGCGGGCGAGAGTCGCGCGCACTCCCCGCGCAGCTCGCCCACATCACCCGACCCGGAGGTAATTAAAGTAGGAACCTATGATATGGATTTCAACCCAAATTTTTGACGACATGAATTGAAGATGTTTTCTGTTCAAAAACATATTTTTTCGTGAGCCTGTTTTGCGTGTTTATTATGGACTAACCACACTTTTTCAGCTCTGTTCAGGTTTTGTCCGTAGAAAACAACTTTTCTGTATGGAGATGAAAACAACTATTTTGTATGGAGATGAAAACAACTATTTTGTATGGAGATGAATACAACTACTTTGTTCAGCCTTCCGCGTCTATTCAGTTTTCGCAGCAAATAGGTATCAAAATGAGGACAAATGTTTTAATCATGCGAATGCTATAGATAAGTTCATCTCTCATGGTAAGAGTAGAATGACAGTTTTAGAGCGTTTAATATATTATAAGATCGTTGTTTGGTATCAGGAAAAAAAGTGTGTATAACGTGAGGTCGACACACGGAAGCGCGATTAACGCTTGTGCGACAAACTGTAGCTCGACATCACTCTAGTGCGACAAACTGAAAATCGACATAGTGCACGGTAGTGCGACAAACGCTTGGGCAGAGCTGTAAATAACAAAAATTAAGTTCTGCTGAGTGTCAAGGGTCGGGCACGACATCCCAGCTATAATTTTCACACTTAATAGCTTACTATTAATATTTTATTGATCATAAATATTAAAATGATAGTGTTTTCATTGCTTATAGTAAATTATCTAAGTTTCAGGAAATTGTTATTTATTTTATCTCCACTCAATATTCTTTTTATAAACTGGTACTGGAATTTTGGTGGTTTGCAATAAAGAGTGTTAGCGATCCCAATCCCACTAATATTATTAACTAGCTTATGCTCGCGGCGTCGCCCGCGTGGATTTCGAGAATTGTCCCACGGGAACATACTATCGGGATAAAAACTATCATATGTCTTAATCCAGGTTATAAACTACCCGTGTACTAAATTTCATCCAAATACATTCAGTAGTTTTTGCGTGAAAGAGTAACAAACATCCATCCATCCTCACAAACTTTCGCATTTATAATATTAGTAGGATGTGAAAGTTTGTATGTCACATAGGATACTTACTATCCCGGTAGTACGATCCCGTGGGACTATTACTGAACAAAACGCGGGTAAAACCGTGGGCACAAGCTAGTTCCCCATAAACCAAATAGCCAAAATCGTTTATGTATCCTCACACTTTTCCTTTCCAAATCCCCAACAGATAAAACCATACACCGTGTAAATCACCTCATCACGAAGCCGTCAACCAAACATTCTGTACATGAAACTACGTAACTTTACGCAAAAAATTATTGCTGGGAAACGACTTTTTTTTGGGGGGTGTAAAATCATGTTTTGTGGTAGAACTCAATGTAACGCACTCAAAACATTGTGCTGATGGACGGATTGAATAGTACGGGGATCGTGGAGGTCTTTAAAGTAAAAATCTTACATTAAAAACTTGTATTTAAAAAACTACTTGTCAAAAAGTTGGAATTTTGACCCCTAATATCTCCGTAACTAGAAGGTTCCCAGGTATGGTGTAGAACAAAAAAATTATCGCAATGACAGGGAGAACCAGTGCCTTTCGGCTTCGTTAAGAGGTGTTTTACACCCTTTATACGGTAATAATAACCAAACAAAACTATAAACATATCTAACATTTACACTGAGACCTCTAGTCACGACTTACTCCATGTATGGGGAAGTATATAGGCAGTAGGCACCAACGATTATGTGCAACAGAACGCATATACAATGTATGTACTACGTTAATCTCCCGTGTGCGTCGGTTTCACTCAGTCCGAATTAAGTACATGGTACTGGTTGATAGTAAAATCTACAGACTAGTGAAAATCGGAATCAAACGAGTGAAAAGGAATGTATTGGAAATCTATCTGTATATGAGTAAGAGGGTCAAATTATTTTGATAGAACATAACATAACGCCTGTAATTCCTGAAGAGTTAGGCGGAGGTATACTTTACTTAATACACCCTTATTTATCCAGTTACTAGCTGTCCCGCGCAACTTCGTCTGCGTCACATTTTCCCCGTTTTTGGAACATATTCATTGCTGCTCCTATTGGTCGTAGCGTGATGATATATAGCCTATGTCCTTCCCCAGGTTGAAATCTATCTTCTTGCTTTCATTAAGATCCGATCAGCCGTTTAGTCGTGAAAAGGTAACAAACAAACAAACATACAGACAAACAGAGTGACTTTCGCATTTATAATAATATGGATATGAGTAAGAGGGTCAAATTATTTCGATATAACTTAATGCCTGTAATCCCTGAAGAGTTAGGCAGCGATGTACTTTACTTAAAAGTACACCCTTATTTCCCCAGTTATGTTTAAGTTCCATGTATAAAAGGTCAAATCAAATCAAATCAAAATATTTTTATTACACATTAGGCCTACATGGGCACTTGTAAAACATCGACAACAAGGAGCACGGTTCGGGTTGGTCGTTTCCTATGGAGAAGATCCGGCAAGAAACTCCATGGTTACTCTATTAAAATCATTTGGCTTTACAATTTTTCTTTGTTACAGCGTTGGCACTTAAGTATGAGTGGATGTATGTGAAGTATGAGTGGTGTGGAGGTGGTGAGCCTATTGCCATCAATCGGGCACCAATCCAGACTCCGTGGCTGCAATTGAGAACTTCCTGAAAACCCAATAACACTTTGCCCGACCCGGGAGTCGAACCCAGGACCGTATGTTCAGCAGTTTCGCTTATGACCACTAGACAAACGATGCAGTTATATACTTGTGATCACTAGACAATTAAACGATGCAGTTATTTACTTGTGACCACTAGACAATTAAACGATGCAGTTATTTACTTGTGACCACTAGACAAACGATGCAGTTATATACTTGTGATCACTAGACAATTAAACGATGCAGTTATTTACTTGTGACCACTAGACAATTAAACGATGCAGTTATTTACTTGTGACCACTAGACAAACGATGCAGTTATTTACTTGTGACCACTAGACAATTAAACGATGCAGTTATTTACTTGTGACCACTAGACAAACGATGCAGTTATTTACTTGTGACCACTAGACAAACGATGCAGTTATTTAGATATCAAATGAAAAATTCTGATAATTTGGTTGCCATTGATTACCTACCTAGCCTTTTCCCAACTATCTGCTTTAAGTCTAACCGTATGCAGCTGATTGCCAGTATTTTACCTACACCACCCAAACAGTAGAAGGTGATAAGTCGTGTACCCTTGGTACGATTGGTTGTCAGACTTTTGGCCCACTGACCACCTGTAACGACTGTCAAAGATCGCTAGTTTACAGTCGGGACCACGCTCGGTATATCAGTGGAAGGGTGGCCATCCATTACATATCTTGGCAATAGGGGTGCGGACTGGGTAAAGAAAACGACATTCTATTTTGTCCGTCAGACAGCTAATACAAAAATATTAGACACGTATTTTTTGTTTTATCAAAATATCAAAAAATTACTTAGTTAAAACTCATTAAAGTTGGAGAGTGGGGGCTCACTACGTCAAAAGTAGGCATAAAACTTACCTACATGTGACGCCATGCGCCATTTCAATTCAATATATCTCCGTAATTTTATGACCACGTGTAAAAAGAAAAAATACGTGTCCAATACTTTTCAATAACGGCGGACAAAGAAAAAAAAATGTGATCATCCCCTATTGCTCCTTAACCTTGAAGATCGACTCGTGCGACTGTTATTATTTAGCCACGAGCTCCTATTAACTAGTTTTATTTGGATTGCAATCAAATAAACATATTTTTAAACTTTGTTGCACTAAGGGCTCATCCACACAGGTTCCGTCATTAACGATTCGTCTACAAACACGATACGTCATGACGGATGGACATTCACATTGCGTACGGAATCGTGTTTTATCACGGTTCGGCAAAATATCCGAATTGATGTTCACATTCGTTTCGTTGATTCAGAATTCAGTTTTTTGACGAACGTGATTTTTAAAGACGATACGTGATTTAAGACGTGTCCGTATTTTTTACGATTCGTGATGCGTGTTGAAAAGCAAAGCCGCCATCAAAACAAAAAAAGATTGTGGGAGTGACAAAAGACGATTCGTAAAAAAAAACAAGTCGTCCTCGTGTGAATGAGCACTCATTTTCAGAAAGGAGTTACAAAGTTGTTAACCGCGAAACAAAACAATACCGATCGGAAACACCATCTTTATAAAAAAAAACTTTTTACAAAAAAATATAACAGACTTCAAAACAAAAAAGTTGAAAATAATTTTACTTTCGTCAGTCGGTGACTTGTTTGTTTCATGTACTTGTTTGCCACCGACTTCCGAAAGTAAAATTATTTTCAACTTTTTTGTTTTGAAGTCGGTTATATTTTTTTGTAAAAAGTTTTTATTTTACCCTTTTCAGTTGTGGTATATTATATATTACTTAAATTCTTATCTAGTATCATTTTTACTTTGTAACTAGACACCAGCACATATTCCATACATACGTGAAAGGACAAAATGCATAATAAAGAGGATAACTCAAAAAGTACCTAAGCAAAGATAATAAAATTCATATGGGCCCACCGGGCAAGCTTTCTCTGCCAAATGAATGAAGAATCATGTAAATCGGTCCAGTCATCACGGAGAAATAGGTGTACGTGATAAATTTACATACAAATAAAATTAAAATAAAAAGCATATAAAATGAAAACTACGGGGCCAAACTATATCACATTTTTATGGGACCAAATAGCAACTATTCCGCATCAAACTAAAGAAGCATTACGCAAATCGGATCATAAATCTCAGCGTAATCGGTGTACATTCAACAAAAACTAATCGAATTGATAACTTCCTCCTTTTAAAAGTCGGTTAAAAAAAGAAAAAGTTTTTTTTTTTAATTATTACTTGTACCTACACCTAGAAAGTACATACCGTTACAATTCCAACAAGCCCAAACACAGCTACGATACATTGTCTTATTATCGAGTTCCGGTGCCTGTCTCTGGGATTCATCATCAGATCTGATGATAGAATGGTTCTTATTGAACGCAAATGCTTCACTTCTTGTAGAAAATACCAAAATCGCTGTACGTTTTCCTATAAAATTTGAAGAGTTCCCTCGATTTCGCCAAGATTCCATCATCAGATCCCGACTTGGTGAATATGGGACCATTTCAGAAGTATCTCCTTTCGAACGAAAAAAGAATTTTGAAAATCGGTCCACAATTGGCAGAGTAATCGCGTAACATACACACAAAAAAAAAAAAAAACATACCGTCGAATTGATAACCTCCTCCTTTTAGAAGTCGGTTAAAAAAGTCTAATTGTATGAAACTCACGGGAATATTATACAGAATGTTGCAGTATTGAGGTTTATTGGAAGCGCCGATGATTCATTGTTATCGATTGTTTCGTATTGAATCAATAGTTGATTTGTTGCTACGGTTTGTCAATATTGCTGTCAGTGGCCACAGGTTCGTGAATAGACTAGCTTTTTTCCCCAGGTTCCATTTCATTTACTAACCCAGTTATTGGATTGTGGAGGACTAAGATAGGCACTCGTTTCATGTAAAACACTGGTATTCTGGAACCTAACATAATTAGATAAACGATACACAGGTGATGATCTATGATATGCAATTCCAAACTTTCCGACAATTCTTTAATTAAGAGAAACTGAGAATTATATCAAGCTAACATATAAAGTTCAAAATTCATGATCAATAAATTAATCCGATATTCCATGTTCAAAGGAAATCCTAATGACATAACATTATTCCAATAAGGTTTTAATACAAAAACGGTGTCGCCACGGAAGTGTACACTTGTACAACCAGCTTCACGTTTGTGTTCCCACGCACTTTCCAGCCAGCGTAGTTCAGTGTTGACTTTATTTAATTAATTGGTTACTGGATATGGCTGATAGTGATAGGCAGACGCTCCTGTGGCGTACGTATTTGAAATAATTAGTTGGCTTCTATTTTGAGAGAGGGAAAGGTGGTTTGAACTGAATTTATTTATAGGCAAGCCGTGGATCCAATTAGATTTCTCATCGGAATAATTTACAAACTCATTCCTAATTAACCCTTTAAAGGACGAATTTTTAATAATTCTTCTCTTATGCGTCTTTGTGAATTCTGCGTATGATGCATTTTTTTTTTGCTTTTAAAAGGTTCTTCGGCCACTTATCTCTCCAAAATGTATCATTATCGAAGTGTAAGCTAATATGACACATGGTACATTTATAAATAGATGATACTTTTCAATCTTTTTCTTTCTTTCTACAAGCTGTTGTTTTGCATTCTCGTCAAATTCAAGGAGGTAACTATGCTAATGATTCTCGTCCCGAATAAAAATGTGGGTTGGTAATTTTTATTTTTTTGTCTCATTTACGGAAATCGGTAAGTTTGAACCACCGTGTTTTGAACCTCGCCCTATAACCGCGCTTTCACACATAAATCAATCCCAAACGTTTATTCGATAATTTCTTATCCCCTAAACCACGTTAAGGGTGTTATTCTGATATACTCGTACTGACCAATTTAAACAACACAAATAGCAGCATTTTTTAATAATTAACTAGGTATCGTAATTTAAATTGATTATTTATGTCTTTTGTGTCAACCTCCTGAATTTTGACGAGGATACAAAACAACATCCTCCTCGTGCCTCATGTATCGCTTGCAATGTCTGAGTCTTATATTTTCTTGGTAAGTGCACGCACGGGGCCCCGATTCTATGCGGGGGCCCCTAGGCAGTTGCCTTGTTCGCCTTATGGATAATCCGGCCCTGTACTGGACAGTCTAACAACTATCATTAAGAAGTCCTAACAGCATAGTCACGCCTCTAATCCATACGTATTTAATTAGTTTTTATGTGGTGAGTAAAGTTAACGGTACCGAGACCGGATGAGCCTTATGTTGATCCAACAGCACCGGATGTGCCAACATTATACAGCAATGGTGTTATAAAACTATTGGTAACATAGATAGCTGTAAATATTATAGTTTAATCAATTTGTAGGTGAACCCGAAGGTAAACTCTTATGTCATCATCATCTGCTTAGCCTTTTCCCAAACTATCTTGGGGTCGGCTTCCAATCTAACCGGATGCAGTTGAGTACTAGTATTTTACATGAAGCGACTGCCTATCTGACCTCCACAACCCAGTGACTGGGTAATACGATACCCCTTGGTAAGACTGGATGTCAGACTTTTGGATTCTGACTACACTCGTAATGACTGTCAAAGATCTAAAAATGACAGCCGGGACCAACGGCTTAACGTGCTTTCCGAGGCACGGAGGAAACTTGGTATGTAATTATGGTTACCCATCCACGGATCAACCTCGGCAAGCACGGTTTAACCTTAAAGATGGACCCGTGCGGCTGTTATTATTAAGCCACAAGCTCTTGTGTAATTGCTTGATTAGCTCTTTCAAGTATAGACTGTGATCGATTTTCGAGAGAGAATAATGTCCTGGGATCGAACCTCGGGCCGTGCAATGTGTTATTAGGTTTTTTCTTGGCCAAATTTGGGTGTACTGTTGTGTACACCTCTGCCTGACCCTTCGGTGATTACAAGTCGTGATGTTATTCTTAGTAACAGCCATGGAGTCTGATTTTGTGCTCGGTTGTCGAATTTTTCTGTGAGAAAGAGCTTGGACCCTGCTCTCGTTACCGGCGGTAACCTGTTTTTTTTATATTTTTAAATGTTTTTTGTTATTTTTTTTTGTAAGAAATATGTAAAAATATCAAAGATAATATTATAGATGAATAAAGGACATAATAATCTTCATTTATTTTCAGATATACATCCATAAAATTGTTAGTAACACAGAAATACTTATGAGAAACTAATGTTAGTAATGACAAGACATGACACTATTCTAGACTGTAATCTATCTCATTACTAAATTTTATTGAGATCCGTTAAGCCGTTCTGCCGTGATTGAGTCACAAACACCCATTCATCCATCCAAACTTTTACATTAATAATAGAAAAAATAATAAATGCGAAAATTTTGTATGATATGTATTTATAAAGTAAGTATAGATACCATACAAATATCTTATTAATTAAGAATAATCACCTGTCAGAAATTTCATGTCTAACTTAAAAACAAATGTTTTCATTTTTATTTGATTTACATAAGTTACGATTGAAAGTTTGCCCGTTATTTTTCTTCGCACCATTGTTTTTGATAGTTTATGATTTATAGACACGTTATCTTGATCTTGGGAAATTATGAAATATGTTTTTACTGTTTCAACAAGACTACGTACGAAGATTTATGATAGCAGTTTAAGGGAGTGATTACGCTCGACTTTGAAGCGGCTTGAGCCGATCAGGATAGGCTTTTTTATAAAAAAATAACCAAAAATTTAAAATAAACCAAAAACCAGACTGACCAGTGATCAGGGAGAAATCGGTGAACATACATGCATGAAAAATGCTGCTGCATGATGCTGGTGGAGGAGGCTTTGTATTCCACAAAGCCTCCTCCTTTTTACCGACTACGGAAAAGCAAAAAAAAGGGGTTATGATTTTTAGAAGACAGTTAAAAAGTGGAGACCTGTTCCAAAGCGGTGTCCAGTCACGTCACTGACGTCCGAAACGAAAAAAGAATGGAAAAAGAAGAAATAAGCCTTTATTGCATGGATTAAAGGGTTTTTCTCTGTCCACTCCTTTAGTATGGAGTTTCGTGCCCATTCTTCTCCGTACGGACCTATTTTGCGAAAATAGTATTTCCTTGCAACCTTTGGCATTAATGCCTTCTTGTCAAAAAATAAATGGTTTGAATTTGACTCCTATTTAACTTGCAACTGGATCATATGGTCTGAGTGTAATAAGTGTTTGTACCTAAATATATTTTTGAGCTTTTTACTAAATATGCGATGTGTAAGTGTATCGGCCGGATATTGCACGCTCCAAAAAAAGCAATTTAACGATTATTACCATTTTTACAAGCCTACGTTAAACGGGTACATTTGTAGCCATCAATATTTCATGGCTTACTCATCAACCGATTTATAAGCAGCGTTTGAAGGGTTATCTACCTTTAGTATAATAGCCGGAGGGCCAATTAGGGGCTATTCCATTCACAAAACTACCTCGGCCACGCTACGGGTTAAGATTAGTTTAATTCGTGTTTAAAGGGCATTGTACACTGATTTTGTTTTGACTGTTTTGGGAGTAGCAAAGAGGGGATAAACTGCTTTAAGATTATGAAATATAATTTTGTTTGCTTCTGGGCAGTACCTACGGAAAATAGTTAGTTGCAGTTTTATTTAAATTTATGCATTCACATTTATTAAGTTCAATTTCCTTACACCATATTGATGAAATTGCTACATAATGGGTTAAGAAAAGTGCATGAGAAAACTCACACGTTCATAATGAAGAGTAATAACGAAGTGGATAGATATGATCCCGAGACCAGTAATTAGTAATCTATATGAGATTAAATATGTATCTTCCTGTTGCTTACACGAAGAGAATATGTTATTACACTAACTATCTGCAGTACCCGAGCGATCGAGCTCAACTCGGGTAAAAATTAGAGAAAACGAATGTTTCCAGATATCACTCGCTAGATCGATGCAGCTTTTACTGAAGGAGCTCGTGGCTAAATAATAACCGGCGCTTGGTCGATCTTTAGGTTAAGCTTCGCTAGCCTAGGTTGGTCCGTGGATGGGTGACCACCCATTACATGCCGAGTTTGCTGCGTGCCTCGGAAAACACGTTAAGCCGTTGGTCCCGGCTGTATTTTTAGATCTTTGACAGTCGTTACAAGTAGTCAGTGGCCCGAAAGTCTGTCAACCAGTCTTACCAAGGGATATCGTACTACCCCGTACTATACAACCCAGTTGGGGTTGTGGAGGTTAGATAGGCAGTCGCTCGATGTAAAATACTGGTATTCAGCTGCAGATGCAGCTGAATACCAGTATTTCCAACCAGTGTCCAACCAGATGGTTGGACCCCAAAATAGTAGGAAAACGGCTAGGTAGATTATGATGTTTTAGTTATGGACAAATACATAAACTCACGCTTTTTCTCCCAGGGGGTAAGTATAAACTACAGAACATCCCTTGCTACGATTCTAACTGTCTTCTTCTTTTACTTCGCGCGATCAGTTACGAACGGAACAAACATTAATTTTAATCTATTTTGAATGTTCTACTATGGCATAAACCAGAAGGTTTATGAAACCATATTCCACTATGTGTAGGAAACCATACACCACTGTTTAGAGGCATCTGATCAGTATCCAAAAACCCTACACATAGTATTCCATTAGCCAACCCCCAAACAAAACCTAACACAAAATTCAGATTTCCACGGCATATCAATCAGACTCTTTTTCTTATTTACTTGATTGTTTGTAAATGTGTGGTCATTGTAGGCCTTATAGATTCCTAGATCCTTGGTAACTTTTTATCTTGTTCTACGTTTTGTAGAAAGCAACGACTTATTGTCGGGCCTACGATGTCCTCTCGTACTTAAGTACTAACGCTGTAACATAGAAATATTGTAAAACCAAATGATTTTAAAAGAGTAACCATTGAGTTCCTTGCCGGTTCTTCTCCATAGGAAACGACCAACCCGAACCGAGCACCTTTTTGTCGACGTTTTATAAGTCCCCGTGTAGGCCTATGTAAAATAAAAATATTCATAGTCAGCCCGGGCGAACGTCACTTGACGTTACGTCAGCTATTCTAGCCTATGGAGGCGGCATATTTTACTATAGAAATTCTAATTCTACAAATATATGTAATATCGACAGGTGTGGAATACCTCAAAGATACATACTCGTGAAAAACAGTTCTGTTTCTTTTTAATAAAGCAGTGGCTACTTAAAAAAAGGGAGACAACTACAGTTTGCTAAGTGCTTATTTTGACAAAACTTTGGTGTGACGTCATAAGCTCATCCATGTGTGACCACGTCGCCATGTTTTGCGCCGAGTTTTCTAGTAGATCTGCTGTAAAACGGATGCGCGCTAAAAGTGTTTTTGTGGTTTTCTTGAACGATGATTAATGAACATGGCGGCAATTTTGTGCGCCAGATTTGTGTAGGTAGTCACGCTAATTTCGTAGGTATACCCAGTCCATAAGCTTTCAAGTCAGTGTTGTCAGCCTTGTGTGCGCACTCCTTTACCGCCGGGCGCCGGAACGAACCCGTTTGGTTCATACTTTTAATTTAATGGCTGCTCTGAGATAATTGTATCATCGTGTCTGTAACGATTTGGTACTATTCGTAACATCGCGCTCGTGTCTGGTACTTGGGTGAGTAGGTAATTGAGCCTGGTTATTGGAAAGAATTTAATTACAGTTCGAAAGTCATCCATCATCATCTGGCCTTTTCGCAACTATGTTGGGCAGTTGGGGTCTGCTTCCAGTCTAGCCGGGTGCAGCTGAATACCAGTATTTTAGATGGAGCGACTGCACATCTGACCTTCACAACCCAGTTAGCACTGGGTAATACGATATCCCTTCCCTTGGTAAGACCTTCGGGTCGCCGATTACTTTTAACGACTGTCAAATATCTACACATGACAGCCGGGACCAACGGCTTAGCGCGCTTTTCGAGGCACAGAGGAAGCGGGGTATGTAATTGGTAGTCACCCATCCACGGATCAACCTAGGCAAGCGCTACTTTACTTGAAGATTGATCCGAGATAATATATAATTATACAACAAGATATTATTATGTCACGAGATATAATTTAGTCACAAGCTCCTCTGGTACAGACTAAAGTGTTAAATTCAATTACGTAGGTAGTGTCGGGGCTCATTGTGGATTGAATATGGACTACGACTGTTAAATTCGTGTCTACCTAATGTGTAATTATGTTCGTATCATAATCGAACTGTAACAAAAAACACATAATGGAGGTTGAAATAAAACCTCCACAATTGGTTAAAAAAAATCGACCCTATTTAGAAAGCTATCTATCATATCTGATTCCATTCTCATTTTCTAAAAATCTCCTGTTCTACAGTGGGCAAAACAGTTTTGATAATTAATTTAATTTTAGTTAGTATTAGAATATTACAACTTTACCCACTCAAACACTGAAAATACAAGAAAAACCGTCACTCAAATCCACAATGTTGTGTTTTCTGAAAACCACAGCTTAAGTTGCAATAAAAAAATAATCACTTTGTTAAACCGACATCCGATTACCATAACAGACGACTTTTGATTCACATTTAAATAATTTACTGGCGTCACTGGACGTTTAACATAAGATTAAAGTAAAACGGTAGCGAGAACTGAGGTTTAAGACAGAGTTAATTAAGCGTTTAAACTTGGTCGATTGGACTGTTTTCACTATGAATACTATCTTTATGGTCCGTTTAAGTTCGATGTTCAGTTTCAATGTTTTAGTGAATACAAAGGCTTACAGCAGAGTTTGGCAGAGTTGACCTAGAGTTTAGAAACTTTTTAAATATTTTAAATAGAATATTTAAAAAGGTTTCAAAACGCTAGGTCGCCGCGTAGTAGTTACGAGAAGGATTTTGCAGCTTAACGAAATGTGACAGCAATACAATATTGGAAAGGGTGTGATCGAGATTCTGTCATCCCAAATATTTGGGACAAAATTATGTCATATAGGCTCCTGGCCTAAATTATAGATTTTCTGCTTTGTAAAACAAGGGGGTCTAACGAAAAGCCTTTTAAACACTTCAGCCCCCCTAGCATGACCGTTCTATCTCTATTCTACCAAGAAACGACAAGAAATCTTTTCTTTACAACTTGTCATTTCTTCTGCCCGAGCATGGCGCGCACCGTCGACTCGCGTTTCTACGAAGACATAGACAGAAATTCTTTCCATAGCAACGGGGACGTTGCTATGGAATATATTTTACATAACATTTCAACTTTTTGAACGTAACTCAACGCAACCACGAAACGTATTTCTCGTATTTAGTTTTTATTAAGACTAGTTTGACATTTGTCAGAAGTAATGTTTCTACCCCCAAATGTCAAAAGAAGAGAAAATATGGTCGTCATGCTCGACGTTGTAGACTTGTGTCGACTGAAGAAAAGAAACATTTCTTTTCTACATTCTTAATATCGCCATGCTTGGGACGATAGAAATATCTGTCAAATTGTCGATTCTTCCGTAGACATAGCTCGTTTCTACGGCGGTCATGCTAGGCCGGCTGATAAAAGTATGTCTATTATAACAATGTGTAAAACTTGTGTGGAATAACACATAACAACAACAATATTTTCTAAGTAATCACCAGGGTAGAAGTTTCATGGATGTAGTAAAACTGTATTGTCACGTCTCGGCAACATGGCTGAAATCTAGTTACAAAGTTGGCCTTTTAACTTCGATGAAGCTCACGTTCACAAATGTAACAGGAAAACATTTTCATAGCAAAACTATATACGTACATTTTTAGATCACCGGAGTCTTTAGATTTGTTACCTAGGTTTGTTTTTGGATGGGCGACCACCAATTACACACCTAGTTTCCTTCATGCGTCGGAAATCACGTTAAGCCATTGGTCCCTGCTGTCATTTGTAGATCTTTGACAGTCTTTACTTGCAGGTACTCATTGACCCGAAAGTCTGACAACCAGTCTTTCGAAAGGGCATCGTCTTAACCAGTACTAACAGGAGATCAGATAGGCAGTCGCTCCATGTAAAATATCTGGTACTCAGCTGCATCCGGTTAGACTGGAAGCCGACCCCTTCATAGTTGGGGAAAGGTTAGGCAGATGATGATTTCACACCTTCCATTATACGATTGAGGTCATGAAAATTATTCTGCTTTTTCCTTCCATCATTCATATTACAAACAAGGCAGCTTTCTTGCCTATATTTGTATGACAGGACAAGAAGTTAAGAATGTTTCAATAGGCTTTGGTAATTCGTCGGAGTAAGCTTTGGCGAGCCGAGTTGCATCGATGAGATTTTTATCAGATGTTTCTTGTGGTTTTTAGTAAGTACCTTTGTATTATTAGTTTTATAGAATATTTTGAAACATGCTACGTCTTTTTTTATTTTTCTGGAATCCTATACTACGTATCTATACTGTTTGTTTTTTGTTTGTTCGTTTGTTTATTTGCTTGTTACCTAACAGGCTGATCGGATATTTGGCAAGAACATAGATTTAAACCTGGGGAAGGACATGGGCTATATATTATCACGCTAATAACTTTGGGATGTGATCAATATTGCATTATGTCTATATCTATGTCTATAGTTCAGGGACAACTGACAATTGTCATGACAAGCATTAGAATCGGCTATTTTAGACCAATTGTCATCGAAGTGAATAGCCCGACGGTTCAGCGGCTGCCCTACGAATCGTATGTTCCACGATCAAACCTGAGCCAGTATGAAACTCAATTTTTTGTTTTTTATTATGATTTTTATGCTGTGTGATTTTCAAAAAAGACCATGTTTCGATCCCCAACTGGTTTTCTTTTTTTGTAACAAAGTATATTGTTATTTTTTTAATGCTTTAAGATTTCCTAATCATTACCAAATAGTTTTATACATCATTTTAGTCATTTTTAACCATTAAAACGATAGTTAAACAATCATATTTTATTCATTTATACAAATTCACGAATGCAAACGGTACAATAAAATAAAGAACGTCAAAAACTAAAAAAAATAGTGCGTGGAGTCCCTCCGCGCGGAAGAAGTGAAACTTCGTAGTACAACACGCATGCGTTCGAGTGTCACGCATTCACTCTCGTTATTTTATTGAGCTTCTAAATAATATTTTACTGTTGAACACTTTTATTACATAAATTTATCGACGTTATTCTACTCATGGAAATTGAGCGAAGGCTGGTCACACCGAAGAGTCGAATACATGAGTGTTTGCACGCCATCTCGCGTACCTAGTTGAACTACGTACTCTCAAATCTTGTAATAGCGCCATCTCTTAGTGGGTAATAGAAAATATTCCCCCTCCATGAAAACGTTAAACTTGTTGGAAGTCGCATAAGAAGTTTCACTTCAAAAAAACAACTGGTATTGTGCCCAAGAGAGAACACGGGCTGGCACATCTGTTTAATATATTTTGAACTTAGGGTCAGTTCACACCGAGACGCGACGCGACGTGACGATGCGCGCACACTTTTAAAGAGCGATTCAAAATATAACTTTATTTTCTACACGAAAAGATACACATTTCGTTGTGAGAATTCAGAATACGTTGCGCCACGCAGCGCTGCGCCGCGCGACGCCTCGCGGGTAGAGCGACGCAGCGCGGCGTCGCGCTGCGTCGAGCGGCCTCGTGAGGTAGATTTCAGTAGAAATCAGAATACGTTGCGCCATGCAGCGCTGCGCGAGAAATCACTGGCCTCTTCAAGTATCGTCGCGTCGCGTCGCGTCGCGTCTCGGTGTGAACTGACCCTTATTGGTATCGATTTGTATTTATATGGCATGATTCTACTTTAACTGGCCCTGTTGGTCTATTGGTTGCAAGCGCGACTGCTCAGTATGAAGTCCTGGGCTCGATTTACAGGTTGGGCAAATTGTTATTGAATTTTTTATCAAAATTTTTACAGGAGCAGCCACGCAGTCTGCACTTGTGCCTATTGATGGCAATAGGTTCGCCCCCTATTACATGAGACTCATAGGAAGGTACACTTCTGCCTAACCCTTTGGGGTTTACAGGCGTGACGTTATGTGTATGTGAATAAAACAAACAACAATTTAGAAGTGAAACTTCTTATGCGACTTCCAACAAGGTTGCGTTAAACGTTTAACGCTACCATGAAGGGGGAATACAAAGATACAGAGCGAGAGTGAATGCGTGGCACTCGAACGCATGCGTGTAGTATTACGAAGTACACACACTATTTTTTTTTTAATTTGTGTCACAATAAATTTTCCAACTTAAAAACTTCACATAGGTACAGACTTGTGCGATATGCTATAAAAAATGTTCAACACTTCCTTCATAATTTGTGTGACACAGCGAAGGAAGTTCCCACATTAATTTTTGTTTAATGTCTCAACTTCCTACCGCTTTAAAATGCGGCTAATGTCCTGGAAGTAGTGATAGTATGGTAAGTAGGTAGCCAAGTACAGTCACGAACACCAATAATTATATAAACACTTGGCAACTTTTAATAGTGATTCTCTCCCCTGTTTCGTTGATTGCCGTGTTGGTACAGTGGTCTATAGCGCGAGGATAAGAGTTCAATACCCAGGTCGGGCATTGTTACTGAGTTATCATGACTTTCTCAATAGCCGCGGAGTCTGATCCTAATTACATAAGACTTGAACTTAACTGGCGAAATGAGTGTGCACTATTTGGGTACAGCTCTGCATATTCTTTTAAGAATTAAAGTCGTGATGTTAAATGTATCTATACTATATTAATATTTTAAAGCTGAAGAGTTTGTTTTTTTGCTTGAACACGCTAATCTCTGAAACTACTGGTCCGATTTGAAAAATTCTTTCCATGTTAGATAGCCCATTTATCGAGGAAGGCTATAGAGTATATATATATGTCATCACGCTACAGCCAATAGGAGCGGAGCAGCAATGAAAAATGTTGCGAAAACGGGGAAAATGTAACGTAGACGAAGTTGCGCAGGACAGCTAGTTATTTATAATTACATATCGTTTAACGAAAGTTGTATTTTGGAACTCTTATTATTATGAACTGGGTCTGATATCAAACTTGCAATCGGTATTCCACGGGAAAATCTATTTTAAATTTAGGTAAGTGTTGACATACATATTAGGGTTCACCCTTGTTTGATAGAACAACGTTTGATATAATATTACTAAATCGAACAACGTTTAAGAAAATCATAACTTTGTAAAATATCGTTTGACAGAATTTTCAGTTCATCGAATATTTATTTGCTATAACAACATTTGCGCTAATGATCAAAAGGTATAATGGTCATTTGATGTAATGTTCAGATGGTATAACCATGTATTTTATCGAATATTCAATTGGTGTAATGTAATGCAGAAAAAAAAACATTGTAAATATTTGAAAAAATATTTATTTTGACAAGAAACATACACAATTGTGTACAATAGGCAATGTTACTTTGCTACCAGGAGATTTTGGATGCAAGAGCGAGCGAAGCGAGCTCTGGACTTGGTGCACCCCGACTCGGACAGGTTAGGTTCGAAGGTTCGGACAGGTTAGGTTCCCTTCGTGTCAGGACCCTGCAGACAGAAATAGGAGCCCCGCGTAGCGGGGCCACGTCGACACGTTTTTTAGGCAAATGTAAAATGCTTTGAGGTTAGTTTACAATAATTGGTTTTTTCTCAACAACGGTGCATTACCTTTTCATTGGAGTGGTGCCTTTTCATAGGAGTGATGAAAGAAACGAATTATTAATGAACTAAATATTCGATACGATCTTTCGACTAAATAATTATTAGTGTAGTGAAACATTAGTTTAAATAAAATTAGTGCATTTGAAAATTCGGCGAAATGAAATTAGTTCAAATAAATAATTACGCTAAATAAAAATTTACCAATGAATTATTCGGTCAAATGAATAATTCTTCGAAATGACTTTATTGCAACTAAAATTCGATTTTACGTTGTTCTATCAAACAAGGGTGGACCACATATTAGTGTATATGACTGTACAAAGGACCGTTATCTGTGACTTAATCAGCAACAGTGGCGCCTGTGATAGTCATGCATTAATTAAGTGTATTGGCATAAGTGTCTGTCAATGAACGTATTGTGGGTGCTTACTATTAAATATGGAGTATTTTGCTTACCATTGGTAGCGAGTAGCAATGATTTTGTATTATACTAGTAACTAAGCGGTTCTTACGCTGAAAAGATTTCTAATATTAATACCTATTATGGGTCTTCGCTAAGATACCTCGGTATTTTGGTAAAACTATATTACGAAAGCTACTTCATCATCTGCTTAGCCTTTTCCCAAACTATCTTGGGGGCGGCTTCCAAACTAACCGGATGCAGCTGAGTACCAGTATTTTATATGAAGCGACTGCCTATCTGACCTCCACAACCCAGTAACTGTGTAATACCCCTTGATAAGACTGGATATCAGACTTGGCTTCTGACTACTTGCAACGAATGTCAAAGGTCTATAAATAACAGCCGGGACCAACGGCTTAATGTGCTTTCCGAGGCACGGAGGAAACTCGGTATGTAATTATGGTCACCCATCCACGGACCAACCTCGGCAAGCACAGCTTTAACCTTGAAGATTGACCCGTGCGGCTGTTATTATTTAGACACGAACTCCTCTACTACTACGAAATCTACTTGTCCGATGGTAATTTATTAAATTTGGCCATTGGGTATATTTTTGGGGACAAAAGGTGGCATTAATTTTTGGGAACAAAAGGTGGCATTAATTTTTGGGAACAAAAGGTGGCATTAATTTTTGGGAACAAAAGGTGGCATTAATTTTTGGGAACAAAAGGTGGCATTAATTTTATTCTCAGTAATTAGTTCTATTTAGTTTTTTTTTTTTGTACTGCAAACTAACTCATGTTGACTTCAAATCTTCTTTCACTATCGTGTAGTTAGTGCCTGGTGGACCTGGTGTCAGAGTTTTTATGCCGCCCGAAGGCCTCTGACTTGGCTTAACATCCTACTAATATTATAAAAATGCAAAAGTTTGTGAGGATGGATGGATGGATGCATGTTTGTTACTCTTTCACGCAAAAACTACTGATTGGTTTTGGATGAAATTTGGCACAAGGTTAGATCACCTGGACCTGGCACCTGGATTAACACATAGGATACTTTTAATCCCGATAGGATGTTCCCCTGGGACAATTATCGAACTCCACCGCCGAGAAATATTTCCCAGGCATGCTGGTTTCCTCACGATGTTTTCCTTCACCGAAGCAAGAGTGATTTATGCAATACACTTCGAATACAATACAATAGACAACACACAACATCACGACTGTAAACGCCGAACGGTTATGCAGAGGTGTCCCTAATAGTGCATCCACATTTCGCCAGTTATGTTTAAGTCCCATGTAATAGGGGGCGAGCCTATTGCTATCGACCGAGCACAAATCCAACTGAGAAATTCCTGATAGAAAAACCCAATAATATTTTGCATGATCCGGGAATCGAACCCATGTCCTCATGCACGTTCAGCAATAGGGGTGAAGACTGGGTAAAGAAAACGACATTCTATTTTGTTCGTCAGACAGGTAATACAGAAATATTAGACAGGTATTTTAAAGTGAAACTTTTATTACATCGTCTCAAACTCGTCTGTGTGTTGCATGTCGCGTGACGCTCGGCCGCGTTTTATACCCTTGATAGAATATTATTCCAATTTTTTTTAGGTTAAATGTCTATAACGTGAAAAAAAAAAACACTTTTACCGTGGTTTCATAAAAACACAATCCTTTTACTGATTAATTAATTGTTTTTTTGTTTTACCAAAATATCAAAAAAATACTTAGTTAGAACTCATTAAAGTTTGAGAGTTGGGGCTCACTACGTCACAAGTAGGTATAAAACTTACCTACATGTGATGTCATGCACCAATTCAACTCAATATATCTCCGTAATTTTATGACCTCGTGAAAAAAGAAAAAATACGTGTCCAATACTTTTCAATAAACTACCCGACGGACAAAGAAAAAAAAATGTGATCATCTCCTATTGCGCTTGCGCCCTCTAGACCAACGAGGCAATCAATCAATAGACAAATACAATACAGTGATTTCAAATAAAAGGGCAATACTTCAATATTTCACGTACAGTACGTGACGGAGTTCTTGAGTGACCAGGGATCGGTAAACGTAGCATAGGACGTCCTCAGACTCGGTGGAGCGATGATCTACGCAAGGCAGCTGGCAAGAGCTGGTGGCCGAGGATCGTGCTCCGTGACGTGTCATGGGAGAGGCTTATGCTCAGCAGTGGACGAGTACAGGCTGATGATGATGATGATGATGACGTGACGGTAAAGACAAGAAAAATATTGAAGAAAAAATACAATAAATAAAGAACCATGTACAACATGTACACACCATCACAACGAAAGCGGCCAGTGCGCCAACTACTATTCATTATGGACAAAATTTTTATGCAATTTTTAATTCTTTTCCAGCGATGCGCGAGTTATTAGGGCGGGGAATGTCCATTATGATCCGGTTTAAAGCAGCTCAAACCAGAACATTTGCTATTGTTTTTTTGATTTCTGTGTAACCCACTGGTTTACTTTTGAAATGTTGCAATAATAGTAAGTATCGAGAGACTGTACTTTACAGATATATTTTTGAGTGAAATATGTTTGTAAGAGCCTCATCTAATATCAGCAGAAAACTTACTTAGTTTCGTGATATTCCTAATGTGGAGCAAAACTTAATAATAATAATATTCTAATTACCTTTTAACCGACTTCCAAAATGGAGGAAGTTGTCAATTCTACTACTCAAATTTTATGGGCATTGTTTGAAACAGTATACTTCTCATGTGCCATGGTCATCAGGTCAGGATCTGATTGATTGATCCTGGAAAAATGGAGAAAACACATAGGCTTTATGATTGGTAATCATTATTTAATTTTGCTGAGCTGATGATGAAATGTATAAGTCGGGATCTGGTGATGAGATCACAGGAAAATCAAGAACAAGAGGAGTTTATCAATACGTCTGAATGTTTTGTGTGTATATTCCGCGATATTTTTGCAAATTGAGAACCAATTTCCGCTTAGGTCCCGTTTAAATTTGGCGAAGGTCTGATGCTGATCCTCGCAGATATACAATGGAACTCTTTTATAATGGAAGGCAAATCTGTCGTGATTGCTGCAATCGCTTGGATGTATCATAACATAATAATTATCACGCCTGTATGCTCTGAGGGGTACGCAAGTAGGTGTGTACAGAAAACCACCATTTCGAAAGTTATGCGTATATATTGCGTTGAGCTCCTTGAGTTATAAGTCGAGCTACACGATAACTGACAAATGCTTGCACTGACTGGACAGGTCCACTCAAATCTGTGTGGTTCTTTCTTTAAAAGACCATCTCAGACACTAATCTGCATAGTCCTCATGTAAATTGAGCAATGTCTGGACTTTAAAAGAGCAACAAGTTAACAGAGAACCTCTGAGTTTGTTTCGGCTGTTTCTTCTCAGAGTAGTCAGGTACGAAACACCGGCCCCATCTAGTTTTTAAAAAAAAATGACGTGTAAAAGTGTTTGTAAAAACCTATTTGCAAAATAAACATCATTTATCATTTATCATTTATGCATGTTAAGTTCCATTTGATTGGGGATAAGCCTATTAACATAACATGTATTGTTTACAAGATACAATAAATGCATTACAAAAAAGGTTGTATAGGATATCACAAATGAAAACGGAAAAATTAAAAAAACATATATATATTGAAAAACTTTTTAACGCTCAAACAAAAGCAGAGCTCTTTCATTTAGGCATATTATATATTAACAGGGTGTAAAAGGACCCACCCTTCCCGAGCCGCCAACGAAGCATTTCCTTCAAATCACACCAGATAAAAATGTGTGTACCTATGTATACATATACTCGTTCGAAATATGCGCTGCATAATTTGTGATCGTGTTTACATTGGGATACAATAACTTCTAGCTGCATACATTAACGTTAAAAGTCTTTTCTGGCTGCAAAAACACTGGTATTTAGATCTCGTAAAGATGTTTTAAACATTCTCAACGACATGCTTACAGCATTTTGATCTCTTTTTTGCTCCAACATTTTAGGTTCTAAGTACGTTTTTGTATTTATTTTCAAAATGACTACTCCTTTTTGAATTGTCACAGAAATATGAGCTGCTGTTATTCCTTAGCCACGACCTCCTGTTTCCACTGTCCAATACCACACCAAATAAAAGTCATAAAATAAATTCTCTCTGGATTATCATGTTCAGTAATGAACACTAGCTAAATTTAATTTCACTCTGTAAAACTCTTCACTAAAACAGAAAAGTATAATCTAAATACCTTTATATGTGGAGGCCTAATCCCGTCCAAAGTACATAAAGTTGTGCTTGCAGAAGGGAAATGTCATAATTATGAACAAGATCATAATCGCGGTAAAGGATGTGGCGACGAACCGATTAAAGATTGTAATCGGGGGGAAAGACGATCAAGACGCCATAAAATTGTCGACCCGTAACGATGGAACCGGCGTCCGGAGAAATGAGCACGAATATAAATCGTTTCTGTGACTTTTTACAATCAACATAACAAAACATTACGCTTGTAATCGACGAAGGCTTAGGCAGAGGTGATAGTACACAGGTCCGTCAGTTATGTTTAAGTCCCATGTAATGGGAAGCGAACCTATTGCCATCAACCGGGCACAAATCCAAGCTCCGTGGCTGCTTCTGAGAAACTACTGATGGAATACACTTTGGCCTAGTGGGGAATCGAACCGAGGAACTTTCTCGACAATTATTTCAGAAAAGAAACAATCGTGGACCCTACCGGCACAGCAAAAGGAAGATATGTTTGAGTTGAAGACTTATCATTTAAGTATCTCATATTAGCTATAATCTATCTAAATTACAAGTATATTTCACATTACTAGTTTTAAGGATTTATCATTTAAAGATTTTGGAGAGCAGCGGTGGCCCA
The DNA here is from genome assembly GCA_963082945.1 of Cerastis leucographa. Lineage (NCBI taxonomy): Eukaryota > Metazoa > Arthropoda > Insecta > Lepidoptera > Noctuidae > Cerastis > Cerastis leucographa. The sequence continues at coordinate 1,596,844 of OY720360.1, forward strand.
GTGGTGGCAGCCCCGACTTACGAGCAGTAAGTCTTGGGTTCGTTCCCAGGCAGGCGCATTACTTTGTGTAATTTATTTCATCACCACTGCCCTCAACAACGGTGAAGGAAAACATCGTGAGGAAACCGGCATGTCCTAGAACTAAAAATACGAAGACATGTGACATCTACCAATCCGCACTGGGCCCACGTGGTGGATTACAGCTCACTCCCTCTCATAGAGAGGAGGTCTGTGCCCCAGCAGTGGGAGTATTATAGGCTGATGATGATGATGATCTTTTAAATATTCGTTGACACTGTAATAGCACTTGCTTAATAGTAGCATTTTTTTATTTGTTCGTGAATAGGTGGAGTTTTTTTTCTTATTGATTTGGGTAACATAGGATAGGTAATACAGAATAGGACGGGAGGAAACGCCCGGTTGTCACAACTGCCAGGATCACCCGAAAGACATGGTGGAGCACACCGTGGAGGTCTGCTCCGCTTGGTCACAGCCGTGTCCTCGTAGCGGCGATTGGCGGCGTTGACCTCTCGCGTCCGGCCCTGGTTCTATCCATGGTCCGGAGTGAGAGGAAATAGGGAGCCGTCGCCTTCTTCTACGAAGCAGTCATGCTATTGAAGGAGGTAGGGGAACGACAGAGGGAGAGAGCCTCACATCCCAGCTGCCGCAGGAGATGTCCCGGGTGTCAGGGGCCACCGTGGCCCCCGCCACCGTCACCGCGGGCCTGTGGACGGTGAGTGATGGGTTGGCTCACTGTCCGTTCGTCTTATGACAACAGGTCGTGCCGACAGCGCGTTCGTGTTCCACGCGTGCCTCCAGAGACGTCAGCAAATTGGAAGGGGTCCAAGAGGGCCGATGACTGCTGGGGCTGCGGGACTGTTCGAAAGAGATACCGTGGCTTTGGAACTCAAAGGGCTAAGAAGGAATATGGATGGTTTTAGTCAGTACAAGTCGTCTGACACTACCTGCCGATTCGCCCAAAGCGGGAGGGGACATTTGATGATTTCCCATCCGTAAAAAAAACGGTCTACAGAGGAAACATTAAAATTGACACCATGATCATTGATCAATAAACCAAATAAATAAGCTTAAAACCAGCTACCGCACCGTATGTTTTTATATTGAAGTTCCTAACAGAAGGTCCGGGAAGGTATCATAAACTTCTAATGGTGTACTTAACTAACGAGTTTGAACGGAAGCTCACGAATTATTGCTTCGGGTTCACAAACACTTGAATGGAGACCTGTTTTAGAGAAAAACAAATATTTCTATAAAATAATACCAATATTTGTTAAGTTAAACTCACACTGTCACTTACGGGATATTTTCCGTGATTTTCGATTATCGTGAACTCCCGATATTTGGAAGCTGTTGCAACCGCCATGATTGCAGGATGACTGGAGAATGCGGGTGGATGGTAAATAAATTATTAGGTGTAAACAAGGAGCTTGTGGCTAAATAATAACAGCCGCACGGGTCGATCTTAAAGGTTAAGCCGTGCTTGCCGAGGTTGGTCCGTGGATGGGTTACCATAATTACACACCTAGTTTCCTCCGTGCCTCAGAAAGCACGTTAAACCGTTGGTCCCGGCTGTCATTTGTAGATCTTTGACGGTCGTTACGAGTAGTCAGAAGCCAAAAGTCTGACATCCAGTCTTACTAAGGGGTATCGTAGGTATTACCCAGTTACTTGGTTGTGGAGGTCAGATAGGCAGTTGCTTCATGTAAAATACTGGTACTCAGCTGCATCCGGTTAGACTGGTAGCCGACCCCAAGATAGTTTGGGAAAAGGCTAAGCGGATGATGACATAATAGTCAAAACAATTAGTTCTTCACTCTTTCTTAGTCTTTTCTACGCACACTACTGTAAATCGATTTTTATAAAACCTAGTCATCCCGCGATCATGGCGCTTGGGCGTCGAAATATCGGGAGCTCACAATAATTGAAAATAAGATATGCCGTAAGTGACAGTGAAACCCTAAAACAGTATTTGTTAAGTTGCTAATAGGTTTGATTTGTTTGAAATATTGAGAGATGACTCTAGTGGGCCTTTCGCCATACAAACGTATTCCGCAGTTTTCTTCGTGGATAATACGTCTACTCGTCTAGAGCAATGATATTTTTCCAAAAAAAATAGGTCTAAAATCGCCATGTTCAGACGACTATCAGACAAATTAGATAAGTTTTTAACAAAAAAGAAAATAATAGAAGCATAGATATCATTTTCCTCTAAATTTTGATATAAGAATTATTTAGATCAGTTTAGTTTTGAAGAAGAAAACAGCGGAATACAAAACGTCTTTTGGTCAAGATTTTTGTAGGTAAAATCAGCCTGAGCTGCAGTTGTCACTTTTGCACTTTACGGGGGCTTGGTCGGGCGCAGCACGATGGCAATAGTTTCTTCAAATACCTATTCTTCAAAATACTCGGGACTAGAATCCCCTCTTAAGAAAGGAATTTATTTGAATGTTATGCAAAGTCATCAATAACAAACCTATGTCAGTTTACTGCTAGACATCAGACCACTGACTAGTTCATCTAGTGGCCGCAAGAGTACCTGCTGAGCATAAGGTCCTAGGTTCAATTCCCAGGTTGGACAAAGTGTTATTGGGGTTATCAACCAGGAATCTCTCAGTAGCAGAGCCATGGAGTCAGGGTTTGTGCCCGCTTGATTGAATAAGGTCGCCCCCTATTACATGGAACCCTAAACATCACTTGGGAAGTGTGAACAATTAGGTAAACTGTCTTACCCTTTGGGAAATACAAGCGTCAATGTTATCTTATCAGTAATAATAGGGGTGAAGACTGGGTAAAGAAAACGAAATTCTATTTTGTCCGTCAGGCAGGTAATACAAGAAATTAGATATACATTTTTTGTTTTATCAAAATATCCAAAAAATACTTAGTTATAACTCATTAAAGTTGGAGAGTCGCTCACTACGTCGCAAGTAGGTATAAAACTTACCTACATGTGACGTCATGCGCCATTTCAACTCAATATATCTCCGTCATTTTATGACCACGTGAAAAAAGAAAAAATACGTGTCCAATACTTTTCAATAATCTACCCGACGGACAAAGAAAAAAAAATGTGATCATCCCCTATTATACAATACGCATATGTAGCGGAAAAATCAGAGTGCAATGGCATTCATTTAAGTATCACTTAGCGTTAGTGAAAACTGGCATAACTGAAGCAGAGATCTAAGTGGCTTGAGCGATGAATGAATGTGGCTGAAGGTCGACATGAATGGCGAGAATTTGAATGGAATAAAATGAATGGACATGTGCAGAAACAAAAATAAAAGAGCTGTGATCATTGTGAAGATATTAAAGCTTTGTCTAAATTGTTTTATGTGAATACAAATACAGAATACATAGATTAGGATCACGCCTGTAATCCCCGAAGAGTTAGGCAGAGCTCTACCTAATCGAATACCCACATTTCGCTGGTTATGCAATAGAGAGCGAGCCTATTCATCATCATCATCATCAGCCTATAATGTTCCCACTGCCGGGACACAGGCCTCCTCTCAATGAAAGGGAGTGAGCTTTAATCCACCACGCGGGCCCAGTGCCGTTTGGTAGATGTCACATGACTTCGAATTTTTAGTTCTAGGACATGCCGGTTTCTTCACGATGTTTTCCTTCACCGTTTTGAGAGCAGCGGTGATGAAATAAATTACACAAAGTAATGAGCCTGCCTGGGTTCGAACTTACGACTTACTGCTTGTAAGCCGGGGCTGCCACCACAGGGCCACCGCTGCTCTCGCGCGAGCTATTATTATTATTATATCATTTATTTCTGGCTACGCCCATAGTGTTAATAACAATGGTCTTAAGTGCTGGTGTTAGTAGAGACATATATTGCCAACACAGAATACAGAATGTTGTTTATTTCAGGGGCTCTAGACGAGGAGCAATCGTTCTCAAACATTCCATAGCTTTCATCGTTATCATTTAATAGGTAGGATGTCACTTTTTCAATGTCCTTAATCGCAATTGGAAGGGGTCCAAGAGGGCCGATGGCTGCTGGGGCTGCGGGACTGTTAGAAAGAGATACCGTGGCTTTGGAACTCAAAGGGCTAAGAAGGAACATGGATGGTTTTAGTCAGTATAAGTCGTCTGACACTACCTGCCGATCCGCCCAATGCGGGAGGGGTCATTTGATGATTTCCCATCCGTAAAAAAAATGCTTATCCAAGGAGATGGCGATGTAGACCGGGAAGTAACGCACTGGATTAACTCAGGATGGATGAAATGGCGACAGGTCACTGGAACAACTTGCGACCCACGAATGCCCCTTAGTTAAAGGGGAAAATACACAAGTCCGTGATACGACCTGACGTACTTTATGGATCGGAATGCTGATTGATCAATATACCAAATAAATGAGCTTTAAAACCAGCTACTTAAATATAGCATGTTCCTATATTGAAGTTCCTAACAGAAGGTCCGGGAAGGTATCATAAACTTCTAATGGTGTACTTAACTAACGAGTTTGAACGGAAGCTCACGAATTATTGCTTCGGGTTCACAAACACTTGAATGGAGACCTGTTTTAGAGAAAAACAAATATTTCTATAAAATAATACCAATATTTGTTAAGTTAAACTCACACTGTCACTTACGGGATATTTTCCGTGATTTTCGATTGTCGTGAACTCCCGATATTTAGACGCTGTTGCAAGCGCCATGATCGCAGGATGACTGGAGAATGCGGGTGGATGGTAAATAAATTATTACGTGTAAACAAGGAGCTTGTGGATAAATAATAACAGCCGCACGGGTCGATCTTTAAGGTTAAGCCGTGCTTGCCGAGGTTGGTCCGTGGATGGGTTACCATAATTACACACCTAGTTTCCTCCGTGCCTCAGAAAGCACGTTAAACCGTTGGTCCCGGCTGTCATTTGTAGATCATTTGTAGATTTGTAGATCTTTGACGGTCGTTACGAGTAGTCAGAAGCCAAAAGTCTGACATCCAGTCTTACTAAGGGGTATCGTATTACCCAGCTACTGGGTTGTGGAGGTCAGATAGACAGTCGCTTCATGTAAAATACTGGTACTCAGCTTCATCCGGATAGACTGGTAGCCGACCCCAAGATAGTTTGGGAAAAGGCTAGGCGGATCAAACAAATCGGTCTGCACTCTTTTTTAGTCTTTTCTACGCGTACTACTGTAAATCGATATTTATAATCTAAAATTAAACCTAGTCATCCCGCGAACATGGCGCTTACAACGGCCTCGACCGGGAGCTCACAATAAGTGGCAAGAAGATATTATGCCGTAAGTGACAGTGAAAACCTAAAACAGTATTTGTTAAGTTGTTAATAGGTTTGATTTGTTTGTGAAATATTGAGGACGGCATTTATTTCAATGTTATGCAAAGTCATCAATAACAAACCTATGTCAGTTTACTGCTAGACATCAGACCACTGACTAGTTCATCTAGTGGCCGCAAGAGTACCTGCTGAGCATAAGGTCCTAGGTTCAATTCCCAGGTTGGACAAAGTGTTATTGGGGTTATCAACCAGGAATCTCTCAGTAGCAGAGCCATGGAGTCAGGGTTTGTGCCCGCTTGATTGAATAAGGTCGCCCCCTATTACATGGAACCCTAAACATCACTTGGGAAGTGTGAACAATTAGGTAAACTGTCTTACCCTTTGGGAAATACAAGCGTCAATGTTATCTTATCAGTAATAATAGGGGTGAAGACTGGGTAAAGAAAATGAAATTCTATTTTGTCCGTCAGACAGGTAATACAAAAATATTAGATACATATTTTTTGTTTTATCAAAATATCAAAAAAATACTTAGTTATAACTCATTAAAGTTGGAGAGTCGCTCACTACGTCACAAGTAGGTATAAAAATTACCTACATGTGACGTCATGCGCAATTTCAACTCAATATATCTCCGTCATTTTATGACCACGTGAAAAAAGCAAAAATACGTGTCCAATACTTTTCAATAATCTACCCGCAGCGGAAAAATCAGAGTGCAATGGCATTCATTTAAGTATCACTTAGCGTTAGTGAAAACTGGCATAACTGAAGCAGTGATCTAAGTGACATAAGAGATTAATGACTGTGGCTGAAGGTCGACATGAATGGCGAGAAACTGAATGGAATTGAATGAATGGACATGAGCAAAAACAAAAATAAAAGAGCTGTGACCATTGTGAAGATATTAAAGCTTTGTCTAAATTGTTTTATGAGAATACGAATACAGAATACATAGATTACACAGGCACATTTCGCCGGTTATGCAATAGAGAGCAAGCCTATTCATCATCATCATCATCACCATCGTCATCATCAGCCTATAATGTTCCCACTGCCGGGACACAGGCCTCCTCTCAATGAGAGGGAGTGGGCTTTTATCCACCACGCAAGCCCAGTGCCGTTTGGTAGATGTCACATATCTTCGAATTTTTAGTTCTAGGACATGCCGGTTTCCTTCACCGTTTTGAGAGCAGCGGTGATGAAATAAATTACACAAAGTAATGCGCCTGCCTGTGTTCGAACCTACGACTTACTGCTTGTAAGCCGGGGCTGCCACCACTGGGACACCGCTGCTCTCGCGAGCCTATTGCCAACACAGAATACAGGTATTGTTTATTTCAGGGGCTCTAGACGAGGAGCAATCGTTCTCAAACATTCCATAGCTTTCATCGTTATCATTTAATAGGTAGGATGTCACTTTTTCAATGTCCTTAATCGCAACGTAACAAATTAAAATAAATTCAGGTAGCAATTGAAAGTTCAATTACTTATTCGCGTTTTTTATTAACGATTTTTAGGCGTTTCTTGATCTTTAAGACATGCAACAGGCGATCCACTTTTTAGGTTTTCAGGTAAACACTTAATTTAACTTGTACTATCAATAGAAACCTCGCAGGTACCTTACCTGCGAGGTTTCTATTGGATCATAGCTTCAAAAAACCTTTTTAAGTTTTTTCCGTAGCTCAATAAGTTGTTATAATATAATCTGTTAGAGGCTAATTCCAAGGCCACACCTACAAAGTTTGAATATGAATTATAATAGGGTCTACTCAGGGCGTGTCAACTATCGCTATAATATCTCCTTTTGACTGAGTATAATTTAGACATAATGTAGAAAAAATTAAGTTCCAAAGCTCATTTTAAAAGTTCGTTTAACTAACTTTTTAAATGAGCTTTGGAACTTTATTCAATTATGTTAAGAATTACATAAAACTTGATTTATCGCCAAAAAAAATATGGCATTAAAACAGTGAGTCCAAAACAGGTCATTCGATGTCGAAAATTATTTTACTGATTAAAAGCCATTGCTGCAGCTATTGCCGAAAAGAATATTTTAAGGTGGATATAGTTCAAATCCACGCAAACAAAGTCACGGGCAGAAGCTAGTACTACAATAAAAGGAAAAACTTACTGTACTGAAAGATCAATCCAAAAATCCTAGATTCAAATTTCAAACTCACCGAAAAAAATATCTACACGCACTTCCACATAAAACACACACATACACAGCACTCGCGTCGACGCGTACGCAACCAATCAGTTTTCATATCACGACACTGCGCGCGCGCTTCGGAGAACGCGTGCGTTTATTGCGCGCGCTCGATCCCTACTGGTTCGAACTCCACATCGATATAGCTTTCCTAGAAATAGGTTCGATTGGTTTTCGATTTTTGAATTTGATTTTTGCTTTCGTAAGCTTCTATAAGGATGGCCAGTTATTTAAGGTTCTGAATCGAAAGGATTGGGTCTAGTTTAAAAAGCACTAGTAACGATGTTAGGTTAGTAGTGAGAAATGTTAATTCATGTCAGTTTCTCAGCCAATAATATAACCCTAAACTCCCCTATACTCTTTTCTTGTAGGGACGGATAACGGGATCAGTGGGTAACAATATTAATTAATTATTCGTTGGAAACGGATCCCGAGATGGATATAAATCGGCTGGATCAAGTTCCAATTCAATCTGATCTCGGGATCGGTGGAGACAAACCCATCTAATCACACACAAAAAAAGTCTCAGAACAAAGTATAACACAACATGTTTCTGAATTCTAATTTCAAAAACAAAACAGGAGCTTCTCCGCCAATCACAGCTATCATGAGCCTTCACTTTTTTTTTTCTACAATTTTATTATTCCGGACGGACGTTCCACTATGTGAATATCCTGAGTGCACATTGAACCGAAACGCGTTATAGCGTGGATAAAAACCATTTTTACTTTTTTTTCGTGTTTCGGACATAGTTTTTGTTGGTCAATACGGAAATATGACTCAGTGGTCTGTTAACAGGAAGAGACTGGCTGGAGTGGACAGTTTACAAAAAAGTATTTTAGAATAAAGTTGCGTTGCTGTATCGTTGGTCTTAGCAGTTGCCAGCGCTTCTGCTGACCATGAGGTTTAGGGTTTGCTGCCGACATTGACCATGACCAACATGTTATTGAGTTTTCCCATCGACAAATTGTCGGTTCACCACTTAATAAGTGGGGATTTAATTTAACTGGAGAAATGTGGGTGTGGGCCAGGTACTCCACTATCGAACCCTTCGGGGATAATAGGAGCATCTAGGCATCTTGGGCTCGATTCGAAGTATGGTCAAAATGTTAGCGATCCATCAGGAATTTCTTAGTGTTGGTTGTTTCTTAGTAGGTACTCACCTCTTCGGGGGAAACATGAATGATATTTCATTGTCTCGATTCCTTTTTTCTTTGATTCATCTTCAGCGTGTTACCTACACCTTCTCACCAATTCCACGGTCGCAAAGGTCACTTGGAGTGCATGTTTGCGAGGTGGAACATAGTATTCAGCGCAGCAAAAAAATCTCACTACAAGCTCGTCTGTTACAAACACTTCTGAAGAAAGGCGTGTGAGACAGTTTTTCCATCGCATTCTTTCGCGTGATGTTCGAGTTTCTAATACCCATACTTATCGAGAAATCATCATCGATCACAGTTTACAAAACTGTTAACATGTGCGTAAAACGTTACTTATGTATAAAACGTAAATTACATTGGACGAGTGGTGTAAAAACTGTACATTAAACAAGACTGGAGAACTTCTGAGAATTTATCGATGACACTAGAAACGGGATAGTAGTAGATAGTGTTAGTGACCTTGTCAGTTTATTAAGTTATACTGAGAACTTGTATTGTCTCATTACTATTTTATTTGCTTTCCAATATTTGTTGATAGCAGCATAGTGGCGCAACAGTAATGGTCTTCTTCTACCTACTCAAAGGTTTTGTGTTCAAACGCAGGCATAAGTACACATTTTTTTGTCTAATGTTTTTAATCACAACTGCTTTCAAAACGGGTTGTTCCCACTAGTTCTAATAAACAGTTCTATGGTAGAACTAGTGGGAATATTTCTTCCCAGTAGTCCTATGGGACATATATATTTAAGGTGGTACAATACCGTAAAACTAGTGGGAAAAATTGGTGCGTTTCGAAAGTATTCTAAATAGTTCTACCGTAGAACTGTTTAGCGGAACTAGTGGGAACAAACCCCCTCGTAGATAATGCCTCTTCTTTTTTGAGGAATGGGCTCCCTGTAAAAAAAAAAGTGCTTGGAGTCCCTCCGCCGCGCGGAAGAAGTGAAACTTCGTAATACTACACGCATGCGTTCGATTGCCATGGATTCACACACGTTCTGTCACTTTCTATTCCTCCTCCATGGTAGCGTTAAACGTTTAACGCAAACTTGTTGGAAGTCGCATAAGAAGTTTCACTTCAAAAAGAGGAGGCCTATGGCAGTCGGAACGAAATATACTATACAATGGCATGATTTTTTGGCTATAGAAATTGTTGAGAGTGCCACTGTGCGTAAAGCTTACACATAATTATTTTATTTTTAACCAAGAGTGTATAACCAAGAGGCAAACTTTGTTACTAACCTATTCATTCATATTATATATGGAAATTTTTTGATGATTTTAATAGATTATTTTATTATAATGAATGAGTTTTAAAATTTTTTGTGGTTTTTTTTTTAGTAAAAAACTCAACAATTTTTTAAGATTTTAATAATTTTGATGGTTTTAATGATTTTGATGATTTTAATGGTTTTTTAATGATGCTTATATGATTTTTAAATGATTTCTTTAATGTTTATACTATTTTAATTGTCTTGAATTGTTGTATATGGGAATTTTTCCTGAAATAGAACACACTTTATTTATTTTATTTTATTCATTTTTTTATTCCAATGTCTTCGAAATCATTTCATCTTACCTTGCTAGGTACAACAGTCAATGTTTATTTATTTATGTTAACTTCATGTACAATTGTAGTAGGTACATAGTCGGGGTTCATCTTTGTCGGGGAATATGATTGTGTTTGCGCTCCTTCTTTGAATTTAACTCGAGTGTAAAGTTCACTATGGGTTTATAGCGTGTCAAATCACCCTTTTCCCATGCTTGACTTTAAATCTAGATTGAATCATAAAATAACGAAGAAAGTTACTATAGCTCTTTTTGTACAAAAGGTAAAAAAGGAATGTATAACTTTTCGAGATTATTTTTACGTATGGAATACAAAAGAATAACAACAACCAGCTACAAATGACAGATGAAAATAATAAAAAAATATTAATAAAAGCTTTGCCACTGTTCTAAATAAAATCTTTAACTGCAGATTTATTTGAGTTAGTTGAATAGATTAGATGGTCATTGCCCTTTGTAAATACTGAAATTAATTATAAAAGACTAATAATCTATTTAGTCGAATTTAGTTACTTAGCCATTTAGAAATGTCCGAGTTACTAAATTCAGACAAGTGTAATCGCATCCAACAAGTAAGCCTCCTTCAAAGTTTATTCAAAACTAGCTGTCCAGCGCAACTTCGTCTACGTCACATTTTCCCCGTCTGCGCAACATTTTTCATTGCTGCTCCGCTCCTATTGGCCGTAGCGTGATGATATATAACCTAAAGCCTTCCTCGATTAATGGGCTTTCTAACACTGAAATAATTTTTCAAATCGGATCAGTAGTTCCTGAGATTAGCGCGATTAGCTTTATTATTAGTACTAGATTAGATTAGCGATGCAGAAGTTCTATCTAATAAAACCGAATGATGGAGTCCCTTAAAGGTGCTAATTTAAGTCTTTAAGGGATCCAAGGGAACCTCCAGTCTTCTTGTTTTCTATCGTGTGGTAAGTGGTGTCACAGTTAATCTCTGGTAATGAACGGAGAATCAAAGTGACAGATAAAGAAGCGACTTTTTGAGAAACAGTTACGCGACAGTCTTTATACCTATAGCGTAGTTGTCGATATAAAAAAAATAAATGAACTGATTTGTATGTAAAGTGCAACTTATCGGCGCTTGCGCAGGTATGACTCATTTAGCTACTCTTACATCACTCAAAACTAAAAATAGTTTGAGGTTCACTTCCGTGCCTTCTAAAAAGATTTACTGCATAAATTGAACTAAGTATGACTTTGTTAGTTCACTGAGGTCGAGATTTTCTAGAGATAAAATATTCTTTGGAATCATTTTGTTTTGTCAGGAAATCAGTCGAGTGCAATTAGACAATAAGGTAGAACGAAGTTTATTGTGGTAGGATTTTCATAGGACTTTTTGATTCAGTTCCTACAGAAGTGGGAAAAATGTTTTAACATTTTTTTTAACCGATTTCAATCAAACTAAATCAATTCCAATTTGGAAATTGAATTTCTAACTTTTCGATTTCTTCGTATTAAGAACTTCTCATTTAATTTCCTATGAAATAGAAAAATATTGTTATTTTCATCTCATAGACTTTGAGGACTGAATCGGTTTCCATAAAAAGTTGAGATTGAATTTGGAACTAATTTAACTTTTTTTATTTTGTGCCACAGGTTTTCGAGGACGATATAAAACTTTATAATAATGAGGACAACCTGGGGGTAACTGCGTTAAACTCTTACAATGGCAATGCTTTTCATTTTGACAGGTCACATTTATATTGTTGTTTTCTTTGTGCGTTGCGTGGATGATTTGTTTAATCATATGAGGCAAAGGTTTTGGATACACAGGCGTAACTTCCTAAATGCGAACGTTTGTGAGGGTCTATGGATGTTTGTTACTCTTTCACGTAAGAACTACTGAATGGTTCTGGATGAATTTTGGCTCAGGAATAGATAATAGTCTGGCATAGGCCGGCCGATATTTTTATCCCGGTAGTAGGATTCCGTGGAACAATTATCGAACGCGAAGCAGTGCAACACATTGCAGTGAACAATTATTTTCTTAGCCTTGACTATCCCACTCCTGGGCATAGGTCTCCCATTCCTTCCACTTTTCACGGTGTTGCGTCTCTTCTCGCTAATTAATGAAAACAAAGAAAGTTATAAAAAAAAAACAAGCTTTTAGGGGTATGCAGCTGGGCCCCTGGCGATGCCCATGGTGACAAATGACAAGATTTTAAATTTGGAATCGACTAGACCCGTAGAAGTTGTTTAAATCCCTTCATCAACCAGAAAAGAGGTGATGATCTTCAAACGGCTGAGCAGATTTTCTTGAAACATAGCTAAGAACACTCTCGGTAAAAACACCTTTCAAAGAAAACTAATTTTATCAAAATCGGTTCATCCGTTTAGGAGCTACGATGCCACACACAGATACACAGACACACAGATACATACGTCAAACTTATAACACCCCTCTTTTTTGGTTGGGGGTTAAAAAGCCGTTTTTGAAAGGTCGTTAATATTTCATTCCCACGGCTTTAAAACGCTGTAAAAACGTTAGCCATATGTTTTGGCTACAAATAGTGACACGATAACTTCTCATACTGCTTCAAGGGTTGTTCATGACAATTTATCTTTAACAGGGTATAATTAGGGCAAGCGCAACTATTGAACATGAGGTTCTGGGTTCGATAGCCGGGTTGGACAAAGTTGTATTGGCTTTTTCCATCAGGAATTTCTCAGTGCCAGCCACTGAGTCTAGAATTGTGCTTGGTTGATGGCATTAGGCTCGCCTCCTATTTCATGGGACTTAAACATAACTGCGAAAGGTGAGTGTACTATTAGATACACCTCTGCCTGACCCTTCGAGAACAAGTCGTGATGTTATATGTTATTTCTATTTTACAGGTAACCCTTTTGTTTGCCCCACAAACTATATGATAACTAACTTAACTAGCTTATGCCCGCGGCGCCGCCCGCGTGTAGTTCGATAATTGTCCTACGGGAACATACTATCGGGATAAAAAGTATCCTATGTGTTAATCCGGGTTATAAACTACCCGTGTACCAAATTTCATCCAAATCCATTCAGTAGTTTTTGCGTGAAAGAGTAACAAACATCCATCCATCCATCCATCCATCCATCCTCACAAACTTTCGCATTTATAATATTAGTAGGATTCTTGACTGGTTGAAATGTTACAGATTTGTTACAAGGAGCCTGTCAAACTGTCAACCTCCTTCACGAGTTACAGGCCCAACGTGTACAAGCCCATTGCCAAGAATGTACCACGCTGACAGACACCAGACCAACGAAGCTACCTTCCCATGAGAATAAAACAACGCATAAAAAAAGTTTTTTATTAACATGAACACAATCAAGCAATTTTATCACATTTCTATGAAACTCGATAGATCGAAAGCTGGATTGCTTATTGAATACCAAATATGACAAGTTTGAGGAATCTAAATCAACATTCGTTGGTGATTGAAAACTGATCGTTGTGGAATTACATAAGGTTCAGAATTGAAGATCAGACGGTGTTTAATATCCATGTCGGGGAACTGTAGAGTTTGGTACAGAAGGCTAACATGATGCATATGCAATATGACCAGCCCCCTTATTAACAAACGCTCGGATTCGATTTCGATTCGAAAAGTCGTATCTATCTCGCTCGCTTTCATAATGCCAAAACAAGATAGACATACGACTTATCGAATCGTAATCGAATCCGAGCGTTTGTGAATGGGGGGCCAGAACTCCGTCTTGCTTTTTCAAATAGAAAAAAAAAGTTAATCTGATGACTGCCTCGTTGAGTTAGAGGACGCAAGCGTGACCGCTGATCATGAAATCCGGGGTTCGATTCCCAGGTTGGGCAACGTGTTATTGGGTTTTTCGAACAGGAATTTCTCAGTGGCAGCCACGGAGTCTGAATTTGTGCCCATTGTGTGATGGCAATATGCTCGCCCCATATAACATGCACAGCACAGCGCTGTCATCATGCTGAGTGGTAACCTGCTTGTCGCAGTCACGACGTGCAAGCAGTAATCATTTTTTATCCGTCCTTTATACTTTTCATATTATTATTTATTTATTTTTCTTGCGTTGTACCTATGTTTATTGTTTTATTTTATTTTTTTAATTTTGTATGCACGTCATGTCCCTGCGACAAATAAATATATTTTCTTTCTTTCTATAATGGGTAGGTCCAAGTCTGCCTTAACTCTTCGGGAATCACAGGCGTAAGATATGTTATGTAGAATCAGATCCCGGCAGGTATTTTTATACGAAATCAGAATAATATAGGTACTTTTCATGGTTAACTCTGATATAATTTGAAACTTTTTCTGTTTTTTTTTTTTCGCATTATCATTAAAACACGAAATGCCATGAAATAATGTTTTTTTTTATCTCTCCTGGGTAAAGGCTACCCGTTTCTCCTTCAGCAAAAAGGAAACATCCGACCTTTTGTTACTAGAATGTATGCTTCTATGTTTTCTACCCAAGTTGCGTCTAATTTGACTTGATTTGATTTGTTGGATTGAAGTAACTTGAGTAAAACTTAATGTTTTTTAACAGGAATTTCTCAGTGGCAGCCACGGAGTCTGAATTTGTGCCCATTGTGTGATGGCAATATGCTCGCCCCATATAACATGCACAGCACAGCGCTGTCATCATGCTGAGTGGTAACCTGCTGGTCGCAGTCACGACATGCAAGCAGTAATCATTTTTATCCGTCCTGTTTATACTTTTCATATTATTATTTATTTATTTTTCTTGCGTTGTACCTATGTTTATTGTTTTTTTTTTTTTTTTTTTTTTGTATGCACGTCATGTCCCTGCGACAAATAAATATATTTTCTTTCTTTCTATAATGGGTAGGTCCACGTCTGTCTTAACTCTTCGAAAATTACAGGCGTAATGATATGTATGTGGAATCAAATCCCAGTAGGTATTTAAATATGAAATCGGAATAATATACTTTTCATGGTTAATTCTGATATAATATGAAACTTTTTCTGTTTTTTTTTTTTCATTTGCATTCAAATTATTTCATGGCTATAGCCATGAAATATTTTTTTTTATCTCTCCTGGGTAAAGGCTACCCGTTTCTCCTTCGAAATCAACCTTCAGCAAAAAAGAAATATCCGTCATTTTGTTACTAGAATGTTATGCTTCGTTTTCTACCCAAGTTGCGTCTAATTTGACATGATATGATTTGTTGTATTGGACTGAGTAAAATCTTAATGTTTTTTAACAATCTTTCAAGGGTCTTTTTCTTCCGAATTAACGCCAGCAGTTTGCACCTCTATTGTATGGAATTGAACTTCTGTTCCTGCATTGTACTGTCGGTCGCATATGGTACACTGACATGAAAGGGATTCACACCCGCAAGGTCAAAGCTTCCGACGCTTCCTGGCATAAACTTCTTTATTTTATTTTTTGTGCCAGCCATGTGCCAAATGATTGAAGCGCGTCTTTTGTTTTCGTTATTTTTTTTATTTTTGACGGTTTTTGGTATTGTTTAGAGTTCCGTACTGGCTGGTATTTTGTAAGTAAAGAGGCCTCATGTCGACCAGCGAAGCAGTTAAAAAAAGGAAGGTGGTGAGCTTAGCAGTAGATGGAACAAGGCTGCCAAGATTACGATGGTGACGGTAGAGTAAAACCGAGTTATTAAATATTAAGGGTAATTATCTACTTTACATAATTACCATTGATTTCTGAATTCGCCCATTCAATCCATTGGAATCTCCAGCAAAATAAAGTTACAAGATAATAAAATCAGAGAAAAGATAGCAGTATTAATATTTTTTTGAAACAATTCTTTAAATCATTCATTTTACTTTTCAACCATTTCATTCGGGTCTACGATATAAACAATGGTGAGAGATTTCCGCTGAAATAAAACTTGAATAACAATTTTAGATAGATTCATTTATTTGCCTAAAATATGGTATTTTACAGATTTTATAAAACATACACAATAGATCTTCATATTCCGCGTACTAAATTCGGCAGGCAAATTTGGTGCCAATAAGAATGAAAATGAATAAATGCATTCTAATTTAAACAAAATAATTAAATTCCAATGTCAAAGAAAAATGATTAAATTTTCTAAATTATATCAACAAATGAGAATCAAAAAACTTACATGTGTCAATAGTTTAAAATAAAAAAGTCAAATTTAATTTTCATGACATGACACATAACTTTCCCATTTGTCCTATAATCCATTAATTCCTTAATACTATAAAAACAGTTTTCGATAAGCCATGCTCTGAGATGCTTTTGAAATAAGCTGGTTTGCAGTTCTCTAATAACCTTCAGTATATTCTGTATCGCCTTTCGACTAGTATTTTTATGGCAGTACGCTGTTGTTTTCTAGATATAAGAAGCGAACCCGTCGAAATCGTAAATTTTTAAATATCTTTAAAAAAATGCTCATCTTATAGTCATATTTTTTTCCCATAGAGTGAACTAATAGATAAAATAATTCAAATCCAAAATTCTTTATTGCGAACTTAGTATTGTCTTGAAGGTGCTGCCAATATGTAGGTTCTTATAACTTAGTTGCTTGTTAGTTGGGACATGGCAATTTAAATGGTTTTTCATCATCATCTGCCTAGTCTTTTCCCAAACTATCTTGGTGTCGGCTTCCAGTCTTACCGGATGCATCTGAGTACCAGTATTTTACATGAAGTGACTGCCTATCTGACCTCCACAACCCAGTAACTGGGTATAATACGATACCCCTTGGTAAGACTGGATGTCAGACTTTTTGGCTTTTGACTACACGTAACGTCTGTCAAAGACCAACGGCTTAACGTGTTTTCCGAGGCACGGAGGAAACTCGGTACGTAATTATGCGCTTAACCTTAAAGATCGACCCGTGCGGCTGTTTTTTATTTAGCCACGAGCTCCTCCACTAACAGATAAAATTATAGGCAATAAATTCGTGAGTTTATCAACACAGCACTTGACGCTTGACACTAACATTGTCATTCAAACTCGATAAGTACTAGTGGATTGGTGTGGGTAGTATCATCTTACGTTGAAAACAGTCCCTTCCCGAAGCTGTCAACCAAGCATTCTAAACAACAAACTATGTAACTCTGCTAAAATGTTGGTTTGGAAACTACTTTCACATCACTTTTGTGTAGCGGTTCATAGAAGACACCTGCTCTTCAAATTTAAAAAAATGTGTGATGCAAACAGCCCCGAAGTAAAATACCTGTGACATACGGATGGACAGAGAAGACAGGCTGTCAGGACGCATCTATAAAGGGTTTCGATTTTTGCCTTTTGGCAAAGTAACCCTAAAAAAGTTTTTTGTCTGGCAGGCTTTGATATCAAACATTATGTCAAAATATTAATTCCTACGATGTTCTTGATAAGGATCTCTGTGAATAACGGACAAAAAAGTGAGCCTATAAAAGTTTCAATTTCCATTTTTTCAGAACCATAAAAGGTAGATCTTTAACATGAAAACAGTTATGTCTGACTTGAACTGTGATCGAATTTTCTTGTTTTCTTTTCACATCACAAATTTTCACTCCCAGTTGTCCTGACCTGCCTTTGACCAATCCAATCTGACGTCAACACATCACACGCCAGCCTGACTCTTGGAACACATTGCATGCTATTAGCGTCAACGTGCAACACCGCGCAACGCTGCGCAAAACTTAATTACTTACTTCCTCTACACAATGGACTTGTGACGTCACCGTATATAATGGAACTGGACGCGTGTTAATGGAACGACCGAGGATGTTAGGGCGTACTGGATTAATGGATAACGGATGGTTGAGATTGTTGATGATTAGGCTTTATCTTGTAACTATTATGTGTGCTATTCAAATAACTTCATCGAGAGCAGCGGTGGCCCATTGATGGTAGCCCCGACTTACGAGGAGTAAGCCGTGAGTTCGAACCCAGACAGCTGCATTACTTTTTGTAATTTATTTCATCACCGCTGCCCTCAAAAACGGTGAAGGAATACATCGTGGGGAAACCGGCATGTTCTAGAACTAAAATTCGAAAACATGTGACATATCTACCAACCCGCACTGGGCCCGCGTGGTGGATTATAAATCCGAAATCTTGGATGAATGTGGGTGCGGGTTGGTGGATGTCACATCTGCTCAAGTTTTTGATTCTAGACCATAACGGTTTCTTTACAATGTTTTTTTTCACCGAACCGTGGGGATGAAATCAAATACACGAAGAAAGGTGCGCCTACTTTATGTGTGGGTTCGAATACTAGATCGTTAAGATCTCTAAGTACGGGAAATTTGTGTTGTGACCCATTTGTGCAAGGCAAAGATCATTACGGCTTTCTGTTTTCTCTCTCTTTTTCAATTACAGTCCAATCCTGTCACATCATCTTCCACTGGGCGTCCTGCGTCGCCGAGCCTGTTGTTCAGACCCCAATCGGTTTCTACTTTTGTCCAATTCCGATGTGACATGCGGCAGATGTGTTTTGAGTTTGTTAACTGCCAAATGGGCTGTCAACCCTTTTGTTTGAAGGTTGCTACTGAAGGCCGTATATACGCAAGCAACCTCAAGGGGTTTGCCGATGTGTTGTCCCGGAAACAAAGCATTGCCATTTAAATTAGATAGTGTAGTAAGTCTCAATGGAATGGAAGTGTCAATAGTCTCGGAGTAAAATGGCTGTGACATACGGACGGACAGACAGGCGGACAGGACGAATCTAAATAAAAAAAGAAGCTGTTGTCTGGCTGTTGGCTGGGTGAAAAGAATTCTACCAGAACATGAGCGCTAATGGTTATAGGTTTTGCTGCTTCAAGAGAAGCGAAAGACCTGTACCTATTGTAAAGTTGTGTTGTTTACGAACAATTCTTAGCGGAGCGGCTACAGGACGTCTTCGGGAAAATTATGAAACCATGAAGCTCACAAGGGTAAGAAGTCTTCTTTATTCATTTCTATTATTATTTATAGTGCAGGTCTGAACATGCTTGCTAGCAGGGAGCGGAAAGGGAAGAGACTGAAACTAGTGTTGTGCCACATGACATTCACTAGTGACGTATTACTTAACACCTATAAATATCTTATTAAGTTCCGCTAATTGTTTGCCCAGTTGTTTATAACTAGATAGTGGTGACAGACCAGCTTTTTGATGGACTGTTGTAAGCCATTTCTGGCGTTCAAAAAGTGCTGATTATCTACCCAATTTGAAAAAATATAGGTGACGTAATTGTAGGATAAATCAAAAATTCTCTGCAACTAACTTACAGAAATAAAAGAAAAATATGTTACAAAAGACAGAATATGAAAATAATAGCCCTGCCATAGCGTGAGTGGGGCAACTAAAAAGAGCAATACAACAGCGTTGGGCAATAAAAATAATTTTACGAGGTACATAAATCTGTAGGCTCGCTTCTAGACTCAAGTGGAGCGGTAATGAACTAGAAACCCACCTTTTTTTCTGGTTAATGTCACACGTACACTGGGGTGTAATTGTGTATTGATCTAGACAGTTTTCATGTTTTTTTTTTTTTTTTTTGTGTGGCATCTCGCAGTTCAGCCTCTGAGGCTGGCTTCTGCTTAACCGGTCAATCCTGTGGATGCCTAGAATTTAAGGCCTCCAGCCGGCAAAAAGCTTATAAACTAAGCGACAACACGTTAAGGGCACCCCCTGCGGGGTACGGGCCTCGGCTTAGGGCGTCGCTAGGGGAGGGTAGCAAAGGGACTGGCTGGATCTGAGTGATTTCATTATTTAGGTGCTGATTTATAACTAAAGGCGGGCTGGCTCGAGCAAGGGTCGGGGGGGGGAAGGTTTCATGTGGTGGAGCTCGCGGCTAAATAGTAACAGCCACTCGAGTCGATCTTTTGATGAAACCATGTGTGCCTAGGTTGGTCCTTGGATGGGTGACCACCCATTACATACCGAGTTACCTCTGTGCCTCGGAAAGCACGTTAAGCCGTAGGTCCCGGCTGTCAATTGTAGATCTTTGACAGTCGGTACAAGTAGTAGTGCGAAAGTCTGACAACCAGTCTCACTAAGAGGTATCGTATTAGCCAGTACTAACTGGCTTGTGGAGGTCAGATAGGCAGTCGCTCTATGTAAAATACTGGTATTCAGCTGCTTCTGGTTGGACTGGAAGCCGACGCCAACACAGTTGGGAAAAGGCTAGGCAGATGATGATCTAAATAGGTTTTATGGTAGGTACCTCATCATTCTCGTTTCTAGATCTTGTTTAGTTTAAGAAACTGGTCCAGAACTGGTGGTTTTTTGACTGAATTGTTGATCTTATCATCGCAAGAACTACTGCTGAGCATGTGGTTCTGGGTTCCATTCCCGGGGCGGTCAAAGTGTTACTGTCTTTTTCTGTGAGGAATTTCTCTGTCAAATCAAATCAAAATAATTTATTTCACATAATTATGCCTACATGGGCACTTATAAAAAAACGTCGAGAAAAGGTGCCCGGTTCGGGTTGGTCGTTTCCTATGGAGAATAACCGGCTAGAAACTCCTTGGTTATTCTTTAAGCCTCGCAGTAGCAGCGAAGTATGGATTTGTGCTCCGCTGATGACAATAGTCCCGAAAATGTGGGTGTACCAGTAGATACAGCTCTGTCGTACTCTTCGGGGATTACATGCATGATGTTACGTTATGGTAAGTAGTAGTGTCGTGGTAGGTAGGTACCTCATCATCCTCGCATTTTCTAGGTCTTGTTTTGTTTAAGAAACTGGTCTTTAAATCATTAAGATGTGCTTCCTTTACGAAGGCGTAAATCAATATTTTTTATGGATTTTTGTGAAGCGTTGAATAATTGCCAATTCTTTACGATTCCCCTTAATGGGGAATTCCTTAAATGTTACTAAAGTGTCTTTTTTAATACATGCTGCTGTTGATGAAATAAAATGGTCTTTTGGGTCGCTTTCAAAAATCGTAGTGGACATTTCTGCTAATGGAGTACCAAATAAAATATAAAATATTACTGAAAGAGACTTGTAAACAGAAGTTTATAAATCTCTGACAGAGATCTAAGGCCGAGATCTATAAGCGCTACTTAGCGCGTGCTTTTGCTTTGACATGTTCCTGTCTCAGTCTTGTTCTTGTAGTTTGATGGTTGTGTCACAGCGACAGGAATAACACTAAGCTACAGTAAGTATTTAGTTGAATCTAGATCTCGGTTAACTTGACTCGATTTCGCCAACTAAACTCGCCGTTTTTAAACTTAACTTTTTTTCTAGGGTTCCGTCCGTACCCAAAGATGATAAACGTTAAAAAGTTATTAAAAACATTTTCTAAAAATAGTGATAAAAGTAGCTAAATCAGACCGATTAAAAATTATGACCAAATATCTTATTTTTTTAAAGACATTTTGAAAATATTTTTTTTGTAACTTATACTCTTAATGTTATAACTTTTCTTTAAATACGTCCATGACCACTGTTCTATTCAGTGCATCCATCAATCAGCACGTTGTTTTGCATCCAGTTTTACCGTAAAACGTGATTTTTCATTTCAGCGTAATTTTTGCGTAGAGGTACTTAGTCTGACGTACAGAATGCTTAGTCGCGGGCTTCGTGACGGTTCCCTTTATACCTTGTTCTATGTTACAGTCTAATACATAAAGAACCTATATAAGAACTTTTATCTTCAGCCCGCGGTGTGCGGATATCATGGGTGCCGGTCAAGGGCGAGTCGTAACAGTATATTATGACGTTTTACTGGCAACCGTCGTAAAGTGTTCGCGGACGGATATATTACCATACGGAGGAAATTGACTTCAACTTCTTGCCAATCTTCCGCAGTGCTGCTATGCGATGCTAGGTAGCTTGAAAGGAAATTATGACATTTTTATTCAAGTTTTTGAGGTTTCATACTTGAGAAGCTCGTGTGAATTCAATCATTTCATTCAGGAGTCGTTGTTTAATGACATCTCATCATCTGCCTATCTTTTTTCAGTAACGTCAATATGACTTGAAAAGAAACACACACGCACTCACACACATACACACACGCATGCACACACACGCTCTCACACACATACACACATGCACACACTCAAACACACTATTTTAGGAGTGTTTTCAAAGATTTTTTTAATTTTAGATATTACTTATAATTTCTTGTTAAAATTTTATTTCATTTTTGTACACCACTTTTACCATTTTTTTATTTGTAATTGAAGAGCGGGGCCTTCGAGCACAGGTATATAATTTACTTAAAAGGAGGTCCCTATGTAGGATTTACTGTAAAAGTTGTACAAGTTTCTGCAATAAACCGTTTTTATTTATTTATTTTCCCAACGTTGTTGGGGTCGATTTCCAGTCTAACCAGATGCAGTTAAATACCAGTATTTTACAGGGAGGGGCTGCTTATCGGACCTCCATAACCCAGTTAGTACTGGGTAATACGAAACCCCTTGGTAACACTTGTTGTCAGACTTATAGGCTACTTATTACCGTAACGACTGTAAAGGATCTACAAATGATAACCGTGAGCAACGACTTAACGTGTTTGCGAGGCGTGGAGTATACTCGGTATGTAATGTGTGGTCTGGTCACCCATCCACGGACCAACCTAGGTAAACACGGCTTAACTTAAAGATTGACCCGAGCGGCTGTTATTATTTAGCCACGAACTCCTCTATTTGACGTGAAACTGTTACAAGGACTTAAATAGTTACATTCACAAGTCAGTGATTTTATTAATGGCAGAGGCAATATTTTGTATCAATATCTTTATTCTTTATTCCCACGCGAAAACCGCAACTTCTCCGTAAATCAATCGCGAATATTCAAATATAACTAAAGCTCCAATCGGCTGGATTCCTGGGGGATTGTCCATCAATCATGTGCAGGCGACGGAGTGGAAAACACCTGGCCGGGTCACTAACCCCGCTCGATATTATGTACTGGGAAGGTACATTATGTATGTACTGTGTATCAGTATACAAAAAGACAATAGGATTATGTTTGGTATTGTTTTGTTGGGCTTTATATGGAAGAGTATTAATATAATAAAGAACAATGCTCGTTTAATACGATATTGTATTTAATATACAGATAGAATAATTATACTTTATTGCATAGGTACCAGAATTGTTTCACAGCACTTTTAGTTCTAGCTGCTGCTAAGCTGATAGCCATAAAATCTTACTAATATTATACGAGTATATGCGAAAGTTTGTGAGACGGTATGGATGTCTGGATTTATGAATAGAATAGAATAAAACTTTATTGTACACCAACAATGAAACGTAACGGTTTTACAAAACTGCAAATTTTATGGTGGGTTTTGCTTGTTTTTTAATAATATTTATATATTCGTATTTATTCATATTTATATATCATCACGCATACAACCAATAGGAGCGGAGCAGCAATGAAAAATGTTGCTAAAACGGGGAAAATGTGACGCAGATGAAGTTGCGCTGGACAGCTAGTAATAATATATTCGACGAAGACCACTCTAATAAATATCATATTATGTCTCCAATTTTCCCAACATAATACATACATATGTACATACACACTACAATTTAAAGATAACAACCCATCCTACTTACCCACGCTGCCCGATACTAAATCAAGTGGTTATGTGACACGACCGTGACTTGAATATAGGACTGTACGATTAATGTACGTGTATCTTGGTTACTGAACCGTTGGGGCTCGATATGGACTTGTGTTATTGATTGGTGCGTACTTAAATAGAGAGACGAGGGTAAGATCGCAAGATAAATAAGTGAAGGTCTCTTTACGATGAGATCATTCTACTGTATAATTTAGGCTAGGACCCCTTAAACCGTCAGTCAAGATTCAAGCATTACTTAAAATTATAAACGTCAAACGTCTTTCATAATGCGCACAGCAAAGGAGTGCAACTCTCTGCCTGCATCTGTGTTTCCGATCACTTACAACCCTAATCTCTTCAAAGTTAGAGTAAACAGGCTTCTTCTGGGTAAGCTCGTACCATCGTCGACTTTGTCTGTCATGACTCTGACCTAGTCTAGAGTCCAGAGCAAAGACATCGCAAAAAATTAAAAATTGTTTCAAGAAATGAAAGGCTTGAAACCAGTTTTAAGCAATGCTCAAGTCTTGAATGAAGTTCTGTAATATGGGCTTTGATGCGTTTAAAGCTTAAAATATAGGAGCTGAAGGAGAACGATTCCTCCTCAGTTCTTTTTTTTATGAATAATAAACTACTACTACTTAAATAAAACATAGGGCTAACAAAACTAAATATTAATATTGCAGTCCACTGCATTATCCGCAGATAGACATATTTAAAGAACAGTGGTTGCCATAAGACGAGCATTACCACAGAAAACAAAAATTATGAGATAAATAAATAAGTTACTATAAAGCTAAAAAACCAAATCAGATATGAAACAATTTAATTTACACAAATTATACAATGATTAAACAATAAGGTTACAATTGAGATGAGTTAGTTATTTTAAACGATTAACAGAAACCTGATGTTGTTTTTAAATTCGTTCAGCGCTATATAGTGATTTGTGGCGGTAGAAGGAGTAAGAAACATTGATCTATATCGATTTCCTCACTTCTGAGTCATGCTTTCCTGGTCCGTGCGGGTCACCCAGGTCTTTCTCGAAACCTTCCGCAGGTCCTTACCCTTCTATCTAGTAGGACTGCTGATGCTCCTTCAACATTAGTATATTGATGCCAGCCGTGACTTGATGTTTTGAAACATGTTGGTATTAGATAATATCTAAACCAGGGATGGCGAACCAATGGCACGCGTGCCATTGGTGGCACACGACACAATATTTTGTGCACGCCATTGATATTAACCATATTTTCATCTACCTATGGCCTGCGCTCTCTATAATTTTCAGAGATGATTAACATTATAGATTCACTTAGCTACCATGCATTCTACTAAAAGTAACCTAATTCAAGTTATTTGTCATCTAATCTGCAATACAGAAGTCATACTAATGTTACTTTCATTTAAGTTACACTATATAACAGAAACCTTTAATACTATACATTTATTATACAGTGCCAAAATTTATTTTTGGTAGTAAATAAATAGTTTTGAGAATAAAGACTTTAGTTTTGCTATCAATCACTAAGTCAAAATTATTTGGCCATGGCCTCACCAAAAATGTCTTAAGAAAAAATGGCACCTTGATCCCTAAAGGTTCGCCACCCCTGATCTAAACCAAACAAAGCTAAATAAATCACTCAAACTTACTAATTTCTGACAGTTCCATACCGTTTATTATCAAACTAAAGAACAACTTAGGCTTTGATACACGATAGCTGACTTCAATTGAGACAACATAATTAAGTTGATACAAGATTTAGTGCCCCTATTTACGACAGGAGCTCCCGGGTCCCCAAGGATAGCAGGGGGTCTCTACGGGGTATCAGCCAGGGGTATTGATTCGGGTAGTATTAATAGTATCCTTGGCAGGGAGCCCCATCGATAAGGAGTTTATAGGATGGCCGTGACCTGTTCACCTTTTGTAATTTGCGTAAAATGGCTGGTAGATGAAATTGCAGTATTTTACATGCAGTAATGTTTTTTTGAAGTGATTATTCTTATGCGACTTCCAACAAGGTTGCGTTAAACGTTTAACGCTATCATGGAAGGGGATAATTGAGATAATTTATTAATTAAAAAGTATCACAAAAAGTTTACATTTAGGCTCAGTAGTATTTTTCTTATACAATGGTATAAATATTACTTTTAAGTAAACTATAACTATGTTTTAGTTATAGTTTACTACTAAAACAACTAAACCATAGTTAAAAACACAAACCATAAACCATAAAACAAACCATACAACCATAAATATGGAATATGGTTAAACCATAGTTTGTAACTAAAACATAGTTATAGTTTACTTATAAGTACTATATTCTATATTCCAAAGTCGCAAGTGATCTTAATTCAATTCAGATGTTTGGGGCCATCACTTTACATAGCATGATTTAATTACGACAGTAAAATTATAAAATAAAATTAATCTATTAACAATAACAACTATAAGTATAATCAATTGGTAAAATAAAGAAAAACACTAATAATAGGTAACTAAGCAAATATGCACAAATTGATACGAGAGGATATATTATGGCATAATTATACTACAACTTCTAGAAGTTTTTCTGTGTCTGAGTAATTAAGTATCGCTAAATAATCCGACATTACATAACTAAATTTTTTATAACTTAAACTATAGTTGTTTAGTATATTGTTAAGTCTATTTTAAAGAAAAGGTTCTAAAAACACATAAAATAGAAAGAGACAGGGCGAGAGTGAATGCGTGGCACTCAAACGTTTCACAAGTTTCACTTCTTCCGCGCGGAGGGACTCCACGCACTATTTTTTCACTAGCTTTTGTCCGCTACCTTTTATTTTCTTGAACACTGGATACCTCATCATTTTTTTTAAATGTATACTTATAAAGCTGAAGAGTGTGTTTGTTTGTTTGCTTGAACGCGCTAATCTCAGGAACTACTGATCCGATTTGAAAAATTCTTTGTGTGTTAGATAGCCCATTTATTGAGGCTCTAGGCTATATATCATTACGCTACGATCAATAGGAGTGAGCAGCAATGAAAAATGTTGCGAAAACGGGGTAAATGTGACGCACACGAAGTTGCGGGGGACAGCTAGTGATCTAATATGACTCGGCGGGTCTAGCTGATACTTTTGTATTAAGTCTTAAAAACAAGTTGTTCAAAGTATGTTAAAGATAGTTAATATAAGGTATTCTTAATCATAATATTATCATCTTTCTCCTTCCCTTATCCCAAATTATTTAGGGTCGGCGCAGCATGTCTTCTTCTTCCATACTTCTCTAATACTCGTCATCTCATCAGACACCTCTTTTCTTGCCATATCTTCCTTCACACAGTCCATCCATCGTTTCTTTGGTCTTCCTCTACTCTTATAACCATCCACATTCATAATCTAAACTTTCCTCATGACATTTTCATCATTCCTCTGCATCACAGGCCCATATCATGCAGAGGTAGATAATATTTACAAAATCGAAGATCCTTGATATTTCAGTTGCTGTGTTCATCAATATTTTAGTAAATATATTAACATACTATGAATACATCAGACCCGTAATTTACTCAAAATAAATATGGCGTCTGCTATTGCTGTCCTAGATTAGATTTATTCATGAAACTTCTATGGAGGTCGTAAATTAAGTTGTGCTAGTATGATTACTTTGACGTGAGTATAATTTAGAGGTCCTGGAAATTTTCGTTCGTGCATATATATTGGTTGTGCGTAGTTTTATAGAATTTCATTTCACATTTTTTTTCGCATTTTATCGTTTCATAGAATAATCAATAAGCAGAATACTTACTTTAAAGATATTTATATAATAGATTTTTGTTTCCAATAAAGTTTAAAGTTAGAATATTCATATCATATAATAACAAATCAAATAATCTTTATCCTTATATTGTTTATTAAATACAAAACTTATTACCAAGAATAACATTTTATCGAGTGACAGTTTCTAAAATTCATACCTTTGAAAATGCATACATGAGTAAATAGTAGTTGAAACAAAAATATTCGAAATAAAAATACAAGGACCAAAGATTATGTAAAATACTGGTACCCAGCCACATCCGGTTAGACTGGAAGCCGACCCCAAGATAATTTGGGAAAAGGCTAGGCAAATGATTTTGAATAAGGTATTACTGATATTATAATCGGCTCTCTACGCTGGACACCGCATAATTATAATTGACTTACTGGTGGCCGCGGCTACACCCGCGTGTAGTTTGATAATTGTCCCAGTATCCTATGTGTTAATTCAGGTTATAACCTACCTGTGTGCCAAATTTTATCCAAATCCGTTCAGTAGTTTTTGCGTGAAAGAGTAACAAACATCCATCCATCCTCACAAACTTTCGCATTTATAATATTAGTAGGATATAAATTTTATACTGTACTAATCAATTAAAAAAAAAACGAAAGTTTTTATTTACGGCTGAAACGAGACCATATTAGAAAGCATTGGCAAACAAGATTTTATTTAAGACACTATGTTTTCCTGCCCTTATTACAAAGTACGGTGACAGCACCAATAACTGTCCGTCCCAAAAATAAAAACCCGTGTATATTTCTAACCCGCCTGTGGACAACGAAATCGCTTGATAAACGCAAGATTACCGAGGAAAGGACATTTATTTGCTAATCGCCCATAATGACGGGAATGTACAATAAAATTATTGCATTTTGACGTGTCTGTGTTTTCAAATGTGCGCGTTAGTCATGGAGTGAGCGGTTTAGGCCGATCAAGCTCTGCAAAACCAAATTAGAATTAACTCTCACACGGCAAGCTCATACAAAGCGCGGTCAGGTTAAACTGGATGTGTTTAGCTTGATGTGTCAGTTTTTTTTAGCTGTACTGCAATGCCTTGGTGAAATAAAGGTACACGAACCCATTTTTTTTTTTTTTTTTTTTAAAGAATACATTTACCTGCGCATGGTCTTTTCTTTAAATATTTGAGTAAGTGTAACGGTTCAGTAATATTAGTATTGGTTTGTGTTGGTCACTTAGTTTTTAAGGCAGCTGGAACAAAACTTCTCAAAACAGTCTGTTCAAGGTAGATAAACGGAATGTAGGACTACTATTTAGTAGAACTATACAATTTGTACAGATTAGTCTACTACAAGATACAACGCAGACGAACATGCAAGCTACCTCGCCAACTTTTCATAAATTATTCGTCTATTTCGAGATGCTCAAATAGTATATTCCCTCCTACGTCACGACAAGGTGACATCCATGACAGGTGGCATGCCTGAATGTGTTCCTTCCTGCCTGTAGGTATCGCTAATGCAATCGGTCAATTGGAATCGATCATTTTGTTCATGCTTGTCATCTTGTAAGTTGTATGCTAAATATTATCCGGCTCGAAGGACCAGAAAAGATGGCTGATATTCTTTATCGGTTTTGTATGATTTATAATGCTATGAGAAATAATCAACCTTAAATACAATAAGTAAATAATTCCTACAGCTGGCACACAGGCCTCTTCTCAGTGTATCTATGGTGTATCCGTGGTGTACGCGTGGGTACGTACCATCAAATCGTCAAACAATCATCTTGGTAGGTTTTCTTCCGCACTGTAAGAGCTCGGTGGCAATATTATGTAAATGTGTGTGGCTGAGCAATTGATGGCTGCTGAGCTGCGTGTCTCGGGTTCGATCCCCACATGGCAGTATATATTTGTATGATCCACAGATTCCGGGTCTGGCTGTTTGTGTATGTGAGCTTTAATGTTTGTAAACGCATCCACGATATAGCAGAAATTTTCCTTTTTTATATGGATAACTATAGTGCCTTGACAATTGAAATATTTTTCTAAAACCGCTATTCTCAATTGTAGGTACCTACTTATTCCAAACTTCATAAAGAAAAATATAGCTTTACTGTACATAACAAAAGTAACGTAGCTCTTCACAAGTCATATCAATAACATTTCCATTTCACTCGAGAATAAATGACATCATCCGAAATATCAATACACCCCGGTCTAGCTTTCAAGGAATAAAAACATGACGTCATAATTCATGTTATAAGTTGATAACTACGCACGTCCTACGGAGAAATAATACGGTCTTACGTGGGCGTAAGAAAAATAAGTGTAATATCTTGTTCCAATACTCCTACGTTACTTTGGGAGATGTTTTAAGTAAACCTCTCTTTAGATGCTTTAGGATAACAATAATATTATTTCCAGCCTCAATAACGGAGGTGAAAGTTATGTGCGAATAGCTACTGAGTTTTTTTCTATTAAGTGATGAGTTGAAAAAACACGATGGTTAAGAAACATATATTATAGGTCATATGAGGTATCTGAAATTAAACATAGCTTACGACTACATCTCCCATTATTGAAAACCTACAGAAGTTTCTATATCATTACCACGGACCCAGTAGTATAGTTGGTTTATCTCAAGTTTACTATTTAAATTACTTTTACAAAATAATTTGAATTGTAATTTCAGATTATCTGTAACAATTACCAAAAAAAAAGAAAAATATCTGTATATATTTTTATCACAGATTAAAAGCCCATAAACTTGTTTGACCTTGGAGGAACATAATCAGCCATGAAGGATTTTTCTCCATAACAGCATAACTAAAAACATTGGGACCACACCCAAACTTCAACCAATAACAGCACAGCATAGATAATATCTACACAGTGACGGTTAGAGCACGCTGATAACACGTGTCTCCACCCCATTCGTATGCAAGCTGCGTCCGCGCATTAAATCAGAAGCTATCAAACATTTAGTTCTTGTTGTTTGACTGTTGAATAGTTAAGTGTAGGGTATACTGGTTGTGGAAATACCGTAGTTACTGACAAATAAAAAAAACAAATTTTGGATTAATTTAGATTTTATACAGTTTTCTGTTTATCAGCGGAGCGACGACCTTGAAAAGGTTAGAGGGAATGGGGAATACTGCATGCGGCGGAGCACGAGTTCATCATGATTATGTCATTCAAATGACGTCCATTGCTGGAGACAACCTTCGTCCAAGAGTCCAGCCATATCGTCCGGTCCGGAGTTTTTTCATCTAGCTGATTCCTGCGGCCTTCTAGGTCCTAGATTTGATATACTGTGTGAAAGGTCAACAAACGCTGCGCTTCCTGGGGCGTGGTTGCCGCTGCAGAACCTTACGGTCCGATTCGCCATACGGATCCGGATCTGTCATGCTCAGCAGTGACCTAGATGGTTAAGTTTATTGCAGATGCCTAAACTGAGTCTGTGAACAGAAATAAATTTATTTATTCTTTTACAACAGACACTGAAATAAAGTAACAACTAACTTTTGACTAAATATACTGGGTGTAACGGAAAGGTTATATACATGCTTAAGGGTGTGCTACAGACCATCAAACTGAACATGTTTCTCCATTGGACAAACATCGTAATAGCAAAAAAATATCAGCTTCCATGGGGAATATTTTTTTTTACCCTAATGTATGGACATTCGGGTCGAATAGGTATTGAAATTTTGTATGGGGCAGCAGATAATTTTTTCGCTGTTACTATGTTTGTTCCATGGAGAAACTTGTTAAGTTTGATGGTCTGTAGCATACCCTTAAGTATGTATATACCCTTTCCGTTACATCCTGTATAGCTATGTTCATAACTTCAACAAAGTCTGCATAATATTTTCGACTAGTACCAAATGTCCTTTAAATATTTTCTTCACAGCAATGCGAATAACAACAAAACTTAGTATTTCTTTTTGAAATATTCGTGATCGGAATGGTCTACGAGGGAACGTTATGGCAATAACGTGTAAGCAGCCGATCCATTCATCTATAACTAAATAGTAAAGCATTTTTAACACACATTTGCGTATTCGATATGCTCGAGTCGCGCGTATCAATCGGTCGCATAGTGATGAGCGGTTATCGATTGTTTGGTAAAGTATCGATACAGACATCAATATCTTGTTTTTATCTATGTTTTTTTGTATCTATATTATTAGCTAGATATACAAAAAACATAGGTTTGTATATGTAGCTTTTAACCACGACTTCGAACGCGTTAGATTAGCGATGTGCTTAGAATAAGTTTTTGAAGTGAACTTCCAACAAGGCTGTATAAAACGTTTAACGCTACCATGGAGGGGGAATAGAAAGAGACAGAGCGAGCGTGTAGTATTACAAAGTTTCACTTCTTCCGCGCGGAGGGACTCCAAACACAATTTTTTTTTAGTCAAGAGGTTCTTGATTCCTATTTTTAGTTTTGTGTTCTTTTCATGATGTCTTCAGTATTAATACACCATCAGCCTAGTCTTTTTCCATCTATGTTGGGGTCGGCATTAAGTCTAGTCGGATGCAGCTGAAAGCCTAGATTTTATATGGAGCGACTGCCTATCTGACCTCCACAACCCAGTTAGTACTGGGTTATACCACTGTCACACACTTAATGATCTTTTAATTAAGTGTAAAACATCATTTTGTACGCCTTGCATGGCAGCTCGTAGTGAGACATAACTTTCTTAATATCATCAAATACTTCCTTTTACTAATGTGTCACGAATAAAAATATTTGAATTTTTTGAAACAGTATGTCTTATTTCTTTCTTTGAATTTATCACTTGAAAAAATGAAGACTTTGATATAGAGTAAGAATATTTAAATTAAAAAAAAAAAACTGTTATGTAAAAGTCTGCCTTTTTCCAAGGCTTCTCAATGAAAATTAAAGTGTAGTATTTGATAGGACAGTCTGTTTGGAATAGGTGTAGGAATTAAGTATAGTTATTTTACATAATTAATCCCTTAAGAATCGTGAAAAAAGAGGCAGGTACGGTACGGATCTGGCTACAGACACATGACGAAAACGCAACACACATAAACACTAAACTTAGACTCAATTTTTGTCCTAGTTTTATTATAAAACACCGTAGGAGGAACTCATTGGCTCCTGAAATACGGGTGTATCTAGTCTCGAACCTAGCTCTGGATTCAGGATTTCCAATATGTTTGTAAGCCAGTTTGTGCTAATAAAAAATTAACAACCTGAAATGAACAAATGTCCAGATGTGTATGCACGGCCTGCTGTTAGGCCCCTGTTTGTTAGGTTTATTGGTAATATCGATATTTTCCCCCTAATCCAATGTCCGCACTTATTAATCATTGATCGCGTATCGAGCACGCTCGTGTGCGCACTGCTTATAAAAATAATAAAAACCATTGCGAGTGGTCAAGGAACCTATTGCGCAGTTGTAGCTGACGAATTATCACGTACCTAACGAGGTCAAGACTGCTTTGGGAATGTTGTCGTATTTTTTACTAAAAGGAGGGTTTTTTTTTAATCTTAAAGAAGATTCATTCATTGCAGCCATTCAGCACTTTAACAGCTGTAATGCGATTTTTAGGGTTCCGTACCCGTACATACGAATGGCGCGCGGAGGCACTACGCCGGACGGGGGAAACTCCGCTGCCGCGTCAAATTGTCGCTCAGCGGACAGACCTCCGGCGCGATCTCATGGCGACATGGAGACAGCGACTGTCGCAACCACGTGCAGGGCACGCCACAATAGTGGCGATAAGTCCCCTCTTTGAGGAGTGGCTTGAGAGGCGCCACGGCGCCCTCACCTTCCGCCTGACGCAGGTCCTCACCGGACACGGTTGTTTCGGGAGGTTCCTGCACCGAATCGGGCGGGAGGAAACGCCCGGGTGTTACCACTGCGAGGATCGGCCGGAGGACACGGTGGAGCACACCGTGGAGCTCTGCCCCGCTTGGGCTGAGCACCGCCGTGTCCTCGTAGCGGCGCTTGGCGGCGGCGACCTCTCGCGCCCGGCCTTGGTTCAATCCATGGTCCGGAGCGAGAGGGAATGGGATACCGTCGCCTCCTTCTGCGAAGCAGTCATGCTAGCGAAGGAGGTGGCGGAACGTGAGAGGGAGAGAACCTCACGTCCCAGCCACCGCGGGAGACCCCCGGGCGTCGGGGGGCAACCAGTGGCTCCCGGCCACCGTAGGCGCGGGCCTGTGGATGGTGAGTAATGGGACAGCTCCCCGTCCGTCCGTCTTATGATGACAGGCCGTGCCTACGGCGCGTTTGTGTTCCACGCGCGCCTCAAGTAGATTTTAGCAAATCGGAAGGGGTCCGAGAGGGCCGATGCCTAGATACCGCGGCCCTGGAACACAAAGGGCTAAGAAGGAACATGGATGGGTTTTAGTCAGTACAAGTCTGACACTCCCTCCCACTCCGCCCAGAGCGGGAAGAGTCATTTGATGATTACCCATCCTTAAAAAAAAAAAAAGGGTTCCTTACCCTAAGGGTCAAACGGGAACCTATTACTGGGACTTCGCTGTCCGTCCGTCTATCACCAGGCTGTATCTCATGAACCGTGATAGGTAGCCAGTTGAAATTTTCTACTGATTATGTATTTCTGTTTATGCTATGACAACAAATACTAAAAACAGAATAAAATAAATATTTAAGGGCAAAAGGCAAAAAAAAAAAAAACTTTTTTGGATGGGAACCCATAACAACATACATAAACACATGGGTTTTTATAAATAATGGTACGGAACCCTTCGTGCGCGAGTCCGACTCGCACTGGGACGGTTTTTTTTTCTCTAAATTTTCGATTTACTTGGTTGTGTCTTTCAAAATTGGCAAATAATGGTAATTAACAAAATAGGTTCGATACAGAAACTCAGAGTGAGTCTCTTTCTGATTCTTGCCAGGGGAATAGGCTGAAAGTTTACCTGTTATACACCTTCTGCTTGGTCCACGTTCATAAATCTAGTTACACCGGGTGTGACTGCTATTCAGCTGAACTCAAAATCAAAATCAAAAGACATTTATTCAAATTAGGCTGATAATCAGCACTTTTTGAACGTCAAAATTACAAGAACCCATCCCCCAAAACGCCCGCCCTTCGCCACTTCCTAGTGTTATAGCTGGGAAGAAGAAGTGGCGGAAAAAATCCCCCAGCAACACATCTGTCTGTTAGGTTAGAAGAACCAGATTCTATACAATAGTGTTCAAGTTTAAATAAACAAGGAATCCATTACATCAAATTAATGTCCATGTCAGCTAGCACACACCAATAATAAAATAAAATATTAAAAAATATACTCAAGAATAAATAAAGCCTCCAGACATAAAGGGCGTGCCCGCTTACACGTGCATACAGATGAATAAAATAAAGTAAAATAAAATAAAAAATAAAGTAAAAAATAAAGTAAAAAATATAATATATAATATCAGTAAGCTAATTTGGAGGAAGAAAGAACATAAACATTGTCTCGAGTTCATCCCAGCGAGCAACTATTTATTCTTATCGTTTAAGTTGTCATTAATGGAATAGTAGGCCTTTGAACAAAGGTTAGATTTCACTTTAGCTTTAAACACATTAAATGGCAAGTCTAGAAAGGAAGAAGGTAGCTTGTTGTAAAATGTTATACCAAGCCCTACGAATGAATTATGAACCTTATGAAGCCGGTGAAAGGGAGCAACTTCCTTTAGAACTGAACTGGTTTCCTCTAGGCAAGCGTGCTCCACCCTAGGCCGCATCATCGCTTCACATCAGTTTTAAATTACCATCAAACAATATCAAATGACATATTGCTATACGAAATCAATGGGCAATACTTTGAACATGGGCAAACCGGAAAATCCTTGTAAAACGTCGGACATCTAGTTTAACATAGATTGATTGGCGCCAAAGCTTCGTGATAGAGATTGATTCGCTGCTACATAATTGAATTTTGCGCGCTGATCCGTTTCCCAGGATTTACGGACTTATCCCTCGTCCGGGCCGTTAATTTTTGTCTGCAGTTAACTTGGTGTTTATGTTGAGCGCTGCTTGGTTTAACTGTAAGTATTATTAGTGCTTCGTAATTATCTTACAATACTACCTCGTTGGTCGCAAGCACGACTGCCAACTCTGCTGTAATTCTTAACACGAATGATGTAACCAAGATTTTGTAACATATTTTGATTTAAAAGAGTGTCCATGGAGTTTCTTGCCCGTTCTTCTCCATAGAGATCTACGCTACGGAATGGGCAACTACAGTACTTTCATAAGTTATTATGCCTTGTGACTGGGACTGTAGCTTCGCGTTTTATTTTGTATTTTTTTGACTTTCAAAAGTGCCTGTAATGGTCTAATTGAAATAAATGCTTTGACTTTGACTTTGCACTGGCTGACTGATTCCCAGATTGGACTAAGTGTGGTGGGGTATTTCATAAGGAATTTCTCAGTGGCAGCCAAGGTGCCAAGTCGACAGCTAAATGATCGCCCTCTATTTTTTCGGTCCTTCTATTGAGACTACAACATAACTGACGAAATTACTATCGTGTGCACCTCTGCCTAATCCTGGTTACAGGAATAATGTTTGGTTGAACGGGCGCTCTCAGTTGTGACTGGTCATCTCTTAGCTACCGCGGTTTTGTTTTAATTACTTTATTTTTGAATGACTGATTTAATCTTTTACTCTGGGCGCTTTTAACTTGCCCGTATTTCTACATCGTTCTCACATATTTGTAATTCTTAACATGAATGATGTAACCAAGATTTTGTAATATATTTTGATTTAAAAGAGTGTCAATGGAGTTTCTTGCCCATTCTTCTCCATAGAGATCTATGCTTTGGAATGGGCAACTACAGTACTTTCACAAGTTATTATGCCTTGTGACTGGGACTGTAGCTTCGTGTTGTTTTTTGACTTTCATAAGTGCCAGTAATGTATAATTGAAATAAAACTTTGAGTTTGAGTTGCTATGGAACTACCATAAGGATAGCCATACTGTACCATAAGCCTATAATGTTCCCAATGGACACACAGGTTCATAACTGGGTAGGAGAGGGGCCGTTACCCAGCACAGCGAGAGGGGGCCATTACCTGTGATTCCCACATGTCTTTGAATATTTAGTTCTATGGTGTGGCCGGCTCCTCGTGATATTTTTCCTAAACGTGTTGGAAGCAGTGGAGGAGGAAATATGCATTTGCATGCACATAAGTAGTAAAGTGCAGGTGTGCCTTCGTTCAAACCCCTAAGTCAGTCAGATCCGTTACACTAAGGCACCAAAGCGCACAGAATATTAAAAAAAAGAAAATGCTTTCATCTTTTAAAAGAATTTTAAAATGAAACCTTTAGATTTTCAGGATCCAATAAGTAACGAAATGCTACGATACTGAATCAGATCTGCATTCTTTTTGTGGATCTGATCTAATAGAACCATTTTTAACACTGCACTGTAGTAGCATTTTCTAGTTTTTGAAATTAGAAGCTTTTTGCCAACACTCCGACATGAAATAATAGTTTTTTTTTTTTTAATAGATGAATCCTGCATATAATGTAGCCAAGTAGAAGATCAGTTAAGTGGTTTCGCTGTGAAAGGTCACAGATAGACAGGCATAGTTAGGTACTTTAACTAGTTCAGATAGACAGGCATAGTTGAGTACTTTAAGTAATTTCAGTTTGGGAGGATGACGTATGGGTGTTTGTTTGATTACTCTTTCACACAAAAACTATTTAATGTTTTTGGATGACATTTGGCACAGGGATATTTAATAGTCTGGAATAGCACATAGGATACTTTTTATGCTAGCTGTACGATCCCGTGGGACAATTACCAAAGAAACCGCGGGCGAAGCCGTGGCCATAAGCTAGTATATAATGTTTAAGAGTAAACTTTACCGAAGAACCTTACCACAATCTGCCCATCTAAATTCATTCAAAATCAAAAATATTTCACAGGCCTAGGTTGGTGGTTTCATTTGGAGAAGAACCGGCAAGAAATGGTTACTCTTTTAAAATTATTTGTGATGGTTTTAGAATGTTTTTATATTATAGCGTTATTACTTAAGTATGGGAAGACAGCGTAGCCCGTAAGTCGTTACTTACTACATAAAAACGGTAAACTACACAGACACACAACAAGAACCTAAGTGCTGGTAAAATAGAAAAGAAATCATCTCGGAGTCTAAAGGGCCTTAAATGTTCACACATTCATTCACAAAGAAAAAGTAAAAAAAGAATAAAAAAAAAAAAACGCAATATAAAAAATAAATAAATATATATTTCGTATGCAATAAATAATAAGAATGAGAATATTAACGATTTAAACAAGTGACACAAATATTGTCATCATCAGCACTGCTAGTTTTATGATTGCTATGGAATATTGGAGGTGACAAATCTTTTACATAGTTTAGAATGTTCTTAACGTATCAGTTTCATTGGTGCAATCCGCACTTAAGTAATATAGAATTAGTTAACGAAAATAACTAATTCGACAAATAACGTCATGTTCGTGAACGGGCGCTGTCATTTCGAACTAATTATTTTATATTTTAAATTGTTGTGCCATCTCAAAATGAATGATGTAACCAAGGTTTTGTAACAAGATTCTGATTTAAAAGAGTGTCCATGGAGTTTCTTGCTCATTCTTCTCCATAGAGATCTACGCTTTGGAACGGGCAACTACAGGTCCTTCACAGTTATTATGTCTTGTGACTGGGACTGTAGCTTCTTTTTTATTGTTTTTCGACTATCCAAAAGTGCAGTAACTGGCCTAATTGAAATAAATGATTTTGATTTGATTTGATTAGAAAATAACCTTACTTCTTAACAGGGTTAGAAGCAGGGGTGTTCCTAATAGTAACACCCACATTTTGCCAGTTATGTTTTGAGCTCCATGTAAAAGGGTGCTGGCCTATTCCCAACAACCGGGCACAAATCCTAAATCCGTAGCTGTTACTGAGAAATTCCTGATAGAAAACTTAATAACACTTTGCCCGACCCGAGAATTGAACCTTGCTTGAGCTTGAGACCTAGTCATCATCATCACGTTTTCCCAAACTATCTTGGGGTCGGCTTCCAGTCTAACCGGATGCAGTTGAGTACCAGTATTTTACATGAAGCGACTGCCTATCTGACCTCGCCAACCTAGTAACTGGTAATAAGAAACCCTTTGGTAAGACTGGATGTCTGACTTTCAGCTTCTGACTACTTGTAACTACTGTCAAAGATTTACAAATGACCGTCAGGACCAACGGCTTAACGTGCTTTCCGAGGCACGGAGGAAATTCGTTATGTAATTATGGTCACCCATCCACAGACTGACCTCGGCAAGCACGACTTAACCTTGAAGATCGACCCGTGTGGATGTTATTATTTAGCCACTCGCTCCTTGAGCTTGAGACCTAGTGGCCTCAGTGGCGTGCCTCCAATGAAACGGGGGCAAAGCCCAACTAGACAACTAACGGTATTGGGGTAAAAAATAAAAGTTTCGCTCCTGTTCTGGTATTGGTTTTTAAACCCGTTTTATTTTCAAACAGTGGTTAATATAAACAACACTGCGTATTTTAGATTCCGTCACAAAATTACAACTATTTCAATATCTTGATTAATAGTCGGTGTCAAATAAATGATATAAGAGCCATGTATTGAATTAAATTTAACAACTGAACTCTTCGAGTCAATTCGTAATTATTTCGCTCGCGCTCTACAGTCACTATTGGTAAAATTTAAAAAAAACACCGCTAGTTGGCGCACAAACAATAAATTGGGTAGTAATTTCCCAAATACTTTACCGCAATACCAACAAATCTTCGTTTTCAGCAGTAGGGTTCAGACCAACGCTCTTGCACAAATACAACGGAAAAGATATTAAGAAATATCGGAGTTGATCGAGATGTCCAATCTCGAGTGAGAGGCACCAGAAGAAAAATAAACATAATAACAAAGAACTTTTAAAAGTTTACTCAAATTGACCCCAGATCATTAAATAGCAGGTTTCCGTTTTTCCTGTTAGCCTCTCCTAAGTGATTTATTGTGAAAACTGCTGTTAAAGTCTCCAAAATGGTGAAGATTGTTACCGTCAAAGTTTCCTGTTTGACAAAAGAAAACTTTTCACTGTAGCTAATAGACATCTTGTTTTACTAAATTGTTTGGAGCGAAAGAAAACAGGTAAATTATATTTCGACGAGATCTTCGGTGGAGGAGCTCGTCGCAATATAATAACAGCTACTCGGATCGATCATCAAGTCAAGCCGCACTTGCCTAGGTTAGTCCGTGGATGGGTGACCAGCCATTAGATACCGGGTTTCTTCCGTGCCTTGGAAAGCACGTTAAGCCATTGGTCCCGGCTGTCATTGGTAGATCTTTGACAGTCGTTACAGGTAGTCAGAGGACCGAAAGGCTGACAACCAGTCTGACCAAAGGGTATCGATTACAGTACTAAGTGGGTTGTGGAGGTCAGATAGGTATTCGGTTTCATGTAAGATACTGGTATTCAGCTGCATCCGGTTAGACTGAGAGCCGACACCTTTTCCCATAGGTGGGAAAAGACCAGGCTGGGATGAGATCTACAGTGTGTACGAAAAAATAAGGAGTGAAATAAGCAGTGCGTGTAATTAAAAAGGAGATGGGGATTCAAAACTTCAGCCTTAGTGTTTCTCGTTCAAGTAGCATGACATGTGACGTGAAAAACGTTTTTTAGTATGAATGTACCAGGCCGAAAAACGTTAGTTGGATTAAAAGGAAGTTGGTTACAGCAAAGATGGATTCCTATCCATATATTCGAAGATGTTAAAAAAAACTTGCTGATTGTTTGATGATTGCTTATAATAGATAGAAAAAAAAAAATAGAGCGTGGAGTCCCTCCGCGCGGAAGAAGTGAAACTTCGTAATACTACAAGCATGCGTTCGAGTGTCAGGCATTCACTCTCGTTATTTTATTGAGCTTCTTAATAATATTTTATTGTTGTACACTCTTTATTACATAAGTTTATCGAGGTTATTCTACTCATGGAAATTGAGCGACGGCTGGTCACACCGAAGAGTCGAATGCATGACTGTTTGCACGCCATCTTGCATACCTAGTAGAACTACGTAGTCATAGTGCTTATCTTGTAATAGCGCCATCTCTTAGTGGGTAATAGAAAATATTCCCCCTCCATTAGAACGTTAAACTTGTTGGAAGTCGCATAAGAAGTTTCACTTCAAAAAGAATTATATTATGTAAATAGTTTCTAGCTAAATGTGTTCCATTTTAATAAACAGTTTGTACAAAGAACAGAAGAGTATTACAGTTAAAAGAGATTTCTACCAGACCGCTTTTGGTTGTACAAAAACCCGTTGAAAAAAAAATGGTGGCGAACAGCTCTCTCTCCTAACATTTTCGAACAGAAAACACGAATCATTATCCTCACAAGAATAAATGCCAAACAGCGTTCATTAAAAATCCTGAAAACCATATCAGGTGACTTTTCATTTTTGTCAGGAACTCATTTATAAAAACTTAGCTTTAAAAGTTTGAAAAAGCTCGCGTCACTTTTCAAAGTTTGTCATCTTTTGTTGAAAACTTGAATGAAACAGAAGTAGGTGAAAGTGTTGTTAAAAGTTTCAGATTGCTTGCTCAAAGTGAACCCTGGTCTTTATGACTTTAAAGACTTTTTTAATAATGTCACTCTTCTTTTTAGGTCAGATAAGCAGTCGCTCTATGGTATGGTATGGGCATGTGATGCGGAGGAATGATGAAAATGTCGTGAGGAAAGTTTTGAGTATGAATGTAATGTAAAGGAAGACCAAAGAAACGATGGATGGACTGTGTGAAGGATGATATGGCAAGAAAGGAGGTATTTATTTATTTATTTATTTAACACTTCAAGTACAAAGTACAGAGGCGGACTTAATGCCATGGGCATTTTCTACCAGTCAACCTTTGGGTAATGCAGAGACAAACAGTGGTAGGTGTCTAACTGTAAAAAAATTAGAAATTAATAAGGCATACTAAAAAGATATATAAAATACCAAAAAGATATATAAAATACTATAAATTTATAACAAAATACTATAAATATATATCAATATATAAATTATAAAATAAAAGGACCAACAATGAGGAAAATATCAACGTTGTGACGATAATGCTAGCTTCTTCCGAATGTGCTCGCGAACTTTTATTTTAAAAGATAGACGATTTGTTACCATCCTGATTTCCTGAGGGAGCGCGTTCCACAGAGAAATAGACTGGACGAAGAATGATCGGTGAATGAAGTCTGTGCGGTGAGAGGGACATTGAAGAACACGGTTTTGCGAAGAGCGCAGACTCCTGTTGTGGTTGGAACACAAGTATTGAAAGTGGGGAGCAAGGTAACTAGGGGAAGTGGGATTAAAAAGAAAAGAAAACAAGGTAGTTAGCGCCCTTTGCTCCCTACGCTGACGTATGGGCAACCACTTGAGAAGTGACCGCTGCTCAGAGACATGATCGTATTTACGCAAGTTGAAAACGAATCGAATGCAGTTATTTAGAAGACGGTCAAGTTTATCGAGGAGATCTGCATTCAGGTCAAAGTAGCACACATCACCATAATCGATGATAGGAAAAATTAGGGACTGTACAAGCATTGTTTTCGTAGACGATGGTAAAAAGTTTTTCAATCGGTACAGAGCCCGCAACGTACCAGTAACTTTCTGGCTGACACGAGCGACTTGAGTATGCCATTTCATAGAGCTATCAATATGCAAGCCTAAATCCTTTACATCTGTGCAGAAAGGAACCACCGTGTCGTCAAAAAGAACTGGCGGCAAGCTTGTACCATCCAACTTACTAAGATTGCGAGAACTCCCAATGATGATCGCCTGACATTTATTAGGGTTAACTGCCACACCAAATTTATCGGACCACGCTTTTATTGCCATCAGGTATCTCATAAGATGACAAGTAATAGATAAGTATGGAAGAAGAAGACATGCAGCGCTAACTCCAAATAAATTAGGATAAGGGCAAGTGAGTGAAGATAAAGAGTCGCTCTATTTTCATACTGGTATTCAGAACTGCATCCAGTTACACTGAAAGCCAGAGATTTCCGAGAAGATGGTTG
Source organism: Cerastis leucographa (assembly GCA_963082945.1). Taxonomy (NCBI): domain Eukaryota; kingdom Metazoa; phylum Arthropoda; class Insecta; order Lepidoptera; family Noctuidae; genus Cerastis; species Cerastis leucographa. The sequence continues at coordinate 1,639,378 of OY720360.1, forward strand.
AGAAGAGGTTCAAAAGATACAGCCTTGTGTGGGGTGGATGGATAGATGGACAGACAGCAGAATTAGTTTTAGGGTTCCGTCAGCATCTTCTGGGTAACAAAAAAAATATGTTACATAGGTACCTAATTACAAATTGGTAGCACCATGCTCAACAGTGATGAAATTATTTGTTGAACATTCTTTTAGATTCCTTATCAAAATAAATGCCTTCTTATCTATCTTTTGCATCAAAATACTAGTTTGGTACTTACACGTGTCATCGTATAACGAGGAGTATTTAGGATATTTTGTCAATAATGTTTATATTACAGAGGTGCTCAACCTACTAATATTAGGTAAATAATGTATTTAATTATATATTGAATGCAGTACTTCGATCCACAATTGCACTGATAAAAAAAAAAAAAAAAAAACAAAAAAACTGGCCAAGTGCGAGTTGGACTCGCGCACGAAGGGTCCCGTAGCATTATTTATAAGAACGAACAAAAAATTTTTTTGTTGTTATAGCATCAACAGAAATAAATAATCTGTAGAAATTTCAACTGGCTACATATGACGGTTCATGAGATTCAACCTGGTGACAGACGGATGGACGGACAACGAAGTCTCAGTAATAGGGTCCCATTTGACCCCTTGGGTACGGAACCCCAAAACGATGTTGGAATCGTATTCTATGGAAGAAAAAACTACTCAATTATGTCAATAGCAAACTCAAAAGCCTCTAAATCAAAATTTACCTAAGCGCGAAGCTTTCAACTAAATTACCACGCGTATTCATCTGCAACTTCGATAAGAATTAGCCCCGCTTGTGGTCAGAACTGTGATGTGCTCTCCATCTCTCTATGCATATTGTGTATCCCGAAAGGAAAGACTTAACTATACTTACTTACTTAATGGCGCCCATAATTTTAACCAAGAACTGGATCAATACCGGAAAATCTGGGAGAAAGAGAGGCACCAGTTTGCTCAGACCGTGTCCTCGGGGCTGTAAGGTGCCGAGGACACGGCTTGAGCCATAGAAGACAGCGTAGAGTGAGGTCCTAACCTTTATATGTCATCGTCGTCACAAATGAGCCGATAAATCACAGGAAAATTAAAACCACCACAGATAATGACCCACCTTCCATCTTGCACTGCAGGCCTAACCACCTGCGCACTTGATGATCATTTTTCAGCACCATTGAGCAGAATTCACGTGGCTGTGTTTTTGGCTAAACGCATTTAAACTTTTTGCTATCGATACGCTAAGAAGACTGGAAAATGAGGGTGCCATTTTGTTTTTCCAGCCACTAAACACAAAGGCCAAATAAATGTTTTATATACCATGTCTTAGTATGGTTTGTTATGCAACTAAACACTCAGATTAGCGTTGAATTTCTGGACACATCATATACATTGGGTAAATACCTTTCCTCAAGACTTTCGAGGTCTTCGATCCAGGGCCAATGTGGACCATTGGTCGTTGGTTCTGTCCAGTTCGTCCCGCCACGTGCTATCTCCTCCGACTGCGCGGTCTGCCGTGTCGCCTTCTGGCTATGTCAGGGCTCAACATCATGGTTATTTTGATGTTACTTTTGTATATTACATGTGTACATTATTTACAAACTAAAAATAAATATAAAATAAAAATAAAATATGTACAAGTATCAAAATTACAGGGCGTCAAAAATTTCGTTGAAATCGCTGTCGACAGGAAAAGTGCCCAGAAGGCTGGCCGCATTGCCACGTTGGATGGCAATGCTGATTCTTTGACCAAAAAAGAGGCCAGCCCTCTGGTCCCGTGAAGCGTCGACCAACCGTTTGGCGATATCCCGAAACACAAGATGGGCACTCGGGCCCCATGGCCCTAGTGTTTCAACCCCAAACGGCTCAAATACATAATTACCAATTAAATTATTGTATTTGCGCCGTTTAAGGTTTTCAGCGCCTGCAGCAGCCGCCCCAGCGCAGCTCGCCGTGCTAGGAAGATGGGATGGCGCAAGGGTGTCGGCGCAAGTCGCATCCCACACCAAAGGCCTACCCAACTTCCATGGCATTATGGTCATACCATCTGGTCTCTTCCCATCGACACGTGCCAAGCCATTGGGTTCTAAGACAGCTGGCACCCCGGCGGTGGCAAGAGCACGACGAATGAGATCATTAATGCTAGCGTGCCGCGCTATCCGACCTGCGCTCTTACTGCAGTAAAGGCCATGGTGTCCGAGGCCGTCGACTGCTTCACCACATCGACAGCGATGTGGAGCTCCGCTAGGAGCGCCCAAACGCAGACATGTAGCGAGCCGGAATGTTGTGTCACCTAGCATAGTGCCTATGTTAGGTGATGGTAGTGCCTGAAGCCAGATACCCGACTCCCACTCACCCACAGCCAGCAGGCGGGCACGCTCAGCAGTATTGGTAGACGTATTAATAAGGTTATTCCGTACCAACCTGCAGAGCGGCTCATCCCACTGTCTCTGGGAGAACGGGTTCACGGGCCGATCCGTGTCCGGGCAAGCCACTTTCCAGGCGTCCTCTGCGTCCGTCAAGCACGGCACTTCCGAATCAACCAGGGAGAGAGTTAATATCTTCCTGGTTAGCTTTTCAGTGCTGTGGACAGAAGACAGGAACGCCGGTAAGCTTATACTAGAAATTTTGCGGACGCCGAGGCCACCAAAACGAATTAGTAGGGTGGCTTGCAGCCACGCTCGGTCGTCCAGGGCCACATTAAGAATGGATGTTAATGTGTTGCGAATAATTTGGTCAATTTTGTCCAAAAGTTCTGGTTTCGTCCAAAGAGAAGAAGAACGGAGAACATACATAAAATTTGGACCAAAACAACAATATCTGATAAGGGTGAAAGCCGAATGTAAATTAATTTTGGAGAGTCTACCCGAAATATCAATAAAATGTTTGATTTTGTCTTCGATGAAAGATGAAAAACTTTCTTCTAAAACAGGGGAACCTAGGAGGTGCAGGGAACTATTATTATTATTTTGATGTTACTGTTTATTTTTAATATATGTAAACTGCCGAGTGTTTGCAACCATGTGGTTGAAAATTCCTGAATAGATAAAACATAAAAAAATCGTTTTACGAGTAGTAGTTAATGGTTATGAAGCGTCTAAACGTACGTACAATTTTCGTATAAAAACATTAAACATGATTTTTATACATTGTATTCGCGACCAAATGTATTTAGAAGCACTCACTGTAACCTTGTTATGTGGAATAAGTCTTATCAATGGCTTTTTTCATTTTAGGCATAATGATTTTCTGTTTGAAGAAGAACAGTCTTTCAACAAATCTGGCCTCCGAACTGATCCGACACATTGGATTGAACAGCTAGTCGATCATTTCAACTATAGTGATCATCGCACCTGGAGACAGAAGTATTACAAAGTTATGCATTCTTGGAAACCAAAAGGACGGATTCTATTGTATCTTAATGGTGAACAAGATCTAACCCTGGGTAAGCTAGAGAAGATGTATTGGAAGGATTCTGGTGGAGAATTACAATCACTGGTCGGACAAACAGCCGTGGAGACCGGCGCTACTTTTTTTATGCTCGAGCATAGATATTACGGAGATAGTCAACCATTTTATGAACCGACAACTGAAAACATGGCTTTCCTTCATTCAAGACAAGCACTCGCAGACGCAGCCCACCTTCTGAGAACCATAAAAAAATCTCGAAGATTCCGGAAATCAAAAGTGATAGTCGTTGGCTGTTCATATGCTGGAAACTTAGCAGCTTGGATGAAAGTGATGTACCCAGAGTTAGTTGATGCAGTACTAGCTAGCAGTGCACCAGTACTAGCCAAGAAAAATTTCTACGAATATCTTGAAACTGTCACCGATACATTCAGAAAATACGGTTCTCAAGAATGCGTCGATAAAATAACTGAGAGATTCAATAGTTTTCAAGATTTTTTTCGAAGTCCTGAATGGATCACGAAGATAAAAGAGGAAACTTATACTTGTGAAGATCTTGATATTAGAGGCACTTACATGTCTGTTGCTCAGTATGGTACCGCTGCACACATTTCTGCCGTTTGTGATGTTGTAAAAAATTGTAGTCAGTATGATTTTAATATGTCATTGGCACGAGATACCTTGTCAGATGATCTGCCCTTGAATATGCTGTCCTGGTTATTTCAGATTTGTACAGAAATTGGGTATTTCCAATCTACGTCTTCGAGCAAACAAAAGTTCGGACATGCTGATAATGTAGATTTCTATTATAAGCTGTGCAGTGACCGCTTTGAAGAAGTATATGATGAGAAGAGAGTAGATAAAGGAGTTATCAATACCAACAGAATGTATGGAGGACTGACTCCCAACGTGACGAATGTAGTGTTTGTTAATGGAGACATGGATCCCTGGCAAAGGCTAAGCATAGTGCAAGATTTGTCAGCTGATGTGCCAGCTATATTCATCAAAAGTTCATCTCATTGTCATGATTTTTCGCCAGATCCAAGTGATACCAACAACAAAAAGGAAGCTAGAAAACAAATTAAGTACTTATTAAAAAAATGGATAGGAAAACCTTAATATTTTTATTCTTAATAGGGGATAATCCTATATTTTTTTTTCTTTGTCCGTCGGGTAGTTTATTGAAAAGTATTAGACACGTATTTTTTTCTTTTTTCTCGTGGTCATAAAATTACGGAGATATATTGAGTTGAAATGGCGCATGACGTCACATGTAGGTAAGTTTTATACCTACCTGTGACGTAGTAAGCCCCACTCTCCAACTTTAATGAGTTATAACTAAGTAATTTTTTGATATTTTGATAAAACAAAAAATACGTGTCTAATATTTTTATATTTTATTTATTTATTTATTTATCAAACAATTTTTATACAAACTTTCATTTAAAAACTAAGCCCCACAAAACTGTTTTCACAGTTTGTCTGTAGGAACGGAACGATATTAAAAAATAAAATAAAAATAAACAATGTTAAACTAATATTACTCAATCAACAAATCTTAGAAACTACTTATTATACCCTCTCCCAGCAATCTGCAAATCACCTTCTTAATAAAAAAAAAAAATAAGTATGGTTTACAGACTCCTGAGAAAGAATAGTTTAAGCGATTTTGCAAACTTACTTTTCATTTTCTGACTTCTTATATCAGCAGGCAATTGGTTGAGAAGGTATGGTACTCTTTTATCAAGCGTTCGGTCGCCAAAATAATTATTGATTTTAGGTACATCAAACTTGCCTGCTGATATTGACCTAGTAGCATGGTTATGGGTAACAAGCGAGTGGCGCCCCCAGCTGCCATGACTGTTAACTAGAAGTAGGTATTTGTGTTTTAAGGTGATAGGAAGAATTTTGCAAATTTTAAATAACCTATTATAATTGTTTTTACATTTGTTTTTAGTTTTCTTAGTGACTAATAGTTTTAAAAATCTAATTTGCAGTGCTTCCATTTTGTCTAAATTAGTTTTGAATGTGAGTCCATAGCAGTCGAGAGCGTAACTTAATATAGGGTCAACTAGTTGTAAATAAAGACACTTAAGAGTATTACTCGGTACTTTAAAACTTAGATGGTAGAATTTACCGAGTAATATTCTAAGTTTATTACATAAGTACTCAATGTGATTAGACCATGAAAAGTTCTCATCAACCTTTACCCCGAGATATGTTATACATGTATCACGTTTAATAGGCTTACAAATACAGTTTACATGGCTATTATGAATGCACGCAAACTCATGTGTGTACATTGGAGGTGGGTCACCAGGCGGAAGTAAGTATGGTGAACGTATTATAACTAGATGAGTTTTATCCGCGTTCAGTATTATACCGTTATCGTGCGACCATTTGACAACTCGGTCTACGTCGAGCTGCACGAGTCGACAAGTTTCGGCGAGGTCAGTGCCGGCGCGCAGCGCACACAGGTCATCCGCGAACATGTATGCTGAGCAGTTGCGCAAAACGCCGCACAAGCTGTTGACGTGCATAAGGTAGCATACAGGCCCGCATCCCGCGCCCTGCGGCACCCCGCACCTTACCTCCCTCGCGTCACTGTACCACTCATCCACCTTTACGCGGTAATATCTCTTCGTGAGATAATCACGAAACCATTTGTTAAGTGGTTCCCCCACCCCGCACTCCTCCATTGCGTTTAATAAAGTATCTATTTCTAAGGTATCAAAGGCCCTTTTAAAATCGAAGAAAATTGCTACTACAAATTGCTTTTTATTTAAATAATTATTAATTTCGTCACAAAACTTGGATAATAAAGTGGTCGTACTTTTACTTTTTTGAAAGCCATGTTGACATTCATTAATAATGCTATTTCTTTGAAGATAATTTCCTAGTTGATTAACAATACATTTCTCTAAAATTTTGTCTACACTTGATAATATCGCAATTGGTCTGTAATTACATAATACTTTACGATCCCCTTTTTTAAAAATTGGACGCACTATGGCCTCCTTTAACTTGCTCGGACATGTAAATGTCCTTACACATAAATTAATAAGATGTGCAAGCACAGGACTCACTGTATTCACTAAATATTTAAGATCAGACATGCGTATGAGATCGCTTCCGGGTGATTTATTTGTATCCATACCTGTTATTACTTTCTTAACATCTAGACTATTCACCGGTTGCCATCGCATACACACACTCTTCTCCTTCACATATGTGCTTCTGTCTAACCATTTCGCATTACACTTGTGTTTTATATTTTCAATTTCGTTTGTAAATGTTGACGAGAACTTATCACAAATATCTTTTATACTGCCTTGCATCTTAATGTTGTTTAATATTACGTTATCTAGAGATTGTTTATCTTTCCCCATCATTACATGTATTCTATCCCATAACTTTTTTATATTATTGTTACAATCTAATATACTTTGCCTATCGTATTCATTCTTACATTTGGTTAATATTTTATGACATTTATTTCTATATCTAGTGTACTCTAACCGTTTAACCATATTCTTTGGTTCGTTACTCCATACTGCAAAAAGTCTGTCTCTTTCTAACAAAATCTTCTTATGATCTTTCGTTATCCAGCTTTTATTATTTCGAACTCCTTTGATAATAATTTTATTTCTATAGCAAGACTCGTAAATATCAGCAAATATTTGTCTGAAAGATTCATATAACTCAACGGGACTTTCAATCATTAACAGACTATCAAAATCTATGGATGATAATTTCTCCCGCACCGCACGATTATCAAGGACACGCCGTCGCGTAGGGTCAGTAGGCGCGCGCGAGTGAACCGCTTGCGCTTTCGTAGGTATAGCAGTGTTTTGACTATCAATTGGAGTGCGGTCCCATTCTACTACCACCGATACTGGGTAATGATCTGTAATTATTTTAATTAATTAATAATTACCTGTCTGACGGACAAAATATAATGTCGTTTTCTTTACCCAGTCCGATCCCCTATTGTACACATCAGTCACATACATATTATGATGTTTATTTATACTTTCTGAAACAATATTAAATATATATGCTGTATTGTTATGTCCAGCTTTTTTTTCAAACCCCAAATCAATTAATGAAAATATGCGTCGTTATTAGAGTCGGCGGTGTCAAAATAGCTATTACAGCCATAATACCTAACAGGTGACATCATTACGACTTCATGTTTGAGGAGGACGAAAACTAAAGATTTTCTAGAAAAAAACCAAGTGTCGTAACGTCGGGAGACCGCTAAGCAGACCGCCGCGCCGCTTAGAACAAGCACAAAACAAAACGGACCCCAAACGCAACGAAGCTTTTTTTTGGACGTTTATTTTTGCGCTGTGGTTTTATTTTAAATTGAATTTAATTTTTATTTAATGCTTTTTAAACTTACATATTATTTTTTCTTAGCCTTGAGTGTCCCACTCCTGGGCATAGGCCTCCGCCCATTCCTTCCACTTCGCGAGAAAAGGCGCAAAACCGAGATGTTGCACCTTTTCTCGCTAATTAACAAAAACGAGGAAAGTTATAATTTAAAAAAAAAAAAAGAGCTTTTAGGGGGGAGGGGGGGTGTAGCCGCCCTCACCCATGGCGATACCCATTGTGAAGAGTGACAAGATGACAAATTTCGAATCGACCAGACCTGTGGAAGCTGTTTATATCCCTTCATCAACTAGAGGTGATGATCTTAAAACGGCTAAGCAGATTTTCTTGAAACATAGCTAAGGACAATTTCGATTGAAACACCTTTTAAACGAACTCAATTTTATCAAAATCGGTTCATCCTTTTAGGAGATACGATGCCACAGACAGACACACAGATACATTCGTCTGACTTATAACACACCTCTTTTATTGTGGGGGGTTAATGAAACTCCATACTGCAACACACTTTTATGTACATTTTTTAAAATAAAATGAGGTGAGGTGACGGCAATTCAAGGATTATGCATAAAAAAATCAAACTATTTATTTTAGCATGCATTCATTAAATAATTACATGAGAATTACGCTCAATCTTTTTGAGGTAAAATAGCTTAGCCTAGCTTTTAGGATAGGAAAAAAGAAAATGTGGATAACCGTGAAATGCCAATTTTACGGTTATCCACGTTATTCGATTATTTACTGAAAAACGTAAAATTAGAACCACACATCTAATCCACATGCTGACCAGGCAACCCGGTTAATTACAGCGGTTGTCCGATTCCACGACCAACCACATACGGTGACCAAAATAAAGTAAAGTACATAAATAAAGGTTTCAACAGTAATGTTGTTTGCAGGACGTCCCGTTCGCGTCGCTGCAACACGATTACGTTGGGGGCTAAGCAGATTAATGGATGTGAGGTCGTAAACATTAGTCTCTCTGTGCTACTAACCCTTTGCGGCGGGGCGAGGAGAGCGGAGGTTTTACCTTTAAGTGTGAATTACACCGCGATCCAAGCGTGTTCATGATCTTTCCGTGTCAGCGTCAGCTATCGAACGTTGTTTAGATAAACTGGGGCCCTACTATGACCTCTTAAAGCAGTCTTATTTCAACCTTACTTTGCGTTTTCGTACCATGACGTCCTTAAAACAAGCTTGTTTTATTCCCGCTAGAATTAGCGGTTTTGATGACGTCACCTCAAATAGTTCATTCAATTAGTAGGTACCACGACGTGCCTTTTGACAACCATCAAGAATATATTTACGTCAAAATACGAGAATGTTTGACAGTTTAAAAACAGGCCAAGTGCGAGTCTTACTCGCACACAGGGTTCCATAGCCCCAAACAATATAATAATAGTAAGTTAATGAAAAACAAAGTTACTGCTGCAGTTTGGTGAAAAAGTCTCATATCTCAAAAACTAAATATCAAATCTTATTCAAACCAATTTTCGTTGAAAGTTATTTTTATGTTCTACATTCCAATATTTTTAAAGAGTTTTTCTCCTCTTACTTTAGAAATTAGAGGGGGGGGGACACGTTTTACCACTTTGGAAGTGTCTATCTTTCAAACGATTGACTTTGAAAAAAAGTGGTTTTAGAAACCTCAATGTCATTTTTAAAGACCTATCCATAGATACCCCGCACGTATAGGTTTGATGGTTTTTTTTTAGCTGCAGTTCCATGTGGGGATCCCGAGGGTATCCTTAATCTATATATTTTTTTAAATTTTTGTACAAAAAATCGTAAACCGGTTCCCAGAATACATCTACCTACCAAGTCTCAGGTGTGTAGTCCTAATAATTTCGGAATAAAGTGGCTGTGACATACGGACGGACAGACAGACAGACATGACGAATCTATAAGGGTTCCGTTTTTTGCAATTCGGCTACGGAACCCTAAAAAAGTTGCTCCGGCACGACTTACAATTTATTGTTATGCAAGTTATAATTAAAAACTGTATTGCCGTGTCAAAAAAGGTCAGGAAAACGGATTAATTATCTTGTGAGGGGTGTAATAAACATCTCTGCACAGTCTTTCGATCCACAGGCGTCATGTTATGGTCTCGTAAACTAGTCGACTGAATTTGTAATCCGATTTCAGTGTATTATCATCAACATAATATCAGCAGAAGACAAGTACTACTGGACGGAGGCCTCCCCCTAAGCATCACCACATCGAACGGTCTAGTGTTTCTCGCGTCCAGCAGATACTCGCAAAGTTCCCAATGTCATCGATTTTGTTAATAATATCTTGTATTATAGATGGCGAACACAGCAAACATGTTTATGCCTCAACTAGTTTTATATGGAAAAGTACGGAATAAAAAACGCAATTGTAGGTGTAACTTTTATTAAATAAAATCTGTAAATAGGCTACTCTCGTTTAGCTTGTGCAGGAAAGGCTGCATTTAAAATCCTGGAGCAGAAAAGAAAATTGAGATTGATTATGCTATTTATACCTCACATATTTTTAAGTAATGATATATAGTAGTAATTTAACTTTCAGTTTATTGGGAATTACATCGAAGTAAAGATTTAAATTAATTAAAACGTTGTCTTTTCGTAGATGTTTATGAATGTTATACATATTTAATAGTTAGATTCTTTTTTACGGATTGTTTGTGAATGTGTGAACATTGTAGGCCATGTAGATACCTATATACTCGTTAACTATTTATCTTGTTTTATGTTTTTTTGTGTAGGTACTAAGCATCAAAGCTTATTGTCGGACCCACGCCGCCAGCCGCCACCCATGTTTAAGTACTAAAACTGTAACATGAAAATATTGTGTGTTGTGTATGTAAAACCAAATAATTTTAAAAGAATAGTGTTTCTTGCCGGTTATTCTCCATAGGAATCGACCAATCGTTGCACCTTTTCCCAACGTTTTATAAGTGGCCATGTAGGCCTATGTGAAATGTGAGCCCCATAAAAGATTGTCGTGTCACGATGATTTTCATTTTAATTTGTAGATAAATTAATATCTTTTCATATCATGCAAACGATTTTTATTCTTTTACCCTGGTTGAAGATTCGAGAACTGATTTCTTTTAAGTTGTTTTTTTTTTGTATAGTATAACGTTAAGACATGGCACCCCAATGCAAAATATTTTTTTAAGCCTTGTATTTAATAAAAGAAAAAAGTTCTGGTTGAGGGTGTTAAACCTTAGGTAGATAACAATTTTGTACTTTTTCGATGCGCATGAAGATGGCAACCGCTGATTCCATAGCCGCACTGGTCCTTACTGCAGCATCTGCTTGATTTGCGCCGCATGGACGAGGGCACGTCTTGCGGCTTCCTGCGATATGTGTGGCTCACGCCCTCGACGCCTATATGAGCACATTTGTATATATTTTATGAAATTTGCTCATATTATTAGCATTATGATAGGAATTAGTATTTTTAATGTTATTTAAAATTATATTCTGCGTCGAAACAATGACTCCACTCCTAAGGTTCGGACCGCTTTTTTGTGAAAGAGACGGCGCTATGCAGTTTATATTGCTAGTTGTGTCTTCCATGGGCCAAACAATCTTATTGCAGGAACGTTTTGTTTCAAGCTTATAATAATATTACTTTGTTTCATACCATGACCTCAACAAAACAATATTGTTTTACTCCCGCTAAAGAATGAACGATTTATAAGATTTGTCTATTCCCTGCTATAACATGGAAGACACAACTAGCAATATAAACTGCATAGCGCTGTCTCTTTCACAAATAAGCGGTCCGAATCGTACGTCGAAGTCATGGTTCTGAAGCCAAAAATAACTTTAATTAATATTAAAAAAAAAAAAAATTTGCATCAAAATTTCATTTTTATGATAAACATTGAAAAAAAATCATAAAACCTATAAAAATCTTTGAAGATTTTTATTTAGAAAGTACTAAAATGTTTCAAATTAAGTGGTGGCCTTAATTATAAAATGACCGGAATCGGACCAGAGATTTTAAAACTGGCTGGTATTATTATTTTTTTCTTTATAAAGTGACATCCATGTCAGTTCATTATGTCATTTATACTTCAGTGGGTTTCAACAAAAATCTGATAAAATATCTGCATATTTTTAAATCCTAAATTAAATAAAAGTGTTTAATTTACTTGTGTGCTGTGATTGTAAAATTATGAACACTTTTTCGAAAATTTGATTCTGTTCTGTTATAATGTTGGACTTCAATATGCTACTACCTACTGCGCCATAAGAAGATGCGGTCTTATCCAAAATTTGTATTGGTATTAGCCTTACTTGCTTGCGAAGTTGGCTTGGAATAAAAACCTTAACGTGAACGTGGACTACTACGAACGTTTATGTTCCTTTTAGAGGGAAAGAACAACCAATGTGGATCCATTAAAGCTGCATCGATGAGTCTTAGAAACCATACCATGGAGGAAGCATGAGCTCGTTGAAATAATTCCAGGAAAATTGATTATGGACTGGTCTTCGAGCCATTAATCTGTTTTAAATTGTATAATAAAGAAATCTGATTATAAACTCATTGTAGCTTTATTAGTTTTATTTAATGTTAGGATCTAGGCATTTGTTGGTCTAGCAGAATGGATGACTGTGTGTAAGAGTTTGTAGATGACTTGAGAATGTTCAAACGAGTTTGCGCGAGTTTTAGTGGAGTGGACGCCCTAAATGGTAAAACTATATTGATTCTCAGTAACACTGGTTATAATCTATAGCAACAATACATGACTTCTTTATGTTGTTATACAGACACACATTATTCTTATGGATGCTAATGGTTTAATTAGTTATCATTATATCATAGTATTCAGCACCGTTATGTACAAGCATGCAAACAAACAGGTATAATGGTAAAGGTTTATTGATTCTCCAGCAATACAAGTTATAGGTAATCTATAGCAACAGTACAATTTACACAACATTTTTTAGGACTTAGATACAAACTGTTAGTAGGCATCAGTTTATCACACACAATTTGGCAGTCCAATGATGTCTTGCACTTCGTCAGCTGTGACTGGAGGCAGAGAATCATCAGGGTCACCACTTCGTCAGCCGTGACTGGAGGCAGAGTATCATCAGGGTCACCTCATCGAGATGTCGCTATGAGCTCCTTTGTGCTCTTACTTTGAATATCTCTCCGTTGCGTACATTTCATCTTATTTGAAGTGGCTACATTCATTTTATAAGCCTCAAGTGACGCCACTTTCGCGTACCGTTGCCATCTGCGTTGTTACCATTGCCGTCTGCATCACTTCGAAAAACCGCGACCTGGCAAACTTGGCGGGAATTCACTGAATGCGAGATTCACAAAATCAGTCGATGTAGCGATGCTTGGGAGATGTCTACGTCCAGCAGCAGAAGTTTTTTGGCTGATATTATAATGATAATGATGCACTGATATTGCTAGAAATACTATCCGATCGACTAGTTTACGACACCATAACATCACGCCTGTACCTCTCGAATGATTGTGCAAAGGTGTTTAGTACACCCCTCACACGTAAATAAATACGTTTTTAATGCAATATATATCACGATATTTTATTTTTTAAGTATAATTTGTACAACGATAATATATAAGTCGTCTCGGATCAACTTTTTTTAACTGTCAAACATTCCCGCAATTTGACGTAAAAACATTATTGCTGGTTGTCAAAAGGCACGTAGTGGTACCAATTGAATGAACTATTTGATCAAAACCGCTAATTTTAGCACGAATATAACAAGCTTGTTTTAAGGACGTGATGGTGCGAAAACGCAAAGTAAGGTTAAAATAAGACTGCTTTATGTGGTCTAGTAGGGCCCAGCAGGAAAATTTTCTATATGGGGGGATTCTGAATGATGTAGGTACCTACTGAGTGTGTCGTAAGCGTTTTCGCGTCGGTGTCCCATACACCCCGTATAGCATACCGAAACGTGGCTTAGCGGTTGAGTGATCGCATTTTCAGTCATTGAAACTGAATTATTCTAAACCAGTATAAAATATTTCGTCTCTAAAAGGGGTATCAAAACTACCAGTTTTAGTGGAAAATCCACTAGGTTGGCAGCACTGCTTCAACATTTAGCGTTTTATGAAAGAGACAGCGCTATAAAGTTTATATTGCTAGTTGTGTCTTCCATGTTATAGCAGGGAATAGACTCGTTCATTCTTTTAGCAGGAGTAAAACAAGATTGTTTTGTTGAGGTCATGGTACGAAACAAAGTAATATTATTATAAGCTTGAAACAAAACGTTCCTGCAACAAGATTGTTTTGTTAACGGTCATGGTACGGGCCTCTTATTCAGTTTCTATAATGAAAGCTGAAAGCCTTTAGGTAAAACTACGTAACTGCGTATTGAGTTTTAACGAGCAACTGTTACAGTGCCTTTCTGTTAGCCGACATGGTGTTTAAGAAATTGAATGGACCCATTATATCTTCAACAGTAGACTGATGCTGGTAGATGAGTCTTTCGTAGATATTTCGTCATTTGAATAACTCTTGGATTTCTGTGAAACTGAAAAAGAAGGTCTTCTCATAAGTTGGTTCTTGTCTAAATAGGAAAGTTACCAAACGGGACGTACCCAGAGTTTTATCCAAAATTGCAGTTGTTTTGTTAAACTATTCATTAATCTCATTTATCATCATCAGCCTATAATGTTCCCACAGCTGCCTAGCTGGGACACACGCCTCCTCTATGAGAGGGAGTGGGCTGTAATCCACCACGCGGGCCCAGTGCGGGTTGGTAATAATCTTATTCATTTACCACTAACTTAACTTAAAAGTCTGGGATAGATACTAAAAATTGGTAATGGGTAGACGTTTTGGGGGAATGTTTAATTTAATTTTTGACGATTTTAATCTTAATTGACCGTTGGTCTTTATTCGTAAGCGTAACAGCTGAGAATGAGGTCCTGGGTTCGAACCCCGGGTCGGATATGAAGGATAATTAGGGGTATGAGGAACAGTGTCAAAAGTTCCGCAATACTCCATTGAAAAGGGTGGATCCTCCGACCAGACAGGTGTTATGTCTGGTGTGCAACTGCCCGACAGTTGAAGTCGGGTTTCTCTATATACTCTTAAGTCGATGTGAACTCTGCTTGCGCGATGTAGGAAATTGGTGTTAGTTCTTCCGTCGTGACATAGATGGCGCTGTAGTACTTTTTGTAGTATGTTGCTTTTTGTGGTCGCTACAAAGTGATAATGGTGTTTTCCAACAGGAATTTCTCAGTAGCAGTCACGGACCCTGGATTTGTGCCCGTTCATGGCAATAGGCTCGCCCCCTATTACTTGGGACTTAAACAAAACTGGCGAAATGTTGGTTTACGATTAGGTACACCTCTGTCTAACCCTCGAGGGATTACAAGCGTGATGTTACGTTATGATTTTAATAGCTGACACTTCTCAAAAACATTCCCGCTAACTTCAGACCCTGAACACAAAACAAACATAAAGAAATAAGTATATATAATAAAGGGTATGACAATCTAATGTGAGCTATTAAAGTCAGGCTCGAGGCATTGTTTTGTGCCAAATATAATAACGTCCTTAAACAAAGCAGTGCTTTTGTAGTTTCTGCAGGAAATCGGTGTAACGTACTAAACGATGTCTAGCTGTTCAAAGGATTTTTTAGATTGTGAAAATTACTTGTGTTTTACTATGTTTTCTAGTGATGAACATATTATATTTCTCTGTGTTATCTTGATGAAGGTCGTGGCAAAATTATTATAAAAGTTGCACGGATCGATCTTAGATTGAGGCTAAATAATATTATATTTCTCTGTATTATCTTGGAGAAGCTCGTGGCTAAATAATAACAGCCGCACGGGTCGATCTTTAAGGTTAAGCCGTGCTTTGCCGAGGTTGAATCGTGGTGACCATAATTACATACCGAGTTTCCTCCGTGCCTTGGAAAGCACGTTAAGCCGTTGGTCCGGCTGTCATTCGTAGATCTTTGACAGTCGTTACCAGTAGTCAGAAGCCAAAAGTCTGACATCCAGTCTTACCAAGGGGCATCGTATTACCCAGTTACTGGGTTGTGGAGGTCAGATAGTCAGTTGCTTCATATAAAATACTGGTACTCAGCTGCATCCGGTTAGACTGGAAGCCGACCCCAAGATAGTATGGGAAAAGGCTAGGCAGATGACGGGTCGATCTTAGAATCAGAGACTGCATTGTAACAATATTCTGATGTAAAAGAGTGTCCATGAAGTTTCTTTGCCCATAATTCTCCATAGAGATCTACGCTTTGGAATGGGCAACTACAGTAATTACACAGTTATTATGTCTTGTGACTGGGACTGTAGCTTTATTTGTATTGTTGTCTTTGCTCGACTATTCATGAGTAGTTACTGGCCTACTTGAAAAAAATTATTTTGATTGATTATGGTCGAGGACTTTGCCCAGCAGTGAGAAATTCAAGACTTCTTAAAAAAAGGTTACAAAGTAGAACTTTTCCAATATGGAAAAATTCGGTATTGCTTTGGAGCATCAAAAGTGATAGGTAGTAATTATTTGATTGGATGTCCCAAAAACCAGTGGGCAATATTCCTTACGGAAAACTCTGTAATAGATAGTCCAAACCCGAAATAGAACAAAAATTCTAATTATTTGACATTCTAATTATCAACGCCTACACAAAAATTATGTTGAATTAAAAGTTTGGTAAATTAGTCTTAGTTATTAACGCGTGGGAGAAAATACTTTATTCTCTGGTCATAGTTAATTAGTTGGGTAAAAGAAATACAAAGAGAGATGTGAACAGCATTTACTTAAAAGATTCTATGAAGTAATAACTAACTAATTGAAAAACTATTTTTCAATTAGTAAATTCCCTTAACAGTAAAGATGAAAAAGAGCGACAATAGAAGTTAATTAATTTCATAAAAAGCTAAATTGCAAAGAGAAGGTAAGTAGATTTTTTGTATAGAGGGTTTTTAAGGCATGAAAAAAAAACAATTTATAAACCTCCGACAGTAGGAAAAATAATATCTAAATATTACTTTACTTTTCTTAAAATCCAAGAGGTATCGCGTCGTCGGGAGACCGCTTAGTTTGTTTCTGTGCGTATTTCATCTGCTTGTACTAAGCGGTCTAGTTAGCGGTCCCCGGACACAACGATGCTTTTATTTCATGCTTTTTAAACTTATATTATGTTACTGGTAGATACGCTACGAAAGGTGTTAAATAGTATTCATGCTAAATTGGCTTTAGCAGAATTTGAAACACTAACAGTACTTCAATATTTTTTTGTACTTATTAATTTTGTATTTAGTGTTAAACTATAGTATTTCAAAATGTTTACATTTATATTTAACCTGTAGATTATGAGGGTTTGACGCAGAATGTGCACTTCGCAAAATGTGCACTTCTCAAAATGAGATCTAATGAGCATTTTGCGTCAAGTGCAAAGTTTGCGAAGTGCACATTCTGCGTCAAACAAATATATACATAATATCTATAATATCTCTAAATAACACACATGAGTACCTAATTATCTAAGAATACACGAGTGTGGTGTATGTAATTTCTATGTATTTTCAACAACAAAAAATAACGATTAAATAAAATATTGCATCGAACGAACTCCAAATTTAGAGGAGTCGTAGTTGTACCTCTTTGCTATCGTCTTCTAGATGAAGTTGTAATTAAACTTGTCCTATCTATTTTTTTAATAAGTTTTTAATTTGTTTTCTAGCTTCCTTTATGTTGTCGGTATCACTCAGGTCCAGATCGAGATCATGGCTGTGAGAAGAACCTTTGATGAATATAGCTGGTGCATCAGCTGAGAGATCTTGCACTATGCTCAGCCTATGCCAGGGATCCACGTCTCCATTAACAAACACTACATTTGTCACGTTAGGAGTCTGTCCTCCATACATTCTGTTAGTATTAATCACTCCTTCGTCTACTCTATCCTCGTCAAATTCTTCTCCAAAGAGGTCTCTGCACATCTTGTAAAAGTATTCTACGGGCGCAGCATTTCCAAACATTTGTTTACAGGAGGACGTAGATTGGAAATATCCAAATTCTGTACAAGACTGATACAACCAGGACCGCATATCCGACGACTGTGGGGAGTTATCATAGTGACTACAATTTTTTCACCATTCCAGTAAATATTAGACTCACTCGCACGTTGTGGACGACAAATGGTAGAAATCTGTGTAGGAGTACTATAGTGATCTGCATACGCGTAAGTATCTATCATTTCTTGGATAAACAATTGCTGATGTTCAGAAACCGTCATGTCAACATCTTCACAAATAAAATTTTCCACTTTTACTTTTGTTATCCCTTCCGGATTTTGAAACAATTCAGGAAACGAATTAAATCTCTCAGTTATTTTATCGACGTTTCATTCTTGAGACCCGTATCTGAACGTATCGGTGACAGTTTCAAGATATTCGTAGAAAATTTTCTTGGCTAGTACAGGTGCACTGCTAGCTAGTACTGCGTCAGCTAACTCTGGGAACATCACTTTCATCCAAACTGCTAAGTTTCCAGCGTAAGAACCGCCAACTAATATCACTTTTGTTCACGTTCTCAGAAGATGGGCTACGTCTGCGAGTGCTTGTCGTGAATGAAGGAAAGCCATGTTTTCAGTTGTCGGTTCATGAAATGGTTGACTATCCCCGTAATATCTATGTTCAACCATTAAAAAAGCAGCACCCGTCTCCGCGGCCATTTGTCCAGTCAGTAATTTGGACTCACCACCATGTTTGCCCCAGGACAACGCTTCTAGCTTATCCTGGGTTATACCACGTTCGCCCCCAAGAAACAATAGAATCGGTCCTTCTGGTTTCCAAAAATGCATTACTTTGTAATACTTCTGTCTCCAAGTACGATGATCACTATAGTTGAAATGATCGACTAGCTGTTCAATCCAATGGGTTGGATCATTTTGAAGGATAGATTTGTTGAAAGACTGTTCATGTTTGAACAGAAAATATTTGTGTCTGAAATGGAAAAAACCATTGACAATACTTATTCCACATAACAGCGTTACAGTTATTGCTTCTATATACATTATAAAATACAATGTGTAAAAATCATGTTCAATGTTTTATACTAAAATTGTACACGGTACATTTTGTAGATGTCCAATTATTACTATCTACTCCAACACATTCTATAAATATTTGTGTCGATTCAGAAGTTTGCAACAACATGGTTTGAAACACTCGTCAGCTTAGAAGTCGATGCTACCGTATACATATTTTTATATTGCCCAATTTTGAAGACATCGCTAGTGTGAGTGATAAATTGTGTCACCAGCTAAGAAATGGTAGGTTTCTCATTTCATTTCTTTAAAACTTCAATCGTATTCTTTTTACTCCACATAACAGCGTTACAGTTATTGCTTCTATATACATTATAAAATACAATGTGTAAAAATCATGTTCAATGTTTTATACTAAAATTGTACGTGGGTGAATTTCAACAAATGCCATTTTTTTTATCATATCGGTGAACTTTTTCATTTATATTTTTTTTGTATATTTTTCAGGTTTAATGTAATCTTTAAGATATCAAATATCCCTAAATTTAATATCATCAACGTATCATTTAAGACTAAGGAGAAAATTCAGTTTGAATTCTGGTTTCCACCGATATGACAAACCGGCACCGATTATTTTTTTTGTACACCGGTATGATAAGTTTATCCACCGAAATGATGTACATATCCAGCGATATGATAATCTATAACCCTTTGAACATCAAAAAATGAAATAGTTAGTAGGTACCTATATATTTTTACAAGGGTGACTTAGAACTGAATACCTGAACTGAGGGTCTTATGTAAGTAGATCACATCCAAAGAGAACTGAGTTTTTAGAAATTCAGTTGCAATATATTTTTTTTAAATTATGTACCTATTTTATTACATTATTTACTTTCTTTATTATTATTATTTACTATAGGTACCTACTATGAATTAAAAAAAAAAAAAATCTTATCATTGTCTTTGTGAGATAGTATCTACTTTACTTAACGAAATGACACGGGATCTACCGATATGATAAAACGAATCACCGAGATGATAAAATGATCTACCGATATGATAAAGTAATCCACCGATGTGACAAAACTGTGCGTTGATCATGAATCAAAACACCGATATTAGATATAAGACACCGATTGATTTTTTCGGTGTAAATTATCACATCGGTGGTAATAAAGACCACCGATTACAGCGATATGAGAACAGCGACGTGAGAAATAAAACACTTTTCCGAAAATTAGAAAAAATGCATAATATCTAGGATAAATTCAATAACAGTCAATGAAGCTAATTTACTTACTAACTGTGTTAGAACCAAACAACAAAAATAAAACTACTCATTACACTAGAAAAATGCAACCACCGATACTATAAAATAATTGTCCGGGAGCAACTGAAATGGCGTACTTATGTTATTGGTGAGAATATGCAGCGATTTAACACAAATCCGTCCTGACTGCGCACTAGCACACACTAACGAGGAAAATAAAATTGGAGTGGGGACGCTGTCGGACTCGTCGATGAAAAGTTAGGTTTAAATTACTTTTGTCCAGCGATATGAGAACATTTTTCAGGACAGGTACGTTTGTGCCTCTCAATAATAATAATCGTTAATTATGTAATAAAATATGCTATATATTAATAACAAAACTAATATTCTATAAAATAGAATAAGTTATATACTTAACTTACTTATTTCTATTAGTGTATAAGCTTTTTTGTTTGTAAAAAAAATAGAGGGACAGCACCGATTTGAAAAAAATAGAGGTTTATGAATTTATTTCAACCTTTGTAAATAGTCCTAGGCAAATTATATTTTTGCCACAACCCAATAACTACCTATTAAATACTAAAAAATATAATTCAGAACGATATTCCTTTTTTGAAATACTAATTTCACCGAAGACAAAAAAAAAAGTCATTTGGGAAATTCACCCACGTACATTTTGTAGATGTCCAATTATTACTATCTACTCCAACACATTCTATAAATATTTGTGTCGATTCAGAAGTTTGCAACAACATGGTTTGAAACACTCGTCAGCTTAGAAGTCGATGCTACCGTATACATATTTTTATATTGCCCAATTTTGAAGACATCGCTAGTGTGAGTGATAAATTGTGTCACCAGCTAAGAAATGGTAGGTTTCTCATTTCATTTCTTTAAAACTTCAATCGTATTCTTTTTAGGGTTCCGTACCCAAAGGGTCAAACGGGACCCTATTACTGAGACTTCGCTGTCCGTCCGTCCGTCTGTCACCAGGCTGTATCTCATGAACCGCGATAGCTAGCCAGTTGAAATTTCTACAGATTATGTATCTCTGTTGATGCTATAACTACAAATACTAAAAACAGAATAAAATAAATATTTAAGGGGGCACCAATACAAAAAAGTAAAATTGGGTAAAAACTTGTAAACAGCACCATTTAGCAGTTATAAAGAGAACTTGCTTCTGATAAAAACAATTAGCATGTCGATGTGGCCGTATGGCGACAAACGCCATTTAATTATTATTGTATTAAATTAAATTACCCTAAGTGTATGAGGACTATATTATTTTTTCAAGTTATAAGATTTATAATAAATAATTCGTGCAGAGCGGCATATTTGATGAAAGCGTCATCTGTGCTTACATAGTTGTACTAATAACGACATAACCAACTCCACACTGAGTTGACAAAGTTCTGCTGCTGATTTTTTTGCTCGTTTTTATAAATAATGGTACGGAACCCTTCGTGCGCGAGTCCGACTCGCACTTGGCCAGTTTTTTAAAGAATTCGAGTCCAAAAGAATTATTGTTAGTGCATATGAAGATGTACTTGAAACTTGAGCTCTCACGAAGAGAGGGCAAATTATGTCAATTGTTTTGTTTAATTTAGTCTTGTTATAATATTTTATTTTTATTATTGTATAGATTATTATTTATTTAACGATTGTTTGTGAATATGTAGACATTGTAGGCTTTTTTTTTTATCTTGTTCTACTTCTTGTAGTAAGCGACGACTTGTTGTCGGGCCTACGCTGTCCCCTGTGTACTTAAGTACTAACGCTGTAACATTCAAATATTGTGAAACGAAATGATTTTAAAAGAGTAACCATTGAGTCTCTTGCCGGTTCTTCTCCATAGGAAACGACCAACCCTAACCGTGCACCTTTTGTCGACGTTTTATGAGTGCCCACGTAGGCCTATGTAAAATAAAATATTTTGATTTTGATTTGTGGATGATCGCGTGTTGATTTAAGCTAGTAATCATGTTTCTTGGCAAGACTCCGCAAAATTTTCTTTTTTTCTGCATCTCCATATATTTTATGCTACTCAAATGTAAACTTTCGAAGTATTGTGTTTAATGTATAATATATTAAAAAAAACTAGCTTTCTTTTTGTATTTGAGCATGTTGAACATCTCTGTAATGCTTATAATATTTGAAACCAAACTGATAAAAATCCTTAAATATTTCTTGTTTTACGATGACACATGTAAGTAATAAATAACTAGGTACTCCTTTTGATAAGGAGTATTTTATGTACAAAAGGAAATTAAAAAGCTTACTAGAAAGATGGTAACTAGATTTTACATACGATACAACGATAAATACTTTTCAAGTCTTAAAACTCATACCGTGCAGTCGGACGGAAGATTGATATTATTTACTTAAACACATTTTTTTTTCTCTCAGATGGTCAATGATGGATTGGTTCTGCAATTTTAATGTTAACAACAGAAAATATCTTTAAACACAGTACAATAATTATCCCCAAACTACGGAAAACGGAAATTGAACTCAGGACCTCAGGGTCAGCAGTCGCAAGCGCGACCACAAAACCAACGAAGCAGTTATGTAAGTGTGGTTAAATATTATTACAATCAATTTACTATAAGGTGTTTGTTTTGCATCCTCGTCAAAATTCAGGAGTTTGTCACAAAAGACATAAATAATCATTTAAAATTATGGTACTAAATTAATTATCAACAAACGATGATGTTTTTGGTTGTTTATGTGCGTCAGTATTTCAGAATAACCCCCATAACGTCATTCAGGGAATAAGGAATTATCAAATAAACGTTTCAGATTATTTGTATGTGTGGAAGCGCGGTTTTAGGGCAAGAATCAGACGGGCAGCATTTAAAACACGGGTGGTTCACACTTACCGATTACCGTAAACAATAAAAAAAAAAGATTTGGGACGAGAATCATTGGCATAGCTCCTTGAATTTGACGAGGATGCAAAACAACACCTTGTATAATTTTTTGCATTTTTTAAGTACAGCACAAGTTACCTGAAAATGTCTAATGTTTCCAATCAACCTTGAACTAAATTCCTTAACGATAAAGTTGAAAATCTATGAAAGCAATTTGACAGATTGTTGTGGCTTGATGTGCTGGCTTCTGCTTTTGTCGGTACACACTACAACATTGTCGGGTCGATGACTATTTTTTGGGATTTGTAGATCTTTTACAATCGATGCGGGTGGTCAGGAGCCAGATCTGATAACCAGTCTTACCTGGTAGCAGGGTTGTGGAGGTCAGATTGGCAGTCATTCATGTAAAATACTGGTATTCCGCTGCACCCGGTTAGACTGGAAGCAAACTCCATGATACATATTAGTAAAAGTCTAAGCAAGATGGTAGTGCTAACTCAGCAGTTACATAGAAGGTAGCACGCTGAGCCGTAAGGAAAAACATTTCGACCTTTTTTGCTCTCACCAATTATAATCTCCCTTAACGACACTACGCAAAAAGCTCCATAATGGCCTTCATTTTCCTCACTTTTATTATATTTCCCTCTATATAATTTAATACAAAAGAATCCCTGTTACAGTGACAAACTGTCTTCCCCACACCTTCTTTCCGATTGAACGCGTTCACTTGAATTATCGAAGGAATATCTTATCAAAGTCAAAGCATTTATTTCAATTAGACCATTACAGGCACTTTTGAAAGTAAAAAAAAAAACAATATTATCGGAGTATAAATATTGGTTTCTATACTTTGTTAATGTGAATAATGTTTGAGATAGTTGATGTATGGGGAAATTGCTTATGATCTGGATAATACTTTAAAAAATTAAATTAAAAATTTAAAAAACCTCTAAAAAACCATAAATAAAATAAACCAAAGCGTCTTAGCGTCGGGGGTCCGCTTTGTTTTGTGCTTGTACTAAGCTGTCTATTTAGCGGCCCCCCGACGCTAAGACGTTTGGTTTATTTTATTTATGGTTTTTTAGAGGTTTTTGTGTCGGGGGTTTTTTAAATTTTTAATTTAATTTTTATTTCATGCTTTTTAAACTTAACGAAAACTTAAAGAAAACAAGAAAACTTATCAATTAAAAAAAAAACCCGAGCTTTTAGGGGGCAGCGGAGGGGTGCAGCCCCCCCCAGCGATGCCCATAGTGACAAGTAACAAGATTTCAAATTTCGAATCGACCAGACCTGGACAAGTTGTTTATTTCCCATCAACTAGAAAAGTGGTGATCACCTTCAAACGGCTGGGCAGATTTTCTCGAAACATAGCTAAGAACACTCTCGATTAAAACACCTTTCAAACGAAACCAATTTTATCAAAATCGGTTCATCCGTTTAGGAGCTACGATGCCACAGACAGACACACAGATACACAGATACACAGATACACAGACACACAGATACACACGTCAAACTTATAACACCCCTCTTTTTTGGTCGGGGGTTAATAAAATGTTGTAGTTTCTTTTTGGAAACTGATTTATCGATGTATAAATTCTTATAACTTTTTGTCCCAGTACTACGTTCCAGAGGGACAATTTTGAAAATTTTCAAACAATTTTTTTCCCCGCTGGCAAAGCCAAAGGTAGAAGCTAGTAAACCCAGAAAAACCTCAAAACATTCTCCATCTTGTTAAACTATACCTGTAGATATTACCAAGCCTCCTGCCTTCCACGGTAAGGGGTGCTTCGCATACAAAGGACTCTTTCGGCGCCATTGTTCCAAGTTTTACCTGTAAACTTGACTGTGGCGGCTCCTTCGTCCGGCTTCACTTATGTTTTAAAATAGGCTCTAGTCCTTGTGGAGACAAAATTGGTAACTGTTCAAATTCAAATTCATTTAATCATTTTGTGAACATAGGGTGAAAATATGCAGATGTTATAAATAAATGTTGGTCCATACTATGTCCCGCCAGAAGGCATACAAAATATAAAGTAGATAATCGAAATGTCAATTAACAAAATTAAAAAAATAAAAGGTAAGTAAATGTCACAATTCATTCCAATCACTAAAGGCTAATAATGAATATATCAATAAATAAAGACGGCACACAGACAAGTATAAATTATTTAGTCACAATTTCTTATACACCGTGTAAATCACCTCATCACGAAGCCGTCAACCAAGCATTCTGTACATGAAACTAAGTAACTTTACGCAAAAATTATTGCTGGGATACGACTTTTTTTTGGGGGGTGTAAAATCATGTTTTGTGGTAGAACTCAATGTAACGCACTCAAAACATTGTGCTGATGGACGGATTGAGTAGTACGGGGGTCGTGGAGGTGTTTAAAGTAAAAATCTTACATTAAAAAATTGTATTTAAAAAAATACTTGTCAAAAAGTTGGAACTTTGACCCCTAATATCTCCGTAACTAGAAGGTTCCCAGGTATGGTGTAGAACAAAAAAATGATCGCAATGACAGGGAGAACCAGTGCCTTTCGGCTTCGTTAAGAGGTGTTTTACACCCTTTATAATAATAGATGCAATATACAATACAATATGTCAATAAAAACTATCATCCTTATCATAAGCAACATTCTATTGACAGATTTAAAGTTAAATAAATATTATTTTAATTTGTCATTAAGATATTCATTGACCGAGTAATACGCCTTGTCACTCAATAATTTAAAAAGGCTACGTTTAAACTCATTCATGTTGTTGCTTGATAAAATTTTATTAGGTAATTTGTTATAAAGTTTTGGAGCCATTGCAAATATACTATTGTAGAGAAATTTGGTTTTAGTGCATAACGGGTGCAGCTTTTTTGAGCGCCTTTGACTTTCGACAGATTTATATAATGATATATTGGTTTTTTCAAAGATACAGGCTTCATAGACATAGAGTGATGGTACAGTCAGTATTTTCATGTTTCGGAAATGTGGCTTGCATGAGTCCGCTTGTTTTATCTTACATATGGCTCGAATGCATTTTTTCTGCGCTATCAATACCTCCTCTACCTTACTAGCATTACCCCAAAAAATAAGGCCATATCGCAAAGCAGAGGCGACATAACCATGATAAGCTGCCCCCCTAGCATGACCGTTCTATCTCTATTCTACCAAGAAACGACAAGAAATCTTTTCTTTACAACTTGTCATTTCTTCTGCCCGAGCATGGCGCGCACCGTCGACTCGCGTTTCTACGAAGACATAGACAGAAATTCTTTCCATAGCAACGGGGAAGTTGCTATGGAAAGTTAAAAGGTTACGTTTAGTTAACAAAAAAAAGTTGCCAATTGCACGAGTTTTTCATTTTTCGTGGGCGGGATGGTGTTGCTGCATCCTGGATCCAGGCCTGGATCTTTTACGCAAAATTAAACCTTAATATTTTACATAACATTTCAACCTTTTGAACGTAACTCAACGCAACCACGAAACGTATTTCTCGTATTTAGTATTTATTAAGACTAGTTTGACATTTGTCAGAAGTAATGTTTCTACCCCGAAATGTCAAAAGAAGAGAAAATATAGTCGTCATGCTCGACGTTGTAGACTTGTGTCGACTGAAGAAAAGAAACATTTCTTTTCTACATTCTTAATATCGCCATGCTTGGGACGATAGAAATATCTGTCAAATTGTCGATTCTTCCGTAGACATAGCCCGTTTCTACGGCGGTCATGCTAGGCCGGCAGCTAGGAGTGCTGGTTTATTCACAATTTTGCTTAACATATAAAGAGCATATGAGTATACTGTAGGTGCGTAATATACGAAATATCCATATGTACTCTAAAAATAGTTATATTCACAACATAAACAATCGAAATAAGCATAAACTACGTGCTCCCTTTCACCAGCTTCATAAGGTATACCGAATTAAAAACTCTTTAATATATTACATAGGACGTTGATGCCAGCTCCTACAGGTTTTATAAAAGCAACAGCACAATAATAAAGACCGAACGAAATCATTATCGCTTAGTGTCATGTTTTCATTCGCTCGTTCACTCAGTGCACACGTTGATACTAAAATCCGTAAGAAGGCCCAAAAGGCATGTAGGCGGTATAAAAATAAGAAAAATTTGTTCTTAGGTACTCAGATACTTATCTGGCTTTTCCAAAAAGATCACCAGACCAGCTGACCTGCGCGTCTTCATCTGCGTCACATTTTCCCCGTTCTTGAAACATTTTTCAATGATGCTCCGCTACTACTGGGCGTCGCGTAATGTTATATAGCCTATATATAGCCTTCCTCGATAAATAGGCTTTCAAAGCAGTAGTTCCCGAGATTAGCGCGTTCAATCAAATCAATTAACTCTTCAGCTTTATAATCTAATATTTAAAATTCTCGTGTCGCGGTGTTTGCTACCAAACTTCTCCGAAACGGCTGTATTTACTTGTATGAAATTATGTGTGCATATCGGGTATGTCAGAGAATCGACCAACATCTATTGTTCATACCCCTAAAACCCATCAAAATTTACACGCGAACAAAGTCGCGGGTAGCAGCTAGTATTAGTATAGATTCCAGAGAAGGTGGGATTGTACTCCTCCTCGGGAACGACCTCTGGCAATCATGTCCATCTGTTGTTCTTCTACAAGGCGAATCATTCGTTTGCTTAACATAATTATTAGTAATCCAGTCCGTCAGTACCTATTCTACTCCGTGTCGAGAGAGGTAGTAATGCCAGAGAACTTTGTTATATCGATGGCCCCTATAATGTTTATGAAGGTACAGGTGTACCCTTCTGATGTATCGCTTCTTCTATCCAGCTGACCACTAGGCGAAGAGTGGATTCAGTAGACTTACCCAGGCTGAATGCATGTTGGTTGTCATGGAGTAATATCGTTCACAGAGCGCTATCCGCCAATTCTCTCATAGTTTTTAGTAGAGAGAAAGTCAGTGTGATTGATAGGATTTAGCGTTGGTATAATCGCTCGATATGGAGAACAGCGGTGTCCCAGTGGTGGCAGCCCCGACTTACGAGCAGTAAGCCATGGGTTCGAGCCCAGGCAGGCGCATTACTTTGTGTAATTTATTTCATCACCGCTGCCCTCAAAAGCGGTAAAGGAAAACATCGTAAGGAAACCGACATGTCCTAGAACTAAAAGAAGAAGACATGTGACATCTACCAACCCGCACTGGGCGCGCGTGGTGGATTACAGCCCACTTCCTCTCGTAGAGAGGAGGCCTGTGTCCCAGCAGAGGAAACATTATAGGCTGATGATGATGATACGAGTAGTCGCTCTTACTCGGCTAGGGGATGAATATACCTTTCACTTCCCTACATACTTTAGGAACGTATCGAAAGGGTTCCCACGAACTCGTCCATTCAACCCACTGTATTATTAAGCATTCAGTTTTAAAACACATTTCCTTGAGGATAATCTTCGTATTTCTACGAAACAGCTCCAGCCCCGGGCTTTGTCAGAAGAAATGTTATTAACGCCTTTTTGTACGGCACTTCTTGATGCAGTTAGGAGGATGTCGGCTAGTTACCAGGTGTTGCGCTCGTGGTTTTGATGCAGAATAGGTTTAGTGGTTGCCCAATGGAAACGATCGCGACTCACGGGTCGTAAGATTAGACAAGCATTTTGTCGTTTAATGCCTGCCAGGGCTGCGATGCTTGCCAGGGCAGCAGGACTGTTTGAAAGAGATACCGTGGCCCTGGAACACAAAGGGCTAAGAAGGAACATGGGAATGGTTGTTGAATAAGTCTTGACACTCCCTTCCGCTCCGCCCAGAGCGGGAAGAGTCATTTGATGATTTCCTATCCGAAAAAAAATAGTGCGTGGAGTCCCTCCGCGCGGAAGAAGTGAAACTTCGTAATACTACACGCATGCGTTCGAGTGCCACGCATTCACCCTCGTTCTTTCTCTTTCTATTCCCCCTCCATGGTAGCGTTAAACGTTAAACTTGTTGGAAGTCGCATAAGAAGTGTCACTTCGACCATTTTTCATTAAGTACAACATACTCACTTTACCGTCTCTGTACATCTTCGAAGTTGTCATGTTTGTAAAATGTAATCGGCAGTTATTTCCACGCATGGCAGACAAAGTCAGTCGCGTCAGACACGATAACATTATACTTTGCTCCCATGTTTGTAAAACAGCATTAATGTGGAAAAGTGTATTCTGCATGGCGCCCTTATTATTTAATAAACTTCCAAAGGGATGGAGGGAACTAAGCGCACACATTCTAAAGAAGCGGCTAAAAGTGTATCTAGTTGGGAATGCATACTACAGTATTTTAGAATTTTTAAATGACAAAATGTAATATTAATATTTTTATAATTTTTGCAATTTATAATTACAATTTAATTTATGTTTATAATTTAATTTTTGTTTGTATGAGAATTTAAAATGTTTTATTTGTAATGACTTTTCCTACCTATTGTATATTTGTATGCCACAAAGGCCGAACATGATGGATCTTTTTTATTTATGAACAACCTGCATGCCTTGTATGTATACTCATGTTTCCACAAATAAATGTCTTGTCTTGACTTCAAAAAAAAGACAAGCATTTTGTAGAAAATATTCTACCATCCTTGCTCCTAAAAACATTGAAGGAAAACATCGTGGTGGAACTTGCATGTTCTAGAACCAAAAGTTCGATGACAAGCGACCTCTACAATCTGTAGATAAGCGTCTGGATGCTACACCGCGTGTCGCGGGTTCGAACCCCGCAAGCAACAAATATTTGTTTTGGGTTTGACTATTTGTGTATGTGAGTTTGAATGTTTGTAAAAATTGCCCCACTGTATGAATTTCTTCTTTATCGTGGAAAACAGAAGAAATACATACACTGGGGCAGTGTTTAAAAAAAAAATATAGTTGACTTCCTCTCAAAGAAAGGAGGCATGTGTCACAGGAGTATGAGTATTATGTAATGGGTGAAGGGGAGTACCCTATGATCTTTTGTATTCATTGGTGTTGGAATTGGTGGAGAGGATTGGTAGATATATCCTCCTTCCATCTTGTAGTGGACCATCAAGTGTTATGTACCTTTTGCAACCAGGTAAAAATAATGTTTTTATTGCATGTTTTACAGTTTTTTTTTTTTTTAAGAATGTTATCTGACTCCTCTTAACGTTGAATTTCTATGTGACTCGTGGATTGATAAATCGATCACTCCTTCGTTTCCCATGTAGAAAATACTAGCTGTCCCGCGCAACTTCGTCTGCGTCAAATTTTCCCCGTTTTCGCAACATTTTTCATTGCTGCTCCGCTCCGATTGGTCGTAGCGTGATGATATATAGCCTATGTCCTTGCCAAGGTTGAAATCTATCTTCTTGCCAAATTTCATTAAAATCCGATCAGCCGTTTAATCGTGGAAAGGTAACAAACAAACAAACAAACATACAAACAAACAGAGTGACATTCGCATTAAAATTTATAATATTAAGTATGGAGTATGGATTGAGATACTTTCAGATGTCATTTGATGATGGATATTATGTCATCATATTACAAACATACTCCAATTCCCATCGTTTTAGTCAAAATTTGATGGCGATTTTAAACACACGTAGTAATAAAAATTTAATAAGTATTTGTTATTGCAATCGTTAACAAGCCTGATTGTGAGGATAAAAGTAATCACGATTGCTGTCGATAAGTAGCATCGACAAATAAAGGACACAGAAGGTCCATTTTTGCAGACCACATACGCCTGTTACAGAAAAGATGAAAGGGAGTCGTCTGTCTTGATATGCACATGTGAAGAGGAGGGATGGAACACATGTGACTAAAAGAGTGATGAATATAAATGTGGACGGATGGAGAGGGAGAGGAAGACCAAAGAAAAGATAGATGGATTGTGTGATAAATGATATGAAGGAAAGGAGTAAATGATAGCATGACGAATGACAGAGGAGAATGGAGGAAAGAGACGTGTTGCGCCGACCCCAAATAAAATGGGACAAGGGCAGGAAGATCATGATGATACGGCACTGACAAAACCTAAATAATCGCAGTTTGCCTATTATTACCATTTTCAAATGAATAAACGAAAAAAGATGGTGATGTCTTCCTGTAAAATTAGCAGGAATTGGCTCTACGATTGGCCTCACAGTTATTGTAAAAACTATAAACCGTTATTTACATGCTTTACGCTGACTTTGATGATATTATAAATTCTCGTGTACTCTTTCACAGCCTGCGTTCGCTGCTTAGTCTTTTCCCTACATGTTAGGGTCAGCTTCCATTCCAACCGAATGCAGCTGAACTTCACATACACAACACAATTGCCTCTTGGGTAACTTGAAAACACTGGTTGATGGTCTTTCAGGCTTATAGGAATCACCCAGTGCTGGGTATAAGCCTTGCCTTTTTAGTTTTCCGTACCCAAAGGGCCAAACGGGACTCTATTGCTGAGACTTCGCTGTTCGTCCGTCCGTCCGTCTGTCACCAGGCTGTATCTCATGAACCGTGATAGGTTGACCAGTTGAAATTTCTACAGATTATGTATTTCTGTTGATCCTATAACAACAAATACTAAAAACAGAATAAAATAAATATTTACGGGGCAACCATGCAAAAAAAAACCGCTCGTTTTTATAAATAATGGTACGTAACCCGTCATGCGCGAGTCCAACTCGCACTTGGCCGGTTTATATTTCTGCCATATTTCCCGATTCTGTGCGTCCTTTATCCAGGTGTTTCCCGCGGCTTTGACGATATTGTAGTCCCAACGGTCTTTAGGACTGGGTCTGGTTTCTTTGTCCAAACCTTGGCCACCACTCGGTTAAAGCCTAGCTCCATCGGCCATCTCCGTATCTAGCCAATGTCCTGCCCAGGTCCACTTGACGTTTGAATGTGCTTCGCGTTCTGATAATCTGGAGTACGTGTACCTTCTGTAGTTATTCACTTGTTTTGTGGTGCATCGGAGCTGTGGGAACAACACCTGCCCGATTTATTTTAACATTTTTATTCAGATCTGATTTCTCTTTTAAGATGAAACTAATTCTATTCGTATCCTGGCTTCTCAAGGTTAAGGTTACCTCTGACTCGGTATTTTTAACCCCCAACCAAAAAAGAGGGGTGTTATAAGTTTGACGTGTGTATCTATGTGTCTGTCTGTGGTATCGTAGCTCCTAAACGGATGAACCAATTTTGATGAAATCGGTTTCGTTTGAAAGGTGTTTTAATCGAGAGTGCTCTTAGCTATGTTTCGAGAAAATCTGCTCAGCCGTTTGAAGGCCATCACCTCTTTTCTAGTTGAAGGGAAATCAACAATTTCCACATGTCTGGTCAATTCGAAATTTGAAATCTTGTCACTTGTCACCATAGGCATCGCCAGGGGGGGGGTTGTCTGCACCCCCCCCCCCGCAGAAACTCGTTTTTTTTTAAAATTTTGCTATTTTCTTTAATTGGCGAGAATACACGCAACACCGAGAAAACTGGAAGCAATGGGGGAGGCCTATGCCCAGTATTGGGACAGTCAAGGAAAAGACAAAACAATAAAAGTTTAAAAAGCATGAAATAAAAACTAAATAAAAAATTTAAACAACCTCCGACACAATAAATCTCTAAAAAACCAAAAATAAAATAATCCAAGCGTCTTAGCGTCGGGGGACCGAAGTAGACCGCTTAGTAGAAGTACAAAACAAAGCGGACCCCCGACGCTAAGACGCTTGGATTATTTTATTTTTTGGTTTTTTAGAGATCTTTTGTGTCGGGGGTTTTTTAAATTTTGTATATTATTAATAGATACTTGAGCTACAATTTAGGTGATGTTTAGCAGGCTTTGCCATGCCACGCCATCAATCATTATCCCATTGGTTTCCCCGATGGGTTAAGCAGAGATGTAGGTACCTAGTGTTCACATCCACATTTCTCCAGTTATGATTTATTTATTCTTATGTAAAAGGCGGTAAGGTAATTACAGCTATCAACCGAACCAGACTCTGATTCCGGGTTACAAACGAATTTCTGATGATCAAAAAAAAAACAATTTTAGGTGCTTGAGACCTAAAAATTGTTTTTTGGCTCTTTTACCACTTCAGATCTGCAATTTTCGGTCAGATCCGTTTACATTCAAACTCAACCGTTTGCCTCTTTGATCCTCAACAAGTTCGCAAGCTAAATATCTCCAAAACCAATTACAATTCTGTATCTCAAAGCAATTACTTAGCAAAATTAATTCCAACTTCACTTTGCAAGTGTGTGTAAAATGCAAAATAATGATTATGGCACTCGGTGCTGCAAACCTTAGGCACATGTCCCACAGCTGAAACGAAGCGATTAGCTGTCGGCTCTTTTCAAGCTTAAGAAACTTACAAAAGATTGCAAGTCAGTAATCAGGACTCCGCAAGATTAAATATAGACTCAAGTTGAAGCTTATAGAGGGGCTCGTTGCTAAATAATAAAAAACCGGATCAATCTTCAAGTTAAGCCACGCTTGGCAAGGTTGGTCTGTGGATGGGTGACCACCTATTACATACAGATTTTCCGGGTCCATATTGGCTCACCTAAAGTTCTTTACCCGAAATTGTTCTTCCTAATGATTTGTAATCCGAATGATCACTCTTCCTAAAATTTTTATCCTAAAGTTTTCAATTCATACTATTTGTAGTGCTACCGGCGATGTTCATAATACTCATATTTCCGAAAATTTTAATTAATAATATCATTAATGTAAATATATTTAAACTCCTACTGTTTTTTATCATAACGCTTTTATCCCTAAACATAATTATCATAATATTTTCACTCATACTCAGAAAGCAACATTTACCAAGTGTAATAAAAAATATATGTGGGTAGAAGATGATAGTTATAGTGCCCCCACTGTGAAAAAAATACTGAGAAAAATCTCGCGACCAATTTCGAGGTAGCGTAGTTGGTCACAGTTCTAACCTAACCTAACCTATGATGTATATCTTTGCAGAGTACACACCGCTATAAATAAAATTAAAGAAGACGCTTTAATTAATAAAAAATAAATCTAAACAAAAAAGATATGACTGAAAATATAGGAAACAAATAAAAGTATAACGGATGTTTATTGCTACTGACATTATGAAGTTGAATGCTTCGGAATTATGAACATTAGAGACAGAGTAGTTAGGAATTGTGATTGTTAGGATGAAAAAAGAACATTTTCGGATTTCCAATTATCGGAGTTGAAAGTTTAGGTGAACTTTGGCGCCCCGATTTTCCACCGTGCCTCGGAAAACGCGTCAAGCCGTTGGTTCTAGCTGTTTTTTGTAGACCAGCCAGTCTTACTAAGGGGTATCGTATTACGCAGTCCTAAGTGGGTTGTGGAGGTCAGATACCGTACACCTTAAAATTTTGTCGACGTTTTATAAGTGCCCATGTAGGCCTGTGAAATAGAAAATTTTGATAGGCATTCGCTCCATTAAAAACATATTTTTCATACTTTCTATTTCTTTCCTTTTCTTAACTCGCTTCTCGCTAATCGCCAGTGTTGTGACAAATGCCTTACATTGGTAGCACTGACTCACTAAATCATAATTTTAATCCGCGTATAGTACCTTTACACCACCGTACGCAAATAAAATCACTCCCCCGAGCCGGAACGGAACGGAAGCCGACCGGT
Source organism: Cerastis leucographa (assembly GCA_963082945.1). Classification (NCBI taxonomy): domain Eukaryota; kingdom Metazoa; phylum Arthropoda; class Insecta; order Lepidoptera; family Noctuidae; genus Cerastis; species Cerastis leucographa. The sequence continues at coordinate 1,673,939 of OY720360.1, forward strand.
TTTGCCGGAAACGGCGCCGGTGTTGTATTGTCTTGCCTTTTAAGTTAAGCCATCACGACGTGATAAGATAGAGGGTTGATAGAGATGTAGGATAAGATGAGGATGTGACCTTGTTGGATGTAATGAGATTGGGAGTTTGATTTGGTTTTTAGGTCAGGTACCTAATGTGGAGTACCTACTGATTGCAATCACGCTTCGTTTTTTCGTTTTGGCGTAGGTACTTTTTATCTCGGTAGCTACTACGCTCCCGAGGGTCGATTATCGAAAGCCACGTGGGCGAAGCCGTGGCCGAAAACAAGTTGACCCGCGCGACTTCCTCTGCGTCACAGTTCCCCGTTTTTGCTACATTTTTCATTGATGCTCCGCTCCTATTGGTCGTAGCGTGATGTTATCCAGTAGTTCTGTTAACCAGTAGTTCCTGAGATTAGCTCATCCAACCAAACTAACAAACTCTTCAGCTTTATATTTAGATTTATTTCTTTATATATTATATAATAGCATTTTCAGTAACTAGACTGGGGTCTTAAATATCTCAACTATCGAGGAAGTCGATGGTCGAGTTAGAGAGTCGTTGGGTGTCTTCCCCTGACGTGCCATCTGCCAGTGTAACGTCACTCTGTACGTAACCTAAAAAATAACCTAATACCAACACTCGTAACCGCATTGTCATAATTTTTTCTTTGTTTCAAGGCAATAAGCAGACAATATAGCCGTACGCTCTCATATGTGTTCAGATAATAATTGTCATTCATAACCACCTCCATAAAAACGCAGTCGCCGTGTAAAGATAAGCCGGCTTAGCAAGCCCTGAAGCTGAAGTTTAATCTGATAGCCGGCACCTAAATTTTATTGGAAAAAAAACGGGTAAAACTGGGTAAAAGTAGGGCTCTGAGCTCGGTGTTGGTATGAGAGGGTAAGCCGGATAACTAGCAAAAAACTTGCGTAAATAAAAAGAGAATTTAGTAAACATGCTGGGAGCGAAAACACTTTTTGGTTTTGCTTCAATTCGTTACGTGGAATAGTTGATAGCCTTTGTCTCGCTTCAGGGCATCATATTTTGTGTTTTAATATTGTTGAGTACGTTTTTCGTTTAAGTTTTCCTTTGTGAGAACAATTTTTTGGCGATTTTACGTTGGCTCAGCTTGACATTATATTTGCAGTAAATTATGAGTAAGTAGGAGCAGCGGTGGCCCAGTGGTAGCAGCCCCGACTTACGAGCAGTAAGTCGTAGGTTCGAACCCAGGCAGCGCATTACTTTGTGTAATTTATTTCATCACCGCTGCTCTCAAAACGGTGAAGGAAAACATCGTGAGGAAACCGGCATATCCTAGAACTAAAAAATTCGAAGACATGTGACATCTACCAACCCGCACTGGGCCCGCGTGGTGGATTACAGCCCATTCCCTCTCATAGAGAGGCCTGCGTCCCAGCAGTGGGAACAATATAGGCTGATGATGATGATGATGATGAGTAAGTACCTCGTTAGGAATCCTATGTATGTTTTCTAATTAATAAATATGCAAACTTACTTTGTATTAGGTACACTTTGAGCTTATTTACAATTACATAATGTTGAACACTCGATTCGATTCGAATATAATATAACATCACGTATGTAACCCCAGAAGGGTTTGGCAGCGGTGGACCCAATTACAGTAGGTACCTACACCCACATTTTGCCAGTTAAGTCCCATGTAATTGGGGGCGAGCCTATTGCCATCAACTGGGACAAATCCAGACTCCATGGCTGCTACTGAGACATTCCAAGTGGAAAAACCCAATAACATTGTCATATCGGAACGCAACAGTTTATATTAATTGTCTATGCCTTGTATTTGTCCTTTCATTTGCTGTATCGCTCTCTCGCAACTAATCTGCCATATTGTAAACCCGAACATAAAAACCTCTAGAGAAATAAATACCTGGGAATCGAACCTGCTAGACATCCAAGGCATATTATATTGTACATATTATAATCTAATAACAAGTGGAAGCACAATTAGGTAATTTCAATAACTGGTTCGACCTTCGTTACTCGTTATCTAAAAGTAAAGGTATGCACAGAAGTTAACGCCTGAAGGAATAACTTTAGCAATAAGTCACCTGAACGAATTTATTTGCTGCGACAAGCTACACACTTTATTGGGATAATTATACTTAGATTTAATGTGTATTTGAAGCACTACGAAACGTACTTTTCTGTATTTTAAGAACCATTTTAATTTTCATTAGAAAAGTTTTTACAGGGTAAATTATTTAAGTGGGCGTAGATGGCTAAATCTAAAACTATGTATAAGAAATAGCATTTGATGATTTCTTATCCGTAAAAAAAAAAGGAATAGCGAAGAAAAGCGAGAGAAAGAGAGAGGGAGCTGTTTGATAAATAAATAATGAAAAAATAAAGTAAATAAACTGTGTGAATACAACTGAGAATCGGTTTATTTGTTACCATTAGTTACAGTAAATTGTATGGTTGTAATAATATTTCGTGCTGATTTTTTTCGTTTTATCTTTTTATTCGACAGAATCGCTCGAAGTCACGTTCCTGTGATATATAATGTAATGATCATTGTTTATATGACTAGAACCCCCCGCCCCTGCTACGCACGGATTTTGTGACTTGGCAAAAGTACAGATTTCTTTATTTATTTTTCTATTTGATATTAATGTGTAGTTGACACTTGGGAATTAGTTGTCTACTTGTTCTATGTTGGCGAGAATCACATCCATATCTTCATGCGCTTTTCTTATGGCACCAGTCTTTTCTACGTTTTTCCACTTAGATAAATAGTGTAAAACAAAGTCGTTTCACGCCGTCTAGCGTCAGTAGGTAGGTACGCTTAGATATTTTAAACTCATCATCATCTGCCTAGCCTTTTCCCAAACTATGTTGGGGTCGGCTTCGAGTCTAACCGGATGCAGCTGAGTACCAGTATTTTACATGTGACTGCCTATATGACCTCCACAACCCAGTAACTGGATAAGGATAATACGATACCCTTAAGTAAGACTGGATGTCAGACTTTTGAGTACTCGTAACGACTGTCAAGGATTTGCAAATGACAGCCGGAACTAACGGCTTAACGTGCTTTCCGAGGCACGGAGGAAACTCGGTATGTAATTATGATCACCCGTCCAAAGACCAACCTCGGCAAGCACGGCTTAACCTTAAAGATCGACCCGTGCTGCTGATTAGATATTTTAAACTATGTTACGGATTTTGATGCGGTTTTCATCAATAGACAGAATAATTCAAGAGAAAGATTTATATGTACTTATAATAAAATAAATCCCTGAAAAACCAATCAAAATTTCCACGCGAACGAAGTCGCAGCCCAGCAGCTAGTAAATCAAAATAGTTTTAAACAAATTTTAAGTTCAAACATGCGAATAAAAATAAAGCAAGCCAAAATAAGTATTCGATATTGCTGTCGTATAAAAAAATAAATAAGCACCAATATCTGTGAACAGCGCACAAAACAGAATATCTTCGTGAACCAAACTTTTACCGAGGCAGGATTAAAAGTTAATTAAAAGTTCTCAAATTGTGGCCGTGGATATTTCGTATCAACCTAAATTAACTGGAGAACAAGCTGAAATAAACTTTACAGTTTCAGATCAAGGTAGATTTTTCCTTGGTTATAAGAGTGAAGGTATTATAAGTAAATCAAAGCATAATGAGAGCTAAAAGGGTATATTTTTTTTTTGTAAAACATGATTATGCCGTTTTAAATGAAAATAAAGTAAGTATAAAAGAAAATTATACAGTTAAATGTTTATTGTAGAAACCTTTTTTTTTACAAAATCAGGGCTTTGGATTAAGGAAAGCAGGAAATTATTTAGTAACATCGTTTTTAATAGGTTCAAAGGGGTTGGAGGTTGGTAATAGGTTGGTTTAATAGGTTCTTTTTTATTTTGAAGTACCTTTTTAGTATCGGAGTTTATATGCCACAATAAAAAGTTTGAGACTTAAGAGCACATTTAAGTGTAAGACGTCCACTACTTGTACCTACTTAGACAAAGTTGAGACTAACTTGCCACAGTTATCTATTAGACACTACTCGAAAAAGTCCGGGGGAGAATATTGTTAAGAAAAAAAAAACGGGTTGCCGGCAGAAGTGAAAACTTTTTAGGGAATAATTTTGCACGAATTATCAGATAAAAGTACTGATTTATGTGGTAAAATACAATGATCATTTATTGCGCTATCGTCCACAAACATGACAATTTATATTACATTAAAAATTTAACACTTCAGAACTATTACAATCCGTCTTACGAATTTTACCTCTTTGGAGAAACCGAAGGTTTTCTTTGTGCATAGATAGTTATCCAGTTTTGGAGACCCAAACACAATGTCCGATGTCATAAAGTTCAAATTCCTTCGTAACCTAATGTCACGATCTGACGATCTGACGCCAGTTTAACATTTTTTAACCATCACAAAAGTGCACAACGCCGCTAAAGAAGTTTTCACTTCAAAAACGAGAAAACTCGTTAAGCCGGCCCGGCCCGGCCCTGCTGTCATTTGTAGATCTTTGACAGTCGCTACAGTCAGTGGCTCGAAATTCTGTCAACCTGTCTAACCACAGGGTATCGTATTACCCAGTACTAATTGGGGTGTGGAGGTCAGATAGGCAGTCGCTCCTTGTAAAATACTGGTACTGCGCTTAATCCGGTTCGACTGGCAGCTGACCTCAACATAGCTGGGAAAGGCTAGGCAGATGATAATGTGTGCAGAACTGCATGAATAATTCAAATGTTTATGCTTTGACTTGCAAACGAAATATTTATAATTTTATCTTAGTGTGCTGACATAAAGAAGCATGTATTCATCATCATCATCATCATCAGCCTGTAATCGTCCACTGCTGGACATAGGCCTCTCCCATGACACGCCACTGTGCACGATCCTCGGCCACTCTCATCCAGCTCTTGCCAGCCGCCTTGCGAAGATCATCGCTCCACCGAGTCTGAGGACGTCCTACGCTACGATTACCGATCCGAAAGAAAGAAGCAGGTAGCTACAGATAAATCAGTACCGATCGGTGCAGGGTAAACTTGCATTTAAAATTGAAATATTTTAACCTGTTTATATTTATAACTGAGCGCATAAGATAACATAGAAATTAATACCTGCACCAATGAGTACCGACCCGCCCGTACCTGAAACCTGCTTCTTTATGTTAGCACCCTTATCCACTATGATCGTTGTTAAAATGACCACCGAAATAAAAAAAAAAAAAATCAAAATATTTTTATTTGACATAGGCCTAAATGAGCACTTGTAAAACGTCGACAAAAAGGTACTCAGTTCGGGTTGGTAGTTTCCTATGGAGAAGAACCTGCAAAAGCAGCCAGTATCTACTTAACTATAACAAAACGATAGTCTGTATAACAGCCTGTTCCCCCACCCCATTGACTGTGGCCCCTATAAATAAAACCGATCGGAAAATAAAGGAAAACAGAGGGTGTTCTGTTTGTCTTTCCTCGCCATTTGCGCTCACTGATTGAAATAGTTAAGTAAAGTGGAAGGATTAGTTCTGTACTGGGTATTGAGTAGTCTTTGATTTTGTGACGAATTATGGACGTGTTTTTTTTAAACCTAAGTGGATTCTAGCGACTAGTGTTTGGAAATAACAACAGCCTAACAGGGTGTAGACTTCAAAAGAATCAATAATGAAGCGCCAGGGTAGCACGTGAAATTAAAATTTTCTTACGTTTTTTGCAATTTGCAGGTCAGTGTATTGATTTTAATATGATTTGCGACCGTAAAAATATGGCGTTATAGCTTTATTATGTTATAATCTTAAAAATCTTCAGTTATTTATGTCGCATTAAGAGAGTTTATTCCGTTAGACTCGGGTATCATGTGGGCAGAACATGGGTTTCCTGCTATGAAAAAACACACGACACACGGTACACTGCTTTTGTCGAACTAACAATTTACTTGAAATTACTGCTCTCAACATCACGACTCTGTAGAAGCGCGCTTAGGTGTGGATAGACTGGTAAGTAGGTCGCGTCCACCTTTGGCGCGCTTGCCGATTCATTTTCTGTCTGTTCGTACTAATGACCGGATCCGAAATATTGATAATTTTGAAACCCAAAGTTCAATCCCAAAGTAAAACCCCTTCAAGTACATTAGATTTAATCTTATTGAATGACGTTTTTTTTATGAAATCTTCATTAAATGGGGTCATATGGAATTAAAGGTGTTATATTGATGATTATAATGACTACAACTCTATAAATACATAATTATGTTTTTTTTTTTTTTTTTAAACGTGGATCGGATGCGTTTACTAAAGTTTTAACTCACATACACAAACAGCCAGACCCGGAACAACTATCTGTGGCCATACAAATATTTGTTCCGTGCGGGGATCGAACCCGCGACACGCAGCGCGGCAGTCGATCGCTCAACCACTGCGCCAACCGTGTCGTCAAACATACGCGATTGATTGATTCTTTTGAAATTCGCTGTCGTTTTACGACCGCGAATCATATTTTTTTTAGCCAACAGCTTGACAGTGACCATAATTGCGAAAAAACTAAAGACAATAAATTTGGATTAGGTGGCCTGGCGCTTCCTGGCGCTTTCACCTTTATTTCTTTTGAGGGAAAAATTATTGATTTTGTATTACCAAACGAGTTCTTAAATGTCTTTATCCTATCCTTGCTTTTAAAAAGATACTTAACGGAAAAAAAAACTATTTCATTTGCACTCCATAGCGTCCACTAGGGTGAGAAGCACCAGTTGTTGATGTTATTATTGCGATCTTTAATTTTGTTCTGTCTGACGCCCGGCGCCGTACGGCCGGATGGATGGCCCGTGGAGGCCCGGATGGTGGCCCGAGGAGGCCCGGATGGTCGGTGGACGTGAGTCACGTCGTGTTACCTACCTCCGCGGGGGATGAGTGCTATGTAAGGTTTTACCGTGGTTTATGAGTTAACGCTGTCAGTATTGTTATTTTATTTGTTTATCCATTTATTTTTAATGTGGAGAGTTTGCATGGGTTTGGTAAACAAATTTGTTTTTGGATATTGTAAGTTGTAATAAGTGTGCTAGGCATGGCTATTTTTGAGCATATCCATATATCGAATGTAACGCGAAAACTAGAATTAGACTAGAGGATCAATCAGTGGTGTACCTATCAAAATAAATACCTAAATATAAATCAAAATATTTTTATTTCACAAAAGCCTACATGGGCACTTGTAAAACGTCGACAAACAGGTGCTCGGTTCGGGTTGGTCGTTTCCTATGAAGAAGAACCGGCAAGAAATTCCATGGTTACTCTTTTAAATTCATTTGGCTATAGTCAGGTATACTCACATTTCACTAACAGCTGTCAAAGGTCTACGATTGACAGCCGGGACCAACGGCTTAACGTGCTTCCCGAGGCACGGAGGAAACTCGGTATGTAAAGGGAGGTATGGATGGGTATCCATGGATCCACCTAGTTTAGCACGGCTTAACATAAAGATTAACTCGGGCCGCTGTTATTATTTAGCCGCGAGCACAGGAACGTTATATCTGTATAAAAATTCCCTATATCTGATCCCGCATCAAGATCTATTTGTATATGCTATTTCATCAAATTCGGTCCAGCCGTTAAGGCGTCATATGGTGACAGACAGACAGAATTATTTTAGAATTTATTAGTACGGATAGATAGTTCATGGAGATGGGACCTAATTTGTTAGTTGAATTATTAATTTATTTAAACTTCACTTACATTGGTGGTACATAGGCGGACTTATTGCCACACCACAAGGCATTCTCTACCAGTCAACCTATTTTAATTTGGAACTGTACAACGACTTCTACTTGTGTTACTATGGAGAATTTAATTCCTAATTGGATTGGGAGGAATTGGTAGCAGAGAAGTTAGTGCTTAGTTTTCTGAATTTATCGTAATTGCAGGAACTGTTGAAAATGTGCTCTGATATTAGTGGGAACTGTAAAACGCTGGCGTTTGAACCATTCACTGGAGAGCGTCTCATATCAGACGCTTGACTTCAGTGAAAAAAGAACATAATATGTAGGTCGTGAAGATATGTTATAAGAATACAATAATATTTGTGTTCATTTTAGTTTCGGTCATTCAAATTCCACCATCGTTGAAATTAATTTTCTACTTATGATTCATTTTGTGTTCAGTTTTACTTCGATAAAAAAAAAAACAATTCCCAAAAAATGAGTTAGCTTACTCACATAAGCAAAGTATTGAAACCAATGTTTGTACTCCGATAAGATATTCCTTCAATATTTCAAGTGAACGCGTTCAATCGGAACGAACGTGCGGGGAAGACAGTTTGTCACTGTAATAGGGATTCCTTTGTATTAAATATATAGAGGAAATATAAGTGTTTGCTCTTTGTGAGAGAAAAAGTGAGGAAAATGAGAGATGAAGGCCATTATGGAGCTTTTTGCGTAGTGTCGTTAAGGGAGATTATAATTGGTGAGAGCAGAAAAGGTCGAACTGTTTTTACTTACGGCTTACCCAGCGTGTTACCTTCTATGTATCTGATGAGTTAGCATTACCATCTGCTTAGTCTTTTACTAATAGGGGATAATCCTATTTTTTTTTCTTTGTCCGTCGGGTAGTTTATTGAAAAGTATTGGACACGTATTTTTTCTTTTTTCACGTGATCATAAAATTACGGAGATATATTGAGTTGAAATGGCGCATGACGTCACATGTAGGTAAGTTTTATACCTACTTGTGACGTAGTAAGCCCCCACTCTCCAACCTTAATGAGTTCTAACTAAGTAATTTTTTGATATTTTGACAAAACAAAAAATACGTGTCTAATATTTTTGTATTACCTGTCTGACGGACAAAATAGAATGTCGTTTTCTTTACCCAGTCCGATCCCCTATTATGTATGCTTGGGTTTGCTTCCAGTCTAACCGAATCTAGCTGAATAACACTATTTTACATGGAGCAACTGCTTATCTTAACTCCACAACCCTATTATTAGATGATACGATACCCCTTGGGAACCTTCGGGCTTCTGACCAGCCGTACATCACTTTTGTAGTCTCATGCGTTTCATCCCTCCTCATCACGTCATGTCCTAGAGCGTTTACACCTTACGACATTATACAAAATTTCAAGTCGTTATTTTCCGAAATGACTGAACTGATTTTAATGAAACTTCGTACTTATAATCAGGATATACAGATCTAAAAAGTTTCTACAAAACATTTTCGAAAAATAGTGTTACAGTTAAATTAGACCGTTCCTTATAAATGTTCTATAGAAACAGAAAATTCCAATTATCTCTTTTTTTAAAACACATTTTGAAAATATTTTTTAATAACTTTTTAGACCTATGTATCCTGCTTATGCGTATAAAGTTTCATTTAAATCGGTTCAGTCATTTCGAAAAATAACGACTTGAAAGTTTGTATGAAAAGCGGTAAGGTATAAACGCGCTTAACAAGACTACCTTTCAATTTCTTTTATATTATATTTCTCGGTAAAGATCGAATGCAAAAACACGGTAATTTTAATCGTGTAGATTTTACGAGTAGAGGGTGAATTGTATCGATCGCTTGACGGATGTAACTGTACAGTAACAATACATTACTGTTTTTAAGAAGAGAGTTTTTTGAGAGCAGCGGTGTCCCAATGGTGGCAGCCCCGAATTACGAGCAGTAAGCCGTGGGTTCGAACCCAGGCAGGCACATTACTTTGTGTAATTTATTTCATCACCGCTGCCCTCAAAAACGGTGAAAGAAAACATCATGAGGAACCCGGCATGTCCTAAAACTAAAAATTGGAAGACATGTGACATCTACCAACCCGCACTGGGCCCGTGTGGTGGATTACAGCCCATTCCCTCTCATAGAGAGGAGCCCTGCGTCCCAACATTGGGAACATATAGGCTGATGATGATGATGACTGTTTTTAAGAAGGTACAGGGGTGGTTAAAGCTTAGTTTTCTAAGCGTCTTCGAATCAATAAGGAGACTCCGCGTACGACGTTTTCCTCTATAGAACGTATTTTTTTTCAGTCAAACAAAGTAAGATACTTTGGAGTCCTACCCGACCTGGTGTAGTAGGTATAAGCCAAGGTTTTACGTTATTCAGTAAAGGCACTTTGACGAACTAATTTCAAGTGTCATAAAACTGAACATTGAGGATCACAGCCGCCATCTTGGAAAGTTTTAATTTAAGGACAAAATAACGGGTACAACCCCTAATACGGTTGCCGAGGTCGGTCCGTGAATAGGTTATCATTAATTACAAACCGAGTTATTTGTTGATCTTTGACAGTCGTAAATAGGTAGTCAGTGGCTAGAAAGTTTGACAATCAAGGCCGAAACACACTTACGTGTCGTGGCGAGTCATGACGCGCCAGAAGCATTCGGTTTCATACATCGTTGCGACACGACACGCCATGCTAATATGTCCCTAACCATATTAAATGTATGAAACCGATTTGCTACTGGCGCGACACGACACGCCACGACACGACACGCCACGACACGTAAGTATGTTTCCGTCTTCAGTCTTACCGACGGGTGTCGTGTTACCGATGTTATTGGATTATGGAAGTCAGATAGGCAATCACTACTAAGATCCTAACATAGTTGGGGAAAGGCTAGATAGGTGTTAATGACGCTGATGTAATCATAAATTTTATTGATGCCAAAATGTTAATTATTATATTTATTCATTATTTTTAACTTCATAATTACTATTTTATTATAAGATGATTGTATTACTGCGTAAATTCAAATGCAAATTATTGTTAATGAATAAAATGACTATGACTATGATATCATTTGTATAGTTATGGTAGTCTCTTCTGTTTAGGTTTGCGTGACATAGCGTGATATTAATGTATAATTTAATGTAGTGCAAATTTGTAATTCTATTATTGTAATTTTTATTTTTGTTATTTGATAACTGAAATTTTTAAGTAATTTTATTTGCATTTTATTCTTATAATGAATTTATTGTATTAAATTTTATGCCAATGTAGTTTTATGTATATGGGTTACGCTTGCCTGAAATAAATGAATATAAATAAATAAATAGCTCGCGCTGCAATCGCATGTTCAGTAGAATTTCAGTACCACCTGAATCCAAACGGAATCAATCTTTATTCAGTTTTTATAACGGAATCTGATTTATTTGTACTAGTACTCAAACTTACGGCTAAGTTACTGTACTGTTCTCAAATTCTACTTAGAAATAAACAAGGAGTGACGATCCATTATAATCCTAGAGATTTAAGTTCTAATACTGACAAGGTCAATAACATTGATAACGGGATATTTACCATATTTACCGTTTATAAATAACGAGATACCAACAAAAAAATATATTTAACGTGGTAAATATCCCGTTATCCATGTTATGATAATCTCAGAGATTTTCTCTACATTCTGATCTCCCTATTAAAGCCATAAAACCCACACTAAAGGCATGAAGCGACCACGTTACAGTAAATTAGGACCCTTGCATCGCTTTTCTTGATCAAATGCGTTTCAGATGCGACAAACGCGCGGTAGATCAAATCGCCGTACGCTAAGGTCCTAGCATGTCCACTGTCTACATGGCAGACCAGAAACTACTAGCACTAATAACGGGAATCATGCAACTATCAGACACGATCTTAACTTCAATTGATTTAGAACAGCCTGCTAACTAAAGCCCTAAAAGAAAATAACAAGACACAATACATTGCGAGCCCTAAATAACGTAGATAAGAGATTACCCACCGATTATAGCATGTAACTAATGGTCTCAGTATTTTTTAGAACCTTATCTAGGATATGGCACAACGCAAACACGAAGGCAGAAGGCTTGTTCTGACGCGACAGGTCTATCCAAGACCAGATCAGGCCTTGACTTCGTGGCAGATAAACAAATATGCAGGTTCATTAGAGACCTCAGAACCAGCTAGTAAAAATAGGCTACATCTCTGTTTTAACCGATTCATAAAACAAAATGGATTTTTAATTTATTTTGGATACTGTAGTCTCAAAACACATTAAGGCGACAATAAGTGCCTGCGACCTTGAGCGAGTAAAAGTGCATGCGTAACGCTTCAACGCGCACCAAGATTATTCGAAAAAACAACCCATCTTGATTTATGAAACACAATACAAATAAAAACCGTATACTAAAATATGGGTTGTCAAATTGTCTTTCAGATGGTCAAAGTTTCATGAAAATACGACCGATAGTTTTTACGTTATTATCGTTTTTTTGTCCGCGTTAGACATGAATTTACAAATTAATTACACTATGTTATAAAAATATAATTTTATATTTTCGCATATCAATTTATAAAGAAAATTGTCTAGTATAACATATATTTTTTTCAAAGAAATAAGACTAGAAGTTTAGACGTGATGTTCAATTTAAAATCATTAAAAGTCGTATATCTGCGCCTTAATTGACGCATATTGGGCTAGTGGCCAGTGTTAGTAATGATGAACCTTCTGTCTTACTAACAAGTCTATGTCCTCGCACCTAGCACTGTCAGGTGGCACGCAAGCTCAGATCTAGGATGATACGACTTTAATGGACCCTCAGTGGCCTCCACTATCATTTGTGGCCGTTTTAAAAATAACTCGTCCTGTGGGTCCTGTTGCTATACTTATGTTTTTCTATGGTAAGTTTTTTTTTGCTTTTAGATTAAAGCCGGAACTATTTTACCGATTGCCAAGTTAATGTTAAACTGTACATTACATAACATCACGCCTGTAATCCCCGAAGGGGTAGGCAGAGGTGTACAACATTTCAATACGGTAGTGAGCCCTACTGTAAATGATAATCAGCTTATCACGGGAAACAGTCCTCTTCTCTGAGAGGAATTGGGCTGGAATATTAACAGGGCGGTTCTTAAACACGTTTGCCTGTTTCATCACAAAGCTTGCTTTCGCTGTATTGAAGAGTAGTGTGAATGCAATAAAATACACAAAATCAAAAATGTCATCATGGGTTCAGAGCCACGGCTCGAGATAAGATAGTCAAGTGAAATTTCGTGTCTCTAGAAATTACATAAATAGAAATAGAGACACGAAATTCCACGGAATTCCACAGAACGTTCAGCGTTAACACGCTGAACGTTCTGTTCTAAATATATTATATATTTACTTAATAAAATTTGACATAAACATTATTATAATTTTATTTTGGGCGTAGAAAAGAAGTGAGAACATGACAAACCCGTTTGTGTCATTATATTCCTGCACGCGTAGCATGGCCACTGTCAAATCGAGTTTTGTCTACGGAATAATCGACATAATGACAGATATACAATGTGTCAGTTTGTCGATTCTTCCGTTTACATAGCCTTGCTACGCGTGCTGCCCTTGTTAGTTACCAATTATGTACCATCTCTAAATGAATGATGTAACCAAGGTTTTGTAACAAGATTCTGATTTAAAAGAGTGTCCATGGAGTTTCTTGCCCATTCTTCTCCATAGAGATCTACGCTTTGGAATGGGCAACTACAGTACTTTCACAGTTATTATGTCTTGTGACTGAGACTGTAGCTTCATTTTTATTGTTTTTCGACTATTCAAAAGTGCCTGTAACTGGCCTACTTGAAATAAATGATTTTGATTTTTGATTTTGATTTTACTTGGGATTCGTGGAACACGTTTTTTTCTTCGATTCTCCTCTGTCATCTGTCAAGCTATCATCATCCATACATGGTTTCCTTGGTCTTCCTCTCCCTCTCCATCCGTTAACATTTATGTTCATCATTTTAAATCTTATTAAAAAAGACATCAAAAAAACAAAAAGACATCAAGCATGAGTGATTTTTCCTTACTGAAAACATCGTAGAATATTACCAATTCCACTGTTTATTAAAAATCGTACGTGCGCCAACGATACAGACGCCAAGACCATATGGAAGTAATCTAGATAAGCTTAAAAATAATAGCTGTTGGCGCGGAATTTCTTCTATCTTGCTTCGCAGAAAATATGTTTTTGCGTCTAGAAAAAATAGCAGTTTTATAAAATAACTAGCTGTACCCAGCATGCGTTGCAATGCACTTTTTACTACCCACCTACCCTATCCGACCTACCTACCCTATCCTACCTACCCTACCCTACGCTACCTACCTACCTACTCTACCCTACCCTACCTACCTACTCTACCCTACCCTACCCTACCCTTACTACCTACCTACCCTACCTACCTACCCTACCCTACCTACCTACCCTACCCTACCTACCTACCCTACCCTACCCTACCTACCTACCCTACACTACCTACCTACCCTACCCTACCTACTTACCCTACCCTACCTACCTACCTACCCTACCCTACCTACCTACCCTACCCTACCTACCTACCCTACCCTACCTACCTACCCTACCCTACCTACCTACCCTACCCTACCTACCTACCCTACCCTACCTACCTACCCTACCCTACCTACCTACCCTACCTACCTACCCTACCTACCTACCCTACCCTACCCTACCGTATCCTATGTCCTTCTCCTGGCTCTAAACTACCTCCCTGCCAATTTTCAGCTAAATCGGTTCAGCCGTTCTTGAGTTATAAGTGAAGTAACTAACACGACTTTCTTTTATATAATATATAGATTATCAATTCTATTAACGTGTTAAATGCTGCTAATAACTTTTATTTTGATCCTACTAATATTATAAATGCGAAAGTTTGTGAGGATGAATGGATGTTTGTTACTCTTTTACGCAAAAACTACTGATTGGACATAGATAATAGTCTGAAATGGAACATAGGATACTTTTTATCCCAATAGTTACGATCCCATGGGTCAATTACCGAATACAACGTGGGAGAAGCCGTGGACATTGGCGAGGGCTGAATAAATCAAGTTTTATAAATAAATAAATAAAAAATATGTTGTGAATATAGGCTAAGAACTTCGGTCTTAAGCAGATGATCATGTTCAAAGTATTTCTGCAACGATATTTATCTTGGAATCGAATAGGTAAGCTTTTCGTTAATATTTAAGTACACACAGCTCTATTAAGTAGTTACCCTTCCAAAAGACACGAGCGTTCAAAGCTGTGTTGGGCCTAGTTGGTTTTTTGCATTTTGTAAAAACGCGTTATTTTGAAGAAGGTGAATGTGTGTGTGAATAAATAAGTTTAAGTTAGTATTTTTTTAAGTCTGTTTTTTTTTTTTTTTTTCAATAAAACATTTATACTTTTATTATTGTGTTTAATTAACGACTAGCAATAATAAGCTTAACATTTCCGAACAGATTCACAATCTCTAAATAGACTAGAGGATTCAAGACCGCTTGCCGTGTATAACAATTGCAATGGTGGTTAAAATTCTAGGAAAGACGTGTGCTTTATCAGTTTTTTTTTTTTTTATATAATTTATTTTTCTTTTTTGGATTAGCAATAATTACAAAGAATTTAAAAATTAAGAAAAACAAATACTGTTATGATCATTTAATATTAACTACTTACTATTATTTATTTAATATTCATGTTTGCTATTATTTAATACAATTTTGATCTTATTTTACAACAAAGATCTATTATACTATTTTTGTGCTCATAAAATTGGACACCATTTTAATAATGATGGTTGTTTGCAGTTGTTTAGTCTTCGTCGTTTGAAGTGAATGTGTACATCAAACGTTGTAGTTATAACTTGAGGGTAAAGATTAATTTTATAAAAAAAAAACGTAAGTAAGTAAAATTATTGGACACCTTCAAATTACAACATTCTGTCGATTGGACAGAGACCTAAAAAAGTGATTTGGAAGATACTACATAACAATTTCATCGCAATCAAAATCAAAATCAAAATATTTTTATTTCACATAGGCCTAGATGGGCACTTGTAAAACGTCGACAAAAAGCTCGGTTCGGGTTGGTCGTTTCCTATGGAGAAGAACCGGCAAGAAACTCCATGGTTACTCTTTTAAAATAATTTGGCTTTACAATTTTTCTATGTTACAGCGTTGGCTCTTAAGTATGAGTGGACATCGTAGGCCCGACAATAAGTCGTTGCTTACTACAAAACGTAGAACAAGATAAAAAGTTACCAAGGATCTAGGAATCTATAAGGCCTACAATGTCCACACATTTACAATTTATATAGACTCGCTTGGCTAGTTATTTAAAGTGCCGGAAATAACAATACGTCATTCAGTAATGTGATGATTCGAATCCAAGTCGAATCAATACCTCCTTTTGAGGTATTCTTTACATTATTCGTATTGAATTCAATGTTGTAGCAATGTTACATTTTAAAACTTGTGGAGGTCAGCACATACTGACGCTGTCTGTACGTCATGATTTCCTTTCTACCTACCTACCCTACACACTACTTAAAACATGTAAGTCATTAGGCGGTACAGTTATTTGCGCCCGACACAAATCATATCAATTATTATTGTTTTCCTGTAAAACCTTCTAGTTGTTTTAAATAAAATATAATATTTTATCAATGATTAATTTACCAAGTTATTAATAATTGATTAAGAATTTTAGTTTTTTCAATGTAATATTTCTGTGTATATAATATATAATATGTTACGTACGTAATATGTTGTGCTGTGTATATAATATGTAATATTTCTGTGTTTTTTCAATGTAAAAGGGGCATCCATTATAAAATGCATTGGTAGGATATTTATTGGCGTGTATTTTACTCGGTTTCTGGTCCTATTTCTATTTGGTCTAAACCTATCTAAAATCATCCTCCTTTTTTTTTTTTTTTTTTTTCGGGATGGGAAATCATCAAATGACTTCTCCCGCTCTGGGCGGAGCGGGAGGGAGTGTCAGACTTGTACTGACTAAAACCCACCCATGTTCCTTCTTCGCCCTTTTTGTTCCAGGGCCGCGGTATCTCTTTCGAACAACCCGCAGCCCTGGCAGGCATCGGCCCTCTCGGGCCCCATCCGGTTTGCTGACATCTCCTTGAGGCGCGCGTGGAACACGTACGCGCCGTCGACACGGCCTGTCGTCATGAGACGGACGGACGGTGAGCTAGCCCATTACTCATCGTCCACAGGCTCGCGCCTACGGTGGCCGGGGGCCACTGGTTGCCCCCCGACGCCCGGGGCGTCTCCCGCGGCGGCTGGGACGTGAGGTTCTCTCCCTCTCACGTTCCGCCACCTCCTTCGCTAGCATGACTGCTTCGCAGAAGGAGGCGACGGCATCCCATTCCCTCTCGCTCCGGACCATGGATTGAACCAGGGCCGGACGCGAGAGGTCGCCGCCGCCAATCGCCGCTACGAGGACACGGCGGTGCTCAGCCCAAGCGGGGCAGAGCTCCACGGTGTGCTCCACCGTGTCCTCCGGCCGATCCTCGCAATGGTAACACCCGGGCGTTTCCTCCCGCCCGATTCGGTGCAGGAACCTCCCGAAACAACCGTGTCCGGTGAGGACCTGCGTCAGGCGGAAGGTGAGGGCGCCGTGCCGCCTCTCTAGCCACTCCTCAAAGAGGGGACTTATCGCCACTATTGTGGCGTGCCCTGCACGTGGTTGCGACAGTCGCTGTCTCCATGTCGCCATGAGATCGTGCCGGAGGAAAATCATCCTCCTTACGTCAATATATTCCCATCCATAAAGTTTACAAAGAAATTCTCTTTATATTATTGCTATGCCTCTTACTAAGCATACAAAATAAATAATTAGAAATAGGAAAAGTGCTCAGAAGGCTGACAACATAATAAGCTTTATTAGTTACTTTTCCAAAGAAAACCTCACAACAATAATATATTATAAGATTTCAAGCAATACGAAACGCGGCTTATATAGATACAATTACAAAAGATTACAAGAGACAACAGCTGTACGACATACATGCTGATGGTCCATCAAATCTATTTAGTTAGCGTGTCGGGTACAACGGAGAACTGGCAGAGTCCTCGACGTAATCAGGTGGAGAACTAATGCGTGGGGACTTTGATGGACAGAGGCGCAAGGGATGAGCGAAGACTCAGTTTTGTTTTGTGCAGTAGTAATACAAAGTGAGGAGCTCATGGCTAAATAATAACAGCCGCACGGGTCTATTTTTAAGGTAAAGCCAGCGCAGCTTTACCTTGAAAGTCGATCCTGCCTAGATCGGTCTGTGGGTACGACCATCTAATACATATCGAGGTTCCTCCGTGCCTCGGCAAGCTGTTGGTTCCGGTTTTCTTATCATGTGGAAACTGGACCCCTTTTGAAAGTACACGGTACGAGCGTACATTCACTGAAAACGGAAATAATAGCTAAAATAATACTCTACAATTCACATTTTCTTCAAAATTTTCTTAAATAAAACTGATCTAACAATCTATAAGAATTTCCGTAGCTGATCATCTTTATGTTTATGATTACTGCCTGGCTTGGCAACAATTTTAAGACTGTTTTTATCTACTACGCGTACCTACTAATTAATTTTCATCACACTTGCACGTAAACAGTGTCATAACATACAGGTTAACTTGGCTGTAATGCCCCATATAAAACCCTAGGGCGGTAAGTATTTTTTTTTTTTAATTTTCATCACACTTGCACGTAAACAGTGTCATAACATACAGGTGAACTTGGCTGTAATGCCCCATATAAAACCCTAGGGCGGTAAGTAATTTTTTTTTAATTTACAGCACCGCTTGACAGCACACAGGTCATGCAAGTTCATCAAGCAAGGAGTTTACACGCAATTGAAAAATTGTCTTAAAATGTTATCTAAACAGGAATTTCATTCAATCTCGCTACATGTTATTTAACTACTCAACTAATGTTCTAAAATCTAAATAATCGATAGTTTTTTGTATCCAAACGTCGAAATTTTTATTTTTTTACACTCCGTCATGGCTGTATATATCTAGGTAAGTATTTTGCCTTTAAAGTTTCTGAACAAAACATTTGTTTAATCTGTGGTGTGGGCAAACAGCCCGCAATCCGCAAATCAGTTCAGGTATTTCGTAATAATATGTGTGCTGACTTGTGTATATTCATAATTATTAACTCGCAAGTGTGATGAAAAACATTGTATGTTTCACGGGCGGTACGGGAATTACGAACCTCGGCTCAGAAAGCCCTCAGTCTTCGACTTCGGGCTTCTACTAGAGCCTCGATCGTAATTCCTTACTTACCGCCCTTAATACACAATATACTATTAATTTTCCATTCATGTACATTGTACATCAGTGCGTGTAAAAATAGGGGATCGGACTGGGTAAAGAAAACGACATTCTATTTTGTCCGTCAGATACTAATACAAAAATATTAGACACGTATTTTTTGTTTTATCAAAATATCAAAAAATTACTTAGTTAAAACTCGTTAAAGTTGGAAAGTGGGGGCTTACTACGTCACAAGTAGGTATAAAACTTACCTACAAGTGACGTCATGCGCCATTTCAACTCAATATATATCCGTAATTTTATGATCACGTGAAAAAAGAAAAAAATACGTGTCCAATACTTTTCAATAAACTACCTGACGGACAAAGAAAAAAAAAATTGGATTATCCCCTATTAAGTACTACATGAGTTTAATCTGAAAAGTGAAAATTAATCATTACTTTCCCGTTCATAAATCAATTTTACATTAGTTACTAACTCATCTACCAATTAAAATTACTAGAAAACTGCATTTGTGGCTTAAAGTTGACGCTTTAAAAAAAATCGCTTCAGTTCATACCATGGCCGGTACCTTCTCAAGTAACTTGACAGTGAAGGATGAAGCTGAATGTCTTGAGCTGAATCCAAGTCTAGCCTCAGACTTGCCGAGGTTACACAAAACATAATCCCAGTATGTCTGAGGACTATTTTTAAGACAAGTAAGTCTACTTGTGTTCCAAATAAATATGTCTCCAACTTCTTTTTTCGGTCTATTTTAAGTCATGGTTAGCTTTAAAAAAATGTAATGCGCATGTTTGGGTCGATATGATACGAAACGGTTAGGCGGGAAAATTGAATTTATGTAAAGACTAGCTGTCCCACGCAACTTCCTCTGCGTCACATTTTCCCCGATTTGGTAACATTTTTCATTCCTGCTCCGCTCCTATTAGTCGTAGCTTGATAATATACAATATGTTGTTTTGCAACCACGTCAAATTCAAGGAGGTGACTATGCTAATGATTGTCGTCCCGAATCAATAATAAAAGGGATAGGTAATTTTTATTTTTTATCTTATTTACGGAAATCGGCAAGTGTAAAACACCCGTGTTTTAAACGCGGCCCGTCTGATCCTCGCCCTATAACCGCGCTTTCACAAATACAAACAATCTCAAACGTTTATTCGATAATTTCTTATTCCCTTAACCATGTTAAAGGGGTTATTCTGAAATACTGACAAACATAAACAACCAAAAAAATCAGCGTTTATTAATAATTAACTAGGAACCGTAATTTTAATTGATTATTTATGTCTTGTGTGACAACCTCCAGAATTTTGAAGAGGAAGCAAAACAGCACCTTGTATATGCCTATAGCCTTCCTTGATAAATGGGCTATCTAACGTTGAAAGAATTTTTCAAATCGGACCTTTAGTTCCTGAGATTAGCGCGTTCAAGCAAACAAACAAATAAACAAACAAACTCTTCAGCTTTATAATATTATTAGTATAGATACTGGAAAGAAAAAGCCTCCGTGCATGATTTAGGGATGGTATATGCCAAAAGCCTTTTAAATATAATTGTAGTAGTAGTAGTGGGATCAAGCAGAATATCAGCGTCAGGTGCATGCCTCACACATGCTGAGCTGGACTCCCATTTGGTGCAACCTTGAGACGTACACCGCACCTTGTATACTCGTAATTTTATTAGAAGTATGTCATGGTGTTACTAGAACTGTTTCGTAAATATATGTTTTTTTTTTTCTTTTTGTATATTGGCACCTTGTTTTTATATAGGTATATTTATGTAATCTGTGGCATTTAATTATGCTTCTGTGTGTTGTGCTATATCTTTTGTGTGCACTGAATAAATGATTTATCTATCTATCTTGTAATAGCTTGTCCAAACAACCAGTCTTACCAAGGGTACCTAATCGTATTACCAAGTATTAACTGGACTAGGAGATGTAAAATACTGGTAATTAGCTGTATCAAGTTTGACTGTAAGCCGACCCCAACCAAGTTGGGAAAAGGCGAGGCAGATGATACAACACGACAGCGAAGATCCGAAGACTTAGCTTCAGAAAACGTTACAAGTTTCGTTTCCGAGTATTATCCCAATACGTCAAATACTTTTCTTGAAAATTTTACAACGACTGCGATAGAAAAGGAATGATTCAAAATAGTATCTGGATATTTCTGCAATTCTAGCTGCCTGTAAACGTTTGTGAATATGTCTGCATACAAGGTGCATATTCGAGGATACAGCGAAACCTTTTGTGCAAAATGGTTGCATCATTTCTCTGTGCAAATTCTTGTACAATTTGAAGAAAATATTTCGTATTCTTAGCTTAGAATATGTAAAATTTCAATATCAGACATGTACTTTGAATCTTTAATAATATGTAATAGGTCTTTACCTATGAAATTGCCGTATTGCAGTACAGACTTTTTCAAACAAAAAAAAGTTTTGATTGGCTATGAGTTCTAAATTCAAATTAATTTTGTTTTAAAAATATGACATTCTATTTACAAAATCAGTCTTTTGTTTATTCATTAGCGTTGTATTTTCATTACATTTCAACATTTTTCCTCATAATGGATACTTTGAAATTTCGTGTAATTATGGAATATGAGTTCCGTCGTGGCACCAACGCGGCACAAACGACCCGTAACATCAACGACGTTTACGGAGAGAACTGTACAAACGAACGCACAACCCGTTATTGGTTTGCTCGGTTTCGTTCTGGGAATTTTGACTTGAAAAATGAACCTCGTGGTCGTCCGGAAACTTTGGTCAACAATGATGAATTAAAGGTGATTGTTGAAGCTGATGAAACTCAATCTACAGCTGAGCTGGCAGCAGCTTTTGATGTTAGCATTAAAACAATATTGGTCCATTTGCGACAGATTGGCAAGATAAAAAAGCTTGATAGATGGGTGCCCCACGAACTTAACGATCGCCAGCGCAACGTACGCGTCGAGACTTGCCTTGCGCTGCTTAACAGGCACAGAAATGAAGGAATTTTGAACCGAATTGTTACGTGCGACGAAAAATGGATTCTTTTTGACAATCGAAAGCGCTCAGCAAGTTGGTTAGATCCTGGTTCGGTACCAAAGCAATGTGCAAAACGAAAAATGACCCCTAGAAAGGTGATGGTCACAGTTTGGTGGTCTAGTGCTGGTGTGATTCATCATAGCTTTTTACAAAACGGCGAGAGCATTACTGCAGATGTGTACATTGAAGAACTGACCACAATGATGGCGAAACTCGCACGTCTGCAACCAGCTTTGGTCAATCGGTCGTCTCCACTGCTACTTCACGACAACGCGCGGCCCCATACTGCACAACAGACCGTCTCTAAGCTGCATGAGTTGGGTTTGGAAGCTCTCCCTCATCCGCCATACTCACCAGATCTTGCGCCTTCCGACTATTACTTTTTCCAAAATTTGGACAACTTTTTAGCGGGAAAAAAATTCAATTCCCGAGAGGCAGTACAAAACGCCTTTGAAGAGTTTGTTGTCTCCCGTCCAGCTGATTTTTTCAAGAAGGGCATCCATAAACTGCCACAGCGTTGGCAAAGATGCATTGATTGCAGGGGTGATTACTTTGAATAAAAGAAATAAACAAGTTCGAAAAAAAAAATACTTTAACTTTTTTCAAACAAAACGGCAATTTCATAGGTAAAGACCTAATATAATAGATTATGTGAGCAGCGGTGGCCCAGTGGTAGCAGCCCCGACTTACGAGCGGTAAGTCGTAGGTTCGAACCCAGGCAGGTGCATTACTTTGTGTAATTTATTTCATCACCGCCGCTCTCAAAACGGTGAAGGAAAACAACGTGAGGAAACCGGCATGTCCTAGAACAAAAAAATTCGAAGACATGTGACATCTACCAACCCGCACCGGGCCCGCGTGGTGGATTACAGCCCATTCCCTCTCATAGAGAGGAGGCCTGTGTCCCAGCAGTGGGAACAATATAGGTTGATGATGATGATGAGATTATGTGAATTCGGCTATCATTGTGCCTATTGTCGTTGCAGCCAATGGCCTACAGCTGGCTAAAAGCCTTTTCTAACATCTGTCGAGGCTCTTGCTTGGTGATTTGATCAAGGGCCTTATTCAAAAGACAGTACTCCGAAGGTTCCTGTCCCTGGAGCACTTACCACCGGTAGCTCGGACCCTGCTCTGACACAAAGTTTTTAATAATGTGTATAAATAAAGGAAATATTAGTAGATTGAAAGAAAAAGCCTCATTACACAACAATACTTGCTATTGTATTGTTTTAGTTTTATATTTCATATAAAATCCCGACAGTCAGCCATACACCAAAAACCATAACTATTAGTGAAGAGGTAGGTAAATAGAAAAAAAAAACACCAGATTAAATGTCCTACAAAGTCTCAACACTTACCAAAGTGGTTCCTAACGGGCACCATGTTCTGCACAACAAAATAATTACCAGCGTAATTAAAACACGTCTTCCAATGCACACAATGGCCAGATTTCCCACACGATGGCCGATAGTGGTCTGCTTACTATTGTCTATGCCGTCTTTATCGTGTATCGCGCAAGTGAACTTAGATGAAATGGCTGGAGTCACATCTGGGAAGAAGATTGTGTTTTAAAAAGAAAAAGTCTTGTTACAACTGGTTGTCGTTTGTTTTTGAAAAAGGAACCTGGCGAATAGTATTGCTGTTATAGTGTCAGTGTGAATGCTGTGAGTGTTACTAGACAGCACTCTCTTTGTATGTGTTAAAGTGGTTGAGATGAAAAAATAATTCAAAAGTGTTCTCGTATCAAGTGTTCCAAATTCAAAGTGATGATCCTCAAAGAATAATTCTACAGAATTGTAAGTACGAGTACGTAATGACAAGTCTTAGTGATAAAGTTAGCTTTGAACGACATAATATTTTATCATTGTTACTAGTGTCATGGGTTTTTGAGCGCTTGTTGCCGTTTTATAGATAAACCAGTTGAGTCACCGCGGTCTCGGTCAGAATCGTACTTTTAAATGCTTCCACAAGACACGACTTATAACATGCATCAATATAGGACACCTTTCAAACGAAAAAATCTTAATCAAAATCGGTTCATCCGTTAACGAGCTATGATGAAGCAGAGAGACACACAGATCTTCTGATCTTCTTCAATCAGTCTCTCATTACTGAGGATCGTGGTCACCGGACCCCTTTAAACGGAGACTCTGCCTCCATCGACTTCGGTCCAAAGTTGCCATCACCACCTGCTGAAATTTGCTTGAGGATATAGCCTCTTTTACTTGGTCGGACCATCGTGTTGGCAACCGGCCTCGTGCTCTCTTGCCTTCGGTATTGCCAACAATGACCAGCTTTTCAAGCTGCTAAGACACACACTTCAAACTTATAGCACCCCTATTTTTGGTCGGGGGTTAAAACGCAAAGGTTTGACCTAGACCAAGACCCAGCAAACCAGTCTAAAACTAGTACACACAACCAAATTCTAAGTATACTAATCTTATCGATCGCGACCCCATTATATGGATAGTTTGGCATCTTCATGGCACGTCACACTATGTGTGAAAGGTCGGTTCTATTCATATATTGATTGCATAAATGAAATGAAATAATGTTTTTACGGTTCCGTACCCAAAGGGTCAAACGGGACCCTATTACTGAGACTTCGCTGTCCGTCCGTCCGTCCGTCTGTCACCAGGCTGTATCTCATGAACCGTGATAGTTAGCCAGTTGAAATTTCTACAGATTATGTATTTCTGTTGCCGCTATAACAACAAATACTAAAATCAGAATAAAATAAATATTTAAGAGATTGATTTATTCTAGACCTGATTTAATCGAACAAAAAAGCACTTTTTTGTATGGGAACCCCCATACAAAAAAGTGCTTTTTTGTTCGATTTTATAAATAATGGTACGGAACCCTTCGACCCTTGTTGCGAGTCCGACTCGCACTTGGCCGGTTTTCTTCTTTGACTTCGGTAATAGATTTACGGAAGTCAAAGAATAGAACATTTTTCAGAAATTAACTCTAATTCCGTCATGGAGGCCGGTTTGGCCAGCGGTGTCTATACATCGCAGCATTAAATACAGGTGCACTCTGTCTTCCTTGCTCTCATAGCCCGATGGGATGGCAATCCGACACGACCGGAGAGATCAATCACAGGACTTTTTGACGCATGGGGATACCACGCTGTCAACTTCCAAACTCCGGGCTGTTACTGTGTTATTCCTTCGGAAAAGCCGTAACATTTAACCCCTCCTGGGAATTGAACCCAGGACCCTCACCTTCAGAATCTTGGTGTATATCCATGGACGGGTAAAGTTATTGCTGGGAAACGATTTACCGTAGGACTCAATGAAACGCACTCAAAACTTTGTGCGGATGAATGCATTGAATAATACGGGGGAGGTGGAGGCATTAATAATATTAAAAACCTGTTCGACCAAACATATCTCGTCCGTAACTGCGTGCTGGTCCTGCTCCACAACCATACGGGCAATCAAATAATCATGTGAAGTTATTGTGAAAGCTGCAGAAGATTTAAAAATATATTTACATTGTATAGATTCAATCTCATAATATTACATAGCACATGTGTGATTACTTTGTACTGTAAAGCCACCATTTACTGAGTACCTACATCTTTCATTGACGCGAATTTGTGAATATGAACGTCATTCTCACTCAAATGTCACGCTGATGGTGGCGGGTGTGTCGGGTCATTTAGTTCCCTTTAATATGGTTGAGTTGAATGATGGCTGAAGGGGCCAGTCGTGTCAGTTCTGACTGGTCATCTCTTAGCTGCCACGGTTTATTTTAATAACTTTGTTTTTGAAAACTTTGTTTGGATTTTGTCTTTTACTCTGGATGCTCTTAACTTGCACGTATCTACATCGCTCTCACTTATTTGTAATAGGGATGGTGACTCATTTTTTTTTATTTGTCTATCGGGTAGATTATTAAAAAGTATTTGACACGTATTTTTTCTTTTTTCACGTAATCGTAAAATTACGGAGATATTTTAAGTTGAAATGGCGCATGACGTCACGGCTCAGTACATTTTATACCTAGTTGTGACGTAGTAAGCCCCCACTCTCCAACTTGAATGCGTTTTAACTAAGTATTTTTTTGTTAACTTGATAAAACAAAAAATACGTATCTAATATTTTTGTATTACCTGATTGACGGACAAAATAGAATTTCGTTTTCTTTACCCAGTCATCATCCCTATTCTCAACATGAATGATGTAACTAAGATTTTGTAGTGCTTGTAATGGACGACTAATTGATATCTACACCCAATGAAGGCTAATCGTAATGAACGACGTGGCGTATTTATATTAACGTGGTTGATTCCCAGACCAATGGCAAAAGGCGTAAGTTAATTTATGGATAGTATCGACACAGTTTCAGAAATAAACATAAATAAATCAGCTGTTGCCCCTGAATTTCTTTGCAAACAAACTTTGATCCCTCGATAGCCCCGGTTAGGGGCGAAGTTTCTTTTAAACCTTTCTTCGTGCACCTTCGCACCCCATAGGGAATAAATTTTCCAAACTTGTTTCTATATTCACAGGTTGGGACCCTAAACATAACACAACTTGTTATCTATTTCCTGGAGGGATAGACACAGGTGTTTAGTAGGTACTATCTATTAGTAGGGTCAACCACATTTGACCAGTGTTTCAAAGTCCCATATATGTAGTGACCTACAAAAAGCAACTTACTACAAAAAGTACTACAGCACCATCTATGACACGACGGAAGAACTAACATCAATGTCCTACATCTCGCAAGCAAAGTTTACATTAACTTAAGACTATATAGAGAAACCCGACAACAACTGTCGAGCAGCTGCCTACCAGACATAACACCTGTCTTGTCTGCGAATCCTCCCTTTTTTAAGGAGTACCGAGGAACTTTACACCCTGTTCCTCTTACCCCTAAATGTGTAATAGGTAGCGATCTTTTTGCAATTAACTGAGCGGCCACAAATCCAGATTCTACTACTGAGAATATACTGATGCAAAAAATACATTAATCAATTTCCATACTGGATACTTTACCCAGAACCTCAAACTCAATAGCTGCGTTTATGGCCACTAGGACAACTATAAAATTACTTAAATCTCGTAATTGGATTTGAAATTATGAATCAACACGTCAGTATCAGCTGTACAGATGGCCAGCACAACACGCTACAACATTCTGTCCAATTTCTTATAAAGATTTCAACCTTATCGTTAAAGTATACGGTTCAAGGTTGATTGGGAAAATTTGACAGTTTCGTGTAGCTCGGCCGCAGCTGGCGTCTGTACATCTTCATGGCAAAGATGCTTAAGTTTCATACATACATAATATACTCACGTATTTTTCTATGGGCGAGGTAGAAGCTACCTAGTCCAAGGGCAGACAGAACAGATAGCTATCCGTCTTATGACGACAGACCGTGTCGACGGCGCGTTCGAGCTCCACGCGCGCCTCAAAGAGATTTTAGCAAATCGGAAGGGGTCTGAGAGGGCCGATGCCTGCTAGGGCTGCGGGACTCTTCGAAAGAGATACCGTGGCCCTGAAACACAAAGGGCTAACAAGGAACATGGATGGGTTTTAGTCAGTACAAGTCTGACACTCCCTTCCTCTCCGCCAGAGCGGGAGGAGTCATTTGATGATTTACCATACGAAAAAAAAAACGTCAGCTACAGAACATCATTCGCTACAATTTTAATTTTTTCCTGGCTTCCATTGGCTTCGCCCACGTTTCATCCATCTACTTCAGTTTTAATACCATACTTCAAGTAAATAGTCCTTTCAACCAGAATTTCAAACAGTTGTAAAACTAAACTGACGTCCTTTAAGCTCCCCCTTAGATCCCTGTGGAACTATCTATCTGTAAGGGTAAAACTTTATCACAGGTCTGGGAATTAAAGCAAGGTCCCAACGTATTTAAAAGAAAGATAAATATCAATGGAACGTGGTCGTGGTTCCAATTTTAGTTCAACATGAATCTTTGGTGCTTGTATATTGGTGGTTAAAATGCTGATGTCGCAGAGAATTGTTTTAAGAGCTAAATGCTAAGAACACTCTCTGCATACATGCAAGGGACTAAGTTTAAAATTGTTAGTTTTGTTTGTGCCTGTCCGACTGTCTTGAAATGGCATTTGATGAGGAGGGACGAACTGTATGTGACTGAAGGAGTGATGAATATAAATGTCGATTGAAAGAGATGGAGAGGAAGACCAAGAAAATGATGGATAGATTGTGTGAGGAATGATATGACAGAGGAGAAAGCAAGAAAAATATAAAATGTTATACATGTTGATCAAATTCAAATTCATTTATTGTTTGTCACAGGTGAAATATAGGTTCTTATAGTTATTACATAAAGCTCGCTGTAACATACCCATAAGGTGTACAATATTTAATGTTGGTTCTTATCTGTTTAACATTGTACTAAGATAAACTATATGGCTTTAATCATATAGATCCACAAGTTTATAAAGACTTTGATATCATCAAAGCAATATATTATGATGTAGCTACATTCATTTTGCCGTCTACCGCTTTTATAACTGATATATAATATTTCACGAGTGTGTTGGAAGTAAATAAGGAAAAAGAATGTTGCTTGTAAAGCCTGTTGTCTTAATAATAAGATTTTCTTTGATGTATTATGGAACACTCCCGCTGGTAATGTTTGTTCCATATGGAAAAAAAAGAATAAACTCTGAAATTATAATTATTGCGAAAGATGCAAAATTATGACTTAATTGATAATGAGGAAAACCCATATACTATTCATAAATGCGAAAACAGAATGGTGCGGAAAAAGCCGAGGTCTTTTCCTAATCCTTTTGTTGCGCTGCGCTGGAAACAACAGAAGCGATTTAGTTTGTAGAGGTTACTGTTTTAGTAAAACCAATCATCATCTGCCTAGCCTTTACCAACTATATTAGGGTCAGCTTCCAGTCTAACCGTTGCAGCAGAATACCAGTATTTTACATGGAGCGACTTCGTATCTGACCTCCACAACCCAGTTAATACTAGGCAAAACGATACCCCTTTGAAAGACTGATTGTCAGACTTTCGGGCCACTGACCACGTAACGACTGTCAAGGATCTACAAATGACAGCCAGGACCAACGGCTTAGCGTGGGTTCAAAGGCACGGAGGAAATTCGGTATGTAATGGATGGTCACCCATCCACAGACTAACCTAGGTAGGCCCAGGCGCGGCTTAACCTGAGGATCGACCCGTGAGGCTGTTATTATTTGGCCATGAGCTCCCCTGTTTTTAAACCCCGACCAAAAAAGAGGGGTGTTATAAGTTTGACGTGTGTATCTATGTCTGTCTGTTGCATCGTAGATCCTAAACGAATGAACCGATTTTGATAAAATTGGTTTCGTTTGAAAGGTATTTTAATCGAGAGTGTTCTTAGCTATGTTTCGAGAAAATCCGTTTAGCCATTTGAAGGTTACCTTTTTTCTAGTTGATGAAGGGATATAGACAAACTTCCAAACTAATAAAAAGTTTTGTTTAAAGAAGGGTATCGACCTCAAAAACGCCAAAGTCAAAGCCGTTGTCCATCAGCTTTCCAGAATAAAATCCCGCCAAACGTATTTGTTTTTATAAACCATACATTAGTAAACCGATCCAATTTTCAGTTCATAAATCATGAATGTTTAGACATGATTTATACATATTTTACAAAAACCTGAATGGATACGGTCAGGTTTGAATGTAAAACGTAAATATATGAAAGGGATGATGCAAATGACCAGAATACGGTCTGCTCATTAATCTTCCAAAAGAAAACAGATGGGTATGTAGATTTTAGTTGATTTTTAGGGTTCCGTAGCCGACTGGCAGAAAACGGAACC
Source organism: Cerastis leucographa (assembly GCA_963082945.1). Taxonomy (NCBI): domain Eukaryota; kingdom Metazoa; phylum Arthropoda; class Insecta; order Lepidoptera; family Noctuidae; genus Cerastis; species Cerastis leucographa. Next base: position 1,703,869 of record OY720360.1, read on the forward strand.
CTTATAGATTCGTCGGTCGTATGTCACAGCCACTTTATTCCGAAACTATTAGGACTACACAGCTGAAACTTTGTAGGTAGATGTATTCTGTGAACCGCTTTACGATTTTAGTACAAAAAAAAAATATAGATTAAGGATGCCCCCCCTACAAGGAACTGAAACTAAAAAAAAAAAAAAACAAACTTATACGTGCGGGGTGTCTATAGGTCTTTAAAAATGACATTGAGGTTTTTTCCATCCATGTTTTTTCAAAGTCAATCGTTTAAAAGATAGACACTTCCAAAGTGGTAAAACGTGCCCCCCCCCCTCTAATTTCTAAACTAAGAACAGAAAAATTCTGAAAAAAATTTGGGATATTTTTTTTTTTTTTTTTTTTTTTTTTCCATTTAGTATCTGCGATCAGCTTCATGCTTTTAGCGGATGTGGTGTAGGTTCTCGCTTTTTAAAGTGTGTCTTCCAGCGAAGACATCAACTCCTTATTTAAATCAAGAGATAACATCCCTTCTCTTGAGGCGCTTGTTGTAGCTGGGTGTCAGTAGCTTTGTTGCCAGAACGTTAGGATGGTTTTTGAGTCTATTTTGATATTGCTCTCTTGTCTTTGAGATCTCCTCCTTCACACTAATCATCTCTAGTTGGTCGTGTATTTCTTTATTGGTGATATACCATGGAACATTGGCTATTGTGCGGAGTATTATATTTTGCATGCGTTGGAGCATTGCTATATTGGAGTTACAAGCAGTACCCCATAGTTGGATGCCATATAGCCAAACAGGTTTCAATACCGATTTGTAAATCAGGAGCTTATTGTTCAGAGTGAGCTTGCTATTTCTGCCGAGGAGCCATAGTAAGTTGATGTATCGTATTTTAAGCTCATCTCGCTTCATTTTTACGTGCTGGGTCCATGTTAACCGGCGGTCGAGGTGTAGTCCTAAGTATCTCACGGAGTCTTGATGAGGCAGTACGGTATCTCCGAGTCGTACAGGAGGACAGTTCTCTCTTCGCAATGTGAAGGTGATATGAGTAGACTTTGCCGCACTTGCCTTGATTCTCCATTTCTGCAGCCAGTTGGATACTTTATCCAAGCTCTTTTGTAGTGTTTCAGTGGCAGTATTGGGATCTTTATCGCTGGCTAGGATAGCGGTGTCATCAGCAAATGTGGCAGTCATAGTCCCCTCTGTTTGTGGTAGGTCGGATGTGTAGAGAGTGTATAGAAAAGGTCCCAGTACGGACCCCTGGGGAACTCCAGCTCTGATTTCATGGCAGGCGGATGTAGTGTCGCCTTCTTTGACTTGAAACAGTCGTCCTTCCAAATAAGAGAGTAGCAATTGGCAGTAGCAATGCGGTAGGAGAGTTTTAATTTTGTAGATGAGTCCCTTGTGCCAAACTCTGTCGAAAGCCTGTTGGACATCGAGGAAGGCCGCGGAACAATAATCTTTTTCTTCCAGACTTTTCCTTATTTTCTCACTCACCCTGTGGACTTGTTCGATTGTGGAGTGATGTTGCCTAAACCCAAATTGATGTTCTGGAATAATCTTGTCTCTCTGTAAAATAGGTGCAATCCTTTGCAACAGCAATTTTTCAAAGATTTTGGACAGTATTGGTAAAAGGCTGATTGGTCTGTAGGAACTAACATCACCTGGTGGTTTTCCTGGTTTGTGTATCATTATAATTTTGGATACTTTCCATTCTTGCGGGTAATGCTGAACTCTAAGGATACCATTATAAAGTGTAGTAAGAAATGTTACCGCCTTTTTTGGCAGATGTTTTAGGATTTCTTTCGTTATGAGGTCAAATCCAGGAGATTTCTTTTCTTTTAGATTTCTTATGGTCCTCCAGACTTCTCTAAATGTTACTGGTTTAGGTGGAAGATTCATTTGATATTCTTGTAAAAGGACTTCATCAACTTCCCTCTCAAAACTTTGGTCATTACTGTCATTAGGGCTAAATGTTTTATACAGATGTTCGGCAAACGCATCGGCTTTTTCTTGGGGTGTTCTCGCCCACCTTTGGTTATTTCTCAGTGGTGGTTTAGAAAGCTCGGGTCTGTTGTATGATTTTGTAAATTTCCATAACGAATAATTGGTCGCCTCGGTTGCAGTTAAAGCTTCTAACTGTGTCTGGAGGGTATCATCCCGCCATATTGCTAGCATATCTTTCAGCCCTTTACCAGCCCTATTAAACTCAGCTCGATCTTCACTACGCCTACTTTGATGCCAGATTCTTCGTAGTCGCCGCTTTTCTAGAACAGCATTTTTAATATATATCGGGTAGTTAACATTTTCTTTGTGATCATCAAGTGTGGGAGTGCTTTTCCAACATGCTCTTTGTATAAGTGAAGTTATATTTCGCGTGGCGTCCTCTATGTCCATAGGTGTCTTAAGAGCAATTTTGAGTTCTAAATGCTTTTCGATGTAGTCACTAAAAGATACCCAATCTGTAAGACGATTGTACAGTGTTTCTGGTCTTGATATCTGTATTACCCTTGTACTCATGGTTAGCAAGACAGGAGTGTGGTCAGAAGAACCATCATAGCATGATTCTGCTTTGAAGTAGTGTCTGGATAATCCTTTTATAACAAAAAAATCCACTAGGTCTGGCGTTTTTTTAGGATCAGCGGGCCAGTATGTGGGCTCCGAGGTTGTGATCGTAGTCATGTTGTTACTGTCAACACTTAGTTTCAGTTGCCTGCCTTTGGTATTGGTAAGCCTTGAACCCCAGGTTACATGCTTGGCGTTCCAATCACCGCCCACCACAGAACGATTACCGAGTGTTTTAAAATTTCTAAACTAAGAACAGAAAAATTTTGAAAAAAAATTGGGATATAAAACGTAAAAAAAACTTTCAACGAAAATTGGTTGGAATAAGATTTGACATTTAGTTTTTGAGATATGGGACTTTTTCACCAAACTGCAACAGTAACTTTGTTTTTATTATTAACTTATTATGAAAAACAAATTTAATTTTGCGGTTGAGTGGAAGTTATTATATTGTTTGGGGCCCTGTGTGCGAGTAAGACTCGCGCTTGGCCACTTTTTTGGTCTAGTGGTCGCCATCACGTTTACTGAATATGAGGACCTGGGTTCAATTCCCTTGTCGGGCAAATTGTTGGGTTTTTCCATCAGGAATTTCTCAGTTGCAACCACGGAGTCTGGATTTGTTTCTGGTAATAGGCTTGCCCCCTTTGACATTGGACTTAACAACTTAACTGGCGAATGGAGGGTGTACTATTAGGTACAACTCTGCGCAACACTTCGGGGATTACAGGCGTGATGTTATGATTGTTAGTGTCTATTGGTAAAATCAAATCACTCACGCACGAAGTATCATAATTTACTTTTCTTTAGGACTTCAGAAGCGATAATTCGTTTTTCAAACTTAGACGGCCATCTTTAAATGCAGAATGGAAGGAGATTACATGGAGTAGGCTTTAGGAGTCTGAAGTCGGAACATAGTATTCCCAAATATTTGTTTGTTTATATTGTGCTACTTTTCTTTTGGCACGCCTTACGGCATTTCATTCAAGCTTTCAATCAATTTCAATTCTTTCTTTTTATTTTCCGAAATTACTGAACCGATTTTAATGAAACCTAATACGCATAAGCAGGATAGTTATATAGTTCTAAAAAGTTACTAAGTAAGTTACGCTCTTAAGTAAAAAACGGTTTCAAAACTTACTCAATTATTTTACTAAATGGTTTTTAATGGCACGTATTGGATGAAAACCTACACTTTTCTTTCGCTTTTTCATAAAATATAATACTAAATGCAAAAAGCAAATGGTAAATGTCTACGATCCCGTAACTAGCCAGGCTTGGCTTAAGTCTGGGACTGATAATAAAGTAAATTACAAAGGATAAGTGCTAATAAAATGTATAAATGAGCCAATCGTCCGCCATTCGTTAGATTTTTTACTGAAACCTTTTGCGAAGGGATAAGGTTACGACTGGCATTATGGATAGTACTTTAGTGCCACTGAATATTAATACTGCTGCAGTGGCTGGGTTAAAATTAAGTGCGTTTATAAAATTATTGAAGATAATCAAAGGGATCGGTGGTGCTCGGTGTACTTGTATCTCCCGGGTTCGGGCACGCATGTTAGTAATAGGAACATTGGATTTTTAGTCGGTTATATTTCGTCATAAACCTTTGCTAGCCCCAAACGGAGGGTATCCATGAAGAATTTACCACAAAAAAAGTAGTATTTGCGTGAAAGGGTCAAAGTACGAAACTGTTTTACGTCCGTTTCGTCACTATCTTTCAGGTCTAGTTGAAAACCAGCGTCGGGCACTAGCTGTTCGGCAGTTTGCTAAACTGGGCCTATTTGGCGCAGCCGTGAGACACACAATATTTTCTTTTTATTTTCTGTTTAGATTTTTTTTTTTTTTACTTTATTTTTTATTGTGTTATGTTGTTTTCTTTTCTTTCAAAAAATCCTCACAAAATTTCACATTTATAATAGAAGTTATTTAGACGTTACACTGATTTTACAAGATAAAGAATGATGCTACGTATGATGACGTTATGGGTGCTGCATATTGAGGACTCAAGTGTAACCAAACTATTTTGAAATACGGTGAACGGAAACTTAGAACTAAAAAGGGCATGAAAAATGCACATTCTTTTCTTTTATTCCCGAGCGCTTGTTTCCCGAAATAAATTGTTTCAGACCTGAAGTCTAAACTTTATTTCCGAGACGTTACGATGTTCTTACTGCGCGCCGCTGTAGTCTCAAGAGAACTTATTCGCTGCATGGCTTTATTCACATTTTATAAATAAAATGTCAATGTTTGCTGTTTAAGTGGGCACTTAATATCTATGTTTCTAATTTTATTTAGTGACTGCACTGGGAGTGTTCAAGTATTACGTAACGAATTTTGGGGGAGGGGGGGTCTTCTGAAACGTGACGATGCGTTGGAGGATATGGGATGCGGGAGGGGGGATTTGAACTACGCGTTACTTAACATTGTTTTATCCCTTCTGAACGGTCGTGTAGATATTTTTTTCTCGCGGTGCGTACCTGGGTGGCAGGGGGGTGCAGACGTTACGGCGCGTTAAAAAAAATCTCCAAAAATTGCGTTACGTAATACTTGAACGCTCCTACTGTAAAGGCACGGGTCAGACTTTCAGATTTGTGACTATCCGTAACGGCTGCCAAAATCTACAAATGACAGCCGAGCTGGCTTTCCGTGGCACAGTGAGGTCTTGATATGAAATAGACCTACCCGACCGACCAAGATTATTTATATTCCATAACCCAGGTGCTGGATTACCCAGAATCTGTGTTGCAGTGTCATGGGCAGTTGTTCAAAGTAAAATACTTGTATTCTACAGCTACCACTTCTATTTGGTTAGATTGGAAGCCGAAGTCCACAAGGTGGACGGATGACTGACGAAGAAAAATACAAAACTATAATTTACTTTTTTTTTTTTAAACTTTGTCGTTCACTAGGAATTTCTCTTGTATCCTGGAACAACTACCTGTATGCCATACAAAAATTTGTTCCGTAAGGGAATTGAACCCGCGACACACAGTGCAGCAGCCAATTATAGCTCAGCCACTGCGCAAAACTTAAGACCCAAGTAATTAATGCTTAATACCACAGTGGCAGAAAACATATTATTATCATCATAATGTTCTTATGCGAAACTAGGTTAACGCGAATAAATCTAGTTAGTATAAAAACTAAGCTTACTAACAAAGTTTTCCACTGCCAGACAACGGTTTATTATAATAAGCTTGGAGTTACCATTCTACTTTATGAAGTTCTAATAAGAACATATGACATCCATTATCCATTTATTTCATCACCGCTGCTCTCAAAAACGGTGAAGGAAAACATCGTAAGGAAACTGGCATGTCCTAGAACTAAAAATTCGAAGACATGTGACGTCTACCAACCCGTACTGGGCCCGCGTGGTGGATTACAGCCCATTCCCTCTCATAGAGAGAAGGCCTGCGTCCCAGCAGTGGGAACATTATAGGCTGACGATGATGATGATGTGACATCCACCAACCAGCAATGAGTCCTAGTGGTTGATGATTGCCTACTCTTTTTCTCTTCTCACTCAGAATATGCCTATGTTCCACCAGTGGGAAAGTTATGGGGTGATGATTTTGCTATGACAAATAGGATTTTGTTTTTGAGACCTCTATCTCCTAGTCTCGTTGGTCTAATGCTGGCAAGTTACTGCAGGGCAAGAGCTACTCGGTTGGGTTAAAAAGGGGGCCTAAAGTTGCCGTTTTAGCGGACCCATAATTGGATAATAATATTATTTACGTTACGATTACCATGACCATTTCAAGATATTGTATAACATAATTCATATTATTATCGTATTACGTTTCTGTTAAAGCGCTCATTTTAGGCCCCTAGCACGCGTAGCATAACCACTGTAGAAACGAGTTTTGTCTACAGAAGAATCGACATAATGGCAGATAGACAATGACAATGTGTCAGATTGTCGATTCTTCCGTCGACATAGCCAGTTTCTACGGCGGTTATGCTACGCGTGCTGGCCGGTCAAAATGTAATGGGTTTTTTCTATCAAGAGATTCTCGTTAGCCGCCACGGGGTCTGGGTTAGTACGCAGTTGCTGACAACAACCTCGCCCTCTATGTTATATGGGACTTAAACATATCCGAAAAGTGGGTGACTATTAAGCACACCTCGGCCTAACCCTACGCGAAACACTGGCGTGTTGTTACGATTGCATCTTTTTATTTATTTATTTACTAGCTGTCCCGCGCAAGTTCGTCTGCGTCACATTTTCCCCGTTTACACAACATTTTTCATTGCTGCTCCGCTCCTATTGGTCGGCGCGTGATGATATATAACCTATGTCCTTCCTCAGGTTGAAATCTATCTTCTTGCCAAATTTCATTAAGATCCGATCAGCCGTTTAGTCGTGATAAGGTAACAAGCAAACTTACTTTCGCATTTATAATATTAGTTAGGATTTATTAAAACTTCATGTACAATAGTGGTACATAGGCGGACTTAATGCCACAAGGCATTCTCTACCAGCCAACCATAGGGTAAAATACGACAACATTGTGGTAGGGTACAAAAAAATATTTACAAATAACTACTAGTTTTCGAACATTGATACACTTATATAGATAATACACATTATACAAATAAAATATACTAATATATATTATAACTAATACCAAAATAAAAAAAGCCTTTACTTTACCTTTTTCCTCATCGTCTATGATTAAAACAACTTTGCCATAATATTCCGATGTTTTGTCAAGCGTGAACTTTCGCGTTTCAAAGGTCATTCATTTAGAAGATTTTACGGAAATGTTAAATTGGACGGCCTTGTTCTGTTTTAAAGATAATACGAAATATAGGTCAGCATATTAATTATGCATAAAACTGCTGAGTAGTAAATAATTAAGAAATCCATTAAAAATATCGATACTCCACAATCTCTGAACATTTTAAAGCACCTTTAATCACTTAATGTAATGAAGAATTAATTTAATTAGTTTTTTCATTCCATTAGAATAAGTTAATTATTATGAAAAGTCAGTCTGTTGGAGGAGAGTCGATGAATTTTAAATTTGAATTTTTTGGGGCGGAATTAATTGGGGGTGAAATTGAATTGAGCTCAATAAGTGAATTCATCGTGAAAACATTTGAAGGTTTAACAGACATCATCCTCCGATATTCTTTTATTTAATACAGGTTGTTTGGAAGACATAATTTTCTTAAGGCTTTGGGAAGTCGTAATTATTTTATACTAGTTTTTAACCCTAAAACCTATGTCTTAAGTCTTTATTAGGATAATATTTTCTGTATTTCACGATATTTTATTCTTGTCAGTATTAAGCATGTTCCTAATGTCACCATTACACCTAATAATTGTAAATGCCAAAATAACATTATGAACTGCAGTGTAATCAAATAAGTCGACAAGTCAATGTCAATAATGAAATAAAATTAACATAATCAACTCGTAATCTAACTTAACAAATAAACTAATTAACGATAACTACAACTGTTAATTTGTTAGTTAAGTTTCCACACAATAGGTAAAGTTTACTCAAGTAATGAGCTACAGTTTATTTAATTAATTGCTTACCCAAACGCGGCTAACAGGAATAGATCGCAACAGTTTACAGCAAAAATATAGCCTGTAATCCCCGCCCTACAGTGGGGACATATTACAGGGAAATACAGAAAGCCCACTGAATTAACAAAGTGCCTTCAAATATTTTTTTTCCGATTTGTTTGTTCTTGATTTGAGTCTAGGTCAGAGATGACAGAGACAAGTCGATGATGGTACGAGCTTACCCAGAAGAAGCCTGTTCACTGTAACTTTGAAGAGATTAGGGTTCTAAGCGTTCGAAAGCACAGACGCAGGCAGAGAGTTCCACTCCTTTTTTTTAAACATTTTTTTAAACTTAAACTTTTTTAGATTAAACATTTCCAGTATAATATGGCTTTTCTATGCATATATTTCCAATACAATGAGAGATCCACGTTACCATATTAACATAACATCACGCCAGTAATCCCCGAGGGATTAGGCAGAAGTGTAACATATTTTCCCAGTTAATGTTTAAAGTCCAATGGGGGCGGGTCTATTGCCAACAACCAAGTAAAAATCCAGACACCATTGGTGCTACTGAGAAATTCGCTTGCGTTGCTTTGTTTTTCTGCACCCACCTACATGGTGGCGATACCATAGGCAATGCTTCAGTGACTCGGTACCTCGGAACCGAAGCGCGCGTGTTCACCAGTGTGAGTGCACCAATAGTGTTGTGACTCTTGGATTAATATCTAGCTCCTGTATTGTTGTGGAAGCCTGGTATGTTGAATTTGGTTTTTATTTTTTTTGTATGGAAAAAATTGTTTTGGGGCAGTCTTTAATGGGTGGGGGAAAATTGTTTTTGAGTTGCTTTCTGAAGTAGCTATCGTAAGAAAATATGTTGGGAAATCTGTGAGGCTTTTACGTACGGTACGTAAAAAAAAAAATGTCTAGCTTTTAACAGAAAGAAAGACTGAAAAACATTAATTAGATTCACACAGGACAAACAATTTAACTAAAATAATAATACAAAGAAATGAAAACAAGAAAGGGAAAAAAGACTAGAACTAAACTGAATTGGTCCTGTACAAGGCCAAAAGTAATAATAATATATCTCAGCATGATGCTGCGACATACAATATAAATGTCGCAAAAAGCAAGTGAGATCATCAAATAAACTTTATGGTTTTTAACACAAGTGTTGTTAAAATAGGTAATAAATTTGTCACGTTGATATTTCCGATAAATGTTTGCAGTTCTCTCTCTCTGAGTGTTTTCTAAACTTTGATAGGAAACCTAGTACATACTTACCAATTTTTTTTAAATATGTTTCTTTCCTTATTCAAAATGATTTTATACCACCGGTAAGGGTCCGCATCGCTCCTGTGGCTTGTTTGTAGACATCATGGCTAATCTTTGATTAGCTACGCCAAGTGAAGATGAGCGACCTTTTTCAACAACAGTTAAATATCAAATGTGATGCATAAAATTTTGTTTTAATTCCGCGAAAAAGATCAAGGCTTGGATGCACGATGCGGCACCGCTCTTCCGCCCGCAAAATATGCACATACAGGAAAAGAAGTAATGATTAGCATACCATGCACCCAAACCTTTACTCGACACGTGTTTCGCCCATCCACGGGGCATGTTCAGCACGCGTAGCATGACCGCCGTAGAAACGGGCTATAACGACGGAAGAATCGACGAACTGACACATTGTCTATCTGTCATTATGTCGATTCTTCCGTAGACAAAACTCGTTCTACAGTGGTCATGCTACGCGTGCAGGAGAAGTTGACTCGATGACCGCTCGGGCGTCCGAGAGTTGCTGTATTCTGCAACCAAGCCGTTTTTCGCGAAATTAACTAAAGTGTAAGACACTACATAAAAAAAAAAAAAAAAAACATAGTTTGCTAAAATAGAACTCAAATTATATGTATGTGTTTGTGTTAATTATAATATATTTTCTTTTATGTATGAGCAGTTGCTAGATATGTTTTATATTTTTTTTTTATATAGTGAATGTTTCTAAATTTAGTAATAAAAGACTCGCTACTATAATATTAAGTTATTTTTAAGTTATTTTGCTGCGTTCTAACAGGGTCATATACTGTCTAGTTTTAAGCCCAAAGCTTGTAACTGTGAATGTGTACATTATATTATAAATAAATAAATAAACATTTAATGTCATGGATTTCCGCAAAGTACCGCCGGTTTCTATAGCTTAACAGTAAAATGAGCTTTTCTCCTGCATAGTAAAAGCTACTCAGTTTTAATGTCTGTAAGCAAGAGTAAGATAATATTCTCTCAAAATCTTATATGCTAGCGGTCTTTGATAAAAATAAATGCTAAAATATCGATGTCAATTTTGTTATAATAATAATTTTAGCCTAGTTTGTGGGACTTCTAACGGTATGTTTTAGGTTTGAATCCCACCCGTTGCAATACTGAAAAAATTTCTTTCAAACTGGGAGCATGGGCATGAGGTCCTGGATTAGGACGTTATGCTCATACTCTTGGGCAATGTGTTATTGGGTTTTTTCCATAAGGTGTTTTTTACTAACAGTCACGGATTCCGGATTTGTGTCCGATTTTAGATATAAACATATATTACGGCATGGGACTTAAACAAAAGGGGCGATATGTGGCTGTAGGTACTATTAGGGACACCTCTGCCTAACCCTTCGGGGTATACAGGCATGAAATTATTTTCTTTTTATACAGAAGTTTTAAGCCAGTAATGGTTAATATGAAATTTGCATGAATCTCTATCTCTACATTTGAATAAATCTCGTTTTTAACGTGCTTTTTAAAAAATGCGTTAAAGTTTTTGTTTGTAATATATTAATCTTCACCGAATGACCAGATTAAAGTTATCTTATTTTCTTATAAACGATAGTTTGAAGGTTGCATACGAAACAGCTAGTTTCACACGGCAGCAACGGTTTGTTATTTTTATTAGATCATTAATTATATACCATCTGATGTTGTGACGAATGCATACAGTAAATGTTAGTTCCCACATCTGTATCTTAAAAAGATCATTTTACCCAGATTTATAATATAACCAACTACTTTATTGGGCAAGGAAAATAAATAATAAATTATAATGATAATATAAATGATTGAATCTAAGGTTCAACTGTAACTGATATTTTATGTTAAGGTGTAAAATCTTTAAAATCATTATTCATTAATAAAAATAATTAGTACCATAAATATATGCACGCCATGAAAAATGGCAGACATGTCGTGAGCCACTCTTGAGTAATATCTTGCATGCATGTATAATTATAATTCTGTATGTATACACATGTTTGAGCAAATAAAATTTCTCATTCTTATTCGACTGCCACGTTGGTCTAATGGCCGCAAACGCGACTTCTGAGTATTCTGTCCAGGGTTCGGGTCCCGGATCGGGCAAAACGTAATTGGGTAATTTACATTAGGATTTTTTTGGTTGATGGCAATAGGCTCGCCCCCTATTACATGGCTCTTAGAAATAACTGGCAATATGGGTGGTAGCCTTTTGGGGATTACTGGCGTGTTATAATTATGTATGATGAGATTGATCATAGAATAAATAATAAGAAAACTAAACTGTTCATTACTGGACCTAAGTTCTCCATCCTCTAAGTGCTGTCTAATCTACTGTTGGTCTAGGATGCTTCCCTGTTCCTAGCTGCTTCCACACTACGGACGGTAATAGAGAATTTCCATATTAATGTTCTAGTATATCCAGAATTCATGGCGTCAAAGCAGATTTATTAGCATTTAGACACAAAAGTTGTGACTTATTCATAGACAATATCAGCAAGGGGAAAAGATTTATTATACGTTCATGCTTATGGACGTACTTTAATTATTATGTCATCTTATTCGACTACAAACGAGATACTTATAAATTCCTCTATCTGTGGCCCTGCTTAATATCATATTTCCCGTATAATATTTAACTGATGTCTTTGTAAAAAAAAAACTAAGGTAAACTAAAAAGAGAAATAAATTAACTAAGAAGAGTTTTTCAGTTCTTTTCAGTATGCCCTAAGGATGTATATAGGCACGACAATAACTCAACAACTAGACTTTAAATCCACATCCTACAAATCGCCTGCCAACAACTTTCACCGCGGTTCTATTAATTATCACACAAGATCCATTCAACTACACGTTAATAAACTAAGAATGTTTTCGGCTCAACATTAATTAGTTTAATGAATCAGTTAAACTGACTTTTACTTAACTACGCACATAGTAGCACGCTATTTATTTAAACCGAGTTCAAAGTAATGCCACGGAGTAGATAGCTACAGAATGCTGCCTTTGTACAACGCGCGAAAACAGTCGCACACATCATTTGCGCAAATGTACGCTGATTTCTCATAAGTTCTGACAGCTGGACCAGTATTCATAATCGTAACCGCAATAGTCGTGGCTTCAAACTCGGGCAGGAACCTGACACATTAGGTACTTAGTGTAATTTATTTCAACACCACTGGGGGGCTAAAAAGGCCGCTTTAGTTTAATCACAAATAGGAGAATAATATGAATCACGTTACAATTTGTAAATTGGTCGCAGACGCAGTTAATTCTATAAATTCTCTCTTTGTAACCCTGTTACGAATTGTATCATTGCCATTCTAATGAGGCCTTGTCAGACCTGTTCTCATAACCGTGAATAAAACATTGTGCCATGCTTCGGATTGTCGATTATAGGGCATGTCTTAATACTGAGATTGAAACGAGGCATCACTAACAGCCCTCACTCGGCCCGTGTGGTGGATTTTAGTCCACTCCCCCTCCCTTAAAGGTGGTCCTTGTTTTTGTAAGGGATTAAAATATAATGAGCATCAAAAAATACTTTGAGATCCTAAGCTACGTTACCCAAAAAAAAATACTAAACACCAAAAAAATTGTATTCAAAGACCAAATATAGTAAATGATCACCAAATATAGTAAATGATCACCAAATTTTGTGGCAAGAAGAACTTAGGAAGCAAGTGCGAGCAAAGCGAGCTCGGGATATTGGGCACCCCGACTCGGTTACTTTAAACCCTGCAGAGAGAAATAGGAGCCCCGCGTAGCGGGGCTCCGTCGACTACGCCTTAGTTCGGAGCTGTGATTTTCAGGTTTTTAATTCTGGTGATCATTTACTATTTCTGGTGATCATTTACTATTTTAGGCAGTATAAAAATGTTTTTTAAGGTTATATTTACTTTATCTGGTGTTATGTTAAACATAAGCCGTTTTTTATTCGTTTGATACCTTCGATCTTCATTGGAATGCCAGGCACGAGTAGACTCACACTCATCGTATGAGAAGCATGTCCGCGTGTGAAATCATTTTCACACTATATATAGAATAGAACTAGCCTTCTGTAACTATCTCTTCGGTGGGAATGGATTTTCGGATCGTATCTCTATTATATAAGTTTAATTAACAAAGGTATTCATGTGACTTTGATGTGGTTTCATTAGAGACAGTATTGCGATTATGTTTACTTAATCCTTGGGGGATCGTAGAGGAAAGAAGAATCTAATTCGAGCCTTGGGAGTAAGTATTGAGGGTAGTGTAAATTTTAATTATCGTTTATGTTGAATAGTATCGAGGGGTTTCTTGAAAATATTGGTCCGGTAGTGGGTGCCGGAAGGAAGAAAAGGAATTATGTGAAGGGTAGTCAAGTAATGTAAGAGTGGCATCATCGTATTAAATATATAATATTGAGATCAGTAGACAATAAGGCATATGTCGAACCAAGCGGTTTGGATTTTGTGGGCCATAGTACGAAAGTATTTCGGTTTTTTTCTATGTTGATAATACATTTTCATTATTAGGCATTTTCCCATAGTTGAATTATGTAGTAACTTGGCATTGCCAGGATACTAATTTCTTGTGGTGAGTGAAGATAAAAAGGTAAGCCCGGTTAAGATCGGGATCCAATAAACACTAAGTTAAAAAATCCTGTCTGATCCGTGAGGGTATTTTTAGGTGTCCACATAAGATTCTATTTATGCAATCTTTTTTGGATAACAAGTAAAAAAAAAATCCCTGAAAAAAATTTAATAAAATTTGTGAGGTGTGAAGGTGAGGACGGCGGTGGGGTAGTGACGTCATAAAGTCATGAACCGATGATGTCTGTTAATAATTATGGGGTTCGAGTATGAATTTTATTTAATTTCTATTCTAAAAATCTTCGAACGGTGTCATAAATTGGCCTGGATCTTGCTTTCAAATACTCTCAGTCCACCTGAGAATATTTAATGATTGTGTGTGATAATAATCTCAATAAATTATAATCATGAAACAATACTCGCGACCAGAGGACTGGTTTATTTTTTGGCCAAAGCATTGCCATAAAACGATGTAGTACTGCCAGCCTTCTGGGCACTTTCCCCGTTGACAGCGATGCGGACGAAATTTTTGATGGCATTTAATTACTTTCTGCTTTTGAAACATGTTCCTTTTTTACTATTATGTTAGGACTGTCTAGTTAGAAGTAATATTAAAGTCAAAGCAATTCATGAATTGACTTTTAATCATAAATCAACAAGTAATTACCCTAAGCAAACAATTCAAGTAGCTTACTAATAACACACTTGTAATGAGGGTGAAAATTAATACTGTGTACAAGTTGTGGGCATTATTTGCAGGAGGTAAACAAAACGGTATAAATTGCTTCGCTGGAACACATCAACACGACGTTTGGCAGGGAAAGAGGGCCATGGAGGAGGTGCTAATGGAGTGCTAGGTAAATATTTGTAGTGTGATTTAATTGGTAGCAAAAGAAATATAGCCAACTTTTACGTGGTATATGACAGGAAATCTTAATTTTTGGTAATAAAAAATGCAACAATAAATAACATGCCACTATACCAGGTTTTTAACAAATGAACCAGCATCATCACCAGCTTATCCTTTTTCCCATTAAGTTGGTGTTGCCAGTCTAACTGGACGCAACTGAATACTAGTATTTTTAAAGCGTCTGTTTATATCCTGATCTCCACAACACAGTTTATATACAATAACATATATCAATAATACAATGCGATAATATAAAATTGTAGTGGTTATTCCACAGCTATCGCCATGAAAAAACTTAACGACTGATAAAGAACGTATTCATTTAAAGAACGGAAATAAAACCTTTCAACATCGACATATCGTGATCCTTAATTTTTTTGTAGGATCAGAAACATTTGATCGGAAGAATTGATCGTAAGAGTGTGTTGCGTATTTACTGCACTACTTCTTCTTCCCAAAAACAACAGATTATTTTAGGATTTGCAACGTTTACAAACCGGACTTTTCCGGACGTACAGAGTAGACGTATGCGCTTACCACTCCATTTACTTCCTATTCTGTGGCGAGACTGAATCAACATGACTGTTTCATTTCACAATTGTTTGTGCTCTGTGTAGTGGCAACCTCTGGACTCGTTTGAGTACGTTAATGTCAATGCTGTGAGCGAAATTGGGGATTTTGTGCCGATTTCGTTTATGAAGATAGTTGATTGAATCCTTTTTTTGGATATTTTTTTTCGTAATGGAAGTTTGGGAAAATTCTTTAATTTTTATCTTACTTCAATGTTCCCTTCAAATCATCGTCGCTACTGATCGCTACTGGGAATACCCTGAAGAGAAAACCCAATAACACTTTGCCCATCCTGGGAATCAAACCCAGGGCCTCATATTCAGCACAGTCGTCGTATGACCACTAGATCAACGAGTGTTAGTAAATCCTTACACAGTTATACGTATTTAACTACGAATTCTAGATCTAGCAAATAGTTTACACTAATCTTCTCTTGTTGATTTATCATTAAACTTGCTAATTACCTTCTGCATTGGCTTGTGTCCACAAGCGTTAATGTTGTTGTATTTAGGGTCTTATGGGTTCCTTGGTACCCGGGCTTGGCGTATTATAAAAGTTTTCTCAAATGTGGTGAAAGGCTGGATTTTTGGCTGGTAAAAGGCAGGTAGAAGGCTTCCCACTAGGTGGACCGATGTGATGAAGGGTGCGGGGATCAGCTGGAGGCGAATCGTACGGCACCGTTCAATGTGGCGACACTTGGAGGAGCCTATGTCCAGCAGTGGACGTCTTTCGGCTGAAATGATGAATGATGAAAAGACTCACTCTCAATTACATACTGATGTGGCTGTTAATATAAATATGTGACTATCTTTTGGGATAACTAAGGCGTAAAACATACTTACTACTCATTCCGTCACTATAGCTGGCTACTGTAATAAATGCGAACTTATTACTTTAACTTTTACATACATCTGTATGTCTAAATTGTACAGTTTGTATCTCTTTCTCTCAGAAAGTTTATAACCTGTATATGTTAATATAGGATACTTTTTATCCCGGTAAGGAGCACGTCGCTAAATAATAACAGCCGCACAGGTCGATCTTTAAGACTAAGCCTTGCTGGCCGAGGTTGGTCCGTGGATGGGTGACCATAATTACTTACCGAGTTTCCTCCGTGCCTCAGAAAGCACGTTAAGCCGATGATCCCGGCAGACGTTTGTAAATCTTTGACAGTTGTTACGAGTAGTCAAAAGCCAAAAGTTTGACATTCAGTCTTACCAAGGGGTATCGTACAACCTAGTAACTGGGTTGTGGAGGTCAGATAGGCAGTCGCTTCATGTAAAATATTGGTACTCAGCTGCATCCGGTTAGACTGGAACCAAAGTCAAAGTCAAATTTTTATTGCGAACTAAGTGTACAATGTTGGTGTTATTTTATGTTGTTACTTAAGACTTAGCAGCCTTTTACAAGCAATTGCAATTATCATACTAAATTAGCATGCATTAAATATTATTTAGATCAGTACAAATAAATTAACCAAAGATAGTTGGAGCAAAGGCTAGGCAGATGATGATGACTTTTTATCCTGGAATTCCGATCCCGTGGGACAGTTACCGAATTCCACGAGGATGAAGACGAACAGAATATACATATAAATGAAAAAACAAAATCAACCAGCTCCAGACACAACAATTTAACAAACAGCTGTCCTCGATAAACCTCAACAACTATATACTCACTATTTCGCATGACAGGTGTGTTCCTGCTCTCAGTTCGTACAAAAACAAGTTTTTAAAATAATTTCTCGTACTGGTATTTCCTCCCGTTTGTTGAGTTTACATCGCACATGCATGTAAACAAGAACCGGAAACATTATCTGGTTCTGGAAATATTTTAAACGATACGGGCTGAGCCATTCAGACTAAATGGGTTTGTTATTGTAATATTTACCTGAGAGCAGTGGTGGCCAGTCTTTCTTAGGAGTACCGTTTTACCCAGTTCTTACAATTATGTAGAGAGGTGCTCGTGGCTCATACCCGATGCTCGGATCGATCTTTAGGTGAAGCCGCACTTGCCTAGGTTGGTCCGCAGACAGGTGACCACCCTATACATAGCGAACTTTCTCCGTGCCTCGGAAAGCACGTTAAGCCTTTGGTCCCGGCTGTAATTTGTAGATCTTTGGCAGCCGTTACAAGTAGTCAGTGGCCTGAAATTCTGACAAACAGTCTTACCAAGGGGTATCGTAATACTCAGTATTAACTGGGTTGTGAAGGTCAGATGGGCAGTCGCTCCATGTAAAATACTGATACTCAGCTGCCTCTAGTTAGGTTGGAAGCTGACCGCAACAATAGTTGGTAAAAGGCTAGGCAGATGATGGGGGCAGTGGTAACCCAGACTTAGGTGTTGTATGTCATGGTCAAACCCAGTCAGAACGGTGAAGAAAACCAACTATTCGAAGACATCAACACATATAATTCTGTTATTAACAGGCTTTGTAATAATGTGTTTGCATATAAGTATGGAAGAGGGAGGTCTTCTGGTACAGGTATCTCCATACTTAAAAGAAGGCCTCTACAATGTTATCTGTAAAAACCTGTTGATTACGAAATAAATTTTATTATTTTATTATTATTATATATACCACATACGTACCTACCAACCCGGATTGGATCAGCTTGGTGGTGGATTATAAGCAAAAAGATCTGTCTGATCTTCCCAAACTTCGTACCGTGTATGATCTGGAGGTACGAACTCAATAAGATTGCCTAGGGCATGCTGTGACTTTTGCAGAAAAATCTATCCGTATGGTATCGACGCAAATTCGTCTCGGTTGATAAATCTCTCTATGTATGGTTTTAATTAAATAAGACACAGCTGAAGTTAAAGAATCTTAATAGTCTGTAATTACTTTCTAAGAACCGTTATTATGCTTACGGTACCTGCAAAAACTGACTCATAAAGAGCTGCTAATTCTCAAATCAGCGTACTTAGAAAACCATACGCAGATTTCCCTATTCTTCGATTTACCTCTTATTCGAATTTCCTCACTATAAACATATCTACACAGCAATCAGGAAAATCGGTATTTCCATTTAAACCTCCACCATAAACAATTAAATTGTACGGTTTTCGTATGGATTCTCGCACTATACAGAGTGTTTCATAAATAAATTTACATTTCGAATGGATGCTTCAGGTAAACGGATTGAAGGGGGGGGGGGTATTTTTCTCGACGATGAGTTTACACAGACAGACAGGTAGTTTAGTTGGCGTGGAAGCACGTTGTGTAAACAAGCTTGAAACTTTGATAGCAGTTTGTTGCGGAAAAATGTTTTTTAAAGGGTTTCAATCGATTCAGCGAATGCACATTTTTATACTTTATGTAGTCCAATGAGAGCACTTTTTTTGCCAGACTAATAATTCACTTACTAATAACTATTTTATTCTCTTGGTAGAGATACGTTATTCCGTTCTATGTTAAGCAGACCAATTGTCAAGCTTAAAATATTGTCAATTCGCTCACAGAAAGAATACAAAACAAAATCTGATCACCTGATGCAATCCCAGATAAAAAAAAAACAGCATTATCTGTATAAAGTTACCACAGCTGGATCACAGGGCTCCTTTCTATAAGGGGAAAAGGGCTTTAATCCACCAGCAAGCTGACCCAATGCGGGTTGAAGGTATATCTCACTTGTCTTCACCATGTCCTGGTGCTGAGCAAGGACCTCGCCTTCCTTTCAAACCCCTTCCTCTTGTGCAATTTCTCTATTTAATTTGCAAAACAAAATGCCAATCGCAGATTTTTATTGCACGTCAATGTTCAAACAACCTGTATACAAAACATTGATTTCTAATGTTTACGATTGAGTTTAAAATAATACAGAAGCGCAAGGGTTCGTAATGTTTACAGTATCGCGCTGACATGTTTTACGAGGTGCGTAGGCGCGTTAGACAACCACTTAGCAACTGTTTTTGAGCTATGGAAGTAATGGAGAAGCGTTTATAGTACACGATTAGGTTGAGTGGAATGAGAGTTAAGTTAGCATTATTTCCACCGCTGGGAAATAAACCTCCTTTAGCAAAGTGTGATAATTATAATAAGAAAATCTGATTGAAAGTAATTTGGATTCATCATTTGCCTAGCCTTTTCCCAAACTATCTTGGGGTCGGCTTCCAGTCTAACCGGAAGCAGCTGAGTACCAGTATTTTATATGAAGCGACTGCTTGTGTGACCTCCACAACCCAGTGACTGGGTAATACGATACCCCTTAGTAAGACTCGATGTCAGACTTTTGGCTTCTGACTATTCGTAACGACTGTCAAAGATCTACAAATGAGCCGCGGACCCGCGCAGCTGTTATTATTAAGCCACGAGCTCTCATTGAAATCCGACTAAGTGCACTTTGTTGGAAGTAACATGTCTTGACATTTTTGATTCTTGGATTTACTTTATTAATTATGTTTTCCTTCACTGATTTGAGAGCAGTCGTGATGACGAAAAAAAATTATGCAAGATAATACACGTGCAAAAAAAAAATACATAAAAAAAATATAGTGCCTCAAGTTTCAGCTGGCTTACCTTGACGTCTTTAAGCAGTATTGTTTTACTCTTATTCCGGTGTGGGAAAGAGACGGAGCTATACAGGATGTCTAGCGCCATCTCTTTCCCACACTGGAAAAGGAGTAAAACAATAATGTTTTAAGACGTCATGGTAAGCCAGCTGCTCAACGATTTATAACATATAAGGCGTGGCCATTACCACTTGCTGACCACTGCTTGTTTCAATGTAGTCTTTGAATAGACTCCAGACACACAGGTTGGCCGAAGCCAGGAAAACCTGTTCAGGTGGAGGGAATTCATTGATGACTCTGCCCTGGTGTGTATGTGGTGTTACCCCACAAACGATACACTACTGATATAGTGGCTTGCTTGTCCTGTTGCATGCACATCACAGGAGCTGATGGATGCTACTGAAAACGCTAAACCCGTCACCAAGTTTTGGGTTGACTCAATTTAAATTTTCAACGACACGCTAAAAAGAAGAATGTATTTTCAAGCGGTTTTTTCATCTTCTGCTTTTAATTTTTGCCTATCTATGCAAAGATGCAATTGAAAATTAGGACAGAGGGAGGGTCCCGTCTCTCCTGATATTTAATTCTAGCTCATCCACTCCTTTGTTTATTCAATTCACTAAATTCACTTCACCCAGATTTCGACATCCTCAATGGCATATTTACTCAGCAATAAACAGGAGAATTCCAACTACCTAAAACAGAATACATTGAGCGTTACTATTATTTTAACACCTTGCCATAAACAACTGTAACCTAGAGAGTCGTAAACACAAAACAAATGTACGTTTACGTTGTCGTGTAGTTAAAATTAAAGCTTAACAGACACACGTGTAAGCTCTGCGATGGATCAGCATCATCTCACCTCATTTTTAGGGACGAACTCATCAAATCAAATTATTTAATTTTACATAGGCCTGCATGGGTACTTATAAAACGTCGACAAAAGCACGGTTCGGGTTGGTCGTTTCCTTTGGAGAAAAACCGGCAAGAAACTCCATGGTAACTCTTTTAAATCATTTGGTTTTACAATATTTGAAGTTACAGCGTTAGTACTTAAGTATAGGAGGACAGCGTAGGCCCGACAATAAGTCGTTGCTTACTACAAAAGGTAGAAAAAAATCTACAAATTTACAAAGCCCACATTGTCCATAATTTCACTGAATTAACTAATTTCACTGAACTCCTCATCCTTATGGATTCGTCCTGTCTGGTAGTATGTCTGTCCGTCCGTATGCCACAGCAATTTTCACTCCGAGACGTGGGCACAACACAGTTGAAACTTTGAAAGCAGGTGTCTTCTCCGAATCGCTACACAAAACTTACGTGAAATTATGAATAAATAAATAGTAGGGGTGGCCCTCCATACATGTAACTGTAGGTTTAAAAAAAACTACGTATTTAACTGTGTGGGATGTTTATCGAAAGCTCTGAAAAACACATAATTAAAAAAAAAAAAACAGAAGAACTCTGA
The DNA here is from genome assembly GCA_963082945.1 of Cerastis leucographa. Lineage (NCBI taxonomy): Eukaryota > Metazoa > Arthropoda > Insecta > Lepidoptera > Noctuidae > Cerastis > Cerastis leucographa. The sequence goes on from OY720360.1 coordinate 1,725,269, forward strand.
ATTTTTTTTTCTAAGTCAATTGTTAATCAAACCTCTAATTTCTGAAAAAAGGAACGAAATTCTTTTGATGGAGTCCGAGCCTTAAGCCAGTTGACGCCCGTTGCATTGCCTCGGGTCGGGATCAGCTAGTAAAAAGCATTTGGGGTGACTGCTTGCCGCAACCGAGGCGCTACAACAATGCCACGGAGGTGCTAAGCCGATCCGGTTCCATGCTTACATCGGGTGGACGATGAGCCGATGAGGTGCAGTCCCTTTCCGTGTTTATCACATAAAATGCAGTAAATAAGGTAAGGTTCCCGTAAACGTTACGCTGTCGTGTCGTTAACAGTAAAACGGAGTAAATTATCGGTTTGTTGAGCGTAAACAGATCGTACAAACTGTAATATGTTTTGCATAATAATATGCACTTTGAGGCGATGATGTGCAAATGGAATTATTATAATGGCTGCTGGGTTTTCATTTGGATATCATAATGGTATTATGATATTATGAGGAATTTATGGTTTAGTTGTTATGTGGTATTTAAACTGTGTATTAAAGCCTCGGATTTGTTTGATAGTTACGAAAATATAGGCGTGATGATAATACGCTAATAGCTAAATAAATTACATATTGAGACCCTACCGTATCATGGAAAGTCGTTCCCAGATCTTTAGCCGTAGTTACGGATAGAAAGAAGGTCGAAAGTCTGAACACTAGTCTTTTAAGCGAAGGGCGGGCGTTTTGGGGGACTGTCTCTTGTAATTTTGACGTTCAAAAAGTGCTGATTATCAGCCTAGTTTGAATAAATGACTTTTGTTTTTTTTTTTTGATTTTTTTCCAGGCGTACCATGTCATCCAGTAATACCTTCAGTAATTTAGGGTCAAGAAGAGGCGACTACAAAATTGTCGGAAAAGTTAAGGCAGATGATGAAAAGAACTCATCATCATCTGCCTAACCTTTTCCCAAACTTTGTTGTGATCGGCTTCCAGTCTAACAGAATGCAGCTGCGTATCCTGATTTTACATGAAGCGACTGCCTATCTGACCTCCACAACTCTCTTCTCTCTCTTCTTCAACCTTTGGCCACCCAATGCTGAGTGTATGTCTCTTCCAAATCTCTCCACTTTTTGTTGTTATGTGTCATTGCTGTCCAGTTTCTTCCGGCCACTTTAATGAGATCGTCTGTCCACCTAGTCGGTTGTCTTCCCACATTTCTTTCTCCAAAACTCAGTAACTGGGTAATACGATACCCCCCTTAAGGGACTGGATGTCAGACTTTCGGTTTCTGACTTCTCATAACGACCGTCAAAGATTTACAAATGACAGCCGGGACCAACGCCTTAACGTGCTTTCCGAGGCATGGAGGAACTTCGGTATGTAATTATGGTTACCCATCCACGAACCAGCTTCGGCAAGCACATTTTAACCTTGAAGATCAACCCGAGCTGCTGTTATTATTTAGCCACGAGCTCCTCAATCAATATCGCGCTTCTCATTGGTGATAAGAACTATCGATCTTAATATAAATATCCAGTTTAGTTCCTTTGAAACTGGACTTTATTGATGTGTGAGGAACAAAGTTTCCCATCTTTATTAGATTTCTTGAAGAAAAATATCCTTTATAAATTATTCTCCATTTTAAATAATACCTGCTCGTATTACGGGGCTCATTTGATCGTTACAGCGCCGCCCGAGAGCGGACTGAGCAATATATTGCCCGCCAGAGCTTGCACTTTATATTGTTATTTTTCACCATAATGTGTTATTCTATGAGAAGAGTGTATACAAACGGGAGTCTTTTAGCACTATTAGATACTTTAAGTATTCTAGAAAAAAACTAGACTGAAAATAAAATAGGATGAAAAATAAAATAGCTACTAAAAGTGGTCAAGGTACTTAAAGTTTTAAGTTAACGCTAACTTAGAATATTTCATTTAATATTTCATAATTTCGGTGTTTAGTTTATCTGCTCTAAATTATTTCCATGTTATGCTCTCATTAAACATCATTCTCCTGACAATATCCCAATTTATTTAGGGTCGACGCAGCGTCTTCTTCTTTCATATTTTTCTATTACTTGTCATATCATCAGATACGTCTTTTCTTACCATAATATCATCTTCACACAGTCCATCCATCGTTTCTTTGGTCTTCCTCTACTCTTATAACCATCCACATTCATACTCTAAACTTTCCTCACGACATTTTCCTCATTCCTCCGCATCACATGTCTATACCAGGACAACCGTTTATCACACAACTTTTCATTCACCGGCGCCACTTTCAGGCTTCCTCTTATGTACTCATTTCTTATTTCATTTCATGCTCTCTTTCATACAATAATATTATCTACCCTCATTTTGTGGTTCGTCACATTGGGTTAAGGAAGATTGCAATATTATGACGGCCAAGATATGCAGATCATAAATATTCGAAAATCTTCATTCAATCAAATCTCCTTACCGTTAGTTTTATTTTTAGTGCAAGATCTGGCATCACTACAAACAAACTTCCTATACAAGATGAGTTATGACTACACAAGTTTAAATGAAAGCGATCGTTATTATGAAATTGTTGAGATTTAATGAGGCAGTTACTTTGTGCATGTTTCAGTTTGTTGGAGAAAATAAATGGAAAATTGTTCGGTCGGCTACTGAAGGAAACATTATAGTGGAAATCATTTTAGCTTGTTTAGCTGTTCTAGCTAATTTTGTTACAGTTGCATAAAAGGGTCATAAGATCGGGATACGTTATAACTTTTTGTTTTCGTCAAAATGTAAGCATCTTCCTCCTAAACAATGTAGCTTCACGTTATTTAGCTTATTTTACTCTGCCACACCACATCCGAAGAAATGCCGAAAAGTTCTGGAATGGCGACCGCGAACCGGAATACGAAGCGTTGGAAGGCCTTCCACTAGATGGACCGATGACCTGGTGAAGGTTGCGGGGATCCGCTGGTTGCGAGTCGCACGGGACCGGTCAATGTGATGACACTTGCGGGAGGCCTATGTCCAGCAGTGGACGTCTTTCCGCTGAAATGATGACGATGATTGATTTTGTGTTTTAAAATATATGATTAAAACCAAACACACACAAAAATAACCAAAAACACTCTGTTTCTTTCGTTCAAATCGATAAATAAAAACTTTTTATATCAGTTGTTTTATTCTTCAAGACTTTTCTTCCTGGGAATACAATTCAAGTAACATTTGCAAGAAAATTATGGGAAACATCTGTTTCGCAGAACTGAGGAGGGCTTTTAAGAGGAAAGTCGTTGAAAGCTAATGAGATCATTGGCTTTTTGTTCATAATAGGCTATTAGCAAGCCAAGTTTGCAAATAAAGATGCATTGCTACTCGAGGCAATCTGTGGTATACAGACTACTTTCTGCGATTGTTTTTTGGAGATTTATATTTTTCTGTATGAAATGTGTTCTGCAAGTTGAAAGACCCCAATTACAATTTAGCTAAGAAGTATTAAGAAATTTTACACCGTAAAAACTCAGGAATAATACAATAATAGGGGATAATCCGTTTTTTTTTCATTTTCCGTCGGGTAGTTTATTGAAAAGTATTGGACACGTATTTTTTTCTTTTTTCACGTGGTCATAAAATTACGGAGATAATATATTGAGTTGAAATGGCGCATGACGTCACATGTAGGTAAGTTTTATACCTACTTGTGACGTAGTAGGCCCCCACTCTCCAACTTTAATGAGTTTTAACTAAGTATTTTTTTGATATTTTGATAAAACAAAAAATACGCGTCTAATATTTTGTATTACCTGTCTGACGCACAAAATAGAATGTCGTTTTCTTTACCCAGTCCGCACCCCTATTACATTTTTCTGCCTCCTTTATCCATCAGAATTTTTTCAACAGAGCCACGGAGCCTGGATTTGTGCCCGGTTGATGACAATAGGCTTGCCCCTATTACTTGGGACATAACTGGCGAAATGTGGGTGTACCTACTATTAGTTACACCTCTGCCTAATTTGCGGGCGTGATATTATGTTATGTACAATACCTTTTACTACAAATAACTAAGTATGTAAGAGGGTCAAGATCAAAATATTTTTATTTCACATAGGCCTACATGGGCATTTGTAAAACGTCGACAAAAAGGTGCTCGGTTCGGGTTGATCGTTTCCTATGGAGAAGAACCGGCAAGAAACTCCATGGTTACTCTTTTAAAATCATTTGGCTTCACAATTTTTCTATGTTACGTCACTTAAGTATGAGTGGACATCGTAGGCCCGACAATAAGTCGTTGCTTACTACAAAACGTAGAACAAGATAAAAAGTTACCAAGGATCTAGGAATCTATAAGGCCTACAATTTCCATACATTTACAAGCAATCGGTAAATAAGAAAAAGAGTCTTTAAAAAAAAGAAGATATTGCAAAAAGACTAGATTAAACAAGTGACACAAATGTTGTCTGTAACTATTCTAAACAAAATGGTGTAATGATGATGGTGGTTAGGTGGTCAATAAATAAAATAAACACATCCACGAAAACGAACATAAAATAAATACGTACTTAAAAGGAACATTTAATTTAATACTACCTTCTCGAAGATACCACTGCTAAAATACAAAGTTGTAATCCTTTAACAGCGTTAAGATATTAAAATATTTCAGGAACTAAAGAGACAGGACGTCGCCGAATACTTCTTTTGTAAGTACGATTCGCCTTTGATAAAGAACTGTTTGACTAGTGAAGCTCCTTGAGAACGAGTTTCACGGGGAAATTGGAACGTTATTCCTTCTGGGGAAATATTGAATTGAACTTCTTGAAACTAATTGCTCTTTTACAAAAAAAAAACAAACTAGTGTAGCCAACTTTAAGCAATCACAGCAGCAGTTATAGCCTTGTGGTTTGACCGTTGGACTGCCAAATTGTAGGTCTCGATTTCGAACCAGGCGCAAAGGCACCTCAGATTTTTCAGATTCATGTCCGTATGGTATAATTATCACCAGTGATCGGAGTAGGTAGATTGAATACAGGGTGTAACGGAAAGGGTATATACATACTTAAGGGTGTCCTACAGACCATCAAACTGAACATGTTTCACATGTGTTACATTTGGGTCGTAATTAGGGTTCATGATTTCTCGAGCTTTTCAATTTCTCGGGTCTCGAGAATTCTCGAGGCTAATTTCTCGGGTCTTCTCGGGTTGCCGAGAAATTTACACTTACGTACGTTTTCTCATATTATTTGGTTCCAATAACGTTAACAAATTCAATGGTTTTTCTCTCAAATAATAGTATCAAATTAATTATAAAACTTGTATTCATTATATTTAAAAATATTAATCTTATGAAAAAAAGATACAGAAATAATATTATTCAGTAGTTCAGCGGTCACAGTACTAGGCTATCACTGCTGCTTTGTCCTCGCTGAAGCACGTCAATAGTGCAATGTCCTCTCACTTCACTAGATGTGAAGCGACAGGCCATTACTCTATTAACATGCTTGCGTATTAGACAAAAAAAAAAGTAACAGATTCGAAATAGCGTTAGGTACAGATGAAAGCAGATGAATTTTGTAATAAATAGTTTTGTAGGAAGGTTTCAGAAAAAGAGGCCATGTGTGAGCCAGAATTTTCCCATTTTAATTTCAATTAAAGTGAACTGTCGCACGATCATTTATTTTTTTAAATCGGCATACGTGGTTCAGAATTAGCGCTGAGCAAAACAACCAAAAAACACATTCACATTAAGACATGCAAACCGGATACCCGATTAAGCAAAAAAAAAACCGGTTAACCTACTGAAATGAAACCAGGTTTTTCTAGGATAGTAAAACCGGGTTTTTCGGTTTTATAAAAATGTATTAGGGAAAACAAAAAATTACACACTATAAACATTGAACAACAAGTTATGTTTCTCCTATTTCATTGATTTAATAACTTTAATTTTCACAAACAAAATATTGAATCGAATTGAAAAAAAATATTTCAGTTTAAGCAATAAAAATACAAGTCAATATTATGTTAGTAAGCAGATACTTTCAGCTATGTTAGTAAAATAAAAATAATTATTATTTTGGACATGCATGAGCGATCAATGCCTCAGGATTTGGCTGTCCACTCTGTCCGACACCACGCTCAGAAACGTGTTGGTGCTTTATTTTACCCGAGACCGCAGGGACGCCGTTCTTTTGCGAAGCACCTGGAAGCCGTCCGTGCTGTGGTCGGCGAACATGCCTAAGGCACTGCTCCGCCATAAGAGCCCAAACAAACCCCTAAAGACGTTGTTATACTGGACGCGCAGAGCATTGCAGGCGTTTTTAGTGTAATTGCTACACAGGTTGCACGTGTATAACGTTTGGCAATAACTTTTAAATAGTGTGACTTGATACATGATTTCTCGAGTTCTCGACTTTTCTCGAGCTTGATTTCCCAGGAACAGAGTCCAACGATTTCCCGGGAATTCTCGGCTCGAGAATTCCCGGGAACGAACCCTAGGTCGTATATGTATTGAATTGACGACACGGTTGGCGCAGTGGTTGAGCGTTCGACTGCTGCGTTACGTGTCGCGGGTTCGATCCCCGCACGGAACAAATATTTGTATGGCCTACAGATAGTTGTTTCGGGTCTGGCTGTTTGTGTATGTGAGTTTAAATGTTTGTGAACGCACCCACGATACATACAATCGATACATACATCAATACGATAATACATAAAATCGTATGGGGCAGCAGATAATTTTTTTTGCTATTACGATATTTGTCCGATGGAGAACCATGTTAAGTTTGATGGTCTGTAGCACACCCTTAAGTATGTATAATATGCCCTTTCCGTTACACCCTGTATATTATTATGGACATTCCTCCGGAATAGGGGTGCGGACTGGGTAAAGAAAACGACATTCTATTTTGTCCGTCAGACAGGTAATACAAAAATATTAGACACATATTTTTTGTTTTATCAAAACATCATAAAATTACTTAGTTAAAACTCATTAAAGTTGTAGAGTGGGGGCTCACTACGTCACAAGTAGGTATAAAACTTACCTACATGTGACGTCATGCGCCATTTCAACTCAATATATCTCCGTAATTTTATGACCACGTGAAAAAAGAAAAAATACGTGTCCAATACTTTTCAATAAACTACCCGACGGACAAAGAAAAAAAAAATGTGATCATCCCCTTTTGGTTGATTATTAAAAAAAAACCGGAACGTAGGAATTGTATTAAAATGAGCAATATTATATTCTTCATTCACCTTCCTTTAAATTTTCAATTGGTTAGTAATAATATTACTACCAACATTATCAATATTTAATTGAATCCGGAAATACCGAAATTACTTTCCGGAAAAATGGCTGATCCATGTTATTCTTTCTGTGTGCATTTATGATACAAGTACCAAAAACCAATCTACCTACTCCGATCACTGATTATCACAGGTTTCGGTGAAACAAAATATTGTGAGGGTACCAAACCAGCATGCCTGAGAGATATTTCTCGACAGGAAAGGAGCTCATAATTATAAAGAATTGGCGGACGCCTTTGCCCAACAGTGGGACAGTACCAGCCAAGTCATGGCCGGTATAAAAACTCTGACTCCTGGTTACGCAACGAAAAAAAAAAGGAACCAGAATAAGAATTATTTGGGGGTAAAAAAGGGTACATGCGTTTCTACTCCTGCTATTGTTTTTGTGACATCATCATGGAGCAAAAAAACGTCCACAGACTCGATACAGGTCTTCTCTGGAAGACAACCACATTGACTGAACCAGTACATCTCTCGTATAGGGATTCCTGTTACAATTTTTAGTTCAAAGTTTTCTTAAGAATCTATGTGTTAGTTCCGTTTTAATTTCGGGCAAACTTTTCACGATAAAATTCTTATGTTTGTATCAAAGAAACATAGTGAATTGACGCCGTTTTTAATTGTGATACAGATACCGAAATAATTAAAATTTTCTTAGGGCCCAGTCAAGCGAAAATTGCAATTAAAGCATTGTATTCTCGATAAGGACTTACAACAGGATTGATTTAAAGATTTTCGCTAACTTATGTCAAAAATTCCATCTCCATTATCGCTGAAAGTAACTTTGTCTGTGCCATCTTAAACACACAAAACTATCAGATCGAAACGAAAAGATCAATCCAAAGCTGTGTTTTTCTAAAACATAATGTTACAACAGAGTAGTGGATTAAAATAGAATCGGATCGGGAACGGGGCAGATGTCCGGATACGGAACGGATCTAGATTGTTTGCGCGAGATCCAGTTCCAAAAGTCTTAGGAAACACTTTTACAGTTTGTTTAATGTTATTTTACTTTGTGGATCCGTTACGAGTTTCTCTTACAAGAGGAAACTGGAAATTTTGCGCTGAATAGGGAGATGTCTTTTAGTTTTGTTTGTAAAGAGGAATAAATGTTACTTGGTTTGCTTCTCTTGCCTCTGATTTTATCCAAGCAATACGTAGCGTCTAGTGACGTGGACAATTCGGTCGTTTGCCTCTTGGAGCAGTGCAGTTAGTTCTGCACGACGGGCAGGAGAGAAGGTGTGGCATGACCAGTGTTGGAGCTCCACACTTGCATACAACTATGAATTAGAGCATGTTTTTTCATGGAAATTAGGTTGATTTCGTCTTTGCTTAAGCATACTCGTAATCAGCCTGTAAAGTTCCCACAACTGGGACCCAGACCTTCTCTCTGTAGGAGGAGTCTTTAATCCACTCGAGCCAAGTGCGGTTCCGTATACCTGATTCGCATTTCTTTGAATGTTTGTTTCTTAGACAAGCCGACGCATACGATGTGTTCCTTTGCCGTTTTGATAGCTAAACTGAATGTACAAGGTGTTGTTTTGCGTCCTCGTCATATTCAAGGACGTAACTATGCTAATGATTCTCGACCCGAATCAATACTAAAATGGTTTCACAGATAAACAATCTTAAACGTTACGGAGGTTAAGTTATACTGACAAACTTAAGTAACCCAAAAAAAACAACGTTTGTAACTAGGTACCATAATTTATATTGATTACTGAGTATTTTGTGACAACCTCCTGAATTTTTACGAATACTCAAAAACACTTTGTATGACCCAAAGTAAAGAGTCTACTTTAAATCGAACAGAGTACCTTTAACATGTATGACATGGCAGTTTCCACTAGGTTACCACTGCTCCTGCCTGTCATTGCCATTGTTTTGATAGAACTGAATTCAAAAGTGGAAAACGGTTAATAGGTCGTACACACGGCGCCACATCAAGCGATACATTCCAGTATAACGTGGCCTCCGCTTTGTATAGATATACAATGCAATGATAGATCTGCAGAAACTGGTTTTATATAGCTTGATGGTCGCCGTACGTACTCCAATTTTATTTATAACTGCATGTACTTTTGTGTCGACTGGCCTGCAATGAAATGATAAGACTCACGTCACCGTTAGCATTTGTAACATAGGTAAACACTCCACCTGATGTATGTAGGTGCAGTGGCAATTCATTTAATGAAAACTGATAAATTGAATGTGTTGTATGCATTTATATTTTATGTTACTAACTAATGCCCACGGTTTCACCCGCATTTTTTTCGGTAATTGTCCCACGGGATCGTACTACGAGGATAAAAGGTATCCTATGTTCTATTTCAGACTATTCATTTTACCCCTGTATGTTTCATCCAGATCAATTCAGTAGTTTTTGCGTGAAAGAGTAAAAAACATCTGTACATCCCACAAACTATTCACACACATGTGCAAAATCAAAATATTTTCATTTCAGATAGGATTACATGGGTACTTATAAAAAGTCGACAAAAAGGTGCTCGGTTCGGCTTGGTCATTTCCTATGGAGAAGAACCGGCAAGAAACTCCATGGTTACTCTTTTAAAAACATTTGGTTTTACAATGTTTTCCAATTATGTTAGGGTCGGATTCTAGTCTATGGTCCTTTCGCCATAGAATAGTGCTGGTGACATTAGATGAAACGTTCCTTTTCAATCTTGAACGTTACCCTTTATTATTTACAATAATGGACTTCGTCTGCGTCACATTTCCCCGTTTTCGCAACATTTTTCATTACTGCTCCGCTACTTTTAGTCGTAGCGTAAAGATATATAGCCTATAGCCTTCCTCGATAAATGGGCTACTTAACACTAAAAAGACTTTTTTAAATCGGACCAGAAGTCCCTGAGATTAGCGCGTTCAAGCAAACAAAGAAACTCCTCAGCTTTATAATACCCCTTCCCTACCTCCTTTCTTCCTTTCCTTTCTTCCTTTCCTTCCTTTTCCTTCCCTTTTTATCTAAAGTACTCGAGGCCTGTGTTCACAAGCAATTTTCCCACTTCATCCACCACAACTCCCTTATCAGTCCATTGCAATCTGGGTTCAGGCCCGGCCATAGTACCGTAACAGCCCTCCTTAAAGTGACTGACGATATAAGGCGGGGAATGGAAGACACTAAAGTTTCGGTTTTAGTTTTAATTGATTTTTCCAATGCCTTCAATACCGTCAGTCACGAAGTCCTTTTATCCATCCTCTCCTATCTCATGGTCTCTCCCGAGGTATTGGAATGGTTTTCTTCCTATCTTCGGGGGCGCCAGCAGTCAGTTCTCGCTGGTGACTCTGGCTCCAGCTGGTGTGATCTTGATTCTGGCGTCCCTCAAGGCGGCATTTTATCTCCACTTTTGTTCTCTATTTTTATAGATCTCATAACTACCGAGCTTCAGTGTGTGTATCATCTTTATGCTGATGACTTACAGGTCTACTGTCAGGCAAGTGTTGACAGCTTGTCCGGTGCGATCGAGGAGCTAAACCGGGATTTACGCTTCGTCAAAAACTGGTCTGATCGTTTCGGGGTGGCGGTTAACCCAACCAAGTGCCAGGCTATTATTGTAGGGAGCCCTTATAGCCTGAGAAGGCTGAATGGCTTAACGGTGCCACCGGTTACCTTTGACGGCACAGTCATTCCGTTTAGCTCTGATGTCAAGGATCTGGGTTTGCATGTTGACACTTGCCTTGACTGGCGTAAGCAGGTTGCGATTGTGAGCAAGAGAGTCACCGGAACGTTGCGGTCGCTTTATCGGCTGAAAAATATTCTCCCATCACACATTAAGGTAATGCTTGTACAGTCCCTAATCTTCCCCATAATTGACTATGGTGATGTGTGCTACTACGACCTGAATGCAGATCTCCTCAATAAACTTGACCGACTTCTTAATAACTGCATTCGATTCGTATTTAATCTTCGTAAGTATGACCATGTCTCCGCACATCGGTCACTATTAAAATGGTTGCCCATACGGCAGCGCAGAGCGTTGAGAGCTTTGACTACCCTATTTTCTCTTCTTAATAAGCCTACTTCTCCTTCCTATGTGACTACTCATCTTCAATATTTATGCTCTGCGCACAGTAAAAATCTTCGTTCTTCCAATAATCGCCTTCTGCGTTGTCCTTCTCACCGCTCTGGTTTTCTCAAGTCGTCTTTCTTTGTCCAGGCTGTCTTCCTTTGGAATGCGCTCCCTCTGAACATCAGGTTGGCCAACAGTCGGTTCACATTTAAAGTTAAAGCTCGCGAACACTTACTTAAGAAGCTGGCAGATTCATCTCATAATTAAATTGTTGTTAGTTTGTCTCTCTCTTTACATCTTGTATATATATATATATATATATGTATATGTATGTATTTATGTATGTATTGCTATATTTTATTTTTGTAAATGTTTTCTAACCATCTGTTATACTGCACCTACTATGTTTTCTCTCTGCATCACCCTAAGGTAGACTGGTAGAAAATGCCTAGGGCATTAAGTCCGCCTTTGTACAGTGTTTTATACTTGTGCATAAAGTTTAAATAAATAAATAAAATAAATAAATAAATAAATAATATTATTAAGTATAGATATAGATTTGCACCCTGAATACCATAGTCGTGAAATACGGAATTAGTAATAACTGAAGTATACAATTCATCTATTGTCACCCGTACCATCCTACGGCGAAAGGAATCTAATTGGATGCAGATGAACACCAGTTTTTCTTATGGAGCCTCTTTCTGACCTCCATAACCCAGCTACTGTGTTATACGATACTCCTTGGTAAGACTATCCTCATTTTTCTTTCCTTTGTCACCAAAGAAGTAATTTATAATTAACATAACTTTGACAATTTACGGCTAGATCCTAAAACTTCGCATCTAAACGTTCGTTCTAGGCATTTCTCTGAAATCTGAAGTTGTTCCAAAGATGAAACTTGACGACGTAATGGTTATACTCGTAAAGCTTCTCAAAGGAAGACATTTCTTAGAATTATCTTAGCAGGGATGGCTAATGTTCGATGCCTATGATAAATATTAATTTTTCTGTATTCACAAAGTTTCACATAGCTGCTATTAAATAAAAGAGAAGAATAAAATGCATAAAATATGATCTTTTGTTAGAGACTGGCATTCATACTAGGTTTTTTTTTGTTTTTTGACTTTTAAAAGTGCCAGTACGTCGATTCTGTAAAATTCAGACGACAACTCACATCTCACATCGCTATCCACTGTCACTTCGCGTAAGGTTCAAAATGACCTTGTTTTTGTAGCCCAGGGAGCTTCGAAGTGACGGGGGAATTACTAAGGTAATTCAGAATGCCACTTCTTACGTCATCTCATACTTTATCTGTCAAAATATCCCCGTTAGTTTAGTTCAACTCGCTGACACGCTCGTAGTGTTGGCGCTAGTGTACATTCGAATTATTAACCGGGTTTTTAGAATGCCAATCTAGAAACTCACAGCGGATTCAGATTCTAAGTTCTAAGTGAGGTCTTACAGAATCACACCGCTGTAATGATCTAATTGAAATAAATGTTTCGAGTTTGAGTTTGATACCCTGTGTGACTGATCAAGTGATCACCAGCTTATCACTCCGAATTACATTTAATTTTCCAATGGCTATAAGATACCAACTGTGATACAGAAAAGACCGTAATTTTTCATATATCTGCAATATTTAACATATCATCGCGCCTGCAATCCCCGAAGGGTCAGACACAGGTGTAGGTACAATAATACACCCACACTTCGCCAGTTACGTTCAAGTCCCATGTAATAGGGGCGAGCCTATTGCCATTAACCGGAAACAACTCCAGACTCCGTGGCTGTTACTGAGAAATTCGTAATGGAAAAACCCAATAACACTTTGCCCAACTCGGGAATCGACCCTAAGACCTCATTCACAGGAGTTGCGCTTGCGACTAATCGACCAAAAAGGCATTTTTAACAAATAAGGGATACTCACATTTTTTTCTTTGTCCGTCGGGTAGATTATTGAAAAGTATTGGACACGTATTTTTTCTTTTTTCTCGTGGTCATAAAATCACGGAGATATATTGAGTTGAAATGGCGCATGACGTCACGTGTAGGTAATTTTTACCTACTTGTGACGTAGTGAGCCCCTACTCTCCAAATTTAATGAGTTTTAACTAAGTAATTTTTTGATATTTTGATAAATCGAAAAAAAAAATCGTTTCTAAAATTTTTGTATTACCTGTCTGACGGACACAATAGAATGTCGTTTTCTTTACCCAGTCTTCACCCCTATTCTTCCTGATACTCGACATAATCATAGCTTTTATTAATCTAAGACTTCATGACCTAAATCCTCAGACTATAGGTCTCCGTCCGGAGTATTCGTCAACCCTAGCCGAATATTAAGAGCAACGAATTAGGGGAATTATTCTAACAAAGCCTTTTCGGCCTCAAGGGAAAGCATGATAAGGGATTATGATTTTATCTAGCTAATTGAATTGTGGACCTAGATTTTTGGCTAGACTTATCATTAATTTACTTTTGAATGGCTCCATTCACAACTTTATGTTTAATTTAGAATAAAAAAGGGTTTAAAAGTTAAGGCTTTTTAAGGACCAGATCACACAAGTTTCGTCTGTTTTTAAATTGGTTTATAACTATTTAATAAATGTTTTTAAAAACGAATAAATTAAATAACTAATATAAGCACACCGCTAAGTATGTATATATACCCTTTTTGTTACACGATGTATAATGATTTTTAAAATTTAATAAACTCATATTTAATTATATTTTCAGACGTTCAAAAATCTTAAAAAGTACTGCAACCTGCCCTAAAACTACGCTGCTACTCACTGCTTTTTTTGTCCCGTCCAAAAGTCAAATCGTTCGTTTTAATTTAAACTATTCACCTAAAGGCCCTTAAGTGGACCTACTTATTTGTGAAATAATAAAATTGTATTTTTGGCAAAGGCCGCTGAGTATGGTCTTGGGTTCGATTACCTGGTTGGGGAAAGTGCTACAGATTTTTTTTCATTAGAAAGTTCTTGTTTACTGACTGGATAATATATTTGTGCCCTATAACATGAGACAAGACACCCCATACAACATTTGACTTAAACATAACTGGAAAAAATTGGTGGGTTGCAGGCATAAGCTTTTGTCATGTTACAGACCTACAAGGTGTTGATTTGCAACCTCGTTAAATTTCAGGAGGTTGTCACAAAAGACATAAATAATCAATTAAAATTACGCTATATAATTAATTATTAATAAACGCTAATTTTTTTGGTTGTTTAAGTTTGACAATATTTCAGAATAATCCCCTTAACGTGGTTTAGGGAATAAGAAGTTATCGAATAAACGTTTGAAATTGTTTGTATGTGTGTAAGCGAGGTTATAGGGCAAGAAACAGACGGACCGGGTTTAAAACACGGGTGGTTCACAATTACCGATTTCCGTAAAAAAGAAAAATTACCTACCTATTTTATTATTGATTCGGGAAGAGAATCATTAGCATAGTTACCTACTTGAATTTGACGAGGATGCAAAACAACACCTTGTATATCAGTTTGTCCAAAGAAGATAGTAAATCCATTTACTTCTAATCAATCACAATCATCATCAACTTCCTGCCCTTTTCCCATTCTACTTTTTTTTTGCGAGAATATGTAAAACTTTATTTAGAAAAACATACACGCTAGACTAAAATAACAAGTTGTACCTAACACGCGCTCATAAATAAATTTCAGGAGACAAGTGGTCTACTTTACTTTGTTGTTTTGACATTATGCCTAGGTAGTTCGTACCTACAGGTCATTCAAACATGTGTCATAGACTCCTAACTACTTATGTCCCATGTGATTGACGTGACAATGCCAGCAGACAAGGACGCTAGATTATGGAAATTATTCTACTTATTACCTGGGAAAACAATCATTTTACAGCCTTCCCAGAAAGTCTCCAATACATAAAAGTATCAAACACACAGTGTCTAAGCATTACTTTCGATGCCAATAATTCATTTATTCATCTAATAAATACAATGAAGATAAGCAATAAAAATTATTCGTACGCCGCGTCCACATCATTCTTGTCTAGGTAGGGCTGCTCCATCATCAAAGCCGAATAACTTGGCTATTGGTTTAAATTTATGTCTTGTGCCTCGAATGCACATGCTGGTGGCACGAATTATTGAGATGATGATTCTTGATCTTAGCCAACCCATCACTACGCTAAAGGACCTATTCCAACGGTCAGCGATTGCGGCGCCAAGATGTTTTACGAAGGTAGACATTTGTGGAGCGAAGACTCCGTCAACGGATGTAACAAGAGGTGTGAATGTTGCATGTCGTAATTCACAAGCGTTTGAGTATTTTCTAATTTTTTCGTCTTCGGCGGATTTTAGTACAGAGGCAACAGTGCGTGAAATATAAGAAGGAGCGTCAGTGTCTACGACACGGATATCAAATAACGCCTCCCTCTGAGCATCCCAAACGCCACGGCAAGAAAGGTCTCCACGTAGTCCGCAGTCTCCTTCGGAGATGATGGGTTCTTTGACTACGTTTCCCCATGCATGTTGACATAAGTCACAGAACAAATCTCTAATTTCATTGTGACGACGTGTTATTAGACCACCCTTTTTACAACAAAGAGCATGATCAACATTGAATTCATCGCAGCCACAGCCATCACATGATTTTGACATAGAGACTGGTAATCTGTGGTAACGTAATGCAAGTGCGTCTCTGAACTCTAATGGGGATAGATCGAAATGGTCTTTCTTAGTCGGTATGACAGATAGCCAGTTGGAGGATTTAGTTTTCATTTTTGTCGAAATTGATCGTTCAATCGTTCTTCTCTTGACAGGAGAGAGATTGACTAAGACAGTATTCAAGAGTTCATCATTGAGAGAGTCTTTCTCTATGCGGCTTTCTGTATGTGCAACTTTGAGGGATTTATGATGTTGAGAGAGGTCCATATGTGTATTTTCGTTCAAAGCTTTTGAGAGGACAGCACAGCCTTTTTTTGAACATACATAGTTTATATTTGTCATTTTTGATAGAGCGGATATTGCTAGACCGCCTTTATGAACGGGTAGAGAGAATAAGTCAGCTTCCAAGGGTGAGATATCACATCCTAGTAGAGTAGGTATTTCCCATTCTACTTGGCGTCGGCGCAATATATTTTTTCTTCCATTGTTCCCTGTCATCGTCAAGGCATCATTTACTCCTTTCTCTTTGATATCCTTCCTCTTACAATCTTTCCATTTTTTCTGTGCCCTTCCTCTCCTTCTCCATCCATCAACATTTATATCAATCATTCTAATCAATCACAATCCAGACAAATAATGCTCAACAGTTATATCTCTTGACCAACACCGACGATGTAGCCAATGGAGCCACTCCAACTCCCTTTAACGGTCAAAGCTTGAATAATGTCGGGAGTAAGACAAAGGATATCCTTGGCTGTCGTCCTTTGACAAAGCTATCAAGATCAAAGGCGATGGACCACTGCATACCTATATCTAAGAGATACCTACACTGTGTTATAATTGGATTATGATCAACGCGTAGCAACGATAAGAGGAGCTCGTGGCAAAATAATAACAGCCACCCGGGTCGATCTTTAAGGTTAAGCCGTGCTTGCCGAGGTTGGTCCGTGGATGGGTAACTATAATTACATACTGAGTTCCCTCTGTGCCTCGGAAAGCACGTTAAGCCGTTGGTCCCGGCTGTCATTTGTAGATCTTTGACAGTCGTAACGAGGAGTCAGAAGCCAAAAAGTCTGACAGCCAGTCTTACCAAGGGGTATCGTATTACCTAGTTACTGGGTTGTGGAGGTCAGATAGGCAGTCGCTTCATGTAAAGTACTGGTACTCAGCTGCATCCGGTTAGACTGGAAGCCGACCCCAAGATAGTTTGGGAAAAGGCTAGGCAGATGATGCGTAGCAACGATATCCTATTTCCATTTTAGGGCGCAATTAGGAATCAAGGTTCTTAGCTTTGTTGTAAATAGGTGACCTGTATAGCAGCAGAATTGGGTCCTTAATTACAAGTAATATAAAGGGCTTAGTCAAAAGCTTATTGGATAATGTGTCCTGGGAAAAGGTCAAGCGCGTAACCACACGTGTATGGTCAAGCTCAACTAACAATTCCGTAACACGCTTTCAATCACATTGTGAAGGATGTTGACAGATATATTATCCTAATCCACAACGTTTATTGTTATAAACGTTGTTACAACTGACAACCCACCCTTGCTTCGCACTTGTCACCTATCGGGTCCAAAACTGTGTTTTCTTTTAAGCTGGAACCAACCATACAAATTCACAACATTTCATTGAAATCCTTTTGGTGGTTTCAAAGATTAGCTCGGACGAACATAGTGAAAATGATCATGGTATATTATAATTAGATGAAAGCTGCTGAATTGGCGCACTACAAATCATTGCCATTTTTAATTGTGTTACGCAATTACATACTGAATTAAATACTGAGTAAATTGAAGGAGAATCGAAAGAATTGTATTTTTTGCTGACTGCTCTCTCAATTTTATGGTGCAAATAGCTTGTAGTAAAAGCCCTCCAGCAATTAAAATATCTAACATTTCCTACAACGAAAAAATCATCGGTGAATACTATGCATACCTGCAACTGCGCTATTCGACGATACAATTTATTGATGTGCTGTTGTGCACCCAGCTTAACACAAACGTCTCTATTTGCCTGAACTAAAGCCCGGATCACAATAGGTACCTACCTGTACTTTTTATATCGCTGTAAAACGGTCAACAGAAACTGGACCCGATCAATGCTGTAGCAACGTCGATACAAACTTTATTAAGTGGGTATCGTTACTCGTACTTTTGGATACTGTATTTTTATTACCTTGTTTGTTTGGAACTTAAAAGAAACTTTTTGATAGGTACATCAAGATTTGGGCAATCGTTGTGCATAATGTATACGGTAAGCGGACCGATGTGTTGCTGGAGAGAGCCACCACTTTTCTTCCCAGCCAAAACTCGAATTTGGAATCTTCTTCTAGTCTATCGTGTGCCTTAACTAGTGTCAGAGTTATTATGCCTCCCACGGTATCTGACTTCGCTTTACGAGAAATATCTCTCTTGGCATGTTGTTTTCTCGCGATGTTTTTCTTCACCAAAGCAAGTGACAATTATACAATACGAATATAAATCCGAAAAATCGCGTGTCTTCGGTTTGAACCACTAGGTTACATCACGAGGCTGTCACTGTTTAGAATTTTGAATAATCAGCAGGGCGCATTCCATCATTCTATTTCATACATACATTCACATAATTTAAATGGAGTGATGGAATGGATTCTGTCATCCTTTTGGCAGGTTGCCAACTGATAGTTCCATAACGTCTTGGTTGTCACAACCCTGGCACGAATCCTGAGTTACTAATGTTACTGCTCTACTTGTTTAATCTAGTCTTTATGTAATACGTTCATTTTTTTTGTTTGTAAATGTGTGGACATTGTAGGCCTTATAGATTCCTAGATCCTTGGTAATTTTGTAGTACCTAAGCAACAACTTATTGTGGGGCCTACGATGTCCTCCCATACATAAGTACTAACGCTGTAACATAGAACAATTGTAAAACCATTTTTTTTTTTTTTTTTAGTAACCATGGTGTTAATTGCGTGTTCTTCTCCATAAGAAACGACCAACTCGAACCGAGCACCTTTTTGTCGACATTTTACAAGTGCCCATGTAGGCCTATGTGAGATAAAAATATTTTGTTTTTGCTTCAAGTGAATCAGGAGAAGAAAATTGGTTTATGATTGGAGTTGGTCCATTATCTCTGTTCCCCCAGAAACGTTAGAAAATACAATAATTGCTAAAATTATATCAGACATATAAAGCGGCAAGTAATTTACATATTCATATCAAATGCTCACGGGTTTATCGTTTGTAATCAACCGTAGGTTGGTTTACTTAATTGAACGATTCTCTATTTAATTTAAATCGTTAGGGGACCTTGTTATAATGTAAATAACCAAGTATGATTTGGGTTTTACTCGAAGGTATTAATGAAACTTATCTTATTTCTAAAACGTGTATTATTAAGTACCTAACAAATACAATATTATAGTCTATGTTAGGAACCCATCTCATACACTTAAGTATAACATACGGGTCCCCTATGTTGTTTCGAACGCCGCTGTTGCGACACACGCTGTTGCGAATTCTTTTTCCACTGCCTCACAGGTTCGAAAGCTCATGGACTCGAATGAAGTAGTCGCGAAAGACGCTCACTTCAACATGAAAAACACAGGGTGATTTTTACTCCGAAACATTATTTTCCGAAGTAATTTCTTCCAAGAGAATACCAGAAAACTAACTTATCCTTTGGCCACTACAATCTGTCTCGTTGGTCTAGTGGCCACAAGTACAAATGCTGAGTATAAGATCTTGGGTTTATTTCTCGGGCCCGACAAAGTGTTACTGGCATTTTCCAGCATGCATTAGTAGCAGCAGCCTTAAACTTTGTAGCATTTGTGCCCGGTTGATGGCAATAGGCGTGCCAACTATTAAAAACTTTGCACATTTTTTTTTTAAACATCGTCCCACATTAGGAATTTCTCCTGCATCGTGGGTGCGTTCACAAACATTTAAACTCACATACACAAACAGCCAGACCCGGAACAACTATCTGTAGGCCTTACAAATATTTGTTCCGTGCGGGGATCGAACCCGAGACACGCAGCGCAGCAGTCAATCGCTTAGCCACTGCGCCAACTGTGCCATCAAACACGGACATGGGACATTAACAACACTGATGAAATGTGTGTAGTATATTAGGGACACCTCTGCACGCGTAGCATGACCACTGTAGAAACAAGTTTGGTCTATGGAAGAATCGACATAATGACAGATAGACAATGACAATGTGTAATTTTGTTGATTTTTCTGTCGACATAACCCGTTTCTACAGTGGTCATGCTACTCATGCTGGGCACTGCCTCATCCTTTCAGGATTACAGGCACAATATAAAGTTATGGTATGTTCACTTTACCGACCAACCCGCACTGGGCCCGCGTGGTGGATTACAGCCCATTCCCTCTCATAGAGAAGAGGCCTGCGTCCCAGCAGTGGGAACAATATAGGCAGATGATGATGATGATGATGATGTTCACTTTAAACACAGTATTCGTAAAAATAACACTATAAATCCATATTCCCTTCGCACTAAAAATATACAAAGAAAAAATACCAAGAAAACACGTAGTACGAGCATCTATGTACCTGAATCTTTACACAAACATACAAAATCTCTCTGCAGATAATATTTAACCTACGTTTAACGTAAACCTCCGATCATCGTGAACTGATTAACTGTGATGCGAATGATGGTCAGCAAATTGATGGGTTATGCCTGTCAATAGCACATGGCAGATTGGTAATGTTCTTGTCGATACATTGTCGGGCAGAGATTGTTGGTTTTGGAATGGTGTTTTTGTGAATACAGTCCATTATAGTACGGAGGAGTGGAATGAAGTTTGGCCAACTGTATGAGATACATTGATGAGTTAGTTATGATAGATAAAGTGTCAGAGTTCGTGTAGGACTTTCATCGACAATTACATTATGGGTGCAAAATAATCTTAAGAAAGCCCTAATGCACTAATGTTTTAGAAGCACTTATGTTTTAGACCATACCTGGGAACCTTTTTGTTACAGATTTATTTAAGGTCAAAGTTCCAACAAGTTTTTAATGTTATAAAAACTGAGGATCTTGTGGCTACAAAATAACAGCTGCACGGGTCGATCTTCAAGGTTAAGCCGTGCTTGCCGAGGTTGGTCCGTGGATGAGTAACCATGATTACATACCGAGTTACCTCCGTGCCTCGGAAAGCACGTTAAGCCGTTGGTCCCGGCGGTCATTTGTATATCTTGAGAGTCGTTACGAGTAGGTAGTCAGAAGCCAAAAGTCTGACATCAAAATCAAAAATCAAAATCATCCAGTCTTACCAAGGGGTATCGTATTACCCAGTTACTGGGTTGTGGAGGTCAGATAGGCAGTCGCTTCATGTAAAATACTGGTGCTCAGCTGTATCCAGTTAGACAGGAAGCCGACCCCAAGATAGTTTGGGAAAAGGCTGGGCAGATGATGAAAAACTTATAACTATAAACACTTGTGTTTAAAAAAAAAACACGTTCAAATATCGGTAGGAATGCGATAGATACCCCTTGGTAAGACTGGTTGTCAAACTTTTGGGCCACTGTCTACCTGGAATGTAGCAAATGGGTGGTCACCCATCCACAGACCAAACCTAGGCAAGTGCGGCTTAAACTGAAGATCGACCCTAGCGGCTGTTATTATTTAGCCACGAACTCCTTTTTCGATAGAAATTAAAACGCTTGCAAGATACAATCTATTAACTATTTTATTATTAGTATAGTACATTACATACCTACTGATAGAACAATTGAGCATGATCATCTGAATAACTAAAAACCGGACAAGTGCGAGTCGGACTCGCGCACGAAAGGTTCCGTACCATTATTTATAAAACCGAGCAAAAATCATTTTTTGTATGGGAGCCCCCTTAAATGTATATTTTATTCTGTTTTTAGTATTTGTTGTTATAGCATCAACAGAAATACATAATCTGTAGAAATTTCAACTGGCTACATATCACGGTTTATGAGATACACCCTGGTGACAGACGGACGGACGGACAGTAATAGGTTCCCGTTTGACTCTTTGTGTACGGAACCCTCAAAAGGGCAATTGGCATACCTAAGAGCTTGGCATTTGATGCCTATTGTCTTAGTTCCTTTGTCGGATTCTGCTACGTGGGACATGACGTAAGGATGTTTTGTCCATGTCTACGTTCATCAAATTTGGTTGGTGCCTACTTTGAGAACTGAAAACAGCGAAGGACCTTCTACTTAAGCCTCATATACACTAGGCAACAATTCACGCGCAACACGTGACGCTCAAAATGTTCGGCAGCGTTGCTCAACAGCGCACTATGTTGCCATCTGGTGCGCAATATGACGCGTGGCTTGTAGTTTGTTTTCGTGCAATATGCGGTTGCGCATAGCCATATGCTCAACCGTATGTTGCACATCTGAGGACGAAGCGACATCTTCAATTACATTAGTAATTTCCAACGCACCAATGTTTGCGTCGGTTTTTTTCTTTTTGATGCACTAGTTCATCTTGCGACATGTTGTCGATGACTAATTATGCATAGACAGACAACGTTGCTAAAAAAAAGTTCCGCGCTTTCAACATGTTGAGCAACATTTTGTGCAACATTTCACGCGCCAAAGGTTGCCTAGTCTAGTGTATACGAGGGTTTATAGAAATAATCTGGGACATTAACACCTCACCATATTCCCTGTAGTATTCCAGATAAAACACACAATATTCACAACATCTATATATATAAAAGAAAGTCGTGTTAGTTACTTCACTTATAACTCAAGAACGGCTGAACCGATTTAGCTGAAAATTGGCAGGGAGGTAGTTTAGAGCCAGGAGAAGGACATAGGATACGGTAGGGTAGGGTAGGGTAGGTAGGTAGGATAGGGTAGGTAGGTAGGGTAGGGTAGGTAGGTAGGGTAGGGTAGGTAGGTAGGGTAGGGTAGGTAGGTAGGGTAGGGTAGGTTAGGTAGGGTAGGGTAGGTAGGTAGGGTAGGGTAGGTAGGTAGGGTAGGTAGGTAGGTAGGGTAGGTAGGTAGGGTAGGGTAGGTAGGTAGGTAGGGTAGGGTAGGTAGGTAGGGTAGGGTAGGTAGGTAGGGTAGGTAGGTAGGGTAGGGTAGGGTAGGTAGGTAGGGTAGGGTAGGTAGGTAGGGTAGGTAGGTAGTAAGGGTAGGGTAGGGTAGGGTAGAGTAGGTAGGTAGGGTAGGGTAGAGTAGGTAGGTAGGTAGCGTCGGGTAGGGTAGGTAGGATAGGGTAGGTAGGTCGGATAGGGTAGGTGGGTAGTAAAAAGTGCATTGCAACGCATGCTGGGTACAGCTAGTTTCAAATATAAAACACTTGCACACAGTGTTCCATAGCGTCGACAGACAGCCGGATAGACAAACGTAAACATTTTTGTATGAAGAGTTCCTGCACAGTGTTCCGGCAACTGACGCTTGAGGAAAAAAAAATGCGTTATGATTTGTTTACACATTTCTGTAAGCTTGGAGTTTGTGTGAGCTAAACATGGATTTCTAGTAAAATTTTATAGGGTGAGTCACTCTCGTCGAGACTCTCCTACGCAGAACGAGTGCGATAGTATATCTGTATACAAGTTGTAAACGGACGCATCAAGAAGCCGTTAACCAAGCATTCTGTACATCAAACTTTTGCTGTGTAACGACTTTTTTTGGGGTAAAAATCACGTTTTAAGGTAGGACTCAATGTAATGCACTCAAAACATTGTGATGATGGATGCATTAAATAGTAAGACGATCGTAGAGGTAAAGTTATAACATTACTAGAAGGTTTCCAGGTGGTCTAGACCATTCTAGAACAAGTTGCTTTTGGCTTCTATAAGAGTACTTTTACACCCATCATTGTAGTCTTCGTTTAGGTTCGGTGATCCTCATTTGCTCTCAGACCCGTATCGGTGTTTGCGAGACATCTCAGGAGAGACATAGAGAGAGGTCTCGGTCAAAACTGTAGAGCCACCATTGTGCATTGGTACCAATTTAAAAAGACTGCTTATCGGGATGAGAACTTTACTTGCATGATGATGATTTTCTCGAGAAATTCAGAAATTAACAAGAATTTAGACATTATAGGTAAAAAATTTAAGTTTTATTACATTAAATATGAAAAACCAATTAAGAAATAAACGTAGCGAAAGAGAGGATGAGGCAAATAAAAGAAGAATTAAGCTAAAAGAAAAACGGAGCATTAAACTCTAAGTGCTTATTTCAACTGCAGAACGAATTCAATTATATTACTCAAAGAAAACCAATGGAAAGAGAAATAAGAACTGATACTGAAAAGGAATTAAATCATAATAGTTTTTGTTGTATTTATTGAAAGTTTAAAGCAAAAGAATCAATTCAGTATTAAGCTAATTTGAGATTTCGCCAACACACTGTAAATTAAACAAAAATCTCTAAAAACTAAGAGTCGCTCGAAACATGTTTTCGAACTCACAAAATAAAACAGAGGTTGTCAAAATTTACAAATAAAGCAAAAAATAACTACGCATGCAAATAATCCGGTTACTGCGAACGTTTTGGACGGTATTTGGGTTAGCCTGCCCTTAGGGATCAACCCTTGCCGGGTGGCGGTAATGCCTCATACCTAGCGACGTAAACCCTTCAGTGCTGATACTGTAATTAATTTTTAAAATTGAAAAAGGTTTGGTTTCGAGCGATTAACGTATCAATTTTGGTGTGCGGTGTGGTTTAGATTAGATTCCTATAGCTTCATAAAAATCTGGGAAGTTTAGGTAGATCTTATACCTTGATCTTATACGTTCGTGAACG
Organism: Cerastis leucographa; assembly: GCA_963082945.1. Classification (NCBI taxonomy): domain Eukaryota; kingdom Metazoa; phylum Arthropoda; class Insecta; order Lepidoptera; family Noctuidae; genus Cerastis; species Cerastis leucographa. Next base: position 1,749,979 of record OY720360.1, read on the forward strand.
GGCGCTGTCAGTTGTGACTGGTCATCTCTTAGCTGCCACGGTTTATTTTAGTTACTTTATTTTTAATTACTGATTTAATCTTTTACTCTGGACGCTCTTAACTTGCCCATATTTCTACATTATTCTCACATATTTGTAATTCTTAACATGAATGATGTAACCAAGATTTTGGAACATATTTTGATTTAAAAGAGTGTCCATGGAGTTTCTTGCCCGTTCTTCTCCATAGAGATCTACGCTACGGAATGGGCAACTACAGTACTTTCATAAGTTATTATGCCTTGTGACTGGGACTGTAGCTTCGCGTTTTATATTGTTTTTTTTTTTACTTTCAAAAGTGCCTGTAATGGTCTAATTGAAATAAATGCTTTGACTTTGACTTTGACTTTGCTGAGTTCGGTCCGTGAATGGGTGACCACGTATCTCTTACCGAGACTCCTCCGAGTCTTGGAAAACACGTCAAGACTTTGGTTCCAGCTGCCATTTGTAGACCTATATCAGTCACTACGTAACTAGTCAGAATCCTGAAAGTATGAATCGTTAGTACGTAGTACTGTAGTAATAAAATATCGTCAAACATGAATGAAACATGTTGTTTATCTTATATTGCCTGCGTGGTATCCACGTGTATACAAAAACTATTTTTATATGTGGAGGACATTTAAAAATAATCTTTGAATCATTCCTACCAACTCAAAAAACACATGGAACATAAAAATAACCTTTACTCCAGTATATATTCAATTTACACCGCTGAATAGCAATATAACGAATACGCTGTCAAAAGCAGAAAAATCCTTTTACAACACACATCTAATTCTACATCGTTCCGTACTTCCAAAATACATTACATGAGCGTTTCGAGAAACGCCTAGTTAATTTTAATATAACCGAAATAAAATTCTAAGAATTCCTTAGCGTAAGAATTCCTTACGCAAATTCTTTTGCGACAAACGTGAAAAAAAAATGGGATTTAACAAACGCAAAAGGCTGATATTTTGATAAATTTGATTAGTCGCTTTGAGACGAAGGAAACTCCGTGGAAAAAATTGATCGCAAGCTAAATGTGTTATTGGCAAATATTTTATGTTCTCTGTCCCCAATGTCGGCTGAGTGTATGAGATGGATAGATATTTTTTATGGATGGCGATAATATTAAATTGATGCGACTTAAACGTGAGCAGACCCTAACTAAGTGGAATGTTTTATTATACCTATGATATGATACAGATAAAGATAGTACTCATAATATACGGCAAGTAGGTAACCATTTAAATGATGGCATAGTCGACATTTAAAACACTTTGTGGTGTTTTTGAGAATAAAGGAGACTTCAAAAACAACAAATCAAATTGTACTTTGAAGTCTCAAAAAATGTTGCCACTTACATTGAAGTACAATACATTTCCTAAATGGCAACATTATTATCACCAGAAGCTTTTAAAGTCTCCATAAAAATATAAAATATCACACTCAGTTTTATATTGCAAATAAAAACGTTATGACTAAGTATGTCTTCAAATACCACATTTTTTATAAATCCCACAAACGAGGCTAGTTAATAAAATTTATTACTGTCGAGATATCATTGCCAGCCACAAAATTTACAAGATGGCGTCTTTTCGCCATTTGATACCCGCGTTTCAATAAAATAATAGGTTATTTGGTATCATTTCAAAAGATTGCTTCTTATTGGACAAAGTTTCATGGAGAACTGAGAACGATGTTTTTCTTTGTTTTTATTAGATGATCGTCAATTGTTTTAAGGCAATTTTTGGTAGTTCATTGACCCGATTTCCATCGTGTAACATACATTTTCGAAGTACCCATTTCGTCTTTTGGGCAAATCGTGTACCTATTTGTAAATGCCTATGGGAGCCGTCACGAATTTACGGCTAGTCAGAAGCTTGAATGTCTGGAATCGATCTAACTCTTAATTTCATTTTAGAAAAGGGTTGGGAATAATACGCTCATCATACAAAATTGAGATAAGAGCAAGAAAATGATGATGAGTTCTTTCTTACCTCAGTATAAAATTTCAGAATCAGTAGTCAGAATCAGTAGTCAAAATCAGTAGTCAGAATCAGTAGTCAGAATCAGTAGTCAGAATTAGTAGTCAAAATCAGTAGTCAGAATCGGTAGTCAAAATCAGTAGTCAGAATCGGTAGTCAAAATCAGTAGGTAGTCAGAATCGGTAGTCAAAATCAGTAGGTAGTCATAGTTCTAACGTATCAAAATGTCGATCAAAACATTCCTCATCTTTGCATCAATCCATACGCAACGATAAGCAAGCAACTAACCCCATTGTTTTCTTTTCATTCCACCATGAAAAATTATTTTCATTCTCTTATGATAAAGTGGTAACTCGAGCGGAATAAAAGGTTTTGTACACCGCATGTTTTCCTTATAGGAAAGATTTATTCTGATCTAGTAATAATAAGAAAAGGTGTTACGTCTCTATTTGGTTGTGTTGAGGAATTTGTGGGTTAGTTGTTTTACTTATTGGATATCCTAGCGTTGAAAATGTACTGAATAAGCGTAAACGGCATAATGCTCTTGCTCCTTATCCCAAACCTTTGGGGTCTTCGCAGCATGCTTCTCTTTCGTAGTCCGGTCAAAATAGACATTTCTATTAACAAAAACTCTGGTCAAGTAGAATTTTGGTAGAGACCTTGAGTTCACCTGTAGAAATAAAGTGTCAAAGAGTTTGTAGTCCCCATCGATCCCATGTGTGTTAAAAAAGTTATTCGAGGTCAAAGGTCGAAATTTTCGTTTTTTTTTGTTTTGTCTCGAATACAGTAAGTTTTATCAAAAATATAGCAAAGACAAAATTGGAAATCATAAAATTATCTACAAAAATGGTCTCATACTTTTTTCCTAAGAATCACCATTCCTAAGATCTCGCGATTTTAAAAGTTGAATGAGTTAAAAAGTAAACATATCAACAATCGATCCAAAACTAACTTTATTTGAATAGGAAAAGGTTCATTTTACGCTGCATGGAGGGTTGTTGTTTACGAAGATGCGGGTGAGGACGCGGCGCGTGCGTGGGTCAGGTGGGTCACGCACCGTGAGGAGCAGATATGCACGTCGCGACGCCCGCGCCGGAGCGTGTAGCGTGCAAATGTTGTGTGGCGTTGCAGAAGGAGAGAAGGAATCTCCAAAACGTCTTTTATTCAATTTCAGGGTAGTCACCCCTGCATTTTAAGAAAAGTATATATGTACAGACTGAGTTTCAAAGATGCAACTACGTGTCAAAAATCAACGAGCTATGAACAAGATTATATGGGCACAAGAAAGATTATGGCTTATTTTAGATTTTTGATGTGAAAGAGCACATTTACGGAATCTCCTTTAATTTTTACAATCGCGGTAGCTTAAGAACAATGATTCTTAGGAAAAAATATAAGACCATTTTTATATACAATTTTATGATCCCCTACTTATTTTGTCTGTGCTATATTTTAGATAAAACTATTGCTATCGAGGAAAAAAACAATACGTCTTTTGACATAGAATAACTTTTTTAGCACACATAGGATCGATGGGGACTTTTGGCATTTTATTTCCACTGGTATACCCAAGGTCTCTATCAAAATTCAGCTAGATCCGAGTTTTTGTTATTTGATCACTATTTTTTGTCTAATTTGACCGGGCTATCAGTTTTATATAATTAAGTTCGGATCTATTACAATGGATTTCAAAGTCATTCTGTCGTAATTTCAAGGATTTTAAAACCTATGTTTTTTTAGGTCGTATGTTGTCTTTTTTTACAAAAATAAAAAGTTTGCCATAGATCATGATGCTTCCAAGAATTTTTCAGGACAAAATTTCTATTTTCACAAAATTTTATACGGTCACATTTTCAGGGCACAAAAACCGGCCAAAATACTTCAGTATGCAACATTTCTTCCCTAAGTTTTGATCAATAGAGATTGTTGTCTTTCAACCTTCAGCGGATCGAGCGCTTGAGCCCGCTGAAACTGGGTCAAGGTAGACCACAGACTATACATTATACTTGTTGTACTGAACATCTGTTACTCTGGGGCTTTGATCTACTTTTGTGGGAGGATGAGCTTTACGTTGTGTTTATTGTGTGATATCGTATGGCTTTCGTTTTATATGGCTGCGCTGTTTTTTTTTTTGTGCCAGTATTCTTTTTTGCGAATCGTGCTTCTATCTTTTGAGGTTTATTTGTGAGTTTGTACCCATGTAGGTTGAAGTGAAATAAAATATTTTGAATTTTAATTTTGGCAATATCTTGACAGTATACTACAGTTTCAAAAAGAAACCTTCTTTTTTTTTACATAACCTCAAAAAAGTATAATATCTCAAATCTACCCAAATTTTCTGACATGTTTCGGCTTAGACTAACAGTCTTGTCAGAAAATATTGCGCTTGAAGAACGCCTTTGCTTTCTTGAAGAACAACGATAATATAAAAGTGAAAAACGTATTGTATCGTATTAACAAAAGCTACCGAAAACTTAAATCAGTCAATCCTATTGAAAGTTGTTGCTTTTGAAAGCGATTTTTACGGTAATTGAGAGGTAGTGCTGCTCCAGAATAGAATACTCTTGGGATGCGATGGGATTGGTACTATTAATAATTATTTGTGATTTTGTTACGTAAGTGGTGTTTTGATAGGTAGCTACATATAATATTCGTGAGAAAGAAAACAACATACATAACATCACGCCTATAATTCCTGTAAGGTTAAGCTGAAGTGTACCATTCTTCTCCATAGAGATCTACGTTTTGTAATGGTCAACTACAGTATTTTCACAAGTTATTATGCTTTGTGTCTGGGACTGTAGCTTTGCGTTTTATTCTGTTTTTTGACTTTCAAAAGTGCCTGTAATGGTGTAATTGAAATAAATGCTATGAGTTTGAGTTTACCTAATAGTACAACCAATATTGCCAGTAATTTCTAAGTGCCATTTAATAGCGGGACAGGAGTGAGGAGCTCATGGCTAAATAATAACAGCCGCACAGGTCGATCTTTAAGGATAAGCCGTGCTTGCCGAGGTTGGTACGTGGATGGTTGACCGTCATTACATACCGAGTTTCCTCCGTGCCTCGGAAAGCACGTTAAGCCGATGGTCCCGGCTGTCATTTGTAAATCTTTCTGACAGTCGTTACGAGTAGTCAGAAGCCAAGTCTGACATCCAGTCTTACCAAGGGGTATCGTATGACCCAGTTACTGGGTTGTGGAGGTCAGATAGGCAGTCGCTTCATGTAAAATACTGGTACTCAGCTGCATCCGGCTAGACTGGAAGCCGACCCCAAGATAGTTTGGGAAAAGGCTAGGATTATGATTTAATAGCGGGCGAGCTTATTGACATCAATCGGGCACAAATCCAGACTTCTTGGCTGCTACTGTGAGATTCCGGATAGAAAAAACCCAATGATATTTTCCCTGATTTGAGAATCGAACCCAGGACCTTATGCTCAGCAGTCACGCTTCCGTTCACTAGACCAATGAGGCAGACTTGTCACCGGTCAAAACCCTTCAACCCTGTCATTCATTCTCCTACATTTTCCCCATTGGCATGTCTAACAGTTGTGTTTCAATGTTGGTGTACAATAAAAATTGCCCTCAAAAACGGTGAAGGAAAACATCGTGAGGAAACCGGCATATCATAGAACTAAAAATTCAGTCATATGTGACATCTACCAACCTGCACTGAGCTCTCGTGGTGGATTACAGCCCACTCCCTCTTATAGAGAGGAGGCCTATGTCCCAGCAGTGGGAACAATATAGGCTGATGATGAAGTAAAATTAAATATATTCTATTTTATTCTTGCCTTCCATTCTTCCCTGCTGCTTAATACGACTATTTAAAAGTATCTCTAGAACTAAATCCATTTCGTCACGGTCTAAAGCCTGGAACTATGACCCGTGTTTCGATGTCACCGACTGGGTTCTTGCCCTCAAGTCTACAGACATTTGAAGATATTGAGTGGTGTCTGATTGGTTGAGAGCTTTGTTTAGAATAGAATAAAACTTTATTCATCATCATCAGCCTATAATGTTCCCACTGCTGGGACACAGGCCTCCTCTCTCTGAAAGGGATTGGGCTGTAATCCACCACGCGGGGCCGGTGCGGGTTCGAGAAAATTTTATTGTACAGTCACGTCTAATAATAATATGTATACACTTAGTAAAACTGAAAAGTGATTTGCTCGTGAAATTACGGTTTCTACGTTGAGATAAGACCTATTTTGTAATAGTACCTATGGATTCCACAATTCCACCAAAAAAAAAAAACAAATTTTATGGTTACAACGGCTGTCTTATCGCTGAATGCAATATCTTCCAGACAACCTTTTGGATGGACATTATGGAATTAAAATAAAAAGGGTGTTTTTTATTCTTTTTTATTACAGAGTGTGAGTGTTTGGAAATTGTAAGCCTTGTAGATTCCTAGATGCTTGTTAACTTTTTATCTTGTTCTACGATTTGTAGTAAGCAACGACTTATTGTCGCTACGCTGTCCTCCCATTCTTAAGTACTAACTCTTTAACATACAAATATTGCAATAACAAATGATTTGAGTAACCATGGAGTTTCTTGTTCTTCTCCATAAGAAACGATCAACCGTGCACCTTTTGTTGATGTTTTTTAAGTGCCCATGTAGGCCTGTGTAAAATAAAAATATTGGTCAAATTAACAATAACAAAATAAGACCTTCTAAATTGGCCCTGTACGACGCCAAAAGGCCTCTATCTGAGCGTGATGATGTAACATTTACAGAAAGTCACAGAGCTTATTCTGCTGGGGTCCAAAGTGATGGTGGGGTCAGATACGAATAAAAATTTATAGCAAAAATAAATGTGTATAAACGAATAAACCAAAATAAATATGACGTATTCCATTAGGTTACCATGGGACCATTGGGTTATTCCATTGGGAACATTGGGTTTTAATTTTCCTAGGCTTGAATTTTAGCAGTTTATTTAATCAATTTAAGTTCAAAATTACCATGTGTCTCAAATATTTTCAGTTTCTATAGAGTACTATTTAAGATCATCCTTATCTACTGGTCTCATCTTTAATCCATCTGCAAGATTAAATTCTGTTCATTAAAAGCCGAACCAAAGGATAATTAAAGTGCCAGCTGAAATGACTCTTGTCTTACTTTTAAGCGTTTTCCAAATACAGATGATAATATTATTTTACTTTTCGGTCCGTGGATCAATTCCCGGGTCGGGCAAAGAGTTATTGAGTTTTTTTTTTATTAGGAATTTCTCAGTATCAGCCACGGAGTCTGAGTTTGTGCCCGGTTGATCGCAATAGGCTCGCCCCTTATTACATAGGACTTAAACATAACTGGCGAAATGTGGGTTTACTATGAGGTACACTTCTGCCTAACTATTTGGAGTTTATAGGCGTGATGTTATTTTGTTTTCTCACAAATATTATAGGCAGCTACATATAAAAACAACACTTACGTAATAAAATCACAAATAATAGGGGATGATCACTTTATTTTTTTTCTTTGTCCGTCGGGTAGATTATTGAAAAGTATTGGACACTAATTTTTTCTTTTTCATTTGGTCATAAAACTACGGAGATATATTGAGTTTAAATTGCACATGACGTCACATGTAGGTAATTTTTATACCTACTTGTGACGTTGGGAGCCCCCACTCTCCAACTTTAATTAGTTTTAACTAAGTAATTTTTTGATATTTTGATAAAACAAAAAATACGTGTCTTATATTTTTGTATTACCTGTCTGACGGACAAAATAAAATGTCGTTTTCAGTCAGTCAGTCTGTCAGTCTTCACCCCTATTATAAATAGCATCCCATCGCATCCTAACAGTATTGTATTCTAGAGCACGACGTCTCAATTACCATGAATAAACACTCAGTCTGCGAACCAACAGCTGTTGACATATAATGTTTGTCTCATGCAGAATGTCTGTGTACCAACCTTGGCACAAACGGACTATCTTATGTTGGGGATTTTGAAGGAGACTTGCAGTTCATGTGGTGTCAGAAAATAACGTGCAAATGGTCTTTTGTAGCATTTGTTTTTTTTTCTCACAATATCTACAACGCAATACCTACATGAGAGCAGCGGTGGCCCAGTGGTGTCCCAACTTAAGAGCAGTAATCCGTGGGTTCACACCCAGGCAGGCGCATTACTTTGTGTAATTTATTTCATCACCACTGCTCTCAAAAACGGTGAAGGAAGAGGAAACCGGCATGTCCTAGAACTATAAGAAGAAGACATGAGACATCTACCAACCCGCACTGGGCCCGCGTGGTGGATTATAGCCCACTCCCTCTCATAGAGAGGAGGCCTGTGTCCCAGCAGTGGGAATATTATAGGCTGATGATGATGAATACCTACACGAGGGAATAGGCATATTCGGTTGCGCCCTGTTTTCACATTTATTGTGATAACCGCCAGAAATTCAAAATCAAAAGTCATTTATTCAAACTATGCTGATAATCAGCATTTTTTGAACGTCAAAATTACAAGAGACAGTCCCCCAAAATGCCCACTCTTCGCTACTTCCTAGTGTTTTAGCTGGGAAGAAGAAGAGGCGTAACAAACTCCTGGCTTCACTGCTGGCTTCTCTATTCCCTGATCATTACGATCTCTTCAAAGTTTGCGTGAATCGGTTTCTTCTAGGCATGCGTGCTTCACCCTAGGCCGCATCATCGCTTCTTACATCAGGCGAGTAGCGGCCAAATGCAAGTTTATTTAGTATACGTAAAAAACACTTACTTTGCTTAACCATGTTCAGATTGGATTGGAAACTCGTGCTAACCGAGCGGCATGTTTCCGAACATATTTTAGATTTTACCAACAAACTGTGCAACGAACATGAGTGTGGCGTGCCACTCATACATCTGTAAAAAAAAGCCAAAGAAACATTCATAAATACCATGACAGGCAAAAGGCAAAAGCTGGATACTAAAAAATTAAATATGTATGCTGCAAATAGAATCCACCGAGGTTTCTGACACAAAAATGACATTTTTTTTAATCCTCCCCTTTATTTTGGGGTTGAAATCATAAAGCCACGGGCAAAAGCTATTGTAGTGGTGCGGTTTAGTAGTGTAGAAGGGAAGGAGGCTATATTTTTATTTATTTATTTTATCTATAAAGCTTTTTAATTCCACACAATCAAAGTCGCTCATCTGCATGATCGATTATATCTTCCAGACAACACAGTGGATTTTGATCATCGTTCAAAGCTTTTATTGTATTGCAGAACAATTCATGCGCAGACGGGGTGGGACAAGTAAACTATCATTTCTTGAAGATTTCTAGATTGCAATTTGATTTTTCATTGGTGTGTGCTGGCTGACACTTGGCAATAATAAAATTTAATGGATTCTTTGTTTATAATATCTGAACGTTCTTTTGTATAAAGTCAGCTTCTTTTAACCTAACCGACATATGAGTTGCTGGCGAGTTTGTTCTGCCACTTTTGACCCAGCTAAAAAACTAGAAAGTAGCGTAGGGCGGTCGTTTTGGGGGACTGTCTCTTGTAAACTTTGACGGTCAAAAAGTGGAAACGGTAAAACCCAAAACTAAAATAAAAATATAAAATAAAAGTACCAAGTTTGACATTTCGATGCAAATTTCTTGACAAACAACGCCACACTTAAAGTGGTCATAATACTTATACTCCCTGATCATGACCGCAGGTGATGACACACACATTGTGACGTCACAGTTCACGCCGCGGTGTCTGGCGACGCGTTTCATTTATTTTATCCGAAGCCATGTCGCGTTTATACCCGGTCGTTAGCCCGTATTCGGGTGCCCGAAAGACTTTACGCGAATTTGGGCACCCGATGCATTGAATACACACTACGAGTAGTATGAATGAAGTCGAACCAAAAACCGAACAAGTGGTCCGAAGACGGGCGCACACGACCCTGTCCATTCCAACTTGGTCGTTTGTCCGAATTCTATACTTAGGCAATCTAATGCGGGCTATGCATAGCAGGCATAAACGCGCCATGTCGCGGTCGCAATATGCGTGTCGTTTGAGCCAAGTGGTACGTTTTGAGTTAGCATTTTTATTAGAGTACAGACCCATACTGCTCATTTGCTCAACCCCATAACATAATGTTCATTTTTTACTACGCCCGCATGTCAACAGACGATTACACTAATGTCGCCATTCTTTGCAAATCACGCGGTGTCAGCGGAGCTATGGAAATCGTTAAACTGTCAGCAAGCAACAATAACTTGTTGAGTTTAGATTTGAGGTTGTCTGGAAATCATTTAAATGTACTTGTACAAATATCAGTATTTATAAAAGTACAGGTACGGATGTTTTACGATTACAATAATCTACGTATAGGAATATTATAATATTACAATATTCATCGTGATTTGCGTTTGCCAACTGCTTTCACAGAATTTAATAACAAATATGCAGTCGGCTAGAAAAACCTCAACTCTTATTTTTAGGGTTCCGTACCTCGAAAGAAAAAAACGGAACACTTATGGGATCACTTTGTTATCCGTCTGTCTGTCTGGCAAGACCATTTATCTCGGGAGCGCGTGGAGGTATCGAGATTTGAAAACGTAAAATTTAAACCATATACTGAAGTCTACATTTCCTTTGTGTTGATGTTGTGTAATAATCAAACTTCTAAGTTCACGTAAAAAAGATACGGCCGTTTAGGGTACTTCCCGTTGACCTAGAACTATGAAATTTGGCAAGTAATGTCGTCTTATACTATAAGTACAAAGAAAAAACCTGAAAACTATACATTTGTAATTAATTCATAAAAAATATAGTTTTTATTATTTATGATTTAATTAACGCGCATAACAAAAGTAAAGTACGGATCTCTCGGTGAGCAAGTCCGACTCGTACTTGTACTGTTTTTTATTTTAGTATGCCAATCGATGCAGTTTCAAATAAGGATTGAAAAACTCTTTGCGACCTTTTCGGATTACAGTACTAGAAAGTCGTCGTTTTTTTTTATGTATGGCGTCTCGCAGTTCAGCCTATGAGACTGTAGTCTGCTTAACCGGACTATCCTGTGGGTACCTTAAGAGTAAGGCCTCCAGCCAAAAGTCGTCGATGCGGAGATATCATATTGACGTAGTCTCAAAATTCCAGCATGTATATTTTACTAACGGACCTAAACAGATTTTTTCAATTTATTATCGCCTCTTCTTATTGAATTCTATTAGCGTAGTCTAGCTAGACACTGCTTTTAACAAAACAACCAAACAATTAGTACATTTCTCGTATCCTCTATAAATTCATATTTTGTTATCATCAACTTCATCCCCCCTTCTTCCCTTCTTCTTCTAAATATGGCAATCAGACCGAAGAAACGACAATGCCCCCATAACTTCCTAAATTATACTTAAACAGTACTATGTGAGTCTATGAAAGCGAGAAAATCCTTGAGTTTGACTCCCAGCCACATTTTCCCGCGTACTTACGTCAATCGTTTAAGTGTGTGTGCGAGCGAGGCAGACCGAGAAATTGTTTATGCCAGAGCGAGAAGGAGTGTCAAAGCCTTTTCATAGAGTACGCCATTGGGATGTACGTTTTGTGGATAAAAGTGTCTTGCCTCTGTGAGGAAGAGTTATTTATGCGTGTTTTTTTTGTTTCAGATGGACTGGATTGTGTTTCATTGATGACAATGTGAGTATAAACTAGCTACAAGACAAGCTATTGTTTTGTTATCAATGTTAAAGTATTCATTGACTTGTCACTATCAAGAGAAGTAGTGTGGCTAATATACTTGAACATTAATTAAAAGTACGTCTTTTATGTAGTGAATATAATAGATTTAATTTACAGACTACAACAGCACCTACTATTCTACAAACCAATATGTTTTGATTTCGTAAAACAATGCGAGGAAAACAACTGATTTATGAATGTTACACTCCGTCAAAATGAATGAATAACCAGAGATCAGAATATAGGTAGAGTATATTTACCTAAAGTCCAAGGAAGGAAGTAACATAGAGTTGATAATACCTCGCCCCATCATCATTTGTCTAGCTTTTTCCCAAACTGTCTTAGGGTCGGCTTCTAGTCTAACTGGATGAAGTGACTGCCTATCAGACATTCACAACCCAGTAACTAGGTTACACGATACCCCTGAGTAAGACTGGATGTCAAACTTTCGGCTTCTAACGTAACGTAACGACTGTCAAAGATCTACAAATGACAGCTGGGACCAACGGCTTAACATGCTTCCCGAGGTACGGAGGAAACTCGGTGTGCAATTATGGTCACCCATCCACGGACCAACTTCGGCAAGCACGGCTTTACCTTAAAGATCGACCCGTGCGGCTGTTACTATTTAGCCACGAGTTCCTCTGATAATGCCTCGTCTAAAATCCCGAAAACATAAACATGATTATATCGTGGAATTTATGAAATTGCAAATTATTTATTGTGCTTAAGAATACATTTCAACTAAACAAATTTCTTTAATATAATAATACTAACAAAGTTATCCTGTTATACCTATATTGTAATAAAAAGGGGCTCAAACATTTGGAACATAAATAAAAAAATAACTGATATCCACAGTTATTTTTTTGTAAACAAAGCCAACTTAGTTTTAATTTACCTATTTAAAACAAAAAATTTGAATCTGACACGATTTTTGTCCGGAATTCTTAAATAGGAATATGATCCATCAAATCAATAATTAGATAACTATAGAAACTCAAAGTCCAGTTCATGTTTTCAAATCCTGGGTTTTAATTGTCATGATTATGATTCTGGAATTTTAGATAAGGAACTATCAACTCTATGTTACTTCCTTCCTCGAACTTTAGGTACATATACTCCACCTATTCTAATTCTTGGTGGCCTATCATGACGTCTTAAAACATTATTGTTTCATTCCAATTCCAGAGTAGGAAAGAGACGGAGCTATACAGGTCGTCTAGCTCCATCTCTTTCCCACTTTGGAATAAGAATGAAACAAAAATGTTTTAAGACGTCATAGTAAACCCCCTGGTCATAAATCAAACCGCGAATCCAATGCCACAACTATATAAACAAAACTTTAAAAAACATTATCTACCACAAATTACCCACTATATTTATCGTTTTACCTATAAATCAAACAAACATTGTTTCAAGTTGAACAGAAAAAAAGCTACAATCGAGACATAGCTATAAGTAGTCTAATTTATAAGATTTTATGTTCAATTAATCCCGGCACGGGTGATTAACGACTTAATGTTCGCTCTAAAAATAATTTATAATCTATTGTTTAGCTGTTAAGCAAGAAAATGGTGTAAGTAAGAAATAAATTTCTTTATACGGGTTTATTGACTTACGCCTTTTTTTATGTGGGCCGTAAACGTCGTGTGAAATTATTTTAATTAATGTTTCACGATACGCGATTCTATGTGCAATTAATTACATGGGTTTTTTTATGTGACAGTTATTATGTTTACGTACCATAAATTAGACCACACACATGCTTTTGTATATATTTTTATTCAAACCTGTTATTTTAAAAAATGGGACATAAACAGAATTTTTTTTAATCAGTCTTATACATAATAATTGCAGATAGACTCTAACAAAATATTTAAATGTCATGAGTTTACTTCATCTAACACTAAAATACGCAGTCGATGACGTTGCAATATACATAGATGCACGCTTTCCTGAATATACATAAATAAACAAAGCCTCAAATACACGCGAAAAAAAAAACTCTCCCAATAAATTCAATAACTCCAACACTCAGATGCTATCAGGTAGGCATAATTCAATTAATTTTCGTATAAAGTCGAGGCTGCGAGTCGCTCCTTGGTCTATGGCTATCAGTCTGTAGGGCCAGTCAGTGTCGACGCGTCTCGGAGGGCGCATTCAGTCGCTGAAAATCTGAAACCGCGATGAAAATACGTTAAATTAATTGTTAATTTTTGTGCCATAGTGCTGTGTTATAAATCTGGATATATTTTTGAATTGGTAAGTTTTTCAACAGTTTTTATTTAGCATATATTTGAGGAAAAGTATGAATTTATTGGAAAGAGTTATTATATTAGTCTGTAGGCCTGAAATTGGGATACAATACGTGACAGAAAAAAAAATGAATAGAAAACCCTTGGAGCTGAAATAACAATAAAACATTTTTAATTCAAAGAACTTAACAGAAACGCGATTGTTTTATATACCTTTGTACCCGCGCGTTGAGATATAAAAACGGCTTTATTTTTCACAACTTTATGACGTTACGTGAATGTGAAATGCTCCTATATTATTCAGGATTTATCAAGCTACCGTATTTATCAAGACGAATCGCAGGACTTATGTCACGGATCTTGTTGACTTTTTGTATGAAAATTTCCGATGTTTCATACAAAAAACAGTTTCAAGGATTTTGCGGACTAAATCCTTGAAACTGTTTTTTGTCACAGTAGGCAGTTCAAATTTTATGCATGAATATGTGAATGCTTAAAATTCTTGGTTTTATTTTGAATCCATGTAAAAATTGTTATACGAGTAAGAGATAATTTGAACCACACTGTTGAGTGTCGTCTTAGCTAGCCAATATTTTATACCTTTTACGATGATCAATCCTTCTATTGTTTGATCGTCATAAAATATGGAATAGAACACAATAATAAATTAGCTAGACTGATAGATAGGTGATAAATCTGATAATGTAGCGAAACAACTAGCAAGGTATCGATAAAACTTCATGGAGATTCTCAATTTTATTTCTAAAAACACTAGGCTTTAGGCTTACAATTGAGTGATTGATTTTACGGCATTACATGTTTTTGTACGTTAATATAAGTTTTGACATCATCATCTCCTATAATGTTCCCACAGCTGGGATGCAGGCCTCCTCTCTATGAGAGGGAGTGGTCTGTAATCCACCACCATCCACCACTCGGATTCACTGACATACTCTTACGAAAAAAAAAACTCGTATATCGATATGAAATCACCAAAAATAAACAGTTATCACATTAATCTTTCCTTCTTATAACACGAGTATTCTTCATTTAATTAATTTAATACAGATTTAATTAATTAAGTGAAGATTACTTCACTTCACATAACGTGAAGTGAAGTAATATACGAAACATTTTGGAAATTAATATGTCATTGATCCGATCTTCTATGTAGTTAGACGTGCGTGCTTGAATACGAGAAGGATCCATATTCTTCCACCTTGTTTACGGACTTCACCTACCTGCCATGAACTTAATGCAAACGGAAATAATCCAAAGAGTTTTTATTACAGACTGTTATTGTAGGTATTATGTTTGTATCTTTTACTACAGCAGTTTCTCTCCATCTGACGCCTCAGTCCTCAGGGAAATCAACTTTTTTTTATAGCATTATGTTATCCTGTTCTTATGACCTGGATTGTAACGATACCCTGGATCCCAGGGGTGGTTCATTTATAATCAGGTAAGGTCGATCAATCAAATCAAGTTCAATTGTCTTGCATAAGTCAAGGGCCTCTTGTAACTTATCAGGTTTGTCTAGCTTTAGGGTAAGCTTTTTAGGGTCATTCACAGCTGAACACCTGTATTTTACGTGGAGCGACGGTATATCTGACCTAGATATCCCAGTTCCTGTCAGATTTTCGGAAGCACTACCGTTACAATTTTAATTATTCTTTATGTCACACTAAAATTAAAAATATACATTCCAGCACCCGTATTTTTGAAGTGAAACTTCTAATTCGACTTCCAAGAAGTTTAACGTTCTAATGGAGGAGGAATATTTTCTATTACCCACTAAGAGATGGCGCTATTACAAGATTCGTGACTACGTAGTTCTACTAGGTACGCAAAATGGCGTGCAAACAGTCATGCATTCGACTCTTCGGTGTGACCAGCCTTCGCTCAATTTCCATGAGTAGAATAACCTCGATAAACTTATGTAATAAAAAGTGTACAACAATAAAACAATAAAATATTATTTAGAAGCTCAATAAAATAACGAGGGTGCGTGACACTCGAACGCATGCGTGTAGTATTACGAAGTTTCACTTCTTCCGCGCGGAGGGACTCCACGTACAATTTTTTATTTTCTCTAAATATTGCAGTTTTCATTGAAAAAAAAAAATATTTTTAAAATGGCTCTAAATCGAAATCCTATGTCAATGTGAAACATTTTAGAAGGTGAACGTGCTTATCATCGAGATCACAAATAAAGTGCTTAATTTATTTATTCTTAGAGATAAATAAAGAAAGTACTTTATTTGCGCAAGATTTCGAGAATCTATTTACTGATCAGTACAACTTTGATTTTATTAGCCACGCATGAAACTCATATTAATCAATAGCCGGCATCAACACAAATAAGTTTTGTTTGAGGGAAAATCTTTTAAAGCGTCGTAAATCCTATCAAAGTTGTGCTGATGATATTGTAACATTGATGGCATAATTCTCGAAAAATATCGACGCCGAAAACTGTAGCAAAAAGTGCTTTCGTGTATCAAACGACGTTTTTCAATACACTAAAGTAAATAAAATAATAGAAAGCAAAGTACTTTTGTCGTTAAAATTTTTAAATATTTATTTTTTTATTGAAGCAGTACCGAGTTATTAAACGTGCAATTGTGAGAATGATACAGATATGATTTTGTTGGCAATTTGACGGGTTTCACTGTTTTGTGTATAAGTGAATGTTGGAGGAATATTGGTGGTAAAAGGGTGTTCTATTTGCTCTGCAGTAGTTATAGGTGGCGTCAAAACGTTATGAGCATAATTATGAAGTATTAGGGTGCGGTTCAAGGCCATCTGAGTCCAAATGTATTGCTTGTCTTGGCACTAATGTTTGTCCTGTTGTGTACACCAATAGGTTGTACATTTACCCTTTTGATAATTTTAGAAAAAACTATCATTTGTGGTTTTTGTGGATCGTAAAACTTCTTATTTCTTTACTATGTCATAAAATGGTCCGTGAAGAGTAAATGATCGTGGAATATTTTTTTTTTAGTCTGGGTGAATTTGAGTAGAACCAATTTGCCAAGATTTTCGTTTTTTTTATTATTATAAACTATTATATATTATTTATTAGGAACCACCATTTGTGACCACCATTTTTGGTCATGTCACTTTGTTTATTTTTTATTACCCGTTTTCTCTGGCTCTAAGTGACATCTAAGTCAATATTTTTAGTCAATAGATGGCCGATGTTAGTGATAAAACACAAATTTTACGTTAGCTGTAGTTAAACGAGGTTTTTGAAACAGGTGTTTCTGTCATCAAACAGGATTCCTGTGTTTCGTTTTCAAGGACACGCATTATTGGGGCTATTGGGGTGCAGGGACTTGCCTTTATCGCGAAGTCACAGGTGCAATGCATTATAGTAACCTACTGGGTATGGAAGGTGTAGAAGCAGAGGTTACTGTTCTTTACTTAGATCAGGATAACCACCTGCCACTTACGTCACTTTTATACGTATTTATAAAACAGGTTTTTCGTTTTCCGTTTCTGTCTGTATGACCTGATCTTTTAGACTACACAAAATTTGGAAAATGTCTTCCAAAAAGTTTATGTTTATAGTAAATAAATATAACATCACGGCTGTGATCCTCTAAAGGTGAGGTAGACGTGTATCTAATAGTATACCTACGTTTCACCAGTTATGTTTAAGTCCCAAGTTTTAGGAGGCGAGTCTATCAATCGGGTACAGATCCAGTCTCCGTGGCTGCGACTGAGAAGTTTCTGATGGAGAAGTTTCTGCCCGACCCGGGAGTCTAACCCAGAACCTCTTGGTCTGTAGTCATGCTTGTGACTACTAGACCAACGCGGCAGTATTTACTATTAAAATTTAATTTAGTTTAATACAGATATTGATATTTTTAATATTATTGCATCAGGTACGAAACAGTGACGCGTCAGTAGTATTGAAATAAGATTTAAAAAAAAATAGTGCGTGGAGTCCCTCCGCGCGGAAGAAGTGAATCTTCGTAATACTACACGCATGCGTATTTACTCTCGTTATTTTTTTGAGCTTCTAAATAATATTTTGTTGTTTTCTTTTTGTATTATTTTTATTACATAATTATTACATAAGTTTATCGAGGTTATTCTACTCATGGAAATTGAGCGAAGGCGTTGCGTACCTAGTAGAACTACGTGGTCACAAATCTTGTAATACTGCCATCTCTTGGTGAGTTTTAGAAAATATTCCCCCTCCATGGTAGCGTTAAACGTTAAACTTGTTGGAAGTCGCATAAGAAGTTTCACTTCAATATTAATACTAAAGGTAGGTAGGATGTTTTTTTTATTAACTTAGTTCTCAAAATTAAACGTATCCGGCCCAAGTCGTTATTTTCATGGCAAAACTAATAAAGATTAATTCTCGAGATTTCACGCTTTCAAATTGTATTATAATGTTGCACTTTATATTATGTTGTCGTGAATTTAATACATACCTACTCGTATCTGTGGTATTCCATGCTGCGAATTTCAAAACCAGTGAGGTTTTATAGTATTTTTTTATGTTACTGTGATAAAACCGGCGTTTTAATTTCGAATAATAAAATAAACTGTAAACAAACAGTATCGCATCTTGTCTTCAAATTGTATTCTTTAAATTATGGTAAAATTTTATGTATTTGTTTCGAATACTGGAAAATAATTCGCACTAAGCGTTTTCCAACGTCTTTCATAATGCGCACAGCAAAGGAATGGAACTCCCTGCCTGCGTCTATGTTTCCGAACGCTTACAACCCTAATCTCTTCAAAGTTAGGGTGAACAGGCTTCTTCTGGGTAAGCTGGTAAACATCGTCGACTTTGTCTCTGTAATCTCTGACCTAGACTAGAGTCAAGAGCAAACTATAAAAATTAAAAATTTAAAAAACCCCCGACACAAAAAACCTCTAAAAAACCAAAAATAAAATAATCCAAGCGTCTTAGCGTCGGGGGTCCGCTTTGTTATGTGCTTGTGCTAAGCGGTCTACTACTACAATTTTTATTTCAAGCTTTTTAAACTTTTATTGTTTTATCTTAGCCTTGACTGTCCCAATACTGGGCATAGGCCTCCCCCATTGCTTCCACTTTTCTCGGTGTTGCGTGTCATCTCGCCAATTAAAGAAAACAGCAAAAATTAAAAAAAAAAACTTTCTGGGGGTAGGGGGGGGGGGTTAGCACTCAACCCCCCTGGAAATGCCCATGGTGACAAGTGACAAGATTTCAAATTTCGAATCGATCAGACCTGTGCAATTTTTTTTAATTTCCCTTCAACTAAAAAAGAGGTGATGGCCTTCAAACGGCTGATCAGATTTTATCGAAACATAGCTAAGAACACTCTCGATTAAAACACCTTTCAAACGAAACCAATTTCATCAAAATCGGTTCATCCGTTTAGGAGCTACGATACCACAGACAGACACACAGATACACAGATAGACACGTTAAACTTATAACACCCCTCTTTTTTGGTCGGGGGTTAAAAAATAAAAGGATTAACTTTATAATAATAAATACGCTAAACTACCACTGTCCCTTACGGTACATATTTCGTGATTATTTCCCATATTTCGACGCTGTTGTAATCGTGTGTATATTTCGTAACTGACAATGTAACTAAACATACACCGTGAAAGTTTAAACACTTAGCAATTACTATGCATATTCGTCGTTCTTACCGAGTTCCCTCCGTGCCTGGGAGCCTGTTAGTC
The DNA here is from genome assembly GCA_963082945.1 of Cerastis leucographa. Lineage (NCBI taxonomy): Eukaryota > Metazoa > Arthropoda > Insecta > Lepidoptera > Noctuidae > Cerastis > Cerastis leucographa. The sequence continues at coordinate 1,769,620 of OY720360.1, forward strand.
CCGGCTGTCATTTGTAAATCTTTGACAGTCGTTACAGGTAGTCAGTGGCCTGAAAGTCTGATAACCAGTCTTAAAAGGCTATGCAGATGAGTAGTGGGCACTGGGCAGTCTTTCCAAGGAGTACCGTATTATCCAGTACTTACAATTCTGTAGAGAGGTGCTCGTGGCTAAATAATAACAGCCGCTTGGAGCGATCTATAGGTGAAACCGCGCTCGGGCTATGGGTAGGTTATTTTTACTTTTTTCTTTGTTACGAAAATCGGTAAGTGTGAACCAACCTTGTTTTAAACGCGAGCCGTCTACACATACAAACAATCTCAAACGTTTATTTGATAGTTTCTTATTCCCTAAACCACGTTAAGGGGGTTATTTTGAAATACTGACAAACTTAAACAATCGGTTCTCTATTGTGTCACCTAACTTTTTTATCCATAATTTAAAGTGCCATAACTTTTTTTGTCCTAATTATCATTTGTCCGAATGATAATTTACCCGAACTTAATATCACATAATATCGCATGCCATAAAATTAAAATCCCTAAATATAATATGTCCTAAATCCATTTATCATAAATATTACAATCAATAATATACAAAATACATAAAAACATTTTCAATAAAAGTTATAAGTCCTAAATTCAAATTACATAATGTTTATTTATAATAATAATATTCTGAAAACAAATTTAATTTTTAAAAAAAGTTGATTTGTGAACACGTGCTTTTTATAAGAATGCAGCAAGCAAGCAAGCATGCAGCATGTAAGCAAGCATGCAGCATGCAAGCAGGTATGCAGCATGCAAGCAGGTATGCAGCATGCTGTATGCAAGCAGGCATGCAGCATGCAAGCAAGCACGCAGCATGCAACATGCAAGCATGCAAGCATGCAACATGCAGCAGGCATGGTTTCTGTCACGGCTCCGGCGCTGCGGGGCTCTGGCGGTCCCAGGCGAGTTTATCGTCACAGATGGGTTTAACGCTCACCACCACAGCTTCGGCTTGCTGGCCGGCCTTGCCGGCCAGCCTCAGCCGCGGCGGCGCGTGTTACAACCACCTGCTCCTCAACTCGCGGGCCGCCTCGCCCCTCCGCGCCTACGCGATTTTAAATTACACTCTAGGGGTAGAGCAGACAAGACTGCGTGGAGTCGGATTTACAGCGATTCGTTTCTGTCACTGAAACCTAATTATTAGCAAATGTTTTAGGACTAAAAAATTTATTATAAATGAAAATTCGGAATAATACACATTATTTAACACAATACTTAGGACATTATGTCTTTAGGTCATATAAAATTAGGAGATTCAATTATTATAGTACTCGATATTATGACAGAATACTTTTAGAACTAAAGATAATTATGCTAAACAAAATTTCGGGATTATGAACATTATGGTTACTGAAGTTTATAGCAAACGTGTTATGGATAATAATTTTCGGACTAAAAATTTTAGGAGAAGAAAGGGAGTACCAAACAATCAGCGTTTATAATTTAATAATTTACTAGGTACCGTAATATTAATTGATTATTTATGTCTTTTGCGACAACCTCCTGAATTTTGACGAGGATGCAAAATAACACCTGGTATATGTACGTACCTTGTGTGTGTACTAATTGGGGTATGATGCATGCTGGCTAGGCAGATGATGATGACAAATGTTGTAGTGACAACGTTACATACAAATTGATGATCCCAATTTTTACATTCCAAGCTGTTACGAAAAGTTGGGATCTGCAGAAAATAGCGTCTATTGCGTAGGTTGTGTTGTGTATAAAAAAGATATAAACTCTTTTGTACTTTTTGCAGAGGGGTGTTGCCATATTGAGATCAAGGACAAAACTGTGCGCTATTTTGTTGTGTGGCAGATGTATGTGGCGTAATAACACAAGCGGTATCTACTCGAACATAGAAGCGATAGTAACAAAACAGTTACCTAATACAGGATGTAACGGAAAGGGTATAAACATACTTAGGGGCGTGCTACAGACCATAAAAGTGAACATGTTTCTCCATCGAACAAACGTAATAGCGAAAAAAAATTTAAAGTTACACCCTGTATAAACGAACTGTGCTTATTTTGTGACGAATTCATACTAATATTATAATAATTAAAAAGCTTATATTAGTGCTATAGAAATTTTTGGGTTGACATCATAATGTAAAGTCAGGTGGTGAAATCGAATGTAGATAAATAGATACACGCTCGAAAAAATACTCGATTTATTTTAATTTTCCGAACCGACCAGACCATGATCAGCGATAGACGCTGAAACAGAGTTTGTGAGCTGCATTCTGAATTAAAGCTACACATCATCTGCCTAGCCTTTTCCCAACGATTTTGGGGTCGTCTTCCAGTCTTACTGGATGCAGCTGAATAGGTACCAGTATTTTATATGGATCGACTGCCTTTCTGACCTCTAAAATGAAATTATTGGATAATACGACATCCTTGGTTCTAGGTTTATCACTTTGCCCGACCTAAGAATCAAACCGAACACCTCATGCTCAGCAGACTGGTCAGGCGCGCTTGTAACCACTAGACCACGAGGCAGTCGTGGGTAATGCTAGAACATTATAAGTCTCTTACTAAATATAAAGTATCTACGTGAAGGAATTTACCAAGTAGGTACCCTCTATTCGGTCCTTTTTGAGCAACCTTCGATGTAATTGATACTTTATTACTTTATTCAGAAAATTCAATTTTCTTCGCTTCCCCGGTGAATATTTTGATGAATCATCTTCAAGTTTTTACGATGAAGTTCTTATGGGATATCGGAATCGATTCTGGGAGATTATGTTATTCAGATTTTTGTCATACTATGTGGAATAAGCTTATTGATCTATTTTGTGGGCTAAGAATTGGAACTGACATTTTTTCGTCCATACTAAATGACCATCAGATTTACAAATTTTTTTTTATAACTTGAAACGTTACTGCAATTAAGTCTACGTCAATCAATTAATCTATAAGTATGAGCAATATAAAATCTATTTTTTCGAATCGATCTGAGCATTTTTTTTTGACGAATTAAACGACGCGTCTCTGTTCTAAAAATGGACACTTCCTTATCCTTGTATGGGAGTGCCCATTTGTTTTGGTGGCGTTTCTACCTATCTGAGTCCGTGTCAGTCCGTGTCCACAATAAGTCTAATCTGGATTGGCCGATCCGTTGCAGCAATTTACGAGAACCTGAAGCCAATCAAATTTAGCTGTCCGACTTCTAAGAGAAGATGTAATACCATTTATGGATAGATAATGTATATTTCAGCTTGCTGTCAAACAACTTTCTGATAAGACAATATAAACCAACAATATACGTCATGAAAGCCCATATTCCTATTTCACAAGTCCCTATTTATAAAAGCAGCATATTTCCATTTTCAAGACACAAATAGTAGAACTCCAAACGTTTCAATGATACTCATACAAAGTACCGTCTTTCTTGTGAAACAAACCTTCGAGAAACAAACAAAAGACGTCGTTATAGAAAACCCTGTTGCTGTTACGACCGTGATGTTTTGTTGTCATTTGTTTTCTGTTAAGATATTTTAGGATAGATTATTGAAGGATATATATGGTTGTTTTGTTGTATTGATTGATTTAGAAATTATTAAATTATTTGCCAAGAGTATGAGAGTTGTGCTGATTGCTTAGTGCAAAAAGTTATGAATATACATACGCACCTTGAGAACAAAAGTGACCTAAAACGAATCTTGAGTTTTGAACAAAATTGTGAGTTTCCAATGAAATATGTAGTGAAATGTTTTTTGTCCTTTTCTAGCATAGAAATCTAGATATCGTGACTCATAATCAAAAGTCAGTTATTCAAATTAGTCTGATAATCAGCACTTTTTGAACGTCAAAACAAGAGACAGACCCCAAAAACGCCAACCCTTCGACACTTCCTAGTGTTTTAGCTGGGAAGAAGAAGTGGCGGAACCAAGTCCCCAGGAACACATCTGTCTATTAGGTTAGAAGAACCAGAGTCTATAAAATAGTGTTCAAGTTAATATAAACAAAGAATCCATTACATCAAATTAATGTCACAAATGTCAGCTAGCACACACCAATAATAAAATAAAATATTAAAAAAAATATACTCATGTGTAAAAATAAAGCTTCCAGACATAACGGGCGTGTCCGTTTACACGTGCATACAGACGAAACTGTTTGATTCACTAGACGAAAGCATATGCACCATGCAGGACATTGAGTTCGGTCACTTTCATTCCGACTGTGCAATGTTTGTCTTTTTATAAAATATTATATGGAAGGTAAAGGTTCTGGCAATATTCATGCACGTCCTCGAAAAATAAGGTCTTATTGAAAATCTGCGTTCAGCACTACTTGTCTGATTTTTCATGATGCTATTTGGCACCATTTTGTAAGGCTTAAAACCGCAGAACCTTATTTCAGTTTTAATAGCATCAATTTTTTCATAATACATGAGCATAAAAAGAAAAAACAAGGACTTATACTTCTTCGACATCGATAGGAAAAGCTTAAATAAGAATTTTGCTGGAAAATAAAATTTCTTAATTATCCTATTTTTCTAAAGAAACAGAAATCTCAGCAGAACTATGGCTGCCACGCTGAAAAACTTCGCCATTTCTGCACAGTGCACAGTTCCGATTGAAACCTCTTCGTATCAAGTTTCTAGTTTCAGACAGATTCATTGGGTTAGAGCGATAAACTTAGTTTTCTACCCATTTCCAGTTGAAACTGAATACTGCAGTTTTTATTATTGGTGTTAAAACTAGCATTAGGTACGTTTTAGTTGTCGTTCTTCATCTCCGTGAATATTTGTGTGGATGGTGTTAATATGTAATAAATTATTTTAATGCGTTGAGGGGGTCCCCGAGAGGGCCGATTTGCTGAAATCTCATTGAGGCGCGCGTGGAACATGAAGAGAAGGACGGACTGTGAGCTAGCCGATTACTCACCGTCCACAGGCCCGCACAACAAACCCCCCTAAAACCATTTTAACGATCCAACCGCCAAACAGATGATAACAATAAAAGCTAGGAAAACAACGCATGTACTCGTATATTTATTTATTTACTCCACTTTAACGGCACGGCAACCCTGCGAAAATGAAATCATTATGTAAATCTACGAAGCGGTGTCGTTCTTACGACTCGGTTTATTATCCGTCGGTTACGACTACTGCCAGATAATTTGGAGGTTACAATATGCACTGTTTGGTCGTAGGATCGTGGGTAGTGGAGTAGTGGAGGGAGGGAATTGAAATAGAAAGGAGTAGCAGACTTTTTTTAAATATGATTGTAGAAATTTTCTGTTTACTTGTGAAATGAAAGGTAGGTTAGGGTCGTATCGGTGATAACTACTTGTATGTGTCCAACGCTTCGGTGCCGAGTCGGTAATAAATTATCTACAGTTGTTTATGTGGAGGAGCTTGTGGCTAAATATTAACAGCCGTACGATCTTTAAGGTTAAGCCATTCTTGCCGAGGTTGGTCCGTGGATGGGGGACCATAATTACATACCGAGTTTCCTCCGTGCCTCGGAAAGAACGTTAAGCCGTTGGTCCTGGCTGTCATTGGTAGATCTTTGACAGTCGATACGAGTAGTCAGAAGCCAAAAAGTCTGACATACAGTCTTACTAAGGGGTATCGTATTACCCTGTTGCTGGGTTGTGGAGGTCAGATAGGCAGTCGCTTTATGTAAAATACTGGTACTCAGCTGCTGTTTGGGAAAAGGCTAGGCAGATGATGATGAGTTATCTATGTGCATCTTAAATTGTGTTCCTTTATTTGTTCAGAAAAGGTTGATTAGAAATGTGAAATGGCTCACAAACCAAATATTTCATGAATATTCAATCTGCAAAATGTCTCTGACAAAATTGTATTCGTAAAGTTCTTTTAGTGAACGTAAATAAAAACAAACTCTCTATAAAGGGCTAGAGGCTCTTATTTTAAGCTTCTTTAGCTCTTAGCCTATAGAAGTTTTAATGGCTCGGTAAATCACAACTTCATCCGTGATAGGCAGAAATTATGGCACACCACGTGGTATGAGCTTTACATACTTCTTTTGATTTGTCTACGTACACATATCATGACTTTTATGAAGAAGATAGCTAATAAGGTCAATGCACGTCTAGTATTTGTTTTACTAACCTACTTCGTGTCCCAATGCTGGGCAACGGCCTCCCCTCTCTCCTTCCATAAATCTCTATCCTAGGCGACCTCTGGCCATGTTAGACTCGACTTACTAACATGACCAAACGGCACACAACGAAGAAAAAAAAAATCGATATAAAAATTAAAGTAAGAATCGATAAGCTGCTTTCCAAATCGGTTCCTCTCGAAACGGCTGTCACTTATCAGGACACGTGTCGATAGCCACCGGCTCTTCAGTCCACTCGACGCCACGATCGACATTTAATCAACACTGATGAGTAGTGTCCGACCGAAGCCGAAGCAGATTAATCGGGGCCACAACATTCGGCCGAATCCTTCGGTTTAATCGCCCCAAGGAAATCTGTTGGATAAAAGATCAAGATTGGCTTAAAGTTAAAATAATGTAATGTTTTTTTAAGTCTGTTGTCTTGTCTGTTGTACTAGACAAATTAACGAGATGATGAAAAATACTTTGAAACTTGCATGATGCGTGACCCCTGCGCGTCGCATCGTGCTTTCATTCATTCGTTCATTTTCGGCGTTTGCAAGAAACCTTTTAAGCCGAAGGTGGTCGAAGCCGAAGCCCAATCCGAAGATTCCGTTGGACACTATTATCGATGTAACTACCTATATGTAACATAATCGAGACTGACTGCGTGACTGCCCACCACCCACGCAAAATCGTTCGATTAGATTTATTAGATTGGGCTACATTAACGGGTTTCTCCGAAGATTTGTTTTTACTTACTTTCGTGATTGAATTTGGTAATTGTGTGCTTTAGTTCGAAGTCTTAATCACTTACCTACATATTGAAAATAAATTAAACTAAAGAACGTTGTTTTCGAGGACGGAGTTATCATCATCATCATCATCAGCCTATAATGTTCCCACTGCTGGGACACAGGCCTCCTCTCTATGAGAGAAAGTGGGCTGCAATCTACCACACGGGCCCAGTGCGGGTTGGTAGATCTATGTCACATATCTTCGAATTTTTAGTTCTAGGACATGCCGGTTTCCTTACGATATTTTCCTTCACCGTTTTTGAAAGTAGCGATGATGAAATAAATTACACAAAGTAATATCACCGCTGCTGTCAAATGACGGAGTTATGTATCCCGTTTATTTGCAACTTAAGATCGTGTTTATAGATAAGACCGCTTATTATGCCATCCTGTGTAAAATTTCTATTCTTTATAGTTTGTAATTTATATATGGTGTGCATATTATATGTAGACATTTTTTGTATCTATAGTGAATATACTTTATGTGCACATACAACTGTGTGAGTGTTTCTTAACGTTACTCAAATCATAAATCAGCCATTTATTCAACGTTGTTGCCCATTAAAATAAATCCTTGCTAGAGGTTTGAAAAATCAACCAATGATTTCAACAAACAAAAAACCATTTCACAATCCCCCGTTAATTCTATTCCGGTGCGCAAATAACAGAATCCGCGACAAATATTAGCACATGTAGGCATTTGCATAAAAAATCGCATATGTACACTTTGCAATTGTGCAAATATTGTTTTGTATTTTATATTCTCGTGTCTGCATTTTTATCAGAATAACTTTTAGAGAAGAACTTTTTGGCCTGGAAAACTCAGTATTTTTTTTTACAAAACTGGATTTTTTAAACGTCAGCGTAAGTACCAGCGAAAATACAAAGGCTCATTTTTCTTCTTGCTATTGCGTTTTTCTTTTTGTTGGGCACATGAAATGTTAAGGGATTAAACTACATTTGCATTTGAATTGTAGCTATTAAGAGTTTTTTGGCACGCTATCTGCGAAATCTAGCGTTAAAGAACTTTTTAAGTTGAAAATATTAAGCTGACAAATGGAAAATGGTCTATTTTGAGGCTGCAGGTGGGGCAATCTTTTAAGTTACGAATAACAAATGTAATAATTTAACTTACCTATAAGGTAACTGTTGTCGTGAGTTACTATGGTAAATCTCTCATCTTCTGTGTGCCTCTTGACAAAGTCGTCTTATATCTGCTTCCATTGAACTCTATCACGAGCTACTCTTCATTGAGTTTTAATTTGTCTTCCCATCTCCTTGTTGTTATGGAATACCAGTCTGTAGTTGATTTTCACTACTTCTCCTGCTTTGCTCTCATTATACCTATGGCCTATCCATGTCCATTTCTGCTAGTCAATTCTGATCAAAATATCCATCACATGGTCCAAAGATAATTTAACTATCTTTGTCTTGCATACTTTTATGCATTTTTGCTTAATTATATGCATTGTACACTACTTATATGCAGAATTATTGAAGCTTTTTTTTACAAAACTGATGTACATGGTTCATATTACCAAAACGCAAAATCCCGAAATATGTTTAGACACGATCTTAATGAAGAATAAATCAGGCTGAAGAAATCATAGCGAACCATCGATACAGCACGCAGTAAACTAACGCAATATTATACGCAAACAGAACCAATGATTGAAACTTAACACGTGAACTACGAAATATTGAGAAAAACATTACATTTTAATACCTTGCGAAAGAAGTAGGGACTGACCAATGTATCTTGATATTCCAAGGCAGCGCTGCTGGCGAGCACAAAGGAACAATCTATCTAATCAAGTTCATTTAACTTTAGTTCTCAATTTCGCCGCGGGCCAAGTAATACTGGACCCACTGTTGAGAAATAGCTGTAGGAAACCTTGGAGCAATTCTCATGTAAATGGAAATTCGTCGGCTATCCGATTTCAATGAATGAAGTGAATTTATTAGCATAAGGGAGATTGTTAAGTGATGAAAGGTGCGGGCGCGGAAGCGATTTAGATTAGGATTAACGTTACAGTGTGGTCACTCCTTATGTGAGGTTTGAACAGGGACGGAGGGGGTCCGAAAAAAAATCGCCATTAATCACGATTGGAGAGGATAATGTGACAACCATGTGTATGTTTTTCGTGGGACAAAAACAATTAAATTAATAGGTGGCGTGTACGATATTTTGTACCAGTCATCTTCATCATTTCAGCCGAAAGACGTCCACTGCTGGTCATAGGCGTCCTTCAAGTGGCACCACATTCACCGGTCCCGTGCAACTCGCATCTAGCGGATCCCCGCAACCTTCACTAGGTCATTGGTCCAGTCCCTATATTAAATAACTTTTTTGGCTAAAAAACCCGAGCAATTTTATCAAAAACATCCGTTAAAAATATTATTTTTTATTAAAACAAATTATAATACTATCTGATCATTTCGATGATGAAAAATACACGTGATGCTGGGAGGGGGAGGAGGGGTAGCCTATAACCTCACGATGTACCACCAAAGGTGAGAGGGGCTTAATAGTGGCCTAAAAACCTCACGTGATTATTGGATTGGCCCCTTGATTTGTCGCATGTAGTTGAGTGCGGTGAGAATTCAGGTCTTAAGAACCGAAACGCATCGAATGACGTTTTGAAGTGAAACTTCTTATGCGACTCCAACAAGTTTGCTTTAAACGATTCTTTTCTTTTCTTTCTTTTTTTTTTTCTTTTTTCTTTTTATACAAAACATTGACATGGAGGCTTAACTGGAGATTAACGCTATCATGGAGGGGGTATGAAAGCACTGTTGCGTTTAACGTTCAACGCTCCTGGGGAGGGGGGAATAGAAAGAGACAGAGCGAGAGTGAATGCGTGGCACTCGAACGCATGCGTGTAGTATTACGAAGTTTTACTTCTTCCGCACGGAGGGACTCTACGCACTATTTTTCGGGTTCTGTACCTCGAAAGGAAAAAACGGAGCCTTTATAGGATCACTTTGTTGTCTGTCCGTCTGTCTGTCTGTCAAGACCCTTTTTCTCAGGAACGCGTAGATACCTCCACGCGTTCCTGAGGAAAAGGGTCAAGCTGGAATTTATGTCAAATATTTAAGTTTACTGTCCCTTGGAGCTGTCAAAAAATCAAACTTCTAAGCCAACGCAATCAAAAGATACAACCGTTTATGCCGCAAATTTTCGACACTCGCAAAGGAATCAAAACGTACAGGGTTCTTCCCGTGAACTCAGAATCTTTAAATTTGATACGAAGCTACGTCATATAGCACCGATAATGGAAAAATTGCGAAAACCGTAAATTTTTAGTTACATCATATAATAAAAATATTTTTAATAATTACGGTTTTAAAAGTATGGAACCCTCGCCTCGGTGCGCGATTCCGACTCGCACTTGGCCGTTTTTTTTTTTCGCTATTATTGAATAGAACTTTGGTTCTTGCCCGATTAAGAAGAGGAGTGGAAATTCTTAGAAACTTACTTTTAACAATAAAACAACACTTTTGAAATATCTTAGAATTATTCTTTTATAGAATTTTTTTTTAAACATAAATGATAAATGATGTTTATTTTGCAAGTAGGTTTTTACAAACACTTTTACACGTCATTTTTTAAAAGCTTTTATTTTTTAAGCTAGATGGGGCCGGTGTTTCGTACCTGACTACTCTGAGAAGAAACAGCCGAAACAAACTCAGAGGTTCTCTGTTAACTTGTTACTCTTTTAAAGTCCAGACATTGCTCAATTTACATGAGGACTATGCAGATTAGTATCTGAAATGGTCTTTTGAAGAAAGAACCACACAGATTTGAGTGGACCTGTCCAGTCAGTGCAAGCATTTGTCAGTTATTGTGTAGCTCGAAAGCTCATAACAACACGCTTGCTTCCCCTAAAAGCTGCGTAGAGAAGACTTTTTAGTACACCTCATTTTTCCAAGTGTGTTCAAGTTCTTTAAAAACACAGAAATTCATTTAAGTTCCAGTAAAAACAGAAAACTATGTTAAGAAGTAGTTTGTGAGAGTTAATTTCAATCTTGAAACTTGAGCTGAATCACAAGCAGGAACTATCTTGTTTACTTTTAATTTCAAGATTTGCACGGGAATGGAATAAAGGTACGATTTTCTCGGCTTTCCAAGGGGTTTCGTATTACCCAGTAATAACTTGGTTGTGGAGGTCAGATAGGCAGACGAAGAAGCGAAAAGAAGGAAGGGCGGGCGTTTTGGGGGACTGTCTCTTGTAATTTTGACGTTCAAAAAGTGCTGATTATCAGCCTAGTTTGAATAAATGACTTTTGATTTTGAGACGCTGCCTGTGAAATACTGGTATTTAGCTGCATCCGATTAGACTGGAAGCCGACCCCAAAATAGTTTGGAAAATGCTGATGTTGACTAAGTCTATAGAATAGAATAGAATAGAATGACATTTATTTGCAAATATGGGTAATACATAAGTAGGTAGTAGAAGGCACATCAGAGTTCTGCCATATTTCACCATTCGGCATGCAAACATTTTCATTTTACAAAATTATTAAAATTTAAGTTCTCTTTAATACATCACATTAATTGTTAAATTCAGTAAATAAAACTATTAAAATTAACTTGTCATTAAAACATTAACTTAATTATTACATTCAACTACAAAAATTATTAAAATTAAAATTGCCATTAATGGTATAATCATATTATAACAATAAAAGTCGTGGTCGTACTTTAATAAATAAACAAATATTAAAATTACAGGGCATAGATAATAATTATGTAACATTTCTTAAGCAAATCACTAATTAATTAATTAAAAATTACAGGTATTTAGAAAAATGTTTTGTCCGTTAAAAACTCATGTTACACTGTAGTACGTTTTGTCTATCAATAATTTTCGAAGTGTACTTTTGAATTGCACCGTTTTCAAATCTTTCCAAGCACTTGGCAATTTATTATAAACAATTGGGGCCATGCAATAAATACTTTTGCGCATCATAGTTGTTTGTCACGATACCTGATTTATTTTTCTATAAAAGGTAGCATTACTATGCACAGTTTTAGTGACCAAAATACCCCTAAATCCACTTTCATTCTCACACATCCAATCACATAAGTACCAACACCCTATTTTAACCTTTTTGGTAAAGTACAGGATCGATAGTCCTGCCCTTGCTCCGAAACCCAAAGCCATATAATTTCGAAGTAGGCCACGGAAATACCGGTCCTTAATCCCGGTAATAATTAGTGGTAATAACCATAGGTTTTGTGATAATCATGGCGATATTAGCGTAATGGTTTCGTTGATATTTTTGTAAGCTGTTTATTTTCTGAGATTCTTTTTCGACGTTCATTTGTTTAGTTAAACTTGGCTAGTTGGTTGTTGAATTAGGTTCCTCGTAGGGGATAGTGAGGTAATTTGATACTAGTTTTATTTTTGACTGGTTTTTATTAATAATCTTAGTGGGAAAATAACAGCGATATATTTATAAAAATTGTCTATAGTGCGACTTTTTGTTCAAAAACCGGAATTGATACATAATAATGTATTTTCTTTCGAGCTTTTACATTAGAAAACACAGCATTTATTTTATATTACGCCCGCTGTTCTCACTATGATCGTTGCCTTATAGTCCCTTTTTTCATTTCCTTGCAAATCCAAACAGAAAAATAATTTATTAGCAAATTTCTGTTAGACTGTTACTTTTTAATTTATCTTTGATATGTACAATAGGGGATGATCACATTTTTTTTTCTTTGTCCGTTGGGGAGATTATTGAAAAGTATTGGACACGTATTTTTTCTTTTTTCACGTGGTCATAAAATTACGGATATGTATTGAGTTGAAATTGCGCATGACGTAACATGTAGGTAATTTTTATACCTAGTTGTGACGTAGTGAGCCCCCACTCTCCAACTTTTATGAGTGTTAACTAAGTATTTTTTTGATATTTTGATAAAACAAAAAACACGTGTCTAATATTTTTCTATTACCTGTCTGACGGACAAAATAGAATGTCGTTTTCTTTACCCAGTCTTCACCCCTATTGTGCATAAAACAGGGTGTAAAGGACACTGCCGCGAAAATGCTTACCAATTACTCAGTACATCATTCTGAGCATCACACAGTTTCATAGGCAATTAAAAAAAAAAATCGTGCGTGGAGTCCCTCCGCGCGGAAGAAGTGAAACTTCGTAATACTACACGCATGCATTCGAGTGCCACGCATTCACTCTCGCTAATTTATTGAGCTTTTAAATAATATTTTGTTGTTTTCTTGTTGTATTATTTTATTGAAATTGAGTGAAGGCTGGTCACACCGAAGAGTCGAATGCATGACTGACTGTTTGCACGCCATCTTGCGTACCTAGTAGAACTACGTAGTCACAAATCTTGTAATACTGCCATATCTTAGTGAGTTTTAGAAAATATTCCCTCTTCATGGTAGCGTTAAACGTTGAACTTGTTAAAGATAAGGATAATTCATTTGTTAAAACATGCGTTTACACACAAAATTGAGCATGTAAGATCTTATCAAGTAGGGTAGGCCCGTACATGCTTTTACCTGGTGAGGTGTACAAATTTGTTTTTTATTACAATTATACAGATTATAAAGTTTCTATTTTGGCCATTGTTTTTCTGAGTACATTCATAATAATATTTATAATATTTGTTGGAAGTCGCATAAGAAGTTTTACTTCAAAATAGGTTTTAGAGTTATTTACTGAGTACATGGTAAGCGTTTTCGCGTCGGTGTCCCTAACACCTTTTACAAATAAGACAGGTTTAGCTACCGATAAACAACACCCCATACCGTAAGAAGCAAGAATATGAACAGATTTTCCTTAGCTTTCCTTTCTGCTCACACGTTCTCGTAAACACAACGTTTTCCCATCACAAAGCAAAAAGCCTCATTTTCCAAAACATCACAAAAGAAGGTACTTTTAGCATTTCCATTTACACCCCCTGATCACAAGCACAACCACTACTGCTTACCATAAACCTCATTTTCTTGCTCCATACTACCTTCATTACATTCTACTTTAGTATCTACTTTACCAGGAAAACATACCTACCTTGCTACGTAGTACTAATACAGAATACTGCAGAAGGTCGCCTCGTAACATAACCTAACGCCTGTACACCCCGAAGGGTTAGGCAGACCTAATGGGAGACCCACATTTTGCTAGTTTTATCTGTTCGAATCCCATATAATAGGGGATGACCAAGTTTGAAGAGTTGGTCGTTCTTCTTGTTAGCGTGAAGATGATAATTTAAATTGTCAGCCCTAAATTTTCCGAGGAGTTTGGCATTTTCAGTACCGAATATCAACTCCTGTGAAGTGCAAGCAACAGGACAGGCAGGACACGATAACAAGTGTCCCATCGTTTGTGGGGCAACAACACATTTACTCCAGGGTAGTCATCCGGCCGATGCCTGCCAGGCCTGCGGGACTGTTCGAAAGAGATACCATGGCCCTGGAACACAAAGAGCTAAGAAGGAACATGGATGGGTTTTAGTCAGGAGAAGTCTGACACTCCCTTCCGCTCCGCCCAGAGCGGGAGGAGTCATTTGACAAAGGTTAAAATTATCCATGAATCTCCATCTGAACAGGTTTTCCTTGCTTCGCCAACCTGTGTCCGGAGTCTATTTAAAAACTTCCAGTTGGTCGTTGGAATAGTAAAAAGTTCTTCGTTATGATGAGTACAGTGACACTTTAAAAGGTTTTCAGATATTTCCATATCCCTTATATAAACTGACCTTCTATCCTACCTACTCTATGGTACCTGACGTCTCTCCGTGGTAATCTTTGTAGAGCAATTTCGTCTCTACAGCGAGTAATCAAATAGAGCATCTCTACATACGTTCTGGGGACTCTACGTCTTAAAATAGAGCCGGTCGTCCGAGAATGAGGCTCTTTAATTATGAACCAGGGGCTTTTTCTTAGAGTTCTTAGACAATTTTTGGGTTTGTGGGCTGATGTAGAGATGGATTAGTTAATGTTGGTTGAGATAAGTCGTGTGGTTGTGTAATGGAGCCTGTTTTTGCAATTCAAAATATCTCGCTAGTAATCCCTGTTGGGTTAGCAGAGGTGGGCCTCAGTATGTACACCCATTTTGCCAGTCCGGTATGTGTAAGTACTATGTATTTTAACATGGCGCAAAACCAACGCTTTATTGATTTTCGATACAAATATACTAATGTTTATTTTAATTCCCAAATCTGATAGAAAATTATTTAAAACAAACAAACAAAGTTTGGGAAACAACAAAAAAACAGTTTGCTGAGAAATCAACTTCATTTTAAATGCAGCTTTAAGCATCGAAAACTTGGCAAATATTTAGCATAATGAGCACATACCATGCTGATCAAATATCAACCATATAGGTAACACGTAAAGATTCAAATTCACATGCAGTAAAGTTCAAGATCTATACAACATCCTTGACTTTGGAAAATATTAACTTTAATCTAATTTCAACCGTGGTCCAATAGCTTTAAAGTTCAAACTCTCATATACACAAATCTGTCTAAGATCGATCCCGGTGCTGAACAATACGTATAAGCTAGATTCAACGTTTTCTTTTTTTTTTAATTTCTACCGTACCTTGCGCTCTTTAAGGTTCAATTTCAAATACACATTGACCTAAGGGCGATTCTCAAATGCGTTGTTGAGTTTTCATGTAAACGAGTTGAAATGGAAATGATAATATGACGCCAAAATGGTAAAATGGAGGCAGATTACACTTGATACTTTACTGTCATTTACAACGTTTAATGAGATTATTTTGTTTCAATGATTTAACAGAATTTAATACGTATTTAAGCGAACGCGAGCGGCTTTCGGTTAAAAGGGGTCTATTCTTAGAGTCGAAATAATAATTTTGTTGATTGTGTGGGAAATAAGGTCATCACCGAAATAAAGCTTATGATGTATTGTGATACTCTTTCCATCTAAAAATCTGCCCTTGAGGTTCGGTACGTATGCATAGATTGTAGACCTGGCTCCCGACAGCATACTCTGACAGTATAGTAAACAGGAGTTTGTACGTACCAGCTTAACTGAACTTATTAGTGTTTTAAGCCTTCACTATTTACAACAAAACTTACACTGTCACTTAGGTACGGGATATCAGGGGAGTTACTTTGATGTCTTAAAACATTATTGTTTCATTCTTATTCCAGAGTGGGAAAGAGACGGAGCTATGCAGGTCGTCTAGCTCCATCTCTTTCCCACTCTGAAATAAGAACGAGATTGAAAAATATTGTTTTAAGACGTCATGGTAGGCCACCTCTGGCCTTTTTTTTTTTAAGGGTGGGAAATCATCAAATGACTTCTCCCGCTCGGGGCGGAGCGGGAGGGAGTGTCAGACTTGTACTGACTAAAACCCATCCATGTTCCTTCTTCGCCCTTTGTGTTCCAGGACCGCGGTATCTCTTTCGAACAACCCGCAGCCCTGGCAGGCATCGGCCCTCTCGGACCCCTTCCGATTTGCTGACATCTCCTTGAGGCGCGCGTGGAACACAAACGCGCCGTCGTCGGCACGGACCACTCTTATTCCAGTTTGGGAAAGAGACGGAGCTATACAGGATGTCTAGCGGCATCTCTTTCTTACACTGGGAAAGGAGTAAAACAATAATGTTTTAAGACGTCATGGTCGGCCAGCAGGGTGGGATATCTGTCAGAGTCCAATCATTGGATCGAGTTTCAGTGACAGTGTAAGTTTACGTTAAAAGAAGTATTACATACAGATCTTCTAAAGCTTTCAGTAAACTCATAGTAACAATAGATAATAGACATCTATAAAAATCAATTGCTGTTCGTTAGTCTCGCTAAAACTCGAGAACGGCTGAACCGATTTGGCTGATTTTGGTCTTGAATTATTTGTGGAAGTCCAGGGAAGGTTTCATCTTCATCATCATCATCATCGTAGAGTAGGTAGGTAGGTAGGGTAGGTAGGTAGGTAGGGTAGGGTAGGGTAGGGTAGGTAGGTAGGGTAGGGTAGGTAGGTAGGGTAGGTGGAGTATAGGGTAGGTAGGTAGGGTAGGGTATGGTAGGTAGGTAGATAGGTTAGGTAAAAAGTGCATTGCAACGCATGCCGGGGACAGCTAGTATTAAATAAAATCACGCCTTTAATCCCCAAAGGGTTGGCTAGACACGCAGCGCAGCAGCCAACCGCTCAGCTCTGCGCCAACCAGCCGACAAAAATAAACCAATCGAATCGAAGCTCTTAATAAAATTTGACATATTTTATTTCCCAGCAGATACTTCTTTTTACTTTACCCTCCATTTATGAACGTCGTTGACAATAGCATTGTCGTATTGTAAAGAACCCTGAACAACCCCATAATATGGCAATATGTCACGTTACCGTAAAATTATAAGGAGCAATATTTTTTTTATTGTGTGAAAATGGCAAAGTGACACCTGCAAGGAATCGTTAAATGCGTGTAATAATTTGATTGTGAATCGATATTTTCTTGTTGTGTGTAGGCTTTATCTTGATTTGATAGTCAGTTGGTGTTATGAAAAAACCAGAGAATAGGGATGATGACTGGGTAAAGAAAACGAAATTATATTTTGTCCGTCAATCAGGTAATACAAAAATATTAGATACGTATTTTTTGTTTTATCAAGTTAACAAAAGAATACTTAGTTAAAACGCATTAAAGTTGGAGAGTGGGGGCTCACTACGTCACAACTAGGTATAAAATGTACTGAGCCGTGACGTCATGCGCGATTTCAACTCAAAATATCTCCGTAATTTTACGATTACGTGAAAAAAGAAAAAATACGTGTCAAATACTTTTTAATAATCTACCCGATACACAATAAAAAAAAATGAGTCACTCACAGCCCTATTGTCCAAAAAATATGAATATTAGAGATGGAACGGATAACTGTTTGGCCGGATACTGGATACCGGATATTCGGCCAGTCTTATAACCGGATAGCCTGATATTCGGCCACCGGATATTCTGCCTAACATTGCCCTTTGGTGCATCGCAAGAAGCGAACTCGCTTAGGTGGCACTGTTATATTTCAGCACCCTGCAGCAGTGAGTACAGCGAAATACTTTTTTCTGAAGCTAGCCTTGTTTATGACAATAAGTGAAACGGCTTGTTACCTCTCAATGCACAGAATTAGAACTTATTCACCATAATTTCTTGTTAGTGCTAGACGAGTACTAATTAGATTGACGTTTGTTATCCGGTATGTGGATGAATAGTAATTTTAGGCCGAATAGGCCGAAAATTTTATACCGGTTAGTTACCGGATATCCTTTTCATATCAATAAACTTAAGAGCGTTTATTCCTTACCGCTTTTCATACAAACTTTCAAGTAGTTTTTTTCCCAAATGACTGAACCGATTTAAATGAAACTTTATACGCATAAGCAGGATACATAGGTCTAAAAAGTTACTAAAAAATATTTTCAAAATGTGTTTTAAAACAAGAGATAATTGGAATTTTCTGTTTCTATAGAAAATTTAAATTTGGTCTAATTTAACTGTAACACTATTTTTCGAAAATGTTTTTTAGTAACTTTTTAGATCTGTGTATCCTGCTTATGTGTACGAAGTTTCATCAAAATCAATTCAGTCATTTCGGAAAATAACGACTTGAAAGTTTGTATGAAATGTCGTAAGGCGTAAACGCTCTTAATGAATGAGTATAACTTAATAGCTGAAAATAAAATAATTTTGATTTTTTCCAACTAATGTGTAAAAGTACCCATAACAAAGGCACTTTTTATTTCTTTATGCCTGACCATACCTGGAAACATTCTAGTTACGGAGATAGTGAGGGTATTTTTTTTTTTTTAATACAAGTTTTTAATTTTGGAACAACACTTTAAATACCTCCGTGGTTCCCGTTCTATTCAATGCGTCCAGCAGCACAGTGTTTTAAGAGCATTTCATTGAGACCTACCGAAAAACGTGATTTTTCAACCCAAAAGAGAAAAGTCTTCCAAGCAATAATTTTTGCATAGAGTTACTAAGTAATGTTTACTGTTAGATGTACAGAATGTTTGAATTGTATGTAGGAACAGTTTGCCCCAAAATTTTACTGAACCCTTACCCTTAAAATATGACCACACATTTCCAATACATTGTTATAATAGCTAGCCCATATTGTCCCACTGCTGGTCAAAGGCCTCCCATCATTCCTTCTGACGGTCACGATTTTGTGCTACTTCTTTCCAATACTCAAGGAAGACAGATAATAATACTACTTCTTATTTTTATTTTTTATTTATCTTAATATTTAAAATACCTACAAGTTATTTTTTTTCAGTTTTTACTCGCCAAACTTCACAGTATGATGGCGAGAAGCGCTCGTTTATCATACAAAACTTAAAATTATAAAGTTGACTTAAAATTTAATACCTAGTGTCAGACAATAACGCATTTGTACCAGTAGAAAGTCTGATAAATGCTGTATAATATTTCTAAATTGTACCTAACAAAACCTAATGCCAGTACCTACTACTAAGAAACAAAACAAACCTTATTTTATTACCACTAAAGTCGCTTTCCATATTTCTTTTTAAATTATTTTTCTAACTAATCCGCAGCGCAACTAGGTTGGAAGAATTGCTCAGTGTAATATAAACAGTGGCGCCGTAACGAAGGCAATGCTGCTAATGGTGGCACTTTAGTGTTTAGTATTAGTCGTTAGCTACAGTTGTTTGTTTTTAATATAGGTCTGTTGAAGTAAAGTTAGTTGTGTTTTAAAGTAATCTTAAAAGTATTCTTGACTAGCTCATGTCCACGGCTTTAACTAAGTTTTGTTTAGTGATTGTACTACGGATAAAAACGGGGCAAATGCGAGTCTTACTCGCACACAGGGTTCCATAGCCCCAAACAATATAATAACAATATTTTGAACGGCCATTCATTAGTAAACTTCCACTCAACCGCAAAACTAAATTAGTTTTTCATAGTTAATAAAAAAAAAAGTTACTGCTGCAGTTTGGTGAAAAATTCCCATATCTCAAAAACTAAATATAAAATCTTATTCAAACTAATTTTCATTGAAATTTTTTTTTACGTTCTGCGTCCCAATATTTTTTCAGAATTTTTCTCCTCTTACTTTAGAAATTAGAGGGGGAGGGGGGGCACACACTTTTTACCACTTTGGAAGTGTCTATCATTCAAACAATTGACTTTTAAAAAATGCTTTTAGGAACCAATGTCACTTTTAAATACCTATTTATAGACAGCCAGATTCAGTTCTGTGTGGAAAGGGGGATATCCATAATCTTTTTTTTTTTTGTACAAATGTCGTAAAGCGGTTTACAGAATACATCTACCTAACAAGTATCAGCTGTGTAGTTGTAATAGTTCCGGAATAAAGTGGCTGTGACATACGGACGGACAGACAGACAGACATGACGAATCTATAAGGATTCCGTTTTTTGCCATTCGGCTACGGAACCCTAAAAACCATCCCTGCACCAAATTTTATCCAGATCCATTCAGTCGTTTTTGCGAGAAAGAGAAACAAAGACATCCTCACAATCCATAGACATCATTACAAACTTTTGCGATAGGCTCATCTCCTATATTACATGGGACTTTCATATAACTGTCGAAATGAGGTTGTACTATTAGATACACCTCTGCTGAATCCTTAGAGGATTACAGGCGTGATGTTTATTAAAACCGATATTCCTCTACATACCTTCGTGTTAACACGACAAGAGCAACCGTGCCTGAAAGTTTTTGAAATGGGGCGACCTTTGACTGAAAAGGGCTCAAATTAATTTCCAGGGTATTGTCTGCGGGCGGCACTTTATTGGCATGTTTTATATAACATGTGTGTTAGTTAATACTACACTAAAAACTAAACAATTTAATTTGATATTTTCTTTAGTCAATACTTAACTTTAAGTAACTAACTAAATTAAAAACAACAGGACGTTAAGGCATCAAAATACTCCTCCACATCGCTGTCATCAGGAAACGTGCCCAGAAGACTGGCGGCATTACCACGTTGAATGGCAATGCTAATTCTTTGCAAATTAATAAATTTTATAGTGTTTAAATCGTTCATCGTTTGGTGAAAGTATTAGGTATCAAAAATCTCCGTGATATATTAAATAGAATAGTTACTGCTTAACCGAAAATATATCACGGGTACTTTTTCAGCAATGACAAATAAAATAGAAAAAGTAAAAGACCTCCCAATGGGGTGTAGACTGTGTGGGATGGTACTTTTTTTGTGTAATGATTTTTGTGAGCGTTAGCGACTGTGGAAAAGTCAAACATGTATTGGTGACGCGTAGAAAAAACGGGGACTAATATCCATTAGACAATTAATTTCCGAGGCGACGAAGTACGCCAGATAAAAACCTAAGTGATTACTTAGTCCATAAAATAAAAGTAATAAAAGGATTTATTTGCGTCGCACAGGACAAAACAAAATGCAAATAGCAATGAATGCAGAGGCATAGGAGTAGCAGATTTGTTACCTCTTCCCTCTTTTTTTAAGACGGTTAGTAAATTATCTATCAGTTAATCCATTATTAGCGCCAGTTATTTTTTATTATATAAAAACTTATTTTGTACATAGTTCAAACAATTGATACTAGAATTTTAAAAGAAAATGTGACAATACATTTGAAGTGCGAAAATTTCAACAAAATTTTGGAGTCACTACTGTAGGTATGCCTGTAATCCAGTGGGATTACAGGCAATTTAGTGAAATTAAGGCAAAGTTATCCCCACAGTACACAAACATTCCTCTACAAATTAAAATTTAGGTAGATAAACAAATCTTCCATATATTTGAGTTCAGCCACCCGGTATAAACGTTATAATATTTATATTAAGTTGTGGTTCAAAGAACAAAGAAGAATTTTCTTTGAGCTTTCTTTAAAGAAAAAGGAATGATAATGGATAGCTATAATAACGCTGGTAGCGACGTGAAAGTATATCATTTTCACTTGCTTCATTTGGTCTAGGAACACGAGAGGGATAAAATAATATTAAAACAGATTTTTGTTAGTTTCTATAAAAGTAAAATATTTTTATTATATGTTATGTATGTTGCTTCATGATATGCGATGATCCTTCATCTTATATATTTTATTCAATTGATATTTTGAGCAATTTTAGTTTTATTTAAATAGGGACTAAGTAAAGTTTTTGTTAATAACTAACTAGAATAACAATCGACTAACAAACATAATATCTGAAGGAAGATAAGCCATCGACTTAGGAAAAACTTTTCATTACCTGTAGAATCTAACATTTTTAATTCGACTCGACTCTATTAACGTTCGGACTTCGATACGGACATATTGAGAACGTTGCTTAAGGCACTGGACTTGACAGGTATCATACAAAAATATTTGTCAGTGTCCGCAGCCAGTCCGCAATTATGTCCGTAAAAGTTTGACCAAAACTCTAAGAGTCATTTTCCAACAAGCGGAAAAATTCTTGCGCTCTTTTTTTGCTGTTACTGAATAAAATACTTTATATTGCCTTTAAGTATTAAATTTGGCGCTCGCGCATCCTCGAGCAAGCGTGTGAAGACGCTTAATGTGTACGTCGAATTAGGCAATACTGATATAGTCTTTTTATTCAGTGATGACAAAAAACTATGCGAGGATTCGGTGCCAACTCACCCTAACGAAGGAGGGTTATGGCTAGAAAAATCTCCAAAATGCTTAGAATATTCATCTTAAATCTATCATCATTATATACCGAGATTCCTTCGTGCCTTGGAAAGCACATTAAGCCGATGGTCCCGGCTGTCATTTGTAAATCTTTGACAATCGTTACAGGTAGACAGTCACTTAATAGTCTGACAACCAGTTTTACCAAGGAGTACCGTATTACCTAGCTCTACCTCGGTTTTGGAGGTCAGATAGGCAGTCGCTCCATGTAAAATACAGGTAATAAGCTACATCCGGTTTGATTGGAAGCAGACCCTAATATAGCTGGGAAAAGGCTAAGATCTTAAATCTACCCGTGTTCCAAACTCGATCCTGAAAAGTAAGAAGCTGTCGTGTAAGCTGAATTCGTTCCATACGCATACAAAACGTCCCGCGTCGCAAAAAGCTTACGATTTCAATAAACATGATTATCCAGTTCAGTTCTTCGAGAGAATCAGTTGACTGTAATATTTCAGGCGTCATTGGCTGAAATGCCATCATGGTTCATTATAGCGAAAAGTTCAGCTTCAATTTTTCTCATAAATTTACGTATGACTTGCCAAATTGAGAGTATTGGCTTTATTAGTTTTATTTGTGGACATTTTTGTTTTTGCCTCGGAAAAAAACATGCTGTAAAGGGTTTAATAATTTACTAGGTTATGCTCGCAGCTTAGTCCGTGTGGAATTTGGGTATTGTCCTACGGTATCGAGCCACTGGGATAAAAGCTATCCTATGTGTTAATCAGGTTATAAATTATATGTGTGCCAAATTGAGAGACAGCAACAAATATCCATCCATCAAACTATTGCATTTGTAATAGTGTAAGAAGATTTCATTAGCTGTATTATTGCAGTGCTCAAGGTTTCGATAGTTTAAATGTAATGTTAATAATAACTTTAATTGTTTATGATATGGCTATCACATTTTTTTATGGCTTTCTCTTTGACTAAGCTAGCTAGCCAATGGTTAGTGTTTTACGGAATTATTGTGCAACAGTCGTATGTAGTATCTACTTAGGTACCTGCGACCTCTTGTTGGCAAACCTGTGCATTATTATAAGACTATTTATTTCCGCTTTCAACGATAAGAGATCACTAGAGACAACTCAATATTGAAGTATAAGATTTCTTCTGAAGCTTGTTAGTATCTTCATTTTATCAAATTATCACACTAGATATTAATTTTATTACTGTTTTTTATTTTTTAATCCAAAGTAATATTTCTCCACACAATAACTCTTGTTCCAATATTTACGTTCACGTTACTCACCCCTTACTTTTCCTTCATAAACGTCCTCATCTATATATATAAGCCTCACGTCCGCCCAGGCTCAGGCCGTGGGCGGCTTATTGTCCACAAAACATCGCCCGCACTGACCTTTCCTTGTAACATTATATTGTTTACTTACAGCCATATCTCTTGGTGACATGTATGTCATAGTTTTTTTTTTTGCGAGAGTAATAAAGATAAATGTTTTTCTTGTGTTCACGAACCATAAATAATTCACAATGGGATACAGGTTTTCATGCTGTGAAGGCTCCCCCTCTCTGCTAGTATTTTCTGCAGGCCGGGCCTTCGGCTGTGTTGAAAATGCCAGTATCTAACTGCAGACAATGTCTGTCGAATTTTTTACGTTCAATTCTCTATTAATAAAACCATGGAACAAAAACATAAAATCTTACGCCACAAAAGCCATCACTCATACTTCCACGATAACAAGCCATCAAATGCCGTTATAGTACTAAGTGGTCACAAATGGGAGCCATTTGCTCAACGTTTGCAATACGGCACGCAAACAGCATGGTGTTTACAAATGATTGCTGGTTTAACTCTTTATTACAACATGCTAGGCGATACATTAGCAGTAATACTGGAGAATTGTGAACGTAAACAATGGTTGTGGGTGATGAAACCATAATAGGCAGTACGTGAATGTTTGCTACTGAAAATTGCTGACCGAGTTCAGAAAAATAAGCATATAGCTACACTGTCGGGACACAGGCTTCCTCTCTATGAGATGTAGAGGGTTTTAATACACCACGCGGCCCAGTGTGGATTAATAGTCTATGTCTGGATGAATGTCTTACATGGTCTTCAAATATTTATTGGCCTCGTTGGTACTCGTAGAGTGGAAAAAACGAAATCAAATCAAATCATTTTTTCATCCATAATTGTACATTTAACAGGTGGTCAATTATGAAATTTTAGACACAATTATGGACCCTGGTCGGGCACAGCAAGTTTTAAATATGTAGAGAGAGGAAGAGTGCTTCTCTAATTTTCCTTGTCAAAGAAGAGTAATTATACAATTATCACAATTAATACAGTTAATACAATTTTTACAATTACTACTAATGTTACAGATATTACAATTATTTGAATTTCGAATTATTTTATATATCCTTGTTATTATTTAATATGTTTGTTTACTTATTCTATTCATATTATGTGTTCAAGTCTATCTATTTATTCATTATTTATTTAAATATATTAATAATTAATTATATACTTTATTTTTTGTTATTTTACATATTAAATGTCTGTTATTCATAATTATGTATTTTTACTGAATTTATCCGTAAAATATTCGTGTAATGAGTAATAGTTTTTTTTAATTAAGTTTTGCTTTAATTTATTTAAAAATATACTGGTTTTATTTTGCTGTTTTATTTCTTCTGGTAATTTATTATATATTTTAATTGGCATTGCTTATGGACTAGATGAGTGTAATTTAAGGCGGGAGGGGGGCAAATTTAGTCTGTTTTTATGGCGCAAAGAATAATTTGTTTGTATGTCTCCCCGTGTGTTATAAGAATCTGGATATTTGCGGACTAGTTTACATAATTCCAAAATATAAATACCAACTAAGGTGAGAATCTTATATTTTTGAAAGTAAGGCTTACAACTATCTTTTGGTTCAATATTGGTAATTATTCTAAGTAGCTTTTTTGGAGGGTAAATAAGGAGGGAGCGTCAGTGCTATTTCCCCATAAGATGATGCCATAGTTAAACCAAGCGTGGGCATATGCGTAGTATGTGACTAGTGCGGTTTGTAGGTTTGTAGTCTTTTTGAGTTCGCGAAGAGCATATGAAAACTTTGAAATTTTAGATTTTACTGTCTGTATATGTGTTTTTCAGTTTATATTTGTGTCTATTGTTAAACCTAGGAGAGTGAAATTGTTTACTGTTTCTATTTTATGTTCGTTAAAAGTAAAATCTACATTTATTGTATTTTTCTGCCAGGGGTGAAACGCTATTAATTTGGTTTTTGTAAAATTTATTTCGAGATAGTGGTCGCTTATCCAAATTATAATTTTATCAAGAATTGTCGTGAGTTTGTCATTTAAATTAGCATTTGTTTGACATGAGGTCAGGATCGAGATATCATCCGCGAAAATTAAATTAAACGCGTTAGTGGGTTTCTCCATCAGGAATTTTTCAGTAGCCACCGCGGAGTCCGGGTGTGTACCCTGGTTGGTGGCAATTATACCCGCCCCTTTTAAATGGTACTTGAACATAACTGGCGAAATGTGTGAGCACTATAAGTAAACCTCTCCCTAAGGCGTGATGTGTCAATATTTAACATCTTCATGGGGTTTTTGGTTTCCGCACTTAGTCCCTTAAGTGGACCATTGTGCATGAGCCATAGTGGCCGTTACTCCAACCAGCCCACCTCCCTCCAGAAGCAGATTAGACTTCCCGGTCTTCTCAGGGCAACCGCGAGGGATCTTGGTGTTTTATATTTAACATTTTTGGATACATATTCTCATTATGTTCTTAGCCTAGGCGTGGCCAGTGACGCCTAGGCTAAGAACATTTTTTTGTTTCTTTCTTGATGTTCTGGTGGAGCAAAGCAGTACAGTAAAACAGAAAATTCTATTCTAAATGGTATATTACTACGCTACCAGACCTTGGGTGCTTTGGAGGAACCCCTACATTTTATATCACGATCCTATGAAAAACATTTTAACTACTTAAAAAGCGTTGTTTAAAGAAAAAATATGAATAAAACATGATTTTAATTTGAATTGACTTTATAGTATGAAATCACGCTTCAGTTCATTGACTTAATTTATCGTGACGTGCGCAATTTAAAAATAACAGTAGGTTATGGCAATGCCCACTTCTAAACAGTAATACCAATGTAAAACCGTACAGTAATTGATACAAAATTAAATACAATACAAAGATTCCACAAGATGGCTCTAAGCGTAGAGGAAGACCAAAGAAAAGATGGATTGACTGTGTGAAAAAGGATATGGCTAGAAAAGAGGTGACTGTTGAGATGAAGAGTAATAGAGAAGTAGAAGACCACAAATATATTTGATTGTCAAATTTGAAGTACCGGAAAGCTATTAATTAGATACATTTTAAACACGGATTAAAGTGGCGTATGACATCTTTAGCATTGATTGAAGCAGAATGCAACTGTGGATTTGAAAAAGATAGTTAGCTAGAGGAGGTATCCGCCAATTGCAGCCAAGAAATTCTAGGAATACGAATTGGTGGGTGTTACAAAGGTCGGCTTAGTTAAAAAATGGATTTGGGAAGGCTTTTAGTTAGTGTCTAAAAATAACCAAATTATCATATTTATTTGATGCAAAACATTCACAATACCTTTGTGGAGGACTGGTTTTCTGAATAATACAGGTAAAATTTTTATGAAGCGGATTTCCATCTCCTATATGCCTGTTTGTGTATGATAGTGATTCGTGTTACGATGGTATTGTATTATTTGGTTGTGAGCCAACATTTCGGGGCTTGATCGTCTTTTGTTATAGTTTTTTATCTATTTACCAAGTTTGACGGTGACAATATTTCAAATTCCTGACTCCCGAGTTGTTCTAGTGATCGAAACCAAGACTGCTGGGCATGAGCTCCTGGGTTCTATTCCCAGGCAAATTGTTATTGGGTGTTTTATCAGCAATTTCTCAGCCACGGAGTCTGGATTTGCGCACGTTTGATGGCAATATGATCCCCCTATTACATGGGACTTAAACATAACTGGTGAAATGTGGGTTTAGGTACTATTAGGTACACTGCGGATTACAGGCGTTAACATACTTCAACATTCAAAATCATCAAAATCAAAATATTTTATTTTACATAGGCCTACATGGGCACTTATAAAACGTCAAAAAAAGGTGCACGGTTCGGGTTGGTCGTTTCCTATGGAGAAGAACCGGCAAGAAACTCCATGGTTACTCTTTTAAAATCATTTGGTTTTGCAATATTTGAAGTTACAGCATTGGTACTTAAGCATAGGAGGACAGCGTAGGCCCGACAATAAGTCGTTGCTTACTACAGAAGGTAGTAAAAGAAAAGAAAAAAAAAAACATTCACGCAAGTGAACAATTCCCCCGAGTGACTGTTCACTTTTGTTTCATTCTACGTTGCCGAAATCCGACACCGTTGGATCGGTTCACTAATGAATTCATGTTATATTTTTTGTTCAGTTTGTATTCAGACTTTTTGCCTTCGAGTGAAAGGCAAAACTGAACAAAAAGTGAAGCGTTTGATAACGTTTTCATCATTGTCATTTGCCTAGAATTTTCTTTCTATGTTGGGGACGGCTTAAAAGCGTTTACACCTTGCGACATTTCATACAAACTTTTAAGTTTAAAATGACTAAACCGATTTTAATGAAACTTTATACGCTGCAGGGTACATAGGTATAAAAAGTGACTAGGTAAAAACATTTTTGGATAATAGTATTACAGCTAAATAAGACCGATTATAAATCCATACTAATATTATAAATGCGAATGTCACTCTGTTTGTTTGTTTGTTACCTTTTCACGACTAAACGGCTGATCGGACGTTAGTGAAATTTGGCAAAAAGATAGATTTCAACCTGGGGAAGGATATAGGCTATATATCATCACGCTACGACCAATAGGAACTGAGCAGCAATGCAAAATGTTGGGAAAACGGGGAAAATGTGACGCAGACGAAGTTGCGCGGGACAGCTAGTTATCTATAGAAACAGAAACGTCCAAGTATCTCTTTAAAAAAAAGAGATTTTTTAGAAACTTTTTAGACCTATTTATTATGCTCATGTGTATGAAGTTTCATTAAAATAGGTTCAGTCATTTCGGAAAATAAGAACTTGAAAGTTTTGTCCGTCCGTCTCATGACGACAGGCCGTGTCGACGGCGCGTTCGTGTTCCACGCGCGCCTCAAGGAGATGTCAGCAAACCGGAAGGGGTCCGAAAGGGCCGATGCCTGCCAGGGCTGCGGGTTGTTCGAAAGAGATACTGCGGCCCTGGAACACAAAGGGCTAAGAAGGAATATGGGTGGGTTTTAGTCAGTCAAGTCTGACACTCCCTCCCGCTCCACCCAGAGCGGGAGAATTCATTTGATGATTTCCCATCCGCAAAAAAAAAAAGTACTTGAAACTTTGTATGAAATGCCGTAAGATGTAAACGTTCTTAACAGATAACGGCTTCATCATTTTCTTATTGTCCTCGTCACATGTTCTTAGGGTCAGTAAGTACAACACTTTTCGTCTTCCATTCTCCTCTGTCATCAGCCTTATGGGATATTATACACTTTAAACCTATGTCTGTGAGGGGCCTTCAAAATAGTTATGTAATAAGATATCTATTCTCGTAACTATGTAGGTTAGGTACGTACATAATAGGCCAAGTGTAATTTTAAAAAAGGCTTTAAATTAGTACTTAGTTAAAAGGTTCTGACGAATCGTTTTAATCCACAGAAGGTACTTAAATTTGATTGCCTTGAACTTGTAACTTATTTCAACTGAAAAATTACAACGATATAAAGCTCCATTAACACGCAAGTTTTAATTTAAAACCCTTTGATATACTTTTCGAACATTAAACGAGTATTTTAATTTGACATTACCAGCTTTGGAATTTTATGTTTTTCATAAAGTTACTCATGGATGTTATGGCGCGTGCGTATAATAAGAAATAATGCCGCTATCTTAATTTTTTCAACAAAATTTCGAAAGATAAAAAAAACATAACCAAAAATGTTTATCAACAACACTTCTCTCAAGAAATTCTAGTACAGTAGATACAAGGTGTTGTTTTGCAACCTCGTCAAAATTCAGGAGGTTATCACACAAGACATAAATAATGAATTAAAATAACGGTACCTAGTTAATTATTGACAAACGCCGATTTTTTTGTTTGTTTATGTTTGTTCGTATATCAGAATAATATTTCGTTAAGGGGTAACGTGGTTTAGAGAATGAGAAATTATCGAAAAAACGTTTGAAATTGTTTGAATTTGTGAAAGCGCGGTTATAGGGCTAGAATCAAACGACCCGCGTTTAAAATAGGGTGATTCACACTTACCGAAATCCGTAACAAAGAAAAAAAAATACCTAACCATTTTATTATTGATTCGGGACGAGAATCATTAGCATAGTTACCTCCTTGAATTTGTCGAGGATGCAAAACAACACCTTGTCGACATAATAGCTAACCTACCTATCATGTGCCTAGCCTTTTCCAACTTTGTTGGGGTTTGCTTCCAATCTAACTAGATGGAGTTGAATCCCAGTATTTTATATGGAGTGACTGCCTATCTGTTCTTCACAACCCAGTCAGTACTGGGTAATACGATACCCTTCGGTTGTTAGACTTTCGGCCACAGACTACATAAAACGACTGTCAAAGATCTAGAATTGACATCTGGGATCAACGGCTTATCGTGCTCTCCGAAGCATGGAGGAAACCAGGTATGTAAAGTGAGGGTCATCCATCCACAGATCAACCTAGGCAAGTGTACCTTAATTTAAAGATTGATCCGAGCGGCTGTTAGAATTTAGACACAAGGTCCTCAATAGCTAACCTTTCTATGACCTACAAAACTTTTTTCTGACTACCCAATATCACCGAAATATCTTTAGGTACACGGAAAACCGTTTTACCGCAATATATAATTCAGCAAGGTCTTGTTTGACCCCAAAACCTTTCTGCGAGCAGTTAACGTACTACCGTCGGTTATTTTTGCTCCATTTTTTTTTTTTTTTTCGTCCTGTGGTATAAGAAAGGTTAGAACTTACTTATGATTAGATAAGATAAGGTGTATTTAATCTACATGAAAATAATATTAAAGGTGGCTTTTCATGTTCGTTTGTGTGTCCGCTTAGTTTTTGAAACGTTGGAAATTAACCGCACGGGTCGATCTTTAAGGATAAGCCGTGCTTGCTGAGCTTGGTCCTTGGATGGGTGACCATAATTACATACCGAGTTAAGTCCTTGCCTCGGAAAGCACGTTAAGCCGTTGGTCCGGACTGTCAAAGATCGTCAAGTCAGACTTATGTCTGACATCCTGTCTTACTAAGGCGTATCGTATTACCCAGTAACTGGGTTGTGGAGGTCAGACAGGCAGTCGCTTAATGTAAAGTACTGAAAATTTCAGGCAGATGATGGTGATGAAACGTTGGAAATGAAAAGAAATGTGTGATAAATATAGGTCTTGATATTTTCGTATATTGACGATTAAAAATTCCATTTGGATACACTTATAGTTTGCACAATCATATTTAACCAAGATTAGCACAGAAATCTACATTTCTATACATCGCCCCGTTATTTAATAGTACCCGTGCAAAGCAAGGGCGGGTCACTGAAATTGTTTAAAGAAAAGTTATGAATAAAACATTGGTTTATTTTCAGTTGGCCTTATATTGGTGTATCACGCTTCAGTTCACTGAATTTATTTAATATAATCGTGATGTGCTTGATTCTTAAATCTAACGTAATACTGAAATTATTTAAATTTAAATTCTCGTATTTTGAAAATGTCATTTCATTACTTTTCCACAGGTTAGCAGAGGCTGTTTAAAGTAAATAATAATTTAATTTCAGGATCAAAAAATACACGTTAAGTATTACCAATATCCACAGTTTAGTTCGTAATAGTCATTGGACAGTAAAGTCTTGCTCATTTCCTCTTTATTAAATGCGTTTCGAGACTTTGAATCCTTTTTAGCTGGGAGTTTTTCAAAATCAGATGATTTCTACAAGAAAAAGGGCTGCCAAGGTTTGTAGTAACCTTCCATAACCGCTTGGCCACGACCTTAGCGCTTAAACGACACGCGTATTGCGGCAGTGTCTACGTAATAAGAAAGAAATTGCTTAGAATATGGTCAAAGTCGCCACAACGCG
This sequence comes from Cerastis leucographa, assembly GCA_963082945.1. NCBI lineage: Eukaryota > Metazoa > Arthropoda > Insecta > Lepidoptera > Noctuidae > Cerastis > Cerastis leucographa. The sequence continues at coordinate 1,801,332 of OY720360.1, forward strand.
ATGGTACCCAAATGAAGCAAATGAGTAACATAAAAACGTTGATGCACGCTGACGCAAGTAACCGCCGTAAGTTGTATCATCTGATGACGTGGAAGTGACGTCAAGTAATCACATACTAGAAGCCAAAGAAAGTCATCAAGACAGCGTTAATGAATCCAGATTCATCATCTGCCAGCGTGCATTATCCTTTTCCCAGCTATATTGAGCTCGGCTTCCAGTCTTACCGAATGCAGCTGAATAACAGTATTTAATCTAACCTCCACAACCCAGTTAGTACTGAGTATTACGATAACTTCAGGTAAGACTGGTTGGTACTTTCGGGGCACTGACTACTTGTAACAACTGTCAAAGATTTAAATATGACAGCCGAAACCAACGGCTTAACGTGCTTTCCGAAGCAGCTCGGTAAGTAAGTAATTGATGATCACACCTATTCACAGACCAACCTAGGCAAGCACGGCTTAACCATGAAAATCGACCCGTGTGGCTGTTATTATTTAGCCACGAGCTCCTCCTTCAGATTATTATTGCAAAAGTTTGGAGCTGGTTAGACAAGGAAATGTTCGCTATTACACTGCGAGGGGCGAAATGAATTGGAAATTCCGCAACATTAAAAATGTAAAACTTAAGCTTTAGCTACTAATGGATGGTGCTGAAAATGATAATTTTCAAATGATATTTTCACATAATGACGGTGAAACGGTAATGGAGTAAGGAAAAAAGTTTTTGAACTGGGAAATAGGTTGCTATTTCAATGTATTATGGGTTGATTTTTTGGTTATTCGTCTCATTAGTGATAAATTCTGATCTTTTTATTTTTGGGATAAAAATATCTGATCATAAAATAACATCCATCCATACTAATCCATACTTACTAATATTATAAATGCGAAAGTCACTCTGTTTGTTTGTTTGTTTGTTTGTTACCTTTTCACGACTAAACGGCTGACCGGATCTTAATGAAATTTGGCAAGAAGATAGATTTCAACCAGGGGAGGGACATAGGCTATATATCATCGCGCTACGACCAATAGGAGCGGAGCAGCAATGAAAAATGTTGCGAAAACGGGGAAAATTAGACGCAGACGAAGTTGCGCGGGCCAGCTAGTTTCTTATAATTAGAAATTTTACTTTTTTTTTATTTTCATTCACTTTTCTCATCTTGTTTAAGAACCTTAAGAAACAACAATAAATAAATCCCTTATAAATCACCTAACACTATTTCTTATTCTAAAAGCATATTATTATCAAGTACTTTAAAATTCTACAGGGCCATTCGCATCGGTTTTCAACGCTATAATACAATTTTGCTCGCACATTAAACTATTGATAATTTCGTCGATAGTGTCGTTAATCTGTGGACACTCCCGCCGTCAAAAGCCGCATTAGTGGCGTTTGTGTGGTTACACCGGCAACACAAAACTTGCGCTACAAATTTTACGATTTACCATATTGCATTATTAAACAAGGTGTTGTTTTGCATCCTCGTCAAATTCAAAGAGGTAACTATGCTAATGATTCTTGTCCCGAATCAATAATAAAATGGGTAGGTAATTTTTTTTTTTCATTTACCGAAATCGGTAAATGTGAACCACCCGTGTTTTAAACGCGGCCCGTCTTATTCTCGCCCTATAACCGCTTTCACACATACAGACAATCTCAAACGTTTTTCTTATTCCCTTAACTATGTTAAGGGGGTTATTCTGAAATACTGACAAACTTAAAGAACCAATAAATCAGCGTTTAAAAATAATTAACTAGGTACCGTAATTTTAGTTGATTATTTATGTCTTTTGGAATAACCTCCTGAATTTTGACGAGGTTGCAAAACAACATCTTGTATTAATTAATCGCTGTTTTTTGCCTCGTTGGTCCAGTGGACTTATTCCTATGCGACTGTTGAGCATGAGGTTCTAGGTTCAATTCCCTGTTTGGGCAAAGTGTTATTGTGTTATTCGTTCAGAATTTTCTCAGTCCCACGGAGTTTGCCCAGTGTTTATCGAAGAACATGAGTATAGTCAGTCAGGAGCTCGTGGCTAAATAATAACAGCCGCAAGGATCAATTATTAAGGTAAAGCCGTGCTTGCCGAGGTAGTTCCGTGGATGGGTGTCCATAATTATATACCGAGTTTCCTCCGTGCCTCGGAAAGCACGTTAAGCCTATAGTCTGTTTGTAATATTAAAAAACCGCCTTTTACTACATGCATATGAATGTGTATACGGTACACATACCATTTTTTTTTAAATTCTGTCTGTCTGTTTGTTCCGGCTAATCTCTGCCTGGACCGATTTTGACGGGACTTTCACTGGCAGATAGCTGATGTAATAAGGAGTTACTTAGGCTACTACTACTATTACTATTACTACTACTATTTTAGAAAAAATCTAATTCCACGCGGACGAAGTCGCGGGCACAGCTAGTTTTCCAATAAAAATGTCTCAAAATCCTCTTTTTCCCTCATTATAACACACAACAAAACAATAACAGCACCTAAATCATCTCTTACTAACGAAATATAGCTTCGGAAGGTAACAAAGTGAATTATTTCGTCTCATACATTATGGATACGACAATCCGATTGAATTGCTATTTTACGAGATAAACAACACGTTTCGGAGCTCGGCTTAGTTCGGAGATATTCGGAGATTTTCAGGAATTCAGTAACGGTGTTGTTGTTGAAAACATTCATCATTTTCATGCCCTTATCCCATTTTTTTTTGAGTTGGCGCAGCATGTCTTCTTCTTCCATACTTCTCTATTACTTGTCATCTCATCAGACACAACCATACTTGCCATATCATCCTTCACACAGTCCATCCATCGTTTCTTTGATCTTCCTCCACTCTTATACCCATCCACGTTTATACTCAAAACTTTCCCGTCGACATTTTCCTCATACCTCCGCATCACATGCCCATTCCACGACAGCCGATTACCACATATCTTTTCAGTCACCGGTACGGCGCAACTTTCAGTCTTCTTCTTATGTACTCGTTTCCTATGATTTCATTTGTAAATAATAGCGTTTCAATTATTGTTTTAAGTGTACTTGACCAACCGTAAACTTTTTTTTACCAAGGTCAAGCGTAAACTTTTTAAAACAGATGTCTTTTGTTTCCATTTTGGCAAAGCGGGAGTCGACATTATGGGCAAAATTCCTCATTACTAACTAATGTTATCTTTTGTTGTTGAAAACATTGTGATGCTGTAAAAATAAGATAAAAGGTTAAAGTACCTAAGTAGGGCTACAGTATGGCCTAAGTAACAGTAGAACAAAATGATGTTACTAATTTTCCAAAAAGGTTGAGTTTAACCGTCCACAATCACCAGATTTTTTAAAGTATGAAGGCCATAATAACGCGTAAGTATCTAAAGTAAAGATGAAAACATTACAAAATCGAGCCACAATCACAATCTCACGCCGGAAGTTGTTATAAAGGGTTGGTATATGTTTGTATGATGGCTGTCCTGCCTTACTGCCGCCATTTTAATTTAAAACTAAAATTAATGAAGGTAGGCAGGCAAAGTAATTTATTCAAAACCCTTTTATTGACGCGTAAGATGATTTTAAAGAAAGTTAGAGAATAAACATCATTTATTATAAACGTTAGCTTACAAAACACTACTGCTTAGAGCTCATTCCCTTCACATATCATCATCGGAGTAGCCTTTTCCCAAACTATCTTGGGGTCGGCTTCCAGTCTAACCGGATGCAGCTAAGTACCAGTATTTTACATGAAGCAACTGCCTATCTGAACTCCACAACCCAGTAACTGGGTAATAGGATAACCCTTGGTAAGACTGGATGTCAGACTTTTTGTTTCTGGCTACTCGACTGACAAAGATCTACCAATAAAAGCCGGGACCATCAACGGCTTAACGTGCTTTCCGAGGCACAGAGGAAGCTCGGTATGTAATTATGGTCATCCAACCTCGGCAAGCACGGCTTAACCTTCAAAATCGACCCGTGAGACCAAATTGTCTCACCACTCTTCATTAGGAAATTATCAGTAGTAGCCTGGGAATAGACTCTATTACATCTCTGTTCACCCCTTCTGGGACTAAAGGCGTGAAGTTATGTAACGGGGCATCCCATAGGAATCATTAAGGGTCACTTGCAGTAACCCTTGTCTTCTTACTGGACTCATTCGTCTTCGAAGAGCCTACAGCTAAACCTGGTTAATTACGAAAACAACGTGAAACGTTAGTGTTACGTTAACTTATTCATTAACACTGGCCACAAACTAAGTGCTGTTAACTGCGCTAAGTAATATTTAAGTTACGGATAAGTGAGGGTAAGGCTTTGAAACGTTCACTTAAAAAAGCAATTAAACTTGAAAGTCTTTCTTTTGTTATAATTATGAAAAACTTGCCACACATCATAAAAACAACATAGTGAGAATAACGAACAATCTGCCTTATTCCCTGCAATTATCTTTAAGAGAATCTCTAAGAAAAAACTTTATTTAAAGTTTAAAAACTTCAGTTGGTCGTTAATGAATCATCTAGTAAATGGCAGGATTTTTTATTTATATAAATTGACTAGTTGTGCCCGTGACTTCGTACGCGTGGAGTTAGAATTTCTAAAATAAAAGTAGCCTTAGTTACTTCTTATTACATCAGCTATCTGCCAGTGGAAATCCCGTCAAAATCGGTCCAGCCGTTCCAGAGATTTGCTGGGACAAACAGACAGACTGACTGGTGGACAAAAATTGTAAAAAATGTCGTTTTTGTATATGTGCTGTATATACCTACATTCATACTCATGTAGTAAAAAGCGGTTATTTTTATATTACAAACAGACACTTCAATTTAATTTATTTGTATAGAAGATGTCCGCTCTATTAGTCTTTTAAATCCCTTTTTATTGATATCACCAATTCAATAAATCATAAATCCATATACCTATCTATCCTAACCCTACACAAATAAATGATGACACATCACTCCATTTCAGACCCACGATTTTGCCAAAGTATCTATTGATTTGTCAAGACGCGATTCTTTTCGCGTCCAAACCGATTTATATGTACGTAATGATTTAGATATTTCATCTTTTTGCTGAATGTCAAAGATAAACTTATCTTTGAGTGAAGGATAAACCTGTGATATTATACATTTTGGGTTCACATTTTGTATACCGGGTGACTTTTAGAGGTGAGTATTTCGAGCCAAAATCCGATACTATGGTGGATAGGAAAGTAAGCTTTTAGTAAGTTTTTATACCTTTTAGATCCCTTTGAAGTAAACTTTGTACTGGAACTTAAATACTCCGTCTGGTGACGAAAATGTCACTATTCCATACAAATTATTTCTGTCGATAACTTAATTTTATGTTAGAGATAAATTCACACTACATGTACTGGTCAACCAACCAATGTAAGCTCAATTTGGTCAAAGCATCAAAAGTTTTTAACTTAGGTTTTAACCGGTAAGAATGACGAGTAATAGAGAAGTATAAAAGAAGAAGACATGCTTCCCCGACCCCAAATGAATTGGGATCAGAGCAGGAGAATGTCCCAAAAAAAAACATTTATACAACTACATCTGATATATATCATTGCAAATGGTTTGCAAACTCAAACTCAAAGCATTTATTTCAATAAGACCATTACAGGCTTTCGAAAGTCAAAAAAAAAATACGCAAAGCTACAGTCTCAGTCACAAGGCATATAACTTGTGAAAGTAATGTAGTTGCCCATTCCAAAGCGCAGATCTCTATGGAGAAGAATGGCCAAGAAACTCCATGGACACTCTTTTAAATCAAAATATTATGTTGTTGTTTGCACTACAGCTACTATTAAGATAAACAGATAGAATCGCATAGAAAACTCATAATAAAACGATGTACGTCAGCCATTGACGCGTGTCTGATAAGATACCCCACAATTACTATTCAAGGGTGATACCATGATATCATGGAACCTCTCATAGATTTAGAACACTATAAAAAGCACTAATCCATTATGAACACCATAATAATAGTGATAAGTCCATCATAAATGTATTGACGAGATTAAAAAGATTAGATGTTGCATATTAAACACGTGATCCACTCGTGTATGGACAGTACATGTTTTATGGTGGGAAAATGTTTGAAGATTACCCATTGACGTCATCATGGTGATCTATGAGTAAATGATGTTTATTTTGTAAATTCTTTATTATTTGTCCGTATATGGTACATTTCATGATCTATTAATTGTTTTTAATTTTAATAACTACTGTATTCATTACAACGATTAACAAACTATAAAATTAAATTACCAAAATAACAATAAGTTTATTTTTATTTTGGTAATTTAATTTAATAGTGCACATGTATTGACCATACACGAGTGGATCACGTGTTTAATATGGAAGATATAGCTATAAAAGGGCGTCATAAAACTCCTCCTCAACGCTGTCAGCTGGTAATGTGCCTGGCAGCATTGCCACGTTGTATGGCAATACTTAGCCTCTGGCGAAAGTAAAAACCAGCCCTTGGGTCACGGGAAGCGTCAACCAGCCGTTTCGAAATTTCTTTAAAAAGGCTTTGAGCACTCGGACCCCTCAACCCCAAACGGGTCGAATATATACTTACGGCAAAGTTTTGTAAATTGGTTTTTACTAACATTATTACACGTCAAATATATTTTTAAAACTAGATGAAGCTGGTGTTTCGTTCTTGACTACTCTGAAAAGAAACAGCTGAAAAAAACTCACGAAGTCAAGAAAGTTCAGACATAATCTTGGTTGGTTAAGGAGCTTGTGGCTAAATACTAACAGCCACTCGGGCCGATGTGCCTTGGAAATAAGCGTTAAGCTATATGTGGATCTTTGACAGTCGTTACAGGTAGTCAGTGGCCCAAAAGTCTGACTGTCTTACCAAGGGGTATCGTATTACCCAGTACTAAATGTTTGTGGAGGTTTGATAAGCAGTTGCTTCATATAAAATACTGGTATTCAGCTGCATTGGGTTTCGCTACAAAAGGCTAGCAGATGTTGTTGTGTCGGGTCGTTTAGTTCCCTTCAAAATGGTTGAGTTGAATGATGGCTAATACATGCATCATGTTCGTGAACGGGCGCTGTCAGTTGTGACTGGTCATCTCTTAGCTGCCACGGTTTATTTTAATTACTTCATTTTTAATTACTGATTTAATCTTTTACTCTGGACGCTCTTAACTTGCCCGTATTTCTACATTGTTCTCACATATTTGTAATTCTTAACATGAATGATGTAACCAAGATTTTTTGTAACATATTTTGATTTAAAAGATTGTCCATGGCGTTTCTTGCCCGTTCTTCTCCATAGAGATCTACGCTACGGAATGGGCAACTACAGTACTTTCATAAGTTATTATGCCTTGTGACTGGGACTGTAGCTTCGCGTTATATTTTGGTTTTTTTTTTTACTTTCAAAAGTGCCTGTAATGGTCTAATTGAAATAAATGCTTTGACTTTGACAGAATCTAGGTCAAGTCATATGGGGACCATGCAGAGTAATGACTGAGATGATCTTGGTGGTATAGGTAGATTGCAACCATGTTTAGTGGTTAGGAAAATAATAAAAGTTGAACCTATGGCAACTGCAGTAGAATCGATTCAATTGAATTGAAATTTTGTACGCAGGCTGGGAACATCATGATGTATACGCAATTTAATTGATTGTTGTACTATTGGCGCCACCCTGTATACAAACGGCGTAGAATCCTAGTTTCAAAACAAGAGACGAGCGCGCAAAATGGTTGACGTGACGCCGACTCTAACAAAACGCATCAGTTTCGCGTCAAAGTGAGCATGATCAAAGAAACTGACGTAAACGGAGTGACTGACATTCTTGTCACGTCAATTATGGTGATGTTAAGATGTGAGAACAAGAGAATTTCTGTGTATTGTCTTAGTTTCCTGTTTTACGGCTAATTTTGGCTTTGTTACACCATTATTCACTCGATTATAGTATTTGGGTTAACTTTACATAATAGTTATTTGCTAATCGTACTCTTTTTAACACCCGGCCAAAAAAGATGGGTGTTATAAGTTTGACGTGGGTATCTGGTTATCTGTGTGTCTGTCTGTGGCATCGTAGCTCCTGAACGGATGAACAGTTTTCGATAAAGTTAGTTTCGTTTGAAAGGTGTCTTAATCGAGAGTGTTCTTAACTATGTTTCAACAAAATCTGCCGGTTGAAGATCAACACCTCTTTTCTCGTTGATGAAGGGATATAAACAACTTGCACCGGTCTGGTCGATTCAAAATTTTAAATCTTGTCTCTTGTCACCATGAGCATCGCCATGATTTTGGCTGTAAATTCAAACGATCCTGCTCTGTTCCACTCCTGGGCAAAGGCCTCCCTTCTACTTCTCGCGAACTCGCCCGTCTCCTTCCAGTTCTGATGGAACCAAATTGGAACGATCACAAAATAAAGAAATATTCGTTTTGAACAAAACATGTAAGTACTAGTTTTTGAGACTATTCATATCTATGGGTGATCAACTGATTATTTAACTGACAATGGTGCTTGTCGCTTGGTGCTGTAGAATGCTCATAGCGATTTAAAAACATTTGAATTTTGGACTAGCCTAATCCAAAACTTAAAAGGTTGCTTAGGACACGGATAAAAAATAAAAAGTCGTATTTAATTGAAACAATTGTCTTTCAGACAGCGCAATATTAAATTATAGTTAAAATATTATTTTTAAATGCCAATCCGATTCTATTTACATAACGGAAAGCTGTCACAACTCAATTCCGTAACAACCTGTCTGCAAAAGCTCTATTACAAAATTGAATAGTAACGCCTCCAAAAATGGCAGTTTCAATCAATAACTGAACAAAACATCCAGTTTTTACAATAGCCTATTGAAACACGATTTGACGCCACCGTTATGAATGGCACGCCACTGAATGCGTGCTGCCAACTACGCACGCGTTCCATTGACAATCGCGTGACAACGTCAGAACACGCATTTCATTAGAACTAGCGTAGTTAATGTTTGGACAAATAGTAAGATAATCCAGAAGTTTTACCATACAGTGTACTACAAGGTAATTTATTACATAACATCATCACGGAGGAGCTTGTGGTATAATACCAGCCGCGCGGGTCGATCTTTAAGGTCAAGCCGTGCTTGCCGAGGTTCATCCGTGGAAGGGTGACAATAATTACATACCGAGTTTCCTCCGTATCTCGGAAAGCACGTTAAGCCGTTGGTCCCGGCTGTCATTTGTAGATCTTTGACAGTCGTTACGAGTAGTCAGAAGCCAAAAGTCTGACATCCAGTCTTACCAAAGGGTATCGTATAACCGTATAACCCAGTTACTGTGTTGTGGAGGTCAGATAGACAGTCGCTTCATGTAAAATACTAGTAGTACTCAGCTGCATCCGGTTAGACTGGAAGCCGACCCCAAGATAGTGTGGGAAAAAGGCTAGGTAGATGATAATGAACATCATCACGCTTGTAATCCCTGAAAGGTTAGGCAGAAGTGTGCCTAATAGTACACCCACATTTCGCCAGTTACGTTTAGGTCCGGGGGCGAGACTATTTACATTAACAGGGCACAAAACCACACTCTGTGGCTGCTACCCAGACATTCCTGATGGAATAACTCAATAACACTTTGCTCGACCCGGGAATCGAACCCCACATGATCAGCAGCCGCGTTTGCGACCGCTGGACCATAGAGGCAGTTCACGTATTTTATTAATCGTCTGACATGTACTGGAATGCGCGTCCAGCGTCCGTCCAGCCTACAGCGGACGTACTTAACGTTGCACGTTGTTTCAATCGTGCAGGCCTTTTAAATGCAACATTAATTGCTGATGATTTGACGAAATCACAACTAAGTACCAATCAAATGCAAAAAAATAAACTTTGATTCGGGATGTCCTGTCGGATATTTTCGCACTCCGCATCCTAATAATTACAAGCAAATCGAAGTTTTACGCATGTATACACGTTCTTGTGTTAATTATCGTTGAGTTGAAAAACAGTTATTCCGTCATCGGATCACGCTTTTAAAAATTTAACGCATTGGTTTCTTGTTCGCGCGACAATCGCTTCGGTTAGGGCCTCATCATTAACCATCGTACTAGCCCGGAATTACCCACTGCTGGGTGCAGTAGGCCTCCCCTTTTTTCTGCCACATTTCCCGGTCCTTTTCTGTTCGGTTAGGGCATGGTCTCATGCAAAGCAACAGTTGTTTGAAATGTACCTTTTGGAACACTACTGGTTTTCTGCTAATCAAGCACACATTGTAACGTATTCCGCAAATTAGTTGCCAACTCCATTGACTAGTTAAAACAAACATCGGGTTATTCCGAGTAATTAATGATTCGATGCTATTTCGAATGTGGATCGATTGAATCCGTACTAATGCATACGTTGACAGCTGGAAACCTCCTGTTTTCAAGACGTATTGTTTATTTTAATTAAAATAAACTAATTTAATATTATATCCCGGATTCTGGCAGCAACGATTGAACGTGTTGTCAAACGTCATTTTATTCATAGATTCAAGGACAGCTACATTAGATATCAAAGAAGAAATGCACAGTTTTGACCAGTCATAAGTTAAAATTAATCGGATTTGCAAAATCAGCCAATAATAACTTCCATGGTCATCTGGGAGTAATAGAAAAATATTGAATTGTTCAGCTGCTTATTATCCTGCGCATGTTTAAAAGTCGACTCAGGGAAACGTTTACTATTACATCTTCTAGTAAACAACAATCAACTTAGGGGACATATGAACAGCCACAATTTGGCAAATGGCCGAATTCGCTAATTGGCGTCAAAACAGAACGCTGATTTAGGGTCTTGATGGTGAATTTTAATAATTGAAAAGCCGCAGTACCCACGAATCGAGTGACCAGATTCACTGGTCAACCATCAACCCGTATAACAAGCGGGATAGTATAAGTGTCTAGTCCTCTCGACAATTGTTCTCACTCTGCTTCTGGGGTCTCCTCTCCTTGGTGTATGTCACATGTTTTTGATTTTTTGGTTCTATTTCACATTGGTTTCGTCACAAAGTTTCCATTCACCGTTTTGAGAATTAAAGGCTCTCTCTATTGTATGAAAGTTAAACATTACTGCTGAAATGTGGATTTAGTATAACCACTTATCAAACCCATCGGAAAACACAGGTGTGTGTACATCCAAGTCCAGAGCTACAATTTCCAAACGGATATGAAAACACGTAAATGGTCGTTCGTAATTAGAACTATCGGAACACACCAGCTGGCTGCGTTCCAGTGATCGATCGGTTTACGTAGATCAGCCAGCAGTAGACTAAACTAATAAATTGTTGTAATGATGGATACCTAACTCGAAGTGAGAGGTAAGATAATTAACCTGGGGTTTTTATTTTTGTAGATGTTAAACATAGGATAGTGAATCATTGGATTCTTGACCACCTACCACCAAATAATCTGCTCATACACCGTGTAAATCACCTCATCACGAAGCCGTTAACCAAGCATTCTGTACATGAAACTAAGTAACTTTACGCAAAAATTATTGCTGGTAAACGACTTTTTTTTGGGGGGTATAAAATCATGTTTTGTGGTAGAACTCAATGTAACGCACTCAAAACATTGTGCTAATGGACGGATTGAGTAGTACGGGGGTCGTGGAGGTGTTTAAAGTAAAAACTTACATTAAAAACTTGTATTTAAAAAAATACTTTTCAAAAAGTTAGAACTTTGACCCCTAATATCTCCGTAACTAGAAGGTTCCCAGGTATGGTGTAGAAAAAAAAAATATCGCAATGATAGGGAGAAAGAAAGAATAGTGCCTTTCGGCTTCGTTAAGAGGTGTTTTACACCATTTATAGGCTCACATAGCTAGCCATGGATACCCACAATATCAGATGTAACATAAGCATTGCTATCCCATGTATAAAGCTGTTCGTCTCATCGGCCAGTAGTAAAGTATTGCTCAAACCGTCGCGGACGTGGACACCTCCATCAGATACTTACTAAAGTATTTGTAGTGTCCGGTGTCCGCGCGCCTCAAGGAGATGTCAACAAATCGGAAGGGGTCCGAGAGGGCCGATGCCTGCCAGGGCGGGCTGTTCGAAAGAGATACCGTGGCCCTGGAACACAAAGGGCTAAGAAGGAACATGGATGGGTATTAGTCAGTCAAGTCTGACACTCCCTTCCGCTCCACCCAGAGCGGGAGAAGTCATTTGATGATTTCCCATAAAGTGTCCGGTGTCCACAGATAGTCCGAACAAGCATAAAATTCAGCACATGACATAACATCACGTCTGTAATCCCAGAGGGGTTAGGCAGAGATATACCCATTAGTAAACTTACTTTTCGCCAGTTTTGTGGGAGCAGTCCTATTGCTATAAATCGGTCACACATCCAGATTCCGTGGCTGCTACTGAAAAATTCCTGATGAAAAAACGCAATAAAAATTAGCTCGAGCTGGGAATCGAACCCATGATCTCATGTTCAGCAGCTGCGCTTGCACTCACTAGACAAAGGAGGTAATCTAAGCTCCTTCTTCAAATAAAAAGGTTTTAATATGTTTCTGTCATGATCCTTCTTTAAAAAAAATATTTTGTATTTGATCTTGCTCCTTCTTTAAATAAAAAGATTTTGTATTTCTGTCATGCTCCTTCTTCAAATAAAAAGATTTTGTATTTCTGTCATGCTCCTTCTTTAAATAAAAAGGCTCATTATCAAAAAATCACATATTGCTGACTCGAGGTTTATTCCGTTCTAATACCTATAACTAATACAACTCGTATTTGTTTCTAGAAACAGTGTTTGAAAAAAATACCAGTGTTATTTGAACAGAATAAACCAGACTCGAAAACCCGTAAAATTGAAACGAATACCAATTTGTTGAAAACAGATTTGGCTACGGTTTAATTAATTCAGTTAAAAAGCATCGAGCCGCAGTCACGAATGAAAATAGATTTCAGCTTAATGCCTAACCAAATCAGGGTTATAGGCCTCCATTATAGATTCTGAGCAAATTCAGACGAATTGAGAGAAATGAGTTGGATTTAAATAAGGGTTGTAGTTAAATAAGACGCAGGTGAATTGATTGATGAGGTCGAGGGAGGGTAAAGCGAATGAAAAATAGTATGCAGATTTGTTTTTTATTCTTTGAAGACGTGTACATGAATATGATTTACAATAATACAAGGTGTTGTTTTGCATCCTCGTCAAATTCAATGAGGTAACTATGCTAATGATTCTCGACCCGAATCGATAATAAAATGGGTAGTTTTTTGTTTTGTTTTTTACCTAAATCGGTAATTGCGAACCACCCGTTTTGAACGCGGCCTGTCTGATCCTCGCCCTATCACCATGCTTTCACACATACAAACAATCTCAAACGTTTATTCGATAATTTCTTATTCCGTTAAAGGGGTTATTCCGATATACTGACAAACTTAAACAACAAAAAATAACTAGGTAGGTACCGTAATTTTAATTGATTATTTATGTATTTTGTGACAACATCCTGAATTTTGACGAGGATGCAAAATAACACCTTTTAGAATACCTACGATAATATATTTCAATCAACAAAGGATCATAAAATTTAACATAAAATAACACATTTCTTAAACTACAATTACGTAATGAAATATTGCGTTTGCTCAGCAAATGAACCATACAGCAATAGTACAGTCTGTTGTCAACATTATCTGACCAACCCTAAAAACAAACGAATTTGGACCCTCTACCTGTAACATTAAGGTTTATTCAATTTATATGAGCAACTAACGATCAAACCTCTAAGCAAATACCCTCAAGATATCGCTAGAGCTGGCCCGAACGCTACAGACCAGGGCCTTTAGGCTATTACTTGCTTATCCATGCTTATGTAATCACTTCAATAGCCAGTAAGTCCTAAAATCACTTAATTAACTTCATCCAGTTGGTTCTATGTGTTAATAGAATTATAAAAGTCGCTTCGTCCCATCCTTGTTGTTATAACCTAATCGCCTGTACGCGGCCATTCGCTGGCTTTGCGAGAAAAATGTTGTAAGCCGTAATTATTGTGGGAAGGTTTTTAAATCGTATCGTTAGTAATAATAGAGACCATTTTGTTTTATTGTGAGTTGGTTCTAATAGTTGTTTTTAAACTTAGCGTGAAAAGTTAGATCGGTCTTAGAAAGTTAGTCTTGGTCTTTAAAGTCTGCTGACCGTTTTCACTATCTTTTTGTTGTTCTTCTTTTGGAATTTGAACGCACAGCGCTGAACCGACTTATTAAATTTGAGTTGAATTCAAATTGTATGATTCTATTATATTTTAAATCTTTATTTTGTTGTCACTGCGTAATACAAAATGCTGCGTATACCTACCTGTAATAGGCACAAATACCAGCATTGTAATATTATTTTTATTATGTCATAGTATCCTGCATTTATTTCTGTTGGCATACTAAATAAATAAAAAGAACGATTTAAATCCAATAGTTTCTATTTAGGCATAAAAAATATACCTAATATGTAATTAAATCATTACGCGTTTTTGCATATATTATGCTGAGCAACAATGCTAAACTCGTAAACTACTTACTCATAAAATAATTGGTTTCGACTCTAATAGCCTGGAGGTTTCTACAAGGTGTTGTTGTTGATTTTCAACTTTATGATTAAAGAATGAGGTTCAAGCTTGATTGGGAAAAATTTGACAGACAAAAATTTTTTTACGCATGTCTGTTGCCCAGTCACGATAAACTTTACTATAATAATTTGCATCATCTGCCGTGTTTTTCCCAAACTATCTTGGGGTCGGCTTCTCGTCTAACCGGATGCAGCTGATTACCAGTATTTTACATGAAGCGACTGCCTATCTGACCTCAACAACCCAGTTACTGGGTAATACGTAAGACCCCTTCATAAGACTCGATGTCAGACTTCTGGCTTCTGACTACTAGACACAACTGTCAAAGATCTACATGTGACAGCCGGGACCAACGGCTTAACGTGCTTTCCGAGGCACGGAGGAAACTCGGTATGTAATTATGGTCACCCATCCAAGGACCAACCTCAGCAAGCACGGCTTATCCTTAAAGATCAACCCGTGCGGCTGTTATTAATTTTAGCCACGAGCTCCTCAACAATTACCACCACAATACCATAACAATTTGCATCTTTCCAAAAAACACGAAACTCCGTGACATTACACATGACACATGACATACATGCAGAAACGCAACAAAAGCCTCTATTAACACTTCAATACGAGCGTGGAGGTCATTCGTTATCTCTGAGTTATCACGGAGAAAATCATGTCAAACGTATTCTCAGACGGTAAGTGACGTATTGGCTGTTGTCACGAAATTCAGGTAACGTTTATTTTTGTGAGGTTTTGTGCTATGTGATCATAATCACATAAGAACTAAGTACATAAAAACTATCTGCGTCAGACAAACAACACAAATTGTCTAGCAACAAATCTTTGCATACCATTTCTTAATACGGAGGAAACTCGGTATGTAAAGACTACATACATACATGGTTAAAAGCACTTATAATTTTTACTGCTTAGAGCATTTTTTTGACATGTAAACTACGGGAATATTTGTTATGTTACCTATTCCTCGATCTCAAATTACATACCGAGTTTCCTAGAGATGGTTTAGCCGCGGTTTGTGAATAGGTGACCAGCCGAGTCATCGACCCGAGTGTGAAATTTGCTAATTCTAATATGATTTAATTAATAATTGCTTGAATCTTACTTAGTTAAATAAACTGCTGTTTCTGACTACATGATTCACTGCTATTTTTTGTACTGTTGATATAAATTACTGGTAGTGAAAACAAACTTAAGCTACTCATTAAGAATTGCTTGAATCTTACTTATACAAGCTGTTGTTTTGCATCCTCGTCAAATTCAAGGAGGTGACTATGCTAATGATAGTCCTCCCGAATCAATAATAAAATGGGTGGGTTTTTTTTTTTTCTAATCTACGAATATCGGTAGGTATGTGTGAACCACCCGTGTTTTAAACGCGGCCCGTCTGTTCCTCGCCCTATAACCGTGCATTCATACATACAAACAATCTCAAACGTTTATTCGATCATTTCTTATTCTAAAACCACGTTAAGGGGGTTATTCTGAAATACTGACAAACTTTAACAACCAAAAAAATCAGAGTTTATTAATAATTAACCGGGTACCGTAATTTTAGTTGATTATTTATGTCTTTTGTGACATCTTCTTGTATTTTGACGAGGAAGCAAAACAACATCTTGTATAACCACAAGGTTTCCATAACATAGAACTTTCTGTGGGTCTTGAAGTTTACAAGTAATTTCCTTTTAGATTGTTTGCAGGTCTTCCAATCCTTGCGAAGAACCAGTAAGGCGGAACGATTGGTTTTCTTTTCTGTGATTCCATACAATATATCGATTGGTAAGCTACGGTATTGGCTAGGACTGCCTCGTTAGTCGACTAGTTGCAAGGGCGACTGCTGAGCATCAGGGTTTGATGCCCGGGTCGGTCAAAATGTTATTGGGGTTTACCTTCAGGAATTTCTCAGTAGCAGTTACGGAGTCGGAAAGACGAGGATGTGGCCGAAAAGTTTTGGAAAGGCGACCGCCAACTGGAAGACGGTGCGTTGGAAGGCCTCCCACTAGGTGGACGGATGTTCTGGTGAAGGTTGCGGGGATCCGCTGGATGCGAGTGACTCGGGACCGGTCAATGTGGCGACACTTGGGGGAGGCCTATGTCCAGCAGTGGACGTGTTTCGGCTTAAATGATGATGATGAGGGGTCATGGAGTCTGGATTTGTAGCAGTTGATGGCAATAGCCTCGCCCCCCATTTACATGGGACTTAAACCATAACTGGCGAAATGTGGCTGTACTATTAGGGACATCTCTGACTAACCCTTCGTGGATTATAGGCGTGATGTTGTGTGGTATTAACTAGATACTTATTACACTTCAGAACTAAGTAACTCAGCTTTACGTGGTCAATGATCTTGAGGCATTTCATTGTGTACAATACTCATATTTCAGTTCTGATCAAGAGGGATTTGCGTCCATCGGCTATCAAAACAGATTTACGCAGGAAACCTCTCAAAAAACCATTCCTCAGCGGAATTTCTTTTCTATCTTTTTCCTTATAGGTAAAACTCACGGAAAATACCTTTTCGCGATTTACATAAAACCGTATACATAAATAAGACGTCGTTTATTTTTAGGCACAAACAAATCAATATTCCGGCTGATGTGGATATTTTCTTCTTCTGTAGGTACGAACTGGAATACTGACACGTAGAGATTATACAAGGTGTTGTTTGCATCCTCGTCAAAATTCAAGAGAATGTCACAAAAGACCTAAGTAATCAATTAAAATTACGGTACCCATTTAATGATTAATAAACGCAGATTTTTTTGAGTTTTTAAGTTTGTTAGTATTTCAGTATAACCCCCTTAACGTGGTTTAGGGAATAAGAAATGATCGAATAAACGTTTGAAATTGTTTGTATGTATGAAAGCACGGTTATAGGGCGAGAATCAGACGGGCCGCGTTTAAAACACGGGTGGTTCACACAGACCGATTTTCGTAAATAAGAAAAAAAAAATATCTACCCATTTTATTATTTAACTCTGTTCTGCCGCCTTCCTGGACATTTTACGCAAGCGTTCGATCGTGTCCGGCATGATGGACTTTTGTACAAAGTCCGTAAAGGCTTACCCATAAATTTCTATCTTCTCATCAAGTCATATCTTAGCGACAGACACTTTTATGTTAAATATGGCGACATTACCACAAAGTTACTCGAAATAAGAGCAGGAGTCCCGCAGGGTAGTGTAAAGGGCCCAATGCTCTATCTTATATATACCTCAGACTTACCAAACAGACAAGACACAGTGACAGGAGCATTTGCTGACGATACTGCGGTTCTTGCCATTGATTAAACCGCAGCTGGATCATCGGCAAAATTACAACGAAATCTAAATGATATCTCGAACTGGCTAAAAGACTGGCGTATAAAGGCAAATGAAGCTAAATCAGTCCAAATAACTTTCTCTTTAAAAAGAGAAACGTGTCCAGAAGTTGAACTAAATCAAATAAAGATACCCCAAGCAGATGAGGTGCGATACTTAGGAGTTTTCTTAGACAGAAGACTATCCTGGAAAAAACATATAACGACTAAAAGAAAAGCGCTTGACTTACAACTAAGAAAGATCTATTGGCTCATGAGAAGAAAATCCCAAGTTACACTGGAAAGTAAACTCCTTTTATACAAGTGTATACTCAAACCTGTCTGGACTTATGCTTTGCAGCTATGGGGTACTGCATCCAAATCAAATATTGAAATTTTACAACGATTCCAATCAAAAACCATACATATGATAACTGGAGCACCATGGTATATTACAAATAATCACCTAAACCGTGATCTAAAAATAAAGACAGTAAAAGATGAAATAAAGGACTCTTTACTATTTTACTGCAAGAGAATTGTAAACCATCCAAACCAATTGGCAAGAAGTTTAATGGAACAACAACCAAATCGAACATTTATAAGACTAAAGAGACGTGCTCCTCAAGATCTTCTCTAATACAAGTATAAAGAAGCCATACTAGATGGACATATCATTGGATACTGTACCATGCGCGCCATATTTATACATACATAAAATCCAGCTTAGTCGACAAGACAGATTGCAGGAAGAAAAGGAGATAAAAAAAAAATCGGTGCGAGAATCAGTAGCATAGTCACCTCCTTATATTTGACGAGAATGCAAAACAACACCTTGTAGATTTTTAAGATAGTCTCCACTTGTCCTCATCATTCTCTTCCCCTTATATCAAATTATTTGGGGTTTTCACATCATGTACTTCATTTCAGCAGTCACCTTCTTTTTAGCCATGTCATCCGTCACACAATCTGTCCATCGTTTCTTTGGTCTTTCTATACTCCTAGTGTGCGTCCACATTGAACGCGCGGTGGCTGCGCTTGTGGCGGGCGCGACGGAGAAGGCGTTCGGTGGCCACAGTGACGAGCGAGTAGCGTTGAAGCGTATTTCAGGTGTTGCAAAGCATGGACGAGGATTTGGTATTTTTATTAGATCATAATTATGTTTGATATTTCCCGCCCGCCGTCACCACCGCGCTAGGCCTGCAGTGTGGACGCAGACTTATAGTACCCACGTATCCTGTCAACTTAAAACTTTATGCTGTAATTTATTGTTGTAAAAGACAAAAACAGTAGCTTTCACCACCCCTAGGGTACATAATTTCGGTATAATAACTCAAGCACCTTGGAAGAGCTTTCGACTGATATAATGATTATAATAAGGCAGCAACGTCCTCCTATCGGTTAAGAATATAATGCTAATAACAAAGTATACTAGTCATCTACCAACTGCATTTTAATTATGTTAATTTCCTTTTTACCCATTCATTGCATCTACTAAACATTTCACACTTGCTATAATCCCCACGCTTAACTGGTTTGCGGACGTCAGATAGGCAAACTCAAACTCAAATGTTGAATGTACTGTCGTTGCCCATTCTAAAACGTAGATCTCTATGGCGAAGAATAGGCAAAAAAAAAGCCACTCTGTTTTAAATAAAAAAAAAAAAAAAAAAATTAAACAAATTCATGGTTACATCATTCAAGTTGAAAATGTTTTGTATTTGTTTTTTTTAACTGTTGTCAGTCGCTCCATGTAATAATACTGGTATTCCGCTGCATCCGGTTAGGCTGAAAACCGACCCCAACATATTTGGAAAAAGTCTTGACAAATGATGAGTATACCTGCTTTAATCTACACTCCCTCAATTCTTCCAGTAGTACTATTAGAGCCTTCTCCATTCCTTGTTTCCTGTCCTCAATAAAACAGTTCTACTGCTAAACCCTACCTACCACTTACGTAATTAAACAATTAAGTCTCACTGTAAAGTGCAAACCGACGGCCGTAGTATAAACTAGAATGGTTAGCGTTAACACCTAGTAAGCTTTGAGCGAGCACGCGAGTCGTTGAGTATCGATTAACGGCTACCCTACAACAATCGATGCTTGGTGGGCTTCTACGAGTGGTACTCGATGGCTTGTCGTCTCGATATATGCCATTATCTATCTATATAAAAATCGATACCACTTTTTGTTGTAATTTTATAACTCAAGAACGACTGGGCCGATTTAGCTGATTTTGGTTTTAAAATGTTTGTCGTAGTCCAGGGTAGGTTTAGGGTAGGGTAGGGTAGGCTAGGGTAGGGTAGGGTATGTAGGGTAGGTAGGAAGGTAGGGTAGGTACGAGTAGGTAGGTAGGGTAGGTATGTAGGGTAGGGTTAGTAGGTAGGTAGGGTAGGATAGGTAGGTAGGGTAGGTAGGTAGGGTAGGGTATGGTAGGTAGGTAGTTAGGGTAGGTAAAAAGTGCATTGCAACGCATGCCGGGGACAACTAATTTCCTATAAACGCCGACACCAGTTGTGGCACTAGTTTTTCCATTTGGCATGGGATGGGATCGAGTCTGTTACGATTGGGACTCGACTGTTTATCCTCTCGATCATTTTTTCTCTATAAACGCCGACGCTGCCGTTTGAATAGAGGACGATGGCACTGCTTTTCCCATCTGTCCCTTTATAGGGACAGAGGCATAGGGACGGATGGGAGCAACTCTCGATTGTGAGAATATTTTGAGAGTAAGGCAAATAAGTAGACAACAGAATCGTCTCATTTGCCAAGTACCTATGTCACCTTTTTAGTAGAATTTTCATTTAACTCCTTTAATTTTCTTTTTGACGAATATGTGACTGCAAATCGACGGCAGCGGTATAAACTAAAATGGTTAACGATAACACGTAGTAAGTTTTGAGTGAGTACGCGAGCCGATGAGTATCGATTAAACGCTACCCTACATAATCGATGCACGGTGGGCTACTACGAGTGGCACTCGATGGATTATCATCTCGATTGCGAGAATAGATATATAGAATAGTTTTTTCATAAATTTTCTGTACAATTCAGAAAGATTGAATTAGCATATCACCCCCCGAACCCAGTAACTGGGTAATACGATACCCCTTAGTGAGACTGGATGTCAGACTTTTGGGCTTCTGACTACTCTTAACGACTAACAAAAATCTACAAATAACAGCCGGGACCAACGGCTTAACGTGCTTTCCGAGGCACGGAGGAAAGTCGGTATGTAATTAAGGTCACCCATCCACGCACCAACCTCGGCAAGCACGGCTTAATTTTAAAGATCGACCCGTACGGCTGTTATTATTTAGCCACGAGCTCCTCAAATCTGAAATAATATAAATAAATTCTTTTTTTTTTTGGTTACAGAAAAAAATTAGACCCTGGCTCCAGAGCTAGGTTAGAGTGCCAGTGCCTTTATTTCAGGAGCCATAATCTATTTGTCTTGTTATTTAAAAATGTTGCCATGAAAATGTACTTACATTTTAAGTGGAAAAGTATATCTGACATTATATTATTCTTTTTTATATTTCTACTACTCCATATTAGGAATTATTCCAACCTGAAAAAGGCATTGAACTATTTTATTATAGAGTAACCACATTAATCAATTTTATACACACAACTCATGTGATAATCAGAGGTCGGAATTAGGTAGAGTTATTTCTGTACTTACACTGATTTCATACAGCGAAAGCATAAAGTGGTTATGGCTAAAATCCCGATATTAATTTTTAAGAGCCTAAAAATCCCGTGTTTTATTAAATAAAAAAGTTATTTACTTTTACACAATTTTAAACATCCGACATCGGATGTCCGAAGTTGCAAAATTCCAATGCGCAATTTCAATGGAAATTTCAATTGAAGATTTCGATGCAAGTACACAAATAACTGTACCTAATTCCGACCTCTGGCGATAATCAATCGTTATTCCGTAGTAAACCACCCTACCAAACGGGGTGTGAAATACCGTGGAGTCGATAGAAGGGTTACTGTTTCAAATCTACGCACTGATAATCTATATATATAAAAGAAAGTCGTGTTAGTTACTTCACTTATAACTCAAGAACGGCTGAACCGATTTAGCTGAAAATTGGCAGGGATGTAGCTTAGAACCAGGAGACGGACATAGGATACGGTAGGGTAGGGTAGGTAGGTAGGGTAGGGTAGGTAGGTAGGGTAGGGTAGGGTAGGTAGGTAGGGTAGGGTAGGTAGGTAGGGTAGGGTAGGTAGGTAGGGTAGGGTAGGTAGGTAGGGTAGGGTAGGTAGGTAGGGTAGGGTAGGTAGGTAGGGTAGGGTAGGTAGGTAGGGTAGGTAGGTAGGGTAGGTAGGTAGGGTAGGTAGGTAGGGTAGGGTAGGTAGGTAGGGTAAGGTAGGTAGGTAGGTAGGGTAGGGTAGGTAGGTAGGGTAGGGTAGGTAGGTAGGGTAGGGTAGGTAGGTAGGGTAGGGTAGGGTAGGTAGGTAGGGTAGGGTAGGTAGTAAGGGTAGGGTAGGGTAGGGTAGAGTAGGTAGGTAGGGTAGGGTAGAGTAGGTAGGTAGGTAGCGTAGGGTAGGGTAGGTAGGATAGGGTAGGTAGGTCGGATAGGGTAGGTGGGTAGTAAAAAGTGCATTGCAACGCATGCTGGGTACAGCTAGTCTTATCTATATAAATTCAGCCACACTCGGTTCTAGGGTCACTGTAACACACGATTTACGAGACGTCAGTCATATTATGATTAATAGTCTAGATAAAAGTACCTAAACTATTCATCATACTATATATGCCTTACGTCTAATAGTAGTACTGATAATTCAAGTTCTGTGACAGCACTGTCTGGGTAAATTATAATGGATGATAATAACTAAAGGATTATTGTTGCTGCAATAAATTAAAGAAAGAGAAGACTGTTGAATGTAAAAGTATATTGTATTTTAATGTAAATCGGTTACAAGCATTAGTTTTACGAGAGAGTGACAGACTAGAGCCCTCTGTGACAAAAATGTGTACTAATAGAGGTTGCGTTCAATGCATTCACAATATTCAACATATTATTATTTTGGATTAAGAATTATGAGAGTCAGACGTATTGCGTATTCTAAATAACAAGTAACTTACTAGTCTGCCATAGGAACTAGTGCATGGGTAACATTTATGTGTTCCCGGTCAGAATGTTACTTGGAATTATATCTACGAGTATTCATTGATCGCGGTTTAGAGTATAAAACGAAAGATTCTACATTAAAAATAAAACTCTTTCTTAAAAGTTTACCTACGTTACTCACCTTGAAAAGTTTACAGTTTTGCAATGAATTGTATAATAATGTTGTCAAACAGACAAACTTGAGATTTGCATGCCTCAAGGCGTAATATGACTGAACTATGTTCTATTCTAAAAACTTTATCTAATTACCCATATTAGCGAATAAATGATTCTGAATTTGAATTTGAATTTGAGTTTTTAAGTGTCAGAACTTGTTATATTTTAAGTAAAAACAGACTTATGATAGTTTCACTACAAAAATCATTGTTTAGTATGACCATGTTTTGAATGATTAATTCATGATTAGTTTGAAAAAGATCTTGTTACTAATTCTATGTTGTCTACTAATTAGGGGTAAATAATAGGGTATTATTGTAGACAGATAATCATAGACATACAATAAATGGGGTGGTGTCTTGATTACGAGTAGAACAAATAATTAGACGAAGACATTACCTAATTGCCAACTCTAGAGTCTATCCCTAATTAGAGAATTATCTGATAATTATTATAACGTGTTTCTATGCTTTGATGAGCCTAATATTATTAACAATATAGAGCTCGCTAGAATATATTCAGCCTCAACGATGAGTTCTTACTTCACTTATCGTCTCATACGCCCCACAGTTCATACGACAAAAACACTAGTAAGAAAAAATCTTCAAATACAGATCTTCCAATAAAAGTATGCGCTTTGGTATTCTTCGTCTATCTTCAGAAAAACAAACTAGCGTTGATGAAATCTAATATAGAGTTATTACAGCGATAGGGTTCTCAATTCTTAGAATTCGGCGATAGGGGTGGATAGGATTATTTTTTTATTTGTGTCCTGTGTGAGGCCAATAAATACTTTTTCTTTTCTTTTTTACTTTCTCATTAATATGTTTTTAAATACTTCTATATAAAATTAAAAAAAAAACATGACATAATATAAAAAAAAATCTCGCTCACCGGTGTCGGGAACAGAGTCCAAGCTACGCCGCAGAATCCCACACAGAGGAACCTCCTAACAATACGAGCCGTGTTCAGGGGTACTGGTTTCTGAATCAAGCCCATGATCCACCTGCCTAACAAGAGCCTCCAAGGTCGAGGCTCTTATTATTATGGTTTGAAAATTATGGATGTCTAATTCTACACATTACATTACATTTCCAAAAACCAAATGTCAAAATGCGACCGCTGTAGGTAATCCGATTGAGAGAAAACTTCATAAAACCGCGCATGGATAGGACCAGGAGCACTTCCACAAAACGCAGTAGAAAAAATAGTGCGTGGAGTTCGCATGCGTTCGAGTGCCACGGATTCACTCTCGCTCTGTCTCTTTCTCTTGCTCCTTTTTTTTCTGTCTCTTTCTATTGTTTAACGCAACCTTGTTAAAAGACGCATAAGAAGTTTCACTTCAAAAAAGAAGAAATTTTGCCTCTGTGGCGGGAAATTCGTGCTAATGCTAGAACAGGAAAATTACCGAAGCGCATAACTAATCTAGTTAAACTCTACGTACGTAGTCACAACCAACTAATAAGTAACTTTCTAAAACAGGCCAGCCATCTTGAATCTTTAAAGTAGTTCCTCAACAGTAATGGGGCACAGTTATGGACGGCCATTTAATTCAATTAGGCCATTTATGAGGTCCTTAGGGACGGCTTGATGGAGCACACTGGCTGAATAAACGGTGGGCCAGTATGCAAATACTGAGAGATTGGCTTATTAGCTCAGTGAAGGATTGTGTTCGTTTTGAATTTAGATTTAGATGGCTACCTGAAAATGCCGTACGTATTTTATTAAGAAACTAGATGCTGCCCGCGACTTCGTTCGCGTGGAAATTTTGATGGGTTTTAGGGGTATGACAAATAGGTGTTGGCCCATTCTCAGACCTACCCGAAATGCACACAAAATTTCATACAAATCGGTTTAGCCATTCCGGAGGAGTATGGTAACAACATTGTGACACGATAATTTTATATACAAGGTGTTGTTTTGCATCCTCGTCAAAATTCAGGAGGTTATCACAAAAGACATAAATAATCATGATTACAATTACTGTACCTAGTTAATTATTAATAAACGCTGATTTTTTTGGTTGTTTAAGTTTGTCAGTATTTCAGAATAACCCCCTTAACGTGGTTTAGGGAATAAGAAATTATCGAATAAACGTTTGAGAGATATATGTGAGGAAGCGCGGAAGGATAGGGCGATAATCAGACGGGCCGCGTTTAAAACACGGGTGGTTCACACACTCACCGATTACCGTGAATAAGAAAATAAAATAAAAATTTCCTACCCATTTAATTATTGATTCGGGACGAGAATCATTAGCATAATTACCTCCTTGAATTTGACGAGGATGGAAAACAACACCTTGTATTAGATTACGAAACTACATAAATTAGTCTTGTCCCATAACAACATCACGCCTGCTTTCCTCGAAGGCTTACGCAGAGGTGTAAGTAATTATACTATATTAGGTATCAGATTTCGCTAGTTATATATAGGTCCCACGTAGTTAATAGAATATTTCCAACCGGGTACAAATCTCTAATCCATGGCTGAAAAATTCCAGATGGAGAAAATTTATTGTTGACATGTACTGTCTACAGTATGTTAGTTTAAACGAGGGACATATTCAAACTCACAATAGTACATGCTAACATGATACTAATAAAAATATAAACAAAAAAAAAAAACACTGTTATATAACAGACAGAACCATACCAAAATTTTCGCAAATGTCACGCAACGTGTATACACCCTTGCGCTAGCGACTTAATACTATCGCAGAACATGTGAGCGGGTCAATGACTCTTAGGTATAATCCATTTTCCCTTCATACTTTAAACTTACCTGGCTTAGGACAGTCCAAAATATCTAGGCACTAAACAAAACATTAAAAATTCTTCTATATACGTTATAGTTTTTTTACATATTTGGGACGAGAATCGAATACTGAATACCCTCCCTCAATATGTCCCTCGTTTAACCTAACAAACTGTATATCTAACATGCAATACATAATCCAGATTACAAACAGCACATGCAAGACCTAATACCACAGAACATACAAACTTCGTCTGTGGTCACGTCGCTCAACAGTCACAGCCAGGCTCGTCATTAGACTGTAAGCCACAAAACATTAATACGGACATGTCCAACAAACTCCTGCTTACCTGGTACAATTTGTAAAAGATGATAGGAATGGAATTGAAATAGGATACGATTATTCCAGTTATTTTACGTCATGTATTACGAGAAAATAGATATTAAAGATGGTGGACCGAATTGGTTTTTTTTTTCGCAATAAAGCATTTTTCTTCATTTGCGTTCATATTTTTACTGACTACCGTAATATTCGTGGATCAGCTATAAAAAAAAAAAACCATGGTGATATTTTATATTGTTGATGAAAAACGCACTTTTAATCTTCTTAACTCACAGAGGTTTCAAAATTACGCCATTAATTTGCTTAGTGATAATAAAAACGAGTATCAGTTATCTATAATCTCAGATTACTCCGAGGAGACAGTTTCAAATTAAATAACAGAAAAAAACCGTCGCCTTATTCAACGCAAATTATTCACAATAATATCTCCAGTCCCAAACTGAAATATGAAACAAAAAACAAAAGCAATATGAAACCAAAGCCACTTCGTTTTAATTTTGCAAATGAACTTGGGAAATAATTAAAATGTTTGAATCTCTCCGGACGGCCTTGTGGTTTTTGTCGGGAATATTTCTTGATTCAAACGTTGTTTTCTGCTGTCGACAACTCTGGTGGTTCGTATTATTGTGGTCAGCTTGGGTACGGCTTGTGACGTATTTTCTCTAGGGTTGGCGGGTGGTGAAATTAAATTAACCATAGACACCGTAGTACAGTTTTTCGTTCATCAGTCATATCATTTGAACTAGTGAGGGTATTTTGGAGAACTGCCTCCTGTTTTTTGACGTTCAAAAAGCTGCTGATTTTTAGCCTAATTTGAATAAATGACTTAAGTTTTTTTAAACGAGTTTCGTTCCCACTGCTACGACCTCTAGGCCTAGGTGCTGTAAATGACAAATTGTTGCAATTATCATGCGATTGGTTTTAATAACGCCCAGTTCCTGATATGAGTATTTGATTAGAGAAGTAGTAAGTAGGTGTAGCTCTCGAAATTTCATATAAAAATATTAAATAAAGCCCCGAAAAGTACTGTATGTATATGAATTATTTAAATTAAGATCAGGTAGGAAAATTCTTGATAATACTTGGATACTATTTGTGTAGTCCACATGACTGTGTTAATATGGCTATATCTACGACCATGTATGTACTGCTCGTAACACGCAAAAATGTTTACTCTAGGAAACTTCTGAAAATATTTTTTTCATCACACTTGCACGTAAACAGTGTCATAACATTCAGGTTAACTTGGCTGTAATGCCCCATATAAAACCCTAGGGCGGTAAGTATTTTTTTTTTAATTTAGAGCACAGCATGACAGTACACAGGTCATGCAAGTTCAAGCAAGGAGTTTACACGCAATTGAAAAATTGTCTTAAAATGTTATTTAAACAGGAATTTCATTCAATCTCGCTACATGTTATTTAATTACTCAACTAATGTTCTAAAATCTAAATAATCGATAGTTTTTTGTATCAAAACGTCGTTTTTTTTTTTATACTCCGTCATGGCTGTATACCTAGGTAAGTATTTGCCTTTAACGTTTCTGAACAAAACATTTGTATAATCTGTGGTGTGGGCAAACAGCCCGCCATCCGCAAATCAGTTCACGTATTTCGTAATAATATGTGCTGACTTATGTATATTCATAATTATTAACTCGCAAATGTGATGAAAAACATTGTATGTTTCACGGGCGGTACGGGAATTACGAACCTCGACTCAGAAAGCCCTCAGTCTTCGACTTCGGGCTTCTACTAGAGCCTCGATCGTAATTCCTTACTTACCGCCCTTAATACACAATATACTATTTCATTACTCATACTCTGAAAGTAGATCTGAAGTTGCCTGAAGAGCGGGTTGAAAGTACTACTTTTAAGCCCTAGGGAGAATCGCTTTCAACTGACAGATGTCAGATTATAAAAAAAACTAGTTATATTTTCACATTTTTATTGAACCATGTTCCAACTTTCTATGCAGCCACGATGTAGAATTGAAATAACCTAAGTTAAGTATTGATTAAAGGATATATATATTTTTAAAACACTTTATTAAAATTTAGTTTCAACAGTTTTTTTTTAAACAACTTTGATGTGGGCAAAATATTTACCATTTTTTCAATGATGAAAATGAAAAATAAAAGCTGCATAGCTGGCTGGCCACAGAAAGAAAAATAAAACAGGCGGGAAAGCGGCAAACGGTTTTACTCATTTTTTTTTTTAGCTAATTCATCTTTTTATTTTTACTTTCCTTGTACTATTCGTAATGAAAAGCACAGTGTTTACCTCGGGTTACAGACTTATTTAGTCCCTCGAACTATTGGCCCCTTCTCGGGACTAAATAAGTTACTTTCACCCCTAGGGTAACAATGTACTATTTTGTTGCTGTTTTTGGAATAGTTGACAATTTAATCTGTCAATATTACTTTTTTTAGCAGGTTTTGTACCACTGGTGGCTTACCAATACCCCTTAAAGCAGTATTTTTTCTTCTTATTCCAGTGTGGGAAAGAGACGGAGCTATACAGGATGTCTAGCGCCATCTCTTTCCCACACATGGAAAAGGAGTTAAACAATAATGTTTTAAGACGTCATGGAATGCCACCTAGGTCAAACCTCTCTATTCTCTTTCTAACCCTCTCTGTCCTCATGACTTACTGTTAAATGAGACACGGCCTTCGGTTACAAAGGTTGATGGCACTGACGTATGGCCGGCGCTTACGCGCGACGCACAGGTCGCACTATATCAATGTAGCTATCTATAACTAACTTAACACTTACTTTTTACATCGCTAATCATCCTCTACATGAAAGCTACTAAACTATTAATACAATTCGTAGTTTTTTCGGCTTTATATATAATAAAGAAACCGTTGAACAGTCTCCGAATAAGATACAAAAAAAATAATAAACAAGTACCAGTACATTATCCGTTTTTTCCAAGAAACCAACGAATAAAAATAATATTTCTATAATACGAGTTCAAAAACCTTATACCTCTATTGTGTGATATTATAAAGTACTCGGATTTCGGATTATCTTTGACACAATAAACATAATCTGGGGAGGAGTATAGTGGGTGGGTGGCTTTGATATTGCAGATTAAATCAAGTAATATTGATGGTACTGAAACTTACTTATGCTAGTGAAATTTGATTAGGTAATTTAGCTTCATCTTATTAACTGTGCTACTATAACTCGATTTAGTCCGTGGTCTATATTGTATCATATCTACATAAATAAATTGAAGGGGCATGTGGCTACATATGAACAGCCGTGAGGATCGATTGTCAATTTGACGGCACGGTTGGCGCATTGGCTGAGCGATCGACTGCTGCGCTGCATGTCGCGGGTTCTAATCCCGCACGGAACAAATATTTGTAAGGCCTACAGATAGTTGTTCCGGGTCTGGCTGTTTGTGTACGTGAGTTTAAATTTTTGTAAACACACCCACGATACAGGAGAAATTACTATTATGGGGCGAAGTTTAAAAAAAGAATTATGCAGCGCTAACCCAGGTCAGTGAGTGGATGGGTAACCTTCCTAAACATACCGAGACGCCTCCATGCTTTGGATA
This sequence comes from Cerastis leucographa, assembly GCA_963082945.1. NCBI lineage: Eukaryota > Metazoa > Arthropoda > Insecta > Lepidoptera > Noctuidae > Cerastis > Cerastis leucographa. Next base: position 1,831,203 of record OY720360.1, read on the forward strand.
GCAAGTTAAGCTATTGGTCCTGGATATCGTTTGTAGGCACATGCCCGAAAGTCTGATAATTCCTTTCGAATATTGTAGCTCTAAGGCAATTTGTGTTGCCTAGCAACTGGGTTATGGATCAGCTGCTTCTGGTTACACTGCAAGCCAACCCCGAAAAAGGCTAGGCAGACGATGACCTTCTTCAAATAATGGTGAATACCCATGGTCTATCCATGGGTAGTTGTGACTGGTCATCCCTTAGCTGCCATGATTTATTTGATTTACTCTTATATGATTTATTTAATCAGTTACTCTGGACGCCTTAACTTGCACGTCTTTCTACATCGTTCTCGCATATTTGTGCAATCTCAACATGATTGATTTAACCAAGATGTGATTTAAAAGAGTGTCCATGGAGTTTCTTACAACTAATTCTCCATAGAGATTTACGCTTTCGAATGGGGAACTGTAGTACTTTCATAAGTCATTATGCCTTGTGACTGAGACTGTTGCTTCGCTTTTTTGACATTCAAAAGTTTCTATTATGGTTTGATGAAATAAATGCTTTGAGTTTATGTTTGGTATGCACCATGCATGTACGTTTTACTCCAACCTACGCAAAAACTTATGTTCCACAATCTAGACACAAGAAATCTGTATCGGTCTCTGTTCGATCCCTACCTAATTATATTGTAGCAAAACCAAAATTGATCTCCGAAGCTTATATACCATTTGTAGGAAGGAATCTAGTTTCAATTTACCAAGATCCTGCTTTGAGGCAAACAATATAGATAATACTACGATATAGCTAATACTAGGGTAGTCACAGACCGGGGTCGGACTGGGATTAGGTTTGCGGTTCGTTGGTAACTACGAGTCTTGGAGAGGAAATAGCCATACTGCGAACGACAGATATACAACATTATATCTAATGTAATATGTTTTGAGGAGTAATAGCCAAGTCAGAGGCCTATTGCTGGCATCAAAACTCCGGCGCCAGGTTCTTCATCAACCACACGATAAAATCAAAATATTTGTTTCAAGTAGGCCAGTTACAGGCACTTTTGAATAGTCGAACAACAGTAAAAATGAAGCAACAGTCCCAGTCACAAGACATAACAACTGTGAAAGTACTGAAGTTGCACATTCCAAAGCGTATATCTCTGTGGAGAAGAATGAACAAGAAACTCCATGGACACTCTTTTAAATCACAATTAAAAAACCTTGGTAACATCATTCATGTTGAGATGGTTCATTATGTGAGAACGATGTAGCAAGACGTGCACGTTAAAAAAGAAGAAGAAGGAGTGAGATGTTAAAACGAGTAAATGATAGTATAACTATTGACAGGGGAAATAGAAAAAATAACATGGAACAAGGGCAGAAAGACAATGAATGTCTTTCTGCCCTTGTTGTACCAATTTATGAAAACCCTTAAAATATATTTTAAGGGTTTTCATAAATTGGGAAAATAACCTCAAAGAATAAACTACTTTCATTCATTTTGATAGGGTAGGTATTATTTTTTGTATGAAATAGCATCTTGTACATTCAATATGTGTGACTTGAGCCGGAAACCAATCGTTGCTAAAGCTTTTCTTAAAAATGGTGGAGGATTGTCTCCTGTTCATTTTTGAATAAACTGAAACAGAAAGTTCTAAAAAACTTAGTCACGAACAAGTTTTGGCACGAACAAGATAAAAAAAAAATACTTCTAAAAACTGTTGAAAATCTACGACTTGTTTTGGTAGAAAAGGATTTACAGAACGACGGTTATTTGTATTGAACAAACGACTATTTGCTGAAAAAGCAATTTCGAAAGATCCTTCCGACGACGGAGTAAAGTAATAATATAGCTATTACTCCAATGTTTAGGTTCAGACATTTAGACTGGGAATTTCCAATAGATTTGTGGTTTGTATTGGCTAATTGTATGAGCCTTTAAAGGATAGATAAATACCTAGTAAACGTAAATATTCTTTTTTACTCGTTCTGAAGACAAGGCTATGAGTCCGATTCTTATTAGGTTTTTCATTTGGATTTTTTGAGTAGCGTCACTGCTAAGCATGGGGTACTGGGTTCGATTACCGTATCGGCCAAAGTCAGGTATTTCTCAGAGGCAGTCACGGACTCTGGATTTTTGTCCTGTTGATGGCAATAGGCTCGCCCCTTATTACATGGAACTTAATCATAACTGGCGAAATGTGGGTTTACTTTTTAGGTAAACTTCTGCTTAATCTTTCGGGGATTGCATTACAGTGATGTTTCGTTATGCAGTCTGGAGTGTGGATTTAGCGCTAATACAAATTCATCAGCATTCTCTTGCCCTTTTCCCAATTTATTTCTTCCGTCTTCTCTATCACTGGTAATCTCATGAGACACCTCTTTTCTTGCCATATCATCCCTCACACAGTCCATCCATCGTTTCTCTGGTCTTCCTCTACTCTTATAACCATCCCACATTTACACTAAAAATTTTCCTCACGACAATTTCCTCATTCCTCCGCATCACATGTCCATATCACGACAACCGATTATAACACGAATTATCATCATCATTAATCACTCACTGTTGAGTAAGGCTTACTTCTGCCATACTTTTCGGATCTATGCGTTCCTCATTCATCTGTTTCCCGCGACTTTCACAATATGGTCAACAGAACGCGCTTTTGGACGGCCTTGGTTTCTTTAGGCCCAACCTTGGTTCGCCCAAAACTCAAGCGCGGCATCTCGAAAAACGTCCAAGTGCCCTCTACACATTGCATTCCTACTATGAAGACGTGGAGTCGTTCACAGTATGGTATATAGTCCTCAAATCTAATTAAAAACCCGAACATCCTTCCCTACCTCAGGAGTGGGCTACCATTCCTCGAAACAGTTAACCGCTGTCCTCGGATTTGTAACATTTTATTTATATACCATTCATACATGTGGGTTAATTTGTGTACTTTTATTTATGACAGAATTCAAGAGCGAACAAAGCGAGCTCGAATTTGTTTTGCTTTTACTACAGATGATACTAATGTGACTGCCGACTTTTGTTTACCATTCATACAGAAAAAAACAAACTCTCCACGGTAGCCATGCTGTCCTGGCGAGTTGCGTAAGATTGGTGCTGGGGGAACTAGGGACTAGGTTAGGTTATTTTTTTTTTAATTGATTAAACCATTGCATATTCAAATAAAATTAAGTAAAAGTAAAAAAAGACTATCGACTTTAAATAGGGTTGTGGGCATGACCACCGTGCGGTGCCCACAACGGTGGGTCCTCGCTTGCCAAAACTTTTCTCCATCGGCCATCTGCGTCTAGCCAGAGATATCATAAACCAAATGCTAGTGGCTCAACATTCCTCCATAGATACTCGTATCATAGATATTATAGTAGAACTTGATTGGAACTGTCTGAAGATATGTGATTAAATTTGATTAAGTGATGTCTGTACCACTTACAAGACGTTTGAAATAAGAGGATTGTGTTAACAGATACAGTTGATTGAGTAGATTTTGAATTGGCTTTGTAAATTATGATAGGCAATTTAGTATTTTAGTATAGTACAGTACATATATAATTTACGGGTTAAAATCATTTAAATAGTACTAGTTTTGCAGTGCTACTTGTTTGTATAGTATTTGCAAGAGCTTCTGCAGAGCATGATGCCCTGGTGTCGAATTCCTGGTAAGGCAAAGTGTCATTGGGGTTTTTCATCAAGTAACAGCTTGGAGTCTGGATTTCGCCACGGTTGAAGCCAATATTCTCGTCCCCTATTACTAAATGGAGCTTAAATATGACTGACGAAAATGTGTGCTGTACTATTAACACCTTTGCCAAATCGTTCGGGGATAACAGGAGTGTATACAATACGTTAAAAAAACCCTGCCAGATCCGAAAGGGGTGTATCGATATACTAATGACATTGCCAAATAAAATATTTATGAAAGTAAACATAATTACCTATTATGAATGAATTTTAAAACCCTGACTTTTTTGCCAAAATTACCACCAAAAAAAAAAAAAACATGACAACAACATATTCGGCATTAGTATTTTCAGTCGTCAAATGTTTGTTTATGATGTCACTACCCGAGAAGCAACCGGAAAGTCACCGCCGCCGCTTTTGTGTTGCCATGGATGTTTCCTCATTTTAGTAAATTTTATTTACCTATACTTATTATTGTATTTTTTACTTGCTATCCAAAAATGACTGCATACATAGAATATAATCTCGGTATCCCGAAACACCCTCACAGTTCAAACAAGTTTAAAAAAATACAAGTATTGTATCTGTAAAATCGACTGTCTACCACAGTCTTGTACCATTTTTCTGTAATTCTTTTGTTAAGATGTGGATATTGGTGTCGGTTTCATGTTTGATAACTTTAGCTTTTAATGATTTTTTGTAGCATGTAACTGTTTTATTACCCAAATAAATAAATAAATACATGCCTAGCAAAATTTCTTTATCAATTTAGTTAGTTAGCTGAAACAAAAACAACGATGTTTCTCTCCCAAACGACTTAGTTAAAGCTATAAGTTTTTCTCTTAAACCTTTTGTAATTAAGATCTAACAGAGCATCGCTTTGTCTTCTTCTAAGACGTTAAGTCACCACTCTTCGTCTTAATTCGTTTAACAGCTGAAGACTTGATAAATTAGAGGCTGACGTCGACGCACTGAGTAGTGACTGAGTCGAGACTTAGCTGAGTTAATTTGTTTTGTAGGGAGCTCAAACATGTTTGAGCAACGTTTTCTATTGAGGGATGTAGTTCGGTCAAATTCTCTCTTCTAAGCACGTTCTAAGATATAACTATTTGTCCAATTCACTTTTGACATTGGCAGAATGGTCGACATCAGCTTTGTTTGCCATAATAAGATATGCCTGTCGCAAATTTGAGTTTTTCTATGGGATGGTCCGGTATGGTACCGTCTGCTGCTAAATACCAGTATTTACATGGAGCGACTGTCTATCTGACCTCCACAACCCAGTTAGTACCGGTTAATACGATACCCCTTGGTAAGACTGGATGTCAGACTTCTGGGTCACTGACTGTTTGTGGCGTCCGTCAAATGTCTGCAAATGACAGTCGGGGCTTAAAGTGCTTTTTGAGGCACGAAGGAAACTCAGTATGTAAGGGATGGTCAACCATTCACGGACCGACCTATGCGGCTGTTATTATTTAGCCATGAGTTCAAACAAACACTTGTTTTGCCGACATACCTACTTTTTAAACTCACGAAACCTAAATGATGATACGCCACCGAACCTCAATTTCAACAAAACCAAAGAACAATAAAAAGCGACTCGACAAGTCACACGTCGTCAATTTTCCACCAAATCAGACACGACACGTAGGCATTAAACTCGATTATACAGCACTTAAACGTTATTCAAACGTTTGTAACTTGTCAGTCGCATGACGAGTGACGTCATTAACATGGCGGCGGCGTGGCAAAATGGCGGACACAATAATATTTGCGACTTAGTTATGGTAATGTGTTTTTGTTTGTAAAAGTTGACTGTTGAAATAATGGTTGTTGTTGATGTGATAATTTTAGATGGCGTGTTTTGTGACGATTAAGGTAAACTATGCTTGCTGAGGTCGGTCCGTGGATTGGTGACCAATTAACAATCCTATTGATACTCATCCGTTCTTCGAACGGCGCGTTATACTGTTGGTCATGGTCTTGGCCATTTTGCGATGTTTGACAGTCGCGTCGTCGGTCCCGGATGCCGTAAGTGAACTTTTTACAGTCTTTAGAGTAGGAACCCGAAAGTCTAACAATGTAACTACGGGATATTGCACTACCCAGTAACTGTGTTGTAGAGGTGAGATAGGCAGTCACTCCATTTAAAATACTGGTATATCACGATTGCGAATACTTTTATTTTATTTAAGGTTCAACTAGTCGTGGGCTCGAACTCACTGGTGGCCGTGGCCGAAAAGCACGCTGTCTCACTTGGCATCGTGCCCGACAGAGATAGTATCAGTGATGAGCAGTTAGACGCTAGTCTGCACGCACATCTAGTTCGTACGCACACACACAGCGTTCCAAAACGTAAGGCGCGCGTAAAAAAATACGAAAAGGCCTTTGGAAGATAGTGTGTTATGAAAAAACCCCTGCAATTACAAATAAAATGTATTGAATTCTTTGATAATTGTGCTGTGTCGGTACCGATTTTGTTTTGGACTTCTTTTATTACTAATTTACGACCAAAGTTGCGTTAAAATTTGCAATAAAAACGAATCTACCATATCATGTTTTACTTTGGATGTGCAGTGTCAAACAGTGGAGTAACCCCCCCCCCCCCCCCCGAAGTTTCTATGGAAAAAATGTTGAAAAGTGTCACCTTAAGGGGCTTGTTCAATTTGAAGATGTTGCCCCGTTGTTTTTTTAATAACATTTCAGAGGTAATTAAAACTCGAGAGAATGATGTATATTCCAAACATGGGATGTGTAATGAAATTAAATTGAATAATTACCACCAATTTCTCATAAAGTAAAATAATTATACATATAAATTAATTTGGCTTTGCAATATGAATTCTGTGGTTTAGTTGTTAAACCAATAACCTCCTCACTCAAACACATTCGAGCTGGTAAACCAAAATCATAATAACGTGCTTTAATTCATTTTATTTTATATTATCGATATAATACAAAATTAATTTTCACGGAATAATGTTTAACAAAAACAGCAGAGATATTTCTTGATGTAAAGCCAAGTCAGAGGCCTATGGGTGGCAAAAAGACTCTGATACCAAGTAAGGTTATATTTAAAAAAAAAAACAATTTTTATACCTTAGTAACCATACCAACCAAATGAGCCAGCCGACAGGCTTACAGTAACGTATGTATTTATATGTCCTCTATGGAACCGGTTCTGCATGACGGTTTTCCATGCACATTAAAACTGTCATCCATCGTCTATGGTCCATTTCAGAAACCACCTAAAGTTAAATCAAATAGAAATGCCAAACTGCGCTCTGAATTTTGAACTCGACATCTGACATACCTGGTTAAAACTTAAAAGCTTGAACCTCGGTCCATCCCTCATCTTTAAATTCGAAAAGCGTCTCGACTTTCCAGAAATTCAAACACAAAATCCGGCCAACTACCAGCCGGATTACAACGAAGTGTTCCGTATAAAAACGCCGCAAAAAATATGTTTCTTGTATATTTCGGCGCGAGTATGGTCGGACTGGATTATCGGTGACCATGTCGTGTTGAGAATGGTCATTTGCCATTATTTTTAAAGAAAATCAATATTAAATCAAAACATTTTAATACGAATTTAAAAATGATAACAAAATAATGAATTAAAACAATAATTAAATTTAAACTGATGATAATATGATTCAGGCGTGAACCGTGTCACAATTAGAGTTGTGGACGGGTCGCTCGCTAGAATTGGAATGCCCCGCATCGCTCGGCGCTCCGTATTATAAAGGCCGACCCCTTCCACAACTCGCCTGATTCACTGAGTGGTGCGATGATGTCACAGAGCGTTCCGTTTCGTTTTAAGTCGTAATAATTTGCTCACGCCGACATATAGAATGAAAATGAAATCTATACGTATAATAAAGCTGAAGAGTTTGTTTGCTTGAACGTCCTAATCTCAGGAATTACTGGTCCGATTTAAAAAAATCTTTCCGAGTTAAATAGCCCATTTATCGAGGAATGCTATAGAAAGGATATAATATCATCACAAAAATTAAAAGTGATCCCCATCTTTAATGTTTACCTTGATTTATTTTTTATTATTTGTACTTATAGCGGCCATAGTAATATACATTCTGTAAAATTGTCTCCCTATAACGGATCAAAAGGTACAGAGCCCTGTGGCAGACAAACAGACAGCGGAGCCTTAGTAACAAGGGTCCCGCTGGCAACCTTTGGGTACAGAACCCAAAAAAGTATGAAGATGTTCGAATTTCACATCGCAGACAAGATGTCGGAAGTGCGGGAACTCGGTGTTTATGATGGCAATCTCACACCACATTTCCGGCCATTTGACAGCCAGAAGGAGGGGAAATTTTATTAGGAAAGAAAGTTACTCTTGAGGATTGTTTGCATAGGAAATGCACTTGTAAAAGTGAATTAGAACTTTCTAACTCACTTTTAGTTAGAACTTTTTAACTCTTTTATAAATGTGGGGTGAATTTAGGTGCTTTGTTGTCAATTCCCATGTTTTATGTTTTTAAACTGACATGATCATTAATAACACTATAAACGGGATATTTACCAGTCAGTCCAAATCAGAAAGAAAGAAAATCCAGAAATCAGAGAGAGGGAGAGAGTCTTCAGTTTATCTGTGATCCATTGCGTTTGCAACAGCGCCGAAATATCGGGAACTCAAAACAAATAATAAACATGGTAAATATCCCTTTTCTAGTGTTATTGATAATTACCATATTGGTTGCTTTTGTTGTTTTATTTCGTTCAAATTTTATACTGGTATCCTGACAACACTTGTGCCTATTCTGCGTGATGTCTTAGTCCAGAAAGCTAGTGTCACATCCAATAAATGTAAATGTTTTGTCAATAAAACTGAGCTCCAAATCAATATATATTGTTTTAATAACGCGTTATCGCCCGTTACGTGCAACAACTATTATCTATAATATTTAAATGACTATTTTCCACATTATTTTGCCGGGGTAACACAAACGTGGGCAATTGCCGAACTCCACGCGGGCGAAGCCGCGGGCAGAAGCTACTCAATTGTATTTCACTAGCAATTCATAGCAGAGATAAGGTACGATACATACTCTTTATCAAATTGTTGATACATGATATGATAAAATAAACAAGAGATAGATAAAAATGTCGTAATAAAGATAACAGATAAAAATATTGGAGTATTTTGTTTGTGAATGAAAAAAAAAGATAAATTATGTTTTGACGTTTTTGGCGGGATTATAATGTTGGATTAACCATAACTAGGTTGTGGAGGTCAGATAGGCAGTCACTTTATGTAAAATACTGGTATTCAGCTGCATCCGGTAAGACTGGAAGTCTATCCAGACAGAGTTGGGAAAAGGCTAGGCAGATGATGATAATGATGGATTAAGACTTTGTCCGAATAAGTTTATTTTGTTAACTACATAATGGCTATATTGACAAATAATATAGGTGCACGCTAATGGAGCCTTTATGGTAACTTTGGTGTGTGGAGCCCAAAATAGAATCATGTCGGTGACATACTCGTACACCCGCCACTTGCCCGGGGAAACTGACACCCTTGCACTAGGCAGCCTGGCTGCGACAGCCACTACGATGCTACATAACATCATGCGTGTAATCCCAGAAGGGTTAGGCAGAGATGTACAGTCACGGACTTTAATTGATAAGCCACTTTTAAACTTTCCAATTTTGCAGTTTTATCCATTCACGAAATTACACGATTAAACCCGAACTCAAACCGCATGCTCATAAACAAGATGTCATATTAGTAATAATCGGAAATAGTTTTATCAATAGAGGTTGAAGAAAGACTTATAAGTTGTCAATGAAAAATCCATAAAATGTTACATACGTTTATCCAATCAATTTTTTACTGACCTACTTTGAATTAGAGCTCATTAAATACTCTTTATTTCTAGTTGAAATGACGATTATTTTGAATTTTGGTGAATCGAATAATTGTCATGAACATCATCTTGGACGCCACGCGTTCGGATAAAATCGTGATTGCGAGTTTTTCCGATGTCAAAATTACCAATCATAATTTCTTCGTAGGTACGCTAAGCGTTTACTATGGCTGCACTAAAACAAAATGTCGCTAGGTAACGGTTGCTAGATCTGCAATTGGTTGACTTTGTGTACTCACTCTGTACTATGTACGAATATAGCCGACTAAACCCGATTTGCATTACACGGCTAAAATACAAACAGTGGCAAGTGGCTGATCAATTAAAGTCCGTGACTGTACATAATAGTACAACCACAAATTCCCATGTAATAGGGGTCGAGATAGATTTTTGTCCGATGGCAACAGGCATCAACCGGGCACAAATCTAGACTTCTTGGTGACTACTGAGAAATTCCTGATGAAAAACCCAATAACACTTTGTACCAGTCGCGCTCGCGACCACTGGACCAGCGAGGCAGTCGCCAGACCACTTCGATGTATGATGGTATATTGGAGCCACTGCACTAGGCGACTCCTTAGCCGCCATCGTCGATTTCAATCCATACCATTTTCATTTCCATTTTCGTGCCATTTTCGAAGTCAATCGAAAAAAAAAACAAATTTTTCGAAGGAGCACAGCTGTTTAACGACCTACCAAATGACATAAAAGATTGTGATAAAATAAACAGATTTAAACTAAAACTGAGAAATTACGTTTATGAAATGTAGTCATACCGCATAATTAAATGTTAGCAATTACATACTTCCTATACAGGGTGAAATTGAACAGATGAGACAAATTTAAATATACAATAATACGTGTTGTCAACAAAATTTAGAACATATCAAATGTAAAATTAAAAAAGAATCTAACAGTGTTACGAAAAACGTTAAAATAATTAAAGTATCAAAGAATTTCGCGTACTACCGTTTTCGCGTAGTGGGCACGATTATTAATAATATTTTTTCTTATTTATTTTGCATATTAATTTATTTTGCTGGAGTACCGATAATTCGTACTTAAATAAAGATAATAACATCAATGGACCATTTTAAAGCGATAATCACGTAATTTTTTTTAACAATTTAGATTGTAGAAAAAACAGTTTATAATTACTATGTTACTGTAACTGAAGCTCCCATTTCTTTTTGTCGCATTTATTCAAAGTCAGCCTGTATATTTGTTTTGTAAAACTTCACCAACACGCATCGGTGGCAAAATGTATTTATTTAGATATAAACAATTACTTTGTATCTCATTATAAATGAACCTATGTACGAGTATTGTACTTATGAGAATACATTCTTTAAACCGAATCTGCGTCAGCCATTAGAATGCGTATGATTGCACGGGAGCTGAATGGCTGGGCGCAGCCGGAGCAAGTCAAAGTGAATGTATGTGGCTACTTTAGGTACCCGCGCACTTGCCGTAGCAGACAGACGAATTTTGATGTGGCCATCGATGGCTGCATAAACTGGCTGCTCCATAATTCTGTAGCATCAATCTAGCTGAGGGAGCTGGCTGCCAAAAAAAACCGCAGCCGGACATCCTTGAAAGGCTAGTGCGCGGGTTTCAATATACTACATAGGTACATAGGTGTGGCTGCGACAACCTGGAAGCCTAGTGCTAACTGCTAACACTAACGTTGTTCAAACTAATGGTAGCTGCTTCCAGATGCATTAGGATTTAGTCAACGGAAGCCGCATTAGCAGAGGATCGTGGAGCTTGGGACTAGCAACAAGTGGCCTATACCATGCTGAGGATGAGGCCTATTGGAAATTGTTATCGAAAAAACTATTGACATTCCATGTAAACTTATAAATATCTAACTTTAGTGCTCTCCTCCGGTCTATAAGGAACTATTGTTAATTACACACACGGTCCAGCCTTTTACTAACGTAATTCTAATGGATTGTGAAGACAAAACAAAAACCAGTTTTTCTAAACTGTTACTAATACATATTCGGAAAAAAAAAACTTTATCGTTTCAGCTAAATGAAAAAAAAAAATCTTCAATAAAGATATTTCGGATTCTGTTATTAATGCAGTCATGCCAGGTGGGACTATTCCGACGTCAGTTCTTTTGTTAGCACAAAATCTAGTCGGAATTCCAGAAATGAATTCTAGGATTTCTAGATCAAATATTTGTTAATCCGCTTTTTGTTTGGGGTATTTAAACCACCTGCAGCTGCCATGTGTGTGTGGATCGGCAATTTTTAAGCTACAAAGTTTAAAGTTGTTATTGTGTTTTTCCATCAAGAATTTTCCAGTAGCAGCTACAGAGTCTGTATTTGTGCCCGATTGATGGCAATAGGGTCGGCCCTTATCATATGAAACTTAAATATAACTAGTGAAATGTGCGTGTGCCTCTATTAGGTACACCACTACCTAACCCTTTGGAAATTACAGGCTTGATGCTATGTTATTCTAAAAATACGTAAAATAGTATCTTGTTCATAATTCGCTTCATGAATAAATATAAAAACTTCTGAACAAATTACTGTCTATATTTCTCTACTAGAAAGTCTACGATTGTTCTCAAAACCACTTTATTCACTCAAAAACTTTGAAGTAACAAATTCGGTTATGAATTTTCAACTTAACTTATTTTGGCAGTTGTTAAATATTATTAGTTATTTGTTTGACAGATAAGCAAAATGTTGCAAACAAGTGGTTTTCGGAGATGAATAGTGGTTAAATAAAGTTCGGCTATAGTTATCCCGTGGCCTAACTAAACCGATCGGCCTCGCGAACATTCGATCGTCGCGGTCTATTTGTGACATAGTCAAAGTCAAAGTCAAAGCATTTATTTCAATTAGACCTTTACAGGCACTTTTGAAAGTCAAAAAAACAAAATAAAACGCGAAGCTACAGTCCCAGTCACAAGGCATAATAACTTATGAAAGTACTGTAGTTGCCCATTCCGTAGCGTAGATCTCTATGGAGAAGAACGGGCAAGAAACTCCATGGACTCTCTTTTAAATCAAAATATGTTACAAAATCTTGGTTACATCATTCATGTTAAAAGTTACAAATATGTAAGAGCAATGTAGAAATACGGGCAAGTTAAGAGCGTCCAGAGTAAAAGATCAAATCAGTAATTAAAAATAAAGTAATTAAAATAAACCGTGGCAGCTAAGAGATGACCAGTCACAACTGACAGCGCCCGTTGACGAACATGACGCATGTATCAGCCATCATTCAACTCAACCATTTTGAAGGGAACTAAACGACCCGACACACCCGCCACCATCAGCGTGACATTTAAGTGAGCATGACATTCACTCAACCACCAGGGTAATTTCGCGTCATTGAAAGATGTAGATACTCATTAAACGGTGGCTTTACAGTACATAGTACTCACACATATGCTATGCAATTATATAATACTAAGAGATTGAATCTATACAATGCAAATATATTTTTACAATCTTCTGCAGCTTTCACAATATCGCGAAGACACGTTCAGGTTTGCCAAATCGTATGTTGTGCGTGACGATTACTTTGGTTAGGACGCAACCACTCAGTTTTATTTTATTTGTTTAAGGGATAATAAACAACTACAACATATATAAAATATAGGGTTAACAAAACTAAGTTGTAATGTTGCAGTCCACTGCATTATCCACAGATAGACATATTTAAAGAACAGTGGTTGCCACTAGACGAGCATTACCACATAAAACAAATATTCTCTCTCTCTTAATATCGTTAATATAAATAATGAATAATAGCGGTCCCAGAATAGAGCCCTGCGAAACTCCGAAAGTAATATTAACATAAACAGACTGGTGACCATTAACCACACCCCTTTGTGACCGGTTTTTGAGGTACGACACAAACCAACGCAATAAATTTCCGCGTATTCCATTGTAAGCAATTTGATTCAGTAGAATTTCATGATCGACCTTGCCAAAAGCTTTTTTGAAATCAGTATAGACCGCATCTATCTGCAGTCGGATATCCACATTTTCAAAAAAGTAATTAGCAAATATTAACAGGTTAGATGTCGTAGATCGGCGCTTTACAAACCCATGTTGTTCAGGAATCTGTATTAATTTAAAAAAGAATTCTGTATTATGCAGAAGAGGGTAAATCTCGTTGTGAAAAAGTCTTTCAAATAGCTTTGACAAGGTCGACAGAATCGAGATGGAACTTTATTGTTTTATTGGGAAACCTATTAGTTTTCGAAACAACTTAATATTTGTATAGTAGAGAACAGCAATATAATTTTCATTTCGTTGAATGGATATTGAGCTAATATTAATGGACGAAATTAAAATAAAGGTACAAAAGCTCATAATTTATTACATGAAATACGAATTTCTGAAGCCGATACAATGGTTTTATTCGTTCATTTGGATTTAAATTATACTTATCAAATAATACCCTGACACAATTACAAAAGCTCTGTCAATATTTTAACGGTTCAAATTACCTTCAGGGTCCATTAAGATCCTATTTTAGGTATATTTTAAGGCCTAACCGCCTATAGCAAAAAGGTTTTCAGCAGGGTTATTAATAGCCTCTGACTGCCACGTGGGTCTAGTGTAGGCAAATGCTTCTGTTATGCGCAAGGTGTTGGATTCCGAATCAATCATAAAATAAGTAGGTATTTTTTTTTCTTGTTTACTGAAATCCGTAAGTGTTAACCACCCGTGTTTTAAACGCGATACTCGCCCTATAACCGTGCTTTCACAAATACAAACAATCAGAAACGTTTATTTTTTTCATTTCTTATTTCCTAAATCACGTTAAGGGGGTTGTTCTCTAATACTGACAAATTTATACAACAAAAAAAAGCAGTTATTAATAATTTACTGGGTATCGTAATTTAAATTGATTATTTATGTATTTTGTGACAACGTCCCGAATTTTAACCAGGATACAAAACAACACCTTGTATAACTGGCGGAATGTAGAGGCACTATGGTACACCTCAGCTTACGCCTTTGTGAAATAAGCGTGATGTTATGTTTATTCAAACAAGTTAGAATAATTTGTTTTCTATGTGGTACAAAGGTACACAGTTATTTGGTTTTTAGAAACTTCACCTTTCAACCGAGTCGTGTAATTTAAGGCCTAACACGCTATCACTAAAAGGTTTTCAGCAGATTTAATGATATCTTAATTTTCTTTTACAGGTAGCCACCATTCGCGTGTTTCGCTGTTAAGATAAGATAAAAAGATGCGACAAGGACAGATAACCGTCAGAGCATAGCAATGTGTACACAACTACGGTCCTGTGGTGAAAATACAAATGTTTTAAAATCTAAGTTTCAAAGTTTAAAAAAAATGCTCTATTTTAAAAGACAATAAAAAATCATGATCACATGACATTGGTTTAAAAAATAATGTGCTCGTAAAAACATAATGTGTAGTCAGTGTTGAAAGTAAATAGTGCATTTAGTGTCCAAAATAAAAATGGAAACCTACAAAATTCAATTCTGAGAATGAGAAAACATTAGTGAGGCAATCTTGCCGATTTCAGTGAAAAGTGTTTAATAAAATGGTGTTCTAGTGACAGTATAAAATGGGGTGCCAATTAGGTAAACTTGCGGCGTCTGAGAGACGAAGCAACAATGCTGGGCCTGCAATCAGTGATGGGCCACCTCCGGCCACTGACCCTCGTCTGCCATTGACGGCCAAGCAGAAATACTCCATGCTTGCGTCGTGGAAGGGCATCTCGAGAGCTATGGAGAAGACTGGCATCTGTATGTTTATAAAGTAAGTAGCCTAGATTATTCATCACTAGCTGTACCGCGTAACTTCGTCTGCGTCACATTTTTCCCGTTTTTGCAAAAAAATTCATTGCTGCTCTGCTTCTACTGGTCCTAGCGTGATGATATAGCCTTCCTCAATAAATGGGCTATCTAACACTGAAAGTTTTTTTTTTTCAAATCGGACCAGTAATTCCTGAGATTAGCGCGTTCAAGCAAACAAACAAACAAACTCTTCAGCTTTATCCATCATTGACTTATGTTTTATAGATTTTTGACAGGTGAACACAGAAGCCCGGAAAAAAAAAGGGTATTACGACGCCCAGTAAGGATCATGGTCTGTGAAGGTCAGATAGACAGTAAAATGCCAGTATTTAGCTGCATTCGGTTAGACTGCAAGCCGAACCCTTCCTAGTCAGATGTGGCTTTTTAGTATTTTATTTTGACAGCCTGTATCTTACGTCTAAGAACCAATATCCTAATTATTTCCACATGATTTTCGACACTACAGTTTGCTGATTTAAAAAACAATATATGTCTATATTTTGGCAAAAAGTCTGTGATTTATTTGAACCATACTCTGGAGAAATTTGAAGACTAGGTATTTGAAGAAACCATTGCCGTCGCGCTGCGCCTGACCAAGCCCCCGTAAAGTGCGATAAAACTTTTAACACTATTGATTTAATGAGTTATTTAGGTATTCTGGTGTTATTTATGTATGCACACTGATACAAGCATTGTGTGCCTTTTATACTTATAGGAATACTTTCCGAATTGAGAAAAAGGAATACGAATTTAACTTTTACCATTTGATTTCATAATTATACTTGAATTTTGCCTACTGACACAAACGCGTCCCTAGATAAGTGACATTCTATTAACACAAACCATAAAGTAGGAAGCGTTAGAAATATTAAAGATCGACATAAGCTAACGTTATATAATAACTTGAGGATATATATTTATTTTATAAAGACGTAAGTAGGTAACTAAAATTATTGGAGCATACCCTCAAATTTTAACATTTATCGATTAGATAGAGACCTAAGTGACTCAGACAATAGTAGAAAATAATTTCAATGAAATCCACATGGGCTCGCTGGCTAAATAGTTAAACTGCCGGCATAAGTATATAACGTAGTTCGGTGATGCGATGGTTCGAATCCAACTCGATATATTGAACTCTTATTGATTCTTTAGATTATTATTCGCAACAAATTCAATGTTGTAACAGGCAGTATAACATTTTAAAACTTGAGGGGCTACCACATAGGTACTAACGCTGTCTTTACATTATTTAATAACAGTACAGACATAAAACAATTATTAAAACATGTATCAAAAGCTGAAAAGAATTATTTTCGCATACCAATTTAAAAAAGGCGTTAGAAAAGCTTGTACAAGTATTAAACATTTTTTATTTTAAACTCTAAATCTATTACCCATCGCAGACAAAACCGTCCAAAGACCTCTCGCAATACACGAGGCAATGGCCGCAAAACCGCAGAAATTGAACTTTATCTTCAGTAACTTTTGTCGGTAGGTATCAGATAAAGTATGAAAACGGATTTAAAAACCCAGCTTGGCGTAAACACTTTCATCTGACGTTAAGCTCCTGCTGTTGACATGAGATTTAAGCTTCTTGTATACACAAACATGTATGTACATTGTACGTGATACATTAAATTTTATTGACGACTTTACCTTGGCTTCTGGACGAAATTATTTTTTTTTAAGTGAAACTTCTTATGCGACTTCCAACAAGTTTAACGCTACCATGGAGGGGAAATATTTTCTAAAACTCATTAAGAGATGGCAGTATTACAAGATTTGTGACTACGTAGTTCTACTAGGTACGCAAGATGGAGTGCAAATGGTCATGCATTCGACTCCTCGATATGACCAGCCTTCGCTCAATTTCCATGAGTAGAATAACCTCAATAAACTTATGTAATAAAAATAATACAACAAAATATTATTTAGAAGCTCAATAAAATAACGAGAGTGAATGGGTACGTATTTGAATATCGAAGATTAAAATACCTACTGTTAAAATATCGATGTTCAAAACATCGAAAATGGAAATATCGAACGACCATAAAATCGAAAATTAAAATAACGAAAGTTCATATTATCGAATGGTTAAATAACCTACGTCCAATATATCTACAAAAGTTACATCGAAAGATCCAAATATCGAAATACAGATAATCGAATGTCCTAATTATATCGAAATACAAACTATCGAACGTCCAAAATATAGATGGATACATATATAATTTGAACATCGAAAATTCATATACCTACATGTAAAAATGGGTTAATTTTCAACAATACATTCATTAAAAATTTTAAAATAAATATACGTACAAGTTAAAATATAGAACAAATTTTGATGTAAGTAGCATGAGTGGAAAAAAGGTTGCTTCTGCAACGTCTCCGGCGCTACGGGAAGTGCAACCCCTTCGCCCTTGCGTAACAAAGGATAGGTACCCATGTTCACCTCCGCAGCTTCGCTTCTGGCGACCAGCCTCAGCCGCTACGGCTCCCACGGGTGCCTATGCTTTATTACAGCGGGCGGGGGTTGCCCTCCCTTCGCGCCTCCGGATTTTTATATACTCTCTAGGGGTAACAGCCAAAAGACTACGTAAATTCGGGGTGCCCCAATTCGGTTTTGGAACAATTTCGACCTATTTTATCCATGAAAATTAGTGTCCAATGTACAAGCATATAAAGCAGGTCTTTAAATTAAAATATTTTCTTGAAAGTCAATAATAATATGTTGTGCTACTAAAGTTAGTGACAGAAACGTATCGCTGCAAAACCGACTACACGTAGTCTTGTCTGCCCTACCCCTAGAGTGTAATTTAGAATCGCGTAGGTGCAGAGGGGCGAGGCAGCCCGCGAGCTGAGGAGCAGGTGCTTTTAACACTCGCCGCCGCAGCTGAGGCTGGCTGGTGAAGCCGGCCAACAAGCCGAAGCTGCGGTGGTGAGCGTTTAGACCATCTGCGACGTTAAGCTCGCGTGGGACTGCCGGAGCCCTGCAGCGCCGGAGCCGTGACAGAAACCATGCTTGCTTGCATGTCGCATGATTGCTGCATGCTTGTTTGCTAGATGGTAATCAGTTACTAGGTGGTTACAAAAAAAAAAAAAACAAGGAAAACTGTACATGTAATGTACTTTAATTATTTTTACATAATAAAAACCCAAAATAAAACACATTTGTACGCAAATGTACAATATAATCAGTGATAATAATACAAAATATTAAACAAAAAATCCTTCTTCTTCCTTTATTGAATAATCGAAAACATAACTAGTAGGTATTTTAACGTAGATATTATGAACTTAGATGTATTAAATGTTGATATTTTGAACTTAGGCATAATGTCATTCGATATTTTGAATCATTCGAAATTTTAACAACTTGGCATTTCAATCTTCGACGTTTTAAGCGTAGGTATAACAATTTTCGACATTTTGATACAATCGATATTTTAATTTTCGATGTTTTGAACGTTGGTATTTTAAGCGTAGGTATTTTAATCTTCGATATTCAAATACGTACCCAGAGTGAATGCGTGGCACTCGAACGCATGCGTGTAGTATTACGATGTTTCACTTCTTCCGCGCGGAGGGATTGCACGCACTGTTTTTTTTTTTTTTACTTTTTGTAATAAGAAAGTGTCGTTTAATAATTCAATTAATAGCACTTCTTCTTTTTTTATCGCGTAATTAGTGCTTATCCTGGTGTCAGAGTTTTTATGCACCGAAGGGCATTCGACTCAGCTTTACTTGCCATGGACAAATATCTCTCAGGCAAGCTCATTTCCTCACCATGTTTTCCTTTACCGAAGTAAATGATAAATATACAAATACGCACATGCATCCGAAAATCAGAGGGGTGTGCTTTGGGTTCGAACTCAAGACATATGACTTGGCTGTCCGTCGGTCACGCCATTAGGCCGCTGAAATAATAATACCGCTAAAATTTACTTTAAAGGAAAATAATTTTATTAATGGTCAATATGGTACTGTTTGATAAAGAATAAAATATTTGTTCAGAAACGAGTGACCGAAGTAAACACTATTTTATTCACTATTACAGACATTTTTTCACATATACCTACGTTCGAAAAGCGCGGGAACATAAACTACTGACAACTGTCAAACGCCATAGTGATGTTCCAATAACGTGCGACAACTAGTGTTGTTTGTTCTAAGTAGTTCGATTTTCTGCATCTAATACTAGATTTACATATTTCTCATTATTGTGAATCAAAATGAATAATATTGGGATTGTGTTACGCAATTTGGTAATAGCCTTGCTGTTTCGTACAATTCTAAAACACGCCTCATCTAATCAACATTTTAGCAATAACTAAAGTGATAAACTAGTTTGTTAAGTTAATTATTAAAATGTAATGGCACCTAAAAGAATTAAAAAAAAAACCGACACAAAAAATTCATTAATCCAAGCGTCGTTGCATCGGTGGTCCACTTTGTTTTGTGCTTGTGCTAATTAAGCGGTCTACTTACGACGCTTGGATTAATTTATTATTGTTTTTAGAGGTTTTTGTGTCGGGATTTTTTTTTAAAAGTAATTTAAGTTTGATTTCATGCTTTTTAAACTTATTTTTTTTTTAAGCATTGACTGTCCCACACATGGGTGGGCATAGGTTTCCCCCAGTTCTTTCACTTTTCTCGGTGTTGCGCCACTTCTCGCCAATTAATGAAGATAGGGAAAGGTATACCTATCTTTAAAAAAATCCTTAACCTTTATGCGGGAGTAAAGGGGCAGGGCGGGGCAGCCATCATTTAGGGTCGGCGCAGCATGTCTGTTTCTTCCATACTTCTCTATTACTCGACATCTCATCAGACACCCACTTTTTTGCTATATCATCTTTCACACAGTATACTCATCGTTTCTTCGGTCTTCCTCTACTCTTAAACCCAACCACATTCAAACTCAAAACTTTTCCGATGACATGTTCCTCATTTCTCCGCATCACATGTCCATACCAGGACAACCGATTATCACTCATCTTTTCAGTCACCGGCGCCACTTACAGACTTCCTCTTATGTACTTACTCATTTCTTATTTTATCTATTTGCGTAACATACACCATAGATCCCTAGCATTCTCATCTCAGCCACATGCAAATGAATCGAGACATACGTTTAATTAAACAGATTAAAATCGGTATCTCCACAGTCGTTATCTCATTTCTTTTATCTTTTACCTTGTCTGATTCTTCAGAATTAATCATTGGATAAAAAACACCGACTATTTTTCCATCGGAGTAAATTGCCGCGGGATTGTTCTTTGTGATTGCAATTTTATTCAGGTGGAGCTAGGAATGAGATTTACTTAGCAAAGTTTCAGAAAAAATGTGTGTTTGAATTTATGTTCGAGGATTTGTGGTTGAGTGGAACATGTATTAATAAAAAGAGTCTTCTTACTGTAGGATATTGGAATTTTAAAGATATTTTTATTCGTATAATCTGGTCTGGTGGTCGCAAGCGCGACTGCTGAGTACGAGGTTCTGGGTTCGATTTACAGGTCGAGTAAATTGTTTTTGGGTTTTTCCATCAAAAACTTCTCAGTAGCAGCCACGGAGTCTGGATTTGTGCCCAGTTGATGGCTATAGGCTCGCCCTCGGCAAAATGTGAGTGTATTATTAGGTACACCTCTGCCTAACCCTTCGGGGTTTACAGGCGTGGTGTTATTTTAAACTGTTCTGTATCTGTTGTACTGTTTTAGTTTTATTTTACATGTATACTATGCCTACTTTGAAAGTGTATAATATTACATACTAGCTGTGCCCACGACTTCGTCCGCGTGGTATTTGAATTATTTTTTCTAAAAGTCAAAGTCAAAGCATTTATTTCAATTAGACCATTACAGGCACTTTTGAAAGTAAAAAAAAAAAACAAAATAAAACGCGAAGCTACAGTCCCAGTCACAAGGCATAATAACTTATGAACGTACTGTAGTTGCCCATTCCGTAGCGTAGATCTCTATGGAGAAGAACGGGCAAGAAACTCCATGGACACTCTTTTAAATCAAAATATGTTACAAAATCTTGGTTATATCATTCATGTTAAGAACTACAAATATGTGAAAACAATGTAGAAATACGGGCAAGTTAAGAGCGTCCAGAGTAAAAGATTAAATCAGTATAAAAGATTAAAATAAAGTAATTAAAATAAACCGTGGCAGCTAAGAGAAAAAAAAATGTAAGCTAAAATAAAAGTATCCTAAGTTACTCCTTATTACATCAGCTATCTGCCAGTGAAAGTCCCGTCAAAATCGGTACAGCCGATCCAGAGATAAGCCGGAACAGATAGACAAAAATTGAAAAAAAGAATATTTTGGTATATGTACCGTATATACATTAATATGGATGTAGTTAAAAACGGTTATTTTAATATTATTGACAGACACACAAACACTTCAATTTTATTTATTTGTATAGATATACATTATTTACAAACTACAAATAGATATAAAATAATAACAAAAATATGTACAAGTATCAAAATTACAGGGCGTCAACAGGTACGTATTTGAATATCGCAGATTAAAACACCTACGCTTAAAATACCAATGTTCAAAACATCGAAAAATTAAATACCGATTATATCAAAATGTCGAAAATTGTTATACCTACGCTTAAAACGTCGAAGATTGAAATGCCGAGCGATTAAAATTTCGAATGATTCAAAATATCGAATGACATTATGCCTAAGTTTAAAATATCAACATTTAATACATCTAAATTCATAATATCTACGTTAAAATACCTACTAGTTAAATGTTTTTGATAATTCAATAAAGAGAAGGATTTTTTGTTTAATATTTTGTATTACTATTGATTACATTGTACATTTGCCTACAAATGTGTTTTATTTTGGGTTTTTATTATGTAAAAATAATTAAAGTAGATTACATGAGGTTTTCCTTGTTTTTTTCTGTAACACACCTCGTAACTTATTACCATCTAGCAAACAAACATGCAGCAATCATACAACATGCAAGCAAGCATGGTTTCTGTCACGGCTCCGGCGCTGCAGGGCTCCGGCAGTCCCACGCGAGCTTAACGTCGCAGATGGTCTAAACGCTCACCACCGAAGCTGCAACTTGTTGGCCGGCTTCGCCGGCCAGCCTCAGCTGCGGTGGCGGGTATTAAATCCACCTGCTGAGGAAGCTCGCGGGCTGCCTCGCCTCTCCGCGCCTACGCGATTCTAAATTACACTCTAGGGGTAGGGCCGACAAGACTACGTGTAGTCGGTTTTGCAGCGATACGTTTCTGTCACTAACTTTAGTAGCACAACATATTATTGACTTTCAAGAAAATATTTTAATTTAAAGACCTGCTTTATATGCTTGTACACTGGACACTGATTTTCATGGATAAAATAGGTCGAAATTGTTCCAAAACCGAATTGGGGCACCCCGAATTTACGTAGTCTTTTGGCTGTTACCCCTAGAGAGTATATAAAAATCCGGAGGCGCGAAGGGAGGGCAACCCCCACCCGCTGTAACAAAGCATAGGCCCCCGTGGGAGCCGTAGCGGCTGAGGCTAGTCGCCGGAGGCGACCAGCAAGCCGAAGCTGCGGAGGTGAACATGGGTGCCTATCCTTTGCTACGCAAGGGCGAAGGGGTTGCACTTCCCGTAGCGCTGGAGACGTTGCAGAAGCAACCTTTTTCCACTCATACTACTTATATCAAAATTTGTTCGATATTTTAACTTGTACGTATTTTTATTTTATTTTATTTTTTAATAAATGTAACAAATGTTGAAAATTAACCCATTTTTACACGTAGGTATATTAATTTTCGATGTTCAAATAATCTTATGTATCGATCGATATTTAGGACATTCAATAATCTGTATTTCGATATTTGGATCTTTCGATGTAACTTTTGTAGATATTTAGATTTTAGATATATTGGACGTAGGTTATTTAACCATTCGATAATATAAACTTTCGTTATTTTGATTAAAAGTGTCGTGGGTGCGTTTACAAACATTTAAACTCACATACACAAACAGCCAGACCCGGGACAACTATCTGTAGGCCATACAAATCTTTGTTCCGTGCGGGGATCGAACCCGCGACACGCAGCGCAGCTGTCGATCGCTCAGCCACTGCGCCAACCGTGTCGTCACAAACTGAGAAACTCCTAATTAAAACACTGAAATAATACTCTGCCCGACCTGGAAATCGACATCAGGACCACTAACTCAGCAGTTCCACTTTGTCAACAAGGCAGTCTTCTTAACTACTTAAATATACTCGTACAACAAAAAATGTGGTGAAAACTTGAGACACGTGTGTAAAGAAAATAGCACTTTACATATTAAAGTTATTATCATAAAAGCTTTGCTTAGACCTTGTCACCGCTGTTTACGAACCAAGATAGAATGCTGCACGAAAGTGGACCTGAATTTCCTTCATCAATCTTTCGACGCCAAACCTAATATTATAGGCCGGATTTCCTTTGGGATGGGCCGTGAAGTAAGGACTATACATACTCATGTTACTTAGATAGAACTTTAAGAAGAGAGTACCTACTCATAAAGAGTAGAGGCTCTTGCCCAGGAGTAGGACAGTGCAGGATAGGAACAAAAATATCTAGAGGAAAGGACACCATTATCAGCGTATATCGTTCCCACTGCTGAGAAGGGTCCGAAACCAAGCCACGCACTTGTGATTTCGGGATTCATGTGCATATAATGTATAATTATCAGTAACTTCGGCGAAGAAAAAACCCTGTATTCCCGTTGTCCCCGTAGGCCGTGTCCCCGTTAACGGGGACAAAGGGAATTTATTAAAATAATTAAAATTACTTCCCGTTGTCCCCGTACGCTGTCCCCGTTAATTTCTTGTAATATATGCTTTTTAAATTATGCCCGTTGTCCCCGTTGAGTTAAAATTAGAAGTGAGAGTGCCTTAATAGAGAGAATATTGTCCCTATACAAATGAAATGGAACAACAAAACACAAATAATATACTACAAAAAAATAACTAACAAACTAAATAATAGCTACACCATGTGATTGCAACAAAAGTATTTATAATTTACGAATGTATTTGTTTAAAAATATATAGTCTTAAATGTATGAATATACTAGCTTCGCCCGCCTTTTTTCGGTAATTGTCCCGCGGGATCACACTACCGGGATAAAAAGTATCCTATATGCTATTCCAGACTATTTTCTATTTTTACTAACTACCTCCTACCCTACCTACCTACCTACTCTACCCAACCCTACCTACCCTACCCAACCCTACCTACCTACACTACCCAACCCTACTCTACCCAACCCTACCTAACTATCTACCCTGCCCTAGCCTACCTACCCCACCTTATCCTACCTACCTACCTACCCTACCCAACCCTACCTACCCCTACCCTACCCTATTCCTTCATTTTTCTGATATCATAAAGCGGTCTACACACCAAAGACGCTGACCCGGCGGCACGGATCGCCGGCCCAACCCGCCGGCCTTATTTTGTACAATCATGCCGCCGGCTTGCGCCCGCGCGGGCAAGCCGGCGGGGCAGCATGCCGATGCCGACGGCATCCCTCTCCACTCACTCAGTCAGTTGCCCGCCGGCTTTCATAGAGTAGTGACGTATCACTTATTCATTCTCTATTGTTGTGAAGTGTCGGCACTTTTATTTTTTATCAACTAACCAATATGGAGTGGGACGATGCAACAGTTATAAAACTAATAGACCTCTATCATTTAAAAGCGTCCAATCTCTACGACTATTTGGCAATTACTAGAACACCACATGCCGCGGCTGTCGTGCCGCCGGCATTGCCGCCGGCAAAGTCGTTCGGCTTGGACATTCTGAAGCCGCCGGGTTAACCCGCCGGCACTAAGCCGCCGGGCTGTGCCGCCGGGTCAGCGGCTTTGGTGTGTAGACCGCTTAAGTTAGGTATGTAAGGTTACCACGCTCAACTATCTCCTGGTAAGCTATGTTCTCCTAGTACCTCAATCCTGACCACGCCGCCCCAGACACCCTCGCAAAGAAAATAACGCGCCAGGGCATCACCAACTCCTCGCCCAACTATCTCAGGCTTGCCGCGCTAAATAACCCACGTTTAAAAAAAATACAATAATTTAAAGTGGACAACGATACGTGACATCTTAACTGTCCGTTGTCCCCGTTGCCCATATGTACATAACGGGGACACCGGTAAGGAATCATATGACGTGCTGATGTCCCCGTGACGGGGACACGGCCTACGGGGACAACGGGAATACAGGGAAAAAACATCGTATTTCTTGACGGAATGTAAAGCCAAGTCAGAGGCGCATTGGCGGTATAAAAACTCTGACACCGGGTTTGGTTAGGTTCTTCATTCAGATCCAGCCTGTCCCCATGCAATCCTCCCCCAGCGACACCCTAAGCTGAGGCTCGTACCCCACAGGGGGTGCCCTTAGCGTGTAGTCGCTTAGTTTGTAAGTTTTTATCCCCTGGCTGGAGGCCTTACTCTTAAGGCACCCACAGGATAGTCCCACAGGGTAGTTGCGAGATGCCATAAATAAATAAAAAAATAGGTTAGTTTCACACGAAAAAGAAAGAAGAAGACTGCTTGGACACAGGTATCCTCTTTGGAAAGCAAGGCTGTAGTCTACCTCGCTGACCCAGTGTGAGTTGGTTGTTGTCACTGGTCTTGGTATTTTTGGTGGTGGTAAAATAAATTACACATTGTAAAGTGTCTCTTTGGATTCGACCTATGGCACGTTAATCCTTGCTCGAAACTACTGCTTCAAGGAAAAAAGATAATAAATGCATAATAATTATGTTTATGTTCTACAACACTAATAATAGAAATCGGATAAGGTTCTCCAACTAATAATAGAGATCGTTCAAATACAATTCAATTTTTAAAACTATTGAATCCAGCAATGAAAAAAAAACAATACTCCAGCTGACGTTGACAAAAAGGTAGTGACGTTTCCACGTTCCAAATTCAAATAACACTTTCATTTGGAACGTTAAATTTCGAAATAAACTTGTTATTCCGCTTCAACGGGAATGACGACCGATTTGAATAATTTTGCAATATTCCATTTTCGAACAAAATTCGTTAATGTTGCCGCTTAAAAGCTTATAATGCTGCTACTATTGTTGTATTGCATTTTAAGTTCGACAGAATTGATTATGGTTTAATTAATTGAAGGTTGGAGGAGCTCGTGGCTAAATAATTACAGCCGCACGGGTCGATCTTTAAGGTTAAGCCGTGCTTGCCGAGGTTGATCCGTGGATGGGTGACCATAATTACATACCGAGTTTCCTCCGTGCCTCGGAAAGCACGTTAAGCCGTTGGTCCCGGCTTTCATTTGTAGATCTTTGACAGTCGTCACGAGTAGTCAGAAGCCAAAAGTCTGACATCCAGTCTTACCAAGGGGTATCGTATTACCCAGTTACTGGGTTTGTTGAGGTCAGATAGGCAGTCGCTTCATGTAAAATACTGGTACTTAGCTGCATCTGGTTAGACTGTAAGCCGACCCCAAGATAGTTTGGGAAAAGGCTAGGCAGATGATGAATTGAGGGTTGGTCTAGTGGTCGCAAGCGTTTTTACTGAGATGAGGTCCTGGATACGATTTCAAGGTCGGGCAAGGTGTCATTGGAATATTCATTAGCTGCCGCGGAGTCTGGATTGATACCCGATTGATGGCAATGTGTTCGGCTCCTGTTGCATATACATGTAACTTAAACATAACAGCCGCAAACTATGTGAGTGTACTATTACACCCACCCCTGCCTAACCCTTCTGGAATTATGGCGTAATGTTAGGTAATTGAATTTATTAAAGTTGTGACATTATCGTTTGATAATGTTATGTAATTATGTGCAAGAAAATTAATTTATCAAAAAAGCACTGGAATTAACTCCAGTAACGGCTGTGACCTTATAAAAACTTGACATTACTAAACTCTTGATAAGTTAAACTTTTCCTTGTCGTTTTTTATCAGACAAAATTCAGACAAGCCACCGTAAAAGTTTACTTTAAACTCTCTAAGACAAATGAATCCTCCAATTCCATTTTGCAAAACCTTTAAAAAAAGAAGAAATCCTTGCCCTTTTTATGGTTAGGTATATATTATAGGTGCCATACTAGATGGTCATGTAAAGTACATTCACCGATTCCACTTAGGACTTGCTTAATCTATGTAATTATCTATTAAAAACGGGCCAAGTGCGAGTCTTACTCGCACACAGGGTTCCATAGCCCCAAACAATATAATGACAATGTTTTGAACGGTCATTCATTAGTAACCCTTCACTCAACCGCAAAACTAAATTTGTTTTTCATAGTAAGTTAATGAAAAACAAAGTTACTGCTGCAGTTTGTTGAAAAAGTCCCATATCTCAAAAACTACATATCAAATCTTATTCAAACCAATTTTCGTTGAAAGTTTTTTTTTACGTTCTACATCCCCATATTTTTTTCAGATTTTTTCTCCTGTTACTTTAGAAATTAGAGGGGGGGGACACTCGTTTTACCACTTTGGAAGTGTCTATCTTTCAAACAATTGACTTTGAAAATAAATGGTTTCAGGAATCTCAATGTCATTTTTAAAGACCTATCTATAGACACCCCACACGTATAGGTTTGATAGTTTTTTTTTTTTAGTTTCAATTTCATGTATGGGGAATTTCATGTATGTATCCTTATCTATATTATTTTTTTTTAATTTTGTACAAAAATCATAATGCGGTTCACAGAATACATCTACCTACCAAGTTTCAGCTGTGTAGTCCTAAAAGTTTCGGAATAAAGTGGCTGTGATACGGACGGACAGACAGACAGACAGACAGACATGACGAATCTATAAGGGTTCCGTTTTTTGCCATTCGGCTACGGAACCCTAAAAAGGTAAGTCCACACGATCATTTCCCTATCCGATAACTTAGTACTATAAAGCTAAATATGTATTAATTATCTTTTAAAAAGATAAGTCTACACGATAATTTCCCTATTTCCCTTTCGCTCCATACTTTTTATTTCTCATCTCAGTTAAATGATATCAGGCATAAATGTTGATAAAATTTCATTTTTACGATGATATGTGGTGCAAGGGAAATGGGGGAAAGATGTAACTGTTGAAATATTACGAGGGTACCTCATATTCTTGCTTATGCTGGCTAAATACCAACATTTTACAGCTAAATTATGTGTTTTATTCTAAAACGATGTCTGAGGAGCTCGTAATAATAATAACAGCCGCTGGGGTCAATCTTTAAGGTTAAGCCGTGCTCGCCAAGGTTGGTCCGTGGATGGGTGACCATAATTACATACGAAGTTTCCTCCGTGCCTCGGAAAGCACGTTAAGCCGTTGGTCCCGGCTGTCATTTATAGATCTTTGACTGTTGTTGCAAGTAGTCAGGCCAAAAGTCTGACATCCATTCTTACCAAGCGGTATCGTATTACCCAGGTACTGGGTTGTGGAGGTCAGATAGGCAGTTGCTTCATGTAAAATACTGGTACTCAGCTGCATCCGGTTAGACTGGAAGCCGAATTTAAGACAGTTTAGGAAAAGGTTAGGCAGACGATGATCATAAGTTGTCATTGTTTTAGACTAATCGAGGCTTATGCTTTGGTTAGAACTGGATTTGAAAGAGATTAGAATGAAATTAACAATACAGGAATATTTTCATACATAAAGTAGTGTAGCTTCACTACCAAAAGTACTACAGCAATATAGTGCAAAAATTAATAGAGCGCCATCTATGAAAAAAATAAAGAACTAACATCAAAGACTAATTTTCTTGGACTAAAAGCCCTACTATAAAATTACACTGCGGGCCATATAAAGTGCACACCAACGCCCAGGAGAATCTATTTAAATTGGCTCAAGCCTTTATTAGTCCTTTGAAGATGACATACCGAACAGCTAAGCCAGGCAAGCTTAAGTGACCCATTTTGACTGACTTGGCATGTAGATTATTACCTTGAACAACGTCCGTGCTCTTCGTTAATATTAGATTAATATAAGGAATTCAAATGTCTGACTCGGTGGTCTATTGGTCGCAAACGCCACTGCTGGGCATGAGATAGTTCGATTAGCATTTATTTGTTCTGCGAGCTAGCTTAAGTTTTAACTGTTGTGACATCACTATAAAGGGTGTAAAACACCTCTTAACGAAGCCGAAAGGCACTGGTTTTCTCTGTCATTGAGATCATTTTTTTATTCTACACCATACCTGGGAACCTTCTAGTTACGGAGATATTAGGGGTCAAAGTTCCAACTTTTTGACAAGTATTTTTTTAAATACAAGTTTTTAATGTAAGATTTTTACTTCAAACACCTCCACGTTCCCCGTACTATTCAATCCGTTCATCAGCACAATGTTTTGAGTGCGCTTCATTGAGTTCTACCACAAAACATGATTTTACACCCCCCAAAAAAAAGTTGTTTCCCAGCAATAATTTTTGCGTAATGTGACTTAGTTTCATGTACAGAATACTTGGTTGACGGCTTCGTGATGAGGTGATTTACACCGTGTATAGTATGTTATTATGTGTCAAGCTCTAGTCATTGTCTATGATCTACATCCGTCCGGTCGACATAACTTGATCTCAACCCGTCTGCGATACCACGCACTGTCTGTATATAAAAATGTAACCTGTGTCCTGAGATAATTAATAATAAAAATTAATTAATTTAAAAACTAAGTATACCCAACGGTATCTTTCATTCCAACAACCAAACATAACATGTATAATGTTCCCACTGCTGGGACACACGCCTCCTCTCTATGAGAGCGGGCGGTAATCCACCACGCGGGACCAGGGCCGGTTGATAGATGTCACATATCTTCGAATTTTCGAATTTTTAGTTCTAGAACATCCGGTTTCCTCACTATGTTTTCCTTCACCGTTTTTGAGGGCAGCGGTGATGAAATAAATTACACAAAGTAATGCGCCTGCCTGGGTTCGAACGGCTTACTGTTCGTAAGTCGGGGCTGCCCCCACTGGGCCACCGCTGCTGATTAATGAATAACTATTAAAAACTCTCAGTATGCCTATCCACTAGCTTCCAGATAGGTAGTGGATAGTCCGTATTTTCCAGCGATAACCATAAAACAGTTATGGAGCAAAATCTGGGCTTACCTACTATTATTACACCTCTGCACCTTCGGGAATTGCTGGCGTGACGAATGACCTCTCAGGGAATATAGGCATAAAATTAAAGAAATATTTGAGTAGGTACTTCAATTATAAGTGTGTTTGAGAATACTCATATTCATATTCATTTAATTGCGTTCCACAATGTTTTTAAGGTGTTATAAAAGGCTTAAAGCTAAGACCAATGTTATGGACCCTGTTAGGGCACAGCAATATAAGTATAATTAATATATATATAGTTATGAGTGACATTATTACTTATTACAAATCATGAACAATATAAAATTATAGTACTACAATATTAACACTATAAACCAACACAACAAAATAATAAAACAACATTAAAATATCAATTATTAAGAACAATAGTATTATATTATAGTAGGTATTTTTTTTATAATTAATGAGATCAATCTAAGTTGCTTAGGTATATCATTATCTTAAATTATTTCCTTGATTCAGAACATATTTTCTCTAGGCAGGTTATTAATTGTTAAAAGTAGATAATAACTCCAGTCGGCTTCATTGTAGCCATAGACTTTTGTCTACGTGCTCATTAACTGCCTAGCCTTTTTGCAATCATAATGGGGTGAGCTTCCAATCTAACCGGCTGAATATCAGAATAGCGAGCGAATGCCTGTCTGACTTCCACAACCCAGTTAGTACTGGGTAATGCGATACCAGTAAGACTAGTTGTTTGACTAGCGGGCCACTGACTACCTGTTACGACTATCAAAGACAAGTCTGCAAATGACAACTGAGACCCAGCTTAACATACTTTCCGAGGCACGTTGGAAACTCGGAATGTAAGTGATGGTCACCCATCCACGGGCCGACATTGGCAATCACGGCTTAAACTTAAATTGAACATGCAACTGTTATTATTTAGCCATGGGCTCATGGCTTCGAGATTATTTTCCTTTGATATTAAACCTCGTTCCCCTCAAGGAACGAAGGCCTTGAATCTCATTCAAGGCATTAATATCAGTGTTTTGAAATTGAGGAGTTTTAATTCCTGAAATAACTATGGTTTGGTGCTATAATAGTTCAGGGATATATGTTAGGTTGTAATAGGATAATATCTGTAGTCAAAATTATGTTGAAGTGAGGTTAAATAAATTACTTGAATAAAATAATAAAAATCCAGTTTTTTCTACTGGACTTTCAGTAAAGGCTGGTCCAGATAAACCTAAATTGAATGAAGTGAATGATTAGGAGGGGTGCATTCGTAGCCAAACAATAATAAAAAACATATGACTCACTTCTATCTTTTTCTACCAACCCTAAAAACCGACAAACACAAAAAGCAAAGAAAACAAAATTCATTCGAAAAGCCACTTCGAAAATGTATAAAATTGCGTTAATGAGCCCCTTCCAAATCAAATCAAATCAAAATATTTTATTTTACATAGGACTACATGGGCACCCATAAAACGTCAACAAAAGGTGCACGGTTCGGGTTGGTCGTTTCCTATGGAGAAGAACCGGCAAGAAACTCCATGGCTACCTTACCACTGATAGATGTTTTCTGCTTAACTAGGCCACCCCCAAATCCTTTCCAGTAGTCTTTATCATCAATCTTATTTTATATAAGCACCCGTCTCACACACACATACACTCTGACACAATATATAAAACTGTTTTACGTCCGTCACATCACATTCGCAGGTCCAGTTGAAAACCAGCGTCAGGCAGCCTAGCTGCTCGGCATTTTGCTGAACTGGCCCTATTGGCGCTGCCGCGAGGCACACAATAATTATTCCTCTTTTTTACTGTTGTTTTTTTTTTTTAATTGTTATTAGTTAGATACACAATAATTTCCCCTTTTTACTTTTGTTTAAATTTATGAAGTTCTGGTTAATTTTTGTTTAATGTTGTGTGTGTTATGTTGGATGGTTGGAATGAAAGATACCGTTGACTACACACTAGAGCTTGACGATTAGTAACATACTAAGTGATGTCACAACAGTGTGTACTTGTGGCATGAGCCAAATAAACTTATTTTCTTTCTTTTTCTTTCTTTCTTCTTTCTTTACGGGTTTGTCTCCACCGATCCCGAGATCGGATCGAATTGGAAACTGATCCGGCCGATGTGTCTCCACTGATCATGGGATGGGTTTCCAAAAAAAAAAAAAATTGGCAACTATTAAAATAAATAAATAAAAATAATTATAACTGCCTCGTTGGTTTAGTGGTTGCACGCGCGACTGCTGAGCATGAGGACCTGGGTTCGATTCCCAGGTGGGGCAAAATGTTGTTGGGTTTTTTCATCAGGAATTTCTCGTTAGCAGCCACGGAGTCCAGATTTGTTAATGGCAATAGGCTCGCCCCCTATCACATGGGACTTAAACATAACAGGCGAAATGTGGCTGTACTATTAGGTACACCTCTGCTTAACCCTTCGGGGATTACAGGCGTGATGTTATGTTACGTAATCTAACCATTACCCACTACACTGTCGTGCAAAGTAAAGGCTAACCTTGGGGGCCGTCCAGTAATCACGTGATGTATTTTTATCATTTTTTAACCCCCCCCCCTCCCCCTAGGTGATACGTGGTGAGGTTTATGACTAACCTCCCGCCCCCACCCAAAATCACGTGTATTTTTAGTACCTACACAGAATCTTAAAATTTTTAGAATATTATCTCTAAACAGGTAGTTATCGTTCGTTGCCTGGCAACGGCGAGTCAAGGTCACACTACAAGCCGCTTTTCGGTTTAGAATCGCGCGATTGACGAAAAAATAAATACACGTGATATCTTACTACACCCCCGTCCCCCCTTGTGATATTTCGTGATTTTCGCTAAACCCCCTCCCTCCCTTTCAAGCCTCACGTGATTAATGGACGGTCCCTTACCTAATAAAATTACCGTGCGGGCCTCAACGTGAAGTGCACACAAAAGCCCCCGAGACGATATTTAGCCCAGATTAGGCTGTTATTAGTCCCCAAGAGGCCGAGCGAAACGTGTTGTAGTTTATACTGTGCCGGTAAACTTGTCCTCAAGCGCTTGTCATTTATATAATGAAATAGTTGTTAGTGTTATATTGTGCTATTTTGAAGCAGAAAATGTGAGTCTGAATAAGTTCTAGAGACAAGTTTTCGAAGCTTGTGAGATTTTCGTAAAGATTTTATTTCCCTGTTTTTCTGTCAATTCTTTTTAAATATTACATCTTAATCTATATAACCTAGAGTTATACAGTCGTCAGGTTTTTAACCAGCGAGAAGCGAAAGTAATAACTTAATTATGTTGAACATTTACTTAGTCAGTTTTTAAAACCTTTTAGTTCGCTTTTATTTCTGAGTGGTGCATTGGAACAGCGTCGACATAGCAGCTACATACTAAACCCTATTCCAAATCACCTTTAACGTTTTTTTTTTTACATTCTGGATTTTGAAGGAAATTTCTATCTGTCTAAAAAACAATACTGAAATGTTAATCTCCGTAGATTACACAATGAATGTGGTTGGGAAGTTTAAACCAGGGTTCGAAGGGGGTTCGCCATTATGAATATTAATTAATTATCAGATGATAATTATCGTGATAATAACAAAATACATAAAACAATAATTTATCAAATTCACATGTATCCGAACGCGATTTTGCCGGCCTGCTAACTATCCGATAGATACCCTGATAATTTTGAACTTCGGTTTAAAAAGGCGATTGTTACACAATTCTCTGGTCAAACAACACGAAA
The DNA here is from genome assembly GCA_963082945.1 of Cerastis leucographa. NCBI lineage: Eukaryota > Metazoa > Arthropoda > Insecta > Lepidoptera > Noctuidae > Cerastis > Cerastis leucographa. Next base: position 1,865,396 of record OY720360.1, read on the forward strand.
GAGTATCAGCACTTTCTTCTAACACCTTAAATGTATATGAGCCAACAAAAAGTATCACTAAAACATACGGCCCGACATACAAAACTTTATATAAAACTTGTCAGGTCGAGCGGTGACCTACATTGCCCGGTTGACTCGAACAATTTGCAAGATGGGCATCTAACGTCGCCTGTGTTCTCTTTTCATTACCTAGCCTTAGTTTGATGTATGGGACGCGAAAGTAAATAAATGAAAAAAACGGGTTGCACTCCGGGAGTGCCGGCAGAAGTGAAAACTTGAATATTAACGTTGTGCATTTTTGATATTTTGAAATCGTTAGGGAATAATTTTGCACGAATTGCTTTAATTATGAGTACAAAGTACTATCATTTATGTGGTACAATACAATATTCATTTATTGCGCTATCGTACACAAACTTGAAAATTTTTATTACCACAAAAAATTTAACACTTCAGAACTATTACAATCCGTCTTACGAATTTTACCTCTTAGGAGAAACCGAAGGTTTGATTGTGCATGAACTTAATGAAAGATGGCATACAGTTCAAATTCCTTTGTAACCTAATGTCAATCCGTCTTACGTATTTTCCAGTTTTGGAAACCCAAACTCAATGACAGATATCAAAAGGTTCAAATTCCTTTGTAACCTAATGTCAATCCGTCTTAAGAATTTTCGATCTGACGCGAGTTTAACATTTTTTACCCATCACAAAAGTGCACAACGTCGCTAAAGAAGTTTTCACTACAAAAATAAGTTAATGTTTCTAAAACTATCTCGTTGGTCTAGAATATGTGGTTCTGTGTTCGATTCCTAGGTCGGGCAGTTTTATTTTCGAGGAAAAGGTTTTTCCATTAAGAATTCCTCAGTGCCACGGAGTCTGGATGTGTACCCGGGTGATTACAATAAGCCTGCCTTACATTGACATCATACATATCTGGCGAAAGGTGGGCATACTACTTGGTACAGCTCTGGCTAAAACTTCGGGGATTAATCCTACTAATATTATAAATGCAAAAGTTTGTGAGGATGTATGGATTTCTGGATATATGGAGGTTTTATACTCTTTCACGCAAAATCTACTGAATGGATTTTTATGAAATTTGGAACACGGATAGATAATAATCTAGAATAGCACATAGGATACAACCAATAAGGTATACTACTTGGTACTCCTCTCAATGAGAGGGAGTGGGCTGTAATCCACCACGCGGGCCCAGTACGGGTTGGTAGATTTCACATGTCTTACAATTTTTAGTTCTAAGATATGCCGGTTTCCTCACAATGTTTTCCTTCACCGTATTTGAGGGCAGCGGTGATGAATAAATTACACAAAGTAATGCGCCTGCCTGGGTTCGAACCCACGGCTAACTGCTCGTAAGTCGGGGCTGCCACCGCTGCTCTCAACTACTTGGTACAGCTCTGGCTAACACTTCGGGGATTAATCGTACTAATATTATAAATGCGAAAGTTTTTGCGGGTGTATAGATTTCTGGATGTATGGCTGTTTGTTACTCTTTCGCGCAAAAACTAATACGCAGAATGGATCTTTATGAAATTTGGAACAGGGATAGATAATAATGTGGAAATAGCATAGAATACTTTTTATCCCGGTACAACAAATAAACTTCTGTATTTTTTTTCAGTTGTTTGCACATCCAGTCTGATTTTATGTGATCTTCTCTTTCATCAATCATATGAGAATATATTCTATAAACTTTGCTACATAATACACAGACGTACCAATTACAATTTATAAGTCTTTCAGAACACTGCCAATTACTTTACCTGTACGACAAATTTTCCTCAAAATTATCTTGTTACATAATACGTAATCCTTTTAAGTCGCCCTATGATCACGGGTGCGGAGGCAGACAACTTGAGACATCCACTTTTACAAGCTTTTATCACCTGCAAATAAAAGACGAAGAAGTTCCACTTAAAACTAGTAATGTTCCTCTGGAAAAGTTAATAGTTAACCGCTGTTATGAAGGACTATAATGAGGAGCTCGTGGCTAATAATAACAGCCGCACGGCTCGATTTTTAAGGTTAAGTCGTGCTTTCCAAGGTTGGTCCGTTGATGGGTGACCATAATTACATACCGAGTTTCCTCCGTGCTTTGGAAAGCACGTTAAGCCGTTGGTCCCGGGTGTCATTTGTAGATCTTTGGCAGTCGTTACGAGTAGTCAGGAGCCAGAAGTCTGACATCCAGTCTTACCAAGGGGTATCATATTACCTAGTTACTGGGATGTGGAGGTCAGATAGGCAGTCGCTTCATGTTAAAACTGGAACTCAGCTACATCCCCGGTTAGACTGGAAGCCGACCCCAACATAGTTTAGGAAAACGCTAGGTAGATGATGACGATGAAGGACTATAGTCATTTCACCTCCTTCTAGGTGCACGGATGACCTGTGAAAGTTGCGAGGATCCGCTGGATGCGAGTCGCACGGGACCAGTCAATGTGGCGACACTAAGGGGAGGCCTAATATGTCCAGCAGTGGACCTCTTTCAGCTGATATGATGATGAATCATGAGTACGTTCGCCGTAAGATGCTGCTGGTGACATTAGATTTACCGTTCCTTTTCAAACTTGAACGGTACCCTGATTCACAATCATGATTATATATTTTAGCTGCACCCTGAATACCATAGTCGTAAAATACGGAATCAGTAATAACTGAAGTAATTTTATTGAAAAGGAACGGGTAATGTCATCCGTACTATCCTACGGCGAAACGACTATAGCCACTGGCACCTAGACTATTGGCAATCAAAGTCAAAAGTCAAAGCATTTATTTCAATTAGACCATTACAGGCACTTTTGAAAGTAAAAAAAAAATAAAACGCGAAGCTACAGTCCCAGTCACAAGGCATAATAACTTATGAAAGTACTGTAGTTGCCCATTCCGTAGCGTAGATCTCTATGGAGAAGAACGGGCAAGAAACTCCATGGACACTCTTTTAAATCAAAATATGTTACAAAATCTTGGTTACATCATTCATGTTAAGAGTTACAAATATGTGAGAACAATGTAGAAATACGGGCAAGTTAAGAGCGTCCAGAGTAAAAGATTAAATCAGTAATTAAAAATAAAGTAATTAAAACAAACCATGGCAGCTAAGAGATGACCAGTCACAACTGACAGCGCCCGTTCACGAACATGACGCATGTATCAGCCATCATTCAACTCAACCATTTTGAAGGGAACTAAACGACCCGACACACCCGCCACCATCAGCGTGACATTTAAGTGAGCATGACATTCACTCAACCACCAGGGTAATTTCGCGTCAATGAAAGATGTAGGTACTCATTAAGTGGTGGCTTTACAGTACATAGTACTCACACATGTGCTATGCAATTATATAATACTAAGAGATTGAATCTATACAATGCAAATATATTTTTACAATCTTCTGCAGCTTTCACAATAACTTCACTTTGTAATTCAGATGATTCCGATTGCCCCTATGGTTGTGGAGCAGGACCAGCATTGAGCCAAGCATTTTTATCATCAATATAATCCCCCAACTTATAATATGCTTGCCTACATAGTGTGCGTTTTATGCAAGATTTAAATTTCGTTTCATTCAGTTGCAGAATGGGGGGAGGTATTTTATTGTAACATTTTAAACAATACCCCATGAAAGATGAGTCTACTTTAGCTAACCTGAAACCTGGCTGAACTAGTTGGTCCCTGTTTCTAGTATTATAGTGGTGCCGGTCACCTCTTTTACTAAATAAATGCAGATTTTTCCTAACGTACATGATGTTTTCATAGATGTATTGACAAGGTACCGTCATGATGTTAATTTCCTTAAACAGTTCTCTTAAAGAATCGCGCCTACGTAGATTATATATGGCTCTGATAGCTCTTTTCTGCAGAATAAATATAGACTCGATGTCTGCAGCCCGTCCCCATAGTAAAATACCGTATGACATAATACTATGAAAATAACTAAAATACACTATCCTCGCGGTATCTACATCAGTAAATTGACGGATTTTTCTGACAGCATATGCTGCTGAACTCAGCCGTCCTGCAAGAGATGTTAAATGAGGACCCCATTGTAGCCTTGAGTCGAGCGTGATCCCCAAGAAAACAGTTTCATCGACAAATTCAAGTTTCTCTTGATTCAATACTATGTCACAGTCACTACATTTGACATTTGGTAGAGAAAATCTTATGCACTTAGTTTTTTTCCCATTTAATACTAAATTATTACAATGTTTTTATTAATATGTTTCGTTTTTCTATTACAAGTTTCAACACGATAGATATAAATAACCGAGGTCGATCCGGTGATTTGTCTATGTCTAGGTCTTCAATATTTAAAAACATTTTTATTCTTGGTTTGCCAAGAATAGACATGACATGATTTGAGCATGATTTTGCAGTTTGATAATGCATTAATTTAAATAAATAACTTAGATTTTTTTGAGAACTGCACCAAGTGGAAGTTCTGCTTGTCCTTATTTTGTGGTCATGTTGGTAAAATGTGTGTAGGCGTAATCTTAAAATGCGCTCGTAAGAACAGAATTTAGGACGGACAAGAAAAGATTTTCGTTTTTACCTTGTCGTTTATCTCTACGTCTAAAGAAGGGGGATACTTTTAGGATAACTGGTGAGGAACTTGTAGCAAAAAAAACAGGTTATGCCGCGCATGCCCAGATTGGTCTGTGAATGTGTTACCAAGTTTCATCCGTGCCTCGAAAAGCAGGTTAAGCTTTGGTCCCGGCTGTCATTTGTAGATCTTTGACATTCGTTACAGGTAGGTGACCCGAAAGTCTGACAACCTGTCCTAACAAAGGGGTATCGTAATATCCAGCACTAACTGGGGTGTGGAGGTCTGATAGGCAGTCGCTCCATCTAAAATATTGGTATTACCATGGACCCCAACATAGTTGACAAAAGGCTAGGCAGATGATGACCTAAAAATAAGACACATCATTGTTCCCAAAACTACTCAAAAAACGCTATTACAAACTATTATTACCGCTTCGTTCACAATCATAAATCACACTACGATTTATTTCAGACGGCACTTAATACCGACTCTGTACTGTTGGGAGCCGAACATCGCAATAACTCACGATTTGGCAGCTCTATTAGATACAGCTGGTACATCTAATTGATCACTACTTAGAGGAACTAACAGCTGGTTTTGGAGCTTTATGTGTTCCTTATAACTAGGTTGTCGGTGAGTTTCTTGATGTATTGACTGGATTCTTCTGGTTGGTAGATAGATAGATAAATCATTTATTCAGTGCACACAAAAGACATAACACAACACACAGAAGCACAATTAAATGAAATAGGTAACATAAATATACCTATATAAAAACGAGGAGCCTGTATACAAAAAAAAAAAAAAATGTTGTTGGTAAAGTTTTGAGAGAAAAATGAAAGAAGAAATGAATGAAGAAGCAAATTTTTGTTTTTTTTTTTTTTTTAAGTCTAAAGATCAAAACCACACACAATGTGGGTATGGTTTGTCTTAAGTTTTCATTGCACCTAGGGTGTTGTAGTTTCTGGTTAATTCCATGGGATTAGGACCTGAATATTTAACATAACATCACGCCTTGTAATCCCCGATGGGTTAGGCCGAGGTGTACCTAACAATACACTCACATTTCGCCAGTTATGGTTTAAGTCCTATGTAGTAGGGGCGAGCTTATTGCCATCAGCCGGGCACGAAACCAGACTCCGTGGCTTTTGGACACTGAAGGTAATTTGAACGGTTAAAATATTGACAGACATTTTGTACCCAATTGTGTGAGGGTATTATTTGATAAGTATAATTTAAATCCAAATGAACGAATAAAACCATTGTATCGGCTTCAGAAATTCGTATTTCATGTAATAAATTATGAGCTTTTGTACCTTTATTTTAATTTCGTCCATTAATATTAGCTCAATATCAATTCAACCAAGACTAAGATAGCCGACGCCAAGATAGTTTAGGAAAAGCAGATGATGATGATCAATTCAACGAAATGAAAATTATATTGTTCTCTACTATACAAACATTAAGTTGTTTCGAAAACTAATAGGTTTCCCAATAAAACTAAGTGCTTGCGTCCTAACCAAAGTAATCGTCACGCACAGCATGCAGTTTGGCAAACCTGAACGCCTCTTCGCGATGTCGGAAAAATACAAATAGACTGAGTAATTCCTGATGGAAAAACCCTATGCCCTACCCGGAAATCGAACCTAGGACGTCATGCTAGGTAGTCCAACGAGACGTGAGCATTTTTAATGGTATTTAGTTTTTCATTAAGTACAATTTTTTTTCTCAGACATGTTGCACCGACTTCAAAAAATTGGGAAAAGGTCCAGAGAATGATGATATTAAATAAATAAATAATTAATGATGTTTTTTTTTTCATTATTATTTTTTCTAAAGCTTTTACATACTTACTTTGTTTTTTTGACATTTATTTATTTAACACTTCAAGTTCAATGTACAATGTGCCAATGTGCATTTTCTACCAGTCAACCTTTGGGGGATGAAGAGACAAACAATGATACATAGGTAACTAACTGTAAAAATAAAAATAAAATAAAAAAAACATACTAAAAAGATATATATAAAATACTATAAATTATATCAAAATACTATATATCAATATAATAATATAAATTCTAAAATAAAAGGACAATATCAACGTTGTGACGATACTGCTAGCTTTTTCGAATATACTCGCGCACTTAAATTTTAAAAGATAGACGATTAGTTGACATTGCTATAGTTCTTATATTATTTTCTGACAACTAACTTTTGCTTTTTTTTATCCTTTTTTCTTCGTCTTCAGGCATCTGTCATACTCTTTGGTAAACCGGAGCTTATCTTCGTGTACCATTTTTTCTTCATTTAAATAGTCAAAATATAAAAAGCCTCAATAATAAATAATTACTACGGACATCAAATAATAAAATTGGGTCGCAGCTTCCGGCTGAGAAAGACTAATAAGAATACCCAGCTTCGCCCTTGTGACGATATCAAAAGAAATAGCCTCAGCCGCGGGAAATGCCAACGAATCATAATTGAGATTTTAATGATAACGCCATTTCAAGAGGTAAATTGTATCTTTCTCTTTTGGTCGCGGATTCCGTTACAAATCATAGTACTGCTTTTTGTTTTGGCTCGCTGAGTAGCTAGCCAAATTATAATATGACTAGATGTCCCACGCAACTTCGTCTGCGTCATATTTTCCCCGTTTTCGCAACCTTTTTCATTGCTGCTCCGCTCCTTTTGGTCGTAATGATATATAACCTTCCTCGATAAATATGCTATCTAAAACTGAAAGATTTTTTAGTGGTTCCTGGGATTAGCGCGTTCAAGCAAACAAACAAACAAACAAACAAACTCTTCAGCTTTATAATATTAGTATAGATTAGTATAGATATGCGTATACAAATTTTCGTGTCTGTGCTATTAAACGTTGAGGAGTTCCCTCGTGAGGAGACGATCCTGGCTTCAGGATTAAGTTATGTCTGTCATAAGAATGTATTGTTCTTAGAACCAAAGGTGTGCGCTAAATTTCAGCTCAATCGGGCATCGGGAAGTGGTTCTAATTTACCTTGTTATACAAACAAACATTGAAAGTTCCCTGTCGTACTCGAAATCTTCGGCTTACCTAGTTCCTACAAAACGGTGCTGCGAGCTGCGAAGCCACGTGACCGCGTCTTTACGAATTTAGTTCTGAATTCTGACACCCAAGCATCGGGTTATTTGGCCCTACCTGTAGGTTTCATGGTTGACATAAAAAATGTTGGCATTTTTGTAATGTTTTGAATCTTAGGATATATTCAATGTATGTACTCTCATTTGATACCTATAGATGTGTATACAATTTACTATTTAATTACCAGTAGACACTTGTTCCCGAAGGGAAGCCGGCAGGAATCGGCTTGTTAGGCGCCTTCGGGCCTGTTCTCTATTCCTTGTCATCTCATCAGGATCAGACACCTCCTTTCTTGCCATGTCATCCTGCACACAGTCCATCCATCGTTTCTTTGGTCTTCCTCTACTCTTATAACCATCCATATTCATACTCAAAACTTTCCTCACGACATTTTCCCCATTCCTCCGCATCACATGCGAGGTAGCCTATATCATGTCATCAAAAAGTCGGTTCTTGGGTACAATTCAGAAGGCAGCTGCGAACGTGGTTCACAGCTACAAAGGATTCTACTTTGACGAAAAAAGTCTACTCTAATTTACGATTTTATTTAAAAACTATTCTTTACAATACTTACCATTTTATACAATTTTCAAAACAGCGATCACCGATAAAACTTATATGAAACGATAGCTGGCATCAATACAAACAAGTATTGTTGGAGACAAAATCTTCTAAAGTGTCACGTTTCTGAGATATAAGCCATCAAAGTTACGATCATGACGCAATTAGCATAACATTGATGGCTTATATTTCAGAAATGTGACGATTTAGAACAGAATGTTCTAAAGTGTCACATTTCTGTAATATAAGCCATCAAGGTCTCAAACAATATTTGTTTGTATTGCAATATGCCAGCGATTGATTGCGTTTTTTTTTTGTGACTGATAAAATCAAAATTTTACTGATAGTGCCGTAAGAAAATAGATTCCTACTTTGATAGCTCATAACTCGGAAACGTGACGCTTTAGGAGGTTTTATCTCATTCAAAACTTGTCTGTATTGGTACAAGTTATTGAATAATATGGGTATTATGCGGGCCGTTATTTTGAAAATAAAATAAAACGGCGGAAGTTATGCAGGCCAGGTTTCATAAAAAATCTTCCAAGCCTTCTCTTAATACTTTATTTAAAAATAAATGTTAAAGATGTATATTATAATGATATATATTCTTATTGAAAAATAAATCATAAATCATGATGCCTACACAAGTTGCGTCCTTTACAACAACCTGCATTATGTCCAGAAGAACCTTAAAAAGACAGACAGCGCCATATAAGCTTTAGGTACATGTCCAGTAAAACATGGCCTCGTTTTGTATAGATTTGCCGTACAGTGAGAGATCCGCTTATACTGGTTACTTCTACTGGCTTTATTGGTCGTCGTGCGCACATAAATCTGACATCTCTAGTTTCTCCAACAACAACTACTAACGATGAAAGTACGAAACTTGCTTCCTTCCTGCAAGTTACAAAATACTTAACATTATTAGAACTTAGTACTAACTTCATAAGAAACAAAGTTTTGTATAACTTTGATATTTAATTAACTGGGTGAACGTCATCCTTTAACTTTTTAGATACTAACTAATATTGGAAATGAGAAAGTAAGTTTGTTTGTAACATTTTCACGCCTAAACCACTTACCGATAATCCTGATATTTTGCATATACGTTGTCAGAAGCACAGAATCGGTCAAAATAATAACCTTCCGAAAAAAAACGGGTTGCACTCCGGGAGTGCCGGCAGAAGTGAAAACTCGAATATTAACGTTGTGCATTTTTGATATTTTGGAATGGTTTGGGAATAATTTTGCACGAATTGCTTTAATTATCAGTATTGTAAAAGTACTATCATTTATGTGCAAAATAAAATATTCATTTATTGCGCTATCGTACACAAACATGACAATTTAAATTACATTAAAAACTTAACACTTCACAACTAGTACAATCCGTCTTACGAATTTTACCTCTTTGGAGAAACCGAAGGTTTTGTTTGTGCATGAACTCAATGAAAGATGGCATACAGTTCAAATTCCTTCGTAACCTAATGTCAATCAATATAATCAATAAATGTATGGACATTGTAGGCCTTATGGATTCCTAGATCCTTGGTAACTTTTTATCTTGTTCTACGTTTTGTAGTAAGCAACGACTTATTGTCGGGCCTACGATGTCCACTCATACTTAAGTGCCAATGCTGTAACATAGAAAAATTGTAAAGCCAAATGATTTTAAAAGAGTAACCATGGAGTTTCTTGCCGGTTCTTCTCCATAGGAAACGGCCAACCCGAACCGTGCACCTTTTTGTCGACGTTTTACAAGTGCCCATGTAGGCCTATGTGAAATAAAAATATTTTGATTTTTGATTTTGATTTTTGATTTTGAATCCGTCTTACGAATTTTAGTGCACACCACCGCTAAAGAAGTTTTCACTTAAAAAAATACTGTTCTCGACGAAATCAACAATAACGTTCTAATGATAATAGATATGACGCAACTTGCAAAGGCCAAACAACAAGCAAAGTACAACCCGAATTGATTGTCAAATTCTAAATTGGCGCGAGCGAAGCCGCGGGAAAAAATCTAGTTGTTAGTAGGTTGAACATTAGAGACGGTAGTATCTGAAATCCAAGAAAACTAGAACTCCTTTTTATTTTTAAATCAGGGGTCTTAAATTAGAGAGAGGTATTATCCACATGTAACTTACTTCCTTGAACTAAGCGCGTACCGCTACGACCATTCATTTCGAAGTGTGTTTTGTATAAAGTAAACATGAACTTTTATTTTAACAGTTTAAAATAAATAAACAAAAAAACACAAACAAACATCCACTTCTAGCAAATCTTGGAATGAATATAAAGGCTCTTACCTACCCCATCGGAATCACATATTATGATATGTGGCACCAGATTTAATTAGATTATGAAAACACACGTCGGCGATCCGTCAACGCCTTGATACGCGGCACCTTCCTTGGCAACCACACAAGTCAATACGGCTGCACGCAACGACTTGACGTTTCGCCAGAGAGAATTGTAGACGGCTTCTTTCTTGTCTGTGGTCAGAGTTTAGTTTGCAACGTGAATCAATTGAAGCCTCCTTGCAGAGGCGCCGTCAAATATCTTAAAGTTTTCAAACTTGCGGCTTCGGCTTTAGCCAAAGTTTGTGGCGATAACTGATTAACCGGCTTCGACCAGAAGGTCGGACACAGATTATACGTTTGTTGTTAAAGTGGCATAAACCCCAGTATAACTGAACAGAAAGCTAAAGCTATAATAGAGGAAATTTTGGGAGGAATGGTAGACTACAACAGCCAATTGGGGCAAACGTCAACGTCACCTGCACACTGCCCAAACTACGGGTGATTGAAGGCTCGATCGAGTGCGGTACGGGTCGGGAGTTTAATTTGCGAAACCAATATGTGTGTGGAGTCTGTTTATGCCGCTCAAATCTCATCTAAATAGGGATGAAGACTGGGTAAAGAAAACGAAATCCTATTTTGTCCGTCAGACAGGTAATAAAAAAATATTAGATACGTATTTTTTGTTTTATCAAAATATCAAAAAAATACTTAGTTAAAACTCATTAAAGTTGCAGAGTGGGGGCTCACTACGTCACAAGTAGGTATAAAAATTACCTTCACGTGACGTCATGCGCCATTTCAACTCAATATATCTCCGTAATTTTATGACAACGTGAGAAAAGAAAAAATACGTGTCCAATACTTTTCAATAATCTACCTGACAGACAAAGAAAAAAAAATAGTGATCCTCCCCTATCTATCTCCCCTATCATATTACTGTATCATGCTCTGAAAGTGTTTTTGCAGTTAGGGATTTCAATGAAATTATTCCTCTGACTGCCTATTGGTCGATTAGTTGCAAACGCGACTGCTGAGGATTAGGGCCTGGGCTCAATTCCCGGATGAGGTGGAGTGTTATTAGGTTTTTCCATCAAGAATCTCAGTCACAGCCACGGAGTCTGGATTTGCGCCCGGTTGATGGAAATAGGCTCGCCCCCTATTACATGGGACTTAAACATAACTGGCGAAATGTGGCTGTACTCCTTCGGCAATTACAGGCGTGATATGTCGTGTATTCCTGTGATCGAATAACCCAATATAGTCATCATCATCATCATCAGCTTATTATGTTCCCACTGCTGGGACACTGGCCTCCTCTCTATGAGAGGGAGTTGGCTCTTTCTTCCACCACGCGTGTTGGTAGATGTCACATGTCTTTGAATTTTTAGTTCTAGGACATGCCGGTTTCCTCGCGATGTTTTCCTTCACCATTTTTGAGGGCACGGTGATGAAATAAATTACACAAAATAATGCGCATGCCTGTGTTTGAATCCACTGCTTACTGCTTGGAAGTCGGGGCTGCCACCACTGGGCCACCGCTGCTCTCCCACTGGACCACCGCTGCTCACCCAATATAGTGCCTACATATAACTACATGATATAAAGATATCTTAGTATTTAAACACTAATTTAAAGGCTCACTTGCACCTCAATGGATACGCTTAAGTTATGCCATTTCTGTCAATCGTTTGACGTTGGGAGAGACAGAATAATGTGTTTGAAATACAATTAGCGCTAATCGCATTTAGTGTTACAAGCGAGAATTAATCACATTTAAATATAAATTCTGTCTTAGCTATCTGTCATAATTTATATCAAAATTACTGTTTAATTATTCTTGAAGCGGTAACCTCTACCCAACCTGACTCTGCCTTTGAGGACTATTCAAAATAATATAATTTATTTAATTTCACATTTGCATTCTGAATTCAGAATACTAATTACTTTTGAATAATATATCAAACTAAATAATACTTTGCTAAAGTAATCTGGATGTCTCTAGTTTGTAGGGCAATTCAAAAACATGGTTTTGCGAACTGTTATACGACCTAATACATATTTACTTTTGGTAGTTTAATTTATTCCGAATTTAATTTTTATTTTATTCTACTATATTTTTATTATAAATTTAATTTTATTCTACATAATATGTAACTTTTGAAGACTTTCATGTTTTAGAGCTGATCAACAGGGAATAAGTAAAACTTATCTTTTATTTTCGTAAGTACCTAGAGAAAATTTCAAACTTTGGCCATTGTGGACTACTTAGATCAGCCCCCTTATTCACAAACACTCTGATTGGATTTCGATTTGGAAAGTCGTATGTCTATCTCTCTCGCTTTCGTAATGCCAAAACAAGATAGACATAGGACTTATCGAATCGAAATCGAATCCGAGCGTTTGTGAATAGCGGGCCTGATCATTAACTAGGGTACTAGTTTTCACTGTATTCCAGAAAGATTGTCACCAAATACAGTAAAAAACCACCAAACTGGCACTAGTAAACAACACAATGCAGTAAGAGGCATCATTTATGTTAACATGGCGAGATAATACTTCAAACCGTTATCACTATCAACCGCACAAATATTATGGCCAAGCTCATAAAAAGTACCAGGACAACATACCAACACAGAAGTCCCAACAGTACAAAGCCCCACTGGCCTCCTATGTTCCACTAGCTAGTTAACAACACAATGCAGGACGAGGTATCATTTATGTCAACCAGTGGCCCCCGGCCACCGTAGGCGCGAGCCTGTGGACGGTGAGTAATGGGCTAGCTCACCGTCCGTCCGTCTCATGACGACAGGCCGTGTCGACGGCGCGTACGTGTTCCACGCGCGCCTCAAGGAGATGTCAGCAAACCGGAAGAGGTCCGAAAGGGCCGATGCCTGCCAGGGCTGCGGGTTGTTCCAAAGAGATACCGCGGCCCTGGAACACAAAGGGCTAAGAAGGAACATGGGTGGGTTTTAGTCAGTCAAGTCTGACACTCCCTCCCGCTCCAGTCATTTGATGATGTCCCATCCGCAAAAAAAAAAAAAAAGGTATCATTTATGTTTTTACTTCTTATTTATTTACCCACATGTTAAAACTAATTTCGGCATAAGGTGCGTCTAATCAAAAATATCATAACATGCCGAAAATTTGTGGGATTGTAACGTGCTGAACATTTTCTTCATTACAATAATCTTGGAAATTTTATACTGCGTAAAACCGTTATCAACCTAACGATATTTCAAGCTAATAAAAAGTACCAGGACAACATACCAACACAGAAGTCCCCACAGTACAAAGCCCCACTGGCCTCCTATGTTCCACTAGCTAGTTAACAACACAATGCAAAACGAGGCATCGTTTATGTGACGAGCTCTTTCATGTTCCCTCAATGCGGGGAACAACGGAGCTCTGATCAACTCGCTCCGACCGAGAATAATGGGGATGTTGTATGTAGTTTGTTTGTTAGTACTTACTACATACTGAGGAGTTACTTTGTGAAATTGTTGCGTTTTGATTTGAGAAGCTTGAGTGCAGTTTATGGTGACTTTTAATTCATTATACATACGTTCAAAATTAAATTATTATCTTCCTGCTCTTGTTCCGTGGTATTTAAGGTCGGCAAAACAAGTTTTTGGAACGAAGTTCCTTATCGCGCGTTGAGAAAGGGGACTAGACGGACAAAATTAAGACCACAAGTTGTAACGACACTTTTTGCTACAGTTGTAAGCCGTGCAGCGTGCGCGTGTTTCTCTGTCTGTCTCTCTCATAGAAAGCAAGCCAGTTATTTTCGTTTCGTCTTTTGATTAAGTTATATTACATTATATTTGTTAATAATAAAAAAATACTATTATAACTTAAAAAAAAAATACAATTCCTTCACTAATTAATCTAAAGGAAGAAGTTTTTTTGTCAACAAGTGTTTTTGTATAGAATGGAAATTCTATCCTATCAATTGATAGCGTAACGTTTAAAATAAAATAACATAACATCACGCCTATAATCCCCGAAGGGTTTGGCAGAGTTTTACCTAACAAGTATACCCACATTTCACCAATAAGTTTAAGTCCCATGTAACGGAGGGTGAGCCGATTGCCATCAAAGGGGCACAAATCCTGACTTCGAGGCTGCTGATGATAAATACCTGATGGAAAAGCCCAATAACACTTTGCCCCACCCGGGAATCGAACCTAGGACCTCATGCTGCGCAGGCGTGCTTGCGACCACTAGACCTAATGAGGCAGTCCAAAATGAATTATGAATGAAAATTTAAAATCACATTTATTTTTTCTATCATTCGGTAGATAAATGATGGCATAGTGTAGAAATCCAATATAGTGTGATCGGTTAATGTGCTTCATTTTAAAAAGAAACTGTCATCTTTTGCAAATAAAAATCGTGGGAAAACTCCTACTCACTTTTTAAGAGTTCAATGACCATGTAAAATCCATACTAATATTATAAATGCGAATGTCACCCTGTTTGTTTGTTTGTTACCTTTTCACGACTAAATGGCTGATCGGATCTTAATGAAATTTGGCAAGAAAATAGATTTCAACCTGGGAAGGACATAGGCTATATATCATCACGCTACGACTCATAGGAGCGGAGCAGCAATGAAAAATGTTGCGGAAAAGGGGAAAAAGTGACGCAGACGAAGTTGCGTGGGACAGCTAGTGTTATATAAACGTGGAACATCTTCTTCAATTTATTTTTGTAGTTTTCTTCTCTCAACACAGCTTTATTTGCATTCATATTCTCAAACACGCCATTCTAGTCGTTTGTTATATTCGAGCTTCGATGAAACATTCTTTATGAAGATTAAGAGAGAACATTCGCCATATAAAATCAAATCCAATCCAAAGTAATGTGATAGTTTCATAAAATAGTTCACAAGCAAGTTCATATCGATAACTGAACAGTATTGGCACTTGTGACACTTTGAACTGGCATTTATTGGAATACCTCTGTTTTTCAATCTTGGGAAATAGTTGAGAATCACATTGCCAAAAGGTTCAAAGAAATTCAATCGACTCCAGACACGTATTTTTTTCATATTACAGTCTTTCCGAACAGATCGGTGAAAAAGGGCTAAGGTAAAAAAAAACTTTAAGGATAAAAAGTTTTTTTTTTACCTTTGAATTTCGAATTGTCTCTGCTATTTTTTTTTACATTGGGTAGTCTCTCATATATCCGTGATATCACCTGAGAACAATGTGTCAAATGAAGTGTCAATGCTATCAAAGCGTTCTCTATTTTGACAATGGCTTTCAACTGAATTGGCATAAGATTTCGATAGCCAATGTCAATGCAATACATTTTTTTCGGTCATCGTAATGACTGTCAGAATGTGACTTTATCTAGCCCTCTGATTTTAGGCGACAATGTGGTCGAAAAAAGTGCACAGTTATCCTGTTAGATCAATACGCCACACAAATTTAGGCGTAAAATGCGTTGCGTCGGCGCTGCGATGCCTAAGCAGTCCTTAAACTAGAGTCTATTGGGCTTTGGGAGTCAAGTTCAAATTATATAATACAAATCTTTGTTTTAAAATAAGATCAAAGTTAAATAATAGCAGTACATAACATAAATATTATTACTAGATTAATAGAGTATTTTATTTTTGTTAAATATTACTAAAACAAAATAGAAAATCACTTTTTATTAAAAAATATAATGCATGGCAAAAAGCACAATATGTCGATTTCAACCTTCAATCTTATGCACGTCAAGCGGTCTTGAAACCTCCGGTCTATTTATACGTTAATGTTACGCAGTAAATGTTAAGCCTATTATTTCTTGTCGTTATACCCAATAATAAAAGTATTAACGTTTTATTGATAAAGACAATATTAAAAGCAGACTCTAAAATTAAAAAAAGTACTAACTTAAACTTATATATTCACAAAAACAATAAATTAATTACAATAAAATGTTTTTGCGAAATACAAAACCAATTAGGCCTAACACGGGTTTGAACGCACATGTCTTTTGGGGGGGTAACTACTTAATGGAGCTGTGTTATAGGCTAAAATTTCTTATAGCAAGCGATACAGAAAAAAAATCGGAAAGCTATCTAAAAGTCAATAAAACGCATTCATTCGTTAACGTTTCTTTACGGAAAATTACGACCTGCCCGTGTCGAAGAGACGATGTTATAGGATCCGGTAGGCGATACTGAAGGGATTTGATTGGTATTGAATATCGAGCTTGTAAAAAGGGATGAATAATCTATCTGAATATACGATTGGGGGCGAAACTGTCATGTTTAAGGTCGCGTTCTGACAGTCGAGAATCTGGGAGATGTGTGGAAGATTTTGAATGAAAATAGAAGCACATTGCTTCGTTAGTCTAGTGGTCCCAAACGCGACTGCTGACCATGAGACCCTGGGTTCAATTTGTGCCCATCATCATCATCATTTCAGCCGAAAGACGTCCACTGCTGGACATAGACCTCCCCCAAGTATCGCCACATTGACAAGTCCCATGCGACTCGCATCCATTGGATCCCCACAACCTTCACCAGGTCATCGGCCCACCTAGTGGGAGGCCTTCCTATGCATCGTCTTCCGGTTCGCGGTCGCCATTCTAAAACTTTTCGGCCCATCAGCCATCCGTTTTGCGAACAATGTGCCATGCCCACTACCACTTAAGTTTGGCAATTGTTCTTCGGGTTACGTCGGTAACTTTGGTTCCATTGCGGATGTCCTTATTTTTGATTTGGCGCAAGGAAACTCCGAGCATAAGTCACCCAAGGCAATAGAGAGGCCCTCTGATGAAGACCGTTGTGAGCGACTACGTTTCGCTTTGTGCCCGGTTGATGGTGATATGCTCGCCCCCTATTAAATGGGACTTAAATTTAACTGGCGAAATGTGGGTGTACTATTACCTAGGTACAATTCTGCCTTTCCCTTCGGGGGTTACACCCAAAAACAATTTGCCCAACCCGGAAAACGAACCCAGGGCTCCATATGCTCAGTAGACTATTAGACTAACGAAGAAGTCAGTAAAACAATAAAGTTAACCGCAAACAAGTATGTTTTTTGACTAAAGACTTGGTCAGACTTTCAGTAAACGATGATACATCAATCACAGTACACAAACTCAGTCATTTCACCCAGTAATTACAAGGTAGATTCACCGATTACCTTGCTAGATATTTCACACCCTCTATCATTCTCACACAAACACACACCCCTATGTGTGTAGCAAGGCCACACCGTTTATCGTTCCACCCAGTGTACCTCGGTCAGAGATTACCTTGCCTTTGATAGTGTGAAACTGCAGATTATTCTTCTGAACAACTGTGAATTGTGATAGTCTTGATAGGCTCACCGGATCATCCGGCAGCGTTTATATCTAGTAGTAGTTTGATCCGGTTCGGATATGCAAGATCGTTGCATGCATCTGTTGCTGAGGTGTTGGTTTAGGGTAGAAGCGCTCGCTTAATTCAAATTTTATTATATTTTTTGCAATTTGCAGGTCATTGTCAAGTTGTGTGTTGATCAAAATATGATTCGCGACCGGAACAAATAAGGTTTTATTGAGTTACAATCATAAAAATCACCAATACAGTCCTCAAAGTTAATTTAACCCCATTGAATGAGTTTTTCATCAAATAGGGATTCAATGGGAATAAAAGAACATACAAGGGTTGTTTTGATAATTTTAATGATTATAGTTCAGTAAATACACACGTATTACGGCCGCGAATCATATTTTGTTCAATGTATAACCTGACACTGACAGATAAATTGAAAAATACGTAAGAAAATTTAAATTTCGCGGGGTACCATGTCGCATCCACCTTAATGTAGAATTCTACGTACCGAGGACTGCAAAGACCTCTTCTTGTTTCTACGTTTAGTCGTATTGTAAGATAACCTACCCAATAACCTTATATAAAACAATAACCTTACCCTTACCATAAGGATACCACGAATCAATTGTCATACGTTTTATAAGCTGTAAAAGTTCGAGTCCACCATAGATTTTGTATGTCAATAGCACGCTGTGACGACACTTATTTGCCAACTCAATAGCTCCACTATTTATTAAATTATTTATTTTATGTATTAAATTCACAGCAGCTAAAAATCAGTATTGTACAGTAGAGTTTTAAAGCCTAAAATAAAGCATATTTTTAGTTAGAGATCTCGTGTTCTCAAAAAATAAAGGACCTACATATTACTTATTTTAACTTCGTATTTAAAAGTGGTACATAGGCGGACTTAATGCTACAAGGCATTCTCTACCAGTCACATAATTATATTATCTAATATATAAAATTCTCGTGTTACGAAACTCCTCCGAAATGGCTAAACCGATTTGTATGAAATTTTGTATGCATATCGGGTAGGTCTGAGAATCGGCCAACATCTATTTTTCATACCCAAAATACCCCGCGAACGAAGTCGCGGGTAGCGGCTACATAGTTTATCGTATAAGAGTTTTATAATGTGCAGCTTTCAAGTTATGGTTTTGAAACCCCTTCAATAATAACCGTAATACATAATGTCAACTTCGTTAAATTTTAACATAAATTCGACCTTTACTTACTTACATACAGCCAATTAACCAGTTACTGGCGTTATTCATGACTTAGCTTACACAGTGAAGTAGTGTTAATACATTAATGGGAAATACTGTTAAAAGTTGATAGTTGCCACCCTTCGCAACTTATTTATATTTACCAAAGAACAATAGTCCCCCGTTCTCTTTCATTTTATCTTGAAACTTGAAAGAACATCTTTCTTTACACTATTTTCTCCGTTCACTTTTACTTTTTCTCAATCGCGTCGCCTGCAAAAAAAAATTGATAAAAATATTGAGTCCGGTTTCACTGCAGCTAAGATGTCATTTGATTAGGTAACCAGGTTACTTAGAGTGGAAACGCCGTGGAGAAGTAAATGCTAAACCCTTTTACGAGAATGTAGTTAATTCGATTTTTATTACTCGATTTTATAGCAAAGTAACATCGCGAGAATAAGATTTATTTCAATTGGAGCGTTTACTGAAAGGTATGCTATTGAATTATTTATATAGTTAGTTAGTTTTACAAACGCCTGCTTTTGATTTGTCGTGGAATATCAGTAAGTCCAAAAGTGAAATGAATGATAAATGATGTTAATTTTTCAAAAACGTCGTCTTGTATCTAGATGAGGCCGGTGTTTTGTACCTGACTACATACTCTGATTAGAAACAGCCGAAAAAACTCAGAGGTCATAGCTCTTTTAAGGTCTTTTAAGGATGAAGCAACTTGCCTTATAATATAGATCGTACGTGAAAAAACGTGAAATGTGAAAAACTCCATGAACGCAGAAACTTAAACAAAATGTTAGTCACTGTTCATCATGTTAAATCTTAATGGTTACAGAAACCAGACCTATGACCATACGAAGTTCTTAGATTGATAATTGATAAGCAAAATGTTTAAAGAATATTATATTAAATTTGATATATACACAAACTACATTTTCATTTTATATACATGGTGTTGTTTTGCATCCTCGTCAAATTCAAGGAGGTAACTATGCTAATGATTCTCGACCCGAAACAATAATAATTTGGGTAGTTAATTTTTATTTTGTTTTCTATTTACGGAAATCGGTAAGTGTGGACCACCCAGTTTTTTAAACGCAGCCCGTCTGATTCTAGCACTATAACCGCACTTTCACACATACAAACAATCTCAAACGTTCATTTCTTATTCTTAACCCCTGTTAAGGGGGTTATTCTGATATACTGACAAACTTAAACAATCAAAAAAATCAGCGTCTATTAATAACTAATTGGGTACCGTAATTTAAATTGATTATTCATGTCTTTTGTGACAACCTCCTGAATTTTGATGAGGATGCAAAACAACAGCTTGTATATATAAACTACATTCTCATTCTCACAAATTGTAAATGCACCCTGGTATATACGAAATGATGACCTCCATCGGGACCTAAAAGTTGAGTTCATCGAAAAGGTGATACAAAAATCTGCAGAAGCTCACGAACAGCGACTTCATCAGCATGTGAACGTCGAGGCGATCCAGCTTCTCGACCACACAAACATAGTGAGAAGACTAAAAAGAACAAAACCGTTCGAGTTAGTGTTTGTGAAAGTGAATAGTGTAATGTAGCATAAGTGTTACCAAATAAACACAAGAACGAAGTGTATTCGCCTTAATAGAGACAATAAGAAAAGTGCCATTGGACACATTCTTAGTAAAGACAATATAGCAGTTTAGGTTTTAATTAAATTACTTATTAGTCTATATACAAGGCTAGATTGTAATAATGATTAGGGTTTATCTTTTTGATGAACACTAGGATAAGTGAAAAAAAAAAAAACTCAGAAATAAATAAATTCTAATTCTATAAACAAAATGTTTAAGAAATATTATATTTAATTGTCTGTCTTTAGTTGGTCATTGGTTACAGTAAAAATACCACATCAAAGAATGCTTCCCCAAACATTTTGTAGAGGTTGTATTGTGTTTATCCAACTTTACATAAGCATATATATAATATAACGTAAGGCACAATTCCTAAAGAAATAATTATCTAAAAAGTTTTTAAAAATAATCTTCTTTTATCGTCTATAAAAAATAATAAATATATTTTTATAATTCTCGTCTTTGTATTCTGGCAACTCGTGAAGGATCAAAATATACCTTCGGCCTTCGGCGCTTCAAGGCCTCGAGGCCAAAATAATGTAGACGAGGCTCAAATAAATGAAAATAATAAAGAAATAATATCTACTGGCAAGTTTTCGAGGTCAAAGGTATAAATCAGAGGGTTTTTATGTGAATGGGCTTCGGATTAATGAATTTACATTTTTAGTATTATTGCGTCCTTGCTTTATGGGGCTCGGATTATTTTGATAAGTAGAGATTTTTCCTTTTGTTTAATTTGGGAGGAATCAGTAGGTACTTACGAGTCCTTACTAGATTCTTATTCCTGAATAGACTTCATATTTGTTTTTTTTTAAGGCAAATGTATACAGGGTGTAACGGAAAGGGTATATACATCCTTATGGGCGTTTTTCAGCAAAAAAAATATCTGCTACCCCATAGTAAATAACAATACCTATTCGACCCAAATGTATAGGCAGCTGATATTTTTTTTGCTGCAAAAAAAAATTTGTGTTGTGAAACATGTTCACTTTGATGGTCTGTAGCACACCCTTAAGGATGTATATACCCTTTCCGTTACACCCTGTATAGGTATGAATTTGTTTTATGTTTATAATACGACTATTTAAATTTGATTTATAATAAAATAGGAATGTTATCCCTATACATAATTATCACTCACTCGACAAAAGTTTTCGTAACTATTTCGTAGGTCTGCTACGCCGTAGCACAGAGCGTAGCACACCGACCAACGGAATTTAACTAGAAGTGAACTACAAGGATATGGGCTTTGTTTTCCTAAATACTCATTTTCTAGAATTTAATATACATTATATCACGCCGGTTATCTCCCCAAGGGTTAGGCAGAACTGTACCTATTAGCTTACCCACATTTCGTCAGTTATTTTTAAGTTCCGTATAAAAAGGGGCGAGCCCATTGCCATCAACCGTGCTCAAATCCAGACTCCGTGGCTGCTACTGAGAAATTTCTGAGGGAAAAACCCAATAACACTTTTCCCGACCCAGAATCGAACCCAAGACCGACCATGCTTTGCAATGAGGCAGCCTGAGGCAGAATTTATATAACAGTTTAATAAAAAATCCGTATCTTCACACGAAGCTCAACCTGCGGTTAACATTTATTACACCTTCCTTAAAAAGGGTCGTCATCAGCGGCCCGGATAACATCCAAGTTCCCATACATATACAAGCAAAAAAAAGGTTGAGTATCCCTGCTAAACGTTCGAACGGATAGCAAAAACACTCTCGAAGATAGTCCCACCCAAAATAGTCGAACGTCCTCCAGAATTTTCTATCAGTACTCACAGTAATTGAGGCTTAAGTACGTCGCTGTTTTTACCGACGGTATTTTTGTGAGGGACTCAATAATTTGCGGACGGTACGCCTATCGAGCGTGGAGTGGACTTGACCTAGTTGCCAGCCAGGTAAATAGCCACTGTGTGTTCTAGACCTCTAGGTTCTAGAGTTTCTATCCCGCGTTGATAAATGGTTGTTACTTTTTTTTTCTCTTGAATATTAAAGGCAAAGAAGTCTTCCTTGTGAGTTTCTATCATAATAAAATGTCAAAGACAATTTTTCACTCGTTTATATATTTATAACCTTATGGAAGAATGAGTTTTGTTTATAAATATCAGAAAGATAATAATCAATATACTTCGGTTTGGAACAAGGTAAATTCAAGGTTGTATTAGGGTGTGATTAAGTAGCAGCGCAATTATGGTAAAAGAAGGTCAAATTACTCGTTCGTACCTAATTGTGGTTTTTATTAGGTAGAAACGTAGAAATAATTGACAGAAACTGAACGGTTTCTAATGTGAGAGTTTGAGGGGCTGAAGAAGTGAGGTAATGACATCTTACATAAATGATAGATTATGTTTATTTAGCAAATAGGTTTTTAAAAACAAGTGTCTGACTTACAAGTCATCTTTTTTAAAAACTAGATGAGGCCGGTGTTTCGTACCTGACTACTCTGAGAAGAAACAGCCGAAACAAACTCAGAGGTCACTGTCTCTTTTAAGGTCACTGCTTATCTGATCTCCACAACCCAGTAACTGGGTAATACGATACACCTTGGTAGAGACGAAGACTGTATGTCAGACTTTTGACGTCTGACTACTCGTAACGACTGTCAAAGATCTACAAATGACAGCTGAAACCAACGGCTTAACGTGCTTTCCGAGGTACGGAGGAAACTTGGTACGTAATTATGGTCACCCATCCACGGACCAACCTCGGCAAGCACGGCTTAACCTTAAAGATCGACTCATGTGGCTGTTATTATTTAGCCACGAGCTATTCTAATATCAAATACGTACATAAGTTAATACATAGACGTAAGGTACACCTGTACCGTTTACGATCATTTTCAAAAATATTTCATTACGAGTCTCTAAGTTTTTAAGCAGGATATAATGGCGTGGGCTAATATTCAGTAAAAACCCAATAGTTTCATGCAAGAATAAAAATTAATTATCGAATCACACAACAACTTCCCGAACTCTGTATATTACTTTTAAATAAATTGGCGGGAGTGACCGAGCGTCGCGGAAGGAAAGAAATAACGTGCGTACGCGTTGGAGCGGGTACGCGCGACTGTCGGCGGGTGCGCGAGTCTCGAGGGACGAGTCAAGCGGCGCATGAGCGGTGCCCGGCCTGTACCTATTTTATCCTGCGATCGCGCATCGTAGCGCGGTTTGAGTTAAACCGCGTGTCATAAAAAGTAAATAATTACGCATACATTTCTCGCTATAAAAACACTAAAAATATGTTGTGTAAAATATTTTTTCTCCTACCGTTTTTATTATAGCAATTTGCTCAAAGACTGTTTGCCATAAGGAAAGCTCTTTTGTAACATTTTTTTGAAACGTTATTGGGTTAAAAAGAGATTGTCTTTTCTTCTTTCCTTTTTGAATAACTAATCATAAATCATTTCATTTTCGACGTGAAATTGGAGTTCTTATTTCTCTTTTTTTATAAAACTTTGCCCCCACAATAGGTATTTCTCCTGTATCGTGGGTGCGTTTACAAACATTTAAACTCACATACACAAACAGCCAGACCCGGAACAACTATCTGTAGGCCATACAAATATTTGACCGTGCGGGGATCGAACCCGCGACACGCAGAGCAGCAGTCGATCGCTCAGCCACTGCGCCAACCGTGCCGTCAACGTAGGTAACTAGAGTTTGTAGCTAACATTAACTTGGTGGTAAAATATTACCTCACAGAGGTCGTGTGTAATAGGAGGTCTCAAAGGATGAACATACATAATTTTAGCCAAAATTAATTCCCTTGGAAACTTCCTGAAACGTTTTTAATCAACCTACTGAATTCATCCCTAAAGACTAAACGTAATTTTGTGTTTTATTGAAGTTAAATTGAAAATATGTAGGTATGCTTAACTTAATTTTGCCCGCGTCTTCGACTGCGTAATGCGTATAGGCCTGAACAAACAATCGTATATCCTACATCATGTGTACCAGATTATTAAAAATTCCATCAGTCGTTAATGCGTGAAAAGATAACAAACAGAGAGATGATCTACTTTTGCATGTATAATAAACCATATAGGTGTAAGACATAATTTTCAAACAATGTTTTTTGAACATTAATTAGTGGCTTATTTAGAAAGGCGGGCATCTTTAAATGTAGATCTAGAAAGCGAGAAGTAGAAGGAGAGTCAATAAGCTTTTATCACTGAAATTTAACACTTTGAATTCCCAAAGTTTCCAAAATGCCACACTTTAAAAAAAATGGAATTCAAACCAAATAATTAAATAAAAATAAATATTAATAAATAATTAATAAAACAAATACGTTCGTCGGCGAACATTTACCGACCTACTAGGACAAGTTGTGTACTGGCCGAAATTCTCTGCAAACGTAGGTACTCTTTAAAGCAATAGTCGAAACGGTGTCATTACAGAGGTGTGCTAATGTTATCCTCCGTTTGACGTAAAAACGAATTTAAGCTGTTTTATTTATTTATTAGGTACACCAACAGCAATACATACTATTTATTACAGAAAAAAAAACACTGGTACGTATGTACGCCTATTGTATGGTATGTGCCATTGTAAACGCAACATTCACCATAGAAATAAAATCCAAGAATACTAATAATAAATCATACAATCTGAGTATAATATAAGCTGTTACAATACACGCGAAAGCTCCTCGTGAATACTCACCTTAGGCCTAAAAGTTTCTGAAAACGCGACACAACAAGGTCACGGACGTCATTGATACGTTTTATGCTTCATAATAATGTCAACATAAACTAAGTAACTAGAACAACTTCATATTTCTCAGTTCCCAGTCACATTCTGTCCGGTCCTCCATAAAACACTTTATAGACCACTAACCCATTGTTACTGCAGCAGCCTTTCAAGCCAATTTAATCTCTAAAAGTTTGCGGTTAAAGCTCAGTTTTATTGAAGCAATTAAAAAGGTCCTTGATTTTAAAAGGTTACTTAAAGGATATAAAATATCTAGTAGTCAAAAATAGGCGTGTTAGTATAAGATAAGAAAAAAAGAATATAAACATGAATAAATTTAAAAATTAATTTAAGTTTAAAACGCCTGGTAATATCATACAATTTGCGAGCACGAGTCTACAATACGTTGCTAAGAAAATATTTCTAGGCGCGTTAAATAAATTTAATAAGAGTACGTCTTGGGCCCGCGAGGCATTTTATTACAAAGAAATCACTTTCATGAAAATGAAAATCTTTTTAAGAAAACTAAACAAAGAAGAAAAATCTTTAATTTCATTCGTGGATTATTTTGAAGTATCATCGAAAGGTATACAAAGCTTTATTTAGTAAAACAATCAATCTATTTTGGGAACTGTCTCAAAGCTCCCGAGAATAATTTAACTTAAAACATCTTAAGAGCTTAATGAAAGTTCGTTCAAGATGTTGAAATCAATACACCGCCTCGTGTCAGTTTGCTAATCAATTTATTTCAGGCGCTAACATTTCATTATAACGTCACCTCAGTTTCAAGTGAAAAAGACTAATTAAATTTTAATAAACAGCTCACTTATTTTTTTGTTTTTGCCTTCAAAAATCTTTTTGGGACCTACACGAAAAAAGAACCTCTTTTACTGCCATACTGTCGAGGCTCAGAGCTAAAACTGGACAAATCTCTCCAAATAAGATATCCATGCAAATAGGTAAACCTACCTCCGAGTGAATAAACTCATTTTCGTCGGCTTATTTGATTGAAAAAATATACACGGTATAAGGGAGAAAATAACTTGATTATACAATGTAGGGTAATAGAATATACACGTAAAGGTTGTGTACCTCTTCGCTCCCCACGCAGGGGTAGGTAACCTCGGTCCAAAGGGGGTTCTCGTGATGTGTCGACGTGACGAGAATCTGTAACAAATCGAGTTAGGCTTGCTACATATTGGGCAACTCTTGGCGTGTGTCAACTTGGTTGGATTTACCGATACAATTAGGATTTGTGAATGGAATGCGACGCTTGTTGGCTTAGCCGTGACGTAATTTAATGTAGGCGTACCACTTTTTGGAGAGTACAGAATCGGATGAGGTATTAGAAGAGTGAATCAATACGTAACTTTATTTAAGAATTTGGTTCAAACAAAACTAACGCCGTGTTTATTAAATTATGGGTGAGTAATCGCCCATACAAAGTTTATTGACGCAACTGAGGGAGCGTCAGACATTTAGTATTCAAGTAACTAGCATTTACTAAATGGTCGGAATTTATTTATGCTTTACCATTTCTACATTTTGGTTTAAGCACCCGATGCCAGGTGTACATTACAGTAGTCTTGGCTTCGGTATATGTCAAAGACACTTACCTAAATAATAAAAATAAAACGTTTATTATTAATTGAAATAACGATTTACACAAAATTTTACAATATTAGGGCATTAAAAACTAAAGGTATATAATATTAGGATTTTACCTGAACTAGGAATAAACCTCTAGTAAAACACTCAAGTCCTTACACAAATAGTATCTAAAATTTCTTAAAGAAATGCCTAGTAAATAACATAATTATCTATACTAATATTATAAACCTGAAGAGTTTGTTTGTTTGCTTGAACGCGCTAATCTCAGGAACTACTGGTCCGATTTGAAAAATTCTGTCATTGTTTGATAGCCCATTCATCGAGGAAGGTTATATACGATCATCACGCTACGACCAATAGGAGCGGAGCAGCAATGAAAAATGTTGCGAAAACAGGGAAAATGTGACGCAGATGAGGTTGCGCGGAACCACCTAATCCATAAATAACGGGTGTGAAAAGCTTAAACGCACTGGTTATTCTCGTCATGGCGATGTTTTTTTTTGTTCTGGACCATACCTGAGAACCTTCTAGTTACGGAAATATTAGAGGTCAAAGTTTCGGATAAATTGTGGACGCTTTTTTGCACCCCGGTCTCTGTCAGATACTACTATTGAGTATCTGTCAATATCCATCCATTGTGCGCAGCCAGTTTATAATTTCTACGTTCCATTTTAAACTGATCCTTTAAATTGTTAGAAATGTAACCCTGTGTGTAACCGCCCTAAGGCAATCTCACCACACGGACGACCAGGTTATTGCACGTGTGAATTTTATTTTTAACAGATTATGTTTAAAGTCAGTCTACCGTTTAAAGAATAGGTACCTACAGGATGGAACCAATTTCACAGTCGCCTTTGCAGAGCACACCCTCATTAGACTCTAGTTTCTAGGCCAATTGTCTATTACTACTAACTGAATTGTTTGCATGGAGAATAGGATATCCTCCTTGTTTGGAAAAAAAGTTCGTCGAAGGAAGGAATAAGCGATAAGTGGAACACCAGTGTCAATTTGCAATGTTGAAGTCATTTCATGTAACTGTCCACAAGAATCACATTTGTGATTTGAACAACGGACAAGTCATAATATTCCCTAATGTAAACACAACAATAATAACAACAATATATATATCTCAAGAACCCTGACCACCGGTAGCCCGGACCCTGTTCCCGATGCCGGTGGGCTACTATTTTTTTTATTTTTAAATGTTTTTTATATTACTTTTGTAAAAATATTTAAAAATTTAATTAATATGTATGAAAATGAATACAGGAAATAACAACACTATAAAAATAGGTAAAAAAACTTTTTAAGTTAAACGGTTTTATGTTAAACATACATTGCAATGTTTAAGATAAATGTACTAAAAACCAAAAAATAATAAAATAGATACAGTCGTGGGAATTATAAACATATGCATAGACTAGACTAAAATAAAACCGTGGGGCACGTCAATTGTCTACAATCGTTGATTAAAATATTTGTTTTGTAATTGACGTGCCCCACGGTTTTATTTTAGTCTAGTCTATGCATATGTTTATAATTCCCACGACACTATCTATTTTATTATTTTTTGGTTTTTAGTACATTTATCTTAAACATTGCAATGTATGTCTAACATAAAACCGTTTAACTTAAAAAGTTTTTTTACCTATTTTTATTTTCTAGTTTTTAGTTTTTTTACCATTTTGTTCCCACGAGTAATGGACATTTAAACGGTCGACCCCCCCAGAAGTCCAATAAAGGGGCAAGGCTATGTACAACAAGATGCGCCTGAGTTTTGAGGGGAAAACGCTAACGACATATCATTTTTATCCACCCTAATGCCATACAGTTCTCGGCGCGTTTTAACCTTTCACCTTAACTTGGGTGGTGTACCGCTAACGACGTATCATTTTTAGCCACCCTAACGCCACACAGTCCTCAACACGATACAAAATCTTGACTTGGGTGGTGGATTCAGGCTGGATTAATCAGATACCTAAATTACAGATTCAATTTATAAATTTAAATCTTATTATTATACGCCATTTGGTGGCTGCGCCCATCTTAAATATTGGGGTTGTATAGTGCACTGTATTCTTCTTGTCAAACCCTTTTATTTGATACCCATATTGGTGGGATTGATAAAAATTGTTATCAGCTATTTGGTAGCGGCGGCCATCTTAGATTTCAATTTTGCATAGTAAATTGTATTCTACTTGTTGAGACCTTTCATTTGATACCCATTTTGATGGGATTGATAAAACCTAAGTTATCCGCCATTTTGTAGAGGCCGCCATCTTGGATTTTAATTTTATATAGTTCATTGTATTATACTGGTTGAGCACTTTCATTTGATACCCATATTGATGGGATCGATAAAACCTACGTTATCCGCCATTTTGTAGCGGCCGCCATCTTGGATTTCAATTTTTTATAGTATATTGTATTCTGCTTGTTGAGCCCTTTCATTTGATACCCATATTGATGGGATTAATAAAACATAAATTATCCGCCATTTTGTAACGGCGGCCATCTTGAATTTATAATGATAATGAATAAACATAATTGTATTGTCACCAAAATCCAAAGTTTATACAAAATTTCAGATTAATCGGTTGACAGGAAGAGGGTGAAATTTGAATGACTAAATATGACCCAAGAATAAATAATAAAACAAACGGGGTGAGCTAAATAAAACCGTTTAAAAAACATTACACACATACGTACACACACACACACACACACACACACACACATACATTCGATAAATTCAAGGTGTTGTTTTGCATCCTCCTCAAAATTCAGGAGGGTTCTATTTACAACACACAAATTGTGGTTTATTATACTCGTATGTATTGATTTACTTATATCTATGGGTCAAACTTGCCAGGAAAAAAAAGAATGATATGAGATACAATTCGCCTATCCGCGTTCAGGAAAACTGTAATATTTGTGTTATTCACAGTCTTTTTTCCTCTTCCTCAGATTATTCGAAGAAAACCAAGACCTGCTAAATATGTTCGAGAAATTCCGCCAATGCAGGACGAAGGAAGAACAGATCAACTCGATGGAGCTAGCTGAACACGCCAACAATGTCATGAACACCCTGGATGAGGGCATCAAAGGTCTCGATGACCTGGACAACTTCTTTGGGTACATACACCAAGTTGGGGCCAGCCATAGAAGAATACCTGGTTTTAAAGTCGAGTATTTTTGGGTGGGTATCTCTTTTTATATTTAATAGTTCTAGGAAGGACCCAGTGTTGTGACCGTCGGACTGTCAAGTCATAGCGCTTGAGTTCGAATCAAGACACGCACCTCTGGTTTTTCGTATTCATGTGCGTATTGTATAATTCTGAAGAGAAGCACGTGGCTAAATAATAATTAGCCGCAGGGGTCGATCTGGTTAAGCCGTGCTTGCCGAGGTTGGTCCGTGGATGGGTGACCATAATTACATACCGAGTTTCCCGTGTGCCTCGGAAAGCACGTTAAGACTTTGGGTCCGGCTGTCATTTGTAGATCTTTGACAGTCGTTACGAGTAGTCAGAAGCCAAAAGTCTGACATCAAGTCTTACTAAGAGGTATCGTCTTACCCAGTTACTGGGTTGTGTAGGTCAGATAGGCACTCGCTTCATGTAAAATACTGGTACTCAGCTGCATCCGATTAGACTGGAAGCCGACCCCAAGTTAGTTTGAGAAAAGACTAGGCAGATGATGTGCGTATTGTATAATTATCACTTGCTTCGGTGGAGCCCATGGGCTGAATAAAAGCGTACGAAGTAAGAAGGAAGGATTTGCTTTGCTGACGCTTTATTTCAAAACTGACCCAAACCTCTAGTATAATGTGTCACGAAGTTGGCTGTTCTAATGTTGTCAGTGGCAGACCGCGGTGACTCGACTGTTTTGCATGTTACTACGTATATGAAAATGCTTCCCTAGGTTTTCATATAGAAACTTTATGCAAGTGATTTTTACATCATATTTATTATAAGGCACTGATTGATAAACGGTGAAGGAAAACATCGTAAAGAAACCTGCATGTCCTAGAACTAAAAATTCAAAGACATGTGGCATCTACCAACCCGCACTGGGCCCGCGTGGTGGATTACAGCCTACTCCCTCTCATGGAGACCAGGCCTGTTTGCCAGCAGTGGGAACATTATAGGCTGATGATGACTGATTGATATAACGCCTGTGTAATCACAGAGCCCCAAGGAAATAGAGATGAGTTGGTCAATATAATTCTGTCATCATAATACTGTTTGTTTTTATAATAAACCCGTGCCGTGCTTTAGACAACAATATCCAAAGTATAAGTTAAACATCAAAATGGCAATCATTAACTAGCAAGAGAATTATCTATGGTATCATAACGATTTACTTTACCATCAGAACTTCCTGCAGAATCTAACAAACAGAATAATCTTGACATTTTTTAATTTTAAATTATAATGTCGTTTAGCGTGTTCAATTTCAAAGGAAAAGAGGAGATTATGAGCTTTGTCGTAGATTCAAAGGGAATCTGAAAATGGCTTAAAACTTTATTGATTTTAACATTTAACGTTAAAATCGGAACGTTGTTATTTAAGAGCAGGCAGTAGGTAATTATATTTTGTTTTTGAGTTTAAACTTCACAGTATTTACTGCATTGGCAAATCAATCAGGCATAAAGTGTTTTTGGTAAATACATTTGCTATTAATTATTAATATGATTTTCATGTATTTCAGAATCAATTTACCTTTCAAATGTTCGAGAAATAAAACATACACCGTGTAAATCACCTCATCACGAAGCCGTCAACCAAGCATTCTGTACATGAAACTAAGTAGCTTTACGCAAAAATTATTGCTGGGAAACGACTTTTTTTTGGGGGGTGTAAAATCATGTTTTGTGGTAGAACTCAATGTAACGCACTCAAAACATTGTGCTGATGGACGGATTGAATAGTACGGGGGTCGTGGAGGTGTTTAAAGTAAAAATCTTACATTAGAATCTTGTATTTAAAAAAATACTTGTCAAAAAGTTGGAACTTTGACCCCTAATATCTCCTTAACTAGAAGGTTCCCAGGTATGGTGTAGAACAAAAAAAATATCGCAATGACAGGGAGAACCAATGCCTTTCGGCTTCGTTAAGAGGTGTTTTACACCCTTTATTATTATAACAGCGATATTTCATTGAAATAAATTCAGCAATGATTTGATTTATTGGAATTTTGTAAATCAAATGTATCCATTAACTTCAGTTGCTGTTGACTTTACTTTAAATCCTTTTCGGATACCCCTTTAGTATTCATAGTATTAATTAAAACTTTGTCTCTGATCTTCAAAGGATTAACTGGAGGTATAGGAAATAAAGTTAGTCCGAATTTGACAAACACGTTTGCAAGTCATGAATTGCTAAGATATTGTAAGCAGTTTAGCTGCTTGATTCGGGCCAGAGCTTGATTTCAAAGTCACCATTATTATAAGATATCATTTGTAGATAATTCATATTTAAAGGAAAGTATGACATAGTGTCGCAAACTTTTATCAAGGATTCCGTAAACCAACCTAGACGCATCAGTATAGATTATATTTATTGGTTATTAATAAATAATAAGCCGTGCAAATTTCAAGCTTAGGGTTCCTAGAATATATAGATGTGGATAGTCGTGGAGAGAATCTGGCAATTGGGTCTCGAGGTGGCATTGTACAAGTCCGAGGCCATGTGCTTTCATGGACCTCGGAATGCGCCACCGTCGGGATCCATAATGACAGTAGGAGGGGTTCCCATCGGCGTCGAGTCGACGATGAAGTACCTAGGGCTCGTCCTCAACAGCCGGTGGAACTTCGTGGAGCATTTCCGACGTTTGGCCCCCAAACTAGAACGGGCCGGGGCTGCGTTCAAGCGGCTCTTGCCCAACCTGGGGGGTCCAAACGCCTCCTGCCGGAGGCTTTACGTGGGAGTCGTGCGGTCCATGGCCCTTTACGGGGCCCCAGTGTGGGCACGTTCTTTGAGGCGGCGAGCCGCCCACTACCTGGACGCGCCCCAAAAGGTGATAGCCGTAAGGCTAGTCCGGGGGTACCACACGATCTCCGGCGAGGCGGCGAGCCTCTTGGCCGGATTGCCGCCATGGGATCTGGGGGCGATAGTACTCGCGCGGTACTACGCCGGGGGGAAACTCCGCTGCCTTGGCAAATCGCCGCTCAGCGGACGGACCTCCGGCGCGATCTCACGGTGACATGGAGAGAGCGACTGTTGCAACCCCGTGCAGGGCACGCCACAATAGTGGCGATAAGTCCCGTCTTTGAAGAGTGGCTGAAGAGGCGCCACGGCGCCCTCACCTTCACCTTGACGCAGGCCCTCACCGGACACGGTTGCTTCGGAAGGTTCCTGCACCAAATCGGGCGGGAGGAAACGCCCGGGTGTCACCACTGCGAGGATTGTCCGGAGGACACGGTGGAGCACACCGTGGAGGTCTGCTGCGCTTGGTCTGAGCACCGCCGTGTCCTCGTAGCGGCGATTGGCGGCGGTGACCTCTCGCGTCCAGCCGGTCCGGAGTAAGAGGCAATGGGAAGCCGTCGCCTTCTTCTCCGAAGCAGTCATGCTAGCGAAGGAGGCGGTGGAACGTGAGAGGGAGAGAAGCTCACGTCCCAGCCGCCGCGGGAGACGCCCCGGGTGTCGGTGGCCACCCACTGGCCCCCTGCCATCGTAGGCGTGGGCCTATACACGGTGAGTGCCAGGGCTGCGGAACTGTTCGAAAGAGATACCATGGCCCTGGAACACAAAGGTCTAAGAAGGAACATGGATGGGATTTAGTCAGTACAAGTTTGACACTCCCTTCCGCTCCGCCCAGAGCGGGAGGAGTTATTTTATGATTTCCCATCCCAGTAACTTCCAACTACTACCTCGTTGGCATAGAGGTCAGAATTGCGGCTGCTAAGCATGAGGTCCTTTGTTTGATTCCAGGGTCGGACAGATAATTATTGGGTTTTTCCATCAGGAATTTCTTAGTCTGGATTTGTGCGGGGTCGAAGGCAATAGTTTCGCCCCTTATTACATGTGACTTTAACATAACTGGCTAAATGTTCGTGTACTGTAAAGTTCATCTCTGCCCAATCCTTCGAGGATCACAGGCGTGATGTTATTTAATGTAAAAGTAACTATTCCACGTCCTTGCAAGGAGTTTGTCGATAAACGCGGTCAGCGGCTTTCCATTATAATAATGTAGCTTCATAGGAAGGTTAAGCTAGGGCAGTGAAGTATATAAAATAGCACACGTATATTTATATGTACTAAAATGAAATTTAAGTAGGTACCTACGTACATAGTAGTTTAAGTAAAGTATTCAGGTCGACATGATATAAAGTCAGCTTGCACCAGCTACTCATTTGTTTAGTTGATGAGTTCTTGTAGCCACTTTCTGGCTTTGTCACCGTTATTTGGACCCCAAAGTACTTGTCAAAACAAATATAGCGATACCAAATGCGACGGGATATTTGGATTAGTTGAGCAATATCGGTGGCCACCTCCTGAATACCAAATTGTTACTGCGTCATGACCGAAATCACGTGTAATGGAGCGCAGCATTCTGGGCTTCCAACGAACTGACCATATACGCAACACCCTACTGCACTCCAAAACACATTTTTTGACATTGCCCAAAAAGCCGCTAAGCTGAAATAGGACTGCGTCTGTCGCATGCCCAATGGCATAGCCAAAAAGCATCGTGGCAGATTTCATTGAAGATGGCGAGACAAACTAGACAAAACAAACGATCACCGGCCTACAATAGCCCAGGATCAAAATACCTGGAAGTCCTGGAGTAGTACTGCTACTGTTAGCCTGCGTCACGCCACCGATGTGAAAAGGCACAGTAGTGGCGTGACTCACGTTAACAGTAACAGAATCACCGAAATCACACAAGTATGCCAAAAAGCAGCTTAGTCGGAGGTCAGGAAGAACTTCAAAAATGAATTACTAATTAATTATTGGAAACACATACGAACGAAACACAATATACGGAAGTAACTATCTTCCATTTCAACTCCAATTTATTTGTTGTTCGTCACCACAAATACCCCATTCATTTATTATGAGTTTCGCTCCCCAAAACCGTAGATTCCCTTAAATTCCAACCACATTATAATCTCCCAATAAATAATTAACTCTAGAGATGAACCATTCATCAAACTCGGATTAATATCCGAAAATTTAATTGTATGGTAGGTAGATTGAAAATTTTGAAGTGAACTGCCCCAGCAATTGTAAAGTTGATTGAATTTATATTCAGCTGTCATCCTAGATGATTCACTGGCCGCGTTTTGGTTAGTTTTTGAATTCTTAATTTTAAATTCAGGTAGAACCCATAAATTTGTTAGTATAAAATAGACTAAAAACATACGATAATTAATAAATACCTAATTACGCCACCTCACGGAGACACCCGGCAACAGTACATGCACTGCGCACAAGTGCCCTATAAGGTGGCCCTCAGTCTTACTAGCAACAACGCTCAGAAGACTGTTGTCGCTGCCCCGCATCCGACGCAGTAGTGAAGAGGAACTTTTCCGAATGATCGCAAAGAAGTCGTCTGTACGCGCTGCTGCGAACATCCCCGACGCGCTACAGAAACGAGGCAGCAACAGCAGTATCCTATAAGCATTGTTGTATTGCACACGCAGGGCATTAAACGTTTTCTGCGAGTCTGGCAATAAGCCCTAAACAGATTTATCTTGACATTGCTGTCACACTTTGCAAATCTGCGGGCCAGCATGTTGCATCTTACGGCCAATGCCCTACGCTCCCTCTAAATATCACAGTTATCAGTGCCATCCTTTGTAACCCAGTGACCAAGGTACTTGAACTCCTTGATTCCGTTTAGAGTGGCACCACATAGCGAGACTGGAGGTACCACTTCACATTTCTTGTATTTTGCCATAAAAACTAACAGCTCGCTTTTCTTGGCATTATACCTGAGTCCATGGGCCCCAGCATAGCACTCACATATCTTTAACAACTTCCTAAGAGCACTGATTGCTGGACTCAGCAGCACCATATCGTCCGCATAACTGATGTTGTTGAAAGACACACCATCGATCGTGCATCCGATGCCAGTGCTGCTGAATTCCTCGATCAGCTTATTCACGTAGATGTTAAACAACTTGGGCGAGGTCAGACCCCCTTGTCTTACCCCGCACTCTAACCTGTACACATCTGAGTATGAGCCTGCCCACCTCACAGCGTTCTGCTGTTTATCGTACCAGAACTTTAGTACATTAATTAATTCAGGCGGCAGGTTAACTTCATTATACAATTTTTTCATAAGATGTCATACGAGACTAGGTCGAAAGCACTGGATAAATCTAAGAAGCATGCATACGGTGTCCTCCTCCCAGTGTTATATTGCACTGTACTCTTTAGTGTCATGATTGTAGTCTCAGTTGATAACCCATCCCTAAAACCAAACTGTCTGTCGTTAATTTTTAATTGTTTACCTAGACAAGGGTTTTATGAGGGTATTAGACTTCCTGTTTCGAAAACACGCCATCCACTGTTCAATTAAACGTACTCTACTCTTCAAAACTACCTGGCATCAGAATATGTAACTTCTTTGCTACTGATTTATTATTGTAAATCAGTGTTATGCAAACAAACTATTTTTTTCATTAAATTGATCTATATGACTAAATTAGTCATGACTAGTTAAACCATGATTGAGACTTGAGTCAAAATTTTGACTAATGTCGTTAATCATCAATCATATGGTGTTAGTGATCAATGATGACTGGATGACTAATGCTTCTGATAAACTGATGAAAAGCCCAAGGGATGGAGGTCCTGTTTAGTTACAGCAACTGCAGTTGGCGGGCGCCACACAAGCGTACCCCCCAAATAACAAACATTAAGACTGATTTTGATATGTATTTTTTTTTATTTGCCTCGTGTTTGCTCTTGACTCTAGTCTAGGCCATGACATAGATAAAGTCTATATTTTTTTAATGATTTTGAACTCGTAAACACACCTTATAGCACATATTACTTTGATTATTGATTAATTTAGCTGAATTTGAGACGAGTGAAGTGCACTTAATGTAGGTATAAAATTTCAATCGCAGAGAATCAATCATAATTATTTGATTAACACTGTGTCTAATCAATGATTCACTTGAACTGATTATAGCTAATTATTCATGAACGATTGATGTGTTCAATCATAGATTAAGTTAGGTAAATTTTGTCTAACAAAGAAGGTCTCTTCTTACCTACTGTAAATATGTTTAACCGTCTTTCTTACGAGTATGTGTGACTCCATAAGCCTTGCTACAAGTAACTTTGGTTGGAAACGCTTTGCGAATCGTAAAACATTTTACATTTTAAGTCAATCTTTTTTCGGATATTGAAGGGTCTCTAATTTCGCAGCCGACCGCACTATAAGACCCTGTAAATGCTTGGCCACGGAAATACAAAATTGTTATGTATGTATGCATGAAGCGTAGGTACTGCGGTGTAAACGTAACGTTTTCTATTGTATTTTAGTGTTTTTGAACAAGTACTACAATCAGTAACCAGTATCAGTTAT
Source organism: Cerastis leucographa (assembly GCA_963082945.1). Classification (NCBI taxonomy): domain Eukaryota; kingdom Metazoa; phylum Arthropoda; class Insecta; order Lepidoptera; family Noctuidae; genus Cerastis; species Cerastis leucographa. The sequence goes on from OY720360.1 coordinate 1,902,966, forward strand.
CCATTGATAGGAATAAATTCTTGAAATTATTAAAATGATCTATGTGAAACGAGTATTTTAATTTTAAAATAGAAGTTTACGTTACGTTTACACGGCGCGCTCTTGCTAGGGACTCCAGTAGTAACACGTCATAAGATATTAAAGTTAGTGTGTCATTGACTAGCGTGTATGGTGGTCGTCTGCCCTTTACCCCTGCAAATCTCACAAAACACAAGCGATCAACTGCAGTAGCGACAGTGGTGAAAACAAATGAAAGAAATTAGCAGGCACGTTGCAATTCGCATCGTGTTGTTTACGACATCTGACATGTGATTCGCGGCACGACTGTCGTCAGCAGACACGCGTGTTTCACTTATTTCTTTCGATTGCGTTCCGTCGTCGTCATGGTGACTAGCGGCATTGTCTAAGCTATTTCTTTCACTTGTTTTCTCCGCAGTTCTTGTAGCAATATTAGATTAATCGGAGATACAAAACTATTATGTCACTAAATTAGCGAAGTTTTGTTCTAGTCACTCACAGTAAAAAAACATATTTTTTTAATTGAAACTTATGCGACTTTCAACAAGTTTAACGCTACCTGCCCCCCTAGCATGACCGTTCTATCTCTATTCTACCAAGAAACGACAAGAAATCTTTTCTTTACAACTTGTCATTTCTTCTGCCCGAGCATGGCTTGCACCGTCGACTCGCGTTTCTACGAAGACATAGACAGAAATTCTTTCCATAGCAACGGGGACGTTGCTATGGAAAGTTAAAAGGTTACGTTTAGTTAACAAAAAAAAGTTGCCAATTGCACGAGTTTTTCATTTTTCGTGGGCGGGATGGTGTTGCTGCATCCTGCATCCAGGCCTGGATCTTTTTCGCGAAATTAAACCTAAATATTTTACATAACATTTCAACCTTTTGAACGTAACTCAACGCAACCACGAAACGTATTTCTTCTATTTAGTTTTTATTAAGACTAGTTTGACATTTGTCAGAAGTAATGTTTCTACCCCCAAATGTCAAAAGAAGAGAAAATATGGTCGTCATGCTCGACGTTGTAGACTTGTGTCGACTGAAGAAAAGAAACATTTCTTTTCTACATTCTTAATATCGCCATGCTTGGGACGATAGAAATATCTGTCAAATTGTCGATTCTTCCGTAGACATAGCTCGTTTCTACGGCGGTCATGCTAGGCCGGCTGGAGGGGGAATGTTTTCTAAAACTCACTAAGAGATGGCAGTATTACAAGATTTGTGACTACGTAGTTCTACTAGGTACGCAAGATGGCGTGCAAACAGTCATGCATTCGAATCTTCGGTGTGACCAGCCTTCGCTCAATTTCCATGAGTACAATAACCTCGATAAACTTATGTAATAAAAATAATACAACAAGAAAACAACAAAATATTATTTAGAAGCTCAATAAAATAACGAGAGTGAATGCGTGGCACTCGAACACATGCGTGTAGTATTACGAAGTATCACTTCTTCCGCGCGGAGAAACTCCACGCACTATTTTTTTCAATATAGTCTCCCTTGATTTCAATCCATTTTTGTTTGGTTATTAATCCTTAATATTATAGTTGAAGCCGGGAACTTTTGGACCATACCATGTAGTTCGTGGCCAATCAGTAACGCTCTGTCACTTCATACAACCCTCTCCCACGCTTCATCCAATTCCAATGTCATGCAAACCGCAGACACAGTGGTTGGTTGAAGTCTACCTAAAACTTTAAATTACACTACTTCGTTCGTCCCTCGGTGAAATATTCACATATACTTTTCACACAAGAGAGATGGATAGAAGTTTCATGTAATGTAAGATGTGTTTGACTTTTACACATTGTTTCTATTCTTCGTGTTGTAAAATATACATTTTTTTTGCGATGATAGGCAAAACAAATAGAAAGGGGAAACGATGTATAACTACGATTTGAAATTATTTCTGTAGTTTAGTAGGTACTTATACATTTTTTGCTTAATTGACCTATAACGGTTTTACTGAAAAGGAGACTTGGGTCCTAGACACAGATCTCCCTCTTTTCTTTGTGAGGGGAGGTCATACCAAATCATACAATTTGATGTATGGGTCAACCTACGATTTAAAACTCGCTAATTCAAACGTAAGCTGTCTATGTAATATATGATGCTGGAAATCTTTTTGGAATAATAACAAAGACTTTATGATTATTCCAAAAAGATTTTCTTTTGGTATCTGCAGTAACATCTCTGTGAAAGGACTAGACAGCTTACGTTTGAAGTAGCGAGTTGTAGATCGTGGGTTGACCCATGCTATTTATTAAATTCTGTGATTTATTAAATTGTATGATTTATTTTGCCTCTGTTTACGCAAGAGCAAGAGCAGCGGTGGCCCAGTGGTGGCAGCCCCGACTTACTTGCAGTAAGCCGTGGGTTCGAACCCCGAGCAGGTGCATTACTTTGTGTCTTTTATTTCATCACCGCTGCCCTCAAAAGTGAAGGAAAACATCGTGAGGAAACCGGCATGTCCTAGAACTCAAAATTCGAAGACATGTGACATCTACCAACCCGCACTGGGCCCGCGTAGTGGATTTTAGCCCACTCCCTCTCATAGAGAGGAGGTCTGTGTCCCAGCAGTGGGTACGTTATAGGCTGATGATGATGATGATTATGCAATAACCTATACAACAGTACGTAGGGTGGACGGGACGGTGGAAGGGACGGTTATCAATACATCATTTGAAACCCACATAGAAGTTTTAACCGTAATTTATAAAAAAAAAACAGCTGTTCTAAACATTTTGACCCTGTAGGTATTGCACTTTTGTAAGAGAAACAGCAGGTTTTTTACCACATTTTTCATATTTTTTTACAATCATTAACATCTTGTGACGAGTGCGTTTTCTGAATGCTCTCGTCCCTTGGCCCTCGTGGTACAAGTCCGTCTATTTCTGGAACTCCGGAAGTGACCCTCGTCCCTCATTTCCGGTTATGAAAGCCCTCTAACCCTTTGACTTATCCACTTTTGAAATATCCATGAATATGTTTAAGGCCTGCCAATATTGGCGTGGTTTAAATGTTTTCAGTATTAAATAAATACTTTTTAGATGTTGACATTGCTGGATAATGGAATTTTCGGCACAAAGGATGAGCTGTCTGTATTTTTAGATACGTTGTTTTTAGGTTTCCTCTGAATTGCTTGGGAACCATAATAATTAAATATTTTCGTCATCAAAAATAAAGCATTTCAGACTTACTTTGGATTAATATTTTTTTTCTCTTTCACAGAAAATCGAGGCACCGTTCTTAGCAGCCGTGGAGTCAACGTTGGGCGACCGTTACACACCAAACGTGGAAAATATTTACAAAATAACCATCAAGTTCATATTAGAAACGCTCATAGAAGGTTACGAGGCCGCTGGCAAGCATGCCACGTGAGCTCAGCTATGTACAGAACAAAATAAAACATAATAGAACTGAAAAACTTGAACAAAACCACGTCTCAAACATGGTCTGCCATTGGAAAATAACTGACGAGCAGCCGCCATTTACAAACTTTAAAATTGGAACGCAGAAACTTCATTCCAAATTCAAAAATCCAAAAACATCGCTGCAAAATTAATGTCAATTTTAAACAAGATTTTAAAAAGTGAAGTGTACAGACGTTTATAAAATGCATCGTGAATTATGTGTGTATAATGTGAATAATTCTATAATTGTGTATAGTTGTCTCTGTTCTTTTTCGCTCGTCTGTATTTAGACTGGTTTAGTATAAAATGGGACTAACAGTTCAGTAAGGGAACATGTATTAGAGCGCTTTTCTGAATAGTAATATAATTTTAAAAAATAGGAACAAAATGTAGATAAAAATAGTTAAAACATGTGTGTTAAAATAAGAAATTTTAAACCAAATAACTTTTTTAAATGTCGCAAAACGCTTGTTAGTACTAATTTAATGTTAATCATTATTTATTTCTAATGATATTCTTCTTAACGTCCTTAATGTTGGCTGGACCAACTATTGTATGTTTTATTATTTAAAATTTAATAATTCGGCATAATTATTGTTAAATTGCGTCTTCCGTGCGTGAGTGTTGTAATATTTAGCATAAGTTTTAAATTCAAGAATTTATAATAGTTATCATGTTGGTTACACGGAATATTTGTTAACCATTAATTAATATATTGTTAAATTTAATTAAAAGCGCAATTATTGAACATACAACAAGTTTTTTTTAGTTTCTTACTTATAATAATTTCATACTAAGAATTTTCAGAATACCTCTATGCACAAAAATGTAAAGAAACATAATAATATCTAATATTATACAATTCCCACTCTAAATGTATATTTTCTGAAACAATCTTATAAAAATAATGTAGTTCATTATAGTACTTGAATTTTACACGTTTATGTATATTTCATACAAAACCATTATTTTTTACGGCTCTAAAGTCTTTGAAAATTGCGCAAAGTTCTTTTGACTTAAGAAAGAAAAATTGGATGAAAAAAGGATTATATGGTTTTATGAAACCACGGTAAAAGTGAAACTTTTTTTCACACTATAGACATTTAACTAAAAATTCTTGGAAAAAATATTACAATATAAAATGTATAAAAGGTAAAAAAAAAGAAAAGGTATAAAACGTATAAAACGCGGAGTAGGGATAAAGTGAAAGGCGCTCATCAGAGCGCCTTTCACTTTATCCCTACTCCGCGGCCGAGCGTCACGCGACATGCAACACACAGACGAAAAAGTTAGAGACGATGCAATAAAAGTTTCACTTTATAAAATGTGAAAAAAAGTCCGTTAAAAACTGTGTTTGTAGTAAATAATGAGCAACACTATAAGTTTTCCTTGAAACTGTGTCAGTTTTGTCCTTCTATTACAACTTAAGTATACAATTTTAACTTTTAAGAAGTGCCACTATAATTTTGTCCACTTCGTTGCAAGTTTAAAACTATTGCGAGTGTTTTAGTCTTTTTTGCTGTTTAATACGTTAATTTACTTGCATCACTGAAAAACTGAAAAAAAATAGAAAAAGTACCCATAAATTATTATTTAGTATGAGCCTTATGTTATATCATATACATATATATCTTATGACTGCAGTGCAAAAGCATCCCTTCCCACTTTCCATTTTCCTCTCTCTCTCGTGCTATATTTTGTGCTCAATCCTTTTGGTAAGAGTCCAGCTCGTCACGCCATCTCTTTCTGGGCCTACCGCATCGCCAGGTTCTGTTGTTTGAAACCCAATCTGTTGCCACTTCGGCCCAAGTTTGAGTTCCATTTTAACTACACATATGCTAAAAATCAAACTAGCTCTTGAACAAAAGGAATGATTAAGTAATCAACCAAAAGAAAGACAGATCCAATAAAAACCTTAATGTGATTATAACAGCCTCTCATAATATGGATAAGGTTACCACGAAGATTTTTGCTGAAACAACATTATGTAACAAGCCCGAAAAAATACATTATAGCCTGCATCACTGAAAAACTGAAAAAAAAATAGAAAAAGTACCCATAAATTATTATTTAGTATGAGCCTTATGTTATATCATATTATATATGTTATAACTGCAGTGCAAAAGCATCCCTTCTCTCTTTCCATTTTTCTCTCTCTCTTTCTATTTGTGCCCAATCCTTTTGGTAAGAGTCCAGCACGTCACGCCATCTCTTTCTGGGCCTACCGCGTCGCCAGGTTCTGTTGTTTAGAACCCAATCTGTTGCCATTTCGGCACAATTTTGATGCGATTTGTGGCAGATGTAGCCTCCCTAGTTCCATGTTAACTACCCATATCCTAAAAATCAAACTAGCTCTTGAACAAAAGGAATGATTAAGTAATCAACCAAAAGAAAGACAGATTCCAAAAAATACCTTAATGTGATTATAACAGCCTCTCATAATATGGATAAGGTTACCTCGAAGATTTTTGCTGAAACAACATTATGTAACAAGCCCGAAAAAATACATTATAGCCCACGGCCAAGACAACTAATTAATTAGGAGGAAAACATCATGAATATGAATTCAACCTGCTGTTTTTTTTTTCTTTGAAAGGCACGTGTATGGTCTCTTTATTTGTTGTGCACTCATTAAATTGTCTTTGCCATACGCTTGCCCAGATCTGTCTAGAAAACGAAAATCCTTTGGTTCGTGACTTTTAGAATCGTGTTAATGGGAAACACAGACTGGAAAAAGGAGAATCAGTTTCACACCTTAGATTGACAGTGTGCGGACAAGGAGTCAATCAACCAGTTTTACAAAGGGGCATCGATTATTTAGTAATTGGGTCATAGGGGTGAGTTAGGCAGTCACTTCAAGTAACATAACATCACGCCTGTAACCCCCGAAGGGTTAGGCAGAAAAGTTCCCATTAGTACACCCCCATTTCACTAGTTAATCACTCCGAGAAATATGCTGGTATTCAGCTGCATTTGGTTAGACTGGAAGCCGGCCACAACATAGGAGACGGTTGGACTGATGATTTTAGAAATTCTTGACTTTGCTATTGATTGTGGCAAGGGAGCGCGAAATCGGCAATCATAGAGATTAACACCCATATTATAAAAGCCAAAACAAATCCATTTTTGGATTTAGAAGAACTGTATTGCCATGATAACAGTTGAAAACACACAACAAACCGTATTCCTAGAATTTTTTGGCCGCAATTGGAGGATCTTCGAATAAGGTACCTCCTTCAGCTACCTATCTTTATCAAACCCATAGTTGCATCCTGCTTCAATCATTGCTAAAGATGTCATATCTCACTTTAATCAATGTTAAAGATTTTTATAACTAATAGTTTTCCGGTACTTCAACTTTGACAGATGTAAAGTAGGCAGTAAGTTTATATGTCAATTTATAAACAAACAGGGCGGAATTTAGGCGTGGTTAGTCCGACTTAAGTTCAGTTCATGACTAAGAATACCAGTGATAGTGTCTAAAGTTACTGACTTCGGTCTTATTTTTCTACACACTGTAGCAATACCTATGCGTATATTTGTGGTAGTTAGCCAATTACATAAGCGTGACTTATCTACTGTTATAATTAGTCGTCTGATTATTATATTACGACTTAAATTGAATCCAATCATATTTCCAATTAGTGATTATGATTTGGCTTTATGACGTTATAAGGAAACACCTTGCTTTATTAGTTGTTGCTAATTCAATTGATTTGGTACAATTAATATGGGGAATTAGTTAGTTGGTTATATGATATTGCAGTTGTCTCGATAGAAATTATTATTTGGGGAGGTATCTCCCCAAATAATAATTTTATGGAACTTTGCTGCAAGCACTAGCAATCATAATTGTTTGAATATTAATGTATTGTTTTGTTAGTTTTAATGACAATATGGCAAGGCAGGGGCTTACAGGTTAATCAAGATGATGACCCACTTTCTAGACTGTCCCGTGTCCATACGTCTGCATTTTTGAGATAGTCGAGAACGCTACTATAGATGCGATCAATGTGGCCAACTACTTACCCAAAATGATCTAGTTATCGAGACGAACGTGTCTTCGATTCCAAAATAAGTTTTTTTGTGTAGTGAACTCCTGTTTTGACCTAAAAGTAAGCCGTAATGTCTATCATAGACAAAACTGTTTTTTTAAACAGGTGTGCGTAAAAATGGACATTATCTATGACGTTAATTATTTTTACGCTATGACGTCAAATAATATACCACTCAGCAAAGCTCACAAAAATACCTGTACGTGAGTCTATTTCAGCAAAATATTTTCATATCTGCCAGAGTAAATATTATAAGAATACATAGCGCTGAGGAAAATATAGATTTATCAGCTGCCAGAGTTAAAACCGAATTATGGGTGGAGAGTTTAAAATTGGGAGATATTTTTTGTAAACGAAGGGAGTTTGCTGAAGTGCTTATGTTTTAAAATGGTTGAAGATCTATTCTTGTATGGATTGTGCCTACGGGAGAGAACAAGAATATTACAGAAATGGCCACACTCTCGGCGATTTTTAGTAGCGATGCCTCTGGGACACAGTTGCGCAAAATGAAGTTGCTAGCAACTAATATGTATGCATTTGTTTACATGATCACACAATAATTAATAAGATCCTCTTGTGGTGGGTCTTACTGCCTCATTTCAGTGAGTTGTTTGTCCCAACAATGGGAACAGGGTGATTATGTTTTTATACAGGATGTATATATATACCTATGTTTGGGAAACCCACCGTAATGTCAGTTACATTTCATAGTATTAACATAATGTCATTCATTCATCAACATTAAATAAACGTCGCTCCATGTAAAATACTGGTATTAAAATGCATCCGGTTGAACTGAAAGCCGACCTCAAATAATTTAGGGAAGACTAAGGCCCGGCGCCCACTATCGGCATCGGCACGGCTGAGAATTTTAGGTGATAAAAAGCCGTGCCGATGCCGATAGTGGGCGCCGGGCCTAAGCAGATGATGATGAAAATTAATACTGTTGTAATACAAAATCAATTTGGTGGCGCGTCTAGACAACACTCAGTGGTCACATACGTTGCGACGCCCTCACGCAACGTTTCCAACGCACTACTGAATTGACAAATAGTTTGCCACATGTAAAATTGTCCCGGGGTCCCTTAGAAGATCTATTAGGTAATTTATTTCACAAATTGATATATTTTTCAGTGGCCTTAACTGTCCCATTTTATTCATTTAGGAGTTTGTGACACAATATCTTATTGCTTCTGTGCATTAAAATATTTGGAAAAAGTATTTTATTCGTCAATTAAGTCATCATCATCACTCTTTGCTGAAAAACCGACTGCAACTTTGAGAAAAGACCTATTCCAGAATAATATGGATTCCATCATACCTTATCTTAGTATCAAAATGTCATCGCAATCAAAAGAAAGTAATTTTCTCCTTAAAGTATAAGGAGAAAATCACTCACTTTTATAAGTTTGGTAAAAGTCTAAATATTAAAGTGTCCGTAACTCTACAGATGCGCAACTAACTCGCCACTAAAAGTCGCCTTGTGTGGTCCCGAAATATTTACATTTCCCCTCTCCGCCGTTAGATATTATCTTGTTTGAAAGCGAACGATCAATTTCGTACAAACAAAACCAAGATTTATATTACAAACTCACTCACGTTTTACTTGTTTGATTTTCACAATATAAACAAAAATAAGTATATAATATACATATATTTATGTGGGTAAGTATAAGACTGCATCATTGATCTAGTGGCTTATTATGGGATTTAAACAAAGCTGGCAAAATGTAGGTATACACCTCTGTCTACTAGCCTTTCGTAGATTACAGGGGTGATGTTATATCACGTACGAACGTACTAAAATGTTGTAACTATCCTCTACTCCTCCTGAACATACAAAACGGATGAAAGGAGATCGAACGTTCATGTATATTTGGTTGTATTCGGAAGGTCCTTTATTCTCAGGGGAGTATCGACAAATCCTGACACATGTATGGGCCCACTTTTTATTGGATATGTGTGTTGCGATATAAAAACATGGGTATTCTTTTGTCGAGTGTCTGTTGTTTTAGTTTTTTGTTACATTTGCCAAATAGGATACGGCTACGGGTCTATATCGTCTTTAACTCTTCATGACCTTTAATAAAATGGTTCGTTTGATTGGTAAAAGCTACAATGGTTCTTTCTTCAAAAGAGCATCTCAGACACTAATCTGCATAGTCCTCATGTAAATTGAGCAATGTCTGTACTTTAAAAGAGTAACAAGTTAACAGAGAACCTCTGAGTTTGTTTCGGCTGTTTCTTCTCAGAGTAGTCAGGTACGGACCACCGGCCCCATCTAGTTTAAAAAAATATGACGTGTAAAAGTGTTTGTAAAAACCTATTTGCAAAATAAACATCATTTATCCTTTTTATGCTTTATGATCTAAATGCTATGGTCGCTATCACGTTTCTTCCTTTACATAGTTGGTCGGAAAAATGTATCAAGGTCTTATTGATAGTGTATTATAAAAGCACCTTCTTTTTTTTATTTAACTTGTTTTCTCTGTGCACCAGTTAGTACTTACTAAGTCTGACCTTTTCCATAACTTTGTTAATCTTGAAGATCTGAAGAAACTAGGATTTGACGAATTTAGGAAAGTGCTTGAATTAGTTTAGATTATTTTTGAAGATTACTGATGGTGCCATCAATGAATAGATTCTAACTTAAATAGCTTATGTCTCAGAAGCGTGACGCTTTTGAAGATTTTGTCTAATACAAAGTTTCATACCAGCTATTGATTCTTACAGTTTTTAGAGAGACCGCCTTTTTTTTATAATAAAACAAAATGGCGGAAGTTAGGCATGCCATGCTTCTTACAAAAATCTTCCAACCCCATTCAAGTTAAGATTATAACAAGTTGAAATAAATGGACAACCACTTCTTCTGAGTTAATACCTAATAATTGTTATAAAACCATTTAAGTATTGTATGTACGGTCGTTATTATTGTAATAAGTACTTACTTAAGTAATTAAGTTGTATTTATATATGAATTGAAATAAGCAATGAATGTGTTGTATGTAATAAAATATATAAGGTCGGTGTAATAAAGTGTTAATTTGATTTGAAATAAATATTATTTGAAAATTAAGTTTTTATTATAGTTTCACTCATTTTTTTTTTTCCAAAAAATAGCTGAAATCTTCCTTTTTATTTGTTTGAAGTCGGTTAAAAAGGGCTTTATAGCTTTATAATGGCTGTAAAAAAACCCTACAAGAAACTGAATTTAAATTGTGTCGGCCCAGAACTGAGCCACTAGTTTGGCGCCCCCTGTAGCGTCCATCAGTTCCTGTAATGAACAAACAGCAATACACGCAGGACACGATGTGAAGTGTATAAAGGGTGTAAAACACCTCTTAACGAAGCCGAAAGGCACTGGTTCTCCCTGTCCTTGCGATCATTTTTTTGTTCTACACCATACTTGGGAACCTTCTAGTTACGGAGATATTAGGGGTCAAAGTTCCAACTTTTTGACAAGTATTTTTTTAAATAGGTACAAGTTTTTAATGTAAGATTTTTACTTTAAACGCCTCCCCGACCCCCTTACTATTCAATCCGTCCATCAGCACAATGTTTTGAGTGCGTTACATTGAGTTCTACCACAAAACATGATTTTACACCCCCCAAAAAAAAGTCGTTTCCCAGCAATAATTTTTGCGTAAAGTTACTTAGTTGTATGTACAGAATGCTTGGTTGATGGCTTCGTGATGAGGTGATTTACACCGTGTATTAAATTAATAAATTCTCCCCGTCATTGTGGTTTTTTTTTGTTCTTGACCGAATCTGGGAATCATCTAGATAAAAAAAAAATATCATTGGTGAAACCCCTATGACTCAGCTATAACTTTCAGGTCAATTCAATCAGTTGATTTGCATGAAGCTCGCCTGCTTTAAAAGTATGACGTGCATGTAAGTCACGGAGTGAACCACACTCGTACAGCGAACGTGACTGAAATGGAACGGTACTCGGTTGAAACTGAAAACAAAGCGGTAAGCTTACAGTTACTTGGATCTATGTCTTTTGTTTTCAGCATCATGATGGCTGGTTCGAGGTGGTGTAGGAGAAGCGTACCTGAAAGAATATGGGGTTAGGCTATTGCCCAGCTGCAGTGGGACAAACATCATCATCATCTGCCTAGCCTTTTCCCAAAGTACCTTGGGGTCGGCTTCCAGTCTTACCGGATGCAGCTGAGTACCAGTATTTTACATAAAGCAACTGCCTATCTGACCTCCACAACACAGTAACTGGGTAATACGATACCTCTTGGTAAGACTGGATGTTAGACTTTTGGCTTCTGACTACTCGTAACGACTGTCAGAGATCTACAAACAACACCCGGGACCAAGAGGCACGAAGGAAACTCGGAATGTAATTATGGTCACCCATCCACGGACCAACCTCGGCAAGCACGGCTTAACCTTAAAGATCGACCCTTGTGGCTGTTATTATTTAGCCACGAGCTCCTCGGGACAGTAGGAGTTAGGACATACAAGGATACTTAAAAAAACAGTTTGGTTAAAGTAAAGAAGTGAGGGTAATACGTTGAGTTCATACAACCCCACTTCCAGACTCAAATGAACATCAGCAGGCGTCCTGAACTCCTGAAGATATACCTACTGTACTTAAAAACCTGTTGTACTACCTTTGATGATCAACAGCTTGGAGATTTTGATCAGGTCTTAAACCGAAAAAACGATCACGCGATAAGGTGTCTTTTGCTGCTCTAACTTAAAGACTACAATAGCTTGAAAGCAAGTAAGTCAAAGTTTCCTAACCTATTGTCTACCCCCGAAAGACCGCCATACAAAAAGATATGGTGCACCCAAAAAGACAATGCCTTATCGCTTGCATTCATCACTAAAACAAAAGAAATACATAACCTACACTACATAGAGAATATCGTCACCATGCCTTAAAGATATCATTCATGGCAAATCATACGATAACATCTTCAATACGTGACCTCTATCTCAAAGACATAAGGTTGATAATACCGTGACAATAATTAAGTAAAAATAGTGACGTCCACTAACCATAATTGCGTTTATGGAAGTAACATTATCATACAATTGCAGAGACAGAATTGTATGGGTAACTCGTTTGAATAGTGATGGGCAAATTATTTTATCGATAATAACGCTTACTGTTAATTTAATGCGTTATTTATTCATAGTTTTGACATGAATATGCTTTTGAAATTTTACCTGGATGTATTGGGTATGCAAAGTTTGAATGTTCCGGTTTATTTCACAATTTTTATTTTGGTGTTGAGGTATTGGATGGCTAAATTGAACAGTTACTAGGTAGTACAAAGAAACATGATGGCTATTCCCCGGCTGGTTTATGATAATTTGTAAATTGGTCAAATGTGATAGATGCGAGCCTGAAACTAATTAATCGGGCATTCTTTACTTAAATTCACATCGTTTTCTATGAAGATAAGTAGAAACTACATAACGCCACCTGCTATTCGATCTCATATTTAATTTTTTTTTAAACTCCATCCTATAAAAAAAAAAAGAATTAAAAAAAACTATATAACATCTCATCAAATCGTAAAACGTTTTCGATGAACCAGAAAATCAAAATAACACGCATGAAAATTCCAATAAATCCCCGAAAAAATTGTAAATATTCATCAATTCTACCTTCCACGGTTCGTTTGCAACAGATCTCACGTTTAAGGGAAAAAAAACCCGTCATCGAAAACGAATCATAGTGTCACATTAGAGTCACACTTTCGTATTACATTGAGCAATTTAGACCTCGCTTTTTACCCGAGCGGAGATGAGCGGAGCGGAAACTCGTAAGATTAGGCCAATCACACAGGAGACTCAGCATCATCTTCTTGCCCTGGTGATGTCACTTGGTGTCGTAGCAAGACTATTTTTTGTTCCATTCTCCCCATCAACCACCCTGTTATCATTTACTCCTTTTTATTTCATTATCATTCCTCACACAATGCACCCAGGTTTTTTTGGTCCTTTCTCTTCCACTTCATTTATCAACATTTATATTCAGCACTCTTTTCGATACTGCTTTTCATCTCTTCATCCTCATCACAAGTCCATTCCAAAAAGGGAGTCCCCCTTGTAAATTTCTGTAATATACGCCACTTTAAAACTTCCTCCTATGTAGTATTTTTTTAATTTATCAATTGAGTTTCATTTACCTTAACATTCTCATCTCCACCAAAGAATGCCAGCGCTGTGACATCTGTTTTTATTGTTATAGCATCATGCTGAGATGGACCATTTGGCCTCGTACAGGATCAATTTTTGTTCAATGTATGTCTTATTTTTCTTCGCTTACTTTTTACGTAGTTTTGTTTTATTTCAAACAATTTGTTTTGTCATATGCGTGAAAAATAAACTTTTTTTTATACATATATATAAATATATCTTAGCATCCGTCTTCATTTCAACTAGTGATTTGTCGATTCCTTTATGTCTCCTCTCCGCTCCGCTCCCTCGTTGTGGCGAGAACCAGACCTTACCCCGGAATCGTAGTCGAGTCGTACACGTGTCGTTCCAGATACTTTCATCTTCAAATTGGATTTGAGGGGCCGGAGAAGTGTCCCTCACTGAATGATATAAACTATGGAGTGGGTCCTTCAATGAGTATGAAGGTTCTTGTTTGTTTTGTAGGAACTTTCGTAGATTTTATCACCAACCTGATGATCAATAGATGGATAACTAGTAATTTAGATACTTTTTCAGGGCTACAATTGCTGTAATAAGTATCATCAAATCAAATTATTTTATTACACATAGGCCTACATGGGCACTTATAAAACGTCGAGAAAAGGTGCACGGTTCGAGGTGGTCGTTTCCTATAAAGAAGAATTGGCAAAGAAAGACCATGGTTACTCTTTTAAAATGCTTTGGTTTTACACTATTATCATGTTATATACCATAAAAACCGCTCAAACAACGTAAACACTCATCTAACTGAGTGTAATTAATCATTATTCTACCACTTCTAGTCCATAGATTCTGCGTATACGTCTGAAATATTTATCACACAACAATAGTTTTATTAAAGTCAGCCATAACCTTTCTTATTTATAAAGAAGGCGGTCAAAAAAGCTATCGAAAACAGTAAACTTTCCACCAAAGTTATAAAAAAAAAACAGATACGAGTATGTGTCCCATCACTTCAACTTACTCCCATATCCTCAGTTGTCTTTGAAACTAGTCAAATAAATGTTCTATTTATTTATAAAATTTAGTTTATTTTGCGATGGAAAATAACTATACATCGTTATAATCAGTATAATGAGTTTTAGTGGTGATCCTAATTGATATATAATAGTGCGCGATCGTCTGATGTTTTACGAGGAATTAATTATTGGAAACAAGAGCGCTGATTAGTTTTTCAAGTGATAAAATTGTTTATTCGTCTGTTCAGGTAATTAGGTAAATATTTTTATCGAGTGTTAATTTTTTAGGGTTTTGTAGAGAAATAAATAATTTCGTCTTGTCCGCCCGTGAGTTACAAACTCACCACCATTATTTCAAAATTATACAATTTCCTAAAAAAAAACTCCCATTCAATTAACATCAACAGTCTTATTGTATTGTAATGACATAGCCCAGTCTCATAGTAATTATTAACTTATATATTATTTGAAAATATATAGAACAAAAAATATAAGAACAATATTCTTAATATCCGCATCACAAACCGCGGTTTCGAGTACCTACCTACGCAGAGACGCGCTGAGCGTTATTTTTTTTTCTAATTATAGAACAGACAAACAATTTATTGCATTTGATTGCGAAGAGCGATTTCGGATACTCGTACCGTTGTCGGTAACCGGTAGCCTAAACCACCGATCGTTACTACAAACCGCTTGATTTATTAATTAACTTGTTACACCTTGATAAACACAGTGCGTTTTAAGTTTGTGAAAAAAAAACAGTGAATTTAAAATATAAATTTAAAAAAAAGTGTCAAAGACACAGAATAAAATAACCAAATGAACAGACTAAAGTTTGCGTCTGATTTAATTCTACTCAAATTTTTGAAAAATAATAGTGAATAAAAAGACAAAAGAACATCTACTGTGACACTAAATACAATACAATAGACAATCTTTTAAAAATAAAACATAGTTGCAGCTCAAAAAGGTTGCATTCCAAACTATCAGTATTGTGAATCAAAAAAGTTTTCATCATGGGTTGTGAACTAACCAAGTTGGCATCTTCGGAGTTCAACCACGATGCCATAGATCGACCGCCGCCACCTTCGGACCCTCGGTCACCCCTCACCACAAAACAGCAATACTGCATGCTGGCATCCTGGAAGGGAATCTTCAGACAAATCGAGAAGACTGGCATCTTACTGTTTATCAAGTAAGTTAATGTTTATTTAATTCATCAATGGGGAATTTGTGTACGGTATTTTGTAAAGGAGTCCACCTGGGTCTCCTGGCTCTGATAACTGCATTTTTATCAAAATTACAGTGCTGTTGAGTGCCAGTAAAAATCTTCTTCCAATTTCTGATGCCAAGTGTCAGTCTAGTCGTATCAATTTAAACAGTAACTGTGATAGTGCATCTTCAGGCTAATCAAGCGTATAAGAATTAGGGAATAGGCCCAGGTCTGCCATTTTGTTTACCACACAAAAAGTTCTTAAACCCATAAATAGAGGATGTCAAAAGTCCCTCAACGATGCCATAAGGCACTTGTTCGCTCTGACATTTCGATTTTGTTTTGTTCTGGATACTTGGGAACTTTCTAGTTAAGGAGCTATTAGAGGTCAAATATTCAACTTTTTCACAAGTTTTTTTTTAGTATTAGGTTTTAAGGTTTTAATATTACTTTAAATACATCCATTATTTACTATTCAACGCATCAATACAATG
This sequence comes from Cerastis leucographa, assembly GCA_963082945.1. Lineage (NCBI taxonomy): Eukaryota > Metazoa > Arthropoda > Insecta > Lepidoptera > Noctuidae > Cerastis > Cerastis leucographa. Next base: position 1,919,311 of record OY720360.1, read on the forward strand.
TTTTGAGTGCGATACACGTTACCGTAAAACGTGATATTTCACCTCGAAAAAAAATTTTGTAAAGGGTTGTTAAGTTTCATGTACAGACTGCTTGGTTGACGGCTTCGTGAAGAGTCACACATTGTATTTCCCCTGCTAACGTGGCCTACCATTAGAATGTTAGAAAAACGGTCTTTGTCATGAGAAATTGATTATCACGCTTAGGAAACAGTTTGGTGACATTGATTGTTTAACACAATGTTTTCCATAGTTACTAAACAACACACTAACCAATTTAACACTGAGATCCAGGTGCCGATGTCATAATTTGACCGAGATAATAAAATCAAAAGATATTTATTCAAATAAGGCTGATAATCAGCACTTTTTGAACGTCAAAATTACAAGAAACAGTCCCCTAAAACGCCCGCCCTTCACCACTTTCTAGTGTTTTAGCTGGGAAGAAGAAGTGGCGGAACAAACTCCCCAGCCACAATAACCCTCAACCCTGGTTGGGTTGACACACACCGCATATTGAACAACGTGGGTTAATTTAATTTTCTGCCCTGGTATGGGCAAACGGTTCTAAATTGAATAAAACCACAAGGGGTGGTTCAGTCGAAGAACCCCGATCCGAGGTTTGACCGGGGTGCTAGACTAAACTAACTATAGGAACAAATGTCCCATTTCTGACAGGGCGATTTTTTTCCCATCAACTGAATACAAATCTAGACTTCGTGGCCGCTACTGAGAGACTTTTGATGGGAAACCCAAAAACACTTTGCTTAACCTGGAAATCGAACCAAAAACCTCATGCCCAGAAATTATGCTTGCGATCGATACAACACGAGGTGGTCTATTGATCGCAAACATGGCCGCAACCACCAATGAGAGAGCGCTATCCTTTGATTCATGCGGGGTCAAGTCGTTTCGTGTATGCAGAAAAATAATAGAACACTACATTGAAGATCTTTTATTTAGATACAATAAACACTAACACTCCTCAACATCGTAAAAAAGGTATTGCGGCAAGGAGAACATAAGATGCGAGAGCGCGCCATGCGAGCTCGGGACTTGCGGCACCCCGACTCGAACTGGTTAAGTTCGAAGGGGATGGCGCGGTCCTGTGAGCGAGCAAAGTAAGCGAACTAAGACCCCGCCATCCACTTCGTGTTAGGTTACTTAAAACCTTGCAGACAGCGGGGCTACGTCGACTAAGCCTATCACAAAATATGCATGACCTTACCATGTCCACCACCTTAGAACGTCAGGTAAATTTAACACTAAAAAATATGCTTACATGGCCTTTTTTCTTTTATCTTTTTTCTTCTTTAGATAGATAATTATTTGATGATTATTTAAGGTACATTTTATGATCCACAAATTATAGGACGGGTTATGATTTAGTCATACATAACTAGGTTTTAAACGTACTAAGTTATACAATTAGAAGTCGATAAATTTACTTTACGGACGTCTTATATAGTCATTTTAGAAGCTTTCTGCTTGAATACATATTATTATAACAAATATAGATGCTATATAACAAATATGATGCTATATATTAAAACCATGCTGAGATATACAGTAGCTGACATCGATGATAATTATATGGTAGCTGAGATAGTACTGTTTAGATGCACATTGATGGTGGCTGGGTTAGTATCTTAAAGGACAAGTTATTTTTTTTGGACTACAAAAATGCTATGAAATAGAAGTCAGTTTAAAAACTACCCAGTAAAAACCTCGTTACGAAATGTTTGATCTAACTTAGTTTTAGCATTGGCGCATGTTCTGTTTTACTGTTTTTTTCGATCGTGGAATGGGGAGTCAAAGCGTGTTTGAGTAAAACGTTTCCCTTGGCTTGGGAACTCATTTTTGACGTCAGTTTCGAGTGAACATTTTTCGTAGAGCTCTCAGTTCCGAGTCTGTTATTTGTTTTGGTCCTGCTAAAAGCTACTGACCTGGCTATTGCAAATGCCGTTAGATAGTAGCATTTTCAATTCTAGATTCGGAAAGTTTTATAGCTATCTTTACAATTCGTGACAGTTATAAATTGACTAGCTAAACTAGCATTGCGTTGCAATGCACTTATTCCTACATACCTCCTAACCCACCTTCTTATCTACCCTACCTACCTACCCTACCTACCTACCCTACCTACCAACCCTACCTACCTACCCTACCTACCTACCTACCTACCTACCCTACCGTAGGGTAGTCCCTCTCCATTTCTACTCCTTCTTTCCACATTCATATCATTACTCGTCATGGTCACTGGTCACTAGTACTAATTCAACTTTTTATGCCTAAAACCACATTGATTTTAAAGATAATCTCAAAGTTAGATTAGATGAGTTAGATGGTATCGTTAATTTTCCAAATTCATATAAACGCATGTAGGTACACACGAAGGGTAGGGTAGGTAAGTAGGGTAGGGTAGGTAAGTAGGGTAGGGTAGCTACCTACCTACTTACCTAGCCTACCCTACCCTACATACCTATCCTACCCTACTCTTCCTACCTACCCTACCTACCCAAAATTTTCTTAATACAAACCTTGTCCCGACAATAACGAACACAATAAAAAAATAATGAGATATTTACACGTCTTAAAGTTTTAAGAAACCCAAATATTGTAATTAAATTACCTGAAGCTAAATAACACATAAAAGATACGGAACACATGTGACTAAAAGAAAGATGAAAAAAAAAAAAAAACTGCGTGGTGTCCCTCCGCGCGGAAGAAGTGAAACTTCGCATACACGCATGCGTTCGAGTGCCACGCATTCACTCTCGTTATTTTATCGAGCTTCTAAATAATATTTTGTTGTTTTCTTGTTGTATTATTTTTATTAAATATGTTTATCGAGGTTATTCTACTCATAGAAATTGAGCGAAAGATGGTCACACCGAAGAGTCGAATGCATGACTATTTGCACCCCATCTTGCGTACCTAGTAGAACTACGTAGTCACAAATCTTGTAATACTGCTATCTCTTAGTGAGTAATAGAAAATATTCCCACTCCATGGTAGCGTTAAACTTGTTGGAAGTCGCATAAGCAGTTTCACTTCAATAAATTTTGATGGATGGAGAGGGAGAGGCAGACCAGAGAAAATATGGATGGAAAGTGTAAAAATGATATGAAGGAAAAAGGAGTAAATGATAGCATGTCAAATGACAGGTGGGAAAGGAAGAAAAAACATGTTGCGCCGACCTCAAATAACATGGGGTAAGGGCAGGAAGACGATGAAATAAGAAACAGACGTATAATCTGTCAAATTAATTATATAGATTTTGAACCTTATCGTTAAAGAATACGGTTCAAGGTTGATTGGGAAAATTTGACAGTTTCGGTTAGCTTGACCTGCTGGCTTCAGTACGAAGTAGTTTGTATGCGTAATTACTTCAAAAGTTTAGACAGTTAGAACATTTACGACTCTCGTATTTTACATCGAGCTAATTTCTCACTAAAGATTGCAGACAGTAATTAATTCTTAATTACTTGCTAACGTAATATAAACCTTAGTAAAAAGATGAAAAGAACGTATAAGAAACTCGTAGACGCCATTAAAATCCATTTATCAAATAGAACGCAAAACCAACAAAGCGGAGTCTGGCGCCAAACCACTAACTCAGAAATATCTTAGTGAGAGATGATAGAAAATAAAAATCTATATTTATTTCAAGGTAAACACTATGTCAATAAATGTATAAAAGCTTTCACAATATTATATTTAGAAAAGACAATTGATTCAACTATATTAACGAAGATATTCAGAATAATGCAATGCAATTTGTTTTCAATGTAATTTGGCATGGAAAGCGGAACTGTAAGCATTAATAAGAGAGTTATTCACAAAAGCATGTGAGTAATAAATTATTGGAATAATTAAGTTTTTACTAAGAAATCTATCTTCTAAGAACTATTAATGAAATTGGAACTACTAAGAAATATGCCATAAATATACTGTGATCTGAACACAAAAATATGAAAGGTTTTTTTTTTTTAAAAACGTTGCCCCGCACTAGGAATTTCTTCTGTATCGCGGGTGCGTTTACAAACATTTAAACTCGCATACACAAACAGCCAGACCCGGATCAACTATCTGTAGGTCATACAAATATTTGTTCCGTGCGGGGATCGTACCCGCGACACGCAGCGCAGCAGTCGATCGCTCAGCCACTGCGCCAACCGTGTCATCGTTGCGTCAATTGTGATTATGTGGAACCTAAATAAGCCTTTCTGGTGATATTCTTCAGAAAGTTCAGGTCCGTAGTACTCGCAACCGGCGTGCGGATGAATGACTGTGAACGAAGTCAAAAGAGTGGCATTCCATAGTTTTAGCCAACCCATACCCAGTACAATGTTTTTAATTATATTTTATGTTTAAATTTTATTTTATTTTTATTGATTTTTGAATTATTTTGGCGATTTTTACGGATTATTTTATTTTTATCAATGAGTTTTATAATTTTTAGTTTTTTTTAAGATTTTGATGATTTTAATGATTCTGATGATTTTAATGTTTTTTTTTTTTCAATGATACTTATATGATTTTAAATGATTTCTTTCCTGTTTCTACTATTTTAGTTGTTGTAAATAAAATAAATTGTGTATTGTGGGAAATACCCATAGTATTTCCCACAATACACAATTTATTTTATTTTTATTACCATGAGGTACGAAGAAGATTGCGGGTTTATGTAGGTTTCTAAGTAAACAAAATTGGCAGGCACACATTATTGACCCCGTTGTTGCCGCTCGCGCTGTCTTGTCATTGTTGTGACCCGTGTCACACCAACTCCATAAGCTTAAACACTGTCGAGCAATCCTTGGTGTTTATGAACAGTAGCTTATACCTGCGGCTTCGCCTGCTAGGAGGTCGATCCCAAAAGAACACACTATTGGAACAACATGTATCCTATATCCTAACCCAAGTCATGGTATATCCGTGTGCAAAATCCGTTCCACCGTGACTAAATTAGATATAACGGCATAATCAGTATCGCACGCGGGCGCTTAAACAGCAAGCGGTGGGTCTGTTTCTAAGCGCCATCACAATGAGACAGTGCTTCTTGATTGTTATCTATATCAATCGATGATCAATACCAAGTGCGAAAATAGATATCACATATATTTTAATGATCCTTATGTTTAGCACAAAAAGAAACGACAGTAAAGTATGACAATAAGCCAACAATGAATCATTACAAACCATTGTGGCAATCTCTGTACTACATGGGTAGTCTCGAGTACAATGCACGGTCGTTAGAGACAATTCCATCTTGGTTTATTCGAAAAACTAAGCATCGTTTGTGGCTAGAAACGTAGAAGTTAGTCTCAAAAAATGTCGCAGGAAAAAATGGGACCTCTGTTAACCCACACAAATGGAGTTTTCCGTATAAATTAATCAGCATCAAAACTTTGCTGGGGGCTTCCAGTTTAACCGCATGTAAATGTATACCAGTATTTTACATGGAGTAATTTCTTATCTGACAACCAACTTATTCAGTAAGCACAATACCCCTTAGCATGACTGGTTGTCAGACTTTCAGGCTTCTGACTGTAACGTCTGACAAAGATAGAAAGTAGTTATTTGTCAGTTGTTACTACACGTAACTGACAGCCGGGATCAACGTGCTTTCCAAGACACGGATCGAGGGCAGGGGTCTTGGTTTGATAAAAAATAGTGATACATCTTTGTACCATGCAACCCTCGCAACCGTTGTCTTACCTAGAAAATGAACTGTACAGCTGTTTTTATTCAGCCACGAGCCCAATCTCAGAAAAGTTAGGAGGGGACTCTAGCCCCGAGAAATTTGAAGAACAGGTATTTCGAAGAAACTATTGCCGTCGCGCTGCGCCCGACCAAGCCCCCGTAGTAAGCTATCATCTTTGCACCATCATTGCTGTATTGTTGGTGTCAACCTTATCTCTGGGTGACTGATCTGCCTAGCCTTTTCCTACCTCTGTTGGGGTCGTCTTCCAGTCTTACCGGATGCAGCCGAATACTAGTATTTTACAAGGAGCCACTACCTGTCTGACTTCCACGTACCAGTTACTGGTTAATTGGATATAACCTTGAAATAGGCAGAGGCTCTAAGCAGCAGATGCAAGATCCGCCACTACCATCACCATCAAAAAAGAAAACAAACACATTCTGGAACTCCATTTCAAAAACATGAAGTGAGAAGTTAAATAAACAAAGACATAATTTATCAGCATCTCAACATCCCACGCAAATAAGAATAAATCAAGAACAATAGTTCAGTGCCAACGAAACCTGTAAATGTTCGGCTTCACTTATTCATGCAATGCTGCACTTGTATTCTCACCGCTAAGAGCTTTTCCAGATCAAGCGTTTTATGTGCAAATTGAAGAGGCAAAGCGATAAAAAAATAAACTATATTCTATCAGGTAGCTTAGATAACAAGTAGGTACTCTTGATGGAAAGTAAGTATATAAAGGGTGTAATACACCTCTTAACGAAGCCAAAAGGCATTGGTTCTCCCTGTCATTGCGATCATTTTTTTGTTCTACACCATACCTAGGAACCTTCTAGTTACGGAGATATTAGGGGTCAAAGTTTCAACTTTTTGACAAGTATTTTTTTAAATACAAGTTTTTAATGTAAGATTTTTACTTTGAACACCACCACGACCCCCGTACTATTCAATCCGTCCATCAGCACAATGTGTTGAGTGCGTTACATTGAGTTCTACCACAAAACATGTTTCCCAGCAATAATTTTTGCGTAAAGTTACTTAGTTTCATGTACAGAATGCTTGGTTGACGGTTCGTGATGAGGTGATTTACACGGTGTATAGGCAGTGTATATATCATTGAAATTAATTGTTTCCGATCGAATTTAAACCATACCCGCTCAATTTATCACATAACTCTAAGTGCGACGGTACTCGCAAGGAGGAAACAAGTGACAAACGCGTGTCGTTTGACGCAAGTTGTATTACCAGAGGCCGTTTACGGGACTTTATAAACCAAGTTAAAACATTTGATGACCCTCTAGTTAAACTTTTAACTAATTAAAAAAAATTAGCATGATTCCACTGGAAAAACGAAGAGATAATATAAATTTATTTTTTACTAGCTGTCCCGCGCAACTTCGTCTGCGTCAAATTTTCCCCGTTTTCGCAACATTTTTCATTGCTGCTCCGCTCCTATTGGTCGTAGCGTGATGATATAAAGCCTATGTCTTTTCCCAGGTTGAAATCTATCTTCTTGCCAAATTTCATTAGGATCCGATCAGCCGTTGAGTCGTGAAAAAGTAACAAACAAACATACAAACAAACAAACAGAGTGACTTTCGCATTTATAATATTAAGTATGGAGGTATGGATTTTGAAAATACTTCTGAGTAAAATAGACTGTCCCCTAGTTGTTAAGTATGTTTAATTTTAACTTACTCCATTTTTCCGCAAAACTATATCAGGATCCAACTCCCCCATCCCCAGAATTTGCAGGCTTCTTAATAATTGCGATGAATCAATAGATATTTTTTCCACAACACTTCAAAAATTCAAGCGCACGTCCATCAAAACTAAACACCATATTAGTATACTGTGTCTATCGCATCATAATATTGTACACTATGCTTGTGACATATTGCTTGTAATATTAGGCTAAATAGTGTAACAATTGTAGATAGGCCAATAAAAAAATAAACTTCCACATCGAGTTTTAACAGTTGCAATAGTGTCTACTTTGCGAGACCATTCGAAACTGCACTGCCTTTGATATTAAGCTCCAAAGCAGTTATAGGCCATATGGATGGAACTTATAACTACGTACTAGGCCTCTGTGGTCATATGCAATGTGCAATGTCGATATGGGAACGTAATTGGCGGACGCCAGCCTCGTTAGTTCTGCTAGTTTTGTCCCAAAAGCCGTTGTAGACTGAACAATTCCTTGCCAAAATGCCTGCACAATATGGAGGCTGGGTGGTCACAATATCGGTTTGTATGGAAATTAAGTTATGGTGTGAATCGCTTTATCTTAGTAAGACAAGTCGTTACTTTATTTGTACCTTTATCGTCGGTTTACTATAACATCACGCCTGTTAAATATTCCCATAAAGGTTACAGTTTACTAATATGTCTACAGTTATGATTAGGTCCCAAATAGCGAATAATCTTTGAGTCAAAACCTTATAAAAAAGGGCAAAGGTCCCTTAAAGCGCGCGAGATTTCTGCAAAAACTTTAAACAGGATCGACATTATCGCAAGTCAGTCTTATACATTTTATAATTATTAAGGTATTAGTCAGAATGCCATTTTCTCTAGGCCCTCTGACATTTTTTCCAGATGTTCAATTCTAAACATTACACAAGGTGTTTTGTTTTCATCCTCGTCAAATTCAAGGAGTTAACTTTATAATGATCCTCGACCCGAATCAATAATAAAATGGGTAGGTAATTTATTTTTCTTATTTACCGAAATCGGTAACCACCCGTGTTTTAAACGCGGCCCGTCTGATCCTCGCGACATAACCTCGCTTACACACATACAAAAAACCTCATACGTTTATTAGATAATTTCTTATTCCCTAAACCACGTTAAGAAGGTTATTTTGAAGTACTGATAAATTTAAACAACAAAAAAGCAGTGTTTCTTAATAATTAACTAGGTACCGTTATTTATATTGATTATTTATTTCTTTTGTAACAACATCCTGAATTTTGACGAAGATGCAAAACAACACCTTGTAAATGGTAAGAAAGGACGTGTCTGAGACGTGATGAGATGACGAGTACCTAATAGAAAAATATGGAAGAACAAGACATGCAGCGCCAACCCCAAATGAATTGGGATTTGGACCTATTTCTCAAGTTCATCTTACATAGTTCCTACAGTCTTCCATTTAATCTATTTCACGAATATTCTAGAAATATTTATATCTCATGAAGAGTAAATAGACACACATAAGTATCAAATCGATCACTTCTGAGGAATCTTAAATAACATAAGACGTTGTAAGCAGTTGATTGATACGATATTAATGATTGCCATCATAAATTTCTCTGTAACGATTTCCTCGATACAAGATGAATACATGGAGCAGGTCCATTAATATATAACTAGCTTATGCCCGCGGCTTCGCCCGTGTTTTGATTGGTAATTGTCCCTCGGGATCCTACTATCGAGATGAAAAAGGTATCCTTTTGCTATTCCAATCTGTTATTTATCCCTGTGCCGAATTTCATCCAGATCCATTCAGTAGTTTTTGCGTGAAAGAATAACAAACTTCCATACAAATTCGTCCTCACAAACTTTCGCATTTGTAATATTAGTAGTATGCAAAATTCCAAGCACATGAATCACATTTGACTTAAACCATCGTGACCCGGGGACTTCCCTCTCGTCATTTTCTTAATGGTGCTTGACACCTGCTTAGCCGAAAAACGAACTAGATCAGATTCACGACAGCATCCGTCATCAAGCACTCGCAATGAAGTGTCCAGTAATTGACGACATTTTTTTTTAATAAAAATCGTAAAACCGACCAATATAAACTTCGTTCCACCTTATAGTCTAATGCACTCGACTATTATTACAGACTTTATTATATGTACCTATGACAGTGTTGTTATAAATTGATTTTCTGTTTCTCTTTATCGTGTTAAGATCGAGTGGCTCATTAATATTCGATTAATCGACTAAAATAGATAGATTTCACGTAACACGCACCGCGTAGGTGGTTACGGTTATTTTTAAAATGGCCAGCAACTGAAGCTCTGAATTTTCTCATATTTAAACTAAGGGTCAGTTCACACCGAGACGCGACGCGACGTGACGCTGCGCGCACACTTTTAAAGAGCGATTCAAAATATAACTTTATTTTCTACACGAAAAGATACACATTTCGTTGTGAGAAATCAGAATACGTTGCGCCACGCAGCGCTGCGCCGCGCCGCGCTGCGTCGAGCGGCCTCGTGAGGTAGATTTCAGTAAAAATAAAAAAATCAGAATACGTTGGGCCATGCAGCGCTGCGCCTCGCGGCGTAGAGCGACGCAACGTGGAATCACTGGCCTCTTCAAGTATCGTCGCGTCTCGGTGTGAACTGACCCTAAGTACCTTTATTTTCACGAAGTAAACACAGTCTTAGTTTACATTACGAGTGTTTTAAAACCCGTAATAATTCAAAACCAGGTATTCCGTACCAAAACGAACCAAACATTCAATCAAAATTCATAACCATAGCCAGGGGTTTTTAAATTGCTTTTTAGGGTTCTGTACACAGTGTAGCCTGTACCCTATTACTGAGACTTCGCTGTCCGTCCGTCCGTCCTGTCACCAGGCTGTATCTCATGAACCGTGATAGTTAGCCAGTTGAAATTTCTACAGATTATGTATTTCTGCGCTATAACAAGAAATATCAAAAACAGAATAAAATAAACATTTAAGGGGGCTCCCATACAAAAAAGTGTTTTTTCCCGTTTTTATAAATATTGGTACTGGGCCCTTCGTGCGCGAGTCCGACTCGCACTTGTCAGGGTTTATTGGACTTGAATCTACTACAATTTCAGTCATTATCACCTGTATAGCCTATTCCAAAAAATATTGGGGTTGGCTTCCAGTCTAACTGGATGTAGCTTAATACTAGTATTTAACATGGCGCGACTACCTACCAAACCTCCACAATCCAGTTAGTTCTGGGTAATACGATACCCCTTGGTAAGACTGGTTGTCGATTTTAAGGCCACTGATCTGTAAAGACTAGACTCAAAGATCTGCTAATGACAACCAGGACCGACTTAGCGTGCTTTCCGAGGCACAGAGGAAACACGGTTTGTAATCGATGGCCACCCATCTACGGACCAACCTAGGCAAGCAAAGCTTAACCTTGAAGATTGACCCGTGCGACTGTTATTATTTAGCCACGAGCCTTATCTACTAAAATGACTGTAAAGGAGAACATTATAATAAAACTAGATTATCAGACCTAAACAAACTCTTTGAAAGCGTCTCTTTCAACAAAGACTTGCAGAGGGATTAACTAAGCTTTCGAATACTTTTTGGAACGAAGTTCCTTATCGCGCGTTGTGAAAGGGGGCTAGACGGAAAAAATTCTTACGAAAAGTTGTCACGACACTTTTTGCTATAGTAAGCTATTGTAAGCTTTATTTCTTTAAAATAAAGTTGAAATTTCCTTAAATTGCGTACAATTGGGGTGTGTATGTGAGTAAGGATAGATATGATTATTATTTTGAGTGACCGAACTACAAAGTACAAATTCGGTTGTGCAGTTAAGTAAGACGTATTGCTTCTAGTTAAGGATTAATCTAAATATTTTATTTTTCGCACACTAACTTAAATCTAAAATGTATTGATATTATGTACGTGAAAGGAACTTCGTTCCATCCGGGTGTCCCTTGACACCTCTCAAGTTTTTTTTTTTTTTCTTTTCTATTATCATTCATAGAATTAGTAGGTACAAGTATTAAGAACTTTGTCGGAGGCATTTTTTTTTCGGATAGGAATTGTTCGGAGCCCTTACAATTGACATCGATACGAGTCACAATCATTTTTCGTTCGACATTCCAACAATATCCACAGCATTGGTGCCAAAACTCAGAAAAACTAATTCAACAAAATACAATCTAAGAATTTTTCACAATTACGTTACATGTAATTCATTGGACAGAAAATATCCCTTGATTCTATTACGGTACAAGAATAGCCCTTTCATTGAAAACCCCAATTTCCTACGGCGAAGAATGTCATGACGCAGACCGTGGGCGAACGAAATATGAACAATGAGCTGTAAGACGGGTCTTGCTAACAAATCTACCCACTCGTAGTACGAGGATACTGCTCATTGAGATGTTTGTGTAGGTAAGAATGAGGGTGAAATAAGTAACGGTGCTGAAAATGTGTAAAAGTTATTTTGAAAGACGTCTGTAATTTTGAAGAGTTACACAGCGGTGTACCTCAAAATCAAAATATTTAATTTTACATTGGCCTACATGGGCGCTTTTAAAACGTCGACAAAAGGTGCATGGTTCGAGTTGGTCCTTTCCTACGGAAAAGAACCGGTAAGAAACTCCATGGTTACTTTTAAAATCATTTGGTTTTACAATATTTGTATGTTATAGCGTTATTACTTAAGTATGGGAGGACAGCGTAGGCCCGACAATAACTCGTTGCTTAGTACAAAAGGTAGAACAAGAAACTTAAAGCAAAAAAAAACGAACCTATTAGTCGAATTTCGACAGTTACGATTGCGTCCTATGTTAGCGTTGCGTCTTATGCGAGAACTAGTTAATAATTATTTTAAAGAGTTAGTCTCATCAACATCATCTTATCGTAGTTTTATCACCTTCAGACATAAAACTTACGAAAGGAATGGTTACCAATTACTAATTATACAAGTTCAATATCGACATTACTGACGCAATACTTACGTACCTAGTACTTACGTACCTTCGTAGTTACCCACAGACAGCAAACAATCTGGAGTTCTTCCCGAAGTTTTGTAGGCACAGACTTGTAAACAAATAAAATCAAATGTCTATTACATCCTCACACAGTGCTTGAAAACTTATCCAATTCTTGGATTGTGGGGGATAAGGGGCAGAATATTGATATCCTCCTCCTCTCGAAGGGGATGACGTTAAGTATGTTCCCTCGATTAAGCCGATATCAGAAGCTTCAGTTGAGTGAACTGTTCACTCGAGTTAATGTAATTTTCATTTTACGTTCACATGACACCGATAAGCACGTTGGAATTAAAGTTCACCTGCGCCTTTTATTTCATTTTTCTTCATTCCGTAGGCGAGGAAATCCAACATCGATAGATCGGCTCATTTATGAAAACTCTTATCATTTCTTATTCATTTTTTGTTTACACGTTTCAACAGTGAAAGATGGCGAATAAAAGGCAAAAATTACCGAACGGTGAAGGATGTAATATCGATTTTATCGAAAAATATTATAGTCGTGGCTTGACATCGAAAGTTCATAACCACACCCATTATTTTGTAAGTGATGTTCACTCTAATGCGTTTTGGAGTTGGGTTTTCGATTGACCTAAATACATATTTTGAAAATAATTGTGTTAACTTGTCATTTTATTATAGGAATATGTGATTGTGTGTGTGAACAAAAAGCTTGGAAAAAACTTTTGTATCACGCCATTTTCTAGTATCTTTATTTGAGATTACTTAGCGTCGTAAAGTGAAGTGTAGTAAAAGTATTATGCTGTTTTTTCATGTCACTTTAAGGTTATTTCCACTGTGTTCGGTGCTCACTTCTGAATCATCATTTACATGGAGTGCAAAATGTGGTGCTGTCCCACAAATGATATCATACTTGTTAACCCATTTGATAGTATCCTGCTTGCCCTTTATTTTAGTCCTAGTCATCAAATTGATGTGTGGAAAACAAATGCAACTATTTCGGTGAATACATTTTATAACCAAACACTTTATCCAAAGAAACTTTGACCAATAAACCCACATGGGAAACTTCACGTGTTAAGGCGGAAATACACTTACGTGTCGTGGCGTGTCGTGACGCGCCAGAAGCATACGGTTTCATACATCGTTGCGATACGACACGTCATGCAAATATGTCCCTAACCATATTAAATGTATGAAACCGATTTGCTTCTGGCGCGTCACGACACGCCACGACACGTAAGTATGTTTCCGCTTTTAGTCATGTAAGATGAGATATGAAAAGTAAATAAAACTCATGAGCCTTGTCGAGAAGACACTTATAAATGTGAATAACATTTCCATATTTATTATGTTTGTGGAAAATGGAAATAACTACTGACAGAACAACGTGATTAACTAATGTTCTATACTTATCGTAAAACGTCAACATTCAATTAATGTTTGGTAATGGACGAATTAACTTATTTACATAGGAATGTAACTGACCTTGCATCGCATACTTAATTATGAAATCAAAGAAACCATAACATTTAATTATCTACTAAAACGTTACAAAGTATTTATCCTCCATGTCTCATTTGGTAAACAAACATGTTACCAAAATCTAAAGTTATATACATCAATCAGAAAATTTAAATAAGTCTTGAAATTTGTGAGAAACGCGTACGAATTAAACAAAAGATTTATTTCATTAGATTAGCCGTATCGCGTCAAAAGATATTATAATATTTTCGTTAACAACGACATTTTAATCGACAAAGAAAGAAAAAGCAGACATTGGTACTTTTTCACTTAATCATAATGTAAATCAAATATCTATACTTAGTAAGTTACAGCTCATTTTACCAGAGTGGAGACTTTTTTTCGTGACACAAGTAAAATTACAAATTCATTTTTTCTTTCTTTATCGCGTGGTTAGTGCCTAATCTGGTGTCAGTTTTTACGCCGGCCATGGGCCCCTGACTTGGCTTAACATGTCGTCGAGAAATATTTATCAGGCATGCTGATTTCCTAACGATGTTTTCCTTCACCGAAGCAAGTGATAATTACACAATAAGCACATGAATTCGAAAAAACAGAGCTCTTGGGTTCGAACTTTAGACCTACGACTTGGCAGTCCAACGGTCACACCATTAATCCATCACTGCTTAAGCAATATTAATCTTTGACTTCAATACATTTATTTTTACAAAATCGAACTCACAGTACGCAAAATTAATTTACCCAAAAACCCACCAACAAAACACACTCTACGTCTAGAAATCACAACCATTACTCAAATCTCAGCTGATAGAATATTACTCAATGGTACCATCGTTCAAACTGCGTCCATTACATCTGCTGAACCATCAGAGTTGACCTGTATACGTCATCCATCGATACGGACGTACGAGCACGATTCAGAGGAAATTGGAGGCCTAGATCAAACAGTTTTAGTGCTGGAAATATTAAAGTAATTAGTCTAGCTAGATATCAATCTGTGTTTTAATTAATGACAGTGTAAAGGTGGAGAGCAGCGGTGGCCCAGTGGTGGCAGCCCCGACTAACGAGCAGTAAGCCGTGGGTTCAAACCCAGGCAGGCCCATTACTTTGTGTAATTTATTTCTTTACCGCTGCTCTCAAAACGGTGAAGGAAAACATCGTGAGGAAACCGGCATGTCCTAAAACTAAAAGTTCGAAGACATGTGACATCTACCAACCCGCACTAGGCCTGCGTGGTGAATTACAGCCCACTTCCTCTTATAGAGAGGAGGCCTGTGTCCCAGCAGTGGGAACATTATAGACTGGTAATGATGATGAAAAGTGGTGTTAAAAAGGATTAAACATTTTTATTTTTTCTCAGTGTTCTACCGTTTGGTACCGACCGCTACATTGATATTTATTTGATTGTGAAGTTAATAACGAAACAGGTTGTAGACAGTATTTGACAAGTACTTCTTTCTTCTTTTTAGTTTTAGACGGTTTTCCGTGCTCCGTTTTTATCATCTATGATTATTTTTAAACAAAACTATTCAATTTTACAAGCCATGCCTAAAACGATTTTCCGTCGCAAAAAACCTTACGAAGCTCGACACAAACTTTCAAGGAACTCTTATCAGACTTCTATACCCAGTATTATTGGCTGTGCGTGATCTGTCAGTGAATCTATGGTTTTTACTTTTCGTATACTTCTGTGCAATTATTTTACCGATGTATAAAAAAGTACTAGGTAGGCAAAGTATTTTACCGACATATTCACATATTTTTTGCCCAAAGCCATCTATCCCGACAATTTTCAAGGTCCACCTACCTTCCTGCTCAATATCATTCGTATGCCTGTACGTACCAAAAGTTTCTACATTCATAAATATTTATACGAACTATGATTCATCTCTAACTGGGTCATCCGACTAGATTCAACGTTCAACTCAATTTGAGCAGTTATATCATTCATCTTCGTAGCCGAGTTATAAGCAAACGTTCTATTTTGACTTATTTTTATGTACCGATGTGTACTATTGTGTACAGTTTCATTTCCCCTTGGCCACGAGACATAGGTTAAAACGTCTTGCGACGGCAACGAGTACAAAGCAAATGAAATAACTTGTTAAAAGTCTGTTGCGGGCCACCGCGACGGGACTTAGGCTCGGATTCCATCAAAGCGGTGACGTGCGAAGATGTGCGAAGCGGAGAGAAGAAGAGATGCTTAGAAGCTAGGGTGTAGCCACTGAAGCTGGAAATGGGTATAAGTAAGACCGTACAGTCTACTTACGCGCATTTTATCAATGCATGCCGCTCACATCTTTCCTCGTGTATGCTGTGCGCTGTTTTTGCTTGGCTTAAACAAATATAAGATATACCTAACCTCTCTGTGTTCAACAGTTTCTAATAAAGTTAAGCGGAGACGAGAAGTGTAAATAACAACATTTTATTGGTGGATCACAACACATCTCATCTCGTCTCATCTTCGGTGGAGTCCGGGCCTTATGGAGTGAGGGAGATCCCTTGCATGTGAGAACACATGGCTACACATGAAGCTATGCTTTTCAGGGTTCCGTACCCAAAGAGTCAAACGGGACCCTATTACTGAGACTTCGCTGTATCTCATGAACTGTGATAGTTAGCCAATTGAAATTTCTACAGATTATGTATTTCTGTTGCCGCTATAAAAACAAATACTAAAAACAGAACGAAATAAATATTTAAGGGGGCTGACATACAAAAAAGTGTATGTAATGGTACGGAACCCTTAGTGCGCAAGTCCGACTCGCATTTGGCCGGTTTTGCATACCTTGATTGGTCGCTGTGCAACCGATGAAAGGGACGCGAATGCGTGCTGCTTGATGCAAGTCGTATCGTCCGAGGTCTATACATAGAGGTTAGAATTGGAAATAAAGTAACCCTTATTATACTCGAGCAAAAAAGCATAAACCAATTGTGTATTATACGTTGTACAAAATGGCCATAAGAAATTATAAGATCATTCATTCATTGAATCAGAAATCATTTTGCGTAAACCTATTGTAGAAAAATATAATAGTCCAAAGAATTTTATTGAAATGGGTCCTGTTTCTACATATTATACACATTATGATTATGGTAACAACAATAATATGATAACGAATGTAATGCGGATTTAGAAAGGGTTCAGTTGGTAAACCCTCTCAGTCCAGTACTAAAATTTAACAAGAAGCCTACAGAAGATACCCATCCCATAGCATATCTTAAACAATTTAGCGTTATTCGTACTCAGTAGAGAATAACTTTTGTTGCCATCAAACGGACACAAATTCAGATTCCGTGTGATTACCGAGAAATTGATGTTTATGATACCACTGAAGAAACTTACATTTGGCATAAAACGCAGTTAAAGGACGTTTTAAATCAATTTAACGATCATAAGTCAGATGAAATCCCAAAGTCAAATGTCGACCACATAATATCAAATAATGTTAGATTACCAAAGATAAACATTCCAAAGTTTTCGGGCAACTATGCAGAGTGGGCAACATTCAAGGATTTATTTACATCTTTGATACATAACAATAATAGTTTAGAAAACGTGCAAAAAATGCATTACTTAAAGGGCTTATTATCCGGAGAAGCAGAACAACTTGTAAGACATATTGCTGTCACTTCAGACAATTACAAGGAATGTTGGTCGCTGCTGCATAGTAGATATAATAATAAGAGATTTCTGGCCAATTGTTTATTAAAGCGCTTATTAAGTCAGAGTAATGCGACAGAATGCTCAAATAGCCTTAAGAGTTTACTAGATACCACAATGGAATGTCTTAATGGGCTGAAAAATCTCGGAATTGATGTCAGCACGTGGGATTGCATAATAGTCTTCATAGTCAGTTCCAAACTTGATGCTGAGTCACGGAAGCAATGGGAGACTAAGATTAGCTCCAATGATGAATTAACCGTGCTCTCAGAATTCAGAGATTTTTTGGAAGCCAGATTTCGTGCGCTCGAGTTCTTAGACACTAAGTCAAGTAAACCTAAGGCTGTTCATCATATAGTCAGTAGCGACAGTAAGGCTGCTGAAATAACTTGTCCATTCTGCAAAGAGAATCACAAAATTTCCAATTGTAAGAAGTTTGCTCAAGAGAGTTACGAATCTCGTCATAGCTTTGCACAAACCAGGCGCTTGTGTTATAATTGTTTAAACCCGAATCACTCCATTAAGTTTTGTCGACAAACTGCGACGTGTCGTATATGTAAGCGAAGGCATCACTCACTACTACATCCAAACTCGGTCTCAACCTCCACAGTAGTTAATGACAGCTCTAATACAGCAGCTGAAGTTAAATCAGCGGTGTCTAATGTTCAGGCATCGTTATCAGAGAGCAAACCAACAACTTCAAGTATAGTTTCACATTTCTCTAAGGGATCAGTACCTTCCCAAGTTTTGTTAGCGACTGCTCTTGTCAAAGCACAGACAAGAAGTGGCTCTACACAACTGCTGAGAGTGCTATTAGATCAAGGATCTCAGGCATCATTCATAGCAGAATCAGCAGTGCAGCTGCTTGGACTTAAGAAGAAGCCGACCAAGTCGGTTATATCCGGAATAGGCGGTGAGAGAAGTGCTTTTGCTTCAAGGTTTACAGTCACGATGACTATTCACTCACGCTTAGATCCAAATTTTAGTGTACAAGTCCATGCTTTTGTGTTAGGTACCATTACGTCAGTTTTACCCTCAGAGAAATTAGAACAGACCTATTGGCCCGAGCTACAGGGGTTAACTTTAGCCGATCCAGAGTTCCATACACCAAGCAAGATAGACATCTTACTAGGTGCGGAAATATACGGTCTAGTTCTTAGAGATGGTTTAATTCAAGGTCCACCAAACTTACCGGTAGCTCAGAATACTGCCCTGGGGTGGATCCTTTCTGGACAGATATCATCAAGTCATGATTCTTTTCATTGTCATCACGTCAGTCACAGCAGCTCAAATCAGGCTGATGACAACGCACTTTTGCGACAGTTTTGGGAAATAGAGTCTATTATCCCTGATAAGAAGATCCTTTCTGAGGAAGACCAACGATGTGAGGACCTTTATGCACAAACCACGTGCCGTGATGAGGAAGGTCGCTATGTGGTTAATCTTCCCTTTCGCGATCAAGATCCGCAGTGTCAATATGGGAGTTCGAGAGATCTCGCAGTAAAAAGATTTCGACTTCTTGAAAATAAATTTAAGAGGAATCCGGAAATTAAAGCTCGATACTCAGAGGTGTTCCAAGAATACATCGACCTTGGTCATATGAAGCCTGTACCCGGTGATGAGCGTAATATGAGTACAGCTGTTTATCTGCCACATCACGCCGTGGTACGTGAAGACAAAACAACAACCAAGGTTCGAATAGTGTTCGACGCTTCAATGAAAGGTTTGAATGGTGTGTCTCTCAACGACGATCTCATGGTTGGTCCCATGTTGCAACCTCCGTTACGTCACATCATTATGAGATGGAGAATGCATCCCATAAGTCTCTGTGCTGACATCATAAAAATGTACAGGCAGGTGAAGGTTTCTCCTGAACATGCAGAGTTTCAGCGAGTAGTGTGGCGCGATGATCCAGAATCTGAAATAAAAGAGTACAAATTAGTAAGAGTTACGTTTGGTACAGCAGCTGCTCCTTACCTTGCAGTGAAATCCTTACAGCAGGTGGCAGTTGATGCAGGCGGAGGCTATCCTGAAATATGTGATATCATAAAAAATGAGTTCTATGTAGATGATTTAATGACAGGATGTCAAACGGTTGAAGAAGGTTTACACATTCATAGAAAAATAACAGAAATACTCACCAAAGGTCAATTTCAACTGCAGAAATGGGTTAGCAGCTGCGATGAGCTAAACAAGAGAATTCAAGACCGTACGGAAGCAAAGGTAAAACAGAATGAAGAAGAGGAGCCAAAAAGGGATATTAAGTTAGACTCAGTCATCAAAATTTTAGGAATTTCGTGGGATCGTGAGAGTGACAAATTTAAATATTCAGTACATCTTGATCCACAGCAGACTCCAGTCACCAAGAGAAAGGTAATCTCCGACATCGCTCGCCTGTTCGATCCGCTTGGCTGGCTGGCACCTTGCATTGTTACTTCCAAGATATTCATCCAAAAGCTTTGGCTTGCTGGCTTGGGATGGGATGAAGAACTAACTCCGGAACTCCTGTCAGAATGGGAAACTTACCGTTTAAGCCTTGTAGAGACGAACAAGTTCAGCATTCCCAGATGGGTTAACACAAAATCCGACGATCTATTGGTAGAGGTACATGGTTTCTGTGATGCGTCGATTTCGGCTTATGCCGCTGTAGTGTATATTAGAGTCATCAATGCTCACAAAACTATTCATGTCAGTTTAATCACCTCTCGAACTAAGGTTGCACCAGTCAAGCAGCAGTCAATTCCGCGTTTAGAGCTGATGGGGGCAGTGTTGCTATCTGAACTTATCTCTGAAGTCGCTGAAGTAATGAGAATCGCACCCTCTCAAATACACGCTTGGACTGACTCGTCAGTGGTTTTGGCATGGCTTAGTAGACATCCCAGTCACTGGACTACTTTCGTTGGAAACAGAGTGTCTACCATTCTCTCGCACGTCGACAACTCACATTGGGCTCATGTCCAATCTACGCATAACCCTGCAGATTTAGCTTCCAGAGGAGTAACACCACAAGAACTTGTATGCAGCTCACTGTGGAGTCAAGGACCTTCATGGCTCCATGATGAAACAATAGAATACACAAGACCAAAGTCAATTGTCACTAACACGGAGCAAAGATCAGTCAAGGTTCACGTCATAACTGAACCTCTTCAGGAGGATCTTTTATGGACAAGGTATTCATCATTGCAAAGGTTAGTTCGGGTTATAGCGTACTGCAGAAGAGTTTTGAGTTGGAGGAAACAATCACATGCTGAAAGGAGATTCGAAAGGTATCTAACTAAGGAAGAAATAGAAGAAGCAACAAAATCGTGTATAAAACATGTTCAGACTCAAGAGTTTTCCGAAGAAATGAAGGATATCAGAAAAACAGGAAGTGTAAGAGCAAAAAGCAAGCTTAAAAGTCTCTGTCCAGTCATCGATGACGAAGGCATTCTCCGTGTCAGTGGACGCATTAACAATGCTAATTTAGATGAGGCTGTCAAACATCCCATCATCCTACCATCTAACAGTCACTTTACCAATCTAGTGATTGATGAAGCCCATAAGAGAACGTTACATGGGGGAACAACACTAATGTTGAGCCAGCTGCGTACTAGGTATTGGATCCTTTCCGCCAAAACAAAGGTTAAGGCTCACGTATCTAAATGTGTAAAGTGTAGGCGGTATTCGCCTACTATTCAAACCCCACTTATGGGACAGTTGCCGTCCAGTCGAGTCACTCCAGCAAGGCCATTCCTAAATAGTGGCGTGGATTTTGCTGGTCCCATTAGCATCCGAACGTCAAAGGGTCGAGGCCACCAATCATACAAGGGGTACATCTGTGTCTTTGTATGCATGGTGACCAAGGCTATTCATTTAGAAGCCATCAGTGATTTGACGTCGCAAGGTTTCATCGCTGGCTTTAAAAGATTTGTGGCTCGGCGAGGTTTTGTAAGTAACATTTGGAGCGACAACGGAACTAATTTTGTCGGCGCTTCCAAAGAGCTTCGGCATTTAGTTGCTGCGGAAAAATCTTCCGTGGCTGTAGAGATTAAAGAGTGGTTAGGCAACAACAGCACTTCATGGCACTTCATTCCGCCTCATTCCCCTAATTTTGGTGGCTTGTGGGAGGCGGGGGTGAAATCGACCAAATTCCATCTCAAACGCGTAATAGGCAATTCCACTCTTACCTTTGAAGAAATATCTACACTTTTATCCCAAGTAGAAGCGTGCCTTAATTCGAGGCCGTTATCAATGATGCCTGACAATTCCATAGATCCCACACCTTTAACACCAGGTCATTTCCTGATAGGTGAGCCTCTGATAGCAGTGCCTGAACGCAATTATGAAAGTTCTAACATTGGCAACCTGAGACGTTGGCAGGTTACACAACGCATGTTACAAGACTTTTGGAGGCGTTGGTCAAACGAGTACTTGGTTCATTTGTTACAGCGTTACAAATGGAACAAAAATATTCCAGAACCAAGTATCGGGGATGTTGTTTTAGTGAAGGAGGATAACTTACCTCCTGCCCGTTGGCTTTTGGGCAAGGTAGTAGATAAGCACCCTGGTTTGGACAAGGTTACACGAGTGGTAACTCTCAAGTGTAATGGATCGTCTATCAAACGACCTATATCAAAATTGTGCATTTTGCCAATTGCAAAGTGATGTAAACTTTGTATAAGTAGATTTTAAGTTTAGTTAAGCTATGTTGTAAATTGGTAGTTAGATAAGTATACAGTCCACGACATATTGTAAGTTAAGTAAGTTTCTACAGTCCACAAGGTATTGTATTTTTTTGTTTCATGAAATAAGTACTTTCCATTAATTATTTTTGTATTTTTTGTGTTATCACTTGTCGTTGCACACGTAATTCTTTGTTACGTTTAAGCCCTTGACCTCATGGTGGGCGGTTTTTGTGTAATGAAGGACATATCATTATGTCCTTGGTGGGCGGTATGTTCGTATTCAATAGTTACATCAAACGCAACTAGATGGCGTTGCTCAACCTTTAATGTGTGCAGCGAAAGGGTTTGATGGAAGTTAGTTCCATCAGTCCTAACTAGATGGCGTTTTTGAAATACGTCACTAAACTGAATCTCGGTGTTAAGATTTTTGCGATTAGATATAGGTCTCTGAATGTAATTTTTTTGTTTGTGGTTTAATGAACCGAGTATTGGGATCACGTCAAGATCCACATCATTATATTTACTGTCCGGTACATAACGGTGTTTCATTTACCCGAGTTCCGCGAAGTAAAGTACACGCATCATTTTTCATTGCGCTCCTTTTTGTCGTGGCGTAATGATATATAGCCAATAGCCTTCCTCGATAAATGGGCTATCTAACAATGAAAGAATTTTTCAAATCAGATCAGTATTTCCTGAGATAAGCGCGTTCAAGCAAACAAACAAACTCTTCAGCTTTATTATCAGTATCTTAGATAAGAGTTATTTCTAACTTATTGCAATAAAATAATATTGCGACTATAAATTGAGATGTAAGCTATCCTATCTTAGAAGTTGGATCAAACTGCACACGGTGTACAAATTTGATAAAAATCGGTTAAGTAGTTTAGGAGTCCATCGCGGACGAACAACGTGACACGTAATTTATATATATAAAAAACCCCCGACGGACAAAACCTCTAAAAAACCAAAAATAAAATTAATCCAAGCGTCGTAGCGTCGGGGATCCGCTTTGTTTGTATATATATTTTTATGTACTAAGCGGTCTACTTAGCGGTCCCCCGACGCTACGACGCTTGGATTAATTTTATTTTTGGTTTTTTAGAGGTTTTGTCCGTCGGGGGTTTTTTAAATTTTTAATTTAATTTTTATTTCATGCTTTTTAAACTTAAATTATTTTTTCTTAACCTTGACTGTCCCACTCCTGGGCATAGGTCTACTCCCATTCCTTCCACTTTTCTTGGTGTTGCGCCTCCTCTCGCTTATTAACAAAAACAAGGAAAGATATGAATTACAAAAAAACTTGAGCTTATAGGGGGGAGGGGGGGTGTGCAGCCTACCCCCCTGGCATTGCCCATGGTAAGAAAGTGACAAGAATTAAAATTTCCAATCAACTAGACCCGTAGAAGTTGTTTAAATCCCTTCATCAACTAGAAAAGAGGTGATGAGCTTCAAACGGCTGAGCAGATTTTCTCGAAACATAGCTAAGAACACTCTCGATTAAAATACCTTTCAAATGACACCAATTTTATCAAAATGGCTTCATCCGTTTTGGCGCTACGATGCCACAGACAGACACACAGATACACACGTCAAACTTATAACACCCCTCTTTTTTGGTCGGGGGTTAAAAATATATTATAAACATATAGAAAATATAAATATTCAAGGCTGTCTCAATTGCATTTCAACTATAAATAACCCTCCTCATTTTCAACTGAAACTCATTAGGTGATAACTCAATCTGCGTAAACAGTGCCGACGATAACCACAATCTGTTTCACTCATTTAAATTAATTCGAATGATTTATTACTCGTTTATTTATACGAATCGTTAAAATTTAAACGAATGTTGAACAGTGATGTGCTTTATAGGATCATTGGAATAGAATAATCGATGAGTTATTGTTATGGCTTTTATCAAACAAAATATACTTCAGTATAATTCATAAGTAAACAGTGTTTATAATACTGACCAAGTATTTTGCAGCAAGGAATTTTAATGGTATGATACTTCAAAACTGAACGCGTTTTAGTACGCAGTAAAATTTTATTTACCTATAAAAAAAATACATGAGAGCATACTACTTTTGAAAATGTTTTTAAAAGCGAATTTAAAAAACTTGTATTACCAGTTCAAGTTAGTATAAAGGCTGACTGGTAATTAGTGACTGATACTTAAACACATAATTCTAATCATAACAACAAAAAACTTTCCCAAAAAAGCATTTTTTTATACCCATTAACTTTTGGCTTTTATTTTGCGCGCGCTCTTGCCTGTGACTTGTGACCTATCAGCTGTAAGTTAGCCGCGTCATGCTGTTCTCTCATTACTATCATACCGTGCCACAGTGAGTAGGTAGAACACTCGCATGGCTCATCATCCTCATCATCAACCTATGTTGTTCCCACTGCTGGGACGCAGGCCTCCTCTCTATGAGAGGGAATGGGCTGTAATCCACCACGCGGGCCCAGTGCGGGTTGCTCGCATGGCTCGCAACCCCGAATATGATTTGGCCGTGGTGTTATTGTGAGAAAAGTGGGAATGAGTATAAAAAAAATATTTCTTTGGGAAAGATGTTTGTTATCATGAGTATAATGTCGTGTTTAAGTATCGGTCACTAATTACTAGTCAACCTATATGACTAAGAGGCTAATGCAGCTAGGAAAATCGCTCATGTATGCCCGTTGTGGACCCCCAATGGTGTGGCTATATGGATGTTCGAAATCCTCCGTGAAGATTCTAGCTCCTGGACTAGTTCCAGTTTTAGAACCGTCCGTGAAGCTTTGTAGCTTTTCGTTGATATAACCCCTCGCAGCGGGGATCCTCATGGATCTGGATTTTGCATTTTTCGTGATGTTATGTTATGCTCATTTAAATTTTAAAACTTACACTCACAAAATTTAGTTTTTTTAACGCGCTCGATGCGTCAAAAAAACTCGCACTAAGCACAATGTTCTCAATTATTTTAACAAATCTGTCGTATTGAACACCACACAAATTGAATGAAAGAGATATAATGTCTGAACGGTGGATTTATTGAGTGTCTACAAAAGGTATAAAACAAAAACATGAATTAAATGACTGCTAACTCAAAACAAACCTCACGTAACTTAGCATCAGTTCTTGACTATTTCTCTTTGATAGAAAATTTTGTGACGTCTCCTCTCCTTCTTTTTTTATGTCCGACGAGCACAAATGGAGTTGATATTCTTGTTTTTATTTTAAACGTAATAACTGCGAGTATTGCGACAAAGTAAATCGGAAACGCCGTTGTCTGCAGTTCTTTCCAAGTTACTTTTCAGTGTTTCTTTTGTTCTGTGATTCAGCTTATTTAAGCAACGTCTTAACGTTAAACTGCGTTTTTTTTAATTCAAAGTCTTTGGTAAACAGAGCTTATTTTACAAATGGGCATGTTTTACAAAAGCAATGCGTTTGATTATTTAAAATACTTCTAAATGGCGATTTTCTTTTTTTTTTTCCCATAAAAACTGTACGTTTTACTGATTTAATTCTATGAAGCCTTGTAAACTTATGAAACTAAAATGTGCCTTTTAAAAGAGTAAATTATACACCGTGTAAATCACCTCATCACGAAGCCGTCAACCAAGCATTCGGTACATGAAACTAAGTAACTTTACGCAAAAATTATTGCTGGGAAACGACTTTTTTTTTTGGGGGGTGTAAAATCATGTTTTGTGGTAGAACTCAATGTAACGTACTCAAAACATTGTGCTGATGGACGGATTGAATTGTACGGGGGTCCTAGAGGTGTTTAAAGTAAAAATCTTACATTAAAAACTTGTATTTAAAAACATACTTGTCAAAAAGTTGGAACTTTGAGCCCTAATATCTCCGTTACTAGAAGGTTCCCAGGTATGGTGTAGAACAAAATAATGATCGCAATGACAGGGAGAACCAGTGCCTTTCGGCTTCGTTAAGAGGTGTTTTACACCCTTTAGATACTATATTGACGTTAATAAACTTTACTTTGAACTTAGCGAGGATAATATTGAGTAACGTCAACATGCTTTTTGAAACAAACTAACGAAATCCCCTTTTTAAAAACGTCATGAAAATGGGGTACTGGGTTCGATTCCCGGTCCGACAAATTGTTATTGGGTTTTTCTATTAGGAATTTCTCAGTAGCAGCCACGGAGTCATGTGCCCGGTTAATGGCAATAAGCTCACCCCCTATTACATGGTGGGACTAGCTGGCTAGCCCTTTGAGAATTACAGGCGTGATTTTATGGAAATTTTAAACTGAAATAGATCATTTATTAGACTCAAAGACTATATTAGACTATACCAACTATAAGTAACACCAATTTCAACAGTAAAAACAAGAATGCCACCGAAACAAATATTCCCTACGTAAAACTGCCTCAAAAACTAATATTTCATCCGTACAGTTCTACCTACCCAGCTAGGGTTAAAGTCGCCATCATTACCGTGGCGCCTTTGTCTCTGACAGCGCGCTTCAAACAAAACTCTTTTGTTCTACGAGGTGGGGGCACGAGTTGTGCGATATAAAAATATATTTGGATAAAAGAACATCGGTTTTGTAAGCTGCTTTGAGCGGCCATGTTTTATTTTTAAGGGAACTTTGACGGTTTTGTGTAATGTGAGCTATTTCTTTCACCGCCGTAATTCTTTTTAAACTATGTGAGTTGCAAATTTATTACCGATATATCTGTCCCTCAATGTATTAACTCAATACTTCTTATTTAAATCAAGTTTTAATCGAACCGAATCGTATTGATTGATAACCGAAAATTCTCTAACCATACAACATAATTGCCTCGTGCCTGATTCTAATAATGAAACCCAATCAGTGCCACAGTACAAACTCCAGACCAATAAACCAGCTTTAATTTACAATTTTATTAATACAGCAGCAGAATAGCATTACCAATCTATTTCTTGTGACAATTTCGAAAATACCGTGTAGTACCGTTACAACCTCTGCTACAATGTTGCAAGTAGCGCCGCCATCTTTTTCTTACCAATATAGTTTCGACAAACAATTTCACAAACAGCGCCCTCTAGTCAATTTCAGAGAAGCAAAAAAAAAATGGTGTACTAAAAAATTCCCATGGCGTTATGCAGTACGAATGTCATCATTGGGCAACGTTCCAATTCAAACATAGTTACTGACAAAGGCGTAAATACTAAATAATAAAAATATGGACGTACATTTTCAACCAGTTATAGAGAATATTTCGTTTGTTACTTCACATTTTATTGAGCACCAAATAGGCTCGTAAAAGGCATAAAATTGGTATTATGACGTCCATTTTGTTCGATATTGGTGTCGGTTACAATATTTTTGGAGATATTTTCGATATTATATAGATGGTTTAATTTTGAATGAGTACCTTGTAACAGGGTTTAGCTGAATGTACTATCGCGAAAGTGGGAATGTGGACACTTTTCAAACAAAATCCCGTGCACACGATGATCAAATCTGTTTAGCACCCTTGCTCCTATTGGTCCGCACATATAGTTTGCGGACCAATAGTAATAAAACGAAAAATACGCGATCCTTTTTTAAAATATGTTTTGTTGTAAAAAGTTCTCAGGCTCTGTTAATGATGCCAGATGTGTGACCACCGTTTTTCGACCAATAGGAATATGAAAAAAAAAAGGGACGAAGGAGTAGAAAGTTTTTAACAGTTATATTTTAACTTTATAAGTAATACTTTTCCATATCTTCCTTCATAACGTATTTACTAAGCAACAGAAAACATGTCTACCTACCGACTAACCACCGATGTTAGACATCAAATCGTGTTTTTGCGTGAGGAAGGATTAAATATTTGTCAAATTGCCGAAAAGCTACACACAACCGTAAGTAGTACTTTTTGATTTATTCACATAATGGTTAGTGCTTTTTAAAGTGACTGTTTTTAATTAAAACTTGATACATTTTAAAACATTTCTGTGTAACATAAAAGTAATACTTAAGTGACATAAAAATGATGTCAATGTAGATTATTTTCCTTTGTTGATGCTTTAGCTCAAGGATCAGTAGTGTTATTAGACTTACGGAGCCAACAATCGGAACTCTTGTACAAAGTATTGTTTTGCATCCTGATCAAAATTCAGGAAGTGGCCACAACGGAAATAAATAATCAATTTAAATTACGGAACCTAGTTAATTATTATTAACGCTGATTTTTATGGTTGTTTAAGTTTGTCAGTATTCAAAATCAAATCATTTATTTCAAGTAGGCCAGTTACGGGCACTTTTTAATAGTCGAACAACAATAAAAATAAAGCGGTCCCAGTCACAAGACATAATAACTGTGAAAGTACTGCGGTGTGATTCTGTAAGAACCTCACTTAGAACTTCGAATCTGAATCCGCTGTGAGTTCCATGATTGGCATTCTAAAAACCCGGTTGATAATTCGAATTTACACTAGCGCCACCACTACGAGCGTGTCAGCGAGTTGAACTAAATTAACAGGGAGATTTTGACAGATAAAGTATGAGATGACGTAAGAAGTGGCATTCTGTAAGGTAATCCCCCGTCACTTCGACGCTACAAAATCAAGGTCATTTTGAACCTTACGCGAAGTGACAGTGGATAGCGATGTGGGATATGAGTGGTCGTCTGAATTTGACAGAATCGACGTACTGTAGTTGACTATTCCAAAGCGTAGATCTCTATGGATAAGAATGGGCAAGAAACTCCATGAACACTCTTAATTAGGAGCTTGTTACAAAAACATATAATACAGAATAACCCCCTTAACGTGCTTCAGGGAATAAGAAATAAAAAAGGTTTGAGATTGTTACAGGGCGCGGTTATAGGGCGAGGATCGGACTCCTGAATTTTGACGAGGATGCAAAACTGCACCTTGCATAAATATTTTTATTACATTTTAACATAATTATACTTTCCCGTGGGACTGTACCTATACTCTTTCCCAACTAATGGTTAATAATTGCTTATAGCCTCAAGTCATGGCTTAATTTTTCCTTAGCCGCCTTAACCTAAAACTTTCCTAGTTCATTCGCTTTATTTTCGAGCTCTCGCAAAAGCTGCAAAAGTTATTTTATTAACGTTATCATGGCGAGTTTGTGGTTTTAACTGGTGAGCCAGACAAAACAGACACGTAGGTGCGATTATTATTCTCTGTCTGTTTTATTTTCTGTTATAAATCGTAGCGAATTTCATTAAAATATAAATAGATAAAGTATTTTCTAAGCGTTTTTTTTGCACTAAAGTACAAATCGTTAATGTGTGCTGGAAAGCATTCACACAAAAAGTTGAAATTTCTATTTCTCTCTCTGTGTCTCTCTTTCCTTAGTCGAAATCTATATCTCTATCAGTCTACGGGTTTTAATGCGAAAGTTTTAATAGTGTAAAAACACAGCTAGTTACAACGATAATTACACAAACTGCAACTATACTATGATAATAGTTCAAATTACTCATTAGTACAACAAGATGGCCACAAACCACAGCTCATCCTCTGCTTACTCTCGCTAATCATCCCAACTACACAAGCCCGATATTCTATTTACCTTACCATCCAACATTTATTTATTTACCTCCTTCATTGTTGCAAAATAAACTTCAATAAATAACACAATAAACATTTCTGTGAAAACTCGGTTAGATACTTTCGTGTCTGGCTACTTTCGATTCAAAATAACTAAGTCTGTTTATACAATCTCAATCCTCTTTGTATACAGAAACTCGCGTTGTTCAAATGTACGCTGAAAATAATTTAAACAATGGTTGGTCGATAATTGGCACATTCACCCTGTAAGGGCTAAAACCGCGGAGTTATTAATTACTAATGGGACGTTTGGGACATGACAAATGATATTAAGGGACAAACAGGATGCTTTGATGGTCCTCTTCTTGGACCAATGTTATCTGGCAGATATTTCGTTCTTTGGAATTTCTATCTCCATTTTGGAAAGGGTTTGATTGCGGTTCCTCCGGGAATTTCTCAAATAATTTGGGCCATCACCTTAATGTTGTTCGACAATGACTTTCCAATATATTTTTATTATATACCTTTTTATATTTTTATTCATATTCAATTAATTATTATTTATTTTACAAACATTTTTACAAACAAATTTTATAAATTTTTAAATATTTCTTATAAATAATAAAAAATATTTTATATTTTTTATATTTTAAAATGTTTTTTATTTAAACATTTTAAAATATAAAAAATTGTAGCCCACCGGTATCGGGTCCAAGCTACCGGCGGTCAGGGCTCCAGAGAAAGGAACCTCCTAACAATACGAGCCGTGTCCAGGAGTACCGCTTTCTGAATCAAGCCCTTGATCCAGCTGCCTAACGAGAGCCTCATCAGATATTGATCGAGGCTCTTGGCAATTAGGCCATTGGCTGATACGACTATCGGCACAATGATATATATTATTATGTATAATTAATAGCAAATATCATTGCTGATAGAACGTCATTTTGTAAATGAAATAAAACTACTTATAGTTAAACGGACGACTGTCAATGTTAATGTCGAAGCTCCTTTATCAATAAGTGCTTACGTTTTCTTGAGAAAATATATACAAGTTCAGTGATAAAATATATTTGACTTTATGAGGCACATAATCCCTGTGTATTTTCGTCCAGATTACTTAATCTCGACTCTCAGTTTTAGAAACTCGTGTCTATTCTGAACCACGTTTGAACCGCAAAAAATCACGTAGCCATACCTACATATTACCTTACCTATATAATACCATACCTTATGAATACAAAAACACAAAACAGTGGCAGAATTTAATCAAGGTTTAATCCTCTAACATGCACGCTCGAACCAATTCATTGAAATGGTATAGTCGGATAACGCCGCGTTCGGATCGCGGTGACAATAATTGACGGATGAATTTGATGGGATGACGTCAACGTACGTTACATGCTGAACTGTGCACAAATATGATATAGTTCTGTGATTCAGTAACTGGCTGACAGTCAACAGCAATAGAATTTAAGATAGAAATTAATAAAATAAGTTTATTATAAAATAAACGGGTTGCACTCCGGGAGTGCCGGCAGAAGTGAAAACTTGAATATTAACGTTGTGCATTTTTGATATGTATAAGGAATAATTTCGCTCGAATTGCTTTAATTATCAGTATAGAATGACTATCATTTATGTGGTAAAATACAATATTCATTTATTGCGCTATCGTACACAAACATGACAATTTATATTACATTAAAAATTAACACTTCAGAACTATTACAATCTGTCTTACGAATTTTACCTCTTTGGAGAAACCGAAGGTTTTCTTTGTGCATAAGATAATTATCCAGTTTTGGAAACCCAAACTCAATGGCAGATGTCATAAAGTTCAAATTCACGACGCGAGATTAACATTGTTTACCTATTACAAAAGTGCACAACGCCGCTAAAGAAGTTTTTATATTAAAAAAAAAAAACGTTTTATAAAATCTCGATTCTATACTCAGTTACTAGTAAACTCGTTCAGCTTGATCGTATCGAATTACATCGAAATTCGCTCTAACTCCAGGTAAGTTTTCGAAAGTTTAATCCAGTGCTCAAGTCAAGTCAGTGAAGGATTAAATTTTGTTTGCAATGGTGATCATGCTTGTTGTTGCACTGTGGTTGCAATGAGGAGTAAGTTTATAAAAGTTAAATGTGTTCATGGTTCCTAATTTTAATTAATAACCGGATTTATTCATCCTAAAATAACTTCAAAATGGTCTCAAATAATCTTTAGTTCTTTTATTATAACATAAAAAGATTATGTGGTTTTATGAAACCACGGTAAAAGTGAACATGCTACACACAGACGAAAAAGTTTGA
Source organism: Cerastis leucographa (assembly GCA_963082945.1). Lineage (NCBI taxonomy): Eukaryota > Metazoa > Arthropoda > Insecta > Lepidoptera > Noctuidae > Cerastis > Cerastis leucographa. Next base: position 1,951,350 of record OY720360.1, read on the forward strand.
GACGATGTAATAAAAGTTTCACTTTAATAATTCCTTACACAAGGGCCTGTTGTATTTATTAACAAGAGATGAACGCCATTGTAGAGATGGCTGTATTCAAAGACATTATTTATTTATTTAAATTTCATGTGCGTTAGTGGTACATAGGCGGACTTAATGCCACAAGGCATTCTGTACCAGTCAACCTTTTGTTTAAATACACTCAAAAATATATATATATTTTTCGACAAGACGAAGAAAATCGAATACTTGTTAACAAATTGTTGTAACTAGTGTTATACGACCGCTTGTCAAAAAAAAGGGAAGGTATAATATTCGTGTGTCAAAAGCGAAAATGTTCGGGGTTAAGATTTTTGTATAAAAAAATATTCCCAATTTCCACTCTATAAGTCTTTTAAATCTCTTGGGCTGTATTAATTGGAACCCCGTTTTAGAGGGATTAAAACTTAGCGCCTTTAAATTAGACCATCAACCGCTTAGCTGGGTGCTTGCTTAGTAGTTAGATCGAATCTGAAAGCTAACCTTAACAAAATTCCAAGTAATCAAAATCAAATCAAAATATTTTCATTTCACATTGGTCTACATGGGCACTTAGAAAACGTCGACAAAAAGGTGCACGGTTCGGATTGGTCGTTTCCTATAGAGAAGAACCGGCAAGAAACTCCATGGTGGTGGTTTTCCATGGAAAAAGAGCATTCTCATCGGAAATTATATCTCGCTGACTTTTGAAAACAATTATTTGTACAGAATAAACAATATAAATATTTTCCTACAAATTTATTCCACATATTAATGTAAAAGCTTCCCAAATTAATGTACGAGGTTTTAATTTTCACGAATGTCACAAAATTCATTGAGCGAGCGATCATCAAGTGAGGTACACAATGGCGGGATATTCGCGCGAATTCGCCTGTGACGACACTATGTATTATGGCGTCCGTGGATTATTTTAATATGAGCCGTTTTTTTTAAATACACGTTTAATGAATGAGTGGGACAGTTTTTTTTTTGTGATTCTGTGGAAACTTTCAGCAGTATCACTCTTCTACATACTTCTTTGGATTATTTATTTGAGTGGGCAGTATTCGTTGAACAATATTGACCCGACGCAATAACTACACATATTCGGCTTTTTTTCGGCTAGTGTGGAAAACTCAGCAAACTCCGTTCGGCATCTAAGATCGTTGACTCATTCAAGCATACATGTACACACAGCTCTATTAAGTAGTTACCCCCCATAAGACATGTTCGTTTAAATCCGTATTGTTGCTAGTTGGTTTTTGTATTTTGCAAAAACGTTTAATTTTAATTTAGTTATTGTTTTAGTTTTAAAAAGTCTATTTTTAATATTATTTTTTTCTCAATAAAACTAGGGGAACTATTTATTTTCTATCAACAAAATTTATATTTGTCATCAAGTTGTATCACTTAATAAATAGATCTATCGCCACGAAATATTTTCGTTCTCAGATAAACAAAAATTGTTCCCAGGTATGAATTATCGGTAAAATAAGAGATCGATAACCAATAAAATTATATTGCATTACATGAATATAAACTTCGTTCTTATAATAACAGTTTTGTTACTTAAATAATAGCTCTGTGCTCAGAATGGTAGATCTGTCACCAAATAAATAGATCAGTTCCTTAGAGACATAGGGCACATCAACTCGGACAGGTTAGGTTCGAAGGGGATGGCGGGGTCTAGTGAGCGAGCGGAGCGAGCGAACTAAGACCCCGACATCCCCTTCGTGTTAGGTTACTTTAAACCCTGCAGAGAGAAATAGGAGCCCCGCGTAGCGGGGCTCCGTCGACTACTATTTGAACTTAATGCAATTTTCTAGTAACATAATATGATTTATTGGTGATCTCTTTAAATTAGTTTGCTTAAATACTTATTAGGACACACCTATTATAATACATACAAAAACATTTATTTGGTACTAGACCTTATATCTCAGGATGTTAGGTGATTTATTGTGGAACTGATTTTGCATTGTTTGGTGACTACATTTTGGTGACAGATCTACTATTTTGAGGACAAACCCTATTATTTAAGAAACACAAAACTAATTAAATTGGTGATAGCTTAAATGATACCCTAAAACTAGTAGAGAGAGAATAAACATACTCTTGGTTTTTCGTTAGCGTGGTTAGTGTCCCGCTATTGGGCAAAAGTCTCTCGTGCAAATGCTGATCATGTTAGCCGCGCTAGTGGTTCTGTCACGGTTTTAAAGTTTATAAACGGGGATTTTGAAACTTTAGTCCACAACGACGCGTTTAATGGACATCATGGTGCATCACGGACAAAAGTGATTGGCTTTAGTTTTTTAAAGATGATAAAGCCTCATTTACACGATGCAAGAACTTGCATGCAAGTTTCATTACATTGCAGACTATTGACGGGCAATGAATTCAGTTAATCAAACAAAAACAGCAATGTAGTGAAACTTGCATGCAAGTTCTTGCATCGTGTAAATGAGGCTTAATAATACCCTTTACGATCACCATAAATTAAGTTTAAATGACAATACAAAACGTAGCTCAGTGTGTGCTGTCTCCACTACTCACATTAAAACCTCTATGGTAGGAATATCAGTCATGGCGTCGTCCTTACCCCCTCCCTTCTCATGCGAGCCTTTAATCTTTGGCTCACAGTAAATAGCACGACTTAGCTTTATTATGTGTAATGTAATCTGCTTTGAAAGAGGCTGTTTGTTTCATTATACGCCATTCTTTTAAGAATTCGGTTTGGATAATATGATTTTCATGAGGAAAAACCTTTTTTTTTTAATAGAAGGTATCCGTATAAAACAGGAAATGTATTAAATATATTGACCTATTATTTTTGTTATTTTAAATGAATTTCTTTTGCTTTTTTTTTCCAAATTATCTTGGGATCGGCTCCCAGTCTAACACGTCGCAGCTGAGTACCAGTATTTTACATGAAGCGACTGCCTATCTGACCTCCACAACCCAGTAACTGGGTAATACGATACCCCTTGGTAAGACTGGATGTCAGACTTTTGGCTCCTGACTACTCGTAACGACTGTCAAAGATCTACAAATGACAGCCGGGACCAACGGCTTAACGTGCTTTCCGAGGCACGGAGGAAACTCGGTATGTAATTATGGTCACCCATCCACGGACCAACCTCGGCAAGCACGGCTTAACCTTAAAGATCGACCCGGGTGGCTGTTATTATTTAGCCACGAGCTCCTTCCATATATCATTTTCTCACATGTTTAATTGTAATTAATTCAATGCCTCGACGAAAAACATCGAACTGAAAAGTTGTGCTTTTATACCATTGAAAAAAAAAACCTTTTATTATTGTTCAGTAGCTTTTAACAGTTAAAAGGAGAATTCAATGAAAGATAATAATATTGTTAAAAACTACGACAAAATAAAATGCTAACGGGACTTGCTACAAACTCATGATTCGATTGAATGAATGAATAAAATTTTATTCATTTAATCACTCGTTCCATGTGACCGGCTCAATTATTTTGCTGCCGAATTTCACCCACTTTTGAACGGAATGGAGCGATTAGGGGTGGTTCTCACCTCCTACACCACCACGTTTGAATGTTCAAGTAGTTGTTAAGAGTGACGGGTCGTTAACTCGTCATCTCTAGCCGTTAAATAGGCGATTTTAATTGATTATTCACGTGATTTCGACCCTGAAAAATTAATTTTCAGAGCTAACAATCCGTAGCAGCATATAGCATACACAGCTATAGTCATAAGCCTGATATGGATGTTCCCTGAGGCACTAAAACGAGTGGTGTTAACGTAACGTCAATATGAGCGATTTTTAAACTAATAACGTTATACTGATATGTTTTTATCATATTTTGTAAATAAAAATAACAGTATTTACATACACTAACTAACTAAATATAAACTAAATTAAAAACAACAGGACGTTAAGGCGTCAAAATACTCCTCCACATCGCTGTCATCTGGAAACATTTTGTAAATTTTATATATTAATAATTTTTTAAATTTTATATATTTAATATCTTTTGGTGATACTTATTGTGTTGGCCCAAAATTTTGAACAAAATGCTTTATGTATGGTAGTTGTATTTTTTATTCATAAAAAAAAATACAACGGTAAAAAACATCAACAACGGTTAAAAACAACAGTTAAAGGTAGTTGTATTTCTTATTCATAAAAAATACAACTACCTTTCATAAAGCAATTTACGTTACGTTTACACTTTGCGCTCTTGCGTCTGATATGATTGTGACACTCGATCAGTCACAACTCATGATGGCCAGCAATACTTATATTCCCACTTTAAAATTCCCATGTATTTTAACTAGGCGACAATACCTACGTTTTCCACAGAAAAAAAAACCTTTCTATCAAAAAATCCACTACCATAACTTTATATCAATCCTTCTAAATACACAATGTCCACAAACATCAAATTTGAATATAACAAAGATGATGTACGGAAAATACCGTAAATTATTACCTACTGTTTACGTTTCACCGCCAAAAGGGTCAAACCATATTATATCACCCCCCTTTTGCCCCCTCCACTGAGTGGCTTAGAAACCCACTGCCCAGGTGATTCCCTATCGAGTGTTTGCACAGTTAATGTATAATTTTGATGTATTGTGAGAAGTAATTAGAACTGGTATTTTTAACCTAAAAATAACTAGGTAAAGTACCCTTTTCGCGGGTTTAAATACATTAGCTGCAAGCCTCTGAAAGTACTTCAAAATACTATATTATAATAAATAGATGAATACAAATAAATAAAATTGGACTGTTCCGTTTGAAATACATATCAAAATAACGGCTTTTTACAGAATGCGTATAAAAGTAAATGAGGTCTAACTATTCATGCACGAAATATTTTCAAAGAATCATTTAATGGCTTTATCGAAGCCAATTCAAAGAAAAAAAAAAATAAGTAAATTTTCATAAAAATAAACAATTTAAATTTACTTGACCTCCTCAGTAATTTTAGTCATTTTTGTCGGTATATCCGTCTGAACAATAAACTATGCAATTCGTTCTCTTCTTCTTGTCAAGACTACATTTCCTTTTAAATAAAATATTTATACTTCTTACTAGCTTCTGCCCGTGACTTCGCTCGCGCGTAAGTGTAAGTATAGGATAAATAGTAGTTTAGAAGTCTGTGATTTTCAGAGTGACAAGCCAGAGAATTCACATTGGTTAGAAAAACCTCATTTTCGTTTTCAACAACCCTGAAATCCACGAAAACGACACCCGTGAAGGAAAAACCTAGTCTTCCTCGACGCCATCTTTGATTTTCATTTTGACATCAATTTCATTGTCTGCGAACCCGAAAACCACGAAAACGACAACCATGAATAAAACACTGCAAATTTTCCTCGGCGTCTTCTTAGATTTACATTTTGACCTCATTTTCATTGCCAGCGACCCAGAAAGCCACGAAAACGACACCCATGAATGTAAGAAAAACAAAAAATATCATCGGCGCCTTCTTGGATCTTCATTTTGAACTATTTTTCGTTATCAGCGACCCCGAAATCTGCGAAAATGACACCCATGATTTCATTCGAACGTGCATGAACACATCAAAACTAAAATTAATAAAATTGCCACCGTTTTTGTCGTCTAAAGGCTTAGGTGGAATTTCCAAAAACGTTGAAATACGTATTTATCAATTAAATCAAGAAACAGGAATTTTAAATTTCAAGCTGATCAGATCATTTTTGTTTCTAATAAAATACAAATGTCATTGTTGTTAATGTTAAAATACTAATGTTTTCACCCCTTTTCTCCCGTTTGGGGTTGAATTTCCAAAACTGATGAAATACGTATTCATTTATTTTTTCTCAGAAACTTCAATATTTTTCATACTTCAAAAGTGACGGATTGCGCATATAAACTTCCAACCTGTATTTAACCCTTAGGGGGTTAATTCTCCAAAACGCTTAAATACGTATTTATTTATTTCTAACTACAAGCTTGTATCATGAAATTTCATGCTTCTAAATTTAAAAATGACTGATTTCCATACAATCGTTCATCCCCTGTTTTACGCCTTTAGGGGTGGCATTTCGAAAAACCATTTCTTAGTGGATACCTACTCTTTACAAAGAACACATCCAAACTTTATGTCTCTAGGACCAGCGGTTTAGGCTGAGCGTTGATATCTCAGTCAGTCAGGACTTAGAATTGTATATCTAATAATAATAATAAAGCTAAAGAGTTTGTTTGCTTGAACGCGTTAACTCAGGAACTACTGGTCTGATTTAAAAAAATCTTTCAGTGTTAGGTAGCCCGTTTATCAAGAAAGGTTATAGGCTATAAATCATCACGCTACGACCAATAGAAGCGGAGCAGCAATGAAAAATGTTGCGAAAACGGAGAAAATGTGACGCAGACGAAGTTGCGCGGGACAGCTTGTATAGATATGCCTGGCTTCCGCCTCTAGTTTACATACACTATAACCTGATCACAGCTGCGCTTCATTAAATAATCAGAGGCCCTAGCACGAACGTGTTAAGTAAACGTAACGAAATTGCAAACTACCTTCTAGCATTTTGGGCAAAATTTACCTGACTTGACAGTTAGTTCAATATGATGCACGAACCCCATGTATAGTTGGATAAATGATGTTCATTTTGAAATAGGTTTTTACAAACACTTTATCACGTCGTTTTTTTTTTTAAACTAGATGAGTAATACCAGACGGTGTGCAAAATAAAAAACAATATTCCTAAATAAATAGGAACAGCTTGAGTCTGTACGTGATTACGATCTATGACGGAGAATATTTTTTGCTGCATTAGTCCTTTTTGATTTTGTATCAGCATTTACTTCGCTTTTGTACCAGCTCAGTACTAGAACTTTCAAGTACGATTAATTAGACATTCATTATTCAGAATTGGCTTTTTTTTACTTTATAATAAGACCGTTGTAAATCGTTCTGTCTAGTGTCTACGCCTGCTTGTCAAGTAGCATTTTCGACATCAAAATTTTTGTATGAAAATATTCCCAAAGCCCAAGTACAAGTCTTTTAATAGTTATTTGTGCAACAAGAGAGCAAAGTCGTTTTTTTGCTGCGAGTGCTGATTATGAATCATGAGATTGATGATTCAACGATTGAATCACGAGCGTAGCGAGTGATTCTAAAGTTGAATCCTGAGTGTGGCGAGGGATTCAAAGGCACGAGATGCAAAAAACTTTGCTCTCGTGTAACACACATAACTTTTCACTTCAGCTGCGAGAACACTTTAGGAGATAAAATAATAAACAGGAATGGACTTAAAGTAGCTTTCAACATTGAGTAAATACTCCACATTATAGATGATCACTCTGTGATAAATCTAAAAAATAAGATAGCAACACCGTCTCCGAAAAACTGCTTGCGCCCTTTGTAAGTCTCCAATCGTTGAAGATATGGTATGCTTTCAGATATTTCTTGCGAGACTTCTCAGGTAGGAAACTTAATTCTGCATTAATAACTTGTTGTTTGTCTAGTTTCACTCATATTTTACGATTATTTTAACATTTTTTAACTTATTCAACTCTTTAAGCCAGCCTAACAATCCGAACTCAAAGACAAACACGTTCGGAATTTCGTACTAACTAAAGAAATTTAGCAAAAAGAATTAAGTATGTCTTTTAATGTAATTTATTGAATTTTTAACTTATTGTTGTAATTAAACGAAAATAAGTATTTACTGCAAATAAAACTGATATTTAACCTGTAAATATTTATTTTAGTTTCAATAATGTTACGTAATATATTTTGAATAATAAAATATCATAGGTGCTATTTCCGAACACGCCTTAATTTAAATAATACAGCGGGAAAAAAAAAATTGTGGCTGGCGTAAAGAGTTGAATAAGTTAAAAATATTAAAATAATCGTAAAATATGAGTGAAACTAGCGACGAGAACAGTATTGTAACACCGGAAGAGTTAAAACAACAAGACAGTTAATAATGCAGAATTAAGTTTCCTACCTGAGAAGTCTCGCAAGAAATATCTGAAAGCATACCATGTCTTCTACGAGACTTACAAAGGGCGCAAGCAGTTTTTCGGAGACGGTGTTGCTATCTTATTTTTTGGATTTATCACAGACGAGGTGATCATCTATAATGTTAATTATTTTGATTCAAAATAAATATTTATTTCAATCAATTCCTGTTTATTATTTTATCTCCTAAAGTGTTCTCGCTGCTGAATCGAAAAGTTATGTGTGTTACACGAGAGCAAAGTTTTTTGCATCTCGTGCCTTTGAATCCCTCGCCACGCTCAGGATTCAGCTTTAGAATCGCTCGCTATACGCTCGTGATTCAATCGTTGAATCCTTCGCTTGCTCAGGATTCAAAATCAGCACTCGCAGCAAAAAATGACTTTGCTTTCTTGTTGCACAAATAACTATTGTCTCACTCAGTGAGCAAAATCGCATTTTGCTCACTGATTTCAGGCAGCAAAACCTACATGTTTGAGCTACTGAAGTGAAAATATATTTTGTTAAACTGCTCCAAAAGCACAGTTCTAGTCCACCCAACATGAATAAAGATTTCTCTTCATAGATACGTACCTAATCACTTTGTAGTCACCTGTCTATTTCCCTGACAACGCGTAGTTTACGTGTCGCATGCAATGTTAACGATCGTATGCAAACCGTGTATGATTTAATGGTGATTTGTGGGTCTCTCACAATAATTTATGGTTATAAATGTTACTTGTGTTGTCTTGGGTAGGTAAATTGTAAATAATTTGTTTTGATTAGAATTAGTAACACGTATTAACTAAGTAATATATATATATATATATATATATATCTTTAAAAATCAATTGCTGGTCGTTTGTTTCGCTAAAACCGAGAACGGCTGGGCAGATTTAGCTGATTTTGGTTTTGAAATGTTTGTTGTAGTCCAGGGAAGTTAAGAAAGGTAGGATAGGCTAGATAGAATAGATAGGGTGGGTAGGTAGGAATGTAGTTAGATAGATATGGTAGGGTAGGTAGGTAGTAAAAAGTGCATTGCAACGCATGTTACAGTTACATGTTACGTACATAAACATATACCCCATGGGGGCAGAAACCCCAGAAACTTCAAAAAGCCACTTTCTTAAAAAACAAATGTGTATCTGCCATTTTATACCAGTCACACAAAACTGACCAACGTGAGTTCTTTCATAAAATTGACTGACACAATATTTTTAATGGGCAGAAACTTTTAAGTTTTTAGGGAATCATTGATCTAACCTTAAAGATCGTAGCAATAAACCAAATAGACCGTGAGTGAATTCGAATAGTAAGGAATTACTTTTGACTATAATATGATTAGCACACGTCAGCAAAGGTTCCAAATGCACACATTTTACAACTCTAATAAAATATAACTACTCGTATTTCGGACAGCCAAAACATGAAATCATTTAATAGTTCTTCAACTGACATCCAGTCCAGTTTTGGAACAGTCAACTTCCAAAATGTATAAAAGCCACAGTATTTAAACTAGTGCTGAAATAACCATGCACATCAGAGTTTCAAAACACTCCCCCCTGTTTCACGATCACACACACATACACACTCATAAATGAATTGAGTCTAGTTGGAACATGTAAAGGCGACTGTACACTCTTGCTGATACACTCCGAGGCAGAGTGAGCTTGAGAGTGTATAATGAGTATACAGAGTTAACGATACTTATTCATTCCGTCATTATTTTTTGTTTTGCTTTCGATCATACTTGGGAACATGTTAATTACGGAGATATTGAAGGTCAAAGTTCCAACTTTTTGACATTGAAGGTCAAACTTTAATGTTATTACTTATTTTAAATACACTTTACTTAACTATAATTTAAATACATTCATGACTCCTTGAGTATAAAATCAGCACAATGTGTTGAGTACTTATGTAACATTCAGTGCTAAAGTAAACCAAGACTTTTCACACAAAAAATGAACTTTCCCAGCAATTATTTTGAACAATGTTACTTGGTGTAATGTACGAAATGCTTTTTCACCTTCACCCGCACTCGCCCTGCCTTGGAGTACCTCGGCGAGAGTGTACAGCCATCAACAGTGATGCGGTCATTAGTCGGTTTTCCGTCGGTTTGTGACCCGGTCTCCGGCAGACAGCATGCGTACTTTCATGTTATTATGTCTTGTGACTGTAGCTTCGTTTTTAATGTTGTCTTTCCTCGACTATTCAAAAGTGCCTGTAACGGGCCTACTTGAAATAAATGATCTTATTGGGGTTGGGCTCCTTGTAAAATAATTATTATTCAGATAGGTCCTGCAACAGCATTTCTGGCTAAAGGTAAATGAGAGTATGAGACTATACAGTATATAAATACTAGGATAAGAGAACCAAATATTAGGTGATCGTAGATGGCCTTAAGTTTTGACGCCTATTTTGCAATATTTAATTCTCGTTGGATTTTAATCGTTGACCTCCACAACACCGCATTTTTTCCAAAAACTATATATACGTTATACGATATTTTTTTGACTCTTATTTACCACACATCTTCAACGAAACCATATTTTCACCCTCTTGGGCGCCACTGCACCATTACATATTGTAGACTATCACCCTCTTGGGACCTGCATCTTCCAGTCGTCTTGAACATCACTTATGGATGTTAAACGAAGTACCATTCAGAGCCAAGACTGTCTCAACATACGTTCACACCAAATAGAAATCTGCAAATAGATAATCAGGTCCGTACAAAGAACAAAAACAGGCGCACAAACAGTGTAATCTTTTGCTATCCCACGCAGGGGGTGCCTAAAGAGTGTAGTCGCTTAGTTTTTAAGTTTATAAGCCCTTAGCTGGAAGTTTTTCACTCTAGGCACCCACAAGAAAGACCGGTTTAGCGGACGACAATCTCCTAGGCTGCCCTGCGAGATATTCATCTTTTTCCAGCCCTTTTCTCATTTTATTTGGGGTCAGCGCAACATGTGTTCTTCTTCCATTCTTCTCTATTACTTGTCATCTCAACAGATACCTCCTTTCTTGCCATATTCTTTCTTTATCTTGCCCTGCTAGGATCATTATCTGCCCAGCCTTTTCCAAAACTATCTTAGGGTCGGCTTCCAGTTTAACCGGATGCAGCTGAGTACCAGTATTACACGAAGCGACTGCCTGTTTGACCTCCACAACCCAGTAACTGGGTAATACGATACCCCTTGGTAAGACTAGATGTCAGACTTTGGGCTTCTGACTACTCGTAACGACTGCCAATGATCTACAAATGACAGCCGGGACCAACGGCTTAACGTGTTTTCCGAGGCACGGAGGAAACTCGGTATGTAATTATGGTCATCCATCACGGACCAACCTCGGCAAGCACGGCTTAACCTTAAAAATCGACCCGTGAGGCTGTTATTATTTAGCCACAAGCTCCTCCTCCTTGACCTGCTAGATGCCACACAAAAACAATGCACTCATACATGCGTACGTACGACGATTTTAAACAAATACATCAATAAAAGTGAAGTCTCTCTACCTATGTTTGTGTTTTTGCTCGTTGTATGGAGTCTACCTTCCTGTTCTTCGATGCACTCGAAATTATTACCAGAATAGGGGTGCGGACTAGGTAAAGAAAACGACATTCTATTTTGTCCGTCAGACAGGTAATACAAAAATATTAGACACGTATTTTTTGTTTTTATCAAAATTTCAAAAAATACTTAGTTAAAACTCATTAAAGTTGGAGAGTGGGGGCTTACTACGTCACAAGTAGGTATAAAACTTACCTACATGTGACGTCATGCGCCATTTCAACTCAATATATCTCCGTAATTTTATGACCACGTGAAAAAAAATACGTGCCCAATACTTTTCTATAAACTACCCGACGGACAAAGAAAAAAAAATTGGATTATCCCCTATTATTGACGAATTTGGCACCTTCACTTACATCAAACCAACAGGACATGATATTGAGTGTCCCATGGTTTGTGATACAGCACCACATTTGCACTCCTGGGCAAAGTCATCTGTGAATCTCCCCTGAGCAGGTTTTCCTTGCTTCCGCCAACCTAGGACAGGAGTTTATTCAAAGACGTCTAGATTTAGCAACTCATGTCCACTTGGGACATTTTCAGAGGGTGAAAAAAATTGGCAGGTCATGGAAACACTCTCTTGAACCACTGACCTTCTATCTAGCATGTCCCTATTTTGTGACTTAAGTCTCTTCCGAGTCAGTTTATCTGCATCGCTTCAGGGCATGCATAATGAAGTTGGCGTGTTTCGACTCCATGATTTACAAGATCTTGCTTAGGATTTATTTTGGTCTAGAATACGATGCAGGACTGAAATGGAAGTCAGAGGTAAATCATTTAGAAGTTATTTTTCCAGAACCGATGTTCTGAAAAAAATACTTCTTAGTTGTAGATAATAACTTCTACAAAAACAAAACCCAGTATTTTATTAAAAGTCTTTTGATTTATGCCCAGTTGGTGGCAATAGGCTCGACCCCTATTACACGGGACTTAAACATAACTGGCGAAATGTGAATGTACTATTAAGTACACCTCTGCATAACCGTTACAAGCGTGATGTTATGTAATGTTTTTTAAATCTTTTTTAAAGTGAAGCTTTTATTACATCGTCTCAAACTGTTTCATCTGTGTGTTGCATGTCGCGTGACGCTGACGATCGGCGCTATAGTGTGAAAAAAAGTTTCACTTTTACCGTGGTTTCATAAAACCACACAATCCTTTTTTTGTATCCTTTCCATTTGTTTCACGCTACGAACGCTAGTGATTTTGGTGGTCCACTTACGGTTATGGCCCATTGAAAAATTTCGCCTAACATTCTGCTTATTATCTACTTTATCTAAATATGCGTCATTTATCACCAATTTCGCAATAAAAACTTTATTTTTCACGATGCCCGTGTACTGGCAGCCACTGCGCGACGATCCTGGCTCATAGGTCCTAATGCATTCTATACAACACATGACATGGCACAGCAGCGATAAATAAAAACTTGATAAGCTTTACATAATTCATCCACATACTGTAGCTAAGGTACCTATCTACACAAATAAATAAAATTAAATATTAAATAAAATTTCTTTCGAAATAAGCAGTACCCTTGTGCTCTTGTATCTTAATGTATTGTCCTGTTAAGTGTTATGTGTGTACATAAATAAATAAAATAAATAAATTAAAATTTAATAAAATTAAAATTTAATAAAATTAAAATTTAATAAAATTAAAATTTAATAAAATTATAATATTAAAATAACCTATTACTACATTCATACGAATGTACTTAAATAGGTAAATATTTTTTTTTTTCAATTTTTGTTCGTCTGTCTGTTTGTTCCGGCTAATCTTTGAAACGGCTGGACCGATTTTAACGGGACTTTCACTGGCAGATAGCTGATTTAATAAGGAGTAACTAGGATACTTTTTAACACGCGCCCGGCTGCGGCGCGCACGTCCACGCGGACAAAGTCGCGGGCATAGCTAGTCATAGATAGGTATCATTCTAATGATCGATGTCCTATTGGCTATTGATCTATAGAACACAAAGAGCCCATCAAATTGTCACGAGACATTCAGTCCATTTGTCAGTGCAGTGAAGCTAATTGTTGGGATTGTGTATGGTTATTGGCTGTGTGATGATCAATGAGCATGTCTTGGTTATAGTGAATAGAATTGAGACAAAGGTAGCTGTCGAATAGCGAAACAATGAGAAGTATCATGCAAATAGCTAAAAACGAAGCCGAAAGGCACTTATTGTATCGATATTTTTTGTTCTGGACCATTCCTTTCCTACGTATGACATTTATCTTCTAGTTACTGAGATATTAATGGTCAATAGCTCCAAGTTTTAAAATCTTTAAAAAAAATGCAATAACTTTACTACCTCCATGACCTCTGTATGCTTCCATCAGCACGATGTGTTTAGTGCAAACAATAAATATTTTTCACTTAGACTTACTTCAGCTATACTCAACCTGCGGCCCGCGGGCCACCATGCAGCCCGACGGGCCTTTGTGATTGGCCCACCTGGAGTTACAAAGTGATTGTAAACCATTTTAAATTTCGCGCCCACCAGAAAACTGGACTAAATAAAAGAGGTAACTCCGTAACCCTACTGCGGTGCGTTGCTTTGAGTGTTGTGCGAGCGAGAGGTGGGAATCCCTTCCGTTTTGGAAAAAGCGTTTACAGTACCAAAATTCTCATTAAAACATAATAATTATGATAAACATCTTTGTTAAAACTTAAAGTCCTTGTTTGTGAAACTTTGAAAATTTGGTCTAAGCATATTGCATGTGGCTTTTTAATCACCTTTTTTATTAATAATAATAAATCGTTCATTTTGAATTACGTTTTTTATTTACACCAAAATAATTGTTAGTTGCGGCCCGCAACACCATGACTGAAACGTTTTTATGGCCCCTATAAAAAAAAGGTTGAGTATGGCTGACTTACTTAGTTTGATATATAATGCTTGGTTGACGTCTTTGCGAAAAGTCCTTTTCCACCCTATATAAAGCATAATATAGGATATACAAGGTGTTGTTATGCATCCTCGTCGTCAAATTTCAGGAGGTGGTCACAAAAGACATAAATAATCAATTAAAATTACGGTACCCAGTTAATTATTATTTTTTTGTTTTTTTTTTAAGTTTGACAATATTTCAGAATAACACCCTTTTTTTTGCGGATGGGAAATCATCAAATGACGTCTCCCGCTCTGGACGGAGCGGGAGGGAGTGTCAGACTTGTACTGACTAAAACCCACCCATGTTCCTTCTTCGCCCTTTGTGTTCCAGGGCCGCGGTATCTCTTTCGAACAACCCGCAGACAGAATAACCCCCTTAACGTGGTTTAGGAATAAGAAATTATCGAATCAACGTTTGAGATTGTTTGTATGAGTGTAAGCGAGGTTATAGAGCAAGAACCAGACGGGCCGCGTTTAAAACACGGGTAGTTCACACTTACCGAATTCCGTACCTAAATGAGAAAAAAAATAAAAGTTACCTACCCATTTTATTATTGATTCGGGACGAGAATCATTAACATAGTTACGTCCTTGAATTTGACGAGGATGCAAAACAACACCATAGGATGGCACTAAATATCTACATGTACCCCTACACAAAAGCTCCCACATCCAACATCTTTCCTGTCGAGTCTCATGCAACGCTTACGTCGGCAACCTAACAACGTAAGATAACGACTCCATTACCAACACTCCGGGATAAATGGACGCTGTACCAACTTAATAATGCAAAGTGGCTGAGTGATGAACTTCAAGCTTAGAATGTTGAGTATAAATAGCTTAGGTAGGATCTTCCCGTAACGTTTTGAGAGCCGTGAAGATGAAATGAAATTACACAAAGTGAACAAGCGGAGGTAAATGCGAGTGCTTGGATCCGAACCATCAACGTACAGCTTGTGTGGGGACCGATACCACTGCACCACAACTGGTTACTTTCATCAATCGATCAGCTGACCCTACCGCAGACTACTGCTGGACATAGACCCCTCCCAAGCTGCGCCACAACGCCCTGTCCTCCACTTTCCGCATCCAGTCAAACCCAGCCACCTTTTAAGTTATCATTATGCTTGTGACGAAACTAAGGCGTCATCCAAATAATGCTAGGCCGATTACAGTATGAACCTTTGGTGGATGTAACTTTCGTAAATAAGTTATTTACCAAGGGTATCTTCCAAATCCTGAAATATATGTCATAACCGGTTATTAGTACGGATATAAAATGAATCGTATGCACGCCAGTGGTAGGTCACGCGACCTATCTTCCAGTCTACCGTATTTCTACCGAGTTTTGATGTTTCAAGCTCGCAGCCAGGATGATCTATACAGTGTCCGATCACAGCGGAGTTAAGACGTCCCGGAACTTTTCATTACGCCCAGTGTTATTGTGTTAAATTGTAATTTTAAGTAATTGGTTAGTTTAATATCTCACCCAGTGTGTTCATTTGCTGTCCACGTGCGGTCCGAGTCTAATGGAATAAATCCTTACAATTCAACATAAATATTGAAAGTAGATACTTCTGATCTTTGCTTTTCATTACGTTGAAACCAGTGAGCGATGTACACCAAGCTTGCCGCTACGTTCGAAGAGGCGTCTCTCGTCACGTAGCCAATAACGGACGGCTTGAAAGTTTTGCGGTGGCACGTTAGCTTCCACGACTTATATGAAATACCCATCTGTGTTCTTCTACTTTTCTCAACAGAAGATGGAACAGATTTTTAACAATAAACACTTTTCTTTGAAAATAAAACTTCTGAATATGGTAGTCATAATATATCCCCTGTAAATGAGTCGTCTTGGTCTATTTGGTCAGGAATTTTCAGTTACCCCCTGGCTATTTTGGATCTGTACCAACAAAAACCTACTTACAAGGTTCTTATAAAATAACTGACGAAATGTGGGCGTACACCTCATTTTTACGGGAAAATCATACAAGAAATCGTGTTATGTTTTATTCAGCACTTTCAGTAGCAAATATTCTAAATTCAACAAACGAAGAAATTCTATTTTTGCACTCCTACAGAAGCATCATTACTTTTTGAACTCAAAAACAAAGTCCTTTGTGAGAACTTCGAAATAGTTAATTAAAGTTGGTCCTCTTATTAACGAATTAGAAGTTTTGTTCACAATTGATTACCGACTCGCCCCTGCTTTGCACGGGTGCAATAGCGGCGTGTATTAGTCTAAGATCCCGACTTAAGAAAGACTTTCCCTCATCTGCTTATCGAATGAAAAATATTTTTTAGCAATATTCATTTAAAAACAAACTTATTACGAATAGGTTGCCTATGAAACTGTACTGTGATTCTTGACCGATTTGACTTGGCAATCTAGTAGTAGTTTGTTATTATCTGTATTTTAATATACAATGTGTTGTTTTGCATCCTCGTCAAATTCAAGGAGGTAACAATGCTAATGATTCTCGTCCCGAATCATCATCGAAAACGGAAATCGGTAAGTGTGAACCACCCGTGTTTTAAACGCGGCCCTTCTGGTTCTTGCCTTATAACCTCGGTTACACACATACAAACAATCTCAAACGTTTATTTCATAATTTCTTATTCCCTATGCCACGTTAAGGGGGTTATTCTGAAATACTGACAAACTTAAACAACCAAAAAAATCAGCGTTTATTAATAATTAACTAGGTACCGTAATTTTTATTGATTATTTATGTCTTTCGTGACCACCCCCTGAAATTCGACGAGGTTGCAAAACAACACCTTGTATATTAGGAAGAAAACAGATAGATACAGTGCTTCCTTTGTCGACGTTTTATAAGTGCCCATGTAGGCCTAGGCTCGGAGTTTCCTTGCGTGTTCGAATCAGAAATGAGGAAGAACCATCCGCAAGAGAACCAAGGTTACCGACGTAGCCCGAAGAATCGCCAAACTTAAGTGGCAGTGGGCAGGGCACATTGCTCGCAGAACGGATCGGCGATGGGGCCGAAAAGTTCTGGAAGGCCTCCCACTAGGTGGACCGATGACCTGGTGAAGGTTGTGGGGATCCGCTGGATGCGAGGCGCACGGGACCGGTCAATGTGGCGTCATTTGGGGGTAGGCCTATGTCCAGCAGTGGACGTCTTTCGGCTGAAATGATGAATGATTATGATGATGTAGGCCTATGTCAAATAAAATATTTTGATAATTTTTTACATAATATCAACTGGCCTCTTTATGCCTGACAACCCTGTAGATCTAATTTATTAAATACTAGCTGCGCCCCACGGTTTCACCAGCGCAGACCGGGATAAAAAGTAGCCGTGTTAATCCAGGGTATAAGCTATCTTATACCATATTTCATTCAAATCCGTTGAGCCATTGAGGCGTGAAGGAGTGACAAAATTACAAACACACACACACACACACTCACTCACAAACTTTCATAATATTAGTGTGATATTTTAATCAATTGGATATCGCTCAGTGTTCGTAAAAAAACGGGCATAAATAATTGTAAAAAATGCATGAAAATTAATTGTGCAGTAGTTGTAAAAGAATCAGTGATAAGAACTAAGGAGACACAAAAAGCGACTTTATTTTATATTTTTTATTATAGTAATACGAATTAATGTCCATTGTCTTTTTTTGTCCCATTTTTAACCCATTGGTTGACTGGTAGAGAATGCCTTGTGGCATTAAGTCCGCCTATGACCACTATAGTACATGAAGTTTAAATAAATAAATAAATTACCACACAGCGCAGTTCGCTGAAGTTCCAGTCCCTACAGTACTTAAACTTGATACAAAGGTGGTATAAAGTGCTGGCATTTGTTTCTTTCCAAGACAAGTAATGTTTGTGTGGTAGCATTGTCTTGGTATTTCTCGAACGAGAAGTTATAAACACTTGCGGTATTCACATTTACTTTGCGAGTTTAAAACAGTTTAATTTACTGCAAGTTTTCTTGAAAATTTTCATTTGACGCCGTGTGACTGCCAAATAACTGACAACAACAAAGACGTTTCACGTTTTTTTAAACTTACTCATAAAGGGCATTGTGTACGTTTGTATGGACCAGTGGCATGATTTTATTTCACAGCGGCCACAATGATTATTGTTGCTAACGTATGGTGGAATATATAATAATAATACTACTCCTAAAAGACTTTTGCCGAAAATTATATCGGAGCTAAATGTCTGATGTCAAAGTTGTGTTTTTCGTTGATTACTGCTCAATGTTTGCTACTGTTATGTACACATTTTATCAAAAATTAACTCTTTCCTATCGTTTGCCGTATGTCATTACTTACCAGAATGTTATCCTTAGCAGCAACGCTATCGAATGGTGTAATTATACAAGGTGATATTTTTTATGATATGAATAAACCAATTATGCAGTTTTAGTTTTTATAAAATCGGGCTCGAGACTCCTTTAAGTGTTTTTCGCTATTCCTCATAGTTTCGGATTTGGCCTTCCACCCACTTGAAAAATTTACCCGGTATATCTCGGCTCCGATGCATTTTGGAAATAAGTGTTGATAGAAGAAAATTAATGTCTTAATGTGCTACTAATGAAAGATAATAAATCAGTGGCCGCAGACTTAAAAAAATCATGCCACGTTTACCCAAACCCTTTTGTTACTCAGAATGTTAAACTGAAATGTAAATATAGACCAGTTTTTGGATATTTCTTTAGTTATGAGAAATATCAATTACCTACATGTATCAGAACAGTAATATGCCGTTAGTAGTATCTGGATCACGTTATTTAAGTCCATTGAAAGCATAGCGCTCATTATAAGAGCTCGTGGCATAATAATAACAGCCGCATGGGTCGGTCTTCAAGGTTAAGCTGCGCTTGACAAGGACGGTCTGTGGATGGGTGACCATCATTACATACTGAGTTTCCTCCGTGCCTCGGAAAGCACGCTAAGCCGTTGGTCCCGGCTGTCATCTGTAGATATTTGACAGTCGTTACAGGTAGTCAGTGGCCCGAAAATCTGAGAACCAGTCTTACCAAGGGGTATCGTATTACCCAGTACTACCTGGGTTTTAGAGGTCTGAAAGGCAGTCGCTTCATGTCATCATCATCATCATCAGCCTATAATGTTCTCACTGGTGGGACGCAGGCCTCCTCTCTATGAGAGCGAGTGGGCTGTAATCCACCACGCGGGCCCAGTGCGGGTTGGTAGATGTCACATATCTTCGAATTTTTATTTCTAGGACATGCCGGTTTCCTCACGATGTTTTCCTACACAGTTTTTGAGCGCTCCATGTAAAATACTGGTGTTCAGTAGCATTCGGTAATATTGAAAGCCGACCCCAATAAAATTGGGGAAAGGCTAGGCAGATGATGATGATGAAAGCACAGCGCAGGCGTCGTATTGAAAGCACTTTCAGCCAATATTTTTTTAGCAAACACTGAAATCGATACAGATTCAATCAAAAACATTAAACGTTAAAAACAGACTCTATTTACTGAGCTTTAAGGTAAATCATTCAATCAAAAACATTAAACGTTAAAAACAGACTCTATTTACTGAGCTTTAAGGTAAATAATAATAGTATTATATTAAATTAATATTTTCTTTCTTTTTTTTATATATTGTGTACGTACTTGTGGCAATTGCGCCAATAAACGTTTTTTCTTTTTTTCTTTCTAATATTCCATTTTTAAATGTTCTCAGGCAAAAATCAAGGGTTAGGAAACTAAGCACAGAGGTTCGTAACGTAGACCGAAGGATTTCACTGAGAAACCCAATACAAAAACGATTTGTCAAGCTTTCAAAGGTAAACGTATACTATTCAGTATCTCGGTACCTGGATCAAAAGAGTTAGGGACACCTGGCGGAAAAAGGTTCGCGGTAGGTAGGTAGGTTGAATTTTGAGGTTGACAAGGCTGTTTCCTCAAAAAACTAATGGAAGGTGAAAACAGAGAACGTCACCAAAGGATAGATAAAATAAATGGAACAGTGCTCCTATTTTTTCAGAAATCGTTTTGTTTTAGACACAATATCACAATGCTTTCTCCCCAAAAGATTAGGCAGAGGTGTCCCTATAGTATAACTGGGAAATATGGATCGTTTTTGATATTTGTATGTCCCATGTTATAGTCGAGCCTATTGCCATCAACCGGACAGTAACCCATTTCGCTGGTCCGAATCGAACCTAGGACATCATGCTTAGCGGTACCGCTTACAACCAGAGACAAGTCATTTTCTTTATAAAAAAATATAAAATAAGACCAGAGTTAATCGCAGATTTCCTGTTTCTTTTTAATATTCAATAGCTTCACAAAAACATCGTACTAAACTACTCAAACATCTGCAGTTCTATCATTAACCCTGGAAACGGGATATTTACCATCAACATCATCTGCCTAGCCTTTTCCCGAACTATCATGGGGTCGGCTTCCAGTCTAACCGGATGCAGCTGAGTACCATTATTTCACATGAAGCGACTGCCTATCTGACCTCCGCAACCCAACTAGGTAATACGATACCCCTTGGTAAGACTGGATGTCAGACTTTTGGCTTCGGACTATCGTAACGATTGTCAAAGATCTACAAATGACAGCCGGGACCAACGGCTTAACGTGCTTTCTGAGGCGCGGAGGAAACTCGGTATGTAATTATGGTCACCCATCCACCAACCTCGGCAAGCACGGCTTAATCTTGCGGCTGCTATTATTCAGCCACGAGCTCCTCAACCTAAATCCAAAGGTACACCAGTAAAGTCTACGAACTTAAATTGATGCTGTCCGTAATTAATAATGAACTAATGAGTCCAAACTTTCCGTATTTGGGGACGAGACGTAATAGCGTAGTAATGGCCCGTTTGGAACGATGCCGAGAAAACTTGGTCTAGTGTCGAGTTACTTGGTAGGGTTTCAAGAAATTAGTTGATGTTTACCTTTTTTTTTTTTTTTTTCCGGATGGGAAATCATCAAATGACTTCTCCCGCTCTGGGCGGAGCGGGAGGGAGTGTCAGACTTGTACTGACTAAAACCCATCCATGTTCCTTCTTCGCCCTTTGTGTTCCAGGGCCACGGTATCTCTTTCGAACAACCCGCAGCCCTCGAACAACCCGCAGCCCTAGTTGATGTTTACCTTAGATTTAATCCTAAAAGTGATCATAACTGGCGAAATTTGAGGTCTATTAGAGACACCTCTGCCTGTACGTTTTGAGATTACAGGTGTGATGTTATGGCAACTATGAATCAGCATTTTGTTGAAAGTTCAAAAGACATAAAACAGTACCCCATAACGCCCGCCCTTCGCCACTTCCTAAATTTGCTGGGTAGACAGACCTGAGTCTTGAGAGCCTAGACAAGCGCTTTCATGAAATCATATTATATTTAAAACTTGCATCAGGATACAATAGAATTTTCAGTTTATCCGTCTACGTTGTCCTCATACTATTATCTGAGTAATGTTTGCATATTTTGTAATCACGTTCTCAAAAACGGTTCTAACGTTTTCGATGAAAGGAGCAATGAAGGGACGGGAGCGAAAAATAGATCTAGCAAGATCTCATATCTGGATAATTCATTTACTCTATTTTAATAGAATGTCAATTTACCTTGACCATGCCCATCGAAATAAAATGTTATCTATACACGGTGTAAATCACCTCATTACGAAGCCGTCAACCAAGCATTCTGTACATGAAACTAAGTAACTTTACGCAAAAAATATTGCTGGGAAACGACTTTTTTTTGGGGGGTGTAAAATCATGTTTTGTGGTAGAACTCAATGTAACGCACTCAAAACATTGTGCTGATGGACGGATTGAGAAGTACGGGGGTCGTGGAGGTGTTTAAAGTAAAAATCTTACATTAAAAACTTGTATTTAAAAAAATACTTGTCAAAAAGTTGGAACTTTGACCCCTAATATCTCCGTAAATAGAAGGTTCCCAGGTATGGTGTAGAACAAAAAAAAATTCGCAATGACAGGGAGAACCAGTGCCTTTCGGCTTCGTTAAGAGGTGTTTTACACCCTTTATTCATCAAAATTTCAGACGTTTGACCCTATAATAATCTTGTTAAAATAAACTTCGGATCGATTGCTTTGATTGACCTTTAGCTAGAATAAGGTTAGATTATTCATTCTTTCGTAAATATAAAACTCGAACATTGGCCAACTTCTCAATTTTGTTTTCTGTTCTGTTATCAAATTATAATGTCAGGTTGAGCCACTTTCAAAAGTAAACTGCGTAGTTAGTTCAAGTTATAAAACTCATTTATATTCTTGAAAACTTTTCACTGCAGACAAATTAATTTAAATGTATGAAAACATGTTCAGAATATCTTCAATGTTAAGTAGCTTTGAATTGGAACCAGACATACCTACTTACTTATAAAGATGGAGTCAGGAGGGTAGCAGTAATAATAGTGATACGGTACTAAGGGTATGGCAATTTAAGACAGCGGTGGCGTAAATTATATTGTAACCTTTGTGGTAACTATATTTTCGAGCCGTCTAGGGTTGAAACTGTGGGGTCTTGAGGTCCGAGTGCTCAAAGCCTTTTTAAGGAAATTTCGAAACGCCTAGTTGACACTTCCCTTGACCCAAGGGCTGGCTTCTACCTTTGCCAGAGGCTAAATATTGCCATACAACGTGGCAATGCTGCCAGTCTCTTTGGCACATTACCAGCTGACAGCGTTGAGGAGGAGTTTTTATTTTAGTTATTTAATTGATTAGTTTGTTAATCGTTGTTATGTACATAGTTAGGTCCCTTTCTCTCGTGGCTAAATAAAAACAGTTACTTTGATTCAATATCGGCACGGCACGGTTAGCGCTGTGGTTGATCGACTCTATCCCCGCACGGAACATATATTTGTATGGCCTACAGATAGTTGTTGCGGGTCTGACTGTTTGTGTATGTTTCTTTAAATGTTTGTAAACGCACCAACGATACAGGAGAAAATCCTAATGTGGGGCAACGTTTAAAAAAAAAAAAACTGTATGAGGTTCATGAAAGTACAAGGTCTATTATTTCGGATTTTAGCCAGTTCGATTCCCGAGAGTGGCAAACGAATTTTCGATTTTTTTTGAATGCAGACTTGTTTCTTTTAAAAAATAAAGAATTTTTTTCTTTCAGTGAAATTTATTGTATTTAGAATACTTTCCCTCCAGCACGCGTAGCATGACCGCTGTAGAAACAGGCTATGTCGACGGAAGAATCGACCAACTGACACATTTTCACTGTCTATCTGTCATTATGTCGATTCAACCGTAGACAATTCTAGTTTCTACAGTGGTCCTGCTACGCGTGCTGTTGAGGTTGAAAAACCCCTGTATAATTATTACAAAGAACATTTTCTGTAAAGAAAATCGCTCTATCAGTCAAACCGCTCCGCTTGCAGTCAGACGTCGGTCTACTCTTCACATCATGCGTTCATTATACTGTCAAAACCTTCACCGAATGAGTGAATGAATGAAAGCTTTGTTTCGCAAACAAAACGCCACTAATGTAACGAAAGTAATGCACGGTATTGTGTTCAGTGAGTGAATGATAAATAAGTTTTGGGTAAAATATGAAAATGTAATTCATTATGAATGATGGATATTTTGTCTAAAGCGCTTTGTTGGTTACGTCAACAAAGAAGTGTAAATAGAAATAGCTGTAAATTAATTTATCATATTATTGTATTTGTACCTCTAAAAATGATATTGTGGAAAACCCTTGAAAATACGTATATTTGATCATCTGGCTCATCACCATCGAAGTACAGCGTCTGGGGCACCAAAATGCAAAAGATTTTATAATTCGCATTTTATTATTTTTAATCATTTTTTTCTTCTAATATAAACACAATTCAATGGCGCGACAGAACCTTACAGCCAAACAGTTAAAAAACTCTTTGACAAACTAAGCTACCGAAAAGTTTATAATGCCAATCCCGTTGACAGTTGATGTAGAAACATGAAACCATTTGACAGCAATTGACTAACTCAAAATCAAAGCATTTATTTCAAGTAGGCCAGTTACAGGCACTTTTGAATAGTCAAAAAAGAATAATGAAGCTACAGTCCCAGTCACAAGGCATAATTACTATGAAAATTCTGTAGTTGCCCATTCCAAAGCGTAGATCTCTATGGAGAAGAATGGGCAAGAAACTCCAAGGATTTTTTTTTCTGTGTCTCGTCAAATCTATGAAACACATTCTAATGCCTTTTTATTTCCAATTCCAGGTTATTCGAAGAAAACGAGGATCTACTCCATCTGTTCGAAAAATTCGGAGAACTCAAGACAGCAGAGGCCCAGATGAGCTCTGAGGAGCTGGCTGAACATGCCACGAAGGTCATGCACACCCTGGATGAGGGCATCAAGGGTTTGGGAGACGTGGACGCATTCTTCGCTTATATCAGGCATGTGGGGGCCACGCATCATCAGGTGCCAGGGTTTAAGGCTGAGAACTTTTGGGTGAGGACTTTTTTTCTTTTCATATTCAATGTTCTTCGTATCTCCTCAAAACTTTGGTTAGATAGAATAGCGTTGGTTTTTTAAATTTTTTACTCATGCACAAT
This sequence comes from Cerastis leucographa, assembly GCA_963082945.1. Lineage (NCBI taxonomy): Eukaryota > Metazoa > Arthropoda > Insecta > Lepidoptera > Noctuidae > Cerastis > Cerastis leucographa. The sequence continues at coordinate 1,976,329 of OY720360.1, forward strand.
ACAATTAAGCACCAATAAACCTAAACGCGGTCTGCACTTTAAACTGCGCACAGTTTGTGTTGTTACCGAAAAACCGGTCACCTAGTTTTTATTTCATTATTCGATACTGTAAGTTATTTTATTTTAATTTTGGATTCAGAATAACGGTAATTTTAAATGATTAAAGAAAAATCTTAAAAATGTAGAAAATGCCCGATTTTTTTCTTGATTTTGTTGCCATGATTGCATGGCGGTATAGCAGAAGTTTATTTACAAATTCAACTTAGGAAAATTAATGTATAAGAAAATGAGCTATTTAGAAGTTTCATAGACACGTTATTTTTCATATAAGCTCAACTGATTGTTACACAAACAGTCAACCATAAGCTCGCTTTGACCTGAAATTTCTTGCTGAAATTGTAAAAAAGCAATAAATTACTGGGCTAGTTTAAAGTTTTGAAGTCAAAACACGCTTTACAAAAACATTTTCAAACACTTGGAAATCCGATCTAAACAGAAATACAAAATCTAAAGTCGTTTTCTCCAATATTATATCTACGCAATTGGAATACCTACCGGTATTATTTGAACTTGGCTCTCCGCCAACGTTGAAGGTAAAAGAGCATGAACGTTAACCATCTCATAATTCCCGGATGAAAGGTTAACTGAAAGTACCTGAAACGTTCATAAAAGATATACCTACAGTCTCCCCTAGATCTCCCCCTTTTCAGAAAAAAAAAATGATATAAAAAATTGTGACTTGGAGATTTATTTATTAAAACTTGAACATGATAAGATGCACAAGTATAAAAAAACGGTCAAGTGCGAGTCGGACTCGCGCACGAAGGGCTCCGTACCATTATTTATAAAAACGAGCAAAGAAAACATCTTTTTTGTATGGGAGTCCCCTTAAATATTTATTTTATTCTGTTTTTAGTATTTATTGTTATAGTGGCAACAGAAATACATAATCTGTAGAAATTTCAACTGGCCAACTATGCGGTTCATGAAATACAGCCTGTTGACAGACGGACGGACGGATAGACAGCGAAGTCTCTGTAATAGGGTCCCGTTTGACCCTTTGGGTACAAAACCCTAAAAACACTGTACAAAGGCGGACTTAATGCTTTGAGCATTTGAGATCTTCGAAGATTTTACCTAGCAGTAGGATGGTTACTGCCTGTTTTTCTTGAATAATGAACAGAGATCGGAATAGATAGAGTCTAATTGCCTAGCCTTCAAGGATGTAACGTGTGGATAATACCACCCATAATTTGAACAACTTTATTTCAGAACTTAAAAATCTTCCCGGAATTTTACAGGGACGTATTATCCACATATTACTTGATTTCTTGAAGGCTGGGTGAATAAACACTACCTATTTCTTTCTGCGTCTAGATGATAAAGCGTAGAAGTTCAGACGTACTTTTCGAAGCGATCGATTAGAAGAGTTACACGCAAAATACAGTGCTACGTCATCATCATCAGCCTATAATGGTCCCACTGCTAGGACACAGGCCTCCTCTCTATAAGGGGGAGTGGGCTTTAATCCACCACGCGGGCCAAGCGCGGGTTGGTAGATGTCACATGTCTTCGAATTTTTAGTTATAGGACATGCCGGTTTCCTCACGATGTTTTCCTTCACGGTTTTGAGTGTGTGCTACGTGCTGTTCTACAATAACCATCATCATATGCAGCCTTATTCGACACACTTCTAAGTGCAAATCACCTCTTTTTAGGGTTCCGTACCTCGAAAGGAAAAAACGGAACCCTTATAGGATCACTTTGTTGTCCGTCCGTCTGTCTGTCTGTCAAGACCCCTTTTCTCAGGAACGGGTAGCGGTATCATGGAATTTATATCAAATACTCAGGTCTACTGTCCCTTAGAGCTGTGAAAAAATCAAGCTTCTAAACCAAAGCAATCAAAAGATACAGCCGTTTATGCCGCAAATTTCCGCAAATCTTCGACACTCGCAAGGGAATCAAAACCTACAGGGTACTTCCCGTGAACTCAGAATCTTGAAATTTGGTACGAAGCAACGTCTTATAGCACAGATAAAGGAAAAATTGTGAAAACCGTAAATATTTAGTTACGATAGTAATAGTTAGTTAGTTGTAATAAAAATATTTTTAATAATTAAGTTTTTAAAAGTACGGAACCCTCGGTGCGCGAGTCCGACTCGCACTTGGTCGGATTTTTGTACTAATCTTTATTACAAATGAGAGAAAATAGCGTACTAATTCTTAAGAATGACGAATTGGTGAACATGAAAAATTACATCCAGAGCTATACTTACAGCAAACACCTATAGAAGCCCACATTTAGTAGACTAATAGAAACCAGGATTGAAACTAATTAGTCCTACCGATTGCTATACAAAATAAGAAACATCCGATCAAATCTTACAACTGCTTCGTTAACAAAATACTACAGAAAAGTTAATTAAACCACTAAGACAGTTTACCTTCAAACAAACATTAATTAATTACTCAGTGCCAAGCCTCTCAGTATTTCATTATATGAACTTAGTACAAGTATAATACTTCAGGCGAACGACTACGAAGAAGAAGAAATAATTGGAAAATACTGAAAAGGATTTCTGAAATACTCTTACTTTATCGATGCACTTGGTCTCGGCGTTCAAAGATGGCAAAGTAAAAACAACAACTTTTTTCTTTTGGTGGACAGAGGACGATTATTTCAATAAGTTGCCAATCAAAAGTATTAAGGACGAGAGTGGGATATAAAAAAAAGATCCCACGGTAAATATTATAGTCCAGGAATATTAGGGGTTTTACCTCGGAATGAGAGATAGTCAGATAAACATAATTCGAAGGTCAAAGGTCAAAAAAACGTTTCTTTTTACACACTTATTGCAAATATCTCGTTTCCTATGGTTTCATGCTGTTTTAGTTTGACCTTTGACAAAAAAAAGAATTGAAAATCTGTAGTCGCAGACACCCTACGATAAGTAGGTTTTGAGTCAAGTTTTAGGGTGCCAAAATAAAATTTTATACAAGTTAATAGCGGACTATCTCTCATTCTGAGATTCTTGCCCTAATTCGACTAACATTCTTGGACTATTAACAAAAGCCTTTTTACGATTGATCGATCTTTGTTTTGCGATTATGTTTTATTAAGTACCAGCTTTGCCGTGGCTACACTTGGTTATTAATTTGAAATTATCTCTTCCGGGAACGGAACGTACTGTAACACGCTTATGATGCATGGTAATAATCTAGCTTCCCATTATAGAGTGAATTTTCAGAATCAGATGAGTTTCAATAACACTACCAGACCAGTATTTGCGAAGAAATAGGCACTCCTTATATTTAAATTACAAACATACTCGTACATACTTGATCTCTATATAATATTAGAATAAACATAGGGTGAGAAATACCATTATTACATAGGTAATTCTGAGTCTAAATGACATCTCAAATATCATCAAACTATTAAAAAAAAAACCTTCTGTTATTCGCTATAAAAATGTGAAACGCTTTGAAATAAATTTTCCACATGTCTAAGCTCCTTCAACGTACTACCTAAAAACTCAATTTCCAAACCGTGTCCCAATAACCGTTCTTCCTAACCTTACCTATTATAGCACCGTCGAGTCTTCTCCAAGTCGTTTGCAACAAACATGTTATTTATAGGGCATGCAAACCGGATACCCGGTTAACCGAAAAAACCGGTTAACCGACTGATTTCAAAACCGGTTTTTTTACTTAGGTAAAACCGTTTTTTTCGGGTTTTTCGGTTTTATATTATTTTAATTAATAAATATTAGGGAAAATAGAAACTTACACACTATAAATATTGAACATCAAGTTATGATTCTCCTATCTTATTGATTTAATAATAATACTTTAACCATCCCAAACAAAATATTGAATTGAATTGAATATATTTATTTCAGAGTAAGCACACATTAAGTGATATAAGTCCGTATTATGTTAGTAAGCAGATACTTACAGCTATGTTAGAAAACTTAAAATAATTATTATTTTGGACATGTATGAACGATCGAAATGCTCAGGATTTGGCTGTCCACTCTGTTCGACACCACGCTCAGAAGCGTGTTAGTGCTACTTTTAACCCGAGACTGCAGGGACGCAGTTCTTTTGCGAAGCACCGCCTGGAAGCCGTCCTAGCTGTGATCGGCGAACATGCCGGAGGCACTGCACCGCCATGGGAGCCCCAACAAACCCCTAAACGCGTTGTTATACTGGACGCGCAGAGCATTGCAGGCTTTTTTAGTGTAATTGCTCCACAGTTATTGTTGCACGTGTATAACGTTTGGCAATAGCTATTAATAGTGTGAATTTAAAACAGCATCGTGCAAACCTGCGAGAAAGATACCCCTTAACGACAATACCCTGCGCTCCCCATCCATGTCCATATCGTTATTTTGTTTCTCATTGACCCAAGTACTTAAATTTGGACACTTGCTGTATATTCTGTGATTTGACCTTATTGTACTTACCAAATGTTCCTAATTTGTATGTTAGTCTTATTACCTTACATTTTAAGAGTATGTCAAAATCAAAATCCAATTAAAAGTCATTCATTCAAACTAGGCTGATAATCAGCACTTTTTGAACGTTACAAGAGACAGTCCCCCAAAACGCTCGCCCTTCGCCACTTCCTAGTATTTTAGCTGGGAAGAAGTGGCGGAACAAACTCCCCAGCAACACATCTGTCTGTTAGGTATGTTGTTTATGTAAATAATAAGTTCTATTCTATGTTATGCATAGAGAAAAGAAACTTTTATACTGTTATTAGTTTTGGCTTATTGAAGTCCAAAAAAATGCACATTATTATAAATATAGGTAAGAGAAACGTAAAAATACATATTTTTAGAGATTAGACTTTAGCTTTTTAAATTCTTTCTACACATTTTTGTAATAAAGATTGAAAAAAAATAACGAAAAAACCGAATTAACCGGTTTCACCGGTTTTGTAAATATGAAACCCGAAAAAACCGGTTTTGTGAAACAACCCGGTTTTTGCATGCCCTAGTTATTCATGATGATAACCTCTATCTACCTATATATATCTACCTTTAACAAAAACATACCAACAGTAGCTCGTGGCGAAATAATAACAGCCACGCGGGCCGATCTTAGGTTAAGCCATGCTTGCAGGTTGGCCCATGGATAAGTAACCACCCATTACATACCAAATTTCCTCCGTGCCTGGAAAGCCTTAAGAGGGGACTCTAGCCCCGAGGAATTTGAAGTATAGGTATTTCAAGAAACTATTGCCGTCGCGCTGCGCATGACCAAGCCCCCGTAAAGTGCGAAAGGGACAACTGCAGCTCAGGCTGATTTTATCTACAAAAATCTTGACCAAAAGACGTTTTGTATTCCGCTGTTTTCTTCTGCAAAACTAAACTAATCTAAATAATTCTTATATCAAAATTTAGAGGAAAAGTATGTCTATGCTTCTATTATCAAATTTTGTTAAAAACTTATCTAATTGGTCTGATAGTCGTCTGAACATGGCGGTAAAAACGGCGGGTTTTATTTTTGGGGTTTTTGCATTGTCATAATTCTTTCAGTGACTATGTTTTGAAAAAAAGGAAATAATAGGGCCATGTATTAGTAAGACCCAGATTTTTTGGAAAAAAATCTTTGCTCTAGACGAAAGGCCCACTAGAGTCCCCTCTTTAGCCGTTGGTCCTGGCTGTCATTTGTAGATCTTTGATAGTCGTTACAGGTAGTCAGTGGCCTGAAAGTCTGACAACCAGTCTTACCAAGGAGTATCGTATTACCCAGTACTAGCTGGGTTGTAGAGGTCAGATAGGTAGGCTTCATGTAAAAGACTGATATTCAGCTGCATACGGTTAGACTGGAAGCCGCCCCAACATAGTTAGAAAAAGGCTAGGCAGATGATGAGCAGCAGTCCGACAGTAACCCTAAAATTACGAAAATAAAGTTCAGTATAATTTAGAAAGACCTTTCAGTGATAACAACGTAATAACAACTTTATCGCCACGACTATAAAGACTTTGATTTTGACAGCGATGTAGGGGAACTAAATATGAAAGATGCTGTATGTTGGCAGTTATAATGAAGTTGGTGTTTTGTTAAGTTTTCCAAGAACAGTGCCAGTTTGAATTGAAGAACAATATCGTATTGAAACTTTGTTTTTGTTAAGTGGTTGAGCTTGCTTCAAAGTTATGTTTCTTTTAAATAAAGATGTAGTTTCATTCAATTTCAGGACATCTTTTATACTAATATTTGAAACCTGAAGAGTCTGTTTGTATCTAATAGTTGAACGCAATAATCTCGTGAACTACAGGTTCGAATTGTAAAACCCTTTTAGTATTGGATAACCCATCTATCAAGGAAGGCTATCTGCTATATAATTTCTGTTATCTAGTTGATAAAAATAAGCTCGCCCCTTAGATAAGACTTAACGTAACTGACAAAATGCGGATCCACGATTAGTAAACCTCTGCCTAACCGGTCGAGGATTACAAGCGTGAAAATGTGATGTTGTATAGTCCTCAGTACCTCGTAAATAACAAAGCCTTTCACATTATTTCAGAACCCAAGTTACCTGTGAGAGGTTGGTACAACACAGTGGACTGCGCATTCACTTGACATCTCGAAATGTATAATTATGTTCTGTGTCGAGCAACAAACATTTGAATTTGAATTTAGAGTTTTCAAAATATTTATTTTTCCTTTAAATTTGGAATCTTTGAGTCAACGTATTCTGAGAAGCCAGCTCGTTCCCTTTCATTTGAACACTGCTCACCGTTTTAAGTTCTCACTTTATACCACAGAATTTCCCCATTTTTCACACCATATTTACCCTACAAGATGCACATATTCAGCGTAAGTCAGGGAACTTCCTACTTCGCCGTGGCATACATTAGCGACGCCAACACTTGGGAAACTATCCATAAGTGTTCGCGTAAGTGAGTGCATCTGTTGCTGCGGCATCTTGTGAGAATTCTATCATAGAACTTGGTGAATTAATGCTGTAATAGACAATTACATTGAATGGTTCATGGCAATTAGAGTTTCTGTTTGGCGCATAATCATTAAACGATAAACAGACATCATCATCTGCCTAGCCTTTTCCCAACTTTATTGGGGTCGGCTTCCAGTCTTACCGGATGCAGCTGAGTACCAGTATTTTAAACAGAAATTTATTTTAATTAATTAAATTACTAATAAATTTATTTAATTTATTTGGCTTTTGATGAACGACCGCCTATCTGACCTCCACAACCCAGTTAGTACCAGATATTACGATATCCCTTGTTACGACTTTGCACTTTATCAGAATTTCGGGCCACTGACTACATGTAACGACTATCAAAAAGCTTCTAATATAGACAGCCGGGACCAAGGGCTTAACGTGCTTTTCGAGGCACGGAGGAATCTCAGTATGTACATAAAGGGTGTAAAACACCTCTTAACGAAGCCGAAAGGCACTGGTTCTCCCTGTCATTGCGATTATTTTTTTGTTCTACACCATACCTGGGAACCGTCTAGTTACGGAGATATTAGGGGTCAAAGTTCCAACTTTATGACAAGTATTTTTTTAAATACAAGTTTTTAATGTAAGATTTTTACATTAAACACCTCCACGACCCCGGTACTATTCAATCCGTCCATCAGCACAATGTTTTGAGTGCGTTACATTGAGTTCTACCACAAAACATGATTTTACACCCCCCAAAAAAAGTCGTTTCCCAGCAATAATTTTTGCGTAAAGTTACTTAGTTTCATGTACAGAATGCTTGGTTGACGGCTTCGTGATGAGGTGATTTACACGGTGTATGTATGGTGGACACCCATCCACGGACAAAACTAGGCAGCGCGGCTTACCCTGAAGATCGACCCGAGCGGCTGTTATTATTTTGCCGTGAGTTCCTCTCAAGACATATTAAACCGTGATGAATATAGATGCTAATTTTGATCCCAGTGTAACGGCAACAGTGATGAAGGGCGGGTATTTTAAGGGGACCGTCTGATATAATGTTTCTGTTTAAAAAGTGATGTGTCTCGGCATAATAACATTTCGAGATTCGAGACAATTGTTTAAAAACACCACCGCACTGAAGATTCTACTCTCAAATGTGGCAAAATTGAGATACTCTCGAAGCTGAAGGATTGGTTTCTGTGTTTCGTGATGCGAATTCAATTCCCGCCTGGAAAAAATATTTCAATGGCTAGATTTTTATGTAGCAATATGAGATTTTTGTCTGAACGTAGGAGTTTAGTTTGGGTTTCTTTGTCTTCGTCTAGTTCAATTTTAAATGAACTTCGTCCAGAAGTCTGCCACATCGACAGTGTTGACAGTTTCAGGTAGGTTTTTCAAAATACAGGTGGAATTGCACAAAGAACAGGACAGGAGGTGGCCCATCGTTTGTGATTGATAAGACTTCTTTACAATCGTTCATTTTTATTAGAATAAAACCACACTTTTTTATCAGAATAAAACCACTACAAAGTTGTACCTACCACCCAACTGACTGTGGTTATCTCTGCTTCAAACATAACCGTGAAAGTTCCTGTGCAGAATACGATCAAAATACTTACTTTCATTCCTTCTTTCCTCCACTGATCATCAGCTTAATGAACGTTCAGAGATATCCATAATAGGCACTTAGCAAACTTCGGACACACGGATTATTGATCATGTTTTGTTCAAAACAGATAGCGAGGACGCAGCTGCTATTCTCTTGACTAATGCCCTAATGTATCTTGTCTTACTAGATCTTATCACAAGAGATACCAAAGAAAATACCGTAACTTTTTGTTTACGAAATACATAACATCACGTTTTGTAATCCGAGAAGGAGAAACCTCTCCAAGAAAGTATCGAAGAAAAAGACATGATGCACGGACCCCAAATAAATTGTGATGATAGCAAGAGAATAATGAATAAGTAACTTTAAACCCTGTATCTCATACCTCTAAAGAGTCTTTATACATTTATTTATTCAGTAGTACAATACACCGTGTAAATCACCTCATCACGAAGCCGTTAACCAAGCATTCTGTACATGAAACTAAGTAACTTTACGCAAAAATTATTGCTGGGAAACGACTTTTTTTTGGAGGGTGTAAAATCATGTTTTGTGGTAGAACTCAATGTAACGCACTTAAAACATTGTGCTGATGGACGGATTGAATAGTACGGGGGTCGTGGAGGTGTTTAAAGTAAAAATCTTACATTAAAAACTTGTACTTGAAAAAATACTAGACAAAAAGTTGGAACTTTGACCCCTAATATCTCCGTAACTAGAAGGTTCCCAGGTATGGTGTAGAACAAAAAAAATATCGTAATGACAGGGACAACCAGTGCCTTTCGGCTTCGTTAAGAGGTGTTTTACACCCTTTACCTATACATTTAAGTTAATCCAACATCCAACATTTAAAACGAATTAGAGTGGGATGATCAAACATCATCCCACTCTAATTCGAAATCGCTCAACTTAAACAGAAATATATAACTAATCACAAATAAATTGCTGTAAGCAAACAGTTCCCTTATCGGTTGATTGCCTTTCACACGAAATCCACGGATGAGGCTAATTATCTGACCAAACATATCGGACGATGTGATTTGTGAGGCGTTGTTATTCAAACAACACCCTTAATCAATGCTTTGCTTTCTTTTATCTGAATAATGTTTATCTTTCTGCTTCCGTTGTAAGACGGGAACAGCGGCCAAAATGTTTATGAGCAATATAGCTCTGCCCTTTTGTTTTCTATACGAGTTAATAACCATAAAACTGAAGTGTCTGTGTGTAATTTCTGGCAGAAAGCTGATGTTATAACGAGTAACATAGGCAACTTCTATTTTATAAAAAGTTTAGGGTTCCGTGCAAAAAACAACGCTTGAAATTGTAAACAAAATGCGTTTCACATCTATTTTACTTAACAAAAAAAATAGGGTTCCGTGCAAAAAGAATGCTTGAAATTGTTAACAAAATCCGTTTCAAGTAGGGAAGTTATATTTTTATAAATATTCCACGCGGAATGCAGCGCGCATTCATGACTCCTTTACGCAACAGTTTCTCTTAGATTGTTTTCATAATTATGTTATTCACTGACTTATAAAGTTGTAAGTTATTTATGTGTCGTTTTTGAGAACAAAAATTGAGATAGCCATGCAAATAAACTTTGTTTTGCTTAAACATAGATATCCGTTTGCACTGGGCCGCGGACCCTAGAAAATTTTGTAGCCTCTTTTTGTCTTTTACGGGTTTAACAACGTGGCAGTGCTGCCAGCTTTCTGGGCATTTTTCGTATTGACAACGATATGGGCGAATTTATTGACGCCCTATTACTGTTGTCCCATTTTGATACATGTACATATTTTTATTATTATTTTAGATCTGTAAATAAAATACATACTTAAGTAAAATAAATATTTCACTGTGTTAAGAATGTAAGATAGATTGACGATAATGTAAAAAAACAAAAACGTCTACTTTATATAATCTTAATATAACACGAATTTACAAAAAAACATACTTATATAATCGTGTTTTTTTTTTCACAGAAAATCGAGCAGCCGTTCCTGCAAGCGGCACAAACGACTCTCGGCGAAAGATACACTCCTAACATAGAAACCATATACAAGAAGACCATCAGATTTATCTTAGAGAACCTGGTGAAGGGTTATGAGGACTCTAAGGTGGAAAACGGGACGGCACAATCTTGACAGGAGAACTGAAGAGACTTACTTTAGAGTTATTGTAAAAGTATAGTTACCTTATTGAATAAGTGGAAGTTAGAGTTCAAAATTGGTCGAGAGAATCATCATCGTTCTACTTTTCATCCTTGCAATCATCATCCTTATTGACGCCTGGAATCTTTTAGGTTTAGGCCATGTTTTTTTGTCTTCCATACATTTCTTGATTCATCACCATCATCTGCCTAGTCTTTTCTCAAATATCTTCGGGTCTGCTTCCAGTCTAACCGAATGCAGCTGAGTACGAGTATTTTACATGGAGCAACTGCCTATCGGACCTCCAAAACCCAGTTAGTACTGAGTAATAAGGTACCCCTTGGTAAGACTGGATGTCAGACTTTCGGGCCTGTGACTACCTGAAATCACTGTCGAGATCTAGCAACTGTCAGTCAGTACCAACGTCTTATCTTGTTTTCCGAAGCAACGGAGGAAACTCGGTATGTAATGGGTGGTCACCCATCCACGGACCAACCTAGGTTAGCACGGTTCTACCTAAAGATTGACCCGAGTGGCTGTTATTATTTAGCCATGAGCTCCTCTCTTTCTTAATTCATCCTTCACCCAAATTATTAATTGTTTATTTGGTCTTCCTCAAATCTTATAGTCCATCAGTCATACCTTGCTTAATGTTTAACATTGCTTATATTAATAAACCTATCATTAACTTGTTTCTATTTTGAGTTTAATTCACATTGTCGGCATAGCATGTCTTTTTATTTAGACTTGAAGTCTCTGAAATGATTACTCTGAAATGATTTCAGAGTTCACTTTTCTGTTATGTCATCCATATCTACATTCATGCATAACTTTATTGTGCTTACATCATGTCCATCATCATTCGGTGCATTCTTCCATTGTCCCCCGTCTGCCGTCACCATATCATTCACATTATTCTTCATTATATCATGTTTACATAAAAAATAATATATTTAGTGTCTTCTGAGTTTTGACAAACTTATGGTTTTTTTCCTCAATCATAATAAATCATTTTCCTGCCTTTTCCCAGTTTATTTCAGGTCGGCGCTGCAGGTTTTCTTATTATCTCTGCAGTCACTTCTTTTCTGGCCATATCATCCTTCACACAGTCCATCCATCGTTTCTTTGTTCTTCTTTCTAATAGCCATCTACATTCATACTCAACATTGTCCTCATTCCTCCGCATCACATGTCCATACCACGATGACCGATTATCACGCGACTTTTCAGTCACCGGGGCCATTTACCGATTCTTCTTCTTCAAGTGTAATAAAAACATAATAGAGAAAAGTGGCAAATAAAGTCCATGTCCAGGCAAGTCTCTCAGCAAAGCTATGAGTGACCATTTTTCTTATATTGCATTTTTCGTTTTTCGCAAAACATTAAATTAATTTAAATTCACTTTTACAAACACTAAACTTGGGACCTCTGCCAAGAATCCAAGACCTAAGGTGAACTTATGCCAAGTTTTAGCTCTAACTTTCGAACTAAGAACTACTTAAGAAACTTTTTTGCTTATAAGATTTGTGTTCAATTCTCCACAGCTTCGCAAAAAAATCTAGGAACGGAACTATGTACATTTTCCAAACATAAACTACTATCAGCTATTTTCACGTTGACCAAAGTGCTTTTGATGGACTTAATACCAGGAGATGGACTAAGAACCAGGCGCATGTCGGCAGCATTTTAATTAATTAAAACTTTTTGCACAAGTATGAAAAACACTGTACAAAGCTGGACTTAATGCCTTTTTTTTTTTTTTTTTGCTGATGGGATATCATCAAATGGCTTCTCCCGCTTTGGGCGGAGCGGGAGGGAGTGTCAGACTTGACTGACTAAAACCCACCCATGTTCCTTCTTAGCCCTTTGTGTTCCAGGGCCGCGATATCTCTTGCGAACAACCCGCAGCACTGGACTTAATGCCTTGGCCACATATCAACTGACCACGCACGAAAGGCCAACATGCCTTGTACCTGTGGTGTGTCTTCTTCTTCTGTCCCCTCGCCACTTCCCGTTACACGAAGTCGGCTTTCTTAATCCTCCTGTGGTGAATATAGTCCATCCAATTTACCTTAGCAATATTTTTCAGAGTGCTTTTCAGGTTTCTGAATTAGCAATAGCAGCACAACCGTTTCTAGTCTTTTTGCCAAGCAGTAATTAAGTTCAAAACTTATTGTTCAGAAAAATACTACAAAGTTTCAATTTTGTGTATAAAATCCAATATTACCAACTCTTACCCGATTACCACACCAATATTTACGAGCATTCATCTACAAATAAACGAATTCAGGCACTGGAGAATATCATCAAAATTCATGCATGCTTTATTTTCGAATCCGCCCGGATTTCCAGAATCTTTTATAAGATTTTCAGTACGGAATGTCATTGATTTATTCAATGCGACATTCAATATGAATTTATGATTTTGTCTATGGCTGTCGTAGCGAATCATGAGGTCAGGGCGAAACTGAACGTGCAGTTTGTTTTTGCGACTTTCTGCAGTAAATGTACATAATGAGGATTTCTGGGATTTAAAAAAATCTTTGAAGTAGGTACTCGTAAAAGATTTAATAATAAAAATAAAAGAATTTAAGATGTTTACTGTAAAATTTAACTGATTATTACTAAGAACCCATTTGATGTTTTCTCGTGACATACGCCTCTTTCAAGAACACAGGCTATGAGAATTGCAACGCGTACTATGATACTACTTGCGTCAAACGACATGTATGCGTCACTTGTTCGTCATAATACGCAAGAAGGTACCGTGACTCGTGATATGTTTTAAGTATTTTTTTTTTCATTTGTTCTTACCATAATCGATATCGTTTTCACTATTTTCTAAACAATAAATTATTATTTTTTAAGATTTTAAACTGTCAAATAAAATAAGTATTATTATTATCTTAGTATTATTACTATCTTAAGGCATAGTAGATTAAGTTTATAACTCAGTCTTTTCAGTAGCGCAAATTGTGCATATGTAATTTGGCTTACAATCTAACTGCAATGTCTGTAACAATTATTATTTTGACCATATTATGTAAGTAATCATTATCTCCCTAAACAAGACCTAATTCATTAATTTCTTGCAAAGTTAAACCAACGAAACTTAAATATTTTTACGTTTTAAAAACAGGTATCTACACATCATGGCTATCTATGAAAATACTTTAGGCCCTGTTTTACGTGACATATTTTGAAGTGTGTCATCTAATATACAGTTAAGTACTCATGGCGACATATCAAGCATTCATTTTCAATAAAATTAACATGTATTCCCGTACAATGACAGATCTGCTTATATTGGTGTTGCATTGCTTGATTGGTCGCCAGGTCCTTGAATGAATAACATTGACACCTTGATAAACATTTGTGACATTGAAAGATCAATAGCGTTAGTTCTGATTTTTTCCAAGTCCCAAAAGATCACCTTACGACTGAACTTCAATATATTGGATTTAGCAATGTTGGGATGTTTTGAGCTGTCCAAAGTGTCTTACATCTATTTACAGATTTATTCTTAAAGTTAAGAAAATATACTTTTTTAATTCTTGTTATACTTAGCTTAATTAGCAATAAAGTAAAATAGTTAAACTTCTTTTGATTATTTTTAACTTTTTTTTTTCTCATCATAATTTTTTTTTTGCAGCAAAAAAAATATTTGCTGCCTATACATTTGGGTCGAATAGGTATTGCAATTTTCTATGGGGCAGCAGATTTTTTTTTTCTGAAAAAAAATATATTATGAGAAACATGTTCAGTTTGATGATCTGTAGCACACCCTTAAGGATTTATATACCCTTTCCGTTACATCCTGTATAGGGTGACCGGTATTTATTGACCTATGAACATGATTGTACTCATGATAACAAACAACTTTCCCAAAGAAACATTTTTTTTTACACTCATTCACTTTTACCACAATAACACAACAGCCAAATGAAATCCTCGCGCGCGTGCGTTTGTGACCTACCAGCTGTTAGCCGCGTAACGTTGTTGTCTCATTACTATCGTACTATGCCACAGTGAGTAGGCAGAGCATCCGCACGGCTCGCAACCCCGAATTTCATATGGCTGTTGACAAAAGTGAATGAGTGTAAAAAAATGTTCGTTTGGGAAAGTTGTTTGCTATCATGAGAACACTTATCACGTGTTTAAGTATCGATCACTAATTACCAGCCACCCTATATAGATACTAAGTTATACTTTTAAATATTTCTACACTTTAATCTGTTATTTAATTTCTTATTCTATACGTAGAAAATAGTATTTTTAATTAGGTGTAATATACATATACTTACATAATTAATTTACTATTCCGAGGGGAAATTTAGCTATTTAGTTTATTTGTAATTGAACCTATGGATGATAATGAAAATTCTGGTCATTATATTTTTTATTGAATGTTATAAATAGTTATATTTCAAATAAGTACTTAAAATAAATTTAAATATATACTTACCTACCGTATTTGTTTTTTTTTTTTCATTTAAAATTATTTGTTTATGTTTGTAAAGGGTAATATTTGGAAGTACTATCGCTCTCTGACGGTCGACCACTTTTGACCCTTATGTCTTGAGTAATAAGGTTGAAAAGTGAAGAAAGTTCGCTCTTTTGTCTGGTAGCATCGGATATGTTTAGGTGCCACACGCGAAACAACTCGGGGGCAGAACCTAGTACCTTATAAGTTACTAACCTACACCATCGAGCCACCAGCCATTGTCACTTTATTTACCAATACAAAGTTACTAAAATATATCAGAACGGTACGCAATAAATTACCTGCTTCTCAATACCAGTATTTCTCAGACAACGAACCATTTTGACCTCGCATTATTCTACCCACATTACAATACATATATACAGTAGGTATATAATCCGCCAGGTAATCCCGAAATGCGGTATTAAAAGCCTTTGTTTCAATGTTACAAGCGTGGTAGGAAATCTTCAGCGGTGCTTACGACACGTTGAGAATGCCTTTGAACGTTGACTGAATTCAGATCAAAGATTATACCCAATACCCATAGTTATTTATACCTATTCCAGCTTACTGCTCAGTATTCCATGATGTTTGATGCTCGTTGAAGAAATGTCTTAAAAATGTTTTCTTTTTCTACTAGAAACGTGATACCTACCCTACAATGATAAGAACATGCTGATCACTAAAAATAAGTTCTTCGAATTTACTCCCTTTTCAATTCGGAGTTTTGTGAAAGTTCAAAGAACCTACATTATTCTAAGGAACCTACGTATTGTATTGCTTTCGAAGATATATCCTAGTATATTATTTAAGCTACATATAAGTATCTGCTTACTACAGATACTTTATACTCACACTTATCATCCTTATTCATACTTTTATTGGCACATTAGCATTTTACCATCATTTCATTTTTATAAATATTTTTTATATCCTTTGTTGTGACATGTTTACTTCAAATTTGTCAGATGTCATTTACTTTTATTTTTGATTGTTACTAGCCAAACTCTCTATGAAGGTTTCATTTAGATTATATATAATCTATATAATATATAATCTATAAAATATATCTATATATATAAAAGAAAGTCGTGTTAGTTACTTCACTTATAACTCAAGAACGGCTGAACCGATTTAGCTGAAAATTGGCAGGGAGGTAGTTTAGAACCAGGAGACGGACATAGGATACGGTAGGGTAGGGTAGGTAGGTAGGGTAGGTAGGTAGGGTAGGGTAGGGTAGGTAGGTAGGGTAGGGTAGGGTAGAGTAGGTAGGTAGGTAGCGTAGGGTAGGGTAGGTAGGATAGGGTAGGTAGGTCGGATAGGGTAGGTGGGTAGTAAAAAGTGCATTGCAACGCATGCTGGGTACAGCTAGTAATAAATATACTAAAAATGATTATCATCAATTCGTAAGTTCAATTGTTGTATTTTATAGTTAATTGCGAATATTTGCTGTGTAAAGATATTCTGAGATAAATTTATACAAATACTATGTGCAAGGTTTTTGACCAATTGTTACTGGGTGTTTTTAAAACTGGCAGGTTGCGTCTTACTAACGCAGCAGTTTTGAATCTGAGAAAGAAATTTTAAGAAAGAAACGGAGGATCAGGTTATAAAAGGGATTTCAGTCGGGAGACAAGAAATCAGTTTAGTCTGAAGTTAAGAAATCAGCTAAGTCTAGAATTTGGAGTCAAGATCTCAGTCATATCTTGAGTTTTGAGCACAGCCTAGTGGAGTCGAGGAGCGGTCTTCGTTTGGTGCTGCCGTGGCTGCTGCTAGCTGCCGTGAGGAAGCTGCTATGCGAATTGACGAGCCTGGCACTGGGGCTCGGTACTTGTCAGCTGGAAGCTGCTCTGCGAGCTGACGAGCCTGGCAATGGGGCGGTACGTGTCTGCTGGTGGGTCCTGCCAAGCCGCCCTGCATCAAGTTCGTCGTGGTCAAGCTCATCTTGATCAAGCCAGCTTTCTACATTTGGATGTTTGTCTTCAGTTACTATCACGCTCAGAGATTTGCGGAGACATTCAAAACGTTCCCGGTTAACCTGCCCTTCATTTTTTTAAATAATTTATTGTATTTTTCATATCATCATTTATTAAATTCATTTTCCCCTTCTAACTTTTTTAATGTATACAAGTCTGCTTATTTTCTATCTATAGGAACAAGCAAGTTTGTTACAATATGTCACGTTTACAGGTAATGTTTCTACGCATTTCTAAAGGTTCTTTGTACAAAAAAAAAATATGACCTGATCACTCAACAAGCCTCTGAAATTCCGCCTTGGAGTTTGCCAAAGAGCAATGAAACGCAGCATTCTGGGTATCAAAATACAGGATAGGTTCGAAAGACCGCGCTGCGTTTCAAAACGGGCATAGTAGACGTCGGCAAGAAGACTGCTAGGCTAAAACGGGATTGGGAAGGTCACATCGCATGACCGCTGAGCAAAAGTCTGCACACGATGGGCTCCGGAAGAAAGACTGCGCAGCCGAGGCCGGCTCAGAAAGAGATGGCGAGACGATCTGGAGGCATACCACGAGGCCTGATTCGAAGAGGCATGCGAAATGAGCTCATGGAAAGGTAGTACTGGCCAAAAAAAAATTAAAGCTTTATGCACTGCTAATAAAATAATCCATTTTAATAAATATAATATCCGTCCACCACGCAACATCGTCAACATTCGAATTTCGTCTGTCACATTAGTCGCAGAAATTAGGATTTTATAGCCAAATGTACGATTATTCAGACTCTAAACACAACTGCAACAGTTTCCAGCCCTGCAATTCGAACTAGCAGCCTGCTCGCCACTATTAATAAAGTTCGTGCTTCGTGCATTATACAACAGTTGCAGGATAGATACGATACTTCCTCGCCTCGTGCGCATTCCGAGCACTGAGGTCAAACTATTCTGGTGGAACTTATATACAGGCTGACTTTGAATAAATGCGACAAAAAGAAATGGGAGCTTCAGTTACAGTAACAGAGTAATTATAAACTGTTTTTTCTACAATCTAAATCGTAAAAAAAAATTACGTGATTATCGCTTTAAAATGGTCCATTGATGTTATTATCTTTATTTAAGTACGAATTATCGGTACTCAGCAAAATAAATTAATATGCAAAATAAATAAGAAAAATTAAAGTATCAAAAAATCTCGTCCTACTCATCGCAGTGCACAATAATCCCGTTGCCGTTCATAGCGGTCATTTACCTAATTTTGCCTATTTTCTAGTGTAAGTATCGCGCGATGTTGCCAAACCTCGCATGAGCGCCAGCGCCGACATCCCTTCCCGGCGACCGCAATTCTTTTTTAATTTTACGTTTGATATGTTCTAAATTTTGTTGACAACACGTATTATTGTATATTTAAATTTGTCGCATCTGTTCAATTTCACCCTGTATAAATTGTTTCGTGGACGTAAAGCATTAATACACTGAAATATCTATTAGACTGGCTGTAGAGCCGCTCTGATCTGAGCGCATCATATAATACTTATTTTTACCGCCTTCTGACGGCTTAGACTAATGGCAATCGCTTTCAAAGCAGTTCATGTTTGTACAATAAGTTTCAAAGGAATTGAATTAAGCTTTTCACTAGCTTATTTAGATCCAACCCTTCTTTAGATTTTCCATCAACGTTATCACGAAAAGAATGTCAACTTGACTTGATTACGTTAAAATATGATTTCATCTAATTAGAGTATCCACAGTTAATAACAGCACAAAATGTAATAAAAGTCATGAACCTAACTACATTGTATTGTGTTCAGTGCCAAGAGACATGTTATCTATGCCAAACGGTCTCCTAAAAGGGTTGTGATATGGGGGCAGATGGCCAAGTACGATAGCCACTTGCCAACAAACAATAGAGTTAGTACATAGTATGTGTTGAAGTGAAACAAATAACTTAAAGTCCCAAAAATAATATGCAAGGTGTAAGGTACATCGACGCGAAAACGTTTACCCCTCAGAAATTTTCGCTCGGTAATTAAAAAAAAAAAACCACCCAATTGCGAGTCGGACTCGCGCATGAAGGGTTCCGTACCATTATTTATAAAAACGAGCAAAAAAATCACTGTTTTGTATGGTAGCCCCCTTCAATATTTATTTTATTCTGTTTTTAGTATTTGTTGTTATAGCGGCTCAACAGAAGACAGGCCCCCCTAGCAAGACCGTTCTATCTCTATTCTACAAAGAAACGACAAGAAATCTTTTCTATACAACTTGACATTTCTTCTGGCCGAGCATGGCGCGCCCCGTCGACTCGCGTTTCTACTACTAAGACATAGTCAGAAATTCTTTTCATAGCAACGGGGACGTATCACGTGATGTTTATATTCCCTGAATATTATTACGTTTAGTTAACAAAAAAAGTTGCCAATTGCACGAGTTTTTCATTTTTCGTGGGCGGGATGGTGTTGCTGCATCCTGGATCCAGGGCTGGATCTTTTTCGCGAAATTAAACCTAAATATTTTACATAACATTTCATCCTTTTGAATGTAACTCAACGCAACCACGAAACGTATTACTCGTATTTAGTTTTTAATAAGACTAGTTTGACACTTGTCAGAAGTAATGTTTCTACCCCCAAATGTCAAAAGAAGAGAAAATATGGTCGTCATGCTCGACGTTGTAGACTTGTGTCGACTGAAGAAAAGAAACATTTCTTTTCTACATTCTTAATATCGGTCGATAGAAATATCTGACAAATTGACGATTCTTCCGTAGACATAGCCCGTTTCTACGGCGGTCATGCTAGGCCGGCAGAAATACATAATTTGTAGAAATTTTGACTGGCTAACGATCACGGTTCATGAGATACAACGTGGTGACAGACGGACGGACGACGGGCGGACCTGCTTGGTCAAACTGTATGGAAAAAAAAAGGTTTACTTGTGTAAATTAACTAGTACCTATTTAATTGAGTAACTTAATCTGCTAAGTTTTTTTTTTTTAATTTCATTTTAATTTAATACTACTTACGCAAACCTCGCGACAAGCTTTTATGATCAAATAAATTGTGTATAACGAGTACAAGTTGATGTGAACAACTTGATAGTTAAAATTTGAAAAGAAAATTTTATTTTCTTCTTTTTAGAGCATTTAAATAAAAGCTTTTTTTAAAAAGCTTTTGTAACTTAATTTTATTTTAATATTTTTAGTTTTTCCGTAATCTATTCTGACCACACATCATTATCACAATCTCAACACTTTTTTCATTCCATGCTATTTATTTACCGTTGAGGAGTTCCCTCGTGAGAAGACAATCCTGGCTGCAGGATGAGATCATAATAGAATTCATGTTTATCCATCAAATACGAACGTGTATACAAATTTTCGTGTCTGTGCTATTAAACGTTGAGCAGTTCCCTCGTGAGAAGACGATCCTGGCTGCAGGATGAGATCATGATAGAATTCATGGTTATCCATCAAATATGAACGTGTATACAAATTTTAGTGTCTGTGGTATTAACCGTTGAGGAGTTCCCTCGTGAGAAGACGATCCTGGCTGCAGGATGAGTTCATGATAGAATTCATGTTTATCCATCAAATTTGAACGTGCATACAAATTTTCGTGTCTGTGCTATTAACCGTTGAGGAGTTCCTTCGTGAGAAGACGATCCTGGCTGCAGGATAAGTGCATGATACAAATCGTGATTATCCATCAAATATGAACTCGTAGGCAAAGTTTCGAGTCTGTGCTATTAAACGTTGAGCAGTTCCCTCGTGAGAAGACGTTCCTGGCTGCAGGATGAGTTCATGATAGAATTCATGTTCATCCATCAAATTTGAACGTGCATACAAATTTTCGTGTCTGTGGTATTAACCGTTGAGGAGTTCCCTCGTGAGAAGACGATCCTGGCTGCAGGATGAGTTCATGATAGAATTCATGCTTATCGAACGTGCATACAAATTTTCGTGTCTGTGCTATTAACCGTTGAGGAGTTCCCTCGTGAAAAGACGATCCTGGCTGCAGGATAAGTGCATGATACCAATCGTGATTATCCATCAAATATGAACTCTTTGGCAAAGTTTCGTGTCTGTGCTATTTAACGTTGAGCAGTTCCCTCGTGAAGAGACGATCCTGGCTGCAAGATGAGATCATGATAGAATTCATGTTTATCCATCAAATATGAACGTGTATAAAAATTTTCGAGTCTGTGCTATTAACCGTTGAGGAGTTACGTCGTGAGAAGACGATACTGGCTGCAGGATAAGTGCATGATACAAATCGTGATTATCCATCAAATATGAACTCGTTGGCAAAGTTTCGAGTCTGTGCTATTAAACGTTGAGTAGTTCCCTCGTGAGAAGACGATCCTGGCTGCAGGATGAGATCATGATAGAATTCATGTTTATCCGTCAAATATGAACGTGTATACAAATTTTCGTGTCTGTGCTATTAACCGTTGAGGAGTTTCCTCGTGAGAAGACGATCCTGGCAGCAGGATTAAGTTATGTCTGTCATAAAAATGTATTGTCACCAGAACCAAAGGTGTGTGCAAAATTTCAGCTCAATCGGACATCGGGAAGTGGTTCTAATTTAGCTTCCAAGAATCCACCGTAACAAACATGTACATACATTGCAAGTTAAAAATAAAAGCTTTTTAAAATTAATTAAAAATGATCGCAATGACAGGGAGAACCAGTGCCCTTCGGCTTCGTTAAGAGGTGTTTTACACCCTTTATATTGTGCTCGCATATGCCCGGGACTTCCCGCGTGGAGGTCACTAATTTCGCGTCAAAGAGTAACAAACAAACGTACATCCACCCTCACAAACTTTCGCATTTATAATACTAATAGGACCTACCTAAATACCTACCTAAACTTTTAGAGATATTCAAATTAACATAAAAAAAAACACATTTTATCTGCCCCCTATTAGGAACATAGGATTTAATCCATGTTGGATTACGAAGTGACTTGGCGAGGAGGGGGTTTGCATTTCTCTTTACTCTCAATCACAAGTAATGGAGGAAATGCTTTACAACTTTGATGAAAATTTACATTAATAAGGTCTAAATATCACAAACAAAAATCTACACTCAGAGTTTCAATATTATTTTCCTAACCTTATCACAATAACTTTGGGGAGCATGTCTTCTTTTTCTATACATCTTTATTACTCGTCGTCTCAGACACCTCCTTACTAGCCATATCATCCTTCTCACAGTCCATCCATTACTTCTTTGTTCTTCTTCTAGTATCATAGTCATACTCATACTAAACTCTTACCTCCAAGAATCAAATTTCCTTCACTACAATTTCATACACAGTCAGATTTAAACAGAACAAAGGAACATTTTAATAAGATAGTGAGCATTCCAAGTCCCGTTCTCGTTTCAGAGGTTTTGAAACAACAAACAATTTAGTTTGTACTGTGATATATTAACTTAATACACGAAGAGTTATTAAAGTAGTGCTGCTTGTTGCATTTAAATGCAAGACATTATCTTCATTTCAAAGGTAATTTTACAAGAATGGTTTACTTTGTTCATGTTATTCTGCTTGGCTAAATAATAACCGCTGCTCGGATTAATATTCAAGTTAAGCCGTGCTTGCCTAGGTTGGTCTGTGGGTCGTCGACCAACCATTTAATTCCGAGTTTCCTCCGTGCCTCGGAAAGCACGTTAAGCCGTTGATCCCGACGTTCATTTGTAGATCTTTGACAGTCGTTACAGGTAGTCAGTGGCCCGAAATTCTGACAACCAGTTTTACCAGGGGGTATCGTATTACCCAGTTCTAATTGTGTTATGGAGATCAGATATTATTATGCAGTCGCTTCGTTAAAAATACTGGTATTCAGCTGCATCCAGGAATACTGGAAGCCGACTACAATAGTTGGGAAAAGGCTAGGCAGATGATAGACATGTCTGCAGCATGTCAGATAAGAAATGCCCTTATTAAGACAGTGACCTCGAAAATGTCCTTGACATGAGCTTATTATAATGTAATATAGGTCAAGTTCATTACCTCAAGATCAAAAACATTGACCTCAAGTCAATTACTTTGACTTAGAGATAGATGAAATTGAGCTAGGTGCCAATGACCTTGACCATGAAAAATGACATTGACCTTGGAAGGATCCCGTGTTGTCTCACCAAACCACTCGCACATTCCACTGTGTCCTGATAGTCCCGAAAGCTATATTGAAATAGATTTGAAAAAACATCGCCGAGATGGTTTTTTGTTAAATATTTTCAAAGTCCATTTGTCATAGATCTTGAGTTTCTATATTATAAATTGTAAGTTTTGTAAATTGCTCGGTCATTTTAAATTAATGTTGTTATTGTGTGGCGAATTTCTCCCATTTATTGACATGATTATTATTATATTGACATTTACTTACTTCAATGATACAATTTTAATGGGATTGTCTGTTTAATAATTGCATGACTTTGATCAATAATTAATTTAAATAAAATATGTAACTGTATTTTATATTTGCACGCCGAAATTAACGGCAGAATAAGAGAACTATTTTGTACAATTTTACCAACCTTCTGTACCTTATTTTTGCAAATAAATGATTTTGATTTTTGATTTTAATTTTAGAGTCCCGTTTCATTCTACTCTTTTTTATTCCAAACAAAACGAAGAAAAAAAGTTCTAATCGCAGCCACAAGTACAAAATAATAATTAAAAAGTCTAATCGTTTCTTTGATTTGTTCCAAAAACAAAAGAAAGAACAAAAATGGCGAATGGGATTCATCAAAATTCTTTGAATAGAATAAATTAAGTTTACATTATTTAACTGAAATCTTCCTTGGATTTAATATCTGTTTAAACTGTCTCGTTGGTTTAGTGGTTGCAAGGGCGACTGCTGAGCATGGGTTCCTCGGTTCTATTACCGGGTGGGGCAAAGTGTTATTGGAGGTTTCCATCAGGAATTTCTGAGTAGCAACCATGGAGTCTAGATTCGTGCCGGTTTGATAGCAATAGGAGGATAGGAATAGGAGGAGCTTGTGGCTAAATAATAACAGCCGCACAGGTCTATCTTTAAGGTTAAGCCGTGCTTGCCGAGGTTGGTCCGTAGATGGGTGACCATAGTTACATACCGAGTTTCCTCCGTGCCTCGGAAAGCACGTTAAGCAGCTGGTCCCGGCTGTCATTTGTAGATCTTTGACAGTCGTTACGAGTAGTCAGAAGCCAAAAGTCTGACATCCAGTCTTACCAAGGGGTTTCGTATTACCCAGTTACTGGGTTGTTGAGGTCAGATAGGCAGTCGCTTCGTGTAAAATACTAGTACTCAGCTGCATCCGGTTAGACTGGAAGCCGACCCCAAGATAGTTTGGGAAAAGGCTAGGCAGTTGACGATGATGATAGCAATAGGCTTGCCCTCTGTTACATGGGACTCATACACAACTTACGTAATGTGCCACAGGCGTGACGTTGTACTATTTTATCAATTAAAAAAACCGGCCAAGTGCGAGTCGGACTCGCGCACGAAGGGTTCCGTACCAATATTTATAAAAACCACCATATATAATCTCTGAGCCTCGTTTTGAGTACAAGTGACGCTTAGCGCTAGCTATCGACATTTCTATGGAGTTGTTCGAAATTTTCGAGTCAAAAACAGTTGGTCGACTATTACTCGTAAAATTTAAAGCCCACTTAAATGATAGTTTTCCTTTTAACTTCGTTATATATAGGTACTACTGCCGCAACATTTGAATTTCTAACTACAACCGTTTAGTTGGTAGCGGGGGGGGCACTTGACTCTAACGAAAATTGGTACTTTAAAGCTTGATAAGTCACGAACGGTTTACTTAATCAAAAAACGATCTTCACTACCCCTAATATTTTTAAAAGACCTATTCAACGATATCCCACAATATGGGAAGGACGAAAAAAAAATTATCACCCGTTCTTTACATGTAGGGGAGGTATCCTAAATAATTGTTTTTTTCAAAATTTTATTTCATTACTTTTTTGGCGTCATTAACGTGTATACTCATGCCAAATTACAACTTTCTAGTACCAACAGTTTTTGAGCTAAACCGCGGACAGACAGACGGACATACCGAAACTATAAGGGTTCCTTGTTGACTACGGAACCCTAAAAAACACCCACTGAATGACATTTTCAAAAGCATACACCAAATTTCTGAATTTACCGAGCTCATAGCAAAACAAATTATAAATTCAGCGAAGGGGAGATGACAATAACGAATCGTCCCACCCACGGGCGAGAACGGATAGGTGAAATAATTTTCTGCCCGTTTGTCATTACTCGCATACCTACGCTGATTCTTAATTTACGTTCCGAGGGAAGAATTTTATGGTGTTTGTTGGGTATGGTTAATAAAGGATAATAAAAATACGGTAGGTACCCATTGTTAGTACCTTATAATCTATACTGTATTAATATATTATACGGCTGAAGAGTTTGTTTCTTTGGTTGAAAGCAGAGCCACCTTTTCCACTGGGCACGTGCCCCGGGTCCCACGATCCAAGGGGCCCCCAAGTTCCTGTAACTGTCAAAGTCAGCGGCTTTCAAAAGAAATTTAACTTGTTCCAGGCAGGACCTTAGGATACTATTTTTTGATACATATAGATTGTCATTATTGAAAATAGAAAAGAGCAACAAGTTAACAGAGAACCTCTGAGAATGTTTCGGCTGTTTCTTCTCAGAGTAGTCAGGTACGAAACACCGGCCCCATCTAGTTTTAAAAAAAATGACGTGTAAAAGTGTTTGTAAAAACCTATTTGCAAAATAAACATCATTTATCATTAGATTTCACTTTATTCTTTAAACTAAAGGCAATTTCTTGGATATGAAAAAAAACTGTGTTTTATTTCAAATCAAAGTTCTCCGCCGTTCGAATTTTATCAAAGTTCTAAAAAAAACACACACACATTATTTTAATATGAACTGTCACAAAAAAAAACCTAACTTATTCGAGGCGGACTGTAAGAAAATTCGAACTCGCTTCGCTCGCTCTTGCATCCTACAAGCGCCCCATTATTCTTAATTGCCTAGGGCCTCCAATGGGTTAAAGATGGCCCTGGTTGGAAGCGCTAATCTCGGGAACTACTGGTTCGAATTGAAAAATATTTTGTTGTTGGATAGTCCATTTATCGAGGTTAACGCTATTACCGATAGGAGTGGGGTATCATAGAGTTCCTTAAGCACCCTTTCAGTACGTATTCGAAGGTGTTGAAAAAAAAATTTGATTAATTAACATTATAATTACACAACATATTATAACCATTTTCTACTCTTCTAATCGTTGCTTAAAAGGGAAATAATTAGGCCTACATAATGAATGTACATTCTAATTAATATTTTGCTCGTTGTTTTACGTAATTAGGAATTTAATTAAGTTTTAAATCTCAGGCACGTGTGATTGTTTTGTGCTCGTGTTTTAAGTAAATTGGTGTATTTTGTTTGTCGTAAATATACGATTTTGGAGACAAAGGAAAACAACTCTATTTGAAGCGAAGCGACGGTTCAGTCTAGGATGGAGCACGCTTGCCTAGAAGAGACCGATTCACTCAAACTTTGACGAGATCCAGATTAATACTGATTAGGTATCAGAAAGCCGGCAGTGAATTCCACAGACTGGCGGTTTGCCCAATAAAAAACAGCATCTTTTAATGCTCCCGTCATTATTTTACGTCTACAAAGAAACCCAAATGGATACTTGACCCCTTAATATAAGCTGATTAAAAGTGTCAAAGAAATCTTACGAAATATCTATACATCTATACAAAAAAAATATTGAAGTGTCTGTTTGGAATATTAAAATAACCGTATGAATCCTACATCCATATGAATGTGAATACGGTACGTATATCAAAATATATTTTTTTACAATTTTTATCTGTCTGTTTGTTCCGGCTTATCTCTGGATCGGCTGGACCGATTTTGACAGGACTTTCAGTGGCAGATAGCTGGTGTAATAAGAAGTAACTTAGGCTACTTCTATTTTTACAAAATTCTAATTCCACGCGGACGAAGTCGCGGGCACAGCTAGCACTTAATAATTAAAGTAACAAGTAAAGTATAACTAGTCTGAGGAAAATTACTTTATTACGCACAGACCACGCAGACGCCTACGGCGGCGGCGGCCGATTTCTTATTCTGTGTAATGGGCATAACATCAAAGTGAATGAGTGAATGAATGGAAGATTACAAGACATACACATAAGGCAATCGCTTGTAAAACTCTTCTTATTTCTATTTCAACTTTTAAAAGGTCTTATATTAGTTTCCCGGTGGCCTAGGTCATTTTCAATTCACTATTATTAAGTACCAATTATGTATTTAGCACCATCTTATAAATTTTGTTTAAGCCCTTTTTTTTTTTAGGATGGGAAATTATCAAATGACTTCTCGCACTCTGGGCGGAGTGGTGTGGAGCGGTGTGGAGTGTCAGACTTGACTGACTAAAACCCATCCATGTTCCTTCTTAGCCCTTTGTGTTCCAGGGCCATGGTATCTCTTTCGAACAACCCGCAGCCCTGTTTGTTTAAGCCCTTAGATCTTATCTTCTGTTGACATTATCTGTCTGAATAATTGTTTTTGTTGTGAAAAGATCTCACGCACAATTATATACCTATGTGCACAAACGCAGCTCAAGGAAGAAGAGGGCTTCTCCCTCACGCTTTCTTGAAAAGAGATTAGGCGCAGGACCAAAGCTTAACGTGTTTTCAGTGAATCACTCATCGCCAACTGCCGTTCTGCAAATCAAAATAAAAAAAAAACAAAATATTTTTATTTCACATAGGCCTACATGGGCACTTGTAAAACGTCGACAAAAAGCTCGGTTTGGGTTGGTCGTTTCCTATGGAGAAGAACCGGCAAGAAACTCCATGGTTACTCTTTTAAAATCATTTGGCTTTACAATTTTTCTATGTTACAGCGTTGGCACTTAAGTATGAGTGGACATCGTAGGCCCGACAATAAGTCGTCGGGCCTATGCAGACTGCTAATTATTAATTTCTAATGGAAAAACCCAATAACTCATAACTCTTTGCCGTACCTGGGAATCGATTTTAAGAATTCAGCTCAGGAGACAACCTTGCGACGTTCAGTTTGGGACAGTTAATGCGAAATAGGCAGTTTAGTCTTTAATAACATTTTTTCACAAATTCATAACAAAAAATATATGTTGTGTGAATATATTCATAAAGGATTTGTGACCTTTCCATATAAAACAAGCAGCGTAACGGAAGTTTCATTATTTAAAGTGACTCGTTGGGTTCCAGACACCTGCTTTGTATAAAATTGATATCAATAGCGAGAAAATGCCCCTGTGTATTTTCAAATTGGTTTTTTTATCTCCTCCCTTATCCAATTACAGTGTAAGCAGGAATACAGGGATTAAGGTCAGGAGATTATTATTGAAAAATGGCGCTGTGTGGGTGTTATTTTAATTTTCCTCATTTTCTTTCATTGCTTTCTTACTTCATCTGCGATTTATTTCATTATTATTGCGATATTAACCAAAACTCATTTACTTAGTTTATAAAAGACATCACAGTTTTCCAAAACCAATTGTTATACTCGACCATCAGACGCTGAAGATTGAAAACCATAAAAAACTAGTTCAAGCGACGAAATTGTAAATATGCAAATTCCACTGAACCAGGTCATTCATATGAGCATTTAATTTTCATATACCAAACCACAGTTAAAACCCCATAAGATGGGCTTCGAAAAAGATAGGCAATCAGCATTTAGTTGGCATTTAAATAAATTCTGCGATTCTTAAAATGTTTGGTTCGATTTCACAGTATGACCTATTTGACCCAGAGTGTTTGAATTATTTAGCAAAAGCTTTTAACTGGCTCACTTTGTTGTTTGATCTAATAGTAGAGAGAGAAATAGAATGATGAACAAATCCAATTCGGAAGTTGGACGATTGTCAACTCTTCTGGAATGGGTTAAGTTTTAAAGTAAGAAGAGAGAACGAGGGAACATGGCCTGCATGGAATTAAAAATATATATATATTTGAAGAAACTGTTGCCCTCACTCTGCTGTTGCATGCCCCCGTGGAGTGCAATGGGGCCAGCTGCAGCTCCGACCGATTATATCACATCTTTTTTGACAAAATTGACGGTTCGTATTTCCCTTTTTTCTCTACGAAAACTGGGCCGATTCAATTATTTTTGACATTAAAGTTTTAAGAAAGAGTATGTCTAGGTTCTTATCAATTTGTTTTATGTTAAAAACTTTTCGAATTTGCCTGGTAGTCCTCTAATCACGGCAGTTAAAATGGGGCATTTACGTAATTATTGGTCCGTCATATTTTCTTTACTCATTAGTGGCTGGAAAATAATAAATGATAGAGACGTGTCTATACAGACCTGGATTTAATGAAAATAAATAATTGCTCTATAGAGGCAAAAAGGAAAAAGGGGAATATATTTGTATGAAGAATCGCAAACCTTTATTCCCTTTTAAGGAAGATAGTGATGAATCTTCGAACAACTGCTAGCAAATCCAACAAAACACAGGGAGCTTGAATAAAGATACAAGTGCCCAGTACGGACAAGTTAGAACGGGTCGGTACTAATAAAATTCTTTCTGTATACAATCACCCATGAAGGAACAGACACATAAGATAGTGAGGTAGGTTTTTTATTCAGGTCCCGACAAATCGGGAATTGGGAAACCGGGATTTATGTTGGCAGGCTTAGACCAAACATGTCTGCCCAGTAAAGTGGTTTGAATTATTTGGCCTGCCAAACTTCTGCTATTTAATTTTGCTTTAAAAGTAGCATCCATGCATAAAACCCTATAAAACCAGCCAAAATCTCATTCGTCTATATTAAAGCGTCAGTTTTTAATTTTGAAATTTTATATCTCGGACACGTGCCGTTTTAAATTCATTGTCACAACAATTCTTGTTTCTATTCCAGCAATTGATTATTCCATATTTTATGTGTAGTTTCTATGTTGAAAATAAAATAAAATTTCGGAAGTTAGGCAAGCTAGCTAGGCTTCATACTAAAGAAATATTCCAACCCCTATTCCCGCTATCAATTCTTCATGTCACACAACATGTTTTCTGCGATCTCTCAAAAGCTTTTGATTGCGTTCACCACGATACGCTTTTACGGAAACTACGTTATTACGGTGTTCAAAATGAAGCCCTAAATGTAATAGTTTCGTATTTACAAAATAGATTCCAATGTGTAGATGTTAACGGCGCGAAATCGTCCGGGCTACCTGTTCAGCTAGGTGTACCTCAAGGCTCAATACTGGGACCGTTTTTATTCTTGGTTTATATTAATGACTTACCATATTATTTGAAGGGTATTTGTGACGTTGTACTATTTGCAGATGATACCTCTCTTATCTTTAAAGTAGATAGGAATCGACACGATTTTGAAGAAGTAAACAGCGCTCTATCAAAAGTCACGGATTGGTTCACAACAAATAACCTTGTTCTTAATGCCAAGAAAACTAAAAGTATTAAATTCGCCTTACCTAATGTTAAAAATCTAGGTCCCAACATTATTCTCGGCAATGACGAGCTTAAAACGGTTGACTCAGCTGTGTTTCTGGGTATAACAATAGATTCAAAATTACAATGGGGTCCTCACATATCAAGCCTAGCGGGGAGACTTAGTTCGGCCGCATACGCCGTCAGAAAAGTTAGACAATATACTGACGTTGATACAGCACGGTTAGTCTATTTTAGTTACTTTCACAGTGTTATGACCTATGGTATTCTGCTGTGGGGCAAAGCCGCTGATATCCAAAATATATTCGTTCTTCAAAAACGAGCGGTTCGTGCAATTTACCAGCTGGGTGCACGAGTATCTCTGAGAGATTTTTTTAAAGAGATTGGTATTCTCACGGTGGCTTCACAATTTATTTTAGCTAACATTTTATATATTAGACAAAATATCCATTTGTACTGTAAAAACAGTGATATTCACAACATAAACACTCGAAATAAGCATAAACTACGTGCTCCCTTTCACCGGCTTCATAAGGTTCATAATTCATTCGTAGGGCTTGGTATAACATTTAACAACAAGCTACCATCTTCCTTTTTAGACTTGCCATTTAATGTGTTTAAAGCTAAAGTGAAATCTAACCTTTGTTCAAAAGCCTACTATTCCATTAACGACTACTTAAACGATAAGAATAGTTGGTCGCTGGGTTGAACTCAAGACAATGTTTATGTTCTTTCTTTCTCTAATTAGCTTATGGTATTATATAACTTCACGCGTAGTTTTTTTTTTTTTTTTTTTTACTTTATATTTTATTTAATTTTTTTATTTTATTTTACTTTATCTTTATTATTATTTATCTTTATTTTATTCGTCTGTATGCACGTGTAAGCGGGCACGCCCTTTATGTCTGGAGGCTTTATTTATTCTTGAGTATATTTTTTAATATTTTATTTTATTATTGGTGTGTGCTAGCTGACATGTGACATTAATTTGATATAATGGATTCCTTGTTTATATAAACTTGAACACTTTTGTATAGAATCTGGTTCTTCTAACCTAACAGACAGATGTGTTGCTGGGGAGTTTGTTCCGCCACTTCTTCTTCCCAGCTAAAACACTAGGAAGTGGCGTAGGGCGGGCGTTTTGGGGGACTGTCTCTTGTAATTTTGACGTTCAAAAAGTGCTGATTATCAGCCTAGTTTGAATAAATGACTTTTGATTTGATTTGATTTGATTTGATTTAACACGACACACAACATCGTTATAACGTGTAATAAAACGCTTATGTCCCTCACAGGAACGAAACTCGTGACGTTTTTACATAAAACGACACACGAAATAAGTTTACAACGACAATATTTTGTTACTACGCATTTTCGCAGTTAAAGTCAGAAGGCAATGTTTCGGTTACGTATTATTACTACTTACTTCGTCAGCCTTGTTTCTCTACGTCTCGATGGGTTTTTAAAAGAGACTTTTTGTGGTTGGAAAGCTGTTGTTTATTGCTGAGCGGGTGTTACTATAAAAGTTAGAAAGACCATAGGAACGGATGGACTGTGTGAAAAACAATGGAGATAACTACTGAGATGGCGAATTATAGAGAAGTATGGAGGAAGAAGACATAAATAATTGGGATATGGTCAGGAGAATTGAAGATAATTCAATAGTATCTTATTAGAATGGTGCCTCCAGATAGAGAAGAAAGGCCGATTGGGATCTATGTACTCTTTGGGATTTTATTGGGATCTGTAAATATGAGAAAACTAACATAAAACAGAGAACTCTTTATAACAATAATGAACTTACTAACGTTTTCATACGCTTGAAAACAAAAGAAACTTTATCGTTGCAGCATCGTTATCTCTCTATTTCACAAGTTTTGTAAGGGGGGCTACACACAAAGATTCGGGTCGGCATAATGAGGCACCACTGTGCGGTAAAACCAAATATGTAATGTACCTGAGGAACTCCTGGCTGATTTATAACAGCCGCACGGGTCGATCTTCAAGGTTAAGCCGCGTTTGCCAAGGTCGGTCTGTGGATGGGTGACCATCATTAAATACCGAGTTGCCTCGGATAGCACATTAAGCTGTTAGTCTTGGCTGTCACTTTTAGATCTTTGACAGTCGTTTCAGGCAGTCGGGGGCCCGAAAATCTGACAATCAGTCTTCCTAAGGGGTATTATATTACCCAGAACTGGGTTGTGGAGATCAGATAGGCAGTCGCTTCATATAAAATACTGGTATTCAGCTGCATCTGATAAGACTGGAAGCCGACCCGAATAAAGTTGGGAGAAGGCTAGGCAGATGATGACTAAGTACCTATGTGGATATACGTTTGTTCGTAATTAGGCTCGCCTCCTATTACATAGAATTTAAACATACCTGGCGAAATATGAGTGTACTATAGGTACACCTGTGCTTAATCTTTCGGGGATAACAGGCGTGGTGGTAAGTAATATATGCTCGGATAAAGGCAGTCGGCTTAGCACGCTGCCGACTGAATGATTCATTGTTGGTAGTGGCAGATGCTGAGCACAGTTTACCGATCGGCACACGCCAGAAAACCAAAGATGTGTAGTGATTGCTTCGGGTCGGTTTTAAAGTTAAAAAATATTGCCGAATCAAGTGTGCCTGTGCCTTAACCTGAACATTGTGAAACACGCTAAGGAAAACGTCTAGTTATATTGTCCAAGGCAATATAGTCAACAGGCTGGCTCGGTGTGGCAAGCGGGCTATATTGCCTTTTCCTTTTTTATTACTATTGAACATTTGAGGTGGAATTCACAGAGCTATTATTGCCATATATGCGGAACGGAAAAAGACATACGTTTTTGCTTTTATAGCGACACTTGTTGAAGGGTTATTTATTATGGGGTCGATTGCTTCTTGTAAGATGATTATGTTTATGTTGTTGAATTATTGTAAAATCCTCTTTCATTATGTTTTCCACGAGTACCAAGCGAATAGAGACGTTATTGTCCCACTAAGTCAGGGGAATATGGATATACAATTTCTTCCAGTTTACCCCGTGTCAAATGTACAGTCATCAAACCCACTTCTTAGACTTTTTTGCATGTCGATTGACGACTTAAAACCTGGAAGGTGCAGGTGACTCTGCAGGATGGACAAGAAAGGAGGTGGCACCATCAATGCACCATATCATGGCGTTTATATATACAGGGTGTAACGGAAAGGGTATATCCATACTTAAGGGTGTGCTACAGACCATCAAACTGAACATGTTTCTCCATCGGGCAAACATCGTAATAGCGAAAAAATGAGCTGCTGCTCCATACAAAATTTCAATACCTATCCGACCCAAATGTATGGAGCAGCTGATATTTTTTCGCTGTATACAGGTCGTAGCAGTTGGCGTAGTTACTGTCTAACCCCCATGATAAAAGGCCGTGACTTTATGTTTGTTTAAATATGTTCAAAGAGTAAAACAGGTTTTTTTTGGCCACTTTAAGTGGTGTTTGTAAAACCTAAATCAGACTCAAGGCACTCAACGTAAAGATTTCCTAAAAAAACGGAGTATTATGTGGTTCTTTAGAATTCATAATGAAAAAAAGAAAATCTACCTAGCCGTGAAATTTAGGTTTAAGCGACCGACATTATACGTAAAGACGAAAAATTAAATGAATATAATTTTTTACGAAAAAAATTCTAAGTCTCTTTGATTTATCGTGAATTGTAAAGTAGTAGATACTTGAAAGTCTCATTATTCTTTGAGTTTTCTGATTAGCCACAAGAGTGCCTGAAGATTTTCCTAATGATCGAACGTTACTTTAAGACCGACTTCTTAAATAACTAATGAGATTGAAAATATGGGTGAATGAAGCTTTGGGAGGTTTGCTTCTAAAAATTCTGAAGTTTATGTCGATATATTGATACGAAGCCATTCGAGACCCTTATAAATATATCCTAAAAGAGCTGTGTGTCAATTCGGTTAAACAATAAAGTATTTTATATTATCTACTAGCTGCTGCCCGCGACTTCGTATTCGCGTGGAAATTTTGATAGGTTTTAGGGGTATGTAAAATAGATGTTGGCCATTTCTGAGAGCTACCCGATATGCACACAAAATTTCATACAAATCGGTTCAGCCGTTTTGGAGGAGGTTAGTATCAAAAACCGCGACAGCTGAACACTACAACCCATTTACGTATACTACCCATTTACGTACTGCACAATATCAAAACAGAATTTTTCAGGCAGCCAAGCTTTTAGGCTTATATGAAAGTACCGCCACTATAAACAGATAGTTCTTCCCACCAAAAGTAACTTGAGTAGATCAACAACAGTTAATAATTGAATCACGATCTACGGAACACGGAGCGGGAATTAAATTTAACTGTTTACGTGGACTCCTTGACGATCCAATTATACTGCCTTAGTACATCACTAGCGCCGTGTGTATATGGCTGTGATTACATGATCGTAGGAAAAATATATGCATAAGCTTTACATTGAAGGTCGCTACCAAACATCTGAATTGAACTATCATTGCTTGCAACTTTTGAATATGTTTTAGTTGTAGTTTACTTATAAGTACTAATTATACCATTGTATGAGAAATAATACTCCTGCGCCTAAATGTACACTTTTGCAATACTTAAAAAAAAATGTTATAATAATAATTTAAAATTTTATTTATTATTATTATTGAGTAAGTATTGAAAGAAACCAATTTATAACTTTATGTGTTTCACTTTGCAACTGCAAGCAGAATCAAAAGGGACACAAACGACGTGTTTTTTGCATGGTTCGAAGTCATAATTAACATTTATAAATTATCTTGATGGTCATACCTCGATAATCTCGATAAAAATAAAAATCAATAAACCTAATTTTGAATACTTTTTTGTTGAGTTTGTTTGTGGCTATTTAACTATTTAGGACTGACTGACTGCAAAATTAAATAAACAAAACTGAAAAAAAAAATGATATGGATGTGAGTTGTATGAGCCAAAGCGAACTTTCTGACGGTCCCGGAGTTAGTCAGAAATCAAAAGAAGAAGACCAGCTGTAAATCCTATGGCAGTTAACTTGCGTAATAAGATGTCGTATTTAATTCTGTCAAAGATCTTACGGAAATCGAAGTACAGCACATCCACTTGCTGTCCGCGGTCCGAATTGATGGCGACGAAATTAAATCAACTAATGTTAGCTAATTGGTGTTAACTGACTTTTTGTTGCGAAAATTATGTTGTTTATTGCACATAAAGGGAGTAAAACACCTCTTAACGAAGCCGAAAGGCACTGGTTCTCCCTGTCATTGCGATCATTTTTTTGTTCTACACCATACCTGGGAACCTTCTAGTTACGGAGATATTAGGGGTCAAAGATCCAACTTTTTGATAAGTATTTTTTTAAATACAAGTTTTTAATGTAAGATTTTTACTTTAAACACCTCCACGACCCCCGTACTATTCAATCCTTCCATCAGCACAATGTTTTGAGTGCGTTACATTGAGTTCTACAACAAAACATGATTTTACCCCCCCCCCCCCCCAAAGTCGTTTCCCAGCAATAATTTTTGCGTAAAGTTACTTAGTTTCATGTACAGAATGCTTGGTTGACGGCTTCGTGATGAGGTGATTTACACCGTGTATAAATATCAACTTGTCTTTGAAATTTCTTTTATAAAATATGTTCGAATACTTAATCAGGGGCTAACAACATATCAATACGCCTGTAGTCTTCGTCTTTGGCAACCATGATAATTATATGAAACGTCGATCCAGCAGTCGAGACCTCGAACAATTTGTAGTGGGTACGGTCAGTGCCCCGTATTACCTTACCCGTCTTACAAAACTAAATAGGGGAAGATGGGTCAAATAACTCAGGTCACGGACAGTACCTTTAGTAAGTTCAGAGGTATCTACAAGATTGTTATTCCTATCCGAAATAATGATGGAAAGCAGTCCCCGATCTCCGAGACAAAGTTCTAACAATGCTACTTGGCGACAGAAATAGTTATGACGGCATAACTTCCTTCAGCGCAAACTGTAACAAGGAACTGTACTGAACAATACTACCTTGTATCTTTCCCAAAGTAGAGCAAAGACGTCTTCTCATAGAAATCATCATACTTGGTCACTTGCCGATCCTGCTGTCCTACAATAACGTATTAAAGTATGTTTCAAATTTTATTACAGACTGGGAAAGAGATATCGCTAGACGTCCTTTAAAGCTCCATCTCTCTCCCACACTGGAATGACATTAAAACAATACTGCTGTAAGACGACGTTACGGTAACCCTCCAGGTGAGATACTTCTCAAAAACTTTTAAGGCTAAAATTCACCAATGGAACTAAACGCGAAGAGCATATTTAAACCGTGTTCAAAAGCTGTCAATGTTCCATAACCATGTTCGAGGAGCTTGTGGCTAAATAGTAACAGCCGCTCGGGTTAATCTGTTCTTGCATAGGTTGGTCCGTGGATGGGCGACCAGGACCACAATATGCACCCATTATATGCCGAGTTTCCTCCGTGCTTCGGAAGCACGGTAAGCCGTTGGTCCCGGCTATGATTTGCAGATTTTTAACAGTTGTGACAGGAAGTCAGTGGCCCGAAAGTTTGTAAACCAGTTTTACCAAGGGGTATCGTATCACCCAGTTACTGGGTTGTGGAGGTCAGATAGGCAGTCGCTCCATGTCAAATATTGGTATTCAGCTGCATCCAGTAAGAGTGGAAGCCAAAGCCAACATAGTTGTGAAAAGGCAGGTAATAATGTTCCATAACAATGTTTATACAGACAGGATTTGAACGTGGTTTAGATAAGTATACTGATCGCGTTCAGTTTCAATGGTGAGAGCTTTTGATTCGCAAACAAGATTTTCTTTGCACACGTTTCTAATCCAGTACCAAGTAGTGTTGTTCCACACCAGTCTTTACTATGGACTCAGTTTACTATCTTCTCGTATAAGCTTTTAATAGCCCGCTAGAACTAAGCGGGACTATCGTTTGTAGACGAAGGGTAATGCATTTTTAAGCGCAATACAAAGAGTAATGTGTGGTCCCTGCATTTGATAGCCTGCTCTTTGTAAGGAAGAGAATACGACTACGTAAAGGTATTTTGGTACGAATGGTACGATAGTTGATTTTTGAAAAAAAGAAAGAGAATAAAATATGATTTTTGGCTTTGTTGTCACAGCTCTTTACTATCGCAATCTGAAAGATTTTGAAGAAAATTCATTATAGATTGCTTTGTATGTTTGTCTTATTTATGCTCGACAACGTAAATAACGCAATAGATGTTGTTGAATTGCTAACATTTTCTGTCTTCTGAGAGTTGTTCTGAGTTGGCCAAGATTATGTCTGAACCTTAAAGAGACTTTGACCTCTGAGTTTGTTTTGGCTCTTTCTTCTCAAAATAGTCAGCTATGAAATACTGGTCTCATCTAGTTTTGAAAAAAGACGACGTGTATTTGTAAAGAGCATTTTGCAAACTATACATACATAATTTATCATTTATGTTGCAAATGCTTAGGTAACTCTGTTAGCATGTTACTTTCGTTTATATACTTAAACTACTGATCTAATGCTGATGTAGCTCAAGCTAAGAAAGCTAAGAAGGCCTTAAGATGGTCTAAAGGTGCCTTAAGATGGCCTTAAGGTGCCTTAAGATGGCCTTAAGGACCCTTAAGATGGCCTTAAGGTTCCTTAAGATGGCTTTAAGGTGCCTTAAGATGGCCCTAAGGTGCCTTAAGATGGTCTTCTTGGACTTCAGTCGTATCAAAATTGGCAAGTACGAAAAAATAGAGATTTTCTTTTTATCAACTTATTTTAATAAACTTGATATTCTTTTACCGATACGACAAAAAACTAAGAGAGTTCACTAAGCCCGCTTAGTTTTTAGTCAGGTCGCGGAGCTGAAAGATATGAAATAATATTAAAAACCGTAACCTGTAAAATGAAGCCTTTTCCTTTTCTTCAAAATAATTACGCGCCAACCCTACATTACAAAGAGCAATTAGGGTCGCGTACCTTCTAAAGATCAAAAGTAATTGTTCGTACTATGCGAGGTCCAAAGGGTTCTGTATATTGTATAGATTACTCTGCCAGCTTTCATATAGCTCTTCTCATAACTTGAGTTTTTGGAAGAAAACTTATCAATACCTTAACAAATTACCATGTAAAACTTAAATTACTAAACGGCAGACTGTTTAAAATTCACTTTTTCAAATGGCTAATTTATTGATAATAATTTTTATAGCACTAAGGAATACCTTGAGCATAGATAAGATAAGATAAGATAAGTCTTTATTTGCCTTAAACATGGTATAAAGTTGTTACAGTCAGGTATTATTCTAAAGTCCACATGTTTAGCTATACAGGATATGTATCAATTGCATGCAAAATAATAATTATTAGTTAATTGTGGTTCCATGTCACAGATACAAAGTCAATCAAACAATATTATAATTTTATCTCAGCAAAATAATATTATAGTTATCCACATTGACAAAAGTCCAGAAATTTATAGGTTATTATTCAGAAAATCTTTAATATCGTAAAACATATGTTCTTTCAGCCATAAGTTGCGTTAACCAATTTGCATGCTTTAGTCATAAGCAAAACATGTATGCACTTATCCTTAACTCATGTAACACCTCTATATACCATTTTTTACGCAAATAAATAAATATGAATTCATATGAATATCATTATTTACTAGAAATCCCGAAGAAAATACTCATGGTATATTATCTGAAGATACTCGAGAATACAAATTTAGAACTCGGAAAATATGTAGATCTAATTGATTTACTCCACTTAGTGTAGATAATACTTTATAACATAACATCACGCCAGTAATCCCCGAAGGGTCAGGCAGAGATGTAATGATGAGGTACCTAATAGTACATTTAGACAGTTCTGTTTAGTTGTTGTTGTTTGTTTTCCAAAGTATAGAGGGCGACTCTATTGCCATCAACCGGGCACAAATTCAGACTCCGGGGTCGGTAAAATTTTCAGTACAGTAGCGTTCAGGAGTAGTATCTAAATTATGTTCTCAATTAAAGCATCTTATTAAAAAAAACTCAACGATTCCCTTTCTTTAAAATAATTTCATTAAAAATACTGTTTGCTTATTTAGCCGATGAACTAATTATCTTTTCTTTGGGAGTCTTCTTGGGTAGTACAAAAAAAAACAAAGAGTATTTACCGAGGGTAAATATTACCTCTATTTTTCAAGATTCATTAAATTTTTACGTCATCAAAGTGAGCTTTTTACATTTTAATGAACTGTCTTGCCGCTGAAATTTGATAAAAAGATCGTAATTTTTTTATTGTCTTACTCAGGGGGTGCCTTGTCAACGGTCCTTATCATTCAGTCTTTCTGCCATGATGAGATAAGTAATTATGCTCTTCTTCTTTCTTATCATCACAAACTAAACTACTAAACACGTGATTAAACTTAAACAAATCATAGTTGTGAAGGGCTTGTGTTTAAAACATATTATAGTTACACTAGCTTCGGCCCACGGCTTCGCCTGCGTTTTATCGGTAATTGTCCCGCGGGATCACACTACCGGTATAAAAAGTATCTTATTTGCTATTCCAGTCTATTATCTATCCCTGTGCCAAATTTCATCTAGATCCATTCAGTAGTTTTTACGTGAAAGAGTAACAAAGATCCAACCATCCATCCATTCATACTTACAAACTTTCGCGTTTATAATAAAGGGTGTAAAACACCTCTTAACGAAGCCGAAAGGCACTGGTTCTCCCTGTCATTGCGATCATTTTTTTGTTCTACACCATACCTGGGAAGTCTGGGAACCTTCTAGTTACGGAGATATTAGGGGTCAAAGTTCCAACTTTTTGACAAGTATTTTTTTTAATACAAGTTTTTAATGTAACATTTTTACTTTAAACACCTCCACGACCCCCGTACTATTCAATCCGTCCATCAGCACAATGTTTTGAGAGCGATACATTGAGTTCTTCCACAAAACATGATTTTACACCCCCCAAAAAAAAGTCGTTTCCCAGCAATCATTTTTGCGTAAAGTTACTTAGTTTCATATTCAGAATGCTTGGTTGACGGCTTCGTGATGAGGTGATTTACACGGTGTATTATTACGATGGGGGGCGCAAAAACTTTTTCCGAATCGCCTATTCCCTATTCCATAGGCGTCGCAAGGCAGTTGCTCAAAGTAAAATAGGTACTGGTATTCAGCTATCTCTGGTAAAACTGGAGGCCCACCCAATCATGGAAAGGCTAGGCAGATGATTATGATGAAATATATTTTGTTGTTCCATTTCCATAAAATTGTCTTAATACAGACCATAAATAGTACTCGCTCCAAACTCCAGACCACTACCATATGAATAATATTTAACATGTCTATTATTCCACTGTACTCAAATGACCCCTCTCGCTCTGGGCGGAGCAGAAGGGAGTGTCAGACTTGTACTGACTAAAACCCATCCATGTTCCATCTTCTTTGTGTTCCAGAGCCACGGTATCTCTTTCGAACAGTCCCGCAGCACTGGCAGGCATCGGCCCTCTCGGACCCCTTCCAATTTACTGACATCTCCGGTGCGCGCTGTCGACACGGCCTGTCGTCATAAGACGGACGGACGGTGAGCTTGACATTCACGGGCTTGTCGACGGTGAGTCATGAACGGTGAACGCCTAACTGGTGAAAACATAGTGCTATCAACTAAAATTGAAAGGAACTTTGGCAGCATTGTCTGAAACAAATATAGCACTGAATACTCTTTTGGAGTGCTGCCTGATTGGACGGGAGAGGTACCATGGTTTTGTTTTACTTATTTAAAGCATCGTTTTAAGTAGATTTGGGTCCATTGAAGCGCATAGTGTAAAGAGCACTGAATCTCACTTGCCCTATTCTTTGTTTATTTCATGTTGTTTT
Source organism: Cerastis leucographa (assembly GCA_963082945.1). Classification (NCBI taxonomy): domain Eukaryota; kingdom Metazoa; phylum Arthropoda; class Insecta; order Lepidoptera; family Noctuidae; genus Cerastis; species Cerastis leucographa. Next base: position 2,017,802 of record OY720360.1, read on the forward strand.
TGTCCTTCCATTTATTTATTACTAGTATCTGCCTACGATTTTTCCTGCATGGACTTCAAAATTGTGTTAGTTACCGAGATAAAAATCCTCTGAGTTTATCCAGCTACTATCTGTGTACTAATACCAAATTTCATTGTTACCTCCTAAGGTAATTTTGCGTGATTGACTAAAATCATTCAAACCATCTTTCACATTTCTGATATAAGTAGGATGATTCTCTTCTGAAATGCTAGAACGGTTCAGCAAAAGAACACAAGAAAACATTCTTCTCTGGCGCAATAAGAATCATTACTTTAGGATCAATTCCAAATGACTTTGCTTTAAATTCTAGATTTCGGAGAAAGCTCGCCGTTTTAAAACCGCTTAGCGATAAGAGGCACACTCGAATTCCGTTTCAAGAATATAGGTTATAATGGTTAGGAAAGTCTTTAGTAAAACAAAAAACACTTATCTATATATATAAAAGAAAGTCGTGTTAGTTACTTCACTTATAACTCAAGAACGGCTGAACCGATTTAGCTGAAAATTGGCAGGGAGGTAGTTTAGAGCCAGGAGAAGGACATAGGATACGGTAGGGTAGGGTAGGGTAGGGTAGGTAGGTAGGATAGGGTAGGTAGGTAGGGTAGGGTAGGTAGGTAGGGTAGGGTAGGTAGGTAGGGTAGGTTAGGTAGGGTAGGTAGGTAGGGTAGGGTAGGTAGGTAGGTAGGGTAGGTAGGTAGGGTAGGGTAGGTAGGTGGGTAGGGTAGGTAGGTAGGGTAGGGTAGGTAGGTAGGGTAGGGTAGGTAGGTAGGGTAGGTAGGTAGTAAGGGTATGGTAGGGTAGGGTAGAGTAGGTAGGTAGGGTAGGGTAGAGTAGGTAGGTAGGTAGCGTCGGGTAGGGTAGGTAGGATAGGGTAGGTAGGTCGGATAGGGTAGGTGGGTAGTAAAAAGTGCATTGCAACGCATGCTGGGTACAGCTAGTAGTAGAAAAACGTAGGTAACATTTTCAACATTTTAGAGGACGTTTCATATATACATAGTTTTTCTTACCTTGATGAGAATGTTGAGGTGGATGTGTCCATCTAACGTTTACATACATCACTCTTTTAGTCACATGCGATTCGTGCCTCCTTATCACTTGCCCATACCAAGACAGGCGATAAGTTTCAACTTTTCTTTTGTATATACTTGCTGTGGTAAATTGTTGGTGTCTGGCTGACGGCAAAGCTCACCCTAGCTGGCTCAGCTACCCTACCACTGCTGTATTTCACCAATCCATCCTCAAAATTTCCCTCAATCCATCTTCAGGAGTATAACGAACAGGGTGTAAAGTTCTTGAATACTGCATAGTAAAGGGAGGATCCTCCGACCAGATCGGTGTTATGTCTTGTGGGCAACTGCCCGACAGTTGTTGTCGAGTTTCTATATAAACTCTTAGTCGATGTAAACTTTGCCTGCGAGATGTAGGAAATTGATGTTAGTTCTTCCGTCATGTCATAGATGGCGCTGTAGTAGGTACTTCCTAGTACTTCCCACAATTTTTATCATCAAAACCTGCCTCTTCATCCCTTTTTATCTCATAAATAATAAAGGCCATTTAATAATACTACCTTCAATTGACCTTTCAGCAAATCGACCGCAAAACGCTAGCATCGCAGATTTAGCAACACAAATGTAACTATGTATTAAATCAATCGGACCTAAATAAATAGAGAAATTGTTTGTTTTACAAAACCAAGTATTATTACAGTAACCAATATTATTAAAGTTTTGGAACTGATCTAATTGTTTTATTGATATAACCCTATTAAATGTTCTGGATTAAACGTGTATAATTTAATCATTTGTCAGCAAGAGTTGCCTGACCCGACACAGACTTCTATATTACGTGTTACGGCATTTCATACAAACTAAGTCCTTATTTTCCGAAATGACTGAACCGATTTTAATGAAACTTAATACGCATAAGCAAGATACATAGGTCTAAAAAGTTCCTAAAAAACATATTCGAAATGTCTTTTAAAAAAAAGGTGCAAATTTCTGTTTCTATAGATAATTTACGATCGGTCTTATTTAGCTGTATCACTATTTTTAGTAACTTTTTAGACCTATGTATCCTGTACGTCGATTCTGTAAAATTCAGACAACAACTCGCATCTCACATCGCTATCCACTGTCACTTCGCGTAATGTTCATTAGGCTCAAAATGACCTTACAGAATGCCACTTCTTACGTCATCTCATACTTTATCTATCAAAATCTCCCTGTTAATATAGTTCAACTCGCTGACACGCTCGTAGTGGTGGCGCTAGTGTAAATTCGAATTATGAACCGGGTTTTTAGAATGCCAATCAAAAAACTTACAGCGGATTCAGATTCGAAGTTCTAAGTGAGTTCTTACAGAATCACACTGCTGCTTATGCGTATGAAGTTTCATTAAAATCGGTTCCATCATTTCGGTAAATAAGGACTTGAAAGTTTGTATGAAATGCCGTTAGGTGTAAGTAAACGCTCTTTAAGCTGGAAATCATTTCATATGTAATGTATTCATTAAATCCACGAATGAATTGATTTTATTAGACCAGCTTGTGTGTCTAGTGGTCACAAGCACTACTGTTGAGCAGTTTGGCTTCCAGACCGAACAAAGTCATAATCTCATCTGCTTAGCCTTCTCACAACGTTGTTGGGAACCGAACAAAGTAATATAGGATTTATTCATTAGAAACTTCCCAGTAACAGCCCGAACTTTAGATGTACCCTTGCAAAATGATCGCCGTTCTCTTCATGGGGCTTGAACATAACTTGCAAAATGGTAGATGGTAGAAACAGTTCTATTCTGAGGAGCTCGTGGCTAAATAATAACAGCCGCACTAGTGGATCTTTAAGGTTAAGCCGTGCTGGTAGAGGTTGGTCCGTGGATGGGTGACCATAATTACATACCGAGTTTCCTTCGTGCCTCGGAAAGCACGTTAAGCCGTTGGTCCCGGCTGTCATTTGTAGATCTTGACAGTCGTTACGTGTTGTCAGAAGCCAAAAGTCTGACACAATGACATCATGACAAGAATAATACGATCTAATCTGTGTAGGGTCAGACAGAACTGTTTCTCATCATCATCTGCCTAGCCTTTTCCCAAACTATCCTGGGGTCGGCTTCCAATCTAACCGGATGCAGCTGAGTACCAGTATTTTACGTGAAGCGACTGCCTCTCTGACCTCCACAAGACACAGATACAGGCGCGATAGTATGTGATATCTACACTGATTATGGCAATTATGCAAATAAATTAATGATCTGCATTCATGGATCGTTTTATATGGTAATGACTGTAATAATAACTCTCAAAATAATGTAACTAGAATTGAACTGCGCACAAGTTAAGTACCCTAGTTTAATTTCCATAGCTACAAACGAGAGTTATTGGCATGAGTTCCTGGAAAAAACATCCATTCTTTTGGGAGGGAATAGAGCCAAATTACGAATAAACTTAATTACTGCGAGATAGTTTATGGGCTGACCTAGTTACTGTTGGTAGTTTGTCGCCACGGGGGGGGGGGGGGGGGTTGAGCCGACGCCGCCCGCTGTGTGATAAAGATTATTCTCTCATTTTATATACCTACAAACATATTGTAAATTTAGTTCTTAAATCTGGAAGAACAGACAAATGTGAATATGACTGAATGTAACTAAAATAAAATATAAGAAAACCACCAAAGTTCCCTATGGATTAAAAAAGTTGAATTTGAGTATCTATGATAAAATATCTAATAGAGAAATTAAAAATATAAAATAATAAAGGTCATTTTTTTTCATATTTCACATATTTGTGTAGCGGTTCATAGAAGGCACTCTCCAAATTTCAACTGTATGGTGCCAATAGTCTCGGAGTAAAAATCTGTGACAGACAGACCGACAGACAGAAACCATAAGGGTTCCGTAAACGGAACCCTAAAAAAGAACATTCTACGTCGAATAAGTTAACTGCAGCTAAAATGGAAAATAAACAGTTTGTATTAGTTAGACATAATTTCTTGAATTTTAACCTAGTTTGAATTCGCCAGCACAATGTAATTTCAATCATTTTTAAACATGCGACTCTCAAATCACGTCACAAGGACTTTATACTCGACGTGTTGCGATTGCATTCAGAATCAAATTACTAACTCAGTCGCCCTTGTTGCAACTGGTTTGGATTTCAATTTGTGTTTTTACTTGGCTTCAAAGAGGTTCTATGTATTTTTTCAGCATCACACAATCAAAGATGATCTTCAAAATGTTGCACGGTAATTTTACTCTACTTAAAATAATGTATTTTTATCGAAATTAAACGTGTATATACATGCAAAATTTTAGCTCAACCGTTTGGGAATAACGTGTTAATGTTTTAAAATCAGTTTTATCCCAAACAAACCACATTCAGGGTAAGCTAAATAAAACCGTTTAAAAAACATGGGTTTTACTTAATTTAGGAGTAGTAACATTGTCCAAAACTAGCACTTTGCAAGTGAACTCCCATCCCGTAGAAATGCAAAAAATCCAGCTAATCTGAAGTGGGACTGGACTAGCCTCGTCTGCCGCATGCCCAATGATCAGTGGGACAAAATAACCACTTTCTGGAGCCCTGACATAGCCAGATGGCATCGCGGTAGACCTCGTAAAAGAGCGGGACGAGTTAGACAAGACCAGCGACCAGTGGTCCACATTGGCCCTGGATCGAGACAATTGGAAGTCATGGGGGTGTCTTTGCCCCGCAGTGGGATGACGCAGGCTAACAGTATCAGTATCTGTATGCCTCATAGATCTACGTTATAAAAAGGGAACTTCTTTGCAAAATTACAACTTTGTAAATCTTTCATTATTCTAGGGCTTTGGCAGAACGTCGATGAGTTAATCAGTGTATGAGTGCTTCACGACTTTTCCTAAAACAAACATAAAATATGTACAAAGTAAACAAAAACGAAGAGTAATCCTTTAACTTGTCTGAAATCCGAAAGCGCAGACCAAAAACGAGAAATAAAGTATTTACTCTCTAGTAAGCAGAAAGTTAAAGAGATAGTTTGTTCTGACTATTTATTTTCTTTTCAGATGAAGAGATACTATTTAATGAGAATTTCAGTTAAAGTAAGAGGGGACAAATTTATTCTGACATTCGTATAACCGCGGGCTGTGTACGTTTACTCGTAAATGCTTATGAGTTTATGAATTGGAGGTAGAGACATTAAAGGCACTGAACTAAGCAATAGCTGAAAAAGCTTTGGCGTGAGTAATTTTGCAAACTTTTCTACTTAATTTCGCTTAAATTAGTGTCCGACCGAAACTGATTTTTACGACCGAAACCGAAACCGAATTTCGGCAACGGTCTCAGTTTCGGCCGAAACCGAAACCGAAACTACCCTACTAGGGTCATGTTTTGAGGGGAAAATGATGAAAACGTTATTATAATCAGTCAGTCGTTATTTTTTTATCTCACACACGGCATAGGTACTTAATATTTAAGTAATAAACAAAAAACAAAACAATATAAATCTCTTTTGTCTTGACTCAACGCACCGAACATGACCGATCGCATCGCGAGAAATCCCGAATGCAGTTTCGGTTTCGGTTGTAGTTTCGGCAGGTTTGCCGCCGAAACCGAAACTTAACCGAAACTCGTTTTTTTGCCGAAACTCGACTGAAACCGAAACCGAACATTCGGTCGGACACTAGCTTAAATTCTCCAATATTCGCGTGTTCCTTGCCTACCTCGACGACATCATCACCCTCCTCTGCCTAGCCTTTTCCCAACTCTATGTTGGAGTCGGCTTCTAGTCTAACCGGATGTAGCTGCATACCAATATTTACATGGAAGGAATGAGAGCAGCGGTGGCCCAATGGTGGCAGCCCTGACTTACGAACAGTAAGGGCCTGTCCACATCTCCACGTCACGGCGTCGTCAACGTGGAACGTTGCGGTAACGTGCTACGTTGCGTTAGTGCACGACGGCAACGTCGCCGTGGGACGGCGCGTAACGCGTCGGCCGACGTCGTCGATTCGAAGCGCTCGCTCAGTTAATGCTTCATTGTCATAGCGATTAGTTGTGATTTCAGAATAAAAAATGTCGGAGAATATTGACTGTGATTTATTGATTTCACTTGTTGAAGAACGTATTACAGAATTACGTTATTACAGAATTTTACAAGACACGGCGACGTGCAACGTTTCTGCGTCAAATTTGCACGTCACGTCAACGTACCGTGCCACGTTACCGCACCGTTCCACGTTGACGACGCCGTGACGTGGAGATGTGGACAGGCCCTAAGCCGTGGGTTCGAACCCAGGCCGCTGCTCTCAAAACCGGTGAAGGAAAACATCGTGGGTGTTTATTACCAAAAGCCAATACTCTTGAAAGTCAGTCGTTGTAGAAATGTAATAAAACGCTTTGAAAACAAGTGCCACTTAAATAGGCCCTCAGGCGTCATACCACGGGTCATGCCCCGGGCGTGGGGGGGGCAACCATTGGCCGCCGGCCACCGTAGGCGCGTGCCTGTGGACGGTGAGTAATGGGCTAGCTCACCGTCCATCCGTCTCATGACGACAGGCCGTGTCGACGGCGCGTTCGTGTTCCACGCGTGCCTCAAGGAGATGTCAGCAAACTGGAAGGGGTCTGAGAGGACCGATGCCTGCCAGGGTTGCGGCACTGTTCGAAAGAAATACCGTGGCCCTGGAACACAAAGGGCGAAGAAGGAACATGGATGGGTTTTAGTCAGTACAAGTCTGAGTCTCCGCCCAGAGCGGGAGAAGTCATTTGATGATTTCCCATCCGTAAAAAAAAGGCGTCATACTCTAACACTACAGTCAGTTCTTCTAAACACTATCAACATCTTTACATAAACGCAACACAAGTAAATATGTATTAAAAGGTAACAAAAAGAGCCACAAAATAACAATACGATTCGTCTGTTTCTATTATAATCAACAGAGATGTTCGTGGAAATGAAAAATATGATAGAACTCGAGTTGGGGGTTGACTGTCAGCGAAAAATGAGGGAGTACCATTATGAAACAATATAACCCAGTTAGTACTTTGCGATATCCCTTGGTAAGACTGGTTGTCAGACTTTCGGGCCACTGACTACCTGTAACTACTGTCTAAGATCTATAATTGACAACCGGCACCAACGGTTTAACGTGCTTACCGAGGCAAGGAAGTACCTCGGTGTGTAATGGGGTAGTCACCCATCCATGAACCAACCCAGGCAATCGCGGCATTACTTGAAGATCGATCCGAGCAGCTATAATTATTTAGCCACGAGCTCCTCAATGATACAATTCAACAAATAACCACAAACTATCTCGCTCACACTACAGCCAAAACCCAGCCATCGTATTTCACATCGCGTAACTTGAAACACTGATTGTCGGTGAGAAAATATTTGCGCGTGAAAAACGGTTTCACCAAACAAATCAAGTAACACGATTGGATAAAATTGGGCAACAAAGCGCTCCTTTACGTACAAGGGTATTAATAGACACCTGGGGACTATAACAACGGCCTGTACATGATCGAGATATATAGGGGGTTATGTTGTGTGTCGGAAAGGATTTTTACGTTGAATTTATGTTTATTTTTTAATAGCTGACCCGCACTACTTGGTCTACGTCACATTTTCCTCGTTTTAGCAACATTTGTCACTGATGCTCCGCTCCTATTTATCGTAACGTGAAGGCTATATAACATATACAAGGTTTTGTTTTGCATACTTGTCAAACTCAAGGAGGTATGATTCTCGACCCGGATCAATAATAAAATCGGAAGATATATTTTTTTCTCATATACGGAAATGGTAAGTGTGAACCAACCGTGTTTTCAACGCGGACTGTCTGATCCTCGCCCTACAACCGCGTTCTCACACATACAAAAAATCTCAAAAGTTTATTCGATAATTTCTTATTCCCTAAATCACCTTAAGGGGGCTATTTTGATATACTGACAGACTTAAACAACCAACAAAATTAGTTTTTATTAATAATTATAGATGATGATGATAGACGTGGGGCTTAGCCTTAGCTCTAATTTTATTAAACCCTTATTAAGATAAACAACTTACAAAAGCCTAAAGCTATCCACCTGAATATTAACTAACAAGTTAAATATTCATAATTATCTTAGAACACCTTTAAGTCTCCACGAAATACCATTAAACCATTATTGAAAATTAAATAGGACACCAAGTCGTTAAAGAAAGGTTATTATTACAGAGAATCCAATCACTGGGGTAATAAAGTTTTCCTTTAAGTCTAACAATCCGTAGCTCCAACAATTATTTCAAGATGGCTCCTTTAAAGGCCTGGGATACAAAGGATTTACTTCGATAGCAACAAGTTCAAATAATGAAGAATAACCTCTTGTATAGAGCAGCGGTGGCCCAGTGGTGGCAGCCCCGACTTCTGAGCAGTAAGCCGTCGGTGCGAAACCAGGCAGGCGCATTACTTTGCGTAATTTATTTCATCACCGCTGCCCTCAAAAACGGTGAAGGAAAACATCGTGAGGAAACCGGCATGTCATAGAATAGAACTGAAAATTCGGAGACATGTGACATCTACCATCACGCACTGGGACCGCGTGGCTATCCTCCTGAATGACCTGAAAAAAATCCTTGATTTGTAATATTCCGAAAGCTTTCATGTACCATTGTTCGCATCGGTAAAAGTAAAATCCAATATCATTCGATGTCTCTAATGATTTCATCTTCTTACAACCAAGAAGTTTTCTTGGCAATCATAAAATTATATCATAAGCTACTAACTTCATTACGTACAACTTATCGATCCGTTTACACACTGTACAGTCGCCAGCACATAAAGCTACAACAATCTGTCAAATTTCTTTAATAGTTTTTCAACTTTATTGTTAAAGAATGTGGTCCAAGCTTGATTGGGAAAATTTTACAGTATAAGGGTAGCTTGATACACTGGCAACTGTACATCGTCCTAACTCCTTAAACTCAAGTCCTCCCAGTTCTCAATCTAGTAGGTTTTGACTTAATTCCTTTGTTGTCAATTCAATAATCAAAATGGTTAACAAAATAGGACAATTCTTAGGCGTAAAAGAGATGAGAAATTACAAAAAACTTTTCAAGCAGTTATTCTCAGAATTTCTCGGAACATTTCTGTATTTATCACTTGTCTTGTCTTCTGGTATAGGCTATGGCACCAACAATGCGAACGTAGTTATAGCCTTGGCCAATGGGTTAGTGGTTGCTTCCATAGTGCAGGTATTCGGTCATGTTTCCGGTTCGCATATAAATCCTGCAGTAACGGTCGGGGCTTTAGTGTGTGGACATATAAAGCCTTTGAAAGCTGTGTGTTATGTTATAATGCATGTTCTGGGCAGCATTTCAGGTGAGTTGTGTTTTGTATTGCTGTTACGTTGCTTGGGACAAAAATTACTTTACACGCTTGTCAAGGTTTGTCGGGGGATTTCGGATGATGGGGACAATTATTAACATAGCGAGACCACTCAATGCAGTACAACTCTACTGAGTACAGTAGATCTTGAACAGTCATTACGGGTTCGAAAGACTGACAAAGCAACCAAGACCATCCAAGAGCTACCGTATAGTCCAGTCCTACGCAGTCGCTCCAAGTATAATACTAGCATTCAGTTGCCACCAGTTACAATTTAAACTGACTTCCACGCAGTTATCAAAAGGTTGGCAGATGATAATTAGTTTACTTTTCCGTAAACACTCAATAATAGAAAGAAAACAAAGAATTTGGTTTTGAAAACAAGAGTTTTAAAAACGAAATTCTTTCAGATTGTTACATATTCTTTCAAAAGTGACACAAAATTGTATATACCCTCCAGTCTTGTTCACTAATCGGTAACTACTTACTTACATCAGTAAACCAAGTAATAAACAAATATTTTACTCCGACAGTAAACGAGAAAGATTATTAAGTTCTCTTCATTACTGGAGACTGGAGTAATTATCTCGTGTCAAATTAGATGTCTCTCACTAGATGCGAGACAGTGAATTTAGCGAGTGTAATTACTACTTGTTCTTAGACAATGTAAATATACTGTTAAGACTTTACATTCTCGAATACTTAGGCTTAAATCATCATCATCTGCCTAGCCTTTTCCCAAACTATCTTGGGGTCGGCTTCCTGTCTAACCGGATGCAGCTGAGTACCAGTATTTTACATGAAGCGACTGCCTATCTGACCTCCACAACCCAGTAACTGGGTAGTACGATACCACTTGGTAAGACTGGATGTCAGACTTTTATGGCTTCTGACTACTCGTAACGACTGTCAAAGATCTACAAATAACAGCCGGGATCAACGGCTTAAGTTATACTTAGGCTTAAATATGATAACGATTAAAGAAAGCCAAAATTATTGAAGGAATACGCAAGTTTTTCTTCTTAGCGTGTCTATGACAAATTTTCATGAAATATATTTGACCCAAAATTCAGCTATTTATTTATTTGAAAAGACATGTACAATATAACAGAAAATCCAAGTAATTGTACAGTGAAAAGAAACATATTTAGAATAACCTATGATAAAACATTTAAAATAAAGTACATACTTAAAATTACAACAAAAAAAAAGTCATCTTTCATGCATCCTCCTAATTAATGAATTAATATTAAATGTACAGTAAAAAGAAACATATTTAGAATAAAGTATGTTAATAAGCTATGCGAACTCTGGTCGCTGACGCAGTCATAGGATCGTCAAGTGCGCAGGTGTCAGGGCACACAGCGCAAGATGGAAGGTGGGCCATTGTCTGTGGAGTCACGCCGCATACGCACTTCAGATCTGAGCCCGGAATCGTCCATGCACCCCCATCTGTAGAGATGGTTTTTGCTACGGCTGACTTGCATTAATTCAGAACGTAGTATACGAATAAACTTACCCAATCCTGAGCTAGATCTTTGAGTTGGACAAATTGTTACTTGGTTTGCGTTTCCCAATTAGAAAAGCCTCAGCAGCAGTTCTCATTCTGAACTTGTATGAGATGGCTTCTAGTCACAATCGATTTCATCATAAGTGGTTACTTCCCAAAATAACATGTCATCACGATTTATCACGGTACACGGCACGTTATGATGTAATGTACTTTTTGGCGCTCACCATACAAACCATTCACAATAAACATCTTCCTCCCTTTCAGGTGCAGGTGTGGCCTATGCAGTTTCAGCAGACACAATCCGAGCCGACCTTGGAGCTACACTTCCATACAAGTACACCACGGCAGATCAAGTCTTCGCTTTGGAGTTTCTGTCAACTTTCCTGCTTGTCGTCCTAGTTTTAAGCGTCATAGACTGCAATAGAGGAGCGAGAGGTCTTGGGTCCTCACCGCTAGCCGTGGGACTTTGTATCTCAGGTTGCTTATGCTCCACTCTGCCTTATTCGGGATCGATGAACCCGGTGAGGACCTTGGGGCCAGCTGTGGTGATGGGTATATATGACTATCATTGGGTGTACTGGGTAGCACCTCTTTTGGGTGGCTTAGTGGCTGGGATAGTGTATAAGTTAGTGTTAGGTGCGAAACATAAAGAGTTTTATTTGGAAGAAGAGATATAAATAAAATATATTGGTTAAAAAATATGGTGTTATAATTATTTTATGATGCTGAAACTAACGCTTTTATTGTGATGACCATGGTTGAAAAAAAACCTAAAGTATATATATTGACGATGAATAAAGATTTGAAAGACTAATCTAGAACGTGGATACATAATTATTACCAGTATGTAACTGTTTTCCTAATTACCATTTACACTTAACGTAAATGAAATTCATATATTTTGCCATCCTTTTTGCCTCTTACGAAAGAAAAGTCCAAATAAACATCTACCATACAAAAACACCATATTCCCATTCTCTTGTGTAACTCGGAATTTTCCGAATGATTAGTATAATTACTCAAAGATATCTTGTCAGATAGTGTCGAGATAAACTCCGCCTTTGTTCTTTTAATTCGAGCTAAACATTATCTGTATAGGATATGGATATAAGAAAGCATAACTAATTAATGAGAAGCCCGTGGCTAAATAATAACAGCCGCCTGGATCAATAATATGGCTAAGCCGCGCTTTCCTAGGTTGGTCTGTAGATGGACACCCACTACATACCGAGTTGCCTCTTTGCCTCGGGAAGCACGTTAACCCGTTGGTCCCGGCTGTCGTTTGTAGATCTTTGACAGTCGTTACAGTTAGTCAGTGGCCCTAAAGACTGACAACCAGTCTTACCAAAGGGTATCGATTTCAGTGTGCACGGTGCACAGAATACTCTCTCCAATTTTCATAGATGTGGTGCCAATTGTCTCCGAATAAACCGGCTGTGTGCAATCCTGACTTCCGTTTTTGCTACGGCTACGGAACCCTAAAAAGCGACAATAGTTTGTTTGCTTTTATTCCTTTTCTTTTTAGTATATTCCTTATAAGTCGATTCCTTGATTGCCAAATCTCATGAAATTTTCAGTGAGAACTTGTTATTATGTCCTCTCTCAAATAAGCTGACTTTGATTTAGTTATCACTAGATTAATGTCGCACCATTGTGATGTCGATCTTCAGTTTGTCGCACGAGGGTGATGTCGAGCTACAGTTTGTCGCACAAGCGTGCATTCGACCTATAGAGAGTCGCAGTACAGTTTTGTCGCACAAGCGTTAATCGCGCTTCCGTGTGTCGACCTCACGTTATACACTCATCGTATTACCCAGTAGTAGTGCACCCGCTTGCCACCTTCTGCCGGCGCCCATGCCGCTGAGCATGAGCTCCCGGCTAAATTCCCAGGGCTATTGGGCTTTTTCAACGTAAATTTCTCAGCAGCGGCCACGAAATGTGGATTAGAGGTCGATTGATGGGAATAGGCTCAGCCTGTTTTACATGGGACGAGCCCACATAACGAAATGTGGGTGTACTATTAGGACCACCTCTGTCTATTCCTTTGGGAATTACAGGCGTGATGTTATCTCATGTTATTTATGATCTAATTGGGAAAAAATATTAACTACAAACAGTCCAAATTGTAACTTCTAAACGAAATACTCCGGAAACAAACAAACTAAAATGTATAATTTAAAACAGTTATGTGGGCTGGCAACACTCTAGACTACATTAATTTCAACACGAAGGCTTTATCTTGCACTGTTTATCGTGGAACGTTTTCCCCTTTTGTTTTCTTGTTTTTAATTTACAGTTTAAAAATTGAAGTTCGTGTAAAATAGTCGTTATTTAAAGTTGTTGGTACACACGATATAATTAACTAGCTGACCCGCGCAACTCTGTCTGCGTCTCATTTTCCCCGTGTTCGCAACTTTTATCATTGATGCGCCGCTCCTTTTGGTCGTAGCTAGTTATATAACCTTTCTCGATAAATGGGCTATGCAACACTAAACATTTTTTCAATTCCATCAAATAGTTTCTGAGATTAACGCGCCAACCACACAAAGAAACTCTTCAGCTTTATAATATTATACTAGCTGCAACCCGCGGCTTCACCCGCGCAGACCGGGATAGCTCCAGGGTATAAGCTATCTATATACCAAATTTTATCCAAATCCGTTCAGCCATTGAGGCGTGAAGGAGTGACAAACATACAAACACACACACTCGTTCACAAACTTTCTCATTTAAAATATTAGTGATGTGATGTGATTTAACAAGTTTAGTATAGATTATTTAAGTAACTATTATTATAGTTAAAAGTCATTAGTGCTGAGTATAAAATTATTCTAGGCAGTTTTTCATGATTAATCCGAAACAATGACTCCTTGCTCTAAATGTCGTGTCGCAAACGCGACTATTGAGCAAGAGGTCATGGATTTGATTCCCGGGATAGGCAGTGTTATTGGATATTTCCATCAGGCATTTTTCAGTAGCCACGAAGTCTGAATCTGCGCCCGGTTAATGGCAATAGGCTCGCTCCCTTTTACATGGGACTTAAACATAACTGGCGAAATGTGGGTGTACTATTTGCACCCTCCAGGACTTGAATGAGGTGAACGAAAAAGCTGTCCAGGTCCCTACGTACTGGTCGAACAAAATCTGAGCCATAAATTAGAAAAGGAAGAGATTGTTTAGATTCCTTTTTTAAACAACAAACTTAAGTCGACTTACTAGACGTCCAGTTTATTGATTAGACGTACAGTTAACTCGAGCGTCGAGCAATATTCGACAAATGCGAGCCTATACACCAGTATCGATTCGAGCCTAACTTTTAATTGAGAAAGTTGACACACGGGGCGTGAGAGTGAGCTCAATTTTGTTAGTGACATCTTCATTCGAACGTCAAAGCTTGTTGGGACTCGCTTTGCCTAAAAAAGTCCTCAGTGTGAACAGGTATTCCCTTCCCGTAATTAAATTCGGAACCTACGTAACTTTTGCTGAATAAATCTGCCTTTAATACTACCTATTGAAGTAAAACTTATGCGACTTCCAACAAGTTTGCGTTAAATGTTTAACGCTACCATGGAGGGGGAATAGAAAGAGAGAGAGCGAGAGTGAATGCGTGGCACTCGAAAGCATGTGTGTAGTATTACGAAGTTTCACTTCTTCCGCGCGGAGGGACTCCACGCACTATTTTTTTTTGTTTCGTCTGCGTATCGGCAAGCTAAGAGTGAAGCTCTGAGCAGCTATAGCACAGCACCACGGAACTCTAAAACGTGTCTAGGAAAGAGTCAAGACTGGTTGCAGTAGATGACAAAGACAAAGACATTTATTCGTAGGGTACGGTAGGCACAAAGTTGTAGTAATAAAGTATGTACTTCAGGACATATTGGCCACTACTAGAGCGGCATATAAATACTTAGGGACATTAAATTGTACGATCTGTACGTTTGGGTAGCTCCATCAGAAAGCTGATAGATCTTCGATCAGTGTGCAAAGACCTACTTCTGCTAAAACGACAGATTGATTGTAAGTACTGCCCATCCTTTATAGAGGTTAGATCCTTTAGAATGCCTTTAAAGGCACCCAAGGAAGGATTTCTAGTTTGGTAGCGTTCTAGTTCTAGTTTACAAAGTCATTAATTTGTCTTAGTCTGGAATGTCTTCGTTGTACCGATACCATCAAGACAGACAAGACTGCCTCAAGGTCTTTTGTTTTTAACATTATTCTTAAAAAAAAAAACCACTATAAAGGCGGCATAAAAATACACAAACGATCGATCAAAAATGTATGAACATGACAAACAAACGAAAAGCGTCTTGTGCAAACTCACATAAAAAAATATTACTTCGAGCAAAGTTGCTGTGAGTAAAGAGGAGTTAATACAATGATTGATACGCGAAGATTGATTTCTGCCTTCGAAGTAAATACATTTGAAAGCATAATATAGTTATATTTATTGAGTCGACATCAAAGACTATATACCCAATGTGGCTATGTACTCTATGGTAGACATTGTTCGAAAAACCTGCAAAAAGTATTAAAACTGGATGTAGAAAATTCTTCTTTAAATATTCAACCTTATTCATTTTAAAGCTATCTATCTATATCCAGATCTATACACCGTGTAAATCACCTCATCACGAAGCCGTCAACCAAGCATTCTGTACATGAAACTAAGTAATTTTACGCAAAAATTATTGCTGGGAAACGACTTTTTTTTGGGGGGTGTAAAATCATGTTTTGTGGTAGAACTCAATGTAACGCACTCAAAACATTGTGCTGATGGACGTATTGAATAGTACGGGGGTCGTGGAGGTGTTTAAAGTAAAAATCTTACATTAAAAACTTGTATTTAAAAAAATACTTGTCAAAAAGTTGGAACTTTGACCCCTAATATCTCCGTAACTAGAAGGTTCCCAGGTATGGTGTAGAACAAAAAAATGATCGCAATGACAGGGAGAACCAGTGCCTTTCGGCTTCGTTAAGAGGTGTTTTACACCCTTTATATATAAAAATCAATTGCTGTTCGTTAGTCTCGCTAAAACTCGAGAACGACTGGGCCGATTTAGCTGATTTTGGTTTTAAAATGTTTGTCGTAGTCCAGGGAAGGTTTAAAACGTGAAAAAGGTAGGGAAGAGTAGGGGTAGGTAGTTAGGGTAGGGTAGACAGAGTATGTAGGTTAGGTAGCTAGGTAGGGTAGGGTATGGTAGGTAGGTAGGGTAGGGTATGGTAGGTAGGTAGACAGGGTAGGTAAAATTTGCATTGCAACGCATGCCGGGGACAGCTAGTTATATTATAAAAGTTAATCATTATCTTCTTGCCTTTTTCCTATGTTACTAGGGGGCGAGGGCGGCGCAACATGTTCTATTCTACCATTCTTCTCTGTCAACCGTTACGCTATCAGTTACTCCTTTTTCTTTCGTTTCATTCTTCACACAATCTATCATCGTTATCTTGGTCTTCCTCTCTCTTTCCATTACAACTTATATATTCATCACTCTTATCGTCGTATGCGATTAGTTCCTCATCACATGCCCATACCAAGACAGCCGATTCCCTTTCAACTTTTCTGTAACTGGCGCAACTTTCAAACTGTTAAGTTAAAGAGTGAAAAAACAGCGCTTGGGAATACTTTCATATAAAGCATATTCGGCGAATATATAATGTTTCTACAAACTCATAAAGTAACATGTCTGCCTGGGTTTTAAATATCGTCACTCATAGAGACTCCTGCAGAAATCCGTGATCAAAATAAGAAAATAGCTTATTCAATTAGCTCGCCATTGACACATGATTAAAATCCACAAAATTATCTATATAATCCAACCAATTAATTATGGCTCGTTTCGATAATACCCGGACATCGGTTACTGGTATAAATAGGTTTATATACTTTTATACATATGTGTGTAGAGGACGATAGTGCGATTATAATCAAAAGTCATTATTCAAATTAGGCTGATGATCAGCACTTCTTCTTCTGCTGCTTTAAGTATGGGGTTTAGGTTACTTAGTCCTTTAAGTGGACCATTGTGCGTAAACAATCGGCACGTAAATAATCAGCATTTTTTGAGCGTCAAAATTACAAGAGACAGTCTCCTAAAATGCCCGCCTTTCCAATTTTCCGGTAATTGGGAAATAAATGATTTGAATTCGCTTATACAGTGCTGTGTAGTACTTTTGGCGTGGGGGCATTGGCGGTACCGCCTATTATACGTATCCTCATCATTATCATACCCCAATTTATTTGGGGTCGGCGCAGCATAATTATGTCTTCTTCTTCCATACTTCTCTATTACTTGTCATCTCAGCAGTCACTCTTTTTAACCGACTTCTAAAAAAGGAGGAGGTTCTCAATTCGGATGTTTGTTTTTTTTTTTTTTAATGTTTGTTCGCGCATTACTCCTTCGCTTGCCAACCGATTTGGAAAATTCTTTTTTTGTTGGAAAGGTATACTTCCCAAATGGTCCCATAGTCACCAAGTCGGGATCTGATGATGGAATCTTGGCGAAATCGAGGGAACTCTTCAAATTTTATAGGAAAAAGTACAGTGATTTTGGTATTTTCTACAAGTGAAGCATTTGCGTCCAATAAGAACCATTCTACCATCAGATCTGATGATGAATCCAAGAGCTTCGGAACTCCATAACAAGGCAATGAATCTTAGCTGTGTTTGGGCTTGTTGGAATTGTAACGGTTTGCCCTCTCCAGGTTTATACACCGATTACGCTGAGATTTATGATCCGATTTGCGTGATTCTTCTTTAGTTTGATGCGGAATAGTTGCTATTTGGTCCCATAAAAAATTAATATAGTTTGGCCATGTACTTTTCATTTTATTAACATTTTTTTTTAATGTAAATTTAACGTATGTACACCTATTTCTCCGTGATTACTGGACCGATTTATATGATTTTTCATTCATTTGGTAAAGAAAGCTTGCCCGGTGGAGCCATATGAATTTTATTATCTTTACTTAGGTACTTTTTGAGTCATCCTCTTTATTATGCATTTTGTCCTTTGTCGTATGTATGGACGATGTGCTGGTGTCTAGTTACAATGTAAAAAATATACTTGACTAGGATTAAAGTGAGATACCACAAGTCCACAACTGAAAATCCTAAAATAAAAACTTTTTTACAAAAAAAAATAACCGACTTCCAAAAAAAACAATGAAACCAACAAGTCACCGACTGCCGAAACTAAAATTATTTGCCACTTTTTAGTGTTTTTTGTTGGAAGTCGGTTATTTTTTTTCTACCCATCATTCACTATCGCCGCCATATTGTTTTTTCAAAACACTTTACACAGAAAATTTTACAAATGTTTCCCATCATGAGGCTCCACCAAAGCGGAGCGGAGTGGACACGGGCAAGATTACACCAATCATTGGAGAGTCGAGAGTTGCGATGTAGATTTCAACCAGGGTGATTGGTAGACGCTTGCGCGGCTCCTCTCCGTTCCTCTCGTCTTCGCTTTGGTGGACCTCATTTTCAAGTTGTGATCTGTGGAAGGTTTGTGTAAAATGATACAGTATGACCACTTTAAGTTTACAGTTCATGCTGACGAAGATTTGTCACGTAAACAAACATATGTCAAACTTGGTACAGACGCCAGCAGGTCAAGCTACCCAAAACTGTCAAATTTTCCCAATCAACCTTGAACCGTATTCTTTATTTATAAGGTTGAAAACAACAAACATCTTTCACACAAAGAATCAAGAGTTTTCTCGGGGTAAGTTCTATTTTCTTCTTGTATTTTAAAATTAAACACATTGCTTCATCTGCTTACGATCTTCAAGAACTTCATTTTTTTTCCTGCTATCTCCGCCATCTATTGAAAGTAACAAGAAAACATATTGCCGCTTCGTCGTCAAGTGAAACTGGTCGACGTTAATTTTGCTGTTGTTTCACACGTAACGGTAGATGGCGCTAATTGCGCTTTAAGGCTAATACCCACATGTAGGTACCTAGTGAACAAAGCACCTTTCTGTTTTATTCAGCGTTAAGTGAACTTATTGTCCTATTGGCGCTTATGATATTGCAAAGAGGGCGCTGTCCGTAAACATTTATGAAAATGATTGAAAAACAATATGGCGGCGCTTTCTTTAAAGATTATTGATCTCCCCTTTGTGCTGGTTTTTTAATGGTTTTTTTCATCCTATGTAAATAAATGACGTGCCTAGGGGCCAACAAGCGGCAAACTCATAAAGCAAGCAGTTTGTTCAGACACCCTAACATCATCAAACGTAGTAGGTAATAAAGCCACACCAAGCATTTAGGCTTGTATGAACGAAAGTACCGTCTGTGATGTCTTAAATCCAAATGGAAACAAGAAAGTATTTTGAAGCAATAGTTGCTAAAAGCATTCGCAAAAGCACATGTCTCCCCACTTTCTTTTCAGTTAACTCATCAGTTACTATAGCCATTAAATACATTCGGGGTTAGATAGAAATAGATTCGGGACAGATTTAATTTTTGAAAACATAAACAGCATGTTCGTTCTTATTAAAGTGTCGTTTCATATGGAACACACCTCAAAAAATCGATGTTGGTATTATGTATTCTCTCATATAGGTACGTGAGTTTAGTAATTTATAAATTTTAGGTACGTTCAGTTATAATTTTGGGCATGTTTTGATGGTTGAAATTTAGTAGGTCACATCACTAGTCTGAATAAAAGTGGTGACAACCTACGAATTTTCCAAATGTCGTCAAGATTCAAGAATCTTTATTTGCCTTTATTTGCGTCGGTATATTTGTCTTTCTCTAACATCATAGAGGCACTATAAGTCAAAATGAAGCAAGTATATGAGTTCAGTTGCTATTTTAACGCTCCTTTTATGCTTTAGTTTTTATTCTATAGATTCTGACCACGCGGCATAAGCTAGCGCAAATCAAAGGACATTGTCCGAAAATTATTACCTGTATATTTTTTATTTATTTCAAATATATTACTATAAGAAACTATTTTTAATATTTTTGAAGTTCAATGACTAGTATAATATATATTTATTTTTAAAGTATTTGGGTTGATGACGTCATCAGTGGAATAGATTCCTTTGACCATTCAACAATTTAACAAGTGCGTCACGCTATAATGACAGTTTGCTTTTTAAATCCACATGAAGCTCAAGAGCCAATGACCAAAATTTTTGCCTCACCGTTTTACGACTTAAACCATATAAAACATAGATTTGTTTATTCAGAAACGTTGCAGTTGTTAAGTTTCAGAGTCATTTTGTCTAACGATTTAATACGGTTTTAGCAGTAAAACAATGCGACATGGTCTTGGTCGTGGGCTCTCGCACTATAAAGCGATTTCTCGATATTCTTTTTACCACCACATTTCTTTAAAAATATAATTAAATAGGAAATGTTTTTCCATTTAAACAAATGATTAGGGTCCATATTCCTCGAATATTTACAATAAAAGAAATGTGTAGACAAAGCAAACTTCAAATTTATTAGGAATTTGCATGGAATAAGTATACAATTACACAACAAAGCGTAATAAAATTAACACGATAACAGGTTTTCAGTGTTATAATCGAAATCATTTGTAAAGGGGTTGGAAGATTTTTGTATGAACCGTGGACTGCCTAACTTTCGCAATTTTAATCAAAGTGGCGGCCACGCTCTGTTAATCATAGCTTATAGGCCATTTTATGGCATAGGCCATTTAATTCAAACCCCTTTACTCGTCGATCAAGTAAAACTATAGAAACCAGATTCGCCACCATCGCAACGACCAACTTATCACACGACTGGCCGTCCATATCTTTTGAAGGTAAGCTACAAATAGAGCCAACTTACATAATACCTACTAGGTCAGAGATATTATATTAGGTGTTAAAAAATCAACTGCAAGATATTTACTCATCATTTATATGAACAACTTCTATTAAGGGTTCATGCACGAAATCGTAAAAAACAAAATAGTGCGTGGAGTCCCTCCGCGCGGAAGAAGTGAAACTTCGTAATACTACACGCACGCGTTCGAGTGCCACGCATTCACTCTCACTCTGTCTCTTTCTATCCCCCCTCCATGGTAGCGTTAAACGTTTAACGCAACCTTGTTGGAAGTCGCATATGAAGTTTCACTTCAAAAACAGCTGTTCAGTACAGTTTTGTCGAGTTATGCGCACATAAATGAACGGGGCATTCGATTTTTTTTTTCTTGATTTCGTTGTTGGTGCCCTAGTAAAACTTGTTCATAATGATGAGTACAATGACCCCTTAAATCTCTTGCAGTTAATTTTTTGACACCTTATACGAAATCAAATCTGATTATACAAAAACAATACCAGTTTTGCAACACTCAAAGTGCCTTTTGTTCTTTTTGTAACAGTATGTTAAAAATAAGTAATAAAAAAATGGCAATTCAGCATGCCTGAAATGACACAAATTCGAATTCAAATTTGCTGGAATTTATTGTTTAAGTATTAAAAAATACACTCTAAAATTACTTTAACTCCAAACATAGGACAGCCTCGCCTATTATGCTACTGCTGGACCTATTTAGGTCCCAACATGTCCTCAGGTTTTACCCACTCATCAAACTGTTGTGCAGTAAGAATGTTTAGTTTGATGGCAGTGTCCTTCAGGTTTCCACCCTCTTTGTGGGCAGTCTTCGCAATTAAAGCAGCCTGAAACACAATATTAAGCAAATTAATAAACAACAAACAATATTACTAGCTTGACCTCATCGGTCAGATTAAAACAAAGCCATACACAATAAGCTTTGAAAGACAATTAACACATTTTAAAATAGAATATCAGTTGGGAGAATTCAAACGTACAGTCGGCATCAGAAGTCGGTTAACACTTATCAATATTACACCAAGTTTTGTGCTGATCAGTGTGATCTGATGTACCTAACATTGTTTTGCGAATTTGTGTAAAAATTGATAAAAATAATAAAGTATGTCTTTTACTCCAGTCTGTTAATATGGATCGTTTTAAAACTAAGACGTCTTATCATTTTGTATATGTA
The DNA here is from genome assembly GCA_963082945.1 of Cerastis leucographa. NCBI lineage: Eukaryota > Metazoa > Arthropoda > Insecta > Lepidoptera > Noctuidae > Cerastis > Cerastis leucographa. The sequence continues at coordinate 2,039,660 of OY720360.1, forward strand.
TAGCGAGTTTCGTTGCTGACCGTACAATACGTACAATAATTAAGAAAATATTCTATAAAAACGCATCTCACCTTATCATACCCGATGTGCGGATTAAGAGCTGTGACCAACATGAGCGATTCGTTCAGACTCTTCTTGATCGCATCCTCGTTAGCAGTGATGCCCACCGCACAGTTCCTGTTAAACGCCTGGCAACCATCACCTGGGAAGATTACAAGTTATTTACAATTAAGCGTAGACCATCATCCTACCAGAAAGCTATGGAAGCTCAACCAAGTCGCGCTGGTGGCGTACCATGACGTCTAAAAACATTATTGTTCCATTCTTATTCCAGAGTGAAAAAGATACGGAGCTATACAGGTCGTCTAGCTGCATCTCTTTCCCACTCTGGAATAGGAATGGAACAATAATGTTTTAAGCGCCATAGTAACCCCCCAGATAGTAAAATGTAGAAACTAATATTAGGTACGGCTTCGTGACTCAATGTACCACATAATTTGTGGCGACGTATAGTAGCTACAAATTGTACACTGTTAGGTTTTTCTCCACACTTATATGATCCTGTCATTCTATTATTGATTTGACATGACATCATATGGGGTATAAGGGACTCCGACTCGAAAATGCTTACCATGTACTCAGCATGTCATTGTGAACCCCGCACATAAAAACTTTTCATCGGTAATTTTTAAAAAAATCGGCTGTCCCATACATTTTGGCCGTGTAGGTATTGCACTTTTGTAGGAAACAACAGTTTTTTTTTAAAATTACCGAACAATAAGTCCTACGTGGTTAACGTGGTAAGTTTGCGTCGTTGTCCCTTAGGTTTAGGTCATTTTAGGTTTCCATCACACAGCAGGGTCCAAGCTACCGGTGGTTAGGGCTGCAGAGACAGGAACCTCCTCACAATGCGGACCGTATCAAGGAGTACTGCCTTCTGAATCTGGCTCTTGATACAACTGCCAAGTGAGAGCTTCCACAGATGTTCGTCGAGGCTTTTATTTATAAATCAAATCAAATCATTTATTGCATCCATAATGTACACTTTATAGGTCTTCAAATAAAGAACAATAGACACAATTATGGAACCTGTATAAGAATTTGGTAAATTCAACTGAGATCGTTTTAAACTCACCGATCAGCCGAATAGACCGCAGCACATTGGACACTATCATAGTCTTGAACACGTTAAGTTCGAAGTGACCGTTACTTCCGCCGATGGTCGTAGCCACGTGGTTACCCATCACCTGCGCCGCGATCATCGTCAGAGCCTCGCACTGCGTAGGGTTCACTTTACCTGGAAGATTGTAAACCTAACATCAGCAAAAACTGATCACAAACCAAATTCCCGTCGAAGAGTTTCTAATCAAAAGAAAATGCTTCACCAGGCATGATAGACGATCCAGGCTCGTTCTCTGGCAGATTCAGCTCACCCAGACCACATCTAGGTCCGGAAGCCAGCAAGCGAATGTCATTAGCAATCTTCATCAAGGAAACGGCAACCGTGTTGAGCGCTCCTGACACCTCCACTATTGCATCGTGGGCAGCCAACGCTTCAAACTTATTTGGTGCTGTCTCAAAAGGAATGCCTGCAAAACGATTGTTTCGATTATATTAATAAAATTGACCCTAAAACTTGTCAAATGTGCAGCAGTCGAAAGCGTAGGTATTGACTATTACGGCCTTACCAGTAAGATTAGCGATCTCCGCAGCGCACTTCTCCGCAAAGCCGATTCGCGTATTGAGTCCGGTGCCGACGGCCGTGCCGCCCAGCGCCAGGTAGTGCAGGCGCGGCAGCGTGGTGCACACGCGCTCGATGCCGTACTTCATCTGCTCCGCGTAGCCGCTGAACTCCTGTCCAAGCGTCAGCGGTGTAGCATCCATCAAATGGGTTCTGTACAGAAAAAGCACAAATATAGCCTCTTAACCGCACATCGAACAGACGTAGAGAATAAACTACGTGGCCACCAACAACCAACGATATAGCTGGCTTGGCAGATCTGCTGCATGTAACACGATAAATGGGCCAAGCTCACAACCCAGTGAGACCCACACTTACTAACTGACAACATCGCGCCAGTCAGACAGAGATGGCGAGATGAGCTGGATCCTTAACAAATATATATACACTAGATGTCCAGCGCAACTTCTTCTGAGTCACATTTTCCCCGTTTTCGAAACATTTTTCATTGCTGCTCCGCTCCTATTGGTCGTAGCGTGATGATATATAGCTTATAGCCTTCCTCTATAAATGGGCTACAACTAAAACTGAAAGATTTTTTTCAAATCGAGATGTTTCTGAGATTAGCGCGTTCAAGCAAACAAATAAACTCTTCAGCTTTATAATATCAGTATAGATTATTAGTATAGATTTACTCGAGTTGCGAGTTTGTGACCAAACGCAAGCCTTTTCAGTAAATTAAAAAACATAAGTTTTTGGACTCAGAGGCTTGAATTTCAGGACAGAACGAGGTTTGTCTAGCAGTGCGCTGGCATGATTTGGTAAAAATTTAATAATGAGCAACAAACCTGCCGATCTTGATTATTTTGTCGAACTCCTTGCTCTTTGCTTCCAAAGTATCCTTTAACGCTACGAGGCCTGGCATGAGTCTGTCCCTCAGCTCCATTGCCACAGCAACGTGCATGGCAGTAGGGAAGGTGCAGTTGGAGCTCTGAGACTTATTCACGTGGTCGTTAGGATGGACAGGGGATTTACTGCCTAATTTGCCGCCCATGATTTGGATGGCGCGGTTTGCAATCACCTGAAAATAAAGTTGTATTTAATCACACGTCATATAGATACTTGTTTGGAGTTAAGGTATCGATCAATAGGGATACGTTACCTCATTAGTGTTCATGTTGGACTGTGTTCCCGATCCTGTCTGCCAGATGACAAGAGGGAAGTGCCCCTCTCTGTATAATTTGCCGGATATGACATCATCACACGCTATCATGATATTTTCCGCTGTAACATATTTGCAGGTAAATTAGTACTACTAAGTACATTAGAACTACAAGCTGCATTGTTTGTATAATATATTTGTTTAAAATATAATTATACTCTAGTAATAAAAGTTCTAATGATCATATGACCTTATTCAATTTTACCTAGTTTTATATGGTTTAATGACCATTTTCTATATTTCACATTTTTATAAATATTCAGTTACATTCAAAATATGCAAGTAACCTTGAATTTATTAATTTCATCATTGTTAAGATACTATTTAAGGGAAGAGCGATACAGCCCCAACACAAGTATTTGTAACTTACTGGGGCTGCCTCAGTTTGTGTAAGTAAGAGTTTGTGAAGAAATAAATATTATTGTGTTTTTAATAGCATTTAGAGATTTCTACTATGTTTTGTATATTTGTGCGTAAACTGATTAGAATTATTATTTGAAACGCCTACCATTTGCGTGCTATCAAAAACGCAACGCTTATACATTAGATCACATGAAATTAGGTTATTTGTTTTTATAGCTTATGAACGTTAATGATATCAAGAGAACATTATTTCAAGTAATATTAAACTATTTGTTATTATGCCATACACCTGTAATAAACTATGGTTTTATCGTCGCGCAGTATTTGTTTACATTGAAATGTTAAAAAAAAAAATCGACTGTAACAATAGTTCCGACAGTCGACCCTAATGAAAAGCCAGTGCGATGAAATCTTCTCTTGTCCAGAAATTATAAATGTTCAATTACTCACCGATTTTCTTATCAAGACCAAATTCGATGTTCACTTTAGCGGCAGCCTTCTTAATGATGCCGAAGGCGACGATGACGGGGTACTAAAAAGAGTAAACATAGCACCATAATGATAATAGCTATAGGTGCAAAAATCTGATACTCATCATCTGCCTAGCCATTTCACAACTATGCTATTGCTATAGCTGAAGATATACCAGTATTTTACATGGAGCGACTCCCTATGTAACCTCCCCACCCCACTTAGTACTGGGTAATACGATACCACTGGTTGAGAGATTTCCGGGCCACTGACTGCCTACCTACCTGTAAAGACTGTCAAAGATTTAGGAGAGCCAGGACCAAAGGTTTAACGAGCTTTCCGCGACACGGAGGAAACTCGGTATGTAAATGACCCATGTGGTTATATACTCTATGCCACCCATCCACGGACTAACCTTGGCAAGCGCTGCTTAATATTAAAGATCAACCCGTGAGTCTGTTATTATTTAGCCATGAGCTCTGCAAAAATCTGATACTGGTTTCGATTGAATGCTTTTTAATGTTCCATAAATGCTTCCGCTTTTTGTTCTGGATAATAACTTTATTGTCTATAATTATGTTGCCTATTTCTTCTTTCCTTTTTTGAAGTTCCAACAAGGTTGCGTTAAACTTTTAACGCTATCATGAAGAGGGAATAGAAAGAGACAGAGCGAGCGTGAATGCGTGGCACTCGAACGCGTGCGTGTAGTATTACGAAGTTTCACTTCTTCCGCGCGGAGGGACTCCACGCACTATTTATTTTTTGGTGATTTATTATCTGTTTATTAATTAAACTCCACGTAGCTTTGGTCTTGTTTTCCGAAATATCTATAATATGACTGTTCTGCGCTTTTTGTATTCGCTGGAAGTTCTTCTATTATATGTGGTAATCTCAATTATGGCTTCTCTTACCAGTCTATGTTTGACGTAGTGGCGTTCTATCGAGAAGACCTGAGGGTCAAGAACTCAATCCAGTGGTCCGATCCTGATTTCAAAGTTTGTTTAGCTATGGCCGATTTTTGGGTGTTGTTATTTCACCGCCCTGCACGCGTAGCATGACCGCTGTAGAAACGGGCTATGTCACCGGAAGAATCGACAAACTGACACATTGTTTTTACCTATCTGTCATTATGTCGATTCTTCCGTAGTTAAAACTCGTTTCTACAGCGGATGGGGTCTGATATTTAAAACTTTCTGTAAGTATTACAAATTTTGTAATCTATATTTTATGAATGTATGATTTCGTTTAGGGAGGAAAATACCTGAAAATATGTAACTACGTATACTGTTGTATTAATTTTTTTTGAGTTTGAAGTTTATGTTAACTAAACAAGTAGGTGCCTACCTATATCAAGGTGAGCCCTTTCACAGCAAATGACCCACATTTGGTACCTATACAGCGATTGTGTATTATTTCGTATAGTTATGAAAGTTTAACTAGATTGAAAGTAGAGCACAAGTCTTTTAGTCTTGGATGAACACTTTATATTTAAATAAAGTCTGGCTATCGAAAAAAAAAACATTTCGCTAGCTTGAGATTAATTTTCTTAATTATTTATAATGGCTTATGTTTAACATAACACCAGATAAAGTAAATATAACCTTAAAAAACATTTTTATACTGCCTAAAATAGTAAATGATCACCAGAATTAAAAACCTGAAAATCACAGCTCCGAACTAAGGCGTAGTCGACGGAGCCCCGCTACGCGGGGCTCCTATTTCTCTCTGCAGGGTTTAAAGTAACCTAACACGAAGGGGATGTCGGGGTCTTAGTTCGCTCGCTCCGCTCGCTCACTAGACCCCGCCATCCCCTTCGAACCTAACCTGTCCGAGTCGGGGTGCCCAATATCACGAGCTCGCTTTGCTCCCACTTGCTTCCTAAGTTCTTCTTGCCACAAAATTTGGTGATCATTTACTATATTTGGTCTTTGAAAACAATTTTTTTGGTGTTTAGTATTTTTTTTTGGGTAACGTAGCTTAGGATCTCAAAGTATTTTTTGGTGCTCATTATATTTAATCCCATTTATAATTGGTGCCTGACACAAAAGTATATACTTACATTATTTCTGTTTTATAAACAGTATGAGAGTAAGTTTATTAATATTGAGCAGGAAAGTATTATTGTTGTCGTCAACCCCGACCAAAAAAGAGGGATGTTATAAGTTCGAAGTGTGTGTTTGTGTATCATGTATCTGTCTGTCTGTGGAATCATAGCTCCGAACGAATGAACTGATTTTGATAAAGTTTTCTTCGTTTGAAAGGAGTCTAAAGTCTAGTCTTGTTTAGCAACGTTTTCTGTCTACGCATCAGATCAGTCGTCTCCTCCTCCTTTTCTGTCTCTCGATTGGCACTCATATTGGATTTTCGTATGATCGACAGGTATAGATAGGCTGAAATAAATTAACAGCCCCTTGTCCCGAGGCATTAATAGGCAATTAAGGCTACACAAAGTTGCAAAAAAAAATGTTTTTTTTTACATTCTTCTCCATTCTTCCGGAACTCAATAAAAAAGTCCCATCACAATCCAACCAATATAAACTTCGTTCAACCGTATTGTCTAGGTACTAGAAAACAAGAGTAAAATAAAACAACAACATTTACTGTAGGTAAATACATTACCTATACGTGTAACTAAAATATTTTTATTGCGTCACAACAGGGCATCGTGGGTCATCCTATATCAGTTTATTATAGACCGATAAACACAAAGTGTATTGTATTGTATTTACGTCACATGATCACATTTTACTTTACTGTTCACAATTTTGTGTGTACAATTTATATTATGCTCGCACACAGGGTTCCATAGCCCCAAACAACATTCACTCAACCGCAAAACTAAATTTGTTTTTCATAGTAAGTTAATGAAAAACAAAGTTACTGCTGCAGTTTGGTGAAAAAGTCCCATATCTCAAAAACTACATATCAAATCTTATTCAAACCAATTTTCGTTGAAAGTTTTTTTTACGGTCTACATCCCCATATTTTTTTCAGATTTTTTTTCCTGTTACTTTAGAAATTAGAGGGGGGGGGGGACACTCGTTTTACCACTTTGGAAGTGTCTATCTTTCAAACAATTGACTTTGAAAAAAAATGGTTGCAGGAACCTCAATGTCATTTTTAAAGACCTATCTATAGACACCCCACACGTATAGGTTTGATAGTTTTTTTTTTTTAGTTTCAATTTCATGTATGGGGGGATATCCTCATCTACATTTTTTTTTTAATTTTGTACAAAAATCATAATGCGGTTCACAGAATACATCTACCTACCAAGTTTCAGCTGTGTAGTCCTAATAGTTTCGGAATAATATAATATCGATATAGTATAGTTTCGGAATATATAGTTTCGGAATATAATAATAGATAACGCAGTTTACGAGTTTCCTCCGTGCATCATGTACATCAGTCAGTGGCCCGAAAGTCTGATTACCAGTCTTACCAAGGGGTACTGTACTACCCAGTGCTAACTGGGTTGTGGAAGTCAGATAGGCGGTCGTTAGTGGGGTTACTTTCATACAAGTCTAAAAGCTTGATTTGCCTTTATAACCTACTACTCTTCATGATAATAGGGTTTCTGAACAGCCTTCTTGACTTATAAGGTTGCCGTATTGTTGGCTCCTAGGCACGCCACTGGAGGTCGCTCCTTATAAAATACTGGTATTCAGCTGCATCCGGTTAGACTGTAAGCCGGCCCTAACATAGTTGGAAAAAGGCTTGGTAGATGAAAAAGACCTAGGTATATTGATGATAAAGACCTAGCTATATTGATAACGCAATTAGCAACAGGATTATTGCAGACAAAGCCATACTGTTTGGAAAAAAGCCGGTCGAATTGAATGACTCTAAGCAAGTACAAGATAACGCCAAGTTCGAATAACCGAAAACCTCATCATAGTACGTTTGAAACTATAACTATTTTTTTTTTCCTTTTTTTTTGTTTCGTACGTTATGAAACTATAACTAAATTTTAGAAAGAAAACTCTGCTCGAATCCTTAGCAGATCATTTTTTTTTGCGTTTGCTTGGTTGGTCCCGTAGGAAAAGTTGTTAAACGTCGAGCTATGTTTTTTTTTCCTTCATAGCTGCTTTAGCGAGGTCTACACTCCCGCAGGACCATGCCAGCATATACCACCATTTCCCAGCTCCATGGGGAAACAAGCAAGAAAAAAATAGGAAAGAGAATGCAAGAAGGTGATTCAACTCACCGGCATGCGTTCCTCGATTCCTCCAATGGGGAAGTTCATGAGACTCCTGACGGTCTGGCTTCCATAGAGTCTGTCATCTGGCACTTCCAACTCGCCCATAGTGTCGCGCTCTATCCTCTGTAACAACCATAGAGAAAAAGATTTAGATTGACCCGTGGTGACATATACTATTACTAGGTACCAATGCATCCTTGGAGTTATACAAGCCTACAAGCTTGGCTTGTCCTTATAACTTTCTTACTCATGATTTTAGGGTTTCTGAAAAATCTACTTGGCTTATGGGCTTGCCGTATTGTTGGTCCTTAGGCACGCCACTGCCTACATTTGTGTGAGCAAAAACGTCAAACTATAGGGAACCGCAATTTTTTTCCTGATTTCTGAATTCGTTTCATAGTGAAAGTTGTTCATAATAACGATGACATCTTAAGAGGTTTATGGTTAACAAAAAACAAAGTCATCAGCAATCAGACAACAACCGTTGGGCTGACAACCTACCGGACACAACGCTTTCTGGTTAGGGAATCCTCTTTTTTCGATGGAGGATGAAAAAAGTTACACCCTATTCCTCCTACCTCTAAAAGGTAAGTAAAGGCTGCATTCTCATATTTTTTTACTTATCAAATGACGTCCTGAGATAGCGTGAAAAATCTTTCCACACAAATATTACCTAAAGAAGCTAAAACGCGAAGCGAAAGATACTATTTCTCGAATGGATAAAATTACTTTTGCTTTGTGTTTCGACCAGGTTCCCTATTCTTAAATGCTCGTATTCGATTTCGATTCGATAAGTCGTATGTCTATCTTGTTTTGGCATTACGAAAGCGAGCGAGATAGACATGGACTTTCCGAATCGAAATCGAATCGAGGTGTTTGTGAATACGGGGGCTAGTCTGTTTACGGCTGACTGTATTTTGATGAAATCTGGTACACAGGTAGCTCATGACGGGATTATCTCTCATAACATGACCAGGCCTATAATAAGTACTGCCTCGTCGGTCGAGAATGCTGAGCATGAGGTCCTAGGTTCGATTCCCGGCTAGGGCAAAGTGTTATTGGCTTTTTCCATTAGGAATTTCTCAGAAGCAGCCATGGAGTCTAGATTTGTGCTTGGTTGATAGGCTCGCCCCCTATTACATGGGGCTTAAGTTAACATAATTGGCGAAATGTGTGTTTACCTACTATTATACACATCTCTGCCTAACCGTTCTGGGATTACAGACGTGATGATACGTAACATCAGGCCTACTCTACTCTCCTGGACTAGCTAAAGATCGCTCATTAAAGTAACTCGTCGACAAATTTTGGTCCGACTCAATTTAAATTATCATCGACACCAAAAGAAGAAGAGTAAAGTAACTGACCATTTTGTCTTTTTTTTTGTCCGAGTCCATACATACTGAACACGCCATTTTCACTAAACTTAGAAATTCAAAACAATATAAGAAATCTCAAAATAACAACTAAAACACAAAATTGAATACGAAATAATATAAAATTAAAATAAATAAACGATTCTTCATAATTGACTCAGTGAAAACGTCAGATCACAAAGTTTTTATTTGTTGGTTTTTTTTTGGCATACTGGTCAGTACGTATTTTTTGTCCTTACAGGTTTACACTACCTTTACTAATCATTACCGACAGACTTATTTTCTCATTATGTTTAGTTTTATAAGGATCTTTTGAGGAGTGGCCCAAAACCGAAAAGACCACCATCATTGTTAAATACAACCTCCCAAAAAAAACACACAAATTCTCAACAAAAACGCCTCCAGGCAATGTCAAGCGCCAACAGATCCCCGTTTCTCTGTTACCCAAGTTTGATATTTCGGGACGAATCTAGATCCTATACTTAGGCAGTTATATTTCAGTGGCCTTGAAGGGCCAAGGTACCAAATTTCCATGCGTAAGCTTTGTAAAAATAATGTCAAGGTCCTTTCGGGGTTGACTTGGTTTCGTTATGGCCTTACACAGGTGAAGGACTATTTTTCTTACCAAGGTGTATCGTATTACTCAGTAATAACCGAGTTGTGGAGACTGGTTACTGAAAGCTGACCCCAAAGTAGTACCGATATGGTTAAGATGTCTGCAGACTGTTGTCCGCGTAGGACAAAACTGGCAAACGTAAATGGTGCAATGTGGATACACTATAGGTACAACCCTGCTGTACCGTTTAAGGTTAATAATAATCTACCGAAAGCATACATAACGCAACAATGCAGACTTGTTAACGTGACCGTGCTAAAATCTCTAGATTACTTAAACCACAGGCTGACGTGCGTCTGGGAGAAACTTTTATCTGAACGGCAATGTAATGTAGGTGGGATAATTTCGTGAGGGAATTATTAGGTAAGTATCGAGATTATATTCTATTTACGTAAGTAATCCTTTTCGGAAAACCAGTAATAAACATCAAAGTCAAAGTCAAAAGTCAAAGTCAAAGCATTTATTTCAATTAGACCATTACAGGCACTTTTGAAAGTCAAAAAAAAAACAAAATAAAACGCGAAGCTACAGTCCTAGTCACAAGGCATAATAACTTATGAAAGTACTGTAGTTGCCCATTCCGTAGCGTAGATCTCTATCTATGGAGAAGAACGGGCAAGAAACTCCATGGACACTCTTTTAAATCAAAATATGTTACAAAATCTTGGTTACATCATTCATGTTAAGAGTTACAAATATGTGAGAACAATGTAGAAATACGGGCAAGTTAAGAGCGTCCAGAGTAAAAGATTAAATCAGTAATTAAAAATAAAGTAATTAAAATAAACCGTGGCAGCTAAGAGATGACCAGTCACAACTGACAGCGCCCGTTCACGAACATGACGCATGTATCAGCCATCATTCAACTCAACCATTTTGAAGGGAACTAAACGACCCGACACACCCGCCACCATCAGCGTGACATTTAAGTGAGCATGACATTCACTCAACCACCACGGTAATTTCGCGTCAATGAAAGATGTAGGTACTCATTAAGTGGTGGCTTTACAGTACATAGTACTCACACATGTGCTATGCAATTATATAATACTAAGAGATTGAATCTATACAATGCAAATATATTTTTACAATCTTCTGCAGCTTTCACAATAACTTCACTTTGTAATTCAGATGATTCCGATTGCCCCTATGGTTGTGGAGCAGGACCAGCATTGAGCCAAGCATTTTTATCATCAATATAATCCCCCAACTTATAATATGCTTGCCTACATAGTGTGCGTTTTATGCAAGATTTAAATTTCGTTTAATTCAGTTGCAGAATGGGGGGAGGTATTTTATTGTAACATTTTAAACAATACCCCATGAAAGATGAGTCTACTTTAGCTAACCTGAAACCTGGCTGAACTAGTTGGTCCCTGTTTCTAGTATTATAGTGGTGCCGGTCACCTCTTCTACTAAATAAATGCAGATTTTTCCTAAAGTACATGATGTTTTCATAGATGTATTGACAAGGTACCGTCATGATGTTAATTTCCTTAAACAGTGCTCTTAGAGAATCGCGCCTACGTAGATTATATATGGCTCTGATAGATGAAAATCAAGATGAAAATTAATGAAAAAGTACTAAAATGAGGAAACATTCATATAGCAACACAGAGACGCGAGCATGGTCACATTGGGCTTGCTCTGTTCTGTCCCCTGCTTGATATGGAGGGAAGTGGAAATCATCCATCCTCCACAACCTCCACTATTATTTTCTAATTAATTTCGTTGCGGGATCCAAGACGGTTAAATTGTTTCTCTGGGACTTCGTCTAGTTTCATTGTCTCGGCGCTTTTCTGGCGCTCGCCACTTTTGATTCTGGCTTTCAGGAGCTACAGTGGTTTGGAAACAAGTGTGGTGGACAAGTCCCAAACAAAAAAAAACTCTCAATCTGCAAAGACCTTTATTGTTACCTCCCACACAAATTATTTTAAAAACTTTTCACGGCCTTGATCCTTATCGATCGACAGGGCTAACACTTTAGATACACATTTGACACTTTGAATGTTCACATTTTTCAAAACTCGGGTTGTTGGGATGTCTCATTGATCTAGCGGTGTCTAGCGCTACTGCTGAGCAAGAAGTCCTGAGTTCCAGTCACAGGTCGGCAAGGTGTTACTGGTTTTTACATCAGATCTTTTCAGTAACAGCCTGGATTTGTGCCTAGATGTTGGCAATGGCTTCACCTCCTATTACATCTCATGTCTCAATATTTCAAGCAATACAAAGTCAACGAAACAAGTCTGATACTGTTTATCAAAGAGCAGACATCAACAGTCCATTCATAAGTCGATGCAATAATTGACGTTGCATCATTAGTAAACCGAGCACATGCGGAAAGTGAAACTGTATCTATAAACTTAACTGTCGGGGTGGCTTGTTTTATTTTCTCTAGTGCGAAACTTGTTTGTTCGGATTTCTTTATATGGAGCATTTCGAACGCGTCGCCGCAACGCTATCTCGCTTCTTCTTGTTACCGCGTCGAAGGTAACCTAAATTGAGTCTGCCCAGAATTTCGCTATAAGTTTAACAAAATCAAAATCTTTTTTTTCAAGTAGGCCAGTTACAGGCACTTTTGAATAGTCGGAGAACAATAAAAATGAAGCTACAGTCCCAGTCACAAGACATAATAACTGCAAAAGTACTGTAGTTGCCCATTCCAAAGCGTAGATATCTATGGAGAAGAATGGGCATGAAACTCCATGGACGCTCTTTTAAATCAGTAGCTTGTTAACACCCTCAGTAGCGACTATCAGTTCCTGCAGCGTGCTTGCAACGGGCACACTGGCCACTACATTAAGTGTTCCAACAATTGTGGACTAACACCGCATTTACACTCCAATGCAGTCATATAACAATCTTCACCTTAGCAGGGTCTGTTCCAAAAAGTCTTATGTACTTTAGTGACACTTCAGTGTGGGACGTCACACTGAAGTAAGATAAAAAACAATATAAACCTTTACCTTCTCTACTGGTACTGACATACCATGGAAAGACACCAGTGTTTTCTTACTTCGGACCCTCGGATACATCGTTCTCCTCCGTTGTAGATAACTTTACGTCAAGTTAACGAATAATGCGGAAATCCATGGCATATGTTTAGACTTCATTTCGGAAAGAGATCCGGGCTTGGTACAGGATGAACCGTCCTTCAGCTTACAAAAATATGCATGTGCATGTGCTGGCTGGAAGGCTAACATGCACCTAAATCTTTTTTTTTTCTCTAGGTGGGAATCCTCAATGGATGTCCTCCGTCCTTTGGAGAGCAGAGGGAGCTGTCAGACTCGTACTGACTAAAACCATACCGATGTTCCCTCGCAAACACGTTGGTGGGCAGCGGGATCTAACGCGACTCTGCTGCGCCGGACTTATGCCGGTGTAAAACTCAGCGAGCGCAGCTAAAATAGTAATATGTATAATCAAATCAATCTCGTATTCGATAGCAATTATTCCAGCAATAGGTAATAATGATATATCATATTGTCTTGACTCCGTCACAAACCGCGGTGCTGATATCAACTATTATTTGCAATCCCACCGCGGTCCAATAACGTTGTTGAAGTGGAAGATAATTGGGTTGCCACGATAAGTAGCCAGTACAACGTCCAACTGAGGAGCGCTAGAGGATGCTCTTCGTGAGTATCTATCCAATCCTGCCGATCTTGGAACCCGATTACCATGGTTGCCCATGCAGAAGAAAAATAGGGTGCTGCTATGAGAATTTATTGGGAGCTTGTTGAAACACACTCGAGTTCCCAAGTTGTGACGGAGCTATTCTACCAAAACCAGTTGTACCAGCGTGCCAGACGGCAGTGCAGGATCGTCAGGAACATCGTATCGACGGGGCCAGGGTATTCATCGGCTAACTATACTGCTTCAGGGTGGACAATACATGAACACGCGTGATTGGGGAACTGGAATCAGTCCTCAAGATTACATGTCCCGTGTCACAGCCTCACAGGGCGCATTGACTTCCTGAAGTAGAAAGTTTGTGCATGGGCAAGCCGTATTCGAAGGTATGAGCAGCGGGTCCATTGGTATTAGCAGACTCGCAAGTTCCAGAGTGATGGGTGGGTATATTGGGTGCAGCTACAGCAAAATGTAGCAGACGTATGCAGATTGCCACCTGGCTGATGCCACCGCGATCGCATTTTGTCGCAGCATCTGGTCGGTGCTCGTCTGTCGTGCCGAGGCTGACTGGATGCGTGAAGTCGAGTCCAATATGTTGGCAGGTCACACTTTCCTCCCGTGAATGATTGATTACCCAAAATACGGACAGCCTTCAATGTAAATGAAACTTCATATTACGTGAAATGAATACCCTTTCTGTTTGTTTTGTAACGGTATCGACATCACTTCTTGGTTTAATAATGTCTACATCACGAGCCAAACTTTTTCGAATTTCTTGGACGGGTGCCATTTATACACAATATGTGTCCTGCAGACTGCAGGATGTTGGAGTTGCATTTCACGCGTAAGTAATCATTGCACGTAGGGTCTTTTGGTGTTCGATTAGGAATGCGCAGTGGGTTCTTTTGCCTTGAGCCCCTAGCTTTCACAACAGATATCTAAAGGCAATATTTAAATTAAGCAATACATTTATCTATCTATCAAAATGAATCGCTAAAATGTATGTAGTACCTACCCGCATAACTTCCAAATGACTGCACCAAATTGGATACTTAATTCTTTTTTTTGTGTTCGTAATTGTCGGGACAAGGTTTGAATTGAATAGATAAAAGAAAATTTAAAAAAAAATCGAACAGTAGGTATAAAAGTTGATGTAGGTAGGTAAGGTAGAACGCGGTACAGCTAGTATTTATAAAAAGCAGTGATAGCATAATGGTGCGATCATCGGACTGCCAAGTCTCAAGTTCGAACTCAAGACACGCAACTCTGATTTTAAGGATTTATGTGCATTGATCACTTGCTTCGGTGAAGGAAAATATCGTACGGAAAATGCCTGAGAGATATTGTTCGACGGCGTGCAAAGCCAAGTCAGAGGCCCATGGCTGGGATAAGAACTCTAACACCAGGTTAGACCCTACAACCACACGATAAAGAAGAAGAAGAAGTTAATATTTTCCTAATGTAAACATTGACGATCACCTACCAAAGGCTTGTACAGCGATACGATACATATAGGTACCTACTTACTCATACACACAAACACACATACCTATCAGATATAATTGGTAGGTACTTAAAAACTAGTAATAGACCAATCATAAACTAATGCGAGGAGCTCGTGGCTAAATAATAACAGCCGCCCGGGTCGATCTTTAAGGTCAAGCCGTGCTTGCCGAGGTTGGTCCGTGGATGGGTGACCATCATTACATACAGATTCGAGTTTCCTCCGTGCCTCGGAAAGCACGTTAAGCCGTTGGTCCCGGCTGTCATTTGTAGATCTTTGACAGTCGTTACGAGTAGTCAGAAGCCAAAAAAAGTCTGACATCCAGTCTTACCAAGGGGTATCGTATTACCCAGTTACTGGGTTGTGGAGGTCAGATAGGCAGTCGCTTCATGTAAAATACTGGTACTCAGCTGCATCCGGTTAGACTGGAAGCCGACCCCAAGAGAGTTTGGGAAAAGGCTAGGCAGATGATGATGATGAGACCAATCATAAACTAAATGATCGTATATGTTGGCAAAAATAACATAAATAGGTACCTATCCCTTCGCAAAGAGGGACATCTAAGGTCACAAGGATATTGGTCTTTCGATAATATCGACGTTCGTTTATTGTTGGTAGGGTTAGAAGTTAAAAGGTATCTAAGTACTTAGTTCCTATGCTAATAAAGACATTGCCATCGAACTTGACCCACAAAGTGACGTATAATTTAGTAGATAGTTAGGTATGTACCTATAGTACATATTATTTAACTATTCAACGTAATGTTTGGCAATATTATCATAGTCGTTTCGACTAGCTATTATCTACCACAATACCGTCCAATTATTTCCGCCTCTTATAAATTTATTGGCTGGCAAAATTATTATGAAATACATTAATGAGTAAAGAAACAATAGAGTTACACAAGATAGTAAGTACAATAGTAGGTACATTTTGATACAGATGGGGGAAACTTTGTCATTTCAGCCAAGGCGAAACTTTCATTCATCTCAATAAAAACTACCTTTTCCAACAGAAAAAAATCAAATTTATGACTTTTCGTTCTATTACCTACTTTCTTGACTTTACTTAATTTCATTTTAAATCACGGTGCATGAGATACAGCCTGGTGACAGACGGACGGACGGACGGACAGCGAAGTCTCAGTAATAGGGTTCCGTTTGACCCTTTGGGTAGGTACGGAACCCTAAAAACCAGATATTTGGGTCAGTGGGTCGTCTTAGGGGCGATTTGTGTGCCACACAGCCATCAGCGCCGAGCAGCGCGGCGCTAAATAAACCTAGTCTAGAAAAAAGCCATTTCAATATTGTAATAAAAATAATTTACAGTAAGTAGTAAACTTACCACTCCAACTGGCTTCTTCTTTTCATTACTTGTTGGGCATTCCATTTTAATAACACAAGAACTTAGACTCACTCAAAGAACAAAAATAACACGACAGAACAGAATAGTGACCGGTTAGCTTGCCGGCTGAACGTTCAATTGAGATATTTTTTGCGAGTATTTTTGATCGCCACGTGAAGCAAAGTCGCGGTATTTATCAACCGGTCTGATACCCCACCACTAAGTTATAATGTTATAAACGTTGGTCCCGCGTATTTATAATGTCCATGGGTACCAGGCTACCAGCCAGTACGTGTATTATTATCAAATTTTTGTAATAGAACCGTTCGCGAATAGAACTGTGGCGAGACTGATTGTGAGTGGTTATGAACCACAATGCGATACGACTTATCAATTAACGTTGTTTGATTTAACTTTGGCCGCTATTTGCATAATTTATTCTCGTACCTACACTGCTTGTTAAGTTACATAAGGAATTTGAGAGATGTTGTGGCTTGTGTAGATAGTTTGTTGTTAAAATGTTCAATGACATTGCAAACGATTGGAAAGATTTTATTTTTGTAATTAATCTGATACTCTTACCTAGGTGCAGCAGTGTAGGTCTACCTAGGTAGGCAGTGGCGTGGGTGAAGTGGGCCCATGCCCACGGCCTCGGATCTAGTGAGGCCTCGCCCGAGGCCCTCTTGTTGGGGCAAAGTACCTACACTCAAAGGGCAAAAGGGCACTATAGTCACATAACAAAATTATTGATTTAGTTTACCTAATGCAAAGTTAGTGTGAAATTTTCAAGCTCGCTTTTCACATTCTAAACTCTCTGAATAATTCTTTGTTTTTCGTCCTTTAAGTAAATAATCCCTATTTATAAATGGAAATCGAAAGAAAATCGTCTAACTTTTGTGGTGGCCTGGAGCTCGCTTCGTTCACTCTTAGTTATTTTTTTCCTATAAATTGTATCTATAAATCGACTAAGAAACTTCTAGGTAGGTAGATAGGTAGGTAATTTAAAAAAAAAAACAGGTACAATCACGCCGCGTCCTCCCCATACCCACACTGACAGAGCAGGACGGCGTGATTGTACCTGTTGCCAACAAAAGCGACGTTAACGTTGCGTTGGCGCGACGTTAACGTTGCAAGGTCGCAAGGCGAACGCTTGCCAGTAGAGACTCGCGACGTCAACGTCGTGTCTGCACAGCGTCAACGTTGGAGGAACGCTAATGCTCGTATAACGATTAACGCCAATGGAATAGCGGCCTAAAAGTCCTTGAAATCTTTGTTTTCGACTTGTTTTCGAAACAATTTAAAAAGTGCTGAAAACTGGTTTTCATAACCTGCCATCTTTTGATTAAGCTCTGATGGCTTTAAGCTTATAGTTCAGTGAATCTTTGATAGATGTCGCTACTAATTCCAAAAGTGGAACTAACACTGATGAATTGTGCGTGCTTGAGTATAAATTAAGTACTGAGATTTTTGTAATCTAAATTTACTGTTTTTTTTTTTAAATATTACGCTCCTAAATTTTCATTCGCTTTTATGTCTGCAGCTTTTTTAACATTCATTAGTTCAGTCAGTGTGACGTTCATTCATTTCATTCGGGTATCGTAATGACGTCAAAGAAAATGACATTTTCTTTGTGACGTCTTTCTGTTCTTTAGTTTTCAGGCTTTTTCAGGAGTTTTGATTGAAAATTAATGAAACATGATTGCTTCTATATTCTTTTATTAATATAATCCAACAATAACAAACCTGAACATGGACACACCCGGTGAATATGAAGAAAATGATTATCCTATTTGGCAAGAGCCACGGTGCGAGCCCTTGGGAGCGCCCAAGGAGACTCTTTGTGATGAAACCACCCCAGAGCAGGCACAAGGAGATAGGCTACATGCTTTGGAAGAAGAACAGGAAATCTTATCATCTTCTGTGTTCTCTCTGACCTCACATCTAGCGCAGGTAGAGTTTCGTTTACGACAGATTTTAAAAGCCCCGCCGGAAGAGAAAGACGTTATGCTAAAAGCTCTCGAAGAGTTTACATCACGTGGAGTGTCTGATTCACGAGCTGCCCCTCAGGGAAGCTCGGGCGACGCGTCGTGCGGCGAATGTGTCGAGTTAGAACGGAAAATATCGCGCCAACGAACGAAACAGGCTCACTTTATTGATAGGCTTAAAGTACAGTTGAAGGAGCTAGAGCATTTTGCCGAAAACCCGACAACAACAGGCGACGGTAATCACAGGACATTGATTGATCATTTACGAACTGAAATTGACCAAAACCTTGAAGAAGGATGCTACCAACCACTCACTGCAGAAGAGCTCAGGCACCAGATCAACTGTGCCGTCCGGCAGTACGCAGACAAACAGCTATCCAAAGATGAAATCATCAGCAAACTACAAGCACACGTAGAAGACATGCAAAAATTCATTAAATTAATGAAAAATGAGGAGCTCAAAAACAGTAAACTGGCGCCAGAAACAAAAAACGTTGGGAAATCTGAGAAATTCGAGAAAAATTTCAGCAGGAGTAAAAGCAATGATGACTTAAGAACTGAAACTATTAACTTGATGAGGAAAGCATCAACTTTAATACAAATCTTTACTGTATCCCAGTTCGGTTGCTCGCCCAACACAAAGAGAAGGCATGAAGGGAAGTCATCCCCTAATGTTACCCACTGGGGTAACTTACGAGCTAGACTGGAGATGTCTGTAGATGGGGTGCTCCATTTAGTTTCAAGAGACAGACCATCTCACCACATGATAGACAACTATGACAGTGAGTCTGAAGAAGGTGGTATTGTTATAAATGATGCTCCCCTCACTACAGCAGTCCGTAGACATTTAGCCATTAACTTGCGTGACTTACTGCATCATGGACTCACAGGTCCTGAATCTAGCTCTCTTGTTCCTATTATTGGCTGCTTTCCTGTACGCAGATCTTCCACGTCTAGAGCCACACATATCTGGGAGTTAATCCTCCGATATTATGATTTGAATGACGGTGATAGATTTAATTCTACTCCTGCAAGGAAGTTAAGTCAAAGTTTTAACTTAGATATAGTGGGAGGGACAGCTATTACTAATAAGCAGAGTTTGTTGAGTGCAATTGGCAGTATTGTGGCCTCTCATACTCCATACAAAAGAAGTTATGATGCCCATTTCAAAGCTTTTGTTTGTGCAGCATTGAATGCACATAAACTTGTTATTTGGCTGAATATAATTTTGAAAAGCAGGTCTCTGGTTGATGCTTACTATTCATCAACTAGCTATGTGGTTAACACTGGGTTCCAGGATGCCCTGCAAAGTTTAGACCGCTTGACTCCATACAACTTTGAATTACCTGTAGACCTTGCCGTTAAACAGTTCCAGAATATCAAAGATGTATTTATGTAATTAAGTTATCTTCTAAGAGTACAATTTTATACATAATGTACATTTGAATACTGCTTTTGTGTGTGACAAGAGGCTATAGCAAATGTAAGTTGAACATATTTTACCCATTATATAGCTGTATAATTTACCTCAATTCCATAATTTTAGTAAGAAATTAAATGTTTAATTAGCCCTCAATCAAATTCCACTGTTTTGGAGCTATAACCAATCCTACTAATATTATAAATGCGAAAGTTTGTGAGGATGGATGGATGGAAAACTACTGAATGGATTTGGATGAAATTTGGTACACGGGTAGATTATAACCTGGATTAACACAAAGTATACTTTTTATCCCGATAGTATGTTCCCGTTGGACAATTATCGAACTCCACGCGGGCGGCGCCGCGGGCATAAGCTAGTTAATGCATAAGTATGATATAGTAGCATCTTGTCACATCATTGAAAGCAGGCTTATGATGCCTTCCACAATATCAAATTATGCTGTATGCATTTATTGTATTCTAGTCTAATATTAATCTGAATTAGTTGTTAGTCCATCTACTTAAGTATATTTTTAGTTATGTAATTTTCTTACTAGTCTAAATTTTGTTTGCTCTCTTTACAACATGACCTTTCATATAGTCGACCTTGCAATTACTATGCCTGCCGTAAGGTTACGGCGATGTGGCAAAAGCGCCAGGGTACCCCGCGAAGTTCTAATTTTCTTACGTCCTTTGCAATTTGCCGGTCACGGCACGGTCGCGGCCAGATATTTTTTCTCGTTCTTTGTAATAATTTAACATCACGCTTGTATTCCCCGTAGTATTAGGTAGTGGTGTACCTAATAGTAACTCCCACATTTGCCAGTTATGTTCCATTTAATAAGGGGCGAGCTGATCGCCATCAACCGTGCACGAATCCAGACTCCGTGGCTGCTACTGAGAAATTCCTCATGGCATAACCCATTAGATCTTTGCCCGACCCGTGAATCGAACCCAGGACCTCATGCTCAGGCGCGATTGCGACCACTCGACCAACGAGGCAGTCCTTCTTTGGCAGTTCTTTGTAACCTGTTTCGTAATGATGGTTGTACGGACAAAGTGACATTTAGTAATATAATGCTACCCTGGCGCTTGCACCTTAACTGGAAAAACTTGTCCAAAGTGGTAAAAATCTTGTCAAAAGTGGTAAAATCTTGTTAAGTGGTAAAATCTTGTCAAAAAAGGTAGAATCTTGTCAAAAGTGGTAAAATCTTGTCAGAAACTCACTCTGAAAATCAGAAGATGCAAGCATTAAATATAGAGCATAGCATTATTCAAAGGTAACAAGTCTTGGCCCTTCCTAATTATAGTGGGAAGAGATTTTGTGCAAGTAATTTATGAAATCGGTACATTCCAATCAGGTCTCATGAAATCAGGTGTGATAATAAAATACCTTTACCAAAGATGTAACTTTAGTATTATGTGCATGTATATTTATCATTGTTGCTAATTATAATGTAGTTGAAGCATGAAGACTGAGTTTTATTTTGAATCAATTAACTCCACTGCTGGATTCAAGAGCGTCGCAGGCTTTTAAGCTGCGGGGCTATATACAGACAAAGTCAAGAAGAAGTAGTAGGTCGAAGAGCGAGCGAAGCCAGCTCGATTTTTTTTTAGACCTGGACGGCTGGACATGTTGCAATTTTTAGGGTTCCGTACCCAAAGGGTCAAACGGGACCCTATTACTGAGACTTCGCTGTCAGTCCGTCCGTCCGTCTGTCACCAGGCTGTATATCATGAACCGTGATAGGTAGCCAGTTGAAATTTCTACAGATTATGTATTTCTGTTGATGCTATAACAAAATACTAAAAACAATAAAGTAAATATTTAAGGGGGGCTCTCATACAGAAAAGTGATTTTTTTTGCTCGTTTTTATAAATAACGGTACGGAATCCTTTGTGCGCAAGTCTAACTCGCACTTAGCCGGTTTTTTTTCTATCTTTCATAAAGTAGTTTGAGACCTCTTACGAAAATTTGAATACCCTACCTACTAAGGACAGGTTAGAATTGTTTAGGCCTACCGGAGTTTATTGGGCGACATCTTATAGACAAGCTTTAAAAAATAGAACCATAATTTAAGTACAAAACTAAGAATATCGATCGGACGTCAAGCGTCTTAATAGGGGATAATCCTAATTTTTTTTTCTTTGTCCGTCGGGTAGTTTATTGAAAAGTATTGGACACGTATTTTTTCTTTTTTCACGTGGTCATAAAATTACGGAGATATATTGAGCTGAAATGGCGCATGACGTCACATGTAGGTAAGTTTTATACCTACTTGTGACGTAGAAAGCCCCCACTCTCCAACTTTAATGAGTTTTAAGTAAGTAATTTTTTGATATTTTGATAAAACAAATAATACGTGTCTAATATTTTTGTATTACCTGTCTGACGGACAAAATAGAATGTCGTTTTCTTTACCCAGTCCGATCCCCTATTGCGTGCCCCTCGCAATTTTTTCCGTTCTGTCTGGACTGACCCTTACGCCCCGACTCCACAAAAGCGGAGATGTGCGAAGATGCTTAAATCTAGAATGTATCCACCGAAGCTGTGCGGAGCTGCATACCTACTGACTTAGACCAGAGCAGAGGATTTGTAACTACCTACACTACTCCTATTCGCGTCTCGTCTCTGCTTCGGTAGAGTCCGGGCCTTTACCATCCTTCGCAGTAATTTGTGAAAAGTTATTAAGATACCTACTTGGTACTTGGTAAACTGAATAAAAAAGGACAGGGCTTTCAAGTTGAAGCCGCAGCCGCAATCGCTTATCATTCATGCAAATGGGTTATCAGCGCAGCCGCGTTTTGGTCATCGCTGTCGAAGCAACGAGGATGTGGGTAAATATTCTGGTGGCGACAGGAGCCGCAGACTGACCTAAATCAACTCACGAGTGCTTACCTACTTTTTCTGCAGACCTTTCTGTCTGTTAATTAAAAACAAAGGTAGCTGCTGCAGTTTGAAATGAAAAATGATCGCATGAATTGGTAACACTTCTTTATGATTCTGGCCACCCCCTGTCTGTGAGACGATTATCCCCTTATTATGCTTTTTTCTCATCTCCCACTTGTCATTGGCAATTTCCTTATCCTTCTTGTTGTCCCTACCACCAGTGGCGCGGAGTAGTAGAGACAACGAAACGACGATTTTGCGATTTCCCGGTGTCCCCAGTGGGGATAACGGGAATACGCCTATTTGTCTGTTCTGGCGTTACGCGGCCGACGATGTGCGGCGCCCTCAGATGATTGTCGATCCTTGTGCTGCACTCCGCATCCGACACGAGAGGGATCAGGATCGTTACCTTCTTTTTATCATAAACATTGAAGGTTTGTGATGTGTGATGCTGATGAACTATCACACGGCATAGTCTGCAACTTGTAATACTGTTTGTGTCTGGACCAAAAGCAAAGTGTGTGTGACGTCAAGTCAATTGATTGTATCTGCATAGGTTTCAAAATCTCCTTAAAGTGGAAGCGGTAGAGTAGCCCGAAAAAAATATTTTTTAACCCCCGACCAAAATAGAGAGGTGTTATAATTTTGACGTGTGTATCTGTCTGTCTGTGGCATCGTAGCTCCTAAACGGAAGAAACGATTTTGATAAAATTCGTTTCATTTGAAAGGTGTTTTAATCGAGAGTGGTCTTAGATATGTTACTAAAAAATCTGCGCAGCCGTTTGAAGATCATCACTTCTATTCTAGTTGTCAATTTCAATATCAGTCAGGCTATGTTGGACAAGATTCGCAGCCGTAACATATAATGTATTTACAGAATTGTTATTACAATTATCAATGCAACCCTCCAAGTTCATTTAATCCCTTTTAATGACTAATTCATGAAAAACTCATTCAATGGGATTAAATTAATAAATATGACATACATAATATTATGATGACACTGACCGGTGCGCGCGCGTAGCATGACCGCCGTAGAAACGGGCTATGTCGACGGAAGTATCGACAAACTGACACATTGCAATTGTCTATCTGTCAATATGTCAATTCTTCCGTAGACGAAACTCGTTTCTACAGTGGTCATGCTACGCGTGCTGCAAATTGCAAAAAAACTAAAAAAAGAAAATTTTAATTTCGCTAACTACCTTAGCTGATCCTACTAAATTAGGTAGCCATTTTGAGGCCGGGGAAAACAAAAAAAGGACTAGTAAAGACTTAAAAAAAAAACTGATCTTTTATTATGATATTGAGTTTCACACATGAAAGAGAATGAATTTTAATAAGAATTACTCCAGTTAAAATTTTCATGATTTGATAATAATTTATTCGACTGTAATTGCTATCTATAAAAATCTATATCTAAAAATAATAATCTAAAAAAGACGATAACTATAAAACAAATCTTCTCAAGATAGAAGATTGTAGATGAAAATTCATAAATGCAAATTGTCAACAATCGTAACAAATAGTCAAAATACTTTTCACAACTTACATGGGGAAAAACTTATGAAACTAGCTTCGCGGTTCGAATTGGTTGTTTCCTCTAAGAAGAAAACCGGCAAGAAACTCCATGGTTACTCATAAAAAATATTTTAATGTTACAATTCTTAACAATCGTTAAAAATTACTTTTTATGATGAAACATACAATTGAAATAGTTTTACTACGGCCTAGTACTGTTTTCAGGGGGGTTACTATGACGTAAACGTTACTGTTCCATTCCTACTCCAGAGTGGGAAAGAGATGGAGCTAGACGACCTGTATAGCTCCGTCTCTTTTTCACTCTGGAATAAGAATGGAACAATAATGTTTTAAGACGTCATGGTACGCCACCAGTACTAGTACTGTTTTCAGTACTAGGCCGTAGTATAAAATACGTACGCTGTCACTTATTACGGCATATAGAAGATCTGCCGTAATTATTAATTATTGTAAGTACCCGATATTTGTATCGAGTGCCAGTAGTGCGCGTAGCAAAAGACAAAGAAAGAGAATTTTTCTGCGTCTAATTAATTTTTTCACTATTATTCGACCCGCATTCTCCAGCCATGGCAGTCATCAATGCGCTTGCAAAAGCTTCCAAATATCGGGAGCTCACAATAATTAATAATCACGGAAGATATAACGAAACAGACAGTGTTAGTTTACGGTTAAGTACTTTATAGCAGCCCCAAAATAAATGTTCAACAATGTTTTCCAGTACCGCGCTTAATTTGTACTATCCAAAAATGATTAGCATTACAAGTTTTGCGTAATCGTTTGAGATGAATGTTGACATTGCAAATAACCTACGATTGGCGAAAAAGTCGCTTACACAACCGTGAAGATGCATTCCAATATGATTTTAAAATTACATCGGATTGTTTCAAGTCAACTCAAACCTTTCGAGGCTAATTCTAATGTAACACCAAAATTTCATCACTTGTTCCTTGTTTCAGTGGCGTAGAGCAGTTTACTTAGGTCCCAACATGTTTTCTGGCTTGACCCATTGGTTGAATTGTTCTTCGGTGAGAAAACCTAATTTGATTGCTGTAGCTTTAAGAGTACTTCCGTCCTTGTGGGCTGTCTTAGCGATTAATGCGGCCTGGAATAGAAATAAGGATTTTAAATCTTGTGTAATATAGAGAAAATTTAATATTGTACAAGTGTCTCTCCGCGAAGTCGTCAGCAACACCAAGGAGCTGCTGGCCTTTCTCGAAGAACTAGGGTGGATCGAATAATGTTCCCAACCTTACGCAAAGACGTGGTTTAACGACGTTTAAACGTGGAGATGCGGAAACCAGCCCTCTATACACTACAATATTGGACAAGACAAAACGGTCAAGTTTCCACTAACGCAAACAGTCCATAAGGGAGCGTTCAAGTATTACGTAACGAATTTGGGGGGGAACTTATTTAATCAAAATAATACAACAAGAAAACAACAAAATATTATTTAGAAGCTCAATAAAATAACGAGAGCGAATGCGTGGCACTCGAACGCATGCGTGTAGTATTACGAAAATTCATTCTTCCGCGCGGAGGGACCCCAAGCACTGTTTTTTTCTCGCAGCGCGTTACCCGTGGGGAGGGGGGTACAAACAAAGTTACGGCCCGTAACATGGGGGGAGGGGGAGTCAAAAATCTCTAAAAATAGCGTTATGTATACTTGAACGCTCCCTAACATTCTCAATCGTTAGGGCACAGGGCTTCTCTTTGTGGGTTACATTGCTCCGAACTTTTGTTTCTTAGATATATTGGTTGCCTTGTGTGTTTTTCCTTCATTTTCGGAGCAGTGGAGATGAAATATAATACCTCTAGGCCACTGTTCTTCATAGTTTCTCTCAGTTAGTGAAAAATAGTTACCTTATCATATCCAATGTGAGGGTTTAGTGCTGTGACCAACATGAGCGACTCGTTCATAATCTTCTTGATCAACGGCTCGTTGGCCTTGATACCGACCGCGCAATTCTTGTTGAATGCCAAGCATCCATCACCTGAGAACATCAAAATTAAATTTTATTTTACTTGAAAATTGGTGATTAAAAATCGATTTTAAACATAAAAAATAAGTCGTAAAATGGGTTAGACTATTTTGAGTAGAACACCGAAACAAACTCGGAGGTCGCAATCTTTTTAGCCGACTTCTAAATACGAAGAGGTTCTCAATTTGGGTGTATGGCATATTAAGTGGTCGCGACAAATGTTATAATAGCGTAATAGAACTAGTATTAAAGAAAACGGTAGTCGGAACGTTCGGGAAGGTACATAGTACACTGTGTTTGTGTTTCGATTTCGAGTGTTTTTTATTATTATTTTGAAGGTAAGTCGGTACATTATCGCTCGCATAATAGTCGACACAGCGCGGCAGTATAAAAAACACCGCGAATTGTTATAGTAATGTCGACCGTACGATTATGACATACAAAACATTTTACATAAAATACGCCAAATCACCGTTTATGCGCTTGATATAATCAAGCTGCTAAGCTGTTTTGGGACGAAATAAAGAGCAAATCATAAACTTTCATTTGGCATAACTTATAACACTGTTGATGTGTTTGAATCTTTGAAAATTATCGTACAAATATTAAACATAAAATGCGCCGTAATACTACTTTTGCACATGATTCGAACTTAGCCGCCATAGAATGATTGACGTACGAACAGCCATTCCTGTTCGTATAGTGTAACGCAGTAAACGATTTCCAGATAAGCAGTCACTCTGTTAATTATTGGTGTTGAGCTGCATCCTGTTGCCTTTAAGCTGACCCCTAAATAGTTAAGCCATAGCTGGTCAGATGTTGGTGCATGGTGATCATTTCAGCGAATAAGGACTGACCTAGGAGAATGGCGGACCGAAGCACATTGGCCACCATCATAGGCTTGAACACGTTAAGTTCGAAGTGTCCGTTACTCCCGCCGATGGTGGTAGCCACGTGGTTGCCCATCACCTGCGCCGCGACCATCGTGAGAGCTTCGCACTGCGTGGGGTTCACCTTGCCTGGAATATCGCAAAGTTATGGATATAGTGGTAAAATATTGTAAGATAATCCGTTGTATTTTCGGGATTGTATTTTCTTTTAATATTTTTTTTTTAGTATAAATTAATAGAAACAAACAAATGCTAAACAAGCTTATTAATTTAATTAAAAAGTAGATTATTTCAATATTTACTAATAAAAAGAATTAATAATAAAATAATAGAAATAAAAAATCGTTAATAATTGTCCTGTAAAAATTTACAACTGGTCGAGCTCCAATAGGGGACCGGACTGGGTAAAGAAAACGACATTCTATTTTGTCCATCAGACAGGTAATACGAAAATATTAGACACGTATTTTTTGTTTTATCAAAATATCATAAAATTACTTAGTTAAAACTCATTAAAGTTGGAGAGTGGGGGCTTACAACGTCACAAGTAGGTATAAAACTGTGATACATGTGACGTCATGCGCTATTTCAACTCAATATATCTCCGTAATTTTATGACCACGTGAAAAAAGAATAAATCAATAAACTACCCGACAGATAAAGAAAAAAAAAGTTGGATTATCCCCTATTCAAGTTAAAAAAATAATAATTGTAATTATTATTCAAAATAAAAATTTGATTAAAAAATTGATATTACTAATGCAATTACTCCTCCTAATTTATTAGGCCGTCCCTTCGCCTGTGGCCATTCACATAGAAATTCATGGGAAATTTAAAAAAAATCAGCTGTTCCATACATTTTGACCGTGTAGGCACTTTTGTAGGAAATAGAACTGAATATGTGGTAACCGTTTTTGCGTCGGTGTCCATTACAAACTGTGTCATCATCATCAGCCTATAATGTTCCCAATGCTGGGACACAGGCCTCCTCTCAATGAGAGGGAGTGGGCTTTAATCCACCACGCAGGCCCAATGCGGGTTGGTAGATGTCACATGTCTTCGAATTTTTAGTTCTAGGACATGCCGGTTTCCTCGCGATGTTTTCCTTCACCGTTTTTGAGGGCAGCGGTGATGAAATAAATTACACAAAGTAATGCGCCTGCCTGGGTTCGAACCCGCTGCTTACTGCTCGTAAGTCGGGCCTGCCACCACTGGGCCACCGCTTTGTAACATATAGTAGATTGTGTAACACCCACAAACTGTGTAATAGTAGACAGCAGACAACAAGTGAAGAAAAAGGGAAATTTGGGGACTAAGTTGGATCCCGAGAGCAGCAAAGGATTCAGCGAGATCAAGGGATACAAGGACCGAGATTTTTATTTTTTTAACAAGTTGTCTACTTTTTACCATTGACTGCAAGAACATAAAATAGTGTTATAGTCGATATTTTGGTTAGTCAGTGGATTTTTTTACCATATTGTATATATCATCAACTCACCAGGCATGATAGATGATCCAGGCTCGTTTTCTGGCAACTGCAGTTCACCCAGGCCACACCTAGGTCCGGAAGCCAGCAAGCGAATGTCATTAGCAATCTTCATTATGGAACAAGCAATCGTGTTGAGCGCTCCTGACACCTCCACCATCGAATCGTGGCAAGCCAACGCTTCAAACTTGTTTGGTGCAGTTTCGAACGGGATTCCTGTAAATGTGAACATAGTATTTAGTGCCGCCATTTTTAGTGTACCGTATCGGAAGGTTCAGTTTCTTTATAAAATAATATTTAAAAAACCAGCCAAGTGCGAGTCAGACTCGCGCGCAAAGGATTTCGTACCATCCTACTAATATTATAAATGCGAAAGTTTGTGAGGATGGATGGATGCATGTTTGTTACTCTTTCACGCAAAAACTACTTAATCGATTTGGATTAAATTTGGCACACGGGCAGTTTATAATTTGGATTAACACAAAGGATGCTTTTTATCCCGATAGTATGTTTCCGTGGGACAATTATCGACCTCCACGCGGGCGACGCCGCGGGCATAAGCTAGTTATTTATAAAAATAAATCACTTTTTTGTATGTGAGCCCCCTTAAATATTAATTTTATACTGTTTTTAGTATTTGTTGTTAAAGAGTCAACAGCAATAACATATCTGTAGAAATTTCAACTGGCTAACTATCACGGTTCATGTGATACAGCCTGGTGACAGGCGGACAGCGAAGTTTCAGTAATAGGGTTCCGTTTGACCCTTTGGGTACGGAACCCTAAAAAATATACATAAAAATAGGACCGTTCGTATGTCACAGAGTTTAATTCCAAGATTGGTGGCACCACACTGTTGATATTTGGAGAGCAGGTGCCTTTAACCCAGCAGTATCCAGAAGGGTCCGAGCTACCGGTGAGCAGGGCTCATACGCGCCGTGTCCAGAAGTACTGCTTACTGAATCAAGGCCTGGATCCAGCTGCCTAGCAAAAGATGATTCCCTGAGACTGCATACGTCACAGATGTGCAGGATTTTAGCATTTACGAAGCCAAGACCCCCACATTTCCGTGGTATATACAGTTTCATCACCGACGACCGATGGGTGATGCATCCGATTTGCGGTCAGCAGTACGCGGCCCCTCCTATCCAAGGCATCAAGTTCTGTCTGAGTCCGTTTGAGGATGCCGAAAGAATACATCAAACCCGGCATGACCCAACCGTTAAAGGCGCGCACCTTGATTCCGCGTGACAAAAGACTGACTAGCATCTTATTCAGGCAGCCAAAGCAGGGGCTTCCTCAACGTTTGTTTCATGTCGGCAGTATTAATACTCGTTTCCGACATGCCCGAATACTTTGCGAGGGATTAGGCCATGATCCACCATGCGAGCCGAGTGCAGGATGGCTCTCCACTTACCAGTAAGGTTAGCGATCTCCGCTGCGGCCTTCTCCGCGAAGCCGATGCGCGTGTTGAGTCCGGTGCCGACGGCCGTGCCGCCCAGCGCCAGGTAGTGCAGGCGCGGCAGCGTGGCGCACACGCGCTCGATGCCGTACTTGAGCTGCGTCGCGTATCCGCTGAACTCCTGTCCCAGCGTCAGCGGTGTGGCGTCCATCATGTGGGTTCTGGGGTGTTAGAAGGAGAGCATTTGAGAGATACAATCCAACTGACTTGACTTTTGTTACACTGATTCAGTTTTTTTGCCACCGACTTCAGAAGATAAAGTTATTTTTCACGGTTAGGTATGTGTCTTTCAGTTTTTTTTTTTTTAAATTTAGGCATCGCTCTTCGTAAAGTTCATGATAACGTTAGTCTTGAACATCACACTAATATTAAAAAGGCGAAAGTTTGTGAGTGAGTGTATGTGTGTGTTTGTCCCTTCTTCACGCCTCAATGGCTGAACGGATTTGGGTGAAATTTGGTATCTAGATAATATCTAGACCACTGAACATGAATAATTTTAAAATCATAGATTTCCTAATATATTTGCACACCTCGGATGGTTATAATACAGTGTACCTTATGAACTTTTTGTAACATCCTCTAAACCTGTGTTATGCAAATAAATGATTTGTATTTGTAGATAGCTTATACCCTGGATTAACACTTAGCCTTTTTATCTCGGTCTGCGAGGGTAAAAGCACGGGGCGCAGCTAGTTTTAACATATATTGCACTGCGTTCACCTACCTGCCGATTTTAATAATCTTTGAGAACTCCTTGGATTTAGCCTCCAAGGTATCCTTTAATGCCACGATGCCTGGCATTAGTCTGTCCCTCAGCGTCATTGCCACAGCAACGTGCATGGCGGTAGGGTACGTGCAGTTGGAGCTCTGAGACTTGTTCACGTGGTCGTTAGGATGGACAGGGGTTTTACTGCCTAGTTTGCCGCCCATGATTTGGATGGCGCGGTTTGCAACCACCTGGAAATAAAGTTGTTTATTCACAAGCCAATATGGATACTTGTTTGAAGTTAAGGTATCGATCAATAGGGATACGTTACCTCATTAGTGTTCATGTTGGACTGTGTTCCCGATCCTGTCTGCCAGATGACAAGAGGGAAGTGCCCCTCTTTGTACAACTTGCCGGATATGACATCATCACACGCAAGCATAATATTTTCGGCTGTAACACATTTGCAGGCAAATTAGACACGAAGTAATTATGATGTGATATTAATATACCACTTATACCGAATTTCGGCTATGTCATACGTATAGACTAGCCATCAGTACGGGTGATACTAGACACAATCAATTACACTGAAAATGGGATATTTACCATGTATTGCGAAGCGCATCCTTCCGGTTGAAGTTCTTATATTTCAATATTGTAATCTCAATAGGGGATAATCCTATTTTTTTTTCTTTGTCCGTCGGGTAGTTTATTGAAAAGTATTGGACACGTATTTTTTCTTTTTTCACGTGGTCATAAAATTACGGAGATATATTGAGTTGAAATGGCGCATGACGTCACATGTAGGTAAGTTTTATACCCACTTGTGGCGTAGTAAGCCCCCACTCTCCAACTTTAATGAGTTCTAACTAAGTATTTTTTTGATATTTTAATAAAAAAAAAAAAAACGTGTCTAATATTTTTGTATTACCTGTCTGACGGACAAAATAGAATGTCGTTTTCTTTACCCAGTCCGATCCCCTATTGCTCCAGTGTGAGTATAAAGGATTTTTTTTTCAAGTGGACGTGGAAGGCCAAATCCGAAACTAAGAGGAATAGTGAAAAATACTCAAAGGAATCTCGAGCCCGATTTCGATGAAAACTATAACTGCATCAATGGATTGATGGATTGATTTTTTTGAAAAATAAACATGATTTCTTTTCATTTCGACGACACCTGTAATGCAGTTATTTTCACAACATTACCTACGTTATTATTTCAAAGTATTATTAGCTCTTCACTGTTAAAAGCAACAATAAAACAAAAAAATATACAAATAATTACTATTGGAACTTACAAGTGAGTTGGCGTCAATAGTGATTTTGCTGATTACTACTAAATGTTTGCGTATTTTATCAAAAATCAACTCTCCATTAGTTTGCCGTACATCATTACTTCCTAGAATGTTATCCTTAGCAGCGACACTATCCAATAGTATAATAATACAATGGCGTGTTTTATTTTTCAAAATCAACGGTTTCGATTCCTGGCTAGGAATATTGATTTTTAAAAAATCCAAGGAAGCAGGTTTAGTTCATCGAAATCGGGCTCGAGACTTCTTTGAGTGTTTTTCGCTATTCCTCATAGTTTCGGATTTGGCCATCCACGCCCACTTGAAAAATGAGGGTGATGTAATTTCGGGAACTCAAAACAAATAGCAGACATGGTAAATCTCCCGTTTTCTGTGTTATTGATAGTATTAGTGACCAGGTCAGTTTAAAAACTATAGACACAGGTGCATACCTGTAGAGTGTAGCTGTTTCTTTGACTGTGTTACCTGTGCCGATCGGTACCGATCCTGACAGACTTCTCTGTGCTGGAAACCTGTATCTTATTGCAAGCAACCTTACTCCCATAGTCCCATGGGACGGCAATTCACGACCAGCATCACTCCAAACTCAGAAGTGCTAACTAGTATTTTAGCAACTAGGTAATAGTGCTTTTACTGTTCTATTACATATTATAAACAGTCTGTAATAAGACATTCGTTTAATGTTTGCCACAAAATATTTCACATCATCTTCATTTATACATTGTGTTATATAACCATTATATCACTCATCCAACTAATCTTTGTTTTCTTAAAGTTGTTAGAGTCATAATTATCAGTCTTCCTGCCCCTCTTGCTTTTCGTCGAAGCAACTCGTTTTTATTTCTTCTATTTCTTCCCTTTCAATTATTACACTATCATATTATGTACTAATTTTTCTTTCTTATTATTTGTCATCTCGCACAATCCAATACAATCTTGTCCTTTCTTTCCGTAAACATTTCTTTATCATTTATTTAGTCACATGCGTTTTAAACTTTACTATAAGAGGTGAAACATTCAAACTTTCTCTTATTTTATAACTACTGATTCCTTACATTACCCATTCTTGGCACTCCACGAATCCTTCTCAACATTCTCATTGCCAATACATTCATTCTTTTGTCATGAGTCTTCTCCTTGGAAAAGCATTCTGATCCACACAGTTTTAAAGGTAACAGTGTAGTTACAAATACTATCAATAACATTTGTAACGGGATATTTATCATGTTGTTTAACATGGTAAATATCCTGTTACAGACCATGTCTGTTTTCTGGGAGAGGGTATATAAGTAGTTTCTAAGATTTATTGATTGTTAAGGAATATTAGTTTAACATTGTTTTTTTAAATATCGTTCTGTTCCCACAAACTGTGAAAACGGTTTTGTGGGGCTTAGTTTTTAAATGAAAGTTTGTATTAAAATTGTTTAATAAATAAATATTAAAAAAAGAACTTATATAGTTACAAGTAATTTCTCACCGATTTTCTTGTCTAAACCATATTCCATGTTGACTTTGGCGGCAGCTTTTTTTAAAATACCGAAGGCAACGATGACTTCATACTAGAAATAATTGAATTGGTTTTCATTTCATTTTGCATTACTTTATTTTTACCACAATTATGGTTGAACTAATCAAACAAGACATGCCAACAAAAACAAATCTCTGGTAACCGATTTATTCGGTGTTTCCGTCAAGTACCACAACAAGTTTAGAAGATCAGTTTCTGAGGTGTGGGAGTGCACTAATTTACCATTAAAAAACAGATTTCTTTCAATTCACTTCTTCACGAGCTACTGTGCTACTAGTTAACAAAAACGAAAATACAAATCTCCAGATATTCTAGAATTTTATGTTGTTGTTACTATGGTGAATGCTGCGTATACCTATAATAGGCGTACATACCAGTGCTTTTATTTTAATTTTATAATTTCCTGTAATTCATAGTATGTATTGCTGTTTTTGTACCTAATAAATAAATAAATAAAACAACTAAATTCCAACCCACAGAAATCTGTGCTATAAATGTTGCTTTTTACAACAAATTATATATATATATATATATATTTTTTTACAACAAACAGCGGCAAAAGCAGAAATTGGTAAAAAAAATGTTGAAGAGCATTATAATAGACCATCAGGACATTAAAAGGTTAATAAAAGAAGGTGTGTGACCCCTTAGCTATGTTAAATGCAGCATCTACATCTATAATAATTGAAGCTCCACAATGCGATAAGATCTTGTGGCCAAGATGAAGTATCTTATTTTTAGGCATCTCGCAGGTCAACCTATGAGCTTGGTTTTTGCTTAACCGGACTATCCTGTGTATGCATTGAGCGTAAGGCCTCCAGATGAAGTGTCAACATACCAAGCACTTAAATAGTTTAATAAACAAACTTACAGGCATTCGCTCCTCCATGCCTCCGATGGGGAAGTTCATTTTAGACCTGACTGTCTGGGATCCATATAGTCTGTCATCTGGCACTTCCAACTCGCCCATTGTGTCGCGCTCTTTCCGCTGTAACATGGTAATGTAATGTAATTTTAATTTTTAGCAGATATTGCTTGCGGCTGCCCTTGTTATGTATTGAAATTTACTCATGAGAATGTTTCAAATGTAGTTAGTGTCCGTAAGTGACATACAAACTTACAAACTAATTTGCCCTCTTTATAATATTACTATAGATGGAGCCAAGTCCAATTCTTTTTTCATTCAGACTAATTTGCTTGGGTCAACTAGTAGTTATTATAATAACAGTTTTAAAACCAATTTTTCAAGTACGTACCTATACTTTAAACCTTCATTATAATACCAGTGTAGGCCTATGTGAAATAAAATATTTTTATTTTGATTCTTGAATGTATACTTTTTGGTGCAATAAAAAACATGTGGAAATCTTGCAAATGCTTTTTATACATCCAAAACTGTTACAAAACATCACCCAGTGTTATTATTGCAATACTTAGTGAATATTTTAGTGTAACACAATGGGATTGTTATTTTGATCTCAATTCAATTTCATCGAGTAATATTGTTTTATTAATCAAAACAGTAAAATATTTGACAACCACTTGCTACTTTCAGAATGCACAGCCTTCAGAATATTTTTTACTATTACTTAATTAATTAGGTATGTAGTTTTTAAACTTAAACACTATCAAAAACACTTAAAACGGGATATTTACCAAGTTTACTATTTGTTTTGACTTTCCAATATTTCATCTGATTTCAAAACAAATTGTAAACATAGTAAATATCCCATTACAATAGATATCGAAAACCAGTTGTTGCTTGCTTGTTTTTCGGCTCGACGGCACATCTACAAGATATCGTTTAATGCTACGTTTAAATCTGCGTCAGAAGCACGTGCAGGTAACATTAGGGACACCAACAATGAGGCACAAAATAGGACCTAGTCCGTTATCACCCGATATCGCCAAATTATGTTTGCCGCTAAGTGTTACCAAACACACTCTTTTGTGTGCTGTTGTACAAATATACCAAATACCAATAATGCGCTGCCAAAGTCTAGATATGAAGTGAGAAGTACGATTCTTTTAGAAACAATCGGATATCTGTTACATAACTTACCGCTAGTGCACTTGAAGTCGAGAAACTCGATCTTAAAAGACATCTTAGGCTTTTGGAAGTATTAATTACAGAAGAAGTAGTACATTTTAAATAAATAGCCATGATTTTGAACAAATAGCTACCGCTGATATCTGCTTTTTCAGTGATGTCAAATATTTTTAAAAAGATTCGAATATGTCAGTGCTGTGGTTCGAACATAAAATTGTAGGCTGTCAGATTCTTCTAAGAGTGGTTCTTCCAGTTGGTTATAGGTGTCGCCATACCATAGATTGAGGAATAGATGGCGCCGACTAAAAAGCAAGAAAACAAATGGCCAGGATTATACGAGTTTTCAATTTATTCAACACTAGCTGTCCCGCGCAACTTCGTCTGCGTCACATTTTCCCCGTTTTCGCAACATTATTCATTGCTGCTCCGCTCCTATTGGTCGTAGCGTGATGATATATAGCCTATGTCCTTCCCCAGGTTAAAATCTACCTTCTTGCCAAATTTCATTAAGATCCGATCAGCCGTTTAGTCGTGAAAAGGTAACAAACAAACAAACAAACATACAAACAAACAGAGTGACATTCGCATTTATAATATTAGTATGGATTTTCCTTTTTCACTATTACAACATTAATTAATAACCAGTTTATCATCATCATTCTCCTGCCCTAATCGCATTCGCTTCACAATCGTTTATTTGAGGTCGGCGCAGCATGTTCTTTGCTACCAATACAATACTTCTATTACTCATACTCGTCAATCGTCATCTCAGCTGTCACCTCCTTTCTACCCATAATTATTAATATCATCCTTCACACAGTCCATCCATCGTTTCTTTGCACGAAAACAACAAAACCAATTATTTTTGTTAAATTGGTTTACAAGAATTACTTGAAATCCAATATCCATAATACGAATATAAAATAACAGGGGTTCTGTCAATAATTATTAGTAGTCCTGTCACGTGACTACCGACTAGTGACGCCAGCCAGTGAAATCGAGCACCTGTGCTTCCCTGTATTGAACAGAGAGAAATACTAAAGTAGAAATTTCAGGCCCAAATATCTAATACTTTATATTCGAAAGCCTGTTGGGAATGATGAACGTTCTCGATCCATTCAAAACATTTGCACTTTGATTTGCACTCAGCAATCGCTCGGCACAAAATGAGTAAATAGAGAGAAGTTAATCGAGTTAAGCGTATAGAGATTATGATGCAATCTTTCTGAGGTTCCAAGAATTCTGAGGTTTTGGTTTCAGTTTCTGGATTTCGCAAAAACCCTTCCAATCAGGAAACGCTTCGCTGGCTGTCAGATTGATCAAAACGAATTCATTTTTACTAAATTATTTTCCATTCCAATAAAACGCGGCATTTTTATTATCTTACATGCCGTCTGAAGCTTTAATCTAAACATGGTAAAGGACTATACCTAGGCCAGAAATCTATAGTAAATTGGCATTGGCAAAGCAAGTGTGCGTTTAAATCGATTCACACAAAACTGTTTTGTATGCAATTAAATGACTACTTATTGAGGCCAAACTATCAGCGAGTCAAGCGATACTAGCGACACTTGTGGCAAAGGTTGCCTCAATTTTCTTTTTTTTCATTTAGGTATTTTGTCTATGCCAAGTTAAAATAGTTGTTCTTTTGTTTAATTTCAGTTGAATTTTGTTAGTGTTATGTGAATGTTACTTCTATTAATGAATTAATGCTTTAATAAATTATTATTTTGGAGAATCGAAAAAAATATTTGTTCTAACAAAAATTATTTTGAACGCATTCAAAAACGACAGCGCCACTGCGGCAATTATGGTTACTATTATTCTTCCGAATCGGCAATGTTCGGCTTTTCTCGGGTCAGTCACGCCTAGACTCGTTCGAAAAGCGAAACCGAATCATTCCACGGCGATGTACGAAGACTGATGCTCTTGTCGTGTACTCCCTGAGCAAACGTGCTATTTTACTCATTGTAACGGGCTTTGATATCCGCCAGAGGTATTTTTATAAGTATAATGTTGTGATTTAAACCGTCGCTTGTGGTGTTAAGTGTTCCTTACGTTTAAGTGAAAAAATATACAAAGAATATTGTGTGTGGTGCGTTAGTGCTCACGGCAGTTCCCTTACCCTGGATTCTAAAGGATTATTGTTTATCCAACAAAAAGATAATCTAAAAGGGTAAGTTCTATTCTTTTACTGTAGTACAGCGGACTATTCGCGGATAAAGAACGCGTGGCGTTTATTGGAATGGCTTCCGTTTATCGACTCGCGTGCGCGGTAATGGCTGACTTTCTTTTCTCTCACAGAAGGGATTTCGTTGATAGATATTGATGGAAACTTAGGTCGGTGCTGTCAAATCAGCATTTTATCATTTCATTGTTTTTTCTTGTGACATCTGTGCGCGTAGGTTGCTAGATTACACGGAGTGGGTGGAGGCAGGGAATGTGATCAAAATGTTGCGGCACGGCAGGCTTGAGACCGATCGCGCGGTCCTCGGTCGTGTACTCCGTCCCTGTTGTCTATTCGATAAGGCGAGTTCCGTTTTTGAACACGACGAACGTTCAAGTTGTGGATGACGTGATCAGTTTTCATGTTCATTCATCTGAGCCTTGCCTGGGTAAATTCTGGGAGATAAATTTAGATGTGCGTCTGCAATTATTTACATTCCATAAAATAAACATCGTGCTTGGTGTATACTATTAATAAATGTGTTCGAACTTTGAACCTAATTTATGAATGAAGGTATAATATTATTATGATTCATTCATCTCTTCTGATTTAAAAAATACCGTGTTCTGGTCTCTTGTCTATGATCTAATACATCACCATAATAATATAACTAAGCTCATAGTCAGGTCTTGTAATAACTTCCAAAATGTGGACTGTCAATGTCTGCTAAAATATGTGTCAAGCGATATTTCATTTATGATAGCTATGTTTTCACCCAATATTAAATACTTAGATCTCAATACAATCAGGTAGATAGGTAACAATCAATCATTTGAATTGTTTTTCTTGTGCATTTCAGGGCAGCTGAAGTCACAATATTATTAAAACATGGGATACTGTATAAAATTACTTAGAAAGAGATAATATAATATGTATCATTACAATATTATGTTGTTTTAAAATCATAGCATCAACAAGTGCAACAAAATCCCTTTTCTGGTTGTTGTCATGTTTTAAAAATTTAATGGGTGTAGATAAAAGCTGTTATTAGTTTAAGCTATTTTGGAGTCAATATATATATTCCTTTACTCATTGTTTTGGTCTTATGAAAACTATACATCCAAAGAATTCTTACCAAAAAGTCTCAAGCAGAACTCCTTACTCCTTAGTTAATTAAAAATTTCTATTAAAATATTTTTAAAAGGTACACTTAGCTACTCTCATGAGATACAAAGTACAAAATGATATCAAACGCCGATTGTCCAGATCCCCTTCATCCACAATGGTTTTGATAATAATTTTTATAGAACACTTTCCCTGACAAAATAAAGCCATTGTCAATTATCTAAAGAACCACATTAGATTCATAAAATTGACAAATTTACTTATCAAAGTAATAACAGTTAGTAAGTAGCAACAATTTATCCTGTGAATCAAAGCAAAATCAGCTAATTTCCACAGCTGTAACATTGGTCTGTTGTCTCTGAGAGGGCTGTGGGGCAGAATCCACCACATGAGTTTAGTGTGGTTTTAGGAACAATATTGTTAATAAAAAAGGCACAAAGAGTTTTTCTGGGTTCATACTCGTGACCGCGTTTCCTACTAGAAAATCGAATTAGTAATTATTATCAAATAAATTATCAAACATTACTGAGAAAACTTAAATACAACACAATAAATTCAGCAGTTCACTGCCGTGATGCTTCAAAATTTCTAATTTCATCAGTTTCAAAATCATTTCACAAATGGCCATCAAATTGAATTAATTGTCAGAATGTACAGAAAAGGTAAGTTTTGTAATCAATCTGTTTTCATACTTAATTTAAACAGAAAATATTTGATTGGTAGTGAATTTTAATTAACTGTTCAAGTTTTGAGCATGAATGTGGATGGGTATTAGAGTAGAGGAAGACCAAAGAAACGATGGATGGACTGTGTGAAGGAAGAAAGGAGGTGTCTGATGAGCTGACAAGTAACAGGAGAGAATGGAGGAAAAAGATATGCTATGCTGACCTCAAATGAATGCAATCTTAATAACTAAATCAAGACCATTATGTACTTTATGTGTGTATACATTAAGTACCTATTTCGAGTACAGAGGAAATCATCGAAGTAGGTGGTGAAAATATAATAATTAAACTTGATATTTATTTTCGTAATAATACATATTGATGATTTTTTGAGGTAATATTGGTTTACTGAGATTTTGAAACAGAACAAGACATACTGCACCAACCCCAAATAAATTAGGATAAGGGCAAGAAAATTATGATGATTCGAGATTTTGATGCATTATGGCAACAGACACCCTTATAATTTATTGATGTCTAGTAGGAATATTTATGTGTAACATTTTCGAGCATTTTCTTCTATATCAAATGACATACGATTTCTAGTACATAACTCCAATAAGATACAACTCAGTAAATAAAGTCAGAAGCTGTTATCACTGCTCTATTGATATAGGCAGTGAATAGGCAACATGTATAATTTAAATCAAAACACATTCGTTTTCAAATGTTATTGGCGTCTTTATTTAGGTTCACAGACTCGCAACTCTCGCCCTGTGTTTAAGCTTATGACTAAGAGCTCTCCGTACGACCTCGCAATAAGTCGGGCGAACTCGAAACATTGAAAATTAAAAATAATAATAATGACAAGGTCACCGCTGTTGATGTAAAATAAAATATAATTTTTTTTTTTTTTTTTTTGAGATATCTTCGATGGGGATGTCGCATCTTACGCACGCGACCAATCAAGCTGTATAAAACCAGTTTATGCGGGTCTCTCATTGTACGGGAAGTCTTTACAAAGCGAGGCTATGCTATACTGGAAATGTATAGCGTGATGTGTCGCTGTATGTACCTATTCGTTCAATCGATAAAGATAAGATTAATTACTTTAAACCATAAGATTGGGAAGGAAATAAGTTACCACGAAAAGGCTCAAATACTTTTTCAAGTACTAATTCTTAAATTAATTTAGCTTGACAAAATATGTTCCTCCAACTAAACTAGGGTCATAAACACCTACAAGTGCTTATACAGACCGTAAGCAACAACAAACGCGTTGTGATGAATTAGGTTACCAGTTAATGCCGTACAAATCCCTGCATGGTGGCCAAGAATAATAAGTGGAGTAGGCCATTCGAGTTGGGTCGACGACACTGAAACACACTTGGTAGCAAGGATGACTGACTATGAGAACTCGACTGGATGTATTCGGCAATCTTTCAAAGAACTATTTGTTATCTTGCGTCTGAAAAAAATTCGGGGCGAGAGAAACATTGACACGTATTTAAAGGTCGCAAATACAATGTCACGATGCCAAGAAATTCTACGTTTACGAGAGTGCTCGTCTTTTTGTCTGTTACTCCATAATGCTGTACAAATAAACGAAAGAAAATCGAATTCAACCGATTATCCAGTCTTAGTTTTAATCATGTTTGGTTATATCAACTGTTTATTTGATGATCTGTAATAATCATTAGATAGTTTTGGCCTTTGTCTATTGTTAAAAATCATTAAAGAAAGAGCACACATACTTAAAATATCATTAGATAATGTCCAAATGTTTTGTAAATAATTAATCTAGAAAAACAGCACAGTAACTATCTTGCAATGAGTAAAATCTGCATGATAACGACTTAATGATCTCATCAATCACGTTATGTAATTTTATTTGTCACATCATTAACCCTAGAAGCCCAATCATATTTTCACGGCTATAAAGCCCAATTATACGTAAAAATGACGTGCAATAATGTAATCGATTATATTTAATCACTTTATATTGGATATATACTAGGTTTTGTATTATTTATTTAGTATATAGTCTAATAAAATAAAACAATATCAATTAAAGAAAGTTTGCTTTTTATTTATACTTTTACAATAATAACTTTGCAAACATAAGAAATTTAACCAACAATTAAATCCTTCTTAGTTTTTCTTACATAATAATATTTAAAAAAAAATAACCATATTAAAATTCTCATTCTTAGAATTAAATAACCTCTTATCAATACAAAATAGGAAGAAAAAAAAAGTTCTTCATACACAGTCTTGAACATTTGTAAAAGTTACGTAAAGCCCAAACATACGTCAAATGTACGTACAATAACGTTATTACGACAAAATGGTGGCTACGCAGCCGTCTCCTGATAGATCTTGACAGTTACTGGGTTGGTTCGAACGGTCGCGACAATCCAGTGGTGCGTGTGAAAAAAATAGCGTATTTTCGCCGGGGTATACGTCAAAATGACGTAGATTGGGCTTCTAGGGTTAATGTATCATGCCCATCTAATTGGCTTTAAAGTTAAATAGAGCTAATATTCTTGAAATTAAACTTGTGAAATACGGCCAATGGGACTTTTACGTTTTAGGGTCAAATATTGGAACGTAAATCGTCGCTGAAAGTGAGCCCATAAGGCCTTAACATAACGCTTGTTGTTTCAGGTCTCGCCTACGAGTTCCACGCGCTGCTTCCGCACTATGAGAGTGCGCTTCACATGCTTATGATCTCAATATAGAAAAAAATACACGTTTGAAGCCCGCATCGTTCAAGACAATGGCTTTCCTGTGAGTATACATTACTCGGTGTTTCGAATTCTCGATGTTTTTCGTTTCTCCGATTTTTTCTTTTTTCATTATTTTATCGTTACGCTACCACGTTCACTCCCTCGTTGCGAACAGCATGCCAAATTATTATTTTAGTTATTCCCTTTTATGATGATGCTGAGGCTTTCGTCGGCGTGTGACTTATATCAGTGCACTGACCGCGTCGGGGTCGCCCGCGCTATCCTGGTACTAACCTATTTTTAACCGGTTTATTAATTAGTCACCGGCTTATGACTTAGTTGAAACCGAGTGTTTTAGCTTAACAAACCAGAACTCGCTCTCTAAGTATTTTCTGCTTGACAAGTAGGTATATTCTGGAAACCAAATGTTATATAATTGTGCAGATAATGTGTAGAATGATTGTCTAATCGTAAGTCATTAGTGACAAGATATTTCCTGACCCTTAACCAAAAACATTATGTATCTTACGCAATAAAAATAGGTTGGTACCGATATCGTTTATCTGGGATGAGGGTGACCGCGTGACCCCGCAACAGCTCGCGAATTCGCTCCGACCGCACTGGACCTCTCCGAGCCAATACGTGTACTCGTGCACGACGCGGATAAATAAAATCGTAAAAAAATACGCGTTAGGTCCTCATCGATGAATCGTTAACAGGCTTCACTGGACCATTGTATAGTAGCTCATAGGCTAGTAGCAGGCGGTGGAGCGGTGCGGTGCGATGGGAACGAAGCGGCGACAGCGGCTGGTCCAGCGCACGGGCGCGGACAGTGCGCCTCAGTGGGTGTCTCGCGTTGCAGATGTATGGGGCGGGCGGGCGGCAGCAGTGCGACGAGTGGGCGGCGGCGCGCGCGGTAGAGTGCCGGCCACATGCGCCCGCGCCATGTGGCGCGTGCTGCTGGCCCTGGGGGCCGCGTGCGCCGCCGCGCGCGCCTCGCAAGACGTGGTCCTCACCTTCAGCGACCCCGTGACGGCGCCCTACTCGTTCTTCAATCATCTGGCCGTCGACCGCAACACCGGCCGGGTGTACGTCGGCGCCGTCAACAGAATCTACCAACTCTCCCCCGATCTGGAAGTCGCACAGTCGATCGTCACGGGCCCCGTCAACGACTCCGCCCTCTGCACCTTCGACTGCCCCTCTAATTATGTGAAAAAACCCACGGACAATGTGAATAAAGCTCTAGTGATTGACTACGCGACTAGCCGCCTCATAACATGTGGTTCGGTTCTGCAGGGATTGTGTTCTGTACGAAACTTGAATAATATTTCTCACGATGTGCGCGAAGTGCGTGAGCCAGTGGTGGCGAACAATGCGACAGCTTCCACAGTGGCGTTCATCGCGCCGGGACCGCCGAATCCTCCGATGACGCAAGTAATGTATGTAGGCGTCACTTTCACAGGCAACTCGCCCTACCGCTCCGAAGTTCCTACTGTAAGCAGTCGCTCACTTGAAGACGACCGTCTATTCATGATAGCTAGAACGGCAGTTACAACTGGTACGAGGATGTTTGTCAATTCCCTGTCTCGCGAACGGTATCCTATTAATTATGTCTACGGTTTTAATTCGGAAGGATTCAGTTATTTTTTGACGACCCAGTTAAGAGGTGTAGGCTCTGACACATACTACAGCAAATTAGTCAGAGTTTGTCATGATGATGAGAATTATTATTCCTACACTGAAATTCCAATGTCATGTACCGGAGAAGGCGGTGGTAATTATGGATACAATCTGGTTCAAGCAGCGTTTGTCGGAAAAGCCGGATCCGTTCTAGCGGGAGAACTAGGAATAACTGCTCAACATGACGTGCTGTTCGCTGCATTCAGTCAAAGTGAATCAATCAATACTAACACTCCATCTGATCTATCTGCTCTATGTGTTTATTCGCTCAAAGCTATACGACGTAAATTCATGCAAA
The DNA here is from genome assembly GCA_963082945.1 of Cerastis leucographa. Lineage (NCBI taxonomy): Eukaryota > Metazoa > Arthropoda > Insecta > Lepidoptera > Noctuidae > Cerastis > Cerastis leucographa. The sequence goes on from OY720360.1 coordinate 2,083,993, forward strand.
ATATAAAGACTTGCTTCAGTGGCAACGGTTCCAGAGGTCTAGACTTCATATCGCCGTCCCATGCATGCATTGGAACGAAGCTTCAATCAATTAGCGAAGATTTCTGCGGTCTGGACGTGAATACGCCTCTGGGAGGCGAACAACCTGTGGAAGCGGTGCCTGTGGCAATATTTTCGAAGAGGCTAACGGCGGTTGCGGCGACGGCCACCGGTGACTACACTGTTGTGTTTGCCGGTACCGCTCAAGGGCACCTCAAGAAGATCGTCGTTGAGAGCGCCACCTCCGCGTTTGAGTACGGAGACATCGTCGTCGACGAGGGCTCCGCTGTAAACAAAGACTTGCATTTCGATACTCAATTTATGCATTTATATGTGATGACTGAACGTAAAGTGTCTAAAGTGAAAGTTCAAGAGTGTAGCGTCTATAAATCATGCTTAACATGTCTCGGAGCCAAAGACCCGTATTGTGGATGGTGTTCTTTAGAAAATAAGTGCAGCTTAAGATCAGACTGTCAAGATGCAGCTAAAGATCCTCTATATTGGATCTCGTACCGCAGCGGCCGTTGTACGACTATTACTCAAGTAACACCAAATCAATTACAACGAACGACTGCTAGGACGTTAGATTTACTTATCGAAAACTTGCCAACGCTCAATGGACAATTCTTATGTGCATTTACAGCCTTAGATCGTACTCTCATAACCAATGCTACTAGGAAGCCTTATGGCGTAAATTGTACCACTCCGCGTACCGACACGCTGCCCTCGATTCCCACCGGCCAACATCATTTTACGGCAAAACTGTCGGTGCGCACCACTCAAGGGCCTGATTTCGTTGCTACCAACTTCACGTTTTTCGACTGCAATACGTACAGCTCGTGCACGCAATGCGTCAGCTCCTCTTTCCCATGTGACTGGTGTGTCGACGGACACCGATGTACTCATGACACAGCTGAAAACTGCCGAAACGATATACTAGTCACCGGTGTAAGTAGAATCGGTCCCAGTTATCGTTCAGGGCCCGGCTTCTGTCCCACTATAAATTCAACGTCTGACGGCACAAACGAAATTTTAGTTCCATCCGGTGTAAAGAAAGCTATAAAAGTTAAAGTTCATATAATAGGTCAATTTATCGTTCAGACAAGGTTCGTTTGTCAATTCAATATAGAGGGGCGTGTGACTCATGTCAACGCTCAACTCCTTGCTGACACGATTTACTGTGAAGCCGTTGAATTTACTTACACATCGCGTGCTCCAAATATTACCGCTTCCTTCGCTGTTATATGGGGAGGATCGAAGCCATTAGATAATCCGGATAATACTCATATTCTTATTTACCGTTGTAACGATATGGCAGATAACTGTGGTATGTGCCTTGCACTCCCAGAGAAATTTGGATGTGGTTGGTGCCAAGGATCAGATAGATGCGAAGTTCAAGAACAGTGTGGTGTTCCCAGTGTATGGTTAAATCGTACCCAGACTTGCCCCAACCCAGAAATTCACTCGTTTCGACCCCAGTTAGGTCCTTGGGACGGAGGTACAAATATCACTATTGAAGGCATTAATTTAGGTCGTAATATATCCGATATTTATAATGGCGTTACTATTGCGGGTATCAAATGTCAGCCCATAATTGAACTTTATGTAAAAACGAAGCAAATTGTCTGTACCGTAGACGGACCGGGTGAGGAAGTGCCTCGAGACGGCCCTGTGGTCGTTCGCGTCGCAGATTATCGCGGAGAATCTAAACACCACTATGCATTTGTAAATCCTAAAATCAATTCTATTCAACCGAAATATGGTCCACAATCCGGAGGTACCAAACTACGAATTACGGGTGAATATCTCAACGCAGGGAGTAATATACAAGCTTTTATAGATGACTTGCCTTGCGCTATATTGTCTGTATCGCACGAGGAGGCCGTTTGTAGAACTAGTCATTCGTATCAAATTAAAATGGGTACGTTGCGCATGCGTTTTGATAACGGTATGCGTACTTTAGAGCGGGAAAAGTTTGAATATATGGAGGATCCTATTGTTGCGTCTGTAGAGTCCGGCCCACCACTAACGACGCAAAGAAAACAACCTAAGGGAATACCTTCCGGTGGAATAAACATCAAAGTGACCGGACAGAATTTCCACACAATTCAGTTTCCACAAATATACGTGTATCACGATAACCGACCTTACATTGCACCTTGCAACAGAGTTGACTTTCAATCACATCTCATTTGTGAATCTCCAGGAATAGAAAGCGCAGGTCTCAATCTAGATCCGGATAGGCCCCTAGAATTAGAATACGGTTTCAATATGGACGATGTTCAAAGTGTGCAGAATTTAACTAGCAAAAGAGGCGAAGCATTCCTACTTTATCCAGATCCCCTTTATGAGAAATTTGACGAAGACGTAAAGTATTATAAGTCTGAATATTTGACCATAAACGGTCAAAATTTGGACAGAGCTTGCACTGAACTTGATGTAGAGGTTCATATAGGAGAGAGTGTGTGTAACGTGACATCGTTGTCGCGGCATCAATTGACGTGCCGTCCGCCTTCGCGAGATGAACTTCCAGACGGTATAGATACACCCGAAGTTGTAGTCAGAGTCGGACGTGCCCTCACGTACAAGATTGGTAAATTATCTTATTCATCGCAGGCTGGCCTCCAAGCCGCCATAGGCAAGCCAGCTTTAATAGGCATCGGCGTCAGCGCCGGTATACTCCTTGTAATATTCTTTGGCTTTTTAGTTATGTATAGGAGAAAATCAACTGAGAATATTAGGGTATTAAAAAATATGCAAGAGCAAATGGATATTCTAGAGTTAAGAGTGGCAGCTGAATGTAAAGAAGCGTTTGCAGAGTTGCAAACAGAAATGACCGATTTGACTGGAGATGTGACTGGCGGTATACCTTTCTTAGATTACCGTACGTATGCTATGAAAATATTGTTCCCTAACATCGACGATCATGCCGTCCTGCAATGGGAGCGCCCAGAGCTTATTAGAAAAGACAAAGGTCTCAGAATGTTTGGGCAGCTAATTATGAACAAAACATTCCTTCTATTATTTATTCGTACTTTAGAAAGCAATAGATATTTTTCAATGCGCGATCGTGTTAATGTAGCTTCTCTTATTATGGTTACTCTTCAGAGTAAGATGGAGTATTGTACTGATGTATTAAAAACATTACTAGCGGAGTTAATAGAAAAGTGTATGGAAGGAAAGAATCACCCCAAGTTGTTGTTGAGACGTACCGAGAGCGTCGCCGAGAAAATGTTGAGTGCTTGGTTTACTTTCCTGTTGTATAAATTCCTTCGTGAGTGCGCTGGCGAACCGCTGTACCTGTTGTTTAGGTCGATGAAAGGTCAAGTCGACAAAGGGCCTGTAGACGCGATAACTTCCGAAGCACGATATTCACTAAGCGAGGAAAAGCTCATTAGGCAGTCCATAGATTTCAAACCTATGACCGTTAGCGTGTCGATTTCGCAACAGACATTATTCGTTAGTGGTTTAGAGGCAACTACTGAAAACGTTCACGTTAAAGTTCTCGACTGTGATACGATAAGTCAAGTGAAGGAGAAGTGTTTAGACGCAATTTACCGTGCAACTCCGTACTCCCAGAGACCAAGTCGTGACGACCTCGACTTGGAGTGGCGCACGGGCGCCTGCGGACGGCTGATCCTCTACGACGAGGATAGTACTACTAAATGCGAAGGCGAATGGCGCAAGCTCAATACTCTTAATCATTACCGCGTTCCAGATGGTGCCTGTCTAAGTCTCGTTGCTAAACAAAGTTCCGTATACAATCTATCAAACATGGAAAAGAACGACAAGTCCCACACGTATGAAACACTCAACCGCGGTAAATACGGTTCGGCTAGTCCACCAGCCAGCCCTCTCAAATACGAGCATGGTGGTGGTTTCAAATACTGGCATCTAGTGCGCCATCACGACGATGACGCACGCAAAGAGGGAGAGCGTGGCAATAAAATGGTCTCGGAAATATATCTCACCCGTCTTCTTGCCACCAAGGGCACTTTGCAAAAGTTTGTCGATGATTTATTCGAGACTATTTTTAGCACAGCGCACCGCGGTTCGGCACTTCCTCTCGCTATAAAGTACATGTTCGACTTCCTCGACGATCAGGCGTTGCAACACACAATCTCCGATCCGGAGGTGGTGCACACCTGGAAGAGTAATTCCCTTCCGCTACGTTTCTGGGTCAATCTGATTAAGAATCCTAACTTCGTTTTTGACGTTCACAAGTCCAACACGGTAGATTCTTGCTTATCGGTTATCGCGCAAACGTTTATGGACTCGTGCTCTACATCCGACCATATCCTCGGTAAAGACTCGCCGTCGTCCAAGCTTCTTTACGCGAAAGACATACCGGTATATAAGGAGTGGGTGGAGCGTTACTATGCGGATATTAAGTTAATGCCAGCGATATCCGATCAGGATATGAACGCTATGCTCGCGGAGGAGTCTCGTCTCCACACTAAAGAGTTCAACACGAACTGTGCGCTGAACGAGCTGTACGCGTATGCAGAGAGGTACAACGAACAGCTTACGGTGACCCTCGAGGAGGACGAGTTCTCGCAGAAGCAGCGGCTCGCGTACCGCCTCGAGCAGGTGCACGGGCTGATGTCGCACGACTATAACGTGTGATCGCCCGTGTGGGAGGCCCGTGATACCAACCCCACCGCCCCTGTATATAAAGCCCCCGCACATATCTATGCTGGCAAATATTGTATATATTAGATAGTGTACAGTCATTAATATTGTAATTTTTGTATCATTTCTGCGGTCCGATGTCGTTTTTTAATTTTATATAATGAAATTTGTATTAATTTTACACGACGAGCTCGGCCGGCCGCGGTCGTGCCACAGTAAGCATCGTAATAAAAATTGTGTATGTCTGTCTATGTGTGCTCGCGTCGTACGAGTTAATGTTACGTCGATCGGTGTAAAATGTGTGTCGCAAACGAAATCGCATGTGAGCTCGCCGGCGAGCGAGGCCGTCGCTCGCCGACGGGCGATTTTAAAAATTTGTACTCACTACTTAACGAAATATCCGACAGTGATGCCCTGAACGATTCCAATAAATAAATATCGTCGAATATAAACATTTTGTTTGATTTGTATGACGGTAGTGAGCAGCGCCATTGTCGCGCACGACGAAAGCCCCCGCGTCTCGGCAGCTGTCGGCGGGGTGAGCGCGGTACGCCATGCCGCCTCGTCTCGCTAGCTCGCGGAACCCTGGTCGGTCGCGTCACTCAACTGTGGTGTCCAGCACGTCACATCTCATATCACCAATCATGTGTATGTCGTTCGTTGAGGCACGTCGCCGGCCCACGAGGGTTGTTCGCGCGCCGCGCGGCGAGACGGTCATGGATGAACCTACGCGGCCCTGCTGTTTCAGCCGGTACGTGCGGATCGTGGCAAGAACGACATTCGCGGTCGTCAACAACCTTTACTGCATCCCCGCTTACGTGGTGTGGATGATGGTGCTGCGCCTCGTCAGACCCTTGTACGCCCCCCTCTATTGGAAGATCGAAGGACTCATGTACCACTGGCTGCTGGCGATGGTCTCCATGTGGTCCTGGACGGCAGGATATGAAAGTAAGTCAGTTTTGTTATTCGGAGACGGCGCGCCAACTGTCACAATTACCGAACGGCCTCTAGTGGAAGTGACTACGTTTAGCTTTGAATGCTGTAATTAGCATCTGTGTGGTAATATTCAGATTGCGTTTAAGATAAGTAACAAGCGTATGAAGCTTAAAACTTTTACCATTGTTCTTTATGGACCGCAATGAGGTATGTACAGACGCCAGCAGCCAGCACATCACCCTACAACAATCTGTCAAATTTCTTTAAAAGCTTTTCTTCTTTATGTTTAAAGAATTAGGTTCATGGTTGATTGTGAAAATTTAACTGTTTTGGGCAGGTTGACCTGCAGGCGTCTGTACAAGAGTTTTGTCACATGGCGCGCCTCTTATAATGAGCTCTGCAAATGACCGTACTCACTTACATGAAGATAATTACCCGTATGTTGCTACAATGGGTAATATAAAATAACACGGAATAAAACTTTGTTACGCATTAGTGAATTCCGCTTGCATTACGACTATACTTTCAAGGAACTTATTAAATCAGCGGTAACTCGGCGGACGTAAATGCAATGTAGATACCTGTGTATGTAAAGCAACCGGATATCTTAACAATGAACACCAACCAACGCTTAATGTGAACTTGTGTAAGGTACACTTATTTCATGAACAGTTCCTGCGACAAAGGTAAGTACAAAACTTTGGTTAGACTTAATTAAAACAAATCAGCAATTAGAACAAATCGACATCGTATAAGTGCCATGAAGTCATCGTAGGGCTGAATCCGACATTATTTGGCTGTTTATTATCACATATATCACCTAACTAGCTCGCAAACCGTTTTGTCTGGCATCCTATCCTTTATGAATAAATGATATCCTTCAAAAACCAAAGCCGACAAATTTAAACTCTATAGCACAACATTTTTACTTTTAAACTATTGTCTTATCTTTAGATTTATGATATCATTTAGGAAATATTCAAGATTACAACTGTGACCACTTAAAATTGGTTAAGCAAACGCTGTTATCATAAAATAAACTCTTATTATTAGTCTCGCACATGCTCTAAGAACACCATGACTGATGTCTGTAGTGTACTTATGATTCATTCGATCAGGTGACACGTCGGGGCATATGTTATTTGCAAAGTGACGACGCAACATCCACAGGAAAACTACGTAATCCGTTAAATTGCCAAAGGATTTCAAATAGCTTCATTCACGCGAATGCTTAATCGCGTTACAAAAGTGGGCTACTGTCGACCGGACACGTCTGGTGACAACTAAACTGATTACCAGCCAATCATTTCTAGATAATACGCCTATGTAATATGTTACTTCATAGTATCCCTAAGTTTCGCATGTGGCGACTACGTCAGCTAAGTAATTGCTTTTCGAACGAACAAGAACAATAGTGTTTCGAAACGTTCTGGTTGCGAGTGGTCGGAGACCGGTCGTGGATGGCGCGCGCTGTATTGACCTTATGCGGCTGCGTAGTTTATGCGCGGCGGCCTGAGGACGGTCGATGACCGTAGCCGCCCGCGCGCAGCCCCCGCGCTAGGAATGCTACCTCCCCCCCACGTCATGTCACGTTGCATTTCGAGTGGCGAATTTGCATGCTGTTGTCGAGTCAGCATGTTTGCGATCGACATTTCAAGTTTCCCAGATTTTACACGTGGTGAAAGTACGATGGATCGTTTTACAAGAAGCGGTAAACCGATTTAGATCATCGCTTGATACACTTTTTAGATTGATGGATTAGTAGCAAGATTTGTTAAGCAAACTTTCGCTTTTGGGTTGTGCTAAGTGAAAGAAACTAAGAAACAGTTTCACAATTTATTTTCTTTTTCTTAATAAACGTCTGGCTTCACATAAATAATAATTTCTGAACGGTTCCTTTTCCTATCCTTAATAATTCAAACTTGTCCTGTCCTGAGCTACGGACACATCGTCGGTCCATTCAAATTCCGTTCACACTAGACCTCCGGAGATAAATTAACATTGAAAGACTTAACACAAACAAATGATATTCAGACGGTGTCCACCTACAATCATTATTGGTGGATTGCGTAGTATCATTCTCGGAGCTATAAATTCCTTTTGGTACATCCTTCGATTGTGGCGGTTTGCGTTTCAAATTGAGCCCTTCCTGTGTATAAATCAGTCGGTGGGTGCGTGCGACAAAGACTTGATGGAAAATCGTCCCAAAAATGGCAGAAATGACACTACTGAGATTGAGGCCACAACGACAGATGTTTGCTCTAGAACTCGTATTAACATCTGCAAACCTGTATGTATTTATGGTTGTAACGCAATGGCTTACATACTGCGCCAGTAATTCGAATCTATGTTATACTAGACGTTAACACGCAACGCTGATGCAAACATATAAAAAAAATATTGGTTGTATGTTTTCAATTGCTGTTTCTGTTCATAATCATAGCATAGCTGTAACATGCTACAGCGTAGTGGCGTTTTGGATAATAGTAAGTCAACAAATCGAATGAATGTATCTTTATATCTACACCATTCCAAAATTTATTAACTTCATATATTCTCGACAATTGAGATCACGCGATTTTGAAACACGTTTGAAAATAACAACAAACTTGTTTGAAATAGCTCTGACCGTCATGAAAATATAACCGGTATGACATTGGTGCAGTCACACGCCAAAATAACAATGGTCTTACAACGAGTGATGTCATTTCCTCGTTATATCAGAATGCTAAAATTTCTCAGTGTAAAAAGCTTTAGTAGTTTAAAAAAATATATCTAGATGACTTGGTAAAAAGTGATTTGACATGATAACTACTAAAGTAACGGCTTTTTTCAAGTTTTGCGATTCCTGTCTTACGCACTATTCGGTTCAATAATGTTGTGATTGTTAAAATAAAATAAAAAGGGGTTTCTTTTGAGTAACTATTACAATGAGCAAAAGCAATTATGTAAAAAAATATTTCATGGTAAGCAACTTTTAAACCAGTGGTTCCCAACCTTTCTTAGACTAGGGTCCACTTTGGTGTCATTATTGTTAGCAGGGACCATAGGTCTATCACATTTAGAGGGGTGCACTTTTAACTCACACAATGCAAAAATTGGAACATCAGATGAAAAGCTTTAGAATTAAGATAGTAAAGGATACTAGAGCGATCAAAGTGATCTCGATAACTTTATCAATAATTGTTGACTGAACAATAATATTAACAACAATAATAGGAATAAGTTTGTAGATTTTTTGCAGAAATGCTTATGAATTGCAAGAGCGAGCGCAGCAAGCTAGACCTCACCCGCCTCTGATAGTTTTACAATGAATAAGGTTGAGCTTGAGCACAGAAAATGTCTGTGCAAGTTAAAAAGTACGAAAAACATTTTAATAATACATAAATAACATTTCAATTTTTCGCGGACCATCTTTTAAGCTCCTGCGGACCACTGGTGGTCCGCGGACCACAGGTTGGGAACCAATGTTTTAAACGAATGAATGAAAGCGTGCCTAGGTAACATTGCAAAGAAACAAAAACTAAAAGTAAGTAGAATCTCACTTGAAACAGTAGGAACCAGGCCCCCTATTAGTAAGATAAGTCGTATGTCTATCTTGTTTTGGTATTAGGAAAGTGAGCGTGATAGACACACGACTTTCCGAATCGAAATCGAATCTGAGCGTTTGTGAATACGGGGGCTGGTCTACATATAACCCTACTACTTCTACTCCAGCACAATAATTAATTTTCTGATCATTGTATAGTAAAAGGTACTTAAGGTACTTAAATAATAAATTATAATGATAATATAAATGATTGAATCTAAGGTTCAACTGTTACTGATATTTTAATTTAAGGTGTAAAATCTTTATTTGTACCATAAATATTTGCACACCATGAAAAATGGCAAACATGTCGTGAGCCACTCTTGAGTAATATCTTGCATGCATATTATTTTAATTCTGTATGTATACACATGTTTGAGCAAATAAAATTTCTTATTCTTAAGGATCTGGAAACTGTCCGAGAAGCCCCTTACCCTACTATACGTCGCTGCGCAAACGAAAGTTTCTAACTTGTATCTATTATAAGAGATTTCTAGTTGTATTTGTCTACTTACGTAAGTTAAGTAATCTAGGCTAGTAGGTAACTTTACATACTAAAATGACTTGACACCTCTTAGCACTCTGTTCTATAGTTACCTTCGAAGTAAACATGAACAAATTCTTGCTGAAAACGTCATCAGACAGCCCGGGGTTCTTCGTGCACGGTTGATGTCAACAGGCTCACCCTCTTTTACATAGGACGTAACGTAAGGCTTAAATGTACGAGGTGTTGGTTTGAATCCTTGTCAAAATTCAGAAGGTTGTCACAAAAGACCTATATAATCAATTTAAATTACGGTACCTAGTTAATTTATTAATAAACGCTGATTTTTTTTCTTGAAAAAAAATTGTCAGTATTTCAGAATTACCCACTTAAAGCGGTTTACTGAATAAGAAATGATGGAATAAACATTAAGGATTGTTTGTATGTGTGAAAGCGCGGTTGTAGGGCGAGGATCAGACGGGCCGCTTTTAAAACATGGTGGTTGACACTTACCAATTTCCGCAAATAAGAAAAAAGTACCTACCAATTTTATTATTGACTAGACTATGCCCGCGGCTTCGCACGCGTGGAGTTCGGTCTCTGTCCTACGGGATTGTACTACCGGGATAAAAAGTATCCTATGTGTTAATCCAGATCATAAACTACCCAAATTTCATCCAAATCCATTCAGTAGTTTTTGCGTGAAAGAGTTACAAACATCCATCCATCCATACTTACAAACTTTCGCGTTTATAATATTAGTAGGATTCGGGTCGAGAATGATTAGCATAGTTACCTCATTGAGTTTGACGAGGATGCAAAACAGCACCTTGTAGTATACGTCTGCCTAACCGTTCGAAGATTACAGGCGTGATGTTATGAAAACATCTACAATCGACCCAGCTGATATCAACAACCGACGCAAACTAACAAGACGTACAGTTTAATTTTAGATGTATTATTTTTTCTCCACTGTGATTCATACATCCTGCATATCCGCCATTGATTGGACAGTAAAGTACGACAGTGTATTGGTACGCTTGAATCATCTTCCGCTTCACTATATGGCGGTATTTTTTTAATGTCTTGTTTAAACTGGTTCTGTTTCCGTCTGATTACTCTCTAGATCCGTTGGATTTATCACGTTGGTGTATCCTAGCAAATCGTTTGCACCATGAAAACAGTTATTAATTTTAACTCTAAAATTTTGGTGGAAATTCTCCAGGAAGATTCTGATGTCGAGTTTGTAAAACGAGAATCGAACGAAACCAAGTTAAACGTCGAGTTCTACTAGGTACTACCCCGTCCTGTCTTGTGAACAGCCTCGAGAAATACCTGAGGAGGCTCTCGTTGGCAGGCTACAGGCAGTTGCTGTTCTGGATACGGCTCGTATTGTTAGGATATTAATTTCTCTGGAGCTCAGACTGCCATTAGCTTGGACCCTGTTCCCAATACCGGTGGGCTTCTATTTTTTTAAATATTTTGATTGTCTTTTTTTTTAACTGTAGTAGATGTGTATAGGAATAAATAAAGCACATTATTTTAATACTTATAAATTTTATTGTGTCCTCTTTCAGCCATCTTATCGGGTCCTGTTAACGTCATGATAGTCGACAGTTCATAGCACTTCGGGCATAGCAAGTGTGCCCGTCATGTTTTATTCTGCTATCATTTTTTATCGTATAAGGAAAAAAGGATATGAATGATGAGTGGGTCATTGATGGCTATTTATTAGTCAAAATTCATGCTTAGGTAGTGCTGACTTATGAAACTATTTTGAACAGCCTTCTTCCCTGTAGATGCCTTTTCCTCAAGCTTCCTCATTTCAGGACCTTCATGTCTAGATCACCACAAAACCTCTTTTTTCTCTAAGTACTTATGTGCGCTTATTCAATTGAATAACAGTTGATCCATTTCGATGATCAAAATAAGATCCTTTTTAGGTCAATCACATGTCTTGTCATCAGTCATCACCATAATTGCATCTTATTCTGTAAAACAACAGTTTAAAAACATCGCTTTGAACTACTGTCAATTTTTTTAATTAAAAATTATGAATGACGGAAACGTTCAAACTATACGATTATTGTGGTAGGCCTGTTATAACGATAATACTCATCCGTGTATAACAGAGCTAGAGAGTATCGATCAAGCACTCATCGTTATTTACAAAATATGTGATTTTTAAATCCAGAATAAACACCAACAGTTTTATTTAGTGACTAACATTCTCTAAAGGTCTGAGAGCAAAGCCGATTCTAACTACAGTATACCCACATAAAAAAACTGCAAACCAATGCTAAAACACCCGAAAGAAAAGCTCAACACTTTGATTTTAGTAGTAAAATTAAATTGTGTGAAAAGTCATATTTCATAACAGTCACTCTTCCGCACGTACCTGGGCTAACAGCACCATATTTTCATTTCAGAACGGAGCATAATTCATGAATTTATTATCAACTACCGCTGCATCTAGTCAGGATAATTTCTAGTATCCCTCAGAGCATCAGCAGAGATAGAAACTGTATTATTCCCTGCAATTACATTTACAACGGAGATGCAATCCAGATCTGTTTCCGTTCAGAAACGTAGATAAAACTTACGAGTAGAGCCGAGCATGTTATGGACGCGTCCTCGTTCTAAAACAGTCGTTTCTGTGCGTCAAGGACGTTCGCGTTGTGTCGGTACTCGTACCGAGAGATCGTGACAATTCGTGATAGCGACTTTTCTCAATTGAAACAAGCGTATCGTTCCGTTACATATTGCCGCGCAAACGATGTTTCCTCGTACCAGAGAAAACATGTACTGTCAACTCGTTTTAGATTCCGATCTCTTGGTACGCGGGTACGTCAGCTAACTACGGAGGTAACAAAGAACTGGTTTGCGCCGCGCTTTTATGGACCATCTTTCAGCGAGGCTGGAAAACAACTAATCTTAAGAGTCATGAGATCGACGTTTAATGAGCACTTAAACTTTGTCTTTGACTTTGAATGCTGAAGTTCCTGTTTCTTTAAGTATCGTTTTAGGTTAGGAACAGTAAGATGTCTGTACGAATTTGTTAAGCTACGGTAAATTTTTGCTAATTTAGGTCTGTGCACATAGTACTCGTATATAAGTATGTTATCATTATCATGTAATGAGTGAGTTACAAACAGCGATAAGAAAAACACACCTGTAATTTAGGTCCGCTTATTTATCATCTCGTACAATCTTAATTAAACAGCTGCCAACCTTATACTTCATGGCTAACTGTAAAATATTATTAACTTAAATCACAAACTATTTTAAGTCGAACTAAAAATAAACTACAAATCAACAACAAAGAGCATGTGTAAACTAACAGTATTTTTATTTCTCTCTACTCAAAAAACGTATCGTACAGCATCAGTTTTAATATAAAACTCGACGTCAAAGATTAACATGAGACATGTGCTTACCTGCATTAGCACACCACAAAAGCACTAGAGCAGAGCGAGGTCTTGCAATAAAACCACATTTGCCGTGTGTTGTTTTCTGTCAGACTTTCTAACCAATAGGAGGGCACATACTGTAGTGTGTGTGCCTACGTATTAGTACTTACCATTGTTTGGCCCGGTATAGTATCCGTATGGGATGTCTGGTCATGTTTTTTGAAAGTAAGTACAAAGATGCTGCGACATTTTTGAATTTGAAAAGCGAAAGTGTAAAGGGCTGCGGACCCAGATTTAACTGTGTTGCCAAATAAGGAAAGTTCCAGTAAGGCGGGATGCGGAGTTCCGAAACCGGTATGCATTTCAACTTGGGTCTTTTGTCTTGGGTATTTGGGTGGTTTAATTGAGTCCTGTCATATTATAGTTGAGCGGGCTTGTGAAGAACAGGGAAGGAGTTACAATTTTATATTATTTATGTACTCAGAATGTAGCGTACTTCGTGTGAGGCAGTTGTTTAATCGGTTCCAAATTGCTGCGTTTTCATAGACATGCTCGAGGATTCACCATTAATTCAGAACATTAAAATGGGTTCGACCAAGAGTACACTCATGTTTTGCACTCAGATATTTTGCATTTGTTGGGCTTTTTGAATAGAGGTAACTATGCTCTTGTAACTATGTCTTGTCTATGCTGTTAAGTGTTTAGTATGCTTTATGCTCTTGTAAAAAAGCTATATTTAAATGGCTGCATCCCAACAATTATGACCAACAGAACGCTTGATTCTAAACTGTAACCACGATCGCATCCGAACTCCAGTCGAAAATCCCGCCGTGCAATATGGCGGTAATTATTTCCCGACTACCCGCTTCAAGCGCTTTAACGGAATTCTAAGCATTAAACATTCAAACTAAAATCCGCTTCATAAATACGGGTCTTATCCTAATACCCTTTCATTATAATTGTTTGCGTTCGTATTACTCAGAAGTGACGAAAAGGGTATGAAATTAATTGGTGAAGGCTGACTCATTTCGCAACAGATTTCTTTAGATGATGTCAGGGCTACTGTTAGATTGAAAATGAAGTAAGCCTGCGTTTAGCAGAAGATAAGATGAATGACTGATTTTAATAATGTTTAAACAAAAAGCTTAAAATCATCCAATTCCAGGCATTTGAATGATCAAACCCAGCAATTCACATAGTCAACAACTTATTCGTCACCTCGTGTTTATGACCTATATTTACTTTACTTTGAAATAAGGAAATAGCGATTGACTTAGCTTACTTTGATCGCGCGTGACTAAGCAAGTGGTTTGTTTATATTAGCTGGTAGGTATAATGAATAAGATTAAAATGCAAGTATTGAAAAGGGAATAACTTGCTCGATAGCTTATAATTCGCATAAGTGCGCCTTATCCGTTCGCTATTTCGCTACCAAATATATTATTATGTATGTGTTCTTAGGAAAAATACTTTAAAACCCACGTGTAACGTTCAGTTTGCACTACAAAAATTTTATGACTTTACAATAGTAATTCTGAAAATTACAATTTTGAACAGTTAAAGTTTGATATTTGTCAAAGTTGAAATATAATGTTATTTCAACTTTGACAAATATCAAACTTGGTTGGAAACAAGAAAAAGATAAATAAATTATCACCTAAGTTCATATCTTCCTGCCCGTGTCCCATTCCTCTTGGGTTCGGCGCTGCATGTTTTCTCCTTACATTATACCCTGTCAGATGTTAAAGCATCATTTATTCCTGTCTTTTATATAAAAATAAAGTATTACCTAACCCACTCCAAAGCAATTCCAATTCACAGTTATATGAAATTCAACCCTTCAAATTTTTTATCATAATTCTAATGTAATCTATACTTAATATTATCATCATCTGCCAAGCCTTTTTCCCAAACTAACTTGGGGTCGGCTTCCAGTCTAGCCGGATGCAGCTGAGTACCAGTATTTTACATGAAGCGACTGCCTATCTGACCTCCACAACCCAGTAACTGGGTAATACGATACCCCTTGGTAAGACTGGATGTCAGACTTTTGGCTTCTGACTACTCGTAACAACTGTCAGAGATCTACAAATGACAGCCAGGACCAACGGCTTAACGTGCTTTCCGAGGCACGGAGGAAACTCGGTATGTAATTATGGTCACTCATCCACGGACCAACCTCGGCAAGCACGGCTTAACCTCAAAGATCGACCCGTGCGGCTGTTATTATAATAATAAAGAGGTAAGTTTGTGTGTAGGGTCTAATCTTCGGAACTACTGATTCGATTCCGAAAATTCTTTCACTTTCGGGAAGCTACATTATACTCAAGTGCTTTAGGCACAGAATAAATAGTACCTTTAAGCTACTTGAAACGTTCCCGTAGGTTAATTTTTAGTAAATTCCGTGAGCGAAGCCACGAGAAATACTAGTCAGTGATGTATTGAGTGTATGAAATAACTTAGCTAGGTAAGGTACTAATAATGTTTTCCTTTTCTTCACCTCAAAGCGACTTGATTGTGCCAAGAGTTCACTAAAAGTTCAAGTATAGGAATTTGAACTTTCAACCTCACGACTGCTATTAACTTTAGTTGTTAGGCTTATGGTAGAGTAGCTTATGGTTATAATAATAAATCTTTACTATATGTACTTGATAATAAAGCTGGGTGTGAAAAATACGATGGGTAACTGAAGGAAGTTGGTCCATTGCAATCAAATTAAGCCTGCCTGTCTCGAGAGATATTTGTCGCCGGCGCGCGCGGAGTAAAGCCAAGTCAGAGGTCTATGGGCGGTATAAAAACTCTGACACCAGGTCAAGCTTCGTCTTCAAGGTATCCTGGTAACACACACGAGAAGCAGAACAGAAACTTGAAGGTAGGTGAAAAATTCTTTTGGTTTTATGTGTAGGAAAATATCAAAGAAGTGCCTGTAACAGTGTAGCCTTATTTCAAAGTGAGGTCCTCAACCTGATCATCAAAATCATCCTCGTGACCTCGTTCCAATTTATTTTGGTCGACGTAGCGTGCGTTTGTCTTTCATACATTCATGGGAACAGCTTTTCCCCCCGCCCAGAGTATCCCTCAGAGGGTAAGAATCTTACCGTTAGATAGAGAGAAGACGAATTTGAGATTACTTTCGTCTTTGCATTTTTCTGTTTCGTTCTCGTTCTCTTTTCTGGAGCCAAAAGACATTGAAAAGGCAATAAGCGACTAAGCTACCCTATAAAATAATTAAATAAAAACAAAACCGCCTTCAAAAACTTACCTTTTATCTACACTTACAAAGTTGTGAATAATAAAAAAAAATGCATATTATATTAATTAAACATTAATCAGTTTTTTTAAGCCTTAAAGAATCATCGATATCGGTTTATAATTGGCGAAAAAAAGGCTGAAGAGATACAAAAAAAAAACTCAGTCGACTCGATAACCTCCTCCTTTTTGAAGTTGGTTAAAAATTAAATAGATGCGTCCTTTATCGCTTATTTTAAAGCCCCAAACAGACTTGAACTTGAAAGTATCTGTCAGTACCTACTTGTTGAAAGAGTATTGTATTCATTTCTTTAAATATTTACTTTGAACTTTGCTGTTACCTACTTTAGTACTTATAACAATATGTGTGTATACTTGACGGACAAACGCATTCTTGTTTGTTGTAAAAGTTACCAATGAAATTATCGAAATTTTTGAACGAATTTGAGAAATAGAAGTATGTTCACGATTGTTGTACATGTTTGTGTATGTAACTTAAATGCTCACTTTAAAAATATGTAGAATGCACTTGCGTGTACTTTATCTTTTATGGTACAAAACATACGATTTAGGTACTCATAATTATTATGATTAACTGTAGCTTGGCTACAGGCCCTCAGTTATTTTAATTTTGATTTTGTATTACTGACACAATTACTGTTTTAAGGTTGTACGTTAATTTAATGCTATATAACATGGCGTATGTGTATTCAATAAAAAAAGTAGATTACAAAAATTAGCTTCTAAATTAGGTAATTTTAAATGTTTTTAAAACCGAGTCTTTTTGTATTCTTCATCAGAGTCCCTGAGTTTCGTCGGAAACTAAGCGATGACGAACGGTTTCTTACTATGTCTGCATATTTGGTTTTACTCATTAACATTGAAACGTGTTCTCAAAACTTGTTGTTTATTTAACTTTTATTTTCTCGTTGAGCTTGTTGATTACCGTGTAAAATATGTAAATGGGTTTAAGGGCCTATGGTCTCTTCTAATTATGGAATCTTGACCTTTTTATTGGTGAACATGAATTTGGGTACAAATAGGAAGTTCTAGTTCAGACCTTACGTGTGAAATATTATTATGTCCGCCTATGAACTGCAAATTATCATCATCATCTGCCTAGACTTTTCCAACTAAGTATGGGTCGGCTTCCAGTCCACCCGGGTGCAGCTGAATATCAGTATTTTACATGAAGCTACTGCCTATCTGACCTCCACAACTCACTACTAATGTAAGTACACTAAGTACTTATAAATAAATATGTTTTTAAAGGAATCACAAATCTATTTTAGTTCTTATTCTTTGTAGTGTCGATGATTTTTGTACATGGTTAAAATCAGCTTCGATCAAAACTCTTAAACATCGACTTTTAGGTACCTAGTTACAATAATTCCAAAATACAAAAGTGAAACTCCAAGCCAATGTCTATCACATCATACATCGAACATCCATCACAAATCTAGAATTCCCTTTGTAATTCTTCAAAACTCAAAATGCAAACATTCGGCTTTCCAAACATTACATCTCTCAGCATCAGGCCTGCAGTCCATATCATTCATAGCACATTATTTACAATTACTGTCAGTTTGTTTATTGTTGCCACGCCAGGGTTCTGTAGATCTGTGCCATGTCATTTCACGAACATTACGGAGATAGCTGTTCTAAAAATAGCAGCTCCTTCATCCTTGGTCCTTCGTTGTCTGAACCGAGTTTGTTTTGTTTTTTCTTTGAGGGAATGAGATTGAAAGTCGTTGGTGGGTTTTGTGGAGGGGTCATTTACAGAAGAAGTATTGATTTATTTAGTGTCTAGGTCTGAGGGCCAAGTGGCCATCACTTTGAATGCATGTATTGCTTCGACATTGGATACGATTAAGCTTTTCGGTACCTACCTAACTTATTTTAATCGAATATATTTTTGATTTTACTGACATGTTTTTTCGGCGATAGAATGCTACTCTGCCTAGGCCCTCTGTTTTACCTAAGTGTCTTTGTTACCACTTGCACTTGCAGGTGTTTTATAAATGACCCTACAAAGAGAAACATGACAGAACTATCATTAACTAATTCTGCTCTTTACATTGATAGTATTACTGTATTTGTATGACAATGGCTTCTGTAATCTTGCCAAATTGTGTCGGTCTGTTAACTTCGAACCAAGCTATGGTAAATTGTTCTATAAATAGACCCGTTTAAGTTCTGTTGCAGTTTGTTTCACAAATGCAAGATGTGGCTCGTGCACTTCAACTTGTTAATATTTTTTCTTATTTTTTCAACGTCCTTTGGGACTGAAAGATGTTGCTTGTATCATCCTTGTCCTTCCGTTCAAGTTGACGGTTTCTTTTTCGGATCTTAATCTGTAGCTTACGCTTATGTATACTTAAATCCATATTGTATTGATTTTAGATTCAAAATGTTCTTCAAACATTAAAATGTTAATCTCTTTCAAAGCAAACCTTATTAACTTCAGAAGTTTGGTATCATCTTCATCTTGTTTTTTTTCTTCACTGAAAATATTTAACGCTTTCACTTGACAACCCACTTTCAATACCTCTTACCGGATTTACTATAAAACTACGTTTAATTCAAGATGTTTCTGAGTTTGAGTACTTTTGATAGCGTCGTCATGGTATTTTTTTTACTCTGAGTAATCAGTAGTATTAGTTCCGTCTTTTATGCTTATCAACATAAATCTTATTCATCTGTAGTTTTAATAAGTCTCAACCATTGTTATTTCTTGGAATTTTAAAAACTGACATGAAGTCTGGTTTCCCAAGCAACTTTGACAAGCAGGATTTAAGAAAACTATTGCTATGAAAAAAGTTCGTTAATATTCTTACCACAACTGCTTGGGTATTAAGTTACTACAACTTTTTTTATTACTTTACACTTTTGGAGATGGCTGTGTTTATCACAGATGTTGGTGGTAAGACAATTCGGTCAATTTTAACAGAACATTTCTGTTCTTAAAACTGGTCCATCATCATCGATAATTCGATAACGCTTAGAGATAAATTGACATTGTATCACCGAAAACGACGATGAACAAATCAAAAACGAATGGGACTGATTTGACTGTAGAAAATTTTATTTAAATCCCGTTTAAATTCTTGGTAAAAATACGAAACGCATCGAAAGCGATCGCTTTATATTAGACTTAAAAAAAAGAACACGCATAGTAACGGTCGAAGGTAAAAAAAAAACACAAATATTAATTAGCAACCAATGTCTTTACAGGCCAACGTTAGACAGAACACAAACAATTACTAATAAAACCTTCACTAGCACAAACCGCTATTAAGGTCGACCAAAAAGTCCAAAACTGAGCGATCAATCATTACCGTCTGCAACACCAGGCTGAACGCTCATCGTCACAAGGTAGAAAAAAAAAAAACAAAAAAAAAGATAAAAGCTCTCGAGGATCGGATTCCCGAAGCAACCGGTTTGGAGTCTCACGAACCTTGAATGAACGTATGTACGAAAGTATTCGATGGCGGCCTCAAAAGGTTATGATTTTCGAACGTTTTTTTCAAACTTTTGGCGCGGTTTTCTGGAATTTTGGAGTATGCTTTTAGGTTAGTTAGGTAAGTGAGGTTAGGTAGGAAACTATCTAATAGCACATATCAACTTCACAAGCAACTTTAAATTTGTTATGTACAATACGAAAGTTACAAGATTTACTACTAGGTTAAGTATGAATTACTATGAATGTCCGTCGTTACAAAGTTTTGGAGATAGAATCATTGGGTCTTGATAACTTGGTTTTATGTAGACAGTATGCTAACATGACACATCTACCTATCATCTAGTCTTTTGTCCCCAACTACCATATTGGGGTCGTCTTCCAGTCTAACTGGAGCTTCTGTCTATTTGACCCCCACAACTGTTACTGAGTAACACGATACCCCGTGGCAAGACTGATTGGCAGCGTTTTGGGCTACCAATAACGACTGTCACAGATTTACTTTGATATCCGGGAACAAGTGCTTACTGCCAGGGCATGGGGGGGGGTAATAGAAGGTCAGCCTTCTACGAACCGACCTCGACAAGGGTTGCTTTCAATTTATCCTTATATGTAGATCAACACGTGTAGCCGATATTATTACGCCAAGCCCAATTAAAACTTTTTTAAGTTATATAAATCATTTGATGTCTTCAATATAGTTTCACCCGCTCCATCTTTTCTTATTTCATTAGCTACAGATACCTACCCCAACTTCAGATAAAGAGACTGTGTTCTTTCAAAGAGCAAGTTTTTGCCTGCCTTATCTCTCTTCAGCGTTATCTGTGAAGGTTAATTGCCTACGATAAAATGTCTTGTAATTTGTAACAGAAGGCAGTTACGTAAAACGTTGTTTTGTTTAAAAGCACGCAGGGCTGGCGTCCTTTTAAACAAAACAACGTTTAGAAGTATTTAGCATGCACCATTAATCGCTAAATGCATTTAGGTATTGATTTAGGTTTTCCAACGAAACATATGACATGACTACAAATGGTATTACGGAACGGATTTGAAACATCATCTCTCTCTCTCTTCGTCATTTGTTTGAGGATGACAGTCTGAAGTTTTAGAGACGTTAAGCGTTCAATGTATTTCGAAATTGCTGGTGTAAGTGGGCCTAAGTTTTAGTCTTGTCTGGAATGCTGTGTTTTGAACTAAGACAGATACTACTTTAATAGCTGGGATCAGATGTTTCCACCGACATTGGTACGGTTGGCACAGTGGCTGAGCGATCGACTGCTGCGCTGCGCGTCGCGGGTTCGATCCCCGCACGGAATAAATATTTTTATGGCCTACAGATAGTTGTTCCGGGTCTGGCTGTTTGTGTATGTGAGTTTAAATGTTTGTAAACGCACCCACGATACAGGAGATAATCTTAGTGTGGGGCAAAGTTTTATTTAAAAAAATGTGTACCTTTTCGCAAGAAAAGTGCTATCCAAAGCGTAAACGGACATCAGATTACCTACACGCACGTTCCTTATCATTCGAATAACTTGTTTCTATGACTAAACCGATAACGCTTCTTGATATCATCAAATTTTATCGATAAAATTGCTAATTCTTATCTCTTTGCGACAGGTATTCCGATTTATAAAGGGGTCACTTAGTCTCTTCTATAGAAATAAAAAAAAAATGCAGATAGCATTTTTTTTTATTCGTTACATACTAATGTGGATTTAGTAATATGTTTGTTTTCCAACTTTAGACTTCCAGTAGATCGATCGCATATCAGTGGTAACATCTAGACTTTCAGCTGGCCTAGTACGGAGTTTCAATAGAATGAGGCCAACTTTTGACTAGTTTCGTTACCAAAGATGTATACCTACTGCTGTCTGTAAGAGTAATCTTTCCATACTTATCTTTAAACGCAGTATGTGACGGTTTCACTTGGTCTTTATAGTAATATTACCTACTAGCAGTCCCGCGCAACTTCGTCTGCGTCACATTTTGCCCGTTTTCGCAACATTTTTCATAGCTGCTCCGCTCCTATTTGTTGTAACAGGATGATATATATGATGATGATAGCCTATAGCCTTCCTCGATAAATGGGCTATCTAACACTGAAAGAATTTTTCAAATCGGACCAGTAGTTCCTGAGATTAGCAAACAAACAAACTCTTCAGCTTTATTATTAGTATTAGACATTGCGTGGAGTTAAATGGTCAATTTGAACGGAAGAATAACGTAAATATAAAGTTAAGTTGACTGATGTAATAATACGTTCCGTAAAAATAACGTTTTATTTTCAAGGTTTCGACACAGATCATCTATCTTGGTTCGGAATAAGCGATCGAAATTACCTTCATACCTAAAGAAGCATAGAGGAGCTCGTGGCAAAATATTAACAGCCGCCTGGGTCTCGTATTGCCAAACTGTATACTGACCCAGACACCCGTAGTCTGTATTGAACTACATCGTGCTCATTAAAATCACAAATAAATTGGAGCAAAGTGCATACGAGCTCAGAGCAATCTGAGAAGGTATGCATTTTGCTCGCAACAAATTTGTTTTGTCGTGCTCATTAAAATCACAAATAAATAGGAGCAAAGTTCATACGAGCTCAGAGCAATCTGATAATGTATGCATTTTGCTCGCTTGTATGTAAAGCAAACTGTGACACATCAAAACATTTTATATTCGCTTATAAAGCATAGTCGACGTAGCCCCGCTACGCGGGGCTCCTATTTCTGTCTGCATGGTTTACAGTGACCTAACACGAAGGGGAAGCCATCCCCTTCGAACCTAACCTGACCGAGTTAGGGTGCCCCAAGTCCAGAGCTCGTTGCGCTCGCTCTTGCATCCAAATTCTCCTGGATGTGTATAATACAGTACTAGGTTTTGTCCGTGCACTTTCTATGAAAATATCCAGGCAAAAAGCTGGTCCATTTGAGTCAATTTTGAGATAGATTAGGTTTTGGCGAGTAATATGCATAAACAAAAGCTCATCTATTAGAGTCTGGCTCGTGACTCAAATAGTTATAGCCTTTGTAAATTCGCCGTCTGGACTCGTATGTATTTTGCTCTAGTATTTTAAAGCAAAATGTATATTGATTCAGACACTCTCTGAATAGGTATACAGTTTGCTCTTCAACTACAAAGGCAAACTGCGATCAAACTCAGAGCAACCCCGGTCTGGGTCAGTATACAGTTTGGCAATACGCGCCCGGGTCGATCTTTAAGGTTAAGCCGTGCTTGCCGAGGTTGGTCCGTGGATGGGTGACCATAATTTCATACCGAGTTTCCTCCGTGCCTCGGAAAGCACGTTAAGCCGTTGGTCCCGGCTGTCATTTGTAGATCTTTGACAGTCGTTACGACTAGTCAGAAGCCAGAAGTCTGACATCCAGTCTTACCAAGGGGTATCGTATTACCCCTTTATTGGGTTGTGGAGGTCAGATAGGCAGTCGCTTCATGTAAATTACAGGTATTCAGCTGCATCCGATTAAACTGGAAACCGACCCCAAGATAGTTTGGAAATTGGGTAGGCAGATGATGACCTAAAGAACCATAGATATAATACTGTTTTTTATATTTCTGTGTATAGAACATTGAGAAATTGTTCCGAGCTTCCAACGGTAATGAACTTTACCAGAAACCCTTTTATGTTAGAGGAACGTGTTTTTTTAATCATAATAACTTATCTTAATTGAATACATGCTTGACTTAACACTAATCCTAATTTTATACATCCCTTTGGCTGCAACCACATTCTACTTCCATCAAACGTCATCTTCCAGCGTCTCTCCAAGACTCACAGAACCGATGAAAAATTTCAGAACACGGAGACAAGCAAGTAAAATTACCATGATTTCCTCGACATATGGCGTCTCGCGTCTCTGTGTCACATAGTCACATTCCACAGGAACCACTAGACCTATTAGTCTGGCTAACTCGCCCATTCATAAAGATAAGAACATCCTGACAGGATATATCATTCTACGTAGTTACTTCACACTGATTCGTTTTAACTGCAACTGTTTCATTGGTCGTTGCATAAATGGCATTATTCTTACTGAATGCACCAGCTTTCTATTTGGTGTCACCTGCACGTAATGGCTTGTCTTGTTCCACGTTGGTAATTCTAGCTGCGATCGAGGGTTAGTTTTGATTTTCCAAAATAATACCTACCTACAGGGTTTTAATATAAATATAAATAATATGCATTGTGTCAACTGCGCTATCTAATGTGATAAATATTTCATTGACAAAATGGTTTTTCAATGAAATTCTAAAGGTTTCGTCAACATCATCATCAGCAGCTTTGTTCTATCGACTGCTGAGTATTTATATGCCTCATTCCTTTTGTGTTATGCTTCCCTGGTTTCATGCAGGCTTACTATCGCTCAATTTCAGAGTCAAATTGTGAGTCATAAGAAACAATTATTAATAACAGTTGTGCTCTTCTGCTTAACCTTTGAGTACCTACCATCAAGTATCTTTTCTTCATTTAACTAGGCAAGTCATCGTTATAAAAACTTAGCCAGAGGCAATACCCGTTCAATCAGAAGTGATTTCTTTTTCAATTATACCTGGAGT
This sequence comes from Cerastis leucographa, assembly GCA_963082945.1. NCBI lineage: Eukaryota > Metazoa > Arthropoda > Insecta > Lepidoptera > Noctuidae > Cerastis > Cerastis leucographa. Next base: position 2,108,363 of record OY720360.1, read on the forward strand.
CGATCACGTGTATGTAATCGATTTGTAGTTGAACATGATTTGTGTTCTGTAAGTATCTTGTATAATAAATTAATTCTATAATTCAACAAAAGCCATCACAGTACAAGATTCACAGACTAATAGCATATACTTATGGCTTATAACGAGGTCACAATAATGCGGATGCTCTGACTCCGACAATAGGTGTATGTGCCAGTGCCAGTGTCTTAGGAGTCAGTGATTCTGTGTAACAAGCAAAACCATAGTGTGCTAAAACGGGACGTTGCAACAATAAACAAGTGGTGTAAAAGAAAACAGGATATAATCTATGTAAAGAAAACACAAAATAAAAAACGTTTAACGGTATGGTTGATGTTGATGAAAGGGTTTATTGATGGTACTTTAGGTTATATTATACACTTTATACGTAACAAGCTATCAACTTTCCGATTTAATTTGTCTGTGTGAGATAATCTTGGTAATTACTCTACCTGACTAGCTGCTCATTCCACACTTCTTGAAGATCATCAATCAAGACAGCCTATGTTGCACCAATATCCTTATACCACTTGGTTTAATCTTAACCTGTTCAACTAGGTATTAAGATAATATTACATTTAGACACCACAGAAACTCTTGAAAGAACTCCAAAACACCAGCTGTTGCCATCCAATAAAACAATAAATGATATAAGAAATAACAAAAAATAGTTAAACACATTATCGTAAATCAAGTGTTTGTACAATATTTTGGTCGTATCGCATCCGACAGACAGCGATTAGATAGTATTCGCCAAACTGCACTAGGCTTGCTCACAGTATCGCTTGACATATTTATTTTTTCTTGATATCTATGCCGGCAAAAAACTGACTCTTCAAACATGAACTTAGTTTGAAGCAATCTAACTGTCCGCCATTGTGTTGGAATCTCGAATTTGAAAGTAATTTCGATGTATTTTAGGAGTTAGTTTTAAATCTGTTTAACTCACACCTTCCTTTTCTCAATTTGATCCTGAGTATTGCCTCTTTCCTTAATACGAAAATATTTTATTCTACTGATAGATTTATCAACCTTTATCTCTAGAACACGTCTGATAACATTTTTCTCCATCCTTTTGTACTGTAACCCACAAACAGTCATCCCATTCAACACTATCAATGATAAACAGGTTACCTACTTATTTCTTTATTCCCTGATAGCGATACTGAGCACATCATATTATTAAAATATTACTATGATTTCATCATTTACTCATGAGTCGGTATCGAAGTATTTGCATATTTCATGTGTGAAGGTAAATATTAAAACAGTGATTCATACGTTATTATGGACATAATTCAATAACACCAAGGCCTCACACTGTGATGGTACTTACCGACCAGTACCGTTGAAGCAGATCTTACAGTCAATTAAACTTTAACGATGCAGCTTACGCAACATGTTCCAAAAACGGCGAAACGACGGAACAAGTTACACCCTGTCACTATAAAAGGTTTACAGTAGACTCGCTAACAGCAATGTACGAAAGATAGGAGACGGTATATGTAGTTGCTGTGGTAGAGGTCAGTGCCGTTCCTTAGGCAGGCTCATGGCAAGCAGACTGTTCAGAAATCCTAACATCTTGAAGAGTGAATATTATAAGGGCTAGCCAAGCATTTAGGCTTGTATGAAAGTACCACCTATAGTAGAAGCATAAAAACAGTACAATTTCGATCTGCAGTTGACCGGTCATAAAACGTGGAGAAAAAAAAATTCAATTCGACGATATCTTAAACACTGTCTTGTATTCCGATGGATAAGTATCAAGAATCGAATTTGAAAAATGTTCAGGGTAGAAATAAATGACCACTAATCCTTTTGTAATATGTAGTCAATTTGAGAATAGATTCTACTTCTTCAGCCCTACTTTTATTATTTGGGACCTGTTATATCTGTCCATCGTGCTTTTTGCTGATTCAACCTTCTGTATCCTCCTCTATTGTGATGTCAACCCCTCCCTCCCTCGGATGTGGATCGACAGTTGTCAAGCTGCGTCCGCGCAGGAATTTGTTTGCCCTTTGCGCTGCATTCCTTCCAGAGTATAGGGCTGACACGTGGGCGTCTTTCATCTCCACGAAAATTTTATGATGGTGTTCGAAAACCTGTTAAAGGCTCTCTAATAGCCAAGTTAAACATTTCTGCATATTTATAAATGTATGCGTCGTAAACGTTGCGCGTTTGTAACTTCTCATAAATCATAATTGCATTTATGATTTATGAGAAGTTTTCCTTGCTTACGTACTGATCGTATCCTCTCTATGAACAGTAAAGATCGTTGGAACTTTCTTATAGCCTGCTGTGTTAATTGTAAAATGTGTTAATGTTTAAACATTACTGTGAATCAATTTAGAGCCTCTACCAATCTTCTTTTGTATAATGCATCTTCCTGTCCCCTTGTTTTTCACCGTAGGTGCAGCTATCTTATAAATAAGTAAAAGCTTGCGGCGCCCCTATCTCGTAGACATGTTCCGATATGGGAGAGGGAGGATGTGGTATGAATGTGTAAATATTATGAGAAAAAAACCTCCCATCATTAAGAATATTGTTGTACTAGGCCTCTAAGGGAATTTTTGAGGGGTGTTGTGTTCGCGTTCCACAGAGAGTTCATGTTTTTTCGACATGTTGGCATTCTTGTTACGTGGCGTATGTAAATGAACTAAATTCGAGTTGTTGAAGCTTGTTTTAATAATTTATGTAAGGGTGCGGTTTTAAGTAAAGGTAGAAAAAGGGTCGCGGGGATTCAAATCAAGTGTCTTTTTGTTGTTGTTGATAAAAACAAAATATTTATGCATGTGCACAAAACATTATTGGACTTACAAACTTTTTTTTTTCGTTTGCCTGAATTGTTCCACTTTTGGGCAAAAGCCTTCCCCAGCACGTGGTTTTTATTTCGCATACTTACTTACCAAGCCAGGAATAATCATTAGTATGTATTTAAATTTCCCCTTGTCTAGTCACTAGGTATTATACAAATTATATCTCCTCAACATTAATAATGCCGACATTGTTTAAAACAAGAGCATGATAAGCCTACTAGAGCTATCAGTAAAACGGATATTCAGCAACTAACGGCAACATGACAGGATAAGAAACAATACAATGTAGTTACATAGGCTATTTACACACAGCTCTATTAAGTTCTTACCCCCCTTTTTTTTTTGACGTGACAACGTCTTATAAATTGGTTTGCCGGGTGACACTTCAAGAAACTGCGTTACGCTCCGCTCACGTTATGCGCTCACAATGAGAGCGAGTGAGAGGCACGCGTCCCTATAGCGTTGTCACGTTCAACTATCGTCAGTAAACCGACTTTACAGACAACCAATTTTTTTCAAAAACATTTTGTTAATAATTTATTTATTGTTTTAGTAAATAAATAAGTTTAAGTTTGTATTTTTTTTTAGGTCAATATTTAATATTGATTTTATCAATAAAACGTTAATGCTTCTATTATTGGGTATTACGACTAGCAATAATAGAATTAACATTTACACTAGTCTAAAATAGGCCGGTAGGTTACAAGACCGTGCATGAGGTTGGAGGTTCAAATCCTAGCCTTGTCATTTGATTTTTGTCATGAATTATATTATTTATTATTAAGTATGGTTCTATTTTGTTTCAGTAATATTTAAGAACAATAAAATACTTCAAAAATGTTTATTATTGCTATTATTTAACAAAACATTGATCTTATTTTACTACCTACAAAGATTTATATTATATTTTACAATTCGTTTTGATAATTTACAGTTATCATAATATACATATTTTATCTACTGACAGAAACGGGTCCCTAGACAAGTGACATCCTATTTACGCAAATCACAAAATAGGAAGCGCTATAAATATTTTAGAATGACATAAGCTAACGTTATAACTAATGTAGTAAGTAAAATTAATGGATAACCTCAAATTTAACATCTATCGATTGGACAGAGATAAAGTTACTCGTAGGATACTAATATACCAATTTCATCGCAATCTTCAAGAGCTTGTTTGCTAAACCGCCGGTTTTCGTTAAACGCAGCTCGGTGAAGCGATGATTCGAAACCGGGTCGAAACATTGAGTTATTTTTGAGAGTATTCTATAGATTATTCGAAACGAATTCAATGATGTAGCAGTGTAACATTTTAAAACTTGAGGGGTTAGCACATACTGACGCTGTCTGTACCAACTGAAAATTAATTTGGTTATTATAATCCTATATCTCTATTCATAATAACTTTGGAACTATGTAGGTACCGAAACGAGTTTGTGACTAAAATGGGTTAAACAACTAGAAAATTAGAAACTAGTCTAGGTATGTCTGTTCAAAAAGTGTGTTGTGGAAATATAAACAAACTAGCTTATGCCCACAGCTTCGCTTGCGTTTTGTTCGGTAATTGTATGTTCTATTCCAGACTATTATTTATCCCTGTGCAAATTTCATCCAGATCTAAACAGAGAGTGAAAGAGTAACAAACTTTCGCATTTATATTATTAGTAGAAAAGTGGAACAAAAAATTTAAAATGAAAAAATCAAATCACATTGAGGATAATTTATAACGTCAACTATTATTGTGTTTGATTTTTCAATTAGATACGATTTAATAATGTGAGAAAATAGTGATGTTAATCTTTTAAATACTAATGATTGATTTTCTAATCTATCCGATTCCCCTACCAAGTGACTGCGTAAGAATTTAACCTGGCCGTGTTTTGTTTACACTTTAGACATAAACTTTTAGAACAGACTTTAGGTACCTATTTATTGATTTTAATTAACCATTCTGTTATGAACTGATCGCTCTAATACTAGGCCCTGCTAATAGGGCTGCAAAGCGTTGAAAGCACAGTTAAAATGGTAATTTTATTGCCATAGTGATTCAATAATTTTGAAGTAGACCATACAAAATTCAGTGTCGGTACTATGTTGGGACTCCCTTCCAAAAGCAGGTGTCAAGTTTCGCACGTGAACGATGTTTCTAAAGTAGGTATGAATGTATTAGGAATAATCCTCGCTAATGAACTAGGGCCTGAATTATAATCTAGCGTAGGTAGTGATGCCCTAGTCTAGTGAAATAAATTGTAGGGTGCGACCAATCAAACTATATGCAAAACCAGTTAATGCGGATCTCTCAATGTACGGTAAATCTATAAAAGCGATATCATGTTATATTGGACATTTACAGTTTGATGTGTCGCTGTGTGTTCGTGATGGAGACACTGACAGACAGCACTAAGAGAGCTTTGTTTAATGAAATAATTGCTCGTAGACAATTTAAAGCGAGCTCAGGAAGGAGCTCGTGGCTAAATAATAACAGCCGCCCGGGTCGATCTTTAAGGTTAAGCCGTGCTTGCCGAAGTTGGTCCGTGGATGGGTGACCATAATTACATACCGAGTTTCCTCCGTGCCTCGGAAAGCACGTTAAGCCGTTGGTCCCGGCTGTCATTTGTAGATCTTTGACAGTCGTTAAGAGTAGTCAGAAGCCAAAAAGTCTGGCATCTAATCTTACCAAGGGGTATCGTATTACCCAGTTACTGGGTTGTGGAGGTCAGATCGAGTCGGTCGGTCGCTTCATGTAAAATACTGGTACTCAGCTGCATCCGGTTAGACTGGAAGCCGACCCCAAGATAGTTTGGGAAAAGGCTAGGCAGTTGATGAGACAATTTAAAGCGTTCAAGTACTTACGAAACGAAACAAAACACCTAAAGTTCCCTACAAAGAAATGAACCAACTACATACCAAATTGGCCAATATCAAACTCATTGTTTTCAATTAAACTAGAGATCGATTGACCACAATACTACTAGATAATTGTATTGTCGATATATTTCGGTCGTTACATTTGAATAATGCGATATAGCTCGCGGCAGACATGTTTAATCGACTGTCAATCATAGTGGTTTCGACATGACAGTTTAGGTATTGTGTTAGTGACAGGTAGCGCTAATACATTGTCATTAGAAGATAATTTGTGGGTAGGATCCCTATAATAGGGGATAATCCTATTATTTTTTTCTTTGTCCGTCGGGTAGTTTATTGAAAAGTATCGGACACGTATTTTTTATTTTTTCACGTGGTCATAAAATTACGGAGATACATTGAGTTGAAATGGCGCATGACGTCACATGTAGGTAAGTTTTATACCTACTTGTGACGTAGTAAGCCCCCACTCTCCAACTTTAATGAGTTCTAACTAAGTAATTTTTTGATATTGTGATAAAACAAAAAATACGTGTCTAATATTTTTGTATTACCTGTCTGACGGACAAAATAGAATGTCGTTTTTTTTACCCAGTCCGATCCCCTATTCTGTATAGCAAAGGATTTTATCATAATCTTCTTTATCGTGACCTGGTGTTGAGAGTTTCTATGCCGCCCATGGGCCTCTGACTTGGCTTCATATGCCGTCGAGAAATATCTCTCAGGCATGCTGGTTTACTCACGATGTTTTCCTTCACCGAAGCAAGAAGTAATTATAGGTACACATGAATCCGAAAAATCAGAGGTGCGTGTCTTGGGTTCGAATTCGGTCACACCACTAGGTTGTCATTGTTCATAATCAGACTATAGCCAGGCCATTGCTGGGACATAGACTTCATTCCTGTGGGGTGGAGTAAGCTGTGATCCACCACGTGGGCCCAGTGCGTGTTGGTGGATGTCAAATTCTTCAAATCCTGGGTTCTATGACATGTTCGTTTTCTCAAGATATTTGGTAATCGATTCGACTTAAAACAGTTGCCCTATTTCAAGGGGAGTTTGGTTGCTATTCACGATGCACCTAAAAACTGCTGACCTAATTTCAGTAAATTTTAGGTACCAAACCTACAATTTATCAAGTTAAAAATTCTAAAATGAAGCGCAGAGTGCCCCATTGTTGGTAGATTTCAGTATACAAAGAAACTGGACATGATCAGTTCATTTAAACTGTGTTTAAGAACGGTCAGTGCCATCATCGCCATTACGTTCTGTAGATTGATGCTGATCGCGTTCAATTTCATTGGTAAAGCTCGCTTTGCTCTTAGGCAATGATCTTTAGAATGAACTTAGACTTACTAAAGCTAAATACAGTAGCATTTAATATAAAAATGAACCTTAATGTTATGAAGTTGATATTCATATGACTCGCTTAATGACAGACGCTTGTAGGAGTTGTAGGAATATGCACGTTAATGTGATGTAAACGAATAAGGTTTATTTTTGAATGTAGTTCGAGCTAAGTCTAAGTTCGCAAACAAGTAAGTCTGATCCGATACAATTACCTACCTCTCTAAACCCTACAATCAATTCCAAGTTTTTTTTATGTGGTTGGTAAACAGTGTCCCGTTGTCGGCAGGAAGCTAAGTGCATCCACATCTCACCTCATAGGAAGTAGTTCCCGCTCCGGTAATAGCTTCTGCGACAGCCAGGAGATTACAATATCCGTAGCCAACCTTAGAGACAACGTAGACTTCTCGTGTGAATGTATACTTGCAACAGTTAACACTTAGCCTTAGCATAAACACAGCTTAATTAGCCTATAAACGGTCTGCCCTCAAAACGGTGAAGGAAAACATCGTGAAGAAACTGGCATGTCCTAGAACTAAAAATTCGAAGACATGACTGTGACATCTACTCACTGCACTGGGCCCGCGTGGTGAATAACAGCCCACTCTCTCTCATAGAGAGGAGGCCTGTGTCCAAGCAGTGGGAATAATAAGAATTACTGGCTGACTATGCTTTTGCTTATAAGTCTATAATATCCATTGCTGGGGAAAATCCTGCTCTCTAGAGGGGGTGGGCTGTTGGAAGATGTCATCATGTCATATGTGCATGATTAAATCGTCCAACAGCCCGCAAAAATTAGAAGACATGTAAATCTTATAATTTTTGTTCTTCTTCCTCAAGGAAAAATCCAATAATACTTTGCCCGTCTCGGGAATCGAACCTAAAACGTTCTCAGCAGTCGCGGTTGCGTCCGCAAGACAAACGAGGCACATCTTCCAGATAATACTGTATTAATGCTACCTGTCACTAAACATACCTAAACGTCATGTGTCAAACACTATGGTGGATTATAGTCTATGGACCAAGCTCTCTCACACAGCTCGGCATGTGACCCAGCGGTCATAGGTTATACTAAGAACAATAGTCCTGCTCCTCTGCATCACAAGCTCAACTGCTATAAACTAGGTATGTTCTGTGATTCTGTCCTCGAGAACGGATTGCGGTTACAGCCCAGTAAGCTATATATCCTCGGCTCTCAATGCGAATCCGGATTTATTATCAAACGTGCGGTTTTCTCACGCCATACCCGTGTTCTGCTTCTAGGCAATTGATTTGAATTCTCTGCGTGAGATTGAAATACATGGATAGATTTGCCGGATCAAACGTTATAAGTGAAGGATGTTTTTTTAAGTTTCCCGAAACTTGTAACATGGTGGCTCTTGTCTAGGTCAGAAATGACAGAGACAAAGTCGTCGATGGTACGAGCTTATCCAGAAGAAGCCGGTTCACTCTAACTTTGACGAGATTAGGGTTGTAAGCGTTCGGAAACACAGACGCAGGCAGAGAGTTCCACTCCTTTGCTGTGCGCATTATGAAAGACGTTTGAAAACGCTTAGTGCGAATTGATGGAATAGCAATAAGGTAGGGATGGATAATTATTGTAATTTATTAAATAAATCTGTTAAGTGGTGCTAAATTAACAAAAGATCCTACAGTAGCACCAAACTGCATTATTGGATGTCACATAGTGTCCACATCGGTAACTTTAGCATTAATGAAGACTTTATAAAGTTCACTCGAATTGCAAACGCTGAAAATTACGCTTTCGCCTGTTTATTGACTATATTAACAACCACGGAAATAACATTGTAATGTTGGGAGCGTTACTATAGGTGTTCAGGTCCGTGTTTTACAGTACTATTGATGGCTAAATGCGGATCATTTAGCAATCAATAGTACTGTACATAATAATGTAACATAAGGATGCGCAATATTTACAAACAAGTACTACAAAAACATCTTGATTAGCCAAAAATATACGCTATCAGACCACCTTTCAGTAACCCTGTACATCGCTTTTAATGACCACAAAATGCTAGTTATCTGCCAAGAGGCCAGTAAAATTATTACTCAAATATCCAATTTATCTTGACCTCTCATACTTTTGTTTTTCCTACAGTACAAGTCCTTTTAATTTGGTTGCGTATCTGCGTTGGGTTGGCTCCGACTGTGAGCGGGCTTGTTATGAAAGTGTTTGGGTTGAGAAGCGTATAAAGTTTATGATTTTAACGAACTAAGGTAATCTCCCGAACCACTCCGTCGGTTGTTGAATATTCGTGTTTGCTGTTTTTTCTTCAGAAGAAGAACGCTATTTTATATAGAATGTGCGAAAACTGTCGGCTTTCTAGCTGCTGCTATAAACGCGTTAAAATTTGTACAGCAGGAAGAATATATAAAGTCGATGTTTCATTTAAGAGCTTGGATGAATTAACAGCAACATTCCTCTCCAAATTAAATTACCCTTTTCTACCACTACTACATTAATCCCAATAAAAATACGCAACAACTTTCCACTTTCGACGGGCAGTTGAAACTTCGAGCGTTGAAAATCGTTTGTATAATCGTAATGGGAAATCATCAAATGACCCCTCCTGCTGTGGGCGGAGCGGAAGGGAGTATCAGACTTGTACTAACTAAGACCCATCCATGTATCTCTTTCGAACAGTCCCATAGCCCTGGCAGGCATCGGCCTCCGACGCCCAGGGCATCTCCCGCGGCGGCTAGGACGTGAGTCTCTTTCCCTCGCACGTTCCGCCACCTCCTTCGCTAGCGTGACTACTTCGCAGAATGAGGCGACGGCTTTCCATTCCCTCTCGCTCCGGAGCACAGATTGAACCAGGGCCGGACGTGAGAAGTCAACGCCGCCATCGCCGCTACGGGGACACGGCGGTGCTCAGACCAAGCGGAGCAGAGCTCCACGGTGTGCTCCACCGTGTCCTCCGGGCGATTTTCGCAGTAATTTAGCTGTCCCTTCGCTTTCAGTCGCACCACAGCCTCTCTCAAGATAAGAGCCAGTACAGACGGTCGCTAGGTTATCGCCGGACAGATATCAGCCGTCCGGTGTCCGGCGAGCACGAACGATGACCTCAACTTATCATATGTTTCGCTTTGATTTACTTGTTATTCTTACGTTACATGTTATTTGCCATTTTGCGCGTTGTGGTTGGAATGTTTTAATGTAGTATTTTTTTTTTATTTTTTTATTATTTAAAAAACATGGGAGACTTACAGCTAAGACAAACAGATCAAGAACAGTTTACGTACTGATAAGGTGTCTCGGGGTCATAAGAACAATGTTGTATTTGCAGAGTTAGCTGGATGTGAAATAGTTTGTATGGAGAAACGGTTTTCTGCACGAAATTGATTTCAGAATGTTTCTTTTCGTGACCTACTGTAATAACAACCTGTTTTTAGGGTTCCGTATCCAAAGGGTCAAACGGGGCCCTATTACTGAGACTTCGCTGTCCGTCCGTCCGTCCGTCTGTCACCAGGCTGTATCTCTTGAACCGTGATAGTTAGCCAGTTGAAATTTCTACAGATTATGTATTTCTGTTGCCGCTATAACAACAAATACCAAAAACAGAATAAAATAAATATTTAAGGGAGCTCCCATACAAAAAAAGTGTTTTTTTTGCTCGTTTTTATAAATAATGGTACGGAACCCTACGTGCGCGAGTCCGACTCGCACTTGGCCGGTTTTTTTTATTATTTACCTAGGCATAAAACATTGCGTCCTACTTGCATTTTAATCTTAGCGTATCGATAGCAAAAGGTTAATATGCCAAAATTTATCAAGCTACGCGAACTCTGCTCACTCCTAGGCAAGGAGTGAGCAGATTTCGCGTTTTAAACTCATGTGATCAAAGGTCTAAAATATAAAACAGATCAATTTATGAAATGATGTAGGTATCACTTTCATTATCAATGCGATTTCAAAATTAATTAATAACTAAATTATTTAAATTTATAAAAACACGCGGACTGTGGTCAACAACCTAATAAGAATAAGAATAGAATTAAAAAAAATACATAATAATACGCACGTATTTACCACAGATGGGTATTTCCAAATCCTGTCTGCCACACAGTCTGCATAATTGATCGATTTCTTTTAAATAACAAAATACCTGATCTAATATTCAAGACCTGTCTCTAACCTAGGTTTAACACGCAAATAATAATAAATTAAAAATACACCTGGGCAATTCAGGTGTTTTTTTAAATTTATTATTAATTAATTAAAATATTTGCCTGCTCTATAAATTTTCTAAAGTTGTTGACACCTAATGCCATTAGAAGTTCCGGTTCATTCATCCTGGAATAAAAAAAAATTGTTAAAAACATTGTGTTAGAAGTCAAGTTTAAGTTGCACAATGTTAGAAAAGCAGGTTTATTAAATAGTTCCGAGTATGTCTGACTAACTGTCTGGCAAACCACATACAACGTGTTGTTTTGCATCCTCGTCAAAATTCAAGAGGATGTCACTAAAGACATAAATAATCAATTAAAATTACGTTACCTAGTTAATTATTAATAAACGCTGATTTTTGTAGTTATTTAAGTTTGTCAGTATTTCAGAATAAACACCTTAACGTGGTTTAAGGAATACGAAATTATCGGATAAACGTTTGAGATTGTTTGAATGTATGAAAGCGCGGTTATAGGGCGAGGATCAGACGGTCCGCGTTTAAAACACGGGTGGTTCACGATTACCGATTTTCGTAAATAGGAAAGAAATTGAAAAAATACCTACCCATTTTATTATTGATTCAGGACGAGAATCATTAGCATAGTTACCTCCTTGAATTTGACGAGGATGCAAAACAACACCTTGTATAACGCTTATTACATCGATGGAGTTAAAATTGCAGAACTGGACACAATAAGGGACCTCGGTGTAATGTTTGATCGGAAGTTAACTTTTATTTTTCACATAATTATAATAATAGATATGTACACGAAAAGATACACATTTCGTTTGAGAATTCACAATACTTACGTTGCGCCACGCAGCGCTGCGCCGCGTGTAAAGAAATGTGTATCTTTTCGTGTAGAAAATAAAGTTATATTTTGAATCGCTCTTTAAACGTGTGCGCGCAGCGTCGCGTCGCGTCGCGTCTCGGTGTGAGCTGACGCTTAGATAGTGCAGGTGCCCTAAGAAACGATAGATAACCCTACCTCTATTTTGATGGGGGCTTCATCATTTTGCTGGCTGTATGAAATTAAATGAACAATAATTTGCTTGACTGATGTGTGTTCTCTATCGCGACTGCAGGACATGAGTTCCTGGGTTCGAATTCCGGGTCAGACAAATTTTTCATTCGGGAATTTCTGAATTTGTGCCTGTTGATGGCAATAGGCTCGCCCCTATTACATGGGACTTAAACATGGCTAGCGAAATGTGGGTGTACTATTTAGGTACTTATACCTGTTTTACTACTAAGTACTATTTAGGTACTTATACCTGTTTTACTTTTATTGGCTCGTTGCTGAGAGTAGCTGAGATTATATCGAGCCTTGAATGTGAATGTTTTATCAGACACGATAATGGCTTTCTGTAATTAACTTATCTTCACGGCAATTTGCTAAAAACAAGTGTATGGAAATAGTAAAGATTAATGAATGTGGCATGTATGAAACAATAATTTATTTGAATCTGAATAGAATTTATGGACCATAGTTTCAGAACACACAAAACTTCTTTTTTTTTCCAAATCTGGATTGTTTTGTGTATTACCTACTGAATTTTGCTTCCAAACTATGCCATTACCCTCTTATATTAAAAATGCTATTTGGTCAAAATGGGTAGGTAGATATCACTTACGCTGCTAAGTTCAAATTGCATGCTCAAAATTCACTGGCCAACTATATCTACATAACGACGACTTGGTAGGCGAGTTGTGAGCACACGAACGAACTAAAGTTTGACCCATAGGCTGGGAGCTTATCACCGAACAAATACACCTCAAGCAATTAATACCTATAAATAAACCCCGAAATAAACAATTTACCCATCACCCACAAATTCCCTCAACCAACATATGAACGACATGACAAGACATTTGTTATTACATGTAAACCATTGTTGAAAATGTTCCTAATGTTTTGATACACGAACTACAAACATAGTACAGTGACACAAGGTGATGACGTAACGACGCGGGGAACACTGAGTCATCTCGTAAGAACAAGGCTGCCTGCTGCTGAGTACCAGAAGTTATACAAAATCTCTACAAAGTGTACTAGCACTTCGCCCACGACTTCGCAAGTGAAAATTGTCATATAATATAGCCTATGTTACTCGGTAAAGATATAGCTTACTAATGGTGTAGCAATTTTTAAAATCGGTCGAGTAGTTTTTGAGTTAAATCGTAACAAACAAACAATCAAGTATTTCCTCTTTATTTTATTAGTTTAGAAAACAAAGTAGCTTCCCGCCGTCAATAACGTTGGATCTTTTAAACTACGCAACGGATTTTGATGCGGTCTTCATGAATAGACAGAATGATTCAAGAGAAAGGTTTTATGTATAATTTATTCCTGAAAAACACGCCAATATTTCCACGCGAACGAAGTCGCGGACAGCCGCTAGTAATATTATAGAGCGAGAGTTTGCGTGTTGTGTGTGTTTTGTTTGTGTATGCTGTGATATTTGTTTGGTTAAACGCGTTAATCTCAGGAACTACTGTTTCGACTTGAAAAAATAGTTTTAGTGTTAAATAGCCCATTTATCGAAGAAGGCTATAGGCTATATAACATGACGCTACGACTAACAGGAGCGGAGCATCAATGAAAAATGTTGCAAAAACGGGGAAAATATGACGCAGACGAAGTTGCGCGGGACAGCTAGTGTTTTTATTATACAGATTTTGTATCCGATCATGCAACCTAGCAGCCCTACGCTTGTCCGGTCACACTGACGATTAAAAAAGATAAAAATATCGTTTGAACTGGCCACGTGTGGACACGGCCGTTTACATTTTGTTAGAAGCGTAGGCGTTTGTGTACTTCTGCGTATTATTTATTGGTGAGTCGAATTAAAATGGTACTCGTCTTTATGTATTTTAAGACGATAATTAATCTTTTGTTTTAGCTTCTTTGTTTGTATTGGTAAACAAATCCACTATAAGCTGGTCTCTTATTCTTCTGAAACTCCGAATTATGCTAGGGTCTCGCTAGGATCAAAATTTTATCACCGATTCATGTTCGTCTGTATTACTCCTTAAAAGACATAAAAACTGACAAGCAGATTGGCTTAAAAAAGATTGGTCTTCATTTCTCGGGTCAGCATGAACTTTGTTAAATAGGCTAACTGGGTAAATTTGGAGAAAATTCGAAATCACCGTTGATGCAGTGGCTTCTTCACATGTTGTCGGTTTAATTCCTGCACTCAACAAATACTGTACCTAAAAATAGTTTAACTCGGTCTTCTAACTGTTTATGTTAAAATAGCTGACCCGCAAAACTTCGTCTGCTGCTCCGCTCCTATTGGTCATAGCGTAATTTTATATAGCCTATAGCCTTCCTCGATAAATGGGCTATCCAACACTAAAATATTTTTTCAATTCAAACCAGTAGTTCCTGAGATAAACGCGTTCAACCAAACAAACACTTCAGCATCATAATTAAATATTAACTAGCTGTCCTGCGCAACTTGGTCTCCGTCACATTTTTCCCGTTTTCGAAACATTTTTCATTGCTGCTCCGCTCCTATTGGGCGTAGCGTGATGATATATAGCCTATAGCCTTCCTCGATAAATGGGCTATCCAACACTAAAATATTTTTTCAATTCAAACCAGTAGTTCCTGAGATAAACGCGTTCAACCAAACAAACACTTCAGCATCATAATATTAATATCAGTATAGTTTAAATAGTACTAAATTTAATAAAATATATTATTAATTATTATAATGTGTTAGTATTGAGTTTTTAACTTGCACACATATTCATGTAATTGTAAGCAGAAAAGTTGTCTTGAAATCATACTAAGTTTTTGAAACTCGACAATTCCCTCCAAAATGCATACGAATTAAAATGAGTATTATAATTCGTATGTATTTTACAGTGAATTGAAATACAAGGAAATAATCCTCATAATCGCAACAACTGCACGAATGAAACGGTAAACTGTATCGCACAATTGAACTGAAATGAGGAAGTGCTCCACAATTTGTACGACCACGAGGTGAGCAGATTATGTATCGTTCTGAATATATGGGAAATAAACGCAGCCATTGACCTGTTTATTGTTAGAACTTAAAATCCACAGGGAGTCATAGGCATTTGAAGTTTATATTGTTGGCTTGGTATAGGCAACTGATGCGGCGAAAAGGGATAATGTCGAGAGGACATTTTTGAGTATGAATGTAGATGTATACAGGGTGTAACGGAAAGGGTATATCACCTCATCACGAAGCCGTCAACCAAGCATTCTGTACATGAAACTAAGTAACTTTACGCAAAAATTATTGCTGGGAAACGACTTTTTTTTGGGGGGTGTAAAATCATGTTTTGTGGTAGAACTCAATGTAACACACTCAAAACATTGTGCTGATGGACGGATTGAATAGTAAGGAGGTCGTGGAGGTGTTTAATGTGAAAATCTTACATTAAAAACTTGTATTAAAAAAAATACCGGTCAAAAAGTTGGAACTTTGACCCCTAATATCTCCGAAACTAGAAGGTTCTCAGGTATGGTGTAGAACAAAAAAATGATCGCAATGACAGGGAAAACCAGTGCCTTTCGGCTTCGTTAAGAGGTGTTTTACACCTCTTAACGAAGACATTTTTTTATACATACTTATACATTTTTTTTATACATACTTAAGGGTGTGCTACAGACCATCAAACTGAACATAATAAAAAATCATTAATTGTAGAAAAATATCAGCTGCCCCATACATTTGGGTCGAATAGTATTAAAATTTTGTATAGGTTGACTGGTAATTAGTGACCGATACTTGTCCGACGGTGACCGATGATGTTGTATTATTGTGATAAAAGTGAAGGAGCATAAAAAAAATGTTTCTTTGGGAAAGTTGTTTCTTATCATGAGTACAATCACGTCTTTAAGTATCAGTCACTAATTACCAGTCACCCTATACAACCTGTTTTTTTTTTATATCCCTTAACTCTAGGGTTATATTTTGTAGGTAAAAATAATACTAAAACTCCTAGAATAGGTGATCCAAAAATGCATCGTTTCGGAGATATCATCAATCATAATTTACTTAGGTCAAAAATTATCACCAGTATGACGAATCTTTACTTTTGCGAGGTTGCCGAACTTCGCAGTAGTGTAGTAAAATAGTAGTAGTTTCATTGATAAATACGAGTAATTCTTTTTATTCAAATCAATAATTCATATTTAAAGCTGTGAAAATGCGAAAAAATCTAAAAAAAAAAGTTTGATTGAAACATAATTCATAAGCCAGTTGATTCTTTGATATGGTCTCAATCTTATCCTAGAGTTATGGGATATCAAAAAAACAGGTTGTATAAGAGTAAAGGAAAACCAAAGAAACGATGGATGGACTGTGGGAAGGATAATATTGGAAGAAAGGAGGTGACTGCTGAGATGACGAGTAACAGAGAAGTATGGAAGAAGAAGACATGCTGCGCCGACCCCAACTAAATTAGGGTCGGTGCAGGAGCACGATGATGGCTTAAGGGTTTAAACAAAAGCCCCTTTTCATACAATTCTGTCTTCCTCGGTAAAAAATCAGCCGCTAACCTTATAATTCTTAGAACTCAAAATCCACTAGATCAGGAATATATACCTACACTTGAAGTTTATATTGTCTACGACATAACTATACGCTTTAAATACACTCTATACACTTTTCTGACTCACGTAATTCTAGCGATATATTTTGTCTTGATTTGATTCTCTGAAAAAATATACAAAACAAATAGTCATCATTTATCAAATGTAAGACCTTCTTAAACTCCCGTTCTAAATCGTCCATCATAGCCCCTAACGACATTGCTATGTTCTTATATATCTTTAAGTTTTAATTGAGACATTAGTAGACCACTCATCTCATGACCTTTCAACTCTAGTCAAATCAAAACTAAATTTGTGCTTGTGCTAAGCCACTTTGCTGCAGCACAGCCTTATATCCTGCACGAATACTGCTATATAGTATACCACACGTCTTATTTGAAGGTAATCTGTGAATATTACCTTCAAATAAGACATTTACAAGTAGATGCCGCAGCCCAACCTAAGGTACCTCTCACTACACCCAAGATATACAAGGTGTAAATCACCTCATCACGAAGCCGTCAACCAAGCATTCTGTACATGAAACTAAGTAACTTTACGCAAAAATTATTGCTGGGAAATGACTTTTGTGGGGTGTAAAATCATGTTTTGTGGTAGAACTCAATGTAACGCACTCAAAACATTGTGCTGATGGACGGATTGAATAGTACGGGGGTTGTGGAGGTGTTTAAAGTCTTACATTAAAAACTTTTATTTAAAAAAATACTTGTCAAAAAGTTGAAACTTTGACCCCTAATATCTCCGTAACTAGAAGGTTCCCAGGTATGGTGTAGAACAAAAAAATGATCGCAATGATAGGGAGAACCAGTGCCTTTCGGCTTCGTTAAGAGGTGTTTTACACCCTTTATATTCTCCAATTATTTAAACAACAATGATACTATATTTCGGCGCGATACATCAGTGAACATTAATGCAGTCCTTAGTCCGACAAACCGAGAAGATAAACCCAGAAGGTCCACTAAATTCAACTTTCAAATATCTACCAAAACAAACGGGGATTTGCGGCATGAGCTTTTAGACTTATCCTGACCATTGAACCTTTATTTTTTTGCCTAAAGACATCCACTGTTGGAAACTTCCTCTGCGAATGGGCAATAGATTCAATTCTTAAATTAAAGTTCAAAAGTCGAAGGCCTAAGAGGAATAAATAGTTTGACTTTGACGTCACAATATCAACTACCAATCTCGCGGTTTCAGCATCAAACGGTTTCCCGCGACACTCCCATTTTTTTTTCTATCCTAAATAGTCTTGCGTTCGGCCGCAAATCGCCCGCTGTGAAGCGATGACGCGGCCTAGGGTGGAACACGCTAGCCTAGAAGAAACCGGTTCATTCGAACTTTAAAGAGATCCGTTTGCTGGGCTCTCCAAAATACGCACTCAAAAGTGCTGATGTTCATAAATCCCCTTGCCCTTATCGTCAAACCTCCACTAAATGATCTCCCCGATGACTGTATTACGTTTATCCGAAGTTCAGATCTATCTACTAAAGTATACTAGGAATCCAAGATGAGTTAGTGTGAATGAGTCGACCTACACGATAACTGATAAATGCTTGCACTGGCTGGACAGGTCCACTCAAATCTTTGTGGTTCTTTCTTCAAAAGACCATCTCAGACACTTATCTGCATAGTCCTCATGTGAGTTGACCATCTGGACCTTAAAAGAGACCTCCGAGTTTGTTTCGGCTGTTATTTTTCAGGTACGGAATACCGGCCTCAGCTAGTTTAAAAAAAAAAGTCAACGTATAAAAGCGTTTGTTAAAACCTATTTGCAAAATTAATATAATTAATCTAGTAATCCTTCTGACGCAACGTGTCCCATGGCTATATACTTGTATAGTTCCGACCCCGTTACATTAAACATACGCTCTCCGCTCCTCTGGCTAAATATCGTGGGTTCAGATCTTGCGAGTATTGATGGAGTGTTGTTATTGCGAAGCGCTTTACATATGTATTAGGCTTAACTGGTTGAGAGTTGCAGGAAATGTTAGAATAAGGAGTCTTCGGAGGGAAAAGGATTTTTTTTTAGATGTTTAAAGTGAATTAATTGGTGAGTGAATTAGAATATTCGATTTCAAATGGATGCAAGATGAGCTGTTTTGATTGGGCTTTATCGGCTTACCTAAATAAAAATGGTTAAACTGGAAGCCGAACTTAACATTCTTGGGAAAGCTAGTCAGATGATTCAATATTAATAAACTAGCTTATGCGCGCGGCGTCACTCGCGTGGAGTTCGATAATTGTCCCACGGGACAATATTATCGGGTTAAAAAGTATCTTATGTGTTAATCCAGGTTATAAACTATCTTTGTTCCAAATATCATCCAAATCCGTTCAGTAGTTTTTGCGTGAAAGATTAACAAACATCCATCCATCCATCCATCCATACTCACAAACTTTCGCATTTATAATATTAGTAAGATTGTGGGCTGTTAAGGAATATTATGTCAAGGACGAGCGATTTATTTGTTCCTAGCTTAAACTCAAGCTTGTTCCAGCCTGTATCGTGTTACAATAATTGGGCTGTGGAGATCTGATAGGCAGTTGCTCCATGGAAACACTGCACGCGTAGCATGACCTCTGTAGAAACGAGTTTTGTCTACGAAAGAATAGACATAATGACAGATAGACAATGACAATGTGTCAGTTTGTCGACTCTTCCGTCGACAAAGCCCGTTTCTACGGCGGTCATGCTACGCGTGGTGGTAGTCAACTGCATCCAGTTAGACTGAAAGCTGACCCTAACATAGTAGAAAATGATCTAAGTAATCATGTGACTTAACTGTCTAGTAATAAAGAGTATTTTCCAGTGTAGTAAAAAAGAGTACATTAGATGATCGATTGATCTTATTTCAAAGCTGTATCCGTGCCTGGCAAGCTGGCTATATTGTCAAAAAGCTAATTCAACAAGTGGAGCTGCTACATCCACGCATTCTAGTATTAGTAGAACATTGCAATGGAGGCACGGCTCCAGGTTATCGGGCGCAAAGGTTAGGCAAGTAATGAGGGTCGGACTCTGCGAATTGAATAGTGGTTCTTCTTAAATGGAATAGATTTTAATGCTATAGTCATCATCATCATCTGCCTAGCCCTTTCCCTAACTATCTTGGGGTTGGCTTCCAGTCTAACCGGATACAGCTGAGTACCAGTATTTTACATGAAGCGACTGCCTATCTGACCTTCACAATCCAGTAACTGATGGGTAATACGATACCCCTTGGTAAGACTGGATGTCAGACTTTTGGCTTCCGACTGCTCGAAACGACTGTCAAAGATCTACAAATGACAGCCGGGACTAACGGCTTATCGTGCTTTCCGAGGCACGGAGGACACTCGGTATGCAATTTTGGTCACCCATCCACGGACCAACCTCGGCTAGCACGGCTTAACCTTAAAGATCGACCTGTGCGGCTGTTATTATTTAGCGAGCGAGCTCCTCTATTAAGATTTGATTTGATTTGAGGTTTTAGTGCTGTAGTATGTATGCTTTATGTTTATTGATACTTTACTTAGTTAACTTTCATTGTTAGCAGGTTTTTTTTTTATTTAAACGGTTTTTTTAACAAAATATAAAGGGGAACTTGTAATATTTATAAGCGTATTTAGGTGTATCAGAGCTAACCCATGCAGGAAATACTAATCAGCTAGGTGGAATTTATGGGAAATGCGTTTTTTGCAAAGCAAATCCAACTTTCTGCGAATCAAGGAATTTGTTTACTTACCTTTTATGACGACTAAAACAGCCCGGGTTATTCCGAAACAAAAATAACCGGATGATCGCAAATCCGGTTTCTTTGGAAACAAGATGGATCCCGAGAAACCCTACTGCAGTTCCTCATCACTGGCTGACTACTGAACTGTGACCTGTTGTTATCATTCTGGATTTATAGACTAGAAAGTAATTTCCCACATAGGTATCTACTATCGACATCTAGGTACCTACATTGTAGAAAATAGAACCTATGTGAACCTATGTGTGGGTGGTCAAGAGCTTCCCTTGCTCTTGACTGCATGTATTTTGGGGAAACCACTAAAACTTTTCTTTTCTTTTTACGGATGGGAAATCATCAAATGACTCTCTGGGCGTAGCGGAAGGGAGTTTCAGACTTGTACTGACTAAAACCCATCAATGTTCCTTCTTAGCCCTTTGTGTTCCGCGCCGCTACGAGGAGACGGCGGTGCTCAGACCAAGCGGAGCAGAGCTCCAACTTGTGCTCCAGCGTGTCCTCCGGACGATCCTCGTAGTGGTACCTCTAACCCTCTTTGGGATAATACAATTGTGGCTCACAGCAACAGAAACATAGGTCCACAAAAAAAAAACATATATACTATGACACCCTGTCCTTTTAGTTTCGACACGCAACTTTACTGACCCATATACCCCAAGCACATAATTCACAAAACCGAAATAAAAACGTAAATTGAATTCACCAATACATCACGAGCGCACAGTTCGTTCGGAAGCATGTAACAGATGCAAATGGATAGATTACACCACGCTCCAATGTTGCTGAATGTTATTTGCAACGGCAACACCAGTTATATGCAATCAATTGTTACAGAAATATTTTATGGGTTGGTTTTGTTTGCTCGTTCGTTGGCAACGAATGGGTATAGACTAATTGCTTGGTAAGTATCACTAGGTATCAAATATATGTATATTCCTAAAGTTTTCGTCATTCTCTTCGTCATCTGCCTTTGTCAACTAGAATCTTTTGCAGTCGACCTTGATGCAGCTTAGTACAAGTATTTCACAAAGAGCACCTTCCTATCTGACCACCATAACCCACTTATTCCGTAACACGATAGGTACCTCTTCGTAAGACTGGTTGTCATGGAGTACCTCGTCTTTCTCTTCAAGTGTACCTACTACATAATATAAGTATACCCCACTAGACTGTTATGTATTCTGAAAATCCTCTGACAACATAACTTGACGCAAAAAGTTTTACACAGTATTTTTCATCATACCTTCAATAAATAGAATATAATACTGTTTTCTTCAAAATATTCATATTTTTTATACTTATGCCTTTTGCTGTTCCGGCTTGTATCCACGTGTCTTAGATTGGTTTTTAAATCCGTCGATTAATTTATTGGTGTGGCCTTTAGAAAAAATATTATGAATAGGATGTTCAACTCTTAGCTTAGATAAGATCAGGTTTTGCTTATTAATTTTTCTCTTTATTATGCACAAAATATAAAAAAAACTGACTTATTTTTTTTTTGCTGCTAGACGCCCGGAGTCTTAGTTTGTATCTATTTAAGGAGCAATGGGCTTACCTCCTTTTATATGGGACAGGCAAAATATGTGTGTGTTCTATTTACAGTAGGTACACACGTCGGCCTACCGCTTCGGCATCATGCTGAGTGGTAACCTGCTTGTCGCAGTCACGACGTGCAAGCAGTAATCATTTTTGATCCGTCCTGTTTGTACTTTTCATATATATTTTTATTTTTGCATTGTACCTATATTTTTTTGTTTTATTTTATTTTTGTAATTTTGTATGCACGTCATGTCCCTGCGACAAATAAACATATTTTCTTTCTTCTTTCTTTCTTTCTTTCTTTCTTCGAAGAATATACAGACCTGGTGGCGTACCATGACGTCTTAAAACATTATTGTCCCATTCTTATTCCAGAGTGAAAAAGAAACGGAGCTATACAGGTCGTCTAGGTCCTCTTTCCCACTCTGGAATAGGAATGGAACAATAATGTTTTAAGCGTCATAGTAACCCCCCTGTTCTGTTATGTTAAATATTGTCGGTTTCTGTGAATAAGTCATAGTTTCCATTGAAATATGCCATAGTTTCCATTGAAATATGCCTCACCCAGGAAGGGAAACCCGATATTTATGTTTGTTTTTTCGCACACTCAGGGTGATCAGACAATTCGATCGATTAGTTTCTCATCATAACGTTATAGGCAGGTGATTTGTTTATAATACTTTTGAACATTAGGTTATTACAAGGCGTTGTTTTGCATCCTCGTCAAAATTCAGGAAGTTGATAACGCAGATTTTTTTGGTTGTTTAAGATTGTCAGTATATCAGAATAACCCCCTTAACGTGGTTTAGGGAATAGAAAAATTTCGAAAAATGTTTGAGATTGTTTGTATGTGTGAAAGAGCGGTTATAGGGCGAGAATCAGATGAGCCGCGTTTAAAACACGGGTGGTTCACAATAACCGATGTCGGTCAATAAGAAAAAAAAAATTACCTACTCATTTTATTATTGATTCGGGTCGAGAATCATTAGCATAGTTACCAAAGCTCCTTGATGCAAAACAACACCTTGAATTTGTCACCAAAGTTTTTGAAAAGTTTGTTTATTTCAATGAATATGAATATTTTCAATTGGCGTTTGCTCGCCAATTCCGGTTGTCGACAAGAACCAAGACTTCAGATGTGTGGTAACACCATCACTATCAAATTGTGCTACAGACTAGTTATCTTTTTCGAGCCTAATCCTATGCTCTAGGGTCAGGTGCAAGGCATGAAGTGGCATTGAACTTGTTTTTTTAAACAAGCATCCTTCGGGCACTCGCACAAATGTAGACCAAACTGGCTTGGCACCTGCCCCGCTATTTTTAAACGTAAACGGTCTCATCCGCTAATATGGACATGTTGAGACATGACAGGTGAAACAAGTTAGTACGGGACTGATACGGGACTGTGTCCATACTTTGTCATGAACTGACCAAGGAATGTCAATCTGCAGAAGTCTCTTCACTGCAGTCTGTAAATGCTAGTGCGATAGCCTGTGTGATTTATTACTTGAAAATTTATGTATGCGTGGGATTTGTCTTTTATTGTCCAAACTGTGACGTCTATTAATTTAACTGTGATATTTATAAATACTTCAAAATTATTCTTTCCATGTTTTAGCCTATCAAAATGGAAGAAATAAACTTGTTTATTTGGCAAGGCGCCACTTGAAACGAACGCCACATTAGAACAATGTTAAAACTATCATAAAATAAAAATATAGGCATATGATGTGCCCCAGATCCGCGCCAAAAATATTCATTTCAGAAATTTCCAATTATCTTTTTTTTATGACATTTTGGATATATTCTTTTTAGAACGATGTATCCTGTTTATGCGTATAAAGTTTCATTCAAATCAGTTCAGTCATAACGGAAAAAAGGACTTGAAATTTTGTATGAAAAGCGGTAAGGTATAAACGCTCTAACTTTACTTTAAAAACCTCTTTAACCCCGTAATATTCAATACATCCATTCGCACAATGTTTTGTATGCGTTACATTGAGTTATACCGTAAAACGTGATTTTACACCCCAAAATAAAGTATTTTTTCAGCAATAATTTTTGCGTAGAGATAATGCGTGGTTGAGCTTCGTAAAGAGTTTGATTACGTCTTGTATTTTTGGTTATTTTGTTGCATGACCTAACAGTTAACTGTAGTATGACGATATGCAAGTGGCCTAATTAATTTTAGTTGTTTAATGTAACTCCGTCAGACATAGTTTAGGCTCATAAATGTATGATATCATTTTAGTGCAAACTAATGACCGGAATTACTCGTTGAAAATGTTACATTTGTAATTCTAAAGTATTTTTGGAAGTTCTTGTATTTGGGTCAAGATTTCTGTTTCAATGATGGTTAATAAAGAATTATACTAAAGTATGGAAATGGGTAAATGGTAAAGCGGTAATCAACTATATACATATGTAGGTACCTACAGTGCCGGGAAGGGACATCGACACAAACTATAAACACGTATTTAGTGCATCATTTTGAACCCCCGACGAAGTAGGCAAAAACAAATTGATTTTGCCTGCAGAAGTGCCATACCTGAACGGTCGAACTGTGTGGAACAACTGTTTTTTTTTAAATAAACGATTATTTTCTAAATATGCTGTTTGAAATGATGTACTGAGTTGTGTTTTGTGCGTCGATGGGGATTCCACCGTGTATAGTAAGGAACACAGTTATACAGTTAATCAAAATCTTCTTTTCTCGTATCGGAACTAGTTTTATATAATCAGTCTTACCAAGGGTATGGGTTGTGGAGGTCAGATAGACAGTCGTTCCGTGTAATCATTTAGTTCCCTTCAATATGGTTGAGTTGAATGATGGCTAAAACATGCGTCATTTTCGTGAACGGGCGCTGTCAGTAGTGACTGGTCATCTCTTAGCTGCCACGGTATATTTTAATTACTTTATTTTTTAATTATTGATTTAATCTTTTACTCTGGATGCTCTTAACTTGCACGTATTTGTACATCGTTCTTACATATTTGTAATTCTCAACATGAAATTTAAAAGAGTATCCGTGGAGATTGTTGCCCATTCTTCACCATAGAGATCTACGCTTTGGAATGGGCAAATACAGTACAAGTTATTATTCCTTGTGACTGGGAATGTAGCTTTGCTTTTTTTTTTGACTTTTAAAACTGCCTGTAATGGTCTAATTGAAATAAATGGAGCGACTTTAGCTGCATCGGGTTAAAGTGGAAACCGACCCCAACAGCCGAAAAGGCTAGACAAATGATAACTTATGTCATCATTCTTGATGGCTTGTATATCAAAATAACGCACAGGCAGTCCTAACTAATATTTTAAATGCGAAAGTAAGTTTGTTTGTTACGCTTTCACGCAAAAACTACTCAACCGATCATCATGAAACTTTGTACACATATTCTTGGAGATATAAGAAGTAACATAGGCTATATATCATCACGCTATGGCCAATAGGAGCGGAGCAGCAATGAAAAATGTTGCGAAAACGGGGAAAATGTGACGCAGACGAAGTTGCGCGGGCGGGACAGCTAGTAATTTATAAAGATACTACCTATGCAAAAAAATTACTTACTTTGGCGAATCCGTGTGCGTACATTAAATATGGGCGTAGGCTATATAGTTTAATGACCTCATTGGTCTTGTGTTAGGCAAACATAACAGACTATTAATATTAAGTACTTAGGTAGACCTACTTCAAAATTAATACTATTTTAGCACGGGACTGGGACACGTGTATGATTATGCCAAAACTTTTGTGGCTTCTAATACTAGATTTGTCGATGTAGAACATGACTACGGGTTACTTAAAATTATGTTTTGACAAGTATTGTCAAAATATAGACGACTTAAGAACTATGTTACTTGTCCAGATCAACTTGATTTATATGGAGAAGAAGTATGAGTTGGTAAGCCTGGTATAAACTCGAAAATTTGTGAGCATGTATGGATGTTTGTTACTAATCTACGCAAAACGATTGGACGAATTTTGATGAAAATTTACAGCTTATACTCTACATTAACACAATTTATAAAGATTTTGTGTAAAAAAATACGTAGGCAAAGTCGCTGTTGAAAGCAAAGCAGTAACAAATATTTGCATGCATCCGAAAACTACCAACCTTAATCTCAACTCAGGCACATCCTTTTGAAAAACCAACCACACCATGGAATCCAAACGAGTTATTAAAGCACATTGACATTCAATTAATTCGTAAAAACTAATTAAGACAGGACGCGATTGCGCTGCGTTAAACCGCGCATTTAACCGCGTACCTACTTCTTTAGCAATTCGCGAAACGTCCTCTTCACGGTCCGTTTGCTTTAAAGCGAATAAAGCGACCTTTTTATTTGCAATGGTTGTGCTGTTATAAATATTAACCATTTACTGTATAGACGGATACATTAATAGCGTCAAATTGGTTAGAAAGTTGCCTTTGATTTGATTGATGGTGGCTTTGATATTTTTGTGGGTTACGTCATTATAATGAGCATTGTTTAAGTCACATTGCATTGTCGTTTAATCAATGAATCTTGCACCTTGAGTGAGCAGTCCGAACAGTCCTACCGTCACTTGGACCTATCACTATGGACCTCGGTCTCTCTATGAAACAAATAAAGAACTAATATCAAATTCTTAAATCGCACAGTTTAAGATAACCGCGACTGAAGCCTATATAGGGTGACTGGTAATTACTGACCGATACTTAAACACGTGATTATACTTATGTTAAAAAACAACTTTCCCAAAGAAACATTTTTTTTTTACTCATTCACTGTTTGTTATCATGAGTATAATCCACTATTTAAGTATTGGTCACTAATACATACTTTATACATATACTTTTATACAGGGTGACTGGTAGTCACCCTGTATAAAAAAACCCGACAACAACTGTCAGGCAGTAGCCCACCATACACCACACCCGTCTGGTTGGAGGATCATCCCTTTATTATGGAGTATTGAAGAGCTGTACACCCTGTTCTTCATACCCCTACAAGGCTATCGTTCCAGTCCATGTATTATAGAATCCCATCGCATCGCATCGTATCGTATCGAATTTCGGGGTGTGAAATTAGATCCTTTGTACAAAACGTAATCCTTCAACCTCATTTCGAAGCCCGTTGATTGCATACGAAGTCCCACGCTATGCTCTGGCCTATATCGTTTATATAGTATATTCTAGCCTGTATAGCTTGTTTGTTTTCAACAAGATGCAATTACCATAATTTTGGAGACTATAAATTTCCCATAATAGTTCCCTGAGTTTCTATAACTCCAGTTACTACGATTTATTGCTGCTAAATCGCTTTGGGCATTCAACAGTATCGAGGTGGTACTAACGGCCCTTATTTACGTTGACATGTTATCACTAAAATAGGTTTCAATTAGTACTAAATGCTCGAGGACTTTGGTCACCTCGTTATGGGACAAAGGCATTTATGAAAGATAGTTTCGTTATAATGGCCGACTCGGAATTTTTATACATTAAACATGGTTATTTGCCCTGATGTCGACAGAAAAACGGTTCTACATCTAGGTGGCACTTCTTAAAAGTACGGTTAGTTTCAATTTAGGTAATGAATGTAATTTCATGATGTAGTGTCAACGTGCCGTCAAGCTGACCTCAAAAACTTTTATCATTAGCACAGAATTTTTCTTGCCCTCCCAAATGACCGTGAAAGAAACGTGTGTAAAAGTTACCGCAAGAGACTTTCGTAAGCCAAAAACATTTCTGGAATGCATAATTTTTCGGCAATTAATTCCGTGGTTACTGCATCAAATGCATTTGTCGAGGGTTCCGTCACAAATCGTGCTGTATCTGAGTCGTCTTCAGCCGTGAGTAAAGACGCCAATTATGGAGCAATGCTAACGATCTCACTAATTGGTCCCTTAGAACCTTTATCTTTATGATCGGTACCGTGAACTGATGTTCGTGACAAATCGTGGAACTGTTATAACTGTACCTCGTTAGATTTATTAAAAGGATTGAGCTATTAAAGAACATCCCGGTAATTGATTTCAATCATCATTTCTTCATTATTTGGTACTTTATTTCTAAAGCCACTATCTGATTCAGACACCTCTAAAATATTTATAGTTGCCACCAGTTTACGTCTAACTTTCCAATTTATGCTATCTCCGTCCCAAATAGTGCTCTGTGCTCCCAACTGACCTACTCCTCGGATTTGTGACCTTAGATAATAGTATCTAGCAGCTTTACAGATTCAGCCATGAGTGTGAACTAGGCCGTCTGGAAACACTGGCAATATAAACTTGTAATAGGTGTAACAATACAGGCGAATTTCTAAGAAGGATATTAAAGAAACGGACGGGGTATAGAGAATCTTTGGGAAATCACCTTTGTGTTGTTGTTCTTTTTAGGTGTAAAATGACGTCAGACCGGGTATATCGTTTATTTTGGTTATTCAATAGCACCAATGATGCCCCCTTGAAAGCTGCGGTGGTCCAGTGGTGGCAGCCCCGACGATTTATAGGTGAAGAATTTATGTTATTATGTATGCCTATGTTCTTAGAAGTAATTATCAAGTCGAATTTTCAAACAAAACTTTCTTTAAATTAATCTGTTATGTAAGTACTTAGCATCACCACGTCTCTTCATTTACCACCAGACCTGCGGTCAGGCCTATTTTATAATCAAAAACAACCAAAAGATTCTCATGGTCGTCGCCCTTGTCATAACGGTCCCAATAATTTCCATTTTTCAACACACCGGTATTTCGGCGGCAGTAGTCGAACACAATGACAGATTACACGACCATAAACAAGATAGACCTTTTGTTGGTAACAAAAATGGCTGCCGACAAAATGGCGGCACGTTACCGATACGAAATTGGCGGTAATTGACGCCTTTGTCGCCACAGGGCTGCTATCCCGGACCTTCTTAAAGTGTCATGTCATTTAATGATTCTTTAATTTTCCGAGAAATAGGTTGAACATGTAATGTATTCAAGCAAAAATCCAATGAACATCATGGTGTGCGTTATTTTTTTTCTGTCTTTGTACTATACGTTTTTGCTTGCATTAGTCAGGCTTTTGAATAGGCAGAATTATTGAATTGGCTATGTATTGTAGCTTTGCCACGAGCTATGATTTGTAATACTTTTCGTTTTTTATTTGGATGAAGTAAACGGGAACTTGTTTGATGAAGGTCTTGGTTCTTATATATGATTTACTAGCTGCGCCCGCGACTCCGTTTGCGTGGAAATTTGATATGTTTTTCAGGGATAAGTCATACATATAAAGCTTCCTCTTGAATCATCCTCTTCTGTCTATTGATGAAATTATATAGCCTTTTTATTCAGATCAAAATTACATAAAAAGAGAAATGCATGCAAAGCTTAATACTACTGTTATCCTTAAACTAGTCTTTTATTTGAGGTTTTTGAAGATCTGTTTGCCAGTCGGCAAAGGCCTCCTCCAACTATTAATAAAAATCCGTTGCGGAGTTTAAAAGATCCAAGCGTACAAACAAACGCGGGAAGCGACTTTGTTTTATACTATGTAAAGATACATAAAGTTTCGACAAGATTTTCGTCTTATCTGTGAATTCTATTCTGAGTGGAAAAATTACTACATTCAAACGAAATTCCTTTGTGTATTTATTCAATACGGTTTTCACTGACATACGTTTTTGAGTTAAGTCAGAATCACAAGTAACATAACATGCTCAAGTTATTAAATAAGACGTCTTTGCCATACGGTATCTTTATATGGTAAAGTATTTGCTTTTTTGTATCTGCAAGGTTAGGTATATCTCTGCGAAATAAATTCCTAGTACAATTTTTTTGCGATGAAGTCACTGGCTAATGGCAAATATGTATAAATAAAAGATGGCCGCCAACCTATTCTATCAGTCTATGAAACCATAAATATTATTTCGGCTTAAAACAAATGAATTCTCGAAGAGTAAGGCACTAGTGAACCTTAAGAGCGTTTAAACCTTACTGCTTTTCATACAAAATTTCAAGTCGTTTTTTTCCGAAATGACTGAACCGATTTAAATGAAACTTTATACGCATAAGCAGGATACATAGGTCCAAAAAGTTAAATTAAACCGATTATAAATTTTCTATAGAAACATAAATGTCCAATTATCTCTTTTTTTAAAACACATTTTGAAAATATTTTTTTGTAACTTTTTAGACCTATGTATCCTGCTTATGCGTATAAAGTTTCATTTAAATCGGTTCAGTCATTTCGAAAAAAAAAGACTTGAAATTTTGTATGAAAAGCAGTAAGATTTAAACGCTCTTAAACAAAACTGGTGCTATGTTTGAATACTATGTTATAGGGGGCGAGACTATTGCAACCAACTAGGCACAAATCAAATCAGAAATGAGGACATCCGCAAGAGAACCAAGGTTACCGACGTAGCCCGAAGAATTGCCAAACTTAAGTGCCAGTGGCAGTGGGCAGGGCACATTGCTCGCAGAACAGATGGCCGATGGGGCCGAAAAGTTCTGGAATGGCGACCGCGAACCGGGAGACGATGCGATGGAAGGCCTCCCACTAGGTGGACCGATGACCTGGTGAAGGTTGCGGGGATCCGCTGGATGCGCGTCGCACGGGACTGGTCAATGTGGCGACACTTGGGGGAGGCCTATGTCCAGCAGTGGACGTCTTTCGGCTGAAATGATGATGATGATGATGAGGCACAAATCTAGATTCTGTGGATGCTACTGAGAAATTCCTGATTGAAAAACCCAATAACCTTTTTCCCAACTTGGATATCGAACCTAAGACCAGTCATGCTCTGCAGTCGCCCTTGAAACCACTAGACCAACCAATGCTAATATTCTTAAATTAACAAGCAATTATAAATACAGTCGTAAAAACTGTCTGCTTATCGGAAATTCTATTAAAAAGAAGCAATTTCAAGGCCCATATGTGGACGGGTCCTTCTGTTGTGCCGACAATTACTATAACAGCCGTTTAGTAATAATTTAATTTGTTTAAATTAACACAATAATTACGTCTGCCAAACGATAGGTTTTTTTTTTTGCTATATAGTTTTTTTTGTGTGTAAATTGCCATGCTCTTGGGTGGTCGTTGGCTATGGTCAAATAGATGTTTTTTTTAGTTAAAATTACTCAACTTTCTTTAACTGTCATCTAGACCTAGACTAGAGTCTAGAGCAAACTCATCGCAAATGTTAAAAAATAAAAAACCGGCCAAGTGCGAGTCGGACTCGCGCACGAAGGGTTCCGTACCATTATTTATAAATACCTCTAAAATATTTATTTTATTCAGGTTTTAGTATTTGTTGTTATAGCATCAACAGAAATACATAATATGTAGAAATTTCAACAGGCTATCTATCACGGTTCATGAGATACAGCCTGGTGACAAACGGACGGACAGACGGACAGCGAAGTCTCAGGAATAGGGTCCCGTTTGACCCTTTGGGTACGGAACCCTAAAAACATAGAAGTTTTTTTTATTGAAATGTGGTTCACGGCCTTGTCTAACTCGACATTTCAAGATAATAATAACGTCTTCTAAATAGGAATATTTAAGAACTATACTTATAACTGACTAACCAATTGATATCTATTTTTAATACAAACCAAATAAAAATAAAAAAGTATAATTGATGGCTTCAAGGTCATTCAACCAAGAAAATATGATTCGACCTCACGCTACATTATTACGAAACGGTATTATACGGTTTTTAAGTTATAGAAAGAAAAAGTAAACTCTCTACGAAGCCACAGCAAGAATACTTAAGTTAAGAAGATCCTGGTAAAAAAAAAATAGTGCGTGGAGTCCCTCCGCGCGGAAGAAGTGAAACTTCGTAATACTACACGCATGCGTTCGAGTGCCACGCATTCACTCTCGTTATTTTATTGAGCTTCTAAATAATATTTTATTGTTTTATTGTTGTACACTTTTTATTACATAAGTTTATCGATGTTATTCTACTCATGGAAATTGAGCGAAGGCTGGTCACACCGAAGAGTCGAATGCATCACTGTTTGCACGCCATCTTGCGTACCTAGTAGAACTACGTAGTCACAAATCTTGTAATAGCGCCATCTCTAAGTGGGTAATAGAAAATATTCCCCCTCCATGAAAACGTTAAACTTGTTGGAAGTCGCATAAGAAGTTTCACTTCAATTAGAATATTGAGAGCGTATATACTTAGTTCTAACTTCTGAAGCTAAATTTCTGAGTATCTAGATATAACCGCTATTCAATTATTTTAGTCAGTCATAGGGTTTTGGATCAACTTTAAATTAGCTAACGCCATCATCTTCCTAGCTTTTTACCAACTATGTATGTTGGGGTCGGCTTCCAGTCTAACCGGCTGCAGCTAAATACCAATATTTTACATGGAGCGACTGCCTATCTGATCTCAACAACACACTTAGTACTGGGTAATACAATAAATATCCTTTGGTAAGATTGGTTGTCAGACTTTCGGGCCACTGACTACCTGTAACGACTGTCGAAGATCTACAATGGACACCTGGGTGAAATTGCAACCAACGACCAACTCGGTATGTAATGGTTTGTCATTCATCCACGGACCAACCTAGGCTAGCTTAGCGTAACCTGCTTAGCGTAACCTGATGATCGACCCGAGCGGCTGTTATTATTTAGCTGCTCATAATTTTGCTTCACAAAATAAGTCATTGTGCCGGTAAATCTATACTTATCTGTACTATATATAATATTATAAAGCTGAAGAGATTGTTTGTTTGCTTGCTTGATCGCGCTAATCTCAGGAACTACTGGTCCGATTAGAAAAAATCTTTCAGTGTTAGATAGCCCATTTTTTGTGGAAGGCTATAGGCTATATCATCACGCTACGACCAATAGGAGCGGAGCAGCAATGAAAAATGTTGCTAAAACGAGGAAAATGTGACGCAGACGAAGTTTCGCTGGACAGCTAGCAATATTATAAAGCTGAAGAGATTGTTTGTTTGCTTGCTTGAACGCGCTAATCTCAGGAACTACTGGTCCGATTAGAAAAAATCTTTCAGTGTTAGATAGCCCATTTTTTGTGGAAGGCTATAGGCTATAGGCTATATCATCACGCTACGACCAATAGGAGCGGAGCAGCAATGAAAAATGTTGCTAAAACGGGGAAAATGTGACGCAGACGAAGTTTCGCTGAACAGCTAGCAATATTATAAAGCTGAAGAGATTGTTTGTTTGCTTGCTTGAACGCGCTAATCTCAGGAACTACCGGTCCAATTAGAAAAAATCTTTCAGTGTTAGATAGCCCATTTATCATGGAAGGCTATATATCATCACGCTACGACCAATAGGAGCGGAGCAGCAATCGCAGACGCAGACGAAGTTGCACGCGGTAGCTAGTAAAAAATATAGAGGCCCCGGCGTTTAAATTAAACCAACTAAGTTCAAACGCAGCACACAGGACACAGTCCCCAATATTCGCACAACTAACAGCAATCTTCTATCCTTCCGCATGATAGCCCTATTCAATTAAACAGTCTATATCGGTCCGTTTTGTAATTATTTTCAATTGATAACGTTCGTTGACGAAGAGTGTGGTCACCATGCAATTGAACTAAGCCGCGGGCAGCTTTGATGATGTTTTCAAAGCTCTGTTTTAATCAGTGTAGTTCTGTAGTTTTGCCGTTAGATCAATGCCCTATAGTAGTGTATTTTTAAACTTAAAAAAAAACATCAAACCAAGCGGGGTGTCTATAGATAGGTCTTTAAAAATGACATTGAGGTTCCTGAAACCATTTTTTTCAAGGTCAATCGTTTGAAAGATGGGCACTTCCAAAGTGGTAAAACGTGTCCCCCCCCTCTAATTTCTAAAGTAAGAGGAGTAAAATTCTGAAAAAATATTGAGATGTAGAAAGTAAAAAAAACTTTCAAAGAAAATTGGTTTGAATAAGATTTGATATTTAGTTTTTGAGATATGGGACCTTTTCACCAAACTGCAGCAGTAACTTTGTTTTTCAGTAACTTACTATGAAAAACAAACTTAGTTTTGCGGTTGAGTGGAAGTTTAGAATGACCGTTCAAAATATTGTTATTATATTGTTTGGGGCTATGGAACCCTGTGTGCGATTAAGACTCGCACTTGGCCCGTTTTTTGCAGATATTTTTATGATCTACAATTTTGTTGTATTTTTGATAAATCTTACTGCTTTCGAGAAAAATAAAAAAATCGAAAATTTTAACCTTTGACCTCGAATAACTTTTTTACCACATGGGATCGATGGGGACTTTCGACACTTTATTTCTACTGGTGTACTCAAGGTCTCTATCAAATTTCAACTTGATCCGAGTTTTTGTTATTGGAAATGTATATTTTGACCGGACTATAATCAACTGTTAACCCTTCTTAACAGCCATTGCCTGCTATTCAAAGAAAAAAAGCAAAAACAGAACAACAACGGACGCCTCGATTTTTACTTTTTATGCACTAACCCTACTTTCCACTAAGTCCAAACAAATGAAACAGAATGCTCTAATAGGGGTGCGGACTGGGTAAAGAAAACGACATTCTATTTTGTCCATCAGACAGGTAATACAAAAATATTAGACACGTATTTTTTGTTTTATCAAAATATCAACAAATTACTTAGTTAAAACTCATTAAAGTTGGAGAGTGGGGGCTCACTACGTCACAAGTAGGTATAAAACTTACCTACATGTGACGTCATGTGCCATTTCAACTCAATATATCTCCGTAATTTTATGACCACGTGAAAAAAGAAAAAATACGTGTCCAATACTTTTCAATAAACTACCCGACGGACAAAGAAAAAAAAATGTGATCGTCCCCTATTTTTCCAATTTTAAATACTAGTTTAAATGGCAAGTGAGGGACACTGTTGTCACAGTATCAAGATAAACGGTAAACCTACTCAGCCCTTTTTGTGAAATCAGACGCGGGTGTTGGGGTTTTCCAAAAAAGTTTTTGTTTTGTGGTATATCACCCATAAAACCGTAATGAAGAAAGAAAGAAAAAACGTTTATTGGTACATGTCACAAGTTTCTACTGCACACAATATTAAATAAGGCACTTAAAAAAAACCTAAAACTAAACAATAAATATTGTGTGACTAATGGCTGCACCAAATAGGCCCACTTCAGCAAACACTCACTTGCCTCGATGCGACAGCTACCGCTTATTTGCATTTAAAATAATACTCTTCCGTACATAAATATGACCGGCAGACAGACGGACAGTCAACGAAGTGATCCTGTTAGGGTTCCGATTTTCCTTACACACAGGACACTAGAAAAGAGTTATTGTTCCAAGTTGAAATACTGAATGCTAATACACATGTCTACTGCGCTATTGTCGCATAATGTAGGTGCGTGCAACATGGCAGTACTAGTGTGTGGTACTTATACACAGCTGTCATCGTTGTACTCGATACCCGCGTGTTCTGTAATTACATACCTATAGTACTTATGACACGCTATTAGCCAGTAACTGTTCTTCATTGTGCGATACGGTGCGGAGTATTGTGTTGGCGACCTACGAATTGCGTTATCATTTTTTTTATTGTCATTTAATTGAGAGTAAGGTTGAATATAGCATAACATCACGCCTGTATCCACGAAGTGTTAGGTAGAGCTGTTCCCATTAGTACACCCATATTTCGCCAGTTATGTTTAAGTCCCAGGTAATTAGATGTGAGCCTATTGCCATCAAATGGACACGAATCCAGACTCCGTGGCTGCTACTGAGAAATTCCTAATGAAAAACCCAATAACACTGTGCCCGACCTGGGAATCGAGCCCAGAACCTTATGCTCAACTGTCAAATCGGCTCAAAGGGAAAGAAAAGAATTTAACCAAAAATTGGTACTTAATTCGATTATTTGAATTAAGAACCAATTAAAAAAAAATAAACTTTTCTTTCGTTTCTTCTTTGTTTATGCTTATCCTCAGCTGTCAAATCGGTTCAAAAGGAAACAAAAGAATTTAACCAAAAATTGGTACTTTATTCGATTACTTATTTGAATTAAGAACCAATTTAAAAAAAAAAACTTTTCTTTCGTTTCTTCTTTGTTTATGATTATGCTCAGCTGTCAAATCGGCTCAAAAGGAAACAAAAGACTTTAACCAAAAGTTGGTACCTAATTCGATTATTTGAATTAAAATTTCTACTTTGTTTCTATAAACCGTTTTTTTTTTTTAAATTGATGACTCAACCTTGGATGTCTCATACCAAATCAACAACAGAGTAGTAAACAGAGTATTTATGTATAATTTAACAGTGAGTAATTGCCAGAATACGAGTACTACTGGTGACATATGGTTACGTTATCACTCGGAAGCATCCGTCGCTGTACGAGTATCTATGTACTATGTGTACATGGGCTTAATGACTGATACGATTATCGGCACCGGGGTATGTAGCTTTGTGGGAATTATCGTCACGGGGTCGTTGATTTCATGTGTTATGTGTTGAGTTGACGACTGTATGTTATACATTTAGTATTGCCTATGATCATGTTACAATTAACTTGAGGTCATCTCATCTGCTTAGCCTTTCCCAAATATGTTGGGATCCGCTTCCAGTCCAAGTTAAACCGGATGCGGCTGAATACCCAGTATTTTATTTACTTTTAGCAAAAAAAAAAAAAAAAACACATAGGGCACTTATTCTTATTCTACATGAGCACTTGTAAAACATCGACAAAAAGGTGCTCGGTTCGGATTGGTCGGTTCCTATGGAGAAGAACCGGCAAGAAACTCCATGGTTACTCTTTAAAAATCATTTGGTTTTACAACTTTTCTATGTTACAGTGTTAGTACTTGAGTATGGGAGGACATCGTAGGCCCGACAATAAGTCGTCGCTTGCTACAAAACTAGAACTAGAACAAGATAAAAAGTTACCAAGGATCTAGGAATCTATAAGGCCTACAATGTCCACACATTTACAAACAATCGGTAAATAAGAAAAATAGCAACTGTCTATTTGACGTCCACAACCCAGTTAGTACTAATACTAATTACTAGTAAATCGATAATCCATCTTAATAATAGTTTTTAGACATTCGGGACACCTGTGACTATTGTCACAGATCTTCAAATAAGAGCAGGACGTGCAGCAACGTACTTTCCGAGGCACGCTGAAAACTAGATATGTAATGGATGGTCACCCATCGACTGACCGTCCTTGGCAACCGCTGCTTAACCTTGAAGATAGACCCGTCTCTCGACCGTCGTTGACCCCAAAATTGAATATCAAATCCTTTTTTTTTTGTTTTAACGTTTTTAGAATTAGATAATTGACCTTCACAACCGCAGATTTAAATTTAACCTTGAATAGATACGCCGCTCAGTTTTGGTGTTTCAACGCCATGCTCACCTTCATCACAGCCTAGCTTTTTCCCTTACTATGTTGGGGTCGGCTTCCAGTCTAACCGGACGCAGCTGGCCTGAATACCAGCATTTTACATTTAGCGACTGCCCATCTGATCTCTACAACCCAGTAACTCAGATCTAAGGGCTGATAACTCCACAACCCAATTACTCAGCCCGGCTCAGCTACAGGGTTTGATAATACCATAGTGAATTTTTTTACATAGTAACTTACACAGAGTTTTGTTATCAGTTTTTTTTTTTTTAAATTACTGTTGATAAATTTCTATGTGGGTGTTTCAGAATGATGTACCTACTAAGTACGTGGTGAGGGTTTTCGCGTCAGTGTCCCTTAAACCCCGTATTTAAACATTCTTCGAGGTTTCGATTCTTTCAGCGTTATTGGTAGCGGGCATAAGTCTAGATTTAAAGATATAACTAACTGCTAGATAAACAGCGTAGCCTTAAAATAAAGAACGAAGAAACTCACTAAAAGTTAAATAACGCTACAACGGTAAACGCAATGATGCTTTGGCAAATTTCTGTCAAGAAGTACTCCAATATATGATAGATAAAGTCCAGTCTCCAACCATTCACCTTCACCATTAGCATAAACAGACAATATATTCGCACTGCTGGGACACAGGCCTTCTCTCTATGAAAGGAATGAGTGGACTGTAATCCACCTCGCGAACCCAGTGCGGTTTGGTAGGTGTTATTTCGAATTTTTGGTTCTAGAATATGCCGTTTCCTCACGATTTTTCCTTCACCCTTTTCAAAGCATCAGGAATGGCATACATAACAAAAGTAACATGCCTTAATGGGTTCGACCCTATAACTCGATAAGTGGGGATCGCTACCGAGACACCACTGCTCCTAAAATTGGCGCTTTGCCAGTTTTCTGTCAACTACCAATCCAATAAACACTAGATAAAACTCAGCGTCCCACCATTCACCATTAATAAAACTATATTGTCATGAATTAATAATATTCACGGTGCAATGTCCTATACGATAATGTGGTGTTTATTCTGTGGTTTTAATAAAATTAACCGCAGACGTCCGTTCGTGTCGATAATGGCCGCCATAGAATGCTTTCACATCGAGCGGCTAATTGTAGTTTGAGTGTCTGTTGACTATTTAATTATTTTTTATTCCAGTGTAGGGCGGCGCTCTAATACCTATGCAGTTGTAGCCATTGGTTGCATGTAACCTGTTATAATATCATATGCCTAGTAGGGGACAAGCCAATCACGGGTTCAGTAGCGTATTCGTGGGGTCCTTAGGACTGCTGGAATTGGGACACTTCAGAAATTCCGACAACATTAGACATGGTTTGGTGTCCATCGGTCTATAATTCCCCACTACACTCTGCTTGCCTGATGGGGTTTTAATTTTAAAATAGGAGATGGATCTGTTGCTCCATTTAAAACTATTGCTGCTCCTTGGTAATGTACTGAAACAGTGAACTGTTATGTATTAATTCTCTGTGTGAATAGAAATAATCAGCCTGTTATGGTCCTGTACTGCTTTTGGTGAAAGAGCCTCCTCTCTATGTAACGTAAATACTTTGACTGGTTAAAAAATACTTGCTTCGTTTTAAAATCGCAAAGATAACGCAGGATATGAACCAGACCAGCCTTATCATTACGAAGACAAAAAGAAAACAAAACTAAACGAATACTACTCCCATAAACACTAAAATTCTAACAATCTTCATACCAGCAGTAATTTCTTATTAGCAAGTTTATCGCGATAACACAAGTTTCAGACTTATTATTCATCAAAGTTGGGCGTTGTTTATCATGATAATGCAGGTGCAAAGTTGCTCCGAACTCGGAACAGGTGGTGCAAATCGCAGTAATGCAATAAGGAACTAAGAAGTAATCCATTTTACTTTGTTGATTCTTGGCAAGCGAGGAAAACGCGCGATAAGGTGTTTTGGGGATAAGTGGGATGGTTTTATTGAGAACGCGGAATCTTTTTTTGCAAGTTTTTTGTCGTGGATGTCGAGGACAATAGGTGTCATTTGCCAGTTGCTGTAACAGCACTATTTTGCTTTGTTGGTAAACATTGTTAAGCACTGTAAGCTGGTAATGAGGATATAGCGAATGAATAAAAGACAGTATAGAGAACGCTGTTCTGATGAGTAATGTACTGTTTCGAACTAGTAAAAAAAACTTTAGGTTCTAAAAGCATAATTTAGCCTAAACGTTCCTACTGCTGTTGGGGCAAATCTCTCTGTAAGAGGGAAATCATGATATAGTGGATCTATTGCGTAGAACTAAAGAATTTCGTGGAAGTTCAACCTCAAAACACTTAAGCTATTAAACCCCCTAATTCCTATCCGTAATGTTTTCGCCCTGGTCAAAAATATTTTCATTTTTAACTTATTCAGTCAAATCAATAACCCAAGAGCACTGTTATTAGCCGTATGCTATAATGCTGTATCACCAACTACCCGACTACAGTCCACCAATAAATCTATTGATTTCTATCAAAATAGGCCTCAAACCTCACCTCATCATACTTCGACACCTGTCATTAAAAACCCTGACTACCCACACGTAGGATAATTTCAATGAATATATCAATAGTGTCGTGTCGAAAGCTGGTTTTCCCTCGGGGCAATAAACTTGTTTTACGTGTGTGGTACAATCTGTGTTATTGCTACGTTAAATGTTGTATTGTTTGGAAAATGGGATTGTTTTCATCTGGATGTGGGCTGGGGTTTATGTGGGAAGGTTTAATGTGGTGGGTTTTAAGAAAATATGGACCTTTTGTTTGAAAAGCTAGTCCATCTTCGTAATGATAATTGTCAGTTTGGAACTACGGTCTTTTTAGACACAGGGCATGACTACAATGCGGATAAGAATTTAGGTAGGAATATTAATGTTGTTTAGACTAAATTGGCTATAGCAGCTTCTGGTAGACAGGTCACTTTGCCCATGATATATCAAACTGTGCGTTTCCATTGGTGAAACATTCACATTGTATTTATCTAAGGGAAGATACAGCAAGCACTAACTATAGATTTCAACAGGTTTAATGTTTCGCGGGAAAGCATACTTAAGAGTAAAGTCTCGAAGTTCGTCTCCTGCAGTCAGACTAAAAATGTTGATGATCGAAATTCACATCGTAAAACTTAAAATATTCTTACCTATCACCGAAGATGGTCTCTATTATTATAGATGACGTTAATTTCTAGATCAATGACACATTTGAGTGCTAAAACTTTTTTAATAGATCCGCTGAGCAGCAGATACGGATTCGTGACGCATCATGTGGCCAGGCGTGCATGTGTGATACCCACTGGATTCATGTTTTAGCTAGAATATTTTTATTTAAATGTTTATAGTGATCCCTAATTCTGTTCGGTTATTAACCTTATTCAAGTGGTTATAGATCTCAGAGTCTTTATCTGCTCTTTGGAAATGAGGTCTTAAATGCCTTAATTTGGCGAACTGGCCATTTCAACTTTTTCATCCATTGTCGGCCTTTCGATCCACAATCTCCTTGGTGCTATGAGTCTTACTGTGTGCACAACCATTCTTCAATATTTGAAAATCGAACTAGCCATTTAAACTTTGTTTTTAAAGTTGGTCTTTCGATCCACAATTTCCTCGATGCTAAAGGTGTGCATAGTTATTCTTCGATATTTAAAAATGAAAACTTTGTCTCTGATGTCGGTCTTTCAATCCGCAAACTTTTTGGCGGTAAAGGTGGATAGCCATTCTTTAGTAACTAACATCGATGCTTCAAAATCTTAATATTGGCTGGCTCATATCGTGACATGGCGTCTTCCTCTAAAGCATCCCATTTACTACTGGGCTAATTGCTGTAATCACACTTCATGGATATATTGTGAATGCAGTATGATAATTGTAGCACCTTCCCAAGTTTTGATCATGCCAGTTAATGCCTCTTTTACCTGAGAAGTAATGATGAAATTGAAAAACTCATGAAATTGTTAGCGAAATCCGATTCAAATAGAGAAGTACTTAGGTCATATTTTTATCATAATATCACGCGGGCACAGTCGCGGGCGACAGCTAGTCTAAAATACAATAAAAAAAATTGGTTGCCTGTAAAGTCGGTATACGGGCGAAAGTTTTACGTGACAACGACTTTGAGTGGTAAAATAATTTTAATGTGAATATTCATTCGTATAGTAGGAAGAAGGATGAAATAATAGTAACAATTTAAAACATTTATTTGCGCGTGCCTTTCACTTTTTATGTCTGTCTCTCTCGCTCTTAGGCGGGCTAACCATGCCCGAGTGGAAGGGACGCGTGCCTCTCACTCGCTCTCATTGTGAGCGCATAACGTGAGCGGAGCGTAACGCAGTTTCTTGAAGTGTCACCCGGCAAACCAATTTATAAGACGTTGTCACGTCAAAGCTGTAAAGTAACTACCAATAAAGCATGATCTTTTGTAGCCGAGATCTTCAATTAAGTATGTAAAATATCTTCTTACCTAATCTTAAAAATATGGTAAGAAAAAGGCTAAAGCAGACTTGGCAAAGTAATCTTTTGGTCTAATGTGAATATTCATGCTCGACAAAATCGTACCTTACTCGGTTTCAGAGAAGCCGTCTTATTTGACTCGTGAAATTAACATACGCTGTACAGAATCAATGTTTTAATAGGATTCTTAGTCAAAAGGAAAGGGTTTTGATGGAGTTTGTTTGTATCTTGCAGACATGTTTCTAGTAATATGATATTTTTAACCGACTTCAAAAAAGAAAGACGTTTTCAATGCGTTGGA
The DNA here is from genome assembly GCA_963082945.1 of Cerastis leucographa. Taxonomy (NCBI): domain Eukaryota; kingdom Metazoa; phylum Arthropoda; class Insecta; order Lepidoptera; family Noctuidae; genus Cerastis; species Cerastis leucographa. The sequence goes on from OY720360.1 coordinate 2,150,562, forward strand.
ATCTTTTATTGTTTATGTATGTTACCCGATTATTCGAAGACGCTTGGACCGATTTCGAAAAAGTTTTTATTGTATGAAAGGATTTGCTTCCTAGGTGGTCCTATGATCATCGGGTCAAGATCTGATGATGAGATCTTGGAGAAATCGAGGGAACTCCTCAAATTTTACAGTCAAAAACACAAAAAAATAATGTAGGTATTAGATAACAATTTTAGTCTTTTGAGAAAAACCAGCTGTTTATAAATGCACCAAAGATTAAGCTTGCTTTATGTTTTGTGTATTCCATTTTCTCTTCTTCTTTTACACACTTTGTCTACATCTCTTTTTTTTATTATCTCCTTTCGCAGGTATGCTTGAAGAGATTTCTTTAGAAATAAGCATCGCCTTTGTACCTATTTTCTTTTCCTTTCTTTTCTGTATTTAGTGTGTACATAAATTTAAATAAATAAAAAGCCATTATCAATTTTGTGGTTTCGGTCTTACTCAGAACTACTCTGGGTTTAAGCATATTCGGAAACGATAGAATACGACAGGAGTCTGATTACAGATTCCATGTTTTTTTCAAAAGCAAACTTAGCATACACTATGAAAGAGACATCGACCCACAAAGTGCTACGGGTACCATGAATTTAGCGAAACATTCTAGACACTGTGTTTCTTACCATACCTAAACGGTCAAAATGTATGTTACCTACTGTTGCTTTTAAAACAAAAGTGGATCTGCAATCTTGTACAATCCGTACAAACAGTTTCCTTTATAACTTGACACTGGCTAAATGCAAAACCGTGCGAAGCCAGAAAAAAAAAAAAAAAAAAAAAAAAAAAAAAAAACAGTTTCCTCGTATGTATTCCAAAGATGGTAGCTGAACTCCGGACTATACCCATAAACACCACATTTAGCCGGGGCTCCGTAATTGAAGTATGATGTTACTATTTGTTCACAGGTGGCCCTTTGCCTTTTCCCTAGAACCTATTACTCCTTAGTTGCCTTTTACGATACCCATGGGGAGACACGGGCCGACCATTGCTCGATTGATGGGCTTATTGCAGGCAACGGTCAACATTAAATATACATTAATTTATTAGGAAGACTGCGTTATTCCATCTTTGTTTTTGTTTAAGGTTCTCACGTTTTCATTTAAAAACATTCTTGACTAGTTACTGCCGGATAAATCTTTTAGCGTTATATCTCGTGATGAGTTTAAGTTCATTGTCATAAGTCTGGGAATTATTATTCGAAGAATAATTACATATTAGATAATATCAAATGTAATTATCTAAAATGTAATTGTTGGAGGAGCTCGTGGCTTAACAGCCAGTCTGGTTGATATTTAGGTTAATCCGTGGTTGTCTAGGTTCGTCTGTGGGTGGTTGACTACCTATTAAATTTACCGAGTTTCCTCCGTACCTCGGAAAGCACGTTGAGCCGTTGGTCTCGGCTGAAGAGTGATGTTATTTATACTTAGTAGGCCTAGAACATGCGTTTCAATGAACAAATATTTCACTTTATGACATAAAACATTTACCTAGTCAACACTTGTAAAGATATTTGTTCAGGGGCCGAATGTATGTAAATGTTATTTGTCTATGTTATTCCACTGACACAGTAAAGTCCAAGGCCACGATAACAAACGCCTTTAGACAATATTCCATAATATATTTACATTTCCCACATTTCAGAATCACTTGTTCTGTCCATTCCATTATGTCATACATCGGACATAACATGGGAACGAACGTCAATGGCAGACGAACAATGGGCTCGACCTTCATGATGGGACAATTAAAACTGCCCAACTGAGCCATTGGCTGCACGGGACAGATTGACAGTTACATTATCATGACTCATGGAATCATGGACTTTTGTGAAATTATGAGCATTACTTTTATGTTTTATTTCCGTTTTCCGGTTAGCAATAAAATATTGTGTTTTCGATACGATATCTCTTTAGTCAATTTTAGGGCTGGTTCGATTTCTATTTTTATATTATTAACATTTGGTCACACAACGTGCAATGGAGCGCAGCATTCTAGGCGTCAAACTAACCGACTGAGTACACAACACCACACTGTGCTCCAAAACACTGATGTTGCTCAAAAAGCCGCTAAGCTGAAGTGGGACTGTACTGGCCACGTCTGCCGCATGCTCAATGATCCGTGAGCCAAAATAACAACTTTCTGGAGCTCCTACACAGCCAGAAAACGTCGCGGCAGACCTCGTAGTAGACGGCGGGATGAGCTAGACAAGACCAGCGACCAGTGGTCCACATTGGCCCTGGATCGAGACAACCGGAATTCATGGCGAGAGGCCTTAGCCTAGCAGTGGGATGATGCAGGCTCGTAGTATCAGTATCAGTGGGTCATCTTTAGTAGCTGTTCTAATTTGGAAATTAGGTGCTAACGAACAGATACTATTTACGTTCTATTGACATAATATTTATCATATGTTATTGATTTTATTTTTTGTGAATTTTACTGTTTTGTTATTCATAATTTATTATTTTTAGCTGTAATTAATTAATGTACTACATAATTCAAACACAATACAAATTGTTATGTGAATAAATAAATAAAGAAAAATTAGATCGATTCCTTAATACAGAACTTAGTCTTCAGAGTAATCGGTGAAATAAAAGGTATGTATGTAACTCTGACTACCGTCTTGGGTAATTTAATTCTTTCTCCGCGTACCACTTTGGGAAATACCAGTATGACGTGTACTAAAGATTTTACCCACAATGAGCGTGAGTAGTCTTTCATCATAAACTTACATCTATTTTTGGCAATATTATAATTTGGTCAGGAAGTGAACGTTTTACGTTTGACATTTTTGATTCGTAAAGGTCTTTTGCTTTGTTGAGGAAGGAGTACAGTGAGACATAGTTCAAATGAGGATAGTACTATATTAGGTATGCTAATATTATTGTTATTTTGTGAATTGGTAGACAAATTCTTGTCCAATACTTAAGTAGCTAGTCAAACATTTATTTGACCTTGAGTTGGGCTAGTGAAATATGAAGTTTCAATAGAATAAGAGGTCAGCTTACACTGGTTGTTTTACCACGGACCTACGGCCTACTAAACAAGTGCTTAGACAAAATTTACTTTTCTCTGACTTCTAAGCAAGTCTATCATAATGTCTGAGAATAGCAATTTATTTGAAATACTCATAATTAAATTTTGGAATGTTGAATATCAAATAGCTGGCTTGGTATCTGCGTTTGAAAATTTCAATGTCAAAACTCTGATAAATCTCAAGAACAGGGGACACTTGGAAAGACTTTCTTTATTAAAATGTAACTTAATACTTCTAGTATTCAACGTTGCCCATTTATATTGCTAACATCTTCCAAATAAATGCTGCATTTATTAAATGTGTTGAAGTGGTTTTAAAGTAATATTCGCCGTGGCGTGCAAAGTATTACAAAGCGTTGCGTTAGTAATTCAATGGTTGGGTGACTAATTGCTTAATTGTTTACTTCTTTATTATCATACCCCCCACATTGAGTTTTAATTACTAGTATTACCAGGTTTTCTAATTTTGTTGGGACGTTCTGATGTGTGCGCTTATGGGCAAATAATTACACCCTGTGGGACGCCTTAAAGTCACGGTGACAACCAAACTACAATGAATTTTTTATGCTCTTTTCGTCATCTTCTTTATATTGTATAACAGCTGTATACCAATATTGGTATACAATAAGGTATATTTTATTTATTTTGTGGTAATTCTAATGTAGAAGCGCAAAGGACCAATTGCCACAATTAAGGTCAGTATCACAGTGTTATCAATAAGAGTATCCATACTCACTTATATACTTTTAGTAACAAAGATTGAAAATTAACTTTTAGCTCAATATTTCTTTTTACTTGAATTTTTACCTCGTATTTGGCGGTCACCCAAATTTTTCAATACATTAGTCCCGTTTATTAGACATGGCACCAATAATTTGACCTTTATTAACCATATCGATAGCCTTTCATTGACCAAAAGTTAACGGTAAAAGACATGAGTTAAAAAAATGTATTGATGGTTGATTGTGCTTATTGAATTATTCAGCCATTGACCGTTAAGCAAGGCTTTGTTTGACGATGTTTTCGGCAGCCATTTTGTTCGTATATTTCTGCTCTAGTTATTGGCGTAGAAACGTGGTTAATATGCCAGCGGGAGGTTGAGGCCTGTCATAACTTATGCATTGTTGCAATCTGTGGAGCGAAACATGCTATGGTTACATTTGACTCGTTACTTTGTTTGTGAGATTACGTGCAGGTGAAATTTTGCCGTTGCGCATACGGAAAAATGGTTTAAAGTTATGAACTTAAGATATAAAAAAAAACTGTGAAAGATGGCGCAGGATAAAAACTCCTGGAAGGACTCGAGGGAGGCCTTTGTCCAAGAGTGAGTACAGGCTAATAAAAAAAATGGCTGTCACAATTAACGTTACCACCTGGGTTTTCACAGTATAAATTAGTTAAATCAAAGAACCGCCGATAAGAATAACATTTAGGTTTTCGTATCACTGTATTGTTTTTTTAACACTTTGCTTAATTAGTAATCAGAAGCCAGTTTACTTTGTTGATCACATAAATCTAACTACATCAAACCAAATTTAATGCGTGCATGCATGAGCCGTACTTTTTCCCTTACATCGACCATGTTTTTTTCTACACAGCCTCCTGCAATTCCAGTACCAAACAACTCCGTTTTCGCTCCAAAACACATTCTCATAAAAACAGCAGACATTATCCGTTTCCACCCCGCTTCCGTACAAAGACCTTAAGATCAGTGAGGTCCTTTCAAAAAACGTATATAAACAAGGATTGAAGGAGCACCTTCATTGTCCGAACTCGTAATATCGTTGGTCTTTTGAGGAGGGAAGGGAAGCGCTTTGTCCTCCCACTAATTAAACCCTCTCGGCTTGTCGCGGCGACGAACTTGTCGAGATGCGCTAAAGGGTTGGGCAGACGGGCCACGCAAATGGTTGCGGGCAACTAAAAAGTTGTACTGCTTCCCTGGGTTGTGGAGGTCAGGTATGCTCGCTCTATATGAAAATACTGGTATCCAGTTACAACCGATTAGACTGGAAGGACTAGCTTTCTGCCGAAAAATATCAAAAATATTTTATAGCGATCTTCATTTTTAATCTCTAATTAAGGTTGGTTTGGGCTTTCGTAGTATCAAATTTAATGAGCATAGATAATTACTTAGGCTAGGTTTAGATTTATAACGGTCTTTAATGAGGAGCAATAAAAGCTACGGTTTATACTTTTCTTGGGAAGCAGTAAAAATAATGTCAAAAAAAATTGTTTGCTTTTAGTACGAGTTCAAAAGAATTAGTATTTTTTAGCTAACATTAATGTCACGAGTGTCAATTATTAATCTGCGATATGTCAATTGACAATATAAGCGAGTGAACATATCATGATGGATGTTAAACTTTATATATGAGTCATAAGGTTTACAATTCAGTGCATATGATTATGAAATACTGTTAAGACCTTAAGCAGATATAAAAAAATCGCGTTTCACTTATTAGGTAACGAGATTTAATTTGCATTTAAACAAAACTAGTTAACGGATTATTTCGCGGTCTCTGACTTTATTAATTGGAATAATTAATGAGTTAACGACATTTCAGAGTAAACCGCAAAACTTATTAAAACAATTGGTTATTGAGTGACTGGAACAATGTCATGAAAATTCTTACGAAAAAGACTCATGCCCCTTTTGTGTTTCCTTGAATATCTAAACAACAACATTAGTAACTGAAAACTACCTAAACAATACCATTTATGTAGTGGTTAACCGCAGATTTGTTTGTAGCAATTCGAAATTTAATGCTGATTCAAGTTTACTTAGTAAATTGGTATTTATTTAAAAACTTTAGACGAAATACTGAATTGAATGATTAGTGAACTAGAATGAATAATTCAAGCTGGATTTAAGAGCAGTATTTAATCACCCTATTAGTAACTAGCTGTCCCGCGCAACTTCGTCTGCGTCACATTTTCCCCGTTTTCGCAACATAAAAATATTGCTGCTCCGCTCCTATTGGTCGTAGCGTGATGATATATAGCCTATGTTACTTCTAATACCTCCCAAAATATGTGTACAAAGTTTCATGATGATCGGTTGAGTAGTTTTCGCGTGAAAGCGTAACAAACAAACTTACTTTCGCATTTATAATATTACTAGCTGTCCCGCGCAACTTCGTCTGCGTCACATTTTCCCCGTTTTCGCAACATTTTTCATTGCTGCTCCGCTCCTATTGGTCGTAGCGTAATGATATATAACCTATGTCCTTCCCCAGATTGAAATCTATCTTCTTGCCAAATTTCATTAAAATCCGATCAGCCGTTTAGTCGTGAAAACGTAACAAACAAACAGAGTGACATTCGCATTTATAATATTAGTATGGAAGTATGGATTAGTTAGGATTTGGTCTTTGTTACAAACAATAGTGCCTGCGTCGTTGGTTTAGTGGTCGCAACGCAAGCGCGACTGCTGAGCATAAGGTCCTAGGTTCAATTCCCAGGTCGGGCAAAGTGTAATTGGGTTTTTCCATCAGGAATTTCTCAGTAGCAGCCACGGAGTCTGGATGTGTGCCCGATTGATGGCAAGAGGAACGCCCCCTATCACATGGGACTTAAACATAACTAGTAAAATATGATTGTAGTTTTACTTGGTACACCTCTGCCAAACCCTTCGAGGATAACAGGCGTGATGATATGATGATGTTTACAAACAATATTATCATTTTCTTGCCTTTATCCCAATTTATTTTCTGTCGGCGCTCTTCGCGGTTGCGGTCTTCTTCTTCAATACTTCTCTATTACTTCATTATTCTCTGCCAATGGATACGGTCACCGCTCAGTCAACTCCTGGACCTAAGCATCGCTTAACATCTGCTCTTAAACCTTTCACAACCAGTCTTATTCAGATGGATTGCATTACCATCAGATGTATATTCCGGTTGTTAGTTACGATGCCGTATTTGCATGTCGTATGATGCAAAATTTTGACATACTTTATAATGTTTACAATCAAGTTAGTCGTGCTACTGATTGTCTAGAAGTGATTAAAGTCTTGACCAGATACGTCAGCGTCTGTCTTACATTATTGCTGAAACGAATATTTTTGGCGCGGATTTGAGGCACATCATATTTCTATATTTTTATTTTTTCGTTCGTTTCAATGTGCCTTGCCTCTCTATTACTTGTCATGTCATCAGACGCCTTCTTTCTTGCCATATCATCCTTCACACAGTACAGCCATCGTTTCTTTGGTCTCCCTCTACTCTTATAGGTACACATCCATGCTTTACAAACAATAGTGGTATACTTTTGGCTTTTTTTATTATATCCAGTCGGCAGTGCGAGAACATGTGAAGTTCAACAACCGATCCGATTACGCCCCCCTACTTCTTAAAAAGAAAAGGCTTGTGTCCCAGCTGTGGACATATTACTGGTTAACATTATATGCAGCAAGGCGCACCACATTTAGTTCATCATCATCAGCCTATAATGTTCCCACTGCTGGGACGCAGGCCTCCTCTCTGTGAGCGGGAATGGGCTGTAATCTACCACGCGGGCCCAGTGCGGGTTGGTCATCCAGTTTTAGTTGTCCTTAGGTAATTTTTGAGTTGCCGGTCTGCCCCACACTAACACTTCCCTCTGGCTATGTTCCAAAACAACTGACGCTTGTTTCAACGCTATCTACAAGGTTTTAGATGTGTTATTTACTTTGGTTATTACATTGAAGACGAACAATTTACTGCTGATAGTTTGTTTAAAATGAAGAGTTTTTATTTTATAGGAGTTTTTGTAGGCTTGTGTGGGATATTGTATCGTATACGTCTGACATGCTTCCGGAGTTTACTGCCATGCTTTTTTTATGAATTGATAGAACTATTATAGGAATACCTAAGAACAGCATAGAACCATCATCGCCTCTTCAGATCGAGCCGTTAAGCATTCTTCGGCTTTCAGTCTAACCGGGTACAGCTGAATACCAGTATTTTACACGGAGCGACTGCCTATCTCACCTCCACAACCCAGTTAGTACTATGTAATACAACACACTTTGGTAGTACCGCTATCGTACCTTAGCTTACCGTTACGGGTAGTCAGTGGCCTGAAAGACCGAAAGCAGTCGGTGGTGAGTCCTTTGAATTATCACCTGTAACGACTGTCAAAGATCTATAAATGAGAGCCGTAACCCCCGGCTTAACATGCTTTCCGAGACACTGATGAAAATAGATATGTAATGGGTGGTCACCCATCCACAGACCAACCTAGGCAAGCGTGGCTTTACGTGAAGATTGATCCGAGCGGCTGTTATTATTTAGCTACCAGCCGTTCAGCATTGTTAATGATTATTAAACTACATTTAGCAAAGCAGACTTTAGCCATCGAAAAGGTATCGCCTCGGATAAGGTGCACGCGTAGCATGACCACTGTAGAAACGAGTTTTGTCTACGGAAGAATCGACATAATAACAGATAGACGATGACATTGTGTCAGTTTGTCGATTCTTCCGTCGACATAGCCCTGTCTACGGCGGTCATGCATGCTACGCGTGCAGATAGTACCTAATATAAGGAGGTTCCTATTTCTTTACAGTTAGGTACTTACCCAAGATCAGTTATTTAGTGAGTAAAATTCACTGATGAATGTGATGTAAAAAGACTTTGGTTTTAAACTAAGAAACGCACTATAGGATTATGCTATCTAACTTTTGAATAAATTGACCTATTACGAATTGGTTCAAGCAGAAAACTTGATTTAAATAATAAAATGCCATAATCTGATACGATAAATTTGAGAAACTTAAATAGAACATAGATACCTATCTATCTTGTCGATATCTATCTATGGTTCTATACAATATTCAACAATTGTATAAGAGCCAATATAATAGGGACAAAGTTTAATAAAATGAGAGGCCTTTTGTCCGCAGTCATATTATAAGCCATAAAGCCTTCTTTGGTAACTAATCCTTTTAACTATGGACATTATGATAATAAGAATAAGACAACGTATAACTTTAGTGACCGTTTTCACTCAAAACTAAACGACACCTAAACGACTGTCTGAATATTATTACACTTTTGGAATTTCAACTCACGGTGCTATATAAGCCGAGCCGAGCTCGGTTAAGTTTAGGTATTGATTTAGGTGTCTCCTAAACTTAGTGAAAACAGGCATACATATAAGATAACAGAACCGCTCCATCACAATATGTAAAATAGTTTTTAATGAGACACTAATACTAAAAGGTAATGATTTGCCTTTTAAATTAATATTTGACATCATTGAAATATTACCCATAAGATTTTCTAAGATAACAAGGATATCATACGATCGCCTGAGGAATACATTTAAATAAGTTTTTGCTCTTTGAGTAGAAATATTCGATTCGATCACAGGTCAAGTACACATTGGAGTATCGGAGTACTGACTAACAGACAAGGTATGAATTATTTTTGTTTGAACGTAAAAAATCGTGCAACGTTTGCCACACCAGACATTAGTAAAAGCAAACAGTATTTCAATTAAGAACAAATGGTCGGAATCAGCTCACACATACATGCAAGGCGTTTTACGTGACCTCTAAGTATGATTCCGGTAACAGATTACTCTTGAGTAAATCGAGGCTTTTGCATCGAGACAGGTGGTTATACTGTTTTATGTGTGTAGTGCAATTTATAAAAAAGTAGTCGATAACCCTAACAAGTTTTTTTTTACGAATGGTAAACCATCAAATGATTTCCCGTCCGTCCTCCCGCTCTGGGCGGAGCGGAAGGGAGTGTCAGACTTGTACTGACTAAAACCCATCCATGTTCCTTCTTAGCCCTTTGTGTTTCAGAACCACAGTATCTTTTTCGAACAGTCCCGCATCCCTGGCAGGATAACCCTAACACCTGAGTTTGATTTCACAAAAAGAGCTGTTGTCTAAACAATAGCAGCCGCACGTGTCTATCTTCTTCGAGGTTGGACCGTCGATGGTTGACTTGCCAGATACCGAGTTTCTCGGTGTCTCAGAAAGCATGTTAAACCGTTGGTCCCGGCTGTCATGTGTAGATCTTTGGCAGTCATTAAGTCTGCGCCCAGCCTCTCGTTTCGAAGGTGGAAAATGCAAGATGGATTGGGTTTGAGTGAATTAGCGAGATAGTATGTGGATAATTCACCGAGAGCATCTGACAATCGGACCTCAACCTCCTCAAAGGTGGTGGCTTGGGAGGTGAGGGCAAGGTCGTCTGCATAGAGGAAGCGGGACGTGTTCGGGCTTGAAGGCTGGTCGTTAGTGTATATATGTGCCAAGACACTTCCTTGTGGCCGGCCGTTCTTTTGTGCTCTCCAGCGACTTTTATCCGAAAGAAGGTGGACCATTCGTTCCCCCTGCTGAGAGTCTCCCATCTGGACATGAGTTGCCATGGCTGACCTGGAAGTCTTTAAATAGACTTCGGACCCAGTTTGGTTGCAGCAAGGAAAACCTGTTCAGGTGGAGATTTATTAGTGATTCTGCCCTGGAGTATAAATGTGGTGCTGTCCCACAAACGATGCGGCACTTAGTATCGTGGTCCTGCGTGTCCTGCTGTTTGTTCATTACAGGAACTGATGGGCGCTACAGAGAGCGCCAAACAAGTGGCTCAGTTCTGAGCCGACACAATTTGGATTGCCATCGACACGAAGAAGATCATGACGTATCATATTTTCCACTACTAACTAGATTGTAGAAATAGACACTATGTGAAATACTGTTATTCAGCTGCATCCCGTTACACTTTAAATCGACCTTAATATAGTTGGGAAAAGACGGTCGCGTTGGTATTCTGATTATCTTTATTCTGTGGTTCTGCGTAGACGCACAAACTGGCGCCAGTTATTACACACACATAAAACTGCGACACGCTATTGGTGGAAATATGTAAACACGTACTGTTCATAAGGCCTCTTGCACAAAAGCGTTGCGCCTGAGTCATAATTGTGTTGTGTCAAATTGCAGATCAGGTAAACGAAGTGTAAATGGTAATTTAATACGGTTGTACAGCGTATACAATGTAAAATCTAACGCTTGTGGCATAGTAAATTCTAAAATGTAATTGAACCTTCGCAAGCTAAACTAAAGGTGTCTTTATGAATTTCTATTGTAATTCTTTAATTTTGTGTAAAATTTCGATGCGATGTAAAAATTGTTACTGAAATGAATGAATTGAAAAGTTATGAATAAAGAGAATGACAGGAGCGTGCGTCATTCGTTTCCTGCTCATGAAAACCGACTATGACGTATTGACGTTGCATGCTCTAAGCAACTTATTTCGTTTCATTTTAACACGCTCTTATTGCCTGTAACTTACTAATAAAAGTAAAAAAATCTTAGAAGTTAAATATGACCCACTTCCCGTTTGACGATTGAGCTAAAATTTTGCATACATGTTTAGTTTGGATGATATTGCATTTTAAGCAGATAGTAAATCCATTAATAATATGGCAGAAAAACAAAGACGGTGGACTAGGTATTTTTTATCCATTCTCATGATATGGGTATCAAAGAAAAAGGTTTGCTGAGAAGAATACAAGTACGTAAGAATACGTTTCTTTTATTTATCACAAATCCCTGTCGCAACTTCATTCATAAACGAAATATAAAACTCGGAACAATAACAAAATCACGTGACAAAACAGCCAGTGTGAACGTTCTCTTAAAAAGTATTAAAGATTCGACCTTGTGTGCCAAACGTGAGTAATGCCGGTCGTCAAACCGTCGACCGCATATTTTCTAAACGTTTTTAGAGCTTCGTGTAATACTGTCATTGATAATTTGCTATTAATAACTGTCAATGATACTAAATCTGTTTAAACTGAAATGTCGTTTATTTGAGGAAGACATAGAAGACAAACTGTCTCGTCTTTGAGAAAAGCTCATCATCTCATTTGCGTAGCCTTGCTTTTTAGGAAAATAGTTCGTTATCTTACCTGCCTTTTACCACCTTATGTTTGGGTTAGCTTCCAGTCCAACCAGATTCAGCTAAACACATGGAGCGACTGCCTATCTGACTTCCACAACCCAATTTATGTGTAACATGATAGATATTCTTTGGTACATAAAACACTAACTATACAAGGTGTTGTTTTGCATCCTCGTCAAATTCAAGGAGGTAACTATGCTAATGATTCTTGTCCCGAATCATTAATAAAATGGGTAGGTAATTTTTATTTTTTTTCTTATTTACGGAAATCGGTAAGTGTGAACCACCCGTGTTTTAAACGCGGATCGTCTGGTTCTCGCCCTATAACCTCGCTTACACACATACAAACTATCTCAAACGTTTATTCGATTATTTCTTAGTCCCTAAAACCACGTTAAGGGGGGTATTCTGAAATATTGACAAACTTAACCAAAAAAACAGCGTTTATTAATAATTAAGTAGGTACCGTAATTTTAATTGATTATTTATGTCTTTTGTGACCACGTCCTGAAATTTGACGAGAATGCAAAACAACACCTTGTATATGGTGTATGTAACTCATCATTTAGATGTTGACTTAACACTGCACCAAAATTCAGACTCTTAGGTTGCATAGATCTCGAGAAAAACTTCTGTGCTGTAACAGAAGAAATTGACATTATAAAGGTTCTTATTTTCTTCGAAGACCAATCTAGCTATGCTAAACCAAATTAAGCCGATCTATCATGGTCTGGGAAACTCACACAAAGCCAGATCAGGTTATACGGGGTATGTAGCTTGGTGTGTGTCCGGCTTCCTATAAACGCTCTTCTGAAACCAATTATTACTTCAGTTACAAACAAAGTTTGTAAAAGCTAGTTGATTATTATCCATATGGACGTTTGATAAAGTTGTCCATGTAAAAGTAGGGTAATAATCATAATTATACGTTTCATTTATTTGAACATTTGTTTTGAACAGATTTAATGGAGCCTATGTTTCTTTATTGATGTAAAGTTATATGAAACATGTTTTGTTGGCTTTCAAGTTTCAATAGATTGTTCAAACACAATTAAGGGAAATAGGCTAGCCTAGAAGTTTTAAATTAAATAAAACTTTGATTTTAGGCTTGGGATAATAGGCATTGTAAATGTGTGTTTGATAAATATAATGGTTTCTGATAAAGAACAATCATCGAAGTTGGTAATTATGTAGAACAGAAAGATTTAAGACAGAAAATAAACTGTAGCCATTACAAGAACTTTACTGAAAGAGGTCGTAAGAAACGTTTGTGCTAGTGCAACATACAAACTCCACATTATAAGTGAACGCCGCATGCGTGACTTCGAAATGTGATAGATAAGGTACCTTGTGACCCGTTCATATCAGGTATCTAAACGAAGCATGGAATTTAAATTAGCCATCAAGACGTTATCTTCTTTCATACTGATACGTAGTTCCTGTCTGACAAGCGGTAGCACCAATCAGAACCTAGTTGTAAAATTAGCTAATAACTCAAAGATAAATTCCTTGATACCCGAAGAATTAAAAACGAGTCCATAAATTCGATTCCGGGCTCTTCCTCAGAATTTATCTGGCATATTTACGATAAAGATAACCGAAAATGTCGGATATTTAACGATGCCTGTATCAAAACTAGTCGTGTACATATCTGTTAGATTAATAAGCCCATTCGATTTCCTCTTATCTTGTGTTTTTATCGAAAATATTCGTTCTATTGGTAACGCTGCCATGGTAGTTATTTTGTTTATTTTAATTGCTGTTAACGTTTCATTATGTAAATAAGTGTATTTATTACTGATTGCTTCTGTAGAAGCTCGCGTGGCAACATTGATTTACCTTTGTTTATTTCTTGACCTAGCATAAATCTGCATAATGCATTTCTAAATTCTAAAAACCCATTAAGCGGTACGAATGCATTTCTTGGTTAAACCTATGGTGATATAATCTTCACCTTTTTCTACTAGTGGTGGTACTTTGTATCTGTCAATAAACAATTAGTTATCTTTAACTGCTTTATCAGCCTTTGCTCTTTCACTAGCATCAATACTTTTATCATTGACTCTCATTTCATTTATGCTTTTAACTAGTAATTCAATACTGATAAGTTTATCATTCTGAACCCAATTTGACATTCTATGCACGAAATCTTCATTTAAATGATGCCCTTAAGTAGGTGCCCCTAAATCGAGATAAACGTGACTGTTCTCTGCATTATGGTCTATCTTCATTAGATATCTAAGTAGGTTAAATGTTTAAAACGCTTTCTTCTTTACGCTCTTCATTGCAACATTTGTTATTAACACCATCTATAAGTGTAACTTGATCAGCTGTATATTTTTCTATATTGACAGTTCTATGGTGTTCGTTATCTGTATTCATATATTCAGAATAAGTTATTTTTATTCATTAAAATTCTTTACTTTTATCTTTATTCGTGTCTTAACGCTTATTTTGTAAATTGTTGGCGTATTTGATGGTTATCTAACTTTGAATTAGAGCTGGTGATTAATCTTAAATTATTTGAGTTTTTGTGCACTAGTGTTGAAAAATTTAGAACTTAGTAAAGTACATTATTTATTGCGTCTTTGTTTTAAATTGTTTTAGTGAACTTGTTACTCTTTATCGCGTAAAGTGTATTCATTGGAAATGCTTTCGTCAATGTATACAATTGTAGTCACAAAAGTCACAGCAGCATCAGAAAATAAAGTCGTCATTTCTAATTCGATCCCACAGAATTTATACGTGGTTGACCATCCAATTTAATTATACAACCTCCTTAATTGGAAGATTTAAGTATTGAAACGTATATTTTAAACTAAACTATCTTACTTCCTGCAAGAACACTAGTACTTAGTCTAATCACCATCCATTTTCGTAAAGGAAATGCTCCTCCGTTGGTATTTTAATTAATAAACGCATAATTCGTTACTAAACTGTCTCTTAACGAGATAAGATGAATCTCCACCATAAATATTCTATCATGGGAAAGGGATATAATCTGAGTTCGTAGATTTAAAAAGCTTAAATTGAAAAAAGGGGTTTCATTTTTAAATTCATTAATAATTCCTTTAGTAAAAGGATAAGCTTGTGATTATGAATATTTTATTGAAGGCTCGTGCTCATTTATATTTTAGGGTCCGCGTTTTTGTGTACTTATTTATGGCTAAGAGGTTTCCATTTTCCAATTACGTATTCAATCACACTATCAAACAGCACTGATTAATATCATAATTCCTTCCGTTTCAGAGCATTTGATCTCACTTTGATCACCTGTTAGTAATCTATACTTGATTAACTTTGCAGACTCGTTATACATCAAATGAGTATTCGAACACACCTTCGTATAACCGTTTATGTTTCCTTGAAAATATTCTATAATGCTCGCCATCTATATTGGTCCTATGGTCCGCAGTAAATCTCCATTAATATGCGTTTGACATGCGGTAATGTGACCGTGCCCTATATCATTATCAGCTACGTTAGAAGTTCTCATATCTATATATCAACTTTATAGCCCGGTCGTAGGCGAAGAATGTTTCACTTTATTTGTTTTTAGGTAAAAGGTTGGAATTCATTATGAATATAATAATATTAAGCTAGTATTGACTTTGTGGGAAGTTGGCGTCAAATGTTCGGGTTTTGTTCCGCATTTCATCTTCATCCGTCTCGCTTACTTTAAAATATTTTTGGAACATGAATTTTCGATATCAATATTTCCCATTTTGCGCGCAGCCCCAATTAGAGCGACCTGGTTTTCAGCTG
The DNA here is from genome assembly GCA_963082945.1 of Cerastis leucographa. Taxonomy (NCBI): domain Eukaryota; kingdom Metazoa; phylum Arthropoda; class Insecta; order Lepidoptera; family Noctuidae; genus Cerastis; species Cerastis leucographa. The sequence goes on from OY720360.1 coordinate 2,166,299, forward strand.
TCCTTTTTTGGAGACAAAACAGTGTACCTAAATCAAAAAGTCTTAGGTAAACACGAAATAATTTGGACATCGGTAGTCACTTAAGGACAGATACATGTGGGAAGGGCTGAATATTTAACAAGGGACATCGGTCCGGCCACGCGGTTCCGTAAAAGCCCTGCAGGAATCTTAGTTGCTTATTTATTAATGATACGTGGACGTTTCTCGTTTTCGTTTCCTTTTTATTTTATTGTTTTATTCAAGAGGTACAGAAATACTGCTGCTATTTTTGGACATAGAAATTAGGTTAGAGTATTTTTCTCGCTCACCAAATCTTGTATAATCGTCAATGGTTTTGGGTTGACATAAAGTTCGGTCGAACGATGTAGCTCTTAGGTCTCTGGGTCTAGGACCCGATTTAGTTGTCACCCTCAAAATACATTTCGTAAATCCTTCTAGACTTGATGTTTAATCCAATTCAGCTAGATTTCTTGCTGAATTGGACTTCTACCATATTTAAACTCATTGACCTCAGTTTCATAAAACCCAAAACAGAGCTCTCAAAGCTACGAAACACAAATACAACAATTTCTGACCACAGCATTACCCTATTGCAATTCAGCATTGCAATATCCAACTGACAGGTTACTATCCCATCGCTTGCATGCAATTCACCTGACTGGCGAACAATAACATATATCACACTGATCCTACGATGTAATATCAGAAGTGGGAAAACTGAGATAAATTCAAACGCTGCGAGAATATTTGCTGCTATTAATATTTGTGGAGCACTGCGCAACGGTCAGCTTCGGTAACATAATGGATTGAGTATCAAAAGGTGGTTGTTGATATTCGCTGGATAAACAGAAGCTGGATAGTGGTATTATACTGTATATATGTTCACATCGGAAGCATGCAAGATTACTGCAAATTCGGTACATATTTAGCATAAGCTTACGCACTTGTCGCAAGCCAGGAAATACAGAACGTTCGAAGCTGCAATCCTTACATACTTCTCTTGCTTCGTTCACATTAATACATCTAGTCAAACGCGTACGCCGATTGCGAGTTCTACGCACCTGTTTATTAGAATTGTAAGAAAATTCATTTGATCTATTATGGGTTCAATAGTAAAGGATGCCATGACGTCTGACAGGGCAGAATGGAAAAAAAAACATGTTGCGCCATAGAAGATGATGATTGATTCAACACAGAGAGACCGGTGGCTGAAGTCAGAAAGACGGGTAAAGTAGCGAAAATGCATGGAGGCCCTTATCCACGAGTGTACTGCGATAGTAATTAGTTGTTTAATTCATTGACATATAGAATAACTTTTAAAATAATGAACAATCAACAATGACCTTTACTTAAAAGAGATGCAAAGGGATTTGCCCTATTTCGTGCTTAAGAATCTTACTATCAACATTTTTGCAATTCCTGTCTCAAGGCAATCTTTGCGGTTGTAACTTGTAACGTAGTAACTCTGCCGCTATTAATATCTGCTGTATAGGCCTTTGAAGGTATTACTCATAAACGATCGGGACCGAGTCGCCTTGGCCGATGATTACGATTTATTATTGGAAAGGATGCTGCGTGTAGATTAGGATTGTGATTTGTCGGTGAGTTTGGAAGTTGATTGCTTTTTTTACCTTTACTAGTAATTGGTTGGTTGTCACGTAGAGTTGTTAATAGTTGTAGCACCTACTAACGCCGTTGGTATCTGTATCATTAAAAAACTACAAAAATTTTCAATGCTACTGGGTCTAGATTTCTAGAATCAATTCCATGAATCCATGTTATGAGGGTGTGTATACAACACAGACACACAGACCTTTAATCCTGATTGGAGTTCCTTGTTCATCTTCCCTGCCACATCGATGTTACTTCTGACGATATGCTTGTGTACTAGAACAAAAACATCCAGGTTTATTACATAATTGCTCCACTATAATTGACTCTGAACCATGTCTTACTAGCCTACATACACTTACTGTACCATAACCCTCTAGCCTACACAACCCATGCCGTTTTTCGCTATACGTTCTATACAAGCTCCAATACAATATGTATTGTTTAATTAAATCCGTGATTGTTTACAGCTACTAATTACGAGTCCTAGATCAGCATGGCAACAGCTGTTACTAACTTAATGATCACAATTATCGTTTCGAGCATTGCTTGTATTTTCCCACGCGATTCTAACTGTGCCTATTGACCCTTGTACTTGACTGTCAGTGTAATATTACGCGATTGTGAATTTGTTTGTGTTAATATATTCTTTGATGGTTTTTGGATTCAATTAGTCGTTATTTTGTCGCATTTTTATTGACACAAATATTTTTAGATTTCTATTTGAAACCTTGACTCCTGCACTAGCTGAGACCTATGTTTATTTATTTACTAGCTGTACCCAGCATGCGTTGCAATGCACTTTTTACTACCCACCTACCCTATCCGACCTACCTACCCTATCCTACCTACCCTACCCGACGCTACCTACCTACCTACTCTACCCTACCCTACCTACCTACTCTACCCTACCCTACCCTACCCTTACTACCTACCTACCCTACCTACCTACCCTACCCTACCTACCTACCCTACCCTACCCTACCTACCTACCCTACCTACCTACCCTACCCTACCTACCTACCCTACCCTACCTACCTACCTACCCTACCCTACCTACCTACCCTACCTACCTACCTACCCTACCTACCTACCCTACCCTACCTACCTACCCTACCCTACCTAACCTACCCTACCCTACCTACCTACCCTACCCTACCTACCTACCCTATCCTACCTACCTACCCTACCCTACCCTACCGTATCCTATGTCCTTCTCCTGGCTCTAAACTACCTCCCTGCCAATTTTCAGCTAAATCGGTTCAGCCGTTCTTGAGTTATAAGTGAAGTAACTAACACGACTTTCTTTTATATATATAGATTTGTGTTGCATTCCTTAGAAGATATTGTAATCTTTATGTTGGTCTTTTTTTCGTATTCTTAATAAGTCCTATCAGATTCATCACCATCATCTCCCTGCCCTTGCCTTGGACTATAAGAGTAAAGAACAGAGAATGCACTTGTGTCTGCGCATACAATTGTGCACTATATTATATTCCACTAGATGACTAGACTATACTGAGATTGCTCGCCGTTATTAAGACATGTGGTTTGAAGGGTTATTACAACGATGTTGATGCATCAGTATCTCACTTACTTTCTTCTTATTTCATTTGTGACAACGAAATCTTTTTTGTCTCTCATGCAAATTTTACAAATCTATATCATGTGTAGTCATCTGTTAAATTCACAATCTTGGTAATGTATCGTCTTAAAATCATTATTATAGCCTTTGAAAGGTCTCATGTAACATAACTTGCTAATGTACCAACAGCTTTGTTAATAATGACAAAGATTTTTCCCAATATTCTACTACTCAAGTTACATCATTAATGACACAGACATTTTGCAGTCTCTGTGAGAAACATCTGGCTTTTTCTTACAAACCTGCAAATCATTGATTATCACGCGATTACACCCATCAATTGGACGGTTGAGCTCGCCAACCTGTACTTAATGATGCTCAAATAGTACCTTAAGTACTCAGAAGCAATAAACAGAAATATTCAATCATGTTATTAGCGATCGTAAAGCCTAGCGCACCGTCTAGGTCGCAAGACTTATGATAAACTGAGTCAATGACATTATATGCGTTCACGATCTGCTGCAATCGTTTGCATTCACCAAACATAATTATGAACTTTATTAAGTGCAGCCCAAAGCTCAAATTTGAATATTCGAATCCTCTATTAGTTGTAATCACGCCTTTGTATTCTTGTCCATTGAGTGCTCACATTACTGCACGAAGTCTATCTTTCATTGTTGACATGAGACGTCCTCCATCCCTTTCTAATGCACCATTACACTGCATCAGCCTATCTTTTTCTGCCGTTGCATTCTTTACAAGTTCTTTAGTTGTCTGTACGACTGTTCGTCTTGTTTTCATCACCATTGAAAAGTTATTCAATTGTGGACAATGAAGTTTCCTTTCTAGAGAGCAATGCTTTTGTTTTTAGATTTTAAACCTTTTTCCTTTTTTTGTGGGCGTGAGTACCGGTTATAATTTGAGCAAGCTGTTTGATTGTTGGATATAGGTGGAATTCCGTGGGTGTTGGTACAAGTAATAGAGAAGCTAGGTATCTGCGCAAGTTATGTCAGAACCGGTGTTTATGAACATTTAGTTGCCTTGTTTGTTACTAACATTAGACATGAGTTTCTATGTACCTTACTTGTGTTATAGGCAGACAATGATATGTGTAATGTCTGTAACGCCATGTTACGCAAAGAAGTTGTATCCAATACTGTATACAGGTTGTATAACCTAGAAGCGGAGCATGTGGGCTGTAAGTGCTAATTTGTTTGTAACATTACGCTTATCATCTGTAACTGTTGGTAGTGTAAATGTATGATATGAAAGTATTTGTACGAATTCTAAACGTCGAAATTGTATCGCATCATACACTCACCTCAGTTTATGTTATAATAGCCTTGGGCCGTGGCTTCTTTGAGACTTACGTTCGTCATCGTCATCCGTCGAGCTGAAAAGGCGTGAAAAGTTAGAAGATGAACAGACAGAGTTACTTCCGCTTTTACAATACTAATATACCCGTGCTAAATGATGTTCCTGATATCCATCAGGAATATCATTTAACACGGGTTGCACTACTTTATGAAAACCTTCGACAATCTTCACTCCTTTTACTCCAAACACTTAATAGAGTTGCTGTGTATCGTTATCAACATTGAGATCAGCCTTCACAACCCTTAAAAGAAGAAGAGCCTCATCTTGCACAATACAGTACAAAGCAACACGATTAACCTCACTTATCTGCGATATCGTCCCCTCTAAATGACTCGTACGAAACACAAGGGTTACAAGATAACTTGGAACTAAGAAAGGAGGGATGTGACAAGAGATTCGACATAACATTTTAGGACTGTTCGTGTAACTTAAATGTTAGGAGCTTCTCAGCTTAATAACAGCCGCACGGGTCGATTTTCAAGGTTAAGCCGTGCTTGCCGAGGTCGGTCCGTGGATGGGTGACCATAACCGTATCGTACATACCGAGTTTCCTCCGTGCCTCGGAAAGCACGTTAAGCCGTTGGTCCCGGCTGTCATTTGTAGGTCTTTGACTGTCGGTACAAGCAGTCAGAAGCCGAAAGTCTGACATCCAGTCTTACCAAGTGGTATCGTATTATCCAGTTACTGGGCTGTGGAGGTCGCTTCATGTAAAAAACTGCTACTCAGCTGCATCCGGTTAGACTGGAAGCCGACCACAACAAAGTTTAAGGCTAGGCAGATGATGATGTGTAACTTAAATGTGGCTAAGACAGATACAAATTGTATTGCGAATAAAGATACATGGAATCTTATAATTTATTTGTTACTTACTAAACTTGCTGATATCGTCTTTAGGGTCCAGACAGCAATGATGATTTTGAACCGCTTAAGGCGATTGCCGATTGACTGAGTCATTGACAATGAAAGCTTGACAGCTTAGCATTTTTTTTTTAATTAAGTAGCTATGTTTTTCAGGTACTATCAAGATCACTGACCTTCGACCTTACTTAGGGCATAGGGTGAAAAGTTGCAGACCGTCAGTAAACTCGGAAGTACATTAAATGTGAACTCTTCTGAATTTAATAAACTATCGTATGCACAATACCTAGATACTTATTTGAATCGGACATTTCGTAACAACGTCGATTTTGCATAGCGTTTTTGTTTACGAGAAACATATCTGGTAGTAGACTAGTAGCATTTCGCAACTAGAAATCGTGAGATCTCGCTTTTTAATGTTCGGGGTTGAGCATTTCGATCGTTACGACTTTCTAGGTAGGTAGTTATAGTCTGTTTCGTTCAACAATAGAGCTGGATGTATAAACTTTTATTTGATCTTCGCGATAGCAGCAAACTTACTTATAAAAGTTAGACTCACACAAAAGCTTTTACCATATCTACGATTCTAATGCCCGTTTCCATGCTATATAATGGTTAGCAAAATCGCTCTGTTAGATTTTGAAGTCTCGGTTCAGTGCCAAGAGTTAAAACTGCAACAGTACGTATTTATTTAGGTTTCACATAGTGGGTACTCGGGTATTACGGCATTACTTGTAAAAGTTAGATTTGCACAAAACCTTTAATCATATCTACATTTCCAAGCTGATTAAAATTTATAGTTGGTTAAACATGATCTTTGTGTGAATTATAAGTAGACAATGATTGAGTACGTCCATCTCTATCTGAATATTAAGTTCGATATTCTTAAATCTTGATTCAAATCTCTACGATTTAATACTTTATCTTACTAATCCTGCGACGGAAACGCCCCGTTTATTTGTAAGACTAGCTCCTGCGCGTGATTTCGTCCGCAACGAAGAAACATATCCAATGGCAGTCGGTAATAGTGTACCCTTGCATTATTTTTCATTGCACCTAGCTGACCTCCAAAACCCAGTTAGTACTGGCTTTCGGGCCTCTGACTGTAACGACTGGCAAAGATTTACAAATGACAGCCGGGACCAACGGCTTAGCGACCACGTGCTTTCTGAGGCACAGAGGAAACTCGGTATGTTATGGATCGTCACCCATCCAGGGAACAAATATAATATGAGTGCGGATAGATGATCTTTTAATCATCTTACATAATACAATGAACACACACGACGAAACATTGCAGAAACATATCCTTTGCTTCTTCACTCCTTGTCTTTCAACGAGGTATTAGCGACAATGGAGAGGGGTGGATCTATTGTCACTACACCTAGGTCGTTCTAGGCGACTTGTTTTGTAAATATCGCTTTAAGGACCCCTAGTACATGGGGGGTACTCGGTAGTATTACTCGTAAGTTGTGGAGGAGTGTGTGTAAGTACTGTGTTTGTAATTGTGTCGTTTGCTGTGTTCTGGATGGTTCTTTTTAATAGAGACACGTTTTGAACATAGGTCGTTAGAAGGCTCATTATCTTGATACTTGGACTCGTTTGAATTATCATCACCACGCATTCATCATCATCATTTTCTTGGCCTTATTCTAGTTTATTTGTGGTCGGCGCAGCATGTCTTCTCCTTCCATATACTTCTCTATTACTTGCCATATCATCCTGCTAACAGTACATCCATCGTTTCTTTGGTCTTCCTCTACTTTTGTACCTATCCATATATATTCATACTCAAAACTTTCCTCACAACATTATTTCATTAGTTAGAGAAAAAAAAATCGTCACCAAGCAAAAGCTAAAATTTTTCAAATGCATTGTAGGAATCCAAAGTCTCGTTATTGAGCTAAGCATTATGAATGAAAATCTTTTATTTAGGACCAAATCCGAAAATACCGCATCAATGCATCCTTTGTGAAAGTATTTGACAAATCGGGCTCCTACATCTCCCAATTGAATCGGCAATCCCTAAGTTTAATTTTCTGCTCATAAATATGTCATTTAGAAACTAATCTGCATCAATCTGTATGTAAATTCACGCATCCTTTTATTTCATAACTGAATTTGTTTCATATCTCATCAAGTCTCAATCCCATGCAATGTATAATTTTCGAAGGGAACTAAATCAGCGAACGATTTTCGCGTCTCAAAAATACATTAAAATATAACAAATGAACGTTCAGAATCTCCTGACGATTGCTGCAACCCTTACAACGGTCCCCAACGAATGCAATATTACCTTGTCTTTGTAAATTTATTATTATTACACAACATTGCATTTCGAGGGTTGAGATCGCATAGTGCATTTGATCGCAGCTGCTTCTGCGTCCAGTGTAGGGTAGAAATTATTCACTCTGCAACAAAAAACAAACCTTTTACCTTCATGGATAGAGTTCAATTTTGTGTGCAGACACTCAAAATCCCATAGGCACATATGGGATGCCCACCCTCAAAATTAGATTTAGGCAGAAAAAATTACTTAATGGGGTGTTTTCTGTATGAACGGCGAGAGAAGACGTCGTATTTTTTCCAAATCTGTCCGTATCCGCGTATTCACGTTGATATATGAGGATCTAGGGGATTCCAAGGCTGATTAGTTTTGCCCGAATTTTTTGGAGATTGAAATACATAACCATTGTGCATCTAAGTGATAATAAATTAATATTTTAGTAGCGTATTGAGCGGAGTTTTCCTACAATAATCGTAGGTTTCGTCTAAAATGGGTGATTTAAAGGGATTTTTTTTAAGGAATCCTATGTAGTAGTTACCTATGGTCTTTCAAAATAATAAGTCCTGCTGATGTATTAGTAAATAACTTTGACCTTTATGAGGAAAACCTTTGTCATCGACTGAAGCAAATTGATAGATTGTTGCAGTTTGATGTACTGGCGTCTGTACAATCTGACCATAACGTAGTAAAAAGACAGATATGATGAGATAAAAAAAAAAACATTCCCAAAGTATACTATTTCTTTCTACAAACAATGCAAATAACATAGTTGTAATATAAACGGCTTGAGTAATGACAGGGCTGAGTTCGAAAGCTGTTCGTTTGCATCGATCCAATAGCACTTGTGCGAATATCTACATAGTATTGGCAGTGGTGAGTCATAGTTGGCTTAGTTATCTTTTAATACACGAAAAGTTCTCGAAATCATAGATATAGAATGGTGGTTCCCAGCCTTTTTTAAACGAGAATCTTTTTGGTTTGCAGGGATAAGGTTTAGGGAAAAATAAAACTGCGTCTATCTAAAATTAAATTTCGAATTCGAAAGAAATATGCATTGACAGTAAATACAAATTCTTGAGGTAAAAAAAAAACGGTTTGCCTCTGTGTGATTTATTATCTGACTTCGGCAAAGCCAATGAAGGCTTATATACAGTGAAAATATATAAAACTAGCTGGTCCCGCGCAACTTCGTCTGCGTCACATTTTCCCCGTTTTCGCAACATTTTTCACTGCTGCTCCGCTCCTATTGGCCGTAGCGTAATGATATATAGCCTATGTCCTTCCCCAGGTTGAAATCTATCTTCTTGCCAAATTTCATTAAGATCCGATAAGCCGTTTAGTCGTGAAAAGGTAACAAACAAACAAACAAACATACAAACAAACAGAGTGACATTCGCATTTATAATATTAGTATGGATGAAGGCTTATATATAGCCAATGAAAGCTTCATACTTCTCTACTTCATAGAAAACTTAAAAAAAAGGTTTGAAATTTAAAAAAATCGCGAACATTATAACTCTTGGAAATCAATTTCATAGAAGCTAGTATATTGATTTTAGTGCGAATAACAACATACGGTTGCGTTGATGGCAATAGCATGGTCAGTTATGCATAGTTATCAGTATAAGTTTCTTATTGGTATTGCAGGTGGCAACTATGATACAAAAATATATCTAATTACGGCTCGATATGAGAAGCATCAATGCTTCTCAATATCGTACACCAAGTGAGTAGATATATCTGCTGTACCTATTTTTTTCAGGCATTTTCGCCATTATAGTAGAACGTTTAGTAGCTCATACAATGAAAGAATTATAACATTGCCAAAAATGAAAGCTGCAGAAAGTAGACATTCGTGTCTGCTCCCAAAGCTCCCCAATGTCAGAATTAATTCCCATTGTGTTATCCGTGGCCTGTGGTGAAAGGGGCGAGATTATACTCATTTACCGTGAACAGTTTTAATCCCAAGTTTTAACGGTCGTAGCTCTAGGAAATATAGTATAGATAGATGTAGAAAAGTAGAACTTTGTGAAATTGTGGATATGTTCTTTATCTGAGTAAATTTTTATTTTTTATTTTTTAATTTGTATTTTTTTCAGTCGGTTTTTAGGGTTCCGTAACCAAAGGGTCAAACGGGACCCTATTACTGAGACTTCGCTGTCCGTCCGTCCGTCTGTCACCAGGCTGTATCTCATGAACCGTGATAGTTAGCCAGTTGAAATTTCTACAGATTATGTATTTGTGTAGCCGCTATAACAACACATATTAAAAACAGAATAAAATAAATATTTAAGGGGGCTCCCATGCAAAAAAATGTTTTTTTTTTCCTTTTTATAAAAAAATTGTACGGAACCCTTCGCGCGCGAGTACGACTCGCACTTGGCCGGTTTTCTTAATTCACTTTTCATCTTCATCCTAATGTTCGCCAATTCGACTGGAAATATGTACTGCAGTTCATACTATGTGGACACAATGATTACTATCGATTATCAGGTAGACAGTTTTACAAAGCATACAGGAATAACGTTAGAACCTCTAATTCGCTGACTTAGACAGATTCTTTACTCATTTAAAGGTCATTTCCCAAGCCTTTATTCACAAACTCGCCAACATTAAATGCTAAACATTCACGGATTTACTTTGAATTAACACGAAATATTCCTCTAGACACCGTTCGTGTCACCACAGGCGTCAGCAGGAACCGCAACAATGCGCGGTAATCTATTTGCACAGAGCGTCAACCGTACAATACCATGAGCTCTCACAAAAGGGTGTTTACTTAAACCCCTTTCACACCTCCATTGTTCATTGACCACTCACCCAAGAACCCACACTTTACTTAAAAATGTACCTCTAAACTCTTCAGCGACTTCGAATCGGAGCGGCGCGGTAGATCAACACAAAATGGCCGACGCGACACTGAATGGCCGTAATGCTGAATCGAGTGGTCCTCGCGTAGTGTGCAGGAATTTTAAACATACGACGTTGATAATATATTCCACGAGATTTGTATGTTTGAGGATGCTTATCAAAAGTGTGTATGAGTGGGGTTTAAAAGCCTTGGGATTTTTGGGTGTTCTTAACGGGGTGTTTGAATATGATTGTGTTGAGTGGGATTGTATGCATACATAGTGTGAGAGTCGGATGAGAGGATTGAGGAAGTAGGGTCCTTTTTGCGACAAGAAAGCTAGAGCGAAGCATAGGAAAACGTAAATATTAAGCAAACTCTTCACACCATGAGATAGTATTTCTTATATTTATAGCAAAATACTTTTTATCTGGTACGGTAACTTGCATCTAAACCAAGAATTATAAGAAATTCTAACAATAATTTTCTCCCGAAATGAAACCCTGCATCGTTTGATGTTAGCCCCTTGCTCATCCAGTACCCCTTAGTAAACTCATCACATAAATAAACAATAGCTTGAGACGTTTTAAAACTTTGATACGAAGAGTATACACAACACACACATCTATTGGCAGACAACCAGAGTACTTCCATAGACTGACGCACTCCTAACAGCTGTTAAGACCGTCCAACTTAACAAGACCCCACTCTCTTATAGAAAGTTCTTTTCAACTCCCAATTTTGGGACAAGAAAGAGGGGAAAGATGGTCCAATGTATTCTGGTCCTTTGACACAAGGGTCGTTGAAGGGGCGCTTTTGTCCCACGTGTGGGACCCCACGCGTCGCGACAAGTGATTTAGTAGTTGTTACAAAAAACTTTGGTTTTGAAGATAGTTTCAGTCGTGTACGTGAGAGATAAGTACTATCGATTTTTGGGGTAGTTTTGCTACTTGTGAGCAAAACGTTGGACTTTCAAATTTGGCGGTGTATCTTGGAATAAAAGTTCTACCGATTAGTGTAAAATATAGGAGCTCTGTCGTTGTGACCTTAAATTTTTATCTACCGCATTTTGGAAACTAATATAATGTAACATCACGCCTTGAAATCCCGGAAGGGTTAGCGCAGAGGTGTACCTAACAAGTACGCCCACATTTATCCAGTTAAAAACATTTAGTCCCATGTAACAGAAAGAAAAAATATGAATTTATCTCGCACAGGACAAAGCAATGTGATTAAAAGTAAACAGGTAATAGGGGGTGAGCCTATCTAGATCAATCGGGCACAAATCCAGACTCTGTGCCTGCTACTGCGAAACTCCTGATAGAAAACCCACAACGCTTTGCCCGACCCTGGAGTTGGATCCAGAACTCATGCTCAGCAGACTACTAGACTATAACGAGGCTATTTTGGTGAAAAATACGAATAAATTCATTAAAGTAAGCGATGTGCCCACACGAATATTGATTTGCACCGCGACTGTATTTCCTGACCTTTGTGAAGGAAATTGCCATAAAATCCATACTAATCTTTTAGTTGGTTCTGTCTGTCTATTTGATGTGGATTTCAATGAAATAAGGAAACAGGTAGAGCCTGACCTGAATAAAAATAAAGGATACTTTTTTATGGGGTATTTTCTAACCGGTAGGCAGCCGAAGCCTCGGGCAAAAGTCCCAAATAATTAAAAAAAATATACCACGTACGCATTACCGATGCAGCGCTCTCAAAAACGGTGAAGGAAAACATCGTGAGGAAACCGACATGTCCTAGAAGTAAAAATTCGAAGACATGTTACATCTACCAACACGCACTGGGTGGATTACAGCCCATTCCCTCTCACAGAGAGGAGGCGTAGGCCTGCGTCCTAGCAGCGGGATCATTATAGGCTGATGATGATGACGCATTACCCAGTAACTGGGTTGTGGAAGTCAGATAGAATGTCCCTCCATGTAAAACTGGTAGATACACTGGAAGCCGACCCCAACACAATTGAACAAGGCTAGGAAGATGATGAAATTGTAAGTAAATCAACATTACATCGAACTAATTAGCATGCAGCACCGTCTGCAAATTGTCAGAGCTCGTTGCACCATATTCTGATCGCTCAGCTCAATCACTCGTCAATATTAACCAGCTGACTGGCGCAGTCTGAGGGTTGGTCACTCGTGAATATTAACGACCTGATTAACACACTGTCTGAGACCGGTTGCAGGTTGGATCTCTGCGAGGAAAAATGTCTGTGTGTAGTTGTAGCTTGCAGGATGTATGTAGATATAACTATGCTATAGTGTTTGTGTCTTGGTGTAGCTAGGTGTATCTAGGTCTATCAAGGTGTATTGTATTTGCGATCACCGTGTGGGTAACTACATATAAAGGGTGTAAAACACCTCTTAACGAAGCCAAAAGGCACTCGTTCTCCCTGTCATTGCGATCATTTTTTGTTCTACACCATACCTGGGAACCTTCTAGTTACGGAGATATTAGGGGTCAAAGTTCCAACTTTTTGACAAGTATTTTTTTAAATACAAGTTATTAGTGTAAGATTTTTAACTTTTTTTTTCTTTAAACACCTCCACGACCCTCGTACTATTCAATCCGTCCATCAGCACAATGTTTTGAGTGCTTTACATTGAGTTCTACCACAAAACATGATTTTACACCCCCAAAAAAAAGTCATTTCCCAGCAATAATTTTTGCGTAAAGTTACTTAGTTTCATGTACAGAATGCTTGGTTGACGGCTTCGTGATGAGGTGATTTACACGGTGTATAAATCACAAACGGAAAGCTTGAATTTTCTGTAGAAAATTAGGGAACGTTTTTGTAGTCCCCCGTTCTGTTGAAGTAGTTTTCATACCCAATAATGGCTTATTTACTGAATCTTTCTGACATTTCGTACTTCAGGAGACCATAGCACGGAGACATGACTTTAAGTATCGTAATTCCTTAATTTTTTTGAATCCATACTTTAGCTATCTTGTAGCATATTTGTGTAAAATTGTGCGATAAGCACGATTACTTATAGTTGTAACCCATAGATATGAAGAATGAAGTCTTGAAAAAGTACATATTTTTGTGAAACGAAACGATCGTATTTACGTTACGTTTGCTTGGCTCCAAGCTAGGTCCACAGTTCTTGGTATTGGTAGGATACAAAACAAAACGAAAAAGAAACTGCTCGTAAACGAACTTCGATAATGAACTGAGTACAAAACTAACTGTCTCGGCCAGTAACAAAATCAATAAAATTATACCCGCAGTGAATGTTAATCAATATGTCAACAGTGGCTGTCATCGTGTCATCGCGGCGGCGACAGAATGTCAAGAGTTCTCAGAATACGATGTGACAGTGACATCAACCTTGAATGCTGGGTTTAGTGTTTACTTGGTATAGGAGTATGTATTAGGCCTAATTTTGGTATGGCTTCGGTTGAAAATTAATGGAGTTGTTGGAGTTTTAGGCATTAATTTTGGATGACTGACTTAATACAAAGGAATCATTTCTTAAGTAATAGATTGGATAGCGCGTGATAGCCTAATGGTGTGACCGTCGGACTGACAAGTCATAGGTCTCTGATTTTTCGGATTCATGTGCGTATTGCATAATTATCACGAGCTTCGGTGAAGAAAAACATCGCAAGGAAACCAGCATACCTGAGGTATATTTGGTGACGGCATTCATAGCCAAGTCGAAGACCGGGCGGCATAAAAACTCTGACTCAAGACCAGACCTAAGTAATTAATTAATGATACAATGGTGTATGACTTATTCTTAACTTCAAATTCTCAATAGACCAGACACATATAGCGATATAGCAATATTTACGTCATAAATTATCATTTGTATCGTTCGTAAGAAATCTTGTTTGAATACTAAAGGAAACACTTTTAGGACGTAGCACTTTTAATAGGAACAAAGTTAAAAACTCAAATTCCAATTCTTAAACATTTTTCTTTTTAACGTGTCGATGGTAATCTATATTCTCAATTAAACAACCGTGTCTGTCTGTCATTTTCAAGAGATTTCTCTTCATTTTAATGTTGGGTAGCTTTATGTCAAATTCTCAAAGGTTAAACATTGCCCACTTGCACTCGGATATCAATTAACAACACCAATATTAAAATTCGCAACAACAATAAGAATAAGAAAAATAAGAATCTCATTAACATTGAAAACGGTATATTTAACATGATTACATTTGTTTTGTGTTCCCAATATCTATTTATTTTTACAAAATAGTGTTCATGGCCATGTCAGTTTAAAAACTTAAAAGTAATATTCATAAGCTCCAAAGCAAAACCAGTTTTCAGTTCATCTTATTTCAAGGGACTTTAAAGCTCCTCCATTAGTTACTTAGGACGGTTACCAAATGTAAACTTTGACTAGGTACATAACACATTCATCTAACTAACTCCAGCTAATACTGTTGTATGCAAATGATAACACAACCAATTTGGGTAGGTAATTAAGTCAGTTCAAATTTTACGTCCGTGTAGCCGAATTTAATTAGTTGGGTGTTACCTACTACCTACATCGGCGGATTTGGCGCCGGGCGTCGACGGTGGCACCGCCACAATGCCTGTACTGTAGGACTAAAGACTATTGTCACATGGTGGTGTAATATTTTAAAATGGAATCTGTCTTACACCTACTGTTTAAATATCCAACTGGTGTCTACCGCCATATTTGTGGACCTAGCTTTTGACGTTTCCTATGCATCCATGTAGGTTTTTTCATTTAGAATTTGATTGTAGAAGTTGATAGATTGTTTTTCATATTCAGATTTCATCTCTTTCAATGAGTCGTTTGACATACCATCTCCTAGTCATACCAGCTCAGAATAAAATCCTTTCGTCTCCATTAATTTTTATGTGTTGATTGTTTTTTTCCACTTAAAACCTACGATGATCTACTTTGTAAGGTATAAAAATATTTTATGTAGAGAGCTGTTGCCCTATACGATTAGGTGTTAATAATGCCAAATAAAAACAAATTTCTTTCTTTCTTTTTCCATGTGTAACATGATGAAATCTATACTTATAATATTATAAAGTTGAAGAGTTTGTTTGTTATCTTGAACGCGCTAATCTCAGGAACTACTGGTCCGATTTGAAAAATTCTTTCAGTGTTAGATAGCCCATTTATCGAGGAAGGCTATATATCATTACGCTACGATCAAAAGGAGCGGAGCATGAAAAATGTTGTGAAGACGGGGAAAATGTGACGCAGACATAGTTGCGCGGGACAGCTAGTATCAAATAATCATAATATACACAAAGACATTTCTGTCCAACTACTTCTACTTCATCCATTCTGAGACATTACTGTTATTGTTTACTTTTTGGTTTTGAGTTCTCGGTATTTCAGTGTAAGTGACCATGCCAATTTCAAAACATATATTCGGAGACACTTCTACGAACGAATCGTTTCTTTATTCAAATATCATGTTACTATACGGTGTAAGTGTCGGCAGACAACGGCCCTAAGCCATCGTCTTACAGTCTGCAGTTAAATCCATATGCTAACATAAACCTCGTTTGACAAGAGATTAGCTGACGTGCAGTTTATGTATCATTAGTCTACCTTTACTTGCAAGAATGTCATGTCTGTGTAAGATGCAATACTACGATGTCATCATCTGCCTAGCCTTTTTCCAAACTAACTTGAAGTCGGCTTCCAATCTAACCGGATGCAGCTGAGTACCAGTATTTTACATGAAGCGACTGCCTATCTGACCTCCACAACCCAGTAACTGGGTAATACGATACCCCATGGTAAGGCTGGATGTCAGACTTTTGGCTTCTGACTACTCGTAACGACTGTCAAATATCTACAAATGACATCCGGGACCAACGGCTTAACGTGCTTTCCGAGGCACGGAGGAAACTCGGTATGTTATTTCGGTCACCCATCCACGGACTAACCTCGGCAAGCACGGCTTAACCTTAAAAATCGACCCGTGCGGCTGTTATTATTTAGCCACGTGCTCAATACTAGGATGTAAGGTAAAATAATTGTATTCAAACAATTTATAATTTTAAGGAACCGGTTTCTGGTCTTAACTGCTGAATGCTCTTGGGTTGAATTCTGGGAGTTGGGGAAAGTCGCTCTGGGTCTGGATTTGTGCCCAGCTGATGGCAATAAGCCGGTCGAAATGTGAGTGTTCTGAAATACTGACAAACTTAAACAGCCAAAAAAATCTGCGGTTATTAATAACTATCTGTCCCGCGCAACTTCGTCTGCGTCACATTTTCCCCGTTTTCGCAAAATTTTTCATTGCTGCTCCGCTCCTTTTGGTTGTAGCGTGATGATATATAGCCTATAGCCTTCCTCAGTAAATGAGCTCTTTAACACTGAAAGAATTTTTCAAATCTGATCAGTAGTTCCTGAGATTAGCGCGTTCAAGCAAACAAAACTAGGTGCCGTAATTTTAATTGATTATTTATGACTTTTGTGACAGCATGCAAAACAACACCTTGTATACACCTCTGGCAAGCCTTTCCGAGATTCCTAGTGTGTATTTTGTTCTTAATTGATTTGTTACAAAAATCAAAGGGAAGATCGATTCGGTCTTCCACGAATTACCTAGCTTAAAATAATATTTATTTAACGGTTCAGACCTGAAAATAAATCTTCAGAAAGATCAGCCCCCGTATTCACACACGTTTGGATTCGATTTCGATTCGGAAAGTCGTATGTCTATCTCACTTGCTTTCGTAATGCCAAAACAAGATAGCCATATGACTTATCGAATCGAAATCGAATCCGAGTGTTTGTGAATAGTGCTAGATGCGTAGTACTCGTAACTCTCGTTTATGACCAGATATAATTATGAACGTAGAAGAAAAGAGTACTTAAGGATTTTAGTAGGTCGCGGTCAGTGGTTTCTGCTTACCCTGGTGGAAAAACGGCTTGAGGTTCTGCACGTATGTTAAGCAATCAAATTACTACCAAGCACACGGCATGTAAGTTAAATCCGTAAGCTAACTTCTGCCTTCTGCCCGGTTTTAGGCGCTCGTTCGACATCAAGCTTAGCCGACGGAGATTTTGTATAATTAAGCAAGTTACCGCCCTCTGGCGTCGCCTGATGTTGTCATGTGTTTACTTTTATACTTATAGTTCTAAGTACAACATGCGGTATACGGTGATAAGTAAAAGACAGTCACGGTGGGAGATAATTAAGCATCTTTTTGGTTAATTTTTAGTTGCACCTTGCATGAGGCTTAGGTATTAGGTATTGCTGAATATGTAGGGTTCCATTCAATATTCGAATTCTAAATATTTTATTTCGCATTTAACAACCTACACTGATGAAATGTCAAAAGCAGCAATTGGTTGATTTATGTCCTATGGAGAAACCGGTTTTTTGTTTGTAAAAATTCGTTAAGTTATAACAGTGAAATTACAGTGTATAATTCTGAAAGAAAGTTTGTTAACAAACAAACTTTCTTTCAGAATTATACACAAAAAAAAAGTAAATTAAGTAAATTAAAAGTAACAAACATGTTACTTTTTAACGCCTTAACGCACAGAACCTATCATCCGGAAATTTTGCATATACATTTGTCAGGTGTACAGAAACGGACATAGGGTACCTTTCAACCCAAAAAAAAGACTGTTCTCTAGGAAAACAACAATATCGTTCTTATGATAATAAATGGCGTCACGTTTCCGAGCCGGTTATTGTTAAATTCTAAATTAACGCGAGCGATGCCACGGGCAAAAGCTAGTATTTAATATTGACACGCAGTCAGGACCAACCAAATCTTCCGTCACACATTTTGGTCCATACCTTAGTCCAGCTGTGGATTGCAGCTTCAATTCAGTAGTCCTTTTTAAAAAAAACAGTACCAACCAGTCCAATTTTCTCACATAGCCCGTAAAGCAATAGCCGCACAGACAGAACTTCATGTTTTTAATCCCAAAGACATTCTCTCAGGGCTGTGGCAGAATTAAATCCGTGCGCCAAGTTCGTACACTCGGCTTAGGCTTACAGTGTGTATAATTAAATGTGATGACACCCCTAGGCGCTAGCTAGCTAGTCGACAGGATTCGGATTAACACCTTCGTGTTTTGCCAGAATACAGGCTTAGAGGCTATGTCGAAATGTGTTCTGGTACGTAATTGAGGTCTTAGATAGGTAGTGGCTGAGATTTGGAGATTTCATACCGATTTGAGAGAGATTTTTGCTTGTATAAAGGAGATTTCACGGCTTTAATTTGCGAAGGATTGGGCGTTTCGTTTGTAAATGGAGAATGGAAGAAAAAAACGTGTTGCGCTTACCCCAAATAGAATGGTTGTCCCATTCTATTTGGGGTAGGCGCAACACGGGTAGGAAGATGATGATGATGACTACAAATTGAGCCTATTGCCATCAACGGTACTCAAATCCATCCTTTCTCCAGGCTGCTACTGAAAAATTTATGATGGCAAAACCCTCAACTAATTTCCCGTCCTGAGAATCAAACCCTCTGCTAGGCATAGAGCCTGCAATAACTATATCAATGAGCTACTTATAGTACCTAACCTAAAAATAAAAATACCCTATCGCTTTTCAAACGTTTAAACTTACTTATCGCTTGACAGCAAGGCTGTTATCTAAAAAAATAAACAGGATGTCAGCTAATCAAATCATTACTTAATTAAATTAATTATTTCATCACATCATATAAATATAACATACAGGCTTACAAAAGGCTAAGTATTTTATTTCTCACACTTCCATAAAAGCGAAGCAGGCACAGACTCGTCTGCCGGTACTTTCCAAGAACCGTGCATGAGTCAATATTTACGTGACGTCATCACGCTAAACTGATAACGTGAGTAATGATAACACTGACTCAGCTTTCAACGTTCATTGGTTGTCGATATGTTCATTGTGTTTGGATGAAGATATTACCAAGTTATGATTCTTGTGCGTATTAGGCATTTGTATCGAAGGACCAAAGTGCAAAAAAGATCGTTCTCGGCCTACAAAGCAACCATTTTGTATGAGCTAACACGTGACCACTATAGTTATTGCATTTTAGCGTGTCATGGTGGTCATTGACCCGTTTATCGGTGTCAATTTATAAAACGGAAATAAATTCCGATAAAGTCCTGAATTGCCATATATTATTAAATTTTTAACAAATAAAAACGACACATTAGACACACGAGATATTAGGGAATGCTTGCCAGGGCTGCGGGACTGTTCGAAAGAGATACCGTGGCCCTGGAACACTAAGGGCAAAGAAGGAACATGGATGGGTTTTAGTCAATACAAGCCTGACACTCCCTTCCGCTCCGCCCAGGGCAGGAGGGGTCATTTGATGATACGTATTAGGGAATAGGCAATGCTCGCTACTGCCTTGCTAAATGGCAACTTCCATACTAGTCTATTAGTTAAGATAATGTAGTATTAGGTACGAAAACTATCTGTATTTTTTGGTGTTGTCAGGCAGAAGCTAGACAATTTGACAGCCAATCTAACATTAGAACATTATACTTAGGTCCTAGGAATTAGGTTGCAGACGGCAGATGGCAGTCGTTCCGTGTTAATTATTTATATCTAACCGCAGTTGGTTTGACCGAAAGGACCAGAATATCCCTGTCAACATAGTCAGTGGCTAATAGTGGCTGTATTTTGGTCCTTCGTCGCATTCAGTTTCGTACCTATGTTAAGTTAGGAGCTCGTGGCTAAATAATAACAGCCGCACGGGTCGATCTTTAAGGTTCAGCCGTGCTTGCCGAAGTTGGTCCGTGGATGGGTGACCATAATTACATACCGGGTTTCCTCCGTGCCTCGGAAAGCACGTTAAGCCGTTGTTGGCCCGGTTGTCATTTGTAGAACTTTGACAGTCGTTACGAGTAGTCGGAAGCTGAAACTCTGACATCCAGTCTTACTAAGGGGTATCGAATTACCCATTTACTGGTTTGTGGAGGTCAGGTAGGCAGTCGCTTTATGTAAAATACTGGTACTCAGCTGCATCCAGTTTGGGAAAAGGCTAGGCAGTAAAACTACACCATGGTGTGAATTGTCACATCCTGCCATTCGCAGTATAATAAATTATTACGCGTAAGTGAACTCGATATAATCAATACCGTATTAAGATTTAAACTCCACTCGAACTTGCACGTGCGGGCTTTAAAAATGGGGTGCTTTAGTAATCACAAGGATCACAAGCGATCGGTGATTGTATATGATGGTCTTAGTACATGGATGGACAGGCTTCGTCCACTTGATTAGGTATAATCTGTTGTATAGAAAGTATAGACAGAGGGGCACGTAGACCATAGTTGTCGTTTTTGGCCGTAACTTTATGAACAGCACTAGTGGTTTAAAGGGAACAGATGATTAATTGGCAGTTCGAGTGATTCGTGAAACTATAGGAAAGACAAAAAAATTGAATGTACGGACGACGACCAATCAAGGTATGCAAAACGAAATTAAGCTGATCTTTCACTGTATCAACTTATATTGCTAAGCGAGGTCAGGTTATACTCGCTATATATTTTGATGTGTCTCCGTGTGTGCAACCGACCACACGTTCGGTGTTAACAGTTTCAGTTGGAGTTGGCCTAGCGCAGTACCGAGTTCTAATACAATAAGATGTCAGCTTATACTTGTTACCGACGTACGGCTTGCTGTATATTAAAAAATCATGAGATGAAAAACACGTAATTTATCAATCGTACAAACCGGACTTACTTGGCACACTCATTTGGTGCAGCCGTGAGAATACAATGTTATCTTTCTTGATTAGATTAAGTTTACATTGTGGGCATTTGTGGCATGTGCCAAATAAACGTATTTCCTTTCTTTCTTTAGCATTTGCTTGCGTTTAGTTTAGTAGTTTACTTTTCTTATAGCTGAAGATCACGACCATCTTACAATTTGTCTATGCTATGCGGTCTTCCGTGCTGCAAATCGTTAAGTGCATGCTTCTCCACGCCGATGCCGTCCTAATTGCAGCTTCCTTTCACCCTCGTGCCGCAGACGTACACAGATATACCATGAAAAGTACGCGCTTCGGGAATTATCGTCTATTTACGGAAATACTTACGCGCGATGATTAATTCCGATATACGAGTATAGCTGTTACAACCATGAAAATACTTGTCTATTTTGTATTATCAGAATTACAAAACTATAATATTCAAATATTTTAGAACGATCTGCAACCGGATTAAGTAACCGCAAAAGGACAAGAGTAAGAAGCTCTGCCTTCGTGCTAATTCAGATACACGAAAATTGCCGGAGCGCATACCTTATCTAGTTTAAGTCTATGATGAAAAGATCATACGTAGAACCTGAAGCTCATGGGGGGGTTTTCACTCACCAGAACAACAAGAATTCCAGACATAATCAATAGAATTAAGCTGTAAACTGCTCCAAATCCAAGACCACATGTGGTTCAAAGGGGTGCAGTTCAAATAGGAGCAGCGATTAAGCACCCCGGCGGCGCCTTTGATTCTACTACAACGTTGTAATCGGGGTAACGTTCTCACGGTTACACGCGATTTTGGGACGTGGTCAGATTGATAGCGATTTGTAAACGAAATGCTTTCTGAAAGTTAAGGGATCTTCACGTTTAGAGAAACAGCCACGAAGCCTTTGATATGTTTGATATTTCAATTATTCACGGTGTGTGTTTAAGATTCCATCTTCTGTGAAACATAAACTTAATTGACTACTAACGTGATTGGTGTTCTTACCAACTACTTTATTTTTTGTCCAACTAAATATGTTTAGTGAGATCTGCCATATTTTCTGTCTGACGGTTGATATGGGTTTTCGATGTTTTCCGTGTTGAAAAGGCTTCTAGAGGCAAAATTTAAAAACTCTTGGAAACTGATTTTGTATGCATCGTCTGTATTTTCTTGTAAGTACAAATGCACTAGGGTCCACATCCACATGAATTATTATAACCTCTTAAGGTTAGAAAAAAACGAAAATGTTTTACCGCCCCCATCGCTCTCACTGAAACCAAAACTCACTGCGGCTTTGAAGATTTAAAAGAAGGGTAGGTTTTTTTATAATATTTTATTTTGTAGTAAAAGCCCATTTTTGTTCGATGTGTTGTTTGTTATTAAACATGACTATGAGAAATGGGTTTATTGAGATAACATTCTTGCTTATTTTATGTGCGGTTTCCATTTCGTTTAATAAATATTGTTTTGTGGTTGACCTTTATCCGTATGAAGCTAAGGTAGGTAGCTCATACGAGTTCATTGACTGCTAAGTCTTTGTCTGGGATATTTTCTCTGAGGCAGTAGGTACTTTTTTTTTTATAAAATATTCACCGCATATTTATATTAGAGAAATACAGTCTCACATTCAGCCACAGCAAAAATGCTCCATTGCCGTCTGTAGAAAAAACATTTAATAAATTATTGTAAGTGTTGATCTAGAAGCAATTCGGAATAGGAAGTTCCGGGACTATTTCATAAGTAGGGAATATAACATAATAGGACAATAAATAATTAATTAATCAAAACTATAAATAATAAAACATAATTTCTTTCCCCTCAACATATCATCCACATATTTTCCCATATCTTTATGGCCCCAAAAGAATTTTTACCCATCGTTTTAACCATAAATTGTCCTTGTATATGGCGAGTAATTTCTTTGTTCCTGTCCGTCCGTCCCCTCGGTAATACTTCCATTGTTTGTGTATGAAACTGAATTATTTTTATATTGTGTACTACATTTTTATGTATTTTTTTTCGTTGTATTCATTCATGTGTTCTTTCAACAGATTTTTATTTAATTGTCTCTGTGTTTTATTGGGGTCCCTTCGGATGACGGTTTGTCTCGTGTGGTAGACTGAGGTATTATTTTGTCTCTGTCTATGAGTTCCAATTTTAAACGACATTTATTTCTGTTTCTAAGTTTTTATCTAGCACTTTTACTCCTCGAATATTGGTCGATGCTTTACATTTTACTACTCCGAGAATAAAAAACTAAATAAATACAGAGGTCACAGTCTCTTTTAAACTCCAGACTCCAAACTCCTTAGTCGGATCTGAGATAGTCTGCTGAGGAAAGAGCGAACAGATTTGAGTGGGCCTGACTAGTCAGTGTATGTTTGTAGGTATGCGTCATTTATTTCTGACTAGCTGTCCCCGGCATGCGTTGCAATGCACTTTTTACCTACCCTATCTACCTACCCTAACCTACCCTACCCTACCCTACCCAACCCTACCCTACCTATCTACCCTACCTACCTACCCTACCTGCCTACCTACCTTACCCTACCTTGCTCACCTTTTAAACCTTCCCTGGACTACGCCAAACATTTTAAAACCAAAATCAGCTAAATCGGCCCAGCCGTTCTCGAGTTTTAGCGAGACTAACGAACAGAAATTGATTTTTATTTATGATGAAAGAGAAGAAGAAGAAGATGTCACTTGTGAACTGTTTGAACTATTCACATGCGTGCTGCGTTTTAAATTAATTTTGATTGGTTTGTCATTTAGACACATGTTTTGGTTCTCACGAAAATACGTAATATTCCTAGAACAATCATTATTAGCTTGTAAATAATTACTTCTGTCTGAATACGCTCAGTTATCTCTTATCTTCTCAAATAGATACATTTTTTATAATGCATTGTACCAGATCATTAAAATACGCGAAGAAATTAAATTTAAAATTGCCTATTACATATCTAATGAGAGTTTTATGTTTCATACCAGACGCTAACAAATAGATGTACATACGGAGAACAATTTAGATAAGAAATCGCAATTGTAAGACTATCTCACAGAGGCACACATTAATATTGCTGGCAACATCAAAGGCTAAGTGTTACCTGTATAAAAAAAAGTGAGTGATTATCGTCTATTAAAGTATCATTGTACTGTCACGGCGTAAATTAATCTCATCAATACGTTATTCACAAATCAAAAGATTTGTAAGAATACTTTTTATTGGAAAGAGGAAAGAAGTATCGCTATCTCGCTCTGAGATCACGAGAGCCGCCTTTGCGTGAAGTCCATTCATTTAAAATCACAGCGTGAAATGAAACGCGCGCCGCAACTAGCGACATCTATTAGCCTTTAGTAGAAACACGTACGATCAAGCGACCGCCATACTAGAACTACGAAAACCACTCTTACTGCTTCGAAATAAAGGCTTTTTCTATGTCAATTATTACAAAGTGCGAGCAGCTGATTGTACCTCTCTTTCGTTCTCTCAATAAGGAGTCGGCAGCGCATAACTTTACTCACGCGCATCTGGCAGACCTTTAATGATTTGTAGTTGAAATATCAACCATAATCTCTTCGCAATAGGAGTGAGTTTTAAGTATATCAATCTGCAAAAGATTCCGGCTTTATTTATGTCCGTCGTGACTGCACTGCTTATACATCAGCAGTACGAGTATCTTCAACTACATTAAATTTCTTTCCGTTTGCATATTAAATTGATTGTATCAAGCAAATTATTGATCAGATGTTTCAACATATTACCGACTTTAATGTTGTTATGCAATCTCATATTACCTGCTGTAGGATTCTCTTTAAATTAATTTCCTGTATATCCACTTCTAATTGTTGATCTTTTGTTTTAAAAGGCGTATCATGGCTTTAAAAAAAGTTGTTTTCTGTAATATCAACGCAGATGATAAGAAATATTTAGATAAATCCAAATTTATATTCTTTCATTTATCTCAACATGATACCGTCTAACTTATTCTTGTCAGAAAGGATAAAAAATTAAACATGCAGGCAGCGTCGGGTAATCCTCTAATATTAGTACACTATGATATCTCCGTTTTAGATTTGTTGTGTTGAAATGAGATACACGATCACCGTACTCGTAGAAACCCCAACTTAAATCCGTTGACGCTAAGGTTGGTATTGGAACCACAGTTTCAAAAGTCGTGTGTATACCCTTGGGGTGAAGGTATCGCTGGACGAGCATTGTGCAACGCCACAGGAGAGCAAATGCACCGTTATTCTGACCGATTTCGTTGGAATACTGTTTCTAAATCGTGAGACTGTTATTGGCCTGTGCTCTGTCGAAAGTTGCCTTCTTCGTATTCTTACGAAGTTTTTGTTACTTGTTATTGAATCATGTGCTACTGGTATACTTTGTTGGCCATTTCTTTTGTCCACTTGCTAGTAGTTATTGGCAAAAGCGGCCATTTTTGTAGTCTTAAATAACGAGATGATGATATTTTATTGCGGCTTTTACTGCGAAGTCAATGCAAGCTCTTTCTTGGCGCCTCGTCTTATTTTCCACCTGCCTTATTTCATTATCATTATAAAGGATACGCGCAATAATACACGAATATTGACTTCACAGACAATGGATAATTACAGATTCATTCTGGTCAGCCCTATCATTACAAAGTATCCGCTTGCTCCAAAGGCTTCCTACCGACCATTTTAAAGAGACACATGAACCCTCATATGGCTCACAGAATATGGACATAGAAGAAGTAGAATAATGGAACATTAAAGGTCTGGTTACCTTGGTCGGTCCAAATGTTATAGTTAACGGTTTTGGATTTCTCTTGGCGATCGCTAAGGCTCACGGGTCAGGTTTGCATAAGCCCTGCGTTGACCTTTCGTAAGATAAACATGAAAAGGTCAGTATAATGTCTGTTATAGCAGAACCCCATTCTGTTGTTGCAATTTGTTTGTAAGTTATGTCTTCTGATATCGCTTTTGTAAGGTGGCTTTACTTTGGATCTTGTTGAGGGCTGGTAGAGGTTAAATATCTCAATCTAAGCAATTTACTGTTAGGTAACTAGTTTCAATCAACAATAAATAAATTCCGGCTGCCGCAATTCACTGCTCTTCTCCCAAGCTACGCCACAACGCCTTACCCTCTGCCTCCAGTTTGTCCCAGTCACCTTCGTAACGTCGTTGGTGGTTCAACCAATTATCTCAAGTTTTATTCAATCAATGAAAAAGGTAAAAGAAGACCAAATTAAACTTACTGGGTGATAAAAATCAAATCAATTACAACTTTCATCAGACATCCTTTTTGCAAAAATTAAAGTGGTCCAATGAATAAAGTTTTGACAAAGAGATCTGGGAAAAAAGTTGAAGGAGTCAAATGAAATAAGTTTGGGGACCACTGGTCTGTTAGCTAACATTGTCGTGATTGAAATTTCAGATTCGATGCTGAGGAATTAAATTATTTTCAACTTGGTTCGCTCGCGTCTTCGCCCATGAAGAGGTCGGAAATTATCCCACAGAAACTTACTACCGGTATAGAAAGTATCCTATATCCTAACCCAGGCCATGATCTACTTGTGTGCCAAGTTTCATCGAAATCCGTTTAGCTTTTAAGTAGTGAAAGTATAACAGACAAACATACAGATACTTTCGTATTTATAACATTAGTATGGATTATTCCAGCTTCTAGGTTTCTAAGGACTGGCTACGTACGATTAGCATCTACATCTGTTTTGCATGTCTACATTGCAAATGGGAAACATGTAGACTACGCTTAGAACTCGGTTGTCTTCATTGAAGTGGCTGTAAGTAACATGTAGGAGCAATGACCTTACGGTAAAGATGTCATCAGGTCCTACTAGTTTTAATTCCATTCCGCCCTTTAAAGCCATCCAGATTGCCTTGTACTTTGCCACATCAAATATTCAAGGATTACAAAGGAATGTCTGCATATACGTCATTTTCTGTCTCGAGTTCAC
Organism: Cerastis leucographa; assembly: GCA_963082945.1. Classification (NCBI taxonomy): domain Eukaryota; kingdom Metazoa; phylum Arthropoda; class Insecta; order Lepidoptera; family Noctuidae; genus Cerastis; species Cerastis leucographa. Next base: position 2,193,516 of record OY720360.1, read on the forward strand.
GACTCTCATGCATATTATATTCAATTCCTATTTAATTGGCATTGTAAACAAATCCTATGACGAATCTGTTCCACAAATTACCGTATGTATCGCTAAATTCAATGTATGAAGCATAGGAAATGATGAACACTTATGAATAATTGAACGAACATTGTCTGCGCCACAGAGACTAGTAGTATTTTGTGGTTTTCCTCCTGTCCCGGTTTCAGGAGTACATTCACCTTCTGCAGATTTTATTTCAGAATGTATGAATAGTTAATTAGAATCCCTATACTATGTAAGTAGTTTGTTTATATTATTTATCCTCCTCGAATTTTGATTTATCCTCCGCGAAAGATCGTAAGTGGGGCGATGGAATCAGATCTGCAAGTTTCAACCTGATCAATTTTAAAGGTTGATGTCCTGCATCCATTTCTAATACTAATATAAATGCGAAAGTTTGTGAGGATGATGTTTATTAATATTTCACGCAAAAACTACTGAATAGATCTGTATGAAAATTGGTACAGGGATAGATAATAGTCTGGAATGGCTCATACTTTTTATCTCGATAGTACGATGCCGCGGAATAATTACCGACAAAACGCGGAAGAAGCCGTGGGCATTAGCTAGTCACGAATATATTAAGTAGTACGAAGCCATCGTGTTTATTTCCCTGCCATGTGTGCCTATTACCAAAAGTATTTTGTTTGCGTTAGCTCGATCCGGTTCAAGGAATAGGGTCCAGGTAGGTAAAGCTAATAGGAAGGAAGGAAAGGGACGAAGTCGTAAAAAGGTTGTTAAAAAAATGTTTAACGTTTATTTTGTCCATGTTAAGGAAGTTGTCCCTAATAACGTAAAGATTTCGAAGGGAGTTTCTAACGTACTTGCAGAAAGCAATTGATACTTCAAATTTTCAAACCGAATAGGTTCTCTAGTAATTTTGAATGCAAATGAAATCTCAACATTCAAACTGGATAAAAGAGTAATTGAATGGCTTGATTTCAAAACCTTCGTTACTCGTGATTGGACCAATAAAAGTCTGTACATTTGGGAGCTAATCTAACTATGGAATGCCTGCCAAACAATGATTGTGTAACAGAACATGGAAAATATTTGTCACTAATTTTCGGTGTTACTGACAAAAATCAGCCTTGAGTTATGTTAAAAACACACATATCAATAAAGACATACTTGTGACATTAAGAACAAAAACTACATAATTATACTGTAGCGTCAATACATCAATGTGGTTGATATATTAGTTCTTACACTTTTTACTAATGACCCTTGTCACGTCAAAGGCCCCCTTTTTTACGCGGGACAGAAGTAAGGGCTAAAACACAATAGATGGTTGACCGAACGGGAGTTTTGCCGATACTTAAAAGTAATAAGTAAATGATGCTAATAAGGATATGATCGATTGAACTGGTTATACAATTATAAGCGATGGTAAAGAAGGAGCTAGATGCATGGGTATCGGATATGTAATGATCGGCCGTTAGGGCTGTTGTAATGAGGCATTAGCGGATTCATCTGATTATTATGAAACTGTTAATGTAACACTTCTCATGCCATGATTTGCTTTTCTCCTTCCCTTATATTCTCGACCAGTATATCATTGCACACTTTATTGCCGCTATTGCTGTCCGTATCGTGATTTTTATCCTCCTATAGTCCTGAATCAGCTCCTGTTCTGAATTTGTGAACAAGATGTTTCAGAATATTACTTAAATTTCATTGGTTGGAAATTTTTACAGTGCAAAATCCTCTGATAAAAATCAAATATACAATCGTTCACACCCAAACATTTCACATTCGCACTCTGCCATTGAAAATCATGATAAACTGTCAATTCGGTCAAAAATCTTCTAGCTAAACCCTTAGGGTAATATTTGTAGAAACCACGACAGAATAACTCATGGCCGACTTAGCTCCGGAATGAATTCCTTTTCAAATATTGCTCTGGAAATGTGGTGTTGGACAAATAAAACCTTTTGGTGTCCCGGATTGAAGATTAATGGTTTGGAGGAGATTAATTTGGGTGTTATCTGGATGGGTTCAGGTCGAGAAGTGATGCTAGCGTGCGATTTGATTGATCGTCGTGTACAATAATTAGGTTCAGTTAATTGATTATGTTGGCTAGCTTACGTAATTTGATGATAGTTATTTTGTTTGATTTATTGATTTCTTTGATAGGTACGCTATCATCATTAGCCTTGTCTATAACAATCGGGTTGTTTATAACAAAGGTAAAGAAAGAGAAACTGTCAAAAAAATAATCTATTGATTTGAATTTGATGATTGTAATTTTGTTTTATTGGTTTATTTCTTACGCGTTAAATATATGATGATACCATTAGTCTAGTTTTTCTATTATTACAATCGTCGTGTTGTACTAACCAGGTTTATACTTTAAGATTTCGTAATATTTAATTAAAAGCCTATCTGATATGCAACTGACGGAAGGATGAAAGGGATCACCGGACTTTCGGATGGCTCCTTAATTTCTTATGAAAACTGCAATCAATGTATCTAGATTTAAAATAACAGTTTTATTAATATATTCTGAATTACTGAACGGATTCATCGTCATACTACTTCCACAATGATTTGTTGTATATAGCTCTATGTAGTTTGGAATAGTGTTGTTGTGAGTATGTAAACAAATGATTTGATTTGTGGTTTCTCATTGTTTATTCAATTAGGTTAAAAGTGGGGCAATACCAATTGTTTTCCTATTATGATTATTATGTATTATGATTATATGTCTTTGTTTTTTTAATTAAATCTACCTATCTATTTATTAATATGTCATTTTCTTCATTGTTAGACCTTGGGGCTATTGATTGATTTTTCAAAGAAAGTTAATAAACTTTTTTTCTATATTTGTACGATGTTTATTTTGTTGTTTTGTTACTGTTACTTTGAGAACTAAAATTGATTTTAGGGTTCCATACCTCGAAAGGAAAAAACGGAACCCTTATAGGATCACTTTGTTGTCCGTCTGTCTGTCTGTCTGTCAAGACCCTTTTTCTCAGGAACGCGTGGAGGTATCAAGCTGGAATTTATATCAAATAATCAATTAAAAAAAAAAAACAATATTCTAAGTCAACGTAATCAAAAGATACAGCCGTTTATGCCGCAAATTTTCGCAAATTTTCGACACTCGCAAGGGAATCAAAACCTACGGGGTACTTTCCGTAAACTCAGAGTCTTGAAATTTGGTACGAAGCAACGTCTTATAGCACAGATAAAGGAAACATTACGAAAACTGTAAATTTTTAGTTACATCATATAATAAAAATATTTTTAATAATTTTAAACTTACTACCCCTTTCCTCATGAACGCGTAGAGGTATTAAATTGAAATTCATATCAAATACTCAGCTTTATAATACCTTTAAGCTGTAACAAAATCAAACTTCTATGTCAACGTAATCAAAAGAAACAGCAATTTAAGCCGCATATTTTCAAACTCGCAACTACTCGCAAGGGAATCAAAACCTAAAAGGTACTTCCAGTCGACCTAGAATCTTGAAATTTGGCATGAAGCAATGTTTTATAGCACATATGAAGGAAAAATTCCGAAAACCTGAATTTTTTAGTTACATCACATATTTTTATTTATTCTCTTCAGTAATTTTTTTCAGTAATTGTTTGTATGGAACCCTCGGTGCGCGAGTCCGACTCGCACTTGGCCGGTTTTTTTAAATTGAGTATTATGACAATAGTATGTTGCTTTTTTGTTTTGATTGTTTCTGAACTACATACGTCATAATAATTAAGAACGAAAACTTGATTTCGTCAACGTATTATCCACACTAAATTATCATAATTTCCATCCGTCAACCTGTCATTGCAAGCCGAGTGTCGAACAGGATAATTGAATTTATGTAATTGGTTCAATTGCATTGGATTCATTTCATTTAGCAGTTTTGGAATTGGATTGGAAATTTAAAGATTTAATTTTCACGTTAAGCTGGGTGGGTTAGCGAAATTGATTTCACTAAATTTTTAATCCATTAATTACCGAAATAATCCCCATCGAAATAGTGATTTCGTGTGACGAGATTGTGAGTTGTCCAGGTTTTTTAACTGCATAGGCTTTAGGAGCATCACTTTAAGGAATAGGTACTTTATCCCTTATACAAACGCGAGCCCATGTGGAAGTTATAAAAAAAAGTAGGGTGGTTTTAGGGTAAATAAAAGCTGCTGATTCCATTTTTTTCATAATATTATTAAAAAAATTAGGGGATGAGGGTGTTTTTTCGGTGGTAAATAATTTACCATTGTCCGTTGTAATGTATGCCATTTTGCAATTGAGTGGTAAAATAGTTACCATTGTTTGTTGTGGTACATATTTTTTTCTATACTAGTTGTTTTTTCGTGCTCTACCTATTTATTGTTGGTATACAAATAAAAATGCAATTTTTTATATATTTTTTATTTAATAAGACATCACATTCAGACAGATCAGACAATTCGTCAAGACCATCGACGAGTGCCTGTATGTTATTTTCATTTAATCGCCTTCACCGCGCCATGGCCCTGGAAATAAATTGCATGACGTTATAATAGCTTATTACTCAATAAAACAAACAAAATAAAATCGGGATGATAAACAAACATTTTATATACGGATTTGAATTTTCATCAAAGCATTATTAAACGAAGGTAAATTATTTACCACTTCTTTGAATTTTTAAAAAAAATATACACAAGCGCTTATACCAGCAGTAAATTGTCGAAAAAGGACAATAACTTAGTTTATTATATGTATCTGAATCATAAAACTACTTACCAAATTTTTTGTTGAACAAACTTTCAAAAAGATTTTCGTGTGGCGGCAAAATCACGACTTTTTCTGTCAAAAAAACGGTTTGTCAACTTTGACATGTCAAAACAGTGACAGGTGACGTTAAAAAGTTTTGTTTTGTTAGGAATCAAATAAAGAAACTACTCACGTTTTAAAAAACAAATTTTTCGTTCCTCCAAGGTTATCAGAAGAAAAAATAAAATGGTTTTTATTAACTGGTACGAGGTGGTAAAATAGTTACCATTATTTTAATAAGGGTTATTCTATTGCTCTAAAGCTTTGGTCAAAATTGTCGTAATTATAATAGACACTAATTTTAAAATGATCAAATTAGTTTGGGAATGAGTTCTTGCCTTTTAATTGTTCCATGTTCATATTTATACCGTACTAAAATCAATCTACTGCACTTTTATAGACATGGTTGAAAGGCCTGCTTACTCCATAAATTAAAAAGAGCGTAAAGATAAGTGTAAAAAGTAAATACTACGGGGTAATTGCCCGTGACCGACGCCCACTACCATAAGCCATGTGTTTTTACGCCATGAATGGAGAATATGGTATTGTACGCTACTTGTGTTGTATTTCTTACTAGCTCTTTGTAATTCCCCATCTGCAAAAATAACGACCGTCTATCCCTTATAGCAGCGGTGGCCCAGTAAGAGCAGCGGTGGCCCAGTGGTGGCAGCCCCGACTTACGAGCAGTAAGTTGTGGGTTCGAACCCAGGCAGGCGCATTACTTTGTGTAATTTATTTCATCATCGCTGCTCTCAAAAACGGTGAAGGAAAATATCGTGAGGAAACCGGCATGTCTTAGAACCAAAAATTCGAAGACATGTGACATCTACCAACCCGCACTGGGCTCGTGTGGCGGATTACAGCCCACTCCCTCTCAAAGGAGAGGAGGCCTGTGTCCCAGCAGTGGGAACATTATAGGCTAATGATGATGATGATGATCCCTTATACAGGGTTTTTAGTAGAAGGACCGACACAATTTTTTGAGGCTCGTTAAATCTGCGAAAAAATTAAAGGAAAAGTTACTTTTTTATGATTTTTTATAAATTAAAAAAAAATAAGGTTCTCTGTTGTAGAACTATGCTATTACTACCCCTATATCATCATAATCGTCTTTCTGCCCTTGTCCCATATGGCCAGCCTGACCTAGTGTGAATTGAATTGAATCGAATTATTAATGAATTATTAATTTAATCTTTTACTCTGGATGCTTCTTAACTTGCACGTATTTCTACATCATTCTAACATATTTGTAATTCTCAACATGAATGATGTAACCTAGATTTTGAAACAATATTTTGATTTAAAAGAGTTTCCATGGAGTTTCTTGCCCATTCTTCTCCATAGAGATCTACGCTTTGGAATGGGCAACTACAGCACTTTCACAAGTTATTATGCCTTGTGTCTTCGACTGTAGCTTTTGCGTTTTGTAAGTACTGATTTTTGACTTTCAAAAGTGCCTAGATGAGTTTGACGGACATCGTAGTCTTAAAGTTTTTGTTGCCAAGATATGCCCGTGTCTATATGATGTGCTTTCTTCATTATTTTGAGAGCAGTGTTAAAAAAAAAAAAGACAATGTAAAGCTAATATATTGTAATTGTAATATTCGCCTAACTTGTTATGTTTTTGCTCTGACATATTTTTTCCCTACAGTTACATTTAGTATTACTGTTGGAGCAATAGTGAAAATGCTTTCACTATTAGCTTCGCCGTCTTTCCTGGTTCCAATCGATGTAGTTTTTGCATGTTTTCACTTTTTCTCGGCGTGTGAATTAGATACACTAACCGCTAATCCACTTGTTAAGGCAGCCATTGTGTTTTTGTTGGGAGTAGCGTTTATCCGGCTGATAGGCTTTAATAGGGCTTTGTTTTGTAATAGGCTAAATTATTATACTTTCACAGCATTATTGATATCTGGAAAATTCGAGACATCAGTAGGTGGAGTACCTACTGATGTCTCGAGATTTCTTTCAGGTAACTTTCGCTCATTTGAAGTCACTTTTTCATGAAAAATGCTCCATGTAAGGACTATAAATTCAATAGAAACAGAGAACCTCTTTTTAGGTCGTCTTTTTAGCCTAACCTAATATAGTTTGGCCTATTTACTCCTTGATTTAATTTCCAACATCTCCGCCACAACATTTACTCTAGGCACTACAAAAATACCTTTGTTCTCCGGCTATGCTAAGTACGACACGGTGTAATTGGCCATGACTGATGTCGCCTGTCATGACCTATGAGTTTTCTTGAACACGTTCCAAAGAGAAGATAATAATGGAGACGCGTGACGTTTACTTTTCACTCGAAAAGGCATTTTGAACAAACATGTTGTAGTTACGTACATATTGGGTTTGCTTGCTTCTTCATTATTGAAATTTGTTGGTCTTCATCATCTTGCTTTGTATTTTAGTTTGTAGACGATTCAGCAAGCCATGAGTTTTTGCCATAATTAGTGGCTCTGGTTTCGGGATACTAAATTGAATCCAATTTTGAACTCAGTGACATAAGAAATTGATTATTTTCAGGTAAGTACGGACAAACTTGTACGTACAAACAGACGATTCTGGACCGGACTCCAGACACTGGACTATGACTATGCTGGATATGTCCTTACTGGTTTGTTTAAACCTTTCATATCTTGTGGTTCATCTTGCAGCGTATTAAGACGGAAACATACTTACGTGTCGTGGCGTGTCGTGTCGCGCCAGAAGCAAATCGGTTTCATACATTTAATATGGTTAGGGACATATTTGCATGGCGTGTCGTGTCGCAACGATGTATGAAACCGAATGCTTCTGGCGCGTCACGACACGTAAGTGTGTTTCCGGCTTTAATGTCTTCCAATGTTTAGTTCTAGGATATGTCGGTTTCCTTACGATGTTTTGCTTCACCGATTAATTTGTGAGCAGTGGTGATGAAATAAATTAAACAGAGTAATGCGCCTGCCTAGGATCAAACCCACGGCTTACAGCTCGTAACTCCGGTCTGCCACCACTGGGTCACCGCTGCTCCAAACAGCGATGACAAAAACGTACTTTATTTCAATTTAAATTCTGCCTGACTGAACATAATAATTCAGTCTATCATCTCAAGATCGTCTGAAGGTTCCTCACGATACAGACACATGTCACTATCAAGGGTGCGTTAATGTGTGCGGGGGCACGGGCAGACGTTGTAGTATGCTAATTACTGAATTATTAATTTATAACTTAGTTAGGTTCTGTTATTATAGTGAGAGAAGAAAGCTTCTGATACGGCAATCTGAGATTAATTTTGAAGTAGAGGAAAATTGTGATGAACTTAAAGGCTTAGTCCGGTCTCTTCACAACGCAGGCCCAACCGCAGTAGACCCAGGAATGAAATGGTGGAATTAGCTGGACCCATCAAAAAAGACTGGTCCTAAATATTCCTAGATAGAGAGTAGTGTAAAGAAAGTGGGGAAGCGTCATCCAAAGGAAAAACCCAGGCATTTAATAATAAAGGTGTAAAGGATACATGGCCGGGCGAAAGGATTGATGCGGGCTTGTCTACCAGGATCCGAGTTCAATATTCATTCATCATCTTCTTCCATTTTCCCCGTGTTACTTGGGGCAGGTGCAACACGTTTTTTGGGTCTCATACCTCGAAAGAAAAAAAAACGGAACCCTTCTAGGATCACTTTGTTGTCCGTCCGTCCGTCCGTCTGTCTGTCAGTCAAGACCCTTTTTCTCAGGAACGCGTGGAGGTATCAACCTGGAATTTATATCAAATACTCAGGTCTACTGTTTCTTGGAGCTGTGAAAAAATCAAACTTCTAAGCCAACGCAATCAAAAGATACAGCCGTTTATGCCGCATATTTCCACAAATTTTCGACACTCGCAAAGGAATCAAAACCTACAGGGTACTTCCCGTGAACTCAGAATCTTGAAATTTGGTTCGAACCAACGTCTTATAACACAGATAAAGGAAAAATTGCGAAAATCGTAAATTTACCTTTTTTTAACTTTTACTTATATACCTCCAGGTTTGTACGGAACCCTCGGTGCGCGAGTCCAACGCGCACTTGTTTTCTTTCATTCTCCTCTGTCAACCATTTAAAAGAATAATAACAACAACAAGAGTATATTCTCAAGTTGTACTAAGATTACAATCGCAAGATGTAGGAGAATTCCTCAAGTAAATACTTGGTCTAGATTAAAGATGCTGACAAAGAAAATACGTGTCTGCTCAGACGCAGTAAATAATCAGTAAGTGCGTCACTTACTTGGTCATACTTATAGATAAATGCGAGGCAATGACTAGCTCTTAATTACTATTGTGTACATATTCTTACTCAATACTGACGCATGATTTTGTGATAGTGATGTCAACGGAACTAAACTACCGGTGTATAATTACTTTATAATGTAAGCAGTTTTTACATACATATATAACATCACGACTGTAATCCCCAAGGAGTTAGGCAGAGGTGTACCTAAAAGTTACACCCACATTTCGCCAGTTATGTTTAAGTCCCAAGTAAAAGGGGGCGAGCCTATTGCCGTCAACCAGGCACAAATCCAGATTGCGTGGCTGCCACTGTTAGATTCCTGATGGAAAAACCCAATAAAACTTTGACCGTCCCGGGAATGGAATTCAGGATCTTATGCTAAGCAGGCGTGGTTGCTACCACTGGAACAAAGAGGCAGTATGTTTTTCTGGCGTCTTAAATTGAGTAAAAGAAAAAACTAAGAAGTGGCGAAGGGCGGGCGTTTTGGGGGACTGTCTCTTGTAATTTTGACGTTTAAAAAGTGCTGATTATCAGCATAATTTGAATAAATGACTTTTGATTTTGAGTTATTAAGACCAAACAAACATAGAACCAGAACTGCATTTTATTCTTGGCATTTTAGTGGACATCGTCATCAGCCATCTCGAAAGAAGTAAGTACGGAACTTATTTCTTTTGAGATGGCTGATGACGATGACTTCGAACGACAGAAGGTCTGGTGTTGTTGAGTGAGCATTTGCTCGCTCATCATCTGCCTAGCCTTATTTCAACTATGTTGCAGCTGGCTTCCAGTCTAACCTGATGCAGCTGAATACCAGTATTTTACATAGAGTGAACGCCTATCTGACCACCACAACTCAGTTCTGGAAAATACGACACCCCTTAGTAAGACTGGCTGACTTTCGGGCTACTGACTACTTAACGACTGTCAATGATCTACAATTGAAAGCCGGGACCAACGGCTTAACGTATCGGTATGTAATAGGTGGTCACCCATCCATGTACCAAGCTGCGCTAGCGCGGCTTTACCTGAAAATCGTCCCGGGTGGTGGTGGTTTAGCCACGCTCATTCACTCCCTAAATCGCATAAATTACCTTTACGTGAAAAATCACCGAAATTCTCTTCGTCGCTGAGTTTTGCATTAAATACCCATAATGAGCCCCTAGGGATATACAAGGTGCTGTTTTGCATCCTCGTCAAATTTCAGGAGGTGGTCACAAAATACATAAATAATCAATTAAAATTACGGTACCTAGTTAATTATTAATAAACGCTGATATTTTTGATTGTTTAAGTTTGTCAATATTTCAGAATAATCCCCTTACCGTGGTTTAGGGAACAAGGAACTATCGAATAAATGTTTGATATTATTTGTATGTGTGTAAGCGAAGTTATAGGGCGAGAACCAGACGGGCCGCGTTTAATACACGGGTGGACATACCGATTTCCCAAAATAAGAAAAAAAAAATTAACTCGTAACCTACCCATTTTATTATTGATTCGGGACGAGAATCATTAGCATAGTTACCCCTGAATTTGACGAGGATGCAAAACAACACCTTGTATATTAGGTATACCATTTAAAACAATACTTATTCAAACAAATATTCGTAATGCAACAATTATTTTATAGCGTGTGCCTTTTATAATGGCTTCTAATGAAATCGCGATTATTCCCGTTAGGCTGAGCGCACGCGAGCTTAATTCACTTTTTGCTCCCCCACTTCTAGGAAATAACATTCTTTATGCTGGATACTCGTGTGTCGGTGGTTTGCGAATGACGCGTTGTTTGTTTAAACCTTTTGTGCAGCGATTGTTTGTGGAGAGTTTAATTTATGAAGCTTTAAGGCACTCCATCACTGGAACGTTCGCCTGTGTAACAAACCAAGATTCGATTTTACACCGAAACAAGTCTTCTCTGTTGAGATGATTCTCATTTGACGAGAAGAAACAGTTACGAGTCGGGCGTAACTCATCTCATCTATCTAGCCTTTTTCCAAACTATGTTGACTTGCAGTATAACTTCATGTAGCTTGATATCATTCTTGAAGTAAAAACTTCTTTAGCGGCGTTGTGCACTTTTGTGACACAAAACTGGAAAATTCGCAAGACGGATTGACATTAGGTTACGAAGGAATTTGAACTTTATGACATCAATCATTAAGTTTGGGTTTCCAAAACTGCATAATTATCTTATGCACAAACAAAACCTTTCGGTTTCTCCAAAGAGGTAAAATTCGTAAGACGGATTGTAATAGTTCTGAAGTGTTAAATTTTTATAATGTAATATAAAAATACATGGTTGTGTACGATAGCGCAATAAATGAATATTGTATTTTACCACATAAATGATAGTACTTTTATACTGATAATTAAAGCAATTCGTGCAAAATTATTCCCTAACCATTCCAAAATATCATAAATGCACAACGTTAATATTCAAGTTTTATCTTCTGCTGGCACTCCCGGAGTGCAACCCGTTTTTTTTTCATGGAGCGACTGCCTATCTGTCATCCACAACCCAATAACTGGGTAATACGATACCCCTTAGTAAGAGGTTTGTCAGACTTTCGGTCCACTGAAAACATGTGACTGTCAAAGATCCAAATAAATAGAAGATACAAAATATATTGTTACCTACAAGTTGCGCACTGCTCGTTCATGCTTGGTTCACCTTGCAGTGATGTAATGCTCGAACCTGAACTGCTACATTACTCATTTACTACATTACATTACAAAGGCTCCCAGTGAGGTAGTACCTTAACCTTCCAGCCTGAGGAATATTGCGTTTGCGTATTACCGTGGGGTAAAAGGATAGCTTATTATTTAACGTGGGTGGGTAATTTCTCTTTTTATTTACTTTAACTTTCTGTTACTATTTTCCAGGTAGTTTCATTTTAAAATTACGTTGACAGATATCTAATCTAATGTAATACTAATAATAAAGCCGAAGAGTTTGTTTGTTTGCTTGAACGCGTTAATCTCAGGAAATTCTGGTCCGATTTAAAAAATCTTTCAGTGTTAGATAGCCCATTTATCGAGAAAGGCTATAAGCTATATATCATCACGCTACGGCCAATAGGAGCGGAGTAGCAATGAAAAATGTTGCACACTGCTGTTGGACAGCAAGTTATCTATGAAAAGACGACGGAAGATCAACACAAGTTCGTTAGAAAATGTCGTTGCATAGACAAACATAAGAATATTTTTCTATTACTCTTTATGCAGCTGTAGCATTTTTTGTTGTTTGCATACTAGTGCATTCATACAAATTAAATTTTGATAATGGAAACAAGCTTAATCTAGCAATATCTTGTTTCGAGACGGTTATATCGCATGAGGTTTGAAATACATAAGTTATCGACATTTTTTATGGCTGTATTAAAGCGATGGCGACATCAAACTAAATTCCAGTATTGTATGGCCTCGCTTTGTAAAGATTTCCTGAAGACAGATCTGAATAAACTGGTTTTGTATGGCTTGATTGGTCGTTGTGTGTACTAACCCGTATCCATTCTGATTGGGTGGCCTTTTTGGCTAGAACATGTGCGAAAAAAAACTCAATCCAAGGTAGGTACAGTACCTGCCAGGGCTGCGGGCCTGTTCGAAAGAGATACCGTGGCCCTGGAACACAAAGGGCTAAGAAGGAACATGGATGGGTTTTAGTCCGTACAAGTCTGGCATTCCCTCCCGCTCTGCCCAGAGCGGGGGGGGGGGGGGGGGTTATTTGATGGTTTCCCATCCGTAAAAAGGTAGTTAGTTAGGTACAGTAGGTACATAGGTACGTAACAGAAAAATCAAGACAAAATATACCACATTCAAGCATAACAGACCACAGAAATCGATCTCACACGTTAAAACAAACAGTCCACATCGCATATCGCTTGTCAACATTAGAACAGCCGTTACTTCCTCTATTCACTAACGAATTCCTCGCAGTGTAACTGTGTCTATTGCACCAGTGATAACACTGATAACGTATCGCGGGTCAGAGCACCAGGAAATCCTCTGATAAGCGGAGATGGTGTGGCAGACTTGATGACGCGGCGTAGTAATTGTACAGCTATTAGGAATTCATTAGAATTGTATCAGAAAACGAGCAGCGGTGGCCCAGTGGTAGCAGCTCGACTTACGAGCAGTAAGTCGTAGGTTCGAACCCAGGCAGGCGCATTACTTTGTGTAATTTATTTCATCACCGCTGCTCTCAAAACGGTGAAGGAAAACATCGTGAGGAAACCGGCATGTCCTAGAACTAAAAAATTCGAAGACATGTGACATCTACCAACCCGCACTGGGCCCGCGTGGTGGATTACAGCCCATTCCCTCTCATAGAGAGGAGGCCTGCGTCCCAGCAGTGGGAACAATATAGGCTGATGATGTATCAGAATTTGTACTTGTATTGTACTTGGAGTGTAGTGTGGAGACGCAACCTGTATGTATATATCTTTGAGAAGAATATCTGACATATCTAAATTAAAAAAATATAATTGAACTACCTGTTTGTAATTTGAAAATAACAGAAAGTATTCACGAAAGTACTCACAACAAAAAAACCTTTTTTTCTAGCTTTCTCTTTGTTGCTCCGAAACGGCTGGACCGATTTGGATGACTTTTACTAGCAGATAGCCGATGTTATAAACAGAATAGGGTTCCGTGCAAAAAAAAACCCTTGAATGGTTAGCAAAATCCGATTCAAATTAATTTCAAGCGGACGAATGTCGCGAGCAACAGCTAGCCATAAATAAAAAAGAAATAAACATTGTGCCGTAATTAGAATAAAAAAGGTCGAGAGTGCCTGACATATAAAAATATAATTCCTTAGAGTAATTAAGGAATCTGTCATCTTAAACGCCTTCTATTTGTTCCGCCGCATCGCAGCAGCTAGTTTCTGAGGCACAGCTCTGCTCAACACTTCGGGGACTGCAGTCATGGTGTTCTTTTATGTTTTATCAGAACTTGTGATATTTGCCTTTTCATCTTCTCATCTTCATCAGCATTGATGTCGTTTAGAGAAGGGTTTTGACTTAAATCTCCGGAGTACTATCCGATGTAATAATAATTGTAGTTTCTATCAGTTCTCTGGCATGAAGTCTGCTCCCCTTCAAATGCTATTTCAAAAAACTCTTCATGACTTCAATTCTACGATACTTATTACTTCTGACCTTATTGTCAATATAAATAATGGGGATTTGATTCCCCCTCTTTCTCTATCACTCACTTTGGTAACAACGTCTCTTTAAGAGAATGTTAAGGGGGATTTGTGATGTATAAAATAAGTAATGAGTTCATAAGAGGAAGTCTGAAAGTTGCGCGGTGAATGAAAAGTTGTGTGGTAATTGGTTGTCGTGGTATGGGCATGTAATGCGGAGGAATGAGGAATGAGTATGCATGTAGACAGCTATAAGACTAGAGGAAGACCAAAGAAGCGATGGATGGACTGTGTGAAGGATGATATGACTAGAAAGAAGGCCACTGCAGAAATGTTGAGTCATAGAGAAGTATGGAAGAAGAAGACATGCTGCGCCGACCCGAAATAAATTGGCATAAGGGCAGAAAATGATGATGAGCACTTATAGAGGTAAAGTTTTTAATACGTAACCATTTCTTCGTGCACAAGTTATGAACACACGCTGAGATAATCTCATTACAATGCAACCTTACTTAAATAAAGTTGAAACTGCAGAAATCTGTTTCAACCTATAAAACAGCTCCATATTCCGACATAAACCTAGAAATCTTCACGGCAGCTAGCGTAATGTCGGCGCCAGTCTTGATGGCGCGTCTCAAATACATGCAAACGACTTAATGCATGCTCCTATAAAACTTGACAATTCCTACATCTCTAGACTGTTATCATTTGCTAAGAGATTGACCTAGTTTGGTTGTGGTTTGTGGAGTATGCGAATTGAGATTTATGTGATCTTCTCTCTGGTTTATGAGACTCTGGTAACATTTTGTCTGACCTTTGTGCTATTAATATTTGAAGTTCTTTACTACTTCTGGAAGAAATCAACGACCGGGTCCACTTTTGTCCTAGATCGTAAAAATTAGAAGTCCAAAAAGGAGGGATGCTTGTGCCTAGCCGTGGGATGACGCTGATAGTAACAGTAATAATATATACTTCAATGATTAAGGATTCCTTGGAGTTATTCAGACAAACTAAGTGTTGGATTTCTAAATGTGCGTCTCCTTGAAACTGATACCATGTTACATTTACGGAGTCAGCTCATTTCATGGCGTGTCTGGTTACTTGGCCAGTTGCCAGTGATTTAGTTTTCACAGTTTTCATGGCCTTTTAATTACTCTATAAACAATAGTTGCGCGCCCACACAAGCTTACGTAGTAATTTAGATCATCATCATCAGCCTATAATGTTCCCACTGCTGGGACACAGGCCTCCTTTCAATGAGAGGGAGTGGGCTTTAATCTACCACGCGGGGCCATTCGAAGACATAGAATTTTTTAGTTCTAGGTTATGCCGGTTTCCTCACGATGTTTTCCTTCACCGTTTTGAGAGCAGTAATTCAGATATTTTGTCAAAATCCAGATGATTCGTACTACCGTTCTTTTGTTATCGTGTGGTTATTGCAAACTAGTGTCAGAGTTTTTATGCCATCCATGAGGCTCCGAGTTGGCTTTACTTGCCGTCGAGAAATATCTCTCAGGCATGCCGGTTTCACCACGATGTTTTCCTTCACCGAAGACCAAGAGATAACACGTGAATCCGAAAAATCAGAGGTTTTTTGGTACGAACTTGAGACCCATGGCTTGCTAGTCCGAAGGTCACACCACTAGGCTATCACTGCTCTAACTGCTGTTATACAAGGTGTTGTTTTGCATTCTCGTCAAATTCAAGGAGGTATCTATGCAAATTATTCTCGTCCCTAATCAATAATAAAATGGGTGGGTACTTTTTATTTTTTTCTTATTAACGAAAATCGGGAAGTGTGAACCACCCGTGTTTTAAACGCGGCCCGTCTGATCCTCGCCCTATAACCACGCTTTCATACATAAAAACAATCTCAAATGTTTATTCGGTAATTTCTTATTCCCTAAACCACACGTTAAGGGTGTTATTCTGAAATAATGACAAACTTAAACAACCAAAAAAATCAGCGTTTATTAATAATTAACTAGGTACTGTAATTTTAATTGATTATTTTTGTCTTTTGTGACATACTCTTGAATTTTGACGAGGATGCAAAACAACACCTTGTACAAGACTGACCTAAAACTATATTTCCCGATCAAACCAAAGGCAATCGTGCAAGTGCCAAAATAATTTAAAAACATATCATCTCCTCTCGAAACAAAAGTTGGAAACAAATGTTACACAAAGAACGAGCAACAAATAAATCCGAGTGTATCGTAGTGTCGACACGTGTGTCAGACACCGGGCCCGGTCTACGTGTTGCGAAGATGTTTCTTAATTTATATGTTACGCTGCGAAGATTATAGTTCGTTGTTGTTGGGCTTACATTTTTTGTTTTCTGTTGTTGGTCTGTTAGTGTGGGAAAATGTTTTACCTAAAAGTTTAGTATGAGTGTAAGAAATAATAAAATATTATTAACAAACTATAAATAGATCTTAAATAATAATAAAATATGTACAAGTATCAAAATAGTTAAAGAATTATAGGGAGCCCATAAATTCGTCCACATCGCTGTCAACAGGAAAAGTGCTGGCAGCATTGCCACGTTAGATGGCGATTCTGATTCTTTGGCCACAAAAAAGGCCAGCCCTCCGGTCACGTGAAGAGTCGACCAATCGCTTGGCAGTATCCCGAAATACTGTGTGGGCATTCGGGCCCCAGGGCCCTAGCAAAAAAATAACTATCAATAATAAAATAGAATATTTAATATACTCGTTTGTGGGAAGATCTTAGCAATTTATCATAATTAAGTAATGTGGAGTTGCGTACACCAGCCTGGTGTCACCAGCCCGATACAAAATACAATAAATAAGCTAGAATATAGGCCAAAGGTACTAAGTCCGTCTTTGTGCGGTTATTTTTACTCGTGAAAAATGTACTCTTGTTCTTGTTCTCTTTCTATCTATATGTCGGAGTCGGTCATTAGTACGGACATGAATCGAAAGCGCGCCAAAAGCGACCTACTTACCAGTCTACCCACACCTAAGCGCGCTTACTACAAAGTCGTGATGTTTCGAGCTCACGGCGAGGAGGACAGTCAGTGTCTGATCGCGGCGGAGTCAAGACGTCCCGAAACTGTAACCCGATTCATTGTGCCTAGTGTTACTGTGTTGGATTGTTATTTCAAGTAATTTGTTAGTTCGATAAAAGCAGTGTACTTTGTGTATAGAATCTGGTTCTTCTAACCTAACAGACAGATGTGTTGCTGGGGAGTTTGTTCCGCCACTTCTTCTTCCCAGCTAAAAACACTAGGAAGTGGCGAAGGGCGGGCATTTTGGGGGACTGTCTCTTGTAATTTTGACATTCAAAAGGTGCTGATTATCAGCCTAGTTTGAATAAATGACTTTTGATTTTGTAGTGTGTGTTTTCATAGCACGAAACCCATGTTCTGCCCACATGAAGACCGTGTCTAACGAAATAAAATCACCTCACTACGACATATACAATTGTACTTTTAATATATAATATTAAATGTAGTAACATTGCGTGTTAATTTTCGCGTGGAACTTAGAGTAAAACATTCGAAAGCACAGTTTTTTTACATAATATTCTATCTATAGACCTCTAAAACGAAGTATTTTAGAGTCTAATAGACGAGAGAGAGAAGATGAAGATGGAGCAACCCACATAATAGATAATCTTTTATGACTGCCATTATCACTTCTTTAAACAAGACCTCCAGGCAACCAAGAAACCAACCAACTTTAAAATGTATCTCACAAAATTGCAAACCAAGTATCCAAAACTGTCCATTCTTCACACTAAGCTCAAATAAAACCTACCTGTTGTGCACTTGTGCTACAAAGTATCAGATATCAAGATCGAGGCGTGGAAAGGTGTTCAACAAGGTAATAACGTGACAGGACGCCCACTGCGACCGACAACGTTGGCAGAGTGAGATGGTTTGTCTTGCAACCGATTTTGATCGAACGATTTATAATAGCAGGAACTTGTTACTTTGTGTGATTTTCGGCCTTATTTTTAGTAGAGTTTAAGTTCTGCCTATTCCCTTGGAAAAGTCCTGATATTATGTATGTCATCATCAGCCTACAATGTTTCCACTGCTGGCCTCCTCTATATGCGAGGGAGTGGGCGGCTGTAATCCACCACGCTGGCCCAGTGCGGTTTGGTAGATATCACATGTCTTCGAATTTTTAGTTCTAGGACATGCCGGTTTCCTCACGATGTTTTCCTTAACCGTTTTTGAGAGCAGCGGTGATGAAATAAATTACACAAAGTAATGCGCCTGCCTGGGTTCGAACCCATGACTAACTGCTCGTAAGTCGGGGCTGCCACCACTGGGCCACCGCTGCTCTAATTATTAATCTATTATGTATGTATTAAGACGTAAACCTTTGCATTTGTAATACTATTTAAATTTATAACATGGCATTTTGAAAGAATAAGGTCATTTTAAATGTACAGTTCTTCATGAACACTTAAAACTGCTATGGAAAGGGCTATGCTCGAGGTTTCTCTGAAAGATCGAGTTCGTAACGAGGTGATCCGACAGAGAACCAAGGTTATCGACATAGCCCACCGCATAAGCACGCTGAGGTGGCAATGGGCCGGCCATATAACCCGAAGAACCGATAACCGTTGGGGTAGACGAGTTCTTGAGTGGAGACCACGGATCGGTAAACGTAGCGTAGGACGTACTCAGACTTGGTGGAGCGATGATCTTCGCAAGGCGGCTGGCATTAGCTAGATGAGAGTGGCCGAGGATCGTGCTCAGTGGCGTGTGTCCAGCAGTGGCCAAGTACAGGCTGATGATGATGATGATGACTTAAAACTGAGTGCGTTCTACAACGTTGTCGTAACAACATGGTCTGTCTTGCCCATGATTTTGATCGGGCGATACATAGTAACTGGATTTGGTCGTGTTGGGTTGATCAACTTGCAATTAAAGTCTTCAGGTTGCTTCTACGTTTATAATTAGTTTTGACATGTTGTTACAGAATAATTATATTTTGATCGAAGTATTTAGTTAAAAAATCAGTAAATCATGCGCAGACATGCGCGCTTAGCTTCCGTTGTCAGATTCGTCCAAGGGGCAGAAAAAAGATGGCCGCCGCCGGCGCTTGCGACCCGTCGCGTTCCATCCGTCTTGAGACCGAGGTTTTTGGCGTCAGCGCGTTCCAACTCCGTTGCCAACATCCTCCCCCCCCTTGGGGACATGTTCCCCAAGGAGCTCTTGGGAATCTAGCAGAGATAGTTTTGAGACGGGCCTATGAATGACGCCGTTCTCAGTCTTCACGTCTACTACTCTGCATACGCCGTCAGCTCCCGGGTACAGCTTGGTGATGCGGCCCATGAGCCACTTCATGGGTGGCAGCTGGTCGTCTAGGATGAAGACCAGGTCACCAACACGAACATGGTCTTGTGCACGCTGCCACTTGACGCGTTGCTGGAGAGTAGATAAGTAGTCCTTTTTCCATCGGGACCAGAAGTGTTGTCTTAAGCGCTCAATCAGCTGGTATCGATTGATGCTGGCTTTTAGGATAACGGGTGAAGGTAGTGAGGTCAATGGTCGGCCCACAAGGAAGTGTCCCGGCGTAAGTGCTGACAGATCAGAAGGATCAGCAGACATAGAAGTAATGGGCCGTGAATTCATAATGGCTTCAATCTGTGCAAACAGAGTATACAATTCTTCAAACGTTAAACTAGAGTTACCCGCTATCCGTTTTAGATGATATTTAGCTGTCTTGACTCCCGCTTCCCAGATACCGCCGAAATGCGGTGCATACACGGGAGAGAAATTAAATGAAATACCCTCTTTGCTCGCGAAATCGCTAACTGAACGTTTATTCTCCTTGATCAGTCTGTTCAGTTCGTTACTAGCTCCTACAAAGTTTTTACCATTATCACAGTATATAGTGTGAGATTTACCTCTTCGTGAAATAAATCTACGCAAGCACAAGATGAAGGCATCGCTACTTAAGTCGCTCACGACTTCCAAGTGCACAGCTTTCGTGCTGAAACAAACAAATATGCATAGATAGCACTTGGAGGTCTTGGCACCGCGACCCTTTCTATTTAAGATTAAAAAAGGTCCTGCAAAATCAGTGCCACAAGTCGCAAATGGTGGAGCAGGAGTTACACGAGATTCCGGTAGATTACCCATTATGGGTTTCTAAAGGCTTTGCTCTAAATCTCTGACAACGAACACACTTTCTGACAGTAGTCGCAGCTAGTACTTTCCCACCAGTAGGCCAAAATTGCTCACGAATAGTATTTAAAAGTTGCTGAGGGCCACAGTGTAGGAGACGAAGATGTTCTTGTTCAAATAAAAGTTTAGAGAAAGTGTGTTTGGGATCTAGCAATATGGGATGCTTTTTTTCATAAGGACAGTGAGATGCACTGTCGATCCTTCCACCGACACGCAAGACACCGTGTCGATCCAAAAAAGGGTTCAAAGACAGAATCCGTGACTTAGAATTTAAATTTTCTAAAGTTTCAAGTGAGTGAATTTCCTTTGAAAAGCATTCTCTCTGTGACGCCTTAGCTAGGAGTACCAGTGAGTTGTTTAACTCAGAACAGGTAAGTTCACCATTTAATTTAGTATTTGATTTTTTAATATTGTTTATGAATCTTAGTATGTAAGCGAATATTCTTTGTGGTTTGTATAGTTTAGAATATTTTTCAAAGGGTATTATGTCATTAGACAGAGTTTTAACATTTAAACTTATTTTTATTTCAGGTAAAGTAGAAGAAGTAGATTTAGATTGGGGCCATTCATGTTCAGACTTGGTCAGAAAGAAAGGACCATGCCACCAAAGAGTATTATCATGAAGAAGACGTGGTTGAATGCCCCTGGACGCCATGTCCGCAGGATTATGTTCAGAAGGTACATGACGCCATGTAGTTATGTCAGTTAATTCTCGAATCTGTTCAATCCGATTACTTACATAAGTTTTAAGAGTTTTAGGTGGAGTGTGTAACCACCCTAAGACTATGGTTGAGTCCGTCCAAAATACTGAGCGTGCAAATTCAATTTTTAAAGAGTGAAATACTTTAGAGTATAGTTTTGCACCAAGTAAAGCGCCTAACAATTCCAGACGGGGAATTGTTTCCGATTTCAAAGGAGAAACTTTAGCTTTAGCGCATAATAAGTTACAGTTAACTTCACCTAAACTATTAGTCGATCTTATATAAACACATGCAGCATAGGCATTTTGCGAAGCGTCAGTAAAGCAGTGAGCCTCTATGTAAATAGGAGAATTACAAAAAATGTATCTAGGTATCTGAACATGAGCAAAATGTTGCGTTTCGTTATAGAATTCTATCCACGAGTTTTGAATTTCTTTTGGAATTTCATCATCCCAATCTATTTTAAGTAACCAGAGCTTTTGCAGTAAGATTTTATGAAAGATAGTGCAGGCAGATAAGAGACCTAAGGGATCAAATATTCGACACGAGTTCGACAGTATAGAGCGTTTCGTAACCTTAGGAATAGGTTTATTTTCGACTGAGTAGTGCAAAGTATCAGAGATCGGTGACCATTTTAATCCCAAGACAGAAGATTGTTTACTAAAGTCTTGAGATTTGTCAGTTGTAAGAATGCTATCAAAAATATCAGGTGCATTTGTTCTAAATTTACGCAAAGGGAAACAGGCTTCAGCAAGTTTGGCAATCACTCCTGAAATTTTAGCCTTTAATAGAGATTTTGAGTCTGAACCGGTATTCAGGTCATCAACATAGAAGTCATGTCTTATAGTATTGGCAACAGCTTCATCACTACACTCCTCTGCGAGTTGGACAAGACACCTGGTACTCAGATAGGGAGCTGAAGCTGTTCCATATGTGACAGTATTAAGTTGCAAGGTTTTAAGTGGTTGACTTTCATCTTCCCTCCAAAGAATAAGCTGTAAATAACGCTGTGATTCATTCACCATAACCTGCCTATACATTTTCTCAATGTCACCGGTGACCACATAGGTATATTGACGGAACCTGAGCAGAATTGCCATCAAATCATCCTGAACTACTGGTCCAACAAATTGGATATCATTTAGTGACTTATTAGTAGAGGTTTTACAAGAGGCATCAAAGACTACTCTTAAGCGAGTGGTTTCACTGCTTTCGCGAATTACTGCATGGTGAGGAATGTAATATCCAAAGCTAGGACGGCTTACTTCAGATAAGTGCCCTAATCTTTGATATTCCTTAATAAAATCAGTATATTCATTTTTAGTTTTAGATTTATTTAGTTTCTTTTCTAAGTTAAAGAAGCGCCTTTTAGCAATAATATAAGAGTCCCCTAAAGCCTTACTGGGGACTTCACGCAGTGGAAGTTTTACACAAAATCTCCCATCAGTCAGGCGGACAGTGTTCTCAATAAAATGGTTTTCACAATATTGTTCTTCATTGGAAAACTTAATATTTTTAGTTGGCAGAGCAGGAATATCCTCAACTTCCCAGAATCTAGCCAGAGAGTCCCTGATTTCCTGAGAAAAGTTCGAATGAGTAGTAGTAGTAGGGCTCACACCGGTAGGGCCTGACACGAGCCAACCCAGTTTAGATTTTATTAGTGTAGGTTTATTTTTCCCTAACCTAATTTGCTTAGAATCTACAATTTCCCAGTAAATATCAGCTCCTAGCAGTAAGTCAATTTCAGAGGGCATATAGTAGGTAGGATCTGCTAGTTCTATAGATTTAGGAAGATTCCATTCAGAAGTGTTAACCCTTGAGCTGGGCAACATGCCAGTAATATCAGGCACTAAAAGACATGAAACATTCGCATGGAATAAGTTAATCCGCGATTTAAGTTTAATGTTACACCTTTTAGTAGTATTAGTTAACTTATTATTTATACCAGCAATTGATATATTGATATTAGAACAAGCCAAATTCATTTTTCTTTGCATTCTTTCAGTTATAAATGAAGACTGGCTTCCATTATCCAACAATGCTCTCACAATGTGTGTTTCAGAAGACCGGCTATCAGTTATTTCTACTTGAGCAGTACATAAGAGGATCTGCCTGGGCATTGCCACGGAGAGTGATACAGGATTAAACATGGCAATAGTAGATGTCTGAGAGGAACTAGCTTCTTGAGGAAATGATGTAGAAGAAGTATTAACAGGTGAGTTTGTCTTAACATCATTGGACTGTGGTTTATGTAGCAGTAAATTGTGTCTTTTGTTGCAGATTTTGCAATAATTATGTTTGCAGTGAGCAGAGTAATGACCAGGACGCAAACAGTTGTGACAGAGCTTATGCTTATTAACTTCCATAAATCGAGCATCCAATGACATGTCTTTAAATTTATCACACTTGTATAGTAAATGATCTTGTGAACATACAACACAGCCTGTTTTATTTGTGTTTGAAGAAGAAACAAATGATTTAGTTTGTTTCTTGTCTTTAGAGTAAGTACGTTTTTCAGTTTTTGTAGCGACATCATTCTTGCTGTACTGTAAGGTTTCTAAAACATCAGCACGATTTCGCAAGAAATTATAGAACTCTTCGATTGTTGGCGAAGCAGCAATAGTACTCCTGTGTTCCTCCCATATGCGACTTGTGGCGCCATCTAGTTTGGACACCATAATATGTACGAGTAAAATATCCCAGCGGGATTCAGGATCATTTAAAGAAGATAGGGCTCGAACATTTTTAGAATAGTGATCTATCATAGTACGAAGTGACTTGTAATTTTCTTTAGATATTGTGTCAAAATTGAAGATAGCGTTTAAATGATTATTGGTAAGTATCCGATTGTTATCAAAGCGTTCAGTGAGTAAATTCCAAGCTAATTTATAATTGGCAGCAGTAAACCCAATTGGCTTGATTATATCAGAGGCTCCTTCCTTTAATGAAGAGCGGAGGTAATGAAACTTGTTAATTTCTGGAATAGTATCATTGTTGTTGATTAAAGAATCGAAAGTGTCTCGAAATTCCATCCAATTTAAATAGTCTCCATTAAAAGAAGGCAGCTGAATGGTAGGCAACTTAATATTATAGCTGCGGCTATCTTGGTTAAGATTCTGACAGCTTGATATTGAATTACAGTTCCTAATTTCAGGTATTTTGTCACTAGGGGCAAGACTTTCAATGAACAGTTGAGCTTTAGCAATGTTAGAGCAAAATTCATTTTCAATTATGTCATTTTCTTCCAACTGATCAGGATCCAAACACTCAATTTTAGTTTTTAAAGCATCAAACTGTTCGAACAATTCTTTGAATCTCGATAGTTTTATTTCAGTTTCAACAAGTATTTGTTTAGGAATGCTGTCAGTTTCTATGAGTTTAATAGTATTTAAGTATTTAGAAAATATAGTTACTCTAGCCTTTATCGTACCACGTTGTTGAATAAGAGGTTTCAATTCAACCGACATGGTGAACACTTATAAGAACTGAACAGACCGTCAAGTATTAGCTATGCTGGTATTGAATACCGCATGTAAAATTAAGAATATAAAGCCAAACCGTATATGTCGCGCAATGGCAACGACAACAGCTCGTGCAGTCAGCGACTCACACACAAGCAAAGCAGGTTACACAGCGCAGGATGCAGGTAGCAGCAGTTTTAGTTTATAGCAGTGCATTCCAACGGGACCCCAGAAGCAGGCAGCACAGCTAGTCTGGAAAATGCCAGGGTGGTCCCATAAGCAAAGTGAAAGAAAAAGAGAAAGGAGTTACTAGTAAGGCAGGTCTGCTTGTCATTTAATTAGTAAGTACCTCCTTACTAAGCAACTTTGTCATTTAATCTGACTCCATAGGGTGCAAGTTAAGTAGTTAGGTAGGCAAAGTTGTCATCTAAGTAGTACCTACCTAAAGAGAAATCATTTGCAAGTTATGTACCTATGTGTCATTTAAGTGTATAGGTACATAGGAAATTATAATTAATTCAAGAGAAAATAGTAGGTCTGGTGCACAGAAATCGGCTGCATTATCAATGTAGGACATGTAGGTTAAGCATAGATACCAAAATTGGGCGTACTTCCCTGTGAACAGACCAAATCACTCACTACACAGGACCGCAGGGTGGGTGGGTCATCAGCTCGTTGCACAGACAGGAGTTGCAGCCATCAGCCATGCGCGTCAGTAAAGTTGCTCGTCAGTCAGCAGTTTATCGTTGGCTGGCACCACGCGGTCGCATCTTCAAGTTGATCACGTCGTGGTCTCCAAATGTTGGGTTGATCAACTTGCAATTAAAGTCTTCAGGTTGCTTCTACGTTTATAATTAGTTTTGACATGTTGTTACAGAATAATTATATTTTGATCGAAGTATTTAGTTAAAAAATCAGTAAATCATGCGCAGACATGCGCGCTTAGCTTCCGTTGTCAGATTCGTCCAAGGGGCAGAAAAAAGATGGCCGCCGCCGGCGCTTGCGACCCGTCGCGTTCCATCCGTCTTGAGACCGAGGTTTTTGGCGTCAGCGCGTTCCAACTCCGTTGCCAACAGGTCGTTTGAATGAAATGAAGCGTAGTGCATGATATTTTTAATCAGTGTGTTTCTAGAAAGTTTTTAAAGGATGTGAAGTTATTGGATCATCAGATATTTATTGAAATTTCAGGATTTTTTCTGTAGCAGCCACGTAGTCTGGATTTGTGCCTGGTTGATGGCAATAAGCTCGCCCCTTTATTACATAGGACTTAAACATCTGGCAATACATGGCTGTAATATTAAGAACCTTCTGCATAACCATTCGGTATTACAGGCGTGATATTATGTTTTTGAAATTTTGTATCAACCAATGATTTTATTAATTTTGATTAAAAAAAAAAAACATTTTTATTCGTAGCTACAAAGATGATTAGATTTGCCTAATGCTTGATTTGAGTACTAAAGTTCTCAAATCATCAATTTGTGGAAAAAACTACTATGACACAAATCTGCAATAACAGTAAACGTTAACATTAAAATAAATAACGATAAACATTCACAATTTTTCCCTCTCATTTACAAATCAAAAGAAAATGTCCAATAAAAGTCCCACTAAGAGGCTAATTACATTTTATATCCATAAAATTACATGTAATGATTACAGTGAAAATACATTACATTAAAATGCATTAATTGTAATGTTAACTGATGAGCACCCTGCGTAGGCACAGCTACTCCACTGCTTTACGATTGTAATAAAGTTTAATTCTATAAACGACCACACGTGATGTTCATAGCTACTGATTTAATTTAAACTATATTAAACTTTATTTTTAAGACCATAAAGATAATTTCCATTTACTAGTACAGTACTTTTTTTCTACTTCTTAAATACATTGAATTTTCAACCTTATCTGAAGGTCAGTTAAGTTTATTATCATTTGTATTACAGTAAACAGAAAGATGTAAATTTTTTGCCCTTGTTCTCGCTTTAACTGCGCTAACAGACAAAGAGTTTTTATTTGGTGATGACTGATGAGTCTTAATCATATAATTGGCGCAATCTGCCCCACTCCGTTGGTAAACGCTGATGATGCCTCAATTATGATCAAGCTTTCGTAGTGTTCTTTCATTCAAAAAGTTTGCTTCCAGTTCCAAAAAATGGGAGAACTGCTTTATCTTGGTAAGGCTATAGATAAATATACATAGAATTTACTTTTTAATTGCCATACCTCTTAATCCGCTGCTAGGAAAACTGCACGAGATGAATGATCATGATGTTTCAGACCTTTTATCTGCTTACTTTTTTAGGGTTTCGTACCCAAAGGGTCAAACGGGACTTCGCTGTCCGTCCGTCCGTCTGTCACCAGGCTGTATCTCATGAACCGTAATAGTAAGCCAGTTGAAACTTCTACAGATTATGTATTCTGTTGATGCTATAAACAACAAATACTAAAACAGAATAAAATAAATATTTAAGATAAAATAATTATTTAATTGATTATTCTGCTCTTTTTTATAAAGTATCCTTCGTGCGCGAGTCCGCCTCGCACTTGGCCGGTTTTTTTTAATTTGTCGATTAAGGCGATTTGGTTGGATTGTTTAAGACCTAAAATCACTCTATCTTCAAAAAAGATGCGAACGTGAACCTTCATCGCAGATTATTCCCTTCTTTCCTTTCGTCTCTGGCTGAAAAGTTACACTCTCTGTCTCTACGCTACCACTGAAGATACCATGGAGATAGCTAAGTATGAAGCCAATATACTTTAGTAGTGCACACGGAGACATATCAAGCTGTAATTTTCCCGTGTAACATGACCTCGCTATGTATAGATTTCCAAAATAATGAAAGATCCGCATAAACTGGTTTAGCTTGAATGGTGGCCGTGCGTACCCACACATTTAGTAGTGTATACAGAAGAAAAAATAGTGCGTGGAGGCCCTCCGCGCGGAAGAAGTGAAACTTCGTAATGTGGAAATAACGCTACTCGTTGCTAACGCTCGCGCTGGCCTGTAACAGGTATACTACACGCTTGCGTTCGAGTGCCACGCATTCACTCTCGCTCTGTCTCTTTCTATTCCCCTTTCCAGGAGCGTTGAACGTTTAACGCAACAGTGCTTTCATACCCCCTCCATGGTAGCGTTAAACGTTTAACGCAACCTTGTTGGAAGTCGCATTAGAAGTTTCACTTCAAAAACTTTACTGTTATAACATATTTCCAATCTAAACCAACTCATGACTACATATGTACTACAAGTCTATAAACCCTTCCATTTATATCCGCACAGCTAGTAAGCACATAAAACAGTGCGTTATCAACTCGTTGTATGAGTCGGCTCAGTGCTTGTAACCTGACAGTCCTTATGCTTTACTATCGCGGCAGTACATAACAATTGTTATGTGTGTATTGCTGTAGAAAATCATGTTTTACTATTTGAAACTTGTACGAACATGGTTACTCGTTTAGTGAGCATTTCTTGAGCATTTGAGATGGCATTAACGTGTGTGGAGTTGTTTAATGTGACGTGACGGTATCTTTTGGTGTTGTGGACAGTAAAGTTGTCAAGATGGCGTCAACGGCTGTAGATTAAATCCTACCATAGTATTACCTATGTCAAGCAGTGGATGTCTTTCGGCTGAAAGGATTATAATGATGATAATATAACTGGTCTAATGATCTTCAATACCAACCTTATTTATAAGAAGATTATAAAGCTGAAGAGTTTGTTAGTTTGTTTGGTTGAACGCGCTAATCTCGGGAAATACTGGTTCGAATTGAAAAAATATTTAAGTTTCGCATAGCCCTTTATTGAGGAAGGCTAAAGGCTATATTACATCGTGCTACGTCCAATAGAAGCCGAGCATTAATGAAAATTGTTGCAAAAACCAGGAAAAATTATTCCTTTTTACGCAGACGAAAATGTGCAAGTCAGCTATTTTCGTAATTAATAATGTTGATTTGTAAAGCTTTACTTGTTTACGACGATTCTTCTCTCTTACTTACTTTTAGCTGTCTAATACTGAAAGCAAGCATCATGTTTGACGGCACGGTAGGCGCAGTGGTTGCCCGATCGACTGCTGCGCTGCGTGTCGAGGTTTCGATCCCCGCACGGAAAAAATATTTGTAGGGCCTACAGATAGTTGTTCCGGGTCTGGCTGTTTGTGTATGTGAGTTTAAATGTTTGTAACCGCACGGGGCATGGTATTAAAAAAAATAAAAAATGTCAGCTGGAGGTGCTCATTGTTTTGTTATAATGCCGTCGAGCTTTATGGTTTCGATTTAACAACGATTTCCTTGCTTTTCATTCAGTCTCGAAAGTTCTTTGATAGCAAAAGCTCTAGCTAGCCTTTAACCAAACTATCCTTTCAAAGTCTTTGAACCCCCATGAATGCTTATAACAGTCCTGCGTCTCAGATTCGTACTCCACTTACAATCAAAGTGAACCACTACAAACTGTTACTTTTAGTGTAGAAACTCTAAGAAATGCATTAGTATATCCAACATTACTGAATGGTTTCGTATGGTAGCTGCATCTCATGAACGAACACTCATTCGCTGCGTCTACGGAACCAGTAAAAATGTTTGCATTTCTGCATGTGTGGAGCCAATCAGGTTGAGTATCTGTTTTGGGTTCGGAAACAAGCGGGTAAGGCATAAGCGTCAATAGCAGGCAAAGCCGAAACCATATCGTCAATAATTTCATTCTTGTTTTAATATCAATGAAAATTTTATTTATTATTATTTTATCTAGTTTTCATGTAACAATATGTTAAAAACACTACATTTTTTTTTCGTTTTTGTTTTACTATCTAATCTCGATACCTAATAACACCCTTGCGTATCAGGCAGTTTTTTTTTTAACATAATTAATCAAACATTGTTTTTCTATTTTTTCCGCTGCTTCATGTAGTTTTTCATGTTTTCTAAATTACTATACAGGGTGTAACGGAAAGGGTATAATATACATCCTTAAGGGTGTGCTACAGACCATCAAACTGAACATGTTTCTCATCATAAAACATGTTTTTCAGCAAAAAAAATATCTGCTGCCCCATAGAAAATTACAATACCTATTCGAGCCAAATGTATAGGCAGCTGATATTTTTTTTTGCAGCAATTTTTTTTTTATGATGTGAAACATGTTCAGTTTGATGGTCTGTAGCACACCCTTAAGGATGTATATACCCTTTCCGTTACACCCTGTATATTGTTTAGTATTCTGGTTTTTTCTTTTTAATATTTATTTAACCTTTTTTAAGTATTTCTTTGCAATGTAATTGACTGACCTATGTCTTGTTTGTGTATACGTTTTATGACTGAAAATACAAGTTGGTATAAATAAATAAATTTATTTCAATAAGTAGCCATGACAATTTTGAACGGTAATCTTTACAAGGTAATACAATTAATTGAAAGAAAAGAATTATGGGTCCTATGTATTTTTGAGAAAATAAATGAGTAGGTGTTGAAAATGTTGTCGTAATGCAAGCAAGGATTTATGTAAATGTGGTGGAGGGTAATTTGAGGATGACATAAATGTTATGATGATAAATATTAATTATTATTTTTTTGTTTGTTGTAGGTAAGTTAAATTTTTTTATTTAACTGACGCTGAATGTGAAGGACTACGAAGGGTAAGTACATAATAATGTTTATTAAATAAAGGTTTAAATAGTGTAACCCATGGGTTACACAAATAGCAATTAATTTAAAGCTATTATTTCTTATTTAATAAACAACAGTGGTGCTAAATAATTATTGTTCAAATCCTTGAAAAACATTACGCATTGTATTCCTTTACTCATCATACTTAATGGATACATAAGAATATCTTTTCCGAATCTCTGTTGGTTACGCTAATCGCTCCGCTCTTCGACCCGCTGACTTCAAGACCTCACACTTTCAGTATCAGCTGAACATCATGTGAGCGATCCAAAAGCGATCCTTTACTACTTTATTCTCCTACAAACCTAGATTATCTCTACGTAGGTACTAAGTAACATAGTTTTATTCACAGAAATCCTTCTTACACGGATTATCCTTCAGGATAACAAGGCTCACTTGGTGTTAACGAGGTATTCATGGGAGCGAATGATATTTTCATTACAATGCTACATCAATTCGTGCTTACTACACTATTCCTAGAGGATTTTCTCGAGTATAGGATAAAAAACGTTGTGTTATTTTTCGTTCAGAATTGCTATTTATTTACAAAAAAGGTTTTATTTCTGGCGACTTAGAAATGATTTTCCAGTGTATTTGTTTTTGCATAGGTAGGAACAGGCAGATTTTCTGTGATTGGTACCTACCTACAGCTTATTCCGCTTCTTATGCGACTGCGAAAAATCAAATGAAAGAAAAACTTTTGAAAAGCATGCGTTTCTACGAAGTGGAAAAATTCACGCGCTCTTTTTTGATGACGTCACTGATTACAGGACCTAAAGGAATAGGTAAAGGAAGTTTGGATCTTAATGTTTGCTTAGTGACACTGGCCTTGACGCAATATTATTTGAATGTCGCGAAGGTTAAAAGTAAAAATGCCTCGAATAGTTATTTGGCCGAATACCGAACATTCGGCAAGGCTCTTGGCCGAAGCGCAGAATATTCGGCAAGGCTCTTGGCCGAAGCGCAGAATATTCGGCAACACTTAGTACTTTCCGAGGGAGTCAAGTCACAACTCGTCCGTCACTTACGAGTTTAAACTTGCATCGCAAAAGTAGTACGTAGGCTCAGGTAGTTTTGTTACATTTGTGATAAGATCGCGCTCGTGTCACAACACGCTTTATTTGTTCATTTTTGGTCATCATATTGTACGTAATGTATATTGCGTTCTTTTATTTCATGATTTGCTATTCGGTATTTGGCCGAATAGTTTGCAATATTGGGCCGAATATCAAATACCGAAAAAAGTGGCCGAATAGCCGAATACCGAATTGCCGAATATTCGTGGCATCTCTAGTTAAAAGTGACTTGCATATGTGTCATCAGCATCATCATCATATCAGCCCGCAACCACCCACTGTTGGGTATAGGCCTCCCACTTTTTATGTCAAACTTCCCGGTTCTTTGCCTCCCCAGGTGTTGCCCGCGACTTGGTCAATGTCGCCGATCCAGTGAGCTTTAAGACGGCCCTGGTTTTTTTTGGCCCAACCTTGGCCAGCACTCGATCAAAGCCTTGCTCCATCGATATTATTTACGCGAAGAAAACAAGTGATTTGGACACGTGTAGCTTGCCGTAGTTCGTATCTCCTGAGGTCATAAAAAGTAGGGTGTGCAGCATTTTAACCCTTGATCGGCCGGTAGTTTGGATAACCACCTGTCTCGTAAATATTTTTTTACAATGGTGTTTGTTTAGGGTTCCGTATGCAAACAAGGAACCCCTAGTTTTGCCGTCGGCTTCACATTCCACTGTCTGTTTGAACATTTTATTCCGTCATTAAATAGATACTTCTTACCTTGCATGGTGTAAATCATTCCTTCAAGCTTCTTGAAGTGTGAAATTAATCTCCTATTATCAGTTGTTTTACCATAGTAAAATCTTAACTAGTCCCAACTATATCTTAACTTCCTAACTAATATTATAAATGCAAAAGTAAGTTTGTAGATTTGTTACCTCTTCACGCCTAATCCTCTGAATCGAACAACCTGAAATTTTGCATATACGTTGCCAGGTGTACAGAAACGGTCATATAGGATACCTTTTATCCCGAAAAAAAGTATAGTTCCCGACGAAAACACCAATAAAGTTCTTAGGATAACAGATGAACGCCACGTGTCTGAGCCGGTTATTGTCAAATTCTAAATGTACGCGAGCGAAGTCTCGGTCAAAAGCTAGTTAGATTATAGTTTTCTTACTGCTGAGCCACATGATAAAAGGGGGGCCAAGTTAGAATTGGTGGATATCACATGACTGTTCTTCGAACTTTTTTTTTGACATATTCGTTGGTATCCAAGTGGTAAACGGACGCTAAAAAGCATTCTGAACATCAAACTAAGTAAACTACGCAAACGTTATTGCTGGGAATCGACTTTTTTTTGGTGACATCACATTTTACGGTAGGACTCAATGTAAAGCACTCAAAACACTGTGCGGATGGATGCATTGAAAAACGTACCTTAAGTAGTAGCATTAAAGACTTATTTAAAAAAACTCGTGTTAGAGTTGGAACTTTGATCCCCAATATCTCCGTAAAGAGAGAAAAAGA
Organism: Cerastis leucographa; assembly: GCA_963082945.1. Classification (NCBI taxonomy): domain Eukaryota; kingdom Metazoa; phylum Arthropoda; class Insecta; order Lepidoptera; family Noctuidae; genus Cerastis; species Cerastis leucographa. The sequence goes on from OY720360.1 coordinate 2,226,265, forward strand.
TCGCAATCACAAGGAGAACAAGTACCTTTCGGCTTCGCTAATTGTATTTTTACACCCTTTATAGCTTGTCTATTTGACAACACTAACTAGAGCATTTCGCTGTCATTCGTGAAGATAGACAAAACTCTGTTACGTTTAACTAGGTTGACGTTATTTGTGCAGTAACTGTAACGGAACAGTACATCTTTGAGCAAGTTCGGTAACCTACAGATTGAAATCAATTTATCAATTGGTTGTTTGTTCGCTAGAGATGAAAGTATGGCGAAGTTAAGCACGATTTTGCGACGTTTTTAGAAAATGTGTTTCTAGTAATCTGAGCTTGTAAGCTTTTGAGATTTAATCAATCTGGTACAGACAGATTTACGACATTGATCCGGACAGCAACACGGCTTCGACCGACGTATCCTGAAATATAATCTAGGATATTAGCAGCTATTAGATATCATCATCATCTACCTAGCCTTTTACCAACTATCTTGGGGTCAGCTTCCAGTCTAACCGGATGCAGCTAAATACCATTATTTTACATGGAGCGACTGCCTATCTGACCTCCACAACCCCTTGGTAAGACTGATTGTCAGACTTTCAGGTCACTGAGTACCTGTAACGACTGTCAAAGATCTACAAATGACAGCCAGGACCAAAAACTTAGCGTGCCGTCCGAGATATAGAGGAGACTCGTTATATAATGGGCCAATGTAACCATGTGACCCATTTCACGGGCCAACCTAGGCAGACACTGCTTATCATGTGAACTTTTGTCAGTTTTACGAGGTACGTGACGCATCAATTAGTTCTTGAACTTATTTCGTGTATTTGCTATGTACTTTAGAAGGTTAGCATTAGTTCAGGATGTGAACACACTTCTAGACCCGTTCTCGATATGAGCCAGTCAGAAACAGCATAGCTAAAAAGCGATTGACCCGACGCAGTGTCCTGCAGACAGATCACCGAACCGAAACTAAGTGATTTCTTTATCACTTTTATTGCATAGGCATTAAGATCATTCTCTTGCCGATTCCGTGTTATTAATAATTGTGGCCCCTACATGATTGAAGTCATATAATAACTACAACCAGGCATAGACCAGGCGAGTAAACGACCCTACACGGCCGCATTTCATCCCGTGCAAGTCGGGTCAATAAAAGGGTTATTATTCCACGTTAACAGATAAGCGTTAGGCCAGTAACTTGTCACTAAGATACGGCTCTATCAACTTTTACACCGCGTTGTCGTAAAATGTGGCCATTTTATGACGCATGTGGTTGTTACGAGTGCTTTGGCATGGAGTGTAAATCTGTTCAACGTATCTTGGTTTGAATGTGGTGTTATTTGAAATATGTATCTACAGCTGCGTCTTTTGGCCTTTGAACAGTGAACCAACTGCTTTATATGGTGGGTTTGAAACCTCTACGTTGCCATTGCTGGGAATCTCCTATCTGTAAGAGAGAGTGGGCTGGAATCCACCATGTGGGCTCAGTGTAAGTTGATATCCTATACCTACGATTATTAGGATCTAGTACAGGTCGGATTCCTCACGCTGTTTTCCTTCAGCAGTGAGAAAAGATTATGACAATAATAGCCCACCACAATTTACCTTGAATCAAAAATGTGAAGATACTTGTAGGTCATCCTCTAAGCCATACTTTTTTTTTTTTTTTTTTTTTTTTTTTTTGTTTGGGCAGGAGTGGGAAATCCCCACGGACACCTCGACTATCTCACGACTTGTGAGACAGTCGAGGTAGTGCCGGACTCGAACCGGCTAAAAACCACTCCTGCCTGCTCAGTGTCCCTCTGACATTGGAATCAGAGACCTTGTCTACATATTTTATAATTTGTTTGGCGACGATTTGTTTGAAGGCCGAAGAGATTCACTCAATAATTCGTTTTTATCTGATAGCTGTTTTACTTTTTTCTTTACATACACTTTTTAATATACTTATTTTATTTTACCTTTATGTACTTATTTTATTTTAACTTTAATATACTTGCTTTATTTCAACTTTACTTAGTTTACTTAATTTATTTTAACTTTTATTTACTTCATTTATTCTAACTTTAATATACTTAATTTATTTTAACTGTAACATACTTAATTTATTTTAACTTTAACATACTTAATTTATTTTAACTTTAACATACTTAATTTATTCTAACTTTGATATGCTTACTTAATTTATTTTAACTTTTATGTACTTAATTTGTTTCAACTTTAATATATTTAGTTGATTTTATTATCTTTTTTTACGAGTCTGAATAAATATAACGAATGTTTAAGATATTTGCTATAACCCTTATAATGATGCCCATAGTTATAGTGTTATGCGCTTATGTTGTGTGCTTTTATAATAAAACTGTACTTTTTTATTTCTATTTCATGATATATACGCTATATACTTAGTATATACTTGGATATAATATCACTTAGATAGTGTATTTTACGGCCTATATACTGTTTTATTAATCTGCAAAATAATGCGTCTAAAGTATTGAAACGACTGCTGAGTTTTTCACCCAGTTTGACAGAACTTGAAGAGCCCGCCAGAGTTGACTTACGGTCCAGCATAATTTGACCCACTTTCTCACGAAAGTGGCTCAAATATCCGTTACCCATTGAGCCAACCCCAGCGGTCCGCTCAAAGCGTGTGCTATATTTGGTCGTTTCTATGTACTCGGAAGTGGGCGCATCGGCAACTTTAGCAATATGCTACTGATGCTCTAGCGAATGCGTCCCACTTCCGACGTACTGGGCAATCTTTACTGAAGGCATTGTGCGAGGTCTCCTCCAGACCGCCCCTGATGCAGTTCACGCACGTCGCCGGCTCAGCCATGTACTTTTCTGGGCAGTCCTTAACCAGATGTGCACTAGCGCAGTGGCTGCACAGGTCAGCCGTCTGGTGACAGTGGCGCTTGCCATGGCCGAATTCTAGACAGCGAGTGCACTGCATCAGAGGCGACTGGTCCTCGACGCGCACTCTCTGGAGGTCAATCCTGAGTCTGCCTCCTTCGAGTGCCCGCCTCCAGATCGCTGGGGAAACACTCAGCACAATGCCGCTCGTATGCGGGTTTCTCGCCTTCTTTCTGTATTTAACAGCCATCCTGAGGTCCTCGCTGCCGAGGCCGTCGAAGATCTCCCGGTTTTGATTCTTAAGGGCACTCAGTACTTCTTCATCACTGTGAACTAACAGTACGTCCCTAAGAATCAGAAGCGGGTCCTTGTTCTTCACGACCTCGACGACGAGGTTCTCTCCGGCTGCCTCCAATCGTCTTTTAATCTTCTCCCTCTCTTCCATGGTTTTGCACCCCATTATAACCTTCTGATCCTTTGCCTTTCTAACTCTTTCAACTCGCACCCAGCCCTCCTTTGCGTCGACCGCTTTCCTAACCTTTTCCAGGATTTCGTCCCCAGTGTCGGTCACCTGTGTTGAGGAGACAACCACGGAGTGCAGCGTCGCTCTCTCCGGAGCCTGAGCCCTGGTGTGGCTCTTACTCAAGGACGCTACACTCGCGTAGGTTTTCTCTAAGCCATACTGGACCGGTGTGGTGTACAGTGGCGTGCCTAGGGGTCAAAAATACGGCAAGCCTGTCTGTTCCAAAACCCTAACTAATTCTGGGTTAAGCTCGCCGTTGTACATAAGTTAAATATTATTTGTGTGTATATCTTTTGATTATGTGTGCAATAAAAATTAAGAATATCACCAGTATTCAGGTACAGTGGTAGGTTATAAAAGCAAGCCAAGCTTGTAGGCTTGTATGAAAGTTGCGCCACTAGTGGCCCTATCACACAGTTTCACAGAGTGGAGGTGGGTGTCCCAACAGTGGCTACATTATAGGCTGATCGTGCGTATGGCCTTGCCACATGTCTCTGAGAAAGCATAACCACGGCTAAAGTGTATTTGCAAAACTTCCAACAAACAAAACTAGCTATTACCAGTGTAAACAGTTTCAATATTAAACGAATAATCTAGCGGACAGCCGGACGGGGATCACAAAAGGCTTGTGTCCGAAATGGCACAAGAATTCCACACCCCGTGGGAAATAACGGCGTTTCTTTTTGTAGCCGTCGTATCGAAGATCGTATCGGCTGTCCGAGGCTTTTCGTGGGGGCTGAGTTAGAAGCGGTGCGCGGGTGATGTAAAACGCACAGAGAATGCTCTGTCTGACTAATATTACGGAGTGCGTCGTTGGTCTTGTGGTTGCAAGTGCGACTGCTAAGCATGATGTCCTGTATTCGATTCCCGGGTCGGGCAAAGTGTTATTGGGTTTTTGAATCAGGAATTTCTAAGTAGTAGGCACGGAGTCGTGTATTTGTATACTGTTAATGGCAGTAGGCTCGCCCCTTATTACATGGGACTGAACCATAACTGGCGAAATGTGGGTGTACTATTAGGTACCTACACCTCTGCCTAACCCTTCGGGGATTACAGGCGTGATGATGGTGTGTTTAGAATAGCTACAATGTATCAGCGAAAACGATGATGGAACAGTCAAAAGTGTAATGAATCGACATAAGCTACTGATACCTTATGTCAATCCTACACGTGTAGTATGACCACTGCACAAACGAGATATGTCGTCGGAAGAATCGACAAAATGACAGATTGTCATTGTCTATCTGTCATTTTGTCGACATAACTCGTTTCGACAGTGTTATGCTACACCTGATGTTGTCATGAAGTAGCAAAGTGTCTGTAAAAATACGAAATGCCTTGGAAGCTACTATCATGTTTGATTCTCAAGTCACTGTAGCCTAGGTACTGATACAAATGGTTTTAGCAAGTAAAAGCCACACACACGGCACCACATCAAGGTGTATTTTCATCATTTTCAGTATATTACGAGGCCTTTTTTAGGGCTCCGTAATCAAAGGGTCAAACGGGACCCTATAACTTACTGAGACTTCGCTGTCCGTCCGTCCGTCCGTCTGTCACCAGGCTGTATCTCATGAACCGTGATAGTTCGCTAGTTGAAATTTCTACAGATTATGTATTTTTGTTGCCGCTATAACAACAAATACTAACAACAGAATAAAATAAATATTTAAGGGGGCTCCCATACAAAACATTTTTTTTTCTCGTTTTTATAAATAATGGTACGGAATCCTTCGTGCGCGAGTCCGACTCGCACTTGGCCGGTTTTTTTACTTATTACATGGCCGCGCTTCATATAGATTTCCCGTTCAATGTGAGATCCGCATAAACTGGTTTTATATAGCCTGATTGGTTGCCGTGCGCACCTATTTATTTGTTGACGTCAAACAGTTCTGTGAAAATATTCGTAAGCTAATTTGTTATGCAGATGATTAACATAAATTATTGGTCAATATAACTTTGAACAAAACTGTTTATCCAAAAATGCAGTCAACTTAATTTACAGCATTAGGTATTAAAATAAAGTTATTTATAAGTTTCATAATTTTATATGCAAAAGATCCGGTTTATAAATATTTTGATATAATTTTAATGTAAACAGCATTTTTCAAGTTCAAAGATCGTGGGAATCAAGATGTGATTGGAATTTCACTATGACTACATTAATAGCGATTGAGTTTTCATTAGTAGCAATAACTTGCAAATTATAAAAAGTTTGAATAATCTACTATTTTGCTAAACTTATCTTACACACTATCTCTTATCTAGAATTTAACATGCGAACCCCATTAACATACCAAGTATAATCTGACAAATAAAAAAAACCGATCAAATTACGATAGTTATGCAAAATATTTTAAAAGATTATAAATCTAGCCGTTAAATAACAGTCCATTACTTAACTACTCTTGCTACTTATGACTAACTTATTTTTCACATTCTTGGAAAGTTCATTGATCTAACGGTCGCAAATACGGCTGCTGATGTGGAGCACGTGGTATATTCTCAGATCGGGTAGTCATGGAAAAAGCTTATTAACAATTTAGAATTAAGGGTGTGCTACAGACAATTAAACTGAACATGTTTCAATATTAACAGTACAAAATTTCAATAGCTATTCGACCCAAATTTATGGGCAGCTGATATTTTTTTTCGCTTTTACGATATTAAGTTTGATGGTCTTAAGTATGTATATACACTTTCCGTTACACCACCCAGGTTACGAACACAATCACAATCAAAAATATTTTATTCAAATTAGGCTGATAATAAGCACTTCTTGAATGGCAAAATTTACAAGAGACAGTCCCCAAAACGCCCGTCCTTCACCACTCACTAGTGTAATAGCTGGAAAAAAGAATTAGCGGAACAAACGTCCCAGTAGCATGCACTAAAAAGTCACAAAAACTAAATCAAAATTATATAGAAAGTGATACTTTATGCCAATTAAAAAATCTTTTACTTTACGTGTTCGTGCTTGACCGGTCCAAAGTGACACAAATGGGTATCGTATCAATTTTATTTATGACTCTTATCGCCTGTCATTTGTACCACACCCCATATTATTGTGTCGTGTTGTTATTATGACGGGCGGTGTCGGCGGGCGAAATTATGCAATTTGCGGTCGATACTCCACTGCGGTCCGCGGTGATTTAAGAAAGTGCCGCGTCAAATCGACAGAGTTTTCAATGTAACAGTATAGTAATTTGTTCTACCGTTTTTGGGAACAGTTCTTTGGCGCTAAGTGAGCTTAAATTGTTTTTTTTTTGGTGATAAACTGGAGTGAGGTGTCAATTGGGAGAAGACATTTTGGTAATTTTATTGGTCCGTATTATTGTCTGTGGGAATCCTGAAAACACTGTCATACTAACAACCATACAAAACAGCTTTATGATAATTGCAAACGAATTTAAACGGAAAACTCGGCCAACATAGCAAAGTTATCGAGGAGGACGAGCAGTCTTTTGCTAAAGTCGGTAAGACGTAGAGAGCTCATCCTATCTCTTCTCGATATAAGAAGATTCACAAGCATACGGCCCTGCAATAAAAAAAGCGCAGTTTCGTGTCATAATTATTTATTTATGATTGCCAGTTTGCACAGCCGTAACATTAGTTATGCTATTCATGCTATTTCTGTCCAACACTTCAAAGTAGTTAGGACGGTGTTAAATATGAATTATCATTTTATTGCACTCTAAACCAAACGCCATTTAGGCAATGCCATTACCATTACATATCATTCTGGTAATACACATCCATACGTTTAGCGTTGATACATTGTATGAAACACGTAATTTCATTTCCATATATTTTATGGCACATAAAGCCAGCTTTATACCTAATTTCTGGGAGAATTGTATAATATATCGATGTGTGAATCGTTTGTGATAATATCCGGTGGGAATGAAAGGGAATTCCAAACTGGATTTTTTACCCTGTTATTACGCGGATGAAAGGAGTGTTGAAGAATAAGCTATAAAGAAAGCTTGCGGTGTAGTCAAAAAGAGAAAAAAATATAATTATATTACCACGCTGAATAAGCCAAAACATTTAGCTTTTTTACCGAATTTTGTCAAATATATTTCGTAATGAGTACTCGAAAAGTCGAAACCGAAAAAAATCCAATCACTGGCACACAAGAGCGCCTCCAAATGACAAAGACGAAATAACAGCCCTAAAAAAATAAACTCAATTTTGAAATTGGAACTGTTATCTTTGGCCGTTACGAAATCATGTCGGGACCTGTCGGATTCGTTCGACAAGTTCAGACAAGTGAGAAAAAAAGCCTATAAATAGTCTTTGACAATAGACAGACATTGTAAAAAGGTCGGGCCGGCCCTGGTTACAAAAGGGTCCTATTGTGAGATCTGTGGGGCGACGAGAGCAAAAAATAAAAGCGTCTATTAAGGGATTTGAAATGGTGCCCGAGAAATTAGTAAACGGTTAAGTGGTCAACGATTTATTGGAAACACGAGGCCAGGATTTGGTTTTGATTTATACTTGGTACATACAAGACGTTGGAGCTGGAATAAGTGTTAACGTTTGTAATTCGCAAAGATTAAGATAGAAATATAAGCACAATGACGGTTAAGAACCTGGTTTTTTTTTCTCTCTTTATTTCTTATTAGGGACTTTTATACAATTGTACATGCCAGTCCCATCGGACTTTGTTACGTAATAATCCTGCTTATCGGACCTTAAAACGTAATAATGCAAACTTAACTAAATTCTAAGCAGTTCCGGAGTTAGGTGTCGACAAAATATAATGGAACAAACAAACATCGTTTATCTCTCTCTCTCTGTTACTAGTTCCTCTCTTGCAGACTAAAATCAAAAGACTACGTCACATTATTATTAGATATACTACATTATATTTACTAATATATAACATCTCCCAGTGTGCCATACACCAAGGAACCCGGTTAACGCTGACGACTGAACGGAAACGCTAAAATAAATATTTCAATAGATAAGTAGGCAATTATTGCAACTTTGTGCGTCTTTGTTGGGTCTACGCGTACCTTATGTGTACGGTCTAGCTAGCGTGTTGAGAATATTGAGAGAGGTATCGGTTGCGTCAGGCAATCCTGACCAACGCTTATATCGTAGTAATATGATCAATCGCTGAAGTCTTACGCCCCGGTCACGATCACCTCCAGTGATGCCACATGCGCCAAGTGACACGCGGAGACTTTTGGCAAGCTCAAAGCAACTTATTTCAGTAATAATTTTCACAACACGCGTCTCGTGGCCATACGCTTAGTGGCACAAAATATACAAGATCCACCAAAGATAAAAACACTCCAATAACTTGACAAACAGCACCATTAAGCCCACGTTTCTTAAATCTGTTACCTAATAAATCTATAAATAAATCCTACCTGATTAGCATCCCAGCTGTTATTCACGTCTGCAGTCTTGCGTTTATTCTCAACTAAAGAAAACGCCTTAGGACATCACTTAGTGCTGTCTGAAGCACTGAAGGTGTCTGGGAAATTTATGAGAAACTAGAAAGCTGTTCTATTAAACTAGGAAAGCTTTGGACCATGTTTGTTTTCTTTGAAAGCTTAGGAAGTGCAAGAACTTTGTTAATTAAGAATTTAATAGTGCTGGTTCACCGTGCGGTGTTTGGAATCTTCGGTGAAAGGTTGAATGAACTATCTTAGCCATTATTTACTATTTTTTTTTCGCTTCGTTGGTGTGCTTTAGATGCCACGAATATTCGGCAACTATTCGGTATTCGGCTACTCGGCCACTTTTTTCGGTATTCGGTATTCGGCTTAATATTGCAAACTATTCGGCCAAATACCGAATAGCAAATCATGAAATAAAATAACGCAATATACACTACGTACAGTATGATGCACCAATAATCAACAAATAAAACGTGTTGTGAGACGACCGCGACCTAATCACAAATGAAACAAAACTACCTGCGCCTACGTACTATTTTAGGAATGCAAGTTTAAACTCGTAAGTGACGGACGAGTTGTGACTTGACTCCCCTGGAAGGTACTAAGAGTTCTTCGGCTAAGAGGTATTCGGCTTCGGCCAAGAGCCTTGCCGAATATTCGGTATTCGGCCAAATAACTTTTCGTGGCATCTCTAGTGTGCTTTTTTTCTGAGAGCTTCGACCTATCTCTGACGGATATATGACTGTATTCACATACAGCTATGGAAGATGATGACATGCTGCGCCAACCTAAACAAATTGTGGTAGGGGCAAGAGAATGAGGTGGATGATTCCCATACATTTTCACATTAGTCTTTTCCTAATTATTCTGGGGTTGGTTTCCAGTCTTCCCAGATGCAGCTGAATAACCGGTATTTTACATACGCGATTGTCTATTCCACCTGCACAATTTTGTTACAAGATACTGCTTCGTATTCATGGCTTCAAATGTCTTTCCTAGACAATACTTCTAAAACTCCGTCTTTGACGAGAAAATATCTCATGAATAAACGTAAGGCTTTAGAATACACTACACAGAACATACACTACATCTGATTGAAAATCATGCAGCATAAAGAAATATCGGTATCCTATTCTTCATTCAAGAATAATGCTTCCTGTATTCCGAAGTAGAGGTTTCCCTATCTCCTATGCCTAAAGTTACCTAGGTAAATACAATTCTGCACCGTCCAAGGTAAAGTTTATGAATGTGTCCTTTCTATTTTATTGTGTTATCTGTCTACCAAGTTGCCAGTGTGTCTTCGCGATGCATATTCAAACACTGCGCGGTCGTGAGTCGTAGCACTGGATGTAATATTTATGTTTGCAGGTCCCTGCAGCCTTCAGCACTATACTTAATTGAGATTCTCTATTTACGTTTTACTTGAAATGAACAGTGGAACTTTTGAGTCTGTCGTATTGACACAAAATGTTAAATTGCTCAAGTGCAAAGTGCAATTAATAGATGCGCCTGACGTTTCTGACAAACGGCAATAATTGCGTTTAAAGCGTTTCATATTTATATAGCTCTTTTCAACGGGGCTGACAAACTTTTCGAGAGTTTATGCAAGTCCCTTATTTTTTTTATTTTTTTTTATAATTATCTCGGGTAAAAGTCACTGAGCAAGACTATCTCTAGATAGCCTCCAGGTTTTTTTAATTCACCACTATGCAACGTATTTCTTGAACTTTGGCTTAATAAGTATGGTTTCGGAAAATTTGATAAGTAATTAGCTTGATAATTGATAATGCGCTATACCGACAGATTGACGTTACGTTTTTTTTATAGAATGATATGTATTTACATAAATATTATTACTGAATCCTCTATCATCATGTATGTCTTGCATCATGTTCTAGAGCCAAAAAAAATCGAAGCTAGATGTGATGTTCACCAACCCGCTTTGTGTCCGTGTAGTGGATCTCTGCTCACTCCGTCTGTATGTGTTCCTGCACTCGTAGCATGACAACTGTAGAAACGAGTTTTGTCCACGGGAGAATACACATAATGACAGATAGACACTGACAATGTGTCAGTTTGTCGATTCCTCCGTCGACATAGCGCGTTTCTACGGCGGTCATGCTACGACTGCAGTAATGGCAACATAATAGGCTGATTATCTTACTGTCATCATCATCTGCCTATACTTTTTCAAACTATGTTGGGGTCAGCTTCCAGTTTAACCGAATTCAGCTGAATACCAGTATTTTATATGAAGTGACTGCGTATCTGACCTCCACAACCCTGTAAGGGAACTGGGTAATTACGATACCCCTTGGTAAGACTGGTTGTCAGACTTTCGGGCCTCTGACTACCTGTAACGGCTGTAAAAGATCTACAAGATGTTGTTTTGCATCCTCGTCAAAATTCAGGATGTTGTCACAAAATAAATAAATAAATAATCAATATAAATTACGGTACCTAGTGAACTATTAAAAAACACTGTTTTAGTTGTTTAAATTTGTCAGTATTTCAGAATAACCCGCTTAACGTTTAACGGTTTATGAAATAAGAAATTATCGAATATACGTTTGAGATTTTTTGTATGTCTGTAAGCGAAGTTATAAGGCGAGGGGCAGACGGGCCGCGTTTAAAACACGAGTGTTTCACTTACCGATTTCCATAATTAAGAAAAAAAAAAACAAAATTTCCTACCCATTTTATTATTACGGATAGAGAATCATTAGCATAGTAAACCCCTTGAATTTGACGAGGATACAAAACAACGCCTTGTATACATGACAGCCGGGACCAACGGCTTAACATGCTGTCTGAGGCACGGACTCGATTGTCTTACTGTATGCTTCTTCAATAGGATCATGAAAACACATTATTTATCCAATACCCATGATTTTCCAAACCGCTCCATCCCGCCAAACTTCCAGGGTAACTACGCTCTCAGGTTTATGATGGCCACTGGGAATTATAGTTACGAAATACAATTTGTACCAGCTTCCGTTGCTCCAAACTTTATCATGCATGCATTTGAAATGTGAATGCATTATGATATTCATGTAGGTAATAGGATTTTGCAGGAATATTACTTATCTTTACTTTAAAGAGATGGGGCATTGTTATATAAGACATGGCTTGTTCGTTCCTTTAGCTATGAAGGAGATTGTTAATGTGTGAATTTCGTTGTGCTTTGCTTTAATCATTTAATGTTTTAATAAACAAATTTTGGTTATTACGTTGAAAATCCACAAATGTTCTAATTTTTATTTCGGTTTTTTTCGAAGTAGTATATTACACCAGAACCACTTTACATACATAACTTACGCTTTGATCTCATTGAAAAAGGCAGAAACCATAGAACACCACCTGTTACCTGTCTCCTTCTACTTCGTCCACGTTCATACATCTAGTCTTCACCAATAAGGTCAATGTATTATATAGCTAGGGCATTCTAGAGTTTTGCTATTAACGTTAAAATACAAATATATTGACATTATCTATCCTTTCCTCTAAATAAATTCTAACGGTTATTGCTAATACAAGGCATGCAATTTTGAATTTAGAACTTATCAATATTCAAATTTGTTAGATTTTAGAATATCAAAACAATTGAAGAAATTAGGATTAATGCAATTGTTTTCTCACAGCGTTGTTTTGAATCTGTCAGGTCACGTACGAAAATGAATCTCACTAAGGAAAATGTCCGTGCAATAATTTTCTATAACGTGTCGAAGAGCTAACATCTGTGTTCCATGATGAAGCCCCATATCTGCGGACTGTCGAACGCTGGTATTTAGAATTCCAGCGTGGACATACCAGTCTTAGTGACAAACCTCGTGAAGGACGTCCAAAATTAGCCTTCCCAGAAGAGAACATCGTTGCTGCGAGACAACTAATCCTCGAAGAACATCATGTGACATATAGGGTGATAGAGGCGTTATTAGGCATTTCAGGGACAACCATTCAGAAGTTTTTGCATGAGGCGCTTCGTGTGAGAAAGCTAGTTTCTTGTTGGTCCTCTTTTTTTGCATACATACCTCATACTACTACATCTTAAACGACAGATGTAACTGATGCTATCACCGACAAACACACCTACTTCTAGTCAATTAACTTTGCTGACAATAGTAACTTGCACGCAGATGAGAATATGATTGCTCCCAGTGACGGCACTTTTTGACATCCACTGTTATTAAGTGCCGTTGTGAATGTAGCTTTGATAGACAGTTTTTTTATGTGGTGAATTTGCGAATGACATCACTTTTATTGAAAGGTTTAACTTCTTTGTTTTGTTAATTATATTCTAGCTTATAAGGATGTGCTAAAAAGAAGCAATGGCTTACTGTTTCTATGTCTTTGCTCTTTTGATAATTATTTCTGCATGAGAATTTTTCTTTTATTGGACAGGCACTATCGGACATAAGTGGTAACACTCGAGTGAGCTGGTCTAGTGCAGTACAAATTTTCAATAGAATCAGAGGCCAGTTTTTAATGGTTTTGTTACCATACAGTGGCCTATTGTACGTTCATCAGAATCTATGTTTTAATATCACCAACTTATTGATACAACTTTGAACCTTTCCTACATTTCCTAGTTCTTATGTCTTTGCGAACTTGCGGGTATGTAAATGCTTTTGAATATCCTACAACATCAGCAGATCACACGGGTAGATTGACCGCTTTCTGACCTTCTAAACTTAACCAAGGGAAAGATACCGATATTCCATTGTTGGCTTTGGCCCTTTTAAGGGTCTAAAGGAAACGAAAGCAATTACTCGGGGGAAGTGATTGAATAATCCACACACGTTGACTTTCGGCTGCTCTCGAGTTTACGGGTTTGTTGAACCGATGGTTTTATGGTTTCCTGGTACCTTTAATGAATGGTGCCGTTATTGGGATTAGTCATAGATCCTTGGTTTTGGGCTTGATTTAATGAGCTGTTGGAAAAAGTGCCGACAGGGATTTTGATGGTCTTAATAATGTACCATGACAAATCGTTTTTGCGGCTAACAATATCTTATAGCCGATCGAACTCAATATCATGATGACCTGAGTATCATGATAATGAGATCGATCGGCTATAAGATATTTCTGTTTCTTAGAACGGTTAGTAACTGGATTTTCTATGATAGTTCTGTTGACAAAATAATTAAACTTTTGAAGCCTAAGTCAGAAATTTCAATATTTCGAAACCGATGGAGTTTTAATGAAAATAACGGTATCTAATTTTTATTTTTACGAACGATCAACGCGCGTATACTCACTGCAATGACAGCAAGCACAAAAATGCTGTTATTTAAAGGCATAAAAACACCATCGCCGCGACAGTAAAATTGCCGTGTCCCTAATGCCTTAGCCCTAAGTTTCACCCCAACACATAATTTACCTAGCCCTTTCTAAACTTGGGGTTTGCTCCTAACCAGGTGTATCTGAAAACCAGTACTTGACACCGGACGCCTGCCTATCTGACCTTTCATAAACTACTTTCTGGGTAGTCCGATACCTCCTAGAAAGACAGGCAATCGCTAGGCTGCCAAGTAAGATATCTACCTACCTAATACCTTGTAAAGTTTTACATAATAATACAACGTAGGTAGGCGAATAGTCGCGTCACAATATTCGTCCTGCTTGAAGGATGCCCGCCGTACGTGTCGCTTCGTTGTGGACCCCGGATGAATAGTAATGATGTTGTGTGCGATAGAATGGCGGGGGCCCTCGGGTGTATGGACACCCATGGCATGCCCGGAGAGGAGATGAGTTATGTATGGAATTATATTTCACAGCCGCTCAGGTCAATCTTTAGGTTAAGCCGCGCATGCCTAGGCTGGCCCGTGGATGGGTGACCACCCATTACACACCGAGCTTCCTTCGTGTCGAATACCGATTGTCATTTGTAGATGTTTGAAAGTCATTACAGGTAGTCAGGGGCTCGAAAATCTGACAACCAGTCTTACCAAGGGGTATCGTATTATTTAGTACTTACAGGGTTTTGGAGGTCAGATAAGCAGTCGCTCCATGTAAAATACTGGTATACTAGCTGCATCCGGTTAGACTGGAAGCATAGTTGGGAAAAGACTAGGCGCTTAGGCAGATGATGATGTGTAAGATATTGCTTGCTCTATGATTTCTCGAATCTGAGACTCCAAAAAATTTGCATATCCCTAATTATTTTACTTGAGGATAGTATTTCAAACAGCAGCTATAATTTGATGTTCGTAATGAAAATTATCATGACTTTAATATACAAGTTAATAGTAATTTACTGGCATTGCCGGCATAGTATGCGCCTAAATGGTACTTAACTGCAATGGTAACACAAATCTAAAATTGAGCATGAAATATTTCAAAAGACCGAGATAATGTCAGCCACTCCTATTGAATTTAAATGGCGGTGTTAGAAATGTAACAAGTATGTTTTAGAGATATGTGTGTGGTTTCTTCTGGTTTTGGTAAATAATAATTTATAACATTTATCAATGACGAATCAATATCTAAATGAACCTCTTTAAAAGCAAATAACCCCGAAAAATTAAAAGACTTTATTAATAAAGAAAACAGTTATCTCACACCTCATAATTCTGCATTCCTCATCTCCTCGTCTCCCAATCCCCCATTTTACCCCGCCACACTAACGCACACTCCTCACAAACTTACCCGTACTCGATATTTCACACACGAGAACCCACTTATTTAAGGGATCAGAGGTGCCCTAGCTGATTTATTCACGGGACTACTCTAGATTGTTGCTTGACGTCGGGAACCCGGGACTCGGGACTCCGGGACTCGGGAAATGGCGGACGTTGGACGATAACGTTAGATTTAATGTCAGTTAGGTGTAATGGCGTGTGAGTGACGTTTGACTTGATGGCATCGTGTTTCGATGTTTCCTTGTGGAAGTATGAGCGAGTCAAAATGGTTCTGTTTTTGTGTTGTGTTGTTTTGGTTGCAATAATGCTCGTTAGCTTGTATGTTTTGCTCTGTAATTAAACTTTAAAGCTACGATCATTCTCATTCGATACCTTTTTGTATGCATAGTAATGGATAGTTCATATATACTGGGTGTCACGAAATATCCATAACGAAGCCGAAAGGCATGGTCTCTTGCATAACTTTACTTTAAACACCCCCCTTACTATTCAATGCATCTATTAGCACAATGTTTTGACAGTGTTACTTTAAATCCTACCGTAAAACGTGATTTTACATCCCAATATCCCAAAGCAATAATTTTTGCGTAGTTACTTAGTTTGATGTTCAGAATGACTTGTGTTTTAGTGCGGACGACGCTTTAGAAATCTAAATCTAAAACGAGGCATCGGTAATAGGGGATCGGACTGGGTAAAGAAAACGACATTCTATTTTGTCCGTCAGACAGGTAATACAAAAATATTAGACACGTATTTTTTGTTTTATCAAATATCAAAAAAAATACTTAGTTAAAACTCATTAAAGTTGGAGAGTGGGGGCTTACTACGTCACAAGTAGGTATAAAACTTACCTACATGTGACGTCATGCGCCATTTCAACTCAATATAATTATCTCCGTAATTTTATGACCACGTGAAAAAAGAAAAAATACGTGTCCAATACTTTTCAATAAATTACCAGACGAACAAAGAAAAAAAAAAATGGATTATCCCCTACATCCCCTGGCTTACCAAATAACTACTTTTTTGCTTTCAAAACACCAACGTTCTCATATCGTTGATCCAAACTACACAATCAGAAGCTATTCAGAATACATATTCCCCCACAAGACTCTCATAACAACGTCGTGGAACTAAAACATAAGATTATATGTCCGTTAAGTGTAATGTAGTGCAAATGACGTCGATACCCGGCTGCCCTGCTTTTGATGGGGTTGAGTCGTAAACGTTTGTTTCCGAGCTATGTGGCTTGTGATTTTTCTGTTCTATAATGAGATTTGTGCTAGCATATGGAGTAGTTTACGTATACGGTTTTTTTACAGTGTTTACATATTCGGCTTACAACCACTGTTACCAAGGGGTACTACGTATTACTCAGTACTAACTGGGTTGTGGAGGTCAGATAGGCAGTCACTCCATGTAAATACTGCTATACAGCTGCATCCGGTTAGACTGGAAGCCGGCCCCAACATAGTTGGGCAAAAGGCTAGATAGATGATGACATTGTAGCAACTTACAAAAAAAGCAACTTACAACAAAAAGTGCTACAGCACCATCTATGAAAAAACAGAAGAACTAATATGGTCTGAATCTCGCAAGCAAAATTTACATCGCCTTAAGAGTTTAAAGAAAAACCCGTCAACTACTGTCAGGCAGTTGCCCCACCAGACACCTGTCTGGTCGGAGGATCTTCCCTTTTCTATAAGGGATGAACAACTTTGTACCCTGTTCCTCATATCTTTAAAACATATTCGGCTTACATTCGGCCCCTGTACCGCTCGGCAAATTCCGCTTGTATCCTTGTTGAATCATGTACGCAAAATCATTTTTAGCAAGCAACTAATTTGGATGTCATTATAACTCGTGATATTTCACCACTCAAAAGTCGTCATAGCACGGTTGGAAGACAAGCTATTTGTAAATATTCATGTAAGATAGACGTGAGTAACAGAGACTTTACTTCATACAGACGAACATTCTCAAAATCTTGACGTGGCTTATTACAACCAGATGCTGTCATTATCTGTCTGGTTTTTTCCCAACTGAAAGCTGACCTCAACATACATACATATATTTATGTATGTCATATGTCAGCTTCCGGTCTAACTGGATCCAGCGGAATACCAGTATTTTATATGGAGCGATATATAACCTACATCGCCAAGTACCTCTTAATGAGACTTATTGTCAGACATTCAGGCTTCTGCCAGGGCTGCGGAACTTTTTCAAAGAGATACCGTGACCCTGGAACACAAAGGGCTAAGAAGGAACATGGATGGGTTTAGTCAGTACAAGTCTGACACTCCCTTCCGCTCCGCCCAGAGCGGGAGGAGTCATTTGATGATTTCCCATTCGAAAAAAAAAGACTTTAAGGCTTCTTGCCACCTGAAACGACTGTCAGACAGCAAAATTAAAGTCACACTATTTGTCTCAATTAGGCCATCACAAAAAGGCACGTTGAACGTGAAACGATGTACAAATAAAAGCTGGGACCAGCGGCACACTGCAGCTACGTAATTTTTCAGTGCAATTGAGCAAATATACACACAAATCGTGCTGGTTGTCTGCACCGGAACAGCAATTAACCGGTGACCTACATCTGGGGCGGTTACCCCAGTCCATTGTAACAATTTGAGCCTTAATTTCGATGCAGTAAGGGTGGTTTTTCTAGTTAAATTGGAACTACAGACTGTTTGACCGTATGCTCTACAGTGTACACAATAACATTTTCTGATCATACTAGATGTACTTGTTTAACTAAAGTAGATAGTTTTTTTTATCTTAGTTTACACTATCGGTGCAAGCGAATTCCGCGCAGGATTCACTTTAAATTAGCCAGAATTTGAGGAGCATGGAGGTCGACCGCAGTCTGGTTGCTCCTTAAAGAATGCCTACCGCCGATTTACTTGAGTGCAAATACTTTGTCTCCTAAATGGGGGAGGAAGCGTCCATGCTAGTTTCACATCGGAAAAGATCTTGAGCTTCACGCTTTCTAATGATCGTCACTTTTGCCAACACTGCAACGTCAGGTTTGACGAGGACTACCTCGCTTCCTTTTCTCTTAAGTATAATAATCCATAGCTTGTTTAGATATGTGAGCTCAGGGGAACCGTAAAAACGGTAGGTTTTGGGAAACTTTCCTCTGCGGCACCTCAGTACAGTGGCAGCCTTAAACTGCACGACCCAGGCGTGATTCGCGCGTATATTATTCCGCCTATAGATATACGAATATGTATGAACATCTGTATAGACATGCAGAGTTGCCCCTTCACAATGCTAGGTGTAACAGCTGTTAAAATAGGAAACAAAACAAAACTTCATGAAATCCATTTATCGTTATGTTTTTAAAGCACACCACATTACATTAACGAAAAGAATTAAGACATAATTGAAAATCTGACAGTCATACCATGTTTAAAAAAAAGATCTTACAACACATACAAAAAATACTATCTCTAGCAGCGGTCGCCGCAAGCGTCTACATGCTCTATGGCCCAGACTAACATTTTCTATTTCACTCGTGTATAATATAAAATAATTCATAATAATTCTAAGTGGGTAGTTTGAAAGTTCCCTTTCTGGACGAATTCCAAACTCGACACTGATTACGTCACGATGAAGGCTCGGTTTCAGTTCAAAACAAAAATAAACGTACAGAAGATCCATTTCGTTCAATCTACCACACTTCGGTAACAGTAACAATTGGACTACGAAAAACGCTCTTATTGCTATGAAATAAGTCACTGTTATCATTCACAAGCGATTGACTGTATACAATTTGCGAATACAATATTGATTTATATCAATACAATGTATCCGCTAGACCAGCGAAGTTAGTCCTCTATTTTGTTTCAAACTTTCCAGTATTTTAAGGTCTATCTATTAAGTGCAATTTGTGTATTTCGGCAGGCTAACGACCGTTTCACAGACTGCTCAGTGTACATTGATTCAGAACCTTATTTGTGTGAGCCCAACTTTTTTATAAACTGTTATTTAACGAGTTAGTTATATATTTGTCGAATCTAACAGCAAAATTTCAAACCAGTTCACCCCAATCGATCGAGCTAACAATTTGCACACACCTTGGTTTCAGATGACAGTATGTTTTTTGACAGACATGACTTGATCCTAGGGCCAGGTTCGCCTCCTTTTTTTAAGTTTAATTTATTTTTACAAGTGTTGTAGGTAGGGTTACCATATCTCAGGATTTGTCCTGAGATTTCAGGATTTCTGGACTCTTCTCAGGTTTGCGGCTGGATTTTGCAAATCTCATGAAAACTCAGGACATTTTGAATTTTAAAATAAAACACAGCTTACATTTTAAAGATCTGTTTAATAAAAAGTTAAACAAACTAAAATAATCTTCCTTTGGTAATAATTGCAAAATTTTTAATCAGTACTTATTTGAAGATACATTTATAAGTACTTAAGGTTTTTTATTTAAGCTCTTCAAATTATATTGAATTAAAAGTATTGTTCGAACTGAAGACACCGTTAGTCGGTTTCTTTCATTCGACCATTGAGCCACTATGATAGAAAAAAACTCTTTCTAAGTTTGCATTCTGGGCTGTAATTGCAAATACATATTGACAAATACGTATTATCTCTGGTAATCGTGAAATGGCTGGTGCGTGGGGGGGGGGGGGTTACCGCGATATACAAACGCTTGAGCGACGTCCGCAGTGTATATAAACGATAATATTACAACTTTTTAAAATTGTTAAGTACGTTTGAGTGAAAATTCTCAAACTGTAAAAAATCTCAGGATTTTTCAATGGAAATCAGGTCTTATCTCCGGACTTTTGATTTTTTCATCTGGGAACCCTAGTTGTAGGTAGGTGTAGACCTTTTGTACCCAACCTGCTATATGTCTCCAGGTCTTAGTAAATTATTCATAACATCGGTCTTTAATTAGCATGCACTGAACGCCTTCCGACCTAATAAAATTTTCTGTTGATTTATTTGTTGCTTCTCTTTCAAAATGGCTGAAAACCTTACCGCATTGGCCTTGGTAGTTTCACGGAGGCAGCTGAAATATTTCGCCCGTTTGCGGTGTTAAGTTGAAAATAGTAAGTATTTTGATTTAATGTTTCGTTCGAGTTAGTTTACCCGTGGAATTATTGGTGTCTAGGTTTATGTAACGTTGGTTTGAAATTAGATAAGGTTTTAGGTTAGTTTGCAGATAAAGACTGATCGTTTACGTTATGATATTTCTGTCATCATAAGCATTAGTCGTAGTATCTATACAAGGTGTTGTTTTGCATCCAAAATTCAAGAGCATGTCATAGAAGACAATAAATAATCAATTAATATTACGGTGCCTAGTTAATTATTAATAAACGCCGATTTTTGGGTTGTCTAAGTTTTTAAGTATTTTGGAATAACGTTTGGAGTAACGGTTTAAGGAATAATAAATTATCGATTATATTATTATTCCCTTTATTCATTAATATATACAAATTTAATACATTTTTAAATATTTCTCATAAATAAAAAAAATAAAAAAACATTTAAAAATATAAAAAATTGTAGCCCACCGGTATCGGGAACAGGGTCCAAGCTACCGGCGCGGCGGTCAGGGCTACAGAGAAAGGAACCTCCTAACAATACGAGCCGTGTCCAGGAGTACCGCTTTCTGAATCAAGCCCTTGATCCAGCTGCCTAACGAGAGCCTCATCAGATGTTGGTCGAGGCTCTTGGCAATTAGGCCATTGGCTGATACGACTATCGGCACAATGATCGCTGAGTCAACATTCCACATGTCGACAACCTTGCGAGCCAAGTCAAGATACTTGATTTGCTTATCTTTCTCGGCCTTCACGAGGTTCCCGTCATGTGGAACCGTTATGTCAACAATCATTGCGCGCCGCTCTGATCGATCCACCACCACTATATCAGGCTTATTGGCTACAATAGTCCTGTCAGTGATGATGGATTGATCCCAATACAGTGTGATATTGCCATTTTCGAGAACTGGGTCGGGCACATACCTATAGTACGGCACTTCCGATTCCACAAGGCTGTATTTCAGAGCAAGTTGCTGATGAATAATCCTGGCTACAAGGTTGTGTCTATGCAAGTATTCTCCGTTGGCCAGACGAGAACACCCGGAGATAATGTGACGGATCGATTCGCCCGGACGGTGGCATGCCCGACATATGTCAACCGTGCCATCCTTCACAATAAATTTCCGGTAGTTATTCGTCATCATAACTTCATCCATAATTGCACAAACAAAACCTTCGGTTTCTCCAAAGAGTTCCCCGGAACGTAGCCAGGCTACGGACGCTGCATGGTCTACATCAGGTCCATGCAGGGCACTGAAGTAGCGTCCGTGAAGCTCCTTACTCTGCCATACTTCCCTGCGGTCATTAGTGTCAAGCACTGCAGGTTTGCGCCAGTTCTCTTTAGCCAAGGAGAGCGGGGTGAGGGCCTTGTCCATCGCGACCACATCTCGATGCATCCCCACGTCGGCTTCTAGGAAATATTCCCTGAGACTGCATATCTCGCGATTGTGGAGAGTCTTAGCATTTAAAAAGCCTCGACCTCCACAACTCCGCGGGATATACAGTCTCATAACCGAAGAACGTGGGTGATGCATTCGATATGCCGTCAACAATGTACGGACCTTCCTATCCAGGGCGTCTAGTTCTGTTTGAGTCCATTTGAGTACGCCGAAAGTGTACATCAAAACCGGCATGACCCAACCATTGAAGGCACGCACCTTATTTCCACCTGATAAAAGACTATTAAATACTTTTCTCAGGCGGCCAAAGAAGCGTTCCTTCAATGATTGCTTCATGTCAACAGAATTGATGCCCAGCGCTACCGACATACCCAAATACTTGTAAGTTTCGGTCGCTGAGAGGGATCTAAGATTTATGGAATCTGAGAGCTGGGTTCCCTCAGATTCCACAATCTCCCCTCGCTTTACATGCATGGCCGCACATTTGTCCACACCAAATTCCATCCTGATGGCGCTACTGAAAGTTTCTGTTACCCTCAGTAGTTCCATCAATTGCAAGTTGTTGGGGGCAAAGAGTTTCAGGTCATCCATGTAAAGAAGGTGAGATATAACCTGACCACCTCTCTTCAATCGAAAGCCCAAACCTGACTCCTCCAGCAGTGTGCTTAGAGGATTCAAGGCTAAGCAGAACCAAAGCGGACTCAAACTATCGCCCTGAAAAATACCACGCTCGATCCTTATTGGTTCGCTGTTCCCCTGTATCTGTCGACATCCTGGATAGCGAAGGACTGTCCTCCATTGCCCCATACACGACATCAGGAAGGTGCGCAGAGTTGCATCAACTTTATACAATTCTAGCACCCTCATGAGCCATGTATGTGGCACCGAGTCATAGGCCTTCTTATAATCTATCCAACATGTCGACAGATCCCTTCGGGAACGCCGAACCTGTTGGTTAATGGCCATATCAATGAGGAGCAGCTCCTTAGTACCGCGGGACCCGTTCCTACATCCATTCTGAGAAGCGGACATGATCGAATTGTCATCAATGTGTTTGTAAATTTTAGCTCTCAAAATGGATGTAAGAACTTTATACATTGTCGGAAGACAAGTAATAGGCCTATAATTTTTGGGCTCCGCAGTACTACCTGATTTATGGAGCAGGTGGGTTATTCCAGTAGTCAGGAACTCGGGCAGCGACCCTGACTCTAAGGCTGACTGGAATAGGGCCGCCAAGCGAGCATGCGACCTCGCAAACCATTTAATCCAGAAGTTGTGCAGGCCGTCCGGCCCTGGAGATTTCCAGTTAGGCAACGGACGGACTGCACGAGCTACGTCTTGGGGGCTAATAGAGATTGCCCCCATTTCTGGAACTGGATCGCACACTCGCTCGACTTCCCGAGTCCATTCACCCTCAGTATGGCCGACAGGCACCGACCATATGCTGCGCCAAAACGCGCACATGATGTCATCATCCGGCAGGCGCGTGTCGGCCACACCTTGATCCAGTCGCTCCCAACTCCTATAAACCCACCTTTCATCTCTTTGGAATGTGCGATTCAGAGTGTATCGTTCCACCCGCCGCTTATACCTACGGATACGGTTTGCCCATGCATACACTTTCTGCTTCAGGAAGTCGATGCGTTCTGTGATACGGGACATATAGTCTCGAGGACTAATATCAGTCCCTGCAAATGCCCGCTTCACAAAACGCATCACTCGAGGGCGATTGTTGCCCTCCCTGAAGCAGATTAGTTTGCCGATGAGTGTTCTGGCCTCACTAATACGTCGCTCAATCCTGCATTGCCAAGCCGGTACGGCAGGTTTAGGTCGTGTAGCTCTGTCATTAGAAAATTTGATATGAGCTACACGACATGCCGCTACAGCCGCACAGTACAGGATCGAGTGAGCATCAGTGAGGTCTTCGCAGTTATCAAAATAGTTTGACAACTGCGAATCTAGAACAGCCACCAGCGCCCTATTTCTGTTATGCATGGGCAAACGAGGTAAACGTGGTCTAAGTTCAGGCGACATGTACCGATATTCTCCAATCGCACCTTCCAAAGCACTCCTCATTTCCTCACTGCACTGGGTACTTACATTAGTAGCCACGTCATTACTCACTTCGTCAGCGCGATCGAATAACTGACTAGACTGTGGTGGAACCAGAGCCTGTGACGGAGGGACAATGACGTGGCTACTCTGCATTTCAGTTCGCAGGCGATCAAGTACGGTGCCGTCCAACATATGATTACGCTGGATGACCCGCACCTGATCCGATAATCGTTGCGCCGACACGTTGACAGCTGGCTCAAGTACCTGAAACAGAGAGAGCATCCGAACACGGTACGCGGTCAGGTTGTTTCCTCCCTCTGTAGCCCCATAGTATGAGCGCATGACATTTTCATTGATGGTTCGCGTCCATCGCATGCGCTGCACACTTCCACCGGGAGCTGGGACCCTATCAGAGGCCGGTGGGCCTCGAGGTCCTAAACCGTCCGGCGGCCGGCGTCCTCCCCGTCGACGAACAGGTGGCGGCGTCGTGGGCGGAGAGAAGTACTCGTCGCTGGAGCTCGACGCAACTGCCACGGCCGGCGACACAACACTCACAGTGAGGCTGGGTTCCGGCGGCGGCGAGGCGGAGCGGGGCGACGAGTCCGGAGGCGGTATTCGTGCTCTTCGAGCTGCTGCTCTTGTCAACATCGTCTTCAATTGATAGAATTTTTCAAATTTTTTTTACGTGACATATAATTGTCAAATACATGCACGTCATTTTTGTTCCAGTTTTTATTTTCGGTATTTTTAAGTTTATTTCTTGCATTTTATGGTGTAAATGGATTTAATAGAGACATAATTGTTTGTAGAATTAAGACCGGGTATCAAACTTGAAAAAGAAACTGTTTAAAAATTAAAATTGATAAAAATTATGGAATGAAATTGTATGGAATGAACGTCTTGACTTTAGTATTGCCAGCTTATTATTATAATTATTACGTTTGACATTGTTTGTATGTATGAAAGTGCGGTTATAGAGCGTGCATCAGACGGGCCGCGTTTAAAACACGAAAATAACAAAAAAAAAATGAAAATTGTCTACCCATTTTATTATTGATTCGAGACGAGAATCATCGTTACCTCCTTGAATTTGACGAGGATGCAAAACAACACCTTGTATATTCATTTGAAAGTCGTTTAGGATCTTTGTACGGGCCCATCTACATTAAAATTTCTCAAGTTATTTTGAAGTCCCACGTAGTACCTACAGGGAAAATCAGTTGCAAACAATTAAAAGAAGTAGCTTATTAACTTTTTTCAGACAATATTATTATTACTACCATACTTGTGGCCATACAGCCTCTATCGCACATAACATAATCAAATAATAATCACTTATTACATCAAACTATAGACCAATAAGACCACAACATCGCATCAACTGCAAACAATGATCCGAATTTATGTAATTAGATCCACGATCGCAATGTTCTGCAGCTATTTAGGCATTTAGGCATCCCCTAAATGTTGAGGCTAGTTAATGATGGCCACGGAATCCCAGCTATTCATCATGTATTCCGTTTGATGTAATTAGTACATTGTATTGGTTTAGTGGCCCATTGTGTAGATGGCAATTAATTGGAATTACAATGTATGGATATTGAGTGGATGATTATTGTGGGGATGTCTAATCAAGTGGTTTGTTTATGGCAACTAAATCAAATTCTTCTTCTTCTGAGCGTGTCGATGACAATTTAAATTGAGTCAGCCCAAAATTTGGCGACGAGTTTGGCACTTTCACCAGCGTCTGTGTTGTGCAAACAATAGTAATTAAATTAGATTATTTACATAACATATCATCTCGCTCGGAATCGCAGAAGGTTTGGGCAGAGGTGTAGGTACCTTATAGTACACCCACGTTCCCAAAAAACCCATGTAACAGGGGGCAGCAATCGAAGAAACAGTCTCCCAAGTATGTTTTCCCGTAGCTACAATAGTACCAATAGTACAGGACTTAGCCTTACTCGCCTGTATACCTAATCTTCCATCATAATCTCTCTAGCCTTTTTTTCAACCATGTTGGGTCGGCTTCTTATCTGACCTCTAAAACCCAGTTAGTACTGGGTAATAAGCGGTGGTCAGACTTTCGGGTCACTGACTACCTGTAACGACTGCCAAAGATCTACAAATGACAGTTGATCCGAACGGCTTAACGGGCTTAACGTGCTTTCCGATGCACGGAGGAAACCCGGTCTTTAGTCGTATCGCACTGTGAGCGTTTCGGACCGCTCGGTGAATTACCCAAGAGCTCTTTTGAATGGGTCCTTACGCACCACGGTGCGAATCGCCCAAAAACTTTTTGCAATGGGTTGATTCAGACCGCAGTGAGGAACAGTTATCTTTTGAGATGGGTGAATTTGAACACGGAAGATTTATGTAGTTTTATTACACATCCCTTATAGTACAATCAGGCACAAAAGAACAGGAAAACAAAATGATGTAATAGTTACATAATTAAGTCATAAGCCCACTACGTAAAACCACCTTAAACTTATGCTAGCCTAGTACTTTTCTTGCGTTATGTTAATTTCTTATTTATTTCCTTTATTCATTAATTCATCTATTTTTTTACACATTTCTTAAAATAAAAATCATAAACAAAACATTTAAATATATTAAAAAGAAAACACAGGTTTCTGCCCGTGTCGGGATCAGGGTCCAAGCTACCGGTGGTTAGGGTTTTTCACAATCCTCTTTATGTACAAATAAATCATTGGAGTCCTTAAATTTTTTATATGAGTCCAAATCGGACCTACGAAAAAAGCATTGGGTCATTTCGCCCCGTGGCCCGAATCGACCCATTCCAAAACATACATTGGGCCATTGCACCGCTCCAACCACCGCGGTGCGAAAGAACCCATTCAAAAAGAGCTTTTGGGTAATTCATACCGTGGTCCAAACCGCTCGTGGTGTGAAACGACTAAAGATCCTATGTTTCGATGGTCACCCATCCACAGACCGACCTAGGCAGGCGTACCTTGAAGATCGACCTGTGCGGCTGTTATTATTTAGTTTTTTAGGCTGTTTTTATTTTCAAAAATCAAAATCAAAATATTTTATTTTACATAGGCTTATGGGCACTTATAAAACGTCGACAAAAAGGTG
This sequence comes from Cerastis leucographa, assembly GCA_963082945.1. Classification (NCBI taxonomy): domain Eukaryota; kingdom Metazoa; phylum Arthropoda; class Insecta; order Lepidoptera; family Noctuidae; genus Cerastis; species Cerastis leucographa. Next base: position 2,253,317 of record OY720360.1, read on the forward strand.
CACGGTTCGGGTTGGTCGTTTCCTATAAAGAAGAACCGGCAAGGTTACTCTTATACAATCATTTTATTTATTTTATTAGTTAGTATACCTAATCCTTGAATAAGTTAAGCCTCTAGTACCCACCACACGAATACTAAGTCAACGTACTAATCTCACTAATACCACGTAATACCTTCCACATAATAATATCAAAGTAATTACAGAAAATCTAAAAGCTAATAATATGGTAATGACCCTCACTCTCGTGGAGGGTCAGAGGTCGAATTTAAAGTCACTTGGAGACTCTAAAGGCCTACTTCTGCCATCCTGTAATTATAAATTTCCATTTCAAAGAAGTACAAACAAAGTGTGAGGTGTAAGGGTGAGTTTGCACTGAAGGCCACACGTGGTGAGGGCTGTCAGTAAAAGCTAAGTTATTGACAACCTGATAAGGTTTTTAGAGGTAAGAAATACGTGATCTGGATGTCTGGTGATAGAAGAGATGCAGCAGGCGTTTTCCCAGCATTGGGACAGTGTGGGCTAGTCATCATCATCATCAGCCTAAAATGTTCCCACTGCTGGGACACAGGCCTCCTCTCTATGAGAGGGAATGGGCTGTAATCCACCACGCGGGCCCAGTGCGGGTTGGTAGATGTCACATGTCTTCTAATTTTTAGTTTCTAGGACATGCCGGTTTCCCCACGATGTTTTCCTTCACCGTTTTTGTGGGTATTTTTGTGGGCTAGTAAATAATATTAAATATATAAAATTTGAGTAGGTAATATCGTATTACTCACTAACACAACATAACAAAATCACGCCTGTAATCCCCGAAAAGCTTGAGAGGTGTACATAATAGTACTCCCACGTTTCGCCAGTTACGTTTAAGTCCCATGCAATAGGGGGAGAGCCTATTGCCATCTATCGGGCACAAATACAAAGTCCGTGGCTGCTATTGAGAAATTCTGAAAGGAAAAGCTCAATAACACTGCCGGAGCCGGGAATCGAACCCAGGATCTCATGCTCTGGATTCAATTATGATTACTAAAATAATTGGTTTAGGTTTGATTAACTTCTTCATAACATAACAATATTTTAATAATGCCGCTTTTTCTGTATCTTATCACTATCTCATTTAAATTCGCGCAGTTCATTTAAAAGATAAACATCGTGTTGTTTATTTTACATCAGAATTAATGAGCGATGTAATCTTCACCTTAAAGTAACTTTGATTAACTAAACTAATTATCTATTGAAATAATCAGCTGTCTAAAATCTAAACAAATGCAAGTTTGTTCGCCAACCCTAAAATGTTTTGAATGTGACATAAGAGGTCACAAAGGTCAAAAAGGTTAATAGTCCACAGATTGTGTAAGAAACTTCAATCTGGTGCCAGATTCTAGTACAACTTGTAAATAAATTGATTTACTTGATCTTTAGATTCTTAAAGGACAATACAGAAATTGCTGTTCCAAAGTAATTGGATGACTTAAGAATTTATTTTTGAGGCAGTTATTACTTTACAAATTTTATTGACAAATCATAATAACTTAACTACAAATAAAACGTCTGAGTCATTACATAGTCTGAAGGTTGAAATAATGTTTGTTTGAAATTCAATAGGTACTTAAAGAAATTTACCTAATTTGTCAACCCTGAGTGTGAGACGCGTGAGGTCAAAAAGGTCAAAGCGGTCGTCTAGTGTTTGAAAAAAAGAAAATTGAAAAATAAGTAGGTAAACCTAATGTGATTTCGTTGTTACTAAATATATTTTGTATGTATTAAGTGATCGATGAATATTCTACGATACATATTTGGGTAGAGTTTTCATTTATGCACAGTCACAAGCACTAGTAACAATTCGCAACTTATAAAGTGCTTTTTTCTAAAACATTGATTTTAATAATAATATGTGGTTTGGGAACCTTATAAAATTGGTCTTTTCTTGAAAGGTGCAATCGTTATTCGTTTTGATTTTCATGTACATAAAAAACCGTAACCGAAAAACTTGACTAAGGTTTTGATTACGTCAAACACGAATAATTTCCCGAAAAACGATAGCCCAGCCTAACAGTAGCTATTTGTATTTCCTTTATTTCCTTCCCCTTTCTTTACTGAAACTCTGTGCAGTAGTAAAAACAAAACAAAACACAATTCCTCCAATCAATACGAAACCACTATAAAACCATAAACACACCAGCTTCCCACAAAATATAAACGCTAAAGCCAACATTTGCCGACGCAACGGTAAACAACGACAACAAAAGTGCATTTGCGAGAGAGCACGTCTGCTTGAACCAATACAAGTGAATACCGCATCGGGTCGACGCGCAATCGAATTTTCACGTCCGATTCAAAACTATTCGGATCCATTCGAATAGTCGCGCGTGTGTGAACCTAGCTTTACAGTTCGGATTATGTTTTATTGGATGTGGAGTTTTGTTATATTTTAGTTTGTTGGTGGTAAATATGTAGTAATAAATTATTTTTATTTATTTATTATATGTTTATGCACAAGTAAAAACTGTACAAAATAGGATTAATAACTTTTTTATCGCGTTGAATAAAATAAATGTTAAGCTTGTACCTTATCCAAGTTCTCTGAAAAAGTCGGGTACAAATTTATCGCTATTGACTGAGAAGTAGTCTACTGACTTCTTTCTTATAAGGCTTAACGTAGAACAATTAGCACCAACTACTATTCTCAACGTACTCTGAACAATTTTATACTTTGACGGTTCCAATACCCTTACGGATATTATGTAAAATGCCATCGACTTTGGTATTAGAATTGTAACAGCGCCATGTGAGGGCGTTGGAAACTAAACAAGTATCGATATCAAAGTTCAGTACTCCTGATAATGTAATGGGTAGCACTGGCTTGCGAAACACTTATAATTTTACGATCAATTTGACTGCGACAATTCAAATTCAGTATTCAGTACATATACTTAAAATTGAATATACATGTAGCACCAATCTGCTCAACATGCAAGTTCCAGCAAACTATATCGTAGAGAGTCTACCTGGGACAAACGGTCCAGTTGGGTAGGTCTAACGTCGAGACCGAGGTCAGTCGTCGAATTCGACTCGGCTAAACAGCGTTCGGGAAGTTTCGTGGTATCTTCTCGTCCAACTTACCGCAGTGTCTCAAGACGAAAGTCTATGACCAGTGTGTGTTGCCAGTGATTACATACGGGACCGAAACGTGGTCGCTTCAAGTCACCCAAAGGGAAATGGAGAGGGCTATGCTCGGAGTTTCCTTGCGTGATCAAATCAGAAATGAGGACATCCGCAAGACAATCAAGTTTCCCCACGTAGCTTGAAGAATTGCCAAACTTAAGTGGCAGTGGGCAGGGCACATTGCTCGCGGAACGGATGGCCGATGAGGCCGAAAATTCTGAAATGGCGACCGCGAACTGGAAGACGATGCTTTGGAAGGCCTCTCACTAGGTGGACCGATGATCTGGTGAAGGTTGCGGGGATCCGCTGGATGCAAGTCGTACGAGACTGGTCATAAACATCGTCCTGTCCTCGTCCCATGTTACTTGGGGTCGGTGCAACACGATTTTTTCTTCCATTCTCCTCTATCAACCGTCACACTATCATTTACTCCCTTTTCTTTCATATCATTCTTCACACAATCCATCCATTGTTCCTTTGGTCTTCCTCTCCCTCTCCACCCGTAAAAAATTATACAAGGTGTTGTTTTGCATCCTCGTCAAATTCAAGGAGGTAACTATGCTAATGATTACCGACCCGAATCAATAATAAAATGGGTAGGTATTTATTTTTTCTTATTTACGAAAATGGGTAAGTGTTTTAAACGCGGTCCGTCTGGTCCTCGCCTTATAACCGCGCCCTCACACATACAAACAATCTTAAACGTTTATTCGATAATTTCTTATTCCCTAAACCACGTTAAGGGGGTTATTCTGTAATACTGACAAACTTAAACATCCCGAAAAATCAGCCATTATTAATAATTAACTAGGCACCGTAATTTAAATTGCTGTTTGTGTTTGTGAGTTTAAATGTTTGTAAACGCATCCACGATACAGGAGAAATTCCTAGTGTGGTGTAAAATGTATAATAAATATTTATGTCTTTTGTGACAACCTCCTGAATTTTGAGGAGGATGCAAAACAACGCCTTGTATGTTAATCACTCTTTTTGTCACATGCGATTCGTCCTCATCTAAGTTCTTCAAGGAATCTACAATGTTGTAGTTGTTAATACTAATACACAAGGAGTAAATTGATTTCTGCGAACCATATACAAGTGGTGCAATAATCATTACATTTTATTATTGACCTTTATGTAATCGCAATAATTATGTGGTCATTACCGATCTAAGTGTAGATTGAACAATTTATTCAGTTTTGTATTTTATTGTTATTCGTGTCGATGTTAACACTGATAGTAAGTGTTGAACTATTGCTGTGGCTATCGAAATTCATAAATATTTATTATAATAATAAATGTTACTATAGAATCTTGTGGTTTGGATCTGAAAGGGAGTTTATCGTGCCCGAGTATTCACGATGCGATGTGACATATTATTTTCATCTTAAATGTGAAAACTTATATAGAACGATATTGTATATATTATACAAGGTGTTGTTTTGCAACCTCGTCAAATTTCAGGGGGTGGTCACGAAAGACATAAATAATCAATTAAAATTACGGTACCTAGTTAATTATTAATAAACGCTGATTTTTTTGGTTGTTTAAGTTTGTCAGTATTTCAGAATAACCCCCTTAACGTGGTTTAGGGACTAAGAAATTATGAAATAAACGTTTGAGATTGTTTGTATGTGTGTAAGCGAGGTTATAAGGCAAGAACCAGACAGGCCGCGTTTAAAACACTGGTGGTTCACACTTACCGATTTACGTAAAAATGAAAAAAAATAAAAATTACCTACCCATTTTATTATTGATTCGGGACGAGAATCACTAGCATAGTTACCTCCTTGAATTTGACGAGGATGCAAAACAACATCTTGTATAAATGATGGAGCTCTCAGATTTATAGTCCTTGGTGTGGGTGATATAAGATGAACCGTTCCTTTTCAATCTTGAACGTTACTCTGATTCACAATCATGATTGAATATTTTAGCTGCACCCTCAATACCATACCATACCATAGTCGTAAAAGACGGAATCAGTAATAACTGTAGTAAATTTATTGAAAAGTAACGTTTCAATTAATGTCACTCGCACCATCCTACGGCAAAAGGACTATAAATGCTGTATTTTTGAAGATAAAATATTACTTTTAGTTTTTTTTTTACTTTGACGATGAATTTTCCGAAATAAAATATGGCAATCTATTTTCTGTATTTTTCAAGGTATCAAAGCTACGTCACGCAACGAAAACATTCGCCAGTTTTTACAGATATTAGGTACATGAGCTACGAGCTGCTAGAGAGCAGCCGTGGCCCAGTGTTGCCAGCCCCGACTTACGAGCAGTAAGCCGTGGGTTCGAACCCAGGCAGGCGCATTACTTTGTGTAATTTATTTCATCACCGCACGGTGAAGGAAAACATCGTGAGGAAATCGGCATGTTCTAGAACTAAAAATTACAAGACATGTGAAATCTACCAACCCGCACTGGGCCCGCGTGGTGGATTACAGCCCACTCCCTCTCATAGAAAGGAGGCCTATGTCCCAGCAGTGAGAACATTATAGGCTGATGATGACACGAGCTACGCAGAGAAGATTAGCGTAGAGTTACGTAGCACGTCGACCAACGTAGCAACGCAAAACTACGTAGCACGTAAAACTTCATAAGATTACACAACCGAATACCAGTTCCAAGACAGTTCGCAAGTTCCTTCCCTCAGTAGTTCGTAACCGATACTCACAAACTCAAGATATTCCGTCAACTTGTCACAACATAACGCGGCGGTGACATTTCAGCGACACCATTACACAGCCCTTTTGTATGCGTAATTAATTCCTACAATGTTCCTCCTTTGACCACTAATATATAACAGGCAACAAAGGATTTTCAACCTTAGTATATGAAGATAGAGTGTGGAATCTATCTGGATGTGTCGTCACAGAGTCGCGAAGGGCCTATTATTTACGAAACTCAAGTTACACATGAGTTACGGTCTTTAGCGAGCCTTTCGGGTTGTCGTTTTGACAAATTTATATGTGACAGTTTAGATGAAGCCTTTAAATAAACGCAAGCCGGAGTTAAAATATTGTAGGGATTTCCTTGAGCTAAGAAGTTATTTGCATAAGAAAGTTTTTTTCTTTCTTTTTCGTAGGAGGATTTCTTAGATAGGCCACCCGTGTTTTTCTGTAGGTACAGCGGGGGCGTGAAATCGGCTGTCTCTGATATAAATAAAATGACTGAGTTTTGGTATGCGCGTGGATCTCATATACCTACCTACTTAGTGTTACATAGGAATCAGGTAAATCAATACATGCAGTCTTTTAGATCCATGAAACTACACGTGTAACCATAAGTTGATCAGGCATATATTATGTATGGGTCATTGTAGGTTAAAATAAATAATTTGATAAGACAAACTAAATTTTCTAGCAGGTTTTTCCTTCCCGTAACCGTTAGTCCGCCCACTCGATGGCTGCACATTGTGACATTAATAATGCTGAGGATAGTGTACTAAATTCGAATGATAAAAAAATAAAAATAAATTAAATTAATAATATAATTCATTATTGACGCTGTGACATTTGTCATCTCCGATTCCAAAGACAGCAAGACAAGAGATTTTTTTTTAAACTTATTACATAAGGTTCCTTGATATCTCCTACTGGGACCTCCTAGAGGGTACTAGCTCTTGTAACACAGGTATATCTCCTAGTACTTCATCATCATCATCATATTTGTTCATCAAACAATTTACATTGTGTTCGAATTTGACAAAATAATTACATTTCAACATTAATTATAATACAATTACATTTTACAGGACTCAGGGAATTCACACAATTTTGTGACCTCTTACTTGTGTAATAAATGAGGACTATTGATTGTTAGAATTAAGAACGCTCTTAAATTGCACGTATTTCTACATCATTCTCACATATTCGTAATTCTCAACACGAATGATGTAACCAAGATTGTGTAACATATTTTTTATATAAAAAGAGTGTCCATGGAGTTTCTTGCCCAATCTTCTCCATAGAGATCTACGCTTTGGAATGGGCAACTACAGTACTTTCACAAGTTATTATTCCTTGTGACTTTGAATGTAGCTACGCGTTTGTTTTTGTTTATTGGCTTTCATAAGTGCCTGTAATGGTCTAATTGAAATAAATGCTTCGAGTTTGAGTTTGATCCCTTATCGTGTTAAGTGTCTTTCACTGCATTGTCTTTCTATTTGGTGATAAAACTAAAAAAAAACATGATTGGTGTTTCTTAGCACGTATTTTGGACGGTGGTTTTTATAAAGTAAACGTAGTCTTCCTAAAGAAGGCGGCCATTTTGCCTCCAGGTTGCCATTTCCGATATTGGTACGGCCAAACATGACATACTTGAGAATCCTTCTTTTCCAATTGTACAAATATTGGCTTAGCGAATTAAAGTAGCCAATGCTTGCGACCAACGTGTACCGCTAGAGCACACGAGCTTGACCCTTTTTCGTGATCCCGGGGTCTTTCCGACCAATCCCGCGATTTATAGAACGTTGATTGGAAATTATGTTTGATAATACGTTGAGCTTGAGCACGTGTGAACGTGGATGAAGAGTAGGTACCTATATAATTTAAACAACTGATATTTTGCAGTTTTTGTCTATCCGGGAGGTTAAGGTATCTACAGAGAATCCCGGGTTTGCAAACTCTAACAGTAACCTATATATCCTTTATTGAGACTTCGCTGTCCGTCCGTCCGTCAGTCCGTCCGTCCGTCTGTCACCAGGCCTTATCTCATGAACGGTGATAGCTAGCCAGTTGAAATTTCTACAGATTATGTATTTCTGTTGCCACTATAACAACAAATACTATAAACAGAATAAAATAAATATTTAAGGGGGATCCCATACAAAAAAGTATTTTTTGCTCGTTTTTATAAATAATGGTACGGAACCCTTCGTGCCCGAGTCCGACTCGCACTTGGCCGGTTTTTGTTAATAATAGAGTAAGACCCGGACATAAATAGAAAAAAAAACATCTCAAGCTACCTACGTCTAGAAATCTGATTAAAAGTAATATTAAAAAAATAGGTTTGATAATATCAAACATATTCTTTTAATATTTTTTTCGTTTCCTTATCTCTAAGTAAGAATAGATCTTCCCACTTATTTTCCGTGGCGAGATACCTTATTATTTAATTGTAAATATAATAATGTCTGAAGTTTTTGGTTGTTCATATAACAGGGGATTTTATGGAATCTCAACAATAGGGGATAATCACATTTTTTTTTTAAATTTGTCTGTAGGATAGATTATTTAAAAGTATTGGACAAGTATTTTTTCTTTTTTCACGTGGTCATAAAATTACGGAGATATATTGAGTTGAAATGGCGCATGACGTCACGTGTAGGTAATTTTTATACCTACTTGTGACGTAGTAAGCCCCCACTCTCCAACTTAGTAAGTATATTTTTGATATTTTGATAAAACAAAAAATACGTGTCTAATATTTTTGTATTACCTGTCTGACGGACAAAATAGAATGTCGTTTTCTTTACCCAGTCCGCACCCCTATTGTGAATATGTCTGAAGTTTTTAGTTGTTCACATAGCTGGGGATTTTATGAAACAACAATTGCGAATACTGTGTATGAAACTGCTTTTAAAACCGAAATTCCTGTCAGTAAAGATCCTATCCCTTATCGGGTGGCTTGGCTGATACAGTTCTTTGACAGTTATTTTCTCTGTTAGCAGTAACTTGTTCACAACGAAAATTAAGAACATGTGTGAAAGAGATGCAAACTAATTGCTGTAAGGTTTCCTAATAATAAAGGTTACTGACTGAGAAAAAGAAACAAATAAAATATCACGACTTGGCACACGAGGTTGTTGGCATGTGGACTTTGAAGTCGGAACTATCATTGTGCCAATGGCCTGATAGCCAAAAGCCTCGACGAACATCTGTCTCGCTTGACGGTTGGATCAAGGGCCTGATTCAGAAGGCAGTACTCTTCAATAATACCGGCCATCATTGTGAGAAGGTTTCTGTCTCTGCAGACCTAACCACTGGTAGCACAGACCCTGCTCCCGAGACCGGCGGACCACTATTTTTATATTATTAAATGCCTTTTTTGAAGTGAAACTTCTTATGCGACTTCCAACAAGTTTAACGTTTTCATGGAGGGGGAATATTTCCTATTACCCACTAAGAGATGGCGCTATTACAAGATTTGTGACTACCTAGTTCTATTAGGTACGCAAGATGGCGTGCAAACAGTAATGCATTCGACTCTTCGGTGTAACCAGCCTTCGCTCAATTTCCATGAGTAGAATAACCTCGATAAACTTATGTAGTAAAAAGTGTACAACAATAAAATATTATTTAGAAGCTCAATAAAATAACGAGAGTGAATGCGTGGCACTCGACCGCATGCGTGTAGTATTACGAAGTTTCACTTCTTCCGCGCGGAGGGACTCCACGCACTATTTTTTTTTTAATAGGTTTTTGAAGAAATTATCAAAAATGTACAAAATGTCATTATCAATAAAAACAAACAAAAACATCTGTTATAAACTCATAGTCATAAAAGTTAACTTGATCTCGAGCACTTCCCAAAAATATTTCCAAATAACTCAAAAACTCCGCCTACACGAAAACTCGCTACATCAGAGAGAAACACAAACAGTCGCTCAATGGAACGTGCCGTCCGCCCACTCGTTACGCTATCAATCCGAAGACTTAATTCATCAAATGTACGGCGTAAGGCATTCGTCAACACGACCTGTTTGCGCAAGAAATTGTTTTGAGTGTACATTGCTGGGTATGTTCCGGGAATATGTGTGGAGAGATGGTTTTTGGGTTGTGGTAAGGTGATGTATGGTTAATTGTTTTTTTTTTTCATCCAATGTATGGCGTAACACATTTATCAACTTGACCTGATTGAATTGAGTGTCATTGCTGGTTGTGTTCGGGAAATATGTGTGGAGAGATGGTTCTTGGGCAGAGGTGAGGTGATGTGTGGTAAATAGATTTTTTGCGTTGTTTTTGGATAATTGGAAGGGTTATGATTATGAACGATTGAAGTACAGCTTGTTTATATGAGGAATTGTTATCGTGATATCTGAAGTATTTGATTTGCCTTGACTGGAAGTACACTGTCACTGGGATGAGTACTGCAGCATTTCAGGGATGGCATACAGAATGAAAGGCGATTCCATTTTGTTTGCCACATTTCAGGGCTACTGAATGAATTTGGCTTGCTATTTACTTATTAAACAAACACGTTAATACACGTTAATACGTCGTAATACAGATAAGAAGAAAAAAACAGAGAAATAGGCGCAAAGGTGATGCTTATTTCTAAAGAAATCTCATGCAGCATACCTGCGAAAGCAGATACTTAAAAAAGTAATTTATACATCGTTTGTAAAAGAAGAATAGAAAATGGAATACATAGAACACAAAACTTAATTAATAGCTATAAATTGTAACCCAGACTTTTAAAAAACAGCACAACATGACTTTAAAACAAGCATACGAGTATAGCGGGGCCTTTAAAAACCAACATTAAACAACTACCTCACAGCTTATTCTAAGCCAAGCTACACACTAAGCGCGGGTCGTAAGTCGACTTAATTCATCAAAAGCACGACACACGCTATTTGTCAACAATAGCTCTGGCCCGGGCTATTTGTAAGCGCCATGACAGGAGAATATAGTGTATAGGGTGCAGTACATTGCTCGGTCGGAAAAATTAAATTGAGAACGACTTTTGAGCATCGATTTGTGGTTTTTTTCTTGGATATGTTAGTTAAAAAAACTGACTCTATTTCTCTAGTAACATAAATCAAAGACGACTATAGTTTTAGTTTTGTCACAAATTGCTGCTCATCGTCATATTTAAACAGTTCTTCCATACTCAACCAGCAATGTACAGACAGCGTCAATATGTGCTAAACCCTCAAGTTTTAAAATGTTAAACTGCTACAACATTGAATTCGTTGCGATTAATAATCTAAAGAATACTTCAATGTATCGACTTGGATTCCAACCATCGCATCACCGAACTTCGTTATACTTAGCCAACAGTTTTACTATTTAGCCAGCGATCCCATGTGAAATTGTTATCTACTATAGTCTTAGTCACTTAATTTTGAAGTGAAACTTATTATGCGACTTCCAACAAGTTTAACGTTTAACGCTACCATTTCTAAAAGTTACTAAGAGATGGCAGTATTACAAGATTTGTGACTACGTAGTTTTACTAGGTACGCAAGATGGCGTGCAAACAGTCATGCATTCGACTCTTCGGTGTGACCAGCCTTCGCTCAATTTCCATGAGTAAATAATACAACAAGAAAACAACAAAATATTATTTAGTAGCTCAATAAAATAACGGGAGTGAATGCATGGCACTCGAACGCATGCGTGTAGTATTACGAAGTTTCACTTCTTCCGCGCGGAGGGACTCCACGCACTATATTTTTTTAGGTCTCTGTCTAATCGATAGATGTTAAAATTTGAGGGTGTGGTCCGTTAATTTTACTTACTTGCGTTGTCTGTATAAAATTAATACATACCCTCAAATGAATAAATAACGTTAACTTTTGTCGATCTTAAATATTTATAGCGCTTCCTATTTTATCGTTTGCGTTACTATGATGTTACTTGTCTAGGGGTAAACGGGTGTCTGTATCAGTGGGCTAAATACAAATATATGTATTATGACAAATGTAAATTATCAAATCAAATGGTAAAATATAAATCTTTGTAGTGAAATAAGATCAAAGTTTTGTTAAATAATAGCAATAATAAATATTATTAAATGATTATTAAAGCATTTTATTTTTCTCAAATATTACAAAAACAAAATATAAAAATGCTTTAAATAAAAAATAAAAAAGACATGTTGGCTCTAAGATTCATACGTCCAATCTCATGCACGTCAAGCGGTCTTGACACCTCCGGTCTATTTATACGTTGAGTAACTTTTCGTTAATATTAAGCCTATTATTGCTTGTCCTTATACCCAATAATAAAAGTATTAACGTTTTATTGAAAAGAAAAAACAATATCTATTATTTTTTTAAATAAAGTATTTATAAAAAAAAAAAAAAAATTGTGCGATAAATAGATAATGTTAAACTTATTTATTGATTAAAACAATAAATTAATTATAATAAAATGTTTTTACATAATACAAAAATCAACTAGGCCCAACAAAGTTTTGATCGCACATGTCTTTCGGGGGGTAGGCACTCAATAGAGCCGTGTGTACCTCACACCAAACAATAATCCCACATCTCGGCCTCATTCCAAGTTCTATATGCATTTTCGAAATGCTATGTCGACGCTATCCTCGCATTTTGATGCATGACTGGTGTGTTTTGGTCACCGCACGGCAGTGAAACTTGAGCCCAGTCAATAGCCTCCCATTCATATGTGAATAGATGCTGATATCAATATATGCAAGTGACTATATCAATGTGTACACCATCCAAGGAAGCGTACCAATATTTGGGGTCTAAACTTTTGGGAGCATAACCAGCAGTGTATGTAATTTCAAGCGACGTTTTAGTCTCTTCAGTCGGTGTGAGTAAGGGTATTGCGGTGCCCGTCGTTGAAATGTTGGTCCGTGGGCGACCTGATATATGTGTTGTGGTGTTGGTGTTATAACCAAAGGCGCTAGTACAAGTAAATAGAGAGATTTGTGATATGGACGTGTTCAATGGAATCTGAGGTACCCAGGACGTGAATGGCCGATTTGGATATACATCTAAACATAACAATTGTTTTGCAAGATGCATAAATGAGAATGGCTATGCGATTGAAATAAGAATAGGGTGGACCTCAGTGTGTCGATGTCGGGACTTTTACTGAAAATAATTGTAAGTAGAAAGATCATCCTGGACCCCAGAAGTTACACAACTCTTTACAATATTCTTAAATCTTGAATTATATCCGGATTATTAATTAAAAGATAACTATGAATATGAGTAAGAGAAGGGTCACTCGAAATATAAGATGAAAAAGGTTTTGCCAGTCTTTTACAGACTCTGTCAAAGAATATGTCGTTTCTCTCTGTCTCTAATAACGAACAAAAATGTAAGCATTATAATAACGTACAACGTTCCCACAGCTGGAACACAGGCTTTCTCTTGCTGAGAGAGAGTGTGCACCTATCCACCACACAATCCCTTCGGGGATTTTTGATGTTACGAAACTTAGAAATTCGGGTCTAGGACATGTTTTTTTTTTAATTTTTTTTATCTTTTTAGAAACATACCCTTCTAACAAACAGACAAATAGCAGAGCTTTTCATAATAATCCGCAACGCCACAAAGTACAAACAATTAAGATCGTTAACAACTTACGGCATTTCATATAAAATTATAAACTTTCATGTCGTTATTTTTCGAAATGACTGAACCGATTTTAATGAAACTTCATACGCATAACCAGGGCACATGGGTATAAAAAGTTACCAAAAAAACATTTTCAAAATGTCTTAAAAAAAAAGATAATTGTAAATTTCTCTTTCCATAGATAATTTATAATCGGTATAATTTTGCCGTAACACTATTTTTCGAAAATGTTTTTGTTCAGCAACTTTTAAGGCCTATGTATCCTGCTTATGCGTATGAAGTTTCATTAAAATCGGTTCATTTTCGTTTGGTTCGGAAAATAAGGAATTTAAAGTTTGTAAGAAAGTTCGTAAGGCGTAAACGCTCTTAAGCTTTTGTTCCACCTATTCCCTCAAGACTGGACTGTTCTATTCTCCACAGTTTCCGATACCACACTCTCCTTTGTACGTAACGTTACCAATTAAACTGTCTGACCAAGTACTTGTCAATGGCATAGTAATTCCCCTTTCAATGCCCATGGTCCGTCTCTGTGTATTTTGGCTAGCCAAAGGCGACGGCTTGTTGACGAACGTACGTACGCAGACGTTGATGGCACCGGTTAATTCTGGCGTTATTGGCCTGGGTTTGGATTGAGATAATTTAAGGTGTTAAAGGTTGTTATCATTTGTTAAGATGTATGTATAGTGTTTTACCTACCTACTAGCGACCTGCCCCGGCTTCGCACGGGTGCAATTTACTAAAGAAGAAAACGATAAGTGCATTTACCAAATAACAAAACAAAAATTTCTTTCATGCAAACCTTGTTCTGACAACCAGCAGCATCATGCTTATCCCAATTTATTTTGGGCGGCGCAAAATATGTCTTCTTCTTCCATACTTCTTTATTACTCGTCATCTTAACAGTTACTTTTTTTCTTGCCATATCATCCTTCACACAGTCCATCCATCGATTCTTTGGTCTTCCTCTACTCTTATAGCCTTCTACGTTCGTACTCAAAAATTTTCTCATTTCCACACATTTTTGTATTTCCCTTCTTCTTTTGTATTTATTTTGCAGAATGCTTAAGTTTGATTTGTAGTACCTATGTGTCTTTCCTTATTCAGTAGTTTGTCTGCTGTCTCATTAAGGTGGTAACCTTGGCATTGTGGTGCGTGTGTTGTTCAAGCCCAACCATTCCGCATACTTTATTTCTTATTACTACACTAGATGCTGTCAATAGTTTTAATTTAGTTATCTTTGTCCAGATACTTTGTCAATTATCATCTATCTGGCGAAATCTCTGTTTCTTAGTGTAGTTATCCAAATATAGTTAATAATCTTACGTTCTTTTGCTTTTAAAATATTACCGTTTTCTCCGTTTTCTTCAATTCCAACTGTCAAACGTGTCAGAGTGGGGACATCTAGTCCCCACTCTGACACGACAACCTTACAACACTCAAACATCTTACTAAAACGTTTAATCTTCCACATTTTGGCACCAAGGCAGCTTTCCGGATAAGATGTCTTCATTTCTATATTTACCATCGTTCCTCTGTACATTGTAACAAACTTGCTTATTCCTTGATGAAAGGAGTAAACAGATTTATACATTAAAAAAGTAATTAGGGGAAAATGAATTTAATAAATGATGAAATGAAAAATACAATAAATTAGTACAAAAGTGAAGGGCAGGTTAACCGAGAACGTTTTAAATATCTCCGCAAATCTCTGAGCGTGATAGTAACTGAAGACAAACTTGCAGTCGTAGAAAGCTGGCTTGATTAAGATGAGCTTGACCACGACGAACTTGATGCAGGGCGATTTGGTAGGACCCACCAGCAGACACGTACCGCCCAATGCCAGGCTCGTCAGCTCGAAGAGCAGCTTCCAGCAGACAGGTAATGAGCCCCAGTGCCAGGCTCGTCAGTTCGCAAAGCAGCTTCCAGCAGACAGTTAGCAACAGCCACGGCAGCACTAAACGAAGGCCGCTCTTTGACTCCACCAGGCTGTGCTCAAAACTCAAGATATGACAGATCTTGACTCCAAACTAGACTTAGCTGTTTTCTTGATTTTAGACTATACTGATTTCTCGTGTCCAGACTGAACCGACTCTTAACTCCAGACTAGAACCAGGGCATCCGTCAGAAATCCCTTTTATACCCTGATCTTCCGTTTCTTTTCTTCCAATTTCTTTCGCCGATTCAAAACTGCTGCGCTCTAGTAAGACGCAACCTGCCAGTATTCAAAGCAGCCAGTAACAATTGGTCAAAAACCTTGCGCATAATATTTTTATAAATATAACTCAGAATATCTTTACACAGCAAATATTCGCTATTAAATATAAAATACAATAATTGAACTCACGAATTGATAATAATAATTTTTAGTAATTTATATAATCTAAGTGAAACCTTCATAGAGAGTTTGGCTGGTAACAATCACAAATAAAAGTAAATGACATCTGACAAATTTGAAGTAAACATGTCACAACAAAGGATTAGAAAATATTTATAAAAATGAAATAAAAATATGAATATGGATGATTAAGTGTGAGTATAAAGTATCTGTAGTAAGCAGATACTATATTTCCCCAACGACCCCGAGAAAATTTTTGGCCTAGAACAAAAATTTTGGTAAGGTTAAAGTATTACAGCATTCACAAAACTTTCATAACTCATTCAAACATACCGACATCTTACGAAGTTAGGCCAGGTAGGATTCACATTCAATGATCACTACTCCACCTGATAAATCAATAACAGTAGGCTTATTTTTGGAGTTGTAATCCGCTCGCGTCTAAAACCCATAATAAGATGAAAAATAATAATAAGGAATCCACCCCAATCAACTTTTAGAGTTGAAGATTAGCGAAGGCTTATTTTAAGGAAGTCGCAACCCGCTTCAGTCAACTTTTAGAGTTGAAGATTAGCGAAGGCTTATTTTAAGGAAGTCGCAACCCGCTTCAATCAACTTTTAGAGTTGAAGATTAGCGAAGGCTTATTTTAAGGAAGTCGCAACCCGCTTCAGAGTCAACTTTTAGAGTTGATAAGAAAATAGTTATACCAACTTATAGTACAGTTAGTATAATAGAAGGTTAGATAACTTGTACCTAAAAGCACTTCAAAGAGTTATCTGATAAGAACAGATATAGAAGAAGATTAAAAATAATCTTTTAATGGTTTAAGAACCAATGAATGAACAAAGAAAATAAAAACTTAAGAGTTTAAATAGACCGAATAAAACTCTACAGTTAGAAGAAGGGAAGAGGAAGATGAGTCATGAGTAAGTATAAGATAAAACAGTTAAAAATAAAGTAGATAAAATTAAAAGGGAGAGAGAGAGTCAAGAGAGTCTGAGTTATTATTAAGAAGGACGCAAACAGCGCCAATAATAGTTCGAGCCCACGACACTAAACCTTTTTTGATGAGATTCATAGAAGATATAGATAAATATATGAATTAAGTGTTTAAGAGTATAAGTAGAGATTTAGTGATGTAATATGATGAAAATATGATGAAAATAGTTACCAAATATAATCTCTTGTGGAAGTTGTTTTAGAATTTAGGGAATATGTTTAAGATCAAGACTTGATTTTGCGTTAGGCGCCAAAATGTAACAAACTTGCTTATTCCTTGATGAAAGGAGTAAACAGATTTATACATTAAAAAAGTAATTAGGGGAAAATGAATTTAATAAATGATGAAATGAAAAATACAATAAATTAGTACAAAAGTGAAGGGCAGGTTAACCGAGAACGTTTTAAATATCTCCGCAAATCTCTGAGCGTGATAGTAACTGAAGACAAACTTGCAGTCGTAGAAAGCTGGCTTGATTAAGATGAGCTTGACCACGACGAACTTGATGCAGGGCGATTTGGTAGGACCCACCAGCAGACACGTACCGCCCAATGCCAGGCTCGTCAGCTCGAAGAGCAGCTTCCAGCAGACAGGTAATGAGCCCCAGTGCCAGGCTCGTCAGTTCGCAAAGCAGCTTCCAGCAGACAGTTAGCAACAGCCACGGCAGCACTAAACGAAGGCCGCTCTTTGACTCCACCAGGCTGTGCTCAAAACTCAAGATATGACAGATCTTGACTCCAAACTAGACTTAGCTGTTTTCTTGATTTTAGACTATACTGATTTCTCGTGTCCAGACTGAACCGACTCTTAACTCCAGACTAGAACCAGGGCATCCGTCAGAAATCCCTTTTATACCCTGATCTTCCGTTTCTTTTCTTCCAATTTCTTTCGCCGATTCAAAACTGCTGCGCTCTAGTAAGACGCAACCTGCCAGTATTCAAAGCAGCCAGTAACAATTGGTCAAAAACCTTGCGCATAATATTTTTATAAATATAACTCAGAATATCTTTACACAGCAAATATTCGCTATTAAATATAAAATACAATAATTGAACTCACGAATTGATAATAATAATTTTTAGTAATTTATATAATCTAAGTGAAACCTTCATAGAGAGTTTGGCTGGTAACAATCACAAATAAAAGTAAATGACATCTGACAAATTTGAAGTAAACATGTCACAACAAAGGATTAGAAAATATTTATAAAAATGAAATAAAAATATGAATATGGATGATTAAGTGTGAGTATAAAGTATCTGTAGTAAGCAGATACTATATTTCCCCAACGACCCCGAGAAAATTTTTGGCCTAGAACAAAAATTTTGGTAAGGTTAAAGTATTACAGCATTCACAAAACTTTCATAACTCATTCAAACATACCGACATCTTACGAAGTTAGGCCAGGTAGGATTCACATTCAATGATCACTACTCCACCTGATAAATCAATAACAGTAGGCTTATTTTTGGAGTTGTAATCCGCTCGCGTCTAAAACCCATAATAAGATGAAAAATAATAATAAGGAATCCACCCCAATCAACTTTTAGAGTTGAAGATTAGCGAAGGCTTATTTTAAGGAAGTCGCAACCCGCTTCAGTCAACTTTTAGAGTTGAAGATTAGCGAAGGCTTATTTTAAGGAAGTCGCAACCCGCTTCAATCAACTTTTAGAGTTGAAGATTAGCGAAGGCTTATTTTAAGGAAGTCGCAACCCGCTTCAGAGTCAACTTTTAGAGTTGATAAGAAAATAGTTATACCAACTTATAGTACAGTTAGTATAATAGAAGGTTAGATAACTTGTACCTAAAAGCACTTCAAAGAGTTATCTGATAAGAACAGATATAGAAGAAGATTAAAAATAATCTTTTAATGGTTTAAGAACCAATGAATGAACAAAGAAAATAAAAACTTAAGAGTTTAAATAGACCGAATAAAACTCTACAGTTAGAAGAAGGGAAGAGGAAGATGAGTCATGAGTAAGTATAAGATAAAACAGTTAAAAATAAAGTAGATAAAATTAAAAGGGAGAGAGAGAGTCAAGAGAGTCTGAGTTATTATTAAGAAGGACGCAAACAGCGCCAATAATAGTTCGAGCCCACGACACTAAACCTTTTTTGATGAGATTCATAGAAGATATAGATAAATATATGAATTAAGTGTTTAAGAGTATAAGTAGAGATTTAGTGATGTAATATGATGAAAATATGATGAAAATAGTTACCAAATATAATCTCTTGTGGAAGTTGTTTTAGAATTTAGGGAATATGTTTAAGATCAAGACTTGATTTTGCGTTAGGCGCCAAAATGTAACAAACTTGCTTATTCCTTGATGAAAGGAGTAAACAGATTTATACATTAAAAAAGTAATTAGGGGAAAATGAATTTAATAAATGATGAAATGAAAAATACAATAAATTAGTACAAAAGTGAAGGGCAGGTTAACCGAGAACGTTTTAAATATCTCCGCAAATCTCTGAGCGTGATAGTAACTGAAGACAAACTTGCAGTCGTAGAAAGCTGGCTTGATTAAGATGAGCTTGACCACGACGAACTTGATGCAGGGCGATTTGGTAGGACCCACCAGCAGACACGTACCGCCCAATGCCAGGCTCGTCAGCTCGAAGAGCAGCTTCCAGCAGACAGGTAATGAGCCCCAGTGCCAGGCTCGTCAGTTCGCAAAGCAGCTTCCAGCAGACAGTTAGCAACAGCCACGGCAGCACTAAACGAAGGCCGCTCTTTGACTCCACCAGGCTGTGCTCAAAACTCAAGATATGACAGATCTTGACTCCAAACTAGACTTAGCTGTTTTCTTGATTTTAGACTATACTGATTTCTCGTGTCCAGACTGAACCGACTCTTAACTCCAGACTAGAACCAGGGCATCCGTCAGAAATCCCTTTTATACCCTGATCTTCCGTTTCTTTTCTTCCAATTTCTTTCGCCGATTCAAAACTGCTGCGCTCTAGTAAGACGCAACCTGCCAGTATTCAAAGCAGCCAGTAACAATTGGTCAAAAACCTTGCGCATAATATTTTTATAAATATAACTCAGAATATCTTTACACAGCAAATATTCGCTATTAAATATAAAATACAATAATTGAACTCACGAATTGATAATAATAATTTTTAGTAATTTATATAATCTAAGTGAAACCTTCATAGAGAGTTTGGCTGGTAACAATCACAAATAAAAGTAAATGACATCTGACAAATTTGAAGTAAACATGTCACAACAAAGGATTAGAAAATATTTATAAAAATGAAATAAAAATATGAATATGGATGATTAAGTGTGAGTATAAAGTATCTGTAGTAAGCAGATACTATAACATTCAGGTGTTCCTATACACATATATGTTTATACTATAGCTTCGGTCACACAGTGTTGTGTGTCTTGGCTACCGCCTGTCTTTGCTGTGTTGACGTTCGGTGCTCAACCGATCTTTGGGACATGCTTAAGTGCTTTAGTTTCATGGTGATGGACGAACGTCTGTCTTTGTTGGAACGTCACTTAGGCTCGATTGTGTGAGTTAATTTTGTACTGGTGGATTGGTCGTTGAGTATATTAGACGATCAGCTATTTTTGTAAATATTGTGTAGTTTATTCTAGAGCGTTCAAATTTCATGGTAAATAAGTTAACAAAAGAATTGATGAATAACTAGGTACCTACAGCGACACAACTACTATGGAGTTTTTACTTACTTCACTACTTATCAATAGCGTTCTTTGGTATAATAACGTTCTACGATAGAGACTGTCTTAGGAACATGGGTTCAATAATAAAAAAAACACTGCCTTGGAGTACCTTATAATTATATCTTCGTCATCAGTAGCTTCTGTCGCTTAGGTACCTAGTTATCACTTAGTGTTCACACCTAACATACTTATAAACCTATCTCTACAAACTAGCGTCATCTCGCCCCATAATGTCCCTACAGCTGATTCATGTGCCCTCCTCAAATATTAATTCCGTACCGATCTTAACACTGTTACTCAATACCCATATTACTTCTCTTCATTGACCAAATCAAACGCAGTAATTCGTCGATACAAAATCTGGAGTATTGTTACAGCTATCTACAGTTTTCTCACAGATAATTTACCTCTAATTCTGCATCGCTGTCTAAATTTAACTGACTTTATTTACGTGATTGTAGGCTTGCTTTTCGTAGCTGCCAGTGACACTTCTATCACAAATCATCATCTGCCTAGTCCTCTTACAACTTTGTTGAGGTCGGCATTCCGTCGGTGTCGGCTGAATACCAGTATTCTGCATGGAGCGGAGTGGTTGCTAGGTAATACGATACCCCTTGGTAAAACTGGTTGTCAGAATTTCTGGCCTATGACTACCAGCCGGGGCCTACGGCTTAACGTGCTTTCCGAGGCACAAAGGAAACTCGGTATGCAATGGGTGGTCACCCATCAGCAGACCAACCTTGGCAAGTGCTCCTTAACCTTGACCCCGTTTGGCTGCAATTATTTAGCCACTAGCTCCTATCGCACAATGATCTTTATTCGCGTTACTAAAAGGTCGTGATTGTATAGCTGTTGGAGGTACAATGAATATGAAAGTACTGTACTCACTACCTACATATTATTAGTTCATATGAGGTCGTGACCGCTGCCCGTATACTCTAATCTGATTAACGGAGGGCACTTCCCTCCCCAGACTATTGGACTATATTGTTATGATGTGAGGTTTCATTAGGACACTATTGAAGATATTGTGAGGGCTGTGCTTCATTCATAGGTTTTGAATAGAGAGGACTTTGTGCTAGTTTGTTTGTGGTTGTAGTTTGCTTATATGCTCCATATTCATGGTAAAAATTTGATGGAAAACAATGTTGCAGCAACATTTTTTGTTACTGGAAACGTGTTAAGTCATTCTCTTGCTCTTGTTGCTATTCATTTTGGGTTAGTTCCGCTGCTAGAAACATGTCTTTTTCTTCCATACTTAGTCATCATCTTAGTTGTCACCCCTTTTCTTATAGCCTTCCAGCTTACAGCTTCCTTAGTTTCTCCCACTCTAAGCCAATCATATTTACACTTACAACTGTCTTCACAACATTTTCCCTATTCGGTCGCATGGCAATAGGCTCACCCCCTATTTCACGGGACTTAAACATAACTGGCGAAATGTGGGAGTACTATTAGGTTTAAGTACACCTCTGCTTAATCTTTCGAGGATTACATTCGTAATGTTATGTCCTCCGCATGACATACCAATACCGCGACAGCCGATTTCGGCTCCACTGTTCTGTGTTAACTTCAGACTTCATTGTCTATATTCATTTCTTATTCTTACTGCGTATAGTCCCCTCGAAGTATTATCATCTCCAGTATTGTTTTAAACATATTGCACGAAATAATACATTTTGTACCTATAGTCTAAACTACACGTATCAACAGATACGTGCAGACATGTGTCGTCACCCCATTTGCATCCTAGATTTGCATGATTCTCCCGAGCTCTAATAACGCACAGTGCTCATTAATTTGCCAATCGTGATAATTATCGTCTTACGTATCCCGCAGGATAAACAGATGTAGTAATTGGTAATTATAAAGCTATTGTTGCGTTGATTTGAAGGGAAAATACTAGCCGCTATGTAGTAATTGTATATAATAAAAAATATGTAGTAATGTATGAAATATGTAGTATATTGTCTCTCAATAAAAACTCTAACCACTGTCTCACAATAACGATATTTGACTTTGATTTTGAGCTAAGGTTCTTATGCGATGTAAGTTGACCGGGACGTAACGCACCGGATCAACTCAGGATGAATGAAATGGCGACAGGTCACTGAAACTTGCGACCTACGGATGCCCCTCAAGTTAAAGGGGAAAATCATGACACTTTAGTTAACTTGTGTGTTATAGGCACACCACTGCTTTGTCTAATCCTTCTGGAACCACACGCGTAATATGTGTAGTGTGTACTCTCTTTAAGGATCCTAGTATCACTCGTCGTATTCTTCGTTTAATCAATGATTATTTTATTTGTATGAGATGAGCTTCGACCAAGAGCAGGACACTGCCACATCAACAACATTAACTTAGAAGCGTTATTTAAAAATCAACTCAATTCCTCGTCTGTATAAAATTCTTTTTGCTTAAAGTACCTATAATTGTTTTTGCCAGTATTTGTTTATTATGTTTTATTTGTCATCATCATCAATCTCCTGCCAATAGGGGATCGGACTGGGTAAAGAAAACGACATTCTATTTTGTCCGTCAGACAGGTAATACAAAAATATTGTTTTATCAAAATATCAAAAAATTACTTAGTAAGAACTCATTAAAGTTGGAGAGTGAGGGCTCACTACGTCACAAGTAGGTATAAAACTTACCTACATGTGACGTCATGCGCCATTTCAACTCAATATATCTCCGTAATTTTATGACCACGTGATAAAAGAAAAAATACGTGTCCAATACTTTTTAATAAAATACCCGACGGACAAAACAACAAAAAAAAAATAGGATTATCCCTATTGCATTTCCGAATTTATTTGGAGTCTGCGCAGCATGTCTTCGTTTTCCATATTCTCTATTATCCGTCCGCTCATCAGGCAGTCTTCATTTTGGTTGTAATCTTAGTCTCGTATACTAGAACATCAGTGTTATATCATCATTTCACAGCAAAATAATCTTCCATCTCAAAACAAAACGAGAAATAGTCCAGTTTCCCAGACTCGTCACAATTAATCAATTGTTTAACAGGATACGTTCATTACTACCGGACCACCTACAGACCAACGCTTATAAGGATGTGAACTGATATCAACTTATTTTGATATCCACCAAATAACTGGAGGTGGGCGTCCACTCTTGCGACCTGGTTTTAATGGGCCATGTCAGTTATAGTCTTGGGAACTTCTTTTCGGTTAAGCAAGAGATATGGGCTGTCTAAATGTGGCTATAAATGTCAGGTTAGGTATCAAGTCATCTGTTTGTGTTTTCAAGTGATCTATCCTCATCATCTTCTTGCCTTTGTTCCATGTTACGTCGGAGAAACACGTTTTTTTCTTCCATTCTCCTTAGTCAACCGCATGACGGTTGACTGAGGAGAAAGGAAGAAAATCACTCACTCTATTTCTCTCATATTGTTCCCCCTAAGTATAATCCATCCATCTATTCCTTGATCTTCAGTGATGAATAAAATTTCGACGAATAGAGAAAGAGCCGTCTCCATTCTATACTTATATATATATTTTATTTTTTTATTTAAAGTAATTACATTAAAGAGGTGTTACTTAAGACTAAACTCGCCAAACTTTTACGTTTGATGGCGAGAGATTCTTCTCACTTATCTTTGGAACTACGGTTTTAAACTATTTTACATCACGCTGCGAGCCTGAAGAGCCGAGCAACACAAGAAACGACGGGCGAATCAGCAGAACACAACTAAGTCTATTTCAATTATAATGGACAATGTCATTCATAGTTTTGGCAACTTATTTGCGGCTAAGCAAGAGATATGGGCTGTCTAGATGTGGCTATAAATGTCATGCTAGATTTAAAGACATCTGCTTCAGTTGCAAATGACGCTGTAAAAAGGTACCTACGTGTGTTAGTGTAATGGGCTATAAAACATCTAGATAGCTCTTTTTATGTATCCAAGTGTCAGGGTTATCAATTATGACTCATTAACTAGCGGCCTTGACTTTGGATTTGTTTTCTTTCGGCAGTTATAGGTATATCGTTGACACTAGATATTTTCTTGCAGTAAAGGGCCATTTACATTAAACATAACGTTTTAAAACTAACTCAATTAAAATGGGACGTTTACATCTATCAAGTATCAATCGGAATGAAATCAATTTCTAAAAAATCCGTGTGCTGTAATAACAGCATTAGTACAAAAAAAGTGTCGCATTCATTAGCTATAGGTCGCATGATTGTTACTGCTTCTTATTAAATAGAAAAAGTAAATAATAAATAGTAGTAAATTATGGGAACTTTTGACACTTTATTTCTACTAATGTACTCAAAGTCTACCAAAATTCAGCTTGATCCGTCTGTTTTGTGTTATGAGACGATCTCGAATGAAATTTTGTAATGTTTTATATATATTTTAAATAAAGGTGTATTTAAATTGGGAAATAATTGGGATTGGGCCTTTTTGAATAAATAACGTTTTATTCCATATCTACCATCCTAGCATCTTCTCTTTAATTCTCAAGCTCATATTATTGAGGAAGTAGTAACGCTATTAAACCATGTAGCTCTCTCTTCGGCCAATCGATAACGTCGCGGCTTCGACAAACTAAATCAGTCCCCTGCGTCACCCTCCGACCGACGACGGCGATATTTTCGGGCTTGCCCACTTAAATGCTGTTTACTTTGGACTTGTATGGATGTAAGGACATCTATGTGAGATGATGTAGAAAGTTGTATGTGTGGGTGTGTAACTTTTAGTTCTATCGATTGTGTGAGCCTTGGAAATCACCTTAAGCCGATCTCGGTGGCCATGCCATAGATGTTCAACAGTCATAAGGGGAAATCTGAAGTCTGACAGACTTACTGAGGGTATCGTGTAAGCCAGTAACTAGGCTATTGGGGTTAAATAGGCAAGCTTTTTGTCTCAAATACTGCAGTATTCAGCATCGTTTAGTTTGACTGTATTCGACTCCAGCATAGTCAGAAAAAGGAAGAGAAGAAAGAGGAAGACCAAAGAAACCATGGATGGACTGTGAGAAGGATGATATGGCAAGAAAAGAAGTTACTGCTGAGTTGACGAGTCGTAAAAAAGTATGGAAGAAGAAGACATGCTGCGTCGACCCCAAATAAATTGGGATAAGGGAAGGAGATTATTGATGATGATGATGATGATGATGATGATGATGATGATGATGATAGTCAGAAAAAGGCTAGGCATATGATGATGATCGATCCTATAGTGACCCAAAGCAGGGCAAAGACCGTCTTCTCGTACATAGAAGAAACAGATACAATGCAATATAAAGTTTTTAAAAACAAGAAACTGCTATCAATTGTAATAAATTCAACAGTAAGTAGTTAAGTCTGTTTTAATTGATACGTGACTGCAATAAGTCTTTCTTCCTACTGTCCTATAACTAATATTATAAAAATGCGAAACTTTGTGAGAATGTGTGTTTCTACTTTACGCAAAAACAGTCTGCAATAGCACATAGGATACTTTTTATCCCGGTCAGTAGTACGATCCCTTGGGACAATTACTCGGGCAAAGCCGTGGGCTTAAGCTAGTCTTCCATAAAACAAAACAATAGTAAATTAAGTAGCAATCATTTGAATATAAACACTCAAACTGTGAATACCCTGAATCAACAGTTTGACAAACATAAATAAACCCAAAATATCCAAGTCCCGGTAGACCTTATTACTCTCGTATAAATGTCCAATTATTTAAAAATAATATATATTTATATATATAAACCTCTATGAATGTAAAAAAAAATCTAGGATTATTAACCCATTTTAGGCGAAAGTAAAATATAAAGGAGAAGGGGACTTCTGGGCCCAGCAGTTAACTACTTGAAATGTGTATTAAAAAAACCGCTATATTTTTCTAAAGGAAAACACAAAATATGGAACCATGTTTCTATCCAGGAGGCGAGAAAACTTAAATTAAGTTATGAAACTAAATAATCGATTAAATAATGCCTGAAATGCTAGTAATCGATTAAGAATAAATCGTTAAAATCTCAGAATATGTATGAAAATCGAGTGACAAGTCTTTTTTCGTGGAATCGATTCATAGCGAATCGAATTCGTTTAATTTTTTTTCTGGCAACACTTCTGCCTGACATCAGTCAGTCACTGACTGACAGATGGCACTCGTTCGTTGTCTTTCGTTCTGAGTGCGCACGTATTTTCCATGTTTTATTGTTTAACCCCACGACCTCGGCTTTACATAGGACTTTTGACGGATCTTGCTTCTCTAAATTACCTGGCTCTCTATTTTGGACAACTGTTTACGCCTATCGATCGGATATTGACGACATGGATCGCTGTATAAATTGTACGATCGCGACTGGTCGCAGTAACTCTATTGGCAGAAGAGTCTTGGAAGATGAGGCGATTTTATCGGTTATTCGTCATTGGCGTGCATCTCAGCCTGTAAGTTTTTACCTATTTTTATATATTTTATCTAATCAAATCGTGCTTTTAGCCTATCAAGTCATGTCGGCGTCATGTCTGTCAGCTGTGTTTTTAATGGATAACATTAGTTATTTAGTTGATTAAATGGACATAATATACAACATGTACATACGAATCTATGGAATGTACCGTTTGACCGTTTCACTCATAAAAAACGGTGTAGGTAACCATCGAGTCCCAATGGGATCATTTCGGTCTCAGCTGGGAGATAGGGATTTGGTTGAACATGCACTAGGGCAAGTATCTAGGATAAGTGACATATTATGAAGCTTGGTTATGGTTGAACAGGATCTAATAGTTAACTTATTTCAGGTAACCAGTGAGAACCATGTATGCCAAGCCTGTTGGGACTTGGCCCAAGATGTGGTTCATGGGAGACGTGCGATTGATGCACCAACCCAAGTTGGCCATTCCAGTGTTTGTGTCCGCTGCGGTCGTTCACTGTTAGCACAGCGGTACAGCCACCTTCTTCGCAATGATTCTGCTCGTGAATCTGCGATATATAATGTGATGAGAGAGTGGATACTGCCACAAACAGTAAGTTACTTCAGTAGTATATCTTAATTTACTCAAGCTGTATTAGAAAACCGCTATAAAAATAATAGTATAATTAACTTAGTTTTGAAAATAAATCTTTTATTTTCAAAACTAAGTTAATTATACTATTATTTTCATTTTAGCAAATACATTTGATTTCACATAATTATTACAATAAATATAATGTTTTTCACTATATTATTAGCAAAACATTTTTGAAAGAAAGATCGTGACCACTATTTAAATCAGAAGAAGTAGCTCACAATTGGAAGTCTAGTCATAGTAATTATTATTTGGTATCCCATTTCTTATTTCAGTATTTGTTAAAATATTTAGTAGTCTATTTTAAGTGTATTTGTGTATTAGTATCTATATACAATTTCGAAATTAATTACATATTTTTAGATATTATTTTGTACCCTATCACTACCACAATGTTGTCCTTTTTAACCTAATGATTGACTGATAGGAATGCCTTGTGGCACTAAGTCCGCCTATCACTATTGTACATGAAGTTTAAATAAATAAATTATTATATTAATGTAGCAGCGGTGGCCCAGTGGTGGCAGCCCCGACGAGCAGTAAGCCGTGGGTTCGAACCCAAGCAGGCGCATTACTTTGTGTAATTTATTTCATCACCGCTGTCCTCAAAAAGGTGAAGGAAAACATCGTGAGGAAACCGGCATGTCCTAGAACTAAAAATTCGAAGACATGTGACATCTACCAACCCGCACTGGGTCTGGTGGTGGATTACAGCCCACTCCCTCTCATAGAGAGGGGGCCTGTGTCCCAACATTATAGGCTGATGATGATGATGATTAATATATGAAATCAAATATCCCTTACGGTTTCCTGTCAGAGAACTCAGTTCTGAGTTAAGCTCGCCTTTGCATGAAATTCCAATGTCAACATTATTATTAGTGTATATACATTATAGAATATGAATAAATAAATGTACTTATGTTACTTATGTGATGTGATTAGTAGGTAATTACATACAATATTACTATATTATATTATAATTGCAGATTTAATTTGACTTTTTTTTTATAGGTGGGCGATGCGGATCGTGTATGCCACTCTTGTTGGATATTAGCAGACAGAGCTGCTGTTCATATGAGAACTGGTCCCTCAACTTCCTCACAGAGTGACCCACCACCACCCCAATCGTCTGTTGGAGTTTCTGTTGGACAATTGGATGGAAATCATGACAACAGTCTACATCAACCTGCAAATGTTTCCATTCAACCAGAACAAAATCTAGGTAATGATGTACATGATCCCTCAGTGCAACTACATTCACCAGTTGCCCCAATTGTGGAACCAGGAAGGCAGCACCCTGAACCAACAATTGTGTTGCCAGATTTCATGCGGGCAGTTGAATCAGAGCGACATTGCTTCATAGAAGGTTGCCAGAGAACTGAACGATACAGAGTACCTCTAGCAACAAGAAAAATGTTACTTAATGAGCATAAATATTATGTGCCACAAAATAATCGACTTTGTGATATACATTTAGTTATTGAGGCATGGGATTTCCTTGATAGTTTAAGCAGTAATTATTTACAAACATTTACTGCTAGGCATATCCAAGATATGATGACATTAAAAGAGTCGCGTAAAGAAAGCTTATTGAACTTTGGAAACATTGATGATATGGAAGACCATATTGTGCATACCTGGGTTGGGTTGACTAAAGCTCAGTTCCGTCAAATATTTGATGAGGTTCCACAATTGTTAGAAATTCGCAACAGTTCTTCTGTGTTAGCAGCCTATCTTATTAAATTAAGAAGTGGGGACTCCAATGAAAGATTGGCAACATTATTTAAAACATCAAAGAAAACCCTAAACAAGTGGCTGTGTCAAGCCCGTGAGATATTTAGTGAACATTTTGTGCCCCAGCATTTAGGATTAGGACATATCACTAGGGAACTAATTAAAGAAAGAAACTTAGCCATACCCAGTGCTTTATATGAAGGAGATTCTAGGCCCATTGCTATATTTGATGGAACATACTGCTATGTAGAAAAAAGTTCTAATTATTTGTATCAAAAAAAAACATACAGTTTGCACAAATATAGAAACTTAACCAAGCCTTTTTTAATGGTGTGCACAGATGGCCATATTATTGATGTTTTGGGCCCCTATCCAGCCACCACGTCAGACTCGGATATAATGAAACATGAATTTTTAAGTGGAAACCCACTCCGGGATTTTTTTCAAGATGGTGATGTATTTATACTGGATAGGGGTTTCCGAGATTCATTACCATTTTTAAATCGATGTGGATATAGGACATACGTGCCTGCTACCATGGAGCAGGGTGAAACACAGCTGTCAACACTTGACGCAAACAAATCGAGAGCAGTCACCATTTGCCGTTGGGTCGTAGAGGTTGTAAATGGCAGGTTTAAAAGAGATTTTAAATTATTTAGGCAATGTTACTATAATACAGCCTCAAGAAGTTTAATGAAAGATTTTAAGGTGGCTGCTGCTCTCATAAATAGATTTCACCCTCCCATAACCGATAGAATTGACAGTGGGGCTATCATTAATCAAATTAATTTAAATATGAATAGACACAACATATTAGGTGATTTTATTGTTAACAACCAATATAATAGACGTAGGGCTGATTTTGAAGCAATAAATGTTCAAAATGATAATTTAAATGATTTTCCCCAGTTGTCATATGATGAATTAATTCTTGTATCCTTGGGTACTTATCAATTAAAGCAGGCACGGTCCTATTTCGGTGAACATATTCGGGGAAATGATGGGTTTATCATAGAAGTGTGCAGGGAGGTAGACAGCAGCCTTCTTCGACAGCTGTCGGTTTCAAATACTTCTTGGTTGTTGCGGGGTCGTATTCAATCCCGCCATATAAGTCGCAAAACATATTTTGTTTACATTTTGGTTGACAGCTGTCGAAGAGGACGAGAGTCCATATTAGGGTATTATTGTAATTGTATAGTTGGTAGAAGGACTGTAGGCTGCTGTGCCCATGTAATGTGCATAATATGGTATCTCAGTTGGGCAAGATACCAAGACAATATCGTACCTCCTGCACAATTCTTAGACGATATTCTCCTTATTATTGAAGATGAATAATACATAATATTTTATAAATATATTGGTGTTTTATTTTACATCCTCTTGTCCCCTTTTTAAAAGCCCTTGTTTATTTATTTATTTATTTATTTATTTATTAAAACTTTATGCACAAGTATAAAAACACTGTACAAAGGCGGACTTAATGCCTTAGGCATTTTCTACCAGTCTACCTTAGGGTGATGCAGAGAGAAAACATAGTAGGTGCAGCATAACAAATGGTAAGAGAACATTTCCAAATAAAATATAACGATACATACATAAATACATACATATATATATATATACAATAAGTAAAGAGAGAGACAAACTAACAACAATTTAATTATGAGATGAATCTGCCAGCTTCTTAAGTAAGTGTTCGCGAGCTTTAACTTTAAATGTGAACCGACTGTTGGCCAACCTGATGTTCAGAGGGAGCGCATTCCAAAGAAAGACAGCCTGGACAAAGAAAGACGACTTGAGAAAACCAGAGCGGTGAGAAGGACAACGTAGAAGACGATTATAGGAGGAACGAAGATTCTTACTGTGCGCAGAGCACAAATATTGAAAATGAGTAGTCACATAAGAAGGAGAAGTAGGCTTATTAAGAAGCGAAAATAGGGTAGTCAAAGCTCTCAACGCTCTGCGCTGTCGGATGGGCAACCATTTTAAAAGTGACCGATGTGCGGAGACGTGATCATACTTACGAAGATTAAATACGAATCGAATGCAGTTATTAAGAAGTCGGTCAAGTTTATTGAGGAGATCTGCATTCAGGTCGTAGTAGCACACATCACCATAGTCAATTAAGGGGAAGATTAGGGACTGTACAAGCATTACCTTTATGTGTGATGGGAGAATATTTTTTTAACCTGTTAGTTCTTAAAAAGTTGGTGCCTACAGCTTCTAAGTGCAGGATATTGGATGTAGAAACTTGTCTTCAACTGTAGCGACAATCCAGGGCCTCAAGTCTGCTATTTTTACAAACATCGTCATTCCAACACGATCCCATTGTCATTTTGCTAAAAGTCCGTAATCTGCTAAATTCATAATGGTCTGTCAAATTCTATGCCATTTCTTTCAATGGAGTGTCAGTGGTTGACCATTGTAAAGTCATAATGACGCCATTATATTAGTAGATTACCAAACTTGTCAAAATCAACAATTATGAAAACAATGATAGGCCATTCTGACACTATTGTAACAGCAGACTTGGGCCCCAGGGCGCGGGAGAGCCAAACGTGTCAGATCTTCGACACGTCACACACGCTCCATGCATAAAAGTCATAAAACCATAACACAACCGAAGCCTTTCAAATATAACCTAACCTCTACAATGTATCAATATAATATAACCTCACTTATACTATATTTCATATAACTTGATTCCTGGATAGCCAAATTTCACCAAATTTGCAGTGAGATCTTGTTATTATATCCTCTTACAAATAAGGCTAGTTTGATTCAGTTAACACCTGGGCCCAGGAATGTATGGAGTCCTTCCCTTCTCCTTTGTCTCTGGAATTACGAGGAGAGAGCTTTCATTCGACACCCTCACGGGAAAAATAAAAAAATAGTACATAGTACGTTTACTCTTTTATTAATAAACGCTTTATTAAAAAACAGAGTGAACTCTTTTTTTATTTTTTTTGCTAAACAAAGAGAAAATTGTAAATACTGCTGAGCTTTGATAATACTTATTGTGTTTCAATTCGAACAAGTCAGCAATTATTTTATTAATATTGACAGTAGGTATCTATTATCAAATGATTTCATTCATTCACAAATAAATAAATGAAAATCGTGATGACTGTAAATGTATTTACTGGTGACTAGACTTTGTGGATGGTTTCTATTTTGATTCTTTAATCAACTATCGTATGAAGGTAAACACTTCAAAAATACAAACAGGAACCTAAAACATACATTAGTAAAACATCTAACAAAATATTTACTGCCACTATAAAAAGGGAGCCGACCAGGCAAAACAAACAAATATCTAATCGATTTATAATAACGGACCTGCCAAGCTAAGGGATAGTGGAACTATGATAATAGATAGCCACGGAAGTGATTCGAACGCACAGAGTAGCTAAGGGACAGAAGTTCAACTCCATACAACGCGCATAAACCGCACTCACACGTGCGCTCTACTCACTCAGCGTGTCTACACACGCTTTAGGTACAAGAGTATCATGAATCTTTTAGCTCTAGGGGTGTTGCTAGTACACTGTGCGCAGCACAGTGGTCGCGTGCTGGCGTGCAGACTCAGTGAGGCTCAGGGGAGACCTCTGTACAGTCGCCCCAGGGATGTGCCGTAACAGGCGTTGCACATAGGGAGCTCCGGACAGGTCTTTTATGAGGAAACGCTGGTATGTGTTTAAAAAACATTATGGCAGTGTTGGTTTTCATTTTTTCGCGCGCCAAAAGATTCTTGTACATCTCTACGTGAGCTAGAGCCAAGTTCCAAGTTTTGTACTACGGCGATTTCTCTTTTTTGGGTCATTTAACCTGGTTTTTGAAATTGTATTGTTTGGAGTTTTCAATCTTTAGTTTTGCAACCAAGTACCTACATACCTGTTTTCGCTCGTGTAATGTAAGACTGTTTGTAAGACTTCATCAGCGCGTTCGTATTTCCGAAGGTAGACTATGTTTGTCGAAGCGCATACTTTTTCCAGACGATCTGTATTCGTCTATGTGTGCGTGTGCTTGTTTCCACACGTCGTATAAAACTGGCCTTCTATACTTACTTAGTCTGTGTCCAAAGACACAATAAAATACTTGTTTTATTTTGATGGGTTTCCCTTGTTGATATGGAAAAACTATGGGAAATAGGAAATAAATTATTTAAGCACAATGTAATTTGTGTTTCCGATGTCCCTAATATGACACTGATAAATTCAGGGGTGATTGACGGTTTTTAGAATAAGTTTCGTTTGTTAATGTGTTTTCTTGTTTTCCTATGTATTTAGCGAAAGTTGAATATGTTAACCTATTGTATTGTTTGTTTATTAGGCTAATTGAATCCAGATTATTTATCTACTTCTATCTGTCACTTACTGTGAATGCTAGGACCGCTAAAAATAATATATGCAAGTAGCCATGGAATACAACTTGCTTTCGTCCTTTATTTGTAAAAGCTGTGGTTGCAAGTACCACCACTTATCTACTACCCTCACATAGAAAAACCTCTTTGAAGCCGATAAGTTTTTTATGATAATTTCTAATAAAAAATCACATTAAAAATACCTTATAATAAACCTTCCAAATTCTCCTAAAAACTACCCAAAACCGTAGAAAACAAAGCCACAGTTGGCGGGTTACCCAAGAGAACTCTAAATCGTCCACACAAGGGACTTAGCAACCTCAAGAATTTTATACTCTCTCATATTACAGTGTAGGACCAAGATTACTGTAATAAACTTTAAGAACCACGAAAGGGTACAGTTGTATAAGTGAAATCATCACGCATTGTCCCCCGGGTACGGACAGAGATGTTCATTTTGTAAGTTTGTGATACACGCATTGTCGTTTTGGCTTTGTTAGATGAACACTGCTTGAGAAATGCGTAATTGTGAAATAAAAGTGTTTATTTATGAATCTGCTTTTTCGTGTCGTATCGATTGCACATGTTCACAATTATATCTATTACATGCGACTTAACATACCTTAACTAAACTGGCGAAATGTGGGTGTACTATATTGGGTGAACACATTGGTACTTACATGTTGGCCGAACCTTGGGGGATGCATGGCGTGATTGCATAGGTGGCCACTTTTGTTAGGACATTGTTGGCGCAGTGACTGAGCGCTCGAATGCTGCGCTGCGTGTCGCGGGTTTGATCCCCGCACGGACCAAATATTTGTATGGCCTACAGATAGTTGTTCCGGGTCTGGCTGTTTGTGTATGTGAGTTTTAATGTTTGTGAACGCACCCACGATACATGAGAAATTCCTAATGTGGGGCAAGGCTTTAAAAAAAAAAAAAAAAAACAGTTTGTCAAGGCTGTAGGCGAGGCTGTAGGCGAACGGACACTTGGAAATTTCCAGCAAATGGGACATATTTTCGTTAGGAGTATCCCATTCGCACTGGGTGTGGTTTTTGCATCAAACCTCATAGTACGGTATGTACTAGGTATTTCATTTAATCAGGTATATGCATGGCAAGCACTGTAGGTAGGCTTTGAATCTTTCTACTAATGCATTAAGCAAAAGTGTTTTTGGCATAGACACCCGCTACCACACCGCTTGCACTAAAAAATCAAATCAAATCAAAAGTCATTTATTCAAACTAGGCTGATAATCAGCACTTTTTGAACGTCAAAATTACAAGAGACAGTCCCCCAAAAACAAAAGGTTTTTGTATCGACATTTTTCGTGATCAAAAACAAGATCACGAAAAATGTCGATACAAGATGTATGATACAAGGTGTTGTTTTGCATCCTCGTCAAAATTCAGGAGGTTGTCACAAAAGACATACATAATCAATTAAAATACCGGTACCTAGTTAATTATTAAAAACGCTGATTTTTGGGTTGTTTAAGTTTTTCTGTATATCAGAATAATACCCTTAACGTGATTTAGGGAATAAGAAATTATGAAATAAACGTTAGAAATTGTTTTTATGTGTGGAAGTGCGGATAGGGCGACAATCAGACGGGCAGCGTTTAAAACACGAGTGGTTCAAACTATCCGATTTCCGTAAAAAAGAAAAAAAAAATACCTACCTATTTTATTATTTCGGTTATTCGGTTCGAGAATCGTAAGCATAGTAACATCCTTGAATTTGACGAGATTGGAAAACAACACCTTGTAGTTAAAGCTGTGTTTTTATTGGCTCTTTAACCTTTAATTGGTCGCGTGGGGTCCATCGGACACCAAGCAATTTAAATTTTCATAATTTGGCAGTTTTTTTAGTGGGAACAATATAGGCTGATGATGATGATTATGGCTGAATGACGCGGTAACATAAACTACTGAAAGGAATTTTAGTGGTTCCAAAGACCGCTGTCATCTATGCGTAAGGTCTAAAGATAGAAAAACGAACCCAGTGTGGTTATTATAATAAATATATGTGTAACGAACACCATACCAAAGTTTGTGATTCGTCTGCTAAGTAATTACTAATTTATCATTGAAGACTGTTTTAGTCTAAACTAATATTATAAAAAAGAAAAATTTGTTTTTTTGTTTGTTACGATTTAACTCAAAATCTACTCGACCGATTTAAAAAATTCTATTTCCATTAGTGAGCTACGTCTTTACCGAGTAACATGGGCTAAATATATCACAAATTTCGAAGTATATTACGAAGTTTATTATTTTTGTTGAAATAAGATATCGCTCTTCAAGTTCTTATATAAAATAAATATTCGAATTTGTTAAACTTGTTTATCTTTCACAATTAATTCTGGGGTTCGAAAGGACCCCACGCGACTAATAGTGTAAGTATTTTGGTGCGACTAACTAAAGGTTAAGCATCAGTAACTAATGTAAACTAAACGATGATAGTTGATTATGGCCAATATAGGCGTGTCAGGTGTCCCAGCAGTGGGAACATTAATGCTGATTTAGCATTCATTATTCTAATAAGTACATAACCATTATCAAAAATTCCCATACACAAAGGTATTTATGTTAATCAATTTCTGAGAGAATTGCCCGGTAGCACTCCATGCAGTAGTATTAACTGGGTTAATTACAAACTTCGGTTAAAAATATTAACCTGTTTAGCATGAGAGGTCAATGTACTGGTACAGTAACCTAACTGAATTTATTAACCTTCTACATATATCCGTACTATTATTATAAATGTCAGTTACTCTGTCTGGTTGTAACATTTTCACATAAAAAAAATCGCAAGACATTAATTCAAATAAATCTGAGATTCAGCTCTTTCAAAATTACCTGCTGTACGATTTCTCTTCGAAATCGCTGTAATCTTATTTTGTCGGCTAGTCGTTTTATTATCTGTGAATTTAGCTATGGTTTGACAGGGGCTGTCAAACGTCATGACTTGTCAAAAAAAAAAAAACGGGTTGTGCTCCGGGATTGCCGGCAGAAATGAAAACTTGAATATTAACGTTGTGCATTTTAGATATTTTGGAATGGTTAGCGAATAATTTTGCACGAATTGCTTTAATTATCAATACTATATAAAAGTACTATAATAATTTATGTGGTAAAATACAATATTCATTTATTGCGCTATCGTACACAAACACGACGATTTATATTACCGTGGGACCGGTCGATGCCGCGCACAAAAGTTAGTATCGTATAAATAATTAATATTGATTAGTGTTCAATTAACTGTAATTTGGTGTCAATTTAATTAAGTATCGAGACACGAAATATATGGAAATGTAATGTAAATGTTACTTATGTACATAAAGGTATGTAAATAAATAGGGTGTCTGGTAGAAATGGCTAATTTAGTTAACCTTATTGATCTATTGAGTATTATACGGACCAGTATTAGCATTCTCGTGTTTATTATAATTGATTTATTTCCTCGATTCGTATTTTGGGGTTACCTACTTTATTTGTCTCGGAATGTCATTGATTTATGAGTTTTTCTTAGCAAATGCACATTCTGAGTAGGTCTCAAGTATTCCTTATCTGCTTCATTATCATAATTCATAATTACAGCCGAAAGAAAACCACTGTTGTATACCCCCAATCGACGCCATCAAGCTAATTCCTGCGATCTTCACCAGGTCCAACGCGGTATCTCCTGTTATTAGGTCAAAACTCATGAACCTTTGGGCTTTCTTGGCCATCTTTTGGAAAACTCACTTGCTCGATCGAAACTGCCAGTGGTAGTTCAGAGATTTAACCAAAATCATGCGTCCTTCAGACTTTACCCAAACATATTTTCTAGAATAATACTTACAGATAACTGTATGTCGAATATGAATTGTACGATAATCGTCTTTATTAGCACCAGTATAAAGGTCAAGTCCGAAAGGTCACATCGAATCAGTCTGGAATGTTCCCAAACGTGTATTTGTGCCGATTTCAGCTCCTTTCATATCTGGCCATAGTGGTGAAATTGTATGTTTCCTTCTATCTTTAGACCACTACAAAATGAGCCTTAGAAACCTTAACTATTCCAAAGAAAAATTGCTTGGGGTGTATAAACGTGGAGATCAATATAAATTGGTCGAAGGGTTTATCTCCGTCCAAGTTTGTTTCACGAAATAAGGGTATGTTAGGGACTGAAAATTATAGGATGACATGTCGTGTTTTTGTTTCTTCGAGATAAAATAAATAGATTTTTTTCTTCCTCGACCTCTTTTCGGTGTATTGTTTTAAGAATTTTCTTTTGTGAACAGATTCAGGTTTTTTCGCTGCAAGTTTGGCATGTAGGTACATTTGTATGTAGCTATAGTATTGTTGGCTGTTTGTCTTGTCCTTCGCAGTAAGG
Source organism: Cerastis leucographa (assembly GCA_963082945.1). Lineage (NCBI taxonomy): Eukaryota > Metazoa > Arthropoda > Insecta > Lepidoptera > Noctuidae > Cerastis > Cerastis leucographa. The sequence goes on from OY720360.1 coordinate 2,291,321, forward strand.
CAAAGCTGTTGTACTTTCGATCTCGGGATTGCTAAAAATCACTCATAACGTCAAGACTAAATAGGCTGGGCTGCGGGTTGTTCGAAAGAGATACCGCGGCCCTGGAACACAAAGGGCTTAGAAGGAACATGGGTGGGTTTTAGTCAGTCAAGTCTGACACTCCCTCCCGCTCCGGGCGGGAGAAGTCATTTGATAATTCCCCATCCGCAAAAAAAAAAAAAGGCTAAATAGGCTGGCGTTGCGTTTTGCGATGATGCGGCCTAGGGTGATACTCGCTAGCCTAGAAGAAACCAATGCACTCGAACTTAGAAGAGATTCAGATTATAGTGATCAGATAACGGAGAAGCTGGCAGTGAAGAGACTGGCGGTTCGCACAATGTGACAGTAGGATATTTTAAAGGATTTAGAAGATTTTTCTATGAAGCGTGGCCTGCTTAACTTCCGCCATTTTAATATGTCCTCAAAGTTGCGGCCCCACATATTATGAACGCTATTAATGAAATCAATAGCTAGTATCAATACAAACTAGTTTTGGATGAGACAAAATCTTCTATAGCGCCACGTTTCCCAGATATAAGCTACCAAAGCTGAATCTTCAATGCAACTATAATTTTATTAACCACGTATAAAACCTATACAAGGCGTTGTTTTGCATCCTCGTCAAAATCCAAGAGGTTGTCACACAAGACATAAATAATCAATTTAAATTACGGTAGGTACCTAGTTAATTATTAAGAAACCTTGATTTTTTTGGTTGTTTATGTTTGTCAGTATTTCAGAATAACCCCCTTTATATGGTTTAGGAAATAAGAAATGATGGAATATACGTTTGAGATTGTTTGTATTTGTGGAAGCGCGGTTATAGGGCGAGAATCAGACGGCCCGCGTTTAAAACAAAGGTGGTTCACACTTACCGGTTTCCTTAAATAAAATATAAAAATTATATACCCATTTTGTTTTTGATTCGGAACGAGAATCATTAGCATAGTTACCTCCATGATTTTGACGAAAATGCAAGACAACACCTTGTATAAGAACTTTTGCAAACAAAAGATTGGGTTACACTGAGTATCTTTAACTAAGCATCAGCCTCTTAGCTTAATCCCACTTTATTTGGTGTTTATTTAGTAAGTAGTTATTATCACGTCATTGTAATCATCACCTTATTGATCGCTTCCTTCTTCTTCGTTTCGATCAATCTATCTTTATGTCTACCTCTATTAGTTCAGTCATATATACATGACATCCAAAAACAGTGATGTAACACCCCTTTATCCCTTTTGAATTACCTATATGGTTCGACTTTTCATATATCTTTATGGCTCGAGAGAAGTTCGTGGTGAGATAATAACAGCCGCTAAGGTCGATCTTCAGGTTAAGCTGAGCTTGCCTAGGTAGATGCGTGGATGGGTCCCGAGGAATTTGAAGAAACTATTACCATCGCGCTGCGCCCGACCAATCCCCCGTAAAGAGCGAAAGGGACAACTGCAGCTCAGACTGATTTTACCTACAAAAATCTTGACCAAAAGACGTTTTGTATTCCGCTGTTTTCTTCTTCAAAACTAAACTGATCGAAATATAAAAATATATATTATATAATAATAATTAATAATTATGTAATATATATTATTATTATATTTCATATTATATAAAAATTTATAGGAAAAGTATATCTATGCTTCTATTATTTATTTATTTTGTTAAAAACTTATCTCATTGGTCTAATAGACGTCTGAACATGGCGGTAAAAACGGGCTTTTTTTCGGGTTTTTGGATTGTCATAATTCTTACAGTGATTATGTTTTGAAAAAAAAGGAAATAATAGGGGCATGTATTAATGAGCCCTAGATTTTTTGGAAAAAAAATCATTGCTCTAGACGCATTATCCACAAAGAAAACAGCGGAATACGTTTGTATGGAGAAAGGCCCACTAGAGTCCCCTCTTAAGCTGTTGGTCCCGGCTGTCATTTGAAGATCTTTGATAGTAGTACAGGTAGTCAGTGGCCTTAAAGTCTGTCAACCAGTCTTACCAAGGGGTATCGTATTCTCCAGTACTAACAGCGTAGTGGACGTCAGATAGGCAGTAGCTACATGTAAAATACTGGTATTCAGTTGCATCCGACCAACATAGTTAAGAAGAGGCTATGCAAATGATGATATACCTCCTACTTGTCTACTTGCGAACGTTTCTATTTTGCCAACAGTACATTAACATCATTCAAAATTATTCAAAGGACACAATTGTTCGCAAATTTATTCAAATTCGTTTTTAATTGTTGCCCCTCATTGAGTCATACATGTTGTAATGTATGTAAGGAACTAAAGTTAATGTATGGTCGTTTTGCTCGTTAAAACTAATTGTTTAATGCTAATTTAGAGATTTTATGGATGTAGGTTAGTGAGGTTAATATTGTTTAATTTGTTAGTACTCGAAACTGGTTTACTTTATTAAGAATATATTTAGTTTGTGTGTTCGTATCCTAATTATGTTCCAGACTTGGGGTACTTAGTTGCATGTGGGTGTTTACCGCAGACTCGCATAGTTTTGCATCATCATCTTCATCCACGGCGTCGTTGGTACGAACTAGTCTGTCTTGCAGTTCCTATTAAGCATTCCAGTTGCAACTGGGCATAGGCTCCTAATTGTTTATACAGGCTGTCGTTCGACATCCTCGTCAAATTCAAGGAGTAACTATGCTAATGATTCTCGTCCCAAATCAATAATACCATGGGTATTTTTTTCCTTAGTAACGGGTAAGTCATACTTTCAAATATAAACAACTAAAAAAAGCAGCGGTTTTTTAATTATTGACCAGGTACCGTACTTTACATTGATTATTTATGTATTTTGAGACAGCCTCCTGAATTTCGACGAGGATAAAAAAACTACACCTTGTATAGTTGGATATTGATATGTGCGTTACACTTACCGTACCAGTATTTTGCTAGTAATAAGTCATTGTTAAAAGTACCTACTTCCAGCAAAAAAAAAACTATAAAACTACTACTATTAAACTTCCAAATCACTATTTCTCAAACACTTACTTTTATCATTCGTCATTAGGTCACACAAAGCATTATTTTGTAATATTAATATCCTATTCATTCAGTAAATAAGGCATTACAATGCCATCAGTGTCATGCAAGGTATTCGTACAATGCCTAGCGTATTCATGCAAGACTGTGGTACAATTCGTCGCGCTATTGTAAGTACAGATAAGTCTACAGAAGGTTAACTCAAATTTGACGTTTGTCCTCATTAGCACTAGTCGCTCTACTGCTGGACATAGGCATCTTCCTTTATACGCCACGAATCTACGGTTGCTCGTTATTTCTTATCTGCTCACCTCCAAAGATCTTCGCTAGCTTATTATATAACTTCGCTTGTCTCCTGGAGCTCATGCCCGCTACCCAGTTAATTAAATTACTAATTTAGTAAAAAATAAAAATCGAAAAGAAGTACTATCATGTCTCCTTCGAAGGTAATGAAAGAAAGAAAGAGTATTAATCGGACCGGACAAAAAAAAAGGACCACTTAACTGATTAAAAAAAGAACGAATCTTCATACATAAATTTAATAAAACTAATTTATAGATTCTGCGTATTTGCGCTGCTGCACATGGACTGTTATAATGCCAAAAAGTGTGAATACATGGTCTTTGGGGTCCCTGGTAAGTGCAGGGATAGTACACTCGAACTTGCCATAAACGGAACACCAATACGTAGAGTGAAAAAGTTCAAATATCTTGGGCATTTTCTTACCGACGACCTCAGTGACCATGTTGACATTGAACGGGAGCGTAGAGCTCTGGCGGTCAGGGGTAATATGTTGGCACGAAGATTTGCCCGGTGTACTGACCAAGTAAAGATAACGCTTTTTAAAGCATATTGTCAGAGTTTTTACACCGGTAATCTTTGGGTCAACTATTCGAAAAGATCGCTGGATGTTCTGCGCGTCCAATATAATAATGTTTTAAGGATGCTGTTGCGATTGCCTCGTTTTTGCAGTGCCTCAGAAATGTTTGCGGTAGCCCATACTGATGGCTTTCATGCTATCATCCGCAAGAAAACAGCCTCGCTCCTGAGAAGAATAAGAGGCAGTCACAATAGCATCCTGAAAGCTGTGGCGGCCGATACTTCCTCCACCATAGTAAGGCAATTGGTGAGAAGACATATACCTTAGTATCTCGTGTTAAAGCTGATGTTTCTCTCATTAATTTGTCTGTAGTTAAGTTACTAACAATAGTGTTTAAGTGCAAATCTGTTACTAACAATTTATGGATCCCATAGTTGTCCGAAATAAAATGATTTATTATTATTTGCCACCATTTATCTTGTCGAGACAACCAGTCTTCAAATCGAAATTCGTTGAAGACCGTCAGCAAGTAACATTTGAAGAAATCGAAAGTTCAAACCCTTTCTTATCTACATTGATTGAGTTTGAAGTTCATATTTGTGATATTGAGATGTTTTCATGATTCTTGTAGAGTCAACCTTCTGCCTTAAACATTTATTGGTGCAAGGTCGTCGCATGCATTGGATAGCACTGCAGATATGCGTGCCACGTCGCTGCTGTGACCTAGCCTTGAAGATAGGTGGGTTAGCCAGGTACTACCTATCTGTCTAGGTATTATAAGGAGTTTGTTTGTTTCGAATATCGCTAGTTCAAGTGCGTTGATATGAGATAGGTCTTGGACTGGTGGTTGGTATGCATGGTTATGGTTTGTCATTAGACACTGAACCATAACGTCAGTTAGTCTTTATTGTGGAGTCTGAAGTATGGTCAGTTCAGGTGGCCTATCATGACGTCTTAAAATATTGTTGTTTTAGTCCTTTTCCAGTGTGGGAAAGAGATGGCGCTAGACATCCTGTATAGCTCCGTCTCTTTCCCACACTAGAATAAGAGTAAAACAATACTGCTTTAAGACGTCATGGTAGGCCAGCTGACCTCACACCTGTAATCCCCGAAGGGTCAGGCACACACGTATCAAGGGTAGGTATACCCATATTTCGCCACATAAGATCAGGACCAGTCCACGCAATAATGCTATCAAATATTCTTCAGTTTTATTGTTTTTTTTTTTTAGCTTTACACTCCCCACACTAGGAATATCTTCTATATCGTGGGTGTGTTTACAAACATTTAAACTCATATACACAAACAGCCAGACCCGGAACAACTATTACTACTATTTTAGACAGCAAACTTGCTAGAATTTTGGAAACCTGAAACTCATTACAGACTACGTTTTTTTTTGTTTTAATCCAATGAACTGTTCGTTGTGTGCCTCTCGTGCTTTTATGTTTTAAGATTAAAATCGACGGTCCCATTGAATCGTCGCTTTCAATACCATTTGCCGGTGTATTGGCTCAATATTTTTAACTAGGCTGCAGTTATAAAGACCCGTACAATCCGACTCTGCTGCGCACTCCAATTATCCACAACTCATTCGATTGAGGACTACTATTCAATCTTTGAGAGATGCAGCACAGGAATTATTCGTGACGGCAGTATTTTATTTTGCGTTTTTTACTCCATTGGATAATTACTTATCATTAAATGACTGGTTATATGCAGACCGCAGTGTCAGCAATTGATCTTGAAACGAGTGGTCGAATTAAATAACAAACAAAGAGTTCAGACAAATGGTAATCGTTTCGAAGCGTTTCGCATACCAAAAGTTTTGAAATAAGCTAAATACATAAACAGCAATAGAGCTGTTTATGTATTCAATTTATATAAACTACCGAAAACCTTATGTAAATTCAATATACACATACGACGCACATTCGTGATTTTTCACTTGTCTCTTTGGGTAGGCCCTTAAGAGCGTTTACGCCTTACGACATTTCATACAAACTTTCAAGTAGTTATTTTCCGAAATGACTGAACTGATTGTGATGAAACTTCGTACACATAAGCAGAATACACAGATCTAAAAAACATTTTCGAAAAATAGTGTTACAGTTAAATTAGACCAAATTTAAATTTTCTATAGAAACAGAAAATTCCAATTATCTCTTGTTTTAAAACACATTTTGAAAATATTTTTTAGTAACTTTTTAGACCTATGTATCCTGCTTATGCGTATAAAGTTTCATTTAAATCGGTTCATTTCGGAAAAAAACTACTTGAAAGTTTGTATGAAAAGCGGTAAGGAATAAACGCTCTTAAGGTCAAAGACGATATTTTTTTACTTTGACACGGGGTCACAAAAAAAAGTGTATCGCGGTTATTCAGAAAAAGAAGCTAAAACTTTTTCAATATACAAGGTGTTGTTTTGCATCCTCGTCAAAATTCAGGAGGTTGTTACACAAGACATAAATAATTAATTTAAATTACGGTACCTTATTAATTTTTATATATTTTTAAACCCTGATTTTTTAGGATGTTTATATTTGTCACTATTTCAGAATAACCCCCTTAACATGGTTTAGGAAATAAGAAATTATCGAATAAACGTTTGCGATTGTTTATATTTGTGGAAGCGCGGTTAAAGGGCGAGAATCACACAGCTCGCGTTTAAAACACGGGTGGTTCACACTTACCGATTTCCGTAAATAAGAAAAAAAAAAAAAAAAAAAACATACTCAATTTATTATTGATTCGGAACGAGAATCATTAGCATAGTAACATCCTTGAATTTGACGAGGATGCAAAACAACACCTTGTAGAAAATGCTACTTTTACCATCGTAGCAACGTAACACAGGCGGCCGCTTAATAATGCAAGTCGTGCGCCCCAAAATCCGGAAATGGCACCAACCTTGACAAATGTAGCATCGTATAAACACGATACCTTTGTGTCCCTAGTACGGCCCTGGCTGGAACATAAAGTCTTTCACAGACATGCTTGTTTTACTTTTGACCTACCTTTATTTTCTTGGGTTAAAGACTTCTTGAAAAATGGTTAAGTGGCTAAGCAGCTTTGGCACTTACATTCTCTTACATAAGTACTGCTTTTATTTTCTGGTGTTCTGACTGTCTTGGATTACCTTTCTAAGTAGGGCTTTATATTTAAGACTAGTATTTTGATTTTTCTGCCTTACATTTATTTTAAAAACTGAAAGCCTTTGCTGTTAAGGACGCCATTGTTGCGTAATAATTCTTTTAAGATTTCATTTACGAACCTGTTAAGGCCTCAAAAAAATATCATTAAGCGTTTATTCCTTGAAAGGGTAGACAAAGGTGTGCCTACAAGCACATTTTGCCTGTTTTTATTCTGTTATGTTTAAGTTCCATGTAACAGTAAGCGAGTCTATTGTCATCAACGAAACACAAATCTAAGCTCCAAACTGTTACGGAGAGAAAAACCCTTTACTCAACCAGGGGAGCCAGGGTCCCTCGATCAGCAGCCGTACTTGAGATCACCAGATTGGAAAGCTTATATTATCAGTTTATATTTCCTTAACAATTTCATTATTATCCTAACACCACGTATTTTTAAACCACCCTTGACATTACGACCTGACCTACAGCCTGCCCCCTACTAGCCACGTACCTTGACCTCTTTTAGCCAATCCTCTTTGTTTACCCTCCCATTGTCATGCGAATTCCTTTAAGACTCGTTTTCCTAACGAGTTTTGGGACAGAGAGAGATGAAAGATACAGGCTATTGTAAAAATGGGAAAGAAACGATACGATATCGCGTATCTTTTTGTCGAAGGTTTGCGTTTTGTAAATGGTTTTGGGTAGTTTTTGCTTGTGTTTCCTTTTTAGTGTATTGGCTATGTAAGGCTCTTGGGTGTACTGAGGTCTTGGAGTACAATTTCAGTCTAGTTGGCATTATCTGCGAGCCATCCGATAACTAACGTTATGAACAAACTGCTGTGTTTAAGTCGGTTCTCTTCGCTAGAGCTAATTTCTATGCTCCTGTACCAGCTTCATCAACAGGGACATCTATCAGTAGTCTTCTTCGTGTCTCTGTCACAACATTTTTTTATATTTTGTTAGCCCAGAACTTCGCCACTTCTACTGCATCGTTTTGGCAGCGTAGAGGTCACTGCGGCTGCATGTTTTTGCAGGAAGATGCTAACTCTGTAGTAAGTATTGAGTGGAAGAGGGACAGGTATTTTCCCATAGCTTGCTTCGGGCGTCGACCGGGTTTCAAAATGGGGACGGTGAAGTTTTGAAAAATTGCGTTACTTTGGCAGTTGGGCTCCATATACTAGGTCTGGGGTCCGATTTATGTTTGTGTTTCTCCACTGAGCTTGCGACTTCTCTTTAGACTTTTGAAGCGGTTATGCCAGCTGTGGGGTAAAGTGCACTGACTGGAGTCGGTTTGAGGCAGCCTGTAATCGTTCGTCAAGTAAGCAGCGATAAGTAAACCTTATGCAACTCGCGTTGAAAGTCGTTGCAGAAAGACAAAACGTTTTGAAAGCGATAACCACTTATCCAGGTCTTCAGAGGCGATGATACCAAAAACGATCCACGTTCATTTATAAACACAGCCCCAGTAACGGTAATTCGACACCAAAATCGAAACGGAATACTTTCGCTTTTACTAACAAACAACAAAGCTACTAACGATTTTATTAAATTCTCGTGTACATTTCAATAGGTAATAGAAGCCTTAGACGCGGCTCCCCTTAAATCCGGGCATTGCAACCTTCAATTACTTAGGCAAACGCCTCGAGATGCTTAATTACGGCGATCCTTTTGCATTTAAATTCAACTCTGCATTAAAGTTGTAGAATCTGAAAGCGAAGTGATGAAGGTTGGCGTTCTTGCCCGCTTGCTTTAATTGTAGTTTCTGAAATTGTTGGTTATGATTGGTATGGAAATATTTCAATTTTTGTTATGAAAGCTACTACAAAACTACTTTAAAAATTCAAAGATATTACTACATTTTAAGTTGTGGTATGCTATAAATGATTGGAATCATCAATCAATCAACCAAATCATTTAATTCGGATAACAAAGACCCATAGCATATATGTATACCATATGTATATTACAAACTATAATTTATAAAAACCACGAAAACATTATTCAACTGTTGTACACGAAGTGACGGCGGGCGTCGTGTTGCGCTGAGTGGAGCGGCCTATCGGCGATTCCGCGGAAGGCTTTCCGTGGAATCGCCGATACATGACACCCTTCAGCCAAAACTATTCCTTGAGGAAGGTCTCGGTATAATGAGTCGGAAGTCGCACCGCGAAAGACTTGAAATTCGTGTTGTGGCGCGACTCTAACTTCTCGACCCTCAAGGACCAGCTGGTCTTCACTCGTACATACTCCACGATCTCCTTAACCTTTGTGGTGTGATGTAGCCGGGACACATAGAGCTGCGTCATGGGTATTGCCGGACGCAGCATATTGGGTGCTGCCGGGGCGGTCCCGCACAGATTCCGACTAGAAGGCTTCTTCCTCTCCTTCGTCTCCATCTTCACGAAGCTATCCTTGTCACACGTTCCTGAAGCTGGGCTTAGCTGTTTCGAACACCTGAAGGCAGATTCACAGCAGCTCTTCTCATGCCCCTTCTTGGTCTGTGACACAAGTTTGTGCGTAGCGACGATAGCAGCGTAGGCACGTTTAGGGGTCGACGTACCTAAACGAGTCACTGCGACGTAGCATGAACACTGTAGAAACGAGTTTTGTCTACGGAAGGATCGACATAATGACAGATAGAAAATGAAAATGTGTCAGTTTGTCGTTTCTGCCGTAGCTTACTGCTACGATCAAAGTCTCTTTAGATTCCATTCACAAAAGTATTCATTGAACAGATCTGATATTTTCTCAGCACCATGTCGAAATGTTTGTTTAATATTATAGCATCAGCAGATCCGATATCATCAATTCATTCATAACTTCTTGTGTGATTTACGTTTTTTAAAAGAATAGACATTTCCTCATTACCGTGTAGACTTAATTTGTTTGTTTAAAATCTGAGCATATCGGATGTCGACAATTCATTCGATAAATACTTATCTGGGTAACATACACTTTGTTTACACAGACGGAATGTTCTTCATTAAATACTTTATGTGAGCCAGAAGTTTTAGGCTTAGTAAAACTTTAGCTGAAATTATTGTACTAAGACTTAATTCAGTCGCGCTTCATCCGAAAACAAACCTTATTTGTATAAAATTTGTGTGTATGTTCTTACAAGCTACTGTGATCAACCGTATCATACGAATAAGAACATTAACTTTAGGCAAATAATATGGATGCCTAAGTTGACTCTGGGCCTTACTATACACCGTGTAAATCACCTCATTACGAAGCCGTCAACCAAGCATTCTGTACATGAAACTAAGTAACTTTACGCAAAAATTATTGCTGGGAAACGACTTTTTTTGGGGGGTGTAAAATCATGTTTTGTGGTAGAACTCAATGTAACGCACTCAAAACATTGTGCTGATGGACGGATTGAATAGTACGGGGGTCGCGGAGGTATTTAAGGTAAAAATCTTACATTAAAAACTTGTATTAAAAAAAATACTTGTCAAAAAGTTAGAACTTTGACCCCTAATATCTCCGTAACTAGAAGGTTCCCAGGTAAAAAAATGATTGCAATGACAGGGAGAACCAGTGCCTTTCAGCTTCGTTAAGAGGTGTTTTACACCCTTTATATTTTTTGGATATCATAATAACAAAAGACCCGTAAAATGCCCGCCTTTCCACCTCTAACTTCTAACTGATTGATCTGGGATGCAGAAGTGGCGCTATTAACTCTTAGCATGCTTCAATAGCATAGATTGATTGCGTAGGTTTTGTTTGTTATATATTTACTTAATAATATTGTCTCGTTGACTGTTTCGTTGCACTAGTGGTTTACAAGAGTTGTGAGAGTGTTTTCCTGAGTTCGCTTCATAGGCCGGTGGAGGTTTTATTGGGTTGTTCCATCAATAATTTATCATTAGAAGCCTCGGAGACTTGTCTTGAGTCCGTTTGATGGTAATAGGCTAGCACCATGGGACATAAAAATATACTTAACTGGCGAAGTATGGCTGTACCACTTAGCTACACTTATGCGTAAGTAATCTTTCATCGAAAACGTCTATTAATATTTCCATGCTCTATACAACCGAAAATGAAGTACAAAGTTAAATATATATTTATTGCGTTACTGTATACATAAGTTCTAGCACAATTTAATTCCAATATAACTCCATCTGCTAAAGAAAGGACTAAGCTCACTTAAATCAAAAGGAGTACGAACATAACTATACATAATCCCCAAGACTAAGATATTTCTTTGTGGGCAACGCCACGTCAGCAATACGACTGTATCTTTCTTTGGTAATTACTCGGCACCCGCCCCAGGGAGGTCTGTGTACCCGGAGTTTTGTTGGGGGAGGTGGATGCGGTATCTGAAACAATAATAAAAATAATGTTGAAAGTTTTGTTTAGAGAAAATTATATGGAATAAAATAGAATATAACATAAAAGTGATTTAATTTAAGTTTCACTATGTGGACACACGATCTTGCCGTGTCAAAAAGACGAAATAATAAGTGATACTAATTTTGAGTTACAACAACTGGGCATACGTGTGTCTAGTCTTTCGTGTCAAGTTGGTGACTACATCTTTTTTACGCCACAATTTAAAATTCCAGATTTTCAATAGTTAACTACTAACTATCGCATCCAAATTCTATTTCTTTCTTCGTACAATATCACGAGTTAATAAAGGCTACTAATGAAGGGTTTTCTTTTAGCTACCGTCTTTACTTTGCGTTGGAATGCAACGCCCAAGGGACCAATGTTGCCAGCAGTTGACTTTGAAGAATTAATATAGCGCTCTTTGTAATGTATTGCCAATTTATAGGTGCAAAAGAAGAATGGGGTTTTAATGTGATGTATTTCATGGAGGTCCGTAATAGAGATGCATAATGATGAATTGTGACAAGGCAATAGGGATGATGACTGGGTAAAGAAAACGAAATTCTATTTTGTCCGTCAATCAGGTAATACAAAAATATTAGACACGTTTTTTTGTTTTATCAAGTTAACAAAAAAATACTTAGTTAAAACACATTAAAGTTGGAGAGTGGGGGCTCACTACGTCACAACTAGGTATAACATGTACTGAGCCGTGACGTCATGCGCCATTTCAACTCAAAATATATCCGTTATTTTAGGATTACGTGAAAAAAGAAAAAATACGTGTCAAATACTTTTTAATAATCTACCCGATGGACAAATAAAAAAAAATGAGTCAACCATCCCTGAAGGAATTTCAGGAGTAATATTGAATAACTTCAATGGAATAAAGAAAATAAGTTCCACACAGTATTTCTAAACTATGCTGCTGGGTTTAGGAAAAGTAAATTGAAATAACCCAGAGGAAATATATTTTCGCCGCGTAGGCGGTAGAGCTCAAAATTGGTCTCAGCAAAAATTATAGTAAAAGGTCTTTTAACGAAATGGAATCAACTGAATTGTCGAAATATTTGTGTAGGCACTTCAAAGTTGTGATAGTGTTGAGTATAATTATATTCCTAACCACTGTTTCTTCTACACCATGCATCAGAAAAAAAAACAATACCAACTCTAAATTAAAATTCCCCCAAAAAAGGGCAATACTAATACATTTTTAATTCTGGTAACCTCAAGGAAACGTGGCTCCTAGATCACTGCGTCTCAAGCAAACAGAATTACAAATTCATGAAAATGTTAATAATTTTTACTGAGGTAGATTTTTTTTCCTGCAGACTGATGGAAGGGTGGGCTTTAAGGGGTGGTTCCGGGGGGTGTTTAAGTAGATATTCTGTAATTTGAATCTTAATACGAAAGCCATTATTTATTTTAAGTAGGGAAGGAAATGCGTGATTCTTTTGCGAAGATTTAGAGATACTGAAGGCAATTGAGCGTTTGATGTTAAGTGTGTTAGAAGTTTGGAGGGTACTTGTGTTGTCGAAGTTAGTGGACAAAGGTTCTTGGGGCCTTTGTTTGTACCTTGAGAGAAGTTACTTATTCTTTGTCCAAACATTCGATGATGCTTCTATACTTTTATATTTATTGTGTGCGCGCCTTTCAAGTTAAGCAATTTTCTAGGCAACTAAGTTTTTATCAATAACATTGGGAACGGGATATACACCATGTTTACTATTTGTTTTGAGTTCCCGATATTAACATGGTAAATATCCCGTCCCGTTATTGATAGTTCTTAGTAAATATTTTGTGACTAGATAAGTAAAAACGTGTTTTTACTCAGAACAGACATATCCCAATGAAATTCATCTTTGATATTGCTTACGTTCTTTTCCTCACGAACCCCAAGTGATAAATAAGTTCCATCATAACCTTCGCCTACTTTATAGTTCGGAGCACGCCACTCAAACACGTATACAGAAAAATGCTTCCACATTTTCTTATCCACATAACCGTACGACCAAATTCTTAGACAAACCATACGTATACCAGAATCAATATCCATCTTCTTATATGTCACGTTCGGCAAACACGCGGCATGTAAACGGTCTTGGGGCAAATAAATATTTCAGTGTAGTTTCTATTTACGCGACGTTCGAACAAACAGTCCTTAGAGTCTTCTACTACGCTGTTATAGTTTTAGTGTGGGGCTCTGAATGAGAAGATGCTGAATTTCTTATATGTTGCTTGCGATATTTCCCCTTTTCTAAGTACTTAAGAGGGTAACGCCAGGGTAGCGAGAAATTTAAATTTACTTAAGTTTTTTGCAATTTAGGTCAGGCTGAATGTTTATTATAATCATTCGCGACCGTAACAAATAAGAATTTACTGAGTTATTATCATTAAAATCATCAATAGAATCCTCTAAGTTCATTAATTCCATCATCAAATGACAGTTAGTCATTGTCAGTTCATTATATGACTCTTTCATGAAGTAGTCACAGCATTCAACCAGCACGCGTAGCCAGACCACTGTAGAAACGGGTTATGTTGACGGAGAAAAAGACAAAATGACAGTTTTTCATGGTCTATCTGTCATTATGTCGATTCTTCCGTAGACAAAACTCGTTTCTACGGTGGTCATGCTACGCGTGCTGTCAAGGACATGCAAATTAGAAGAAAAAAACCGGCCAAGTGCGAGTCGGACTCGCGCACCGAGGGTCCCGTACAATCCATAATTACTGAAGAGAAAAAATAAAAATATGTGATGTAACTAAAAATTTACGGTTTTGGCAATTCTTCTTTTATCTGTGCTATAAGACGTTGCTTCATACCAAATTTCAAGATTCTGAGTTTACGGGAAGTACCCTGTAGGTTTTGATACCCTTGCGAGTGTCGAAAATTAGCGGAAATTTGCGGCATAAACGGCTGTATCTTTTGGTTGCGTTGGTTTAGAAGTTTGATTTTTTCACAGCTCCAAGAGACAGTATACCTGAGTATTTGATATAAATTCCGAAACCTCCACGCGTTCCTGAGAAAAGGGTTTTGACGGACAGACGGACGGACGGACAACAAAGTGATCCTATAAGGGTTCTGTTTTTTCCTTTCGAGGTACGGAACCCTAAAAATAAATTTCGCGGGCTCCCCTCGCGTTTTCACCTTAAAGCTATTGATTGGAAGTGATTTCTTCATAGTAATCCCCGCTTCAATAACTGAAATCATCTTATTATAGATCTTTAAATCTCGCTCCTCAAAACCCCTTTCTAACATTCAACCGTCTTCCACAGTAATAGAAACCGGGGACGAACCAGCAGCATGCAACGGCAGAAGGACCCTAGTCCTAGCGAACCACCAGAGCACAGCAGACGTGCCCATACTGATGACGGCATGGAACCCAAGAGCTGGAGTCCTGCCCAACCTCATGTGGATCATGGACAGGGTGTTCAAGTTCACCAACTTTGGCATCGTCAGTGTACTGCATGAGGACTTCTTTATACAAGCGGTAAGTGGCTTTATAGTCTTTTAGATAATGTTCCATTTTGGTTATGAGTATGTTTACAGGATGTTTTATTTAGGCGTTGGTTTTTTTTGCCTTCATTTTGCACTAGCACTTTGCTACAGTGATTTGAATGATTCCTTCTTTTATATGAAGCCATAAAAGCGTTTACTTAGTTTATTGTATGCGGAAAAGAAAACAACATACTTACTTGCATCAAATTACATCACATGCCGTATTTGGTTCCATCATAATTTCATTCAATCATCATTCCAACTAACATCTTTTTGCCATGGGAGCAGGAAGAAACCCCAGAACACCTACTACGATATACCCCAGAACGGATTTTATACTCATCTTGTGTCTCCCACATTCATATATTTGATCATACACGCTATTACGAGTAATACAGGTCTGACGTACCTAGCCTAGCCTTTATAGCGTTAAACAGAAACTGCAATAGCGGTATCATGTATTTAACAACCCCTCCAGACACTTCTACTTAAGAAACAACAAAACAAATGATTACACCGTAAATTGAAAGAAGAAACAATCTTTATTACACACTTACGTCAAACTGATCCATCTCAATAACGCATTTATAGCCTTTCACTTTATTGACGTACACAACAAAATCACCAGGCCAGGTGTCCCCGTAAAACTAAACTTTACATCCAATCGTAAAGTCTAATCGTTTGACCTACTTGTGTAACCAGGTCGGGCTGTCAAAGACCAATATAACGTTAATTATCCTGCACTATAAATTAGTATGGGCCGTCAATCTTGATTGTCGTATCAGGGTACCATTTTTCTTTCTTCATTGATCGTGAATTTTAAATGTGATTGGACAAGTTATTGAAAGAAAGAAACGTACCACAAAAACACAATATGAAATAAATAAAGAAAATAAACCTAAAACTAAACAATAAAAAAATATAATATTGTGTGTTACGTCCAATCGCCGAAATCGAAAAGGTCCAGTTCAACAAACTGCTGGGCTATTACTACTTACGTTGTTCGCCTGTTGTTAGAGACTTTCATGCTGCTAAATCAATCAACTCAGATTATTGCAGCCCCCTGCTGGACATAGGTTCCGCAAGCGGCGCCACCACACCCTAACCTCCACCTTTGTCCCAGCTCCTTTTCATAGATCGTCGGTCCGTCTAACATGGGAATGTCCCACTCTACGCTTGCCAATACGCGGTCTCTACTCCAGGACTTGTTTGCTTCATCGGCGGTCAGTCCACCGACAAACTCACCAACACCACTGAAAAATAAACGTGACCTACGTTTAGCATCATCAGTGGTTGCATAAGTTTTCCCACATCCACTCCCATTTGTACGTCATGTCCCTGCGACAAATATATATTTTTCTTTCTTTCACTCAAGTCATCTTTTTAAAAACTCTCAATATCTGATTGAGTTGCAATGCCCTTTGATCGAGGGTTATGCTTTTATTCACCCAGAACCATAAATATTGAATTATATAATTGCCTCTCTTCAACACTTTCAACCGACCCATCTTTTTAAACAGCTTCAGAAGTATTTGTTAGAGTATCATCTCAAATTCTCTCGCCTCCAATTAGTTGGCGTTAATAACCCGTCGATAATTAGCTCATCCGGGATCAGGTTCCCACGATACACAAATATACTGAGATAGAGGTATGCCATGTGTCCCGGGCAGGAGGCCTGGAGCGCCCCTTTGACTTAAACGTCAAAAGTCGGTGTTCCGGGACAGTGCGCATTCGTTTCTCAATCCTTTCTAACTGTAAAGATGACAGGAATGCATAGGCCAAAATATGACAAACGCTTTCAATTTTTTTTTTTTTATATCAATTTTCTTTTCATACCAAAGTGACAAACGCTTTCAATTTTTTTTTTATATCTACAGAAACTTGCAACAGGGTCGACACGTTTTTGGTTTTTCCGTCATCTTTATGCGAATGTCTCTTTGCCTAGGCTTTCAGTTCGAGTATTAATCTTACGGTAGCTAAAATAGAGTCTGAAATACGTTGGTTACGGTAGTTGGTTAGAAATAGTGTTTCTAAATTAATCACTTCAGCGCAATTGTTTTTTTTATAATGTGAAGGGATGATGCGGCTTAAGGCGGAACACGTTTGCCTAAAAGAAACCAATTCACTTGAACTTTGACTGTTTTTGTAAAATATTTGTGTTACTTTGTTAATCTTGGTGAAATTCACAGTTCAGCTTGCGGTCTTACTTGTTTTGACTCCAAATGTGAGCTAGTTGATATCGACCGTAACATAACCTCACATTTTTTGTTTATCAATATTACATCAACGCTCGATCAACTTAACGCACTCAACACATAACAAATTACTGTTCACGTACCAAGCCACTTACACACAACATGCAATAGCCAACAATTACTTAAAGGCCTGTTGGTTGATTGTTATCACATTAAAAGCATACATTCCGTTTCGTCTCGGTCTTCCATTAAGCAGTATTGAAGACGAACGGTTAAATGGAGTACATTCTTGATAGTATAGGGCCATGTTATCAAGTAGATCCAAGATGGTCTTGTTTGATTGTGGTGAGGTAACTGTATGAAAGAGGTTAGAACTATGGTTGAAATGTTGGTTCATCATCATAAGCTTATAATGTTCCCACTGCTGGGACACAGACTTCCGGCACAATGATCGTTGAGTTCACATCCCACAACCTAGTGAGCCTAGCCTAGGTTATTTCTTCTCTAAGAATACTAGCAGAAATCTTAACATAATCCAACCCATCAATTCTGTCTCAACTTTGATTGAAAATAACACAGATGAGTATACAGATGAGTTCTACAGATTATTATCATGGAGATCATCTTTGATGAGTACTGCACTCATAATTATGTATTTTGATAGGTCGATGTACCAAGATTATATTGGCTTATTATATTTATGGGGAGCTCAAGTCACGTTCTGTTAAATTGAAATGGAACTACTGACCAGTTTTTCTCATGCATTTTGATTAGTAGTTTTATGTAGTAGGGCGGAAGAGTACCAGGTGTTAATTAAAGGCCAATCAAATTGCATACACACGTACCAATATAGTTTTCTATGGGATACATACTTGTTGCATATTTTTTATGCTTTTCATGCCATCTTCGTAACCGTCCCGCTTCGTTAGTCTAGTCAGTGTCCTCAAGCGCTAATGGGAACACGAGGTTCTAGGTTCGATCCCCAGGTGGGGCAAAGTGTTTTTTTGGTGTTTCCATTAGAAATTTCTTTTAACACACCGGTATCTAGATGTGTGTCCTGCTGATGCCAATAGGCTCGCCCTTTATTACAAAGACATGGTAGAATGTGTGTGTGCATCGTGCGTAGATCTTTTCCCAATCCTTAGAGGAAAACGGGTCACATTATGTCACGTTGTCTTTGTAATTCTAACCTTAATGACATCAACGAAATTGCAAAATTTGTATTTTCTGTATACTGTATATTAAAGCAGGCGTGTTTAGCTTAAAGCTCAATCGGGCTCAGCTCAGTGCTTGTGCCAAAAGCTCAAGTCACATTGTTCGTTTTAGTATATGCGAATCTTGGCCGCGCATACTATTGAATGTTTTAACGTTTTGATTAAGCATTTGTAAGGAAGATACAGACTGGTTGCTTGTGAACTTTAATTAAAATAATTGTTAAATGCTGGTGAAGGCATCGTTTACCTTAAAACTGGAATACAAGTAGGGTGAGCCCTACCTGTAGAGAAGTTGGAGCAACAAATCACATTAATTTGAGCTGCTGTTCTATCAAGGTAACTACCACTTCTTAGTATATTGATGGCAATTTAATTGGAATCTGAATTTGACTGTGAATTTAGAGCTGCCATGATGCAGCCAACAGCGTCCATGATGTCCTGTACAGTGTGCAGATCACAATTTTATTAAGTGTTCCCTCCTTGTGTCCCCTCCTTGTTTATGGCACAACACTACATTTATACTTCAGGGCAAAAAACCTGAGGAGGTTTTGCTGGCTTCTTTTCTTTTGAAAGCTATTTAAAGACTTCCAAGTACAATGCAGCTACTGATGTAGATGTTTCAGGGATTATGAAATCAGGAAATAGATTCTTCTTTTTCTCAATCAAATTTCAGCCAGCACATGGCAAATAAATACCGACAGCACATATTAATGCAAGCTCATGTCACAAACACATGATTAACTGCAAATAAACAGCGGCTGTTTACAGCGGAATACAGCGCTTGTATTAGCGGGACAGTTTAGTCAGCGCTTTATTTATGAGTCGGACACAATTTGCCCACAATTGGCCGTTACACTGACGTGATTCACTAACTAACAGCAAGTGCGGGGATGTACTGCGGTTTTGGGGGTCGGGACGGATGCGATACGATATTCATTAATATTGTATAGGCAATTATGGTGCAGGCTAGTTGTTTATTAGAATTGAGGACAACAACCATTTTCCTTTGCTACAATTGGCAAAAGGTGTTTAGAAGAGTTTTTTTTTTTTTTTGCCGATGGGAAATCATCAAATGACTTCTCCCGCTCTGGGCGGAGCGGGAGGGAGTGTCAGACGTGACTGACTAAAACCCACCCATGTTCCTTCTTAGGCCTTTGTGTTTAGAAGAGTCAAAGCATAAGCATAATCAATTGATAATATTCTCATTACTGGGACACAGGCCTCATATTCACGAGAGGGAGTGGACTGTAATCGAAACACCTAAAACTAGGAAACAATAGGGAATTCCAAAACCTCACCTCACTCCACTGTCCTCCTTGCAGCGAACTCAAAACATCACAACTTTGTAGAAGCGCGCTTAGGTGTGGGTAGACTGTTAGGTCGCCTTTGGCGCCGTAATAATGACTGGATCCGACATATAGGTATAGATAATTTACCTATTCCAAACCTCAGACACTGCAATGTCAGTGTTTGACGTTATCATAAATCACAATCAGTCCCCAACATTTAATCAACAGTCCCTCACCATTTACATATTCCCATCACAATCCCTCCGGCACGAATCCGACACGACTTTTAATCGTCACGTCTAAACGCACGTCGCAATCATTCATTGTCTTGAAGCTGTCTTTGTTGTCTCGTTGCTGCATTTGTCTCTAAATGTTTTAATGCTTTTAACTAACATGTACATCATAAAGTATTGTATGTACTGTGTGGTGTATTAACATATTTTGCTCTGCTTTTGTTTTTGGTGATATATTTCTCTGTGATATTCGCGAGAGCCATGTTTTAGACTTATGTTACGTAGTGCTGGGTACAAAGAGAATTCTGTTTCTTTTTAGAATGTTTTATGTGTGTCTGCAGTACTTACACATAGGCTATGTATTTACTTCAACTTATTATTTTTATGTAGATTTCTGTATAACTCTTCGATACTCCTAATGATTTATTTCAAATTCGATTAATTCAATTCGATTCATTAACTTCGTATCAGGTGGGGCTCTGTACTTCCTGTTTCACTTCATAAGTAAATTTAATCTTATTAAAACTAATCAATATGTTGTATTGATCTTCAATTGAAATTTAAATGGTATAAGTTAAAATCTTCAGAGATTAAAATATGTAAGTACGTTAACTCTACACCGTTCAAAGACCACAATATCAACACAAAACCTTTCACTCTCCCAAAAGAAAGCACAAAAATTCCGTCATCTGGCGAATTTCACGAAAATTCTCTCAAAAACGTACCGAAACCTCAAACATTAAGATTTACATTTTCACAGTTAATTATTCAAGGAGGGTTTAAAACGCGGCTGCACTCACCTCCTCTTAATCCGGCTGAGATTACCCCAGACCTTAGTGACAAACATTCAGCTGGGACGTACGTGAATGATTTCAGTAAAGAGCTTGTGTGAAATTGCTTTATTTAAAAGGAGCTTCGTGTAGTATTGATTTCCTTGAAGTGGTGCTGTTTTTAGCAGCAGCAGAATCTTTTGTTATATGCGTTTAGTTATTTTGTGATTTTGAAGTGAAAACTTCTTTAGCGGCGTTGCACTTTTGTGATGGGTATAAAATGTTAAACTCGCGTCAGGACACGTGACCGTCATATCACGGGTCCTGATCGAAAATTCGTAAGACAGATTGACATTGGGTTACGAAAGAATTTGAACTTTATAACATCTGTCATTGAGTTTGGGCTTTCAAAACTGGATCTATCTACTGGATATATATATCTTATGCACAAACAAAACCTTCGGTTTCTCCAAAGACGTAAAATTCGTAAGACGGATTGCAATAGTTCTGAAGTGTTAAATTTTCAATGTAATATAAATGTCATGTAGTACGATAGCGCAACTCACGCGGCGCACTCCCGGAGTGCAACCCGTTTTTTTTCGTTTATGATCGTGAAATTATAATAATTAGAGAGAGGAAGACCAAGGAAACGATGGATGGTGTGAAGAATGTTAAGAAAGAATAATGAGTAAATAAAAGTTATGATTATAGCGTGATGGTTGACAGAGGAGAATAGTAGGAAAAAAACATGTTGCGGCTACTTCAGCATGGGATGAGGGCAGAAAGATGATGATCTTAAAATTATACCAGGTTGGGCAAAGTGTTGTGTGTTTTTCCATTGGCGATTTATCTTTGTGCTTCTTGTGCCTGGTTGTCGGCTAGGCACGCTTATAACATAGGACATAAACAAAATTGGCGAAGTTCCAGTCTACTGTGGTACACCTCTGCCTGACTATTTAGGGTAATAAAGGCCCTTCGCCATCGCCATTGTAATGCAGGTGCAGGCATGCGGTGAAGGAAGACATGTGACATCTGCCAACCCGTACTGGGCCCGCGTGGTGGATTACAGCCCACTCCCTCTCATAGGAGAGGAGGCTTGTGTCCCAGCAGTGGGAACATTATAGGCTAATGATGATGATGATTGTGATGCAGGTGTTCTAACAGTATCTACTTCCCGTTCCCGACTCACTAACAATTTGTGAAAAGTACAGATAGGCAGTAACAGTTTTAGATAGTAAACTTAAATAAAACTCAAGCATTGAAGTTATTAATATTATTTTTTTTTATATCTTCAATAGCAACAAAGGTAATTATACCTCCAATAATGGTGTACAGCATGCTGCATCTGATTAGGATGAAAGCCAACTTTGACAGAATAGCAAACGATGATTATAACCATTCTTTAATTTTATATTAAAACCATTGAAACATTGATCTTATCCATCTTAAGGTTTCCGATTTCTAATAGTTACAGAGATAGAATTCGGTGTGTAAAGTATTTTTCTTTACTTGTTCGTTGGTCTAAGTGCATACGTATGTATGTACAGGCAAGTGACAATTTGAATTTTTATTTATTCAAATTATTAAAAAAAGAGCGTTTGTATAAACGCTACGTCTTTTAGAAATGAAATTGGAAAAAGAAACGCCCCAGGGTGGGCTCGAACCACCAATCTTTCGGTTAACAGCCGAACGCGGTTGCAAGCGCGGCTGCTGAGAAGGAGGTTCTCGGCTCTATTCCCAAATCAGGCAAAGTGTGTATTAGGTTTATCCATACGGGATTTCTCAGTAGTAGCTCAACTAGCAAAATAAAGTTTAAACCTAAAATCTCGAAATGATTTCGGAATAAGCATAAGTAATTTTTACTTTACTGGGCAAAAGACCTGGCCGTCCATTAAACACACTTCTGCTGCTACATTTCCTATCAGAACAGCTCATTCACCAGTAAGTTTCTACAAAAAATCAATGTCTTATTAAAAGAACATACAACGAACGTACCAACGGATGTGACACGTTAATGCCATACAAAGTTGTTGTTGCAGTTGTTATAGCTTTTATTGCGATGCAACAAAGTCTAAAATTAATTACAAAGTGCACTACAGATGTTGTAATAGGAGGTCGGATATGTGTGGTGTAGGTGATAAGATTAGAGCGAAGACAAAGTTTGAAATTGCTTCCTCTGTTGCAAAAACCTATTAAGAGATTGCATCTAGCACTAACCGCAAAAACAGTGGTGTAATATTATATTGAAGTGAAACTTCTTATGCGACGTCCAACAAGTTTGCGTTAAACGTTTATCGCTACCATGGAGAGGAAATAGAAAGAGACAGAGCGAGGCTGAATGCGTGGAGATTGAACGCATGCGTGTAGTATAACGAAGTTTCACTTCTTCCGCGCGGAGGGACTCCATGCAATATTTTTTCTTTATGGGACATTTACTCAATCTTGAAAAGGGATTACCTAATTATATAATAAAGGAAAGCTCTAATAATGTCAAGAACTTTAAACAACGCTTCTTTGTTAAATGGAAGGCTAAAAAACCTTCAGGCTTAAGGCTAAAAAAACAAAATGCATCCGCATAGTATGACCTTCATGCTCTACTTCTCGAAAAGGTTTACACACGTGAAAACAGTACCGTTAACGTATAAAATTTGCATATAACGTTCATACTGTTGGAACACAGGCCTCTTTCTATGAGATAGACATAGTTCATCACGTGAAAACTGTTCTGTTGATATGCCATGCCTTTGACTTTGCAGCATAGGTGACGTCCAGGATAGATCAAAGTGGCAGTAAACAGTTTCAATTTCATCCTGACATACAACCACACACATTATTCCCGCTTTCGCTCTTAACTTAAAACCTATCGGAAAGTATTAAAAACAATGTTGCATACCCCTCCCGAAGCGAGTTTACGACCCCTGCCCCTTTTATAGACACAACTAATAAACTTGAATCGCCTTGCTACCGGTGGCGACGCACCATTTTAAAACGACGTAAGTGCATATCCAACGCATGCACTTACTATGTTATGGAGTTCGAGTATAGGATATGTTCCGTAATGAGTGTCCAGTATGGGTTTTTAATGATTGTACACCGGTTTCCTGTGATGTATGTGGTGTGGTGTCGGATTCCAATAATTATGGATATTAATGGATCTGCATTGTTCTAATTTTGTATCGTTGTTGGTGATTACAGCGTGGTTGGTTCTGTATTTGCAATATCATTCTTATAATGGAGTGAGAAAGGATTATGGTTTCACCTAATCCCAGATTATTATTTGGAGTCCGCTCAGCGTGCCTTTTTCTTCCATACATGTCTGTTACCTGTCATATCAGAATTTGCTTCCTTCTTATATCATTAAATAACAGACCGTTTAGTCTTCATTCACTTATATAATCGAAACCATCAGAGACTTTATAAGCAGACAATATCCCTATGGTATTGTAGCGCAGCTTCGGAGGCGTCTCTTTTAAAGATTTCTGTCTTTCTTTCACCTATATAGTTTTTAAGCTGCGTGTTCTGAAATACAGAGAAATTAGTGTTGCCTATGTATTTTTGTAGAACCAAACCAATTTTAACTTCCCAATAAATTGATAATTTTAAAACTACGACTAAGTAAACTCAAATAACAATGAATAAAATCCACAGATGCAAAATAATCAAAAAAGTTTCGGATTAAACCAAGATCAATGAGACCAGACTCAGATAATATTGCCAATTGATTAATTAAGTTTCAAACAAACATGTTTTAGCCGCAAAATATTTAACTAATTTCTGGTCTATTTCGAAAAATATTAGGTCACCGAGGCAGCATATTTATCAAACTGTCAAACTTTAGCCATTAATTGGATTGCTACGCCACCGGTATTGGACATTCATCATCCAAGATGGCCGCGACAAATCTGAGCGGAACGATCGTTGTAGATGTTGCCAGATTAGAAAATAGAGATTGCAGGATGATGGATATTTATGTTTCGAAATTGGGGTTTTGTTAAATTTTGTATTCATATAATTTTAAATGTCTTTACTGCTGAGATGACGAGTAAAGTAGAAGTCAATAATAAATTAGGATAAATTGGAATGAGGGCAAGAGATTGATGATACTTGTAAATGTCTTAGGTATTATCTATTGCAGAGCTATAAAGGCCAAAATTGACATGTTTGAAACTTGTAATGTCTTAAAAGCTGAACTTAAAAAGCCTATTCCTTATGTATAATTTGGCTCTAAATAATGATTGTATCCAAAATTGACAGATAAGATTATTTACGCATGTAGTAAAACTTCATAAAATCTCATGCGATGATTTTATTGCCTTGCATCGAATGACAAGCTGACAGACACCACTTTGAACTTTATTTACATTTCAATTAAGGATAAAAGTAAATGTAATATTATTATCCACTGGAAAATTGGACTGAAAACTACGAGTATTCCTATCTGAATTTAGTCGTAGCAGCCCAGACGCTTCTCAATTACAATAGCCACCTTTATCACTGACGTCCAAGTTAATGCTGTCAACAAACTGCAGTAGAACCAGACTCCATTGAAACATGAATTTACTCTGTTTATTTATGTATGGCATCCCGCAGTTCAATCTATGAGGTTGTCGTCTGCTTAACCGGACTATCCTGTGGATGCCTTGAGAGTAAGGCCTTCAGCCAAAGCGTAAAAACTTACAAACTAAGCGACTACACGCTAAGGGCACCTGTGGGGTACGAGCCTCGGCTTAGGGCGTCACTGGGGGACGACTGCATGGGCACAGGCTGGATCTGAATGGTATCATTATTTAGGGGCTGATTTAAAACTACTGGCGCAGCATCGCGGGCTGGCTCGAGTGAGGGTCGGGGAAATTTACTCTGAAATACTAACGGGTAAATATACGATACAGGGTGGAAACAGCAGTTATTTTTTTAATTCGATGTAGTATTTCTATTGTTCAGACTGATGTACTGAATTCATACGTGGCAATCGCTTTTGCGTCGGTGTCTCTTTCACCCTGTATGTATTAAATTAGATTTGTCAGTCGAAGCCAGTAGTGAAAAAGAATAAACTAATCATATTGAAATTGGAGTTCAACATCGAAGAATTCTTCGCGATTATTATTCCAAGCCCGTTTTGTTCCCTCAGTCCAGACCGTCGTCCTTTCAACTTACTTTTTCACTTTAAACTAGTATCTCACAGATAAATACGATTTTCGATTTAATCTAATAGCTATAATTATTGTGAGCTAATCAATAATGTCATTACTAGAATTTTTACATGACAGAATAATTACTTGAAAACTTTCAAGCACGTTCACACACAAACAGTGAATGAAAATGTCGT
The DNA here is from genome assembly GCA_963082945.1 of Cerastis leucographa. Lineage (NCBI taxonomy): Eukaryota > Metazoa > Arthropoda > Insecta > Lepidoptera > Noctuidae > Cerastis > Cerastis leucographa. Next base: position 2,317,177 of record OY720360.1, read on the forward strand.
GGGGAAATCGACGTGACCTAGAACCAAACATTCGAAGACATGACTATTGTATTTCATCATGTGACTATTGTATTTTGATTGGTTTTGAGTTCCCGATATTTCGGCGCTGTTGTAAGCACCATGATCACAGATAACCTAAACATATTAGTTAGTCAAAACAAATATAATGGTAAACAGAAAATAGCCCGTAATTAGTGTTAATGATAGAGTGAGTGACCATGTGCGCTTAAAAACTTATGTGACATTCACCAAAATCCGCATTGGGCACGTTTACGACCAATTCCGTCTCGCGGAGATGCTCGAATCCCAGCAGTGGGAACGTTACTGGCTGATTATGCCAATGCGTATACACGTCTGTTATGGTTCTCAGCCAAAACTTTTAACCTTAAAAGCCTTATCCCTAAAGCATAATAAAATGCCTCTAAATTTTCATCTTCTAACAGAATTCTAAATCGGATTTGAGATTCATCTCATAATTACAAAGACCACCTTTATCGTGGGAGCCAAGGAGTTATTATAGGAAACAATCTCGAGAGCCCCAGATTCCATTAGAGATGGATTTATGAAGCGCTCGTGTCAGTAGGTCAACTTGGTGAGAGATTTTGTGGCATGTTCGAGTTTTGATATTAGGGAAGTGGGGAAAAGTTTTTCGTTTGAGTTTCAGAACATGTTTGTATTATCTTTATGTAGCTATGAGACGCTGTAAATTTGTACGAGAAACAAAGCTTGGTTTTGAGGTTTACTTTTACGACACTGAATAATGTCATGCATGAACCTAGGTGACAACTTTTCGTCCCTTTAAAGACAAACCAACACATCAATCAGGCTTGAAGCTACTTAAGTGGGTCCGGCGTATTCTGGGCAGTCATACCGCCTGCCAATCTAGCTGCATGGCTAATCTGTTCACCACAGCATCTGCTATTCTCGTACCAACATGAGACATAGAGAAGGTAGGGGTAATTTTAAGTGGATCTATATTCCAAGTTTTTAATACTGTTTAACCTTCGGGCTAGGCTATAGTATTAATGGTCCTTCGAGCCGAATCATTCAACCCCCAGTTTACTGAAAGGCTTTGACTATCGACGGAGAATCTTAGGATCGTGATGTAGAATTTGATTTAAATTGGATTTTCAATAGATTCAAGAAAACAAAAAACTAGTTTAAAGATGTCAGATATATATCAAAACATTGCCGAATTCCTCAATGACGTGCAAATATTTGTATTAGTTCATGCTCGTAATACATAAAGCCGTGTACGCACGTACGAACAAATTTTTTGCGTTGCATAAGGATGATGGTAAAACACAGACAGCGTTTCATACAAATGTAACGTCTAAAACTTTGGTCTTCATCACATTACATTCAAGGACTACGAAGATTTACTTTTATTTGCAAAGAACTTGATATTTTTTATATCCAGCCTACGCAGGGTGCAATTCCGTTCGTTCACCCATAATTTTATTGTCGAATAATAAAAATACGACTGGCCTATAAAGATGCAGCAATCACCATAAAATTGTTATTGTAGATAACGGAAATTATGATTTTGGGTTTCTTTATTTAGGTGAAATATTTACTTTCGATGAAGAAGGCGGAAGAAAACTGTGTATGACAGGCTTATTGTAATAGTTTGCCTTTAAGGGTACTTTTAGTAGGCTTAGGGGCTCATCGCTAATATAATACCTGAGCCACCTGGTTACGGATGATTTTAAAGGATCAAGAGAGGGAACGCAGAGCATCATCAGTTAGGGTGAATATGCTGGCCCGCAGGTTTTCCCGTTGTACAGGCTCAGTTAAAATAGTTATTTTTAAGGCATAGTGTAATTCGCTGTACTCGGCAGCCCTGTTTCTTTTTTTAAAAAACGTTGCCCCACACTAGGAATTTCTCCTGTATCGTGGGTGCGTTTACAAACATTTAAACTCACATTCACAAACAGCCAGACCCGGAACAACTATCTGTAGGCCATACAAATATTTGTTCCGTGCGGGGATCGAACCCGCGACACGCAGCGCAGCAGTCGATCGCTCAACCACTGCGCCAACCGTGCCGTCTATGGTTCACTTATACCCAAAAGGCTTATAATGCTCTGCGTATCCAATATAATAATATGTTTAGGGTATTGTTGCGACTACCACGCTTCTGTAGTGCATCTGTAATCTTTGCCGATGCACGCACTGACAGCTTTGATGCGTTCAGTGTGGGCGCTAACTAATCGCACTCGATCTCTTCTAGTTATTAAATACTAACATAGGCTAAGTTATATTGTTACTAACACAGTGAAACTCTTTATATGTAGTGATAAACATAATAATCATATTACGTGTCGATCGTATGTTTCGCTATAGCGAACCATCCACGGACGTGCTCTACCGAAATCGGTCCGATGTTTAATAGACCATCCAGTACATATCTAGACTTGTTCTTGTCCGGTCCTCGTAAAACACGCTGTTGGTCTTGACTGTTAGTTTTAGCTCTGACAGCCGCTACGAGTAGTAAGAAGTCTGAAAGTCTAACAAACAGCCTATCAGGATAAATCACGGAAAGGCTAGACAGATGAATAAGAGTATTAGTGTGTAATTGTGGGCAGAGTTAGTCCAGGGCAATACTGGAGATTTAATCCTTCGCATTTAAAAAGAAAGAAAGAATTTAGCTGTATTCTTTTTACAGCAGCAAAAACAACAAGCCATTTTCTTGTTGAAAGCTTTGAATACTACGAGTAACAGCTTTCCTTTACAAAAGCGCCATATAAAATGGCGCTGGTATCATTATAAATACCTGGATGGGTGTTTATTTTCGTTGGCTCAGCTGTAATTGAGTTTCTTGGAGGAGGCGCTTCCGACTGAATTTAAAATTAACAATTCTTACCAATTGGGTAACCGCTGAGTAAATAGATGTTGGGACGCTGGAAGAGATAAGGAAATGTGCTTTATTTTTATGCTTTTTAATTGGAATAAATCAGGTAGTAGAATAGAATTGGAGCGTGTTTTTTATTGCTCGTGGTGTTTTTGGAGTTGTCATAAAAAGGCATTTTTTTTTGCTATTTATCACAATAGACAACACAGGAAAAAGATATTTGAGGACAAAGGTACTGCTTATTTCATATGAAATTTCTGCCAGCAGACCTGCGAAAGGAGAAATGAAAAAGAAATGTAGACGATAGTACAATTTGTATGATTTCCTTTAATAAATATTATCATTTATTATAAACTAGCTGCTGTCTGCGACTTCGTTTGCGCAACATAACAGCGCTATTATACTAACATTAGTTTTAACTTGACCCAAAAGAGACTGACCTCGACGACACACTTTAGGTCATTATCTAATTAGTAAACACACTACTAAAACACATTAACACCTTCCGTAACGACTAAACATAAGCGAATTGGCTTATTACTGTGAAACTGTACTAACACTGTGTGTTTAACTGTGTGTTTTAAGGATACTAACTGTCGGCTCAATATGCAGATCTGACTGATCTGAACAAAATCCGTAAGGTGTGTCTGAGGCTTCGATCAGAATACATCCTACTTAATGGGAAAGTTTGTGAGGATGTATGGATGTCTGCATGTTTGTAACTCTTTCACGCAAAAACTACTGAATGGATATGAATGAAATATGACACAGGGATAGATAATATTTTGGAATAGCACATAGAATTACTATTAATTAAACTTTTTATCCCGTTAGTACGACCCAGTGGGACGGTTACCAAACATAACGCTGGCGAAGCCGCGAGCATAAACTAGTATTTCGTGGTCAGTGGTGAACCATTTGCCTAGCGTAAATGCTAGGTCTAAAGATCGATCGCTTACGATTACTATTATTGATGTACTATTTCAACATGAATGACGTAACCAAGGTTTTTGTCACAATATTCTGATTTAAAAGAGTGACCATGGCGTTTCTTGCCCATTCTTCTCCATAGAGATCTACGCTTTGGAAAGGGCAACAGCATTACTTTCACAGTTATTGTGCCTTGTGACTGGGACAGTAGCTTCATTTTTATTGTTGTCTTTGTTTTGACAGTTCAAAAATGAAATAAATTATTTTGATTTGATTGGAAGCAAATTGTTGAAACTAAAACTGTCCAATCGTTCCATACTATGCACGCTTTAGCTTAATTTTTATTATTCTCTTTGTTTGGACAGTTCAAAAATGACATAAATGATTTTGATTTGATTAGAAGCAAATTGTTGAAACCAAAACAGTTCAATCGTTCCGTGCTGTGCACGCTTACGGTCATAATATACCCGTTAAAAGTTTTATGCAAATAAAAGTTCCTTCCATTTTCTCTAGAGCAGTAAACGCATAAAATATCGAGGTGTTATCAGCGGGCCCCAGGTGGGGGCGGTTAATTTACCTGCCACCTGATTTCCCTGTAATTAAAGATGGGATTTTGAGAAGCCAACCTATTTGTTTCTGGCCTTTGAGAAACTTTGGTTATTGAAACTGCTTATTACGAGAACTGGCTGATTGAAATGGAACTCGGGGATTAAGAACTTGTTTAGATTGTCATTTTGTTTGGTCCTTGTTATAATTGATTTGAGGAAAGATTAAGTCTTTCTTGGCGTGGAGTAAGGTATCCTCTTTTCTCAAGTGGTTGATTTAATGACCGATTAAGGGATTACGTCAAGATAATGCTCCAAATTGACAAGAACACCCAGTTTGTTAGTACATATGTGATATGAATATTGATCATCATCTGCCTAGCCTTTTCCCAAACTATCTTGGGGTCTGGCTGAGTACCAGTATTTTACATGAAGCGACTGCCTATCTGACCTCCACAACCCAGTAACTGGGTAATACGGTACCCCTAGGTAAGACTGGATGTCAGACTTTTGGCTTCTGACTCGTAACGACGGTCAACGATCTACAAATGACAGCCGGGACCAATGACTTAACGTGCTTTCCGAGGCACGGAGGAAACTCGGTATGTAATTATGGTCATCCATCCACGGACCAAACTCGGCAAGCACGACTTAACCTTAAAGATCGACCCGTGCGGCTGTTATTATTTAGCCACGAGCTCCTCACATAATTATGTGAATATTGATGTGGCATATTAATACTTCGGTTAATCAATCGGTCTACTCATTGTGTGTGTTTTTTTTAAGTGAAACTTTTATTACTTCGTCTCAAACTTTTTCGTCTGTGTGTTGCATGTCGCGTGACGCTCGGCCGCGGAGTAGGGATAAAGTGAAAGGCGCTCTGACGAGTGCCTTTCACTTTATCCTTACTCCGCATTTTATACCCATAGTGGAATATTATTCCAAACATTTTTAATTAGATGTCTATAGTGTGAAAAAAAGTTTCACTTTTACCGTGGTTTCATAAAACCACACAATCCTTTTTTGTAGTACTGTATGACTATGGAAAGATTTTTCTTTAACCTAAAGTTTATTAACATCTCTTTATTTTCATCTTTCTTCTAGGTATTTACTAATATTATTCCTTCTCTTGTGCTACTACTTTCTGCTATTGCGCCAGTTCTATGCAGTTTTAGTGTTTGTGGATTTTTCCTAGTGATAGTGACTCATCACTACTGATACCTAATTGAGAACTGCTGACTTGTAGGTGGTCAATATGTTTCTTATTATCGGATGTCTGAGTCAGTGGTTTAACTGGCTACTATATTAGTTTTACCCAGTAAGGGGTCTTTCTCGTAGCTTTGACCGTGGCCTGGTTCCTGTCTTAATTTTCTTTAATACTATATGTTACAAAAACGTGTATATGTTTGTTTCCTTGGAGCACAGTTGGAGTTTACTCTCTGGTATTATTCAGGCTTATTTTTCTTAGTGACTGGAATAACCACATTATAGTCCTACGGTGTTGAAATTCGATAAAGAAATTGTGCCAAGATAAAGATGAATAGACACGATATGGTGGAATTTTTGTAATGGTTGAAGTTTAAATAAAAAGGATAGGTTATTACTTTCAATAATGCTGTATTCTTTTTTATATTCTAAGTGCGTTTTTTTTTTTTAAGTTTATGCGTATCTTGGCGTCGGCGCTGAGGCCGGAGCAGGAAAAGATAGTGAGATGACCAGGATATTGGACCGGGTCCTGTCATTGCGAAGCCAGGTTTGAGGCGCTGCAAAAAAAGAGTATTTGGAAAAATGGGGAAGCCTTTTCCCAGCAGTGGGATAACGATGGCTATTTAAAAAAATCATATTTTAAAATCGCTGTGTATATTAAGAATCAGATCATGATTTATTATCGTCTTCTAAGTATAGCTTCAGTCCTTAAACGATATTAAACACCAAATCTTCAAGTATAACCAATCCAATTAGCAAAATCATTGACGACGCCATAATTGTTCTAGTTGGACGGCAGCCATCTATCGTGTCGGACAAGATTTGATTCCTCGACAACGGCCATTGTGTCTGAGATATACGGGCCAACGTTTGAGTTTACATGGCTTGGATTACTGCTATTGTTGTTTGAATAGGTGTCGTACTGTTAAGTGATTATAACAACTTATATTATGCTATAAAGGGTGTAAAACACCTCTTGACGAAGCTGAGAGGCACGGGTTCTCCCTGTCCTTGCGATATTTTTTTTGTTCTACACCATACCTGGGAACCTTCTAGTTACGAAGATTTTAGGGGTCAAAGTTCCAACTTTTTGACAAGTATTTTTTTAAATACAAGTTTTTAATGTAAGATTTTTACCTCCACGACCCCGTACTATTCAATCCGTCCATCAGCACAATATTTTGAGTGCGTTACATTGAGTTCTACCACAAAACATGATTTTACACCCCCCAAAAAAAGTCGTTTCCCAGCAATAATTTTTGCGTAAAGTTACTTAGTTTCATGTACAGAATGCTTGGTTGACGGCTTCGTGATGAGGTGATTTACACAGTGTATTTCCCTCTGCCTTTAATCAAACCAATGGCTGCCTTAAAAATATTGCTTTTATTTATGTAGGATCTCCAACAAAGGATACGACACTACTGGCCATTGTGTCACCCTATATAAAATTTTGACAGATTATAAAATCAATACTTTTAAAATATTTGTGTTATTTTTTTTTGACAATGGCATCTCGCAGGTCAACCTAGGAAGTTGTCGTCTGCCTAACCGTACTATCATGTGGGTGGGATGCCTTAAGTGTAAGGCCTGCAGCCAGGGCTAATATTGTGTCCTTTTGCTTATTTTATTTATTAACCTCATCGTGGCCAGGTGCTTCTTGATCCATCATTTGCTTTTTCGTACGTATTAAGTAAAATAAGAAATGCTTTCAAAACCACACAGTACTTAAAGCGCTCACAAGCGTCTCTGTAACTAAACTATAAACCTCACCGTTTGTCCCAAACTCAATTGAGTTTCACCAACTGAGCACACGTTTGTCCAGTATTTTGTGTAGAGTTGGTGACTAACAAAATTCAACCATTACAACAGCAGAAAACAAAATAAATACGAAACAGAATTCACAAGTTATATCTCAGCAAGTTAACTTGGACTACTTTAAAGCCCCTGTAATGTTGGCAGATTTCCAGAAATGCATACTCGAGCAAGCGAGTTCGTTCCTTAGACTGCAATTGTTCTGGGTTTATCGACTTTGAGAAAAAGTGGCTATTTAAAATAGTATTGGAAATGTCAAGAACTGTGGAACTGTGGGTGACTTTTGTTTTGTAGAACGTTCTAAACAACTGGATTGCTCCTGTGTGTGGAGTATTGCTTTGTGAGGTTTTAATAGAGGCTTTGTAACTGAGTGGGCGTTCTCTGGGAGGGTATTGGCAATGAAATCTATTATATGTTTTTGGGGAGCCCTTTGCCCATCAATGAGACAGGCTGTTAAAAAAAAAGATTTTGTATCTGTCTTTGCAAGTTTGACGAACCATTTTATTAATGACTTTTGATGATAATTATTTTTATTGCAAAAGTTGTTAATAATAATATTTTGAGGAGACAAAATACTCCATATTTTACTTTACCATAACACAGAGAGCGGCGGTGGCCCAGCGGTGGAAGCCCCGACTTACGAGCAGTAAGCCATGGGTTCGAACCCAGGCAGGCGCATTACTTTGTGTAACTTATTTCATTACCGCTGCCCTCAAAAACGGTGAAAGAAAACATCGTGAGGAAACCGGCATGTCCTAGAACTAAAAATTCGAAAACATCTGACATCTACCAACCCGCACTGGGCCCGCATGGTGGATAACAGCCCACTCCCTCTCATAGAAGAGGAGGCCTGTGTCCCAGCAGTGGGAACATTATAGGCTAATGATGATGATGATGATGATAACAATAGTTCTTGTTAATAATTATGATCTATTAAAATATACTGAGGAACTGTCAGGGGTAAAGGAGTCTATCGGCACAGACGTAGGTAGCATCAGATTCTAAAAAGCTAAACTTCGTGGCGTAGTTTACGTCTGAGCAGTCTAAATATCTCCCAATTTTCCGTATTCCCTAGGCATGTATACCTACCCTTTTTTCGCGAGAAAAAAACGTAAAAAGACGTATCACTTAACACAAGGTAATAAACCCAGGACACATAAAACGGAACACATCTTCCTCCAAATAATTTATTCATAAACATTCAGCCTGAAATTTCAAAATAAGACAAGTAGAAACTTGTTCTAGGTCACTATAAAAGTTTAAGGTTTCCTTCGGCTGTGCGCTGAAATTTTCAGGAGTTTCAGTTGGCTCGTAGCCAGGTGGAGCGGGTTCACACTTATTTATTATGTGTGCCTGTATATCGTGTTTTTGTTCGGCATTCTGAAGACTTGCTTATGAATTCATGCCGTTTTTTTTTCAAGTCGACTGACCGAGGCCAGATTGTATCTATGTATGGGCTCTTATGATGGGTGTATGGGAAAGCCAGTACTAAATGTGAACGTCTTTTCAAGGAAAGTAGGTCAATGAATTTATCTTTTTTTTTATAAACGGTTGGTACTTTAATTTTTATACATTAATATGTGATGAGTTTCTAGTAGGTGTATCTCCCGGCAGGTAGCTTGTATCCCTATAATTTGGTTAAATTATTATGTACATGTTTTTCTACTTATGAAAGAAAAATTGAACATGATAGTATAGGCTTTTTAAACATGAGCAGCTCGTGGAATCGTTAATTAAGAACAGCCGCACGTGTTTATCTTTAAAGTTAAGCCGTAGTTGCCAAGGTTGGTCCGTGGATGGATAACCATAATTACATACGAGTTTCCTCTGTGTCTCGGAAAGCACGTTAAGCCGTTGGTCCCGGCTGTCATTTGTAGATCTTTGACAGTCGTTACGAGGAGTCAGTAGCCGAAAGTCTGACATCCAGTCTTACTAAGGGGTATCGTATTACCCAGTTACTGGGTTTGTGGAGGTCAGATAGCCAGAAGCTTAATGTAAATACTAGTCCTCAGCTGCATCCCGTTAGACTGGAAGCCGACACCAACATACTTTGGGAAAAGGCTAGGCAGATGCTGAGATGATAGAGAGGCTTTTTAAACATAAAAAAATATGGTAATCGAAAACAGATATTACTTTTTTTCTATTGTCTACTGGCATTTATGAAAAAATGCTAAAATTTTAATAATAACAGTAACCAATAACTTTGTGGGTAACAAAGGAAAAGTTTTAACGTTATTAAAATGAAAATCGAATTTAAATAACAATCATGTAGTTAAAATTACCCTAATGTAACAACTTCTCCAAATACCAATATCCCTACCAAATTAAATTACAAAATCGTTTTCGGAACCATTTCAATTAAAAACTTCTCATCAAAGTTTGACGGTTCAAAACAGTTCAAAATGCGTACCGTACAAATGTCTCCCCTGAATTATGAATGGCGATAAAACGTATCTTACAAACAGCAACAAAGTTTCTTACTGTCGCCCCTCTGCATATGTAAGTAGTGCGGTATTATGGTGGCTCTCGATAGAATGTGGTCCTTTGGTGCCGACTGTTCTGGCCCTTCGGTAATATGTGATAAAAGAAACGCCAAAAATTGATCTCTTAAGGCAGAATTGACAGTCAAAGTAGTTTTGGAAGTTCCTCAAATTTTACAGGCAAGCTATGTTTATCAGCATCTTTCAATACAAGACAACGACAGACAGATTTATTTATTTATTTATTTATTCAGTAGTACACATACATTTATTTCGTTTGAGATGGTGCCAACATAAACTCATTCGAGTTTTACCGTGCACCAAGATCATCGACTACATAATCTAGATAATTAGAACCTAAGTAGGTACTTATACAAAAATAAAAAAAAAACAAAATTATAACGGGTATTCGTCAAAAATGTCTGATGCTAACGAGCGAACTTCGGTGACCAAACCGACCGTCCGTTCATAGTGACAGATACAGGTTGTTCCAAGAAGTATATCTTAAGTGTTTTTTTTTTTTTTGCTTTGTTTTATAATTGTACGTTTTCCTTCATTGTGTGTTAGGCTAATTTTATAATGAATAGAAATTTAATATTTTTTTTTCCTTCTTATTAATATTCAAACTATCTATCTTCGAAATTTAATATTTTTAATAAAAAATGTTGCTTTAATTTGTATTTTATGTTTTTCTGAGTTAATTTATCCCTCAATGATATAGGTAGTTGATTAATAAGGTAAGGTATTATATACTTTAGCGATCTCTTGCCGTGCAGATTCGTGTACTTTGGAAGTAACAGCATAGCATTGTGGACGCTGCGGGTTTTTATCTCATTATTATTAATGGTTTTGGTTTTCTTTAAATTTTCATTGAAAAACTCTTCTTTTAACAGTACATATTTTGTTTTTTCATGTACAGGTAATATCTTACAAAATTCAAATAATTTATGGTAGTCATTTTTGAATTTCTTCTTAATGTTATGCGGGACAATTTGCTTTTAATATACGTAGTTGCAGTGCGTAAATTTTATCAAGATGTCAGCGCATTTTCTTGTTCTAATCTCCACTGACAACCGTTAAGCTATCATGGCAAGGCAAGTTATGTTCTTATGATTGCCTAACAGTGCAATTTGCCTATAAATAAAATACAGAAAAATTAAAAGGATCCAAAGATTTTGTGCCCTAACACATCAACATCTGCCTAGATTTTTTTCAGTTACAATTTTGAGGGCAAACACGTAATCGGATGCAACGGAAAACTAATATTTTGTTGTACCATATAGCGACTGCCTACTTCCCACATAACAAAGACAATACCTTAAATCATCTTTAAACATTTTGACATATCAAACTGCACCCTATGCTTAAATGTCACAGCCATTTCGCATGACATTATGTCGAGTATTCACAAAATAACGATCGACAAAAACCTTTGCTCGGCAGGTGTATAGAAACCGAATTCGAATGACATTATCCTGTGATTCTCCCCCTCAGCATACGAGATGCTTGCGGTTACTTCTTAATGGGTTTCTAACGTACTATTTTGCGTTTTGGGTAACCGGTTTAGTGTTGAGCTGAGCTGTTTTTAGTGCTCTGTTTTGGTGGAATTTGGTATAAGGATTTTCTTGCGGAGGTGAATTTGTTGCGTTATTCCGACAATTGGAAGTAGTTTTGTGTATAATTTCAACATAATTAAGGAGGTAGGTATATGTATTCATTATTTAAACTTACTGGTTTTCCACATTGAAACTGAAAAGACAGTCGCCCACACTCTGCCATTCATCATTAGACACTCCTAATGCGTTGTCCACGTACGTAAATTTCTTCATATACACCATTACTTGTTTCATACAATAATCAACGATTTTCCGCTAAAACTTATTGTTTTGTTCTTTCATGCAACCTCACAAAACTTCGAGATCACTCATAAATATCCATAAATACAATTTAGCATCTCATCTTGACAAATATCCGACTTTAAAAAGGGAAGTTTAATCACCTCTGAATGGCATTCACCTAATTCTCACTCAGGACGAATAATTTATCCTCCGTGTCGTATCCTTAATGGAATATTCAAGTTGCAGGACTATCACCCAAAATAACGAAGACAATGGATAAAAGAATGTCCCTTTTTCTTTTGTAAAATGTTTGTGACAACTTTTTGATTAATCTCTTGTACGTACATACAGATGAATATATTGTTATATCTGTGGTGACGGGAATGAATACCATTTTGAAAAAAACAAGGTGCTACGTGTTTTGTGGAAGAAAATATATTAGTGTTTTTGGTGGAGAGTTTTTTGTTTTTTTATTTAAACTGTCATACCTCTATCGATGTATTTGCTGTCGATCTAATCACGTTTGTGGGGAAAATGTAACCTGAATAAGAACAAGAGAGGTTTGGAAGGAGAATAAGGAGGACTTTGCCCAGCAGTGGGAAACGAAAGAGGCTAGCAAAAACAAAAACTGTAATTATCGTAGCAAAGACTAACTAGTTAGTTTAGTAAAGACTAACTAGTTTTGTCAAAGGGTATCGTGTAATGATAAATGATGTTTATTTTGCAAATAGGTTTTTACAAACACTTTTACACGTCACTTTTTTTTTTAAACTAGATGGGGCCGGCGGTGTTTCGTACCTGACTACTCTGAGAAGAAACAGCCGAAACAAACTCAGAGGTTCTCTGTTAACTTATTATTCTTTTAAAGTCCAGACACTGCTCAATTTACATGAGGACTATGCAGATTAGTGTCTGAGATGGTCTTTTGAAGAAAGAACTACACAGATTTGAGTGGACCTGTCCAGTCAGTGCAAGCATTTGTCAGTTATCGTGTAGCTCGACTTATAACTCAAGGAGCTCAACGAAACGACGAACAATACCAAAGAAAGGACATTTGGGTAGGTCGCTTAAAGTACTCAAACTGCCAGACAGTGGTGGGAGAAAAAAAATGAAAAAAAAAATGTGACCTACATGGTCCTCACATTCACAATAATTAAATGTAATTAATAATAATTTACGTAATTAATTAAAAAAAAATCAAGAATATTAAAAAAATCAAGAATATAAAAAAATCAAGAATAAAAGGTAGTAGGTAATTGGGTTGTGGAGGTCAGACTGGAAGCCGACTGGAAAGGCTGGGCAGATGATGACGATTTGAATTGTATGTTACTGTGAATAATCAAGAATATGAGCTCTTGTCAAATCTTTTACGCTATGCTTAAAGTATTTTTAATATAAAACACAAACAAATACCCATCTTCATATTATTTCAAGAAGAAAAAACAAGCCAGTGAAAATGCAGGCATCTGCGCATCGACGAGTATATTGAAAATTCTTCAATGGCGACTCCCCCAGTCCATTGTGATCACGGAGACGAAAAATGTTATCGATAATATTATCTACACTATTATACAGATTGTTTGGAAGAGGAACTGACACATTTTTTTAGGTAATACAGGGGGAGTTATCCTAGTATTCGCTCACTGAACCCAATTTTAATTAATTTTTGACGGCACGGTTGGCGCAGTGGCTGAGCGATCGACTGCTGCGCTGCGTGTTGCGGGTTCGATCCCCGCACGGAACAAATATTTGTATGGAGTACAGATAGTTCTTCCGGGTCGGTAAACGCACCCACGATACAGGATAATTTCTAGTGTGAGGCAACGTTTTTTTTTTTATAAAAAGAAAAAAAAACCCGTGAACGCGTTTAGGGAATAAGAAATGATCGAATAAACGTTTGAGATTGTTTGTATGTGTGAAAGCGCGGTTATAGGGCGAGTCTGACGGGCTGCGTTTAAAACACAGGTGGTTCGCATTTACCGATTTCCGTAGATAAGAAATACAATTCCGAAACTAAAAAAAAATACCTGACCATTTTATTATTAATTCGGGTCGAGAATCATTAGAATAGTTACCTTCTTGAATTTGACGAGGATGCAAAACAACACCTTGTATAAATCTGTGGTAGCAAATGATGCCACCACTGTCTCAAACAAAAAGTAGTATCGGTCCTTCTAACAAACATACTGTAAACTTTGCACATGCTTTGAACTTACTCGTACTGTGATGTGGGTTTATGATGTGATAATTTTGCATTGCAGTCGGGTTTGCACTTAGGTTTCATGGCAAAATGAAAGCATCTATAGTGTGGTCGTAAAACGGGGAATATGGAAACTTCCCCACTTTATAGCAGCTGTTTAATACTACTTTCAATATCGAAACGGGTATCATATTTTTAACTATGTTGCGTTATATCTCCATCCGCACGCATACGCCCTTTGGTATTTTTTTTTTTTTTAATAAATATTATTTTTTTATTTTGTATGAAATATTATTATATTAATATTGCCCTGATTAAATAAGACCCAGACTTGGTTATTACAGCAATTGAAACTATGTTATACATATTTTTTTAATTAATAAGGAATTCATTGATTGTTGCACCAATTGAAACTGACATACAATTAGGTAACCAAGTCTTTATTTCAGGATTACGTAAATGTTTTGGTTTTATTACAAACATAATACGAGACTGCAGTACCATTTTTAAATAAGATAGGTACTCACATTTAATTCCTATGGTTATTAAAATGGTATCTAAAAATATGAAACTTAGTCTTCTAGTGCATTATTTATATCTGCTTTCTTAAAAAAAAAAACACGAAATATAAAATCATTTTCCAATTGAAAACCGCACCGTCACCAAAATTTTCCTCAAACCCTACTCCACCTGACGACAGACCGTAATACTTTAATAAGAAAGTTGGTTGGCACCTTTCCTATACCGAGTGAGACATGAAAAAGTTTAAATAGCATTCCTGTGTTCAGGGACCCTGATTTACATTATATTTTTGCGGGAATCTTGATTATGATGAGTTAATTACGATTAAATATAGGGGGAATAAAATGGGGGGGGGGGGGTAATATGGGGGTAAATATACTGGGTGCATTACAGGCTTTTATATTTGAAGGATAAATTACAGTTAATTTTGAAAAAATAGGAGATCGTTCCAGAGGAGGACCCTCGTAGCTAAATAATACTAGCCGCACGGATCGATCTACAAGGTTAAGCCGTGCTTGCCAAGGTTGGTCCGTGGATGGGTGACCATTACTACATATCGAGTTTTCGTCGGGCCTCAGAAAGCACGTTAAGCCTTTAGTCCAGGTTGTCATCTGTAGATCTTTGACAGTCGTTACGAGTAGTCAGAAGCCGAAAGTCTGACATCCAGTCTTACCAAGAGGTATGAACAGTTACTGGGCTGTGGAGGTCAGATAGGCATTCGCTTTATGTAACGTACTGATACTCACCTGCATCCGGTTAGACGGGAAGCCGACCCCAACATAGTTTGGGAGAAAGCTAGGCAGATGATGAGGAGATCTTTCAAGAACTCGAATAATAATAATAATAATAATAATAATAATAAAGAAACTTAAACAAACCAAACACTGACACAGATCAAGACACTAACAGAGACATACCTAACCAACCCACAAAAGAACAATTAGAAACATATTGGTCTAGTATCTGGGAAGAACAAACACGACACAATGACGGAGCTACATGGATTACAGAGGAAGAAACAACATGGAGAGCTATACAAGAAATGGAGTTCGTAGAGATTACAGAGGCCGATATTACATATATAACAGGCAGACTACATAATTGGAAAGCTCCTGGTATAGATAAAGTACACAATTTTTGGTTCAAAAAGTTAACTTCTTTATACAAACCAATAGCAAGAAACTTAACACAAATTATATTAGGACAACAGAATATACCAGAATTTATTGCAACAGGCATAACATATATGCTCCCTAAAGCTAAGAACTCACCACTCCCTTCCCAGTACAGACCAATCACATGCTTACCTACAATATATAAAATATTAACATCAGCAATAACAACAAAAATTAACACACATATAGAACACCACAACATAATGGCGGAGGAGCAGAAGGGATGCAGACGGGGCCACATGGGATGCAAAGAACAGTTAATAATAGACTCCACAATACATAAACATGCCACCACAAAGAATAGAAATCTTCATTGCACCTATATCGACTATAAAAAAGCCTTTGACAGTGTTCCTCATTCTTGGTTGATTCAGATACTAAAAATTTATAGAGTTAATTCAAAAATAATAGATTTCCTGGGCAACATAATGTCACAATGGAAAACCACACTACAAATCAATTGTCATCACAATAATGTTACTACACGACAAATATTTATTAGGAAAGGTATTTTTCAAGGTGACTCTCTCAGTCCCCTGTGGTTCTGTCTCGCACTAAACCCTCTGTCTCATCTGCTGCAGCGATGCCGGGCTGGATATTGTCTAAAACACACTACAACACAAGAACAACTACAAGAACAAACAACAATTTCACATCTCATTTACATGGACGATATTAAACTATATGCACAAACTGAAAAAGATATGAAGAAATTAGTAGAAGCTACAGCAGAGTTCAGTCAAGATATAAATATGCAATTTGGTCTGGATAAATGTAAAACACTTCACATCACTCGAGGCAAGATACGACCCGGCAACTATATAGTAAATAACACAGACACAATCGCTGCGATGGAACCGTCCGACTTATACAAATATTTAGGGTACACACAATTGAAGGGACTAGACCATGTTAGAATCAAAGAGACACTTACTGCAGAGTTTAAGAGGAGACTTAACGCTGTATGTAAAACCCAACTGTCTGGCAAAAATCTCATTAAGGCCTTAAACACATTTGCCATCCCCATATTAACATACTCATTCGGAGTTATTAAATGGACAAAAACAGACACAGAACAATTAGAACGAACTACACGCACCACACTTACAAAACATAATAACTTACATCCTAAATCTGCCATAGAGAGACTTACCATAAAAAGACAAAATGGAGGGAGAGGCCTAATAGACATCCAGCACCTATGGCGGAAACAAGTTTGTAGATTAAAATCATTCTTTCACACAAAAGCTCATACTAGTAACATCCATAGAGCCATAGCCCAAAATGATCACAATTACACCCCACTTAATTTAAATGAACAGTCAGATATCTCACATGCTAACGAAGACCCGCAGACACAAAAAATTTATGACTGGAAGAAAAAAGTTCTTCATGGCCGACATCCTTATGACCTAGAACAATCACACGTCAACCAAGTTGCCTCAAATAAATGGCTTAAAATAGGAAATTTATTCCCAGAAACTGAAGGATTTATCATCGCTATACAAGACCAAATTATTAACACTAAAAACTATAGAAAATTTATTATCAAAGATCCTTCAGTAACAAATGATAAATGTCGCAAATGTCACACGCAACCTGAAACTATCCAGCACATAACAGGAGCGTGCACAACTCTCACGCAGACTGACTACACACACAGGCACAATCAGGTAGCAAATGTTATTCACCAAAGATTGGCAGTCAAATACACACTCATCCAAGACACAAACACTCCATACTACAATTACACACCACAAGTTACCCTCGAAAATGATACTCATAAACTTTTCTACGACCGCGCCATTCTAACAGACAAGACAATTCACTATAATAGACCGGATATAATACTACAAGATAAAATAAATAAAGTCACTTACTTAATAGATATCGCAGTCCCCAACACACACAACATACAAAAAACAATCACCGAAAAAATTAGTAAATACGCAGAGCTCAAACAGGAAGTAACAAGAATATGGTGCCAGGAAAAAGTTTATGTGGTCCCCATAGTCCTCTCCACAACAGGTGTTATCCCGAATCACTTACTCCATAGCCTAAAATTATTAAACCTAAAAGAAACACTCTATATCACCCTACAAAAAGCTGCAATTTTAAATACATGTCGAATTGTCAGAAAGTTCATGCAAATTGATGAAAACGAAATAGGTCCTCATCACAACACACCCTCAACGTAACACACCACACGCTGCATTTACTTTGGTTTCGGCCCGTAAATGTAGTTTAAAGTACCAGTAAGCTGAGAAGCAAAAGCACAACCCAAAAATAATAATAATTTATTTGCAATAGAAAGGTTTACATTTGAACAACATTAGATTAAAAACAAACAGATGGAGACGTTATACACTAATATGTTTGGAGACTCTAGCACCCTTGCTAAGTTGACAAGACAACTTGTATTAAAGGTGCTAGGCCCAACCCTTTCATGGGTGCCTTGTAAAGAGAGTTTGTTTAAGTCACGAGAACTTATTTTCATTTTTGCAGCAGGTAGATGGACAGACAAATAAATCATTTAGCAAAACAAGGATAAAATAAAAGATGATAAAAAGGATAGATGTAGAGTGTGGGGGTGTGTGAGTGGGTGTGTGGGAGAGTGTGTGGGTGTGTGTTTGAGAGTGTGGTGTGTGTGTGTGGGTGTGTTTATGTGTGATAGTGCGTTGTGTTGATTTTACCTAGTTTATTAAGTCGACAATAAGAGCTCTGTGTTAAAATAGTTGAGAGTCTGGAGCCAAGTAGATAGTTTATTTTTGAGAGATGCATTTGGAAGTGAGTGGAAGTTTAATATTTTATTTATTTTATTGTACAGATGGGGGCCTTGAAAACAGGGAAATCTTCTTGTAAAGGAGTAATGCGAACGGTAGGGATGGCCTATTTTGTCTTTGCGTCTTGTGGTGATTACTTCGAAGGGCGTTTTATGGTGCTGAAGCAGTACAGTGTTAAGTACAAACAATTGCCTGACTGTAAGGACTTTACAGTTCTTATATAACTCCTCAGTTGGAAAAAGGATAGGTCGAAAGGTACTGACTTTTAGCACGGCTCTCTGAGCTCTTTCCAGCTTTAAGAGTAAGGTTTTGGGAGCACCACCCCAGGCGCATACACAATAATTTAGGAGTGACTGGCAGAGAGCGAAGTAAGTCAATCTCATAATTTGAGGTTCTGCAACGTGGCGAAGTGTTTTAAAGACAAAAATAAGTTTTCTGACTCTTTTTGTTAGAGTCTCTATATGAGCTGCAAAACTTAGGCCGTTGTCAACTGTCACTCCGAGATATTTTATAGTCCTGCATCGCTCTAGTTTAGGGCAGGTGCAAGCTACCATACCCGGCAGTATACACGAGTGTGCTGTTAAAGTTTGCGTGGCAGAAGGTTGTGTGGAATTTCGCATAGAGAATGTAAGTACTTTGGTTTTGTCAGTGTTTAAAGTGAGGGTATGTGTCTTAAGCCACTGCAGAACAGTGTTGAGTCCTTTTTGTGCTGAGTTAAAGGTGTCGTGCCAAGAATCGCCGGAAAAAGTAAGGACAGTGTCGTCAGCGAACGCTATTATATTTCCGTCTCCCAGTTTTATGTTACAGAGCTGGTTAATGTAAATCAAGAACAGAGTTGGCCCGAGCACGCTGCCTTGGGGGACACCAAATGTGACAGGCGCGTCTCTACTGTAGTGCTCCTGTATTTTTACGCATTGAGTTCGATCCTGAAGATAATCCTTCATAAAATCAAGAGGTTTACCTCGGATTCCCAGTTCCTCCAGCTTTAAAAGCAACTTAGGAATCGAAACTGTGTCGAATGCCTTTTTCAGGTCCAAAAATATTGACAATACTTTTTTCTTCTTGTCAATATTTTTGACGACGCAATCGACTAATTCCGTGACGGCATTGCTGGTTGATTTGCCGCGCCTGAATCCGAATTGATTTGGAGAGAAAAGTTTTTTATCTTCCAGATACTTCACTAGCCTTTTATTCACAATACGTTCGAGAATTTTGGAAATAGACGACAGTACTGCAATAGGGCGGTAATTATTAACGCAATGTGTGTCCCCGGTTTTATGTATTGGGTGGATGATGGCTTTCTTGAAGTGCCGTGGGAAGGTGCCAGTATTCAGAGAAATATTAAAGATATGTGTAAGCAGAGGAACAAGTATTTGCGTGTAGCGCTTTAGAAAGTTAGTCGAAATGTTGTCCCAACCAGTGGCAGAATCTGTTTTGAGTGATTTGATTATTTCATCCACCTCAGCCTCATCGGTGTTCAACATGACGAATGATTGTAAGGTCGAAGGTGAGGAGGTCATTTCTGTAGTATTTTTTTCATTACCAGGGGGAGATGAAAAGTTTCGGGCAAGATTCCGACCTACACTAGCAAAGAACTCATTCACTCTATCTACCGAGAGTTGGGGTGAGGTAGAATGAGCTAGCAAGTCAGTATTGGGTGTATTTGGTTTTTCAGTATAGGTTACTCTCTTTATTATTTTCGAATATAGAAGCTTTGGCTGTAACTAAACAAATCATATCTATAATCTTTTCGGCGTAGGATGGTGCGCGTGACATTAGAAGGAACGTTCCTTTTCAATCGAACGTTACTAAGATTTACAATTAGACTAAATATTTTAGCTGCAGCCTGAATACCATAGTCTTAAAATACGGAATCAGTAATAACTATACGGCGAAAGGACTATAAATGAGCTCTGGGTAAAGATTTTTTCACGACTAAAAAAACTAATTTTTAAAAGACGGCACAGCATGGTTGTCTACGGTAGGGTTGGCGCAGTGGCTGAGCGATCGACTGCTGTGCTGCGTGCGCGGGTTCGATCCGCGCTGGGAAAAATATTTGTATGGCCTACAGATAGTTGTTCCGGGTCTGGCTTTTTGTGTATGTGACTTTAAATGTTTGTAAACGCACCCTCAATACAGGAGACATTCCTAGTGGGGCAACGTTTAAAAAAAAATAAGTGTGTAAAGAAAAGCCTCTGCAACATTAAATCTTGCTGTACATTATTGAAATCAGAAAAATAGCTAAAGGCTACCTACAATAATAGGTTATGCAAACCATCCCCTATTCCCAATAATAAAACTAAATCCATCTTCATTACAAGCTATTGTTCCCAATCCGATATTACTAATCAAAAGTCCAACTTTCAGCCCGAACAGTCAAAGCTACGTTTAAGCCAATCAGCAATAACCTGGCCCCTCCTCCCCTCCTTTGCCCTCTCACTCCCCTCGTTCGCCACAACTGATTGAAATTCCATTATTATCCATCCCTGCGGTAATAGTAAATCTTTATAACTTGGGATTTTTCGTATCGGGCGGCCTTTGAGTCTCTCCTCTTTGTAGTTGGATTTACTTGGATTAACCGAATGTTGGATAGGGAGTATAGAGAATGTCGTAAAGTGTTGAATTGGTTTTTGTGTGAAGGTTAATTTGTTAGTTTTGCGTGTTGAGGGTTTTTGTTTTAGAGCTGAGGATTTGTATGTGGAACTAATTGTGTTTACATTCTGTTTGTTGGTCCTTTGAGTCTTGCAAATATTTACGGGTTTTAAATTGAAAAAGATTAAAATTTGATGCCAAAAGTAAGCTTGCTCTATTCATTATTCAACAATAATGTTTTTTTGACTAAAACAGCGAAAAATTTATTACAATTAACTATCCACAATTTTATAATCCTGGTTAGTTCACCGATTCTGACGTAATGTATAAATAGTGGAATGCGTGAAATTTGCGGCTCGCAGTGCTGTGATGAAAGTGTTCTGTACAAAGAGAACAACACTATCGAAACTGCGGAACAGGCATTTTTAGTGTACTCGTTATTGGAAATTGCTGGTAAAATGAGTAAAGATATTTAGGATACTCAGCCTAACATGATAGATAGAAGATAGTTTCTATAAAGTTGTGGTTTTGCTTTGCTATGAAGCTAGCTCGATGTGCTTTCGATGTTTTTTTTTTTCAATGCTGTTCGTTGTTTTGGTCTTCGTTTGTTTAGTGATCGTACGTGCTGATGTTGAGCATGAGGTCTTGAGTTTGATTCCCTTGTCAAGCTAAGGGTTATTTTTAAAAGGTTTTAACGGTAATAGTTTGAAGTCAGGATTTTCGTCCTGTTGATGACAAGAGGCTCGCCTCTTATCCTCGTAAGGCCCAACGACCTAATTTAATGACAAAAATATGTTGAAACTCCGGCCCAAGACAGTTTTAAAACTCATTAAATTACGGCCCAGTGACCTAAAATTATGACATGACATTTAAACGTACTTTTAGGTTTAAAATGATCCCGCCAATTTAAATTTGTCAACAAAAAATTGTTAACCTTGAACGCATCTCTTATTTTGACAATGTAAACTTGACATTTCAGAACCAAGAATCTGTCAAAGCATTACATTTAAAAACTTTTTTCTAATCAAAGTTCTGGGCCGCAACTACTTGCGCCTATTTTTAGTACATTGGCTCGTAATTTATATCGACCTAAATTAAGGTTGGGCCTTACGAGGTATATATGGGTCTAATAAGGGTACATTTCTGCCTGCCCTTTCGGGGAAAACAGGCATGATGTAATGGATGTATAATGGTCCTTCGATTTAAAATCTATTGAATAAAACGCAGCACGAAAATAAAGCTTATAAAGGCTTCGTTTTATGTGGAAAGCTCCTTTAACTTGTCATAAAATTAAAGGCACACTTGTGGATTATTCAACTAGTAAGTTGCAACATTAAAATAGCCGGAAAAATGTCTAGATAAAGGAGAATTGTGCATAAGTAGACAAGGACAGTTTGGTATTCTATTGCGCGGAAATTTTAAAGGAGCGAGGCAAAGCCGTGTCCTGTAGTCGAAAAAGGAATGACAAGCCGGTCCCTTTTAATAATTTTAGGACTATAAAAGATACTCTGTGAAATGCATGTAGAGCTTGGTGCGACAGAAAGCGATGGCTGGTTTAAATAGCGGGTTTGAGGATTAAATGTGATGATTTATTATTATAATTTATCATCCTGTAGCATTTTAACTAAATAATTTGCAAGAAACACAATCAGTGTAATTCGTAGATATGAATAAATTCTTAAAATTACGTGTGATTGATCATGATGATCATGATGCTTAAGTTGTACCTTTCAATAAAGTCATCATCACCATCGCGTATCTTACTCGTATGATTTTATTGGAGGAGCTCGTGGCTAAATAATAACAGCAGCACGGGTCGATCTTTAAGGTTAAGCCGTGCTTGCCGAGATTGGTCGGTGGATGGTGGGTGACCATAAATAATTACAAACCGAGTTTCTTCCCTGCCTCGGAAAACACGCTAAGCCGTTGGGCTCCGCTGTCGTTTGTAGATATTTGACAGTCGTTTACGAGTAGTCAGAAGCCAAAAGTCTGACATCCAGTCTTACCAAGGGGTATCGTATTACCCAGTTACTGGGTTGTGGAGGCCAGATAGGCAGTCGCTAAATGTAAAATACTAGTACTCAGCTGCAGCCGGTTAGACTAGAAGCCGACTCCAAAATAGTTTGGGAGAAGGCTAGGCAGATGATGGTGTGTGCTTTTATTAGTTTCCATCAGGATGAACATTTGTATACATGCTATAAATTGAAGAATGACTACATGATTGAAATTAAAGAAAGAGACGAGAACGTTTCCATTAAAATATCATTTGAACATTCCTTGCAACACCTACAAAATTCCAACGAAACGAAAAATGAAAAACCACTACCATTGCATATTTTTCACTTGTTATTTGACTTGCCACGAATCGCTTACTATCGCACCAAAGCCTAACGTGCATAAATTTTGCGCTGAAAATACTGCCGGTGAGGCGACTCAACTATTTACCTTACAGAATCCGTCCGTCGAAAATAAAAATGAGGCGGAATATTTTAAATTTAAAAAAGACACCGACGAACTTTTAACTATAGTCGTTTTGTTGCAATATTTAAATATCACCTAGGTTCGAGAGGGAAATAGGGTTCCTGAGTTTATGGGATTTAGAATTCGAAATGGTACCGTACACTGAAACTGAGGAATTGGCGCAGCATGGTGTACAACCAGGTCTGCACGGACGCTTTGTTCACCGTTTGGCTAAGTGTCAGGAATTTGGTTTCCAACAGTGCAAAAGTGTATTGTTTGGTGCATTCCCAACTTCTGATGCTGGGATTCTCTCTGTTAGTTTCTTAACGCTTAGATCAAACGTAAAAAAGAAACGTCACGCTACAAAAGCGAGGCCTTACTCGTGTACTTACTGTACGTAGCCTACCTAAATGCTCAAATGCTCAAGTAATCATACACTCACCAAAGAACAAGAACGTTTACAATACAGTAAACTAAACTTGAGGGTGGACTTACATAATTTCACTCCGCGTATAAGTAATTCTTTCACTTCCACACACTACACCAATTTATCTCGTCTGCTCGACGTCCGTATGTCACTACAGGGATCCAGCAGAATATCAGCGTCAGGTGCATGCCTGACACATGCTGAGCTGGACTCCCATTTGGTGCAACCTTGAGACGCACACTGCACCTTGTATACTCGTTATTTTATTTGAAGTATGTCATGGTGTTATTAGAACTGTTACGTTTTTTTTTTTTTTTGTATTGAGGCACCTTGTTTTTATATAGGTATATTTATGTAATCTGTGTCATTAATTGTGCTTCTGTGTGTTGTGCTATGTCTTTTGTGTGCACTGAATAAATGATTTATCTATCTGTTTACCTTTATGTTGGTTAGATGTGCATGAAGTAATCTATAATAATTAAACAGAAGAGAAACCGTCGCACAAACGTTTACCATGTATTTAGCCCATCTTTCTGATAGACAAGACAGGTAAATTAAAAAAAAAACTGCTGTTTTCTATAATAATGAAATACCTACATGATCAAAATGTATGAATCAGATTTTTTTTTTAATTACCAATTTAATATTTCGATGTGAGCTTCCAACCTGTTTATTTTTTAAATATCAGAAAATTCTACAAAATTCGAGCGAATCAAAATAAATATTCCCTTACTCCATCGCTCACAATGCCAATGTACTTTCAACGTCACATTCGTACGCGCGAATAAAATGTATATCGTTACTTTTTTCCAATAAACTCTTTCGTTATTCAACATCAATCAATTAGTATCTCTGGAAAATGCCGTATCTCTCACAAATAGAGATATAAAAAATGAAATACGTAGGTACATTTTTCATGTAAAATGTTTACCTATCAATATTTATTTGGGTGTACGGTGCTTTTAGAGAAACGCCTGGGTTTTTTCCAATTTAACTTTTTTTTTGGTACAAAACTTAATGAACGAATATCAATGATGAGTGATTTCTGTAAAGATATAAAACAGTAAGAGCCTGTTTTAACAAAAAAAAAAAAAAAACAATTGTTCCTTTTTCCCAAAGGTGAAAACTGTAGATACCTACAGGTGTACGCTGTAGCTACTGCACCTAATAAAAAGCCCTCTCTGTACTGGAAAAAAAGGGTGTTTTTTTGATAGCCTGGGGACATATGCGTAATCTGAATATCAGCGAACCCCAAAAGGCCGAAATAAATGCGTAACTACCGTCGAAATTCACGCGTAGTACTCGGCTTACGGCTTAAAGACTACATTTACATAAATACATTAAATCATTCCCACCGCGCTATCGCTTTCTTTCATCAAAGAATTCATTTTCTGAATATAAATTTTAGATTTTCAAGCTCATTAACTCTTATCGGCGATTTAAAAAGGTCCTCTTTGTGCCCCCTCGGGCAGTGGAACCATCCCCCTATTGTGACTGTGCCGAAACGGGGATGAAAGTAATTTACCATGATTTGAAATAGGAAAATACTTTTAAAAAACCGGACTGATTTAACTGCGTGAATCGGAGTGTATTCTGCCTCTTTGATTGGGTGAAAGGTAATTTTTGACAGGATTTGATGTTTCCCGCTTTTTCGAATGGATGGATGTGTCCGTGAGTTTTGTAGGGTGATTATTTATTTTGTTTTGATTGATTTTTATGTCGAACTCGGTTTTAGTACTAAGATTGAGTGGCAATGTTTCAGTCGTTTTGTGAGGTAGAAAACTGTTTATTATGACATAAACCTAGACAAAACGCCATAAAAAAATACTCGCAATTTTATAATTTCTCCAAACTTTGTGATCGTTTTAAATTGCCTACATTAATTTTATAACAAGGAGCTCTACCCATCAAAATATAGCCATTAAACGAAGCAATCTCCTCGCATTTAATTATACGCCGACGAACATTTTAAACTCATTTTAAAATCAAAATCCCTTGTACTTAAGCCACAGAAGGTGCGCAATACCGAATCGATCTTCAATCTTGGTTCCTCCCTAATACATCAACAATTGCAAATTAAACTTGGCACTTTGAAAAAGAAAATTCACCTTTATGCGTTGGGGGTAGAGTGGAAATTTTTAATGTTGGTGGTAAATATAAGTTTGTACAAAATATACCTGAGAAAAGTGGGTCTTTGTTGGCAGGTGTATAAAAAATGGCAGCCAGTAACAGCCTAGTCGAACGTTAGGAAAATGAGATCTCGGAGAGAATGATTTTTCAACATTAGAATGTCCTTTGACAATTGAAGTCTTTTTTTTTTTGATGAGTTGAAGAGTTTTCTTCTCGAAAGTTCGATATTGGTTGAGGCTTTCCTCGACAATTCCATATTGATATGCTAAGCTTTTGGTCTTGGGTTCGATTACGAGGTCAGGCACTGAAATTTAGTTTTCCTACCAGGAATTTCTCTTCATCATCAATCAGCCTATAATGTTCCCACTGCTGGGACACACGCCTCCTCTCAATGATAGGGAGTGGGCTTTATTCCTCCACGCGGGCCCAGTGCGGTTTGGTAGATGTCACATGTCTTCGAATTTTTAGTTCTAGGACATGCCGGTTTCCTCACGATGATTTCCTTCACCGTTTTTGAGAGCAGCGGTGAATAAATAAATTACACAAAGTAATGCGCCTGCCTGAGTTCGAATCAACGACTTACTGCTCGTAAGTCGGGGCTGCCACCACTGGGCCACTGCTACTGTCAGGAATTTCTTAGTAGAGGCCAAACTCTTAAAACTGGGAAAATGTAGCTGTAGGATTTTTTAGGTAAAAGTCTGCCAAACTCTTTGAGTACTACAGGCATGTTGTTATATTATCATCGAGTTTTAACAGGGCTTTAAAGTGCTCTCAGCTTGTTTGTTAAAATAGGTTGATTACTTGTTTGTTTTGCTACACAAACAAGCCGGATTCTAAGCAGAGGCACTAATTGCGAGTAAACAGTTCTGTTTATCATTTATCTTGTTTTAAAAGAGTTTTAAAACGGAGCTTGTTTGTCTGCTTTTGCTCGGTTATCTGGTTTAATTGGCGGAAATTATAATTTAGTAGTTTTCATGATTTAGTAAAAGGACAGAGTTATAGAGTTTCAATATGAGTTAAATGAAGAAGTGGCTGCACTAACAGACAAAGTTGTTAGGAATTGTCTCTTGTCACGAATATCAAAGATTTTTATCTTGGATAGATTTATCTATTTGAACAATAACAAATGTTTACTACAACGGAGTTAAAAGTATCACGGTTAATGCTAAATTTAGTTTAAAGAAATTTCTCCTATTTAAATAATCTAAAAGTATCATTAATTATTGGCAGAGGATTATTGGGAAAAATAGACTAAATATGCGATGGTTGCTCAGCGACTGGATTGCCCCTACATAAGTCATTGTTGTAGCAGGCATATTGTTGGTGGTTAATTTGATTTAGATCTGTTACATTTCATATAGATTTTATGTCTTTTTGATACTATAGTTTTTAATTCTGACATAACTTAATTCCATAATTTAATTCGTTGTCATAATATATCTAATTCTGTTTTATTATATTTTATTTTGCCATGTGCTTTTTGACATCCATCGATTTAATTTAATAAGAATATTATATTTTTGCCGTTGACATAACTTCATACCTTAATTTTATTCATTGTCATATTTCATTCTGTTTTGTTTTATTTTAATTTTTATTGCATGAATTGACTATAGTGTATTTGTATTGTGGTGTTACTAATATGGGTCAAGGACCTGAAATAAACGAATTTTATTTTATTTTATTTATTTTAAATATAATTTATATTCAAAAAAAAATTTATCTTTATAAACCATTTTACCCTCACCCTGAACTAAAATAAAATACACACCAACCCCAAAACACCAAAACACTTACACACGTAAAATTCACACATATCTTCCAAACATTTATTGTCTAAAAGAACATAATGCTGAACCCAATGGGAAAACGTACCTATGGTGTTCACCACGGCAAATTAATCCCCAGTTTCCCCCTCTTTCCGTATTAACCATTCATACCTTCCCAATTCCGTTATTTCTCCCAAACGACTAAGCTATTTCTATTATTTTTTCGCCCCTTTTTGCAACGCGGAGTTGCGACTGTTTTTGTCGACTCAATAGTCGCAATTTGGTCGCGGTTGGTGTAAGAATTTTATGTTGGTTTCATGAGCATTCGACAAAGTAGTTTCAGTTTAAAACGGTAGACTGAATTAGGTGTGTTTGTGACTGAAATGAATTTTAATTTGCTCTGTAATCTTTTTATGAAGTGGTTTGTTGTTGAAGGATAAAAGAAAACACGGTTCTCTTTTTGACGGCTTTTTTGATACCTGAAATTGTATTTACTTTTCATCTTACTTACTTACTCTTTTTGACGAAAATTTGTATGGCCTACAGATAGTTGTTCCGGGTCTGGCTGTTTGTGTTTGTGAGTTTAAATGTTTGTAAACGCACCCACAATACAGGAGAAATTCCTAGTGTGGGGCAACGTTTCTTCTATCTATAAAGAATGTCACGTTGTTCTGATTGCTTAAATCAGAATACAAAAAAGTTTAGCTGAAAAATTCTCTTTAAGTTAAAAGATTTTAATCTCTTAAAATCTATGGTTAATCACCCTGGCCCAGTCAGTAACTGAGCCTTCATTTTTATACATACATAAATGTCATTTTTTTTTTGTTTTTTGTTTTATGATGTCATTTATGTATGTAGCATTTTTCTTCCTACCCACATTATAATAAATACTAACATCATCCTTATGTTCCCTAACATAAATTACCATGACACCGTGAATAAGCACTCTTACACATAAACATATAAAAACACTACTTATACTTAGCTCCCCATTCTCCTCATACGCGCTTATATTTTTATTTTACACGCAAAACATCCAATACCAATCGGCATTTCTCCCCTATGTCGATCCCCTTATTCCGTGTCATTGTTATTCTTTTATTCCAATGCGGAATTTAGATGATTTCCATATTGTTTGTTTGTGTAATTGAATAGTGGTCAAATTGTATGGGAATAGTTATTTGTGCAACAAGAGAGCAAAGTTGTTTTTTGCTGCGAGTGCTGATTTTGAATCCTGAGCAAGCAAAGGATTCAACGATTGAATCACGAGCGTAGCGAGTGATTCTAAAGCTGAATCCTGAGTGTCGCGAGGGATTCAATAGCACGAGATGCAAAAATATTTGCTCTCGTGTAACACACATAACTTTTCACTTCAGCAGCGAGAACACTTTACGAGATAAAATAATAAACAGGAATTGATTGAAATAACTATTTATTGTGAATCAAAATAATTAACATTATAGATGATCACCGCGTCTGTGATAAATCTAAAAAATAAGATAGCAACACCGTCTCCGAAAAACTGCTTGCGCCCTTTGTAAGTCTCGTTGAAGACATGGTATGCTTTCAGATATTTCTTGCGAGACTTCTCAGGTAGGAAACTTAATTCTGCATTAATAACTGTCTTGTTGTTTTAACTCTTCCGGTATTACAATACTGTTCTCGTTACCTAGTTTCACTCATATTTTACGATTATTTTAATATTTTTAACTTATTCAACTCTTTACGCCAGCCACGATTTTTTTTCCCGCTCTTTCATTTAAATTAAGGCGTGTTCGGAAATAGCACCCATGATATTTTATTATTCAAAATATATTACGTAACATTATTGAAACTAGAAATAAATATTTATAGGTTAAATATCAGTTTTATTTGCAGTAAATACTTATTTTCGTTTAAATACAACATTAAGTTAAAAATTACATTAAATGGCATTTTTTCAAAATCTCTTTAGTTAGTACGAAATTCCGAACGTGTTCGAATTCAAAAACGGAACTTCGAAAGGGCTGGTCTTTGTCTCTCTCGCTTTCTTATGGGCGGGAAAGAGATAGAGTGTGAATGTTTCGAATTGTATGATTAACCCAAGGCTGAATAAGAAATTCGGGGCTTTCTGAAAAGATAATTAAAAAGTTACTTTGTCTCACTCAGTGAGCAAAATCGCATTTTACTCACTGATTTCAGGCAGCAAAACCTACATGTTTGAGCTACTGAAGTGAAAATTATTTTTGATGGTGTTGTAATAAATGAATGGAGCTTCGTGGCTATACAATAACAGCCGCACGGGTCTATCTTTAAGGTTAAGCCGTGATGCCGAGGTCAGTCCGTGGAGGGGTGACCATAATTACATACCGAGTTTCCTCCGTGCTTCAGAAAGCACGTTAAGCCGTTGGTCCCGGCTTTCATTTGTAGATATTTGACATTCGTGTTTTGTTTAAATGAAACTTTATTTACTAAAGACAAGCAGAAGTTCTTACTTTCAAACTATAATGTCAATGTCATAACTGTCAAAATAATTTCAATTTTTTCTTTATTGTCAAAGTCTCAAAAAGGGGAATGTTATAGTCTATGGTTAATTGTTTATGATATAGTTAGTATGTCTATGCCAGTTTTGTCTTTGATTAGACGTCACTTGGAACTTCCGTATATCATTTGTGAAGGTCTTATAATCTATAATAGTTTCTTAGTAAAGATGGAGTCCAACAGTCAATGTCGTGGTTTTAATTGAAAGCCCTAGTCGCCGCCTCCTGCCAAGACCAATAAATAAACATGGTACTTTCATCATGTACTAATACATCAACTACTTGCAGTTAGAAGCCGAAAGTTTGACATCGAGTCTTACCAAGGGGTTCATATTACCCAGTTACTGGGTTGTGGAGGTCAGATAGGCAGTCACTTTATGTAAAATACTAATGCTCAGCTGCATCTGGTTAGACTGGAAGCCGATCCCAACAAAGTTTGGGAAAGGCTAGGCAGATGAGATGGGGTTATAAATGAATGGTTGTAGCGAAAATCAATGATCAGAGGACTTAAAACAAAGTGAACAGAAATAATGGCTACCTACCTGTAATAACTCTAAAAGATCTACAAAAGACAGCCGGGACCTACGGCTTAACGTGCCTTCCGAGGCACAGAGGAAACTTGGTATGTAATGTCAGCCATCCACCGAACAACCTAGGCGAGCGCGGCTTAGCCACGAGCTACAACCAAATATTAATAACAAGTATATTTTGAAACTGAGGAAAAGTTATTATTCGCCACATTACACCGGATAAGGCTTCACCAAACACAAACCTTCCGATTGATTCAAACTTAGTTTAAAATTTCATTAAAACGAAGATACCCATATTTACGCATCCTTCAACAAATATAAAGGGGAATGTAAATATATCTTAATTAAAATGAAGGATCATATTCTATACGTGTGCCCCTGAGCCATGTCTGCGGTCTGAGCGTCTAGTTCGGAAACTGAGGTACTTTTAACACACTGAACAATTACTTGACCGAGTACTTTTAAAGTCGAACGCACGCACACATGTGCAAGACTCGGTTAATAACGTATTCGGGGAGAAAATACGGGGTTAGTTGTGTGTCTGCTTCATACGAAAGGGCGTTTTCAATGTGTGAGTGAGAAAGTCCTCAGGAACCAAGCAAAGTCCGTATATAAAATGTAATCTGTGGCCGGAGTTTCCAGTTCGAAAACTGCGGTAACTGCGTCTGCAATTTTAGTATGAAATACTTTTGTATAATATGTGTTGTAGGATACAGTACGCTATTGTTAGAACGGTAGAGTTGTAAGCCGAGCTATAATTTTGACTTTGTGCACTGGCGGTTTGATACTTTGGCTAGATGAAATATTTTGTTTTAAGTGGATCTGCAGTTTTAAATTGAATTTTCGGATTATCCGAGGGATTTTGCACAAAAAAAAATGCTGTGTGAGATTTACTTAGAAAGTGTGTTCGTTTCGGATGGATGGCCTTTGGTGTGTGTGTGCGTCCTGTGGTCTTTCTTAATATTGTTTTCTTTTCTGTTGCCCTTATCCCAATTTATTTGGGATATATATTTAGGGATAAGGCATGCTGTCTTCTTCTTCCATACTTCTCTATTACTTGTCACCTCATCAGACACGTCATTTCTTGCCATATCATCCTTCACACAGTCTATCAATCGTTTATTTGGTCGTCCTCTAATCTTATACCCATCCACATTCATACTCAAAACTTTCCTCACGACATTTTCATCATTTCTCAACCTATTAATATATCGAAATAGCCTGTAGAGATTTCTTGACGATAAATTGATTTATACAACCAGGATAACGAGATGAAAGAGAAAACAAAAATATAGGCCGACAATATTCTGTTAGTAAAAAAACAAAAACCGGTCAAGTGCGAGTAGGACTCGCACACGAAGGGTTCCGTACCATTATTTATAAAAACGAGCAAAAAAATCACTTTTATGTATGGGAGCCCCCTTACATATTTATTTTATTCTGTTTTTAGTATTTGTTGTTATAGCATCAACAGAAATACATAATCTGTAGAAATTTCAACTGGCTACCTATCACGGTTCATGAGATACAGTCTGGTGACAGATGGACGGACGGACGGACAGCGAAGTCTCGGTAATAGGGTCCCGTTTGACCATTTGGGTACGGAACCCTAATAAACTAGGATTCATCAGTATACCGTACTTAGCCATTGCAAAAACGAATATTCCAAAAAAGTTCGCAGATTCGCGTGACAGAAATACAAAGTAAAACCAAGTACTTATTGTTTTGATCTCGACACCGAATCTCTCTCAAAGCTAAGCTTATGTAAATAAATGTAAAACAAAAAACCGTTAAGTAACTTTTTACTTAGATTGCTTCGTGTAAGGAGATGTATTGTTTTTTAGATGCGTACGAAATATAAACATTATTTCTTACTACAATATGGAGTAAGAACAGTATGCTATTATAACTCTTATAAAATAATATGGTACTGTTATAAGATAATATGTTTTAGTGCCACGAAAAGTACTTTTCGAGGATTTTGAGTTGCCAAATGTAGGGTTTTCTGTATACCTTCTACTACATATACTACGTACATAATAAAATTAAAATAGACATGAACATAACATCACGCCTGTAATCCCCGAAGGTATAAGCAGAGGTGTACCTAATAATACACCCAAATTTCCCCAGTTATACATAGAATAGAATAGAATAGATTTTTTTTATTTCAGACCGGAGTCCATAGGATTAGTAACAATTATACTTAAATTCTAGTGTTAGTAGGTTACAGACAGATGAAAAATACACAATTAAAATTCAGCGTGAAGCCGCATCTACCTCCGCATCATCGGAAAATCCCACCGATTAGCGAATACACTGAGAATACTGTTGGTGCTGCCGCGAACACGGGTCATCAGGGATGCACACCTATTTCTAATAATTGCGGCAAAACTATTAATATTATTTTCTGCAAACATCCCTGACGCACTGCTACGCCAAGGCAGCCGCAGCAGCATTCTCAGTGCATTATTATATTGAATACACTGAGAATACTGAACTTATTATATTGAACGCGTAGGTCGCTGTATGCCCGCTGAGTGAAGTTGACCCAAAGGCTGCACGTATAGAAAGACTGACAGTAAGCTCTGAAAAGCGTTACTTTAACTGGTTTCGTACAACGTGCAAACCTGCGGGCCAGCATGTTACAACGGACAGCCAGCGACCTACGTTCCCTTTCAATGTCACAATTATCTTTAAGATCTTCAGTGATCCAGTGGCCCAAACATTTAAACTTTCCACTCTTCGCAGTGGTTCACCACAAAGTGCGACAGTAGGAATACACGAATATTAAAAACCATTAGTTCACTCTTTGTGACGTTATATTTGAGCCCATGATTCACCGCATAATGTTCACATATAGCGACCAGTCGCCTCAGAGCACCGATCGATGGGCTCAGCAACACCATTATGTTATGTTTAAGTCCCATGAAATAGGAGGCGAGCCTATTCCCATCAATCGGGCAGAAATCGAGACTCCGTGGCTGGTACTGAAGATCCCTGATGGAAAAACCCAATAACCATTTGCCCGACTACTACTATTTGTAGATTTCGAAACCAAACTGGGAATCTAACCTCGTTGGTTTGATTCCCAGTCAGCTCAGCAGTCGCGATTGCGAGCACTTGACCAATGAGCCAGTCATTTTGATCCAAATAATTCTATTAGTAATACACAAATTATGTAATCAACTACACTTCAACATACACACGTAATTTTCCTTTCGGTTTTCTTTATAATCTACTTAATTAATTAACCGCCGTTGCAATCACTAAGAGCTTCTGATGAAAAAACTTGAGCTTATACCAAAATAATTGCTCCCTAAACGCTTCATTCTAGGGGCGAAACTCTAATCACTATAGCCAAAGCCTCTTAAACAAACAAAAAATAAATAAAGACCAACTCACCTTCTTAGGGCACGAAGCCAAAATAAATAACCATTCAGAAAACGAAAGTATAATCCAAATTGGCAAAGCTGTTTACACAAGTAATCTCTTTACTGAATGATCCGCGGACCCCTAAGTCTTGATAAGAATCTTCTTAAACAGACTGGTCCCTTTAATCGACCCTTGGTATTATGTGTGACTGATAATAGAAATCAAATTAATGTAAGGTATTAATTAATTGATGAGCGGAAACGTTAATGAGTTTTGGTTTGAACAGTTCCTGAAATGGTTTGAAAGTATGGAAGGTTTTTTTTTGTTATTTATTTAACGACGACTGCAAACTACTGCCGAGGAGAGCTCGTGGCTAAATAATAACAGCCGCACGAGTCGATCTTTAAGGTAAAGCCGTGCTTGCCTAGGTTGGTCCGTTGATGGGTGACCATAATTACATATTGAGTTTCCAGTGAAAGCACGTTAAGCCGTTGGTCCTGGCTGTTATTTTAGATCTTTGACAGTCGTTACGAGTAGTCAGAAGCCGAAAGTCTGACAGCCAGTCTTACCAAGGGGTATCGTAATACCCAGTTACTGGGTTGTGGAGGTCAGATAGGCAGTCGCTTCATGTAAAGTACTAGTACTCAGATACATCCGGTTAGATTGGAAGCCGACCCCTGTTTGGGAAAAGATGATGATGACGATTTAACGGCGACTGTATGGGATGTGGAGGCTGACCTCCACATCCCATACAGTCGCTCCATCTCATCATGCAGTATCTGAGATAGGCAGTTGCTCCATGTCAAATAAGTCATTAGACTGGAGGCCGACCACGGCATAGTTGGAAAACGGCTAGGTAGATGATGATTCAATCATCATCTACCCTATCCATCTATCTATAGGACTGCCTCGTTGATCCTTAAAAAGTATGGATCACAGCAGGTGGCGTTCATAGGTGCCAACCCACATGAGCAAAAGGCGTGAGTAATCGCAAGCGTACAGCTAAACGTATGATCTTGAGTTCGATTCCCAAGGCATGGGTTAAGGAGATGTCAGCAAATCGGAAGGGGTCCGAGAGGCCCGATGCCTGTCAGGGCTGCGGGACTGTTCGAAAGAGATACCGTGGCCCTGGAACACAAAGGGCTAAGAAGGAATATGGATGGGTTTTAGTCAGTACAAGTCTGACACTCCCTTTGGCTTTGCTCAGAGCGGGAGGAGTCATTTGATGATTTCCCAACCGAAAAAAAAAGGCAGGCAAAGCATTACTGGGTTTTCTGAATTGCTCAACATTACCTCCGAGTCTAGAATTTGTGTCTGGTCGATGGCCATAGGCTCGCCTCTAAATACATGGAGATGCTATAGATACAACTCTGCCAAAATGATGGGGATTACAGATGTTGTTTTGTTATTGAATGGCTGTTAAATTCGGGTCGTGTATTTCCCGATCAGAAAATATCTTAAAGATTTGTTATATCTTGGCGCATAGCCAGAAATTGTTGGTTCCGAGGTGATGGCCGGATGAAGTTTTTACACTTCTCTTGGCGCAAGATTTTAAAGTGCAATCTCTGTGACTGGTAGTTATTTGGGCCAAGAAAGTTATGACTAAGTTAGTTTTAAATAAGTAGTTCAGTGTAACTTTTTACATCTTTCTTATTCTTTATTGCTCACAAAAAATTAAAGATTTTAGACAAATAATATAGCTTAATTAGCTTATGGTTAAGCATGGTGTTATGGCATGGTTTCGATAATATTCCTTAATTTTTTAAAATTATTTTTTTATTATTTTTTATTTAAGGGATTTTTCTACACAAATACGACGATGTCAATCTCATCGTACTTTTACAGATATCAACTTACTTCCTAAACTAATTTAGGTTATTAAAACTATACAAAACTTAATGAACTTGATCTAATTATTTATCTAATAAAAAAGAATATAATATCTTTGCTAATTCAGAGGTAGGCTTAGCTAAAATGCCATGAAACACAAGAAGCCGGAAATTTGGACCATAGTACCTACTCGCGCGAAGATATCGAGTGAAACTTACTCTCGTGGCTCGTCTTACGACCGACGTGAATGGGGTGTAAAGCCTACCTTTCACAATCGTGACGTAATAACTTTATTTTTCCAAGCCCCCCAAAAGCAAGCCACCAAAAAGAGCAAAGAAGCAAGATCAACATTGGTTAATATTCGCTCGGCGGCCAAGTTTGCACTCCTCATTCATTATTTCCGACAAAGAATGTTTAATGCAATACAAACATCTAGCCGATCTGGGGTAACACGCTCAAAGGTAGAGGAATGTACGTGTATGTGTAGGGAGGGATTTTTTTCGCGAAGCTGAGCCTTTTTCACCACAGTTAACTGCTTTATATTTTAAAAGTAGGTTTTGGATATGTGAACTATTTTTGGCAATAGGGGTGCGGACTGGGTAAAGAAAACGACATTCTATTTTTTCCGTCAAACAGGTAATACAAAAATATTAGACACGTATTTTTTGTTTTATCAAAATATCAAAAAAATACTTAGATAAAACTCATTAAAGTTGGAGAGTGGGGGCTTACTACGTCACAAGTAGGTATAAAACTTACCTACATGTGACGTCATGCGCCATTTCAACTCAATATATCTCCGTAGTTTTATGACCACGTGAAAAATAAAAAAATACGTGTCCAATACTTTTCAATAATCTACCCGACGGACAAAGAAAAAAAAATGGATTATCCCCTATTGTTTTGATTGTAATTTTATTCTTCTTCTAAGCCTTTATTTACAAAACGAAATAGTGTGTGTTCAATAAAACAGAATGCTTTCAGCGCATTTAAACCGCCTTCAAAAGCAGGTATCAGTGTCAATATACCACAACAATGATGACACCGAGTTCAGGTTTCTTTGCGATCAACCCAAAATGAGCAAAGAATATAAAAATCTCTTCAAGCATGAAAACATTCACCATGCACATCAATATTTCCAAATCATAAATTAGAAGCAACTGAAAAATATGCTACAAAACAGCAAATTAACAAAATCGCCCCACACCTTATACAAAAATCCACAAAAAATCTTCCAATAATAAAAAAGTAGCATTTCATCCATCGGATGACAAACAAACAATTCTTAATCCCCGTTAGGAGGCAACACGAATGTTTGCGGAGACGAGAGAGGGTGTACGGGGGTGCGCGGGGGTGTCACATCCCCTTGTCACGTGACGTTTGATTATGGCGTGACAAAACACGTCACACGCCACTTTTGAGGGGGGAACGGAGGGGAGGTCGTGTTTTCAGGGTTCTGTTAGATGAGACCCCTTTTCACCTGTGGTTAGTCTGCCTGTCTGTTGCAGATGGTGTGCTATTTTGATAATTTTTGGGTTTAAATGTTAATAGACTTGATGGTACTAGTGGAAGCATAGGAAATGGCATGGAGACAAGGACGGCACGGTTGGCGCAGTGGTTGAGCGATCGACTGCTGCGCTGCGTGTCGCGGGTTCGATCCCCGCACGGAACAAATATTTGTATGGCCTGCAGATAGTTGTTCCGGGTCTGGCTGTTTGTGTATGTGAGTTAAAATGTTTGTTAACGCACTCACGATACAGGAGAAATTCCTAGTGTGGGGAAACGTTTAAAAAAAAAAAAAAAAAGAACTGTGAGGTGTGGGAGTTTTGATTATTTGACGGCTTTGCTATTGCAGTTTCTTGCCGGTTCTTTTCCACAGGAAACAACCAACGCGAACCATGCACCTTTTCTCGACGTTTTATGATGCCCATGTGAAATAAAATATTTTGATTTTGTTGAGAATGCGGCACTATCAATATCCCAGTTTGTTTTAAAACCTATAAAATGCAAAACGATGAGTATTGCCTATTTAAATTTTAGTATTAGGTACTTATTTTATTCTTTTCAAAACTGATTTTAATTAATGTATTCTAGATTAGAATAACGCCTTTTTTTAATTATACTTAACTATTCTAAACTAAAAGCAATATGCTTTGCTTGAAGCATATTGCTTTTAGTTGTGAATGTGAATTAGTTGAAAACTTAATTAATTCCATAAATAATTCTAGGACAAAAGCCATTTTACTTGGATAAATGAAATGGCTCTAGCGTAATTTAAGTAATCCTTAGCTGTCGGATTATTACTCTCTAGGCAGTTATTGAAATGTTCTGTAGAACATTTTGCATAAATTAATTTCATAACATGAGAAATCACTTTTCTTAGTTTGATGTGGCTCAGATAAAATTAGAGCAGCAGTGAGAGAATAGCAGTGGTCCAGTGGTGGCAACCCCAACTTACGAGCAGTAAGCCGTGGGTTCGAACCCTGGGAGGCGAATTACTTTGTGTGATTAATTTCATCACTGCTGCTCTCAAAAACGGTGAAGGAAAACATCGTGAGGAAACCGGCTTGTACTAGAACTAAAAATTCTAAGATATGTGACATCTACCAACCCGCACTAGGCCCGCTTGGTGGATTACAGCCCACTCCCTCTCATAGAGAGGAAGTATGTGCCAGGAGTGGGAACATTATAGGTTGATGATGAATCAGCCTAGTTTCTAAATTTCGTTGGATCGACGATATCGTCAAAGACGCGGGAAACACCTGGTTAGGAGACGCAAAGAACCGGGAAGTGTGGCAAAAAAAAGAGGAGGCCCAAACCCAGGAGTGGATGATACCGGGCTGATATGATGATGACTAATCATCATCGTCTGTAAATTTTGAGAGAATTCAGGGATTTAACCCTCACTTCGAAGTTGTAAGTCGGGTTTTCAATTAAGGGCCTTTTAATTGTCATGCGTGTTTGTGCCCGCGTGCAGGCCAGGCACGCATGCTTGTTGCGGGCTGCAAGCAGAGCAGATTATTTTCGCCACGCCGCCGCCGCCGGTGCGTGTGGCGTGCATGACAATAAAACATGAATGATACGATAGGTTGCGGGCGGCACGCATGCGTGCCTGGCCTGCACGCGGACGCAAACACGCATGACAGTAAAAAGGCCCTTATTTCATCACTACTGCTCTCAGTATGGTGAAAGAACATCGTGAGGAAATCGATCGAGGATCGTGAGAAAACGGTTTATCCAAGGACAGAAAACTCGAAGACATGTGGCATCCGCTAATCCGAATAAGACTCTCGTGGTAATAATCACTCCCTCTCAAATATCCGAGAGTTGTGTCCCAGCAATGGTTCATCATCATTCTCCTGGCCTTGTCCAAATTTATTTGGGGTCGGCGCAGCATGTCTTCATCTTCCATACTTCTCTATTACTTGTCATCTCAGTTGTCACCACCTTTCATCATCTGCCTAAACTTTTCCCAAACTATCTTGGGGTCGGCTTCCAGTCTAACCGGATGCAGCTGAGTACCAGTATTTTACATGAAGCGACTGCCTATCTGACCTCCACAACCCAGTAACTGGGTAATACGATACCCCTTGGTAAGGCTGGATGTCAGACTTTTTGGCTTCTGACTGCTCATAACGACTGTCAAAGATCTACAAATGACAGCCGGGACCAATGGCTTAACGTGCTTTCCGAGGCACGGAGGAAACTCGGTATGTTATTATGGTCACCCATCCACGGACCAACCTTGGCAAGCACAACTGTAAGTGCCCGTTCATATAATATATATTATCCTTTACACAGTGCATCCACCGTTACCACCAAAATTTTCTTAATTACATTTTCGTCATCCCTCCTCCAAACAATGGATATGCTTAAGATAATCTTCCCTTGTCCAAAAAAACCATTGCAGCTCATGAAAGGAACAAAGTTTTAAGTCAAATAAAAACATGTTTCAACTTACCCTTGTAAAATTCATACACTCATTGTTATTCCTCATTTTATTTACCACCATGATAATCCTGATCCCGAACCAGACAAGCATGAAGACACATTACATCATCAAAAAAGATTAACGGCGGAACCCGTGACGTCAAACTTTCACCCTTTTATTTCGCATTTTTCGCGCGGTTTCACACTGGCTGACCAGTTTGTCTTGGGCCGCGGGGGAATATGGAACTTTATTTAAGAGCGTTTTAAATACTAGGGTATTTAAAACGGCATTTCATACAAACTTTCAAGTCGTTATTTTCCGAAAATAACCGTTTTTTCGTTCAGGAATTACTCAGTAGCAGCCACGGAGTTTACTTTTGTGCCTAGTTGATGGCAATAGGCTCGCCCCACGGGATTTTAACATAACTGGCGTAATGTGGCTGTACTTAATTGGTACTTTTACTGCCTAATCCTTCGAGGACTACATGCGTTATGTTACGTTATGTTATATTATGAAGATATATTATAAAAATACTAGACTAACTAAACAGTCAGATGAAAATTTGTTAATTTAAGAGCGTTTATACGCTACGGCATTTCATACAAACTTTCAAGTCGTTATATTCCGAAATGACTGAACGCAGGCAGAAAAAGTACCCATAATATTATAAAGTCCCATGGGTCGAGCCTATTGCCATCAACTAGGCACAAATCTAGACTCCGTGGCTGCTACTGAGTAATTCTTGAACGAAAAACCCAATAACACTTTGCCCGACCACACTAGGAATTGAACCGAGGACCTCAGATGGTAGGCACCATGACGTCTTAAAACATTATTGGTTTACTCCTTTTCCAGTGAGGGAAAGAGATGGCACTAGACGCCCTGTATAGCTCCGTCTCTTTCCCACAC
This sequence comes from Cerastis leucographa, assembly GCA_963082945.1. Classification (NCBI taxonomy): domain Eukaryota; kingdom Metazoa; phylum Arthropoda; class Insecta; order Lepidoptera; family Noctuidae; genus Cerastis; species Cerastis leucographa. The sequence goes on from OY720360.1 coordinate 2,357,994, forward strand.
CGGAATAAGAGTAAAACAATACTGCTTTACGAGGTCATGGTAAGCCAGCAGGTCAACAGTCGCGCTAGTGACCACTAGACCTATGAGTTAACTTCCTGGCATATAGATGGCAAAAAGGTTTGTTTGGCCCAAAATTCAGCTACGCGAACTCCGCTCACTGAGGCAGTAGAATAGGGGATGATCACATTTTTTTTCTTTGTCCGTCAGGTAGTTTATTGAAAAGTATTGGACACGTATTTTTTCTTTTTTCACGTGGTCATAAAATTACGGAGATATATTAAGTTGAAATGGCGCATGACGTCACATGTAGGTAAGTTTTATAACTACTTGTGACGTAGTAAGTCCCCAACTTTAATGAGTTTTAACTAAGTAATTTTTTGATATTTTGATAAAACAAAAAATACGTGTCTAATATTTTTGTATAATCTGTCTGACGGACAAAATAGAATGTCGTTTTCTTTACCCAGTCCGCACCCCTATTATCAAGTGCGCAGGTAACAGGCCTTCTGGCGTAAGATAGAAGGTACTCCATTTCTGTGGGTAGACGCACTTGAGATCTACGCCGGCCATGAACCGCCATCTGTGGAGATAACCAATGAGCATTGAAGACTAATCGTGAAAAAGTGTTTTCAGGTTTTCCACTTTCAGATTTTCTGTATTAATCCGGCCTGATTTTATATGGAATCTATAACTGTAGGATTACTATCTCTCTGCCTAAAATATAACATTTAACATGATTGAGTTTAACCCTTTTGTTAACATCCTTGCCATTACCGCCTCTATAAAAGGTCAAGATATATTGGACGATAGGTAGGTATGTTAATTCTACACGTACAACTCTTTAATTATATTGTTCGTCTGAATTAAGGGAATAAGGAGATTAGGATTGTTAATTGATGTGTTCCTGTGACTTCGAAAAAGGAGGAGGTTTTTAATTCGGTTGGATTTCTTTTTAATAGTTTTAATGACATATTATTTTTTATACGGGTGCTCGTGGCTAAATAATAAAAGCCACACGGGCTTATCTTCAAGGTTAAGCCGTGCTTGCCGAGGTTGGTCCGTGGATGGATGACCATAATTACATACCGAGTTTCCTCCGTGCCTCGGAAAGCACGTTAAGCCGTTGGTCCCGGCTATAATTTGTAGATCTTTGACAGTCGTTACAAGTAGTCAGAATCCGAAAGGCTGACATATCCAGTTTTACCTAGCGGCAAACCTACTTTTATGGTTTTCAAAAAATCAACTTTGCTGTCAAAATATGTTTTTTTAAGTGTTTATTACTAAGTCGTGACGACATCAAAATGAATGCCAATGAAAGCCTAAATATTAATTATCAATTTATTTTCGCGTTTCAACTTCAAATATCAGACAGTCTGTAAAGTAACAATCCTTACAACGATTGAATTCAAAATTGTCTATCAACACAATTTTGCGCCCATTTCAATTGTTCCTCTCTCAATAGACCGATAATATTGTTCCAAGAACACATACCAAAACATTTTACGCGTAAATTATCTAAATACAAAGTGATGTGCCGAGGTGCGCGGCGCTCGCATAATAAGCGGAATTCCCGCGACGGGCATAAGGCTGAACGCGTGACGAGAATGGCAATGACAACATTAGCGACCTCTACAGGCCTAATATAGAAGTCAAACAGCCCGACATGTGAACTCTGTGCGATGATGAGCTTGTGCTCTGCAGGGTTACTTGTGCGCGGATATTTTTGACAGATAAAGTTGTCAAAAATTTCAGCGTTAATTTTTACTCTAAACAGACGCTTGGCCACAAAGGCTTGGCTAGGTGGAAGTGCCAGTTCAAATTTTCATACGTTTTTTACAATTTGCAGGTTAGTTTCAGGTTGTTTTTCGATTAAAATATTATTCGCGATATGGCTTAACAGAGTTATAGCCATTAAAATCATCAATAAAACCACTTAAATTCATTGAATGCTCACTTTTTCATGAAATAGTTTTACACTTGCGTAATGTTTTTAAGCAAGAACCTCTGCAAGCACTGCTGAATTTTGAAGAACAATGACCTTGTATTTCTTCATACACCTTCCTTGTACATATTTCTAATGTATAAAATTCTCGTGTCGCGGTGTTTGTTACCATACTCCTCCGAAACGGCTGAACCAATTTGTATGAATTTTTGTGTGCATATGGAGTAGGTCTGAGAATTGGCCAACATCTATTTTTCAATACCCTAAAATCCATCAAAATTTCCACGTGAATGAAGTCGCGGGCAGCACCTAGTAATCAATATAAGTAACTTCAGATTTATAGTATGTGGCGTTCTATAGTTTCTGCCAACACCCTTTGGAAAACAAGCTTGATTTAATATAAAGAGATTGTAAAAATAAAAGAGTGTCCATGGAGTTTCTTTGCCATTCTTCTCCATAGAAATTTACGCTTTGGAACGGGCAAGTACAGTACTTGTACAGTGATGTCTTGTGACTGGGACTATAGATTAATTTTTACTGCTGTTTTAGCTCAATTATTCAAAAGTGCCTGTAACTGGCCTACTTGAAATAAATGATTTTGATTTTATGCATGGTTCAAAGCAATACTGTTTCAATAAATAAAATCATCGAGCAATCACCAATTTGCAACTAAAAGTGGTAATTACACCAATTACTATCCATGAATCGGTCTTTGAAGCGGTTTATAATGGAGGCTTATAATTAGCGGTGGACATACACGTTTTGGGATGACTGCGATATTGGTTTTTGATAAAAGGGAATACATTTATGTTTTCACCACTTAATTATTGGTGAAATCATTAATGTTGATGGAAATGAAAATATTTTGTTTATGTTTGACTATCCTATGCCCGTGGCTTTGAACGCGTGAAGTTCTGTTATTGTCCCACTGGATTATACTACCCGGATAAAAAATATCCTATGTGTTAATCCAGGTAATAAACTACCTGTGTGTCAAATTTCATATAAATCCGTTCAATAGTTTTCGCGTGAAAGAGTAACAGACATACATTCTCACAAACTTCCGCATTTATAATATTAGTAGGATGTATAGGATTATGTTCTAGTTGGCTGTAATGAAAGTTACGTTACATGAGTTTTGAATTATTGTTGAATAGGTATGTTAAATTGTCAACTCGGATGGGCAGCGTTCGGGAAACTACGCAAAGTCTTCTCGTCAAAAATACCTCAGTGCTTGAAGACAAAGGTATTCAATCAATGTGTGTTGCCAGTCATGACATACGGAACAGAAACGTGGTCTCTCACTATGGGCCTAATGGAAAAGCTCGCAGTTGCGCAACGAGCCATGGAGAGGGCTATGCTTGGGATTTCTCTACGAGATCGAATCAGAAATGAGGAGGTCCGTAGACGAACGAGAGCAACCGACATAGTCCAGCGGATTGGCAAGTTAAAATGGCAGTGGGCTGGCCACATAGTGCGCAGGACCGATGGCCGATGGGGCCGGAAGGTCCTGGAGTGGAGATCGCGGACCGGCAAGCGCAGCGTAGGACGTCCACCGGCTAGGTTGGCCGACGACCTAGTCAAGGTAGCCGGAAGACCGGTCCTGTTGGAAATCCATGGGGGAGGCCTATGTCCAGCAGTGGACGTCCTACGGCTGATATGATGATGATGATGTTAAATTTTTATTCATTCATTTTCATTTCTAGTATCCCAACCTTTTGTCTCAATCTCCTACCTAGTAGTTTAGTACCTAACGGTTTGTTACCGTTGTTCTTCTAGAACTAAGAAGAAAACATGAAAATTGTCATTACTTAATTAATTATTTTATAATAAGTAGCTGCACGGTTTAAGATTAAGCCGTGCTTAACGAGGTTGGTCCGTGGATGAGTGACCATAATTACATACCAAGTTTCCTCCGTGCCTCGGAAAACATGTTAAGCCGTTGGTCCCGGTTGTCATTTGTAGATCTTTGACAGTCATTACGAGTGGTCAGAAGCCAAAAGTCTGACATCCAGTCAGTCGTATTACCTAGTTATTGGGTTGTGGAGGTCAGATAAGTTAAGGATAAGGTCGGTTAGACTGGAAGCCGACCCCAAGATAGTTTGGGAAAAGGCTAGGCAGATGCTGATTTATAATAAGCACATCAACGGCACTGTATCTTACAATTCAAATAAACTCACATCTAAAATCGGTATTTTAGCAACCATGCAAATAACAGGTATAATATTCCAAAAATATATGGATACTAGCTTCTGCCTACGGCTTCGCCCGCGTTTTTCGGTAATTGTCCCGTGGGACCACACTACCGGGATAAAAAGAATCCTATGTGCTATTCAGACTATTATCTATCCCTGTGCCAAATTTCATCCAGATCCATTCAGTAATTTTTACGTGAAAATGTAACAAACATCCATCCATACTTACAAACTTTCGCGTTTAAAATATTAGTTGGATTTGCGACAACCCTGAATCTTGATATACTTTCCTCAAACATAAAGTTGAACTATGTACCGACGAAGTAGAACAGGTCACTATCAAGTCCGGTTCTGTGACTCCCAGTTATTCTGTATTTGGACATCTTAATAATGTCGAATGACAAATAGACAGTGTTTTCTTGGCTCAGTTATATTTGTCAGTTTTGTCATTTTGGTGACCGATTTTCACAAATAATTAACTTACTAGCCAGTTTTGTCTAGCAGCTTGGCAAAAGCAAGTGCCTCTTAATGGCCTAGAGATCTGTACTAATCTATACTTATATTAGCTGCTGCCCGCGATTTCGTTCAAAGGGTTTTTTTTTTGAGTATAAAAAACAGATATTGGCCGACTCTCAGACCTACCCGATATGCACACAAAATTTCATACAAATCGGTTCAGCCGTTTCGGAGGAGTATGGCAACAAATACCGCGACACGAGAATTTTAAATATTAGACTAGACATGCCGATGCGTTGCAATGCACTTTTTCCTACCTACCTACCCTACCTACCGTACCCTACCTACCTACCCTACCTACCGTACCCTACCTACCTACCCTACCTACCTATCTACCTACCTGCCTACCTACCTGCCTACCTACCTACCTTCATAAAACGTTCCTGTATTTAATTTCCGTACATATCGGAAGCGAAGCAACGAGCAAAGTGCTAAAGATAGATAATGCTTTGATTCTTATACTTGACAGTAAAAAAAAGGAGCGCGTTTTTAATCAATTAAGTAATTATTCTCAACAATTTAAGTACCAAGTATTTATCATGCACATGTTACGCATTAATTACCTAATTAGACTACCCCTTTTCAAAGGTATTTGTATGCGTGAGAGGTAGGTACCCAATTAATGAGAGCGTCTGTATAATCATTGCATGAATGTAGTTATGAACACTAATATAACATAACTTTTATTAAATTTCAGGCAAATTTGGCTCATAGATAATAGATACGCCCATGACCTCATAAAAGTTTCTTCGTGCTTTGTGCCTTAGTTTGTGTCAAGAGTTTTCTTGACACAAAAGGTTCCGTTTTTTCCTTTTGAGGTACGGAACCCTAAAAAAAGGAAACTGTCAAATTACTCAATTTTTTTTTTTTGACATTTGATTAGGGCCATTTCTTAGCAAATGACCTCCCATACATCGCTTTAACAGATTGCCGACAAACAACAACTTTTGTAACAACCTTGTAAGCTAGTATTCGATTCAAATATAAGTAAGATACACAGGTCTAAAACTAAAGTTTTAAGATAGTAGATGGTTGCTGTCTGTGTTTTTTTGATATATTTTTAGTTAGATGTTCCATCTAAAATATCAAAAACAACAGACAGATAACCAATCTAGATAATGCCTAGTCTCAGTCTAGACTGTTGTAAATAGCGTAATCAATAAAACTTAAAAGAAAAATAGTTCAGAAAAAAAGTGACTGCGCAACAAAAGCAATTTACAAAAACGCTCATAGGTACTCGTAGGTCAGCTGGCAAAAACCCTATATCACACTCACAATCTTGAGGAGCTCGTGGCAAAATAATAACAGCCGCATAGGTCGTTCTTTCAGGTTAAGCCGTGCTTGCCGAGGTTGGTCCGTGGAAGGGTGAACATAATTACATACCGAGTTTCCTCCGCACCTCGGAAAGCACGTTAAGCCGTTGGTCCCGGCTGTCATTTGTAGATCTTTGACAGTCGTTACGAGTAGTCAGAAGCCAAAAATCTGACATGCAGTCTTACCAAGCGGTATCGTATTACCCTGTTACTGAGTTGTGGAGGTCAGATAGGCAGTCGCTTCATGTAAAATACTGGTACTTAGCTGCATCCGGTTAGACTGGAAGCCGACCCCAAGATAGTTTAGGAAAAGGCTAGGCAGTTGATGAACCTTGTCATGTTAAAAGTCAAGTCTCAACTTACTAACATCACAAGTGATTATTTATTACGAGCAGTAAGTCGTAGGTTCGAACCCAGAGAGGCGCATTACTTTGTGTAATTAATTTCATCATTTGAGAGGAGCGCTCTCAAAACGGTGAAGGAAAACATCGTGAGGAAACCGGCATGTCTTAGCACTAAAAATTCGAAGACATGTGACATCTACCAACCCGCACTGGGCCCGCATGGTGGATTAAAGCCCACTACCTCTCTTAGAGTGGAGGCCTGTGTCCCAGCAGTAGGAACATTATAGGCTGATGATGATGATGAACACAAATATTTAGCCAGCTATTTTGAAGTCCCCTTAGATGACGAGCCTATTTTTTTTGTATTGGTGACGAGCCTATTTTCATCAACTTAAAGCTGCTGCTGGAAAAATAAAAAACTGGAACCAAGTAACCACCAACCAGTTAAATATGAAAAATTCCTAAAAGTGAACAACGTTTCCGTCAGTTGATTTTACGTACCCGGATAATTCACAGTTTCAACAAAATTAATTTAAATTTAATTCAAGGCAAGTGTTAAAGTGGGAGTTCCACTACTGTTCATAATGTTTTCAACCCGGATTTTCCATTCTTGACGTTGAATTTTAACGCTCATGACCTCATAAAAGTTTCTTCGCTTATCGCAGTCTGAAAAATTAGTTCAAAGAGAGGAGGGGAAGGGGGTTTGTGCCTTATTTTGTGTCAAGAGTTTTCTTGAAAGACAAAAGTCTACCGTAAGATGTGATAATGTTATGTCTATTTTCTCTGTAATATAAAAATTATGGAATGATTGTATAACCACACAGATTTGAGTGGACTTGTCCAGCCAGCGCAAGAATTTGACTTTATCGCGTAGCTCGACTCATAACTCAAGGAGCACAACTACACGTAGAAAAATATTCTATTGACTACAAAGTAAATCACATTTTATTGTACTTATCTCAAATTATGTCGGGGCAACATATCTTTATAATACTTCTCTAGTCGTCATCTCATGAGACACCCTCTTTCTACGAGCATCATCTTTCACGCAGTCCATCCATCGTTTCTTTAGTCTTCCCCTGCTCTTTTAGCAAACTACTAAGTAATTTTTTGCCTGTGACTCTCACTACAAAATAGTCTCTTACACTATAAAACGAGGCCTGAAAGCAATGTGTTGCAGTGAAACAATTCACTCGGCCATTCAAACAAATGACCGTCATCGGTCAGCCGTGGGACAGTGATATTTAAATCCAACGTGTTACTGCCAAGTGCCAAGTTTAGTTTCGGGCTGTTACTTTGTTATCTTGTTTGGAACTTTTTAAACTAATAGCTATTCATGATTCAGCTTTGGACTTGGTTACGACTATTTTTTGTTTGGGTAAAGAATACATGTTCAAAAAAAAAACTGTTCCTTCAACACATCTTTTAGTACCTTAGCCAGTGACAGTTCTAAATGCAAAATCGTTTATTTTAATAAATCCACACAATGTAAAAAATTATAAAGATTAAAATTTTATAACAAACAGTTTTCACACTTTTCGAACACAATGTAAAACCGTACAAACATACCTACCACATAAAACCACGACCAATCTGGAGTGTGTTGCAGCGATACAGCTCACTCGGACATTGTAACAAATGACCGTAATTGGTCAGCCTGTCGCGTTGTGTTTCCTACGGCGAGCTCGTAACGTCTCCGGATTACTTTTGGAGCGCTCTGATCGATGTCCAACTTGTGATTTTGTTAGATAAATCGATTGGACCTATATATATATATTATGTTTTGCTTTGTAGAAATGTTTGTGATTCTTCGTTAGTTTGTAGGATTTAGCTGCTTTATGCTTTTTTATCAGTCTAGGTTTCTGTTATTGAAGTAAGTCATAAGGAATAGATTGCTTTAAAGTTTTCATATATGTGGAACTTAAGAAAGTTTTGGTGTTTATCGAATGCCTGGACTAATTATATAGACTTTAGTGTCTTATTACAAATCATTAATTTCGGCTCTTTATCTTTATCACCGAAATCGTGTCAGTTTTATTTAGCTACGACCAGAATATCCGTATCAAATTACTTTCTGCGACAAATTCCTAAGTCCCGAGTTTCTTTAATTACTTTTACATCACACACAATTTTATGTAACACCATAACACAAGGAATCGCTCTCAAGTAATTATACGTTTAATTTTACTTGTTGCTGGCCGCGAAATTACAGAAATGCCATTAACTTTTTACGAGGAACAAAATGGCGAATGCGGGAGAAAACTGAAGGAAACTTTCCTTTCAGTTTTGTTACCCGAAAATTACCCTTATTTTATTAATGATAAAGGCTATGTGCGCAGAAAATGGGGTGTTAGTATGACTTTATGAGATTCTAGGATAGACTTTAATAGGCAGTCTGCGAGGTTCCACGCTACTCAGGTCGTAACTGGGTGTCGTAAAAACTCGTTGCGTGTAGGCTTCAATTGGAGGCTCTGAACTGCTGTTGTTTTGATGTCTTCTGTCTGTTATTAATGGGTTCTTTGAAGTTTTCCGAGTACCCTTAGTAGTATCGGACACTATCTGTAGTAAAACCGTCTTGGTAACAAATGGATACTAGGAACTTTTTGACTGGGCAAAACTATAAAATTACCCGTGAAATCTTTTGATCGATTTTAGGTTTCTTAACCAACCTATATTATTATTATTATTTTTTCCTAACTATATAATATCAAAAAAATAGTGTAGGAAACACTCGTTTTTCATCTGTGACCGTTATAAATGGTTGTGAATGAACAAAAATATTTTTTTAAACTTTAAAAAAATCTATAAATACGCCCCTTATTCTGTTCTATAATAATATAGAGATATCAAATATTACCTTATAAAGTGCCAATCTTTCTCACTCAATAACGAGAAAATAACTAAGAAGAGGGAGTTCTACGATACTTTATCAAGATCGAGGTAATGCTTTCATTAACATTATGCTTCCTTTGTTTCAGGTAAGTCCAGTTCAATGATTAAGTGCAGCTATAGAGGGTCTTTTATGGCCAGTAGTAAATGGTGGTACAAGTAACTACTTATAGGTAAAAAATATAAAAACTACTGTACGACTGGTAAGGTAAGGTTTTTAGATGTGCTAAACACATTTTTTTAATAGTTAGTTTCTACAAAACTGTTCGATTCATTACCTACCTTTCATTTTCAACGAAGTGCGTGCGTGTTCAACGTTATCACTAAAATTTCTTAATTACACAATAAAACTCATTGTACTCTCTGTTTGTACTGCAGCTTACACAAAGCTCAACAAAAACGCGTCATATGACGCTCCTGTAAACTTCAGACATATTAATCGCAGTAATAAAACAATACGCGAGCTTTATAAACAATACAGATTATTCAGCGGCGGACCATCTCACCTAGAAACGATAAATCTGCTACCTAAACCACCTGAGCGTTCGACATCCCTGTGATTATGAATGAGGGGACACCCCTAGCTACCCCCCTTCAAACGGTATCGCACGCACCGCATGCCACCACACAACTTTCAACTTTAAACCAACGAAACTGAGCACAAAATTACACGAACATGCCTGTACTTAGCGATAACCGAATTAGCGTTCGAAAAGCAGACCCTATTCCGTGTTGCATAGCATACAAATCGCTAATTCTACTTTGCTGTGGAGTAGGTAAAGGGATTGTGACCTTATTGTTTGTGATGGAAGGTTGGTTTTGGCGTGTTGTTGTGGGGACACCCCCCGGTTATGAGGGTTCGTTTGCACCCCGGCGGGGCCCGGCGGCGGCCCGGGCTGAGCTCGTCTCCCGGGCGACCGAGGTTCGACCCGAGGGCTGCACTTGCACAAAGTGGGCGCTAGTGTGCGCGCACCTAACCCGCGTTCGCGTCGATTGGCCGCGCTGAGTTTTCTAATTTCGAATGTTCGCTGTTCTATGGTTTTTTTTTTTTTACTTTTTTCAAATTGAAAAAGTATTAGGTTGTACTGGATCTTGTGACGGTCTGGTTGAATGTAGATGCAAAAGGAATGCTTAGTACTAAGTTGAAATTCCTCAAAGGTTAACTAGAAAGTTTATTTTTATAAAAGAGTAACTGTTTCATTTAACTTTCAAAGGAAATAACATTTTGACTTCAGAACTTAAAGGTTGAAATGAAAGGCTATTGAATAGCGTCATTGAATGAAAAAATCTATTAAGTACATTCACTCGACTACGTATACTTGAACGTATTTTAAAAGAAAATTAAAGAATCAAATCATCAACTCTGAAATAAAACTGCTTTCATAAATTTAAACTACTTTGGTGACGCGCTTTAGTTATGAACTCATTTGCAGAAGTGACATTTATTTTTAGACCAATCATATTTTAAATAATTTAAAAACCAGGCATTTATTAGATTAATATAAAGTTCAATTATAATTAAGTCGTTTTCCATCCATCTTTTCTTTGGACTTCCCTTACTGTTACACTGTTGAAAGATGTTGTGTCTAGAAACGGGGTGATAACTGCGATACCAATTAATAGTATTATGGAGTTAAAGATGTTTGCTGTGCCGAATACAAAATAAGTCCAGAAAAGTGATGAAGATAGTATAAAAAATATAAACACACACACAAAAATACGTGATTTACACAACGAACCAAAATAATTCTAAGCCCAACCATACATCTAAGACTACCTCCACACAACACACAGTGACTCAGGCAATAGTAACAAAATAAAGGCGGCTATTCACGTCGGTTATCGGCGCAACCAAGGGTTGATTTAACTAGATGGTTGCCGTGAACCACGCTCTACCCGCGTATTTCCCCTACATAAAACCGTAGAGTTTATATTTGTAGATAAATAAGGTGAGCAGGACAAGTTTACTGCCTATTTACGGTTAGGCGCTGGGAGGTAAGAATTTTGGCGATATCGGAAACACAGGTTGAAAAGAATTATGTATAAAACACCAACGTAATATATTTTTTTGACCTTTTAAAAGTATCACCTAAAGTGAAATCATTTTTTGTAGTCATAAATACAAAACACACACCTTTTTTCTATAATAGAAAGCAAGTAAAAATTACAGAACGTCATCTGCTACGATTGTAAACTACATTAAATGAAATTAAAAAATGATTTATTCCAATTGGGGATGGAATCAGCACTATTTGGACATCACAAATAATATAAGGCATTCCTCGAAAATGCTCCCCCAGCACCTCGAAGCTAAGCTTTCACACACACACCGTATCAAAAAATCCTTCCCAAGAAATAAACTTAAAGCCCTGTATTTCTTTATTTAACCAACACCCATAAAACTACTTATTGCATTCCCATTCTCGCATTTCCTAAGAATTCTTTATTGCTTTCCCGTACTTTCTTTTTCTTCTTCGCATCTACGGCACTTAATCTTTGAAACCTACGTTGGTAATGGGCGACTTGAAGAAAGCGACTCGGATATTGCCAGTAAACGTATGTCGATATGACCCCGGCTTCCTCCCTTGCCACCCCCCCTCCTCGCGCCCTGTACTTAGAACTTGCCCGCACCGCTGGGGGAATGTACTCTGATAATAAAATAAAGTGTGCTTAATAGTAGGTACATCGGTAGGTTGGGAGTAGTTTATTTTACTCAGCAGTTTTCTTACGGTGAAAAATGTTGAGAAGATTTTATTTAGTGGGTACGTGGAAATTTTGGAAATGTTTTCGGTAATAAAGCTTTCTTCACGAAAAGATTAAGATTTAAATAATTTCAACGTTTTGTTCAGAACAATGTTGTATTAACAGATGCGAAAACCAACAATAATTAATATGACCAAACAATGACCAAAACTTTTCTTACCTTTTACAAAAAAAAAACAACGTAATACATAAAGTGGCTCTTTCTGAAGCCATATGCCATTTTCATTATTTTAACATTTCCACCTGATTTTTCTCAATATTGTTCCAAAAAATCCTTAAATCCCTAACACTCGAGACAATTTGAGGTCCTCAAAAGCTTTAGTACATCGTTTGACTTTTTCTTCCTCTTTCAAATAAAAGTTTTCTGTTGTTACCATTTTTTCCTCCAAAAAGTTTTTAATTTGTCCGAGTGCCGTCAAGATTTCTCTTTAAACAAACGGGAATGTTTCGTTTCTTTTGTACGAGTCAAATTCCAAATGAGTTTTCCCCTCACTTTGGCTTTTATAAAATAATGCATTAGCCACAGATGTAATTTGGGACAAAATGTTTTATTTTTGTCTTTGATTGTTTTGATATTTCTTTTTGAGTTGAAGGACGTTGTCTATTTCGTTTCAATGACTGAATGAGAGACTTTCAAAACAGAATTATTATTAAAATCTATTATGTGACATTAATTAAACGTCAACTAACAGAAATAGACACAGTCTTCATAAACGTAACATTATTCGCTTTAAACCCTCATTTACACCAGACATGATTTATGATCTTATTCAACTTGGTACTAACGAACCTATTTGAATTGACACTAAGTTACGTTGGTACTAGTGTTTCTATTAGATTGGTCCCATTCGACAACGCTGGCGTGGGCTAATGAATAAGGATCTGTATATATATGATCATTGACTTATTTTATTTACTAATCTGATCCTGAAAATCGCATTATACAAGGTGTTGTTTTGCATCCTCGTCAAATTTCAGGAGGTGGTCACAAAAGACATAAATAATCAATTAAAATTACGATACCTAGTTAATTATTAATAAACGCTGATTTTTTGGTTGTTTATGTTTGTCAATATTTCGGAATAACCCCCTTAACGTGGTTTAGGGAATAAGAATTTATCAATTAAACGTTTGAGATTGTTTGTATGTGTAGAAGCGCGGTTATAGGGCGAAAATCAGACGGGCCGCGTTTAAAACACGGGTGGTTCACACTTACTGATTTACCTAAATAAGAAAAAAAAATTGCCTACACATTTTATTATTGATTCGGGTCAAGAATCATTAGCATAGTTACCTCCTTGAATTTGACGAGGATGCAAAACAACACCTTGTAGAACTCTAATGGAGGTGACCATGACACCTAGGAAGGTGATGGCAGGTGGAGTAAAGCTGTGACCGAGTAGCGTCTAAAGACTGGAAAAATAAGTGTTGGTCGTGCGGCTGTGAGATGGGCAGACGATATTGTTGCTATCCCGGGAATATCCTGGATGAATTTGGCACAAGAACTTGGAACTTGGCACAAACAAAGAGAGGCCCATACCCAGCAGTGGGTGACGTTGGGCTGTGGATTCATCATCTGCCTAGCCTTTTCCCAAACTAACTTGGGGTCGGCTTCCAGTCTAAACGGATGCAGCTAAGCACCAGTATTTTACATGAAGCGGCTGCCTATCTGACCTCCACAACCCAGTGCCTGGGTAATACGATACCTTGGTAAGACTGGATGTCAGACTTTTGGCTTCTGACTACTCGTAACGACTGTCAAAGATCTACAAATGACAGCCGAGACCAACGGCTAAACGTGCTTTCCGAGGCACGGAGGAACTCGGTATATTATTAAGGTCACCCATCCACGGACCAACCTCGGCAAGCACGGCTTAACCTTAAAGATCGACCCGTGCGGCTGTTATTATTTAGCCACGAGCCCCTCGATTATGAGGATTATGGATGATTAATCTGATCCACGTGATACAGACAGCTTTCTTAAGTAGTTACCCCCCTGGCGTACTCGGCGGGACAGTAGAGGGGTTAGCACATACTAACGCCCTTAGTGCTAACATATTATAGGTACAGCAAATATCCGGTTATACACGCTTGTCGGTTTACAAAACCACAATATAAACATATCCAGTAAACCAATGAGAACCTTTTTGTGAAATCAAACGTAGGTGTGTTAAGGTTTCCACAAAACTTTTTATAGTGCCCCACACCATTACCTGACTCATCTCACAAAGCCAAAAAGAGGCAAATGGGTCAGGTAATGCTGCTCACTGACTGTACTACATGACCACTCTTGTCTCAATGCGAGTAACCTGTTCCCTAAAGCATGCTTAGAATGCGATAAAACGCTTTGCATGTGAGCTGATTCAGACAATTTGTTTTTAGTTGAAATACTGTATGTAGGTAATAATTTATGTCTACTGCAAGATTACCCCGCACTTGACCTTTTCAAACACAGTTGCGTAGGTGGCATAAATAATATCTTATCCTTATAAATTCCCCAATCGGTAATTCTACCACATCAACTTCATAAAACTTTCTCTATCTATCTAACTGTTTATAAGGTACATTATAGAAGTGTTATAGTACAATAAACTGGGCACACGTGGGAGTTTGTGGGCGTTCTGATGCAATGGAGAACAATGGTGTTGTGACATCGCTGATGCGTCAGGTTTGGTACCTATTGAGTTTATGGGGTCAACTGTTTTAAGCTCAAACTTTTTGTAAATACAGCACCGTACTACTGCGTGTGTAGAGCCGTGTCGAGAGCAGCGGTGGCCCAGTGGTAGCAGCCCTGACTTACGAGCAGTAAGCCGTGGGTTCGAACCCAGGATGGCGCATTACTTTGTCTTATTTATTTCATCATCGCTGCTCTCAAAAACGGTGAGGGAAAACATCGTGAGGAAACCGGCGTGCTAGAACCAAAAATTCGAAAACATGTGACGTCTACCAACCCGCACTGGCCCCGCGTGGTGGATTACTGCCCACTCCCTCTCATAGAGAGGAGGCCTGTGTCCCAGCAGCGGGAACATTATAGGCTGATGATGATGACTGCTGTGAGTCGTGACGGCACGGTTGGCGCAGTGGTTGAGCGATGGACTGCTGCGCTGCGTGTCGCGGGTTCGATTCCCGCACGGAATAAATATTTGTATGGCCTACAGATAGTTGTTCCGGGTCTGGCTGTTTGTGTACGTGAGTTTAAATGTTTGTAAACGCACCCACAATACAGGAGAAATTCCTAGTGTGGGGCAAGGTTTTTAAAAAAAAAAAAAAGTAAGCTGCAATCTAACTCGATGTGAGCTTGTAGTAGTGTTTCACATTTGATTGAATTGAATTCTTCGAAGAAGCATTTCGTGCTTGTTCTTCTTCTTTACGTGTCGATGAGACTCAAATTGTGTTAAGCCTGTATGTAGCCACCTGTACAGCTCTAACATTTGCTTCGATTAAATCTTGAAAGGTGCAAGTGGTTGTGCAGGATGGGCAGGACAGGAGGTGTGGAGAATCCTGCAGAGACTCAAACTCATCGAATATTTAGGAGTTTAAAATAAGACTACTGACTTAAAAATTAAGAAACAGTGTTAGCAACGTATCTGGTACTTGTTAAGTAAATATAAATACTACGACCACTTAAAATGGCAAGCAGGCGTTTTAACGAATAAATGGAAGAAATAAGAAAAGCGATGAACAAACTTCTTTTCGACATTGGTTATTTATTTATATCAGAAGTATATAAAAAACAGCCAATAGATTACTATTTTGTAAATATAGTTTAGATTTTATTTACCAAAACGAAACAAATATTCTTGTTTTGCAGAAAATGTAATATTTGTGCTGTACCGTATACGTTTCCGACTGGTTGCTTTTTTAAAGCTTTTTGTACGAACATTGAATAGAATTCCAAACTGAATCAAAATATATTCTGGTCTAGATTTTTATCAAAGCTATGCAAACCAGTCTCGTGTGTTTATGTACAGAGACAGGAATACGTTTGGTTTTAAACTTGGTAAAGCTAGAAATATGGCTTTCTGAATAAGTCAAATCTCGTCTCTTGGTTCAGGTGAAGTCTTGGCTGCAAACTTATTTTAAAATATAAATAAGTTTGAAAATCTGTGTTTATGGTTTGCAATTCAAACAACATTTTTTACATTAAAACTAATAATTTTGCTGACACGTATAATTGATACAATTTTGTTTTATTATTAAAGTCCTAATATTGGCGTAAAATTGCACAAACTTGTCCTTCGAGCCGGATCCTCTTACAGAAAGTAGATATTAGTTTTTAGGATGCAAACCTTAATACAAAGACGTAGCAAGAATACTGTAGAATTACTATTGATTTCACGTGGCTTTTGATAAAACAGTCCCACATCGAACAAGCCAATCTACGAACATCTGATAGACAAATGACGCTACAAATATAAAAAGTACCATCTGTCAGTTTATCCAATTACATTGCTCTAACGCGTACATCCCTTTGTAAGTTGACAGACAGGAAAAAATTGCCGCAACGAGTATAGTCCTTTTAGCTATTTCACCTCCACCCTTGCATCGCTGACAACATTATATTAATCTTTATGCTTATGGTAATAAAGTTGTTCTTAGGTTGTTGTCTTTGACAAGCCTGTCAAAATTATTGTGATCTTTATTTTCGTGACGATAAGGTTGCTGTTAGACTGCAGTTGCCAAAGGTAAAATAACTGCAAAATGACTGTATTTAGGGTGCTAAGTCCCCAGTGACGGGCTGTGCATCGATAGAACGATGCGAATCAACGAAGTGATTTATTTAAATTGTGAGCAGCCGAGTACAAAGATTACTAGTTTGGAAACTTCTTTAAAGTATTTCTTATCGTTTTAGTTTTAGAACTATGTGGGTTTTTGGAGTTCAGTGTCTATACTAGTTGTGCGTGCGGCTTGAGTGTCAAACGTTATTTTTTTTCGAAATAATGAAATGTTCCCTACATTTCATTTATTTATGTCCATTTTAGACTCCACATTTTCCCACTGTTGGGCAAAAGCCTCCTCTCTCTCCTTCTTAAATTATTTCCTTTTTACTCATTAAAAAAAGTAACGTGCTTATTAAGTGCCAATTCGTGTGTTTAATTATATCGTTATATGAGAGAATTGTAAATAAAAGAAACCATCTTTTGGCGAATGCAAAAAAGAAATTCTTCAAAACTTCAACAAAGAAATCCGCCAGTTAAAACGTAACAAACTGCTAACCACCTAACTAAAAGGTAGAAACCAAGAAAATTAACCCGCAATTACGCCACAACTAAATTAACGAACCTATTCTTTGACAAACACTCTGCAAATTAAAAATCTTCGTTGAAATAACGTTTTTCTTTTACAAAATAAAAACGTACATTTAACTTAACTGGTACAGAAAATCCGTACGGAAAAGACTGTCGAGTAGAGCCGCCTTTGTCAACATTTAATGCTCAGTGAAAACGCATAAAACAGCGCCAGTACAGCTCTTAGTCGAGGATTTTTGCGATATAGTTTCACTACGCTGTACTGGTGAAAGGACGGCAGTCTACTGTGAGATAAGCACCAAGCTGTCACTGCTACATACCATACAACTTGCTATATTACTCGATGAAAACTCTTCCGTTGACGATTTTGCCCCCTATCACCATTTTCATAAAGTTTCAAATAGAAATCAGTCTCGTCGCTACAGTCTGTCATAGCGAATAGACAGTTACATTCACAACAAAACGCAAACAATACTCAAGCTACATTTCGCTTCACTATGGAATCTGCCCTCAAAACCCCATGCTCGTACGGTTTTGTGTAAATTTGATTTTCATTACTAGCGCCGTAGACGTGTGCACTCCACGTATTGAGTTGGCAACATTTTTATATGGCAGGATTATATACATGGTTACGTTCACGAGTCTCCGTTATGTGGTTGTTTTTGAAATTGGTTGTCATTAGGGGTTACTGAGATTTGTTTTTCCCATGTGTTTTTGAACGGGATTTAGATAGAGGGTTTTATGAATCAGACACAAAGTTGATAGTTGATTGTAATTTTATTTGTAGAAAGATAGTAAGCTGTGTATAAATCTAACATAAATATAACGCCTAGTTGACGCTTCCCGTGACCCCAGGGCTGGCTTTTAATTTGGCCAGAGACTAAGTATTGCCATACAACGTGGCAATGCTGCCAGTCTCTTGGGCACATTACCAGCTGACAGCGCTGAGGAGGAGTTTTTTGACGCCCTTTTATAGTTTATTGTTATTTTAGTTATTTAATTTATTAGTTTGTTAATCGATGTACTGTATATAGTTAGGTTTCTTTTATAAAATAAAATCTTTACATGAATAATCGCCCATCAAAGTCAGATAAAAGGCTTACTCATATTCTTTTCATGCATGATTTCTTATCTATAAAGATTGAAGGCCCTCCGTTCTCCGATGAGACGTGATCGAGTAACTGAGAAATGCAATTTTATATTCATGTCCCAGGGGAAATAATTACCCGCATAATTCGGGTAAATAGATCCCTTGGTTTAGCGAGACGGGGTAAGAATAATACTTTATCTATGCTCTCTTTATTTCGTGATTGTTTCAGCTAATCATGCAAAACATTGGAAATAAAACGCACTGAATTTATTTTAAGATCTTTGAGCGAGAAGTAAAAAATCGGTAGTTGCCCGAAATATGGATTTGTGCCATGTTGATGACAGAAGGGTAGCCCTTTTAACTTGCTTCTTGGTATGTGAAATCTACGTATGTATACTCTATGGTACAAAACTGCCATAATTTTCAGTGATTACGGGCGTCAAGAACGATATATGGCTCAAAAATCTTACTAAAAGGATATTCTTGCAGAATATTTTAATTCAAATGATTCTTCATAACAGTATGCAGCTTTAATAAATAAAGTAACAAGGTTTCCTTGTGGAATCTTGCAATTTATTTGTGAACGCTAGACAGAGCCTGGAAAAAACTAATTAAAATGCCAGACAGAAAAATACATATTTTTCACTATAAATGTAACGTTTGAATAGCTCTGTTGTAAACGGATGAAAAAAAACTCTTTGAATACCCGACCCATATTATGGTCTTATATAGAAACTTGTACTGGTCCTTATTCTTTGCTGTCATAAAATTCGGATGCCGCTTTTGTATTTACACGTTTTAATAATATTAATATATCAAATTTTCATATTTATGAAATGACGAGCTTCCGATCGCGGCTTCTCAATACACAATATCTTTATAAAATAGAGCCTATGTTTCAGACTGTTTCATCAAAATCTGTTCAGCAGTTTTTGCGTGGAAGAGTGACAAACATACATCCAAAGAACGTCCTCACAAAGTTTCTCGGATAAGGTACCTGAAGGTAAAGGCTTCTAGAAGCAAAGGCAATCCAATCCACTTGCAACCAATGAAATGTATTTAAGATAAATTGTAGGAACGCAATAAGAACAGCAGAAAATACTTCAGGTAAAGCGGAAAAGTGCAGCCATTCACAACACAACATCGACCAATGTCAAAGGAAATTTAAGGGACACATTTCCCATCACTTTCATTTCGTCCATGCCCCTTGCATGCCATGTGCATTTTTGCTGGGTGTCTGGGCATAGGGCATGCGGACACAATGCATCTTAATGAATGCATTTCGAAGTCACGCGGCCTCCCCTGGGCTTTTTGATGTACCAGGGGACGGTAGGGACCGTACCTTGTGTTTAGGTGTGTGTTACTGACATTTGGTCCTTTGAAGCGGAGGAAATATGTCGTGTTCGATTTTCAATTTATCATCATTTAATTTTGGTTAAAATTTATGTTTTGACGAAGGGAATATGAGTGGTCTTCGAAGATAAACTTGTAGAGTTATTTTAATAGATTGAGAAGGTAAAAAACAACAAGCTTAATGTAGTTGCATGTTAAATTGTCAGTATCGTTGCTCTATATTATGATATTTAAAGAGCAACAACAACTGAATGACTAACTTTAAAAAAGTGTAGTTTATTATTTGATCTGCAACGAACAAAAAAATTCGTCAGTTCTTTGTCTTAATATACAGTATGTTAGGTTAAACGAGGGACATATTGAGGGAGGGTATTCAGTATTCGATTCTCGTCCCAAATATGTAAAAAACCTATAACGTATATAGAAGAATTTTTAATGTTTTGTTTAGTGTCTAGATATTTTGGACTGTCTTAAGCCAGGTAATTTTAAAGTATGAAGGGAAAATGGATTATGCCTAAGAGTCATTGCCCCGCTCACATGTTTTGCGATAGTATTAAGTCGCTAGCGCAAGGGTGTATACACGTTGCGTGACATTTGCGAAAATTTTGGTATGGTTCTGTCTGTTATTTATCAGTGTTTTTTTTTGTTTATATTTTTATTAGTATCATGTTAGCATGTACTATTATGTGTTTGAATATGTCCCTCGTTTAAACTAACATACTGTATATTTAGTCTTAATATGAAAATGGACTGGACTATATTATTCCCTTAGTCAAACTAAAAATATCCAGTGAAAAAAATTGTACACTACCATAACGTAGATCGACGGCCAACGATCTCTGTTCTTCTTTTACTCCTCAACCAAAACAGGAAAGACACTAACTCTAATAACAATTCCTATTCAATCAGTCTCATAATCAAATGAATCTCGATGTATATTCCACTACGTCGATCTCTTTACATGCGACAATAAATCTCGGTTCAGACACAGCATCGAGATAACCAGTAAACCAACTAGGCCCTTTTGTGTTAAATAAACTCGGATATTAGGGTTTTAGCGGACAGTCAGGTCACTGACTACCTGTATTGACTGCCAAAGATCTACAAGTGACAGCCGGGACCAACGGCTTAGCGTGCTTTCCGAGGCACGGAGGATACTCAGTATGTAATGGGTATCAATCATCCATCCACAGATCAACCTAGGCAAGCGTGCTCCGCCCTAGGCCGCATCATCTCTTCACATCAGGCGAGTTGCAGCCAATTGCATGCCTATTTTGTAATAGAAAAAAAAACAGCAATATCAACATGATCATTGATCCGAGCGCCTGTAATTATTTAGCCACGAGATTCTCTCTGTTATCTACACTACGCAAACAAAAATAACCACTTATATCAATGCAACAGCACCGACTTACGAATAACCTGTTACCCGATTCACGCTTAGAATTCGTGTGAACTCACAATTTCCACCTTTGTTCCTACTTGTAATACTGCGTGTTAATACTTGATATATTGTGTACTGTGGTTCAGATGACAACCATAAGTAATCCGTGAATATGTTCATTTGTCACACCCGACATGTTTCATTATTTTATTGCCAGCGTAAAAATGATAGTTATTTCGTTGGCACGTGTTTATTTTGCAAGGACTTACTATTTCATCATTCAATAGATTTAAGAACGTTGATAAAAAATCTGGGCTGGATTCACGAAAGAACTCGGTTCTTTTCAAAGATACTTCTTATAGAAGAAGAAACTATGAGTTTTATGGATATTCTAATATTTTACATAATTATATAAATGTTGAAGTTTATGAAATTAACTGTGAAGAATTCCGTAACGAAAATTATGCAAAAGTTAATGGCGTGGTAATCAACTGGCCGTATATCCATTAAATTATCTAAAATCACCACACCTACGGTTTACTAATGAACTGGTGGCAATTTTACCATAACATTTTAACACCCTTTACTATACCATAGGTACTCACTACAAAAGGACCAAGAGTAACCAAAACAACAACATTATTAAAACAGGACCACCCGCGCAAACAACCCCACCCCACAATGGTTCACCCTACATTGCCCACCACCGAGTAGAACAGTGTAGTATGTGCAAAAGACACAATTTTGTTAGCGGACGTCCGATCGCCCGCGGCTGGCTGCTTAGATGAAGCACTTATTAAACGTACGCTGGATACGTAATCATTGCGTTTGATGATTATGTAGGGGATAGAGGAGACAGTTTCAGTATTATTTTGGATTATGTGCCCAATTGATTGCAATCGGTATTAACTGGTTGGTCTGTAGAGACACGTCAGGCTGCGGTATGCTGATGTAGATATTTCAGCTTCCGAAAAGTATGACAATTATTTTTGTGGGCGGTTATTTTAGTTCCTTTAGAATAGAATAAAACTTTATTGTACATCAAAAATGAACCTAAACGGTTTTACAATAATGCCAATTTTATGGTTACAATGGTGGTCTTATTGCTAATAGTGATATCTTTCAAACAACCTTTGGGTGGCCATTACGGATATAAAAATAAAGGAGTAGTCAGTGGTGTACTACACAAAACCCGCCTATTCCTTTATAAGGTGCTGATGAGTTTTTCCCCGTCGTGTGTCTTAAAGAAACCGTATGTAGACATTCTATTTATGACATGAAAAGTGTTATCTTCATGCTTATTATGAAGTTAAGACCTTTACTTGGAAACCGATTTTCATTATCGACATGAACGCTCAGCAAAACTCGCAGCATGCCCCCGGGGTTCTTTCACAAACTCCAGTAGGTACAAAGCCAACAAATCTTCTCCTATAATCTTTGTATGTTCTATTTTAATTAAGTCCAGTAAAACCCGTCGACAAAATATTCGCCCGTGTTCATACGTGCGTGACATAAGCCGTGTATGTGTGCCTTACCCTTTGATGATACTGGTATTGGTTGACATACGGTGAGGCGACATAGGTTCCTGTCTCACTGCCGACGAATAGCGAAAAGCGAGTAGAATTAGCAATTAGACACCAAAAAGAAAAGCATACTACGCATCAACATCACGCATTTTTGAAGTGAAAAGAGAAGTGAAGTGTGATTTTGTCTTGGGTAAAAAATGTTAAACTCGCGTCAGGTGTCACGTGTCCTGATCGAAAATTCGTAAGACGGGTTGACATTAGGTTACGAAGGAATTTGAACATTATGATAACTGTCGTTGAGTTTGAATTTCCGAAACTAGATAATTATCTTATGCACAAACAAAACCTTCGGTTTCTCCAAAGAGGTATAATTCGTAAGACAGATTGTAATAGTTCTGAAGTGTAAAATTTTTAATGTAATATAATATATTGTCATGTTTGTGTACGATAGTGCAATAAATGAATATTGTATTTTACCACGTAATACTAGTAGTACTTTTATACTGATAATTAAAGCAATTCGTTCAAAATTATTCCCTAACCATTCCAAAATATCAAAAATGCACAACGATAATATTCAAGTTTTCACTTCTGCCGGCAGTCCCGGAGTGCAACCTCTTTTTTTTTCATTAGCCTACATTGTCCTACTGCTGGGTAAAGGCCTCCCCCATATCCTTCGACTCTTCTCTCGGTGCGGCTTACCCGGCCAATCTCTGACCAACGCCTCTAAGTCACCTCGCCAGCATTTTCAAGGCCAGCCTCGGTGACGACGTCCGTGTTCTGGCACCCATGGCGTGACGATTCTGTTCAATCGGTCCTGATGCATTCTACAGAAATGGCCCGCACTTCAACCGGTTAGCCTTATTGCCCACATTAGCCATTGCAGTTTTGAGAGCATTGTGGTATTTCCAATTTTGTTGCTGAGCTTAAAACCCGCTATGCTTCATCGCTCTTTGGCAAATCTTGAATTTGGACTTTTGCGACTCGGCCAGGGACCAAATTTGAGCACCGTAGGTTAGGATGGGCAGAATGCACGTAAAAAATGACGCATAACAAAAAATAAAACACAAAAATAAACCACGCCAGCCAGTGTAAGCAACGTTCAGCGAGAGTAGTTTGGATAGTTTTGGCAAATGAGCGAGTACGCGAGGGTGACGAGCGATTACTGGTGTCCAGTCGCTGGTATGCTTTTTAACAAGCGAGAGTCTCTCAGCGATTGGTCTACCCTCCAAGCAAGCATCACAAAGCGAGTGCTCTCTTTGATAGCGCTTGTCGCTGAAGAAAAAAAACTAGTGGAGAGAGAATTCTCGCCGGCAACCAGCCAACTACAAACTGTTGCTATTTTTTTACTGATCCGGAACCTACATAAATATACTGTACGTTTTTTGAGCGAGATAATAGTCGACAGTGCAGTGATATTTAAAAAAATAATATTACAGCACCATGCTTAAATTTTGGCTTCGTACAGGACTAATTTAGTTTTATGTGAATTATTTTAAATTTTTTGTTTAATTGTAAATTGAATACTTTTTTTTTGTTCTTTGCGAAAATAATACATATTTTTCTTTTTTTTTTTTGTTTCTTTCAAATTCACGTCATCGTTGGCAGTGGGACAGACGCCGTAGGTTTCTCCAGAGAACCACGCTGTAATGAATATAATCTGATGAGTTTATACACATATTTTCGCATCGAAAAGGATGTTTATTTTTAAATGAGAATTTACATCCTGTAGGGATTTTCCAGCGTATTAATTTGGATGTGTTCCCTTTAAGATGGATGAAGGTAAAAGGGTGTGTCTTTGAGGACAGAAAAAAGTAATTTAATGCCAGAGTGCGGGTAGGTTCGGTTGATAAATTGTGGTGGTAAAAAGATCGGTAGGTACTTGGTAATGGTGAAGTCGCCTATGGAGCTTTTCGGTTTTATTTCTTGCTTTGCTAGTTATTATTTTTTACCATGACCAAAAAAATCCTTTTAGATCTTCCCGTATTTAATAAAGGTGACTCGATAAATACAATAATTTAAAACATACATTAAATGTTGATATTTTTGGCGATTTAAGAATATTAACTCATCCCTCAATTGTCTGAAAACCCACTCAAACATGAGCCTTATTTAACCAAAACAAAACTTTTATTCGCCGCCATTTAATGCCCATTGAGGCTCCATTTGGGCCTCAAAAATGTCATCTCACGCATTAATCATTCCGCTAAGGATTCCTCCCGGTGTGAAGGTACGCGGGGCATCCCAGACTCGCCCTTAATATACAGTGACGTAATTAACAGTCGTTGCGCACTGACTGGCCATTTGTCATGAGAGAGTAGGAGGTTAGGGAGGTAAGCAGGATTGCAGGTCGGGTATGCAACATATATCATAACTTTGTTGTATGTACTTTAGATTTTGACAGATCCTTTTGGTTATTTTTATATTAGTGGTACTTACACTACACACTTGTTTTCGCATTGTTCCGGTTGGCTAATTCAATTCGGCAATTTTTGTTGAACACAACAATGCCGACCTAAACAAAGTCAGCTTTCATTCGGCTCGTGTCGATCGTCATACTTCGTTCGGCATATCTACCACAGCTATATCATATTCGAGACGGTTTGCCGAAAGGCTTTTTCGAAAAAGTATATCTGCATTATCCGATTTATCGCCTGACTGTGTGTAGCATCCTTTAGGTTCCACATCTTTAGGTTCCAAATGGAATTAAATACACGGAGCTTAGTCCTTCCGAAAAAATGGTCTAACAAAGAAAATTAGATAAGTCTTGTAAAATTACAATTTAGATACATTTACTTAGTAGTTGATTTCAATTCTATTTGAAAGCAAAGAAAAGTAATCCCTGTTAAAAAAGCTAATAAATCACCTGTTACACAAAAGTAACCCTTATTTGAAACCCTCGGACTAGTACTCGCAACCGGCGTGCGTTTATCAATAGATGAAGACAAGGATAAAAAAGCATAAGTAAGGAGCGTAGCAAATAACCTACTGTAGTTTGTGCTTACCCCCATTGGAAAGGCGTAAGGTTGTACAGGCTGTTGTGTTGCATCCTCGTCAAATTCGAGGAGGTAACTATGTTAATGATTCTCGACCCGAATCAATAATAAAATGGGTAGGTAATTTATTTTATTTCTTATTTACGAAAATCTGTAAGTGTGAACCAACTGCGTCTTAAACGCGGCCCGTCTGATCCTCGCCCTATAACCGCGTTTTTACACATACAACTATCTCAAAAGTTTGGTTGATAATTTCTTGTTCACTTAACCACGTTAAGGGGGTTATTCTGAAATACTGACAAATATAAACTACAATAAAAAACCTATGTTTATTAATATTTAAATGGGTACCGGAATATAAATTGATTCTGTATGTCTTTTGTGACAACCTCTTGAATTTTGACGAGGATGCAAAACAACATTTTACATTGTATATGTATGTCTATAGACAGAAAGGATAACCATCTCCAATACAACAACATAATTAAGACAACGAAGGCTATAATTAACTAAAGCTGGACCACTCATTTGTCGTGGGAACAGCCTGTTTCACTTCTAGGGTGCGTAGGTTGGGCTCCCAATGTATCACTGTTTCGAAGCTGTCACTTATTTCCGTCTGTCTATCTGTACGTATTACTTGTAAGCATAGACGATAGAATAAAGGATTTACAGAGTTATCGATGACAGTCATTTATTCTAAAATACTCATTCATTTTTGTTACGGAAATGGCGCTTGTAAAAATATTTCTTCGTGATGTTTTATAAACATTTCTTTGATTGTGCAATGATAAATCAAACATCAGTTTAATAAATTAGGTTTACAATCATGTTTTTTTGCGTAAAAAGCACACAACACATTCCCAAATCACCTTTCCAGTACTTCCTCCTAGTGTTATACAAGGTGTTGTCTTGCATCCTCGTCTAATTCAAGGAGGTAACTATGCTAAAGATTCTCGTCCCGAATCAAAAATAAAATGGGTAGGTAATGTTTTTTTTTCTTATTTACGAATATCGGGAAGTGTGAACCACCAGTGTTTTAAACTCGGACCGTCTGATCCTCGCCTATAACCGCGGTTTCATACATACAAACAATCGCAAACGTTTATTCCATAATTTCTTATAACCTAAACCACGTTAAGGGGGTTTTTCTGAAAACTGACAAAATTAACAACCAAAAAAATCAGCGTTTATTAATATTTAACTAGGGACCGTAATTTTAATCGATTATTTATGTCTTTTGTAACACTCGTAACCTCTTGAATTTTGACGAGTGTGCAAAACAACACCTTGTATTTGGAAAGAATAAATGGCGCAACACACTCCGTAGCAACTGATTTGTCTATATCTGATACCAACGAGTATAAGACTATTCAGGACATTTGACTTCTATTATCATAATGATCTAATATTAAGACAATACAAGAAGACAGTTCTATAATATCTTTTTTTTTTCAACAATCAACAAAAGTCACTTCCATCTTCCATATTCGGTTAGCAGTGATGGCCTAGTGCCGTGGTCGAAAGTTTGAACCCAAGACACGGATGGCTGATTTTTCGGATTCATGGGCGTATTGTATATTTATCACTTGCTTTGGTAAAGGAAAACATCATGAGAAAACCTGCATGCCTGAGAGATATTTCTGGGCAGCATATAATGAGGACCATGGGTGGCATAAAACTCTGACAACAGATTAGACACTAACCACAGGATAAAAAAAAACTCAAATTCTTGACCAACCCCCTTTTAGGCATATGCTATACTTAACCCCATACACAACACAACAATCCCTCGATAGAATAAAGTAATTATCAGCCAGCCGGCAGTGACGTAGTAGCCATTTATCATAAAGGAGGAAGGCAACACTGAAATATATCAATAGTAATCATTTTCCTTTCCCCTGCATTTGTTTTGTTTTTCGGGTGTGTAGGGTCATGTTGATAGTGGGTAGTATTGGTCATAGGTGGCAATGGGGTGATTAGGTTATTTTTTAGGGTAATTAGGTGCTTAAATGTCTAAATGTGGTAGATATTAAAAAACAACTACGTCTGTTGCTAAAACAAAAAAAATAACCGGCCAAGTGGGAGTTGGACTGGCACACGAATGATTCCGTACTATCCATACTAATATTATAAATGCGAAAGTCACTCTGTTTGTTTGTATGTTTGTTTGTTTGTTACCTTTTCACGACTAAACGGCTGATCGGATCTTAATGAAATTTGAAAGAAGATTTTAACCTGGGGAAGGACATAGGCTATATATCATCACGCTACGACCAATAGGAGCGGAGCAGTAATGAAAAATGTTGCGAAAACGGGGCAAATGTGACGCAGACGAAGTTGCGCGGGACAGCTAGGTATTTATAAAAACGAGCAAAAATATCACATTTTTGTATGGGAGCCCCCTTAAATATTTATTTGATTCTGTTTTAGTATTTATTGTTATAGCGGCAACAGAAATACATAATCTGTTGAAATTCCAACAGGCTAACTATCACGGTTCATGAGATACAGCCTGTAGACAGACGTACGGACGGACGGACGGACGGCAGTCGGACGGACGGACGGACGGACGGACGGACGTACGGGCAGCGAAGTCTCAGTAATAAGGACCCTTTTGACCCTTTGGGTGCGGAACCCTAAAAATGTTACTATCAATCATGAATATTTGGAAGATTCAAAATAAAGATAGGTTCTTACTTTATTTTATTTTTAACATGTTTATGAGTACCACTACTATTCCAGTTTCTATCTTATATTTCTATCTCTTCCTTGAATACGTTAAACAGTTATTGTTTAGTTTTGTGTATTAATGTTTAATTAACGTATAGATATCGTACGTTTGAATAATAAAAAGAAACTAATCGAAATAAATTGTGTTTTATTTTATTAGTTTAACTGAAACGTTTATGAGTATCCAAAACGTTTAATTAATTGGATAAGAAATGCAAAACTGGAAAGCCTGAATCAAATCAATTTTATCGTCAAACAGATTCAAAATCTCGATCACCAAGTTTCCTATAGAACTGCTAAAAATACTACTTTTTTCGTAAAATTATCGCTTCCATCAGATTCAAAAATAATTACCCACCTAGAAACTCACGCTGTTCCCCTAATGTCACCCAACAAGAATTCCAAATTAAATTTCGCCACTTGAAAAATTATTTCTGATTGCGTCTATTAACATTAGGCCAGGATAGGGTTGGTTATCGATGGCTTAATTTCCAAGAGTTATTTGCATCGAGTCAAACGCGTGCCGACTTAATTCTTCCGACATCTACATATAAATGGGTGTAATTTTGTACCGTGACAGCCCTGAGGCGCTCCAGACAAATGTTTGTAGTCAGGGCTGGTCTTCCTTCCTATTATTGGGGAGCACTAATATTGTCTCGTCTGATTGTCGGTACTGGTTTGTTTTATGTGCTAATGAGGACAACCCTACGCGTTTGACGAATTCAAAAGTTAATTTCGAAATGGGGCGGTTGAATATATGAATGTTTTATTAACCTTCCCCCCCTACTATATTTTTCATTGATTTTCTTTGGGTAGTTGTGGGAAAATGGGGGCAATTTGTTCCATTCTCAGAAATGTTGGATATTTTCGCAGATTTTGCTTTTATCTGCCAAAAAAATGCTTACGTATTCTTACTTGGGGTTTGAGATTGGTTCAATTGTTCGGTATCTCTGTTCTGCATGTTACGTCAAAAGTGACATTTTGTTTCGTCGCTTGGTGATGCAAAATCTCAGACCTATTATATTGTGATGGGGTAATACACATGTATTTTAATACTGCAATCACAACTTCTTTGGCGGGAAGTATTATTTTACTATCTTCTTATCCCACCTCATCAACTAAGTTTAACATAAAGAAAATAATCACATCCTACTAATATTATAAATGCGAAAGTTTGTGAGTATGGATGGATGTTTGGTACTCTTTCACGCAAAAACTACTGAACGGATTTGGATGAAATTTGGAACACAGATAGCTTATAACCTGGATGAACACATAAGATACTTTTTATCTCGATAGTATGTTCCCATGGGACAATTATCGAACTCCACGTGGGCGACGCCGCGCGCATAAGCTAGTACGGAAATAATTATTTAAAAAAAATATTTGACCAGTTTTACCAAGGGGTATCGTATCACCCAGTACTAACTGGGTGGTGGAGGTCAGATAGAAAGTCGCTCGATCTAAAATACTGGTATTTAGCTGCATCCGGTTAGACTGGAAGCCGACCCCAACATAGTTGCAAAAAGGCTAGGCAGGTAAACCAATTGAATTTGCCGTGTCATACCCACTTGAGAAAGCCTGTTTTCATTTGAATGTACGTACCTACAATAGGGACGGTGACTCATTTTTTTTTATTTGTGTATCGGGTAGATTACTAAAAAGTATTTGACACGTATTTTTTCTTTTTTTTCACGTAATCTTAAAATTACGGAGGTATTTTGAGTTGAAATGGCGCATGACGTCACGGCTCAGTACATTTTATTCCTAGTTGTGACGTAGTGAGCCCCCACTCTCCAACTTTAATGTGTTTTAACTAAGTATTTTTTTGTTAACTTGATAAAACAAAAAATACGTGTCTAATATTTTTGTATTACCTGATTGACGGACAAAATAGAATTTCGTTTTCTTTACCCAGTCATCATCCCTATTGTTGCCAGTCAACAAATTTCCTTACATTTTCTTTCCCTAACTAAGAAAGCGCGAAAAATCATCAAACAAACTTGCCTAGTGTTAATATGATTCGTTAACTTGGCGTCTCTTCGGCACTTAATCTGCCTGGCAACACTTTGTGACACAGTAATTTGTATTCAGTGCGCGAATGGAGTAAGGCTGAGGACTCATGTTACTTTGAGTGACGTACTTTAGGATATATAAATTGTATAAAGATGTGTTGGTACGGATGACAGATTCTGCTTTCTCTATTACAAATGTTTTTTGGCATTGTCCTTTATTTATTAATGTACAAATTTTTATACATTTTTTATGGAAAATAAAATGCTTGTCATGGTTTGACTATTTTGGGAATAATACATACTAAATAATGAATATTATTTGCAAAGCCCTTACCAAATTTTGACAGAATTAGCTTCCAGTCTTAGTTCTAAATACATATTCCAGACGAAACAGAGACCTAACTTTTTCTTTTCCCAAATTAAAGCACGTATGGCCCCAGCCTTAATCCACTAACCAAAGTTTTCCTCACAAGGAAACGACTGTGCCAGTTTACTGAGACAAGGTTCCACCTCCTTTGAGCTGCGTAAAGATTTACAACCTAGTTGTAGTAATTGGATGTGTGGGTGAGGTGTGAAGTGCTAGAGAAAACTTATCGTATGTTAGAGATGTGTTAGTAAGGCTTGATGATATGAAGGATTGTGTGAGGGAATGGTAACAGTTAATTATGTTGCCGACAAACCTTGCTTAGTACACAAGCTGAAGTGGCAGTGGGCCATGTTTGTCGAAGGCCTGATCTGTCGAATTCAGAAGAAAACGAGTCCGGGAGTGGACACCGTGTATCGGCGAGCGTATTGTGGAACGCTTCTCCGCTAGATGGGCCGACTACCTTCACAAAGGAGGATGGGTTAAACTGCTTGTAGGCCGAGGACAGGGTGTTATGGCTTATAGGAGAGATCTATGTTTTGCAGTAAGCTTAGTTGATTGAACGAATAATGTTGTTTACTTTTATGAAATAGCTTTTTCACTTTTCATTCGTAAAGAAGCCATTAGTTTAGTCAGGGTGTCTTGCATTTGAATTCAAGCGTCATTGAATCAATCTAGTTTTTGGAAAGGTTCAACCTGTTTGAGATTCTGGGTTCGATCCGTAGCAATGTTTTTTTTGAGTTTATCAGTAAGTGAATTCTGAGTAGCAGAGCAAATTCGGGATTTGAGACCGGTTAATAGCTATAGGGAGTCTACATTACATGATACCTATAACTTAAGATAAATGTTTTGCAAATACTGTTCTGCCAAACATTTTGGAGAATACTGGCGTGATGGAATGATATGTTTATCTATTAGGAAACTACTTTTTATTGTATTTTGACCTACATAGCGTTCCTACAAACACTCTACCCCTACATAAAATAACTACGCCAACCACGCACGACTTTATGCAGTTAAATGTTACAAACACGAGTTTCAAGTTTCAAATTCAGCTATGAATACGAGTGTTGTTAATGAGATACGAGTTATGAATGCGTTGTCACAGAGTATATAGAGACAGAAGGTTTGGCTCAATACAACGAACGAAATGCACACTCATATGGACATGCTTCACGTATGTACAGTCATAGCAAGTAGTAAACTTCTCGTATAGCACCTTTATAACAAACGAACAACGCAGGAAACCTGCTAACAAAAAAAAGTTGCACATGACGATAAAACCTTAGAATTCTTCCTCGCGTTATTAAAATTATCCATGCAACTGCCAAAGTCTCATCCATAAGTTGTGGTATGCCAAACACAAACCCCGTCGAATAATGCTTCTCCTTCAATGAACATAATTCAGGCATCTACCTTGAAACTGGCCATACGAGACATGAACGTCAGCGACTCTTATTTGTATTATGTTGTTTCATATTGCCAAAGGCATGGTTCTTGCGCGTGGCCTTAGTTAAACTCGTTCAATACAATTTCCCGAGATTATATGTAAGTATTTCACAAATGTCAGCAGCGCCTAACAATGTCATTCAAACTCTAAAATATCCATATTGTTTTCATAATGATACGCGGCT
The DNA here is from genome assembly GCA_963082945.1 of Cerastis leucographa. Taxonomy (NCBI): domain Eukaryota; kingdom Metazoa; phylum Arthropoda; class Insecta; order Lepidoptera; family Noctuidae; genus Cerastis; species Cerastis leucographa. The sequence continues at coordinate 2,390,297 of OY720360.1, forward strand.
ATCAGAGTAGAGGAAGATCAAAAAAACAATAGATGGACTGTGTGAAGGATGATATGGCAAGAAAAGAGGTGTCTGATGAGATGACAAGTAATAGAGAAGTATGGAAGAAGAAGACATGCTGCGCCGACCTCAAATAAATTGAGATAAGGGCAAGAGAACGATGACGTGCATTAATGCGTGCGTGCGTCAGTTTTATATCGTTGTTTGGAACTAGCCTTCTGTTCACTATCTATTGCGTGGCGCTGCGCAAATGATGTGCTGAACTGCTGACTACCCGCACTTTTGTACTTATTTACTTCGTAGTTTTATATGTTCGGGGTAATGGGGGGAATGTTCTTAGTGCTAGTTTATGTTATGTGCAGGAATGTATGAAGGGATTGCCGTGTGGAAATGTAGGTTGGAAAATCTCTACGTATTACGAAACAAAGACGCTTCCCGCCGTCTGTACGCTTATATCTTTTAAACCACGCAACGGATTTTGGTGCAGTTTCATCAATAGACAGAATGATTCAAGAGGAAGGTTTATGTAGGTGTAATACATGCATATTATAAGATAGAAAAGGCAAGAATTTCAAAGATTTCTAACAACAACATGAGAAGCTGGCGGGTCGCTATTTACGAATATAGGGTACTCTCCGAATCAAGGCATCTATTTAAAAAAAAATTCACTATTGAAAAGGTACATTGCTCCGGATGTACATAGGCTACTTTTCATTCTAGTAAAACGCGGGTGAAACCGCGCACATCATCTAAAGTACAGATATTGACCACGAGCTGAAAGACCCTCGTACAGCTTCAGGTTTATTATTATACTAATCTGGCCACGGCTTCGCACGCATTGAGTTCGGTGATTATATCCCACGGGATTGTACTACCGGGATAGAAATATCCTATATGTTAATTCAGGTTATAAACTACCCTTGTGCCAAATTTCATCGAAATCCTGCCATTTTGAGAATTAGGCTTTCTGCGCCTAAACCAGTTTAAGTAGACAGAGAGGTTACACGCGTAGCAAAAATACGCGTGGAAGCGCGGATTTTTGCCCTTAACAATGTGTGGTTCATTTGTTGAGTGCCTTCAGCGCTTGTTTCGATATTGGTGATGTAACGATATCATGTATGTTATAACTTCGATGCCCTTTTTTCTTTTCAAAGTTTCAGTAAAGTAGTCATTAATTATTACTTAACTTGAAGCAATTTTTGAAGTGAAAATTTCTTTAGCCGCGTTGAACGATTTTTGGTAAGGGATCTAGGGTTTATTTTTAAATCTAGACCCAATTATCTACATGTGCATTCTACTCCGCAGGCACGTTTTGTGGGAATCAACTACTATAAATAAATGATAATAAATATTACGTGAATTCAAACATTCTGAAATACAAGATGTTGTTTTGCATCCTCGTCAAATTCAAGGAGGTAACTATGCTAATGATTCTCGTTCCGAATCAATAATAAAATGGGTAGGTGATTTTAGTTTTTTTTCTTTATTACGGAAATCGGTAAGTGTGTACCACCCGTGTTTTAAACGCGGGCCGTCTGATTCTCGCCCTATAACCGCGTTTCCACACAGACAAACAATCTCAAACGTTTATTCGATAATTTCTTATTACCTAAACCACGTTAACGGGGTTATTCTGAAATACTGACAAACATAAACAACCAAAAAAACAGCGTTTATTAATAATTAACTAGGTACCGTAATTTTAATTGATTATAAATGTCTTTTGTAACAACCTCCTGAATTTTGGATGCAAAACAACACCTTGTATTAACGGACTTTTAATTCTAACTAACAACTAGATTATATTCGAAGAGTTCATTTTCATATAACAAGTATTATTATGTTTCCTCTCACTCATCTTAAACAAGGCAAACAACAAAAGCCGACACTAAATTATGAAAATGATCTACAGGGCGTGCCCTATTTCTATAGTTCCCAGCAATATTATATTACTAATTGTTAAGAGCACTCGCCATAAATACAGCTTACGACCAACCCCCATAATACTTGGTTTAATTTACCATCGTTGTTATGTGTAGTGAAGGTACGAACGACACATCAAACTATACACCTCCAATATAAATTGAACTCGTGTTGTATAGGACTGAAGACTTGCCCGGAGTCTGAAACATTTAATATAGCTGCATAGCTACAAAAACTTTTAATATAGCTACATGACCTACTTCGTTATATCTACTGTTGTAGAGTTGATCAGTCGTACGAGCAATCCTTTTTTTTTTTTGTGTTAAAGTTAGCTTTAATTTTTTTTTTTTTTTTGTGATTGGCATCTCGCATTTCAACCTATGAGGTTGTCGTCTGCTTAACCGGACTATCCTGTGGGTGCCTTTAGAGTAAGACCTCCAGCCAGGGCATAAAAACTTACAAACTAAGCGACTGCACGCTAAGGGATTAAAAACTACAGGCACAGAATCGCGGGCTGGCTCGAGCGAGGGTCGAGGAGGGCATGGACCGGGACGTCGCGACGGACTTCAACGGCGAGGTCGGAAAGACGGCGGTTTGAGAAAGCTTTCAGACTAATAACAATCATAAGTACATTTACTAATTACAGGGAGATTTGTAAAAAAAAATCTGCAGTTCCCTACATTTTGACGAGTTATGTGAAGTACGGAACAGACGATTTTTTTTTCGCGATTTCATGTTTGTACTCATAGTAAAAGTTCTTCATAATGATGAGTAGAATGACCTCTCAAGAGGTTGTCGATGTTTTACAAATAACCCTGTATCTATAAGATAAGATAAGATAAGAGAAATTTATTTGTCAAAAACACGTGTAGGTTTCCAATCAGTTGGAATGATTACAAAAATAATAATATAGTTTCAACATGTTTTGCCTAGAAAGGCGTACAAATACCACAACAATATACTTCAAAGCACAAAAATCAGTAAGTTATGTTAATTTAATAAAATTAATAATAAAAAATGTCAAAAAGTACAGGAAAATGTCAAAATGTCTTAAAATAATAATAATAAATTCTAAATAACATCATTTAAATAAAAACATGTCTAAAATTACAGGGAAATGTCTAAAATAAAAATTAATATGTCTAAAGTACATAATTTAATATAGGTAAAACACTTTACACCAGCTCACACGTGTTTTACAATATTGCTAATTCTATGAAAACAATGGCGGTCTTATCGCTGAAAGCAATTGTAATAGCTCGTTGATAACGGTCCGACTTATTTGGTAGAATTTATTTCATCACTACAGTCACTGCTCTCAAAACTAAAACTTCGTAAAGAAAGCGGTATGTAGTAGAACCAAACGTTCGAAGACCATGTGACATCATCATCGTGTATCATGACCCACTTGCTGTGAGGAGAGGAGAGAGGAGTCTTGTTTCCCTGCAGTGGGAACGTTAGATTCTGCTTTATGTAAAAGCTAGCCAAACAGTGAGAGGTCAGTTTATACTGGAAATGTATGCTGCTTGAGATGTCGTCATGTGCACATCTTATGGGTATGAACGGTGGAAGTGTAAATTTATGTTTTGAGGGTAGTTGTGAATTAGTTTAGTGGTGATACTTATGAGAGAATGTGGGTACTTACCCAGAGAGAGTTTAGTTCCAAGTAACTACGGGTAAAGCACTAAATTAATTGACTGTAGGTAATTGTTGGCCTTATTTGTTTTTTAGCATCTAATTGGCTCTTAATTTAATATTATCTTCATGCCTTGATAACACTGGTTATCAGACTTTCGGGCCACTGACTGCCTGTAATGACTGTCAAAGATCTACAAATGACAGCCGGGTATGTGCTTTCCGAAGCACGGAGGAAACTCGGTATGTAATGGGTGGGCTCCCATCCATGGACCAACCTAGATAAGCGCGGCTTAACCTCAAGATCGAATCGAGCGGCTGTTATTTAATAAAAAAATCTCTGTTGTCTCTGTGTTGAAAAAATACCGAGAGTATTTTATGAAACTCAATGACAATTCTGAATTAAAATAGAGCGCGAATTTACTCCAATTCAATACGAATCTGAATATTCAAAAGCATCGATATTGCATTACTAACGAATGCATAAATATTTCTGTGTTCTCTATTTCTCTATTTACGGAGAAAACTAAAACGGTTACATGAATATTTAATTTTTGATACTGAAAATGGAATATTCTTATGAGTACAAACAAAGATAATTTTGCACTTCTAGTGGTGTTTTAATAAATGTTTAAAGATTAGGATATATGAACTTAAATAGTCCGGAAATTTTACCCACGATTAGCATTACAAAATCGAGCAGTCTAGCTGTCCGGCATTTTGCTGACCTGGCTCTATTTGGTGCAGCCGTGAGACACACAATATTATGTCTCTTTTATTTTTTGTTGCGTTTTAAGTTTTTTTTTGTTACTTTTGTTTAATGTTGTGTGCACTTGTGACATGTGCCAAATAAACCGATTTTCTACCTCCCTGTCTACTTTCTTATAGTAGGTATAAGTGTTCTGTAACCATTATTGTGTGCAATAATGTATATTATATCTACCTTGAACCTCTGTGAACAAGCCTTCATTTTCTGAAAGATTAAATAATGTTATCATTTATCAATCATCCAATATTTAGTAACTAAGCAATCTCAGGCAATTTGATTATTATCAGCAGATTTATTGATCAGAGACTTGGAAAGTGATTGATCTAGTATTAGAATACATACAAAGTGTAGGCACTGTAACATCAGCCACGAATAATGGTAGGTATTGCAATCACCTCAAGCAGCGGTGGGAGCAGCGGTGGCCCAGTGGTGGCAGTGGTACTTTGTGTAATTTATTTCATCACCGCTGCTCTCAAAACGGTGAAGGACAACATCGTGAAGAAACTGGCAGGTCCTAGAACTAAAAATTCGAAGACATGTGACATTTACCAACCCGCACTGGGCCCGCGTGGTGGATTAAAGCCCACTTCCTCTCATTGAGAGGAGGCCTGTGTCTCAGCAGTGGGAACATTATAAGCTGATGAAGATGATGATGAGTAAGTAAGCACTATTATAAATGCGAAAGTTTTTTTGAGGATGGTTTTTTTTTTTTATTAAAAAAATTGTTCTTTCGCAAAAACTACTAGATGGATATTTATGAAATTTGGCACACAGACTTGAGAGTTCATTACCTATATATACACGTAGGATACTTTAATCCCAGTAATATGATCTCGTGACACAATCACCGAAGTCCACGCGGGCAAGGCAGTTTGGTGAAAACAAAAATGTTAGAAATTTCTTTACAGCCAAATTACCTACTCATACACACACGCCATTTTAAAATATGTCAAACCAAAAAACAAGCATACAAATTACCACTACAACGTATTATTAATCCAACACACGATAAGATCACTAGAGCTGACACAATTGCAAATTACAAATTGGCAAACCGGCAATTTTATTTGCGTAGCGTGCTTTTTAATTTGTCAAAGTGGTCCTGACAAGGGTTGGTTATATTATAACGCGCCCACGATAATTTCAAGCCTTTATTATCGAAAGGGTAAGGGTGTAAAATTCTCATACTTTGTAATTTGTATAAATTGAGTCAAATTGTAATCTCTCTTTTTTTGTTTTGTTTTGATGTTGTTCAGTGGGGTGTTCCGAAATTAATAATGTGAGGGGTATCCGTAGCGTGAAATTGACGTTTCTGATTTCGGTGGTATGATATTAGTCGGTGACGGGTGACGTGTGAGTAGGCAGATCAGATTTTGCACTATTATTATTATTATAAGTAGGTTAAAATAGTAATACAACGTGAAGCCAACATTCAATATTCAATTTTTGTTCGAGGTCTATTTTAATTTTGTTGTAAAGGCAAGATTTTTGCTAAACCAATTTTATTCATCAAGTCTGTTACAGTTCAAATACTCTAATGGTTTAAATGCCACTTCCGACTGTTCCCCGACTTTCTTAAACACTTCACCCCTTAATCATAAAACACACCGTCAACATCTCAAAACTGTCATTGCGGCGCAACCCCACCATAAATTACTCCACCACATATTCTACTTCATTATAACGTGTGCCAACACCTACCCACATACATTAGACCGTTGACTTTACAATTAACAAGCTCCCATTGTTCCTACGTACGTAAAACTCCAGTAAAACAATAAAACATCGTCCCAATGTTATGATTAGAGGGGTGAAGGGAAGGGAGCTGTAAATTTTGAGGCTGGATTATGCTAATAATATGAAAATCCGTCCCTTGTTCGTCGAGGACAAGTGTGGCGAAACATGCGCGAGTGGTTGTCGCAACCCTTAAGCAGTGACGTCATCTTGTCGCCGAATAATTCGGCATTTACGTGTATTTATTTACGAAGACGGTGTTCTTGGGTTGAATTTTGTGAACTGAAGTGTAGGCGTTGGTTTGAAAATAGAATTTCGGTATTTATTTTCGGACTGAACTATTAATTTATAAAGCAGCCGGAATTAGTTCGAATTTATTTCAAGTAAAACATTTTCAAGTACTTTTGAGCTGACAAAATAGTCAGTCAGTTTGTCATAGAGTCTGTGGATACAACATAAATTCTCATTTAACAAGCAACCACTATGATCATAAAATATTTTATGATCATAGTGGTTGCTCATCCAACTAACCACTAATATTGAAAATCATGCCATGTATTAATAATTCTGATTCAACCAAAAATAGATTTACCCAAATTCGATCATGCGTAGAATTCAGTTAAAATAAATTATATCTAACTCAGTTCCAGCTACATACATAAAGGTATATTTAAAAAATTTAAACTTTGCTTCTATAATTAAACCATGAATTTAAACGTTCAAATAAATATTAAACGTTGATAAATAACCGGAGTGAGTGATTTTATTTAGAAAAGTAACGAAGCGTTTTTATCGGTTCGCTTCACTCTGTGATCGTGAATACGCACAAATGAACGGAAAATTGTATTTATTTCACGTATTTATGAGCAATTTTATTTTGTTTGTATCGCGAAAAGATAGATGATAAGGAAGTGATTGGCTGAAGCTATGTTGGGACTTTTGCGAGGAAATTAATACTGACAAAGAAAAATATTTTCTTCAAGATATTAATATACTTTTAGATACAACAAAAAACAGGATGATGAAGTTTGAAAACTTCATCATCACTTTGCCATCATTATCATCAGACTATAATATAATATTCCCACTGCTGGGACACAGGCCTCCTCTCTATGAGAGGGAGTGGGCTGTAACCCACCACGCGGGCCCAGTGCGGGTTGGTAGATGTCAACTTTCTTTGAATTTTTAGTTCTAGGACATGCCGGTTTCCTCACGATGTAATTAATTGTAATTTTTCTCACCGTTTTTGTGGGCAGCGGTGATGAAATAAATTACAAAAAGTAATGCGCTTGCCTGGGTTCAAACCCACGGCTTACTGTTCGTAAGTCGGGGCTGCCACCACTGGGCCACCGCTGCTCTCAGTTTTAATGTGCTCAAACATAATATTATACATACATAAACTACAGAACGCCACTTGCTTCGATCTGTAGGTACATACTCCTTTCGGTTCTTCCACGTTCATACACTCGCGTCGGTGGTAAGTACCACGCATCTGACTTTCCTGACGAACATCACCGATAAAGTCGGTGTACCTATGTCCTTTTAGGGCGACCCTTCCTGGCGTTGCTACTTACATCTTCCTTGTAAATACCATTATCCACCATCAGTTTTCATAACGTGCAAAACATATTCTTGACCTTGAATTACCGCAGAAGCACATTCACCTGTTTGGACAAAGTAAACACTTCCAATCCAGTGAGAGTTAATCGAACAAAATAAGTTACCTACCGTTTAGTTCAGTTACATTCTTGCTGGCAAAGTGCCACTACTCTTCCACGAGCATGACCTTGAACCTTATAGTACTGTACAGTAGTGCTGAATGAGTTCAGAGTGCTTATTAGGACACTTAAAGAAATAGATGAAATTAGTAGATTATATCGTGTACCTACAAAGATAAAAATATCATTTGAATATTTTGGTATTCAAGCTCTTACGGTCAATCGTTTTTTTTTTCTCGTATTCGAATTCTCAACGGATGTCCTCCGCCCTGAGGAGCCATTACCATATACCATTTGAGTAAGTACCTAACTTATATGATACAAAAGCTGAAGTCATCATTCCACTACCATTATCCCAATTTATGTGGGGTCGGCGCAGCATGTCTTCTTCTTCCATATTTCTCTATTACTCGTCATCTCAGAGGCACTCCCTTTCTAGTCATAATATCATTTTTCACACAGTCCATCTATCCTTTACTCGAAAGCTGTAATGTCGATAAAAAATATCCTACAATGTCATGTCAACGTTTTCAATAAAAAATAACGATTTGTTTAATATGACATCTTTGACTGCGGCAAAAAAATTGCAATGCAAATGAAAAATATATGAACTCATCCGCTCTTTCATAGAGGCAATTCAAAACAAAGGGACTCAATACTTTGATTTATAAAACATACATCCTGACAAGTCTTCCCATTGATATAATCCTCACTATATGACGTCACTTATAAAGCGGGGTACAGACAAGTCACAAGTGTAATCCGTAAATAATGATGTGCTCGTGAACAACGCAAATTATTTTAAAAGAGACTCCGCATTCATGTAGGCAGTGTGCAATCGGCTTTTGTTTGAGAAAAATGTAATATATTGTTTTGTTTTTTGTTTAATTATGTTGGAGTAGGATTTAAGAATATTTTTATAGAGTGCGCACTTTTTGGAAGAATATTCACGTGTTTTGAGCTAGCTGCATGTAACAATGTAAAATTTTTAAAGGAAAGAGAGTAAGGAGATAGGTAATAAATACTGAAAACATTACCGAACAGCTAATTTTCACATAGCTACAAAATACTAAAACCTGCTTTTCAATTAAAGTTTTTACCATGTATTGAGAAGGTAAATAAACACGTCTAAAATCTAGTCGCAATCTTATTTTAGCGACAATTAATGCCATATCTTTGTTTTTTTTTTTTTATGTATGTAATTTGAAAACATTTTGATTGATTGGGACAGCAAAAAAATGGGTCCCCTAAGTGTCGTCACAAAATATCCCGACTAGGTTCTAGGTTCATGAGAGATTCACATCAATATGGTCCTATAAAAAGTATAAGTTAAAGCAAAAATATTACGAACACATCAAAAACAAAAAGTTTCACTTAAAAGTAAACATATATTTTCACCCAACCCATCCCCCAAAAAAACAGAACACAAAAGCGAAAAGCACGCACTTAGAGAAAATTATATTTCTTAACTTACTGAAGCTGACTCAGTAAGCAAAACTGGGGACTTTAAGTTACCCAAGTAATATGAGCAGAATCGCTGTATAAGTATAATTTATTGCGCAAACTGTGCCAGGGTAATTATTTAGGAAGCTGCCTACCCTACCCTATTAAGGGGGGAGAGATATTAGAATGTGGTGTTTGCGAACCAATGAACTGTGAATATTTGCTTCGCTCCGGTATTGAATTGTTTGGTGTTAACGGGCTGTTTCCTATTCCGATTGGATGTGGGATTAGTGTGTTCTAATCTATTTCTCTCTTCTATGTTATCTTTTCGCTCATTTTCTATCCCCATTCTAATTGCAACGTTTTGTTTTATTAGGTTTTTTTTATTAAAGCTACCTACTAAATTACAATCTGGTTTCATTAACTCTTTAGTTAAAGAGCAGACAGCAAAATCGTGTGTGTCATCAATAGCTGTAATCAGAGCTCAAAAGATAGTCAAGGAGACATCATCTTTCAAAAACTGAACTAGAACAGAAATGAGTTTTAGGCGTGTCCCGCGTTTTTATAGTAGACATATCCATGGCTCCTATAGACGATTCACGTATGTTTATTACAAATGCCAATCCAATTAAACAGTATTTTTCGAAGCAGAATTCGCTTGTCTATTATGTGGAAGTGTGATAAAACACAAGCCTATTTTAAGTCCATATTGTACACTGACATCTCAATACAAAAGCTATTGTCTAAATAAATATTACGTGACGCGTATTATTCGTATATTGCATTCAAACGCGTTATTCTAAAAGTCAATATTGCGATGCGTTCCATTAACAAATGCATGTATGCGCGCGTTATCAGTTGGGCCCAGCCGACGGGCGCGGAGCGTAAATGACACAGTGTGATGAATGCAGTAGGGCGAGATTTGATACAAAAAAGGAAGAAATGTGGCCAGGTGGTGAACTGCATAACATAAAGTAAACATTTAAATAACGCATGTTTTTTCTGAAGGGCCAGGTTAGGTTTGCCCGCTGTGTTTACCACAGGTTCGAGCCAAGTTTTTCATAATTCCACAAAAATATTCTGTGTTTTCGAAAATAGGCTAGTTCACATAATATCAAGCCTATATTTCGCGAAGGATAAGGCTGATTTGTACTTGCAGCACATTTAACCAGTTATGTCTAAGTTCCAAATAATAAAGGACGACTCTGTTGCCATCAAATCGTGTGTCCGAGGCACTACTCCGACTTCTAACCAAATAATATGTACTTTGTCTCATCTGTAAATCAAACCCAAAGCCTCATGCGCAGTAGAAGCACTTGAGACCACTACACCGTCGAGGCAGAGGCGACTCACAAATTTTAATAACTTGGTCGACTTCTACTAATACAAAAATGTTAAACAAGTAGGTTATTGGTGTCAAACAGATGCTACTGGAGATCCGGGTATCAAAGAGTATCTTTAAAATAGTAGAACTAAGTCATCTGTTTTCGTCCTTTTCATTGGGAGTTTGGTTCAAGTTCATCCCATCTTCCAAGCACGGTGAGCTGGGATGGGGTGGCTGCTGCAGGTGCTGAATCCTTAAACGGCGCAAACACAATAACTAAATTGGTAATTATGTATGCGCCGTTTGGGGTTGAAACACTAGGGCCATGGGGCCTGAATGCCCACCTGGTGTTTCGATATATCGCCAAGCGGTTGTCCGACTCTTCACGTGACCGGGTTGGGCTTTTTTAGCCAAAGAATGACATTGCGCACGTTATGTTTAAGCCTCATGTAATAGGAGGCGAGCTTATTGCCATCAACCGGGCACAGATAAAAATCTTCGTGGTTACTGCTGAAATAAATCTGATCGAAAAACCCCACATCACATTTCTCGACCTGGGAATTATAGAACCTTGGTCCTTGCGCTCATCAGTCGCTACTTCACTACTAGACCAACGAGGCTTACTTATAATTGTGTGAAAAACTTATAATTGTATATAGAAACACTACCCAAAATTGTCCCACTGCTGCATTTCCCACTACTTCACGATAGCGGGTAGCTAGGCGCCAAGTGCAATATCCGCTTTGACCGCGCATTCAGCTAATTGATTCCGACTCCATTCACTACAACATATTGCACGCTACATTTTTTTTTTTTTAATATGAAATATTTTTTTATTGCTTTGACTAATTACTAGGCCTTTATTAAAAGTTTGGAGGGCCACTTCATTGCTTACATGTGTTGAAACCCAGACAGAAACTACCGCGTTCACTGACGGTCGACCACTTTTCACCCTTATGTTCTGAGTAATAAGGTTGAAAAATGGTCGACCGTCAAGTAAGCGCGGTAGTATCTACTTTAATTTTGTGTAATTTACTTCATCACCAGTGCCCTCAAAAGGGTAAAGGATAAAATCGTGAGTGCAATTTTTAGTTTGTTTTATAAAAAATTAACTAGCATTGCCCGCCTTTGCTCTAAACGGTCTTTAAGACGACAAAATATGAGATTTATGTATTGTACGTAAGTTTAATATTTATTCATTTTACACATACACCTTCAAGAATTAATTTAATAAAATATGGTGAAAACCTTATAAAATCTCTTGCATAGTTTAAACACGCAAAGCCACGTTATTTCATTTGATTCATTGACAGTTTACGTTTTTATCCAAATAAATTCTTCTAAATCTACTAATCTCAATTTCAACTAGCAAAAACTTTTTACAAAAAAATATAACCGACTTCCAAAAAAAAACAAAAAAGTGCAAAATAATATTTTACTTTCGTCAGTCGGTGACTTGTCGGTTGTCTTGTTGTTGTTTCTTTCTTTTTTTTGCCACCGACTTCCGAAAGAAAAATATTATTTTGCACTTTTTTGTTTTTTTTTGGAAGTCGGTTATATTTTTTTGTAAAAAGTTTTTATTATACCCTTTTCAGTTGTGGTATCTCACTTAAATTCTTGTCTAGTATAATTTTTACATTGTAACTAGACACCAGCACATCGTCCATACATACGACAAAGGACAAAATGCATAATAAAGGGGATGACTCAAAAAGCACCAAAGCAAAGATAATAAAATTCATATGGGCCCACCGGGGTGTGATCCTCTTCAGCACGACCATGGATGATTACCTTAATTTTAATGCGGTACATATTCATGAAAAAATGTTTCTCTACCAAATGAATGAAGATTCATGTAAATCGGTCCAGTAATCACGGAGAAATAGGTGTACGTGATAAATTTACAAATAAAATAAAATGAAAACTACAGGGCCAAACTATATAACATTTTTTATGGGACCAAATAGCAACTATTCCGCATCAAACTAAAGAAGTTAGTAAAGTAATAAGTCTCAGCGTAATCGGTGTACATTCAACAAAAACTAATCGAATTGATAACCTTCTCCTTTTAGAAGTCGGTTAAAATAAAAAAAAATAAAAAGATTTCTATTTTTTTTTTAATTATTACTTGTACATACACCTGGAAATTGCATACCGTTACAATTCCAACAAGCCCAAACACAGCTAAGATACATTGTCTTATTATTGAGTTCCGGTGCCTGTCTCTAGGATTCATCATCAGATCTGATGATAGAATGATTCTTATTGAACGCAAATGCTTCACTTGTTGTAGAAAATACCAAAACCGCTGTAAGTTTTCCTATAAAATTTGAGGGTTGCCCTCGATTTCTCCAGGATCCAATCATCAGATCCTGACTTGGTGACTATGGGACCACTTCAGAAGTATTTCCTTTCGAACAAAAAAAGAATTTTGAAAATCCGTCCACAATTGGCGGAGTAATCGCGTAACATACACACAAAAAAAAAAACATACCGTCGAATTGAGAACCTCCTCCTTTTTTGAAGTCGGTTAAAAATCATTAACGACCAAATCATCATGAAAACACCCAATTATTATCACTCAACATCGGTAGGTGGCAAACGATGCAAAACTAAGTTAATTTTAATAAAACGGTTTACGTTTTATGCGTCCACTGTATTAATTACTTGGAAAAACCAATCTGTGCGAGTGTTTAGCACGGGGCAGGGAGTCGAGAGCCTGGCTGCAACAATATGTGTCGATGCGCTGCGAACTCTTTTCCAATAGCGCGTTGATTGAGAGACGTGTATTGTGCAGTGTTGGACTGTTTTTGCTGTGGAGGATATGGGTTTTTTTTTCTCCTGCTGGTTTGTGTAGGCAGGATTTATATTGTGTGAATGTTATTGACAAAACTCTACTAAAAAATTAAAGACTTTTTTATGGTTCCGTTGCCAAAACGGAACCCTTATAGATTAGGTCTGTCCATCTGTCTCTGCGGCCGTGTGTCTCAGAATTAATTCGAAAAATTATTTTTTAATTTTATATCGCCGCATTGATGGACAAAGGCCACACCAAACCTAAGGTATCCTTTCCCCTTGAGCTCTTGGTATCTGAGGCAAGCCCTTACTTGTTATACGGTTACATCATAGGGCATCTCACTTTATGTTTTACTGGACCGATCGGGTCTGTGGCTTACGCCCCCAGTGGTCGAGGCACCTGTGGCCGACGCCCCCGATTCCATTTTTAAATTCGAAGCAATTTTTGATCAAATTCACCGTGGCTGTTGATAACTTTTGTTTTTAATGAAGCATCAACAAACAAATCTTTTCAAAAAACACCCAATTCTGACCAAAAACTACCAAAAAACTACCACTAGTTATAAACTCAACTGAACAATTAGCACAGACCCAAAAAACAATCACCAAATGAAACAACGACACACCAAAGAGACATTTTTCATAGACGATGATGTTTTTATATTTATTGCCTCGGCTCTCGGTCTAGCGGCGACCGTTAAAATTAATATGCCTTTGAACGTTATTGCTGGGAGCCTCACAGGCTTTTTACGTCCCTCTATGCAGAATAACTAGAGAGTCTTGTTCCAGGTATTTTATGCGACGGAGTAGCTCAAAAGGTATATGAAAAAGGAAGTTGGTAATTTAATGGAACTTGGGAGAGCTAGTTAGATTTCTATGTCATTATGCTTTGAATAATACTGTAAGAATTTACAATTATGTAGCTTGTCATTTTCTCGATTTTAAGCTGAGTAATGTCTTTGTACGAGTATATGAAAATCCTGTAGAGATATTATTTTCCAGCTTTAGCAAGTTTGACTTGGCTTAAATATATTGAAATCGATTTTTTGTTAATCAATTTCTCAATTTCGATTTGTTTTTTGTTAAGCCAGGAAAAATCGATATCAAATGATCTGAAATAGTTTGAGAGGTTGATCTCTCGGTGCAGTCATGACTGATAGTTGCGGTCTTCAGTCTAGGTCACCTATTTACAATTTTCCCGTTTTAGCAAACATTTTTCATTGAAACTCCGCTCCTATTGAACGTAGCGTGATATTATATTGCCAAGAGCTTTCTTCGATAAATTAGGTATCCAACACTAAAAGAATCATGCAATTCGAACCAGTAGTGTCTCAGATTAACCGCGTTTTAACCAAACAAACAAGCTCTTCAATGTCAGTATAGATTGTGTAGGTCACTATACTAGTTTTTAAAATTCTCAAGTTCATAAACATGGCATTAAATAAACCTAGGTTTATTCAAACACAGGTTTAAATAAACCTAGTTCGGGCAGATCGCTACCAAACATCTGCATTGAACTATCATTACTTGCCTTTTGAATATGTTTTAGTTATAGTTTTCTTATAAGTACTAATTATACCATTGTATGAAAAATAATACTACTGCGCATAAATGTACACTTTTTGTAATACTTTTTAAATAAATGTTATTATTATTTATTTTATTTGTTCTGGTGTAATAATATGATTAAAGCAACCACATTTTCATAAGTTCATCATCATCATCATCAGCCTATAATGTTCCCACTGCTGAGACACGGGCCTCCGCTCTATGAGAGGGAGCAGGATGTCAACCACCACGCAGGCCCGCAGGTTTTGAGAGCAGCGGTGATAAAATAAATTACACAAAGTAATGCGCCTGCCTAGGTTCGAATCCACGGCTTACTGCTCGTATGTTGGGGCTGCCACCATTGGGCCACCGCTTCATAAGCTCTTTTCATGAAGTTAACCTTCGTAAAATTAACTTGCACAATGGCCTCGCCCAAAAATAGCTGAGGCGGAAGTTGTTACTGAAACGTTTCCTACCGCTGCCTGGGAGCATTGCTTTATTTTTGTTCGTTTAGATATTGGTTGTTAATAGTTTTGGATCGGTAGCTGTTGAAGAGTTTGGGTTGAGTTTAAGGTTAGTGGCTTGGGGTTAGCGGTATTTTAAGAACTGTATTGTGAATAGTTGGGTGGCTTTGTTCGATTTTGCGTAACAATAAAAAAGTGATTATTAATAATTGTGTTTTTGAAGATATCCTGAAGTGTAAGGGCTTTTTCATTGTCATGCGTGTTTGCGCCAGCGTGCGGGCCAGGCGGCAATGCTTGTTGCGGGCCGCCCGCAGAGCAGATTATTTTCGCCACACCGGCGCGCGTGTGGCGCGTATGACAATAAAAGCATGTATGATACGATAGGTTACGGGCGGCCCGCATGCGTGCCTGGCCCGCACGCGGGCGCAAACACGAATGATAATGAAAAGGCCCTTAGCTGAAAACCGTTTTAGTGATGAGTTTTGAAAGGCTGCAGGAAATAGGTTGATTATTAGAATCGAACCGATTTTACTTTGAACCGATCTTTGGTAAAAAATTGGTTGCCTGTAAAGTCGGTATACGGGCGAAAGTTTTACGTGACAACGACTTTGAGTGGTAAAATAATTTTAATGTGAATATTCATTCGTATAGTAGGAAGAAGGATGAAATAATAGTAACAATTTAAAACATTTATTTGCGCGTGCCTTTCACTTTTTATGTCTGTCTCTCTCGCTCTTAGGCGGGCTAACCATGCCCGAGTGGAAGGGACGCGTGCCTCTCACTCGCTCTCATTGTGAGCGCATAACGTGAGCGGAGCGTAACGCAGTTTCTTGAAGTGTCACCCGGCAAACCAATTTATAAGACGTTGTCACGTCAAAATAAGTAAGCAAGAACTTTATATTCTGTTATTAAAGGCAAATATTTAGTGTAAAGGAAAATACGGTTTTTATTGCTTTCAAAGTTTTCTCTTTCCATTAATGTTTTCAAACACGACCATTCTATGATAGTTCATACATAAAATTCTCGTTTTCACAATAATAATAGAGCTTTAACTTTCGGATCCTCAAATCCATATGTATGAGCCAATATATTTTTCCATCAAAACTTTACGAAAAAAATACAAATACCAATAGAAATTCATCATTCACAGTTTCCAATACTAGAATCGTATAAAAAACGGCCATGGCAATATCCATTGCCTTCGGGGCAGTTACGTATTCAACAGATATATTTTTAAGACAGTCTACTTCCTACCCTAACTGCCTACACATAGAATTCAAAATCAATTTTCAGATTTACTTTTGCAAGCCACTTGAAAAGTGCAATTTTTCGTTGAAATTTGGACTTTACGTGTAGGTTTTAAGGTCTATATGTTTGATTGTCATATTGACTAGATACGAAAGGTTTGTTGACGCAATCAACGCTGGCAGGTCACAGTACGGTCAAAGGTTCCGTCGGTATTTGCTCGGACATATACGTAACGTTATATACATACTATGTATGTATGTATCGTATATAGTTTGTGGACGGTGTTAAAGCTGGGTATTGATTGATGAATGAATTTGTTTGAATTCTTCAATCAGCGTGGTACAGTAGACTTCACAGCAGTTGTAATAAAAGTAGTATAGGTTGATTTTTTATTCTATTGAAACTCCGTACTACGATAGCAGCTGAAGGCTATTGATGTGAAGTCGACTGAAGTATAATCAAACTAGCTGTGCCCGCGACTTCGTCCGCGTGGAATTAGTTTTTTTTCTAAAATAGAAGCAGCCTAAGTTAATCCTTATTACATAATTTTATCTGCAAGTGAAGGTCCCGTCAAAATCGGTCCAGCCGTTCCAGAGATGAGCCAGAACAAACAGACAGACAGACAAAAATTAAAAAAAAAACTTGGTATATGTACCGTATATACATTCATATGCATGTAGTAAAAAGCGGTTATTTTAATATTGCAAACAGACACTTCAATTTTATTTATATGTATTTATAGATTACTTACGTCTACTCAGTCACTAGATAGAAAAGTCAGTTCGTCATCGATCTCTTCTTATGATTAAAGTTATCTGTATTCTGTAGGAAAATCTAAGTTCTTTATGTCCTCGTTTTGAGATTATTTTCCTAATATATTCGAAAAACAGTATAACATATTGCAGGAAGTAAACTCTAACACAATGGTATAGTACATTTTGATAAAATTCTGTGCACAGTATAATTACGAAGCGGCAAAACCCATACTAGACTTATAATTGCATACTAAAATAACAGTTTCCCAGCTCTTGAGCTAATTAAAAACAATTTCAAGCAAAGCTTATAACTAACACACACACATAATGCACTATGTAGCATAGCATCCGCCTCTCGTAGCACCGTAGCACATGATTGTGCGCGTAGCACGCGAGCTACGCCGTAGATCTGCTACGCGCGTAGATACGGATCTTTTACGTAGAACGTGATCAACGGTGCAATAGAATGCGAATATTTTTTGTTTTTATAGAATTATTTCATAGATGTTTTTCCCCAAGATGGGAATGATATTTTGCGACATAGTAGCAGAAAGATTTGAAACAAAGTTCATCATCTGCCTAGCCTTCTCCCAAACTCTCTTGGGGTTCCAGTCTAACCGGATGCAGCTGAGTACCGGTATTTTACATGAAGCGACTGCCTATCTGACCTCTACAACCCAGTAACTGGGTAATACGATACCCCTTGGTAAGACTGGATGTCAGACTTTTTTTTGGCTTCTGACTACTCGTAACGACTGTCAAAGATCTACAAATGACAGCCGGGACCAACGGCTTAACGTGCTTTCCGAGGCACGGAGGAAACTCGGTATGTAATGATGGTCACCCATCCACGGACCAACCTCGGCAAGCACAGCTTAACCTTAAAGATCGACCCGGGCGGCTGTTATTATTTAGCCACGAGCTCCTCCTCCTTTGATTTGAAACAAAGTTATAAAAGTTTTTTCGTAGATTTTTTCAGAAATATAATTGTAAAAAAAATATTCTGTAAGAAAGCAAGGAATAAGTAATGTCACGAATATTATTTTTGTATTCATATCTGATACAGAAATAGTCCCAATATTTAGCTTCCAATATATTCAAAGGCATTCTAATACTTTATTCTATACAATATACTAAGCCTTAATCAAATTCATGTAGGATTCCAGTAAATTCACAATAAGCCCTAGATCTATGTCTAAGAAATATAATATTGTAGGAGAAGAATAAGCGAAATTCAAAGGATATAAATTCATGTAACCTACTTGCAATCCTACTTTCATTTATGTTTTGTGTAATGTTTATTTATTTTTATATAATTTGGTCCTGTGGTACATTTTATGTTAATTATGTAATAATATTTCGATATTATTACATAAATAACATACAATGTCTTATGTCTCTCATGTCTTAATAAAATTTCATTAAGACTATCGAGTCTTAAAGTCAGGCATCCTAACTATCCATACTTCCATACTAATATTATAAATGCAAAAGTCACTCTGTTTGTTTGTTCGTTTGTTACCTTTTCACGACTAAACGGCTGATTGGATCTTAATGAAATTTGGCAAGAAGATAGAATTCAACCTGGGGAAGGACATAGGCTATATATCATCACGCTACGACCAATAAGAGCGGATCAGCAATGAAAAATATTGCGAAAACGGGGAAAATGTGTCGCAGACGAAGTTGCGCGGGACAGCTAGTCCATACTAATATTATAAATGCGAATGTCACTCTGTTTGTTTGTTTGTTACCTTTTCACGACTAAACGGCTGATCGGATCTTAATGAAATTTGGCAAGAAGATAGATTTCAACCTGGGGAAGGACATTGGCTATATATCATCACGCTACGACCAATAGGAGCGGAACAGCAATGAAAAATGTTGCGAAAACGGGGAAAATGTGACGCAGACGAAGTTGCGCGGGACAGCTAGTCCATACTAATATTATAAATGCGAATGTCACTCTGTTTGTTTGTTTGTATGTTTGTTTGTTACCTTTCACGACTAAACGGCTGATCGGATCTTAGTGAAATTTGGCAAGAAGATATATTTCAACCTGAGGAAGGACATAGGCTATATATCATCACGCTACGACCAATAGGAGCGGAGCAGCAATGAAAAATGTTGTGAAAACGGGGAAAATGTGTCGCAGACGAAGTTGCGCGGGACAGCTAGTCCATACTTATATTATAAATGCGAATGTCACTCTGTTTGTTTGTATGTTTGTTTGTTTGTTACCTTTTCACGACTAAACGGCTGATCGGATCTTAATTAAATTTGGCAAGAAGATAGATTTCAACCTGGGGAAGGACATAGGCTATATATCATCACGCTACGACCAATAGGAGCGGAGCAGCAATGTTGCGAAAACGGGAAAAAATTGACGCAGACGAAGTTGCGCGGGACAGCTAGTAATATTATAAATGCGAAAGTAAGTTTGTTTGTTACCTTTTCACGACTAAACGGCTGATCGGATCTTAATGAAATTTGGCAAGAAGATATATTTCAACCTGAGGAAGGACATAGGCTATATATCATCACGCTACGACCAATAGGAGCGGAGCAGCAATGAAAAACGTTGCAACCGTTTTCGCAACATTTTTCAAAAAAAAATGTGGAAATGTGACGCAGACGAAGTTGCGCGGGACAGCTAGTTCACTATAACGGCAAACACTATGTTATGTTACCACAATATAGAAATATTTTTTTTTAACATAACAACAAAACTTCAAGCTTGTAATCCTCGAAGGGTCAGTGTACGTATAGTACACTCATATTTTGCCAATTATGTTTAAGTCTCATATAATAGGGGGCGAGCCTTTTTATTGCCATCAATCGGACATCAAAATTCAAACTCCGAACTTCTACTGGGAAATTCCTAATGGAAAAACCCAATAACACTAGGACGTAGAAATACGACCTTTTTTATTTAGCCTATACTTTCCCACTGCTGGGATAAAGCCTACCCCGATTAATTCCATGAATTATTTTTTAAAAAGATAGAAACCTTCATCAATTTTAATATAAGGAAGTGTGTATCAGATTATAATCAAATAATACCTACAGCGCTCCTTACAAAAGTCACACAAAGAGAAATCTTATTACCCTGAATTCACAGAAAAAATAACATAAGTACAAAACATCTACGAATTAATTCTGATAAATGCTACGCCGTAGCTTCGTAGCTCCGTGCTACGTTGCTACGCCAGATTATTTTCATAAGAGCATTATGTTTCTACTACTTTATATTTCAATATGAGCTCTCATTTGTTTGATGTTTAAGTATGTTATTCCCTTTTGTGGGAATAAGGCTATTTATTATGTTTTAAATGCTTGAATGATACATGAGTTTTTTTATGAATCTGTATTGAAGGTATCGACCGCACAGTCATCTATATATATATACACGACTTTTATATCTATATATATAAAAGAAAGTCGTGTTAGTTACTTCACTTATAACTCAAGAACGGCTGAACCGATTTAGCTGAAAATTGGCAGGGAGGTAGTTTAGAGCCAGGAGAAGGACATAGGATACGGTAGGGTAGGGTAGGGTAGGTAGGTAGGATAGGGTAGGTAGGTAGGGTAGGGTAGGTAGGTAGGGTAGGGTAGGTAGGTAGGGTAGGGTAGGGTAGGTAGGTAGGTAGGGTAGGGTAGGTTAGGTAGGGTAGGGTAGGTAGGTAGGGTAGGGTAGGTAGGTAGGGTAGGTAGGTAGGTAGGGTAGGTAGGTAGGGTAGGGTAGGTAGGTAGGTAGGGTAGGGTAGGTAGGTAGGGTAGGGTAGGTAGGTAGGGTAGGTAGGTAGGGTAGGGTAGGGTAGGTAGGTAGGGTAGGGTAGGTAGGTAGGGTAGGTAGGTAGTAAGGGTAGGGTAGGGTAGGGTAGAGTAGGTAGGTAGGGTAGGGTAGAGTAGGTAGGTAGGTAGCGTCGGGTAGGGTAGGTGGGTAGTAAAAAGTGCATTGCAACGCATGCTGGGTACAGCTAGTATAAATATAAAAGAAAGTCGTGTTAGTTACACTATTTATAACTCAAGAACGGCTGAACCAATTTGGCTGAAAATTGGTGGGGAGGTAGCTTAGAACCAGGAGACGGACATAGGAGTACACTACAGTAGGGTAGGGTAGGGTAGGTAGGTAGGTAGGTAGGTAGGTTAGGGTAGGTCGGTAGGAAAAAATGCATTGCAACGCATGCCGGGTACAGCTAGTAGGAATATATTTTCAAGTAAATTAAGCGACAATTTTCTGTTTTCTAGCCATTTCATAAGAACACCTTTGTCACACAAGGACAATATTTCGATTTCCAATACAGACAATTTAATTTGGTAATCAATTGGCTTAACACTCATTTTCCAGATTTCATGGATAATTAAGAAGCCTTTTAGGTTATAAATAATAAAAATATTTACAGAAGTTTCATGTGAAAATGTAGACCAAAAACTAAACATGCTTCTTCTTTCGTATTGATAGTACGAGTAGGTAAATTTAATTTCTTTTGACCAGTATGTGACCACGTTAATTGCCACTATACTTACTAAAAATATGACTTAGCTCCGTATCGACGTACCAAAGCCAAGAAAGCACTAGATGAAAAGCAGCCGCCTGAAAGCTTTCCTGAATATGTCTTAGAAAGTGAAAGTGAGGGGCTCGTGGCTTAATAATAACAGCCGCACGGGTAGACCTTTAAGGTTAAGCCGTGCTTGCCGAGTTTGGTCCGTGGATGGGTGACCATAATAACATACCGAGTTTCCTCCGTGCCTCGGGAAGCACGTTAAGCCGTTGGTCCCGGCTGTCATTTGTAGATCTTTGACAGTCGTTACGAGTAGTCAGAAGCCAAAAGTCTGACATCCAGTCTTACCAAGGGGTATCGTATTACCCAGTTACTGGGTTGTGGAGGTCAGATAGGCAGTCGCTTCATGTAAAATACTGGTACTCAGCTGCATCCGGTTAGACTGGAAGCCGACCCCAAGTTAGTTCGGGAAAAGGCTAGGCAAATGATGATGGTCTTAGGAAGTGTTTATTTCAGGAATAAACAGCGCTGATCGGAGTTCGATTATAAGGCGGCTAGCTCGCCAGCTATAAATGTCTCATTTGTCAAACTTTATGGCTGACCCGCCCTAGTCTGTAATGTTTCATTTCGCTAAGGACCTAGATTCCGTTTAGATGTGCTTTGTAAATGGGTGTTGGGAATTCATTTAATTCACTGAACAGAAGTGCTGATCTAGTAGTTAAAAGGTGAATGGTTTGATTCCCAAGCTGAACAAACTCTTAGGTATACTTATTTGTAACACCGACAGCAGTACATACTAAACATTAACTCTAAAAACGGGCTGTTTCCCATGTTGTCTATTTATTTTGAGTTCCCGATATTTAAAATGGTAACTCTTCCGTTTTTAGCGCTAATTGTAGTGTTCCATATAAGTTTAAAAACTTGTACTAAACAACAGTAAACCAATACAAATTCTTTTGGCCACTACGAATTTCTCAAAAGCAACCTGAACCCTGGATTTGAGTTCGGTTGATAGCTATACGCACCTCTACCTAAACTTATTTTTATTAACCCCCTACCAAAAAAGAGGGGTATTAAAAGTTTGAAGTGTGTAAAAGCATGAAATAAAATTTAAATAAAGATTTTAAAAAATCCCAACACAAAAAAAAACTCTAAAAACTAAAAATAAATTAATCCAAGCGACGTAGTGTCGGGGGTCCGCTTTGTTTTGTGCTTGTACGAAGCGGTCTACTTACCGGTCCCCGATGTTACGACGGTTTTTTTTAATTTTTTATTTAATTTTTTTCTAAATATTCTTGCGTATGGCCGCAACTCGCCTGATTTAAAACTTTATTTTTGTATTTGATCATTTTACTAACAAAAAAAAACGCGTTATAGTGATTTAAATGTAAACACTTCTACGTGTCATTCTCAACAATCTCATAAGATACTTCTTCTCTTCATATTTTAACAAGCTACCTTAATTCAACCAATAACTTACAAATCACGATTGACGTGACCCTTAACATTTAAAGTGCTTATGAAAAAATATAGGTCGAGGAGCAACATTGGCCCTGATTCCACATTATTGATGAGACCGGGATTACTCGATGCTGAAGTCGTTTGGTGATTGATATCATCGGTCGTTAGGACCGACTTTATGTATTTTTCCTGGAAGGATCAAGTCAGGTTCGTTTATAGCCCATCTGATGGTAATTGCTTCCGAAGGTTTAGTGTATTGAGTATGTAAGGGTAGGAACTACTTGGTCCTTCGATCCGGATTATGTTTGGTCTTTATGGGTTGGTAAAATATGTTATATATTTTTAAGAGAACCTACTACGTACCATAATGTTAAAATAGTGTTTTCATGATTTTGTTGTAACTGCATTTTGAACAATAGGTATGTTAAATGGTAAAATATCAAATAAATCTAAATATTTGTCTGCAAAAATGTTCCAAAAAATGTTGCAAACAGCATTTGATATTTTTTCAATGCATTTTGCTAACGAAATTTTGCACAGCGAGAAGGCCTAATTTAAAAAAAAAAAACCTGACGACTTTCCCGACTAATCCGAGGATTTCGTTAATTTTGTGGAATGAAAATTAAAATGACCCGAAAAAGTACTTGTAGTTTTAGAAATTTATGTTTAAAATTTTTTCGTTATTTTGACAGAAGCTTTGGCTTCAAAATAGGGGATAATCCAATTTTTTTTTCTTTGTCCGTCGGGTAGTTTATTGAAAAGTATTGGATACGTATTTTTTCTTTTTTCACGTGGTCATAAAATTACGGAGATATGTTGAGTTGAAATGGCGCATGACGTCACATGTAGGTAAGTTTTATACCTACTTGTGACGTAGTAAGCCCCCACTCTCCAACTTTAATGAGTTTTAACTAAGTAAGTTTTTGATAAAACAAAAAATACGTGTCTAATATTTTTGTATTACCTGTCTGACGGACAAAATAGAATGTCGTTTTCTTTACCCAGTCCGATCCCCTATTGTGATGCAAAAACAAAATTTCTTAAAAAAAAATTGAGTTGTATTAAAAACAAAACTAAGTAAAATATTTTCAAAACTAGATACTTTTTGCCTTTTATTTTAATTCACCTTCATATTTCTAAATTTTGTTATAATATTTGAAAACCCAACATTCGAAAAAAAAAAACATTCACACACGCACAGGTTAAACGAAAACATACATTTATTTTATTCAACGTAATGACATATCTATCATAATATAACATCAATACGACCTGTCTGTGACAATCCTTTGAACGTCACTCAAAATAAACACAGTAACACGTAAATGAAAAAAAAAATCTATCATTCCAAATAAACAGTAAAGGGGGAATAACTACAGGCCAAAAACCTTCACAAAGGGCCTGTCAAAACCATCGAACCTTTGAAATAATGGGCGTTAGATTAACTGTACTGACGAAGAGAAATGTACTTTGTGTTACTGTCATTTTTTTTTTTTTTGATATATAATTTTTTTGGCCAGATATAATCATTGTTGGACGCAGTGGGTTGTTTGACGATTGTGAAGTTGATTTTCTTGGTTTTAATGATGATTATTTTAATTACAGACTTGATATAAATTATTTATTTATATATTTACTTACAACTATTGTTACAGGCTAACCCAATTCGATAAATGCGTCTTAATTAAACATAATTTAATTTTTACTTAATAGATTCCTGATTCTCATTTTTAGGGTTCCGCACCCAAAGGGTTAAACGGAACCCTATTACTGAGACTTCGCTGTCCGTCCGTCTGTCGCCAGGCTGTATCTCAAGAAATAAGTAATTATTTCTTAAGACTTGAAATATTCTTTATCGTGAAGTGGGCGGCAACAATAACTACAACATTTCAACTCGTGCTCTAATCTATTAGAGTATTGAAGTATCGGTCAAAGGAAGCAAAAAAATTGGAAATACATGACTGTGTTTATTTTATTTCTGGTCTTAAAATCCTCATCAAATTATGAACAAAAATTAACCCGAACAGTAAAGCTGAAACCCAGAACCAAAAAGTACCATTATCTCATTACCAAATTTACCTAAATTAGACCAAGTTTTATTAACTTATGAATTTTGATTAGATTTATTTTTCTCCCAGAGCTGTACGGTAGCGTGTCCTCTTTCCTATTTAATTAATTTGGCATTTAATGTAATTTATCGCGAACCCTCGGCAAAGTCATGGTTTTCTTGCGTCGGTAAATTTTTCAAATTAAAAAGAACCCTTTTTTTTCTCGAGTGTAATGTGTAGTATTGACATTTTCGGTTGGTTTAGCCTGTGCAAATAAATCAGGTTTATTTTTCGGAGGGGTGTTGATGATTGCTTTAATTGCATCCCCTGCATCTGTTCGTGTTTTAATTATTTTTGATGTGTCTGTTATCTTAATATTTGCTTGGATGCGTTTGTTTAAGTCCCTATCAAATTAAGACGTGGGTGTTTATTCAGTTGTTTTCTGTGTACGATAAAAACAATTTACGAACGAATACGATATTTTATAAATTAAAGTGAGGTTAACAAATAAAAATTTCTCTTCATTTATGAAATAATGATTTTTTTATTTGTATTTATTTTTATTTCATAAAACTTTTAATAAGTATCAATAAGTAATTTTATCCATATTTTGAAAGAAATACTTCTCATTTCCTCGTAATTGAATTCTACTATCCCTCTCTCACATATTTAAACCGCCGATTGTACACAAAAAGATCAAACACATGTAAAACTGACGTGTATATTTGACCTTTTTATTCTATATGTACATTAAAGGGTTTTTATTTTATGAATATTTCAGAGTGCATCGTTTCTTCAAAATGAAATAATTTAATCATTACTTACATACTTGATTAAAGTCTTCAAGAATTAAGCCGACACGAATTCTTTACAAGACATAAAATAAGCACATTGCTCCTTAATTAATCCTTCGCTCGTTAATATTAAGTTAGTTAAGTTTTTTAACTAATTGGCTCTATTGTTAGACGAAAGTTTCAATAAAATTGACCCTACCCTACCTCCGTGCTTATTCAGTCGGGTAACTAATAAGAAAACTTCTTTATTCTACCCTCCTTAGTTAGAAAATGTTTTATCTGCTCTACGTGCTGGGCAAATGGCTCGCTGAACTGGCAACATCTCACTTTGAAAATATTCTGGACTTCATTTTTGCATGGAATTTATATTGTGAATTTTTCTTTAAACAAAATTATAATAATGTAGTTTGATTTTAATTTATTCGTATTTTGAAATTACAACCTGTCATTGTAACACACACACATACAATGTCGCAATCAAAGTACTAGAACATGAATTGTTATACATAATAGCAAATCCTAACTAATAATTATAAATGCGAAAGTAAGTTTGTTTGTTACCTTTTCACGACTAAACGGCTGATCAGATCTTAATGAAATTTGGCAAGAAGATAGATTTCAATCGGAGGAAGGACATAGGCTATATATCATCACGCTACGACCAGTAGGAGCGGAGCAGCAATGAAAAATGTTGCGAAAACGGGGGAAATGTGACGCAGACGAAGTTGCGCGGGACAGCTAGTAATATTATAAATGCAAAAGTAAGTTTGTTTGTTACCTTTTCACGACTAAACGGCTGATCGGATCTTAGTGAAATTTGGCAAGAAGATATATTTCAACCTGAGGAAGGACATAGGCTATATATCATCACGCTACGACCAATAGGAGTGGAGCAGCAATGAAAAACGTTGCGAAAACGGGGAAAATGTGACGCAGACGAAGTTGCGCGGGACAGCTAGTTAATTATATGCAAAGGGCCAAAAGTTGTCAATTTGCATACTATTCATTTCCTATACTGTACATTGATTCTGTTTAAATTTACCAAGATAAAATATGAAATACGAAATAGTTTGTCTGAGGAATAATATTATACTTTGTACCTTAAGACCAAATATAACACAAAAGATTTTGAGATACGAAAAACAAAGCGTGCCTCTTTTTAACACATTCTCCAACAAGGAGATGTATATCAATATAGAGAACCAATAACTGATTCTTACTCGCTACCTAAGCCATACAGAATACGGGATAAAAATATAACGTATGTACATTTAAAAAGCAAAATATCTCACAAACAAAAAAGAAAAGTTAATGCTCCACGCCTCCGTATCTACATACTTTCAATGCTTAAATAGAGATGTGGTGTGATATCCGTATCGATAATGTAGAATTATTTTTTAAAGACAACGATAACTGTGACAAACTAGTCTTTTGAAATTACGTAAATTAATTATTATTATTATTCAACGATTATAAACAGGTAA
Organism: Cerastis leucographa; assembly: GCA_963082945.1. Classification (NCBI taxonomy): domain Eukaryota; kingdom Metazoa; phylum Arthropoda; class Insecta; order Lepidoptera; family Noctuidae; genus Cerastis; species Cerastis leucographa. The sequence goes on from OY720360.1 coordinate 2,417,946, forward strand.
TGTTAAAGTCACTCATTTGAAATTAGAATACCAAACATAATTATCGCTTAGTCAATATTCTCGCATAAACAACGTAAATATTCTTAGTTCTGAACTTTTATGTTGCAGAAATAAAAGCGTATAAAACTAGATGGAACATTTCAACCGAGCAAAGTTATTAACACAGTTTCGCTGTATTGGGACTTTGAAACTGTCAATTTCCTTTCGCTATCGTCTGCGCCACTATCGCTACAATAAAATTTTATTGGCTCGCTATCGCCGTCGATAAATATCGATAGTCGAACTATTATCATGAATTTATCGATACACATCAACAGCACTACTCATAACTCCGAGTTAAGGTCGAATCTCAAACAAAACGCGACGCTGAATTGCCGGCAAATATGAGCTCGAACTTAGGTGGGCACCGAAATTAGATTTACGAGTTCGGGAATTTTCGGAAGTCATCGGATCAGTACCGAACCTCCTGCTAGGGTACGTATTATCATATAAATGCGGAGTTGACGGAAAAATATTGCCGAAGTGTGCCGCGGCTCCACCTGTACTCAGTTGAGTAAAATAGGAACGTGAGCCAAATAATACGGTGTTTAGGTGTACGGGCAGGGTGATTCAGTTAACTGTACTGCATGAATGTTTTATTTGCGGAACGCTTCCTCGGAAATGAGCCGTGATCATCTTTGTTTACACTTAATACCTTTTCCTTTTTGATATCTCGATCGCTGTTTTTATTTTAAGAATTTCTATTAACAGCTCAAACGTTTCATTTTAAGCTTTTATCTTCGAGAAAATGATGTTTATATACTCGTGCCTTTCCATTATATGTGAATACTCTTTTGTGTACATATGGATCTCGTTTTATCGCTCCGTCGTAAAATTTAATATTTATTGTAGCGTCACAAGGAGAATATCTCTGAATAATGAGACTTGCATGAGCCATGTGTATATTCTCTTACAAAATTTCCCTACAAGTAAAGTAAAAAAACAATACATATTCATGGATTAAAGAACGGAAATAATACAGAAAAAAAATCCAATAGGGGAATACTAAAAAGATCATACATTATTTAAAATGGCTTTACGATGCTCTTGTTATCAATAAAAATACTTTCCTTAAAAACTATGCTTTTATTATTTTTACTGTACCCAAAATTGATTGTGATTGCCAAAATGAATGTGTCGCCAGAAATCTACATAGTTTTATATCAAAGTTTTAAGCGAACCTTGGCAATGCGCTGGAAAAAGAGTATACTAAAACCAGCATAATATTGCTACCTGTCAAGCTTGAAAGCAAGTACGCTTTAAAAGTACCTAATTTAGTCATTTCTACGAGTACAATTACTATAGACTAGAGTCAACGTACTCAAATTTGCGCAGATTCGCGCTTGTCTTCCTCCTTCACATATTCACATAATCATTAAGAACCAAGCCACGTGCCGCACCTACGTTTTTTGTCATAAAAACAAACTGTTTGACACTAACGTTTGCCATCACAAAATTTCATTGCACCTCCATATTTCCTATTATTATTTTTGGTACCCGTAACCGTAACATATAAAGGCCAAAAGGGATCCTTTTATACCAATTGTTTCGTCATAGACTCATAATAAAAACCTTTACGGAGCCAGGGATTAATGTGGGATAGTTTCGGGGGAAATTGCAAGCGGGATCCCCAAAGGATCCCGAGGTGGGGTACCTAATAGTATTTATAATGCCGGCGTGTGGGATTAGGCAAGTACGTGAGGTTACCGCAGACCTTGTTAGCAGAATATGTGTTTATGTTGGCGAACCTATTCGGTTTTAAATGTCTTTTCTGGTTTCAAAGGGTGTGTAAGGTCTTTATTAGTCTTGAGTGTTATGTCAGTTGTTTTGAAGGTTAAAGTTTGGTTATTTACTGAGCTATAACGCACATAATTTCAAATCATAATTTACGTAATTAACTAGTATACTGTACTCAAAAACTTTCGCAATTCAGATTCTACTTACGAATCTCATTATAAAACCACTCGTAACAAGCCATTAAACAAAACCACGTAAACCTGTAAACCAAACACGGAACACGTATAAAAGGCATTTCGACATCTGCACCCAACACACAATTCCAACTTTACAAATTTTATTAGAGCGGCCACCTGAATAATGCGTTTTACATCACGTACACGTCCATGAACAAAAGCTAAGTTCTAACATGCTGAAATGAAATTCACTAAGTTACGATTCAAATTGGCCAGCCGTATGCTGTAGTAGTTTGTGAACTTTTAGCTGGGAACCGGGATCATATCTAACATAATAATAACGTATAGCGACTCGGTGCCACGGTTGCTGTGGAGTTTGGCACATTTTTTTATTTTTATACTGTTGCTGTTGGGGGAGAAAATCTAAAGGTTTATTCAATAGTACTGGACTAGTTATCTCTACGTTCTGACGGATACTTTTATGTTCTGACGGTCCTGTTTAGACAGGACATTTTGACGGCTTGTTCTCGGGTGCTCCAACCGAAATTCGGCTCCAAAACATTTGATTTTTCATTATTGATTTTGTGTTGCGTTTAAATTTTGGAGCGCGTGGGAATAAGCCATTTTGACATCTAACGGTATAATAATCTGTATGGTCTACGGGGAAAGAAATGACAACATTAACAGATGAATGCATGTAGTGTGAAACATGCAATTATGATGCTTAGACATTCTCATGTCAAATATTATCCCTACATCTATACAAATAAATAAAATTGGAGTGTCTATTTGTAATATAAAAATAACCGATGTTTACTACATGCATATGTAAGGTACATATACCAAAATAACATTTTTTACAATGTTTGTCTGTCTTTCTGTCTGTCTGCCTGTTTGTTCCGGCTAACCTCTGGAACGGCTGGGCCGATTTTGACGGGACTTTCCCTGGCAGATAGCTGATATAATAAGGAGTAACTTAGGCTACTTACTTTTTAAATTGCACGCGGACGAAGTCGCGGCCACAGCTAGTTATTAATATATTATCTTATTCCTTTATTCATTTTCTAACATATAATTTACATTTTTAAATGTTTTTACAAAATTATATAAAAAGAAAAACATTTAAAAATATAAAAAATAGTAGCCCACTGGCATCGGGAACAGGGTCCGGACTACCGGTGGTCAGGGCTCTTGAGAGAGGGACCTCCTAACAATACGTGCCGTGTCCAGAAGTACTGCTTTCTGAATCAAGCCCTTGATCCAACTGCCAAGCGAAAGACTCCGCAGATGTTGGTCGAAGCTTTTGGCTATTAAGACATTGGCCGACACGACTATCGGCACAATGACTGCTGTAGTCACGTCCCACATGTCGACAACCTCGCGAGCCAGATCTAGATACTTGAATTGCTTATCTTTCTCTGCTTTCACGAGGTTCTCGTCATGCGGGACCGTTATATCAACAATCTTATTATTGTTAATAAGTTTTTTTACTACAGCAACGTTTTTTTCGTAGAAATGTAGTCCAATTGGATGATCGAATTTCAAAGTGATGAAGGCAAAATTATGCATCACACAATTTCAGACAGAAATCGAAATCAAATGTTCTACAGTTTAAACACTCCAATCTTTAATAATCCAACCGAGGTTATTTATGCTAAATCGCTTACATAATTCCTCTTAATGTATGAACTAATTCTAGGGCCTGTATAATATATTATGCTCTCACCAAGATTCATTATTCTAGGAAAGGGTTTTCAGGCTTTGGCGAGTGAGAGTTTTTTCTTTACACGGGTTCAGTGTTGCAAATTTAACCACACTAGGCATTTATATTCATAAAAATAAATGTACTCGGTAAAAGTAAAATCGACGATTTTCCTCGTAGAAGATGACGGGACGAGCCGGGCAAGACCAGCAACCAGGGGAGTTACTATGACGTCTTAAATCATTATTGTTTCATTCTTATACCAGAGTGGGAAAGAGATGGAGCTAGACGAACTGTATAGCTCCGTCTCTTTCTAACACTGGAATAAGTGTAAAACAATACTGCTTTAAGACGTCTTGGTAGGTCAGCAGTGGTCTACATTGGCCCTGGATCGTAATAACTGGAAGTCATAGGGTCATGCCTTTGCCCAGCTGTGGGATGACGCAGGCTAATAGTATCAGTAGTATCAGAAGTATGATTAATTGTCTAAAGGCACAAATAATTCAAGAAACAAATGAATGTTTTTCATTTATTATTTGGATCGCTCTAACCCATAAATTACAAAAGTCTGTAATAAGGGGTGCAAAATTTTATGAGCCATTTGTTGAAAAATACATGTTCCGCAATATAATATCAGAACTTCACATCGTACGTAGTTCTAGCCACACATCCCTATTCGTAGTTATAAAATATTGGGCAAGTTGCAGGGTGGTCTGAGATGCTTATTGAATTATATCCGTATCTGAGTCCATTGTTGTAAGTTTTAATGAATGGCCTTCCCAGTCCGAGGCTTAAGGTCTGCGCACGTGGGCCACTTTATGGGCCCAGCCTTTATTAATTTATGGCATGGGCTTAAAAATGTCGGGGTAATTTAGTGTATTTTAATCTTAATTAGAGTAAGGCACTTAGTGAAGGGGCTCGCATAAAGGTTAGTTAGTGCTTCTGATAAGGTGAAAATAACGGCTCGTCCGAAATAAGGTTTCTGTAGATGGTGAGATAAAAAGATGAATACGTAAGAGGTCTTTATGTATGTTTTATTTAAACATGGACCCCTGTTTAAATAAAACACACATAAATACTCTTAAATGTGTTGTATATCTTCTACCTGGGATGTTTAATTAAACCTTACTGTTAAGGTAGAACTTAATTATATCTTAAGACTTTTTATAGATACTTCTGAAAATTTTATAAAATCATTTAATTTTTTTATTGGTTTTTATATTTGTCACAATAATACATTTAAAAGTATAATTATTATATTAATTATACTTTTAAATTAATTATAATTATTATTATATTAAGTGTGGAGGAGCTCGTGGCTAAATAATAACAGCCGCACGGGTGAATCTTTAAGGTTAAGCCGTGCTTGCCGAGGTTGGTCCGTGGATGAAGAGTTTCCTTCGTGCCTCGGAAAGCACGTTAAGCCGTTGGTCCTGTCATTTGTAGATCTTTGACAGTCGTTACGAGTCAGAAGCCAATAAGTCTCCAGTCTTACCAAGGGGTATCGTGTTATCCAGTTACTGGGTTGTGGAGGTCAGATAGGCAGTCGATTCATGTAAAATATTGGTACTCAGCTGCATCCGTTTAGACTCCAACATAGTTTGGGAAAAGGCTAGGCAGATGATGATTACTTTTAAAAGTATAAAGTTAAAATATTTACAAAATAATGTGTGATTTACTAATTAACAGAAAGGGAAAACCCCATTATGACACTCCATGCGTTGATGGAATTATGATATCGTCCAAAAACACATTAATCAAATAGCTTTATGCACAAACGAACTTCTGTATCGGAGTTATTAATCTACACTGTTTATTCTACTAATAATACTATATCAAACGATTTAACTAAAAAGCGTTAAAACTATAATAGACTAGCTATCCCGCGCAACTTCGTCTGCGTCACATTTTTCCCGTTTTCGCAACATTTTTCATTGCTGCTCCGCTCCTATTGGTCGTAGCGTGATGATATATAACCTATGTCCTTCCTCAGGTTGAAATCTATCTTCTTGCCAAATTTTATTAAGATCCGATCAGCCGTTTAGTCGTGAAAAGGTAACAAACAAACTTACTTTCGCATTTATAATATTAGTTAGGATTATATTACTGTGAACCAATATTAAACTGATGGAAATTTTAATTTGACGATATCCTTGTTGTCAGTCCACAAACTGCTGACGTTGAAATCCGAAGTTTATCTTTTGTCAAACTTAGATTAGTTGTCGATTGCTTCAGAAACGGTTTCACGTAATAGTTAAGATATTTGATGAATAATTGCCTCAGAGTAAATTATTGGCAAAGGCATTCGCGGTTTGTCCTATTAATTAAATTGGGTAATTTGAGATAGAATTTATCGCAGTAATGGTCTGTTTAGGCTGAGGTGAAGTTTAACCATCTGAAATTTGGTTTTGCAAATCTTCACGTTTGTTTTTATGATTTTGCAGGATGAAAACATGGTTTTAAATTATAAACATACTGTCATCCAACATAAATCGAACAATGGGCAGAATATGGGCAGTTTTATACCGTATCCTGTCGTTTTATCGAACATTCCATATTTGCCCCTTACTTTCTTATACATCCAATTTTTTTTTAACAGTGTTTTCATGTACCTACTTGCCAATTCATCTTCGTGAAAAAGACAACGATACAAAAAAAAAAGTTTGGGAAGTAATTCCGTTTTACTTATTTAACCAGCCTCTCACACAAAATCTTGCAAAACAATGGTGACGCTAAGTATAATGAGCTTATAACATCGAATAACGCAGATAGACAGCTGCTGTCAAAATCTTTGTCAGTCATTAAACTTTTTAGACGATTTTGTTCGCAAACAGCTCGATTTTCCGCTAACGCAGATGATTAATTAAGCAAGCTACAACTCCGATATTCCCTCCGCCAATAATGCTGTATTCAACCTTATTTCATAAGCCATAAGTTGTGTGTTTGGATACCGCTACCAATTACCTCTCTTTATTGTATGAGTCGGAAATAAAAATAGCCCGATTATAGTCTCGTCTATATGGATTTTATTTATTACGTGGTTCAACACTTGTGGCTAAGTGGAATTGTGGAAAAGATAATACTATAAGACTGAGTGAATTAAAATACCGTGTCGGTCCAAATTCGTGTTTATTAGTTTTCAACTGCATTTAGCTGCAGGCAAATGAAGAACAACTTATAAAAAAATACTTAACACAAAAAATCTTTGGCAGTCTCACAAACAGAAAAAAAGAACAATGATCAAGATCACGCAACTACTATTCCCGACTGTAGTTGTTTTCTTGTCAAAAGGAGCCTCCGCTATTTCCAATGACGTGAACCATTTATTCATGGTAACGTTGCGATATTGTTCTTGAATGGGTTGAGTCATTCTTAGAGCAATATCCAACTTACTATTTGTAACATCATACGGCCCAGGATTCTCACCCACATAAATTTCTAAATTGTAAGTATATCGATACATACAGTCCACCAATGCAAACATCTTGATTCCGAATTTAATAGATTTCATTTTTGCTGACGAAATGCGCATCTTCCTTTGAAAGGTGTAACCAAGTCAGTCAGGTGTAGTTCGTGATTGGGTGTGCAGTTATTTTGAAAATTATTTATTTACTACTATTTGTAACAAAGCTCTGATCGGTGCTATTTTATCTTCAGTTATGCTATCAGTCGCTGGGTCGTTGAAACAAAGATTCTTCAATAGGAAGATCTTTGAGAACCCAGTGCCTTTTTTGGCATCAAATAATTGTAAGAAGTTGTCTCAGCTAGTTTTTGTGCATCCACCAAGAAGAAATATACCCATCAGTGCATATATTTCGATCTCATCAGTCAATTTGGCATCTCTTTCCCTTAATAGCGTTTTTTTTTATGATACATTTTATTAGTAAGTTTTGCAATCATGTGAATGATGCTCGCCAAAGAATAAATTGAAGCAGTCAGTCTGAGTTTTCATTGTGTTAGCAAAATCTGTGGGTCCCGGTTGAATGTTTGGAACGTAATCGCTATGCAGCAGTACTCTTGCTTCTCTCCCGCGATCGCATCGCGGTATCTCCCGCGATCGCATCAAAAACAGTTTCTCAGTCCAGATCGTCTGCTTCTGTATTATTTTCCGCTTCAGAACTGAATTCACTTCCAGTACTATCTAAACGCACTGGGCCCGCGTGGTGGATTACAGCCCACTCCCTCTCATAGAGAGGAGGCTTGTGTCCCAGCAGTGGGAACAATATAGGCTGATGATGATGATGACTATCTAACTGTTCTTCAATATGATCCACATCGTCACCAGAACGAGCTGGTGCATCAATCAAATCTTCTTCTCTGTCTTCTTCAAGCCATCTTGCAACATACATGTTCCGCAATATAATGCACGACTTAACCTTGAAGTCGACCCGTGCGGCCGTTATTATTTAGCCACGAGCTCCTCTATTTTTTTAAAGCAAAATAAAGAATGTAAATGCGTCAAAACTAAAAAGAACTTTCAACGAAAATTGGTTTGAAGAAGATTGTTACTTAGTTTTTAAGATACTTAACGGACTTTTCGTGAAACTGCAGCTGTACCTCGTTTTTCATTACCGTTGGGTGTAGACTAACCTATGAATGAGCGTTATAAAATAATTATTGTTATCATAATATATAATTATTGTCTGGTAATTAGTGGCCGATGAAAACATGAACTTGATACTCGTGATCACAAACAACTTTTCCGAAGAAACTTTTTTTTAATACTTATTCATTTTTATCACAATAACACAACAGCAAGAAATTCGGGGTTGCGAGCGTGCGGGTGCTCTGCCTACCCTCTGTGGCACGGTTCGATAGTTATGAAACTGAACAGTGTCAAGTGGCTAACAGCTGATAGGTCGCAGGCGCACGCGCACGCGAATTTCATACGGCTGTTGTGTTATTGTGATAAAAGTGAATGAGTATAAAAAAATGTTTCTTTTGATAAATTGTTTGTTATCACGAGTATATTAAGGGTCACTAGTTACCAGTCACCCTATTTTGTTTAGTACTACGGAACCCTTTTCGCGCGAGTCCGGCTCGCATTTGACTGGTTTTTATTATTTGAAATGTCATATTTTTATTAGCGCATCCCCAAGCCCTGGTAACGGACGCGCCAAACAAGTCATATTCCCACCCGCTTTACTAAAACGGTTCAAGGTGTAACCATTGAACCATGCAACAAGCAACACTAACTAGTTAAAATATAATAAAAAAAATCTCTCATGCACTAAATAGGTGCAGACAGATTCAATATAGGTACATTAAACTAGGGGGTAGGCGTAAATCGAAGCGCTCGCCAGTCTGCGTGTATCTACAGGTCGCCACATCATGGGATGGGGCGAGCTTCACCGCTCACGTCAAACCCACGCATCCTACCGGCCATGAAAACCTCGTGAAAACAAATACAAACTTTCCATTACTGAAAAGTTAAAATAGTCAAAAACAAAACCACAATACAAACGCTTTGTGCCACCTGCTGAAAGGCGTCCACAATAATTTAGACACATTACGCCACAAATTTTGTGGCGGGGGCGGGGGCGCAACTAACCTCAAACATTGAATTTACTATTCAATAATTTTCCATTCTTAATAAATTGAAGTAACATAACAATGTACTGTAAGAATAACAAATTAGTTATCATTCGTTATACGTTTGTGGTCGCTTAGATGTTGCGATGCATTCCTTCCTCAAAAACGGTGAAGGAAAACATCGTGAGGAAACCGGCATGTCCTAGAACTAAAACGAATTTTTAGTTGACATGTGACATCTACCAACCCGCACTGGGCCCGCGTGGTGGATTACAGCCCACTCCCTCTCATAGACAGTAGGCCTGTGCCCCAGCAGTGCAGTATTATAGGCTGATGATGACTCCTTCCTCAATGCACTGAACGACACTGACGCTGAATGGCCGCCCCAATTAAATATTATTGATAAGATTTATTTTATAGACGCGAATATTTTATTGGTATTTCCAATTAGTTTCATAGGCTTCGTAATTATACCTACGCCACTGATCTGATGGTTGATATTGATATGAGATCTCTTTGTTAAGATGATCGTCTTAAAATTTCCACGTGGTATTCATCTCGTGTTCGCAACCTATTTTATGCCAGTTACCTGTTGTTTCTAAGTTTTTGAGACTATATTTAAATTACAGGTTTGAAAGGAAAATAAGTTACCAGCCGTCTGAACGTTACAATTCCCAATGGGATATTTCTGAAAGGGGCGAAATATATAGGTACCTGGAGGTACTTTTTTAAAGTAAATAAAAAGGTCGCCCACCTCGCCAAAGCTCTTAAGCGCATTGGAAACGAAACGAAATTTCGTTTGGTGGACAAAATTCAGTTGCATCAATCGGTTTAGACAGCATGGTGGCTGGATGTGCTCTCATAGAATAAACGATGTGTCAGAGGATGAAATTAATTAAACTTGCATTCGTTTTACAACAAAGAGTTTTAAAATTCATGAATTTCCTCTCAATCTGAGTTAAAATGACTAAGTTTCTTAACTACCAAAAGGAATGCAGTCAGAAATGTGAATTAACTACTAATAAAATCATGACTACTGGCATACTTAGGTCAAACATGTAATATCTACATCTATTATTCCTTTTTACTGCCGTCTCGTCCTTGTAAGGGCTTCGTGTGGGAATGTATTCAAATATATTTTATTGGCTATAGTTATGACTGTTTACAGCCAGCAGTACAGTCGTCCGTGAATTATATTATCAACTGTTGCATCCATTGAGGCTTCCGTGTGTTTAGTAGAATAAATAAATGTTCTTCTAGAGTGGAAGAGAAATCAATAACGCCTTGATGTATTTCACTACATTATCCAGCACATGGCTTAAATATTAATCCTAAAAGCGGTTTAGATGTTCGTGAAACGTGCGTCCTTAGAGACTCTCTAACCCTAGTCGTTAGTTGTATATCTTAACACAAGCTACATGCCGTAAAACTTAAAACGGAACGTGAGTAACTTACTGTCTGTTCAGAGTCGCCATTTTCAATTCTAGTACATACTAAGCAAGTTGCCGTTTTAGCACCTGTGCGGTAATGCCCACGCCATAGCCCGCCATAAAATATTGACGTCCGAACTACTGCACAGTCGTCTGTCTGTCTATTCTATGACCGCGGAACCAGCGGGGAGTGAGCGGGGCGTCGGCGGGGCGGACGCGGGGCGCGGGCGGCGCGTACCTGCGCCCGGCGACTCCCGCCATGGAGGGTTTCTGTATTGATTATTTGAGGGCGTTCACTTTCGCCAGTGTTTTAATGCGAGCTATGAAAATGTTTTTATTGGCAACTTGGCAGCCCCAGCGCCAAACTGAATAAACAGACGAATAAATGTACGAAAGCTCTCGTAATGCCCGATTATTCATTTTATACCGTCTCGCTTATTTGTCGATGCGATATTTTTTCTTCGTTTTTCGTTTCGGTAATATCTGTAAAGAGCCTTATTTTGTCGAAGACTTCAAAACTTTGCTTTTCAATGATTATTTCTTATTTCGTCTGCTGTCATTCCTTCTTCGTATTTTATATATCAATAAATCAATTCATTTTGAGGAGCGAGAGAGAAATTGTATTCTTTTCCTCAATGTCTTTGTGTGGGCTGCTGATTGTTTAATTTTTCAAGTACTGCGCGAGTCTGTGTTATATTGTGTGCGCTTAGATTCGTTGGAGGTCTTTGTTGTAACATTGAGCTGAGTATTAGTGCTTTCAGCGCTGTTCCGCTTGGCTAAAGCAGTCTCAAGCTAAATAGTCTAGTTACGTTGTTCACAGCGCCTCGAGAGGGAGGAAACATTGTTGAATGACTTACTAACATTTGTGTTTGATGTTACTTACATGCAGAATCTACCTTTAAGACCATGTTTTTGTATGAAATAAAACTGTTTGAATATTTTAAGGTTCAGATTTCCGAGAAATGTTATTACGTTGGAACCATATTTTCAGATAATCTTAATGCCTACATAATGTGTGTGGGAGGCATGATATGAATATTTTTGGGACACTAAAATAGGTATTGTTGGTTTTCTTTGTAGAAATGAAAATCCTCTTTGCTTTGTAATATTTTCTACCTCAAACACCTCGTCTTTTCTCTCCATAACCCATTTATATTAGTTGTTAGCATTTAGTTTCAAGTTGGGCAAACTAAGAGCTGTTTTCACTTCCCACACCTGGAATATTTAGTTACCACCCAACTTTATCTCTGTAACTACACAAGAATAAAATTCATGCCAAAATTACAGACCCATCAAAAACTTGAATTTAATATGGAGCAGATGAATTTAACAGCGTTCAAGTAGTAAAAGTTGATGAAATAAATTTTACATCGAACGTAGACCATGAAGGCCTTCATAAGAGAGGTTCAGTTCACGCCAGTGTAAGGTCCACAAAGATACATTGACATGTAAATTCGGAACGATAAAGTCTAAAAGCTTTTCTTTGAAAGCGGATTATGGTTCTTTTTATACCGCCACCTATCTGTTTGCTCAGGTACGCCTATTCAGCGTAGACCGTCTTAAGTAAGGTTTTTGGGACCTGCAATCTCAAGTGATTTATTGTGTCAATTGAAATTTTGAGGTAATGAATGGAACGGCTTATCTCATCTTGTGGGTGATTGAGGAGTCTTTATATCTTAGCTTTAAATTATAGGTCTCCTTCTTCTTATGTAATATACAAGGTGTTATTTTGCATCCTCGTCAAATTCAAGGGGGTAACTATGCTACTGATTCTCGTTCCGAATCAATAATAAAATGGGTAGGTAATTTTTATTTTTTTACAAAAATTGGTAAGTGTGAACCACCCGTGTTTTAAACGCGGCCGGTCTGATCTTCGCTCTATAACCGAACTTTCATACATACAAACAATCTCAAACGTTTGTTCGATATTTTTTTATTCCCTAAACTACGTTAAGGGGGTTGTTATTCTGAAATACTGAAAAACTTAAACAAAAAAAAAATCTGCAATAGTTAATAATTAACTAGGTACCGTAATTGTAATTGATTATTTATGACTTGTGTGACAACGTCCTGAATTTTGACGAGGATGCAAAACAACAGCTTGTAGGTAGGAAAATCTTCAACATACATAATAGTTCTGGCACTAACAGACAATGCATAACCTAGACTATTGATGAACAGAAACACATTTTAGAAGATGTGTTTCTTGCATGTAGAGTTAGTAAAAGCTAATACTTACGGAAATTCAACTACAGTTTGGTCTATATTTGCATGCAGACAATGTCGCAAGTTAATTAATAAATATAACACGGCCAACAACGATGCTGTTAAACATGGCAATTACACTGGTGTCCCTCAGGGCCGTTTGCTGTGGCTGAGTCTGATTGTTGTTGACAATTACCGACTATAAATGTAGGGCTGGTACAATTATATTTAAAATTAATCCATACCAATTTATACATTTGAAAGTAACTCTGTCTGTCTTTTAACTTTTCCTAGCTATGAAAAAAAATTAAATTAGGTACACAGGTAAACCATGTCTTAGGTGTTTCCATAGACTAATTTCCAGATTATGCGAGTATCCTAAATAAAATGAAGATGTGAAATATTATGATTTTAAGGAACCATGTAGGATCATGATAAGACTGAGCATCAGGTGCGACTGTTGTCAATAGTAACTTTACCAAGTAAAAAACAATTACGGATCGACTTCCAAGTAAAATAAATGAGGTCTTACAAAAGCCTAATCAATCAAGATCGATTCGCCTTTCATCCAGGCTTCTCCCACAATTTAGGTCCTCACGTAATACTTAAGTGCACATCGTTCCATATATTAAGGCACCACGAAAACTCCTACACTAATCGTTTATCATATTCAGTCTAGCAAAGTACCTGAGCAGATAATTTATGTGAATTTTCGCGAAGCTATCGGTAGGAAACATTAATTTCCGCAGACGTAACGAGATCGCTTCACGCACCTACTCCGCCATGTTTTGATGGCGTATTTTCTGTGCCTTGGATGTTGGTGTAGCGAAATTTTGTACGGAATATAATTTTAAAAATTATATTTCGCTCAAAGGTAGCGTTTGTATCTATACAAAATCTGACAATAGTAGTGTTAGATAGTAGATAGATAGAATATAAAGGGTGTAAAACACATCTTAACGAAGCCGAAAGGCACTGGTTCTCCCTGTCATTGCGATCATTTTTTTGTTCTACACCATACCTGGGAACCTTCTAGTTACGGAGATATTAGGGGTCAAAGTTCCAACTTTTTGACAAGTATTTTTTTAAATACAAGTTTTTAATGTAAGATTTTTACTATAAACACCTCCACGACCCCCGTACTATTCAATCCGTCCATCAGCACAAGGTTTTGAGTGTGTTACATTGAGTTCTACCACAAAACATGATTTTACACCCCCCAAAAAAAAGTCGTTTCCCAGCAATAATTTTTGCGTAAAGTTACTTAGTTTCATGTACAGAATGCTTGGTTGACGGCTTCGTGATGAGGTGATTTACACGGTGTTTAAAGAATATAATTATATGGAATAGAATATAATGAAATATTATTATAAAGAAATTAATGTAAGATTTTTACTCTAATCACCTCTACGACCCCCGTACTATTCAATCCGTCCATCAGCACAAGGTTTTGAGTGTGTTACATTGAGTTCTACCACAAAACATGATTTTAAACCCCCCAAAAAAAAGTCGTTTCCCAGCAATAATTTTTGCGTAAAGTTACTTAGTTTCATGTACAGAATGCTTGGTTGACGGCTTCGTGATGAGGTGATTTACACGGTGTATATAGAATATAATTATATGGAATAGAATATAATTAAATATTATTATAAAGAAATTAATTGACGTTCTATGCCCCGTTTTCCTTTACATTTTCTACCTCCAACCATTTAGCCATACCGTGATACTAAGTCTCGATACTCTGAAAGGAAATAAGTGTGCGGTCATTGCAAACGCGAACATTTCCCTCTCGCATGTTATAAGCGTTTTTTTTCGTGTCCCCCCTTTTGTAGAATTTCCAACTCGTCTTTTTTCGTTCCTGTTACCACGCAGTCTTTCTCATATCACGTTAATCGGATGCAAGGCTTTAACTGAACGCCAACAGTCTAATAAACGTCACATAATTCGTCCATAAAGGGGTCTTATTTTATTACTGGCGAAGACAAAATGGGTTTTTGGGGGCAATAATAAGTTAAAAAAGCGCCCCTTTTCCCTAATATCGTGCAGAGCAAGCCACTCGCAACGAGTTTTACGTGACCAGTGTCTTAATATACACCTTTTGTCTAGCTATACTATTGTTTGGAAGAGACGACCTATCACGAGACGGTATGAGAGAAATAATGGTCCTGAGGGTCCTGATTTTGGAATACATAATTTTCAATTTCGAATTTTCAGATTTTGGTATTGTTAGACTAGAAAAGGTCACTTTATTTTGTAGGTAGTAGATTGACTACACCCACAGGCGAGCAAAAGGTCTTTTGATAACCTTTCTTTGTATTTGAAAATTAGACTTTTACAGTACTGACTCTTAGCTGATGTTCATTCGTTTTAATTAATTCCGACAAAAGGGGAAATAACAACACCGTAGTTTCTTTATTTAGTGTACACGCAATATTTAGATTTTTAATTATTATGTTGGTATAAACTGGATTATTTTGCTAGTTCAAACATTGAAATCATTTGTAATTGGTTCTTTTTTCAAGTCTCTCGGCATCATCGATTTTACCGTAGATCCTTTCAATGATCATAATCCTGATGAAGAGCGTCCACAGCTGGACATAGAACCCTACCAAACATCCACTAGACCCTACGCTCCGCGCATCATTTTCATTCATTCAGCGGATTCCTGCAGCCTTTACCAGGTCACCTGTCCTTTGAATGAGTCGTCCTGATTTTCACCTGCTTTACTATCCCAATTTCGAAGGAATTATGCTTCTATCCTACCTGATAAAATTCCTTAGTCCCTTTTCATGACACCCTCGAGAGCAATAATAGATATAGCCTTTTCGTTCAAAACCTTTGTTTTACGAATCATAAAATTACAACAATTCTTAAGGGCCCTATCACAGATTTATACCTAGAAACATTATGAAAATAAATAAATCGTGAGTCCCTAAATCGTAGGGGAGTGTAATGAAAACTGGTGATTTAGTGAATTCTGGGGTTACTAGTATACCAATGTCAATAAATTTTCGTTAATGGAATTATTTCGTTTCTCTTATAGTGTTCGTTTCGGTCTAGGAATTATAGGTAGCACTTTATTTTTTGAGACTCTAGGACCAAAATTAGTTGAAATAATGTGTTATCGAAAGATTCTTTAGATTATTTAGCCCATTGTTAGTGTATAATGTTTGATTTGAAAATTGTTAAAAATAATGCTAACCGTGTCTAAGAATTTCAAAACTTGAAAAAACCTCTGAAAGTATTCCAATAAACATTTTGAACAAGAAAAGGTTTCACAAATGCTGATGTCGAAAATAGCTGTATCCAAAATAAGCAATAAAAACATCAGATTTAACTAAATTCTTTTAATTTTTTCCAAAGCGGATATTCCCGAATTCTCAAAGACGAAGGGATCTATTAAAAGCGTCCAAATTAAATTCACGGACTTACTAGATGAGTTTAAGATTATTTATTCCCTTCCTTATTTACGCATACACAACGCTATGTTTTACCGTTGTTGTAGCCTCTACTTTTGTGACTTAAAGGTTACTTTCCTCTGGTTCGTTTTGTTGATTAAATTTGTAATTTACCTGTCAGGGGTCAATTCTGTTTGTGTAATGAATTCCGGTTTAAGCGCCCACTCATACAGGCGGGGTTCGTACGACGATCGCCTTGACAAGTGTTTTATCATTCAAATTGGCTTTACACATTATTACTTTTGGCGCAGTCCTCGAAAATATAAAAAAAAGATCAGATTTCTTGTAAATTATATCAGAAAAAATAATATATTAGAAAAAAAAAACAGATTTCTTGTAAAATTTCTGTGTAGCCAACGTATAATTTACAAGAAATCTGTTTTTTTTTTTCAGTTTTCTTGTTCTCTTTCAGGAGTGTATTGTTCTTTTGTATCTTCAACGGAAGAAAAAGTTTTTAAACCAGCATCAGGGCGTGGTACCGTAAATCTTGAGTAATCATTCTATTGATGATCATTTTCACGTAATGTCAAAGTTAATTTTTTTATTGCCCATGTCAATTCACTTTGTGTTACACGTCAATTTTTTTTTTAAGCAGTGTTAGTCTAATGGTATAACCGTCCGACTGCCAAGTTATAACCCAAGGTCTGAAGTTCGAACCCAAGACACGCACCTCTGATTTTTGGATTCATGTGCGTATTGTGGAATTATCACAGGCTTCGGTGAAGGAAAACATCATGAGGAAACCAGCATGCTTAAGCGATATTTCTCGAAGGCATGTAAAGCCAAGTCAGATGCCCATAGGCAGGAGGCATAAAAAAACTGACACCATGTTAGACCCTTTTTTTTTTTTACGGATGGGAAATCATCAAATGACTTCTCCCAGCTTCTCTGGGCGGAGCGGGAGGGAGTGTCAGACTTGTACTGACTAAAACCCATCCATGTTCCTTCTTCGCCCTTTGTGTTCCAGGGCCGCGGTATCTCTTTCGAACAACCCGCAGTCCTGGCAGGCATCGGCCCTCTCAGACCCCTTACAATTTGCTGACATCTCCTTGAGGCGCGCGTGGAACACAAACGCGCCGTCGGCACGGCCGTCGTACCATGTTAGACCCTAACCACACAATAGAGAAGAAGAAAGAACGTCTATTTTAACAATGGCAATGAATTTTTGAAGTGAAACTTCTTATGCGACTTCCAACAAGTTTAACGCTACCATGGAGGGGGAATATTTTCTAAAAATCACTAAGAGATGGCAGCATTACAAGATTTGTGACTTCGCTCAATTCCCATGAGTAGAATAACCTCGATAAACTTATGTAATAATTATGTAATAAAAATAATACAACTAGAAAAAAACAAAACATTATTTAGAAGTTCAATAAAATAACGAGAGTGAATCCGTGGCACTCGAACGCATGCGTGTAGTATTACGAAGTTTCACTTCTTCCGCGCGGAGGGACTCCATGCACTATTTTTTTTTGAAAAGCGTTCATTTATAAACAAGGACCAGAGGGACCTACCGTTTCTAAAGGATCGGGAGGCCAAAACATTCTCAGTATGACGCAAGCCCAAGTTCCTATTAACATTTAAATGCTACATTATGCATTAAAAGTTTAGAAACATTCTCACAGATAGTCCAGGTTATTTAATGGGGATTTTAAGCTTATTTTAATAATAAAACAGGAGAAATTGTGGAGTGGGAACGCAATGGTAAACTTTGTTACGGAAGTACAGACTGTCGTACATTAAGATTAACTTAGATGGAACAATGATACCAGTCTTACCAAGGGGTATTACCCTGTTACCTAGTTACTGAGTCAGATAGGCAGCCAACCCATATAAAGTACTAGTTATCAGCTGCTTTCGGTAAGACTTAAAGCCGTCCCTTATATATTTGGTAGAAGCTGATGCTAGCGACGTGGTGATAAAAAAAAAATTGGACCACTTTCTTTACAGATATCTTTTTAGAAATTGTCACACTTTTTTTTGTTGCAAATTATTTTAGCAGCTGGCATTATGTGTACGTTTTAAGAGCCTATTTTTATCCATGTGGGTCGGTGAGCTTTGCAATTCAAAAGGTATTCCCACTAAGCGAGATAAAAGGATCCCCATATCCCTTCACATAGATTTCACATTTAAAAACAAATGAAGATCCGGCAAAAAAACACAAGTACGCCACTTAAAACCAAACCCTCCAAAAGCCGGGTAAGGGAAAAATATCCAAGTACCCTCATCGAAAGCCCATTGGAAGGGCCACTAAACCAATCATTACGTTAAACTCACATGTCCAGACATTATATGTTCCTGTCCATCCCATTACAGATAAAAGGCACTAGTGCCCCGCAGATTTCGATTGTCCCTTTCTTAGGGGGCTGTTAGGGCTGTCCAAAGTAATTTGGGGCTTACCTGTGTCTTGAAATTCGGACAGGTGGCTAATAAGGTACGTATGTGTGGTTTGTTGTGGTTAGTCCGAGTGACGAGAGGATTGGGTCGAGCGTTTAATTATTTCCTCATTATACACATGTAAGACCCACGCCTCGGGTTTTGGTTTTTGTTAATGTGTGATTTAAATGTAGTGTAGGTACATGAGCGGTAGACCTCGCAGGAGATGGCGGGACGACCAATGGTTCACATTGGCCCTAGATCGAAGGATTTGGAAGTCATGGGGAGAAGCTTTCGCCCAGCAGTGGGATGACAGTAACAGTACATGAAAGATTATTTTAATACTAATCATGTGAATACATATACAGAGAATCCAGACTAAATATACAGGGCGTAAAGGACATCGTCGCATAAACGGTTAACATGAATTCAGCTCAAATGATGTCGTCAAAATTCTTTTAAAGAACCGACAAGAAATTTTGACGCTGGTGAGTCTAGGTTCTAGACGACTAATTTATAGAAAATAAAAAAATATTTTTTTTATTTTTTTATTTGATGGCTGTTCCGAATGCCGTCTTGCCACCCCTACCACAGATAGTATAGCCCTCCTGCCGCTAGTGCTTCGACCATGACCCTTGCGATAGACCTCTTATACATGTACCTACATTGTTTCAATTCAAGGCAACGATAGTCCTGTATTGATTACTCTTACCCTGGATACACAACTTTGCCTCGTGTAGGGATATTTAGATGAGATGTAGCGATATCGTTGGTCGTATGGTACGGAGTTTAGGTAGCAGCCAACACTTTGATTCTGTAATAGATTAAAGATTTTATATTTTGGAAACGGATATTAAAACTTTTACATTTATATGGAACGGATATTATGAAGAAAACCTTTTGTTTGAATTTATCTAAAAACAAATTGGTATCTGTTTGCTTTACAAAAGTATAACATGTAACAATAACATACAAGGTGTTGTTTTGCATTCTCGTCAAAATTCAGGATGTTGAAAAAAAACACTGTTTTTTTTTGTTGTTTAATTTTGTCAGTATTTCAGAATAACCTCCTTAACGTGGTTTAGGGAATAAGAAATTATCGAATAAACGTTTGACATATTTTTTTTGTGTGTAAGCGAGATTATGAGGCGAAGACCGATTTTCGTAAATAAGAAAAAAATTACATACCCATTTTATTCTTATTCTTTTATTATTATTTCGGGTCTCATTAGCGTAGAGAATCATTAGCATAGTGACCTCCTTGAATTTGACGAGGAAAACTTGAAAACAACAACTTGTATTTTGTGCTATGTTAGTGTAGTCTTAGTTTAGTATTCTTAGACAATGTGGGTATAATGTTGTTAATACCTAGAAGATTTTACCTGTGTTATTTGATTATATATATGTAGCTAAATATATAGGAAATTTTTGACCTTTAAGCATAGACCTTAATGTAATTCACAATAGATTTTCCAGGCGTCACAAAAAAAAATCACATAAATCCATCGGTTATTATGAATAATAATAACTTGTGCGAGCCACGTTAAAATCGCGGGGCGTTTCAAAGAAAATCGCGTTTTTATTAAATATTTCCCCTTCGAATGGGAGCCGAGACGCTAAATAACAGGCATACCGGACGCTCAGACGCGGAAAATTTTTCAAATAAATATAATAGCGACGATAGAAAATGCCCAGCGAATATTGAAATTATTTGTTTTTCCCTTAAAACAAAAACAAATAATTTCAATATTCGCTCGGAATTCTCATTGGAATGATGGTAGACAAAATCGATAAATTTCATCTCTGTTTATTTTAGATTTTATCATATTCCTTTGAGTAGAAAGTTTTGACTGACAAATTTTCGCTTAAATCTTGATACCTTCAAAAGTCTTGAAGACTGTGATTGATATACGCTATCTAAACTAATCTTGTTTGAAAGCTAATTTAAGTACCTTTTACGTTGAGTACTTTAAGGCTCCATTTACTGGATAGTTACTAACCGATTACATTTATTTTATTGTTTTGTGCGTCATTGGTCTCTTGGTCGCAAAGCGCTGCTGTTAAGTGTGAGGTCTTAGATTCGATTCACTGGTGGGGCAAAGTGTGATTGGGTTTTTTTGTCGGGAATTTTTCAGTAGCTTGGTGGTTTGGATTTGTGCCTGGTTGTTGGCATTAGACTCAACCCCTATTATATGGGACTAAAATATAGTATCACACCCTCCCCGACCCTCGCTCGAGCCAGCCCGCGACGCTGTGACAGTAGTTTTAAATCAGCCCCTAAATAATGATACCATTCAGATCCAGCCTGTCCCCATGCAGTCCTCCCTCAGCGACGCCCTAAGCCGAGGCTCGTACCCCACAGGGGGTGCCCTTAGCGTGTAGTCACTTAGTTTGTAAGTTATTATGCCCTGGCTGGAGGCCTTACTCTCAAGGCATCCACAGGATAGTCCGTTAAGCAGACGACAACCAAAAAAAAAAAGTAGCACAGCTTAACCTATATAAATTATAAATTATGCGCGATGTATATATACAAAGGTTTATTTAATTTTACTTGATTTCTAAATATACCTACCTATACTCAGTTAAACAACCCAACCAAAACTATCCCCAACAAGATCTTTCACTACAAGATCTTTCACTACAAGTTATATCAAACAACCCAACAATTTCACTCTCCATACATACCACTATATTTAACGCTAATCAATTTTGAACAAAACAACTATTTGCAACAGTTACTCAAGTAATTGAAGTCTATTCATCATAAACTTGGGGACACAACTTCGAACCCTGTCGATACCAGAGCCATCGAAAACTTTTAGCAGTCGCTAGTTTTAAGCTGTCGTTAGCAACATTATTATGTACCTGATTTATTCATCTGTTGTTATCGTGTTTTCTTTATTAAGATTTAATCTTAGTTTGAAAGATTTAGTTTTGGGCTAAAGCTGAGCTGAGTTCTAGCTTTTCGTCGCGTTGAGAAGATGAAGCTGTGTTAGGAACGATGTGATTCTAGTACCTACCTATTTAAAATAATAAGGTTAATTCTTTATACAGTTAAAGTTTCTGTGTAGTTGTGGACTTTACCGTTTTAAAAAAAAAACAACTTAAGATAACTAATTAAGTGTCATATTTAAAGGAAATGCTATTTTATATCTAATGATAGTTATATCTATGTACTACATTAACAGTTACGAATAAATAATCTGATTTTAAAACAATAACATTTTCACTTCACACATCCCCTGAAACGGTTATCCAAAAAAAAATCTTTGAACCTTCCTTTATCTCACAAAGTTGACCCAAATACAACAACGCCACAATCACGAATAAAATATGAAATTCTGGAGTACCATTCCGAAGTTAGATCCGTCATTCATCGTTGAATTACAAAAGTTAGGTAATCACCACTTGTGTTCAAAATTTTAAATCATTTCCAACCAGCGACGCACATGATGCTGATTAAAACGACCCTGTTTGAATCCCCTTAGGCGATTTCTTTGTTTTATTCCTAACGCTAATTTTGTATCACAAAAGTTCTACGTGAACGCGTACTTACTGTTGGTATAAGTTAAAGTCTGAAACGGACGAAGGTCAAAAACCTTTTTTTTTCACTTAAGAGCGTTTATACCTTACCGCTTTTCATACAAACTTTCAAGTCGTTATTTTCCAAAATGACTGAACCGATTTAAATGAAACTTTATACACATAAGCAGGATACATAGGTCTAAAAAGTTATTAAAAAATATTTTCAAAATGTGTTTTTAAGAAAAGAGATAATTGGAATTTTCTGTTTCTATAGAAAATTTATAATCGGTCTAATTTAACTGTTATACTACTTTTCGAAAATGTTTTTTAGTAACTTTTTAGATCTGTGTATCCTGCTTATGTGTACGAAGTTTCATTTAAATCGGTTCGGTCATTTCGGAAAATAACGACTTGAAAGTTTGTATGAAAAGCGGTAAGGTATAAACGCTCTTAATGGTTCTATACTTCGATTAACAGTATTCATAGCTTAAAAAATCTTAATGTGCGTTGTTGGCACAGATTTTGTTTTAAAGAGTATCTAACCACCAAAAATCCAAATCACTTATAATTGATATAAATAAAATATACATTTTCTTGAGGGATATATATCATTTTCATGCATAAGTGATTTGGATTTTTTTGTGATTTCATTTCCAGACTTATTATAAACAGTGATTTAAGTTAAGTCAATAATAACGTCTGCTTCGCCATAAGTTTTAGACGTTGTAACGTTATTTTATCTATAAGAAAATTTATTGGCCTTTACTTATACAGACACGTTGCGCGTATAAGTAAAGACCAATAAATTTTCTACTGAATATTTTCAAAGTAGAAAATAAGTACACCAAATTGAACTGAGCTGTTGAGAACAATGTCAAAAGTGACACCAGCATACCTTCTTGATAGCAACACCAGATTTACCTACATATTTTATGTTCTGTGATGGACTTTGCATGGAGTTCGAGATTTTCAACTTATTGATAAGACGTAAATTTTAAGAGAATTTCTTTCTCTAATCACTCATAACTTAAACCTTAACATAAAGTCGAGTACAGACAATAAGGAAGACGACGGGAGGTGTCGTCCCTAGACGCCCCCTGCCCCCTCCTCCCTTTGATAATTTATTATTGAAACCTCGTCTCCATTCTTTTCTTTTGTAATATTGTCTCTCGTTTCTTATTTGTTCCGTGGTACTAATTTGTTTGTTATTTTTTTTTTCTTGATCGGCTCCGCTTTTGTTGGCTCTAATGAAGTGTGTTTGTAAGGTTCGAGAAACGTTCGGCTAAATTAACGTTCGGCTAAATTAACGTTCGATTCGATTGTAATTGGATGGGTTTTCGTCAGGTTTGCTTGGGGGATGTTTGATGATCCGAGTGACGGGTAGTGTTGGGTCGTAAGAGTCTTGCTGGTTTAGATCCATGTCTTCCGTAATTTGGAATGCATTGGTTACTTAGAAAAATGAGACCACGGCGTTAAATGATGTGATCTAAACTTATATAATATGTCTTAACTAATATTATAAATGAGAAATTAAGTTTGTTTGTTACGCTTTCACGTGAAAACTACTCAACCGATCATAATGAAACTTTGTGCACATATTCTTAGAGGTATAAGAAGTAACAAAGGCTATATATCATCACGCTACAACCAATAGAAGCGGAGCAGCAGTGAAAAATGTTGCGAAAACGGGGAAAAAATGACGCAGACGAAGTTGCGCGGGACAGCTAGTATAATATAATAATGAAATAAAGAGGCAAGATTTTATTGTTTGTTTGTAAAGATTTAACTCAAAAACTGCTCGACCGATTTTAATAATTCTTTCACCATTAGAAAGCTACATCTTTACCGAGTAACATAGGCTATATAATATTACAATTTTCGCGATGTCGCGGGCGAACTCCTAGTATTCTAATAAACGTATCGTGAGATTTAAGGTTCCGTGTCAACCAGTCCACACTTAACCCTGGCAGCGAGAGCACGTCCCTTAAAGTCATTCATCCACTTACTCATCATTTGGTGGTTTTATTCTAAACCCTAGCTAGTGTAACTAGTGAACAACACATTTTTTTCAATGAAGGTAGATAGGAACTAAGGAATAATACGTGTTACAATCTTTCATTTTTATTTTATTTCGCCCATCTGGACTTACACGAACGCTAGTTAGTTCTACTAGTTCTACACACCTGACCTTTTCGAAGAACATCGGCAATCATCATCATGGTGAAAAATCTAAATCATTTGCTGGACGAGTTTGAACTCTATCACCCAAAATAATCACATAAATCCATCCCATTTTCATCCACGTGGAAAAACATAAGAAAAAAACTAGACGTAATATTTTCTATCGTAATAATGTGAAAATTGTGTTTTCTTTATATCTCCCTGGTACAGACAACCTAAGGATTTAGGTATCATCTTCGTACGCATTGCCGAGGTTACACCAAATTGCGAAAACTAAGGCTTTGGCAACTTGCCAGACAGACGGATATAACGTGTCTTAATACACACTAATATAATAAGGATGGTTGGATATTGGAGGATAAAGAGAAAGTAGGTTGTGACAACTTAGGTACGTTAGTTGTTTATGTGTTACAGAAATACTAACCTGACTGAATAAACAACGCTTTTGTAAAGAAACCTCCAACAAACGGTTTGTATATATATACTCTGCAGTGAGGGAACGGCTAAGAAGAAGAATAAAAGGCCAGCCTATTGCCATCACCGCCTGACGCAGGTACTCACCGGACACGGTTGTTTCGGGAGGTTCCTGCACCGAATCTGGCGGGAGGACGTCCGGGTGTCACTACTGCGAGGATCGTCAGAGATATGATGATGAACTCCGAACAAATATAATCTCTTTTTCATCTTCCTTAAGAGCCAAGATTATAAAGTCGTTTATTTAGAATCACTTCGTTTAAATCCCAAAGGACAAAGCTACTACCAATATAAACAAAATGTAAACAAAACGTTGCACCTCAATATTTTGCTGGAACATTTAATTAAAGTCGAAATGACTGCAATCTGTGGATCTTTTGTTAAAAAAACAAGTAGTTTGGCAAACAAGCTGAAGTTAATTTCGATTGGAGCGTGGCGCTGACGAAATTTTTTAATAAAAACATCACCTGCTCTGCATTTAGCCACACAGGGTCGGAATGGGGCGAAGTGTGACGACGAAAAATTTTTCGCATGTTTTATTTTGCCTTTGCTAATGGGATTAAATTTTAATAATTTTCCCAAGAGCTTAAATAATCCCCTGTTTGGGACTCTTGCGGAAATATTTTGTGTTTTTCTGTGTCAAAGTAGGATTTATTAAATTTGATATAACGTGATTTAGAAAATAAAATATCCAAAACATTTTTAAATGAACACAGCTTTTTAATGAATGAATTAATTTTAAACGGAAACGAACTAATAACATGGCATTTCTTAGTTAAAGTAATTTTTAGTCACCATAGCCTTTCTCTGTGCTGATTTGCAACTATTCAAATTAAAAATAATATTAATTCTATAATTTCTGGTAAACAATCGGCCAGCCATATAACATCCACATCCCATGAGCGTCATTAAATTAATTGTTGATTTTCACAGTAGAATGGGCAGCATACATCAGAGTACTAATAAGAACACATTGTAATTACCAATCAGCCGACCAATTGTGTAACTACGCACAAATCCCCTCAGGATACTATAGAGGAGGTATGGTATAATAATGGTTAGGTCCTAAGTGTAGGACAGACTATCCTTGCAACCTACGTAATAATAGCTGCGGGTTGTTCGAAAGAGATACCTTGGCCCTGGACACAAAGGGCTAAGAAGGAACATGGATGGGTTTTAGTCAGTCAAATCTGACACTCCCTCCCGCTACGCCTAGAGTGGGGAGGGTCATCTGATGATTTCCCATTCTTAAAAAAAAAGGGTAATAATAGAAAACTATAAAATGGAGTGTAAATGTGGTGTTGTCCTACAAACGATGGTACACTTGATATCGTGTCCTGCCTGTCCTGTTGCTTGCATATCGCAGGAGTCGCCAAACTTTGGGACTGACCCAATCTTAATTGTCATCGACACGCTCAGAAGAAGAAGATGGAAAACTCTGAACGTTCCTCTATATTTAGAAGAAGAATTATTTATTTACTAGCTTATGCCCGCGGCGTCGCCCGCGTTTAGCTCGATAATTTTCTCACGGGAACATACTATTGGGATAAAAAGTATCTTATGTGTTAATCCAGGTTATAAACTATCTGTGTTCCAAATTTCATCCAAATCCGTTCAGGAGTTTTTGCGTGAAAGAGTAGCAAACATCCATCCATACATCCATACTCACAAAGTTTCGCATTTATAATATTAGTATTAGGTAATTTGTAAAAATATGAATGAGGGGAGTGTAATCTTCGTATTCTTTGCGTGTCGATGATAATTTAAAAAGAGTCAGCCAAAAATTTGACGTCGAGTTTGGCACTTACAGTAACGTCCATCAGCTTACGTGATGTGTAGTTAACTTGATAAATACAAGGTGTTGTTTTGCATCCTCGTCAAAATTCAAGAGGATGTCACAAATCATATAAATACTCAATTAAAATTACGGTACCTAGTTAATTATTAATAAACGCAGATTTTTTTGGTTGTTTAAGTATGTCAGTATTTCAGAATAACCCTCTTAAAGTGGTTTAGGGAATAAGAAATTATCGTTTAACGTTTGAGATTAGTTGTATGTATGCAAGCGCGGTTATAGGGCGAGGATCAGACGGCCGAGTTTAAAACAAGGGTGGCTCACACTTACCGATTTTCGATAATAAGAAAAAAAAAAAAAATACCCATTTTATTATTGATTTGGGACGAGAATCATTAGCATAGTTACCTCCATGAATTTGGCGAGGATGCAAAACAACACCTTGTATAACAAGCATTGGAAGGATTTAATCAGGTTCTATCTACAGCTGAAAAAATAAACTACTATCTACTACCTTAGCATAATTATATTTATTACAAAATATTGAGCAATCTTAGATGTCCTCTTGAAGTATTTGTAGTTGTTATCTAGATTTTATAACTAAAATAAATATGAAACAAACAAGATTTTTTTCATATCACTTTGAAACCACGGATGGTAATAAAATTAAACAAAAACCTGGAACGTTTTAACATGAATTTCAATTCAATTCCTTTATTTCAATCAACAATTTTGGATCATACAATAGGTATGTTAAATAAAAATTATTAGAAAAATAAATAAAAACACTCCATTATTAATTACAATTTAAATTGGCAAAGTCAACAAAAAATAAAATTAGAAATAATTATAAGTCATTTATAAATACTTTCAATAATTATCATATAAGGCAGGGTATTATTTAAGGCATAAAAGAGGCAGGCCTTATAAATTCTGGACCCGAAAAAAAATAACTTGCAAAAAATCTTACGAATATCCGACCCTGTACAGATGTTTGCATGTAGATGAAAGTACTGATACAAAGAAGAAAGTTACAGAAGTACCACTTTTACACAAAAGGTAGAAAAAAGAACTCACAGTTAAGAAATCGGTTTCTTAAGTGTGAGCTTGAGCTTCGTGGCTACATAATTACAGCCGCAGATCTTCAAGGTTAAGCCGCGCTTAGCAAGGTCGGTATATAGATGGATGGGCCTCAGAAAGCACGTAACTTTTAGATCTTTGACAGTCGCTACATGTAGTCAGTGACCTGAAAGTCTAAAATCGTTTGTTTGAATTTTGGTTTACGATAAAGTATATTCTATTCTACAACCTGTCTAACCAAGGAGTACCATTGTTTCGAAATTTTCATTCTTCTTAAACAATGGTATCTTGGTAGGCATCGGCCTGGCAGGGCTGCGGGACTCTTCGAAAGAGATACCGTGGCCCTGGAACACAAAGGGCTAAGAAGGAACATGGATGGGTTTTAGTCAGTACAAGTCTGACACTCCCCTCCTCTCCGCCCCGAGCGGAAGGAGTCATTTGATGATTTCCCATCCGAAAAAAAAGGGGGTACCATTGTTACCTAGTACTAAATTGGCTGTGGAGGTCAGATTGCCAATCGCTCGATGTTAAAGTCTGAGCTGCATCAGGTAAGACTGGTAGCCGACCTGCTTCATTCGCACAAACTTAACAAAACCGTTGACATCTAGTTTTCAGTAAAGACCTTTGTTGACTACTACAAAGAAGATATAGTGAAGAACTTATGTCATAGATTGATAAAAACTTCGTTTGATTTTTTAATGCGTCGTTATATTAATAACATACATAAAACATAACATCACGCCTGTAATCCCCGAAGGGTTATGCCAGCCATACACGCTACGGTCTACCGGAGAGGTTATCTGTGCAGGTGTGCCTGCGCAGGTCAACCGAACACTGGTAGCGTGTATGGGGACGTTCCGGCGTACCGGAGCGGTCTTCAGTTCTTCTTGCGATGGCATCGAATGATGACGATGACGCGCTGGCATTGCTAGGCCTTGTTTTAATTTTGAAGATAACATTGCTTCTTAAATTATTAATCTTTCTCACAACTACTTCTTTGTTAGCATCTAGCTCGATTTCTTTAAATTTTTCTATGAGTAATCTATAAGCAGCTTTTTTTTTTGTCTCGATTATGGTCGTCTTTGTTTTTGATTTGCCAAAGACATGGATGACTTCTATAAATTTCGATAAAGTCTTCAAGGATTTTTTTAGTTGTGTCTGGTGGCGCCATTTTCAATTGCTGAATTACGTGGCACGTCCGAAAGAAACACTAGATAACAACTGATGCGACCTGCGCAGGCGACCGGAGTACACGCACACATGAAATAATTGATTTTAGATCTTGCGCCGGTTGCCTGCGCAGGCTCAAAAAACTGCACAAGTCTATTCCCACACACATTCCGGTCTACCTGCGCAGGCATGACTGCACAGGTGGACCTTTCCGGTGGACCGTAGCGTGTATGGCTGGCTTTAGGCAGAGTTGTACTCCTACATTTCGCCAGTTATGGTTAAGTCCCATGTAATAGGGGGCGAGCCTATTACCATCGTTCTGGCACAGATCTAGACTCCGTGACTGCTACTGAGAAATTCCTGATGGAGAAACCTAATAACACCGATTGCCCGACGTGGGAATCAAACCCAAGACCTCATGCAAGATCATGTAACATCTGCAAGTGAAATATTTCTTTAGTCGTTTGAAGATCCCTTAAAAATTAAAAAAATTGTGCGTGCAGTCCCTCCGCGCGGAAGAAGTGAAACTTCGAGTGCCACGCATTCACTTTCGCTCTGTCTCTTTCTATTCCTCCTCCCCAGGAGCGTTGAAAGTTTAACGCAACAGTGCTTTCATACCCCCTCCATGGTAGCGTTAAACGTTTAACGCAACCTTGTTGGAAGTCGCATTAGAAGTTTCACTTCAAAAAAGGTGGCCCAAACGGTTCAGGAGGCCTCAGTTGGGCTTTTGTTCAAGGTATTTAGTACGAGCAAGCCAGGGAGACAGGTTGCGCTGTTCCGTGAGGGACGCAACAATGTGCCTCGTTTGATAAATTGCGATATTGTTACCAAATGCCTCCCTGTCATATGACCAGCCACACCTGACCCCAATTTTTTCCCTACCTCTAACCGTCGGCAGGTCAACACAATTTGGTCTGTCTACCGGGTTTTTTTTGTCGAGTCAACATATTCTGCCAGCGTAATTTGGACTGGTTCATTGGATTGTGTTAGGTTGTTGCTTTTGATGTGAATTCTGTGATGATAGTGAGGTAGTTCCTGGTTTGGTGCTGCAATACAGTTTGTTGATAAACCCTGTTGTTCTCTATTAACAGCGTTCACGTCAGCGTCCTTAATTTCCGAAATGACTGAACCGTTTTTAATTAAACTTAATACGCTTAAGCAAGATACAGAGGTCTAAAAAGTTGCTAAAAAACATTTTTGAAACATCTTTTGAAAAAAAAAGAGGGTTGGAAATTTCTGTTTCTATAGATAATTCATAATCGGTCCAATTTAGCTGTAAAACTATTTTTCGAAAATGTGATTTAAGTATTTCTTTAGACCTATGGATCCTGCTTATGTGTATGATGTTTCATTAAACCGGTTCAGTCATTTTGGAAAATAAGGACTTAAAAGTTTGTATGAAATGTCGTTATTAAAGGTGTAAACGCTCTTAAGCCTCTTATGTGTCGTAAGTTGTAAACAGTCTTAAACCTGTTATGCAAATAAATAACTGCAAGACAAAGAATCAAAAAGTTCGTAGTACGGACATCGGAAATGAAACACTCCTTTATTTAGGCAGTCCAAGTCTTGGGTTTGGTCTCCATTTCGTAAACAACATTTTCCATTAGAAATTTCTCAAGAGATGTCCAGTAAGTCAAAGGTTTTTATTTCTTAAACATAGGTGTAAGAGGTGTAATAGTACATTGTTACCCTAGGGGTGAAAGTGACTTATTTAGTCCCGAGACGGGGTTTGGCGCCCCAACGAAGCGAGGGCGCCAATGGTTCGAGGGACTAAATAAGTCTTTTACCCGAGGTAAACACTGTGCTTTTCATTACGAATAGTACAAGGAAAGTAAAAATTAAAACATGAATTAGCTAAAGAAAAAATGAGTAAAACCATTTGCCGCTTTCCCGCCTGTTTTGTTTTTTTTTCTGTGGCCAGCCAGCTATTCTGCCTTTATTTTTCATTTTCATCATTGAAAAAATGGTCATAGCCAAATCAATGTTGTTTAAAAAAAACTATTGAAACTAAATTATAATAAAGTGTTTTAAAAATATATATCCTTTAATCAATACTTAACTTAAGTTATTTCCATTTTACATCGTGGCTGCATAGAAAGTTGGAACATGGTTCAATAAAATGTGAAAATAGTTTTTTTAAATGACATCTGTCAGTTGAAAGCGATTCTCCCTAGGGCTGAAAAGTATTACTTTCAACCCGCTCTTCAGGCAACTTCAGATCTACTTTCAGAGTATGAGTTATGAAATATTATATTGTGTATTAAGGGCGGTAAGTAAGGAATTACGATCGAGGCTCTAGTAGAAGCCCGAAGTCGAAGACTGAGGGCTTTCTGAGTCGAGGTTCGTAATTCACGTACCGCCCGTGAAACATACAATGTTTTTCATCACACTTGCGAGTTAATAATTATGAATATACACAAGTCAGCACATATTATTACGAAATACGTGAACTGATTTGCGGATGGCGGGCTGTTTGCCCACACCACAGATTATACAAATGTTTTGTTCAGGAACGTTAAAGGCAAATTCTTACCTAGGTATACAGCCATGACGGAGTGTAAAAAAAAAAACGACGTTTTGATACAAAAAACTATCGATTATTTAGATTTTAGAACATTAGTTGAGTAATTAAATAACATGTAGCGAGATTGAATGAAATTCCTGTTTAAATAACATTTTAAGACAATTTTTCAATTGCGTGTAAACTCCTTGCTTGAACTTGCATGACCTGTGTGCTGTGATGCTGTGCTGTAAATTAAAAAAAAAATACTTACCGCCCTAGGGTTTTATATGGGGCATTACAGCCAAGTTAACCTGTATGTTATGACACTGTTTACGTGCAAGTGTGATGAAAAATATATAAACGTCAACGCCGTACAACCGGATTAGTTGACGGGTGATCGCAAAAATGGATTACGTTAAACATGGGTGCTGAAAATACATGGGCATACAATTAATACAATAGGTACATTAAACTTAATCCTTATCCTCCGGCATACATATTGTGTTATTATATTTAAGGATTAAACCCAACACATGACCTATAAAATAATTTCCACCCATCCACCCAACTTTCTTTCCATATAATTAAGTACTCTCCCTCCACACCCATACCTAAAGGCTCAGATAAGGAGCTCCCATTCATTTTCCGAATTCAACTCGGCGTAACATTCATTTGGTAATGAGTACACGTGCAAGTCACCGGTCGGCCATTCTGTGAACCATCAGTTAAGCGGCAGACAGTTTTGTATAACTAATTGCAATTTTGAAAGGGAGCTTTTAATGTGTTAGGGGTTTTTAAATGTTTGGAAGTCGTGTGTCGTTGGTTTTTTAAATTGGTAATATGTAAGAGTTTTTCTTTTGAAAACATTGAGAAAATTCTATTGGGTTTTAGGGAAACACATTGTATGAGTATTTTGTTTCAAATCTATACTCAGTTTTCTGCAGTAGGTAAGACAAGTGAGTATAAACATAGAAGAAGTTACTGCAATAAATTGCAGGTGACTTATTGCTGAAGGCTGCTAGGTTGGCTTCTGGTCTAAGAAGGTGGCAGTTGCCAACTTCTATACTGACCTGCATATCCCAGTACTGGGTAAAACACTACCCTTTTAGCTGAGCTCACATATTAATGGTTATTCTAAGTTGAAAGTGCGGTGACCAACTGAATCCTTGATAAAAAACAGCAAATCTCATTGTTTGACCTTAAAAGAGACTATGAGCTCTGAGTTTGTTTCGGCTGTTTCTTCTCAAAGTAGTCAGGGACGAAACACCGGGCCCATTTAGTTTAAAAAATATACGAATGAGAGTGTTCGAAACATATCGCTCAATCTTGAAGAAAATCGGTTTCACGAAAAATGCAGTTTCGAGAAAATACTTTTTTTGTACTTTTTTAATTCTAGCTTAGTATGAAATAATTATTGAACATAATGTTGGTGTTTTATGACAGTTATTTACAGGTTGAGCGATATAATCGTATCATACGTGCAAATGTTATAACTTGCGAAATAATAAGTGCATAGCGACCACAGTGCGTGCCGGATTACGTGCGTAATTTCAATATGAGCCGCCCGCGGTCCACCGCCACTAAGGACGACTACGGGACGGATTGTGGACAGGGTACATTGGACTGTAGCGTCGGCAGAACATGCCGGAAATAACTTTCATCATCATCAACTTATAATGTTCCCACTGCTGGGACACAAGCCTCCTCTCAATGAGAGGGAGCTGGCTTTAATCCACCACGCAGGCCCAGTGCGGGTTGGTAGATGTCACAAATGTCTGCGAATTTTAATTCTAAGACATGCCGGTTTCCTCACGATGTTTTCCTTCACAGTTTTGAGAGCAGCGGTGATGAAATAAATTACACAAAGTAATGCGCCTGCCTGGGTTTGAAACCACGACTTACTGGTCGTAAGTCGGGGCTGCCACTACTGGGCCACCGCTGCTCCTCTCTGATGCTGAGATAATATTGGCTCCAAAATAATATTTATCGAAAGTCAGAAAAACACTTCAAGTAATATGAAATTTTAGCAAAAATGTTTGAATTTTTAATTGTGATGATAGCAAGCTACAATTTTAAAATTAATTTATTATTGTTTGTCAGACGATCAGCTGTTTCTTTGCACTGCAGGCACTTAGTTAAATGAAAAATGCTGAACAGATGGCTGATGATGATGCTGTTAATGAGACTGGTAGGATGGGGAGGCTTGCGTCGTTTCTTCTATACATACATACATACATACAAATAAATAAAATTGAAGGGTCTGTTTGTAATATTAAAATAACCTTACATGCATCTGAATGTGTATACGGTATATATACCAAAATAACATTTTTTTCAATTTTTGTCTGTCGGTCGGCCTGTCTGTTTGTTCCGGCTAATCTCTGGAACGGCTGGACCGATTTTGACGAGACTTTCACTGGCAGATAGCTGATGTAATAAGGAGTAACTTTGGCTACTTCTATTTGAGAATATTTTATTTCCACGCGGACGATGTCGCGGGCACAGCTAGTTATGAATAAAACTTAAAGACTATCTATATCGATCTATAAGGATTACAATCCTATTCTAATTATTCCTACTGGATTTTGTATTTTATAGCTCACAACAATAGATTTGGTAAAATGTCAACCTAAATGCGATCCTGTCCAAGAACCACAATACACAATTCCAAGCTTTATTTGCCATCAGTACACTGTCGATAACATCGCATAGCCGTAGCGATTGCATCGTTAATGCTGAGCTCTAATTGTGTGTTTGTGTGTGCGTCTGTGTGTCCACTGTGTCCAGGTACGCTACCATACTGCATGGCTTTGAGAATTAGTGGGAGAGCCATTTAGTAAATTAAATGAGGGTTACGTTTGGTCATGTTAAACGTTTGGATTGTTGGATTGCCTCGTTGGTCGAGTGAGCGCAAATATGACTGCTGAGCATGCAACATGTGACTAAAACGTAACTTTTTGTTTTTAAACAAAAAAACGTTGCCCCACACTAGGAATTTCTCCTGTATCGTGGGTGCGTTTACAAACATTTAAACTCACATACACAAACAGCCAGACCCGTAACAACTATCTGTAGGCCATACGAATATTTGGAAATTGGTACTTGTGAATCACCCGTGTTTTAAACGCTGGCCGTCTGATTCTCGCCCTATAACCGCGCTTCCACAAACACAAACAATTTCAAACGTTTATACGATAATTTCTAACCACGTTAAGGGGGTTATTCTGAAATACTGTCAAACATAAACACCCAAAAAACTCAGCATTTATTAATAACTAGGTACTATTAACTATGTATCGTAATTTTAATTGATTATTTATGTCTTGTGTGACGATCTCCTGAATTTTGACGAGGATGCAAAACAACACCTTGTATTAGGCCTATAATCCCCAAACGGATAGGCAGTGATAGACCTGGTACTCCTAAGGTGTAGTCACACTTCTACAGTTCACTATAATTTTGACTTTGGAAATGAATTAGTTCAGCTTTTCACCGGTCGATAATTTCCTAACGCGGCGCTAGTATCGCTGTCAACTGACATAAAGCTTTAATACCAATAGCTCAGTATTACATTCAAGTGATCCATCCATCAGCAAACGGACTGGTCATTCAATACCGATACCGTATGAGTGTCCCCAATTATTTAGTTTACGCACCGCTTGCCGCGTGCCTATGCTACAAGGGTTCTACCCGCAGATAGAGTTACTTACGGACAGGTGGATAATAATATTTGGATGAAATGGTGGCGCCATCTAGTTTAATTGGCTTAAAACAAAAGCACATTTTTTCAATTAGAAACGAAGGCTTTTAAAATTCTAACCTCATTTTTTTTCTTTTTTTTAATTAGCCACTCGGTATGGAATATGAGAAACGATGGATGGATTTTGTGAGGATTGATATGAAAGAAAAAGGAGTAAATGATAGCGGGACGGGTGACAGAGGAGAATAGAAGATAAGAACGTCCCGACAACCCCAAGTAACATGGGATAAGGTCAGGAAGATGATGGTGTAGCATATGAGAAATTCTTTGTAAATTAAAGTCAAAGTCAAAAGTCAAAGTCAAAGCATTTATTTCAATTAGACAATTACAGGCACATTTGAAAGTAAAAAAAAAAAAACTAAATAAAACGCGAAGCTACAGTCCCAGTCACAAGGCATAATAACTTATAAAAGTACTGCAGTTGCCCATTCCGTAGCGTAGATCTCTATGGAGAAGAACGGGCAAGAAACTCCATGGACACACTTTTAAATCAAAATATGTTACAAAATCTTGGTTACATCATTCATGTTAAGAATTACAAATATGTGAGAACAATGTAGAAATACGGGCAAGTTAAGAGCGTCCAGAATAAAAGATTAAATCAGTAATTAAAAATAAAGTAATTAAAATAAACCGTGGCAGCTAAGAGATGACCAGTCACAACTGACAGCGCCCGTTCACGAACATGACGCATGTATCAGCCATCATTCAACTCAACCATTTTGAAGGGAGCTAAATTAAACTAAAATTAAATTTAACTCTTCATTGCTGTCAGATAGTTAATAGAACAATGTGCATTTAAATCAATGATTCAAATTTGTCTGAGAATCAGCATAGTCAAAATTATGATGTCAGTCCTCAAAACGCCCGTCCTTTAATACTAGTGTTTTAGCTGGAAAGAATTAGTGACGCAACAAACTCCTCAGGAATGATACAAGATACCTAGTGTAAGAACAAACCAAATCGATGTCCGCAAACTAAAAATAATCTAGCCCGAAAACTGCGCACAAAATGAGCGCAAAAAATCTTTCCACACATTCGTTCTATCTCTTACGCAATCAAGATATCATTGTGTCTAAGACAAAATAACACGAACTACACAAAACATAGTAAAGAAATAAAGACGGGCCACGAAAATATTCCGGCCTCTGGTTAATTTCCTCGAAGGGTGGAACTTCGGACTGTGGACAGCGAGCCTTTGCTAGTGATGTGCCTTGTACGGGATTCTGAGGAAATTTTTTTTTCTCATGTCTGGGATATTGAAACGAAATGTATGTTAAGCTAAGTTTTTTTAATCTAACAACACACTTACTGAATAAAGGTAGTTTAGTTGTCTGCTATTGCCTTGACAGGGTTTTCAACGACTTATGTGTAATTGGTTGACTGAGACTTATGAGAACAGACCTCGCAACTTCGTCTGCGTCACATTTTCCCCGTTTCTGCAACATTTTTCAGTGATACTCCGCTCCTACTGGTCGTAGCGTGATGTTATATGCATTAGCCTTCCTCGATAAATGAGCTATCCAACATTAAAGCATTTTTTAATTCGAACCAGTACTTTCCGAGATTAGCGCATTTAACCAAACAAACAAACTTTTCAGCTTTATATTATTAGTATAGATTCGATTTTTGGTTATCCGATGTAAACAGAGTTTCAATTACATAAATATATTTCTACAAAACAAAACACCAAAGGAGATGGTGTCATAGTTCACCCAAAAATCTGAGTGCAATCGATACGGGCAAACTATGTCCACTAGAATCCCTAGAACTATCTAAATAAACGTATCTAAGTTGCAACATCCTATTCCTTGTGATATCGGAGGTATGGACGGTCAAAGTATGCAAATAATTCATTTTTTGACTTTAAAGATTGTATTATTTACCAACGACGTCAAAGATGCTATTAGCGTTATTACATTAAGACTAATATCGATGTACACTTGACAAAATAATTCTTGTGCAGTTACACCGTATCGATTACGTTTCGATTTTGGGTTTTTGGTCCATACATTTTGGACCATGTCCTTTCTTCAAATACCACAATGCCCCAAATACTGTTCCTCAGTCCCGTATTTTATCCTCAAACGGTACATCACTATTCCTATTCGTAAAACAAATTGGGGCAAAGTTTGCGGTCTTCATTTCCTGGCCTCAACCATTGCGCCACTGCCGACCAGATGAAAGGATTTTCATTAGTTTTTTCGACCACTCTTTTTGTGAATTGATAGTGGTTTCCTATCTAGTTTTCTGTTACAGTCGTTTCGCCTATCTACATATTTGTGGTTCGAAATTGGAGATAGAAGCACGTTTTTTTCGATCCTCGTTTGAAATGTTTGGGCGTGAAATATTTCGTCTATGTATCATTATTTATTACTTTTTTGACGAGTTTTTGTGGTTGATAATGAAGGTTGGTTCGTCGCGGTTAAGACGTCTTTTAATAACCCAGTAACGGAAGCTAACCTGCATCTGTTGTTGACAGACCACCAGGCTCCTAGAAAACTACACAAGCTGTTATAACGAACGGTCATATTTTAGGGCGCCATTGAAAAGGTTTACTTGTCATTTCATTTTACCGTCTTAATCAGCCTTTCATGTGTATAATATTCCACTACTGGGACACCACTAGAACCAGATTAAAGTCTGACAACCAGTCTTACCAAAATTACATACCAAGTTTCCTCCGTGCCTCAGAAAGCACGTTAAGCCGTTGGTCCTGGCTGTCATTTGTAGATCTTTTTTATTGTTTCTTTGATAGTCTTTCTTTGATCTTTAATAGTCGTTACGAGAAGTCAGAAGCCAAAAGTCTGACACCCAGTCTTACCAAGGGGTATTGTAGTACCCCGTTGTAGGCTGTGGAGGTCAGAGAGGCTATTCGCTCCATGTAAAATATTAGTATTCAGCTGCATCTGTTGTGACTGAAAGCCCACACCAACATAGTTGGAAAAAGGCTAGGCAGATAATGATGATGATAATAAGAACTAGTCATCCCACTGCTGGACAAAGGCCTCATGAATTCCTAACCCTGGGTCAATGTGGACCACTAGTCATCGGTTCTGTCCAGCTTGTCCTACCGTTTCCTGCGAGGTCTACCGCTTTGCCCTCTGGCTGTGTCAAGGCTCCAAATCGTAGTTATTTTGACCCTCAGCTCGTCGGGCGAAAGTATATTTAAATGTCTTTATTTACCACCAACCTAATTAATCATCACACCTCAACTTCAAGCCTAAAACGCAACAGCCGTGACGATAAGAAGCAAATTCACTTACATTTTTCAACAGGCCATATTAATGAAAGCAATATGTCTTCGTTCTATCAACACAGCCCAGCGAAGCGTATATTTTTTAACTGCATATCCTACTTGTGCGAGAAGCGATGGAAGCGATGAAATATATCAAGCGTTGGAATTATTTATTGGAAACTCGTAAGCGATGTTAAAAGGGGTTTTAAATAAATGTTTATGTAAATATTTTGGATTTTAACGCCAGTTTGCGGATTTTTTTTAATCGGTGTTTTTGTTTGAAGCTGGAAATTTGGATATCAGCGTGACAATCTCATGTCTGTGGTAGCAATTTCATATTTGTCGTAAGGTTTTCGTAGGTCTGGTCAGCTGGAATAGAGGGAAGTGTTGAAATCTAAGTCTAAGTATAAGTTGAAGTTTAGCTTTATATTATAAAAAAAAAACGCGGCATGCCCCTCCTAGACAGAAGACCTGTTTCGCAGTTCATTCCAGGATGATTATGAGACTTTTGCGGTTCTTACAAAGACTAGGACCTTGAAGAAAACTATAGGAAATTGATGTTAAAGGAACAGACTACCAATGGGGGTATAACTAACAAGCATAGCTGTACTATTTTTATTTTATTTCAGTGTTGTTCAGACGCACAGCTTTTCAGAAAAAGCTCTTCTTCGAAGTAATTAATCACATATTTCAAAACAATAGCATCGCTATAGGATAGCTCGGCCATACACTACTACTCCACCTCAAACAATGGGCGTTTTACCGGCGCGCGCGCAGGGCACGTGCTGTTTAGCCGACCGTGGTTCCGTACAACAGTTGTGTCGTGTCGGAAATATTTCTGTGGGTTCCGTGGTATAAGACATGTTGCGGTTATGCGGGTGCAGGTGGTGAAATATGACCACGTAGGTTTTTTTAGTTGGGAATTTGTTTTTTTAGAAAAAAATAATAATAATAAAATAAATTAATTAATGATGATAAGGAAATGGTTCTAAGTTCGATTCCCAGGTCAATTAAAGTGTGTCAGTTTGATCATCAGGAACTTCCAAGTAGCAGCCACGGAGTCTGGATTTATGCTCGGTTGATGGCAATAGGCTTGCCTCCTTTTACCTGTACATACATGGGACTTAATAAACATAACTGGCAAAATGTGGGTGTACTATTAGGTATACCTCTGCCTAACCCCTTCGGGTATTACAGGCGTGATGTTATGTTATGATTTGAAAAGGAAATAAATCGAATATTAAGTATCCAAGTCTAATATGAGTGTGAGTAATTAATAGATTTTATCCACAATTTTACTACAGATAATAATTAAGAACTCTTGAAGAATATTCTCCTTTCTTTGTCAGAAAATGATAATCTGCCTCCGTGTCCGTTACTATTAAATTCTATGACATTACGAGGCAACTTATTAATATATCTATGCAATAGAGATATTATTATATCAAGTGAGAGACAGCAACTGTGCCTATAGAACCTAGTATATTCTAGTTTTTATGTAATTAAGAACACAGTTTTATTTGTGGTTAGTTTCATTTTTTATTTATTAGTTCGGAACAACCAACAACATCTTCCAAACAAAATATAATATATGGAGTTATACAAAAATGCAAACAGCAAAGTTCTCCACAGATAGACAATGTTCATGAAGTAAAAGTTGGACAGGATAGATAAAATTTGCATGAAATAAAATATATAGAATTATTATTGCTTTAGGCGAAATCTTAAATTCTTAAATGAAGAAAGACCTTCTGCTTTGTCTCAATGAATTACATAACATTTAAGATACACTCTACTCGTTAACCCACACATCCATAACCAACGATACACAAAATGGTTAGCTTCCATGTAGGTAGCAAGCTTACAAGATTATTAGGTGGTTCCTTATCAATCATTTCTTTGAATAATTTATGTTAAATTTATTCACGCACGCGTCAGTTACTACCGCCGGCGCTTCCGAAGCGCGTGCGCATGTTTTGCCATGTCATGTTTTGCCACCGCGTAAATAAAGTGCAGAAGAACAACTTTATGGAGTCGCGAGATGAGAAGTCACAGTCGAAGTAGGCCATTAAAATTCACTTTTTCTTCTCTTTTCTTATTTGCGCTTCTTAGCAAGTTAGTGGAATCTTAATATTGTACATTAAGATTCATCCATTCCACTACCACACTACCTTATGCGACCTTGCTCAACATGAATGATATTAACAAGGTTTTATAACAATATTCTGATTTAAAAGAGTGCGCATGGAGTTTCTTGCCCGTTCTTCTCCATCGAGATCTACGCTTTGGAATGGGCAACTACAGTACTTTCACAGTTATTATGCCTTGTGACTGGGACTATAGATTCATTTTATTGTTGTCTTTGTTTCGACAGTTCAAAAGTTCCTGTAACTGACCTACTTGAAATAAAAGCTTTTGATTTTGAAATAGCTGTTCAAGCTGCGCTGGATAATATGACATGTGACATTGTGTGCGACATGCATTGTAAAATAAAATTAACCTTCTGTTCATCGCCATTTATGTGGTGTAGCTGCGCAAACGCAGTGGCCATGACTATAACCTCATTTGCACATCAATGCGTGTTGGTTAACGCACCATTTAAATTACCCGAATTAATTACGTAACCTTTTGTGTATTTTTTTTATGTAATTCGTAATTGTTCTGTGCGGAAAGTGTGGTTGAACTTTTTATTGTAATTGTTTAGTCAGTGCAGTGAACCTATCAAAAGCTTGCATTAATAGAGACAAAAATACAATGTTTTCAATAGTTCAGACTGACAGCACTGTTGGCGCAGTGGCTGAGCGATTGGCTGCTGCACTTCGCGTCGTTGGGTATGATTCCCGCACGGAACTAAAATTTGTATGGCTTACAGGTAGTTGTTCCGGGTCTGGATGTTTGTGTATGTGAGTTTAAATGTTTGAAAACGCACCCACGATACGAGAGATATTCCTAGAGAGCGGCAAAGTTTAAAAAAAAAAACCGCTGTCTAGAGCCAGTTGCTATCAATACTCAATATTGCTATACAGCTGTGGTGTTCGGTTTCATAGGGAAAATTTGCACTTAGCCTGGAAGAAACTAAAACTATATACGGAAATCTAAACCATCTCCAATAAGCTAGTTATGTAAGTATGTAGGACTATGACCTGCAAGCCTAAGCATTTTTTTCCATATTCCAAAAAAGCACGTAATACCAAGTTGACTGATGATCGACCAGTTTTCGCCCTTATAACTTATGTAATATGGTTGTAAAGTCGACCATCAGTAAGCGCGGTAGTACAGACGCCCGCAGGTCAAGCTACCCGAAACTGTCAAATTTTCCCAATCAACCTTGAACCGTATTCTTTAACAGTTAGGTTGAAAGTTTGACGATTGATGTAGCTCGATGTGCTGGCTACCTAGGTAAAAAAAAAACAGCATTACCACACAAATTAATACCCAGTTTCAAGAAACACTGAAGGCAGTATATTTTCAACAATAAACATGAACATTAACATCAAAATCGCGTGCCTGAAACTTCGTCGCATTTTTGCAGAAAGAAAAAAATATGGTCGCAATTAAAACAAAAATAGAAAAGGAGGGAACTCGGCCGCAGGTAATTAGGCTTGCTTTCTATGAGAATGGCACACGTAGCAAGTTTTGTGGTACACTGGCGGCCGATGAAACGGATGAAAGGCGGAGGTAACTTCGAATAGGGAATAAAGCTAGAAAAGTTCGCAATAGCCAACAATGTACCCATCTTTAGTAGTATAATCTGCTTAGCCATATTAAAAGTAGGAATGCACAGTTTTCGTGAGAAATTGATAAGATAAGATAAGATAAGATAAGATATTATTTAT
The DNA here is from genome assembly GCA_963082945.1 of Cerastis leucographa. Classification (NCBI taxonomy): domain Eukaryota; kingdom Metazoa; phylum Arthropoda; class Insecta; order Lepidoptera; family Noctuidae; genus Cerastis; species Cerastis leucographa. The sequence goes on from OY720360.1 coordinate 2,460,166, forward strand.
TTGCATAAACATGTGTCATACATACAAGAAAATACATGCATGCAAGATGGTGAAAACATTATTAGATACAGCCATGTTTGCCACAAGATGTGACGTGCAAATATAAAGTAATTTTATAAATTAAAACATTCTCTTAAAAATGAACAATAATACAAATAATTGAAGTTTAGTAATAATATTGTTATAAATTAAAAATAATAGAAATCACACAATCGAACATTAAAATCAAAGATAAGTTATTAAGACTGTTACACAATAATCATGTCAACAATAAAGAATAAAAAGAGATCAAAAATAATTAAACTATTCCATTGTAAATTAACAAACACAAAAAAATAATAATAATAATAATCCAATTAAATTAGCTAACTATGTCAATACAAATCTTTCCTCTAGGAACTCGTTAATGTTATAGTATGCTTTATTTACTAAATATGACTTAAGTTTTCTTTTCAAGTGTACATTATTAAGCTCTTTCCAAGTTTTAGGCAACTTATTGTAAACAGTTGGAGCCATATGGAAAACACTTTAGCGCATAAGTGCAGTCCTACAGGGAGGTACGGATAGTTGGGTTTGGTCACGCCTGTTCCTGGGAAATTGATCTGCTTTGCGCGGAAATAATTTAGGATTGTTTCTGACAAACATAACGGTTTCAAGAATATATATGGATGGCAGCGTTAAAATTTTATGCTTTGTAAAATAGGGTTTGCAGCTGTCCGTGGTTTTCAAATGAAACATTGCTCTAAGGCATCTCTTCTGTGCCTTAAATGCTACTTCTCTATTAGTCGAGTTACCCCAGAAGATAACACCATACCTGAGAACGGATTCCGCCAGACCGTAGTAAGCTGTTAATAACGCCTCCCTATTGACATTTCGTGACAGCAAGTACAACGCATAGGCACTACTACTAATTCTTTTACTCAGAGAATCTATGTGATCCTTCCAATTTAAATGTCGGTCAATAATTAGTCCTAGAAACTTAGTTGTATTAACCTTGTCAATTGTTATATTATTATATGTTATGTCAAGATTAGAAAATGTCAATAAACGCTGGCTAAAATGCATAATTACTGTCTTACTTAAATTAATTTTTAAATTATTATTGTTTAACCATTGTATAGTATTGATCAAAGTATTATTAATGTCAGTTTTATATAGGTCTTTATTATTACAGGGTATCGTTATAGTACTGTCGTCCGCGAAAAGTGTTACAGGATGTTCAATTGACTTTGGAAAGTCATTAATGTAAAGTGTAAAAAGTGGAGGTCCTAAAACACTTCCTTGCGGAACTCCATAGGTAACGGTTCGTTCCTCCGATAAAAGGTTTTCTTCATGTTTGGTTTTAGTGTTTAGTCTACTTATTTCGGTTATTTGTTTTCTGTCGTGCAAATATGATTTAATAAGTTCAAGAACATTTCCTCTAACACCGTAAGCGTCAAGTTTTTTTAATAATATATCATGTTGAACATAATCGAACGCCTGAGTCATGTCACAGAATATGGCACAGACTGGAGTATTTTTATCCATATTTGACATAATCGATTGCAAAAAGTCATAAACTGCCATATTTATTGTTTTCTTTTTTCTAAATCCTTTTTGTTCGTTACAAAGTATATTGTTCACTTCTAAATAAAAACTAAGTTGATTATAAATATAGTATTCAATTACTTTTGAGAATATTGGTATTAATGCAATCGGCCTGTAACATTCCATTAGTTCCCTGTCTTGTTTTTTAAACAATGGCTTTATTACCGATTTTTTTAATGCGTCTGGAAATATACCTTCACTTATACACAAATTTATAATATGATTGAGAGGGTGACTTATTTCATCAGCTACCGTTTTTAGTATTTTTGTGCTGATCCCGTCATAACCCACACTATTTGTATTGTTTAAGTTTAGAATGATTTTCAATATGTCATTTGGAAAACTTGGAGCGATAAACATAGAATCCTTTCTGTTCAAAATATTTTTTGTTACTCTATTCCCTGAATTTATTGAGGGTTGAATTTTGTCAATAAAATAATCGTTAAATGAATTAGAAATATGGTGTGGATCCGAGATAATTTCATCATTAATTCTAATCTTCGGGATATTATTCTTTGGTATATTTAATCTTGATTCGTTTATAATTTGCCAGGTAGTTTTGGATTTATTCATTGATGTCTTTATTTTGTAATTATTTTGTGCTTTCTGTGTTAAATTTATTATTCTTTTAAATAGTTTTGAGTAATTCTTAAATCGCGTTTTATTCTGTTGAGTTGGTTTTATTCGATACTGCCACAATAATTGACGTTTCTTCTCACTGCATTTTTTTATACCGCGCGATACCCATTTTTGTTTATTGTGGACATTAACTGAAATAATATGTTCGGGGAAACACTGATCGTATAACAACATGAAAATATCTACGAACTCTTTATATGCTACATTTGGGTCCTTGGTTGCATAGACGTCTGAAAAAGTTAAGGTTTGCAGATAGCCTTTAAACTTATTGATGTTTTCGTTATTGTAGTCACGTCTTCTCTTAGTCCACCGTTTAAAAGTACATACATTATTAGTTGGACATTTCAATAACTGTGCAGTATGGTCAGACAACGCTAACTCCAATACTGTGGCTTTACAGGACTTTTTAAAATTATGCGCAAAATTGTCTATGCATGTTTGGCTCTTAAGACGCGTCGGTTGATGAAGAGATAGTTTTAAGTCAAAGCTCAATAATATATTTTCAAATTCTGTAGATTGCCTATTTCTCTTAAGAATATCTACATTAAAATCACCTACTAAAACAATATTTTTATAATTATTTTTCACTATAGTCTGTAATATTATTTCTAATTTATTCATACATTCGTTGAAATTTTTAGTATTAGGTACTCTATAAATACAAACACAAACAATCCTATGAGTAACAAGTTCAATGGCACAGCATTCAAATACACCCGTTACTGACATTTTTGCTATTTTTGGCAACTCTCTCCATTGATGGCCTGACTTCACCAATATGCATGCACCACCTCTCTTGCTATCTTTTCTACTGAAAGAAGCCGCCAAGCAGTAATTCTTTAAGTTAAGGTGTTTGCCATAGCCTTCCAACATGAAATGTTCCGTAATGCATAGAACGTCCACGTTTATGTTTCTATCTAACAATTGATTCAAGCTGACTGCCAGGGCATCACATTTTGTCAGCAAGCCTGCGATGTTTTGGTGAAGGATATGTAGATGTTTAGTCACGAAAAAAATTGTAATCTGTTATTGTTTCTTCGTTTTTTCTGCTACCATTTTGTTGAATGTCAGGGCTCTTTTGAGTAATTGCAGTAAATAATTCCCTTAAATCATTAAATATTGTACGTAGTCCAAGATTATTGATAGTCCCAGAGTATATATTAAACATGCTGTCGTCATATTTTAGATTGAGGTTGCTGTCTAAAAGGTATGCATGTCCATGCGTCATTACGTCCAAGTATAAGAGATTATTGAATGTCTCTACTCGACAGTTGAATAAAGTAGCGTCAAAGGGATACTTATAAGTAGGCAAACAAATAATTATGTTAGTATTTCTTATGTCTTGAACTATATTTCTCAAATGGAAGATAATATCATAATAGTCATTCGTTTTTTTAAAGTCTTCTTGCCCAAGGAGTATGATGCAGCAATCTTCCATCGTATATTTTTTTAATTTGTTACCCAGTCCAAGCAGCAGCTGTTTTGTGTTTCCATTTGATTTTAAATAATGAAATATATTGCAGTTATTCTGAAATGCATTATCAGCAGTTAACCAGACATTGTGTTTATTATTACTACTTATAATGCATATTTTCGGCCTAGTCTTAGCCGTGTGCCTGGTCGGTTCTGTCAAAGGGGTTTGAGTAGTTTTTAAATTTGGCTTATTATTTGAAGCCTGTCTTCCCGAATCAGACATAGAATTTCTCAGGAAACTTATATCTTCAACAGCCCTTTGTTGACTTAATTGTTTTGACGGAGTTGATAACTTTCTTGACTTTAAATTGGGTGATCCTACGTCGGTTGTTAATATCTTGGCTGTTTTTTTCAAGAGCTCACATTTATTAGTGACTTCAAGCAGTGTTGATTTTAAATTACTGTTCTCAATGGACAGAGTGTTTATCTCTTCATGGGCTGATAATAGTTCCAATTTTAGTTTTTCTATTTGACATTTTAAAGCTTCGGTTTCGTAACTTACATCGTCGGATATGTTGGGTAGACTACTTGCGCTGCCATCTAGCGTCAAGTTATTGGTACTAGATTCGAATGTAGTCTCCGATAATGATTGAGTTCGCGTTCTTCGTAGTGTGATGTTCTCGAAAAAGTTCATTTTGGATACAAATAGAATTTTTAAGGTATATAATTCTAAAATGTAATGGAAAAAGGATATCGCTTGGCTGGGATCGAACTTACGACCATTAAGTACTGCCACCCAATCGTGGTGGTGTGACCGCTACGCTAAGCGAACGTTAGAAACAGTGTCGAAATTGTTGAATGCACCTTGGTCATAGTTGGTTTATGTGTCAAGTAACAGTCCAAAGGTCACTTCTTTGTTCTTTCGACGATACAAATGACGGTTAAAGAAAACAATAAATCGCCGTTGTTTCCTTGTTGAATTCACTGTTTCACTAATATTGCTCTCAAGGCAAGAGCAAACATTTAGTTAATGAGTTATTATGCGCACTTTATAGAAGAGAATTTAAACTTTAGTCCGGTTTTGATTTGCACCTTTTTTCTGTTTTGTTTAGTTGCTTGAATCTTCACAAATTTTCACAGTAATCAATGCATAACAATTTCACATGCATATTGTTGTGTCCTTTCACAAATTTACACTTGTTTTTTCACTTTACACCAACTAAAATATTTTTAAAACAATTTTAAGTAAGGAGCTTATGTTTACACGGCGACAGCGCCACCTGGAGTCCCAACTTGAACTTATCACTTATTAGATACTCACTCAAGTTAAAAGAAAAAGCCAAACGTGGCTTTGTTATTTATTTAAAAGAAGGTATAAAGTCAATCGCAATAAACACTTTTATTGTTTTTAGATATGCAAATAAAAACAAAAATTACGTCTACCTTTCATCTTTACCAATCACTTCTGTAATGTTTTGACCATTTTCCCACTTTTAGGCAAAAAGCCGCTTCCATATTAATAATTCCAACATAAATACCTCGACAATATTAGTCCGTCCAAATGACCAGGCAACCACTTAACATTCCCGCCAGTGTAAACGTTACAGTAAGATTTTTCCCTTATCTCACCCGTAGTAGCGGTAACGATGCGAAAGTTTTCAACTAGATACCCTCGTTACTGCTCCTTGGACGTTCGTAACGAGTCTTTTTTCTTTTAACGAATTTCCCTGGACACAGTTTTGTGTATACTTTCTTCGTACCCGACTTGTAATAGTTTGGACGATTAACAAGCTCAACTTGACGGTTCACTCTAAGCGGATTATCTATAAGTGTGTCCGAGTAATTTTGGTCGCGTGTGTAATATGATTTTTTTGTTTAATCTTATTAGGATCGTGGGGGCAGATTTAGTTTCCACAAGTGCGGTAGTTTCACGGTGTATATTTAATTACAGCTTTGTCAAAGCTTTGGTGTGTTAATTAATTAGCTTCATAATAGCTTGTTGGAGGTCTACAGATAATAATTAAGTACTATTTATTTTTTTGTGTCTCTGAGTAATTTTGTTTGCATGCGTATGTGTATTTTTTGTTTAATCTTATTTAGTGGGGTATATTTTACTCATAAGTGACCGGCGGTCAGTTTTGTCAAGTCTTTGGTTTGTTAATTAACTATAACAAACTTAGTATGATTACGGATTAATTCAAAATAGGGATGGAGACTCATTTTTTTTTATTTGTCCATCGGGTAGATTATTAAAAAGTATTTGACACGTATTTTTTCTTTTTTCACGTAATCCTAAAATAACGGAGATATTTTGAGTTGAATTGGCGCATGACGTCACGGCTCAGTACATTTTATACCTAGTTGTGACGTAGTGAGCCCCCACTCTCCAACTTTAATGCGTTTTAACTAAGTATTTTTTTGTTAACTTGATAAAACAAAAAATACGTGTCTAATATTTTTGTATTACCTGATTGACGGACAAAATAGAATTTCGTTTTCTTTACCCAGTCACCATCCCTATTAATATGTGTTTCTGGTTTTAACAAATCGTGGGTTTAGTACGTTTATATTTTCTAGAAAGTTAGAAAAATATAGGTAGGTACACTAGCTACGTTATAAGAATATCTGTCAGTATCTGTTGTTTACAGCCTAGTCTGTTGTTTACGGTCTACAAGATGTCCGCACTAGTTTTACTGATCCAGTTAACGGTATAAATAATACTTTCAGATATGTCCTTTATTTGTTTTTGAATTTAAAAATATAAAAAAAACTAGCTTTTGCCCGCGGCTTCGCTCGCGTTAATTTAGAATTTAACAATAACCGGCTCGGACTCGAGTGGCGCCATCTATTATCATTAGAATTTTACTGTTGTTTTCCTCGGGAACAGTAATTTTATTTGGATGAAAGGTGCAGACCCCAGCACATCAAGCTGCCCGAAACTGTCACATTTTACCCAATCAACCTTGAACCTCATTCTTTAACGATAAAGTTGAAAATCAATTAAAGGAATTTGACAGATTGTTGTAGTTTCTGTCTGTGCCGTTTCTGTACACCTGACAATGTAAATGCAAAATTTCAGGATGATCAGTTCGGTGGTTTAGGCGTGGAAAGGTAACAAACAAACAAACTTACTTCTTTCGCATTTATAATATTAGTTAGGATAAATGATCAGTGGCCAGGGCTCCAGAGAGAGGAACCTCCTCACTATGCGTGCCATGTCCAAGAGTACTACTTTCTGAGCCCTTGACCCAGCCGCACAATGAGAGCCTTCTAAGGTGGTCAGGGCTCTTTTCAGCAATGTCATTATTTTGTTAGGTATCAAATATCCTCTTAAAACTCAAACCACCACAAAACGCTATTCTTCCCAACATTCCATATCATACCGTGTTCAATTAGAACTTGTACAAACGGTTCTCATACCAGGGTTCCGTACGAACTGAGTTGATATCCGGCTTTTAATTGTTGTGCTCAAACGGCTAAACGTAGGTGTTGAGTGAGTTAACGAGTTGGATTAGTTTACACTAGTTGTTGAGCTATACTGTTGTAGTTCGTTTGTGGTCAAAGATTGGTGGGGAACCCCATTTCCCACTTGAAAATCCTAACTAATATTATAAATGCGAAGGTAAGTTTGTTTGTTACGCTTTTACGCGAAAACTACTCAACCGATCATCATGAAACTTTGTACACATATTTTTGGCGGTCAAAGTCAAAGTCAAAGTCAAAGATTTATTTGCAGATAAATATGGTTACAAAAGTTCTTACAATGGTAGTATTAGTAGCTTAACATATTCAATCATAACATAATGACATGCAAATTTTTGGTATAGGTAGAACTCGAACATTAATTTAATTTATAATCAAGAAGTTCTTTTATATTATAGAAGGGATGTTCAATTAACCACCTGCGTAAAGCCCTTTTGAAGCGGACCATTGGAAGTTCTTTAATTTGGTTAGGAATCTTGTTATAGATCTGAATACACATAGGATAACAACTTCGCCTATATAGTTCCGTTTTTATTCTTGTAGGATTTATTAATCTATTAGGATATCTGGTTTTAAAGTTACATTTATCTCCCAATTTTTCAAACATTTCAGGGTGAGATTTGGTAAATTTACATACTTCCTCAATATAAATACCAGTTAATGTAAGTAGTCTAAGTTTTCTAAACAGCGGTTTACAGGATGTGAGTGGGTCTACATTACAAATCGCACGTATACACCGCTTTTGTGCGATGAAAGCTCTTCCGAGATGCACCGAGTTCCCCCATACCAGTATACCATAGCGCAGTATTGAACCAACATATGCATGATAAGCCTGCAATGTGGCTTGTCTACTTGTAAGATTAGATAAACGCCATAGAGCATAAGCAAACTTACTGAGTTTTCCACATATCATATCAGTATGGTTAATCCAAGAACACCTTTCATCTAGAACTATCCCAAGAAAAGTAATACTATCTGATTGTTGTATTTGTTTACCTTTATAAGTTATGTTTAAATCCATTTTAGTCCAGTTTTTGTTTTGAAATTGTACATATTTGGTTTTATCTATGTTAGGTTTAAGGTTATTCTTTTCCATCCAAGTTATTATTTTGTCTACGGTGCTATTTATTTCTTCATTATAGTTTTCTTTAGTTTTAGGGATAATTACGGAGACATCATCTGCAAAGAGTATGCAGGGATGGTCAGTTACTTTTGTCAGGTCATTGATATATAGCAAAAAGAGAGGGGGCCCCAAAATACTGCCCTGTGGAACGCCTGTGCCATTGTAACCTAACTTGGATTTATATTTCTGTCCACCATTTTGATTTGGTTTATCCACAGTAATTTCTACAACTTGCGATCTGTTTGTAAGGTAACTTTTTAACCATGCATATTTATCACATTTTTTTAGGAGTAGCTCGTGCGATACAAAGTCAAAGGCTTTTGACATGTCAAAAAATACAACAGTAGTCGGAATCTTCTGGTCAATATTTTTGGTAACTAGGTTAATTAAGTTAAATGCCGCTGTGGTTGTCGATTTTCTTTTTTGGAATCCATGTTGATCTCGATTCAAAATTTGGAACTTATCGATAAAATTTATTAATCGCGCATGCATGACCTTTTCGTAAATTTTTGCTAAAATAGGCAACAAGGCTATCGGTCTGTAATTATCAACAAGTTTTCTATTTCCTTTTTTGTGTATTGGTTTAATAGCTGTCATTTTTAATTTCTCAGGAAACACTCCCGTGAATAATGATAAGTCTAATAAATGTACTAGTACCGGAGTAATGATAGGGCCTATGTATTTTATAATCCTTGTAGGTATTTGATCATAACCTGTTGAATTTGTATCCCTGAGAGATTTAATTACTTTTTGTATTTCGTCATCATTGGTGGGCATTAAAAACATACTAGAATGAATAGGATCAATGTCATAATTATTAGTATTAATGTCAAAATTGTTGTTCGTCAAATTAATATAATAGTCATTTATATAATTGGCAATGTCCGTGGGGCTTGTTAATGGTCCGGTTTCAGTTTCTATCTCCTTAATGTATGATTCCTGAATTTGATTATTATTATTGGAATTATATTTTATTAAGTCCCATGTTGCCTTGCATTTATTTTTAGCCCTAGATATGTAGTTTGTATTATGAATTTTTTGTGCTTTCTGTATACACTTTTTAAGTAATTTATTATAGTTTAGGTATTTTAATTTATTGCCTTTATCAGATGAGAAATAGTATTTAAAACGCAAGTCCCTTTTAGTTTTAGCTGATTTTTTAATACCTTTGGAAATCCATTTCGTATATTTTTTCACTAGGTTGATTTTGATCTCGATTTTAGGGAAGCACAAATCAAAGAACATGACAAGTAAATCGTGAAACAGATTAAACGCATTGTTAGCTTCCTGATTAGAAAAGATATCAGTCCATTTCAAATTTGATATGCAGCTAAAGAACTTTTCTTTATTTTCGGTATTAGAAGTAACATAGGCTGTATATCATCACGCTACGACCAATAGGAGCGGAGCAGCAATGAAAAATGTTGCGAAAACGGGGAAAATGTGACGCAGACGTAGTAGCGCGGGACAGCTAGTAAAATAATAAATGCGAAAGTTTGTGAAGCTGTTTGGATGTCTGCATGTTTGTAACTCTTTCTCAGAATGAAATTTGGCACAGGGATAGATAATAGTCTAGAACAGCACATATAATACTTTTTATCCGGGTATGGTAGTACGATCCCATAGGACAATTGAATTGTGGTGCTGGGAGCACTCACCATCTGATTCTTTCTTGAAATGGACATTGGTGTTAAGTAAATGTTTTAAAACAGTCGATTACGGTTCAAAACAGTTTTTAATGCATTGGTTGGCGATTCAGATAGCCATCGAACATGATAGTTATTTATTGTATTAAAAATTAAGTTTACGGTTTTAAAACCATGGTTAATTTATTGAATTCAGGTTGTAGTTCTGGTAAAGCGAATACCTTACGACCATTTTGGGAGATACTTTTATTGTACTGCAAATCACGTTTTATCCCAAAGCGGTGCTGCCCTAAAGCTTCTCTCTTCCTTCCCCACATAATTCTGCCCAGTCCTTTCAGTAGTTCGTCCCACTATATTTACAACGTATACAAGGATATGTGCCATGCTGAGAAAGGGGGTTTGAACTTGTCCTATTTTTTTTCTTTGGAAACTTTTAAAAACTTTTCATTCTTTATAGATTGACTTCGCTTGTAATAAGATAAACAGGGATGTTCCCTATAGTGTTTGCGCACTAATATTGAACAAACCCTTAACACCCATACATACAAATTCATACACACAGCTATACAATACAATATCTCGCACAGCGCGCCACTAATTAGTAGTTCCCAGTCAAAGACACGCGGCACTGGATTAAACGCATTTAATAAATTAACACATCCATTGGAGTTATGTTTTAGTGGAATATAGACTGTATTGTCTTCGTATTGAGCTACTTTATTTCAAAACTAGCTTCTGCTATCGTACTACCTGTCTTACTACCTATCCTATGTGCTTTTCCAGATCAGATCTATCCCTGTGCCAAATTTGATAAAGATCCGTTCAGTAGTTCTTGCTTGAAAGAGTAACAAACATCCATACATCCTCACAAACTTTCGCATTTATATTATTTGTTGGAAAGTAGGATTTGTTAGTAAACTATTTGTGTTGTCAAAGAAAAAGGGGAGGATTGAAAAAACAAAAGTTATCAATAACTACGTTCTACAGTTCATTAGTTCAATTCAACAATAGTTTTATAAGGTTTTGTATTACTAACAGGATATGGACTAAGTCTGAAATAAATGTCTTATTATTATTATTCCCTTTATTCACTTAACAAACATATGTTATACATTTTTAAATATTTTTACAAAATTATATACAAAAACATTTAAAAATATAAAAATAGTAGCCTAGCCCGGTATCGGGAACAGGGTCCAAGCTACCGGCGGTCAGGGCTCCAGAGAAAGGAACCTCCTTGTATTATTATTATTTCCTTTATTTATTTTATTATTATTATTAGTAGATAGCGGTATCGGTGATTTTTAAAAACTCTCCTAGTACCACTCGATCTTTCTCTGCAGTGGTATTTAGTTGGTACTCATTTTTATTCCATTTGTAAAAACATTTACCACTAATTAGAGAATTACCACTAAATGATTTATCAAATTGACACACTGCGCCAATTTGCCTTGTGATGCCGTTCCTTACAACTGTCACAGAATACATATGCGGTTGGATCTCGGACACTTTACAATAATTTGTTTTTTTTTTTGCAAAAAATTGTTATTTTGTGTCGTTACAGTTATCATTCAGATCCAGCCTGTCCCCATGCAGTCCTCCCCCAGCGACGCCCTAAGCCGAGGCTCGTAACCCACAGGGGTGCGCTTAGCGTGTAGTCGCTTAGTTTGTAAGTAGTCTTATGCACCGGCTGGAGGCCTCACACTCAAGGCACACACAGGATAGTCCAGTTAAGCAGACGAACCTCTTAGGTTGTACCGCGAGATGCCAAACACAAAAAAAATGTCGATACAGCATTAAGCTTAACAAAATTTCGAAAACGTTTTTAATCTTTACGGGCTCCACGGTTCTATGTAATTAACAACAGAAAGTAACATTCAATACTATGTAAGGAATCAATATAAATGAAGCATTTGTTGTAAAAACGTTAAGTATCGGATAGCGTTGCTTACTGTGACGCACGCTCCGTCTGCTGCAAGCCTCACGATTAGGTGGTTGTCCATTGTTGACGATAGTAATGGATCCATGAAACTGATACGGACAGATTGCGGAACGGCTGTAAATACCTGGATAAGCGACGCACAGAACCGGTAAGTGTGACAGAAAAAAGGGGAGGCCTATAGCGTGCAGTGGGGGATTCCGTGCTGATATGATGATGATACGAGGATGACGATGAGAGCAGCGGTAGCCCAGTGGTGGCAGCCCCGACTTACAAACAGTAAGCCGTGGGTTCAAACCCAGGCAGGCGCATTACTTTGTGTAATTAATTTCATTACCACTGCTCTCAAAAACGATGAAGGAAAACACCGTGAGGAAACCGGCTTGTTCTAGAACCAAAAAATCGAAGACTTGTGACATCTACCAACCCGCACTGGGCCCGCGTGGTGGATTACAGCCCACTCCTTCTCATAGAGAGGAGGCGTGTGTCCCAGCAGTGGGAACATTATAGGCTGGTGATGCAGACACTGGACAGTCTAGAGATCCTTCAGTAGTAGGTAGTATTATGTGAGTCGGACTGACTGTGCTTAGCCTTGAAGCAGCCAGGCTATTTTGTCTTTGGCCAGTTCAACTTAAAGGGTACAAAATTTATGAAGATGTCGTAAAATAGTTATTTGCTTGATTGATAAAACTACAAAAATGTAAGTAGAAAATTAACAGAGAGTTTTGTTTGTAAATTTCCAAGTGACATAACTTTCTTAAAGATTGGATAAACGATTGTACTCACGGCGTCATCAATCATCAAATATACATTTCCAGTATAAAACGGAATCGCTTTGGATAGGTTTCCCGTCCGATGACAGATCGCATAAACTGGTTTTATACAGCAAGATTGGTTAATGTGCGTACTCATAGTTGGTTTTTCGAAACTATAAAAGACACTGTCAGCCACAAAAATTAATAAAAACTTTTACCTTATAGAGAAGTATCGTCAATCATAAGGCTCTTTTTTCTTAAATTTCAACTTGAAAATACTTGTGTCGACAACATTGGAAAAACGCAATCCAATTGGACGGTCGTTAGCGTTTTCAAAAGTCCTGCCGATGGTTCCCGATCGGATCTCGTGGATAGTTCCCGGTTGTTCGGTTCATTGCACCCGTGGGAAGCGAGCGATTTGCGTTCTTACTGGGCTTCAAAGAACTTGAGTTGGTTGGTGTAAGATGTTCCAGGTCCGTATTGTTGGCTAGGGAATCAGGGGCTTAGCACGTTCGGTGGAGTTTGCTGAAGTTGGACGAAGTTAGATTGGAATTTCATTTTAGATTATTTTTGGAGCGACAGTATTTATTTTACACGTGTAAAACGCCTTAAATAAATCGGCATTATTTGTCTCAAGTGGATGGCAAATCAGCCTGTATTCATTTCTGTGATCTCTTTCGCACTGGGCCCGCGTGGTGGATTACAGCTCACTCCCTCCATAGAGAGGAGGCCTGTGTCCCAGCAGTGGGAACATTATAGACCGATGATGATGACTTTATTATTATACAAACAGGTAGTGCTGACTTTTGGCTGACCCGAATAACTATGTGGCACACCTTAGACAACTTTGTGTTCCAACAAATCATTCTTCTTAGCTTGTCGATGACAATTCATATTGAGACAGCTCAAAATTTTCGACGAGTTTGGCACTTTCAGTAGCGTCCATCATTCAGCATCTTTATCGTTTATGATATTATACTTATAAGATAGTCAACTCTAACTTCATTTCGTAATTCCAAAACTATCTAGTTCAAAGATTACTTTAGGCGGACAATAATTATGATATACGTTGGTTAAAAAGTTTTAAAATTACAACAATGACACATGTGGCATTCTGACCAACATTTCAAAACGAAGACTCCCAATAAACAACACTCAGTACAATCATCAACAAAAGCCTTACACAAAAAGCAATATATATTTCTATTGAGCAGAAATCGTGAGCTGCCCATGTTCGGTAGGTACATACAAACACAACAGGGTTTAATTAAAACATCGCGTTAGCCGACCCTCGTGTCCAATCAGGGGTGGTCGAAAAGTTGCCCACTCATCGACGGGCCAATATCGACAATATCCATTAAAGGTGCCCCTAGCTCCTAGGGCTGGGTTGATGATTTTGGCATAGTTATTTTAATTGAGAATGCAAATGAATCAACTAATATGACACGACCATGAGATATGGGTGCTTTACAGAATAATATTGATACACATGAATCTTCCGGACTAAATTCGCTAAATGATGGTGATAACCGTTTACCGTAGTTTTGAGGAACAACGCGGTCACACAGACAGATATGAAATGTGACTTAATTTTTTCCAACATTCGTAGTTTTACAAGAGATGCGACTAACAACTATTGAAAAATCTTTCGATGCACTCACCCCAAGTCTAACAACTTGAATGTCTTAGTAGGTGTCAGAACTCATACCATTATTATTTTCAGGGCAATTTAGGGTTGAACCTCACCTGGCAGTACAGACGCACACTTATTCATGCTCCTATCCTTTTCTGTCACTCAATACTGTAATTTGCTAGAGTGAGAAATATAACGTGCTGCCGATCGCACCGTCAATGCTGCCGCATGTTAGATTGTGCAATCTAACATGCGGCATCATATTTTTGACAACCCTTATCCACGACCAATACCGATAATGACGTATGAAATGCACATTAATAGTTTACGCATTGTGCGGGTGACTGTACAAGCCCTCCAGTCTTAGATCTATAGTAGTTCCGTATATTTATTAGGAATTTATATTAAAATATGCGGGAAACGATTTATCTCTAATTAAACACGGTGGATGAAATCATGAGAATCATTTTTCTACGACCCTTCTTCGGTGGTGGGAAAGTGACACGTAATCTTGAAAGCCATGTTGGGGGTTTTAGAACGTGTGTAATAGTGTTTTTGGGGTGTGCAATCGTGACATACAGTTCATATCTAAAATACCAAATAGAAAGTGTCGCATTCACTCAAGGAAGTAGACGATAGTTGTGCTCTGGCCAAAATGATACAAATCTCGCTCGAATTTGTCGAAAAATTCATGATTGACGAATCAAGGCGCGTTGGACACTATTTTAATATTGTTCTTCGTGGATTCTCTCTTTCCATGCACTTAACAAAAATAATTGGTCATCAAATCCATACTTCCATACTAATATTATAAATGCGAAAGTCACTCTGTTTGTTTGTTTGTTAGTTTGTTTGTTTGTTAACTTTTCACGACTAAACGGCTGATCGGATCTTAATGGAATTTGGCAAGAAGATAGATTTAAACCTGGGGAAGGACATAGGCTATATATTATCAAGCTAATAACTTTAGGAGGTGAGCAATATTGCATTATGACCGTACTCCTTAACTGTTTGACAACTGACAATTGTCATGACAAGCATTAGAATAGAACGGCTATTTGAAACCAATTGTCACCGAAGTAAGTAGCGCGACGGTTTAGCGGCCGCTCGAATCGCATGTTCCAGGATCAAACCTGAGCCAGTATGAAATTCACTTTTTGTATTTTATTTTGTTTTTTAATACTGTATGATTTCCAAGAATGACCATGTTTCGAGCCCCAACTGGTTTTTTTTTGTAACGTAAATTTGTAAAGTGCTTTGTATTTTTTTTTAAATGCTTTAAGATTTTCTAATCAGTACCAAATAGTTTTATACATCCTTTTAGTTATTTTGACCCATGTAAACAATAGTTAAACAATCATCTATTCCATTCCCACAAACTTATAAAAAAACTGGTACCTAATGTGCCCAAAAGTGAACATGGGCTGGCACATTACCTGGGTGATGTATAGTAATACTTAGCCTCTGGCAAAAGCCAGATCTTGGTTCTCAGAAATCATAAGCTATGAGTGTAGCAATTTCGTTAAAAAGGCTGTGAGCAATGAGTACTCGGACCCCACGGTCCCAAAGTTTCAATCCCAAACGACTCGAACATATGGTTACCGATAAGTTTACTTTGTAGCGACCACAAAAAGTAACATACTACAAAAACTACTACAGCGCCATCTACGACACTACGGAGGAACTAACATCAATATCCTACAAGCAAAGTTTACATCGACTTCAGTATATATAGAGAAACCCGATAACAACTATCGAGCAGTTGCCCACCAGACATAACACCTGCCTGGTCGGAGGATCCAGGGATCCTTCCTTTTCTAAGGAGTATCGAGAAACTTTACACCCTGTTCCTCATACCCTTAAAACTTTATTAACGCTGCTTGAGGTTCCCCGCATGTTTTGACCAGCCAATCTCTCACAAACGCCTATAAATATCGTCGCGCCAGCGTTAAAATTTTAAATCACAGAAATACATTGTTAATCTTGAATGACTTCGCTAACATGTAAGTAAGTAGGTATTACTTGGTCAATGGTGCGACCCGTGCGACAGCTCTGCTGAAAACTGGCAAAGACACAGGTGCCATGCAAGCACCAGATAATAACGGCAGTCACGTAAGATCACGCCTGTAATCGCTTAAGGGTTTGGCAGAGGTGTGTCCATTTAGTACACCCACATTTCGCCAGTTATGTTTAAGTGCCATGTAATTAGGGTCGAGCTTATTATAATCAAACGAAAAATAAAAAACAAATAAAACACCGCCCGGCGTTGTGTATCGAACCAAGGACCTTATACACAGTAGTAGCGTTTCCGACCACTAGACCAACGATACAGTATAAACGGTCTATAAATATCAGTCTGTTTTAACTTTTCACGCCTAAACAGCTAAACGGATTTGGATCAAAGCCACAAGAGAGACAGGTATGATCTGGATTAGGACATAATATTAGTTTCATTTATACATGACACCGCAATGCTATTTACTCACTGATTAATCACTCAAGAACTACTTCTACTTTTGAACTATTGAACTTTAAATCTCGCCAGTGCTTAGTTAGGTAGAAAGGTATTTTTGGAAATTCCACCCCCAAGTGGGTTTGATGTTAAGTTTAGTGGGCTATTTGCAATTTTCACATGAATGTTGTTATAATTTAAACAAAAAAAGTGATGAAAATAAATGTTGATGGATAGGTACGGAGAGGAAGACCTAGAAAACGATGAATGGATTGTGTGAGAAATAATATGAAATAAAAAGGAGTAAATGATAGCTTGACGAATGACAGAGGAGCATGGAAGAACAAAAAGTGTTGCGCCGACCGCAAGTAACATGGAACAAGGGCAGGAAGATGATGATGACAGTCGTATAACCCAGTACTAACTGGGTTGTGTCAGTCAGATAAGCAGTCGTATCCATACAAAATCCAAGTATTCAGCTGCATCCGGTTGGACTTAATGCCGACCCCAACATAGATGGAAAAAGACTAGCCAGATGATGGTGTATTAATACTGGAGACATCAGGTAACGAATTCAAAACAAAAATTTGGAATCAAGAACCTCCTCACTAAAAAACTTATTTTAGGCAAATCGCGAACATAACGCGTACGAAGTCGCGGGTAACAGCTAGTCAGATTATAAATATTCCCACTGCTAAGACACAGGCCTCTGTAAGAGAGCCAATTGATAATGGGTTTATTGATATTCCCATATACCTAACTAAACCAAATTCTATCTATTGTCAACAGGGCCAGGCGAAACGTGACCAATCTCTGGAGGATTTAAGACGGCACATCCACAAGTTCTATATCCCACTCGCGAGGGAGTTCATGGTACTGTTCCCAGAGGGGGGCTTCTTGCACAAGAGACGGGAGGTCAGTCAGAGGTAAGAAAAATAATATTTAATATTTTTATAGCGATTGAAAGAATAATTAATATAACATGCCAATCGCATGAGACTGAAAGAATGATGGATGTATATGTTGATAACTAGAGAGTGAGAAAAGACCGAAGAAAAGATGGATGGACTGATGGATGGTAAATCATGTATGATCGGTCAATAATGTGAGAAATGATAATTATGAAAGAAAAAGGGGCAAATGATAGCGTGACGTTTGTCAAGGGACAACGTATTTTGCCGACCCCAAGTAACGAGACAAAGTGCAGGAAGATGATGATCATGGTCTTACACACACACACACACATAGACAATGACAATCGTGCGTCTGAAGTGCCCCTACACCTACCCTTTAGTTAGAGGAAAGAAACGCTACCGCTGCACGCACACGTGGCCACTTCCTCAGCCACTGTAATTTAAAAAGACATACGTAAACGCCATCGAAAGAAGAAGTACAATGAACCTAATTTCAGATTGATTAAAGCCTACGTAAAGAGCTGATGACGGTGATTGTTAAAAAATTAGCTGTTTCTAGAGAGATTGTTATAATTTGCAACAAAAAAAAAACAGCTTTTACAACGTCTTAGTGAGCATCGCTTTTCCTTTCGAAAACATCAGAAAAAAATATAAGAACGCTCCTCATATTCTATAATTATTTGTTTTTATACAGGTTATATTTTCACCCCATCAAAATAAATACTAAAATGATTACAATTATGTATCTCAGGTTTGCGGAAAAGAACAACTTGCCGAAATTGGAATACGTTTCATTGCCTCGCGCTGGTGCTATGAAGGTCATCATGGAAGAGGTGGGGCCTTACAGGGACCGGGGCGCTAGTACTTCTAAAGATGACTCGAAAAAAGGTAATTTGTACTGAATGAGCCTTAAATGTTTACTGATGAACATACAAAATTGAACATTACGTCATGCTGTTAA
Source organism: Cerastis leucographa (assembly GCA_963082945.1). NCBI lineage: Eukaryota > Metazoa > Arthropoda > Insecta > Lepidoptera > Noctuidae > Cerastis > Cerastis leucographa. The sequence continues at coordinate 2,478,711 of OY720360.1, forward strand.
GAGTGATTGGCGATTACAGTGCATTTGTTTTTCTTTTTATTATCATTTAAAGGTAGTAAAAAATACTTAGGGCATGATATCCACAAAAAGCAAAGTAGAGCTTTAAGGATTACTAAATAGGATTATATTTGGTTTTTACAATAACAATCATCATTTTAGCCGAAGTACTGCTGAAAATGAACGACCCCAAAGCGTTGCCACCTCGACCGGTTCAGTGCTTTCTACATCCAGCAGATTCCCGCGACCTTCACACGGTCGCCGCTCCACCTTGTGAGGGGCCAACGCTCGCTGTGCATTCCGGTACGCGGACGCTAATCTTGAACCTTTCCATCGGCGCCATCTGCTATCAATTCTGTGGGCAATGTGCCCTGCCCGCTGTCACTGTAGTAAGCACCTCCCCAAGAAGCATTATCACTTGAACTAACTGTCGTTACTTCGGTTCTCCTGCGGACTTCCTCATTTCAGATTCGATAAAGCACAGAAATAAGTATAGTCCTCTCCTTTGCCCTCTTGGTTATTTTGAGCCTTTGAAGTGAACCAGTAATATGCACATATCAATCACTTTCGTCTTCTGACAAGCATTACACTGAGGTCCTCCATTAAATGGCATATTGGCGGTTTCTCACAAACATTTCAGCACTTCAATGTATGTACGGATAGTCAATCACAAATCAATAAAAAATAAATTCTAGATTCTTTGAATAATTGATGGTAATTACAGTATTTATTTACAATCTACAGACAACAACTCGAACCAGAGCAATGTCAAAATGATTTTGGAGTCCAGTGTTGGTGAAAGCATCGATTGGATCCTGGATGTGACCATCGCCTATCCTGACCGGGTCCCCCTGCATCTTCAGGACGTGGTTTGCGGGATCCGGCCTCCTTGTGCCACCCATCTGCATTATCGGCTGTACCCTAGTACTGATGTAAGTAAATAGGCTTTTCTTTTATAAAAGAATGGAGATTCACGATATTCATGCACTGTGTATTTTTCTTAAGAAAACTGCTAAATGATAAAAGCTCAGATTTTTTTACTGCAATCTTTTAGGTTATTTGGAACTAGTTCAATTTTAAAAATCCGATAAAACCTTTTTTCTTTGTTCTTTCAAATTAATCATCACGGTCTACTTCACCCTAAATTCGACGACGAACTATTTTTTAAATTAGCATAAAAAACCTTTCTGGCGACTCCGAAATGTGCCATTACTCTGGCCTTTAAAAGAACCTTTTTGATTACACTGAAAAGGTCATTTCTAAAGCTTCATTATGTTAGGCTGTAAATGACCTGAGATAAAGTCTGTTACAAAGATCAAGTGTGAGACGGGATCCATATTTACTTAGCTGGTGGATTGTTAATCACAAATGGCACTTTGTTATTTAAACTCGACCTTGAACTCTTTGCCAGGCATTTTACAATACTATTAACTGTACTCTAAGAGTGTTGTTCGTACATCTTGAAACAATGAGCCCCAATAAAGAATTAATATTGTTATTTGCTTAGGTCGCTCGATTTTTTTCACCAATCACGCATCTACGGACTGGTTGGTCCGTGGATGGGGGACCACATATTTCATACCAAGTTTATTCCGTGCCTCAAAAATCAAATAAAGCCGTTGACCCCGGTTGCCATTTGTAGATCTTTGAAAAAATGTTACAGACAGTCAGTGGCCCGAAAGTCTGATAACCAGTCTTACCAAGGGGTATCGTATTACCCAGAACTAACTGGGTTGTGGAGGGCCGATAGGCAGTCGCTCCATGTAAAATACTGAAATCCAGCAGTATCTAGTTAGACTGGAAGCCGACCCAACAACGTTAAGAAAAGGCTAGGCAGATGGAGATGATGATGATTATTATTTTCAGTTATATCTTATGATATTTATTTATGAACTTCTTTCAACAGGTTCCAGCAGACACCGAAGGCATGACCCAATGGCTATACGACAGGTTCATTGAAAAGGATGAGATGTTAGAAGAATTCTACCGCACAGGCCGATTCCCAGCTAAAGGCAGCGGTCCCCACCTAGCCAGGGTTGTTAGACAAGATAACCTTAGATACTTGATCCTTCATACCTTCTTCATAGCTTCTACTTACTTACAATTTGTGGTTGCAAGAGCCATGTACAATTATTTTTTTTAACCGAATATTTGGGGGACCAGACGTGAATTTTTTAGTACCATGACCAGTGTTGTCGTTTGTTTTAATTTAGAGGTTGATCGTTGGAGTTACTTGGGCTGTGTCAATTATTTGTTTTTTTCTGTATTCAAATATGTCGATTTTGAGGTTTCTGGTGTTTTTTTTTTTATATAGGGGAATGTTTAGACAGAGAACTTTGATCAGTGGTCATATTGATTTATTTTAGTATTTAAGTTTTTATTTGTCATTCAAAGCGTTTTCACTATAACGTAGTTAACTTCTACCTAACTGATTAGTAGCCTTGAACCCGGTGTAATGGAACTCCAGTTAACAAGTAACTTCAACGTGTTAAAATAAAATTATTTCAAATAGATTGAAAATACTTAAGGGTACGTCAAACCGGTTCAGATAAATTGCAGACTAGCTGCCAACACATACATAATATTTCAAGTACATTATCTGTAAGTCCGATCCGCAATTTTTCTGCGCTGTTGTGACCTAACCTTTACTTGTATCGTAATTGCACACCCTCTATTGTCCTGTATACTATAATGTTAGTTTATCATAACTTAGCAGAAATCATTATTTCTACCTGTAATGTTCCCACTGCTGGGAAGCAGCAGTGGCCCAGTGATGGCAGCGCTGACTTACGACCAGTAAGCCGTGGGTTCGAACCCAGGCTAGCGTATTACTTTGTGTAATTTATTTCATCACCGCTGCTCTCAAAATGGTACTACAGTTTTAGGACTAAAAATAAAGATTCGAAGACATGTGACATCTACCAACCCAGCAATGGGCCCGCATGGTGGATTCAACCCGCAATGGGCCCGCGTGATGGATTACAGCCCATTCCCGCTCATAGAGAGGAGACCCGTGTCCCAGCAGTGGTAACATTACAGGCTGATTATGCTAATAATTTCCGTCACGTCTGGTCTTAAATAATATTGATTTAACGAAACAAGAGTTTTGGGTATTGACTGTTTAATAATTCGGCAATTCGGAATTGCACAGTTGGTGCATTGTCCAAAGGTTGACTGGTAGAAAATGCGTAAGGCATTAAGTTCGCCTCTGTACATTTGTGTGCTTAAAGAATTGAATAAATACTTTTTATAATAAATTTCCAGCACTAGCCGTACACAAATGAAAATCTTTACTAAACAAAAAATAAATACAACGCAACATTATGAATTCGAATGATCGATTGGCTTTTGTTTTCACAAAATTCCATTGAACTAGTCATTCAATTTTTTTTGTTTCGTCTTTCGCCATATATTCGTTAAGTGAATGATTCATTTTTTGTATGGAAAGTGGGAATTATAATAGTCCTCCGCAAAAACTAGTCTAGTGTACTTATCGCTAACAAAAGCATGAGCTAAGTTAAAATGAATAAGAATCATAGTTGTAATAAGATTTTTCTGCTAACCGTATCGGTTAAACCAACGAAAAATTAAAAGCAGTAGGTAGGTTCTCTAATCATAATTTTCTTCCCAAACATGTTTGCAGTCAGTACCCAAAATCGAACTAGACTCAATTTAGAAGATGCAAGGCGGAAGTACATTTTTCTAATTTTAATTTACTTTAGAATTTTTTAAGTTTTTTTTTTTAGTTTTATCAATATGTGCGTTTGAGGTTACCTCGAGTTTGACATATCGAGTCAGAGCTCGATTGTTTCGTGCCCAGGGCACACCTAATTAAGACCAATAAGCACTTTTTATTAGTGAGAGACTACATACGCTCAATACTTTAAATTCATTGGAAAAAAACGACTTCGGAAAATCGAATTTCCAATCGATTTAAACGTAGAACCGATCGTATGTAACACGAATATGTGTTAATCAAAGCGTGCTGTGACATACAAGTCAATATATAAGTAAAAAAAAATCTTAGCATAGTAATTGTGCTTCGCAATGAACCAAATTTCAATCCCTTGTGACAATAAAAAAGAAAAATAGACGAGTTTTTATCCCTCACTTTTATCACGTTTCACGTTCTACTTAACCAGATCCTTTGCTTCAAAGTTTGAATTTAAAAAAATCTAATTTTATACGAAGAATTCTCGAGTCAATTCGTGGCGAGAATTCTAAATAAAATTTGAAATAGCGAACGACGTTCGTGGTTGGCGTTTGGAAAAAGTAGAAAAAAATCCGGATTGAAAATTCCTAAAATTATTTACGAACTTTCCGTCAAACGTAAATACGACTATGGAAATCAGTGTGACTTTTCTTTCCGGAAATTTTATATTTATAATTTTTAGCTTGGTTTGGACATAATATTATACATAACTATAACTTTTACTTTTCAAACGTCCAAGATCGAACAACGTGCCAGGTACCTTGTCAATGTCTAAATTAGTTATAAGTCGGTGTAGTATGAGTAACAGTAGCAAATAAGATCACGTTTTTGTTCTAACTAAAAATCGTTCCTTTTAGTTCATAGCTACTGTACAGGTTTATTCAACATGTAACTATATCTAAGTGAAAGTATGTGTTTTGTGGTAAAATTATATAAAATTAATGAATATGCCAAAACATATTTGCCGTAAGTGCCTAGGCTTATATTGGTGTAGTTTATCATTGTAAAAATATTAAAAAAAATGTACATACTTTCTTATAATGTCACACAAGCATGTTAGGTATATCTTGATAATGTACTTTAAATATAAAAAGATTAATTTGAAAGCCAAATGAGAGATATTGGATGGGTTCATACTAAAGGCAACAATTTGGATCTTTACACCGTAATTTAAAATAATGAGAAGCACGCTACACATAATTATAATTAAAGCAGTTATTTTTTTTTATCCCGATATAAAAAAATATGACATGAATTGATCATATCTAACCGAGTTCCTTTATTGTTATATCCAAATGTGTGCCTTTTTCAACTAGCAACGTTTTTTTCGGTCGTTTTAATTTTGTTTGAGCGTTGAGAAAATAATTATTCGTAATGTATTAATAAAAAATAATACCAAAAAGATTGATTTATGACCCTTTATTTTCCGTATTAAAAAGTAATTTTGTACTTCTAAACCAATTAAGTAAGTATCATTGTGACCATATCAACATATTGTGATTTTTTTTTCTTAGAATGGATAAATAAATTGTGATCGCTACCTTAAAATACTGTAACTATTCAGTATTTAATTGTTAATAAACTAAAAACTGCATAATAATCTTGTATAATCAACTTTAAAAAACACCGAATGCACGTTAAATTTTTCAGATATTTACACGAACACTTTTTTTTATTGAAATAAAACTAAGTATTTCGATTTGTCGTAGGTACGTTTATTTCATAGTAGCTGGTTTGAAATATTTGTTTTAAAACCCATAAATATGCAATTTAAGCCAAGTTATGTTTAAAGCGCACTTGTGTCATAATAATCTAATTTTATTTCATGGCGCACTACTGTTATAACATATCCGCACGCGTCTTAAGTAGACAGCAAAACGCGCATTTTCTTAAAGTATTATGAATTAAATATAACGTATTTATTGCATTTAACTATCAAATAGTTTTCTATAAAAGACGTCAATCCCGGAAATTACTTTTTAAGAACTTTAGGAGTGGACTTCACCAATAAAACTGAACGAGATCTGCACATCTGAATGACGTTTAAGAGCTGTTAGTGTCAATATTCCATAGCAATTATGACACTAGTCTATACTCTCTTTATCTGTTACTTTCTGGAATAAGTACACTGACATTTAAGTTTTGAACATTTCATGACATTCGATGGTATTGTCATGGTCACTTTTACTGTGACTTTTTCAAGTAACAAAAAACAACTTGAGTTATTTGCCACACTGCCTGTTTGGTACTATAGTCGGAGAACTCGGTTTAGATGCGCTGAATGAAGGTTCAGGTTGAATGGTGAAACCAGCCCTTAGTTCTCTAAACACCACAAGATGTGGTCCTAAAGATGAAATATCAATTTTAATTTTAGTCTTTTCCTCAATGTTTTTTTTTTTATGTATTACCTATTAGTACTTGATATAATTATTGTTTTTTTTTAACATAAATAAAAATATTTCTTCCTTTAATTTCTTAACAAAGTGATGTTTGAAGACTAGTCGTATGTCGCTAATTTTTATATTACCTTTGTTATTTTTTTTATTTGCTGCGACCGTAATATTTTTATGGAAATATTAATGTAACATACATAAAAATCTGTAGTTTCTAAACGTATATTGAATAGTCGGGTGTTGAAATTCAAAGATGTCATAAAGAAAATGAAATGTCAGATTTTCAGTTTATTCATTGCATGGAAAAAATAATTTTAGTTAGGTAAGTAGTTATCATTTTACATAAAATGGCGATTATGTCACGTTGAAAATCAATGTGGCTTGTATTGAAAGTATAGGTTTGTATTATACGAAATTAACATCACTGCACTAACATTTTTTTAAATTAATTTTTCGTTTGGGAGTTCCCATGCTTATTGACACGGATTCAATAGACTTATTACCTAATTAACTACGGTATTTTTTATTAGGATTTTTTTCGGGTTGATCGGTAAATGGTGGATTTCGCCAATGGAACTGATCACGAGGATATCTAAACGACGTTCAAGGGCCGTCGATGTCAAAATTCTATAGCAGTTATGAGAGTGACCGCTCTTGGATGTGGGTTTAATTTCGTTGGTAACATTCTTTCTTAGTCTGTTACTTTCTGGAATAAGTACAATATTTCATTTCATGACATTCGATGGTATTGTCATGGTCACTTTTAGTGTGACTTTTGTGAAGTAACAAAAAAAACTTCTATTATTTGCCCCACTGTTTGGTACCTATAGGTACACAAGGGTTGACTTTTCGTGATCCTGGTCGATAACTATGGAAAATCCCATAATTGGAATATTAACAGGGATGTGTAATTACTAATGTTCCCAAAGCGAGATTCAAGTGATTTAATAAATAAGATTTTCTTTTTAGTGAAAATTTAAAATTTCTTTTTGCCAATAATTAATTATAATTATACTAAGTACATTCGAAATTATTTCGATTAATCAAAATTAAGGTGTTGTTAAGTAACGGTAGTTTGGGATACTTGGGTCAATGTGATTATTTTTAGAATACATGTTGTTGTTTCTTTTTTTTAACGAGTTAAGTTTGTTTTTTTAGTTAAGGTTAAATAATAGGCGAAGGAAATTTTTGTGATGCTTTTTGTGTTAAAATTCAACTTTGAGTTTGTTTGCTTAATTCAGTCGTTTTTTTTGTTTATGCTTAAATGATTGCTGTTGCTAAAATGTAGAAATTGTAAGAATGGCGACAGTCCTTAACATGAGTGAGATAGAATTTGAAATAATTTATTATTATTTCAAGATACTTGTTTCAGTTTAAGCATATGAAAAACATGATTTTAATTTTCGACGTGTACGAAAACATGAGCAATTATTCAAAATTGTTTTGCAATGCAAAATTGTACAAGTTTGTTAAGTATTTACAGGAGACTAAAAATGTCTCGTGAGCTAAAATTTCCGGGTGAAAAAAACGACTTCGGTTCTGATTTCCATAGTCGTATTTCACACAATTTTTTTTCCGAAGTCGTCGCATTTTTTCTGCCGGAAATTTTCGAGTGTGTGTTTCTTTTTTTTTGATGAATTGTCGGAAGTGTATCAGTGTAATGAATTCTAACTGTACCGAATTATATCTATCTATTGGTCTTAACTATGTGATTTGTATAAATGTCATTAACACTAACTGTCGGTGGCCTGTTGTCAAACAATATCGAGATTTATAAATAACATCGCGCCTGTAATAACCAAAGGGTTAGGCAGAGAGGTGTGCCTACTGTAGGCAGTCTAGTACTAGAGTCACCTACATTTTGTCATTTATGTTGAAGACCCAAGTAATTGTGATTGGACGTCTATTTATTTTTCAATTTTATTTGTTATTATAAGAGTGAGTGTATCATTTATAGTACAAATATATAATTTAGGGCCCATCGAAATTAAATGAGTTTTCAACTTACGTAGTTTCAACGTCATGGGCTTGAGTTACCATTTTAGTAAGTATATATTTTTTTAAAGTATTATAATTTTCATCCATTCTAACACCAGTAATAACATAATTCAAACTGAAACAATGTAATAAATAGAACTGATTGTGTGTAGTCCCAATTTTTTTTGAAAGTATTATTATAAACATAATCACCAAAGTCAGTATATTTTTGACTACCAAGTTCTTTTTCACAAACACCTATAAAACTGTAATTTGAATACTGCTGGCTAAGATAACTTTTAACAATGCAAATATCAATGAGGGAAAGAGATAGAGCTATACAGGACGTCTAGCGTCATCTTTTTCCCACACTAGAGTGACTTCAAAGTAATAATACTATGACGTCATGATGAGTTAATGTTGTCATTGTGCTTTGAACACACGTGGCTAAGGCCCAATGTTGAACAAAAGTCAACTGAATATTGAGAAACGTTTCTTAGCGCGTGCTTTGACTTAGATTATTATGTTCCTGTCTGTGTCATATTCTTAAAGTTTGACAGTTGTACTACAATGACAGAAACAATATTAAAGCATGATTGCGCTAAGTACCGTTTGTAAATATTGGTCTAGAAACTGCAACATCCTTCACATATAAAGAATAGGCAGGGATTTTGGCACCCACGTATAATTAGTTATGCAAATAAGTTCTAACTAACAAGTGCAAGCATGTATGTTTGTCTCTGCATTACCCAATGGTTGACTGGTAGAAAATGCTAATGGCATTTAATCTGCCTTTGAACATTTGTGTGCTTAAAGTGATAAATAAATAAAAAGCATGTATGTTTTGCCAAAATGTACCAACCCACAATTACTCTTAGGTTAAGTTGAAGAATTTAACCTGAATTAAAAAAAAAATGTGGCTTGGGTCTTTTAGGCTTGATCTATGTTTTTAGGCTTGTCTATTCCAGTTTCGATATTGTTAACAATAGGCCACCAAATGAGCAGAACGCTTAGCTCGCTGTATATAATATACTTACGGACAATGATCCCCGGTTTGTCAGTAAACACGTTTGTGGCACTCCATCTGTCGTTTTATTTACTTGCCTTTTACCTTACCTTTAGGTGAATAGCTAGAAGATATACAATAGAGAGAGAGAGAGAGATAGAGAGAGAGATGGGGGAAATGTCACCCCATGTTTTAGTGACGGCTTAAAAGACTTAAAAATAAATAATAAATAATTACAAGGGATAGACGGGACAAGACGAAGAAAATCATAATCCAATACTTGTTAGTATAGACGCAACCTACCCGAATCTGTCAAATTATCCCAATAACCTTGAACCGTATTCTATAACGATAAGGTTGAAAATGTATGAAAAAAATCTGACAGATTGTAGTATCTTGATGTACTAGGCATCTGTACTTTGTAAGTAACAAAGGAGTCTGTCTAGTGTCGTACCCTCGCTTGTAAAGCATCATTCGATATCGAAAATGTTCGGGATCAAAATATTTGTATAAAAATATTCCCAATGTTCCTTTTATAAGTCTTTTAAATCTCTTTGGCTTAAGACAGTTTATACCTTACGGTATTTCATACAAACATTTATGTCGTTATTTTCCGACATGACTAAACATATTTTAATGAAACTTCATATGCATAAGTAGGGTACATAGGTCTAAAAAGTTACCAAAAAAACATTTTCGAATAGCTTTAAAAAAAGCGCGGAAGAAGTGAAACTTCGTAATACTACACGCATGCGTTCGAGTGTCACGCATTCACTCTCGTTATTTTATTGAGCTTCTAAATAATATTTTATTGTTGTACACTTTTTATTACATAAGTTTATTGAGGTTATTCTACTCATGGAAATTGAGCGAAGGCTGGTCACACCGAAGAGTCGAATGCATGACTGTTTGCACGCCATCTTGCGTACCTAGTAGAACTACGTAGTCACAAATCTTGTAATAGCGCCATCTCTTAGTGGGTAATAGAAAATATTCCCCCTCCATGAAAACGTTATACTTGTTAGAAGTCGCATAAGAAGTTTCACTTCAAAAAAAGATAATTGGAAAGGGAATTGCTCACTTTGTTAGGGTAACTAGGCTTAACGTGGACATTAACTATAATATTTTATGACAGGTGTTTTTAATAGTTTATACCTCTAAGAAACGAATTATAGTAATAAGATTGCTGGAAAGTGTAAAAATAGTTCATATTTAGCATGTGTAATGATAAGGCTTGTCGCTGAAAAAAAGTTAGTTATGAGTATTTTCTTTCCAAAAAACATGATTTGTAGCTTTCCTATAATGATATTCTCTTCCTTTTAATGTGGTAGTAACTCATCCTGACGTCATTTAAATGGAAAAAAATAAAAATAATATTTTTTTTCAATAACTTTTATTCCGAATCACAAATAAATAAAATATTATCTAAAAACTGGGTAGGCAGTCTAATATTATTTTGCCTGCCTATTGTTGTGCCTTGCCCAGCTTAAGTACCATATTATGGTCATAACATGAGCACAGCAGCCCACCGTTCTTAGCTGTACAAGGCAATTGCAACAATATTGAGTTATTGCTTCTCTGCCTTGCAGATCATTATTAATTATGATATAAATATATTTTTCGGCTTATGTGCACGCTTTGAATTTTTCCTCGTAACAAAGCGCAATTGCCAGTTAAAGGTAAACCTTCAAGGAGGTTGCTGGCTCTCCCCCCCTTAGCAATGTTGGGATACTCAATCGCTGCGATGAGTCACAACAGGGACAAAAACAAAAAGCCTGTGTATCAGATGCTCTAGTATAATCCGGTAAGGCTATTGTTTCTGCTTATGCTGGTACATTTGCAGATATTAAAGCAGGAAGTGGTGCTCTATCAGCACATTGCCAACATGGATGGCAGATGCGGTCAGATCCATGAACCTAAAAGAATTTCATTCATAGTCACTGGTTGAAACACAAACTGACATCTTTTTTTTCCTCACACATATTTTCATTTCTATAATAGTATTTGCCATGGTGATATCCACTCCATAATTACATTTCTTATGTGTGTGTCTCTTTCGGAATTTGTATGCAAAACATGATATCTAGTATGTAGTATTGAACATCCACAATTTACACATAATTGTCGTTGCTGACCACTACTTGTGCTTGGTTCATTTTCTTGAGCCACTGCATTGTTGATAGCCAACATCCAGCAAGAATGACAGACAAAGCTCTGGGCTGAAAGCAAATAAGACATAAGCATATTTATTTTTATTCAGTTCGTATGGATAATAGCAATGATTATTTTAAAAATAATAATAGAACATTAGTTTACCACTTGTGGAGCAGTCCAATGTCGAATTACTGTTAGTATTTCAATGGGTTCCAGAGTGCGACTTCTGCGATAAATAATATCAATGCCGCAATTGACACATCGCATTGGTTCGTCATTCCCGTTATGGGCAATAGGATATACAGGAGCGTCAATGTTCATGCCAAGGTTTTCATTTCAAGCCGGTTCAATATTTAACAAAATAGCGCCAGGGTCATCGTCATGAGCAGATACAGTGTCCAAAGGTAAACCCGGGTCTTCAATTGGAACGGTATCAGAGTCCATTATAACAAAAACAGAAAAGTTCGCAATGAGGGAGTCTTTGCTCAAGGCAAAGCGAATGTAATGTTTATTTTTCACTGTACGTCATTAATGACAGATGACAGGTGTTGCCAAAAAAAAAACGATTGTACAATAATCGATTTATTATTAAAATCGAATGGAAAATGATTTGTAGGTCAAAAACGATTAGTGTTTTGTTCATTTTGACGTGACAACGTCTTATAAATTGGTTTGCCGGGTGACACTTCAAGAAACTGCGTTACGCTCCGCTCACGTTATGCGCTCACAATGAGAGCGAGTGAGAGGCACGCGTGCCTTTCACTTTTTATGTCTGTCTCTCTCGCTCTTAGGCGGGCTAACCATGCCCGAGTGGAAGGGACGCGTGCCTCTATATATGTATATTTGTATATAAATACGTATGTATGTGTAAAGGTAAAAATAAAATTTTGTTAATATGAAATTCAGTGCGAGATTCTTTGTATAAATTAATGTTTTAAATATAATTCTTTGTATAAATAAATGTTTTAAATTGTTACTATTATTTCATCCTTCTTCCTACTATACGAATGAATATTCACATTAAAATTATTTTACCACTCAAAGTCGTTGTCACGTAAAACTTTCGCCCGTATACCGACTTTACAGGCAACCAATTTTTTTTAAAGTATTGAAAGGAAAATAAACACAGATGCGTTTGAAAATCAGTTGATTTGATAATACATTCTCAAGAAAATACATATTTTTGACTCGGATTTAGAAATCGATTATTATCTTATAAAGAGACAACTCACTATTATTATTAATGTGGCAACACAAAATCAGCCTGTAACCAAAAAGATGGCGACTCTTTTGTAACTCAATCGGAATAAATACTTTTTAAACGACATGTTTTTAGATTTACTTTCCAACTACGAGTATACAAAAAATATTCATTTTAGATTTAATTATATTTAATCATAAAAATACTTTTAACTGAACAACTTGTCCACGTTAAAGCCTAGAATGAACAATACCCTTTCTGTTTCTATAGATAATTTATAATCGGGCTGCATTATTATAGCTAGATACTATGGATGAGACAAATGCTTATGTCCAGTTTAAAAATAAGACGTACCTACCGGTATTTCTATGAAAAGCTGTAAATAAAAAATAAAAAGCTGCTAGCTTCTTCAACAAAAACAAAAGAAAAACTTCAACTCGCGAAAATCATCTTAACAATTTTACCACCCCTGGAATTATTTTCAGTTCCTTAAGGAAAACAGCATTTACTTTTATAATTTTCTTTATTTTCTCTTAACAATGACAAACAAAACCGCACAAGAATAACTTTAAGAAACAATACTGCTTACACTCCAACATTATAAGGTGTGAAATATAACAGCGAAAGACTATTATCATTCATGACCCTTTACGTAATCTTTTGCCAGTTTACTTAGACCCCTCGACCTTGCTCGGAATCCCCCAATTTCGTAACTAAAGCCTTATGGTTTTGGGAGGGTGGGTAGTTCAAGTAAAGTAGGTTACTCAACCACCTTTGTCAGAAGAAGAGAATTAAGTTGAGTTTTGGAGGCGTGTTTCGGTGTTCCTGTGATTAAGACGGCCTTATGTTTGTCTTGAATAGTCTTGGTAATGATGTTTATATTTTTGGCAAATATATAAATGCGTAAGTACTAATTTAAAACCGAAGACACGGAACTTCCCTAATTAGGTACTAATGCGCTCACTGACAGTCGCCCACATTAACCTTTATGCTCGAGTGATAAGGTTGAAAAGAGGTAGTCATAACATGACGGTGCGGCGGTGTTTCTAAGCCACAAATCTCCGACGTCACCTGTAACCAGCTTAGCTCAAAAGGAACTGGGCCGGACACGTTTGCAGCATGTCGAATGCATTGTGGGCTCTGAAGCAAGATCTGAAAACGGTCAATGCCCTCGCGGAAGAGTCAAGGATCTACCCTTGACTCTTTCGCGAGGGCATTGACCGTTTTCAGATCTTGCTTCAGAGCCCGGAAAGGGCGGAACGGACAAGACATCTATTAAAGCGGGATTGGTTATTGGTTTATGGTTCAGAATAGAGTTGGATCGAAAACGTGGGAAAAGGGCGTCAAGATTCAAGATTCTTTATTTGCATGAAATATGGTACATATGGTCTTATGGTCCTGCTGTGGGATAACGTAGGCTTTTAGTTGCTTGATTCCGAAAGCAGTACTTCTGTACATGGCACGTATTGTTACGAGGTTCTTTTTTTCAAGAGCCCTGACCACCGGTAGCCCGGACCCTGTTCCTGATACCAGTGGGCTACAATTTTTTATATTTTTGAATGTTTTTTAAATGAAAATATTTAAAAATGTAAATAATTTGTAAATAGATGAACAAACGAAATAATAAAGTCCTAAGCTTAGCTCATGACTGCCTCGTGGGTCTAGTATCGCAAGCGTGACTGCAGAGCATGGGGGTTCGATTCCCGGGTGGCCTACTATGACGTCTTCTTCTTTATTCTTTTTCTTTAGATACCTGGATGTCTACAGCAGAAGATAGAGACCGCTGGTCATGTCTGGAAGGCCGCCTCCTCCTCCTTGCTACGAATTAAAATTGAATAATTTTTTGCAGGTTTTAAGAAATGTCAAGAATAAAATATTTAACTAAGTATAATGGAAATGTACCCAAACATTTTTAATTTGAATGGATTTTTTTGTTTCAATAACATACTATTATGTAAAACTAACTATGAATTTTGAAATGTATTAAGTAGTTATTTTATTTATTATTGCATGTAAAAATTGATTTTGTTACGTTATTTATTTTGTTGCTATATATATATATATGAAATAGATGGAAGAAAGATGAAATAATATGAATGAATATACTTGCGTGTCTGGCGCGTCACAACACGCCACGACACGTAAGTATGTTTCCGCCTTTATGCGTGGGACAATAAGCAGCTTATTTCATCACTCCCACGCACCTCCCTGCCACATAACCATTTCAGCACCTCGTAATCAAAAACACGTTGGCGCGTCAATAATGTTTATTACAAAAATACTTTTCTCCACCAAAACGGGAGAAAATAAAAAACATCTTAATAATACCATCACCGTCTATATAATCGAATATCGAAGTACTTCCGCCGGTCTGAAGAAGGGAAGCTGAAAATCGCTCCTTCCTCTCTGTAAATAACATTTTTAGGGTTACGCCGTAAAATAGACGTCGTCTGAACACGTGTCGTCGTATGGGTTCCGTAGCTAAGATGTAGAGGCTACTAGATGTTCTTTAAGGGTAGGAAAGTCTGGCTAGGTCTTAAAAGAGGTTGGTGCAATTGTGTGCGTTTTAAAAATGGAACTTAAGATTTATTATTATAAAAATAAAATTGATGTTGACTCAGCGATCATTGTGCCGATAGTCGTATCAGCAAATGGCCTAATTGCCAAGAGCCTCGTTCTCTGGAGCCCTGACCGCCGGTAGCTTGGACCCTGCTCTCAATGCCGGTGGGCTACTATTTAATTTTTTTAAATGTTTTTAGTTTTGTAAAAATATTTAAAATTTAAATAATTTGTGTGTAAAAATGAATAAACGAAATTAAAAATATCTTAACAGAAGATTTTAAAATAGTGTGGGGAAAGGTAAAAAAATTGCTAGTAGTTATCTGATAGGCAGTTGCTCCATGTATTCATCTGCATACGCATAGCACAGAGGAAACCCCAAACGTAGTTAGGAAAAGCCCAGGCAGATGATAAAGATCAAAATGTGAAGTGTCAAGTAACAACTTTGAGTAACAAAATGAACTGCATCGTTGCTCTATAGATCACAAAGTAACTGCTGAGCTCATAGCTTCTGAGTGCGACACCCAGGTCGGACAAAGCGTTACTAGGTTTTTTGTAAGGAATTTCTCAGTGGCAGCCACGGAGTTTATTTGGTACTAGACTATGCCCGCGGCTTCGCACGCGTCGAGGTCGGTCACTGTCCCACGGGATTGTACTACCGGGATAAAAAGTGTATAGTATCCTATGTGTTAATCCAGGTTATAAACTACACGTGTGCCAAATTTCATCCGAATCCATTCAGTATTAGTAGGATCTGGATTTGTGGCCGGTTGATGGCTAAAGGCTCGCCCCCTATTACATCGGACTTAAAAATAACTGGTGTAATGTGGCTGTACTATTAAGTACACCTCTGTCTAACCCTTCGCGATGACAGGCGTGATGTTTTGTAAAATGGAAACGAAAGTTCTGCACTGCAGTGAGCATCTATACTTTTTAAAGCTGAAGAGTTTGTTTGTTTGCTTGAACGCGCTAATCTCAGGAACGATTGGTCCTATTTGAAAAATTCTTTCAATGTTAGACAGCCCATTTATCGAGGAAGGCTATAGGCTTTATATCATCACGCTAAGACCAATAGGAACGGAGCAGCAATCAAAAATGTTGCGAAAACGGGGAATATGTAATGCAGACGAAGTTGTGCGGGACAGCTAGTATTGAATAAAACATAAACTGCCCTATGTCTGATGTAACTATGATCTAATAAAGACTTGAACTAGATACGTTTATAAAAGAACCATACGTTATTCTAGTCTCCTCATATGCTCAATTCTCTTCGTGTTTCTCTACATCCGTGTCCTCAGTCCATTTTATGAGGCTGTCTGCAACGACAGCCGGGTCTGTATTGATAAAAAGAAAACACCATTTATGTTTTATGTCGCCGCAAAATGCTTTTCATACTGTATATTGCAATAAACAATCGTATAAAAAGATATGGAAGAACGTATTAAGTTTGTTATTATTATTTGCATTTTAAATATTTTATAATATGATGTAGGTACCTCCTGTACGGTCCGTCCCTGATTTAAAAATAAGAGTTTTAGATATATATAAAAAATATTTGGTTAGGCTTATAAACCAAATTCGCATCATCATCATCATCAGCCTGTAATGTTCCCACTGCTGGGACACAGGCCTCCTCTCTATGAGAGGGAGCGGGCTGTAATCCACTTATATCAAAGTGATGTATATTAATAAAGTATCTTTTTAAAGGTTTTAGAATTTAGTAGACAAAACATAAATGCAAGAAATAAGTCACACAGTAAAATAAACAAAAAAACAGAAAAAAACACCAAGCGATCCAACAAAATTATCTCCGTCCATATTAAAACTCGCTTATATCCAAAAATAAATTCTGTCGACAGAATAAGCTTCATTATTTTTTCTCGAAACCTGTTTATTCCACGTGGAGTGGCAATACAGTCTGCAGGTGTACTTAACAACCAATATGTTTTGAGTTACTACATAATATTACTGTAGGGCTCTTGAAGGTAGACGGTCCTATATTGTGTCTTAGACGGTTTCGAGGTATATTTGGTTTTGAGGATGTCGAGCTTGACAGCTGTGTAGGAGGTGAGAAGGTGGAATGATTATGAAACTTTATGTGGGAGAGAGTAGACATTTTAAATAGAGAAAATTATGATTGGCGATTCAAATTAACTTGGAACAGCATTTCGTAGGAACTTTTCATTGTACCTTTATGAATGATTGTGTACACAAAGGTAGTAAATACCATCACATTTTATTTATTTATTTATTTATATTTGGACTACCTGTCCCGCGCAACTTCGTCTACGTCACATTTTCCCCGGTTTTGTAACATTTTTCATTTCTGCTCCGCTCCTATTGTCATAGCGTGATGATATATAGCCTATGTCCTTCCCCAGGTTGAAATCTATCATCTTGCCAAATTTCATTAAGATCCGATCAGCCGTTTAGTCGTGAAAAGGTAACAAACAGAGTGACTTTCGCATTTATAATATTAGTATGGATCGCCAACAGAGGCTAAGGGATGGTGACTAATTTTTTTTTATTTGTCTATCGGGTAGATTATTAAAAAGTATTTGACACATATTTTTTCTTTTTTCACGTAATCGTAAAATTACGGAGATATTTTGAGTTGAAATGGCGCATGACGTCACGGCTTAGTACGTTTTATACCTAGTTGTGACGTAGTGAGCCCCCACTCTCCAACTTTAATGCGTTTTAACTAAGTATTTTTTTGTTAACTTGATAAAACAAAAGATACGTATCTAATATTTTTGTATTACCTGATTGACGGACAAAATAGAATTTCGTTTTCTTTACCCAGTCATCATCCCTATTACATGCATGCTAACATATACACGGACAATACAAGTGTGCGCTTCCAATTATAGGCAACCACATCGTTTACTTATTATCTAGGCAGGTACAAAAAGTTTGATAAGAAAGCAATAATTAAAATTAATCAAAGTACAGTATACGAAAATCATGGAAAATAATGAATGAATTATTATTATGAAAGAATTAATTAGTTTAAAATGAAATTAGTTCTCCAGCCCTTATCCCACTTTATTTGGTGTTGGCGCAGCAAGCCTTATTCTTCCATACTTCTCTATTCTCAGCAGTGTTCTTCTGTCTAGCCATATCATCCTTCACACAGTCCATCCATCGTTTATTTGGTCTTCCTCTACTTTGATATTAATCAAAACTACGAAACACCTGTCACTTCCATACAAAAGCTATTTTGACTCCTCAAAGAGGAACATAAAAGTGAACACAGACAAGCCATCCGAATTGAAAACATCCCCTTTTACAATAATGTCGCGAACCATTCAAACATCCCTAAATTCAAGTCATAAACACGTTTTTAACAAAAAAGAGAAAATCTTGAAGAGCGACTTGCTTTCAGAAGATTAACCGGAAGTGGCGTACTTTGTGTAGTTGACGCCCCCCGCCGCTAGGTGGCGCCGGAAATGAATGTCTGTTTGTCTTCCTCTATCACCTGAATTTTCTTTTATGTCGTTATTTTTTTTCAAGAACTTTGTGTATTTTTCTGTTTTAGAATAGGATTTTACCTTGATTGGTAGTGAAGCGGCTTTGACTTTCTATTTTGGTATATTTAATGTAACTTTTTATAAATCAATTAATCGAATGCTTAGTGTGAATTTACCAATTTTCTCAAAAAGTAGCATTCTCATAAAATGTTCAGTGAGAACTTGTTATTATGTCCTGTCTCAAATAAGCTGACTTTGATTTAGTTATCACTAGATTCATGTCGCACCACCGTGATGTCGATCTTCAGTTTGTCGCACTAGGGTGATGTCGAGCTACAGTTTGTCGCACAAGCGTTAATCGCGCTTCCGTGTGTCGACCTCACGTTATACACTCGCAAAAGCTCATCTATAATTATTGTAATTAAGGCTGTGTTGATAAATTAAGGATACGTAATCTTTCTGTCATCACCATCAAATCATGTATTCAAAACATCGTGAGGAAATGCATGTAAAGCCATATCAGAAGGCCATGGGCGGCGTGAAAACTCTGACTCCAGGATAAGCACAAACTACACGGTAAAGAAAGATCACCATCCAATTGTGACGCTTGTGGGGTGGTTGGTGAACCATTAGGCGATTATATCACACTGCCACGCATCACGCTGCATGTGGCGTGTCAACGCACTGTATAAACGCGCGTGGATGCATTTTCTGTGTGTTGGACTGTGCGTGTTTTCTATACAAACGGAGATACTTACAAGCAACGTTAAAGCACGCATTCACGCGCTACGCTGCGTGCTGCGTGGCAGTGTGTTAATAGCCTAACATAAAGCGAATATAATTCGTTGAAGATCTTAAAATTGCTTCAAGAACTTTCTAGTAGATAAACCTACATGATTCTTATATCCTTTATTTGCATTAAAACATCCTTTCACAACCTAAAAAAAATAATTATGAACTCCAGTTCACTGAAACTTCAGTGGAAAAAAAAACTAACATTTCACATTTCAAAGCAGGGTATAAAAAGCCATTGAAATTGCTCAATGCATCGGAAAGGCTACGATAACCGCAGCGTGATGGGGTCGAAGGAGGGTGTCCACCCTACCACAGACATATGGACACGCCGTGCATAATCGCGTTAACCATGCGACGTTGAAAAATTGCAGGATACCTAATGGAGATTTGAATTTGAAGTTGTGTGGTTCCGTGGATTTATTTTATGGGTGGGTATTTCAAATGTAGTGTAGCCGCACGGGTCTATCTTTAAGGACAAGCCGTGCTTGCCGAGGTTGGTCCGTGGATGGGTGACCATAATTACATACCGAGTTTCCTCCGTGCCTCGGAAAGTACGTTAAGCCGTTGGTCACGGCTGTCATTTTTAGATCTCTGACAGTCGTTACGAGTAGTCAGAAGCCAAAAGTCTGACATCCAGTCTTACAAGAGGTATCGTATTACCCAGTTACTGGATTGTGGATGTCTGATAGGCAGTCGCTTCATGTGAAATACCGGTACTCAGCTGCATGCGGTTAGACTGGAAGCCGAGTTACCGCGGTTATATTTTAAATCATATTTTATAAGCATAAGCTTAGGATGTTTGTAATATGTGATTAATTTCACAGGGGGTTCGATTCGTTTAAATCTGATCTGATTTAGCTGAATTGCTTCTTTGAGGAAAACGTCGTGAGGAAAGTTTTGAGTATGAATGTGGATGGTTATAAGAGTAGAGGAAGACCAAAGAAACGATGGATGGACTGTGTGAAGGATGATATGGCAAGAGAGGAGGTGTCTCATGAGATGACAAGCAATAGAGAAGTATGGAAGAAGAAGACATGCTGCGCCGACCCCAAATAAATTGGGACAAGGGTAAGAGAATGATGATGCTTCTTTATGGCAGAACATTCTTTGGTGAGTTGGAATTGGTGACAAAGATTACAATAATATTTCTATTATTATAAATACGAAAAGACTGTGTGACTTCCATGTTGGTCTAGTGGTCACTGCGGACTGCTGAGCATGTGGTCCGGGGTTCGATTCCCAGGTCCGGCAAAGTGTTATTTGGCCAGGATTTTCTCAGTAGCAGCCACGGAGTCTGGATTTGTTCCGTTTGATGGTAATAGGCTCGCACCTATACACAGAACTTAAAACTTAACTAGTGAAATGTAGGTGCACTTTTTTTTTTTTTGGCATGAGGGGAAATCCGGTCGGAATAACACCCAGGCTGGCTCACAAATCGAGCCAATCTGGGTAGTGTCAGGCTCCAACTGACTAAAACCACCTCCTGCCTAGCTAGTGTCCCCCTGAAATGGGTGTACTATTAGTTACACCTCTGCCTATGTCGTCTGGGATTACAGGCGTGATGTTTTAAAAAGACGTCTTCCTCGTTTTTCCCGACACGTGGTTTACTTGAATATTTAAAACAACTGTGGTTTTATACGTTTTGGAAATGTCTGTCAGTACCTCACTCAATCATCATTAACTCGTTTATAAGACGGTTCTGTCTGTCCTCTTGGGAAACCGCCGTGAAAATACATCACCGGAGTGTGTTTTTTCAGA
This sequence comes from Cerastis leucographa, assembly GCA_963082945.1. Taxonomy (NCBI): domain Eukaryota; kingdom Metazoa; phylum Arthropoda; class Insecta; order Lepidoptera; family Noctuidae; genus Cerastis; species Cerastis leucographa. The sequence goes on from OY720360.1 coordinate 2,499,736, forward strand.
CATATTTTATTTTAAATGCCTGTTTTGGTAATGTGTGTTCTTTCGGTAATTAAATTCGGTCTACTTTTTACCGAAACAAAATCTAAGTAGCAGGAGTGAAAAGTCAAGGTTATATTTTTACATGTTTATTAGTTCTGGTTTTAAGTCTATGTACTTTAATAGCTTTGCATGGGTTTCAGACTAGCTAGCTATATTGTTTACTACTGCTGTCCTTTTCACGGTCTTTTGATATAAACTGGGGCTCTTGCTGTTATTTTTAAGTACATTAATATTTAAAGTCAAATCTAGTTGATATTATGAATCAGAAAAACAGCATACTTAAAACATTGGCTAACAACGGAACTACAGCACCAGAATGCGCAATACGGAACCCTTTTAGCACGTCACGCCTCATCACGGTTCACGTCATCGGCATTCAATTAGCCACGGGCGATACTGCGGAACCCTAACCAGGGGCGCTACGTCATGGCTCGTCATTGACATGTTTGTGTATTATTGAAATGTGGATTTGCATTTCGTGTTTATTCGGTAGAGAGATTCTGGTAACTGAAGTATTATGTTCCAACATCCATACCTTGTGGTCAATATTTTAGTCCACTATATCAGTGAGTTAGAAGAATTAGAAGCTACGTCGCCTTTTTATTACTATTTTGGCGTCGGATTCCAGAATAACCTGTTTGTGGATGAGAGTTTAAATGTTTGTAAATGCACCCACGATACAGAAGAAATTCCTAGTGAGGGGAAATGTTTCTAAAAAAATAACCAAATAAAAAAATCCGAATGCAACTAAATACCAGTAAATATATATAGTATATAATATATAATACATAGAGGAAATGCCTATCTGACATTCTCACCCCAATTACTGAGTAGAACGATACCCCTTGATAAGACTGGCTATCGGATGGTCAGGCTTTTTCGGCGTGGCAAACGTATTCACTGTCCAATAAACACCATTACAAAAAAAAAAAACTGAAACTGCTTTAATCATCGTCAAAAGAATAGATAAACGCCAAATACAATGATAGTACAGTAACTTTATATATCAGAGCTTGCGTCAAATCTGGGTGTCCGTTTCGACCGCGAGGCCATGGAGTTTTTTTTTTGTAAAAAAAAAAATATGAGTTTGGAATAGTTGGTAAAAGTTGATTCCCGAAACCATTTATGGTTAAAAAGTTATAAGGGTTTGAATGTGGCCGCGCCATTGAAACCCGGCGAACCGCGCTTTTTTTTTTTTTTTGAATGGCATCTCGCAGTTCAACCTATGAGGTTGTCGTCTGCTTAACCGGACTATCCTGTGGGTGCCTTTAGAGTAAGGCCTCCAGCCAGGGCATAAAAACTTACAAACTAAGCGACTGCACGCTAAGGGCACCCCCTGTGGGGTACGAACCTCGGCTTAGGGCGTCGCTGGGGGAGGACTGCATGGGGACAGGCTGGGTCTGAATGGTGTCATTATTTAGGGGCTGATTTAAAACTACTGGCACAGTATCGCGGGCTGGCTCGAGCGAGGGTCGGGGAGGGCATGGACCGGGACGTCGCGACGGACCTCGACGGCGAGGTCGGAAAGACGGCGGTTTGAGTCGGAACTTTTTAAGAGTGCTAGTCTCTTTGCTACTCTCCTGGAGGAGGGTGATAGCATCATCTGGAGTGACAAGGGTATGCCTAGGACGGCGTACTGTACTAATGCGCGAGGGTTCGTAACGGGCGGCCGCTGCGATCAGGGGATTACGGTGTTTAATGGCGTTATCGAAGAAACGCTTCGAAAGACGTTTCATAAACTGAAGGACGGTGGGCATTCTAAGGTCTACGTGTAGACGGTCATTACGGATATAAAAAGGGGCTCCCGTGACACTACGTAAGAACCGGTTCTGTAAAATTTGCATCCTATGGATGTACTTAGGCTTGGTGTGAGCGTACACGACGCAAAGGTACGTCATAATGGGGCGGATCACCGCGGTATAAAGGCGCAACTTGCACTTGAGTGACAACTTGCTTTTTGCCGAAATCATGAAATAAAGCCTACCCATAGCAAACGCAGCTCGGTCGCGAGCTGCTTTGATGTGCGCCGCGAAAGACAAGTGGTTGTCAAGTATGACTCCTAAGTACTTGGCTTGCTTCTCCCAAGGGATAGGCTTACCGTACATAGTGATCGGGCTGAGCGCGGGTGGCTTAATTTTACGCTGTTTAGAGAAAAGAACTGCCTGGCTCTTGTCGGGGTTCACCTCGATTCTCCATTTCCGGAACCAAGCGCCTAAGACGTTGGCTGAGGTTTGGAGGGTGCTATAGATAGCGTCGTGACTGCGGCCAGTGTAATAAATGGCCGTGTCGTCCGCGAACAGGGCTAACTGAGCCCTCTTGCTCTTGGGGATGTCACTGGTGAACAGAGTAAAGATAAGGGGAGAGATGACGGAGCCCTGAGGGACTCGGGCTCTAATGGGGTGGGGGGAAGACAGTGCCTTCCCGATGCGATAGCGGAAGGTGCGATCCGACAGAAAGTCTCGTAAGATGAGCACGAGACGGTCCGACACTCCCAGTTTGTACAGCTTATATAATAAGCCGTTGTGCCAGACTTTGTCGAAACCCTTTGCTATGTCGAAGAACAACACACCCGTCATCGCTCCTCGCTGGAAGCCAGCGCTCAAGTGTTCTACGATGCGATGGGCCTGTTGAATGCAAGAGTGTCCGGTCCTGAAGCCGAACTGCTCGTTGGGATGAGACTCTTAGCCTCGGCGAAGTCTTTGAGTCGCTTATAAATAAGTCTCTCG